>CM060912.1:631793636-636793636 GCA_030737875.1 Allium sativum | reverse complement strand
ATGTGCCGGGCGGTTCCGGGCAGTCTTACACCGTAACTTAATCTAACCTCGAGTTAGGCATATTCATTTTTTAATTAATTTACATATTCACAATTTATGTTCATATGTAAATTATCCACAAGTGTTGTCAATTCAAGTCATGCCCCATTTACCCTCTAAATTACGTCCATAATTCTAGGTATACAAATTCTACCATTTCATGCTACTAATTATTTACACAATTATGAGCCAATCTATGCCAATAACATGTAGTTTAATATTTTTTCCCAACGTCTCCCCCGTTATTCGTTTGCATAATTCACATAAAATATTAGGCTCGGAAATTAGCCTAACTTATAAACAAAAGGGAAAAGAAAGGGACATGTAACATTCCAACAGGCCTAAACAATATAAATCAACATGCGTAGTATAAATTTGGGATAGAATGACATAAACTTAATTAAGCACATGAACGTGATCTTACATTTAAATTAGATCCAATTAACATGCGAACTAGCATAGATCTAATTGTATAAGCATGAACTTATATAGATCTTAAATACGAGTACTTGCTTGGATCTAAATATGTGAGCATGTATGAACATAACTTATCATGTAATTTGCATACACAGCATGGTAGGTTCAATTGTGTCAGTCCAATAGTCTCGTAGGCATAGGATGTACAACATGATAAATCAATCACAATAGTTCCATAGGCATGATAGGTTCCATTTTGTCAATCCAACAGTCTCATAGGCACGATAAGTGTAATTACATCAATCATAATAGTCTCATCGGCATAGGTAATTCAGAATTGATAAAAGGGTAGGCACGAATAGAATTAGGCATAGTTCTAGATCCAGTTATTACTGTCATGGTTTCTATTAGATGTTTAAATCTAAATAATAACTGAACTTACAGAAAAAGGACGGATCTTGTATTCTGGGATCTGATTTCTGAATTTGAAAAGCTATCCTTTGATGTAGACGTTTGATTTGAAGTTCTTCCAATCGATTACTAGTTTGGATTTATTTTTCTAGTTAGGAGAAGATGCAGGAGGCTAGGCTAGCTTGTAGGCGAACAACATTACGACACCATAGTCTTAGGGTTATGAGGTTAGGGTCTAGATTTGGCTATGTATATATAGATGTCTAGGATTAATTCTTGCCTTTAGATTAGTCTAGGAGAAATCAGAGCCATCAAACCAAAGAGATATGTCATCCAGCCAACCATAGCATGACACATAATCCCTAATACCTCAGAAATTAGTCATAGGCCAATTAGAGAAGGCTACATCAGCTCAGGGCTTCAAAAATTCATCACTGGAAGAGGATCTCAAAGGAGTCGACTCCCTACAGGAGGGGTCGACACCTATATCGACTCCCATATAGGGGGGTCAACACCTATTTCGACCCCCCTAGGGGGGTCGACACCCTGAGCGGGAATTTTGCCGCACAGCCTGTTCTGTTTGAATTTTGAATTTTAAACTAGATTTATTATTTAATTATTCTGTTTATTCTTGAAATCTTCTGAACTCCATAACTTCTTCATACGGAGTCCGATTCACGCAAACTCGGACTCTATCTCAAGCAGAATTCCGAGACAAATGCAATGGCGTAACCCGTTTCCCTTAATTCCTCTTTTAAAATTAAGTATTCTTTAATTCGTTACTTTAATATTCACAAAAAATACGGTGTGTTACATTCTCCCCTCCTTTAAAGGATTTCGTCCCTGAAATCTCTAAGTTAAGAAGAATGTATCCTAACATCCAACATCCACCTACTCAACCATCAACCACAGACATCCACTGTCCTTAAAAATATTTCTAATGCTTTCATGATCATATGCATAGTGTGTGTACATGCCCTTATCTAATGCAAAATCAGACGGTCTACTGATTCAGTTGACCTCCTTAATGCGAATTATGTCAGTGCTATGAGTCCATCATGTATGCAATTACTCCTAATCATATTATATAACTTCTACACGAGTGCCCAATCATTCTTACAAATGCAACATCCATATGATAGCACATCACGTTTCAATCCATATACAAATACATATATGCATATGCAATATGAAAGTGACTGAGCCGATCTAGTGCCTAATGTATGTGTATATGCATCCACGAGAAACCACTAGCAAACACTTACATCCACTTGCATCCACCAAACATAACATGTCTCAAACACATGTTTACATCCATTAGCTTCTACCTAAGGATCGAGGATATGACCGAGAGGATATACTTAAAAGATAAAGACTAGCATGCAAACAAACTTTACAGAAAAAGAGAGATCAAGGGTATACCCTCAAAAAAGAGTATGATGCGCGTATCCAGTCTTCAGCCTTCTAAATCGCATCTTCTTGAGCTTCACCACATTGTGCTCTGACTGTCTTAACTTCACGATTGCGTAGCTTCTTAATTTTTGTTTCCAAAATATGAGTTGGAACCCATTACCTCTTCTCCTTCTGGTATACTCGGGACTACAATTTCTGATGTGTCATGCTAACATTTCCTCAAAGGGTCTTCAAAATTCACTAGAGGGTATTCCATGTGGAAGAACAATCTCTTGAAAATAAATAGATGCTAACCATGTTTCCAAGTGTATTTATTAAGGTGATTAGAGGTCTCTTCTCTACTTAACTTATCTGTTGTGTCAACTATCTGAGAGTCTTTTCTTTGTGAAGTCCCTATTTGATCCAAAAGTGTAGGTCTCACTCCTAGCGATGCCAACTACTAACTCAACCGAAGGTTTTAAAATCAAAGGTTGATGTGTATTCTGAACTTTTCCTTTTCACATAAAGAGGACTTGAAGTCAACCTTTTTCTTCTTAAGGCATCCGCTACGACCTTACCCTTCCTTTTCACTTCAAAATGGCTCCTAGTCCCGTGCCATATGCATCTGTGTATACCGTAAACCTTTTACTACCGTAAGGTAATAGTCAAAACTGGGGCTGTTGTAAGAGCCCTCTTCGATCATTGGAAAGTGACATCACCATCAATATCCCAATTAAAGGTTAGATTCTTCTTTGTTATTCTAGTAAGTGGGGCTAATACCTTCGCAAAGTTCTTAATGAACTTCCTATATTAACCCGCTAGTCCAAGAAAGCTTCTTACTCTTGTTGCATTCCTTGGGACCTTTCAGTCTTGCACCGCGACTACTTTTGAGGGATCTACTGCTATCCCTTCTTTGGACGCCACATGTCCTAGGAACCTTACTTCTCCTCTCCAAAATTAACATCTTGCATAACTTCTCCTTAAGTTGATGTGCTCGAAGTGTATCCATGACTTCTCTTAAATGCAAAGCATGTTCTCCCTCGTTCTTTGAGAAAATCAAGATATCGTCCACGAAGACTACTACAAACTTATTAAGGAACTCCCTAAACACCCTACTCATCAAGTCAACAAAATAAGCGGGTGCATTCGTCAAACTGAAAGGCATGACGTGCTACTCAAAGAAACCGTCAGGGGTCCTAAAAGCAGTCTTGTCTATACTGTCCTCAGCTTCTCATAGCTGATGAAACCCTGTAGCCAAATCTAGTTAGGAGAAAACATACGCACCTACAAGTTGGTCAAACAAATCATCTATTCTTGGAAGTGGGTGCCTATTTTTCTTAGTCAGCTTGTTTAATTCTCTAAAATCCATGCATAAGCGAAGTGAACCATCCGCCTTAGTAGCGAACACTACTGGAGCACCCCATTTAAGAATACTTCGCCAAATAAACCCCTTCTCAAGCAACTCTTTAACTTGCTTGCTGAACTCCTTCCTCTCCCTAAGAGCCATGTGTCGTATGGGTAATGCAACTAGGTTGGCCTTATCAACCAAGTATATGCGGAAGTCTTCCTCGCGTTTTTAGGGGTAAACCCTTCACTTCGTCAAAGACACCTGGATACTCATGGACTACTTGAACAAATTGCAAATTATCAACAGATGTATCAAGAGATTCTAGGTAACTTAGCATGACAGAACCCTTAGGGTTACACGAGATTTCGAGGGTATTACCGAGGCGAATCAAAATTCTAACTACCCTCCTTTCACAATTGAGAATGACACCATTACTGGATAACCAATCCATCCCTAGAATCAACCCATAGCCCATGGAACCAAAAACATAAGCATTACATCTAAACTCAACGCTTAGTATATATATTCCCAAATCCAAACAAATCATAGATAAATGAGCCTAACCACAAATTGGATTTGAGACAATAACGGGATCTTCTACTATACAAGTACTAAGGCGCAAAGACTCAACTGTGGAAGCAGATAGAAAAGAATGTGACACGCTAGAATCGAACAAAGTTCTAACAGGATGATTGAAAAGAAAAACTAAACTCTCAATAGAAACGTTCCTACCTCTCTTAGGTACACTAGCAGTGAGAGCTTGCAATTGCCCTCTAGAAGAGTATGTCCTTTGCCCTTGTCCTTCGACAATCCTTGATAAGATGCCCTATTTCACCATATTGAAAACAACACCCTGCCTTCTTCTTCCTACAATTAAATTACCAGCTATACCATAGAAAAGACACTCCCTCTTGTCGCGGGATCTACTATTTCTTCCATTCTTCTTGTATTCCAATCCCTTGTTTGTGATTCTTCCACTTTGGCCTCTTTCTTTTCACCTTACTCCATCTGCGTGGATTAAGCAATATCAATAAGCTTCTTATCCTTGGGCTTGTGCTCCTTATCCCAAACTCCCTTATTCTTATCCTTACTATCCTTATGTAGCTTGTTGACAAGTTTCTCGGGACTACCTCCATTGCACGGTAACCTACAAAGCTTGAAAGAAGATTAGCCGCAGGTGAAACTACTGCGACCACAGATGGAAGTTGGGCACCCCTCGACATGTGCCGTATGCCTACGAAACTATGGCGAAAAGAAAGGAAGGAGAGATTCAAATAGAGAATCGAAAGGTAGTGCATATGGCTTTGGGAATATGCCTTTTTAAAAACAATACTTTTCTCTTGGAAAACGCTTCTTTAAAACATGTTTTTGAAAATACTTTTTTATAAAAATGCTTTTGAAAACGGGTTTCAAAATCCTTTATATGTTCTGGTAACCTTAGCTCTGATACCACGTGTAACACCCCATCTCCGTTAAGGTCACTCACAAAGGGAATGCATTAACTTTAGTTGAGCGTCATAAGTGTATAGAACATATAAATTACAAAATAGACAAAATTTTTAAACAGCGGAAAATATATAAAACTTTACTTCATTGATAAAACAGCAGCGTGGTAAAACAGCTTGTACAATAATTGTTTTCCAACACCAAAACTGTAACGACCCAGGGTTTTTGCGATCCTGAGTACTCGACATAAACACGATGTCGACTACTTAAGCATCGCAAAATACTGGATAGTCTGTGAAAGAACTTAGAGGGTGAGAATAGATAAGATAGAAACTTAGAATAGAAGAACAACAACAACAACATCAGAGTAACACGAACCTCACAATGGAATGAATAACATATAATATATAACATAACTTTGAAATATAAATCTGTACTTGAATATACATATCATTTCCAAAGTACAGCACTTACAACACAGCAGAAAATAACCATAACTATATCATTTCTGAAGCCTCCTGCTCCAGCTCTTCAGGTATCTGTGAAACACGACTACTTGACTGCCCGTACAAAATTGGGCACCCAAGAGTTTAGGGAAAACAACACAAAATAAACTCCGGGTCAGTCATGTGACTAGTATGAGTAAACTCAAATCATTTGTTTAACTTTAAAAATCCTTTCAAAAGAAAGAATAATCGTAAGACCGATCCACACATAAACACGGATGGTTTTTACCTTACGATAACCCAAATCATTTGTGAAACAATATTATTCTGATATTATAATAATGTCTAACACAAGTAATATCAATCTAGTAGAAACGCTTTCATCTAACGTTCTACATATATAATATACAGTCAAAACCACGGGCTCTTATTTGGGGAATGGATTCCAACTATGACAAGGTATGGATCCACCTTCCGCTCAGTGTACTCTAGAAGCGATACACTGGAGTTCAACAAGAACATCTTGCAACTCGGCCACACATGACCGACCACTCATTTCGCTTGGGAGTATCGAATATATTGTCACCTTACAGTTGGTAAACCAACATAACCATTCCCGGGGGATACAGAATAGAAAGAAGTAACAAATATGAATATTCTGTAGATGGTGACAATATACCCTACTTGGTTGCGAACCACTTAGCCATGCTGCCTGCCCGATTTCTGTCATTTCCCAGTTGATGAGGCTGGAGGTCATAATGTATCTTTCAATAGACTACTCATTTATTCACTTTGAATGCCACATCGTCATACCCGTCAAATCACAAATTGATTTCCCCAAAAATACCACGGGTACAAGCTAAGAGAAACGAATTCCTCTGCCACCAACGTAAATACGTTTGAAACAATCAACTTACACGATCTACCAGATATACTCTATCAGACATTCATTCATTCAAGTTGTCCTAGGACTGGACAAACCGAAGGCACTATTCCGTACATCCATCCTAGGAAATATCTACCTAGGACTTATACAACAACCCTTGCACTTTACTCTGTCTTCAATTATCTTTGGCATATATGATTCCGCAACGCTTATGCCAATACGGAGTGGTTCTTTGGATAAGAATCCAACCGGTATCTCCGTATTGACGAAGGAAAAATGGTCAAAAACTTAGATAGTCGGTGAGTTAACTATCAAAGAAAAACACGTGTGCAAACAACGATATTATTTCCGGATGGAAATTATATTGATCAATCATCATTCATCATTTATCTCTTAACTTAATTTACCATTAATTTATTCATTCTCCATTTCCTGTTTCCGTATATATACAGAAATCCTTATTTTCTAAATTTAGAAAATATACGTTATTAATCATGGGAAAACATTTCCATCTCCCTTCCACGTATCACTGTCATTCCAGTATTCTTTACCATCCAACATTTCATTTTATATGATTAGAAAATATCTCTGATTATATTTGGAAAACGTTTCCAAAACTCATTCCTTGGATTTAAATAGATGTTTAAATAAAACGTCGCTATGCCAATTCAAACCATTACCATTCCTTAACTATATTCACTTAACCAACCTTCACTATCAAACCTTACCATTCCTTAGTTAAGAAGGAAGTCAATCAAGTTGGGGTATAATTACCTCTCAGACCTTAACTGAACAATGCTTAACTTCGAAATAGTCAAAGTTTATCTTTTTAAACCTTTAACAACTTCCTTGCGAACCTCACGGATTCTATTTACGAATCCACTTCTTTTATAAAAACATTGGTTATAACGATAACGTTATAATTCCTACTTTCGAAATATCTAATTTTATTCTTTAATTTGAATAAATAACTAAACGATTTATTAAATAAATCTTGGTTTAAAAACCGGAAAGTAAATATTACTTTCCAACATTTCATATAATTGAATTTCAACATATAATTCTCTTTTGAATAAACTCTATTCAATAACCCTTTCCTTCGAATATACTATATTCGATAATCACTCTTCGAATAGCCATATTCGATTAACTCTATTAAATTAACACTATTCGATTAACACTAATCGATTTACCCTTATCAGTTAGCTCTATTTGATTAACTCTATTCTATTAACTCTGTTTGGTTAACTTTATTGGATTAACTCTTTTTGATTAACACTAATCGATTAACTCTTATCAATTTACTCCTATCAATTTACTCCTATCAATAAACTATATTTGATTAACCCCTTTCGAATAAACTATATTCGATTTACTCCTTTCTCTATTTGAATAAATTATATTCGACAACTCCTTTCGAATAACTAACATTCGATAACTCCTTTCGAATAACTAACATTCGATAACTCCTTTCGAATAACTAGCATTCGATAACCCTTTCGAATAACAAATATTCGATAACCCTTTCGAATAACAAATATTCGATAACTACTTTCGAATAGCAAATATTCGATAACTCTTTTTTTCTATTCGAATAAACTATTTCGAATAACTCCTTTAATTCTATTCGAATAAACTATTTCGAATAACTCCTTTAATTCTACTCGAATAAACTATTTCGTATAACTCCTTTAATTCTATTTGATGAACTAACACTCGACTAACTCTAACTGATTTAACTCTAATCGATTAGCTCACTTCGAATAACTAATTTCGATTTAACTCTAATCGATTAACTCACTTCGATTAATTCTAATCGACTTACTCTTATTCAAATAAATTATATTCGATAACTCTATTCGATTACAAATGCTTCCTTTTCTATTTGTATGTAACGACCCGTATTCTACGCATCATAGGATCGTAGGATATTTATTTCTTTCACATACGAAGTCGTATGGTCACGTAACTTTGGGAGACGACTATTGGGGTCATTTCCCATGTTCATGATTTTTCCCGATTTTTAAATGACCATTTTACCCCTAGTTGGCACTGTTTTGGCCATAACTTTTGACTGGAAATGAATTTTGACCTGAAACCACTTCCATTGGCTTCGGATGATGGTTTCTCTTTCCGTAGAGTGGTCACATTAGCCTAACGGACTCACCATTTGGGAGATATGGCTGAAACAAGTTTCAGATGGTGAAAAACAGCTTAATTGGGCTTAACCGGGTGATTAACAGCTAGGCCCGAAGGGAAATTTCGGGATTAGGAGTTTAAAAGGGCTGTTAGGGTTTGGAGAATACCTTTTTCTCATTTTTCAGCCGTCACTATTCATTCCTCTTAACCTAGCCATGGCCTCCACCCTCTAAATCTCTTCAAAACACCTCTTAATCACTTTCTAATTGAAGATTAGGCTTAGCAAACATCAAATCAAGGAGCATTAGCACGAGAACCGAGGTAGAGCTGCTGTGTAAGATTGGGAACAACGCCAAATCAGAGAATATTTCAGTTTTGGGGTTTTAGTTGTGGCCAAGGTGAGTGATAGCATCGTTTTGACACTAATTACAGTTAATTAAGGGTAATTAGTGAAGATTAGCGAATTTATACACTAATAAATTCTGGAAAAATATTTAGAAATTCTTAAATAATATTTTATGCCTCTGGTAGAAATTTGGTTTAATTTGATTGAGTTTTGTTAACCCTATATTTAGACTTACTTAAACATGCTTAAGGGAAAATAAGGGGTTTGGGCACATCTGATCCATTTTGACATGTAAATTCATCGTTTTGCTGTTTGTGGTTGCTATTACATGTTTCTATGACTCTATGGTATGTTTTATGATTGATTAGAATAGTTAAATTGGTCGAAAATATCGTCGAATGGCGTAGAAAGCTCACTGGAAAGTTGCAGAAATGTGCAGGTTCCGAACCGGATCGGATCGGAGTAGGGGGTCGGATCGGATTTGTGAACTGACCGAGGGAATTCGTACTGGATTGGAACTTGTCACTGGAGGAGGCTTGGCGAGAAGGAAGGCCGTTTACTTTGAGTTGGAGTGGACGAGGGGATCGGATCGGAACTATAGAGAGCGGGTCAGATCGGAGTAGGCTAGAGGGCGGATCAGATCGGAGTAGGCTAGAGGGCGGATCAGATCGGGGTAAGCTAGGGAGGGGAGCGGATCGGAGGGAGCGGATCGGGCAAACGGAGAAGAACAGGATCGGAGAATAGACACTACACTTCCGAACCGAACCGAGAAGAGATGGAGCATTGACTCAGGCATGGACTAGGACCACCGAACCGAACCGAGTAGGGAGGTTACACCGAACCGAACCGGGCTAGACCAGGAGCACCGAACCGAACCGTACGTGGGCTATTACTACTATGCGACAATTCTTCTGAAGACCCACTCCAATTCGACCAAACCCGAGATGCAAAGGAAGTCCAAATGAGAAGTTAGAACTCAAGATTCAGATGGGAATCAACGAGTTCGCTTCATGGTTGGGCTTTGCTGCGGAACGCGTGCCAAGGGGTTATCGACGTCTATAGCTTTGGACCACTATGGTAGGAGGTACGAAGACGGATTCAGGGCCATTATGGCATCGGTAGAACCAAGGGCTACAACCAATGAAGTGGGTCATTGAAATGTTTGGTCATGACTCCATATGTTTAGCTTGGTCATAGCAGGGTTTCTACAAGTCGGGATTCGTCGTTACCTCAGTTTGTCTAGTGTTCCAAAGTGGTAGATATCGTACGCTTTACGCACTGAGTGAGAGATGTGAGGATGGTTGCTATGGATGATTTGTTTGCTATCATTGTGACATGCACACCCCACCCCCGTATTCTTACACTATTTATTATGGCACCCTAGAGTATTGTACGGTATGTGGTACTAACTCTTTGGTTGCAGGTCCAGGTTCAGGTATGGTTTAGTATACCTGTTATTATTCTGTTTAGATGCTTATCGCTCATACCAGGCTTTATGTTTCCTCTTATTACTCTGGGTGCTCACACGAGCAGACTAGAGACAGGTTAGCTGGTGATGCACGGGTAGATGATCCGGAGACGAGCAGGAGGCTTCCACGTAATATATATATATATATATATATATATATATATATATATATTATTCTCCCTGTATTGTTGAAGGTCACTGCTTGGGCATTGGTGGTGTATCTTCTACTTTAGCTTTCTTTTGTTTAGAGACAGTAAATTTGGAAAATTGTAATAAGCTGTATTTGAATTTCCGCTGCTCTTATGATTGATGTTGGTTTTAGTTTTCAGCTTATGCACTGTCTCGCCTATTTTATGTCAAGTATGTTGTTATTATATTTTATTCCATGCGCTGTGAGGCATTCTACAGGTTTTGTGCTAGTTCTTCACTCCTTTCCTTTCTTCAGACGACCGTCCCGTGCTAGTCGGGCATGTGTACAGCGCATTTTCGAAGGAAATGCAGGCTGGTGCGGGGCGGGCCGTCACACTTGGTATCAGAGCTCTAGGTTGCGTAGTTAACCTAGGGAAGTTATCAGGGAGAGATAATATACGTATACGAGAGAGCGTATTTGTGATTACTTTGGTTTTTAAAAGCTACACACATATATATATACTATTAGTAGTATATGGATGAAGTCGTACTGCACTAGCACCACTATGGAGTCGTTAATCGTTTCCTTTTTAAGATTGACGATGAGCCGATATGTTAGAGGTACCGGTAGAGGGGCCAATAATGGGAATGCTGCTGACATGAGGACGATGTTTACTAACCTCATGAGAGATATGCTTAGAGATGTACAGAGAGCAGCTCCCAATGGTGGAAATGGTGGTGGTCCAATAGTGCAGGCGCCAAGAGTCGAATTCGCCAAGCTGAATAAGGATTATACTAGTCTTGGTGGGAAGTCATTCCACGGAACGGAGTCGGCTATGGATGTTCAGGATTGGTTGGATAGTTGCGAACGTATCTTCGAGGATTTGGGTATCGAGGATGTGATGAAAAGAAAGCTAGCGTCCCGTCAGCTGCAAGGGCGGGCAATGAATTGGTGGAATGCTATAAAGGCAGCTACTGCCGAAGATCAGATTACTTGGGAGCAGTTTAAGGCTCGCTTTAGTGAGAAGTTCATTCCAGCTGCTCAGAAGTCAATGCTGTTTAAGAAGTTCTTGGAGCTCAAGCAGAATGGCAGAGTTGTCTCGGGGTATATTGCTGAATTTGACACTTTGTCAAAATATGGGTTATCTCTTATTGATACTGCGGAGAAAAAGAATGAGAAATTCATAACTGGTTTGGATCAGTACTTAGGGGAAAAACTTATTAACCACATCGATGAGACGTTTGAATCGATTGTGGGGAAAGCATTAAGATCAGAAAGTCTCTACCCTAAGCCGAAGACTGAGGTTGCATCCGCAGATGAGCCAAAGCCACAAGCAAGTGGTGGAGGCAAGGGTGGTTCCCAGAATAAGAGAAAGCAGAATCATACTAAGGATGGCCAGAAGAAAAAGAATAAGCAAGATGTTGAGTGCTTCAGCTGTGGTAAGAAGGGCCATTATGCTAGTAATTGTCGGGCCAAGCCAGCGGATAGGAAGTGCTTCAACTGTGGCCAAATGGGACATCACAAGGACAAGTGTCCACAGCCCCCTAAAGAAAAGCAAATGGTGAAAGCATATGCTCTCAATGCTATTCCTTCTTCGTCGAATGCCCCAACAGCGGCGGAGAAGGGAAAGAATGTCGTCATTCAAGGTATGCTTTCTGTTTACGATGTTCCTGTTAGAGTTTTTGTAACAACCCGTAAAATGCGAGCCAGTTTGAAATTTTTATTTTGGCAATTTTAGCGAATTTTGAATATTTAAAATAGATTATTTTAAATAATATCGATGAAAATTTATTTTTGAATATAATTAGAACGTATATATTATATACGTCGTCGTTAGAATATATAATAATTATATATAATTATAAATGGAATTGAAAATGGCGCGGTAGTTCGAAAATTCGATTTCTAATTTCAAATGAATATACAGAATTCAATATAAGTCAGAATTGAACGAAACAAGAAATATTTGAATCTGTATAACTATATCTTTGTAACGAAGTTAACAAACTGAGATTTCATCTTAGCAATGATAAGATATGTCCAGTTAAAAATTCTGAATAGTCGCTATGGAATTCAGGCCCTTAAAAATGGACATTTTGCAAACGACCTCGGATTTCGACGAAACCAGTTTTGTTGGGTCCGTGATGAAAAGTTATTGCTAGGTTTCCAATTTCATAATTTTTCGAAGCAATATGTGAGTGTGGCAAAGGAAAACGCGTTTGACCAGTTTCAGTTGATTTTAATCGACTGGAAATTGACCATTTTTCCAACGGTCTCAGAATTCGTCGAAACTAGTTTTGTTAGGACCGTATCGTCAATACGAAGCTAGAAAATATTTTTCGGTAATTTTCCTAGTTAGTATGTGACCCCGGTAATTTGAAATGTACGTTTAAAATCCAATATAAAGATTTAAATGTTAAATCTAACGAAAACTGTTCGTAACAGCCGAACTGGCTTGCGTAACATATCCCATTGTGTTCATAACGGAGGTATTTAGCTAGGGGCGACCTTCGTTGGGTCTCGTTCGGAGTTCGTGGCCTTAAACAAGTGAATTTAGAATGAAAAAATTATTAAAATATTACTATATATTTATAAAACCCTAGGTCAACTCATTTTCTGGTCAAATTTCAAAGCCGCCTCTCCTCGTTTTGACGATCAGAAACTTCGGTTCTTCCCTCCTCCGTCGCTCCCAATTCGCCAGTTATTTTCATAACTTCTCAAAGCAAAAATCGAAGAGCAAGTTGTGATGTTCAAATCTATATGGCGATCATCACATGTCATTTCGTATGTCGTTCGATTTCTGCACTCACGTGCCGCAGATTCGAGCATGATTCTCGAGAAGGAGAGGCGTGCGAGTGGGCAGTCCCTCCGGCCTACGGTGGCACGTTCGAAGCTGGATGATGTGGCATGCCCTGATCTCAGTCCAGTGTAGTATGGAGATGGCGAATTTAAGCCCTAGCAGTTGAAGATAATTCGACATCCTGGAGCGTGAATATTGGAAGTAACGAGGAAGAAAGGTGCTGTTTTTTTTTTTATTATTTTATTTTTATTTTATTTTATTTGATTTTACTTAAGCAAAATACATTGGATAAAAATCAGTTTTTGTTTTAAAAATAAAATAAAATTAACAAGTGTTTTAGAAATAAAAACATTGCTTTAAATTTCGGATTTTTAAATGTAAAAATATTGTATAATTTCAGATTTTTAAATATGAAACACAAGAAAAAGGAATATGATTTCACTTCATGGAAATATATATATATAGGAGAAGTGTTATAAAAATACGTTTTTTTTTTACATATACATTAGCGATAAGAAAATGCGATTAGAATATATAATCGAATTGTTTTATTTTCAGCATTGTTTTTAAAATAAAATTCACATTGTCTTTGAAATAGAAAATTTGCACTGTTTTGAAAATATAAATATCACTGTTTTAAAAATATAAAAATAGAAATATAAACATTGTTCTGAAAATAAAATACATACATTAGTTTTGAAAATGAAGTTAGCTTTGTTGTTAAAAGGAATTTTGTATTTGTTTTCGAAATAAAAATAGAATTTTTATATATTGAACTTCGATAGAAAAATAGAATTTTTATATATTGAACTTCGATAGAAAAATAGAATTTTTATATATTGAACTTCGATAGAAAAATAGAATTTTTATATATTGAACTTCGATAGAAAAATGGGATTTTTATATATTGAACTTCGATAGAAAAATAGAATTTTTATATATTGAACTTCGATAGAAAAATGGGATTTTTATATATTGAACTTCGATAGAAAAATGGGATTTTTATATATTGAACTTCGATAGAAAAATAGAATTTTTATATATTGAACTTCGATAGAAAAATGGGATTTTTATATATTGAACTTCGATAGAAAAATAGAATTTTTATATATTGAACTTCGATAGAAAAATGGTGTAACGACCCAGCGATTTTCGGCCCAGAAAATCGACATAATTACCCTTACCGTAACTCATGCCGACCTTACAAACACCGAAACACTGGAGCGTCTAGAAAGAAGTTAGAGGGTGAGAAAAGAAAGAAAGAAATATTAGAATAGAAGAAGAAGAAGTATCAACACATCACAGGGTCTCACATCGCAGTGGAACAAAATATAATACAAAAATAATATTTATTGAGAGCTTTTGAAAATACTTACAATATCAGAGTACAACACACATCTGGACAGTTTCGATAATCTGTCCTCTTATACATATATATCACACAGCGGAATATCATCCATCTGAACATCTTCAGCTCGTCTCTGGACTTCTCAGTACCTGATGACCTGAACCTGTACACCTCGGTCTAACCCGAGCATTTACAAAACACCGGGTCAGTCTGGTGGACCAGAGTGAGAAAACTCGCACAGCATTTAGAGTATCACACAACTTGATTTTAGAGTAAAAATCCTTTTGAAAGAAAAAGATAATCATAAGACCGATCCACACATAAATACGGACGGTTTTTATCTTATGATGACCCAAAACAGTTTACGAAATCAATATCTTGATCTGATATTATGATAATGTCTAGATACAAATAATTAACAAATCTAGAGGAACGCTTGCATCTCACGCTCCCCGTATATAGTATACAATTGAAAACCGCGGTTGCTTATTGGATATTGGATTTCCAACTTGACAAGGTATGGGACCACCTTCCGCACGTGTATCTCTAGAGGCGAATACACTGGGTTCAACAAGAACATCTTGCAACCCGGCCCTCACATGACCGACCACTCATTTCGCTTGAGTGTATCGAATATATATCACCGACGGTTGGACTCAAACCACCGTCTCCCGATAAGGGACAGCATCGAACATAGATTAAGAAGCAATAGGAATTTCTCTAGATAGGTGATCATACATCCTAATGGGAGCGACCCACATAGCCATGCTGCCTGCCCGATTTTTGTCATTTCCCGGTTGATGAGGCTTGAGGTCAGAACACATCTGGTCATCATACACTTTGAATGCCACATCGTCAGATCCGCCAGATCACACTTGATTGACGTCCACAAACATACTCTAGCTATCTGGCTAGAGAATAACCATTTCTCCGCCATCAACTATGGTACGTTTGGAGAAATCAACGCATGTAAATCCTTTTGGAAATACTCTGTCAGACATCCGTCCATACAAGTCATCCAGGAACAGAATGAACCGAAGGTACTCTCCTACTGCATCCAATATAGGAATCACCCCATGGATCAGTAGCAAGAAGTCCTTGCAACCCGTGGATTCCAACCACGACAAAACCACAGTTTATCTCTGACCGCTAAACCAGAGGTTCTTAGCAGTTCCTCCGCTTATGAAGATCCACGATCTTCAATGCTCCATCTCGACCATCTTCAAATATTTCCACGTATTTGTTGGTCGGAATGGTTTCCGAATAAACATTCGATCCCGGTCTTTCCATACCAACAACCGTAAAGGTCAGACTTGATAGTCGGTGTTTTAACTATCAAAATAAGCAGTGTTTCAAACATAACAACAAATGAGTACACTGGTTCAGTATTCAACGACGCTTGGCTTTTAAACTGATTAAATTTAACCTTTAAACTCTTTAATATTCAAAATACGATATTTGAATAACTCTAATTCGAATTAACCCAAATTTGTTAACTCTACTTTATTAATTTGACTTATCTAACTTAACTGGAACACTTGATTTGATTACTCTTATCGATTAGCAAATACGCGACTTAACTCCACTCGCTCGACTTTAGATCGCAGCGACCACAATGGTTACGCCTGATTTCCTCAGGAAACACCTGTTCGCCTTAGGTCGTCTGCAGCCCTGCGAATTACGCTAGCAGTCGTACGCAATAGCATCTTTTGAATAACTATGGTTTGACTAACTCTCACTTAAGAAAAATATTCGATCAGCTCAAATTCCGTGTAAATTTTAAAATCAATATTCTTATTCCCTTTGAAATCAATATTCGCAATGTTATTTCTTTCCCAAAAACCTTGCATTTAGTGTTTGGTATTTCCCGTATAAGATGAAACCAACTTCACACCTTAACTCACTCCAACTAATACCATTTCTTGATAATCGTGAAGCCAACCAAGTTGGGGTATTTTAGTTACCTCTCAGACCTTGATCAACAACCTTCTTACCTCAGAATAATAAAAGTTTTTCAATTAAGCACCTCACCAAAATCTCCTTGTCTTACTCGATTTCAAACTGGTTTCGCAAACCGTTCCTTACGTCTGAAAACCCTTGCCATATAATTCATTTACTTAATTGGTTTGATTAAGTAAATATCAAATAACGCCACTCTTATCTTGGATCAAAATCTGCTTGGTCCTTTCTTTACAATGAGATTCCCTTAACTTGGATTTTATTCAAACATTCATTTATCAGCATTTAACACAAACCAACGGTATGTGTTTTTCCCTTGCATTTCACTTTGACCATCGCTTTGGTTTAAAACCCTTTATTTCTTTATAAAAAAAAAACCGAGTTCAATATATACATGTTCATCACTTCTTTTCAATCCTGCCTGGTTAATTCAAACCATTACCATTTCCTTAAATCATTCTGGTTAAAATCCTCTTTTTAAATTAATTAAATATAATTAATCTAAATAACTCTTTTTAATTATTTACAATTAACCGAATACCTAGTCACTAGGTAATTCCCTGTCCTTCATTTAAAGTCCTTATCGATATCATAATTCATTTTATTTAAACAAGTTTCAATAAACTTTCAATAAATAATAATTTAATATTTATTTCCCTTCTTAATAACTTCCAATGTAAAAACCTTTCTAATCCAATTCCCGTCATAAAATATGTTTATAACTTCAAATTTTATCAATTTACTGCTTATAAAAATCCATAATTTACAAACTGTTTGACTTTTGGGTCCAGTGACGCTGATTACCCAACCAATTCTAGACATTGGTGACTATCATAACGAATATTGAAATATGGGTTAACGACCATCAAAATCAACCATTCGTCATTCTTATAATGACCATCAATTCAAACAACAATCCATTCAACCAATTCAAACACGTTTTATAAACGTGATCAACCCAAGGAGTTACTTTGTTAGGGGTTGTCCCCAACAGTTAAATTTAAACGATCGATGATCAACAGTATATATATATCTAACAGTCAACCACAATCAAGCAGAACACGCAAGAATAAAATACCCAGTTTATATAAAATATAAACGAGGAGGCTGAGTGAGTTTAACTCACCTCGATTGGAATTTGTCGATAACAGGACTGTTCTGATCAATTAGACTGACGTTTTAAATTTGGATAAAATTCCAGATACTTCAGATCCGGACTGCGCCTGCTCCATCTCGAAGTGCTCGACTCCACGGTCCCAACGAATCTGACCGCGCATAAAACTGACAACGTATGTTCGAGAAATCATCAAAACAAGGTTATAAAAGAAATTTAAATTTAAATCATGGATTTTCTTTTTAATTAAAGTTGGGCTTTTACCTTACCCTTGGCCCAAAACCCGAACCCGCTTTGCTTAAAACCCTCCCACCGATCCTACAGCAAGCCGCCTCCCTCATTTTCATCTCTAAACCAAAATCAACGAAAACCCTAAACCTAATCCCCCTTTGATTTCGACAGTAAAAATGGCGTCGCCCCCCCTCTGTTCTTCCGCAACCACGAAATTTCCTCGCACCCCTCCACGCTCCACCTCCTCCCTCTTCACTCGCTCGGCCTAAACCCCCAACACCCAAATCCATTTCGGGTTCAAGACGAGGCTTCCATCGCGAACGATTTCAACAGAAATCAGTCACACACCGAAAGCTAAGTCTCCTTTTTACTCCATCTTCTTTTTATTGCTGAATTATTTTTATTTAATTTACTGGTTTCGAATTGTGGATGAAAACTGGTTGAGTGAAGCAGTGTATTTATAGTTGCGGTTTTGATCCTAGATGAGAACACTGTCTTTCTCTTGCTACGAATTGTTATGTCAAACGAATTCGAATCTGTACTTATATTTTCATTTAGATTTTGGTATCGGATGTTCAGCATATATTCACCTGTTCGAAATGGATTCTGGTCGGATCTTGGATAGATGATAGTGATGTTGTGTGTTGTTTCTTCAATTACAGGCTTTAGATTTGGTGCTCAGCTTTTTAAAATACACGAAATCAGTGTTGAGATTTTCTGTTCACCCATGTGACTGTACTGTTCGATACAGATTTGGTATACACATCAGTTTTTATTAGTTGTACATGTACTGTTTCCCAGCTGTTTACACCATGTTCCTTAGCTGTTTATCACCATTTCTTTAGCTGTTTCAATCGTATGTAGATTTGATAGTATCCTTATTTGTTTATTTCTTCGGCTGTCTAGTTTTGATGGATGAATATTTTAGTAGTAGTTGTTTTCTTGAAAGCAACAAGGCATGGTAATGATTTTTAACATGAATATATATATATATATATTTTTCTTTTTTCAGCTATGTACTGTCTTAGCCGGTCCTATTCTTCTGCCGTTCATTTGATTTATTACCTTTACCTGTTCATTGATTTATTAGCTTTACCTGTTCATATATATTCGATCTGATGTATGAATATATACGGTTCTACATTGAACTTGATGAAAAATATATATATTCACACACATATCTTAAATTGCTGTTTTGATTTTATTGTTTCATGAAGATTTTTCTTTTTCTTCTTTCTTTTCTTTTCCAATACTGCTATGTATTGTCTTGTCTGTTTTGCATTGTACAAGTATAGATTTGCCTCTCTCTAGCATGTGCATTGTACTGCTAAAATTTGATGTATACATACTTGTTCTTATCAGCTACACATTGTACTACTTCCTTAGCTGCTCATGACATGTGCTTTAGCTGTTTCTTTATCTATAAGGCTATGCATTTCTAATCCTTTTAGCTGTGCCTATAAGAGTGTCTTTCGCTGTTTTTCTTTTTCTCTCTTTCCTTTTTTTTTTTTTTTTTTTTTGCAGTTTATTATTTATCATGAAATTACCCTTTTAATGGGTTTTCTCTTCTCCTTCTTCGCAGGTCAAAACTGATGGGAACGACTCGGATTCGCTGGGTTGGAAAACATAGAGAAGTTGATTCCAAATGTTGATTTCTTTCTGTATTGTATTCGAGACTTTGTAATGTACAAGATAAATTTGAACTTGTATTGTATCGAAACTCTTCATGTACCGATTTATATTGCAAATGCAGAAATTTAACATGTATTGTACACTAACAATCTATGAATGGATTCTTTTACTTCTTGCACATCTGTGTATTTATACATTGTTGAATCAAATGCAAGTACCATATGACCATTTTACAGTCAATATATTTTCAAGAAATAAATTCGCCTTCATATAGGCTACTTTATTAGTAAAGGAATACTTGATATCAACCTCATCTAGTTTACTTTTAATTGATGGTTTTTAATTGTAAACAGTTATTAGAATCAATATAAATCAAATTCTCTTGCTTAACGCCCTTCTCTGAGACGTACGAGCTCAGGGGTTATATATTGATGGATATCAAACGCATGGAGTGAATTGCCTGTGTGGCATGCCTAAGTGGCAATTGATCGAGGCTTCTGTTGAAAAGCAAAGTCTTGTGGTGATGATCAAAGCACGGCCTTCGTGGCGTATATTTGTGTAACGTTTGCTTCGCGAGCTTCGCACCCCGGTTGTGAACCAAAAACGGGAGAGGACCTCAGGGAGGGCATGCGTTTCTTTCTAGTTAGAAGTGGCGTCAGTGGTTTTACACGCCCTGACGAGTTTGACTTATGTGGTCGTTGCTGTTGCGAGGCGCCTCGGTTATATCGGTTTCGGCCGATGCATTCTGGTCGGCTGACGGACCAGACTTACACCCCATAGGGTGGGGAAACGTAGTGTTCAGGCATTTTAATCCACATCGGTGGACCGGCCCTGTCGCTCCAAGGCTTGACTGAGTACTTGCCTGTGGCTCGGGCTAGAGAGTCACGAATCGGTAGAGGACTATCTTTTGCCTCGGTTCATAGACGAAAATCCAATTTCCAAATACGTGACTTTGCGGTTTTAATTGTAAAACTAGTAGGGCGACATGATATATGGTACCCATGCCGCCTATGATTGATACTTATGATTTGAAGTTGTTTTATACACTATGCACTTATAATAGTATCAAACGATTTGTTTTAACCGTATCAAGCATTCTTTGGCTGTTATAAGGGAAAACCCTATCCTCGGCTGCGTTGCATTGTGTGATGGGACCTGGGTCTTATAACAGCTTCATTTTTCTTTATTTAGCATTGCGCTGTTTGTTTTATGCACTGGGATTCTTGGGAGGAAACCCGTTCCGTGTTATACGGCGTGGTCCCTTGATTTACCTAATGATTTAAAATAAAGATTAATAACTGTTTTAGTTCTCGCACCAGTCCCATGACTGACCTGGAGTTTATTTTTTTAACCTAAACTCTGGGTGCCCTTATTTTGACACGGGCAGCTAGTAGTTTTGGTTTTGCAGATTTATATTCACAGGATCCTGGTTTACAGCTGGAACGATATCCGGAAAGCTTTGTATCCGTATATCTCTTCTAGTTGTGTATTGTATTATTTTCCGCTGCTATGTATTTAAATGTAATTTAAATCTCTGATATTTCTGTGTAATATTCATTTATACTCTGTATATTCTTGTAATCTGATGCATTGTTGTAATATACAATGAAATGTTCTTCTGTATGCGTTCTGTTTTGTCATGTTCTCAAACGATAGGGCGTTTCGAACGGCCTGAATCGGTTTAGCGACTGGTTCGGACCGAGCGAAATTCCTTGCCGTCACAGTTGGTATCAGAGCTTTGGTTTACAAAGCTCAGAGAACAAGACACATTAGAACCATACGAAAGAATTCATCAGAAACTGGATTAGTAATATCCAACGGGAATGACTCGTTAGAGATGGGATCAGTAGTATCCTAGAACGAGTGTGAAGATTATATTTTTCAAATGAAAACAAATTTTGTTTTGAAAATTTAAATCAATTATTCGTATTTGATTATTTATTTATATTGATGTGGACAATCCAGTATATATAGATTTTGCGTATACGTCTGATCCGCGTGTATTCGAAGTTTTAATATATTGGATAGATATAGAATCACACTCTAGTCGCCCGGAGAAGGTACTGATGATAGCACGTGCATCATCAGTATTTATGTTCGTGTTTCGAAGGTGTGATTTTCTATATATTTCCATTGGACTGGTGTGAGAACCAAAACTAATATAGTTAGAACACTTTGTTGTGAATTGGCATCAAAAACACGATTTTAGTATATGTATCAAAATTATGAATTTGAAACTTTAAATTCACTAATTGATTGATGTTTGTGTTGTTTGTTCATTTGTTTGCTAATTTTGAACCATTATGCCTAATTGAATCAAATATTGAATGATATTGAAAATTGGTTGCATTTGCTTGCATATGCATATACTTATATTGAACAGGTCATAGCAAGGAGGCTAGAGCAGAGAATAAAATTTGTTTGCCCGACAAATAGGTACATGTTTACTACATAATTTCCTGTTTTGTTTGGGTGATGATGATTTTGTGAGCCTATTGGCTAGCCGCTTGGCTTTTTTCTTTTTCTTTTTGAGATCTGAAGGACCGGGGAAGCTATTTGAAATTCCCCGATGCTCCCGGTGCAGGGGAGGTTATTGCGAAATTTTTCGAAAATTTAGGGTGTTAGTCAAATTTTTGAAAATTTTGGAAATTCTCAGAAACTGAAAAGTTGGAGAATGGAAGCCAGATCGAACGTAGTGTTGATTAATCAAACCACTTTCGACTTTGTTCCTTTTCGGGGACGAAAAGTTTTAAGTGGGGGAGATTGTAACAACCCGTAAAATGCGAGCCAGTTTGAAATTTTTATTTTGGCAATTTTAGCGAATTTTGAATATTTAAAATAGATTATTTTAAATAATATCGATGAAAATTTATTTTTGAATATAATTAGAACGTATATATTATATACGTCGTCGTTAGAATATATAATAATTATATATAATTATAAATGGAATTGAATTGAAAACGATTTCGAAATGAATTGAATTGAAAACGATTTCGAAATGAATTGAATTGAAAACGATTTCGAAATGAATTGAATTGAAAACGATTTCGAAATGAATTGAATTGAAAACGATTTCGAAATGAATTGAATTGAAAACGATTTCGAAATGAATTGAATTGAAAACGATTTCGAAATGAATTGAATTGAGAACGATTTCGAAATGAATTGAATTGAAAACGATTTCGAAATGAATTGAATTGAAAACGATTTCGAAATGAATTGAATTGAAAACGATTTCGAAATGAATTGAATTGAAAACGATTTCGAAATGAATTGAATTGAAAACGATTTCGAAATGAATTGAATTGAAAACGAATTCGAAATGAATTGAAAGTGAATTGAAATGAATTCAAATTGAATTGAAATTTGAATTGAATAGAAATGAATTTTAAAACGAATTTATAGAGAAGAATTCAATTTTGTTTTGAATTGAGATGGAAGTTGAAATAGATTTTGAAACGAATTTTAAAACTATTTATATAATTCGTTTTAAATAGAAATCGACGAAATATATATTATATATATTATATATATAATATAATGGCCTGAATAGAACGCGCCGCGCCGCGGCAGTTCGTGAATTTCGACCATTTATTTCAAACGGACATTACGGGAGATCCGACCGTCGGATTCTCCTAAAACCGGAACCGTTGGGTTCGTATCGAAAAGAGCTTTCTAATGAATATTAGAAATTTGAAATCTAACGGTTGGATTTGGAGATACGTCCAAATCAAATTCGAAAAAGGTCGCTGTAAGTGCAGTTCGATGGCCATTGATGGAAATCGACTGTACGGGCCTTGATAAAATTATTAAAAATAGTAATAATTTGTGTAAAATCATAAGAAATGATTTAGAAAGAATTGGGATGAAAAACTCCATATTTGAAAAGATAAAAATAGATTTTTATCGAAATGAACTAGTTTTGAACTAGAATTATAATTCTATTTATTTTTAAATAAATAAATTGAATTCGAAAAGGGTTTTAAAAATAACCAAAATTCCAATGATTGCATTGGAGTGGATTTGAATCGAAATTGTCTTCGGAATATTTCGATGTTGGAATTCGTGATTATACAGGTGTTGTTATGGAAATTTGAAAGATATATATTTATATCGTTATTTCCAATACGACATTTGTTAGTCGTAGAATTCGATATTGAATATAAGCCGATATATTTTCTATTCAGAGCCTTGTATTGAATATCGAATATGATTTGGGTTTGTCGTGAATGGTGTCTTCACTAACACTGTTCTTGAACCCAGTTGAGAAAAGATTAAATCTTTTTATTTAGATTTAATGAAGTGTACCAATTAAATGATATTTAATTGGAATCGAATTGATATTGATTTTTGGGTTTATCGTGAACAGTGTTTTAAATAACACTCGTTCTTTAACCCGATAATCAATCGAATGTGACTTTGGGTTTATCGTGAACCGTGTTTTAAATGACACGGATTCTTTAACCCAGTTAACGATTAAAACTAAGTGGAGTTTTAATGAATCTTTAATTAGATTGAAATGGTCGAGAATGGAGTACCACCAGTTTTGCTTCAGGCGATAGTTAAATCTTTAATTAGATTTGAACGTGAAATGGTAATTGAATTTACCGATAATACTGTGGTGTTAGATATGAAGTATTACCAGTTTTACTTCATGGGATGAATAGGTTGGGATTGGGAAATTAAAACAAATGATTACTTCGGTAAGTTTCGTTAATCCCGACTAGTTGAATCGAAATTCAAAAGAAGATTAGAGAATAAATTCAAGAAATTTATCTTGGATAAAATTAATGGGAACCTTTCCCTATGAATGTGAAATTTAGAAAATAACTGTCGGTTGGCCAAGCAGAATGGTTTTCTGGGTATTGATCTGATGTTGGTTTCGGCCTTCGGGGTTAATATTTGGGGAATTATTCTCTTGATTAATTTACGGTTAGTGACTAATGAATTGGAATGAGGCGTATGTTGTGTTTGTGTAACACTTATTTAAAATATACGCGAGTTATTCGGAAAGTCCGGGTTTATCCCATTCTGAATAACTGATACGACGATAAGTCGAAGATGAAGACGATGGTCGAAGACCAGAAGTCTTCACGTCGTTTGGGTAATTACTGATGATCTTGATTGGGCTGTACACCCAAGAAGATGGAAACAGTTAGTGATCGTCCAGACGTACTTGGAGATCGATGGATATGCGGGGTACTAGGTGCCTCCGGTTTCGTTCAGACCCAGAACGGACTTGTAAATGGACTGTGTGTCTGACATTGGATTTTAGTCCGTGTGATTGATCTCTATTAAATATATATATCTGTTTGGCGGCGGAGAATTTATTCTCTTGCTTAACGCCCTTCTCTGAGACGTATGAGCTCAGGGGTTATATATTGATGGATATCAAACGCATGGAGTGAATTGCCTGTGTGGCATGCCTAAGTGGCAGTTGATCGAGGCTTCTGTTGAAAAGCAAAGTCTTGTGGTGATGATCAAAGCACGGCCTTTGTGGTGTAGCTTTGTGTAACGTTTACCTCGCGTGTTTCACACCCGGTATGAACCAAAAACGGGAGACGGACCTCAGGGAGGGCATGCGTTTCTTTCTAGTTAGAAGTGGCGTCAGTGGTTTTACACGCCCTAACGAGTTTGACTTAGGTGGTCGTTGCTGTTGCGAGGCGCCTCGGTTATATCGGTTTCGGCCGATGCATTCTGGTCGGCTGACGGACCAGACTTACACCCCATAGGGTGGGGAAACGTAGTGTTCAGGCATTTTAATCCACATCGGTGGACCGGCCCTGTCGCTCCAAGGCTTGACTGAGTACTTGCCTGTGGCTCGGGCTAGAGAGTCACGAATCGGTAGAGGACTATCTTTTGCCTCGGTTCATAGACGGAAATCCAATTTCCAAATACGTGACTTTGCGGTTTTAATTGTAAAACTAGTAGGGCGACATGATATATGGTACCCATGCCGCCTATGATTGATACTTATGATTTGAAGTTGTTTTATACACTATGCACTTATAATAGTATCAAACGATTTGTTTTAACCGTATCAAGCATTCTTTGGCTGTTATAAGGGAAAACCCTATCCTCGGCTGCGTTGCATTGTGTGATGGGACCTGGGTCTTATAACAGCTTCATTTTTCTTTATTTAGCATTGCGCTGTTTGTTTTATGCACTGGGATTCTTGGGAGGAAACCCGTTCCGTGTTATACGGCGTGTTCCCTTGATTTACCTAATGATTTAAAATAAAGATTAATAACTGTTTTAGTTCTCGCACCAGTCCCATGACTGACCTGGAGTTTATTGTTTTAACCTAAACTCTGGGTGCCCTTATTTTGACACGGGCAGCTAGTAGTTTTGGTTTTGCAGATTTATATTCACAGGATCCTGGTTTACAGCTGGAACGATATCCGGAAAGCTTTGTATCCGTATATCTCTTCTAGTTGTGTATTGTATTATTTTCCGCTGCTATGTATTTAAATGTAATTTAAATCTCTGATATTTCTGTGTAATATTCATTTATACTCTGTATATTCTTGTAATCTGATGCATTGTTGTAATATACAATGAAATGTTCTTCTGTATGCGTTCTGTTTTGTCATGTTCTCAAACGATAGGGCGTTTCGAACGGCCTGAATCGGTTTAGCGACTGGTTCGGACCGAGCGAAATTCCTTGCCGTCACAGTTTTGTTTGATACCGGAGCTTCCAGTTCTTTCATATCTAGTGACCTGGTAGATAGGTTGGGATTGGAGCCCGAGATTGTCGATAGACCTTTAGTAGTGACAAACCCGATTGGTGGTTCGACTAGCCTTAGCATGATTTGTCATAATGTGGTCTTATCGAGTCATGGATGCATGTTTGTTTGTGATTGCTTTGTTTTGGGCTTTACTGGGTTTGGCATTATTTTGGGAGTAGATTGGCTCCGAAGGTACGGGGTGGTGGTAGACTGTGAGGGCTTTTCGGTGACAGCTAGAGCGGATGATGGGCGGAGGATAGTGTTTGGTGGTCTACCCAGTGAGGGGGTATTGGCTAGTTTTCTAAACTCCCTCGACATTCTGCACAGTGAGTTGTCAGGTTTGCCCGTGGTTGGCCAGTATCCGGATGTTTTTGAAGAAGTGACCGGACTTCCACCACACCGAGAGATTGAGTTCCGTATTGATTTGGTAAAAGATGCCAGGCCTATAGTGATGCCACTTCGTCGTATGGCACCAAGGGATCAGCGAGAGCTCGAGGTGCAAGTCAGCGATCTTTTGAAGAAGGGATTTATCAGAAGGAGTGTTTCTGAATGGGGAGCACCAGTTGTGTTTGCTACCAAGGCGGATGGTTCCCTTCGTTTGTGTGTAGACTACCGCGAGTTGAATAAAGTGACGAGGAAGAACAAGTATCCTCTACCGCGGGTAGATGATTTGTTTGATCAGTTGAGTGGCACGAGAGTATTTTCTCAGTTGGATCTCGTGACAGGTTTTCATCAGCTTAGAGTGGAAGCTGAGAGTATAGCTAAAACGGCATTTCGAACGCCGTCTGGATTTTATGAGTGGTTGGTCATGCCATTCGGGCTGACCAATGCCCCAGCATATTTTGTAGATCTTATGAATAGGGTATTCAGAGATCAGTTGTATAAGTTTGTCCTTGTGTTCGTTGATGATATTTTGGTCTATTCGAGGATAGAGGAAGAACACAAGGAGCAATGGAGGTGTTGAGAAAACACCAATTGAAAGCAAAGTTTTCTAAGTGTCACTTCTGGAAGAGAGAAGTGAGGTTCTTGGGCCATGTTGTATCAGAGAATGGTATTGCCGTGGACCCGGCGAAGGTGGCTACGGTACAAGATTGGCCTACGCCCAAGAACGCAACAGATGTAAGAAGTTTCTTGGGATTAGCCGGATATTATCGTAAGTTTATCCAAGGGTTCTCCAAGATAGCAGCACCATTGACCCAGTTGACCAAGAAGAATCAAGCTTTTGTCTGGGATGAAAGGTGCGAGAATGCATTCAAAAGTCTAAAGGACAAGTTGACCAGTGCACCAGTGTTAGTCATTCCTAAGGGGGATGAAGAGATGACGGTATACACGGATGCCTGTGGTACCGGACTGGGTGCTGTATTGATGCAAGGCGGTAGGGTTGTAGCTTACGCAAGTCGGCAATTGAAACCGCACGAGTGAAGATACCCTACCCATGATTTAGAATTGGCAGCGATCGTGTTCGCGTTAAAGATGTGGAGACACTATCTCTTGGGAGAAAGATTTGAGCTGTTTACAAATCATAAGTCGTTAAAGTATCTCTTCTCTCAGAAAGATCTGAATCTCCGTCAGCAGAGATGGGTAGAGTTCTTAGCTTCCTATGATTTTGACATTGCATACACACCGGGAAAGGGCAATGCGGTGGCTGATGCATTGAGTAGAAGACATGCCAGCTTAGGGGCTATGTTCCTTGAATGGAAGCAACTGGAGTATATCGCGGGTTATGATTTCAGACCAAAGTGCGAATTGGATCCAGAAATGTTAGCAAGTTTGACGGTCAGACCTACTTTAATTGAGCGGATCGGCTCTAGTCAGAGGGACGATCCTAACCTATTAGAAATCATCTCCAAGTTAGAGATGTGTGTCGATGAGGAGGTGAATAAGTATGGGCTTGATCGAGATGGATGGCTTAGAAAGAATGGAAAGCTTGTTGTACCCAATGTCAATGGATTAAGAGATGAAGTGCTTAGAGAATGTCATCACTCAAAGCTGACTATACACCCCGGTGGTAACAAGATGTATCGAGATATGAAGCAGACTTACTACTAGGAAGGGATGAAAAGAGACGTTGGGAAGTTTATATCCAAGTGCATGAATTGCCAGCTAGTTAAAGCCGTGCAAAAGAAGCCTAGTGGGTTGTTACAGCCCTTAGAAATTCCCGAATGGAAATGGGAGCAAGTCTCGATGGATTTCATTGATGGTTTACCAAGGACTAGATCAGGACATGATAGCATTTGGGTAGTTGTGGATCGACTGACTAAAAGTGCAAGATTTATACCAGTCAAATCGACCAGAACGGCAGCTAAATTAGCAGAATTGTATATGAAGTGGGTAGTGAGATTTCATGGAGTACCTAAAGGGATTGTGAGCGACCGAGACCCGTTGTTCACTAGTGGGTTTTGGAAGAGCTTACAAGAGGCTCTAGGGTCAGAGTTACATCTCAGTACCGCATATCATCCTCAGACCGACGGTCAGACGGAGAGGGTGAATCGTATTTTGGAAGATCTCTTGAGACCGTGTTTATTGGATTTTGGTGGATCATGGGATGACCATTTGCATCTAGTAGAGTTTGCATATAATAATAGCCACCAATCCAGTATCGGTATGGCTCCGTTTGAAGCTTTGTACGGAAGACCGTGCAACTCACCATCATGTTGGATAGAGACTGGCGAGAAGTTTATGCTTGGACCAGATGTGGTGAGGGAAACTTCAGATAAGATCAGGATCATTCAACAACGAATGAAGGCTGCCCAAGATAGGCAGAAGAGTTATGCTGATAAGAGGAGAAGAGACCTAAAATTCTCCGTTGGTGACTTGGTGTTTGTCAAGATTTCTCCGTTGAAGAGCGTAATACGATTTGGCAGGTGAGGCAAATTAGCACCAAGATTTGTTGGTCCATTCCCTGTTCTTGAACTAGTCGGGAATTTGGCATACAGAGTTGACTTACCAGAGAAGATGGCGGGAGTTCACGACGTATTTCATGTTTCCCAACTAAGGAAGTTCGTTCACGACTCAGATATGACTATTTCACCTGATCAGTTAGAGGACTTCGAAGTAGAACCCGAGGCGGTTGGGAACCGCAAGCCGGCCCGTATTGTCGCACACGACATGAAGCAACTTCGAAGGAAGGCGGTGAAGCTAGTCAAGGTACAGTGGAGCGAGGACGAGAATGATTGTACTTGGGAGACAGAGGAGAACATTAGGAAGGCACACCCAGAACTCTTTGCCTGGTAAGATTTTAACTTCGATTTAGTTTTCCGCATGCTAGGATAGGCTTGCTTGCTTGTTTTGCATGTTTGATTGTTGTATGTGGTTGTTAGGCATGCGGGATCCTTTGTATATTTTGGTTTAAGGAATTTCGGGGACGAAATTTCTTAAGGGGGGAGAGTGTAACGACCCGTATTCTACGCATCATAGGATCGTAGGATATTTATTTCTTTCACATACGAAGTCGTATGGTCACGTAACTTTGGGAGACGACTATTGGGGTCATTTCCCATGTTCATGATTTTTCCCGATTTTTAAATGACCATTTTACCCCTAGTTGGCACTGTTTTGGCCATAACTTTTGACTGGAAATGAATTTTGACCTGAAACCACTTCCATTGGCTTCGGATGATGGTTTCTCTTTCCGTAGAGTGGTCACATTAGCCTAACGGACTCACCATTTGGGAGATATGGCTGAAACAAGTTTCAGATGGTGAAAAACAGCTTAATTGGGCTTAATCGGGTGATTAACAGCTAGGCCCAAAGGGAAATCTCGGGATTAGGAGTTTAAAAGGGCTGTTAGGGTTTGGAGAATACCTTTTTCTCATTTTTCAGCCGTCACTATTCATTCCTCTTAACCTAGCCATGGCCTCCACCCTCTAAATCTCTTCAAAACACCTCTTAATCACTTTCTAATTGAAGATTAGGCTTATCAAACATCAAATCAAGGAGTATTAGCATGAGAACCGAGGTAGAGCTGCTGTGTAAGATTGGGAACAGCGCCAAATCAGAGAATATTTCAGTTTTGGGGTTTTAGTTGTGGCCAAGGTGAGTGATAGCATCGTTTTGACACTAATTACAGTTAATTAAGGGTAATTAGTGAAGATTAGCGAATTTATACACTAATAAATTCTGGAAAAATGTTTAGAAATTCTTAAATAATATTTTATGCCTTTGGTAGAAATTTGGTTTAATTTGATTGAGTTTTGTTAACCCTATGATTAGACTTACTTAAACATGCTTAAGGGAAAATAAGGGGTTTGGGCACATTCTATCCATTTTGACATGTAAATTCATTGTTTTGCTGTTTGTGGTTGCTATTACATGTTGCTATGACTCTATGGTATGTTTTATGATTGATTAGAATAGTTAAATTGGTCGAAAACGTCGTCGAATGGCGTAGAAAGCTCGCTGGAAAGTTGCAGAAATGTGCAGGTTCCGAACCGGATCGGATCGGAGTAGGGGGTCGGATCGGATTTGTTAACTGACCGAGGGAATTCATACTGGATTGGAACTTGTCACTGGAGGAGGCTTGGCGATAAGGAAGGCCGTTTACTTTGAGTTGGAGTGGACGAGGGGATTGGATCGGAACTATAGAGAGCGGGTCGGATCGGAGTAGGCTAGAGGGCGGATCAGATCGGAGTAGGCTAGAGGGTGGATCGGATCGGGGTAAGCTAGGGAGCGGAGCGGAGGGAGCGGATCGGGCAAACGGAGAAGAACAGGATCGGAGAATAGACACTACACTTCCGAATCGAACCGAGAAGAGATGGAGCATTGACTCAGGCATAGACTAGGACCACCGAACCGAACCGAGTAGGGAGGTTACACCGAACCGAACCGGGCTAGACCAGGAGCACCGAACCGAACCGTACGTGGGCTATTACTACTACGCGACAATTCTTCTGAAGACCCACTCCAATTCGACCAAACCCGAGATGCAAAGGAAGTCCAAATGAGAAGTTAGAACTCAAGATTCAGATGGGAATCAACGAGTTTGCTTCATGGTTGGACTTTGCTGCGGGACGCGTGCCAAGGGGTTATCGACGTCTATAGCTTTGGACCACTATGGTAGGATGTACGAAGACGGATTCAGGGCCATTATGGCATCGGTAGAACCAAGGGCTACAACCAATGAAGTGGGTCATTGAAATGTTTGGTCATGACTCCATATGTTTAGCTTGGTCATAGCAGGATTTCTACAAGTCGGGATTCGTCGTTACCTCAGTTTGTCTAGTGTTCCAAAGTGGTAGATATCGTACGCTTTACGCACTGAGTGAGAGATGTGAGGATGGTTGCTATGGGTGATTTGTTTGCTATCATTGTGACATGCACACCCCACCCCCATATTCTTACACTATTTATTATGGCACCCTAGAGTATTGTACGGTATGTGGTACTAACTCTTTGGTTGCAGGTCCAGGTTCAGGTATGGTTTAGTATACCTGTTATTATTCTGTTTAGATGCTTATCGCTCATACCAGCTCCGAACGTTTCTTGTTTCACAGAAATCCGATTTAAAATGAATCCTGTATATTCAATTGAAGTTCGAATAGCCAAATAGCGAATTGCCGCGCCATTTGGAGCTCGATTTTAATTATAATATAATTATACGTTCAAGCTGTTGTTCAAATAATATATTCGTCATTCTAATTAAATTCTAAGCTGAATTAAATACTTTGAATTGTCCAGTTTACATTATATTGTCAATTCACTCTTTCTGATTATTTCAGAAATTAAATATATTATTCTATTATTTATATTAATTAAATATTCGATATAATTTAATTAAACAACCATTTTCACTATTTTAAATAATTAAATAAATTAATTATTATCCGTATAAATACGGGTCGTTACAAAAACACCCTTACCCATTACAACAAGTATCTGTCTTGTTTAACAAAATAAAGAAGCATAAAATGACAATGATATTCCCCAATAAATCATGAGCCAGCCATAGCAGTTGAAAAGAGAATCCAAAGCAATACATCGTCTATCTTAAAGCTTGGAAAGAAAACTAAGGTAAATGGTAATATTCCCTCCCTGAGAACCTAGGGGTGAACGGAAGAAAAGAAGACGAAAGAAAACGGATCATACATAAGTCTGGTAAGTCCAGTGATTATTCAGCATGTAAACTGGTAAAAGGATCATGACATGAATAAAATGAATACCAGACATAACCGTGATAATAAGCATAGCAAGACAATAAATGATGATCGTTAAATATGACAAGGTAGGATGCACTGAATGCGCTTCGGTTCTTTCTCTGATTTCCTAATTTCTCTACACCACCCAACTAGCATCCCAACTAGTTTCTTTTATAGAACGATTCGTATTCCCTACTAGTGTCACAACTAGTATTCTGTGAAAAAGGATCCGTATCCCCGACAAGTGTCCCAACTAGTATCCTGTGTTATAAATTAAGGTAATCCCAACCTCGCAATTGTGGTAGCCTTCAGGTGTACATCCAGTATGAGGATCTTACCTCAATCAACCTAATTGCCATGAAGATGTTAGACGTACCCTTACTACCCTATCGACAGACTCCCTACTTGTATTAACTTTCCTTGTATCTGTGTCAATCGACCCTCTCTTGCGTGTAGATACCCTGTGCTGGACTCACCATAAGGTGTATCAATCCCTATTATAGATACCCGACAGAAATACTAGATGAATAGTGTATATTACTGATGCCTAGTGCCTGTTTTCCAATCCGGAGCACATGCACGCCCATACTCCGTCAGAACTACAATGTTGCACCTCCTGCCGCTACTTTGACCGCTTATAATCAGCCCAGTAATCGTGCCCCACCCTGCCTAGTTCAGGGTACCGTGATACATCTATGTGGGTTACTGCTGAAATGGGTCCCCGTTACTAGGGTTTCCTAGGGTCTATTCATATACCCCCCAAATTGGCTAAGTGTAATCCATCCATTCAAGTTAACTTAACCCATCCACACGTCATGTCATGTTGGTTAAGTGTTTCTTATTAACTTTACCCTTCTCATTCAATCAAGTTGTAATTGGTTAAGTGTTTCCCCTTAGCTTAACCCCATTCGTTCATCATGTTATATTGGATGGAGCATGTGGTTTAATTCGATGCAAAGCGAAGAACCTTACCAGGGCTTGACATGCCGCGAATCCTCTTGAAAGAGAGGGGTGCCTTCGGGAACGCGGACACAGGTGGTGCATGGCTGTCGTCAGCTCGTGCCGTAAGGTGTTGGGTTAAGTCTCGCAACGAGCGCAACCCTCGTGTTTAGTTGCCACCATTGAGTGTGGAAACCTAAGTGTTTCCCATTTACTTAACCTCACTCGTTCATCATGTTATATTGGTTAAGTGTTTCCCATTAACTTAACCCCACTCATTCATCATGTTATATTGGTTAAGTGTCATCAATCCAGTCGAGTTAACTTAGCCCACCCACTTGTCATGTTACATCGGTTAAGTGTTTCCCTCTTGTGTTACTAAACCATATTATACATCATGTTGTATTGGTTAAGTGTTTCCTTCTTGTGTTACTTAACCCTATCACACATCATGTTATATTGGTTAAGTGTTGCACTCTTGTGTTAACTTAACCCTACCACTTGTAATGTTACATTGGTTAAGTGTTTCCCTCTTGTGTTAACTTAACCCTACCATTTGTCATGTTACATTGGTTAAGTGTTGCCTTCTTGTGTTAACTTAACCCTGCCACTTGTCATGTTACATTGGTTAAGTATTGCCCTATTGTGTTAACTTAACCCTACCATTCTTAGCCTGTCTGTTTCTTAGCTTTAATTCATTCATTAAAGCACCAACCTCTCACATTAGATCTATATTGTTGCGGTCGCTGGATGTGCCGGGCGGTTCCGGGCTGTCTTACACCGCAACTCAATCTAACCTCGGGTTTTGGGCTTAATGCGCTAACCTATCACATTAGATCTATATTGTTACGGTTGCTGGATGTGCCGGGCGGTTCCGGGCAGTCGTAGACCGTAACTCAATCTAACCTCGGGTTAGGCATATTCATTTTTTAATTAATTTACATACTTACAATTTATGTTCATATGTAAATTATCCACAAGTGTTGTCAATTCAAGTCATGCCCCATTTACCCTCTAAATTATGTCCATAATTCTAGGTATACAAATTCTACCATTTCATGCTACTAATTATTTACATGATTATGAGCCAATCTATCCCAATAGCATGTAATTTAATATATTTTCCCAACGTCTCCCCCATTATTCGTTTGCATAATTCACATAGAACGTTAGGCTCGCAAATTAGCCTAACTTATAAACAAAAGGGAAAAGAAAGGGACATGTAACATTCCAATAGGCCTAAACAATATAGATCAACATGCATAGTATAAATTTGGGATAGAACAACATAAACTTAATTAAGCACATGAATGTGATCTTACATTTAAATTAGATCCAATTAACATGCGAACTAGCATAGATCTAATTGTATAAGCATGAACTTATATAGATCTTAAACATGGGTACTAGCTTGGAACTAAACATGTAAGCATGTATGAATATAAGTTATCATGTAATTTGCATATACAGCATGGTAGGTTCAATTGTGTCAGTCCAATAGTCTCATAGGCATAGGATGTACAGCATGATAAATCAATCACAATAGTTACATAGGCATGACAGGTTCCATTTTGTCAATCCAACAGTCTCATAGGCACGATAGGTGTCATTACATCAATCAAAATAGTCTTATAGGCATAGGCAATTCAGAATTGACAAAAGGATAGGCACGAATAAAATTAGGCATAGTTCTAGATCCAGTTATTACTATCCTCTGATTTCTGAATTTGAAAAGCTATCCTTTGATATAGACGTTTGATTTGAAGTTGTTCTAATAGATTAATAGGTTGGATTTATTTCTCTAGTTAGGAGAAGATGAAGGAGGCTAAACTAGCTTGTAGACAAACAGCATGACGACACCATAGTCTTAGGGTTGTGACGTTAGGGTCTAGGTTTGGCTATGTATATATAGATGTCTAGGATTAATTCTAGCCTTTAGATTAGCCTAGGAGAAATCAGAGCCATCAAACCAAAGAGATGTGTCATCCAGCCAACCATAGCATGACACATAAGCCCTAATACCTTAGAAATTAGTCATAGGCCAATCAGAGAAGGCCACATCATCTCAGGGCTTCAAAAATTCATCACTGGAAGAGGATCTCAAAGGGGTCGACTCCCTACAGTGGGGTCGACCCCTATGTCGACTCCCCTATAGGGGGGTCGACACCTATGTCGACTCCTCTATAGGGGGGTCGACACCTATGTCGACTCCCCCCGGGGGATCGACACCTATGTCGACTCCCCCCGGGGGGTCGACACCCTGAGCGAGAATGTAACAACCCGAAAATCTGAGCCAATTTAAAATTTTTATTTTGGAAATTTTATCGAATTTCGAATATTTAAAATGAATTATTTTAAATAGTAACGACGAAAAATTTATTTTTAATAGAATTCGAATGTATATATTTATTTGAATCGTCGTTAGAATATAAATAACTATTTATAATTATAAAAGGAATTGAAAATGGCCCTGTAGTTCGAAAATTCGATTTCGAATTTCAAATGAATATACAGGATTCGTTTTTAAGTCGGAATTGAATGAAACAAGAAATATCTAAATCTGTTTGACCATATCTTTCCAACGGATCCAAGAAACTGAGATTTCACTGTAGCAGTTGAAAGATATGTCCAGTTTAAAATTCTGAAAAGTCGCTGTGGAATTTATATATTTTTTAATATATATAAAGGCCCTTAAAAATGGAAATTTTGCAAACGACCTCGGATTTCGACGAAACCACTTTTGTTTGATCCGTGATGTCAAGTTATTGCTAGGTTTCAAATTTCATAATTTTTCGAATCAATATGTGATCGTGGCAAAGGAAAACGTGTTTGACCAGTTTCAATAGATTTTAATCGACTGGAAATTGACCATTTTTCAAACGGTCTCAAAATTCGACGAAATTAGTTTTGTTAGGACCGTATCGTCAATACGTAGCTAGAAAATATTTTTCTGGAATTTTTAAAGTTAGTATGTGACCCCAGTAAATAGAAATGCATGTTCAAATTCAATATATAGAGTTATATTTTGATTTTGACGAAAACTGATCGAAACGATCGAATCAGCTTACGATACATATCCCATTGTGTTCGGAATGGGGGTAATTAGCTATGGACGACAGTCGGTGGGTTCGATTTCGAATTCGAATAAAAAGGTTGCTTTTTGAAATTTAAATAATAATAAAATTCTTTTCCCTTAACCCCCCCTTTTCCCCTTTAGAAAAGTCAGACCCGACTTTGTGAATCAAAAGAAAAAAAACGAAACGAAGAAGGTGGGGGGGCGTGATTCGCCGCCGCCGCCCACCAGAAGCGTCGCGCCTCTGGCGCCACTTCCCCAGGCAGAGCCGCCCACCCGCAGGTCCCCCTCCTTCTCCTCCCTCTCTCCTCCGTTCCATCTTCTTCCCCCAAACCCGAACGACGCGAGATTGTACTTGGGAAACTGAGGAAAGCATTCAGAAAGCCTATCCTAAGTGTCGAGTAGATATCTCTGATTGACTCCGGTGCAAGGTACATTTATCCTATTTTAAAATTTCCAATTAGTCCTCTACTCCCCTGCCCACCGCCCTCCTCTCTCTTCCCCTCCTCCGATCTGCCGCCTACCCTCTCTCCTCCTCTTCCATTCGAATGCCCCCACCCTCCTCTGTAAATCGCGAGCCCCAATCCCATTAAAAATCTGCTGCTTCTAACCCTAGTGGGCCCGCCATTGGCCAGTGCGCCACTCCCCGAGCACCCTTCGACCGCCGTTCGAGTTTGTGAGCCCTCCTCCGACTGAAATAGGTTAGCTTTACTGATTTTGTTAAGTATATAAAAAAAACTGATTTTTATTTAGGTTTAAAAAAAACTGATTTTGGTTAGTTATAAAAACTGATTTTATCTAGTTATAAAAGCATAGATTTTTAAATATAAAAGTTAAGATTTTTGGTTAATATAAGAGTTGAGATTTTTGTTAACATAAAAAGATTAGATTTATATATATATATATAAAGCGAGCGAAACGATTTGATTTTCAATAGAGAATAAAAATATGATTTTTATATTATAGAAAGAATAAAAATATGTTTTTTATATTGATAGAGTATTAAAAATATGATTTTTAATGTATAGAACATCATATTAAAAATGTGATTATAAATATGAACAGCGTGGAGAAGACTACGTTGGAAGTACGAGCAAATCCAGACTGTTCTGAATTTCAGAAATTTCTAGGGAGGAGTGGAACCCTCGGTGAGAACTTCTCACTTTAAATTTCTTTTCTAGTTATATAAATATATACTAGGATGCAGACGGTGTTTAGTAGCACCCGACACCATCGTCCACAGACCATGGACTTGTTTGTTTGGTTGTGTAGTTGGTTAGATTATTTGAATTGAATTTGATTGTTTGGTGAAATGGAATAGATTTGATTGATATGTGTATGGCGTGGGCCATTATTAGACCGGGGATAAGGCTAGGCCTTGTCCCGTTTCTAGTATCGTGCCGTTATGCCGCCGAAATTTTCTAAAATAAATTAGAAAAATAAAGATATCATTTTATTTAATAAATGAACCGAATAGAATATTCATAGGTTGAATAAAATATTTTGGTCGTTAAAAATATAATTTTTAATGTGAATGTGAATAAATAAATATTCATTTACAAACCGGACGGTTTGTTTATGTACACTGATTTGACTGACATTGATTGGGACGATAAATTTTACACATCGCCCAACTGCACAAATAAAATCTGTGTTTGTTGATTTGAAACCCCACACGGGTATTAGGATAATATACGACATACACTAATCCCAATAATTGGTTGTATGTCGATCGATGGATTGACAGACTGTTATAAGCGTTAGATATCTATATTTGATGCTTATACAGTGTAGTGCACTTTGGATGACGGTTGATTATTTATCGTTGCTATTATATACATGTGTTATATGGAATCCATATAATTAACTTTATATGGTAATGGTTTGGGCCTCATTCCAATTGGGAAAATAAAGAATATTATAAAATAAAGGTTCATGTGTTGACAATACTCATCCGTTGAGATTAGTCATGTGTTGAACGAAATATTTTAACGATAAAATTTACATCTTTATCATATATAAAATTAGAAACCAACTTCTTTATGAAATAAAGGTTCATGTGTTGACAGTACTCATCCGTTGAGATTAGTCATGTGTTGAACGAAATATTTTAACAATAACATTTACATCTTTATCATATATAAAATTAGAAACTAACTGGAAAATAGATAAGATGAGTGGTCTCCTGGATATTGATCTGATGTTGGTTTCGGCCTTCGGGGTTAATATTCAGGGAATCGTTCTCTTACTAATTTACGGTTGGAGTCTGATTTGAAATCAAACGATAGATACAATAATTTTTATAAAATATATTAAATAACAAAAATAGTTACACGTGGACAGTACTCATTCGTTGAGATTAGTCATGTGTTGACAAAAATATAGAGTCATGTATTGAAAGAAATATAGATTCATTTGTTGAATAGAATAACGAAGTTATTGAAAAATATAAAGCCGTGTTGATTAGAGATGCGCTATTTTGACGTGAACGATATTTATATCGATTATATTCGTTTTTGTAATGAATATTGAAAAGAGATAAAAATCAAATATTTATAATAGGAATTCGAATTGAATTGAATAGAAAACGAATTCGAATTGAATTGAATAGAAAACGAATTCGAATTGAGTTGAATAGAAAACGAATTCAAATTGAATTGAATAGAAAACGAATTCGAATTGAATTGAATAGAAAACGAATTCAAATTGAATCGAATAGAAAATAAATTCGAATTGAACTGAATAGAAAACGAATTCGGATTTAATAGAATATAAAAGGAATTCGAATAGAAAATGAATTCAAATTGAATGGAAAAGAATTTATGAGGGAAAATTCAGTTTTGATTTGAATTTGAAAGAAAGGTTGAAATTGTTTTTGAAACAAATTTGAAATGATTTATAAAATTCGTTTTAAAAAGGAAATTGACGAAATATATATAATATATATATATTATATATATAATGGCCTGAATAGAACGCGCCGCGCCGCGGTAGTTCGAAAATTTTGACCATTGACTTCGAGCGGACATTACGGGAGATCCGACCGTTGGATTCTCCTAAAATCGGAACTGTTGGGTTCGTATCGGAAAGAGCTTTCTAACGAATATTATAAATTTGAAATCTATCGGTTGGATTTGGAAATATGTCCAAATCAAATTTGGAAAAGGTCGCTGTAAGTGCAGTTCGATGGCCGTTGTTGGAAATCGACTGTACGGGCCTTGATAAAATTATCAAAAATAGTAATAATTTGTGTAAAATCATAAGAAATGATTTGTGAAGAACTGGGATGAAAAATCCCACATTTGTAAAGATAAAAATGGATTTTTAACAAAATGAACTAATTTTGAACTAAATTTAAAACCCAATTATTTCTAAATAAATAAATTGGATTAAAAAGGGGTTTTAAATAATAGGAATTTCTAATGTATTTGTTTGGAATTGATTTGGGGGTTTATCGTAAACGGTGTTTTAAATAACACTTGTTCTTTAACCCGACAATAAATAGGATGTGATTTGGGTTTATCGTGAACTGTGTTTTAAATGACATTGGTTCTTTAACCCAGTAAAAGGAGTTTAATGAATCCGTAATTAGATTGAAATGTAAATTGATAATTTAAATTATCAAATTTGGAAAGTGAGTGAGATTAGAGTATCACCAGTTTTGCTCCAAAGCGATAGTTAAATCTTTAATTAGATTTGAACGTGAAATGGTAATTAATTTTACCGATAACACTATGGGGTTATATATGGAGTATTACCAGTTTTGCTCCATGGGATGAATAGGTTGGGATTGGGAAATAAATTAAATAATTACTTCGGTGTGGTTCTCTAATCCCGACTAGTTTGGAAAACAAATTAAATAATTACTTCGGTGTGGTTCTCTAATCCCGACTAGTTTGGAAAACCATAATTTGGTTTGAAATGGCATCCAAAGGAAGATTAAAGAATAAATTTTAAAGAATTTATCTTTGATAAAATTAATGGGAACCTTTCCCTAAGAATTGAAATTTAGAAACTAGATGTAGGTTGGTTAAGAAGAATGGTTTCCTGGGTATTGATCTGATGTTGGTTTCGGCCTTCTGGGTGAATATTTGGGGGATTGCTCTCTTACTGATTTACGGTTAGTGACTAATGAATTGGAATGAGGTGTATGTTGTGTTTGTGTAACATTTGTTTTTAATATACGCGGGTTGTTCGGAAAGGCCGGGTTTATACCCATTCTGAATAACCGATTCGACGATAAGTCGAAGATGAAGACGGTGATTGAAGACCAAAAGTCTTCACATCGTTTAGGTGATTACTGATTATCTTGATTGGGTTGTACACCCAAGATGAGGGAATCAATTGGTGGTCGTCCAGACATACTTGGAGATCGATGGATATGCGAGGAAAGTGCCTCCGGTTTCGTTCAGACCCAGAACGAACTTGTAAATGGACTGTGTGTATGACATTGGATTTTATTCTGTATTGATTGATCTCCATTAAATATACATCTGTATGGCGGCGGAGAATTTATTCTCTTGCTTAACGCCCTTCTCTGAGACGTACAAGCTCAGAGGTTGTATATCGATGGACATCAGTCGCATGGCATGAATTGCCTGTGTGGCACGCCTAAGTGGCAATTGATCAAGGCTTCTGTTGAAAAGAAAAGTCTTGTGGTTGATGATCAAAGCACGACCTACGTGGTATAGCTTTGTGTATAGCATGGATTCGCGAGCCTCACACCTCGGTATGAGTCAAAAACGGGATACGGACCGTTGGGAGAACACGACGTTTCTTTCTAGCTTTGGTGGTGTCAGTGACTTACCAGCCCTGACATTTATATACTTTTCACCTTTGTGGTTGTTGGAATGAGGCGCCTCGATATTAGGTCTGATAGGACCGGGAAACGTGTGTTCAGGAATTGCCAATCCTCAAACGTAAGAGAGGACTGGCCCAACCGATCCAAGTGGCTGCCCAGAGTGTGTAGTCCTGGGACATTTGCTAGAGTGTCTCGAAGCGGAGATGTAACGACCTGCACTCTACGCATCATAGGATCGTAGAATATTTATTTCTTTCACATATGAAGTCGTATGGTCATGTAACTTTGGGAGACGACTATTAGGGTCATTTCCCATGTTCATGATTTTTGTCGATTTTTAAATGACCATTTTACCCCTAGTTGGTACTGTTTTGGCCATAACTTTTGACTGGAAAGGAATTTTGATCTAAAACCACTTTCATTGGCTCCGTATGATGGTTTACAATTCCGTAGAGTGGTCACATTAGCCAAACGGACTCACCGTTTGGGAGATATGGCTGAAACAAGTTTCAGATAGTGAAAAACAGCTTAATTGGGCTTAACCGGGTGATTAACAGCTAGGCCCAATGGGGGATTTCGGGATTAGGGTTATGAGGAGGCTAAAATCAGTTAGAGAACGATCTTATCCTCATTTTCCAGCCGCCACTTTCATTCTTGAACCCTAACAATGGCCGCCAACATCTAGAAACATCCCCAAATCACTTTCTAATCAAGTTTTGGCTTAATCTACATCAAATTAAGGAGAGAAAATACGAAAGCAAAGTTAGAGCTGCTGTTAGACACCAGTATTCACCCAAATCAGCGAGGTTTCAGTTCTGAGAATTTTATTTGTGGCCAAGGTGAGTGATTAGCATTGTTTTGACACCAATTAAAGTTAATTAAGGGTAATTAGTGAAGATTAGCGAATTTATGCACTAATAAATTGTAACGACCCGTATTCTACACATCATAGGATTGTAGAATATTTATTTCTTTCCCATGTGAAGTCGTATGGTCATGTAACTTTGGGAAACATCCATTAGAGTCATTTTCCATGTTCATGATTTTTGTCGATTTTTAAATGACCATTTTGCCCTTAGTTGGTACTGTTTTGGCCATAACTTTTGATTGGAAAGTAATTTTGACCTGAAACCACTTCCATTGGATTCGTTTGATGGTTTACCTTTCCGTAGAGTGGTCATAATAGACAAACGGACTTACCGTTTGGGAGATATGGCTGAAATAAGGTTTGGAGGGTGAAAAACTGCTTAACCGGGCCAAATAGGGTGATTAGTGAGTAGGCCCATAACTCATTTCAGGATTAGGGTTATGGGAAGACTGAAATGAGATAGAGGATCATTCCATTTCAGTTTTCTAGCCTCCACTTATCACCAAGGAACCCTAAAAATGGCCTCTAACCTCTAAATCACCTCCAAATCATCTTTTGGTCAAGGATTAAGCTTAGCAACCTCTAATCAAGGAAGATCTACACCAAATCAACATTGGAGCTGCTGTTTAGCATAGAGATTCACATCAAATCAGAGATTCATTTCAGATCTTAGTTTATTTGTGGCTAAGGTGAGTGATTTGCATAGTTTTGCACTAATTATGGCTAATTAGGGGTGATTAGTGTTAATTAGCGAATTTAAACATGATAAAATTCTGGAAAAATGTTTATAAAATTCGGAATGATGTTTTAGACCTCTGATATGAATTTGGGTTAATTTGGTTAAGTTTTGCTAATCCTATAATTAGTTTCACCTAAACATGCTTAAGGGAAAATATGGGGTTTTGGGTATGTTTGATCCATTTTAAACTATCATGTTGATGTTTTGATGTTTGTGGTTGATTATGCATGTTGCTATGACTGTATGAAATGCTTTGTGATTGATTTCAATAGTTAGAATGGTCAAAAACGTCGTCGAATGGCGTAAACACTTGCTGGAACAGTTTCAGAAAACAGTGCAGGGTTCGGATCGGATCGGATATGGGGCTCGGATCGGATATGTTGAACTGAGCAAGGAATTCGATCGGATCGGAACCCAACACTTGGGAAAAATGGAAAAAAGGAAGGCCACGCTAACTGAACTGGGATTGGATCGGATTAGGGAGGACGGATCGGAGCGGAGGCATGAGGATGGATCGGATAGGAGCATGTGAAGGACGAGGAGACGGATAGGAACGGAGGCACGAGCTGGAGGGGAGATGACACCCGACCCGACCCGAGGTGAAGCACCCGACCCAAATCGATGGAGTGGCACCCGACCCGAATCGCACCAGAAGAAGACCCGACCCGAACAGATGGAGGATACCCGACCCGAACCGATGGCTTGAGAAGGAACCCGACCCGACCCAGTATTGACCAATAACCCGAGATGAAAAGGTAGTCCAATATGGGAAGTTAGAGCTCAGGATCCAGTTGGGAACCGATGAATTCACTTCATGGTTGGACTTTACTGCGGGACGTGTGCTAAGGAGTTGTCGACGTTCATAACTTCGATTCACCACTAAGAATGAATGATGGGCTACTTATCAGTGCAGTAGGGTCATTATGACCTGAGGGGCAAGGTGATGGTAGCAAGACTACGTTATCAGTGCAGTAGGGTCATTATGACCTGAGGGGCAAGGTGATGCGTAGTAAGACTATGAGCCAGCGCAGATGGGGTAAATAACTCCATGGGGCAAGTGGACATAGTAAGGATTGGTAAGGCTATGAGCCAGTGCAGTGGGGTTCTTGTGACTCCATGGGGCAAAGTGGACATAGCAAAGGATTAGTGGCTACGTTATCAGTGCAGTGAAGCCATTTATGACTTCATGGGGCAGAGTGATCGTAGCAAGGTATGTTGGGTGATCGAAGTGGTGAATATCGTACGCTTTACGCACTGAGTGAGAGATGTGAGGATGGATGCTATGTTTGATTGTTTGCCATCCCTATGACATGCACACCTCCCCCACCTCCGTATCTTTACACTGTTTGATATGGTACCTTAGAGTGTTGTACAGTATGTAGTGCTAACTCTTTGGTTGCAGGTCCAGGTTCAGGTATGTTTTTGTCTACCTGTTATTGTTCACTTTTGATGCTTATCGCTCATACCAGGCTTTATGTCTGACCCAGAGTTTTATGTCTCCTCTTATTACTCTGGGTGCTCACACGAGCAGACTAGAGACAGGTTAGCTGGTGATGCGCGAGTAGCTGATTCGGAGGCGGGCAGGAGGCTTCCACGTATGATATATATATATACACATTCTCCCTGTGTCGTTGGTGGTCACTACTTGGGCATTAGTAGTGTACCTCCTTTATCTTACTTTTGCTTTGAGACAGTTTGAAAGTTGTAATAAGCTGTATTTTGGATTTCCGCTGCTATGATGTTTAGTTCTGGTTTTCAGCTTATGCACTGTCTCTCCTGTTTTATGTCAAGTATGTTATTATTATATTTCGTTCTATGCGCTGTGAGACATTCTACAGGTTCTTTATATGATCATTTCCTTCTTCCCTTTTCCATCTCACGACCCGTTCCGTGCTAACTGGACATGTGTACAACGCACTTTTGGAGTAAATGTCGGTTGTTGCGGGGCGGGCCGTCACACTTGGTATCAGAGCTCTAGGTTACGTAGTTAACCTAGGGAAAGACACTAGGGAGAGTTAGTACGTATATGAGAGTGCGTATTTGTGATTATTTTGGTTTTCAAAAGCTATATATATATACTATTAGTAGTATAAGAATGAAGTCGCACTGCACTAGCACCACTATGGGGTCGTTAATCGTTTCCCTTTTTCAGATTGACGATGAGCCGAGACACGAGGGGTGCTGTAGAGGGACCAACCAAGGGAATGCCGCTGACATGAGGGCAATGTTTACTAACCTCATGAGAGACATGCTTAGAGAAGTGCAAGGGGCAGTTCCCAATCCCGGAGTTGGTGTTGGCCCAGTAGTGCAGGCGCCTAGGGTCAATTTTGCCAAGTTGTGCTAGGATTACACTAATCTTGGTGGAAAGCCGTTCCATGGAACGGAGTCGGCCACAGATGTTCAAGATTGGATGGATAGCTGTGATCGTATCTTTGATGATTTGGGTCTTGAGGATGCGATGAAGAGAAGGCTAGCGTCTCGTCAGTTGCAAGGGCGAGCGATGAACTGGTGGAATGCCATTAGAACAGCTACTCCAGAGGACCAGGTTACTTGGGTTCAGTTCAAGGCTCGCTTTAGCGAGAAGTTCATTCCAACTGCCCAGAAGTCAGTGTTGTTTAAGAGGTTTTTGGAACTCAAGCAGAACGGAAGGGCAGTTTCTGATTATATTGCTGAGTTCGACACTTTGTCGAAGTATGGACTGTCTCTTATCGACACTCCTGAAAAGAAGAATGAGAAGTTCATTATTGGTTTGGATGGATACTTGGGGGAAAGGCTTATCAACCACATCGATGAGACTTTTGAATCGATCGTGGGGAAAGCTTTGAGATTAGAGAGCCTTTACCCTAAGTCAAAGACTGAGGCTGCATCTGCAGAAGGGCCAAAGCCGCAAGCAGGCGGTGGAAGCAAGAATAACTCTCAGAATAAGAGGAAGCAGGACCATTCTAAAGGTGGTCAGAAAATAAGCAAGAAGGATGTTGAGTGCTTCAGCTGTGGAAAGAAGGGCCATTATGCTAAAGAATGTCGGGGCCAAGCCAGCTGAAAGGAAGTGCTACAACTGTGGTCAAGTGGGACATCAGAAGGATAAGTGTCCGCAACCTCTTAAGGAGAAGCAGATTGTGAAAGCATATGCTCTTGATGCTGTTCCTTCTTCGTCGAATGCCCCAACTGCGGAGGAGAAAGGGAAGAATGTTGTTATTCAAGGTATGCTTTCTATTTATGATGTACCAGTTCGAGTTTTGTTTGATACTGGGGCTTCCCGTTCCTTCATATCTAGTGACCTGGTAGATAGGTTGGGACTGGAACCCGAGATAGTCGATAGACCATTGGTTGTGACGAACCCGATTGGTGGTTCGACTAGCCTTAGTATGATTTGCAGGAATTTGGTCTTATCGAGTCATGGATGTATGTTTGTATGTGATTGCTTTGTTTTGGGCTTTACTGGGTATGCCATTATATTGGGAGTCGATTGGCTCCAAACATACGGGGTGGTGGTAGACTGTGAGGGCTTTTTGGTGACAGTGAGGGCGGATGATGGGCGGAGGGTAGTGTTTGGTAGTCTACCTAGTGATGGGGTTATGGCTAGTTTTGTAAATTCCCTCGACATCCCGCAGGATGAGTTGTCATATGTGCCCGTGGTTGGCCAGTATCCGGACGTCTTCGAGGAGGTGACCGGGCTTCCACCACACCGAGAGATTGAGTTCCGTATTGATTTAGTGAAAGATGCCAGACCTATAGTGATGCCACTTCATCGTATGGCACCAAGGGAGCAGCGAGAGCTCGGGGTGCAAGTCAGCAATCTTTTGAAGAAGGGATTTATTAGAAGGAGTGTCTCCGAGTGGGGAGCGCCAGTTGTGTTTGCCACTAAGGCAGATGGTTCCCTTCGTTTGTGTGTGGACTATCGCGAGTTGAATAAGGTGACGAGGAAGAATAAGTATCCTCTACCACGAATAGATGATTTGTTTGATCAGCTGGAAGGAGCTAGAGTGTTCTCCCAGTTGGACCTCGCGACAGGATTTCATCAGCTTCGAGTAGCGGATGAGAGTGTTCCGAAAACGGCATTTAGGACGCCGTCTGGATTTTATGAGTGGTTGGTCATGCCGTTTGGGTTGACCAATGCACCAGCCTACTTTGTGGATCTTATGAATCGAGTATTCAGAGATCAGCTGAATAATTTTGTTCTTGTGTTCGTGGATGATATCCTTGTTTACTCAAGGACAGAGGAAGAACACAAGGGGCACTTGAGGATAGTGATGGAGGTGTTGAGGAAACACCAATTGAAAGCGAAATTCTCTAAGTGTCATTTTTGGAGAATGGAAGTAAGATTCTTGGGTCATGTTGTTTCAAAGAGTGGTATTGCCGTGGACCCTGCGAAGGTGGCTACGGTACAGGATTGGCCTACGCCCAAGAATGCAACAAATGTAAGAAGTTTCTTGGGATTAGCTGGATATTATCATAAGTTTATCCAGGACTTCTCCAAGATAGCAGCACCGTTGACTCAGTTGACTAAGAAGAATCAGTCCTTCGTCTGGGACGGAGTGTGTGAGGATGCCTTCAAGAGTCTAAATGAGAAGTTGACGCGTGCGCCAGTGTTAGTCATTCCTAAAGGGAATGAAGAGATGACGGTATACACGGACGCTTGTGGTACCGGACTGGGTGCAGTATTGATGCAAGGAGGTAGGGTTGTAGCTTATGCTAGTCGACAGCTAAACCCGCATGAGAAGAAGTATCCTACCCATGATTTAGAATTGGCAGCGATTGTATTTGCGCTGAAGATGTGGAGACACTATCTCTTGGGAGAAAGATTTGAGTTGTTTACCGATCATAAATCGTTAAAGTGTCTCTTCTCTCAAAAAGATCTAAATCTCCGTCAGCAAAGATGGTTAGAGTTCTTGGCTTCGTATGATTTTGATATCGCATATACACCTGGGAAAGGTAATGCGGTAGCCGATGCCTTGAGTAGGAGACATGCCAGCTTAGGGGCAATGTTTCTTGAGTGGAAGCAACTGGAGTATATCGCGGGGTTTGATTTCAGACCAAAGTGCAAATTGGATCCAGTCATGCTAGCTAGTTTGACGATCAGACCCACTTTGATAGAGCGGATTGGTTCTAGCCAGAGGAACGATCCTAATCTATTAGAAATCATCTCCAAGTTAGAGATGGACATCGACGGTGAGGAGATGAATGTGTATGGGCTTGATCGAGATGGATGGCTTCGGAAGAATGGAAGACTAATTGTGCCCAACGTGAATGGTTTGAGGGATGAAGTGCTTAGAGAATGTCATCACTCAAAACTGACTATACATCCCGGTGGTAATAAGATGTATCGAAACATGAGACAGACTTACTACTGGGAAGGGATGAAAAGAGACGTTGGGAAGTTTATATCCAAATGCATGAATTGCCAGCTAGTTAAAGCCGAGCAAAAGAAGCCTAGTGGGTTGTTGCAACCATTAGAAATTCCCGAATGGAAATGGGAGCAAGTCTCGATGGATTTCATCGATGGCCTACCAAGGACTAGACCGGGATATGATAGTATTTGGGTAATTGTGGATCGATTGACTAAAAGTGCAAGATTTATACCAGTCAAATCGACCAGAACGACAGCCAAGTTGGCAGAATTGTATATGAAGTGGGTAGTGAGATTTCATGGAGTACCCAAAAGCATCGTGAGTGACCGAGACCCGTTGTTCACTAGTGGGTTTTGGAAGGGCTTACAAGAGGCTCTAGGGTCAGGATTACATCTCAGTACCGCATATCATCCTCAGACCGACGGTCAGACGGAGAGGGTGAATCGTATATTGGAAGATTTTTTGAGAGCTTGTATATTGGATTTTGGTGGATCATGGGATGACCATTTGCATCTAGTAGAGTTTGCATATAATAATAGCTACCAATCCAGTATCGGTATGGCTCCATATGAAGCTTTGTATGGAAGACCGTGCAATTCATCATCATGTTGGATAGAGACTGGCGAGAAGTTTGTGCTTGGACCAGATGAGGTGAGAGAAACTTCGGATAAGATTAAGATCATTCAGCAACGAATGAAAGCTGCCCAAGATAGGCAGAAGAGCTATGCTGATAAGAGGAGAAGAGACTTGAAATTCTCCGTTGGTGACTTGGTGTTTGTCAAGATCTCTCCGTTGAAGAGCGTGATACGATTTGGCAGGAGAGGCAAGTTGGCACCAAGATTTGTTGGCCCATTCCCTGTTCTTGAACTAGTCGGGAATTTGGCATATAGAGTTGGCTTACCAGAGAAAATGGCGGGAGTTCACAATGTGTTTCATGTTTCCCAACTAAGGAAGTTCGTTCACAACTCGGATATGACTATTTCACCTGATCAGTTAGAGGACTTCGAAGTAGAACCCGAGGCAGTTGGGAACCGCAAGCCGATCCGTATTATGGGGCACGATACGAAGCAACTTCGAAGGAAGGCGGTGAAGCTAGTCAAGGTTCAGTGGGGCGAGGACGAGGATGATTGTACTTGGGAGACAGAAGAGAGCATTAGAAAGGCATATCCAGAACTCTTTGCCTGGTAAGATTTACTTTGCGATTTAGTTATTCCGCATGCTAGGATAGACTTATTTTACTTATTTTGCATGTTTGATTGTTGTTTTATGATTGATAGGCATGCGAGACCTTTGTGTGTGTTTGGATTAGGGAATTTCGGGGGCGAAATTTCTTAAGGGGGGAGAGTGTAATGACCCGTATTCTACACATCATAGGATTGTAGAATATTTATTTCTTTCCCATGTGAAGTCGTATGGTCATGTAACTTTGGGAAACATCCATTAGAGTCATTTCCCATGTTCATGATTTTTGTCGATTTTTAAATGACCATTTTGCCCTTAGTTGGTACTGTTTTGGCCATAACTTTTGATTGGAAAGGAATTTTGACCTGAAACCACTTCCATTGGATTCGTGTTACGGTTTACCTTTCCGTAGAGTGGTCATAATAGCCGAACGGACTTATCGTTTGGGAGATATGGCTGAAATAAGGTTTGGATGGTGAAAAACTGCTTAACCGGGCAAAATAGGGTGATTAGTGAGTAGGCCCATAACCCATTTCGGGATTAGGGTTATGGGAAGGATGAAATGAGATCGAGGATCATTCCATTTCAGTTTTCTAGCCTCCACTTATCACCAAGGAACCCTAAAAATGACCTCTAACCTCTAAATCACCTCCAAATCATCTTTTGGTCAAGGATTAAGCTTAGCAACCTCTAATCAAGGAAGATCTACACCAAATCAACATTGGAGCTGCTGTTTAGCATAGAGATTCACATCAAATCAGAGATTCATTTCAGATCTTAGTTTATTTGTGCTAAGGTGAGTGATTTGCATAGTTTTGCACAAATTATGGCTAATTAGGGGTGATTAGTGTTAATTAGCGAATTTAAACATGATAAAATTCTGGAAAAATATTTATAAAATTCGGAATGATGTTTTAGACCTCTGATATGAATTTGGGTTAATTTGGTTAAGTTTTGCTAATCCTATCATTAGTTTCACCTAAACATGCTTAAGGGGAAATATGGGGTTTTGGGTATGTTTGATCCATTTTAAACTATCATGTTGATGTTTTGATGTTTGTGGTTGATTATGCATGTTGCTATGACTGTATGAAATGCTTTGTGATTGATTTCAATAGTTAGAATGGTCGAAAACGTCGTCGAATGGAGTAAACACTTGCTGGAACAGTTTCAGAAAACAGTGTAGGGTTCGGATCGGATATGTTGAACTGAGCAAGGAATTCGATCGGATCGGAACCCAACACTTGGGAAAAATGGCAAAAAGGAAGGCCACGCTAACTGAACTGGGATCGGATCGGATTAGGGAGGACGGATCGGAGCGGAGGCATGAGGATGGATCGGATAGGAGCATGTGAAGGACGAGGAGACGGATCGGAACGGAGGCACGAGCTGGAGGGGAGATGACACCCGACCCGACCCGAGGTGAAGCACCCGACCCGAACCGATGGAGTGGCACCCGGCCCGAACCGCACCAGAAGAAGACCCGACCCGAACAGATGGAGGATACCCGACCCGAATCGATGGCTTGAGAAGGAACCCGACCCGACCCAGTATTGACCAATAACCCGAGATGAAAAGGTAGTCCAATATGGGAAGTTAGAGCTCAGGATCCAGTTGGGAACCGATGAGTTCACTTCATGGTTGGACTTTGCTGCGGGACGTGTGCTAAGGAGTTGTCGACGTTCATAACTTCGATTCACCACTAAGAATGAATGATGGGCTACTTATCAGTGCAGTAGGGTCATTATGACCTGAGGGGCAAGGTGATGGTAGCAAGACTACGTTATCAGTGCAGTAGGGTCATTATGACCTGAGGGGCAAGGTGATGCGTAGTAAGACTATGAGCCAGCGCAGATGGGGTGAATAACTCCATGGGGCAAGTGGACATAGTAAGGATTGGTAAGGCTATGAGCCAGTGCAGTGGGGTTCTTGTGACTCCATGGGGCAAAGTGGACATAGCAAAGGATTAATGGCTACGTTATCAGTGCAGTGAAGCCATTTATGACTTCATGGGGCAGAGTGATCGTAGCAAGGTATGTTGGGTGATCGAAGTGGTGAATATCGTATGCTTTACGCACTGAGTGAGAGATGTGAGGATGGATGCTATGTTTGATTGTTTGCCATCCCTATGACATGCACACCTCCCCCACCTCCGTATCTTTACACTGTTTGATATGGTACCTTAGAGTGTTGTACAGTATGTAGTGCTAACTCTTTGGTTGCAGGTCCAGGTTCAGGTATGTTTTTGTCTACCTGTTATTGTTCACTTTAGATGCTTATCGCTCATACCAGGCTTTATGTCTGACCCAGAGTTTTATGTCTCCTCTTATTACTCTGGGTGCTCACACGAGCAGACTAGAGACAGGTTAGCTGGTGATGCGCGAGTAGCTGATTCGGAGGCGGGCAGGAGGCTTCCACGTAAGATATATATATATATATATATATATATATACACACATTCTCCCTGTGTCGTTGGTGGTCACTACTTGGGCATTAGTAGTGTACCTCCTTTATCTTACTTTTGCTTTGAGACAGTTTGAAAGTTGTAATAAGCTGTATTTTGGATTTCCGCTGCTATGATGTTTAGTTCTGGTTTTCAGCTTATGCACTGTCTCTCCTGTTTTATGTCAAGTATGTTATTATTATATTTCGTTCTATGCGCTGTGAGACATTCTACAAGTTCTTTGTATGATCATTTCCTTCTTCCCTTTTCCATCTCATGACCCGTTCCGTGCTAACTGGACATGTGTACAGCGCACTTTTGGAGTAAATGTCAGTTGGTGAGGGGCGGGCCGTCACATAAATTCTGGAAAAATATCTATAAATTCGAAAATAATATTTTATGCCTCTGGTAGAAATTTGGTTTGATTTGGTTAAGTTTTGTTAACCCTATGATTAGTTTTTCTTAAACATGCTTAAGGGACATATGAGATTTTGGATACGTTTGATCCATTTTACATGCCATAGTTGTTGTTTTGATGCTTGTGGTTGATGTTACATGTTGCTATGACTGTATGACATGATTCTTGATTGTCTAGAAGTGTTAGATTGGTCGAAAACGCCGTCGAATGGCGTAAACAGTCGCTGGAATGAGTTGCAGGAATTTGGCCGACCCGGACCGGATCGGAGGGAGGAGTCCGAACCGAACCGACCAGGAGACCTCCCCACGAATCGATGTTCTGGAGTCATGTAGCCTCACGAGCTGAACGGAAGGAGCATATCCGAACTGAACCGAACCGACCTGGTGCTATGGAGCTAGAATTCCGAGCCGACCCGATAGAGAAGCTTGAGAGACCCGACCCGATCCGATTATTTGGGGAGAAGGACCGAACCAGAGGAGTTTTCCATGAAGCCAGGAGGTGTGGACTCCGATCCGAACCACCAGAGGAAGATCACCCCGATCCGACCCGAAGCAGAGAGGAAGGTCGACCCGATCCGATTCGATCCGATTGCTTAGGGAGGAGTATTCCGATCCGAACCGAGGAGCTGATGACCAAGACCTGAAGTAAAGTAAAGTGAAGAAATGAAGACCGGTCCGGAGAAAAAGGCGATGACCAGAACCCGAGATGCAAAGGAAGTCCAAATGAGGAGCTTTGACTCAGGATCCAGTTGGAAACCAATGAGTGAGCTTCATGATTGGGTTTTGCTGCGGGACGTGTGCAAAGGGGTTGTCGATGTCTGTAACTTTAGATCACTATGTGCAGGGGGTGCGTGAACGGATTCAGGGCCACAGTTGCCTAGGTACAACTAAAGGGCTATAGACCAATGAAGTGGGGTCATTTGTAAAGATTTGGTCATGACTCCATGTGGTAAGTTTGGTAGTAGCAGTAGTTGTACAAGTCGAACTCCGTCACTACTTCGATGAGTCTAGTGATTGACGGTGGTGGACATCGTATGCTTTACGCATTGAGTGAGAGATGTAAGGATGGTTGCTATGGTTGATATGTTTTCCCATCATTATGACATGCACACCCCTACCCCCGTATTCTTTACACTATCTGTTATGGCACCTTAGAGTATTGTACGGTATGTAGTGCTAACTCTTTGGTTGCAGGTCCAGGTTCAGGTATGGTTTAGTATACCTGTTATTGTTCTGTTTAGATGCTTATCGCTCATACCAGACTTTTTGTCTGATCCAGAGTTTTATGTTTCTTCTTATTACTCTGGGTGCTCACACGAGCAGACTAGAGATAGGTTAGCTAGTGATGCACGGGTAGATGATCCGGAGACGAGCAGGAGGCTTCCACATATGATATATATAGTATTCTCCCTGTGTCGTTGAAGATCACTGCTTAGGCATTAGTAGTGCATCTTCTACTTTAGCTTTCTTTTGTTTTAGAGACAGTAAATTTTGGGAAGTTGTAATAAGCTGTACTTGGATTTCCGCTGCTCTGATGTTGATGTTGGTTTTAGTTATCAGCTTATGCACTGTCTCACCTGTTTTATGTTAAGTATATTATTATTATATTTTTCTCCATACGCTGTGAGACATTCTACAGGTTCCTCGTTAGTTAATTCTCTTCTTTCCTTTCTTTGACGACCATTCCGTGCTAGTCGGGTATGTGTACAGCGCACCTTCGGAGGAAATGCAGGCTGGTACGGGGCGGACCATCACACTTGGTATCAGAGCTCTAGGTTGCGTAGTTAACCTAGGAAAAGACACTAGGGAGAGATAGTACGTATATGAGAGAGGGTATTTGTGGTTACTTTGGTTTTCAAAAGCTATATATGTATATACTATTAGTAGTATAAGAATGAAGTCGTACTGCACTAGCACCACTATGTGGTCGTTAATCGTTTCCTTTTACAGATTGACGATGAGCCGATATGTTAGAGGTGCTGGTAGGGGAGCCAATAATGGGAATGCTGCTGACATGAGGGCGATGTTTACTGACCTCATGTGAGACATGCTTAGGGAGGTGCAAGGGGCAGCCCCCAATGGTGGTAATGGTGGTGGTCCAATAGTGCAGCCGCCTAGGGCCGATTTCGCCAAGCTGGATAAGGATTATACTAGTCTTGGTGGGAAGTCGTTCCACGGAACGGAGTCGGCCACGGACGTTCAGGATTGGTTGGATAGTTGCGAACGTATCTTCGAGGATTTGGGTATTTAGGATGCGATGAAGAGAAAGCTAGCGTCCCGTCAGCTGCAAGGGCGGGCAATGAATTGGTGGAATGCTATAAAGGCAGCTACTCCCGAGGATCAGATTACTTGGGAGCAGTTTAAGGTTCTCTTTAGCGAGAAGTTCATTCCAGCTGCTCAGAAGTCAGTGTTGTTTAAGAAGTTCTTGGAGCTCAAGCAGAATGGCAGAGCTGTCTCGGAGTATATTGCTGAATTCGACACTTTGTCGAAGTATGGGTTATCTCTTATTGATACTGCCGAGAAGAAGAATGAGAAATTCATAACTGGTTTGGATCAGTACTTGGGGGAAAGGCTTATTAACCACATCGATGAGACGTTTGAATCGATTGTGGGGAAAGCATTGAGGTCAGAAAGTCTCTACCCCAAGCCGAAGACCGAGGTTGCATCTGCAGAGGAGCCAAGGCAACAAGCAAGTGGTGGAGGCAAGGGTGGTTCCCAGAATAAGAGAAAGCAGAATCAGACTAAGGATGGTCAGAAGAAAAAGAATAAGCAAGATGTTGAGTGCTTCAGCTGTGGTAAGAAGGGCCATTATGCTAGTAATTGTCGGGCCAAGCCAGCGGATAGGAAGTGCTTCAACTGTGGCCAAATGGGACATCACAAGGACAAGTGTCCGCAACCCCCTAAAGAAAAGCAAATGGTGAAAGCATATGCCCTTAATGCTATCCCTTCTTCGTCAAATGCCCCAACTGCGGCGGAGAAGGGAAATAATGTCGTCATTCAAGGTATGCTTTCTATTTATGATGTTCCTGTTAGAGTTTTGTTTGATACCGGAGCTTCCAGTTCTTTCATATCTAGTGACCTGGTAGATAGGTTGGGATTGGAGCCCGAGATTGTCGATAGACCTTTAGTAGTGACGAACCCGATTGGTGGTTCGACTAGCCTTAGTATGATTTGTCGAAATGTAGTCTTATCGAGTCATGGATGCATGTTTGTTTGTGATTGCTTTGTTTTGGGCTTTACTGGGTTTGGCATTATTTTGGGAGTAGATTGGTTCCAAAGATACGGGGTGGTGGTAGACTGTGAGGGCTTTTTGGTGCCAGCTAGAGCGGATGATGGGCGGAGGATAGTGTTTGGTGTTCTACCCAGTGAGGGGGTATTGGCTAGTTTTCTAAACTCCCTCGACATTCCGCATAGTGAGTTGTCAGGTTTGCCCGTGGTTGGCCAGTATCCGAACGTTTTCGAAGAAGTGACCGGGCTTCCACCACATCGAGAGATTGAGTTCCGTATTGATTTGGTGAAAGATGCCAGACCTATAGTGATGCCACTTCGTCGTATGGCACCAAGGGAGCAGAGAGAGCTCGGAGTGCAAGTCAGCGATCTTTTGAAGAAGGGATTTATCAGAAGGAGTGTTTCTGAATGGGGAGCACCAGTTGTGTTTGCTACCAAGGCGGATGGTTCCCTTCGGTTGTGTGTATACTACCGCGAGTTGAATAAAGTGACGAGGAAGAACAAGTATCCTCTACCGCGGATTGATGACTTGTTCGATCAATTGAGTGGCGCGAGAGTATTTTCTCAGTTGGATCTCGCGACAGGTTTTCATCAGCTTAGAGTGGAACCTGAGAGTATAGCTAAAACGGCATTTCGGACGCCGTCTGGATTTTATGAGTGGTTGGTCATGCCATTCGGGATGACCAATGCCCCAGCATATTTTGTGGATCTTATGAATAGGGTATTCAGAGATCAGTTGAATAAGTTTGTCCTTGTGTTCGTTGATGATATTTTGGTCTATTCGAGGACAGAGGAAGAACACAAGGAACATTTAAGAATAGTGATGGAGGTGTTGAGAAAACACCAATTGAAAGCAAAGTTTTCTAAGTGTCACTTCTGGATGAGGGAAGTGAGGTTCTTGGGCCATGTTGTTTCAGAAAATGGTATCGCCGTGGATCCTGCGAAGGTGGCTACGGTACAAGATTGGTCTACGCCCAAGAATGCAACAGACATAAGAAGTTTCTTGGGATTAGCTGGATATTATCGTAAGTTTATCCAAGACTTCTCCAAGATAGCAGCACCGTTGACCCAGTTGACCAAGAAGAATCAAGCTTTTGTCTGGGATGAAAGGTGCGAGAATGCATTCAAGAGTCTAAAGGATAAGTTGACGTGTGCACCAGTGTTAGTCATTCCTAAGGGGAATGAAGAGATGACGGTATACACGGATGCCTGTGGTACTGGACTAGGTGTTGTATTGATGCAAGGAGGTAGGGTTGTAGCTTATGCAAGTCGGCAATTGAAACCGCATGAGAGAAAATACCCTACCCATGATTTGGAATTGGCAGCGATCGTGTTTGCGTTGAAGATGTGGAGACACTATCTCTTGGGAGAAAGATTTGAGTTGTTTACAGATCATAAGTCGTTAAAGTATCTTTTCTCTCAGAAGGATCTAAACCTCCGGCAGCAAAGGTGGTTAGAATTCTTAGCTTCCTATGATTTCAACATCGCATATACACCGGGAAAGGGCAATGCGGTGGCTGATGCATTGAGTAGGAGACATGCCAGTTTAGGGGCTATGTTTCTAGAATGGAAGCAGCTGGAATACATCGCTGGGAATGATTTCAGACCAAAGTGCGAATTGGATCCAGAAATGTTAGCAAGTTTGACGATCAGACCCACGTTGATTGAGCGGATTGGTTCCAGTCAGAGGAGCGATCCTAACTTACTGAAAGTCATCTCCAAGTTAGAGATGGGTATCGATGAGGAGATGAACAAATATGGGCTTGATCGAGATGGATGGCTTAGAAAGGATGGAAGACTAGTTGTACCCAATGTCAATGGATTGAGAGATGAAGTGCTTAGAGAATGTCATCACTCAAAACTGACTATACACCCCGGTGGTAATAAGATGTACCGAGACATGAAGCAGACATACTACTGGGAAGGGATGAAAAGAGACGTTGGGAAGTTTATAACCAAATGCATGAATTGCCAGCTAGTTAAAGCCGAGCAAAAGAAGCCTAGTGGGTTGTTGCAACCATTAGAAATTCCCGAATGGAAATGGGAGCAAGTCTCGTTGGATTTCTTCGATGGTTTACCAAGGACTAGATCGGGACATGATAGCATTTGGGTAATTGTGGATCGACTGACTAAGAGTGCAAGATTTATACCAGTCAAATCGACCAGAACGGCGGCTAAGTTAGCAGAATTGTATATGAAGTGGGTAGTGAGATTTCATGGAGTACCTAAAAGTATTGTGAGTGACCGAGACCCGTTGTTCACTAGTAGGTTTTGGAAGAGCTTACAAGAGGCTTTAGGGTCAGGATTACATCTCAGTACCGCATATCATCCTCAGACCGACGGTCAGACGGAGAGGGTGAATCGTATATTGGAAGATCTCTTGAGAGCATGTATATTGGATTTTGGTGGATCATGGGATGACCATTTGCATCTAGTAGAGTTTGCATATAATAATAGCTACCAATCCAGTATCGGTATGGCTCCATATGAAGCTTTGTACGGAAGACCGTGCAACTCACCATCATGTTGGATAGAGACTGGCGAGAAGTTTATGCTTGGACCAGATGTGGTGAGGGAAACTTCAGATAAGATTAAGATCATTCAACAACGAATGAAGGCTGCCCAAGATAAGCAGAAGAGTTATGCTGATAATAGGAGAAGAGACTTAAAATTCTCCGTTGGCGACTTGGTGTTTGTCAAGATTTCTCCATTGAAGAGCGTAATACGATTTGGCAGGAAAGGCAAGTTAGCACCAAGATTTGTTGGTCCATTCCCAGTTCTTGAGCAAATTGGGAATTTAGCATATAAAGTTGAATTACCAGAGAAGATGGCAGGAGTTCACAACGTATTTCATGTTTCCCAATTAAGGAAATTCGTGCCCGACCCAGATGTGACTATTTCACCAGATCAGTTGGATGATATCGAAGTTGAACCCGAGGCGGTTGGGAACCGCAAGCCTATGCGTATTGTTGGGAACGATACGAAGCAACTTCGGAGGAAAGCGGCGAATCTAGTCAAAGTTCAGTGGGGCGAGAACGAGAATGACTGTACTTGGGAGACAGAGGAGAGCATTAGGAAGACGTATCCAGAACTCTTCGCCTGGTAAGATTTTACCTTCGATATAGTCTTTCCGCATGCTAGGATAGGCTTGTTTGCTTGTTTTGTATGTTTGATTGCTGTATGTGGCTGTTAGGCATGCGGGATCCTTTGTATGTTTTTGGTTGAGGAATTTCGGGGACGAAATTTCTTAAGGGGGGGAGAGTGTAACGACCCGCACTCTACGCATCATAGGATCGTAGAATATTTTTTTTCTTTCACATATGAAGTCGTATGGTCATGTAACTTTGGGAGACGACTATTAGGGTCATTTCCCATGTTCATGATTTTTGTTGATTTTTAAATGACCATTTTACCCTAGTTGGTACTGTTTTGGCCATAACTTTTGACTGGAAAGGAATTTTGACCTGAAACCACTTTCATTGGCTCCGGATGATGGTTTACAATCCCGTAGAGTGGTCATATTAGCCAAACGGACTCACCGTTTGGGAGATATGGCTGAAACAAGTTTCAGATAGTGAAAAACAGCATAATTGGGCTTAACCGTGTGATTAACAGCTAGGCCCAATGGGGGATTTCGGGATTAGGGTTATGAGGAGGCTGAAATCAGTTAGAGAACGATCTTATCCTCATTTTCCAGCCGCCACTTTCATTCTTGAACCCTAACAATGGCCGCCAACATCTAGAAACATCCCCAAATTACTTTCTAATCAAGTTTTGGCTTAATCTACATCAAATTAAGGAGAGAAAATACGAAAGCAAGGTTAGAGCTGCTGTTAGACATCAGTATTCACCCAAATCAGCGAGGTTTCAGTTCTGAGAATTTTATTTGTGGCCAAGGTGAGTGATTAGCATTGTTTTGACACCAATTACAGTTAATTAAGGGTAATTAGTGATGATTAGCGAATTTATGCACTAATAAATTCTGGAAAAATATCTATGAATTCGAAAATAATATTTTATGCCTCTGGTAGAAATTTGGTTTGATTTGGTTAAGTTTTGTTAACCCTATGATTAGTTTTGCTTAAACATGCTTAAGGGAAATATGGGATTTTGGATACGTTTGATCCATTGTACATGCCATAGTTGTTGTTTTGATGCTTGTGGTCGATGTTACATGTTGCTATGACTGTATGACATGATTCGTGATTGTCTAGAAGTGCTAGATTGGTCGAAAACGCCGTCGAATGGCGTAAACAGTCGCTGGAATGAGTTGCAGGAATTTGGCCGACCCGGACCGGATTGGAGGGAGGAGTCCGAACCGAACCGACCAGGAGACCTCCCCACGAATCGATGTTCTGGAGTTATGTAGCCTCACGAGCTGAATGGAAGGAGCATATCCGAACCGAACCGACCTGGTGCTATGGAGCTAGAATTCCGAGCCGACCCGATAGAGAAGCTTGAGAGACCCGACCCGATCCGATTATTTGGGGAGAAGGACCGAACCAGAGGAGTTTTCCATGAAGCCAAGAGGTGTGGACTCCGATCCAAACCGCCGGAGGAAGATCACCCCGATCTGACCCGAAGCAGAGAGGAAGGTCGACCCGATCCGATCCGATTGCTTAGGGAGGAGTATTCCGATCCGAACCGAGGAGCTGATGACCACGACCTGAAGTAAAGTAAAGTGAAGAAATGAAGACCGGTCCGGAGAAAAAGGCGATGACCAGAACCCGATATGCAAAGGAAGTCCAAATGAGGAGCTTTGACTCAGGATCCAGTTGGGAACCAATGAGTGAGCTTCATGATTGGGCTTTGCTGCGGGACGTGTGCAAAGGGGTTGTCGATGTCTGTAGCTTTGAATCACTATGTATGGGAGGTACGTGGACGGATTCAGGGCCACAGTGGCCTAGGTACGACTAAAGGGCTATAGACCAATGAAGTGGGGTCATTTGTAAAGATTTGGTCATGACTCCATGTGGTAAGCTTGATAGTAGCAGTAGTTGTACAAGTCGAACTCCGTCACTACTTCGATGAGTCTAGTGATTGACAGTGGTGGACATCGTATGCTTTACGCACTGAGTGATAGATGTAAGGATGGTTGCTATGGTTGATATGTTTTCCCATCATTATGACATGCACACCCCCACCCCCGTATTCTTTACACTATCTGTTATAATACCTTAGAGTATTGTACAGTATGTAGTGCTAACTCTTTGGTTGCAGGTCCAGGTTCAGGTATGGTTTAGTATACTTGTTATTGTTCTGTTTAGATGCTTATCGCTCATACCAGACTTTTTGTCTGACCCAGAGTTTTATGTTTCTTCTTATTACTCTGGGTGCTCACACGAGCATACTAGAGACAGGTTAGCTGGTGATGCATGGGTAGATGATCCAGAGACGAGCAAGAGGCTTCCACGTATGATATATATAGTATTCTCCTTATGTCGTTGAAGATCGGCATTAGTAGTGCATCTTCTACTTTAGCTTTCTTTTGTTTTAGAGATAGTAAATTTTGGGAAGTTGTAATAAGCTGTACTTGGATTTCCTCTGCTCTGATGTTGATGTTGGTTTTAGTTATCAGCTTATGCACTGTCTCACCTGTTTTATGTCAAGTATATTATTATTATATTTTTCTCCATGCGCTGTGAGACATTCTACAGGTTCCTCGTTAGTTAATTCTCTTCTTTCCTTTCTTTGACGACCATTCCGTGCTAGTCGGGTATGTGTACAGCGCACCTTCGGAGGAAATGCAGGCTGGTACGGGGCGGGCCGTCACAGGAGAGGAGCTTGCCCCTTGCCTCGACTCATGACGGAAATCCAATTTCCAATACGTGTATTCCGGTTTTAATTGTAGAACTAGTATGACAACATGATAGATGGTACCCATGCCGCCTAGGATTGATATTTATGATTGAAAATGTTTTGACACTATGCACTTATAATAGTATCAAATGATTTGTTTTAAACGTATCAAGCATGTTTGGCTATTATAAGGGAAAACCCTATCCTCTGGCTTGCGTTGCATTGTGTGATGGGACCTGGGTCTTATAATAGCTTCATTTTTCGAAAAAGCATTGTGTTGTCTTTTCTATGCACTGGTATTCTTGGGAGGAAACCCGTTCCGTGTTATACGGCGTGGTCCCTTGAATTGCTCTCTTTTAAAGTAAAGTTTTAAATAACTGTTTTGGTTCTCACACCAGTCACATGATTGACCTGGAGTTTATTGTTTTAACCTAAACTCTGGGTGCCCTTATTTTCGACACGGGCAGCTGGTAGTTTTGGTTTTGCAGATTTATATCCATAGGATCCTGATTTACAGCTGGAACGATGCTCGGAAAGCTCTGTATCCGTGTATTACTTTCAGTTGTGCTTTGTATTGTTTTTCCGCTGCTATGTAATTTGTTGTAATCTCTGATATTTATAGAATGTAATTTATTCAATTATACTCTGTATATTATTGTATCTGATGGAATTGTTGTAATAACAATGAAATGTTCTTCCGTCTGCGTTCTGATTGGTCTTGTCCTCAAATATCCGGTCTTTCCTTCACGGGGAAGTTACGGGTCCTTACATTTGGTATCAGAGCTTTGGTTTACAGAGCTCGAGAACAAGACACATTAGAACTATACGGAAGAATTCATCAGATATTGGATTAGTAATATCCAATTAGAATGACTCGTTGGAGATAGGATCAGTAGTATCCTAGAACGAGTGTGAAGAGTATATTTTTCAAATGAAAACAATTTTGTTTTGAAAATTTAAATCGTTTTATACGTATTTGAATATTTATTTATATTGAATTTGGACAATCCAATATATAAAGATTTTGCATATACGCGTCAGGAACGTATATTTGAAGTTTTAATATACTGGATAGATATAGAATCACATTCTAGACACCCGGAGATGGTTCTGATGATTGATCGATCATCATCAGAACTTATGTTCATGTTTTCGAAGGTGTGATTTCTATATGATTCCATAGACTGGTGTGAGAACCAAAACTAGCTAGATTTATTGTTGTGATTTGGCATAAAAAACATGACTTTTTGTATATGTATCAAAATTTATGAATTTGAAACGTTAATTCACTAATTGATTGATGGTTGTGTTATTTGTGTATGTGTTTGATAATTTTGAACCATTATACCTAATTGTACTAAATAGTGAATTATATTGAAAATCAGTCGCATTTGCTTGCATATACATGTACTTACATTGAACAGGTCATAGCAAGGAGGCTAGAGCAGAGAATAAAATTTGTTTGCCCGACAAATAGGTACATGTTTACCATAATTTACAGTTTTGTTTGGGTGATGATGATTTTATGAGCCGATTGGCTAGCCGCTTGTCCTTTTCTTTTTCTTTTTGAGATCAGAGGGCCTGTATGGCAATTTCAGGATTTTCCCGGTGCTCCCGGTGTAGGGGAGGTTATGGCGAAATTTTTCGGAAATTTAGGGTGTTAGCCAAATTTTTGAAAAATTTGAAAAGTTCTTAGAAACTGAAAAGTTGAAGAACTTAAGCCGTAATCAAAATACTGGAAGTTGAGTTGAATTGTTAAACAACTTTCGGCTTCGTTCCTTTTCGGGGATGAAAAGTTTTAAGTGGGGGAGATTGTAACAACCCGAAAATCTGAGCCAATTTAAAAAATTTATTTTGGCAATTTTAGCGAATTTTGAATATTTAAAATGAATTATTTTAAATAGTAACGACGAAAAATTTATTTTTAATAGAATTCGAATGTATATATTTATTTGAATCGTCGTTAGAATATAAATAATTATTTATAATTATAAAAGGAATTGAAAATGGCCCTGCAGTTCGAAAATTCGATTTCGAATTTCAAATGAATATACAGGATTCGTTTTAAGTAGGAATTGAACGAAACAAGAAATATCTAAATCTGTTTAACCATATCTTTCCAACGGATCCAAGAAACTAAGATTTCACTTTAGCAGTTGAAAGATATGTCCAATTTAAAATTCTGAAAAGTCGCTGTGGAATTTATATATATATTAATATATATATATATAAAGGCCCTTAAAAATGGAAATTTTGCAAACGATCTCGGATTTCGACGAAACCACTTTTGTTGGATCCGTGATGTTAAGTTATTGCTAGGTTTCAAATTTCATAATTTTTCGAATCAATATGTGATCGTGGCAAAGGAAAACGCGTTTTGACCAGTTTTAGTAGATTTTAATCGACTGGAAATTGGCCATTTTTCAAACTGTTTCAAAATTCGACTAAATTAGTTTTGTTAGGACCGTATCGTCAATACGAAGCTAGAAAATATTTTTCTGGAATTTTTAAAGTTAGTATGTGACCCCAGTAAATAGAAATGCGCGTTCAAATTCAATATATAGAGTTATATTTTGATTTTGACGAAAACTGATTGAAACGATTGAATCAGCTTACGATACATATCCCATTGTGTTCGGAATGGGGGTAATTAGCTATGGACGACAGTCAGTGGGTTCGATTTCGATTTCGAATAAAAAGGTTGCTTTTTGAAATTTAAATAATAATAAAATTCTTTTCCCTTAACCCCCCGTTTTCCCCTTTAGAAAAGTCAGACCCGACTTTGTGAATCAAAAGAAAAAAAACGAAACGAAGAAGCTGGGGAGGGGGGGGGGATTCGCCGTCGCCGCCCATTAGAGGCACCGCGCCTCTGGCGCCACTTCCCCAGGCGGAGCCGCCCACCCGCAGGTCCCCCTCCTTCTCCTCCCTCTCTCCTCCGTTCTCTCTTCTTCCCCCAAACCCGAACGACGCGCGCCACCGCTCCCCTGCCCACCGCCCTCCTCTCTCTTCCCCTCCTCCGATCTGCCGCCTACCCTCTCTCCTCCTCTTCCATTCGAACGCCCCCCACCCTCCTCTGTAAATCGCGAGCCCCAATCCCATTAAAAATCCGTTGCTTCTAACCCTAGTGGGCCCGCCATTGGCCAGTGTACCACTCCCCGAGCACCCTTCGACTGCCGTTCGAGTTTGTGAGCCCTCCTCCGACTGAAATAGGTTAGTTTTACTGATTTTGTTAAGTATATAAAAAAAACTGATTTTTGTTAGTTATAAAAACTGATTTTATCTAGTTATAAAAGCATAGATTTTTAAATATAAAAGTTAAGATTTTTGGTTAATATAAGAGTTGAGATTTTTGTTAACATAAAAAGATTAGATTTATATATACATAAAGCGAGCGAAACGATTTGATTTTCAATAGAGAATAAAAATATGATTTTTATATTATAGAAAGAATAAAAATATGTTTTTTATATTGTTAGAGTATTAAAAATATGATTTTTAATGTATAGAACATCATATTAAAAATGTGATTTTAAATATGAACAGTGTGGAGAAGACTACGTTGGAAGTACGAGCAAATCCAGGCTATTCTGAATTTCAGAAATTTCTAGGGAGGAGTGGAACCCTCGGTGAGAACTTCTCACTTTAAATTTCTTTTCTAGTTATATAAATATATACTAGGATGCAGACGGTGTTTAGTAGCACCCGACACCATCGTCCACAGACCATGGACTTGTTTGTTTGGTTGTGTAGTTGGTTAGATTATGTGATTTGAATTTGATTGTTTGGTGAAATGGAATAGATTTGATTGATATGTGTATGGCGTGGGCCATTATTAGACCGGGAATAAGGCTAGACCTTGTCCCGTTTCTAGTATCGTGTCGTTATGCCGCCGAAATTTTCTAAAATAAATTAGAAAAATAAAGATATCATTTTATTTAATAAATGAACCGAATAGAATATTCATAGGTTAAATAAAATATTTTGGTCGTTAAAAATATAATTTTTAACGTGAATGTGAATAAATAAATATTCATTTACAAACCGGACGGTTTGTTTATGTACACTGATTTGACTGACATTGATTGGGACGATAAATTTTACACATCGCCCAACTGCACAAATAAAATCTGTGTTTGTTGATTTGAAACCCCACACGGGTATTGGGATAATATACGACATACACTAATCCCAATAATTGGTTGTATGTCGATCGATGGATTGATAGACTGTTATAAGCGTTAGATATCTATATTTGATGCTTATACAGTGTAGTGCACTTTGGATGATGGTTGATTATTTATCATTGCTATTATATACATGTGTTGTATGGAATCCATATAATTAACTTTATATGATAATTGTTTGGGCCTCATTCCAATTGGGAAAATAAAGAATATTATAAAATAAAGGTTCATGTGTTGACAGTACTCATCCGTTGAGATTAGTCATGTGTTGAACGAAATATTTTAACGATAAAATTTACATCTTTATAATATATAAAATTAGAAACCAACTTCTTTATAAAATAAAGGTTCATGTGTTGACAGTACTCATCCGTTGAGATTAGTCATGTGTTGAACGAAATATTTTAACAATAACATTTACATCTTTATCATATATAAAATTAGAAACTAACTGGAAAATAGATAAGATGAGTGGTCTCCTGGATATTGATCTGATGCTGGTTTCGGCCTTCGGGGTTAATATTCAGGGAATCGTTCTCTTACTAATTTACGGTTGGAGTCTGATTTGAAATCAAACGATAGATACCATAATTTTTATAAAATATATTAAATAACAAAAATAGTCACATGTGGACAGTACTCATTCGTTGAGATTAGTCATGTGTTGACAAAATATAGAGTCATGTATTGAAAGAAATATAGATTCATTTGTTGAATAGAATAACGAAGTTATTGAAAAATATAAAGCCGTGTTGATTAGAGATGCGCTATTTTGACGCGAACGATATTTATATCGATTATATTCGTTTTTATAATGAATATTGAAAAGAGATAAAAATCGAATATTTATAACAGGAATTCGAATTGAATTGAATAGAAAACGAATTCGAATTGAATTGAATAGAAAACGAATTCGAATTGAATTGAATAGAAAACGAATTCGAATTGAATTGAATAGAAAACGAATTCGAATTGAATTGAATAGAAAACGAATTCGAATTGAATTGAAAACGAATTCAAATTGAATCAAATAGAAAATAAATTCGAATTGAATTGAATAGAAAACGAATTCGGATTTAATAGAATATAAAAGGAATTCGAATAGAAAATGAATTCAAATTGAATGGAAAAGAATTTATGAGGGAAAATCCAGTTTTGATTTGAATTTGAAAGAAAGGTTGAAATTGTTTTTGAAACAAATTTGAAATGATTTATAAAATTCATTTTAAAAAGGAAATCGACGAAATATAAATAATATATATACATATATATTATATATAATAGCCTGAATAGAACGCGCCGCGCCGCGGTAGTTCGAAAATTTTGACCATCGACTTCGAATGGACATTACGGGAGATCCGACTGTCGGATTCTCCTAAAATCAGAACCGTTGGGTTCGTATCGGAAAGAGCTTTCTAACGAATACTAGAAATTTGAAATCTAACGGTTGGATTTGGAGATACATCCAAATCAAATTTGGAAAAGGTCGCTGTAAGTGCAGTTCGATGGCCTTTGTTGGAAATCGACTGTACGGGCCTTGATAAAATTATCAAAAATAGTAATAATTTGTGTAAAATTATAAGAAATGATTTGTGAAGAACTGGGATGAAAAATCCCACATTTGTAAAGATAAAAATAGATTTTTATCGAAATGAACTAGTTTTGAACTAAATTTAAAACCCAATTATTTCTAAATAAATAAATTGGATTAAAAAGGGGTTTTAAATAATCGGAACTTCTAATGTATTTGATTGGAATTGATTTGGGGGTTTATCATAAACAGTGTTTTAAATAACAATTGTTCTTTAACCCGACAATAAATAGGATGTGATTTGGGTTTATCGTGAACTGTGTTTTAAATGACATTAGTTCTTTAACCCAGTAAAAGGAGTTTAATGAATCCGTAATTAGATTGAAATGTAAATTGATAATTTAAATTATCAAATTTGGAAAGTGAGCGAGATTAGAGTATCACCAGTTTTTCTCCTAAGCGATAGTTAAATCTTTAATTAGATTTGAACGTGAAATGGTAATTAATTTTACCGATAACACCATGGGGTTAGATATGGAGTATTACCAGTTTTGCTCCATGGGATGAATAGGTTGGGATTGGGAAATAAATTAAATAATTACTTCGGTGTGGTTCTCTAATCCCGACTAGTTTGGAAAACCATAATTTGGTTTGAAATGGCATCCAAAGGAAGATTAAAGAATAAATTTTAAAGAATTTATCTTTGAGAAAATTAATGGGAACCTTTCCCTAAGAATTGAAATTTAGAAACTAGCTGTAGGTTAGTTAAGAAGAATGGTTTCCTGGGTATTGATCTGATGTTGGTTTCGGCCTTCGGGGTTAATATTTAAGGGATTGCTCTCTTACTGATTTACGGTTAGTGACTAATGAATTGGAATGAGGCATATGTTGTGTTTGTGTAACATTTGTTTTTAGTATACGCGGGTTGTTCGGAAAGGACGGGTTTATACCCATTCTGAATAACCGATTCGACGATAAGTCGAAGATGAAGACGGTGATTGAAGAACAAAAGTCTTCACATCTTTTAGGTGATTACTGATGATCTTGATTGGGCTGTACACCCAAGATGAGGGAATCAGTTGGTGGTCGTCCAGACTTACTTGGAGATCGATGGATATGCGAGGAAAGTGCCTCGGGTTTCGTTCAGACCCAGAACGAACTTGTAAATGGACTGTGTGTCTGATATTGGATTTTATTCTATGTTGATTGATCTCCATTAAATATATATCTGTTTGGCGGCGGAGAATTTATTCTCTTGCTTAACGCCCTTCTCTGAGACGTATGAGCTCAGAGGTTGTATATCGATGAACATCAGTCGCATGGCATGAATTGCCTGTGTGGCACGCCTAAGTGGCAATTGATCAAGGCTTCTGTTGAAAAGCAAAGTCTTGTGGTTGATGATCAAAGCACGGCCTACGTGGCATGGCTTTGTGTATAGCGTGGATTCGCGAGCCTCACACCTCGGTATGAGTCAAAACGGGATACGGACCGTTGGGAGAACACGATGTTTCTTTCTAGCTTTGGTGGTGTCAGTGACTTAGCAGCCCTGACATTTGTATACTTTTCACCTTTGTGGTTGTTGGAATGAGGCGCCTCGATATTAGGTCTGATAGGACAGGGAAACGTGTGTTCAGGAATTGCCAATCCTCAAACGTAAGAGAGGACCGGCCCAACTGATCCAAGTGGCTGCCCAGATTGTGTAATCCTGGGACATTTGCTAGAGTGTCTCGAAGCGGAGAGGAGCTTGCCCCTTGCCTCGACTCATGACAGAAATCCAATTTCCAATACGTGTATTCCGGTTTTAATTGTAGAACTAGTATGGCGACATGATAGATGGTACCCATGCCGCCTAGGATTGATATTTATGATTGAAAATGTTTTGACACTATACACTTATAATAGTATCAAATGATTTGTTTTAAACGTACCAAGCATGTTTGGCTATTATAAGGGAAAACCCTATCCTCCAGCTTGCATTGCATTGTGTGATGGGACCTGGGTCTTATAATAGCTTCATTTTTCGAAAAAGCATTGCGTTGTCTTTTCTATGCACTGGTATTCTTGGGAGGAAACCCATTCCGTGTTATACGGCGTGGTCCCTTGAATTGCTCTCTTTTAAAGTAAAGTTTTAAATAACTATTTTGGTTCTCACACCAGTCACATGACTGACCTGGAGTTTATTGTTTTAACCTAAACTCTGGGTGCCCTTATTTTCGACACGGGCAGCTGGTAGTTTTGGTTTTGCAGATTTATATCCACATGATCCTGATTTACAGCTGGAACGATGCTCGAAAAGCTCTGTATCCGTGTATTACTTTCATTTGTGCTTTGTATTGTTTTTCCGCTGCTGTGTAATTTATTGTAATCTCTGATATTTATCGAATGTAATTTATTCAATTATACTCTATATATTCTTGTATCTGATGGAATTGTTGTAATAACAATGAAATGTTCTTCCGTCTTCATTCTGATTGGTCTTGTCCTCAAAGTATCCGGTCTTTCCTTCACGGGGAAGTTACGGGTCCTTACAGGGAATTTTCCCGCTCAGCCTGTTCTGTTTGAATTTTGAACTGGATTTATTATTTAATTATTATTTTCTGTTTAATCTTGAAATCTTCTGAACTCCATAATTTCTTCATACGGAGTTCGATTCACGCTAAACTCGGACTCTGTCTCAAGCAGAATTTCGAGCAAATGCAATGGCGTAACCCGTTTCCCTTAATTCCTCTTTTAAAATTAAGTATTCTTTAATTCGTTACTTTAATATTCACAGAAAATACGGTGTGTTAAACATACCATTCTCATAAATAGTGCTATATATCTTATCAATTAGTATAAATATCAGTCACATTTCAATTTTACCAAAAAATGTTGAATTACATATTGTTTTACTATTAAAACCAAACAGTTTATTTATATTTCAATATCTTGCTAAGGTCGTTGCATTATTACATTTCAAATCCTCCAACTAATGTTGCAATATTCCCCTTATGGAAATGATAATTTAATTCCAACATCTTTTACCGTTACAAACTAATATCATCCCTCGATAATAGTGAAGTCGTTCAAGTTGGGGTATTTTAATTACCTCTCAAACCTTGATCGACAACGTTCTTATCTCAGAATAGATAGAAGTTCGTAACTCCAAAAACCCTTATTACCTAACCAAATCTTGCTATAAACTATGTTCCTTTCTTAAATAAATTCTATTTAAGAAATAATCGCTTAACTTCATTACTAACTGAGTTTTAAAAAAATTAATTCTTCATTAATTAAATGGATTAGTTAATTACCTCATTAAACAATATCGAACTCAATAATTCAATAACCATTTAAATTTGTCGAATAAAAAGGTAACTAATATTTAAAAATCTTATTAACTTAAATAATTATTCATTCATGACCACTTTTTGGTCGAACAGTTGACTTAGTCAACCCTAATCTATCAGTTAACTTATTAACTGATTTTCAATTATTCCTTCCTTATTAGATTAATTAAATTAATCTAACAACATTGCTAAATCATTTACTTAAATATATTATTCCAAAATATTAACCTATAGGTTAATTACAGCTTCATTTGCTTTACAGCTAATTTAAACGTTTAACCTGTAATATATAATCATTCATAATACTTCAATAAAATTCATTTATAAACATTGACTTATTTTTAAAACTTCATTATAACGTATAAAATATAATTAAAAATCCCAATTCAGTTATAAAATAAATTTTATAACTTAACTTCATTAATTCGCCAAACTACAAATCAACGTTTAAACAAAAAGTGGAGACTCGGCCATTTGTTGCCAATCCCTCCATCAATACTGTATATTGATTCAAATCACAACAACATAGAATTTCAATTCAATGCCAACATCCAAACAGGTTTTCATTGTTAACAACGTTAGATCCCTCCAACCTGTTCTTACCCGCATCACGGCTTTTAATATTGCTTCATAAACATATATGAAATAGAAATCTATTTTAAATCATTCAACATAATTAAAAACAATTATCAGTCAAACAATAATCAACCAATCAACCAATAAACAATCCAATCCATCCAATCACAATTTATACTAATAACGATAAATTATAATAATTTGAATTTAACACATCATAGTATTTTAGAAAGCATGAGAGTTAACTCACCGATTGTTTTGATTGGCAATTCTTGTCGTTTTCATACAATTTCAAATGAACGTTTGAAATTATATAAACCTCCAATGAGCTTCGAATTCTTTCAAGCAAGTTCGATAGTGTAGCTTTTGCCAATACGATCCCAATGGACCTTGTTTCATCAAATTCCTTTCATATGTGCAATAGTTATACCTATTACAAGGTTGAATTAACTTACAACATTATTAAATGTAATTTAATAATATTTAACCTTTAATTAAGCATATTAAAACATAACCCACGATTAGCTACTAACCTCCTTTCTTCCCCATATGCTACAGTTCAAACCTGCTTCAAACAACTATGACCTTTGAGTCTCCCTCTCGAGCTCAACTTCTCACGAAATTCTTAACTGAATGCGTCGTCCTCCTCCGCTTCTCAGGAGCTTCATTCCATATACCACCACCTTAATCCCGCAACTCCACGCTGAAATGCGTTCTCGTCCTCATCTTGGGCTACAACATCCATTATGACAAATTTTGTCGTCGATTTCCACAAAAATATACCTACAACCTCGCCTTGCCCTCCTGATCAACACGCCAATATTCGTTTATGTGCAAAGATCACTAAATGTCTCTCACCCCCATAAAACGAACTATAGTATTTCGGAAGCTACAGTAAAGTAGTGAATAGTTTTAACATAGAACTCCTTCAAACCTACATCACACATGCGCCAATCACTTCTGATCCCCACATCGACGTTGGAACGACCTCCGGTCCTCTTTAGCACCGGCAATACCCTCCTTTTGCCGATGTCTTATTTATATTGGTGCGAAACTTATGGTTGTCAATTTTAGATATTTACAGGATTTGGGGTTTATGGATTTCATGGTGGTGTATTATATAGGTAAGTTTATTATTATTTTATTAGATTATTATATTGATTTTTTATTTTATTTGACTAGCGATATTTTTATGAAGTGACTAACGATTTTTATTCGCATCTATCATCAATTCTAAACAACGTTTATTGATTCCTGTGGTTACATACAAACTCCATTCGTGACAAAAATAGATTTCATGGTATAATTTGACATTACGGTCCTAATGAAACTTGTTTCGTCAAATTCCAAGTCTGTTTATTTAAACAGCGCTTGCTTGAGTCCAAATGGTCGTTTTATTGGCATTTAATTTTGATGTGCTCACACAATAATTAGCTATTATGGTCTTAATAAAATTTGTTTCGTTGATAACAAAGATCATTTGAATAAAGTCCATTTTAAGGGTCCAATTTAAATTAGAATAAATTAATTTAAAAATACCTCAGTGTAATAATATTAAAATATTATAATCAGTCATGCTTGAGCAGAATTTCATATATTTCCAAAACAAAATACTTCTGGTTGAATTCCAAGCTAAAATGATATTAAAAATATTAGAAACCTTTTTCTTTTATATAAATAATCATCATAATTCATGAACGAATTCCATTGAGACTATTTGGAAATTTAATTTGGACATAAAACAAAATCTGCAACATGAAAACTCGATTTTTCTCTTCCATTAGAAAAATATTATCCAGTAGATTTAGATGTTTCTTGTTTCGGAGAAATCTGACTTATATTGGATCCTGTACAACCATTTAAAGTTCAAAATGTTATATTACGAACTACCACACCGTTGCCGTTCATTTTATAATTAAATTATAAATTGAACTTTCAATCGTTTAATAAACGAAATTGTTAACATATTTAAAAACCAAATAACATTAAACCCTTTTAAATTGCCAGTTCACATTATATTGCAAATCCAACAAACTCTGACCACTCTGAAATTTAAATTATTATTTTATATTTATATTAATAAAATATTCATAATGACTGAATTCAAGTTAATTAAATTCTAATACAACAATTAAAACCATTTTAAGCTACCATAGTAAACGGTTAAAAATTTGGGCCGTTACATTCTTTCCCCCTTAAAAGAATTTTGTCCTTGAAATTACTAAGAAAAGAAGAATGCTATAAACTCAGTAAATTTAAAATTCCAATTAGTTAAAAACTCCTCTTCCACTTTCCAAACTTTTAGTTTTAACCAAACTAGTTAATTTTAATAGAAAATCAATTCAAAAATAATCAAGAATACTAAAAATATTCTAACACCTTAAATTTTTGATTTTTTTGGCAGAGTCTCCCTTGTACGGAAGGACTTCTGCAATATTGCAGGAACAACAAAAAGATATACATCGACCCACACGGTCGGAAAATCAAATTCAAAACCCAAATCAAAAAGCAAAAATATATATTTTGCATAGGCGTACCGTTTTGCGCGTTATTAAGCGATAAATGATAGGATATACTTGAGCTTGCTCAATTATTATGCAGCTCTAAACAATTGGATTCAATCATCTCTGGAATTTTCTTGGTTATATTTAAAGATGGAATATTCTATGATCTGTTCTTATCTTAGATGAAATCCGTTAGTTTCAAAATCATTAGTCATATTCAAATCTTCCAACCATCCATTCCAAACAAGTTTTACATATAATCCAATTCATATGCAATTTTTATTCATAACTATTTCTTAATAACCTTTCAGATTCTTGATCTTGAGTCCATTTAAGAAAATTCTATTCATTCACTCAAGATTTGTTTTCAATCAAGTTTATTCTATAACCATGCAATCACTTTTAACCATACAATCAAACTGATTTAAAAATATTTCATTTGGGATTTATTCATAAGTCAAATTCTTATTAACATGTTTAATTTAACTCACATAAGTCAAAATTTCAAATTCAATTCAAAATAATTAAATGTAACATCCTGTATATTTCGAGCATTTAAGTTATTGAATTAAAAATATATTTGTTGATGTTATTAATGGACAATTTCAAATTTATTTTTAATAAATAAAAAATTATAATAAGATGAACGATGATTTATAATAACCAAATTATTAACAAATTATTTATATATATATATATATATATATATATTTGGGATAATTAACTTTGAACCATTGATAAGTAGTTTAATCATTGTTTTGTTTAAAAACTTGAATATAAGAGTTTTACCCTAATTGATAATAAATTAATTAACATACCAAGTTTAAATTATATAGGAGAGACTGTAATGAAATGGAGTGTCAATGGTAAATAAAGCATGTTTTAACTAGCAGCTAACAAAATTTATGTTGATATTAATAATCAAATAAATAATACACATAATTTCTCTACACAATCACATTTCACGCATGTTTATCTTCTTTCACGCATGTTTATCTTCTTTCCCCTTCTTTTTCTACTTTCCCCAAATTCACTACCTCCTTTCTCTCCACCTTATTTCTTTATTAATATGCATTCGTTCTTTCCTCCAATTTATTAATTTCTTTTCCAACATTATATTTTCATGTATCTTATTTCGTATATATGTATGTATTTTCCTTATGTTTTATACCGTGTTTTTTATATTCAGAAGAAAAACAGAATATCGTAAAACTTTTAACATTTATCTATGCAAAACATTAAACACATGAAATGTAATATTATGTGTTTGAAATTTTAAAAGTCGCATACTTTCTAGCATTTAGCATTTAACAATAAATTATGCATTGATTACATTTCATTATTCTCTTTTCTTATGACATTTTCTTCTGAATTTTAAATGAAAAATAAATGTTGATTAGATTAACATGTCATGTCTAGTCAGCTAATTTATTTTCTTTGTAACCTTAATACATGCAATAAGTTACGTTCGTTACCTGCCCCTTCTACCTTTCTCCCTTCTTTTTGTGAAATGCCTACTGAAAATATTAAATGTTTTGATGACTACATATATAACATAAATTTTTTCTATTCTTCCCTAAACATGTTTCCATAAACATTCAAAATTTTAGTTAATAATAACAACTATATATATATATATATATATATATATTCTCGAATTATAACCTTATAATACGATTTAGGAATCTTAAAATAGGTATAAAATAAAAATACCAATGTTGTTTATTAAATTTTAGGATTCGTTAGTTGCGTTTAAATACTTTTTATATAAACAGTTAGCAAACTTCATTGCTTAGTGCAATATAACATCATGTGTATGTAGTTGTTTGAGCTATATTAGACAATTTAAACTTAAAAGCAATAAATAAACGATATTGTCGATCGTGTAATAATAACCATAATCGTATAGAAATGGTTGACGTTGGAATTTAAACTCAAACTTTAAATGTGAACATGAAAATACATCTGTTTATTTAATTTTAAGTAAATTAAATAAAACATTAATAATGGAAGTTTCAATGGTTTTAATAATGTACGATTTAAATGGTGTAGTTACTCGAAATATTATGTAAAATTTTGCAGTCAAATTTAATTATGAAAATTTGATATTAGGAATACGTGCAATTTAATATAGCAATGAAGGAATTTTCGTAGTAATGTACAAAAGTTCATTTCGTTTGTAATATAGAGAAAATTTTAAATAAATTAGACCGTTACCAATAAATTGAATTTAATATAACAATTGAAATGGTAAACATTTGAATTGGAAACGTCACACCTAGTTTGAACTAGTAATATAAGCCTATGGTTTCTTCGACACTAATGTCGTCCTTTCTCTGAATCCGATCACATTCATTCATTTAATAAATGAAATAAAGGAAAGTGAATCATTTGATTTACCTACCCTTTTCTTTACATTCTTTTTCTATTCCTTGCAATATTATGTATAGTAAAGCTGTGTGTCTTTCTGATCCATTTCAAATCTACTGCCTCTCTCCTCTTTTACCTCTTCTGCCTTTTACTTCATTAGATTAGATCCAGATCAAAAAAGAAAAGAAAAAGAAGCCAAATCGTTTTCCCAATACAGAAATAATGGCTCCATCCTCCAAAATAATCGATCTGCTTCTCCTTCCACCAAAATCGCATTGACCTTGTCCCATCGTTTCCTCCACGAATGATTCAACGTCCGCCTTCAACACCGGGAGCCACAACCACTTTGCTCCACCATGGCCTGCCTCTTCTCATAGTCTAAATCCCTCATGTCGCTTGCAACAGCCACCCTGTCACCAAATGGAAGCGCCGCCGCCTATCTCTGCTCATCAACACCACTATGCCTAAGCTCTGTCTGATGCCGCCTGCTGCACCCATAATGATTGCCGAGTCCTTTTTCTCCACTGACCGATTGTAAGTACTCTTACGATTAAAAATATTTCAAGCGTATGACTTCGGTTTTACATTGATATTATTAGTTTATCTATTTTCTTTGGCTATCTTGAATTGATTTATCAATGCATGTTCTTTTTATTGTTATGTTTTCAAATTTGAAATTGGAAAAAGTTTTGATGCAAGGGTACAGTAATGATGTATAAGATCTGTATTGACAATTTGTGAATAATTTGGTCAGACTAATTTATTCAATGGTTTACCCTTGAATATGAGCATCAACATAACGAATGTCCTTATCTGAAACATTTTAGTGGTCTTGTTAGCATCATACTCATGTAAAGGATCTAACTCATGAACTAAAACCATGTATCCTTTAGTATTTTCACCTCTTCTTTATGTGTTAGCATCATACCCATTTTTGTTAGAATGTAAATCAAGCTTTCAAATAATTTCTTAAGGATAACTCTTGGTGTCTACAAAATATTGTATAGTGAAAAAAGAAAGAAAACAGCGTGCTTTAGTCATTTGATGTAGATTTACCATGAGATTTCCAAACCATTGGAAATTAAATAAACCATTTGCTATGAAAAGTCACAAACTTTTGCATTTCATGTCTGAAATAAATTGCACATGTTTATGAAATACACATGCATACTGGAGTCTGGTGGCGCATTCATTTATATTTTGGGCGAATGGGTTCATTTGAAATTTTACATATGAAATAATACCCTGTTCCTTGGGTTTGAAACCCTCGCTCATTTTGCATGTCGCATGCATGTCTTATTATTCATGTATGCCTAGTCAAGTTGCATTGTTTCTTCCAGAAGTCTTTGCGCATGGAATTTACTCCGCATACATGCTACACTTAAAATTTCCCTGCACGTTCCACCTTTGGTTGCCATGCATTTTTCTATATGAACACATGCTTGGAAAATATGTGTACACTTGTACTTTGTCTTTATGTTAGCTTGCTATTTCACTTGACTATATACTATTGCTATTTGGGGCTACTGCCATTGCATATATTTGAACTGCGTGGTTCTCATATGCCTCTACTTTTCATGTTGCACCCATAACTCAAGTTGTTTCTTACCATTTATTACCTCACTTGATGTTTAATTATGGCGTGTGCCCCTTTCATTGTGACCATAGAAATAATTACTATAGTATTTTTGTTACACCCGCTTCCTACTATTTGAAAATAGATGTGTGCCACTTTGGATGCCATGTTTGTTCCATTTATTTTCGGCAGTTTACTGAATTGGTATACTCAAGTTATTTAATATATTATTAGGAAATTTACTGATTATATTTATGTGCTTATCGAAGTGTGCTAACTTGAAATAAGTTTAATCCTGACTCGGGTGTTTTGTGTTTTGCATGGAACGCTCGGGTCAGGTCCTATGTGTTCCAGATTTAAAGATTCAGCGCCAAACTGGAGAGGAATGTGAAGACGCATATGGCGCAAACTCGTCAAAACTGTAAAAAAAAATTATGCATGTATATGTATTTAGTATTTTCCACTGTACAAATTTTGTTAAAAAAACCTCTGATATTATTGTATAAAATTTATTTCCGCTGCAAGCAGTTTTTTTTGTGTCTGTGATTATGTGTTATTCTGTTTAAACCTGCTAAGCTAAATAACTACCCGTCGTTTTGAACAATCTGAGTTGTTTTAATTACCGACTTGAAGCAGTTGAAAAGGCAGGTTGTTACAAGTGGTATTAGAGCTTTGGTTTGATAAAGCTTAGCTTATCGGGTTTAAAAACTCATTAGAGATAGAGTAGCAATACTCTAGAATGGTTGGAATTATCACAAGAATCACTGTTGAGAGAGCGTATTTTGAAAATATGAATTATTTTAAAATTAAATAAATAGTTTTGAAAAGCAAAATTATTTTGAAATATAATTTGTGATAAGAGTTTTGAGTATTTTATTCGATGTCGAGATTGGAGTGTCAAGTATGTACGGATTTTGAATATACGCCTAGCTAACGTATATAGAAAGTCCAATATATACGAGACTGATATAGAATCACATTCTAGTCACTTGAAAATAATTCTGGGGATGATCACGGCATCACTAGTATTCATTTTTGAGTTTCGAAAATGGGATGACTATATGGTTCTGATTTAAACGTCGAGGAATACTTGAAACCGATTAGATGAGCATGTTTGGATAAAATTTAATAAAATGTTTTGATAAATTAATATGAACTAAAATAGATAAGCGAAATTTAAATAAGCAACATATTAAATATTTTGTAAAGTATTAATTGAAATTGCAAATGAATTGCGATGAAATTGGGAATAATTTGAATAAAGATTCAAATAGAAATGAGTGTTTAAAAATATAATTTTGCCGTTTCACTTGTTTTGTTTGTTGGCCTTGACCTGCCGTTATCGTTCGAACCATTCGTGCTTAAATTTTTAAAACTATCCAAATCTTATCCCGATCCTTTGAATTCTTTAACAAAATCTATAAACAAGTTGAAATTTGAAAATTGGTTTAAAATAAAGAACATGGAATGAATGAAAAAAATCAAACTTCAAATGAAAATATAAAATGAGAAATTTCGGTTGTGATCTAACTTGAACACTTAGTTCAAACTGAAAGGTTTTCAATTGAACTTTTAGTTAAATTTGAGTTTGATTACGACATTGAAATCGAAGTTAGCTAAATTTTGTAAAGTTCGTGAAATTTAGTTCGGATTGGAATATTTCCTAAAAATAGTATTTATTTTATAACTATTATATGTTTTATTATTGTTTTATGTGAATTAAGTATAACTTTTATCTATCTTATTTAATTATTCTCTACCAAATCTATTTTGATTTTCGAACTATTCTGCAAACTATTTTGTATTAAAATATATTTAATTTATTCAAACCTATTTAATTTACTTAAACTATTTTATATCATAACTTATCTAATTTATTCAAATTTTATTTTTCTAAAGGCTTATTTATTCAAAACTATTTTATTTCAAGCTTACTATTTTAAAACTAATTTGAGATAAATTATTTATTCCCGATCCGAGCAATTTAGTCCAAAGTAATTGAATATACGAATCAATTGTGAAATCAAAACTAAATTGGTATTGAAATTGAATTTTGTGTATATAATGTAATTAATATAAGAATGATATATTGAAAGGTGATTTGGACAGAAAATCTTATGAAAATTGATATTTATGTAAGTGCGATATATGCGAACGTGAAATGAAGTATTATATATATAGTATGTATGTTTGAAATGAAGAAACGGAAATATCATTTATAAATGATACTTACTTCATGGAATTGAGAAATCTTACAGATAACTATGTAAGTACGTTGAATTCGAAATTGCGACTTGATAAAACGGAATTCGTACGAGTTATGTTGAAATTTACCTATTGAGTTATATGGAAAATGATTTAAGAGAGATATTTGAAAATATCAAGAACGAATGTTATTCGAACATGAGACAAAATCCAAACGGTTAATTCTAAAATGCTAGAATTTGGAAATTGATTATCTTATATTTATATAAGTGTGGAAATGAAATAGTTTTGAAAGATATGACATTAAAATATTTGAATTCGGCAAAGATTCCAAATTGAACAATTTGATTCTTATATATAAAAATGGAAGTTATATAAGTATGTAGTGAATTTTTTATTACTGATTTGAACGAATCCCAATTGGAAAGGAAGAAAAACTTTTGTAAATGGAATTATATATGCACGATACATACGATGTACGAAATGAAAATATTATATGTAGTATTATTTTTTTTAGAAATCGAAGATATGGAATGTACTTTCTATCAAAAATCGTGATCCTACTCAATAGGGTTGCATTGGAACTCCACATGAGGTGTCCATCGGAAATCGCGAACCTACTCGGTAGGGGTTGCGTTGGAACTCCACCTGACGGGAGTGCCCATCGGAAATAGGGGTCCTACTCAGTAGGAACACGTACTAGAATCCCACTCGGTGGGGTCACTTTGATTTATTTATATTCACTTGATGTTTCATAGCGTAATTCGAGGAGCGAGATGCCTACAGTTACAAGCAATTCCACTGGGATAGTGGCGTAACCGCTACGTAACTGCGATCTATAACCGTAGCGAACTTCGAGAGGCGAGATGCCTATAGTTACAGGCGATTCCACTAGGATAGTGGCATAACCGCCGCGTAACTGCGATCTATGGCAACAACCATGGCGAAATTCGATGGGGTGTGATACCTACGGGCACAAGCGATTCAACTGGGATAGTAGCGTAACCGCCGCGTGTCCGCGATCCGTGGGGGAATGTATTTTCCATATCTATTTTAAAAGTTTTAAGTATTTTCACTGGAAGTTGAAACAAGTATATTGAGAACTTGGAGATTTTTAGTTGTGCGTCTGATCAACGTATGTCTAAAACTTTTAAGAACGAAAATAAACTTGTTAAGCCTTCGAGTTATAAAGTATTTTGACGTTAACTAACAAATTAATGACATAAAAATTTAACATTGTATCACCTCGACATAGTAAAATAAGAAAGAGATTTTAAATGTTTGCAAGTTCACAGCTTTGAAATAAATCAAAATACTAAATTTGTCTCATGAAAGGATAAGAACTAATGGAATGAATATCTAGTTTAACATAAATCATTCTATTCGCATAACAATTTTGATTTTGTTTGAGTATGAAATGTTGATTCTAAATAGAATTGTTTGCTCAATTTTCGACGATGAATTTCTAAAAAGAATTTTGATATGAATATGAAATTCTCTATCATAAATTATTGCTATGCAAGGAGAATAGAATTTTTTTGTCAAGAAGTGGAATTTGAAGTTCGCACTAGAGTGATCGGGTTATCAATACTAATTAGAAGCATAATTTTGTATTTAAACAAGCAATTGAGGTTGATAAGCGAATGAATTATATATCGTTAAATTACTAGTTCTTTACTACGTTCCTTTTCGAGGACGAAAAGTTCTGAGTGAGGGAGATTGTAACATCCCGTATATTTCGAGCATTTAAGTTATTGAATTAAAAATATATTTTGTGATGTTATTAATGGATAATTTCAAATTTATTTTTGATAAACAACAAATTATAATAAGATGAATGGTGATTTATAACAACCAAATTATTAACAAATTTTATATATATTTGTGATAATTAACTTTGAACCATTGATAAGTAGTTATATCATTGTTTTGTTTAAAAACTTGAATATAAGAGTTTTACCCTAATTGATAATAAATTAATTAACATCCCAAGTTTAAATTATATAGGAGAGACTGTAAAGAAATGGAGTGTCAATGATAAATAAAGCACGTTTTGACTAGCAGCTAACGAAAATTTATGTTGACATTAATAATCAAATAAATAATACACATAATTTCTCTACAAATTCACATTTCACACATGTTTGTCTTCTTTCCCCTTCTTTTTCTACTTTCCCAAAATTCACTACCTCCTTTCTCTCCACCTTATTTCTTCATTAATATGCATTCGTTCTTTCCTCCAACTTATTAATTTCTTTCCGAACATTATATTTTCATTTATCTTATTTTGCATATATGTATGTATTTTCCTTATATTTTATACCATGTTTTTTATATTCAGAAGAAAAATAAAATACCATAAAACTTTTAACATTTATCTATGCAAAACGTTAAACACATGATACGTAATATTATGTGTTTGAAATTTTAAAAGTCACGTACTTTCTAGCATTTAACATTTGACAATAAATTATGCATTTATTACTTTTCATTATTCTCTTTCCTTATGACATTTTCTTTTGAATTGTAAATGAGAAATAAATGTTGATTAGATTAACATGTCATGTTTACTCAACTAATTTATTTTCTTTGTAACCTTAATACATGCAATAAGTCACGTTCGTTACCTGCCCTTTTTACCTTCCTCCCTTCTTTTTGTGTAAATGCCTACCGAAAATATTAAATGTTTTGATGACTACATATAAATGCTTTCTATTCTTCCCTAAACACGTTTCCATAAACATTCGAAATTTTAGTTAATAATAGCAACTATATATATATATATATATATACTTATTCTTGAATTATAACCTTATAATATGATTTAGGAATCTTAAAATATGTATAAAATAAAAATACCAATGTTGTTTATTAAATTTTAGGATTCGTTAGTTGCATTTAAATAGTTTTATATAAACAGTTAGCAAACTTCATCGCTTAGTGCAATATAACATCATGTGTATGTACTTGTTTGAGCTATGTTAGACAATTTAAATTTAAAAGCAATAAATAAACGATATTGTCGATCGTGTAATAATAACCATAATCGTATAGAAATGGTTGACGTTGGAATTTAAACTCAAACTTTAAATGTGAACATGAAAATACATATGTTTATTTAATTTAAGTAAATTAAATAAAACATTATAATGGAAGTTTCGGTGATTTTAATAATGTACAATTTAAATGGTATAGTTACTTGAAATATTATGTAAAATTTTGCAGTTAAATTTAATTATGAAAATTTGATATTAGGAATACATGCAATTTAATATAGCAATGAAGGAATTTTCGTAGTAATGTACAAAAGTTCGTTTTGTTTGTAATATAGAGAAAATTTTAAATAAATTAGACCGTTACCAATAAATTGTATTTAATATAGCAATTGAAATGTTAAACATTTGGATTGGAAACGTCACACCTTGTTTGAACCAGTAATATAAGTCTATGGTTTCTTCGAAATTAATGTCATCCTTTCTCTGAACCCGATCACGTTCATTCGTTTAATAAATGAAATAAAGGAAAGTGAATCATTTGATTTACCTACCCTTTTCTCTACGTTCTTTTTCTATTCCTTGCAATATTATATATAGTAAATCAATGTGTCTTTCTTGATCCATTTCAAATCTACTACCTCTCTCCTCTTTTATCTCTTCTGCCTTTTTCCTCATTAGATTAGATCCAGATAAAAAAAAAAGAATCCAAATCGTTTTCCCAATTCAGAAATAATGGCTCCATCCTCCAAAATAATCGATCCGCTTTTCCTTCCACCGAAATCGCATTGACCTTGTCCCATCGTTTCCTCCTCGAATGATTCAACGTCCGCCTTCAACACGTGGAGCCACCGCCACTTTGCTCCACCGTGGTCCGCCTCTTCTCAAAGTCTGAATCCCTCCTGTCGCTCGCAACAGCCACCGTGTCACCAAATGGAAGCGCCGCCGCCTATCTCTGCTCAGCGACGCCACTACGCCTAAGCTCTGTCCGATGCCGCCTGCTGCACCCATAATGATTGTCGAGTCCTTTTTCTCCACTGGCCGATTGTAAGTACTCTTACGATTATAAATATTTCAAGCGTATGACTTCGGTTTTACACTGATATTATTAGTTTATCAATTTTTTTTGCTGTCTTGAATTGATTTATCAATGCACATTCTTTTTATTGTTATGTTTTCAAATTTGTAATTGGAAAAAGTTTTGATGCAAGGGTACAGTAATGATGTATAGGATCTGTATTGACAATTTGTGAATAATTTGGTTAGACTAATTCATTCAATGGTTTACCCTTGAATACGAGCATCAACATAACGAATTTCCTTATTTGAAACATTTTAGTGGTCGTGTTAGCATCATACTCATGTAAAGGATCTAACTCATGAGCTAAAACCGTTTATCCCTTGGTATTTTCACCTCTTCTTTGTGTGTTAACATCATACCCATTTTTGTTAGAATGTAAATCGGTCTTTCAAATAATTTCTTAACGATAACTCTTAGTGCCTACAAAATATAGTATAATGAAAAAAACAATGTGCTTTAGTCATTTGATGTTGATTTACCATGAGATTTCCAAACCATTGGAAATTAAATTAACCATTCTCTGTGAAAAGTCACAAACTTTTGCATTCCATGTCTGACATAAATTGCACGTGTTTATGAAATACACATGCATACTGGCGTCTAATGGCACATTCATTTATATTTTTGGCGAATGGATTCATTTGAGATTTTACATATGAAATAATACCCTGTTCCTTGGGCTTGAAACTCTCGCTCATTTTGCATGTCGCATGCATGTCATATTATTCATGTTTGCCTAGTCAAGTAGCATTGTTTATTCCAGAACTCTTTGCGCATGGAATTTACTTCGCATACATGCTACACTTGAAATTTCCCTGCATGTTCCACCTTTGGTTGCCATGCATTTTTTTGTATGAACACATGCCTGGAAAATATGTGTACACTTGTACTTTGTCTTTATGTTAGCTTGCTATTTCACTTGACTATATTCTATTGCTATTTGGGGTTACTACCATTGCATATATTTGAATTGGGTGGTTCTCATATGCCACTACTTTTCATGCTGCACCCTTAACTCAAGTTGTTGCCTGCCATTTATTACCACACTTGATGTTTAATTATGGCATGTGTCCCTTTCATTGTGACCATAAAAATAATTACTACAGTATTTTTTGTTACACCCGCTTCCTACTATTTGAAAATAGATGTGTGCTACATTGGATGCCATGTTTGTTCCATTTATTTTCGGCAGTTTACTGAATTGGTATACTCAAGTTATTTTATATATTATAAGGAAATTTACTGATTATATTTATGTGTTTATCGAAGTGTGCTAACTTGAAATAAGTTTAATAATGACTCGGGTGTTTTGTATTTTGCATGGAACGCTTGTGTCAGGTCCTAAGTGTTCCAAATTGAAAGATTCAGCGCAAAACTGGAGAGGAATGTGAAGACACATACAGCGCACACTCGTCAAACCTATACAAAAAAATATGCATGTATATTTATTTAATATTTTCCAGGTATATATATTTTTGCATGTATATATATTTATTACCGACTTGAAGCCATCGAAAAGGCAGGTTGTTACATTAAAATTTTAAATTCTCTTTCTCAAACAAAATTCCATTAACAAATTTTACAAAGGTAGCAATCTGTCACTTAGAAACTAGAAAATGAATACCAACAATGCTGCAGTCCATTATCAGAATTATTTTCCCGGTACCGAAGTGATTTCAGTGCTTATTAACCTTTTAAAATCTATTTGAAAATAATTTTTATTCAATAAACCTTCCAAAGTAATATTATATTACTTCGTAATGCCTCAGAAAATATTTTCCCAAATATCCGGAATTTAAATTCTCAATGCTGGTCTGAATTCAATTTTAATTCAACTTATCTGTATATTTTATTCTATATAAATTCAATTTGGTTATAAATAACAAACTCCATATTATAATCTCATTTGATTATAATAATAATATCAACAACCAATCCCATCAATCATTTTCAGAAAATTATTCCTTTATATCAAAATAAAATTTTGGGCAAAATGATTTCATTTACCCACCTGTTAAAACTATATTATGTCGATTTGCATCATTTAAGTGTTTATAAATCATTATTGGTCACGTTAGTTAAACGCATCGATTTGGAATTTATATACCACTCAACAGATCAATCGACACAATATAAAACCTTTTTTTTCCCAAATCTGCAAATATGCTCTCTTGTATATATTCACTCAAACTTAATTTAGGGTATTAATAACCCTATCTTTATTGAGTTATGCCACAGAGCCAAGGTTACAACTCAACCTTCAGCTCTGATACCACTTGTAACGACCCATTTTTTCCGTACAGTTTAAGCCGACACCTAACAACCCATGTCAACTCAAATTACACAAAAATGCAAATTGCTAATAGAAAGTTAGAGGGTGAGAAAAAAAAGAAATTTCAGAATAGAAGAATAAATGAATAAAAGGATCAGAATCTCACTGCGGAATGGACAAAATAAAATATATCAAAATTATCAAAACTCTTTATAAAAATTGATACATTATATATATGATTACAACATCAGAGTATACATTAACATCAAGCAATACACACAATTGAATAAACTAGTTTCGGTAAATTTAGGAATACGTCTCAACCTCAGCTCTTCTTCTGAAATTCCAAGAGAAACCTAATCTGGAAATATACTCAGTTTAACCCAAGCACATTTGAAGCAAAGCAAAATTCACCTGAATAAGTCTGGAATACTTTCAGTGATAAATTCATATGACAAAGAACTTTCTTAACTTGAAATCCCTTTTTGAAAGAAAAGGATAATTGTAATGTCACGTATTTTTAACAGTCGAATGATTAATTTATTTAATTATTTAAATAGCGATTTAGAGATTTATATGGTTGTTTAATTAAATAATATTGAATATTTAATTAATATAAATAATAGAAAATATATTTATTTTCGAAATAGTCGGAAATAGTGGAATTCGCAATGTTGGGTGAATCAGATGAATTAACTAATTTAATTCAGTTTAGTATTGAATTATAATAACGAACATATTAATTATATTATAGCTATAATCGAGCCCGAAATGGCGCGGTAGTTCGTAATTTGGCAATTCGAACTTTTATTGAGTATACAAAATCCGTTTTAAGTCGGATTTCTATGAAACAAGAAACGTTCGAATCCATTTAACGATTTGTTTCTAATGGAAGAGAAACATCAAGATTTTGTCATGTAGATTGTGAGTTATGTCCAAATCAAATTTTGAAAAAGTCGCTACGTGAGATGACCCAAACTTCCCCATTAAGGAAAGCCATGATTGAATTGAGAACACGACAAATCAGAACACAAACAGAAGAACATTTCATTGCTTACTACAACAATTTACATCAGAGTACAAGAATATACAGTGTATGAATAAATATTATACATCAAAAAAATATCAGAGATTTAAATTACAATGCAGTGGAAAAATAATACATAACACAACCGAAACAAATAAACGGATACAGAGCTTTCCGAATATATCTCCAGTTGTAAACCAGGATCCTGTGAATATAATATCTGCAAAACCGAAATAACTAGCTACCCGTGTGGAAAATAAGGGCACCCAGAGTTTAGGTTAGAACAATAAACTTCAGATTAGTCATGTGCTTGGTTTGAGAACTAAAAAAGTTATTTAAAACTTTAATTTAAAATCAGATATATCAAGGGACCACGCCGTATAACACGGAATGGGATTCCTCCCAAGAATACCAGTGCATATAACAAACAACACAATGCTTTTTGGAAAAATGAAGATATTATAAGACTCAGGTCCCATCACATAATGCAATGCAAGCCGGAGGATAGAGTTTTCCCTTATAATAGCCAAACATGCTTGGTACATTTTAAAACAAATCATTTTGATATTACTATAAGTGTTTAGCGTATAAAACAGCTTCAAATATAAATGTATCAATCATAGACGGCATGGGTACCATCTGTCATTGTCGCCATACTATGCTCTACAATTAAAACCGAAATGTCACATATTGGAAATTGGATTTTCGTCTGTGAACCAAGGCAAGGGATCGTCCCTACCGCTTCGATATAGTCTAGCCTACCATGTCTCAGGATACAGTCGTAACTGTACCCTTAGGTAACCGCAGGGTCATTCCACAATAAGCGCAAGGTGGATTCATAACTCCTAAACATGCGTTTCCCTTCCCTGTGGGGCATAAATGAGCCAGATGACTAAATATCCATCGGCTCTATAGTAACCAATATATCCGAGGTGCCTCGCTATCCATCAAATAATATGCAACATCCACATAATTTAAATGTCTGGGCTCCATACCATGGCACCACTCCTAGCTAGAAAGAAACACACTGTCCTCCCTGCAGTCCTTCTCCCGTTTCTGATTCACACCGGGGTGTGAGGCTCGCGAATTAACGCTATACACAAGGCTATGCTATATTAAAGTCGTGCTTTGATCATCAACCACAAGACTCTGCTTTTCAACAGAAACCTTGATCATTTGCATCTCAGCATGCCACACAGGCAATTCACGCCATGCGACTGATATCTATCGATATATAACCTCTGAGCTCTTACGTCTTAGAGAAGGGCGTTAAGCAATAGAATAAATTCTCCACCGCCAAACAGATATATATTTAATAGAGATCAATCAACATAGGATAAAATCCAATGTCAGACACACATCCATTTACAAGTTCGTTTTGGGTTTGAACGAAACCGAAGGTACCTTATTCCTCGTCCCATATGTCCAATACAGGTGAGAGTTCCTCGCATATCCGGTCGATCTCCAAGTACGTTTGAATGATCACCACTTATTACCTCGTCTTTATTGTACAGCCAATCAAAACATCAATAATCATCCAACCAATGTGAAGACCTCCGGTCTTCAACCACCGTCTTTATCGTCGAATCAATTATTCAGAATGGGTATAAACCTGGCCTTTCCGAATAACTCGCGTATATAATAAACAAGCGCCACAAAACACAACATGCACCTCATTCCAATTCTGAATATTCTTTTATATAAATATTCATATCCTTTAGGAAAGCTTCCCATTAATTTTATCAAAGATAAATTCTTTAAATTTATTCTTTAATCTACCTTTGGATATTAATTTCAAAATAAATTAAGGTTTATCCAAACTAGTCGGGATTAGCGATCCTTACCGAAGTAATCATTTATTTTATTTCCCAATCCCAACCTACTCATCCCATGAAGCAAAACTGGTAATACTTCATATCTAACACCACGGTGTAATCGGTAAAATTAATTACCTTTCCTGTTCAAATTTAATTAAAGATTTAACTATCGCTTGGAGCCAAACTGGTGATACTCCACTCTCCATCCTTTCCCAAATTTGATAATTTAAATTATCACATTCGCATTTCAATCTAATTAAAGATTCATTAAAACTCCACTTGGATTTAATCATCCCAAAAATCAATATTAATGATTATTTTACTTTGGAAAATCAAACATGCCGCATCGACAATCTACCCCGTACTATTGATTTCTGCCGATATATAACCTCTAAGCTCGTACGTCTTAGAGAAGGGTGTTAAGCAAGAGAATAAATTCTTCGCCACCAAACAGATATATATTTAGCACAGATCAACCATACGGTTCGAAATACAATGTTAGACATCTAATCCCGTCTTTAACTGGGTAAAAGAACTAATGTCATTTAAAACACAGTTCACAATAAACCCAAAATCACATTCCATTAATTATGGAATTTTCATGGAAAACAGATCAATATAAAATCGATATCAATTTCTGTATCCGACTAATAATATAAATGGAATAACGACAAAGCATTTCAAATTCTATACGTATTAACAGTCTTCCTCCACAGAAGTTCATTTTGATTATTATCAAATTAAATTCCATTCAATTCCAATTTAATATATTAAACTGGAAAACTCTACGTTGGAAAATTCCCGTTAAGTCTTAATAAAAATATTTATAAATTCCAAATCACATTTCACTGTAAATCGGGTTAAACAATGAATGACGTTAAAATCACAGTTCACAATAAACCCAATTCACATCCCATTTCATTCCAATTAAATGTTAATTAACTGGAAACTCTAATAATCTTAATTAAAAGATTTATTCTTTTCTCAACTGGGTTTAAGCACATTTGTTATTGAAGACACCATTCACGAAAAACCCAAATCCAATTCAATATTAAATACAAGGCTCTGAATAGAAATTATATCGGCTTATATTCAATATCAAATTATGAAATAAACAAATATCATATTGGGAATAACGATATATATCTTCCAAATTCCTCCATAATATCCGTATAATCACGGAACCCAATATTGAAATACTCCGACGATAATTTCGATTCAAATCCATTCCAATTCTTATATTGGAGATTCTGGTTATTTTTAAAACCATTTCAAATCCAGTTTATTTATTTAAAAATATTGGATTATAATTCTAGTTCATAACTACTTCCTTTCCATAAAAAATATATTTTTATCTTTTCAAATATAGAATTTTCATCCTAATTCTTTCCAAATCATTTATTATGATTTTACACAAATTATTAATATTTTTAATAATTTTATCAAGGCCCGTACAGTCGATTTCCATAAACGGTCATCGAACTACACTTACACCGACCTTTTCCAAATTTGATTTGGACATAATTCCAAATCCAACCGTTAGATTTCAAATATCTTATATTCATTGGAAATCTCTTTTCGATACGAACCCAACGGTTTCGGTTTTAGGATAATCCGACGGTTGGATCTCCCGTAATGTCAACTCGAAGTCAATGGTCGAAATTCGTGAACTGCCGCGGCGCACGCATTCTATTCAGGCCATTAAATATATATAATATATATTTCGTTGATTTCCATTTAAAATGTATTTTATATGTTGTTTTAAATTCGTTTTAAAAACGACTTCAACTTCATATTCAATTTTAAATCAAAACTGAATATTCCATATCATTAATATATAGATGATAATATTTTCAAAATATCTGATTTTGAAATCACTTCCTTTTCGATATTCATTATAAAAATGAATAAAATCACTATACATATCGTTCCATCAAAATGGTGCATATCTAATCAACACGGCTTCAGATATTTCAATATTTTCATGTCCATCCCAAATCGGACATCAAAATCACATTTTGATCAATTACTAAATATTATTTTAAAATATTAGTCATTTTAAAATATTCTTTATTCGTCATTTTAAAATATTCGTTAATTTAAAATATTCGTTCTTTCCCAATAGGAATCAGACACAGTCAATTACAATATTTGTGACGACCCAAACTTCCCCGTGAAGAAAAGCCCGGATTGTGTTGAGAACACGACAAATCAGAACACAAACAGAAGAACATTTCATTGCTTATTACAACAATTTACATCACAGTACAAGAATATACAGAGTATGAATAATTTACACATTGTAAAATATCAGAGATTAAAATACATTACATAGCAGCGGAAAATAATACAAAACACAACTGAAAGAGATAAACGGATACAGAGCTTTTCGAATATCATTCCAGTTGTAGACCAGGATCCTGTGAATATAAATCTGCAAAAACAAAACTACTAGCTGCCCATGTGGAAAATAGGGGCATCCAGAGTTTAGGTTAAAACAATAAACTCCAGGTCGGTCATGTGACTGGTGTGAGAACTAAAATAGTTATTAAATCTTTACTTTAAAAATAATGTAAATCAAGGGACCACGCTATATAACACGGAACGGGTTTCCTCCCAAGAATACCAGTGCATAAAACAAACAGCGCAATGCTTTTTGGAAAAATGAAGCTATTATAAGACTCAGGTCCCATCACACAATGCAACGCAAGGCGGAGGATAGAGTTTTACCTTATAATAGACAAACATGTTTGGTATGTTTAAAACAAATCATTTTGATACTATTATAGTGTAAAGTGTGTGAAAACAACTTCAAATATAAATGTATCAATCATAGACGACATAGTGCCCCATCCCACTATGTCGCCATACTAGGCTCTACAATCAAAACTGAAATGCCACGTATTGGAAATTGGATTTCCATCATGAGTCGAGGCCAGGGATGTCTCCTCACCGCTTCGAGACACTCTAGCCATGCGACTGATATTTATCGATATATAACCTCTAAGCTCGTACGTATCAGAGAAGGGCGTTAAGCAAGAGAATAAATTCTTCGCTGCCAAACAAATATATATTTAATAGAAATCAATCAACACAGAATAAAATCTAATGTCAGACACACATCCATTTACAAGTTCGTTCTGGGTTTGAACGAAACCGGAGGCACCTTATTCCTCGTCCCTTGTCTAATACAGGAGAGAGGTCCTCGCATATCCGGTCGATCTCCACGTATGTCTGGACAATCACCACTTATTACCTTATCTTGGGTGTACAGCCCAAACAAGACATCGGTAATCATCCAAATGATGTGAAGACCTCTGGTCTTCAACCACCGTCTTCATCGTCGACATATCGTCGAATCAGTTATTCAGAATGGGTATAAACCCGACCTTTTTGAATAACTCGCGTATATGATAAACAAGTGCTGTAAAAACACAACATATGCCTCATTCCAATTCTGAACATTCTTTTATTTAAATATTCACATCTTTAGGGATTTTCCTATTAATTTTATCAAAGATAAATTCTTTTAAATTTATTCTTTAATCTTCCTTTGGATATCAATTCAAATCATATTAAGGTTTTCCAAACTAGTCAGGATTAGCGCACCTTACCGAAGTAATCATTTGTTTAATTTCCCATCCCAACCTATTCATCCCCTGGAGCAAAATTGGTGTTACTCCATAATTAACACCACGGTGTTGTTGGTAAAATTAATTACCATTTCCCATTCAAATCTAATTAAAGATTTAACTATCGTCTAGAGCAAAACTGGTGATACTCCACTCTCGATCATTTCCCAAGTTTGATAATTTAAATTATCAATTCTCATTTCAATCTAATTAAAGATTCATTAAAACTCCACTTAGTTCTAATCTTTCCAAAAATCAATATTAATGATTATTTAACTTTGGAAACACAAGCATGTCGCATCGACAATCTACACCGTACTATTGATTTCTGTCGATATATAACCTCTGAGCTCGTACGTCTCAGAGATGGGTGTTAAGCAAGAGAATAAATTCTCCACCACCAAACAGATATATATTTATCTGAGATCAACCATGCAGTTCGAAATACAATGTTAGTGTAATAACCCGGAAAATCCGAGCCAATTTAAAATTTTATTTTGGCAAATTTAGGGAATTTTGAATATTTAAAATGATTTATTTTAAATAATAACAGCGAGAAATTTATTTTGAATAGAATTAGAACATATATATTTATTTGAATTGTCGTTAGAATATAAATATTTATTTTAATTATAAAAGGAATTGAAAATGGCGCGGTAGTTTGAAATTTCGATTTCAAAATTCAAATGAATGTTCAGGATTCAAAATAAACCAGATTTTAGCGAAACCAAAAATATTAGAATCTATTTGAAAATATCTTTCCAATGAATCCGATAAATTGAAATTTCATAGCGGGGATAAAAAGTTATGCCCAATTGAAATTTCAGAATAGTCGCTATGGAATTCTGGCCCTTAAAAATAGCAATTTTGTAAACGACCTCAGTTTTCGACGAAACCACTTTTGTTGGATCCGGGATGTCAAATTATTGCTAGGTTTCAAAATTCATAATTTTTGAAATCAATATGTGAGCATGGCAAAGTTAAACGTGTTTTAACAGTTTTAGTCAATTTCGATCGACCAGAAAACGGTCATTTTTCAAACGGTCTCGGAATTTGGCGAAATTAGTTTTTTAGGACCGTATCGTCAAAACATAGCCAAAATTATTTTTCTGGAATTTTTAGAGCTCGTACGTGGCTCCGGTAAATTGAAATGTGCGTTCAAATTCAATATACATTGATTTATATTTTGAATTTGATGAAAACTGATCGTAACAATAGAATTGGCTTACGAAACATAACCCATTGTGTTCGGAATGGGGGTAACTAGCTAAGGGCAATAGTCGGTGGGTTCAGTTTGGGGTTCGAAATAAAAAGGTTGCTTTTTGAAATTAAAAATAATAAAATATATATTATAAAATTCCCTCTCTCCCTCTATCTTTAACGGTCAACCCCCTTTTCATTCAACGGAATCTCGATCTGAAAAGAAAAAAAACCTCGTTTGATATCCCGTCGCCCCCCTCTGATTGAGCCACCGTCACCTCCTAGGGCTGCGCCGCCCACCGCGACCCCCCCTCTCTCCTCCATCTCGGCGACGCTCCTCTCCCCTTCGACCTTGCCAAACCGCGAGCCCTCTTTCACCTCCTTCTTCCTGTCATCTACGCGAACCCGAGACCACCACACCACTTCGATAAACTCCATCACTGTGGCCCCTTACCGCTGCGCCGCACCTCCGGCCTCACCACCAGCCGCGGCTGCTGCTGCCATCACCATACTCTGGCGCCAACCACTGCAGAGATTCCCCCTTTTCCAGTCCGTGCGCAGCACCCCCTTGGCCTGCTTTCGCCCTCTCGGCCAACGTTAAAGAAAGTAAACTCTTTTATATATATATATATATATTTATATATATATATATTTATTCATGTATAAAGTTAGATTTTTGTTCATGTATAAAGTTAGATTTTTTATTCATATAAAATTCGATTTTTATGCAAAGAAAGATTATACTTTTATAATAGAAAAGTTTATATTTTCAAATATAAAAAGATTTGATTTTTAATTAAGCAAAGGTAAGACTTTTAAACCATATGAAGATGTGATTTTTATTTATATGAATACCATATAAAAACGCGATTTTTATAGAAAAGGTTTAGAATAAAAATATAATCTTTATAATGAAAACATTGTGTTAAAGGTGCTATTTTTATCATCTTGAAGGCGAAGTAAAAATATGTGATTTTTATATATGTAGTGAATACGGGCAACGAAAGTGACAAAAGGCGAGAACAACGAAAAATTTCTACATATGAAGAGTCGCGGCGTTTGGTTTAGCTCTTGGTGAGAACTCCTCACCTTTAATTTGTTTTCTAGTTGAAATATATGCTAGGATGCAGACGGTGCTTAGCAGCACCCGACACCCGTCGTCCACAGACCATGGATGACTTGTTTGTTTAACCGATGTGTTGTGAAAGTTTATTGTGTGATGTGGAATGGAATAATTTATAGTTAAAAATATAATTTTTAACGTATATATAAAATAAATAATTATAAACAAATTGGACGGTTTGTTTATGTACACCCATTTAACTGATATTGATTAGGACGATAAATTTTACACATCGCCCAACTGCACAAATAAAAATCTGTGTTTGTTGATGTGAAACCCCACACGGGTATTGGGATGATATTTGACGTAGTACACTAATCCCAATTTTTTAGTTGTATGTGAATCGATGGGTTGACAGACTATGTAAGCGTTAATTATTTATATTTAATGCTTATGCAGTTGTGGGGTGCACTTTGTATGATGGTTGATTATTTATCATTGCTATTATATACATGTGTTGTATAGAATTCATATAAATAACATTATATGATAATTGAGTGGGTCTCATTCCAATTAAGAAAATAAATTATATTCATGTGTTGAATAAAAGAAAATTCATGTGTTGAATAAAATATATATTCATGTGTTGAATAAAAGAAAATTCATGTGTTGAAGAAAATATTCATTTGTTGAATAGAATAACGAAGTTATTGAAATATATAAAGCCGTGTTGATTAGATATGCGCCATTTTAACGTGAATGATATTTATATCGATTTTATACATTTTTATAATGAATATCGAAAAGGAATTGATTTCAAAATACAATGTTTTTGAAAATATTATCATTTATATATCGATGATATGGAATATTCAATTTTGATTCGAAATTGAATATGAAGTGGAAATCATTTTGAAAAAGAATATAAAATGATTTATAAAATACGTTTTGAAAGGAAATCGACGAAATATATATTATATATATAATTTAATGGCCTAAATAGAATGCGCCGCGCTGCGGCAGTTCGCGAATTTCGACCATTGACTTCGAATGGACATTATAGGAGATCCGACCGTTGGATTCTCCTAAAACTGGAACCTTTGGGTTCGTATCGAAAAGAGCTTTCTAACGAATATTAGAGATTTGAAATCTAATGGTTGGATTTGGAATTATGTCCAAATCAAATTTGGAAAAGGTCGCTGTAAGTGCAGTTCGATGGCCGTTGATGGAAATCGACTGTACGGGCCTAGATAAAATTACTAAAAATAGTAATAATTTGTGTAAAATCATAAGAAATGATTTGGAAAGAATTGGGATGAAAATTCCATATTTGAAAAGATAAAAGTAGATTTTTATCGAAATGAACTAGTTTTGAACTAGAATTATAATCCATTTATTTTTGAAATAAATAAATTGGATTTGAAAGGGTTTTAAAAGTAACCAGAATTTCCAATAATTGAATTGGAATGGTTTTGAATCGAAATTGTCTTTGGAATATTTCGATGTTCGACTTCGTGATCATACAGATGTTGTTATGGAAATTTGAAAGATATATTTATATCGTTATTTCCAATACGATATTTGTTGGTCGCAGAATTTGATATTGAATATAAGTGTAACGACCCGTATTTTTGGTAGTCAAATATTTAATTTAATTTATTATTTTAAATATTTATTTGGGATTTTGAATGGATTTAAAATATATATTCGTTTATATAGTAAAATTTTAAAGTTAATTTAATTATAATATAAATCGAGCTTGAAATGGCGCTGCAGTTCGTAATATGGAGTTTTGAACTTCAACTGAGAATACAAGATCCGATATAAGTCGGATTTCTGTGAAACAAGAAACGTTGGAACCGTATTGACGATAATTTTCATATAGAAGAGAAAAATTCAGATTTCGTATTATAATTTGTTAATTTTGGCCAAATCAAATTTTGAAATAGTCGCTGTGGAAAATCGTTATTTAAATTATACGCGTTAAAATAGCCGTTTTGCAAACGGACTCTGTTTTCAACGAAATCGGTTTCATTGGGACCGTATCATTAAATTATTGTACGGTGTTGAATTGCGTGGCAAACCGATGTCGTATGTGACCACGGTAGCCGTAAACGCTCGTTCAGTGCAATTAAATTAATTCAACTAAATAAAGGGATATTAGAGTGTAACTTGAACAGACGATCGAATCAGGCCACGAAACCAGTTCCAGTGAGTTCGTAGCATCGGATATAGTCAGGGTAGGTATATAGTTTGTTATTTTTAGAGATCGGCAAATTTGGTGTTCAGAAGGGCATTGCGGTACGCGCCAAAAACAGTCTACCGGGGCAACAGTCTCAGAATGCGACGAAACTAATGCCGTTGGGTTCGTATCGAAAAGTTATTATCGGTATTCGCAGTTTCAAGTTGATTTGATTTATCTGGTGATCGTGAAAAATTTAAACGCGTGTTCATTTCTGGTTTTATAAAGGAATTTTTTTCAAACGATGTCGGAATTCGACGAAACTTGTCCCATTGGGTTCAGAATACCTTTTTACACCAAGATTAGCCTTTTTATCAGTAGACAGAAGTCGACTGTGGTTAGTTTTACTTGATACTTCACCGCGAAGTTTCGTTATAATATAATATATATAACAATAAAATTCTTGAGTCATTATTCATGTCACATCACCATGCTTTTTGAACCAAGCACATGTATTACCGAGTCCCCAGGCAGAGAATTAATTCAACGCACATGACTATGCTGAGAAAAGTAGGCCTACCGAATACAAATTTTCAGCATATCTGTTTGAAATGACCGCTCATTAAAGGATCGCACATGCCTAGAGCAAAGGGACGCAGACCTATCTTAACCTCAACTACGTGCCCGCCAAGTAATTTGGCTTTATAAATACAGCTTCCGTTGTCTTCTTCCATTTTACAGAAATTACTCACAAGCCTCTTAACTAATTCAAATATCAAAACAACAAACCCACCCGTGCTTCTGAAATTCCCGGTTCCAATTCATTTCTTCGCGTCCCTTATTTCCTCAAATCCCAATTCCACTTCATTCCTCTTCTTTACAACCGGAATCTCGTTCTCTTTGAAAACCAATTAGAAATCAAATACTGGATATAAAAGAAAATTCGATCTGGGGCTCGTTGCCATCATTGAAACGAGGGCTTCATCTCGGTCTCGATGCGATGGCTGTAAGGATGAACGGAGGCCGTCTTCAAGTTCTTGAGGAGGAAGGCGCCACCCAAGGATCTCTGATGAGGTTCTGACGTTGACAGGGGGAGTATGGACGTGGTGTCCAGGAGTCCAAGGCAAACGGATGAGAGGAGTTTGGAGTGTGTAGTGGGACTGTGAAGTTAAGGGCAAGAAAGTGGAGTTGGGAGTTTTCTTTTTCGACTTGGTTTTGGCAGAGGAATCAAATGGTGACGGGTCTTCTTTTTAGCAACAGAAGATTAGAAAATTGGAGAGAAGGGAGTGGGATGAGTGGGCTGTTGAAAACAGCGGAGGAATGAACGGTTGAAGAGTAAAGGAAATATAGGCGTTTGAAAAGCACGGAAATGGTGCATGTCAAGGAGTCAAGTTTCTTTGTTCACTGGAAATTGAGGCCGCGATCTTTAATTGAGGATGGACGCGGTAGTTATCAGTGGGAAGGGGCCGTACTTGGTGAACTTTGGCAAAGTCAGCAAAGGGAGGGAGGGAGCAGGTTCATTTCGAAGAACTTGCAAACTTGGAGGCTAAAGGAATATCGCGATGCTAACCGGTTAAACCTGGACTAATCATACTTAATTGCGGTAATTAACAATAACAATGATCATTAGTGGTTAAAATTATTTGAAATATAATTGGAAAAGTTCCAGGAAAATTTTGAAGGAAAAAGGGACGGGAACAACTCGTAGAGGAAGGGATGGTAGTACAAATAAAATGTGTGATTAACCTGCTTATCATGGTAATTAGATTTAGTTAATAAACTTAGTAAACTATAATTTATTTTAAATCACATATAAGTTTGTAATCGTTGTAACCATTTCGTTCATGATAAGTATGGTACGCTATTAGCTACATTGGAATCGTAACAAGAAAATCTACATTTGTAGAACTGATGGGAACGAGAACCGGACTACTAGTACAACCAAACGCCCGTTTGATTGTAAATGAGACAGAAGCAGAACCGTCAACTGCGAACAAGGTGAGTAAACCCACTAACTCCCTCTCGTTTATATTTTTATATATAGACGAGTTTTAAATATTTTTATAATGTGCAATGGTTGATTGGTTGAATAGTTGGTAAATTTGGTTGAATTGGTTGATAGGATTACACCATTAATTGATCATTAGTTCTGATATTTCATTTTGATGTGAAATAATATTATTGATGTTATTAACATCTGTGGATTCCTCAACATTTATATTACCGTTTGTTTTTTTGTGGTGATGTGTATACGATGATGGATTGTACTATGTTGAATCACCCTGACACTGGAAATTTAGTTATTTTAAATACCGTAAAAGATTTCCGAATATAGAAAAGAAATTGAGGTTTAAAAAGTAGAAACTTGTTTTATTAAAAGAAGAAGTTGTTTTTAAACGAGTTATAATCATTGAATAAATTGAATATAAATGCTTTATTTAAATTTATATGGAAAAGTGGAAATTAGATTTGAAATCAATATTTGAGATGGGATTTGAACTTAGCAGAGTATAAAGCAAATCATAAACAAGATTTTTAACGATTGGAATAAAAAATCAGATTTGTTTGTAAGACTCAGAATAGAAGTTATAAATAGAATTTGGGGTTTAAGAGAATATGTATAAGTACGAAATCAAAAGATTTTATATATAAGAAATATATTCAGGATTAAAGTGGATAATGGTTCAAAGGAAGTATTTTGCAAGTGAAATATTTATAAGGGAAGAACACAGCAGACGGTTTTGTGTTAAACATTTTGGATTTTTGGAATAAAAAAATACAAGGAAGAAATCTTGTTGTAAAGAAGGTGGAAACCGGATTTTTATCCTTATATACTCTTTATCTTATGGGTTTCGACAAATAGAATGATAAATGTCTGCATTGTTTAAATCCAGGCATTTTGACTATCTTTTAAAATGAACAACGGAAGCGTGTGCGTCGCACACGGTATTTTATTCAAAACAGCAATCATAACGCTGTTGTTATAAGAAATGCTTTTATAATTTTAAATAGCGATTATAACGCTGTCTTTGTAAGAAATGCTTTTATAAAACTAAACAGCGATTTTAGCGCTGTTGTTATAATAGATGTTGTAAATCTATACAGCAATTTTAGACGCTGCTGTTATAATAAATGTCTTGGTAAATCTAAATAGCAATTTTAACGCTGTCGTTATAATAACTGTTTTAATAGCAATCTTAATGCTATGGTTATGATAAGTGTTCTATAATGCTAGACAGCGGTTTTAACGCTGTTGTTGAAAGCAATGTTTTATAAACCAAACATTTGAAGACAACGATTATAACGCTACCGTTAAAATCAATATTTTTATAAAGAAGGTGTGTTCGTAGATCAAATCCGAGAGTCGCGTAAGCAATGTTTGGTTTAAAGTTGTGAGCTCTGACTATTTCAAAGTTAAGAATGTCGTTCAGTTAAGGTCTGAGAGGAAATTATACCCCAACTTGACTGACTGCATTATTGACGGAGAAATGGTTAAGGCTCGATAGCAAGGGTTGGTTAGTGATATCGTTAGTTAACGAATGATTTATGATTTGAGTTATAATAACGATGTTTATAACATCAGTTAATACAAAGGATTTAGAAATGTTTTCTAATTGGAGTAAAAGATATTTTCTCAATAAAGGAATTATATATATTGGAAATGTTTCCCAATAATCAAAAGAGAAAATAGAGCTTTGAAAGAACACGAAAGGTGGAAAATGGAAATTGGAAATGATAATGTAATAAAGAACTAATATAAAAAGGGCCCAGTGTTGTTTGATGCTTGATTGGTAGAATTTCCATTTGGAAATAGGACCGTTGATTGTATGGATGTTTCTTTGATAGTTAAATCACCGACTATCAAAGTTTTATCTTTTTTATATACCTCCGTTGTCAATATGGAGAGACCGGGATCAGATTTGATATCTGAAAACCACTCCGTATTGGCGTAAGCGTTATGAAGCAACTTATGCTGAAGAAAATTGAAGACGGAGTTATGCAAGGGCTATCCTGTTTACGGGATAGTGCCTTCGGTTTGTCCGGACCCAGGACAACTTGTATGGACGAGTGTCTGACAGAGTATTTCCAAAGGGGGTTACGTACGTTGATTCCTTCAAACGTACGAAGTTGGTGGCATAGAAGGGAAGCTTCTTTAGCCTAACAATCTGAGTATTTTTGTGGGAATCAGTTAGTGATTTCCGATGGATCTGACGATGTGGCATTCAAAGTGAATAATGGCCAGATGTTCTGGAAGATAATTCAAACCTCAAGCCTCATCAACCCGGAATTGGACAAAAATCGGGCAGGCAGCATGGCTATGTGGGTCGCACCCATTAGGATGTATAACCATCTATCTAGAGAAATTCCTTTTGCTTCTTAAATCTATCGATGTTGTCCCTTATCGGGAGGCGGTTGCTGATCCCAACCGTCGGTGGTATACATTCGATACACTCAAGCGAAATGAGTGGTCGGTCATGTGTGGGCCGGGTTGCAAGATGTTCTTGTTGAACCCAGTGTATTCGTCTCTAGAGATACACTATCGGCAGGTGGTCCCATACCTTGTCATGTTGGAAATCCAATCTCCAATAAGCGCCCTGCGGTTTTGATTTTATATTATATATGGAGCGTGAGATGCAAGCGTTCCGCTAGATGGTTATTTATTTGTTGTAGACACTATTATAATATCACTGGATTTGATATCAAAAATATTTTTGGGTTATCGTAAGGTAAAAACCATCCATGTTTATGTGTGGATCGGTCTTACAATTATCATCTCTTTTGAAAGGATTTTTGAAAGTTAAACCAATGGTTGGAGTTTACTCACACCAGTCCCATGACTGACCCAGAGTTTATTTTGTTTGTTTTCCCTAAACTCTTGGGTGCCCAAATTTGTACGGGCAGTCAAGTAGTCGGGATTTTTCAGATTCACTTGGAGGAGCTTGATGCAGGAGGCTTCACCAGTTAGCTATAGACTATCATATTTTCCGCTGTGTACTATGTTGTATCTAGAAACAGGTGTTTATAACTGTTCCAGGGATAATCGTTGTGCTCTGATAATGGTATGTATATACAAATACCGATTTATGCTTCAAAGTTATATTATCTAATATATTTTATTCGTTCCGCTGTGAGTTTGTGATCTTCGTTTTCTTCTATTCTAATAATTCTTTCTTTCTATTTCTCATCCTCTAACTTCTTTCTAATAATGATTCGTATTTCTGTGCAATTTGAGTTGGACGTGTGGTGTTATTAGTCGACTCAAAGGGTACGGATTTGCGGGTCGTTTCAGTTGGTATTAGAGCTGAAGGTTAAGTGATAACCTTGGCTCTGTGGCGTAACTCAATAGAGATGGGGTTAGTAACACCCTAGGTTGAGTTTGAGTGTATTTGTATGAGCGCGTATTTGTAGATCTGATATAAATTTGTTTTATATTGTGTTGGCTGGTTTGTTGAGTGGTTTATGAATTCTAGTCGATACAGAATGTACAACTGTATCGATAGGTGTTTCTAAACTCTCGAACAAAGCAATTCGATACAGTATTGTTTTAAATTGGGTAAATGAAGTAATTTTGCCCAAAAACTATTTTTGATATAAATGGAATAATTTCTGAAATCTTATATAGACGGGTTGATTGTTATTACAATCAAGTGAAACTATAAAATATTGAAATGGTTATGAAATTTGTATACGGATAATGTATACAAAAGAGATAAGCCAAGATTTAGATCAAACCAGAATGGGAATTCAAATTCCGGGTGATTATAAGTATCTTCTGAAGTATTTTTTTAAAAGCAATATAACATTACTTTGAAGGACTTTTCGATAGAAATTGTTTTAAATAGATTTTGAAAATGATTAAGCACTGAAATCACTTTAGTGGCGAGAAAATAATTCGGATAATGGGTCGCGACAATATCGGTATTCATTTTCAAGTTTCTGAGTGGTGGATTGCTACCGTGAAAATTCTTTGATTGGAAATTGGTTTGAAAAGAACAAGTTATTTCTATAAAATCCAAGTATTTGAGTTTGCAAAAAGATTTAAACATATGTGTATAGTTATATGATTTCAAACTAATTTGAAAGAAACCTTAGGGATTCGAATTCTGAATTTAATATAAGTTAAATAGATTAAAAAGGTGGAAGTAAAATCGAATGGATTAAATTTAACTAAAGTTTAGTTAAATGGAGCGGGACAACCCTAAAGAAAACAAAATTTGTTCGAAATCCATTGAAATGGAATCTTTTTGAAATTAAATGGAAAACCTGGCCCGATAAATGGTTTATAAGGAAATGATATGAACCGGGTTATCATTGGACATATATTGAAGCATACAAAATTGTGGGAACCCTTGAAAGGAAATAAACTAGCTAAACCCAATATGCCAGAAATTTTGATTATATACAAAATTGTATTGGATTGGAATTTATTTAAGTTAAATGGAAATTAGATTGGATGGAGATAATCTCGAATGAAATTAAATAAAGAGGAATGTTGAGATTCGAATTATTAATATGAATTCGACGTATGAATAAGCCTGTTGAATATATATATTGGATGATGTTGTCTGGAATTAAACTGTGATGGGGTTGAACTCAAGCAGGATAAGGGGGTTGATTTTTGAAAACAGAACTCAGTTTGGATTAGTGAATGGCAGTGAGCTGATCAGAATTTGATTAGAGTGTTACAAACGGGAAGTTGGATTGATTTTAAACCAAGTGGAAATGATATATGTATGCTGAGCAGATTTTGAATAGAAGCAAATGCAAGAGATAGAATTATGCCCGACAAAAAGGTACATGTTTACAATATTGTTTGGGTTGATGATTTTATGAGCCTATGGGGGCAAGCCACTTGGCTTTTTGATTTTCTTTTGGATTGGAGAGGCCTACAAAGGCGAGTTGTGATTGTGCCGATTGAGCCGTGCAGAGGAAATGCTGCCGAAATTTTTCAGAATTTAAAGTGTTAGAAAATTTTCAGAAGTTTTGAAAATTTTCGTTAATAAGAATAAATTAATATTTTAATTAAAATAAATTGGTCCAGTTAAACTGAAGTTGAAAAGTGAACAAAAAGGATTTTTGGATCTAGTTAATAGGGTATGTAGCATCTTTTCCTACCTTAGCAATTTCGAGGACGAAATTATTTTAAGGGGGGAAGAATGTAACGACCCGTATTTTTGGTAGTCAAATATTTAATTTAATTTATTATTTTAAATATTTATTTGGGATTTTGAATGGATTTAAAATATATATTCGTTTATATAATAAATTTTAAAGTTAATTTAATTATAAGATAAATCGAGCTTGAAATGGCGCTGCAGTTCGTAATATGGAGTTTTGAACTTCAACTGAGAATACAAGATCCGATATAAGTCGGATTTCTGTGAAACAAGAAACGTTGGAACCGTATTGACGATAATTTTCATATAGAAGAGAAAAATTCAGATTTCGTATTATAATTTGTTAATTTTGGCCAAATCAAATTTTGAAATAGTCGCTGTGGAAAATCGTTATTTAAATTATACGCGTTAAAATAGCCGTTTTGCAAACGGACTCTGTTTTCAACGAAATCAGTTTCATTGGGACCGTATCATTAAATTATTGTACGGTGTTGAATTGCGTGGCAAACCGATGTCGTATGTGACCACGGTAGCCGTAAACGCTCGTTCAGTGCAATTAAATTAATTCAACTGAATAAAGGGATATTAGAGTGTAACTTGAACAGACGATCGAATCAGGCCACGAAACCAGTTCCAGTGAGTTCGTAGCGTCGGATATAGTCAGGGTAGGTATATAGTTTGTTATTTTTAGAGATCGGCAAATTTGGTGTTCAGAAGGGCATTGCGGTACGCGCCAAAAACAGTCTACCGGGGCAACAGTCTCAGAATGCGATGAAACTAATGCCGTTGGGTTCGTATCGAAAAGTTATTGTCGGTATTCGCAGTTTCAAGTTGATTTGATTTATCTGGTGATCGTGAAAAATTTAAACGCGTGTTCATTTCTGGTTTTATAAAGGAATTTTTTTCAAACGATGTCGGAATTCGACGAAACTTGTCCCATTGGGTTCAGAATACCTTTTTACACCAAGATTAGCCTTTTTATCAGTAGACAGAAGTCGACTGTGGTTAGTTTTACTTGATACTTCACCGCGAAGTTTCGTTATAATATAATATATATAACAATAAAATTCTTGAGTCATTTTTCATGTCACATCACCATGCTTTTTGAACCAAGCACATGTATTACCGAGTCCCCAGGCAGAGAATTAATTCAACGCACATGACTATGCTGAGAAAAGTAGGCCTACCAAATACAAATTTTCAGCATATCTGTTTGAAATGACCGCTCATTAAAGGATCGCACATGCCTAGAGCAAAGGGACGCAGACCTATCTTAACCTCAACTACGTGCCCGCTAAGTAATTTGGCTTTATAAATACAGCTTCCGTTGTCTTCTTCCATTTTACAGAAATTACTCACAAGCCTCTTAACTAATTCAAAAATCAAAACAACAAACCCACCCGTGCTTCTGAAATTCCCGGTTCCAATTCATTTCTTCGCGTCCCTTATTTCCTCAAATCCCAATTCCACTTCGTTCCTCTTCTTTACAACCGGAATCTCGTTCTCTTTGAAAACCAATTAGAAATCAAATACTGGATATAAAAGAAAATTCGATCTGGGGCTCGTTGCCATCATTGAAACGAGGGCTTCATCTCGGTCTCGATGCGATGGCTGTAAGGATGAACGGAGGCCGTCTTCAAGTTCTTGAGGAGGAAGGCGCGCCACCCAGGGATCTCTGATGAGGTTCTGACGTTGACAGGGGGAGTATGGACGTGGTGTCCAGGAGTCCAAGGCAAACGGATGAGAGGAGTTTGGAGTGTGTAGTGGGACTGTGAAGTTAAGGGCAAGAAAGTGGAGCTGGGAGTTTTCTTTTTCGACTTGGTTTTGGCAGAGGAATCAAATGGTGACGGGTCTTCTTTTTAGCAACAGAAGATTAGAAAATTGGAGAGAAGGGAGTGGGATGAGTGGGCTGTTGAAAACAGCGGAGGAATGAACGGTTGAAGAGTAAAGGAAATATAGGCGTTTGAAAAGCACGGAAATGGTGCATGTCAAGGAGTCAAGTTTCTTTGTTCACTGGAAATTGAGGCCGCGATCTTTAATTGAGGATGGACGCGGTAGTTATCAGTGGGAAGGGGCCGTACTTGGTGAACTTTGGCAAAGTCAGCAAAGGGAGGGAGGGAGCAGGTTCATTTCGAAGAACTTGCAAACTTGGAGGCTAAAGGAATATCGCGATGCTAACCGGTTAAACCTGGACTAATCATACTTAATTGCGGTAATTAACAATAACAATGATCATTAGTGGTTAAAATTATTTGAAATATAATTGGAAAAGTTCCAGGAAAATTTTGAAGGAAAAAGGGACGGGAACAACTCGTAGAGGAAGGGATGGTAGTACAAATAAAATGTGTGATTAACCTGCTTATCATGGTAATTAGATTTAGTTAATAAACTTAGTAAACTATAATTTATTTTAAATCACATATAAGTTTGTAATCGTTGTAACCATTTCGTTCATGATCAGTATGGTACGATATTAGCTACATTGGAATCGTAACAAGAAAATCTACATTTGTAGAACTGATGGGAACGAGAACCGGACTACTAGTACAACCAAACGCCCGTTTGATTGTAAATGAGACAAAAGCAGAACCGTCAACTGCGAGCAAGGTGAGTAAACCCACTAACTCCCTCTCGTTTATATTTTTATATATAGACGAGTTTTAAATATTTTTATAATGTGCAATGGTTGATTGGTTGAATAGTTGGTAAATTTGGTTGAATTGGTTGATAGGATTACACCATTAATTGATCATTAGTTCTGATATTTCATTTTGATGTGAAATAATATTATTGATGTTATTAACATCTGTGGATGCAGGGAAACAGGTTGGAGGGATCCAACTGGATCCCTCAACATTTATATTACCGTTTGTTGTTTTGTGGTGATGTGTATACGTTGATGGATTGTACTATGTTGAATCACCCTGACACTGGAAATTTAGTTATTTTGAATACCGTAAAAGATTTCCGAATATAGAAAATAAATTGAGGTTTAAAAAGTAGAAACTTGTTTTATTAAAAGAAGAAGTTGTTTTTAAACGAGTTATAATCATTGAATAAATTGAATATAAATGCTTTATTTAAATTTATATGGAAAAGTGGAAATTAGATTTGAAATCAATATTTGAGATGGGATTTGAACTTAGCAGAGTATAAAGCAAATCATGAACAAGACTTTTAACGATTGGAATAAAAAATCAGATTTGTTTGTAAGACTCAGAATAGAAGTTATAAATAGAATTTGGGGTTTAAGAGAATATGTATAAGTACGAAATCAAAAGATTTTATATATAAGAAATATATTCAGGATTAAAGTGGATAATGGTTCAAAGGAAGTATTTTGCAAGTGAAATATTTATAAGGGAAGAACACAGCAGACGGTTTTGTGTTAAACATTTTGGATTTTTGGAATAAAAAAATACAAGGAAGAAATCTTGTTGTAAAGAAGGTGGAAACCGGATTTTTATCCTTATATACTCTTTATCTTATGGGTTTCGACAAATAGAATGATAAATGTCTGCATTGTTTAAATCCAGGCATTTTGACTATCTTTTAAAATGAACAACGGAAGCGTGTGCGTCGCACACGGTATTTTATTCAAAACAGCAATCATAACGCTGTTGTTATAAGAAATGCTTTTATAATTTTAAATAGCGATTATAACGCTGTCTTTGTAAGAAATGCTTTTATAAAACTAAACAGCGATTTTAGCGCTGTTGTTATAATAGATGTTGTAAATCTATACAGCAATTTTAGACGCTGCTGTTATAATAAATGTCTTGGTAAATCTAAATAGCAATTTTAACGCTGCCGTTATAATAACTGTTTTAATAGCAATCTTAATGCTATGGTTATGATAAGTGTTCTATAATGCTAGACAGCGGTTTTAACGCTGTTGTTGAAAGCAATGTTTTATAAACCAAACATTTGAAGACAGCGATTATAACGCTACCGTTAAAATCAATATTTTTATAAAGAAGGTGTGTTCGTAGATCGAATCCGAGAGTCGCGTAAGCAATGTTTGGTTTAAAGTTGTGAGCTCTGACTATTTCAAAGTTAAGAATGTCGTTCAGTTAAGGTCTAAGAGGAAATTATACCCCAACTTGACTGACTGCATTATTGACGGAGAAATGGTTAAGGCTCGATAGCAAGGGTTGGTTAGTGATATCGTTAGTTAACGAATGATTTATGATTTGAGTTATAATAACGATGTTTATAACATCAGTTAATACAAAGGATTTAGAAATGTTTTCTAATTGGAGTAAAAGATATTTTCTCAATAAAGGAATTATATATATTGGAAATGTTTCCCAATAATCAGAAGAGAAAATAGAGCTTTGAAAGAACACGAAAGGTGGAAAATGGAAATTGGAAATGATAATGTAATAAAGAACTAATATAAAAAGGGCCCAATGTTGTTTGATGCTTGATTGGTAGAATTTCCATTTGGAAATAGGACCGTTGATTGTATGGATGTTTCTTTGATAGTTAAATCACCGACTATCAAAGTTTTATCTTTTTTATATACCTCCGTTGTCAATATGGAGAGACCGGGATCAGATTTGATATCTGAAAACCACTCCGTATTGGCGTAAGCATTATGAAGCAACTTATGCTGAAGAAAATTGAAGACGGAGTTATGCAAGGGCTATCCTGTTTACGGGATAGTGCCTTCGGTTTGTCCGGACCCAGGACAACTTGTATGGACGAGTGTCTGACAGAGTATTTCCAAAGGGGGTTACGTACGTTGATTCCTTCAAACGTACGAAGTTGGTGGCATAGAAGGGAAGATTCTTTAGCCTAACAATCTGAGTATTTTTGTGGGAATCAGTTAGTGATTTCCGATGGATCTGACGATGTAGCATTCAAAGTGAATAATGGCCAGATGTTTTGGAAGATAATTCAAACCTCAAGCCTCATCAACCCGGAATTGGACAAAAATCGGGCAGGCAGCATGGCTATGTGGGTCGCACCCATTAGGATGTATAACCATCTATCTAGAGAAATTCCTTTTGCTTCTTAAATCTATCGATGTTGTCCCTTATCGGGAGGCGGTTGCTGATCCCAACCGTCGGTGGTATACATTCGATACACTCAAGCGAAATGAGTGGTCGGTCATGTGTGGGCCGGGTTGCAAGATGTTCTTGTTGAACCCAGTGTATTCGTCTCTAGAGATACACTATCGGCAGGTGGTCCCATACCTTGTCATGTTGGAAATCCAATCTCCAATAAGCGCCCTGCGGTTTTGATTTTATATTATATATGGAGCGTGAGATGCAAGCGTTCCGCTAGATGGTTATTTATTTGTTGTAGACACTATTATAATATCACTGGATTTGATATCAAAAATATTTTTGGGTTATCGTCAGGTAAAAACCATCCATGTTTATGTGTGGATCGGTCTTACGATTATCATCTCTTTTGAAAGGATTTTTGAAAGTTAAACCAATGGTTGGAGTTTACTCACACCAGTCCCATGACTGACCCAGAGTTTATTTTGTTTGTTTTCCCTAAGCTCTTGGGTGCCCAAATTTGTACGGACAGTCAAGTAGTCGGGATTTTTCAGATTCACTTGGAGGAGCTTGAAGCAGGAGGCTTCACCAGTTAGCTATAGACTATCATATTTTCCGCTGTGTACTATGTTGTATCTAGAAACAGGTGTTTATAACTGTTCCAGGGATAATCGTTGTGCTCTGATAATGGTATGTATATACAAATACTGATTTGTGCTTCAAAGTTATATTGTCTAATATATTTTATTCGTTCCGCTGTGAGTTTGTGATCTTCGTTTTCTTCTATTCTAATAATTCTTTCTTTCTATTTCTCATCCTCTAACTTCTTTCTAATAATGATTCGTATTTCTGTGCAATTTGAGTTGGACGTGTGGTGTTATTAGTCGACTCAAAGGGTACGGATTTGCGGGTCGTTTCAATAAGCCGATATATTTTCTATTCAGAGCCTTGTATTTAATATTAAATGGGATTTAGATTTGTCATGAATGGTGTCTTCATTAACACTGTTCTTAAACCCAGTTGAGAAAAAGATTAAATCTTTTTATTTATATTTAATGAAATGTGCCGATTAAATGATATTTAATTGGAGTTGATTTTTGGGTTTATCGTGAACGGTGTTTTAAATAACACTCGTTCTTTAACCCGATAATTAATGGAATGTGAATTGGGTTTATCATGAACTGTGTTTTAACGACATTCGTTCTTTAACCCGATTTACAGTGAAATGTGATTTGGAATTTATAAATCTTTTGTTAAGATTTAAAGGAGATTTTCCAAAGTAAAGTTTTCCAATTTAACAAAATAAATTGGAATGGAATGGAATTCGATTTGGTAATAATCAAAGTGAATTTCTGTGGAGGAAGACAACTAATATACCTGCAATTTAAAAGGCTTTGCCGTTATTACATTTATATTATTAGCTGGATATGGAAGTTTATATCGATTATATATATCAATTTGTTTTCCATGAAGATTCCATTGTAAATGGAATGTGATTTTGGGTTTATCGTGAACCGTGTTTTAAAGGATATTGGTTCTTTAACCCAGTTAAAGACAGGATATGATTTCCCAAGTTAAACAATCATTAATATTGATTTTTGGGAAGATTAAAACCAAGTGGAGTTTTAATGAATCTTTAATTAGATTGAAGTTATCGAGAATGGAGTATCACCAGTTTTGCTCCAAAAGATAGTTAAATCTTTAATTAGATTTGAACGTGAAATGGTAATTAATATTTACCGATAACACCGTGGTGTTAGATATGGAGTATTACCAGTTTTGCTCCATGGGATGAATAGGGTGAGATTGGGAAATAAAATAAATGATTACTTCGGTGTGGTTCGCTAGTCCCGACTAGTTTGGAAAACCTTAACATGGTTTAAAATGGTATCCAAAGGAAGATTAAAGAACAAATTTTGAAGAATTTATCTTTGATAAAATTGATGGGAACCTTTCCATAAGAATGTGAATATTTGAATAGAAGAATATTCTGAATTGGAATGAGGCGTATGTTGTGTTTGTGTAACACTTGTTTATTATATACACAGGTTATTCGGAAAGGACGGGTTTATACCCATTCTGAACAACCAATTCGACGATAAGTCGAAGATGAAGACGATGGTTGAAGACCGGAGGTCTTCACATCGTTTGGATGATTATTGATGATCTTGATTGGGCTGTACACCTAAGAGGAGGGAATCAGTTGGTGATCGTCCAGACGTACTTTTAGATCGATGAATATGCGAGGAATAAGGTTCCTCCGGTTTCGTTCAGACCCAGAACGAACTTGTAAATGGACTGTGTGTCTGACATTGGATTTTAATCGGTGTAATTGATTTCTATTAAATATATATCTGTTTGGCGGCGGAGAATTTATTCTCTTTCTTAACGCCCTTCTATGAGACGTACGAGCTCAGAGGTTATATATTAATGGATATCAATCGCATGGAGTGAATTGCCTGTGTGGCATGCCTAAGTGGCAAATGATCAAGGCTTTTGCTGAAAAGCAAAGTCTTGTGGTTGATGATCAAAGCACAGCCTATGTGGCACAGCTTTGTGTATGGCGTTAATTCGCGAGCCTCACACCTAGGTATGAACCAGAAACGGGAGAGGATCCAGGGAGAGCATGCGTCTCTTTCTAGTTAGAGGTGGTGTTAGTGACCTACCAGCCCTGACATTTATATATTTTTGACCTGTGTGGTTGTTGGAATGCGAGGCGCCTCGGATATGGAGTCATTTGGCTCATTTACGCCCCATAGGGCGGGGAGACGTATTGTTCAGGGTTTCATTTTAATCCGCTACGTGTGGACCGACCCTGTGGCTCCTAGGTGCAGTTGTTATTGTAGCCTGAGACACGGACTAGAGCGTCTCGAATTCGGTGAGGACTATCTTTTGCCTCGGTTCACAGATGGAAATCCAACTTCCAATACGTGACTTTGCGGTTTTGATTGTAGAGCCTAGTATTGGCGACATGATATATGGTACCCATGTCGTCTATGATTCATACTTATGATTGAAATTGTTTTGACACTATACACTTATAGTAATAATAAAAGATGAAATTTAGCGTATTAAGCATTCTTTGGCTATTATAAGGTAAAAACCAATCCTCCGGCTTGTGTTGCATTGTGTGATGGGACCTAGGTCTTATAATAGCTTCATTGTTCTTTATTTAGCATTGTGATGTTGTTTTATGCACTGGTATTCTTGGGAGGAAATCCGTTCCGTGTTATATGGCGTGGTCCCTTGATTTACCTAACTTTAAAATAAAGATTTATAACTGTTTTAGTTCTCACACCAGTCACATGACTAACCTGGAGTTTATTGTTTTAACCTGAACTCTGGGTGCCCCTATTTTCGACACGGGCAGCTAGTAGTTTTGGTTTTGCAGATTTATATTCATAGGAACCTGGTTTACAGCTGGAATGATATCCGGAAAGCTCTGTATCCGTATATCTCTTTCAGTTGTGTATTGTATTATTTTTCCGCTGCTATGTAATGTATTGTAATCCCTGATATTTATCAAATGTATTTTATTCATTCATACTCTTTATATTCTTGTATTCTGATGTAATTATTGTAATAAACAATGAAATGTTCTTCTTTTTGTGTTGTGATTCGTCGTGTCCTCAAAGCAATCCGGGGTTTCGAACGGTCTTGGTCGGTTTAGCGATTGATTTGGATCGAGCGAAATTCCTTATCGTTTCAGTTAGACATGTAATCCTGTCTTTAACTGGGTTAAAGAACTTATGTCATTTAAAACACAGTTCACGATAAACCTAAAATCACATTCCATTAATCATGGAATCTTCATAGAAAAACAAATCAATGTATAGTCGATATCAACTTCCGTGTCCGACTAACAATATAAATGGAATAACGACAAAGCCTTTAAATTCCATATGTATTAATAGTCTTCCTCCATAGAAGTTCACTTCGATTATTATCAAATCGAATTCCATTCAATTCTAATTTAATATATTAAATTGGAAACCTTTACTTTGGAAAATTCTCGTTAAATCTTAATAAAAAGATTTATAAATTCCAAATCCCATTTCACTGTAAATCGGGTTAAAGAACGAATGTCGTTAAAAAACACAGTTCACAATAAACCCAATTCACATTCCATTTTCAATTCCAATTAAATGTTAATTAATTGAAAATTCTTCTTTAAATCTTAATTAAAAGATTTATTCTTTTCACACGGGGTTTAAGAATAGTTACTGAAGACCCCATCCCATCAGTCTCTAACCATAAATTAGTAAGAGAACAATTCCCTAAGTATTAATCCCGAAGGCTGAAACCTACATCAGATCAATACCTAGGAAACCATTCAACTTAGCTAATCTCCAGTTAGTTTCTAATTTTCTTAACTTCGTTGGGTTTAAGAACAGTTTTATTAAAGATACCATTCACGACAAACCCAAAATCTCATTCCATTGTTAATTGGGTTAAAGAACAAGTGTTATTTAAAACACCGTTCGCGATAAACCCAAAAACCAATTTGATATTAAATACAAGGCTCTGAATAGAAAATATATCGGCTTATATTCAATCTCAAATTCTGAAACTAATAAATATCGTGTTGGGAATAACGATATATATATATATATATATCTTCCAAATTCCTCTACAATGTCCATGTAATCCAGAATCCAATATCGAAATATTCCAAAGATAATTTCGATTCAAATCCATTCCAATTCATATATTGGAAATTCTGGTTATATTAAAACCCCTCTCAATCCAATTTATTTACATATAAATAATTGGATTATAATTCTAGTTAATAGCTAGTTCATTTGGATAAAAATATATTTTTATCTTTTCAAATATGGAATTTTTCATCCCAAATCTTTCCAAATCATTTATTATGATTTTACAATTTTTTTTAATAATTTTATCAAGGCCCATACAGTCGATTTCCATAAACAGTCATCGAATTGCACTTACAACGACCTTTTCCAAATTTGATTTGGACATAATTCCAAATCCAACCGTTAGATTTCAAATTCCTTATATTCGTTGGAAAGCTCTTTTCGATACGAAACCCAAGGTTCTAGTTTTAGGAGAATCCGACGGTCGGATCTACCGTAATGTCCATTCGAAGTCAATGGTCGAAATTCGCGAACTGCCGTAGCGCGACGCATTCTATTCGGGCCAATAAATATATAATATATATATCATATATATTTCGTCGATTTCCTTTTAAAACGTATTTTATAAATCATTTTAAATTCGTTTTCAAAATGATTTCAACTTCATATTCAATTTCAAATCAAAATTGAATATTCCATATCATTAATATATAAATGATAATATTTTCAAAACATTAGATTTTTAAATCACTTCCTTTTCGATATCCATTATAAAAACGAATAAAATCGATATAAATATTGTTCACGTCAAAATACCGTTAATCTAATCAACACGGCTTCATATATTTAAATATTTTCATGTCCATCCCAAATCTGACATAAAAATCATATTTTGATCTATTACTGAATATTATTTTAAAATACTAGTTATTTTAAAATATTCATTATTCGCCATTTTAAAATATTCATTATTTTAAAATATTCATTATTTTAAAATATTTGTTCTTTTCGAATTGGAATCAGACACATTCAATTACCATATAATTTTATTTATATGGATTTCATACACACATGTACACAACAATAATCAAACACAGTCAGCCATCATCCAGAGTCCATTACACAACTGTATAAGTGTTAAATATAAATAATTAACGCTTACAACAGTCTATCAACCCATCGATTGACATACAACTAAATATTGGGATTAATGTGTGTCCAATATCATCCCAATACCCGTGTGTTGTTTTCAAACAACAAACACTGATTATTATTTGTGCAATTGGGCGATATATAAAATATATCATCCTAAACAATATCAGTTAAATGTGTGTACATAAACAAATCGTCCGATTTGTAAATGAATATTTATTTTCATTCATATACTCATTAAAAATTATATTTTTAACTATAAAATATTTATTTCAACACATGCATATTTTATTTTCATTTCACATCACAAACACAATCAAATTGCATAACACAGTACAATCAAACAAGTCGTTCATGGTCTGTGGACGACGGGTGTCTGGTGCTGCTAAGCACCGTCTGCATCCTAGTATATATTTTAACTAGAAGTAAAATTAAAGTGTGAAGTTCTCACCTTGGGTTTCCACTCCGCCATTCTTTTATTTATGAACGACATAGATTTGGTTCGCTTCCATCGCGTTGTGTTCTTCACCGTAACTACAACGCAATCTGCTTCATACGATTTTTATATTAAAAATCATATTTCTATAATTCAATTTTCTATATAAAAATCATATTTTTACACAACTAAAAATCGAATTTTTATATAACTAAAAATCAAATCATTATCCAAAGCCATTTATATAAAAATCACATTTTTATTCTGCTATGATATAAATAACAATCATATTTTCATAAACGATATTTATAATTAAAGATCCCATTTTTAACACGATGTTATATTATAAAAATCATATTTTTTTTCATTTCGCTAACCTCATAATAAAAATCATATTTTTATTATATCACTTCATGTATAAAGATCTCATTTTTATCATAACGAAAACATCATAAAGATCACATTTTTATCGTGCTTTTTCTATAAAATAAAAACGGAATTCTAACCAATGTTTTTCCTTTTAAAAATCTGAAAATTACCATGTTGTTTTTATATATAAAAAAACAGAAAATAAAATTAATGCTAATTATATAAAAATTAAATTAACAAACTAAAAAACTTACAGTTAATCGCACGAAGAGGAAAGAGGAGAGAGAAGCAAGGGAGCGCGGAGGAGGAAGTGGCACGGCGATGGGATCCTCCGGTGGTGGCGCGCAGGCGAGGGGGGCGATGAAGTCTGGGCGATGGTTGTCGATCCGCGGTGGCCTCAATCTTGCGATGGAGGTTTGGGTCGATAAGGGTTCGTGAGGGAAGGGGGTCGACGTCGCGAGGAGGAGGGGAGGAGGGGCTGATCGTTGACGGCGACAGTTTGAAAGTGGGCGATGGGATTGGGGCTAGGATCAGTTTTATTTATTTATTTTTTTATCTGATCAATGAATGAAGAGTAGAGGGTGTTGACTTAATATAATAATTTATATTATTAATTTAATTCCCAAAAGTTAATTTTTCATTCCAACTCCAAATTGAACCCAACGACTGTCATCCCTAGCTTAATACCCCTATTCCGAACGCAATTGCAATGGGATATGTATCGTAAGCCAATTCAACGGTTTTGATATGTTTTTATCAAAATTAAAATATAAATCAATATATATTTAATTTAAACGTACATTTTAATTTGGGGGGGGGGGCACATACTAATTCAAAAAATTCCAGAAAAATGAATCTGGCTATGTTTTGACGATACGGTCCTAACAAAACTATTTTCATCAAATTTGGAGGCCGTTTGAAAAATGGCCATTTTCTGGTCGATCCAAATTGACTAAAATTGACAAAACACATTTTTTTTGGCCAATGCTCACATATTGATTCCAAAAATTATGAAAATTGAAATCTAGCAATAACTTGACATTCCGGATCCAACAAAAGTTGTTCCATCGAAAACGGAGGTCGTTTGCAAAATGGTTATTTTTAAGGGTTATATATATATATAGATAAATATTAAAATGTATATAAATTCCACAGCGATTTTTCTGAATTTTCAATTGGATATAACTTTTTATTCCCGTTATGAAATTTCAATTTTTCAGATCTGTTGGAAAGATATTTTCAAACAGATTCAAATATTTCTTGTTTCAGTAAAATCCGGTTTATTTTGAATCCTGTACATTCATTTGAAATTTGAAATCGAAATTTCAAACTATCACGCCATTTCCAATTCCTTTTATAATTAAAATAAATATTTCTATCCTAATTTCGATTTAAATAAATATATACGTTCTAATTCTATTCAAAGTAAATTTCTAGACGTTATTATTTAAAATAATTCAATTTAAATATTCAAAATTCATTAAAATTTCCAAAATAAAACTTTTAAATTGGTTCTAAATTTTCGGGTTGTTACAATCTCCTCCACTTAAAATTTTTCGTCCTCGAAAAGGAACGGAGCTGAAATTTGTTTAATTAACCAACTCAACTTTCATTATGGCATTCATTCTTCAACTTTTCAATTTCTAAGAATTTTCAAATTTTTCAAAAATTTGGCTAACACCCTAAATTTTCGTAAAATTTCGCCATAACCTCCTTTGTACGGGGAGAAATTTAAAACCGCAACTCACCACGCAGGGCCCTCACTAATCCAAAAGAAAAAGAGAATGCCAAGAGGCCAGCCTTAGGCTCATAAACTCTTTAAAAGCAAAAGAAAATTGCCAAGCGGCCAACCTTGGACTCATAAACTCTTTAAAAGCAAAAGAAAATTGCCAAGGGGCCAGCCTTAGGCTCATAAACTCTTTAAAAGCAAAAGAAAATTGTCAAGCGGCCAGCCTTAGGCTCATAAACTCTTTTAAAAGAAAAAGAAAATTAGTAAACACGTACCTATTTATCGGGCATAAAATTTTATTTCTCTTCTTAGTAGTTATCCATAACCTGTTTAACAATGTGTATATATACATGTATGCATTTCTAAACAATTTCCAACTCGATACAATATTTGATTCAATTTGACTTAATGGTCCAAAATCTTAATTAATCAAACCAATAATCAAACAACACAACTAGCAATCAATTAGTTGATTATTGTTTCAAACACATAACTTCTATATATATATATATATATATATATAAATTCATCTTTGATGCCAAGTCACAACAATAGATCCTATCTAGTTTTGGTTCTCACACCAGTCAATTGGAAATATATAGATATCCCACTTTCGAAACTCGAACATAAATGCTGATGATAATCGATTAATCACCAGGATCATATCCGGGCGACTAGAGCGTGATACTATATCTATCCAGTATATTAAAACTTCGAATACACGTTTGTAAGGCGTATATGCAAAATATTTATATATTGGATTGTCCAAATTCAATACAAATAAATATTCAAATACACTGAATAAGGTTTAAATTTTCAAAACATTTTTTTTAATTTTAATTTTAAAAACACTACCCCTCACACTCGTTCACGAGTCATTCTCATTGGATATTACTAATCCAATCTCTGATGAATTCTTTCGTTTGATTCTAATGTGCCTTGTTCTCGAGCTCTGTAAAACTAAACCTCTGATACCCAGTTGTGATGACCTGAACTTCCTCGTGAAGGAAAGCGCGGACTGAGTTGAGAACACGACAAATAGGTACACAAACAAAAGAACATTTCATTGCTTATTACAACAATTTACATCAGAGTACAAGGATATACAAAGTATGAATAATTTACACATTGTAAAATATCAGAGATTAAAATACATTACATAGCATGGAAAATAATACAAAACACAACTGAAAGAGATAAACGGATAAAGAGCTTTTTGAATATCATTCCAGCTGTAAACCAAGATCCTGTGTATACAAATCTGCAAAACCAAAACAACTAGCTGCCCGTGTGGAAAACAGGGGTACCAAGAGTTTAGGTTAAAACAATAAACTCCAGGTCAGTCATGTGACTGGTGTAAGAACTAAAACAATTTTTAAATCTTTACTTTAAAATAAAGTAAATCAAGGGACCACGCCGTATAACACGGAACGGGTTTCCTCCCAAGAATACCAGTGCCTAAAACAAATAATGTAATGCTTTTTTGGAAAAATGAAGCTATTATAAGACTCAGGTCCCATCACACAACGCAACGCAAGCCAGAGGATAGAGTTTTACCTTATAATAGCCAAACATGCTTCGTACGTTTAAAACAAATCATTTTTATACTACTATAGTGTAAAGTGTATGAAAACAACTTCAAATATAAATGTATCAATCATAGACAACATAGTGCCCCATCCCACTATTTCGCCATACTAGGCTCTACAATCAAAACCGAAATGTCACGTAGTGGAAATTGGATTTCCGTCATGAGTCGAGGCCAGGGATGGCTCCTTACCGCTTCGAGACACTCTAGCCAATGTCTCGGGACTATGCACTCTGGGCAACCCTTGGATCGGTTGGGCCGGTCCTCCCTTATGTTTGAGGATTAGTTACTCCTGAACACACGTTTCCCGGTCCTATCGTACTTATATCCATCGGCTCCGTAGAGACCGATATATCCGAGGCGCCTCACAATCCAACAACCACATAGGTAAAAATATAAAAATGTCAGGGCTTGCAAAACCCTGACACAACCTACAACTAGAAAGAAAGGTCATGTTCTCCCAACGGTCCGATCCCGTTTTTGACTCATACCGAGATGTGAGGGTCGCGAATTAACACTATACACAAGGTATGCTATATTAAAGCCGTGCTTTGATCATCAACCACAAGACTCTTCTTTTCAACAGAAACCTTAATCATTTGCCTCTCAGCATGCCACACAGGTAATTCATGTCATGCGACTGATATCTATCGATATATAACCTCTGAGCTCGTACGTCTCAGAGAAGGGCGTTAAGCAAGAGAATAAATTCTCCGCCGCTAAATAGATATATATTTAATAGAAATCAATCAACACAGAATAAAATCCAATGTCACACACACATCCATTTACAAGTTCGTTCTGGGTCTGAATGAAACCGGAGACACCTTATTCCTCGTCCCGTGTCCAATATAGGAGATAGGTCCTCGCATATCCGGTCGATCTCCAAGTACGTCTGGACAATCACCACTTATTACCTTGTCTTAAGTGTACAGCCCAATCAAGACATCACTAATCATCCAAATGATGTGAAGACCTCCGGTCTTCAACCACCTTCTTCATCGACGACATATCGTCGAATCAGTTATTCAGAATGGGTATAAACCCGGCCTTTCTGAATAACTCGTGTATATAATAAACAAGTGATGTAAAAACACAACATACGCCTCATTCCAATTCTGAATATTCTTTTATTTAAATATTCACATCTTTAGGGATTTGTTCCCATTAATTTTATCAAAGATAAATTTTTTAAAATTTATTTTTTAATCTTCCTTTGGATATCAATTCAAACCATATTAAGGTTTTCCAAAGTTGTCGGGATTAGCGCACCTTACCGAAGTAATCATTTGTTTAATTTCCCAATCCCAACCTATTCATCCCCTGGAGCAAAACTGGTACTACTCCATAATTAACACCACGATGTTATCAGTAAAATTAATTACCATTTCCCGTTCAAATCTAATTAAAGATTTAACTATCGCTTGGAGCAAAACTGGTGATACTCCACTCTCGATCATTTCCCAAATTTGATAATTTAAATTTCAATTCTCATTTCAATCTAATTAAAGATTCATTAAAACTCCACTTAGTTTTAATCTTTCCAAAAATCAATATTAATGATTATTTAACTTTGGAAACACAAGCATGTCGCATCGACAATCTGCATTGTACTATTGATTTCTGCCGATATATAACCTCTGAGCTTGTACATCTCAGAGAAGGATATTAAGCAAGAGAATAAATTCTCCGCCACCAAACAGATGTATACGTAGCAGATTCAACCATGCAGTTCGAAATACAATGTTAGACATGTAATCCTGTCTTTAACTGGGTTAAAGAACTTATGTCATTTAAAACACAGTTCACGAAAAAACCAAAATCACATTCCATTAATCATGGAATCTTCACGGAAAAACAAATCAATATAAAATCGATACCAATTTCCGTATCCGACTAATAATATAAATGGAATAACGGCAAAGCCTTTTAAATTCCATATGTATTAACAGTCTTCCTCCACAGAAGTTCACTTTGATTATTATCAAATCGAATTCCATTCAATTCCAATTTAATATATTAAACTGGAAAACTTTACTTTCGAAAATTCCCGTTAAATCTTAATAAAAAGATTTATAAATTCCAAATCCCATTTCACTGTAAATCGGTTTAAAGAACGAATGTCATTAAAAAACATAGTTCATAATAAACCCAATTCACATTCCATTTTAAATTCCAATTAAATGTTAATTAATTGAAAATTCTTCTTTAAATCTTAATTAAAAGATTTATTCTTTTCACATGAGGTTTAAGAACAGTGTTACTGAAGACCCCATCCCATCATTCTCTAACCATTAATTAGTAAGAGAACAATTCCCTAAGTATTAATCCCGAAGGCTGAAACCAACATCAGATCATTACCCAAGAAAACATTCAACTTAGCTAATCTCCAGTTAGTTTCTAATTTTCTTAACTTCATTGGGTTTAAGAACAATATTACTAAAGATACCATTCACGACAAACCCAAAATCTCATTCCATTGTTAATCGGGTCAAAGAAGAAGTGTTATTTAAAACACCGTTCATGATAAACCCAAAAATTAATTTGATATTAAATACAAGGCTCTGAATAGAAAATATATCGGCTTATATTCAATATCAAATTCTGAAACCAATAAATATCGTATTTGGAATAACGATATATATATATATATATATATCTTCCAAATTCCTCCACAATTTTCGTATAATAATGGAATCCAATATTGAAATATTCCAAAGATAATTTCGATTCAAATCCATTCCAATCGTATATTGGAAATTCTGGTTATATTAAAACCCCTCTCAATCCAATTTATTTATTTAAAAATAATTGGATTATAATTCTAGTTATTAACTGTAACTCCCCACGCCCGCTAGGGTCACTCACAAAGGGAATGCCATAGCATCGGTGGAGTATTTTAGTGAATATAGAACAGAAAAATTACAACAAGACAGATATAAATAGTACTTGAAATTTTAAAACATCATCTCATAACAGCGGAAATAACATGTTTGGTTACATCATAAAACCACGATAAAAGTCAAGTACAATATCCATCAAAATAAAGAAGTACATAATCCCACTCCCATATACAATAGCCATAACAAAAGAAGAGATAACTGGATAACTGGAGCTTTACATCTACCCAAGCTCCTAAAGACTGGAACAGCAATCCGATCAAGCTCTACTACCGCTAGGATCCACCGCAGGACCTGAGGGTTGGGAAAAAGATAAAAACAACGGGGTCAGACATAAGTCTGAGTGAGTCCTATAACTTTAATAATACAATCATTAAGGTAACCAGAGAAGACATAAACTTGACCTACGGTAATATCTGGGGATGAATGGCTACACTAAGCAGCTTGGTAGACTTAGGATAAACTAAGATAACCGTCAGGACGCATCTACCCACCCAAGGATAATTACTAACTGCACCACACCAGTCATTCCTACTTAAAGGTTGATCCCTTCCAGGGACTTAGAAAATTTCCCCAGTAGTATCATGTACCCCTAGCCCACTACATAGGTGCCGTCTGCCCCTATCTCCACTAGGTGTACCCAGTAATTCTTACCCAGTAGTTTCGTGTACCCCTACATAGGTGCCGTCTGCCCCTATCTTCATTAGGTGTACCCACTACTCCCCAAGCGATCGGCTCCCTACCGTAGATACCCGTGCTGGTCCCACAGTGGGGTGTATCACTCCCCTAAAGTGGCTACCCAATACTAACGGTGCACGGCTTTATATCTACACGATGCAACAACGGCTTATCTACCAGCCCGGGCCCACACACGCATATGAAACCCGTTGGACTTGCGTTGCCACCGCTAACCCGTTTTGGCCTCTTATAATCAAGCCCAATATGCGTGTCCCGTCACTCGACATGGGTCGAGCCCACAAAGATACGTTTGGGATATTGGTTGAAATGGGCCCCCACAAGCTACCCACTTAAGCTTGTCAAATATCTAGTGTATCCCACTTAACCCTTTAATCATGTTTAATTACATGTTTCCACTTGGTTAAGTATTCTAATCGTATTTTCTATTGCCACCCAAGGCAACCCACTAGATTTCACATGCCACCCAAGGCAACCACAAAAATTTCCTCATGCCACCCAAGGCACCCACTTAACCCCTCATGTCCCACTACATGCTACTATGGTTAAGTGTTTCTTAATTAATTAAGACCGTGATCTCCCATAAAGACCTCCCACATTAGACTGACTGTTATGACCGCCTGGTTAAGCCGGTAGAATCCGGGCAGTCTTACGTCATAACAGAGTCTAACCTCGTGTCTTTATCTTAATCACGTATTTAATTTATGGCTAAGACCTCTCACATTGGGCTGACATTTGTAGCAACTGGTTAAGCCGGTCGGGTCCGGGCAGTTTTACACTACAAATGAGTCCAACCTCGTGTCTTAGTCGATTAATTACACCTAATTAATCACCCCATATTAATTATCCCTAATTAATATCAAGTTTTCCATAACATGGGTAGACCTAACTCAATAGGTAAATTCCCATGGGGTAGACCTAACTCAATAGGTAAATTCCCACTTATGGTAATTTATTTTTATGGTATGCTTAATCATACCCAATCATTCACTTATTAACATATTTACCAACCCCATCGTTTCCCACGTAAATCGTTCTCGTTACATGACATAATAAGGGGAAGATCATCACAAATATCATGGGTTTAGCATACAACATTGTCATGGGTTAAGAGGATGTCAACTTGCATATATGAGCATATATTAACCCAACTACATATAACCCAAACTTCCATATTATCATACACATGATTTGCATAACATGTTGCATATGAGCTTGCATATCATCATACACATATCTTGCATAACATGTTGAACTTGCATATAGTCACTCTCATAACTTGCATAACATGTTAAACATGCATTTAAGCATACACATAACTTGCATAAGCATTCACATACTTGCATAAGCATCCACATACTTGCATAAACATTCACATACTTGCATAAACATGCATAACTTGCATATCATGTCATTTAAGCATATACATATCTTGCATAAGCATTCATATACTCGCATAAGCATGCATAACTTGCATATCACTTTCAACTTGCATTTAAACATATACTTAACTTGCATATCACTTTCAACTTGCATAACTCACTTTGCTAAACATGCATAATTCCACTTATTAAATATGCATAAATCCACTTGTTAAACATGCATATATCAACTTGTTAAACATGCATAAATCAACTTATTAAGCATGCATAAACCAACTTATCAAATATGCATAAACATAGAACAACATAGAGTAACATATCATTATACATGATTCAAACTCACTAATCCGCATTTAAGACCATAAGTCTCATTACACCAAATCTACTTACTTTAACAATTGATGTTAAAGTGATAGAAACTCACCAAACTCAAGATTAGCAACCTTATGAAGTAGAATTAGTTGCTAACTATGAAGATAATGATGATTAGAGAATGATTAGAGAGGAATTAGCTTGCAACTTTCTTCTTAGATTAGTGGAGGCTTCTCTTAGGATTTAATTTGGCGGCATGAGGCCATTATTTCTATTTTTGGTAAGGATTAAGGTAGGTTTAGGGTGTATTTATAGATTAAGAGAGTGTTTTAGGCCCTTAGATTAACCCTAGATTAATTTAGGACCCTTAGATTTAGGAAATCTCTAGAACCAGCCCTCCAAGCCAGCCTAGAACCCAACCTGGTGCAACCTGGTGCACCCAGGTTCACTGAACGGTGCCACCCTGTCGACAGGCAAGTCGACAGGCATGTCGACACCCCTGTCGACAGGCCTGTCGGCAGCCCTGTCGACATGGGTTGGGCGGGAAGCTTCCCGCCTGACCCCGCCTGGCCCATTCCAAATCTGAATTTTTAAATTTTTAAATCTGTTTTAGTTTTGAATTTTCTGCAAACTTCATCGGGCCATAACCGGGCCATACGGACTCCGATTTTCGAAAACTCGGACTCTATTTCGCGTATTTTTCCGAGACGAACGCAATAACGCAGCCCGTTACCCCAATTCCCACATCTGAGATTATTTATCCTGTAATTAGTGAATTTTAGTATTAACTAAAATTCGGGGTGTTACATTCTCCCCTCCTTAAGGGATTTCGTCCCCGAAATCTCTAAGCTAAGGAGAATGCATATCCTACCATCCAAACAACCATCTACTCAAATCATCAACCACGGGCATCCATTGTCCTTAAACAGTTTCTAATGATGTATGAGCATATGCAAACGGTGTGTGTATATGTTCCCTATCTAATGTATGAACATATGCAAACCATGATAGTGCCATGCATCCATTATGTATGCGAGAGAACCCTATCGACACATACAATATCTACATGAGTGCACAATCATTCACCAAAATGCATCATCCATGTGATAACACAACCATTATACATCCATAAATATATTTTCCTACACGCAATTTTATGCAATATGCAATATGAAGTGATTGAGCCGATCTAGTGCCTAGAGTGTGTGTATATGCATCCACGAGCAACCACTAGCAAACACTTGCATCCACTTGCATCCATCAACCATAACATGTCTCAAACACATGTTTCAACCATAGGTTTACCCTATCTAAAGGTCAAAGGTACTAACGAGAGGACATACCAAAGATAAGATAAGTACTAGACAAGTGATAAAGGAGAAAGTAAAGACATACCCTCAAAAAGAAATGGGTACAATGAACGCATCTTCGCTTCCGTCTCCCAAGTCGCGTTGCTCTCATCTTCTCCCCATTGCACTTTGACTAGCTGAACCTCTCTGTTTCTCAACTTCCTAGTCTCTGACCCAAGGATACGAGTAGGAGATCGTCGAATCATCGCATCACGCTCAACCTCTGCATCTCTAAGCAAGCTTGGCTCTACCACCTCTGCAGTCTCATGTAAGCACTTCCTCAGATGTGATACATGGAATACATCATGAACACCACTAAGTCTGTCGGGCAACTCCACCCTATATGCCATCCGTCCAATCCTTTCCTTGATAGGAAACGGCCCAACAAACCTTGGTGCTAACTTCCCAACGGATCCGAAGCGAACAACATTTCTCAACGGAGATACCTTAACAAAAACCATATCCCCAACCTCAAACTCAAGATCCGTCCTTCTCTTGTCCGCATAAGATTTTTGCCTATCCTATGCTGCTTTCATCCTTCTTCGAATCAAGTCAATCTTCTCAGAAGTCTCCCTAACCATATCGGGCCCCAGCAAGATCTTATCCGTAGATTCCCACCAACATGTAGGTGATCGACAAGGCCTTCCATAGAGAGCTTCGAAAGGAGCCATACCAATACTGGACTGAAAGCTGTTATTATATGCGAACTCCACCAATGGAAGATGCTCTTCCCATGTACCTCCAAAATCTAGGATACAAAGTCTCAAAAGGTCTTCTAGAACACGATTCACCCTCTCAGTCTGGCCGTCCGTCTGAGGATGATATGCGGTGCTCAGACACAATTGAGTCCCCATTGCTTCTTGCAAACTTCTCCAGAACTCGCTAGTGAAGATAGGATCTCGATCACTAACTATGCTAGAGGGTACCCCATGCAATCGAACTATCTCTCGAAGATATACAGAAGCTAGCCATGGAGCGGTCCTCTTGCTCTTCACAGGTATGAAATGGACGCTCTTAGTAAGTCTATCTACCACCACCCAAATTCCTGTATTACCCTTCCTCGACCTGGGTAACCCGTCAATAAAATCCATCGAGACGCTATCCCACTTCCATTGCGGAACCTCCAATGGGTGAAGCAACCCACCTGGTTTCCTTTGCTCCGCCTTCACTTGCTGGCACACCAAACATCGAGCGACATACTCGGCCACATTTTTCTTCATACCGGCCCAGAAGAAAACCCTCTTCATGTCTTGGTACATCTTATCCCCACCGGGATGAATGGTCATCCTAGAACGGTGTGCGTCATCAAGAATAGCCTTCCTCAAACCCTCGTCTTGCGGTACACAAAGTCTACCGTCTCTACGTAAGCACCCCCTATCGTCTATGGTGTACCTACTCAAATGGCTGGACGACTCCCCCCTCATGAGCTTTTCTACTAACTCAACCAACTGTGGGTCGCCCCTCTGTGCTTCTCCAATCCGCCCCAAAAGAGTAGGCCTAACTTCCAAGGAAGCTAGCAAACCGGGTACATAATCAATGGAGGGTCTGAAATCAAACATCGAGATAAACTCCAAATTTCGTCGTTCCACGAACAATGGACTCAAGGACAACCTCTTCCTACTCAAGGCGTCCGCCACCACGTTACCCTTGCCAGGGGTATACGTTATCTCGAAATCATAGGATGCTAAAAACTCCATCCACCTTTGCTGTCTCAAGTTTAAATCCTTCTGAGAGAACAAGTACTTCAATGATTTATGGTCAGTGAACAACTCGAATCTCTCACCAAGAAGATAATAGCGCCAAATCTTAAGCGCAAAAACAATAGCGGCCAGCTCTAGATCATGGGTAGGGTAATTTTTCTCATGTGCCCTCAACTGCCTTCCACCATAGGCTATTACCCTTCCCTCTTGCATTAAGACTGCGCCAAGTCCTGTCCCACAGGCATCGGTATAGACAACAAATGGCTTGCTCCCATCTGGCAACACTAAAACTGGAGCGGTGGTTAAAGCTCTCTTTAACCGTCGGAACGCATCATCACAATCTACGTCCCATGAGAAAACAAGATTCTTCTTTGTTAAGCGGGTTAATGGGGCTGATATCTTCGCGAAGTCTTTAATGAACTTCCTATAATAACCCGCCAACCCCAAGAAACTTCTTACTTCGGTAGCATTCTTCGGAACCTTCCAATCCTGAATTGATACTACCTTCGCGGGATCCACAGCTACCCCTTCCTTGGAGACCACGTGCCCCAAGAACCGTACTTCCTTCCTCCAGAAGTGACATTTAGAGAATTTAGCCTTAAGGCTATGTGCTCGAAGAGTCTTCAACACTTCCCCAAGATGTAGGGCATGCTCTTCTTCACTCTTAGAAAATACTAAGATATCATCCACAAAGACCACCACGAATTTATTAAGGAACTCCCTGAACACCCTACTCATCAAGTCAACAAAGTATGCAGGGGCGTTCGTCAACCCAAATGGCATCATCAGCCACTCATAGAAACCATCCGGAGTTCTAAAGGCAGTCTTGTCTATGCTATCCTCAGCCACCCTCAACTGATGAAACCCCGTGGCCAAGTCCAACTGAGAAAATACTGAAGCGCCAACCAACTGATCGAAAAGATCATCTATCCTCGGCAATGGGTGTCTATTCTTCTTTGTGAGCTTGTTGAGTTCTCTATAGTCTACACAAAGTCTGAGGGACCCATCTGCCTTCGTAGCAAATACTACTGGAGCACCCCACTCCGATATGCTCCGTCTTATGAACCCCTTCTCAAGCAACTCCCCTACTTGCTTATGGAGTTCCCTCCTCTCACGAGGAGCCATGTGGCGCACTGGTAAAGATACCGGTTTAGCATTATCCACCAAATATATTCGGAAGTCAATCTCCCGCTTCGGAGGTAAGCCCTTCACCTCCTCAAACACATCCGGATATTCCCGGACCACTCTCGTAGATTGCAAACTCTCGACCGAAGCGTCAAGCGATTCAAGATAACTTAGCATAACAGAGTCCCTGGGATTACAAGAAATCTCGAGAGTGTTACCCAAGCGGGTCATCAGCCTAACAACTCTCCTTTCGCAATCAAGAACGGCACCATTACTGGATAACCAGTCCATGCCCAAAATCAACCCATAGCCCGTGAAGCCCAATACAAAAGCATCACATCTAAACTCAATGCTAAGTATAGAAATCTTCAAACCCAAACATATCATGGACAAATAAGTGGAGCCCCCAATTGGGTTTGAAACAACCAAGGGATCATCTACCAGACTGGTGTCTAGGTGCAGTAACTCAACTAATGATGATGAAATAAACGAATGCGATGCGCCTGAATCAAACAATGTACGGACAGGATGGTCAAATAGAAAAACCAGACTTTCAACGGAAATAGTTCTACCTCTCTCCTGAATCGGTGGAACCGCGAGAGCCTGTACTTGCCCCCTAGCCTGACTCGGTGCCATAAGAGCTTGCACCTGTCCTCCTGAGGTAGATCCCGTCCTTTGCCCCTTCTTAGGGCAATCCTTCACTAAGTGCCCTGCTTCGCCACAGTGGAAGCAGCCGGTCTTCTTCTTCTTGCGACAATCCTTGCTTAGGTGGCCAGGTGTCCCACAATTGAAACACTTCTTCTTCTTGCCCTTGCCACCGTTGCCTTTCCCACCTTTGCTTTGCTGTTGTTGAGGTCTCTTTTGATCTCCCTTCTTCTCGGGTGCCTTATTAGCATTAGGGCCCTTCTCTTCCTCATACATGAGTGCCATGTCAACTAGCTTCTCAAAGGTGGCCCCCATAGGGATGTGAGTCATAGCCAACCCATGCATAGGTTCATTTAAGCCTTTCACGAACCGCAAAGCCTTCTTTTCCGGTGTATTCACCATGTCTAGGCCAAACCTTGCCAATTGATTAAACTTGTTAACATATTCCTTCACCGAAAGATTTCCTTGCTTAAGAGTCAAGAATCTTTCCATATACAAGTTTTCCTCCGCCCTTGAGAGAAACTTTGCCACAAATCTTTGCCTAAAATCCGCCCAAGAGTCAACGGGGCGTTCTCCATTAGTAACTTCCCACCAGAATGAGGCCTCACCCTTCATTAACCAAGCAGCTAACTTGACTTTCTTCCCTTCTTCCATCTCAAAGATATCTATCAACTCTTCCACCTCCTTAAGCCAATCTCTAGCCTCCACAAAAGTTTCAGATCCTTGAAAAGGTTTCCCTCCCATAGCTTTAAATTCCTTGCAAGTCTTAGCAAAAGTATCCGTGCGAGGAGGAGGGGGAGGAGGAAGATCGGGTGCTACGGTTGGTGGAGGAACATTTGCTGGACCCGTAGTGGTGGCCCTAGCCTCCATCAATCTCCTATACCATACTGGTACCGTCACACCCTCCGGAAGATTAAGATTCTCGGCCATGCTGAAACGAAAAAGGAAAGATTCAAAACGGAGAATTCGAAGGATATAGATATTGCTATTGGGGATTATGCTTTTCTTTCAAAAACTTTTCTCTTAAAAGACATGTTTTTGAAAATATCTTTTCCAAAAATGTTTTAGAAAAATAGTTTTCTAAAAATTTTATCTGTTCCGGTAACCTTTGCTCTGATACCACGTGTAACTCCCCACGCCCGCTAGGGTCACTCACAAAGGGAATGCCATAGCATCGGTGGAGTATTTTAGTGAATATAGAACAGAAAAATTACAACAAGACAGATATAAATAGTACTTGAAATTTTAAAACATCATCTCATAACAGCGGAAATAACATGTCTGGTTACATCATAAAACCACGATAAAAGTCAAATACAATATCCATCAAAATAAAGAAGTACATAATCCCACTCGCATATACAATAGCCATAACAAAAGAAGAGATAACTGGATAACTGGAGCTTTACATCTACCCAAGCTCCTAAAGACTGGAACAGCAATCCGATCAAGCTCTACTACCGCTAGGATCCACCGCAGGACCTGAGGGTTGGGAAAAAGATAAAAACAACGGGGTCAGACATAAGTCTGAGTGAGTCCTATAACTTTAATAATACAATCATTAAGGTAACCAGAGAAGACATAAACTTGACCTACGGTAATATCTGGGGATGAATGGCTACACTAAGCAGCTTGGTAGACTTAGGATAAACTAAGATAACCGTCAGGACGCATCTACCCACCCAAGGATAATTACTAACTGCACCACACCAGTCATTCCTACTTAAAGGTTGATCCCTTCCAGGGACTTAGAAAATTTCCCCAGTAGTATCATGTACCCCTAGCCCACTACATAGGTGCCGTCTGCCCCTATCTCCACTAGGTGTACCCAGTAATTCTTACCCAGTAGTTTCGTGTACCCCTACATAGGTGCCGTCTGCCCCTATCTTCATTAGGTGTACCCACTACTCCCCAAGCGATCGGCTCCCTACCGTAGATACCCGTGCTGGTCCCACAGTGGGGTGTATCACTCCCCTAAAGTGGCTACCCAATACTAACGGTGCACGGCTTTATATCTACACGATGCAACAACGGCTTATCTACCAGCCCGGGCCCACACACGCATATGAAACCCGTTGGACTTGCGTTGCCACCGCTAACCCGTTTTGGCCTCTTATAATCAAGCCCAATATGCGTGTCCCGTCACTCGACATGGGTCGAGCCCACAAAGATACGTTTGGGATATTGGTTGAAATGGGCCCCCACAAGCTACCCACTTAAGCTTGTCAAATATCTAGTGTATCCCACTTAACCCTTTAATCATGTTTAATTACATGTTTCCACTTGGTTAAGTATTCTAATCGTATTTTCTATTGCCACCCAAGGCAACCCACTAGATTTCACATGCCACCCAAGGCAACCACAAAAATTTCCTCATGCCACCCAAGGCACCCACTTAACCCCTCATGTCCCACTACATGCTACTATGGTTAAGTGTTTCTTAATTAATTAAGACCGTGATCTCCCATAAAGACCTCCCACATTAGACTGACTGTTATGACCGCCTGGTTAAGCCGGTAGAATCCGGGCAGTCTTACGTCATAACAGAGTCTAACCTCGTGTCTTTATCTTAATCACGTATTTAATTTATGGTTAAGACCTCTCACATTGGGCTGACATTTGTAGCAACTGGTTAAGCCGGTCGGGTCCGGGCAGTTTTACACTACAAATGAGTCCAACCTCGTGTCTTAGTCGATTAATTACACCTAATTAATCACTCCCATATTAATTATCCCTAATTAATATCAAGTTTTCCATAACATGGGTAGACCTAACTCAATAGGTAAATTCCCATGGGGTAGACCTAACTCAATAGGTAAATTCCCACTTATGGTAATTTATTTTTATGGTATGCTTAATCATACCCAATCATTCACTTATTAACATATTTACCAACCCCATCGTTTCCCACGTAAATCGTTCTCGTTACATGACATAATAAGGGGAAGATCATCACAAATATCATGGGTTTAGCATACAACATTGTCATGGGTTAAGAGGATGTCAACTTGCATATATGAGCATATATTAACCCAACTACATATAACCCAAACTTGCATATTATCATACACATGATTTGCATAACATGTTGCATATGAGCTTGCATATCATCATACACATATCTTGCATAACATGTTGAACTTGCATATAGTCACTCTCATAACTTGCATAACATGTTAAACATGCATTTAAGCATACACATAACTTGCATAAGCATTCACATACTTGCATAAGCATCCACATACTTGCATAAACATTCACATACTTGCATAAACATGCATAACTTGCATATCATGTCATTTAAGCATATACATATCTTGCATAAGCATTCATATACTCGCATAAGCATGCATAACTTGCATATCACTTTCAACTTGCATTTAAACATATACTTAACTTGCATATCACTTTCAACTTGCATAACTCACTTTGCTAAACATGCATAATTCCACTTATTAAATATGCATAAATCCACTTGTTAAACATGCATATATCAACTTGTTAAACATGCATAAATCAACTTATTAAGCATGCATAAACCAACTTATCAAATATGCATAAACATAGAACAACATAGAGTAACATATCATTATACATGATTCAAACTCACTAATCCGCATTTAAGACCATAAGTCTCATTACACCAAATCTACTTACTTTAACAATTGATGTTAAAGTGATAGAAACTCACCAAACTCAAGATTAGCAACCTTATGAAGTAGAATTAGTTGCTAACTATGAAGATAATGATGATTAGAGAATGATTAGAGAGGAATTAGCTTGCAACTTTCTTCTTAGATTAGTGGAGGCTTCTCTTAGGATTTAATTTGGCGGCATGAGGCCATTATTTCTATTTTTGGTAAGGATTAAGGTAGGTTTAGGGTGTATTTATAGATTAAGAGAGTGTTTTAGGCCCTTAGATTAACCCTAGATTAATTTAGGACCCTTAGATTTAGGAAATCTCTAGAACCAGCCCTCCAAGCCAGCCTAGAACCCAACCTGGTGCAACCTGGTGCACCCAGGTTCACTGAACGGTGCCACCCTGTCGACAGGCAAGTCGACAGGCATGTCGACACCCCTGTCGACAGGCCTGTCGACAGCCCTGTCGACATGGGTTGGGCGGGAAGCTTCCCGCCTGACCCCGCCTGGCCCATTCCAAATCTGAATTTTTAAATTTTTAAATCTGTTTTAGTTTTGAATTTTCTGCAAACTTCATCGGGCCATAACCGGGCCATACGGACTCCGATTTTCAAAAACTCGGGCTCTATTTCGCGTATTTTTCCGAGACGAACGCAATAACGCAGCCCGTTACCCCCAATTCCCACATCTGAGATTATTTATCCTGTAATTAGTGAATTTTAGTATTAACTAAAATTCGGGGTGTTACATTAACTAGTTCATTTCGATAAAAATATATTTTATCTTTTCAAATATGGAAATTTTCATCCTAATTCTTTCCAAATCATTTATTATGATTTTACACAAATTATTAATATTTTTATAATTTTATCAAAGCCTGTACAGTCGATTTCCATAAACGGTCATCGAACTACACTTACAACGACCTTTTTCAAATTTGATTTGGACATAATTTCAAATCCAACCATTAGATTTCAAATTCCTTATATTAGTTGGAAATCTCTTTTCGATACGAACCCAACGATTCCAGTTTTAGGAGAATCCGACGGTCGGATCTCCCCTAATGTCCATTCGAAGTCAATGGTCGAAATTCGCGAACTACCGCGGCGCGGCGTGTTCTGTTCGGGCAATTAAATATATATAATATATATATTATATATATTTCGTCGATTTCCATTAAAACGTATTTTATAAATTGTTTTAAATTCGTTTTCAAAACGATTTCAACTTCATATTCAATTTCAAATCAAAATTGAATATTCCATATCATTAATATATATATATATATATATATATATATATATATGATAATATTTTCAAAATATTAGATTTTGAAATCACTTCCTTTTCGATATCCATTATAAAAATGAATAAAATCGAAATAAATATCTTTCACGTCAAAATGACGTTAATCTAATCAACACGGCTTATATATTTAAATATTTTCGTGTCCATCCCAAATTGGACATCAAAATCATATTTTGATCTGTTACTGAATATTATTTTAAGATAATAGTTATTTATAAAATATTCATTATTCGCCATTTTAATATATTCGTTATTTTAAAATATTTGTTCTTTCCGAATTGGAATCAAACACATTCAATTACCATATAATTTTATTTATATGGATTTCATACACACATGTACACAACAATAATCAAACACAGTCAACCATCATCCAGAGTGCATTACACAGCTGCATAAGCGTTAAATATAAATAATTAACGCTTACAACAGTCTGTCAACCCATCGATTGACATACAACTAAATATTGGGATTAGTGTATGTCCAATATCATCCCAATACCCGTGTGGGGTTTTCAAAGAACAAACACTAATTATTATTTGTGTAGTTGGGCAATATGTAAAATATATCGTCCCAATCAATATCAGTTAAATGTGTGTACATAAACAAATCTTCCGATTTGTAAATGAATATTTATTTTCATTCATGTACTCGTTTAAAATTATATTTTTAACTATAAAATATTTATTTCAACGCATGCATATTTTATTTTCATTTCACATCACAATCACAATCATTTTGCACAACACAATATAATCAAACAGGTCGTTCATGGTCTGTGGACGACGGGTGTCGGGTGCTGCTAAGCACCGTCTGCATCCTAGTATATATTTTAACTAGAAGTAAAATTAAAGTGTGAAGTTCTCATCTTGGGTTTCCACTCCGCCATTTTTTATTTCTGAACGGCTTAGATATGGTTCGCTTCCATCGCACTGTGTTCTTCATCGTAACTCCAACGCAATCTGCTTCATATGATTTTATATTAAAAATCATATTTCTACAATTCAGTTTTATATATAAAAATCATATTTTACACTAAAAATCGAATTTTTATATAACTAAAAATCGAATCTTTATCCAAAGCCATTTACATAAAAATCACATTTTTGTTCTGCTATGATATAAATAACAATCATATTTTCATAATCGATATTTATAATTAAAGATCCCATTTTTAACACGATGTTATATTATAAAAATCATATTTTTTTTCATTTCGCTAACCTCATAATAAAAATCATATTTTTATTATATCACTTCATGTATAAAGATCTCATTTTTATCATAACGAAAACATCATAAAGGTCACATTTTTATCGTGCTTTTTCTATAAAATAAAAACTGATTTCTAACCAATGTTTTTCCTTTTAAAAATCTGAAAATTACCATGTTGTTTTTATATATAAAAAACAGAAAATAAAATTAATGCTAATTATATAAAAATTAAATTAACAAACTAAAAAACTTACAGTTAATCGCACGAAGAGGAAAGAGGAGAGAGAAGCAAGGGAGCGCGGAGGAGGAAGTGCACGGCGGTGGGATCCTCCGGCGGTGGCGTGCAGGCGAGGGGGGGCGATGAAGTCTGGGCGACGGTCTTCGATCCGCGTTGGCCTCGATCTTACGATGGAGGTTGGGTCGATAGGGGTTTTACTGTACAATTAATTGCTTGAATATTTTATTTTCCATTTCACAATATAATCACAATCAATTTCCACCACACAATACAATCAAACAAGTCGTCCATGGTCTGTGGACGACGGTGTCATGAGCTACTAATCCCCTTCTACAACCTAGTATATATTTACTGTACAAAATAAAAATATAGAGGGAGAAGGAGTTCTCACCTTTCCTTTCCACTCCGCCATTTTTATTTCTGAATATCTGAGCAGCATGGATTTACCCGAAATTCCAATGCAACCCTTTTCATGTTGTTCATAGTAAAAATCACATTTTTATTTATACAAAGAAAACCACATTTTTATTTATACAAAGAAAACCACATTTTTATTTATACAAAGAAAAACACATTTTTATTTATACAAAGAAAACGACATTTTTATTTATTAAAAGGAAATCACATTTTTATTTATACAAATAAAATCACATTTTTATTTATACAAAGAAAATCACATTTTTATTTTATGTTATTTATGTAAAAAAAATATTTTTAAAACAATAATATATATGTAAAAATTCTATTTTTAAAACAATAAAACTGTTTTCTTAAAAACAACACTATTTATATTTTTGAAAACAATGATTTTTATGTTTTTAAAACAAAGATTTTTATATTTTTTTAAAAATGCTTTTTATATTTTTAAAAAATTGATTTTCATATTTTTAAAACAACAATTTTTATATTTTTAAAACAATGATTTTTATAACCATGAAGTTTAATGTAAAAACTAAATTAAATAATGTTATTATATTTTAAAAATCACCTTTCTTCCTTCGTTACTCAGCAGCCTCGATTTCCAAATCTTCAAAACTAGGTTTCGATCTTGCTTAAAATTCGTGATGCTTGGTGTTGGTCGGACTGCTCCACGACGTAGACCTCCGAGAAAGCTTCCAGGCGCTGGTGACCACGTTCAGCTCGATGGCGGGATCTGGCCAGAATTCAACTCGCGACGGCGAGACTTTGGGCTGAGGTTTCGCTATGAATACCAGTCCAGATTCGATCAAACTGGCATGAATGGAAAGAGGTGAGAAATCACTACCGATTTTGTTCAATACGTGTTTGAAATCATTGCATGAATCGATGGGAATTTGGGGATTTGGTTTCGAATGCTTTCCGCCGTTGGTTTCAAAGGAGCGGCGGGTTTTTGATCGAAATAAAACTAGGTTAAAAAAATATATATGATTGGCTGGCTATTTGTAATATATTTTTAATTATATTTAATTCAATTAATAGTTGTTTATAAACACGAACTCCAAATCAAACCCAACGACTGTCGACCTTAGCCAAATACCCCTATTACGAACACAATGGGATATGTTTCGTAAGCAAATTCGGCTATTTCGATCAGTTTTCATTTAAATTAAAATGTAAATCAATGTATGATTAATTTAAACGTACCTTTTAATTTAGCGGGGACACATACTGACTCCAAAAATTCCAGAAAAATAAACCTAGCTTTGTTTTGACGATACAGTCCTAACAAAACTAATTTATTGAATATGGAGACATTTGAAAAACGGTCAGTTTCCAGTCGATTAAATTCAAACTAAATTGACCAAACACGTTTAAATTCACCACGCTCACATATTGATTCCAAAAATTATGAAAATTGGAATCTAGCAATAATTTGACATTCCAGATCCAACAAATGTGGTCTCGTCGAAAATGAAGGTCGTTTACAAAATCGCTATTTTTATGGGCTTTATTTTATATTTAATTCCATAGCGACTATTCTGAATTTTCAACTGGACATAACTTTTTATTCCCGTTATAACATCTGGATTTTTCACATCCCTTTGAAAGATATTTTCAACATATTTAAATATTTCTAGTTTTACTAAAATCCGGTTTATTTTGAATCCTGTACATTCATTTGAAATTTGAAATCGAAATTTCAAACTACCGCTCCATTTCAGGCTCGTTATGTAATTTGTAACGACCCTGAATTTTGGGGCCAATGTAAAAATTTATTTTAAGTTATTTTAATGGATTCTTGAAATTTAAAGTAATTTATTTTAAATAATATTGAATAATTTAATTATAAAAGGAATTCGAAATGGCGTGGTAGTTCGAAAATTCGATTTTAAACTTTAACAGGATTCAAAATAAATCGGATTTTAGTGAAACCAAAAATATTTAAATCTTTTTAAGAATATCTTTCTAACGAATCCGAAAAATTGGAATTTCATAACGGGAATCAAAAGTTATGTCAAAATTAAAATTTAAAAAGGTCGCTATGAAATATATATATATATATATATATATAATATATAAAGGTAAAAAATGTTACTTTTTGCATATGAAGGAATTTAGACTCGAAACCACTTCCATTGAGTTTAGAATGACGTTTCTGCATTGAAAAACAGTAAACACTTATGTATTTCGAGATTCGGAAATTAGCTGTTTAAAAATATATTTTTAATATTAAATATATTAGCCTTAAAAATAGTCACTTTTCAAATGACCTCTGTTTTCGATGAAACCACTTTTGTTGGAACCGGAATGTCAAATTATAGCTAGATTTCAATTTTCAGAATTTTTCGAATTAATATGTGAGCGTGGCGAAAGAAAATGTGTTTTGACTATTTCAGTTAAATTTAAACGCCTTAAAAATAGCCATTTTTCAAACAGTCTCAGAATTCGACGAAAATAATTTTGTTGGATTCGTATCGTCATAAGAAAGCTAAAAATATTTTTTTTTTTGGAATTTTCTGAGGTCATATGTGGCCTCGGCATATTTAAATGTACGGTCAATATTTAATTAATTAATTTTTTAATGGGTTTTTAAATAAAAATCGTACAGATTTCGTAATTGGGCCACGGGACCTATCCCATTGCGTTCAGAAGGTGTCAAAACCTTAAGAACGACAGTAAGCAGGCCCAAATCAGAGAAAGCCCGGATTTTCACCTTTTAAGCACGAAAATCGAGATTTATTATTAAAATAATAATAAAAAAAATCCGAAAATCATAACCCTAAATGGCCAGCCGCCACTGTTCATTACTGTTCGATGGCTGAAAATGTCCCGAACTTCAATCGTCAATAACTTTTAATCCGTTCAACGAAATTCAGCAAATCATATACCAAATCGAAGAGAATTCAGAGAGCTTCGAATCCATACAGTTAAGATCAAGTTTTGGTTCACGGATTTCGCGAATTTTAGGCCTGAAGTGGCTGCGTTTTCATGGGTCTCGCGGGTGGTAGAGGGGGCCGAGCTCCATGTGGTTGGTGGCGCGAGCAAGTGGTGGTGCGGGCTTCGGAAGGGTGGGTTCTAATCGGCTGTAGGTGGTCCGTAAGGGGGTGCGTTTCGGAGGAGGATGATGCCGATGATGGGTTCGGCTGAAATATGATGCGACGAGGAAGAAAAGTCCATATTTTTAATATTATTTTATTAATTTAATATTTAATTTTTCCAATGTTTAAAATTCGATAACTTGTTCATACGAGGTCCGTTTTACAAACCGTAAATTGCGTTGGAATCACAAAATTAAGATCTTCGCGATGGCGCAGACCAAAGCTGAAACGGAGACAGTTGAATTTCAGCCAAAAATCAAGGTGAGAACTCTAATTTTATTTATTTAATTAATTATTAATTATTTTTCTCGCGTTAAGAATAATTGTATTGTGATGATTCATATCTGAAATGTTATGAGTTGTATAAGTTGTTATTTATTGCTTGTGGTATGTTTATTGTTCATGTTATGATTAGATCCGCATTGAAATTGCATTTACTGTTAAATTTTATTTGCGGTTCGAAAATTAAATCTAAATTTAGATCTAAATCATAATTTTATTCAGATCTATATAGAAAGCGTGGTCAATAATGATTATTTCATGATTTGCTAAATTTCTAGTTGTGGCTTGATTTAGTGTTCTAATTTATTTTATACGATTAAAATATTGATTTTATTATTCTGAAAGAAACAAAAGAATTTGAATGACAAATAAAAACTTACTTTTATTTGTTGATACTACAATAGAATTAGAACGACAAATAAAAATCTTATTTTTAATTTGTTATTATTACAATTGAATTGAAATGAACATCGCCAAATTGTCATTATTTTTGTCGCATTAGAATTGGCGGACAAAAATATGTTAAACATTAAAATCTCATCGTAGAAAAAGAAAAAGAAAATATGTGAACATTGAAATATCATTTTCAATATAAAATAAGAAAGAAGGAAAAATGGACATATTTTGAAAATTAAATTATGTTAGACATTAAAATCCATTTTTAATGTAAAAATAGAAAACAAGAAAAATGATCTTTATTTGAAATTAAAATTATGTGAGCATTAGAACTCTATTTTTTGTTATGAAGCCAAATAAGAAAATGTACATGTTTCATAAATTAAAACATGTTTCTCATTAAAAATTTTCATTTTAATGTAATGAAGTAAAGTTAACATTTTTGTTAATTAAGTTATGATAAGTAAAGTTAACATTTTTATCTGTAATCAAGACATGAATTTACATCGTATGATTAAAATTACATTTTTCTATGTAATTAAAAATGGGAATTTGTACCGTATGATTAAAATTTACATTTTTCTTTGTAATTAAGACATGGATTTACACCGTATGATTAAAATTACATTTTTCTATGTAATTTATCTATGAATTTACATCGCATAATAGAAATCACATTTTTATATGTAATTAGAAAAGGGGATTTATGAGACGACCCGAACTTCCCCGGTCTCCGAAGAGATGAGAAAGAACGGATTGTTTTGAGAACACGACAAAATAGAACGCATACGGAAGGACATTTCATTGTATATTACAACAATTCCATCAGATTACAAGAATATACAGAGTATGAACAAATATTACACAGAAATATCAGAGATTTAAATTACATTTAAATACATAGCAGCGGAAATAATACAATACACAACTAGAAGAGATATACGGATACAAAGCTTCCCGGATATCGTTCCAGCTGTAAACCAGGATCCTGTGAATATAAATCTGCAAAACCAAAACTACTAGCTGCCCGTGTCAAAATAGGGGCACCCAGAGTTTAGGTTAAAACAATAAACTCCAGGTTAGTCATGGGACTGGTGTGAGAACTAAAACAATTATTAATCTTTATTTTTAAAGTTCGGTAAATCAAGGGACCACGCCGTATAACACGGAACGGGTTTCCTCCCAAGAATACCAGTGCATATAACAAAACAGCGCAATGCTTTTTGAAAAAATGAAGCTATTATAAGACCCAGGTCCTATCACACAATGCAACGCAAGCCGGGGGATAGGGTTTTCCCTTATAATAGCCAAACATGCTTAGTACGTTTAAAACAAATCATTTGATACCATTATCAGTGCATAGTGTATAAAACAACTTCAAATCATAAGTATCAATCATAGGCGGCATGGGTACCATATATCATGTCTCCCTACTAGTTCTACAATTAAAACCGCAAATGTCACATATTTGGAAATTGGATTTCCATCTATGAACCGAGGCAAAAGATAGTCCTCAACCGATTCGAGACGCTCTAGCCCGCCCCTCAGGCAAGTACTCAGTCAAGCCTTTGGATCGTCAGGGTCGGTCCACCGATGTGGATTAAAATTCCTGAACACTACGTTTCCCCGCCCTTTGGGGCGTAAATGAGCCAACGAATGGCTCCATCGGACCCGGATCGTCCGATCTAACCGAGGCGCCTCGCAACAGCAACAACCACACAGGTGAAAAGTATATAAATGTCAGGGCTGGTAGGTCACAGACACCACCCTAGCTAGAAAGAAACGCATGCCCTCCCTGAGGTCCTTCTCCCGTTTTTGGTTCACAACCGGGGTGCGAGGCTCGCGAATCAACGCTACACAAAGCTATGCCACACAGGCCTTTCTTTGATCATCATCCACAAGACTTTGCTTTTCAACAGAAGCCTTGATCAATTGCCACTTAGACATGCCACACAGGCAATTCACTCCATGCGATTGATATCCATCAATATATGACCCCTGAGCTCGTACGTCTCAGAGAAGGGCGTTAAGCAAGAGAATAAATTCTCCGCCGCCAAACAGATATATATTTAATAGAAATCAATCACACAGACTAAAATCCAATGTCAGACACACAGTCCATTTACAAGTCCGTTCTGGGTCTGAATGAAACCGGAGGCACCTAGTACCCCGCATATCCATCGATCTCCAAGTACGTCTGGACGATCACCAACTGTTTCCATCTTCTTGGGTGTACAGCCCAATCAAGATCATCAGTAATCACCCAAACGACGTGAAGACCTCCGGTCTTCGACCATCGTCTTCATCTTCGACTTATCGTCGTATCAGTTATTCAGAATGGGATAAACCCGGTATTTCCGAATAACTCGCGTATATTTTAAATAAGTGTTACACAAACACAACATACGCCTCATTCCAATTCATCAGTCACTAACCGTAAATTAACCAGAGTATAATTCCCAAATATTAACCCCGAAGGCCGAAACCAACACCAGATCAATATCCAGAAAACCATTCTGCTTAGCTAACCGACAGTTAGTTTCTAAATTTCACATTCATAGGGAAAGGTTCCCATTAATTTTATCAAAGATAAATCCTTTAAATTTATTCTTTAATCTATTTTTGAATATCAATTCAAACTAGTTGGGATTAGCGAACCTTACCGAAGTAATCATTTGTTTTAATTTCCCAATCCCAACCTATTCATCTCATGAAGTAAAACTGGTTATACTTCATATCTAACACCATGGTGTTATCGGTAAATCCAATTACCATTTCACGTTCAAATCTAATTAAAGATTTAACTATCGCCTGGAGCAAAACTGGTGCTACTCCATTCTCGATCATTTTAATCTAATTAAAGATTCATTAAAACTCCACTTAGTTTTAATCTTAAACGGGGTTAAAGAATCAGTGTCACTTAAAAACACTGTTCACGATAAACCCCAAAATCACATCACATTTCAATCAGTCCCTAACCGTAAATTAGCAAGTGAGCAATTCCCTAAGTATTAACCCCGAAGGCCAAAACCAACATCAGATCAATACCTCTGAAACCATTCAACTTAACTAATCTCCAGTTAGTTTCTGATTTTCTTAACTCCTTTAGGTCTAAGAACAGTATTATTGAAGATACCGTTCACGACAACCCAAAATCCCATTCCATTAATTATCGGGTTAAAGAACAAGTGTTATTTAAATCACTGTTCACGATAAACCCAAAAATCGATATCAATTCAATTCCAATTAAATATTATTTAATTGGTATACTTCATTAAATCTAAATAAAAAGATTTAATCTTTTCTCAACTGGGTTCAAGAATAGTGTTAATGAAGACACCATTCACGACAAATCCAAATCACATTTGATATTAAATACAAGGCTCTGAATAGAAAATATATCGGCTTATATTCAATATCAAATTCTACGACCAACAGATATCGTATTGGAAATAACGATATATATATATATCTATATCTTTCAAATTTCCATAACAACATCTGTATAATCACGAAATCCGACATCGAAATATTCCGAAGGCAATTTCGATTCAAATCCATTCCAATGCAATCATTGGAAATTCTGGTTATTTTCAAAACCATTTCAAATTCAATTTATTTATTTTAAAAATAAATAGAATTATAATTCTAGTTCAAAACTGGTTCATTTCGATAAAAATTTATTTTTATCTTTTCAAATATGGAGTTTTTCATCCCAATTCTTTCTAAATCATTTCTTATGATTTTACACAAATTATTACTATTTTTAATAATTTTATCAAGGCCCGTACAGTCGATTTCCATCAACGGCCATCGAACTGCACTTACAGCGACCTTCTCCAAATTTGATTTGGACATAATTCCAAATCCAACCATTAGATTTCAAATTTCCAATATTCGTTAGAAAGCTCTTTTCGATACGAACCCAACGGTTCCGGTTTCAGGAGAATCCGACGGTCGGATCTCCCGTAATATCCGTTCGAAGTCAATGGTCGAAATTCGCGAACTGCCGCAGCGCGGCGTGTTCTATTCAGGCCATTATATTATATATATAATATATATAATATATACTTCATCGATTTCCTTTTAAAACGTGCTTTATAAATCGTTTTAAATTCATTTTCAAAACGATTTCAACTTCTATTCTAATTCAAATCAAAATTGAATTTTTCCTTATAAATTCGTTTTAAATTCATTTCAAATTGATTTCAATTCAAATTGATTTCTAATTCATTTTCAGTTCGTTTTCAATTCAATTCTATTCAATTTCAATTCGAATTCATTTCTATTCAATTTCAATTTGAATTCATTTCTATTCAATTTAATTCGAATTTCAATTCTTTTCAAAATTTCAGATTTTGAAATCACTTTCGATATTCATTATAAAATGAATAAAATCGATATAAATATCGTTCATGTCGAAATGGCGTAGATCTAATCAACACGGCTTCATATATTCATATTTTCAAATATTCCTTTTTCAAATATTTCTATTCAAATATTTCTTTTTCAAATATTTCTTTTTCAAATATTTCTATTTCAAATATGTCTATTTCAAATACGGAATGAGGCCCAATCAACTACCATATAATGTTAATTATATGGATTTTCTACAACACATGTATTCAATAACAACGATGAATAATCAACCATCATCCAAAGTGCATTCTACACTGTATAAGCATCAAATATAAATATTCAACGCTTATAACAGTCTGTCAATCAATCGATCGACATACAACTAAACAATCGGGATTAGTGTACGTCAAATATCATCCCAATACCCATGTGGGGTTTCAACAATCAAACACAGATTTTATTTGTGCAGTTGGGCGATGTGTAAAATTTATCGTCCCAATCAATAACAGTCAAATTAGTGTATATATAAACAAATCGTTCGATTTGTTTATATTAATTTATTTCATTTTCATGTTAAAAATTATATTTTCAACTATAAAATATTTTTAACTACATAAATATTTTATTCCACTTCACATCACACAATCAACTACACATCAAAATCAAACAAACAAGCATACAAGTCGTCCATGGTCTGTGGACGACGGGTGTCGGGTGCTACTAAACACCGTCTGCATCCTAGTATATATTATTAACTAGAAAACAAAATTAAAGAAAGAGAAGTTCTCACATAATTGCTAATCCAATCCCACGACTCTTCTTAGGTAGAAATCTTCGCCGTTTCATCTTTCATCACTTTCTTCATCCGTATTCACTACATATATAAAAATCGAATTTTTACTTTGCTATTCAATATATAAAAATCGAATTTTTACTTTGCTATTCAATATATAAAAATCAAATTTTTACTTCGCTATTCAATATATAAAAATCGAATTTTTACTTTGCTATTCAATATATAAAAATCGAATTTTTACTTTGCTATTCAATATATAAAAATCGAATTTTTACTTCGTTGTCATGTGTATAAAAATCACATTTTTATACTACTACTATATAGATAAAAATTCTATTTTTACACCGCTAAAAATCGCATCTTTTCCATTTTAAAAATCTAATCTTTTCTATTTTAAAAATCTAATCTTTTCTATTTTAAAAATCTAATCTCTTCTATTTTAAAAATCTAATCTTTTCTATTTTAAAAATCTAATCATTTCTATTTTAAAAATCTAATCTCTTCTATTGTGAAAAACTAATTTTTCTCAGCATAGAAATCTAATTTTTTATTAAATAAAAAACTTACATCGATATGTGGAGGAGGAGGGGGGTGTCGTTGATCAGCCGGGGAGGTGCAGCTGGCGTTGGAGGAGGGGGGAAGAAGAAGGTGGCGGCGCGGTGGTAGCTCGCCTAGGGCGGCGCGCGACTTCGATTTGGTGGGGGGGTGTCGCGACTGGAGATGGGGGCTCAGGCGAGGTCGAGGGTGGAGCGAGGACGTCGGGGAGGAGCTGGGCAGATGGGGGGTTCGATGGCGAGCGGCGGCGGCAGATGTGGGGGGGGGGACGCGATTTCTTTTGGGGATTTTTTTTCCTTTTCGTTTTAGAAATGAACGGGGGGAGGGGGGGGGCTGAGAGGAAGTAAGGGGGAGAGGGGTATTTTTTTAATTTATTTATTTTCCGAAAGTTGACTTTTTTATTCGACCTCTAAACGAGGCCCACCGCCTGTCGTCCATAGCGTTTTACCCCCATTCCGAACACCATGGGATATGTACCACAAGCTGATTTGATCATTTCGATCAGTTTTCGTTAAAATCAACATATAACTCTATATATTGAATTTGAACGCACATTTCAATTTACTGGGGACACATACTAACTCGAAAAATTCCAGAAAAATATTTTCTAGCTTCGTATTGACGATACGGTCCTAACAAAACTAGTTTCGTCGAATTCTGAGACCGTTTGAAAAATGGCCATTTGCCAGTCGATTAAAATCAACTAAAACTGGTCAAACACGTTTTCCTTTGCCACGCTCACATATTGATTCAAAAAATTATGAAATTTGGAATCTAGCAATTACTTGACATCGCGGATCCAACAAAAGTGGTTTCGTCGAAATCCGAGGTCGTTTGCAAAATGGCTATTTTTAAGGGCCTGAATTCCATAGCGACTATTCTGAAATTTCAACTGGACATATCTTTTGATTCCCGCTATGAAATTTTGATTTTTCGGATTCGTTGGAAAGATATTGTCAATTAGACCCTATTATTTTTGGTTTCACTAAAATCCGGTTTATTTTGCACCAGGTACATTCAATTGAAGTTTGAAATCGAATTATCGAACTACCGCGCCATTTTCAATTCCTTTTTTATATATAAATAAATATTTATATTCTAATGACGATTCGAATAAATATATACGTTCGAATTCTATTCAAAATAAATTTCTCGTCGTTATTATTTAAAATAATTCTTTTTAAATAATCAAAATTCGCTAAAATTGCCAAAATAAAAATTTTAAATTGGCCCAGATTTCCGGGTTATTACAATTTATATTGTAAAATAAAGAATACATTTTGTTTTACATTTCATATGTAAATAAAAGTTCATTTTTAAAGGTTAAATTTTTGTTTACATTCCTAATGTAAATAAGACCATTTGGAAAGACTGCACTCTTAGTTACATTTTGTTGGTCATTTGTGTTGAATTGGAAAAGAACGAATTTTACCATTATTTAGATGTGTTAAATAGAAATTTCACCGAATGTGATTAAATAGAAATTTTCACCGTATGAAAATCAACATTTTTATTAATGTAAATAAATAAGATATTCACCGTATGTAAAGTTTACATTTTTGTGAATGTAAATATATATTAATTTTTCACCCTAGGAAGAGTTTACATTTTTGTTAATGTAAATGTAAGTAAGAATTTCCACCCTATGAAATTTTACATTATTTATGATACTTTGAAATGAGAAACATTTGTGGTTTTATATAAAATAAGAATATTCCAAAATTAAGATGTTTTGAAATGAGAAACATTTTAAAATAATACTTTTAAATGGCACAATTATAATGGTTAATTAAAATTGTACTTAGACCCGAGGTTAGGTCACATTTGTGGTGGAAGTCTGCCCGGACCCGACCGGCATATCCAGCAGCCACAAATGTTGGGCCTAATGTGAGAGGTCCAAGTGCGCAAATACAAATTGGGCCAAGACACGAGGTTAAGCCGACTTCTGGAATAAGTCTGCCCGGAACCGACCGGCCTATCCGGCATCCACAAGTTACGGGCCTAACGTGAGAGGTCTGGCCCATATTAAAATACAAATAGACTAAGGATTAAAGAGTTACCTTTTTATTTACAATTTAATTGTAAATAAAAGATTTCATTTTTATTTTTAAATCAGTTTCAAAGTCTAGAATTGGAGTAAAGAATTTCAATTCATTTTTCAATTAGTTGAAATGAAATGGTGTTGGAATTTAGGAGGGGTACTTTTGTTGTCATTTTATATAAAAAAAATGTGAATTTAAAGGGTAATATTTTATTGTCATTTTATACACAATAAAAGAAGAGAAATTTAATAACCACATTTTTGTTGTTATTAATTACACAAATAAAAGGTGTAAATTAAAAAGTATTATTTTTGTTGGCACTTAGTATGCAATAAAAATAAGAGTTAAAATATTGTATTTATTCATTTTGTTAAACTAGAATTGTTGACAAAATGAAAATGACCTCTTTTAAATCATTTTGCTTAAATAGAATTGTCAACAAAATGTATATATCACTTTTATACCTTTTTGTTGAGATGGAATCTATATGCAAATATGATAACCAATTTTATTTGCATAATGTATATTGAAAATTTATATGCAAAGGTAATAATCATTTTTATTCGCATAATGAATAGTAGAATAAGTTGCAATGATAATAATCATTTTTAATTGCATATCATACGATTGAATTTATAGGCAAATATAAAAACCATTTTATTTGCGAACTTACATTAGAATTGATATTCTAATTGTAAGACCATATTTTTAGTCAAAACATACATTAGAAATGTATAGAGGAATTAGTCGAGAAAATTATATTTTTACTCGACATTAGAAATAAATGACCTGTTTACTATCATCAGCTTGTTAGTAGAATTGAAATTGGTTAAATCCATTAACCAATTATTTATTTGTATATTTATATGAACTGTTGTTGGCTGAAAACCCCACACGGGTATTGGGACGATATTTGAAATACATGAATCCCAATATTAATTTGTATGTCTATCGATTGATCGACAGGCTGCGATGAGCGTGATTATTGCATTTTTATGCTCACACAGTTGGAAATTGCACTCTGGATGTAAATAGATGTGAATGAATGATTTGATGAGTATTTATCACTTATTGTCATATATATGAGATGTGTGAAATCTGTTTAACTCAAATTATATGGTACATGATTGAGTCGCATTCCGATTCAGGTTTTCTTTTAAAAAGGGAATATGTTACATTTAAAAACTTTTTACATAAAGAATCATTTTTAATGATAATTTTAAAATATGTTTTGTAGTAGTGAATAAATATTTAAAGAGCAAATCTGGTATTTAAGATCGTTAACATTTCTAATTATATTTTATGATTGAAATAAAATGATTTGTGAAGTGGATTTACCGTGGACAGTGTTTTTAAATGACATTTGTCCTTTAATCCAATTTACATTGAAAATAATTATTTGGAATTTATGAATCTATTTTATAGATTTAAAAAGGCATTTTCTAAAAATCAAGTTTTCCCAATTTATTACATTAAATTGGAATTGAGTGGAAATTCGATTGGTAATAATCGAGATGGGCTTCTGTAAAAGAAGACCGATATTATATATGGAATTTAAGAGGCCTTGCCGTTATTCCATTTATAATATTAGTCCGATGCAGAAATTTATATTGATTATGTGTTGATTTAATTTCTGTGGAATTCCCTATTTTAGAAATTGATTTGCGGGTTTATCGTGAACTGTGTTTAAAGGATACTAGTTCTTTAACCTGTTTAAGACAGTATTTATTCCTTAAAATATATGATCTTATAATAATGATTTTTGATATCAAATAAAACTGGAGTTTTAATAACTTTTTAAGGAAGATTTAAGATTTTATTTTCAGAGTTTATCTTTGATAAAATTAATGAGAATCTTTTAATAGGAATATCTTATTAAAAGAATATTCTGTGTTGGAATGCGGCGTTGGCGTGATTTTATAGCATTTGATTTTTAATCACAAAATACGCAAGTTGTTCGGAAAGACCGGGTTAACCCATTCTGAATAATCATCACGATGATCAAGAGTTGAAGATGAAGGCGGTGGTTGAAGACCGAAGGTTTTTCATATTCGTTGGGATGATGATGACTGGTAGCTTGAATTGGGACTGGCCTCCCAAGGCAAGATATTTAGTAATGATCGTCCAAACGCATTTGGAGATCGACGGACACGTTGTTTCGTTCAGACCCAGAACGGATTGTAAATGGATTGTATGTCTGACATTGTATTCATTTATACTGTATTGTTGAACTCTACTAATTATATATTTCTGTTCGGTGGCGGAGGATTTATCCTTTGCTTAACACCCTTCTTTAAGACGTATGAGCTTAGAGGTTATATATATTGGTAGATGATCAATGATACGGTATGGTCTGACAATGTGGCACGCTAAGATGCATATGATCAAGGCTTTTTGTTGAAAAGCAGGGCCTTGTGGTCGATGATCAAAGCATAGCCTGTTTGGGCATAGCTTTGTGTATAACGTGACTTTGCGAGCCTCACAACCCGGTTGAGTCTAAAACGGGAGAAGGGAACGCAGGGAGAGCAGCACGTTTCTTTCTAGCTAGAAGTGGTGTCGGTGCTTAAACTGGCCGATATTTACTTATGTGATAGATTAGTTAGAGTGTTAAACTGGCCGATATAATACAGTGCAGCGATATTTACCCTGCAGGATCCAAGGGTTAACTGCGGGGAATCCTGAGACATTAGCTAGAGTGTCTCGAATCGGTAAGGAGCTCCTCCCTAGCCTTGACTCATGATGGAAACCCAATTTCCAATACGACCTCATGCGGTTTTGATTGTATTACTAGTACGGAGGCATAGTAGTATGGGATACTATTCTTCCTAGGATTGATACATTTACTTTGAATTGTTTTTGAAACATACACACTATTAATAATATCAAAATCCGTTTTTATCATATCAAACATTTTTGACCATTATAAGGTAAAACCCTATCCTCCGGTTTGCGTTGCATTGTGTGATGGGACTTGGGTCTTATGATGGTTTCATTTTTCTAAAAAGCATTGCATTGTTTAACGATTTACTTCATTTATGCACTGGCAATCCAATGGAGTAAACCCGTTCCGCGTTAGCGGCGTGGTCATTGGATTTGCCTTATTATTAGATAGATTAGTTAAGAATTCTCACACCAGTCCCATGACTGACCCGTTGTTTGTTTCCACCTTTCCAAACTCGGGTGCCCTCTTTTCCACACGGGCAGTCGAGTAGTTTGTCTACAGGTTCTTATCTCGAGCAGGATTCTGGATTGAAGTTTAAAGCTGTGTCCAGAGCTTAGTTATTTTAATTCCGCTGCACTGTATTATATTATAATTTCATGTAATTTATCTTCCGCTGTAATTTTTAATCGATGTACTCTGATATGTTCTGTACTCTGATGTAACATTACTGTAATGTTTATAAAAGTCTGCTGTTATTGTTTTTAATGTGTTGTATTCCCAAAGTTGATATATTCGAGGATTTCCGTCTTTTGGCTCAGACCTGTGTGATTTATGGTCGATTTAAAGGATGGGAACTCTCGGGTCATCACATAATTAAAATAAATATTTATATTCTAACTTCGATTTAAATAAATTTATACGTTCTAATTCTATTCAAAATAAATTTCTAGTCGTTATTATTTAAAATAAATCATTTTAAATATTCAAAATTCATTAAAATTGCCAAAATAAAATTTTTAATTGGTTCCGATTTTCCGGGTTGTCACAATCTCTCCCACTTAAAATCTTTTCGTCCTCGAAAAGAACGGAGCTAAAAGTTGTTTTACTAACCAACTCAACTTTCATTCTTCAACTTTTCAGTTTCTAAGAATTTTCAAAATTTTTGCTAACACCCTAAATTTTCGAATTTTTTTGCCATAACCTCCTTTGTATGGGGTGGTATTTAAAACCGCAACTTGCCCCATAGGGCCCTCACCAATCCAAAAAGAAAAAGAAAAAGCCAAGCTGTTAGCCAATTGGCTCATAAAATTATCCAAACCCAATAAATTAATAAACATGTACCTATTTGTCGGGCATATAATTTTATCCCTCTTCTTTAGCCTCCTTGCTAAGACCTGTCCAATATATATGCATGTACGTATATGCAGTTTCAACCAATTTCAATTCAATTCAATATTTGACTCATTTAGGCTTAATGGTTCAAAATTTTAATTAATCAAACCAATAATCAAACAACACAATCAGCAATCAATTAGTTGATTATCGTTTCAAACACAGAACTTTCATATATATATATATATATATATATATATATACAAAAATCATATTTTTGGTGTCAATCACAACAAATATCCCTATCTAGTTTTGGTTCTCACACCAGTCAATTGGAAATATATAGGTACCACACTTTCGTCACTCGAACATAAATATTGGTGATGGTATACTTCATCATCAGAATCATGCCCAGGTGACTAGAGTGTGATTCTATATCTATCTGCATATTAAAACTTCGAATATACGTTTGTAGGGCGTATATGAAAAATCTTTATATACTCGATTGTCCAAATTCAATATAAAATAAATATCTAAATACGTATAAAATGGTTTAAATTTTCAAAAAAAAAATGTTTTCATTTTTATTTTAAAACACTACTCTTCACATTCGTTCTAGGATACTACTGATCCTATCTCTAATAAGTCATTCTCATTGGATATTACTAATCCAATCTCTGATGAATTCTTTCGTTCAAAGCTCTGATACCAGCTGAGACGACCCAAACTTCCCCGTAAAGGGAAGCCCGGATTGAACTGAGGACACGATAAATCAAAATACAAACAGAAGAACATTTCATTGCTTATTACAACAATTTACATTAGAGTACAAGAATATACAGAGTATGAATAAGTATTATAAATCAGAAAAGTATAAGAGATTTAAATTACAATGCAGTGGAAAAATAATACATAACACAATTGAAACAAATACACGGATATAGAGCTTTCCGAATTTATCTCCAGTTGTAAACCAGGATCCTATGAATATAATATCTGCAAAACCGAAACTACTAGCTGCCCTTGTGGAAAATAAGGGCACCCAGAGTTTATGTTAAAACAATAAACTCTAGGTCAGTCATCTGACTGGTATAAGAAATAAAACAGTTATTTAAAATTTTACTTTAAAATCAGATATATCAAGGGACCACGCCGTATAGCACAGAACGGGTTTCCTCCCAAGAATACCAGTGCATATAACAAACAGCGCAATGCTTTTTTGAAAAATGAAGCTATTATAAGGCTCAGGTCCCATCACACAATGCAACGCAAGCTGGAGGATAGAGTTTTCCCTTATAATAGCCAAACATGCTTGGTACGTTTTAAAACAAATCAGTTTGATATTACTATAAGTGTTTAGTGTATAAAAAATCTTCAAATATAAATGTATCAATCATAGGCGGCATGGGTACCATCCATCATGTTGCCATACTTTGCTCTACAATTAAAACCGAAATGTCACGTACTAGAAATTGGATTTCCGTCTGTGAACCAAGGCAAGTGATTGTCCCTACCGCTTCAAGACAATCTAGCATACCATGTCTCAGGATACAGTCGCAGCTGTACACATGTAACTGCAGGGCCGGTCCACACTAAGTGCAAGGTGGATTCATAACTCCTAAACATGCGTTTCCCGCCCTGTGGGGCATAAATGAGCCAGACGACTCAATATCCATCGGCTCTGTAGTAACCAATATATCCAAGGCGCCTCGCTATACATCAAATAATATGCAACATCCACACGAGTAAAATGTCTGGGCTCCATACCGTGACACCACTCCTAGCTAGAAAGAAACGCACTGTCCTCCCTGCAGTCCTTCTCCCGTTTCTAGTTCACACCGGGGTTTGAGGCCCGCGAATTAACACTATACACAAAGCTATGCTATATTAAAGTCGCGCTTTGATCATCAACCAAAAGACTCTGCTTTTCAACAGAAGCCTTAACCATTTGCATCTCAGCATGCCACATAGACAATTCACTCCATGCAACTGACATCTATTGATATATAACCTCTGAGCTCGTATGTTTCAGAGAAAGGCGTTAAGTAAGAGAATAAATTCTCTGCCTCCAAACAGATATATATATATATATATATATTTGATAGAGATCAATCAACACGGAATAAAATCCAATGTCAGACACACATCCATTTACAAGTTCGTTCTGGGTCTGAATGAAACCAGAGGCACCTTATTCCTCGTCCCATATGTCCAATATAGGAGAGAGAGGTCCTCGCATATGCGGTCGATCTCCAAGTACATCTGGACGATCACCACTGTCTTCAACCACTGTCTTCATCGTCGACATATCGTCGAATCAGTTATTCAGAATGGGTATAAACCCGGCCTTTCCGAATAACTCGCGTATTTAATAAACAAGTGCGATAAAACACAACACACGCCTCATTCCAATTCCGAATATTCTTTTACATAAATATTCATTCCTTTGGGAAAGTTTCCCATTAATTTTATCAAAGATAAATTCTTTAAATTTATTCTTTAATCTTCCTTTGGATATTAATTTCAAACCAAATTAAGGTTTATCCAAACTAGTCGGGATTAGCGATCCTTACCGAAGTAATCATTTATTTTATTTCCCAATCCCAACTTATTCATCCCGTGAAGCAAAACTGGTAATACTTTATATCTAACACCACGGTGTTATCGGTAAAATTAATTACCTTTCCCGTTCAAATCTAATTAAAGATTTAACTATTGCTTGGAGCCAAACTGTTGATACTCCACTCTCGATCCTTTCCCAAATTTTATAATTTAAATTATCACATTTGCATTTCAATCTAATTAAAGATTCATTAAAACTCCACTTGGTTTTAATCTTCCTAAAAATCAATATTAATGATTATTTAACTTGGAAAATCAAACATGCCGCATCGACAATCTTCCCCGTACTATTGATTTCTGTCTATATATAACCTCTAAGCTCGTACGTCTTAGAGAAGGGTGTTAAGAAAGAGAGTAAATTTTTCGCCACCAAACAGATATATATTTAGCAGAGATCAACCATACGGTTCGAAATACAATGTTAGACATGTAATCCCGTCTTTAACTGGGTTAAAGAACTAATGTCATTTAAAACACAGTTCACGATAAACCCAAAATCACATTCCATTAATTATAGAATTTTCATGGAAAACGGATCAATATATAATCGATATCAATTTCCGTATCTGACTAATAATATAAATGGAATAACGACAAAGCCTTTCAAATTCCATATATGTTAACAGTCTTCCTCCACAGAAGTTCATTTCGATTATTATCAAATCGAATTCCATTCAATTCCAATTTAATATATTAAATTGGAAAAATCTACTTTGGAAAATTCCGTTTAAATCTTAATAAAAAGATTTATAAATTCCAAATCACATTTCACTGTAAATCGGGTTCAAGAACGAATGTCGTTAAAAACACAGTTCATAATAAACCCAATTCACATCCCATTTAATTCCAATTAAATGTTAATTAACTGGAAACTCTAATAATATTAATTAAAAGATTTATTCTTTTCTCAACTAGGTTTAGGAACAGTGTTAATGAAGACACCATCCATGACAAACCCAAATCCAATTCAATATTAAATACAAGGCTCTTAATAGAAATTATATTGGCTTATATTCAATATCAAATTATGAAATCAAAAAATATCGTATTGGGAATAACGATATATATCTTCCAAATTCCTCCACAATATCCGTGTAATTACGGAATCCAATATCGAAATATGCCGACGATAATTTTGATTCAAATCCATTCCAATTCATATATTGAAGATTCTGGTTATTTTTAAAATCATTTCAAATCCAATTTATTTATATAAAAATATTGGATTATAATTCTAGTTCATAACTAGTTCCTTTCGATAAAAATATATTTTTATCTTCTCAAATATAGAATTTTCATCCTAATTCTTCCAAATCATTTATTATAATTTTACACAAATTATTAATATTTTTAATAATTTTATCAAGGCCCATGCAGTCAATTTCCATAAACGGTCATTGAACTGCACATACAGCAACCTTATCCTAATTTGATTTGGACATAATTACAAATTCGACCGTTAGATTTCAGATCTCTAATATTTGTTGGAAAGCACTTTTCGATACGAACCCAACTTTTCCAGTTTTAGAGAACCCAGCGGTCGAATCTCCCGTAATATCAATTCGAAGTTAATGGTCGAAATTCGTGAACTGCCGCAGCGCGGCGCGTTCTATTCAGGCTATTAAATATATATAATATATATAGTATATATATTTCATCAATTTCCATTTAAAACGTATTTTATATATCGTTCTAAATTCATTTTATAAACGATTTCAACTTCATATTCAATTTTAAATCAGAACTGAATATTCCATATTATTAATATATAAATGATAATATTTTCAAAATATCAGATTTTGAAATCACTTCCTTTTCGATATTCATTATAAAAATGAATAAAATCGATATAAATATCGTTCGCGTCAAAATGGCGCATATCTAATCAACACAGCTTCATATATTTCAATATTTTCGTGTCCATCCCAAATCGGACATCAAAATCATATTTTGATCTATTATTGAATATTATTTTAAAATATTAGTTATTTTAAAATATTCATTATTCGTCATTTTAAAATATTCGTTAATTTAAAATATTCGTTATTTTCGAATTGGAATCAGATACAGTCAATTACCATATAATTTTATTTATATGGATTTCATACACACATGTACACAACAATAATCAAACACAGTCAACCATCTTCCAGAGTGCATTACACAACTGCATAAGTGTTAAATATAAATAATTAGCGCTCACAACAGTATGTCAACCAATCGATTGACATACAACTAAACAATTGGGATTAGTGTACGTCAAATATCATCCCAATACCCATGTGGCGTTTCAATCAACACACACAGATTTTATTTGTGCAGTCGGGCGATATGTAAAATATATCGTCCCAATCAATATCAGCCAAATGTGTGTACATAAACAAATCATCCGATTTGTAAATGAATATTTATTTCCATTCATATACTCGTTAAAAATTATATTTTTAACGATAAAATATTTATTTCAACACATGAATATTTTATACAATTTATATATACAATAAAAATGTATTTTTGTTATTCAAATATTTTATTCATCGCATAAATATTTTATTTTCCATTTCAAAATATAATCACAATTAATTTCAACCACACAATACAATCAAACAAATCGTCCATGGTCTATGGACGATGGAGTCAGGAGCTACTAAACCCCGTCTGCAACCTAGTATATATTTTACTATAAAAAAAATATAGAGGGAGAAGGAGTTCTCACCTTTGGTTTCCACTCTGCCAGTTTTATTTCTGAATTTCTGAACAGCTTGGATTTGCCCAAAATTCCAACGCAATCCTTTTCATGCTATTCATAGTAAAAATCACATTTTTATTTGAACAAAGAAAATCACATTTTTATTTATTCAAAGAAAATCACATTTTTATTTACACAAAGAAAATCACATTTTTATTTATACAAAGAAAATCACATTTTTATTTTATGTTATCTATGTAAAAACTCTATTTTTAAAACAATAATATATATGTAAAAACATTATTTTTGAAACAATAAAATTGTTTTATTAAAAATAACACTATTGATTTCCAAATTTTTAAAACAATAATATATATGTAAAATCAGCAGCCTCGGACCATCGATTTCCAAATTTTCAAAACTAGGTTTCGATCTTGCTTAAAATATGTGGTGCTTGGTGTTGATCGGACTGCTCCATGACGTAGACCTCCGAGAGAGCTTCCAGGCACTGGTGACTATGTTCAGCTCGACGACGGGATCTGGCCAGAATTCGCCTCGCGACGGCGAGACATTGGGCTGAGGTTTTGCGATGAATAAAACTTTAGATTCGATCAAACTAGCAAGAATGGAAAGAGGAGAGAAATCTCTACCGAATTCATCCAATACGTGTTTGAAATCGTTACGTGAATCGATGGGAATTTGGGGATTTGGTTTCGAATGCTTTCCGCCGTGGGTTTCAAAGGAGCAGCGGGTTTTTGATCGAAATAAAACTAGGTTAAAAAATATGATTGGCTGGCTATATATAATATATTTTTAATTATATTTAATTTAATTAATAGTTGTTTATAAACAAGAACTCCAAATCAAACCCAATGTCGGTCGTCCTTAGCAAAGTAACCTCATTCTGAACATAATGGAATATGTTTTGTAAGCCAATTCGGCTGTTTCGATCAGTTTTCATTTAAATTAAAATGTAAATTAATGTATATTTAATTTAAATGTACCTTTTAATTTACCAGGGACACATACTGACTCCAAAAATTATAGAAAAATAAATCTAGCTATGTTTTGACGATACGGTCCTAAAAAGATAATTTCGTCGAATTTGGAGACCGTTTGAAAAAACGGTCATTTTCTAGTCGATTAAATTCAAATTGAATTGACCAAACACATTTAAATTCACCGTGCTCACATATTGATTCCAAAAATTATGAAAATTGGAATCTAGCAATAATTTGACATTCCGGATCCAAAAAATTTGGTCTCGTCGAAAAAAGAGGTCATTTGCAAAATCGCTATTTTTAAGAGCTATATTTTATATTTAATTCCATAGTGACTATTCTGAATTTTCAACTGGAAAAAACTTTTTATTCCCGTTATGAAATCTGGATTTTTCACATCCGTTGGGAAGATATTTTCAAATAGATTTAAATATTTCTGGTTTTACTAAAATTTGGTTTATTTTGAATCCAGTACATTCATTTGAAATTTGAAATCGAAATTTTAAACTACCGCGCCATTTCTGGTCATTATATAATTAAAATAAATATTTATATTCTAACTTCGATTTAAATAAATTTATACGTTCCAATTCTATTCAAAATAAATTTCTAGTCGTTATTATATAAAATAAATCATTTTAAATATTTAAAATTCATTAAAATTGCCAAAATAAAATTTTTAAATTGGTTCTGATTTTCCAGATTGTTACACTATATAATTCATTTATAATTTATAATGATTTATTTATATTGTAAAAGGATTTTTAATATAAACTGAATATCGATTTAACCCGAATTTGAAATATGGAGTTATAAATCCTGATATATTTATTTTGGAGTTATATGATATTGTATGCGAATATATGTACGACAATATTAATTTGTCAATATTAAATCTAATTATTTTTAAATATATTAATATTTAAATGGGTTTATTTAGAGCTTTAAAAATAGCCATTTTTGCAAACGATCTCCATTTTCGACGAAACTAATTTTGTTGGATCCGTTATATTAAATTATTATTAGATTTCAATTTTCATGATTTTGGAGTCAATATGTCATCGTACGAGATTTTAATGTGAAAAACAGATAATAAATTGACTTTAAAAATACGCTGTGTGAGCAAACAGATTCGGAATTCGACAGAACAAGTTTCGTTGTGTCCGTAATGTCGAACTGTAGCTGTATGTCAATTTTCATCAAAATTAACTATCGTATGTGACCACACGAATTTTTAAACAGTAAATACATATAACAGTTGATTAAAACTGAATATAGTAATCAATAAAAAAATATTTAAACTATCCTATAAATATACTACACATCCTAACCCTAATATATTTCAGCTGGCAGTCAACAAATTCAAGCCGCCACTTTTCTTTCCCCCAAAACCTATTTCGTGATCTTTCAAAATTCGTATTAATTCAAATAATAATCTAGAAATTATAAGATAAATATATTTGTATTGCTGAAGAGTTGTTCTTCATTTCTATGTGAGTTTTACTCAGTACGATGCACGTTTCTGGACACGTAAAAGCTAGCTGAATAACTCGGGTTAAAGCTGGTAGGAGATGGGAGTCGTGATTGAAGAAACAAAGTTTAGTAATGTGTTTGTGGGAGGAATTAGCATTTGTTTGCGAAGGCTTGGAGTATTCAGTGATGAAAATGTTCGGTGCTTTTACTGGAGCTCGAACTTGTAGCGTGGATTAGGATGAAGTATTATAGGGAACTCAAGGCTTAACTTCATGTTTCTGATTATTTTTTGTTTGAGTGAGAGATTTAGCACTTAGGCATGATTTTAAAGAGGATTTGGAGATGATGTTGTTCGGTATTATTCTGGAACCGGTGTACGAGAGGCTGATGACGGGTTTTAAAATGGGGGTGCAGGATGGAATCTCTTGGGTGGTGATTGAAGAGGAGTAGTGGAGTTCAATGGCGGTGGTGAGGTTTTTTTCCTTTGAGTGTGGAGGGAGTTTGATGGTAATAAGATTTGCGGTAATGGCCATTGAGAGGGAAAACAGGATCTGTACTGAGCGTTAAAAAGAAAGTGGATGAGCGACCAGTTTAAGGTTGAGCAATTAAGGAATTTTAATTAATAAATTATTAAGTTTATTGATCTTTATTTCAATTCAAACATTGTATAAATTATAACTTTCTTGTATGTTGTCATTCAGCGAAACAAGATCCGTTGGGATTGAATCGACGAATGCTACACAGTGGAACTGATTTGGAGTGAATTGGAGCTCCTTACAATTTATAGCGAAATAAATTGCCTGATCTGAATCAACAACAGTTTATCATTACCGACCAAAGTGAATAAAACTCACTAACTCTGCCAGTTTATATTTGTATAACGTAATTTTAGAATTGATAAACGATGGTTGATTGTCGTGTGTTGATTGTTTGATTGAACTGTTAATTGATTGGTTGAAATTATAGATCTACTCATATATATATATATATATATATCGTTAATCAAATATTGATTCTGTTTATCAGAACATTTCATATTGAAATGAAATTCATGTTATTTATATTGTAACATCTGTGATGCAGGGAAACATGTTGGAGGGATCCAAATGGATTCCTCAATATTTATAATACTTTTTTTTTTCATATATTGTGATATATGATGTGATATAAAATATGTGATGGATTATGATGTGTTTGGATGACATTGGCTTTTTTATTTGGTATATTAAATACCATAAGTATTACTGGAACGTGAAAAGGGAATTTTCAAAGTGTATATTATAAAAGGAAATATTTGTAGAACAAATAGAATTGAAAAAGGAAATATTTTAAAACAAATAGAATTGAAAAAGGAAATATTTGTAAAACAAATAGAATTGAAAAAGGAAATATTTGTAAAACAAATAGAATTGAAAAAAAGAAAATATTTGCAAAACAAATAGAGTTGAAAAAAAGGAAATATTTTTAAAACAAATAGAATTGAAAATGGAAATATTTGTAGAACAAATAGAATTGAAAAAGGAAATATTTGTAAAACAAATAGAATTGAAAAAGAAATATTTGTAAAACAAATAGAATTGAAAAAAGAAATATTTGTAAAACAAATAGAATTGAAAAAGGAAATATTTGTAAAATAAATAGAATTATAAAAAGAATTATTTGGCAAATAAATAGAATTATAAAAGGAAATTGGCGAGTTATAAAAGAACTATGAGATGATGGATTTAAAGGAGATTTTTAAATAGAAATCTGTTTTAATAGATAAATGGAGAAGATTAATTTATAAATAATGTTTTATAAATTAAGTAAAATAATTTATCATGGGATAAATTGAATACATAAGTCTGAATTTATATAGAGGAGTAGAAATCGGCTCTAACACCGATATTTTAAATAGAAATTGAACTTAGCATTTATAAAGGGAATTATAAATGAGACTTTAAGTGTTAGAAGTAAATGGGGATTTTGTGTAATTAATTCCATAAACAGAAGTATAAATAGAATTTGGAAATGGGATATAATTTTAAAATACAAAATCAAACTGATTTATTATGTAAAAGAAATATTATTCACATTCGATGTGAATAATGGATTAAAATAAATATTTAATAAATTAAAACATTTATAAAGGAAATTGGATTTTTGAAATCGGGATTCAAATGTGAATTTGAATGAAATAGGAAATAGGGTTAAAATAAAATAGTGGATTCTATTTGGGAAAAACATGGATTGGTTGTGGATTTATAAAATGACTCGATAACAGAATTTGAATCTGTAATAATATTATAAACTAAAATCAGGTATTGATTTGATAGAACGAGTCCAGATTTCTATAAAAGGATAATATTCACGTTTAAAAGTGAATAATGATTTAACAGCAAACGTTTTGCAAATTGGAATGGTTCTAGAAAGAGAGATTATCGATTATAGTTTATTCGAAAGAGAGATTATCGAATATAGTTTATTCGAAAGAAGTTACTGAATATAGTTTATTCGAAAGTGAGTTATCGAATAGAGATTATTCGAGAGAGAATTATACATTGGGATTTGACTATATCAAATGTAGGAAGGTATAATTTACTTTCCGTTTTTAAATCAAGATTTATTTATTTAATAAATTTATTAATTATTATTTATTCAAATTAACGAATAAAAGTTATATTTGAAGTTAGATATTTCGAAAGTAGGTATTTCAATGTTATCGTTATAACCAATGTTTTCCATAAAAGAATTGGATTCGTAAACTGAATCCAAGAGTTGCGTAAGCAATGATTTGATAAGAAAATAACAAACGAAGTTAAGGAAATTAGAAATTGACTGGAAATTAGTTAAGTTGAATAGCTTTTTGTGTGTTGATCTGATGTTGATTTCGGCCTTCGGGGTTAATACGTAGGGGGTTATTCTCTTACTAGTTTACAATTAGGGACTGATGAATGGGGAAGGATAATGATGTGTGAATAAGAAATGGGAATGTTTTCCAATGTTAATAACGTATATTTTCTAAACTTAGAAAATAAGAATTCACGAATATATGGAAATGGGGAAATGAATAAATTAATAATAAATTAATTTAAAAGGGAAAATGTTGAATGATCGATACAATTTCCATTTGGAAATAAGATCGTTGTGTGTATGAATGTTTTCCTTTGATAGTTAAATAACCGACTATCAAAGTTTTGACCATTTTTCCATAGTCAATACGGAGGGATCGGGATCAGATTTATTATCTGATAACCACTCTGTATGAGCTCATTAGCGTTGCAAATCAAATAAAATGATGGCAATTGAAGATGGAGTTTATGCAAGGGTTATTCTGGCAAATCCTAGGTAGAAATTGCCTAAGATGAGTTTACGGAATAGTGCCTTCGGATCGTCCAGTCCCAGGACAACCTATATGGAAATGTATGATAGAGTATATTCAATAGATCGCGTAAGTTGATCTCTTCAAATGTATTTACGTTTGGTGGCGGAGGAATTCGTTTCTCTTAGCTATATACCCGTGATATTTCTAGAGAAATCAATTTGTTATTTGGTGGGTATGACAATGTGGCATTCAAAGTAATAAAGGTGTGATCTGTACGTTATGACCTCAATCTCACAATCAAGAAATAGTATAAAATCGGGTAGGTCGCATGGCTACGGGTTAGCTTCCAATTAGGGTGTATTGTCACCTGATGTAGAGAAATTCCATTTACATCTATAATCTATTTCAAAGTTGTCCCTTTCAGGAGACGGTTGTTGATTGTAATAACCCGGAAATTCTGAACCAGTTTAAATTTTTTATTTTGGCAATTTTAGCGAATTTTGAATATTTAAAATGAATTATTTTAAATAAAATCAACGAGAAATTTATTTTGAATATAATTCGAACGTATATATTATATACGTCGTCGTTAGAATATAAATATTTATATATAATTATAAATAGAATTGAAAATGGCGTGGTAGTTCGATAATTCAATTTCAAACTTCAATTGAATGTACCGGGTGAAAAACAATCCGGATTTTAGTGAAACCAAAAACATTAGGATCTATTTGTGAATATCTTTCCAACGAATCTGAAAAATCAAAATTTCATAGCGGGAATCAAAAGATATGTCCAGTTGAAAATTCTGAATAGTCGTTATGGAATTCAGGCCCTTAAAAATTGACATTTTGCAAACGACCTCGGATTTCGACGAAACCACTTTTGTTGGGTCCGTGATGTCAAATTATTGCTAGATTCCAAATTTCATAATTTTTCGAATCAATATGTGAGCGTGGAAAAGGAAAACGTATTTGACCAGTTTCAGTTGACTTTAATCGACTGGAAAATGGCCATTTTTCCAACGGTCTCAGAATTCGACGAAACTAGTTTTGTTAGGACCGTATCGTCAATACGAAGCCAGAAAATATTTTTATAGAATTTTTCAAGTTAGTATGCGACCCCGGTAAATTGAAATGCGCGTTTAAAATCAATATATAGAGTTATATGTTGATTTTGACGAAAACTGATCGAAACAGTCGAATCAGCCTATGATACATATCCCATTGTGTTCGAAATGGGGGTAAAACGCTATGGACGACAGGCGGTGGGCCTCGTTTTGAGGTCAAAAATAAAAGTTGCTTTTTGGTTTAAAATAAAATAATTAAATAATAAAGTTAAACTTTCTCTCTCCCCTCTATATTAACTCTGCCCCCCCCCCTTAAAAACCTAAATCAGAAAAACGAAAAAGAAAAAAAAATGACGAAGGGGCGACGGGGGATTAACCGCTGCCGCCACCGTATCGCGCCCCCCCCCCCCCCCAAGGTGGCGCGCCTGCCAAGAGAGGCCCCCCCCGATGGATCGCCTGCCACGAGAGCACCCCCTCTCCAGCATCGACTTCGACCGTCCTCCCCCTTCTTCTCCTCCTTCCTTCGCTTCTACAACACCTCGCAATAGCCCCCCCTTCGATGGTGAACGTTTCCCCCCTCCTTCCTATTTCTACGTAAGCTTCTTTTATTTATTTACATTTATTTTATATATTTTCAGTTTTATTAATGGTTTTAAATATAAAAGAAATGGTTTTTAATATAAAAGAAATGGTTTTTGATATAAAAGAAATGGGTTTTAATATAAAAGGAATGATTTTTAATGTTAAAAAGACTTGAATTCTTTTCATATGAAAATTTTGATCTTTATTTTTATGGAGGAGACGATCTTGTTTATGAAAGGTTAAGATTTTCACTTATATAAAAATATGATTTTTATATAGTAGGGAATATCAAAATATGATTTTTATATATTCGTATAGCATAGAAAAATATGATTTTTATATATCCGTATAGCATAGAAAAATATGATTTTTATATTAGGAGAAGGTTAAAAATATAATTTTTATAGAATAGAAAAGATTTGATTTTTCGAAAGTAAAGATTTGAATTTTTAGAAGAAAAAAGATCGTATTTTTATATAGAAAATATCTAGATAAAAATTCGATTTTTATATATTGAATAGCTAGATAAAAATTCGATTTTTATATATTGAATAGCTAGATAAAAATTCGATTTTTATATATTGAATAGCAAAATAAAAATTCGATTTTTACATATGTAGAGAATACGGGCAACGAAGATGACAAAAGGCGAGAACGATGAAAATTTCTCCAAATGAAGAGTCGTGAGATTGGGATAGCTTTCGGTGAGAATTTCTCACCTTTCAATTTCTTTTTCTAGTTATATATATATACTAGGATGTAGACGGTGTTTAGTAGCACCCGACACCCGTCATCCACAGACCATGGATGGCTTGTTTGTTAAATTGTTTGGTTGAGTAGTTAGTTAGAATATTTGGTTTGAATTGAATTGTTTGGTGAAATGAAATTGATTTGATTGATGTGTGAATGGCGTGGGCCTTCACTAGACCGGGGATAAGGCTAGGCCTCGTCCCGTTTCTAGTATCGTGCAGTTATGCCGCCGAAATTTTCTAAAATAAGTTAGAAAAATAAAAATATCATTTTTATTGTGTAAATGAACTGAATAGAAATTCTTGTGTTGAAATAAAATATTTTATCGTTAAAAATATAATTTTTAACGTGGAAGTGAATAAAATAAAATATTCGTTTACAAACCGGACGGTTTGTTTATGTACACCTATTTGAAGGACATTGATTGGGACGATAAATTTTACACATCGCCCAACTGCACAAATAAAATCTGTGTTTGATTGTTTGAAACCCCACACGGGTGTTGGGATGAAATTTGAAGTTCACTTATCCTGATTGATTAAATATGTCGATCGATTGATTGACAGGCTGTTATAAGCGTTAGATATCTATATTTGATGCTTATACAGTGTAGTGCACTTTGGTTGATTGTTGATTATTTTTCAATGCTATTATATACGTGTGATGTATGAAAATCCATATAATTAATATTATATGGTGATTGATTGGGCCTCATTCCAATTTAGAAAATAAAGAATATTATAATATAAAGGTTCATGAGTTGACTGTACTCATCCGTTGAGATTAGTCATGTGTTGAACGAAATATTTTAATAATAAAATTTACATCTTTATCAATATAAAATAAAGGTTCATGTGTTGACAGTACTCATCCGTTGAGATTAGTCATGTGTTGAACGAAATATTTTGATAATAAGAAATATTTGAAATAGAATATTTGATAATAGAATATTTGAAATAGAATATTTGAAATAGAAATAATTGAAATAAGAAATATTTGAAATAGAAATATTTTGATAATAAGAAATATTTGAAGTAGGATAATTGAAAATAGAAATATATGAAGCCGTGTTGATTAGATTGACGCCATTTTGACATGAACGATATTTATATCGATTTTATTCATTTTAAAATGAATATTGAAAAGTGATTTCGAAATCGAATATTTTGAAATGATATTTGAATCGAATTGAATAGAAAACGAATTTGATTTGAATAGAAAACCAATTTGAATTGAATCGAATAGAATACGAATTCGAACTGAATTGAATAGAAAACGAATTCGAATTGAATAGAAAACGAATTTGATTTGAATAGAAAACCAATTTGAATTGAATCGAATAGAAAACGAATTCGAACTGAATTGAATAGAAAACGAATTCGAATTGAATTGAATAGAAAACGAATTTGATTTGAATAGAAAACCAATTTGAATTGAATTGAATTGAATAGAAAACGAATTCGAATTAAATTGAATTGAAAACGAATTGAAATAGAAGTAAAAATCAATTTGAAATGAATTCAAATTGAATTGAAATTTGAATTGAATAGAAGTGAATTTTAAAATGAATTTATAAGGAAAAAATTAATTTTGATTTAAATTGAAATGGAAGTTGAAAATGTTTTTGAAACGAATTCAAAACTATTTATATGATTCGTTTTAAATAGGAATCGACAAAATATTTATTATATATTATATATATATATAATAAAATGGCCTGAATAGAATGCGCTGCGCCGCGGCAGTTCGTGAATTTCGACCATTTATTTCAAACGGACATTACAGGAGATCCGACCGTCGGATTCTCCTAAATCCGGAACCGTTGGGTTCGTATCCAAAAGAGCTTTCTAACGAATATTAGAAATTTGAAATCTAACGGTTGGATTTGGAGATACGTCCAAATCAAATTTGGAAAAGGTCGCTGTAAGTGCAGTTCGATGGCCATTGATGGAAATCGACTATACGGGCCTTGATAAAATTATTAAAAATAGTAATAATTTGTGTAAAATCATAAGAAATGATTTGTGAAAAATTGGGATGAAAAACTCCATGTTTGAAAAGATAAAAATAGATTTTTATCGAAATGAACTAGTTTTGAGCTAAAATTAAAACCCATTTATTTTTAAATAAATAAATTGGATTTGAAATGGGTTTAAATAGAATTGATTCATGGGTTTATCGTGAACTGTGTTTTAAATAACACAAGTTCTTTAACACGATAATAAATAGAATGTGATTTGGGTTTATCGTGAACTGTGTTTTAAATGACACTAGTTCTTTAACCCAGTAAAAGGAGTTTTAATGAATCTGCAATTAAATTGAAATGAGAATTGGTAATTTAAATTATCAAATTTAGAAAGTGAGCAAGGATGGAGTATTACCAGTTTTTCTCCAAAGCGATAGTTAAATCTTTAATTAGATTTGAACGTGAAATGGTAATTAATTTTACCGATAACACCGTGGTGTTAGATATGGAGTATTACCAGTTTTGCTTCATGGGATGAATAGGTTGGGATTGGGAAATAAAATAAATAATTACTTCGGCGGTTCGCTAATCTCGACTAGTTTAGAAAACCGTAATTTGGTTTGAAATGACATCCGAAGGAAGATTAAAGGATAAATTTTAAAGAATCTATCTTGGATAAAATTAATGGGAACCTTTCCCTAAGAATGTGGAATTTAGAAACTAGCTGTGGGTTAGTTAAGAAGAATGGTTTCCTGGATATTGATCTGATGTTGATTTCAGCCTTCGGGTTAATATTTGGGAAATTGTTCTCTTGCTAATTTGCGGTTAGTGGCTGTTGAATTGGAATGAGGCGTATGTTGTATTGGTGTAACATTTGTTTTAATATACACGGGTTGTTCGGGAAAGTCCGGGTTTATACCCATTCTGAATAACCGATTCGACGATATGTCGAAGATGAAGACGGTGGTTGAAGACCGGAAGTCTTCACATCGTTTGGATAATTACTGATGATCCTGATTGGGCTGTACACCCAAGAGGATGGAAATAGTTGGTGCTCGTCCAGACGTACTTGGACATCGATGGATATGCGAGGAAAGTGCCTCCGGTTTCGTTCAGACCCAGAACGAACTTGTAAATGGATTGTGTGTCTAACATTGGATTTTATTCTGTGTTGATTGATTTCTGTTAAATATATATCTGTTTGGCGGCGGAGAATTTATTCTCTTGCTTAACGCCCTTCTCTGAGACGTACGAGCTTAGAGGTTATATAACGATAGATATCAATCGCATGGCATGAATTGCCTGTGTGGCACGCTGAGTTGCATAGATCAAGGCTTCTGTTGAAAAGCAAAGTCTTGTGGTTGATGATCAAATCACGGCCTACGTGGCAGCTTTGTGTATAACGTGAAATCGCGAGCCTCACACCTCGGTATGAGTCAAAAACGGGATACGGACTGCAGGGAGAGCACGACGTTTCTTTCTAGCTTTGGTGGTGTCAGTGACTTACCAGCCCTGACATTTATATACTTTTCACCTATGTGGTTGTTGGATGAGGCGCCTCGATTTTAGGTCTGTAAGGACCGGGAAACGTGTGTTCAGGAATTGCCAATCCTCTAACGTAAGTGAGGACCGGCCCTGAAGCATCCAGGATTGCCCAGAGTGTGTAGTCCTGAGACATTTGCTAGAGTGCCTCGAACGCGGAGAGGAGCTTGCCCCTTGCCTCGACTCATGACGGAAATCCAATTTCCAATACGTGTATTGCGGTTTTAATTGTAGAACTAGTATGGCGACATGATAGATGGTACCCATGCCGCCTATGATTGATATTTATGATTGAAATTGTTTTGACACTATACACTTATTATAGTATCAAATGATTTGTTTTAAATGTACCAAGCATGTTTGGATATTATAAGGGAAAACCCTATCCTCCGGTTTGCGTTGCATTGTGTGATGGGACCTGGGTCTTATAATAGCTTCATTTTTCGAAAAAGCATTGCGCTGTTTATTCTATGAATTGGTATTCTTGGGAGGAAACTCGTTCCGTGTTATACGGCGTGGTCCCTTGAATTACTCTCTTTTAAAGTAAAGTTTTAAATAACTGTTTTAGTTTTCACACCAGTCACATGACTGACCTGGGGTTTATTGTTTTAACCTAAACTCTGGGTGCCCTTATTTTCGACACGGGCAGCTAGTAGTTTTGGTTTTGCAGATTTATATTCACAGGTTCCTGGTTTACAGCTGGAATGATATCCGGAAAGCTCTGTATCCGTATATCACCTTCAGTTGGGCATTGTATTATTTTTCCGCTACTATGTAATTTATTGTAATCTCTGATATTTGTCGAATTTAATTTATTCAATTATACTCTGTATATTCTTGTATCTGATGGAATTGTTGTAATAGCAATGAAATGTTCTTCCGTCTGCGTTCGATTTTGTCCTGTTCTCAAAACGATCAAGGGTTTCGAACGGTCTAGATCGGTTTAACGACTGATTCGGATCGAGCGAAATTCCAGGCCGTCACATTGATCCCAACCGTTGGTGATAATACATTTGGTACACTCAAGCAAAATGAGTGATCGATCATGTTTAGCCTGGATTGCAAGATGTTCTTGTTAAACCCGGTGTATTCCTCTCTTGAGATGCACTGTAGGAAGGTGGTCCTATACCTTGCCAGTTGGAATTCATGACCCAATAAGCGCCCGCGGTTTTTGATTATATATTATGTATATGGAACGTGAGATGAAAGCATTCTACTAAATGATTATTAGTTATGGATGATAGACACTATTGTAACATCAGAAGAGATTTGATATAAAGAATATTTTGGTTTATCGTAAGGTAAAAACCGTCCGTGTTTATGTGTGGATCGGTCTTACGATTATCCTTTCTTTTAAAGGGATTTTAAAAGTTAAACAAATGGTTGGAGTTTACTCACACCAGTCACATGACTGACCCAGAGTTTATTTTCTTTTGTTTTCCCTAAACTCTTAGGTGCCCAATTTTGTACGGGCAGTTAAGTAGTCGGGATTTTACAAATATACTTGGAGAGATGGAGCAGGAGACTTCAGGATTATATAGCTATTGTTTATTTCCGCTATGGTGTAAGTGTTATACTCAAATGATGATTTTTGTGTGTGTGTATATATACAAATGACAGATTTGTATTTCCAAGTTATGTTGCATACTCTATTTTATTCGGTCCGCTGTGAGATTCGTGTTACTCTGATGTTGTGTTCTTCTTCTTCCATTCTAATTTTCTGTCTTATCTATTCTCACCCTCTAATTTCTTTCTATTAACGTTCTGGCATTTCTGATTCTTGAATAGTCGACATGGTGTTGTGTGTTGATTTTCGAGGTCGAAAATTCGCATTCGTTATAATAATAGTAAGGCCAACCCGCACATAAACATGTACGGTTTTTACCTTACTATAACCAAAAACATTTTTGATATATCAAAAATCCGGTGATATTATAATAGTGTCTATCATATCACAAATAAATAGCCATCTAGCTGAATGCTTGCATCACACATTCTACGGATTCATTATAAAATCAAAAATCACTGGGCACGTATTGGAGATTGGATTCCAACTATGACAGGGTATGGGACCACCTTCCAATCAGTGTACTTTAGAGGGGGTACACTGGGGTTCAACAAGAACATCTTGCAACCCGGCCACACATGACCGGCCACTCATTCAACTTGAGTGTATCGAATATATTGTCACCAACGATCGTTACCAGCATGACTGTTCCCAGGAGATACAAAAGCAAAAAAGAACAAAATGAATTTTCTCTAGATTAGTGATAATATACCCTGCTCGGGTGCGACCCAACTAGCCATGCTGCCTGCCCGATATTTGTTATTTCCAGAATATGAGGCTTGAGGCTACGTTTACCTTCTTAAAACATCTAGCCACCATTCACTTTGAATGCCACATCATCAAACCCATCAAATCACCAGTTGATCTTCCCAAAAATATTACGGGTATAAAAGCAAAGAGAAATGAATTCCTCTACCACCAAAGGTAATATCTCGAAAAGACTGTCTTATGTGATATGTTAGGCATATTTTGTCAAACACTTGTCCATACAAGTTGTCCTGGGTCTGGACAAACCAAAGACACTGTCTTGTAAATTGAACATCCCTTGCATTTTACTCCGTCTTCATACATATCCCTACAGATTAGTTTCGTACGCAACAATGATTTGAAGTGGTTTTGGGTCTAGTTCCCATCCCGATCTCTTTGAAACAACACGTCTAAAAGTTCGAATAATATATCATTGATAGTTTGGTGTTTCAACTATCAATCTCAAAATAGTACGGTCAAGTATATTGGCAACTCAGGTCTTTATTATCCAAAATCATTCATTAACTTTATCAATCCTCGAAAACATTTCATCGATTTAAAATTGATTACATTCATTTATCTCGACGATTATCTTCGTTCCATTATTTGGAAAATAATAACTACATTCTTAACGTATTTACCAAACTTCCATTTATCGCCACATTTCCTTTAAAACTCTTCCTTAACTTGGAATCATAATGATATCAATTCAAATCCCAATTATTATTAAGGCCAAACAATGTCAAATAACATTTTTACTATTATATAAAACAATGGTTTTATCAAGCTCAAATTCGCCGATTTTCGCTTAATAATGACGCTTATGATAATATATACTTATTATTTCAAATATTATCTTTAAATTCCTACTCAAAATATCTCTTTTCCATTTCATTGGTAAAAAAAACTCGCCTTTACTTAATATTCCGAAACAAATCATTTCTCGAAAATAGTGTTATATATCTTATGAATTGGTATAAATATCAATCACATTTCAATTTTACCAAACAATGTTGAATTACAAATTGTTTTACTTTTAAAACCAAACATTTTATTTATATTTCAATATCTTGCCAAAAGCGTTGCATTACTACATTTCAAATCCTAGAACTAATGCTGCAATATTCCTCTTATGGAAATGATAATTTAATTCCAGCATCCTTTACCGTTACAAACTAATATCATCCCACGATAATAGTGAAGTTGTTCAAGTTATGGTATTTTATTAAACTCTCTGACCTTGATAGACAACGTTCTTATGTTAGAATATATAGAAGTTTGTAACTCAAAAAACCTATATTACCTAACCAAATCTTACTACAAACTCTGTTCCTTTCTTAAATAAATTATATTTAAGAAATAATCGCTTAACTTCGTTATTAACTAATAATGAACACATTAAACAATAACGAACACATTAATTCAATAACCATTTAAATTTTTTAAATAAAAAGGTAATTAATATTTAAGAATCTTATTAATTTAAACAATTATTTATTCATGACCACTTTTTGGTCAAATAGTTGACTTAATCAACCCTAATCTATTAGTTAACCTATTAACTGATTTTCAATTATTCCTTCCTTATTAGATTAATTAAATTAATCAATAATGTTTCAAAATCATTTACTTAAATATAATTATTCCAAAATATTAACGTGTAGGTTAATTACAGCTTTATTTGCTTATACAACTAATTCAAACGTGTAATATGTATTATATAATCATTCATAATATTTTAACAAAACTCATTTATAAACACTAACTTATTTTTAAAACTTCATTATAACGTAGAAAATATAATTAAAAACACTTTTTAGTAGTAAAATAAATTTTATAACTTAACTTTGCTAAACCGCCGAACGACCAATCAACGTTTAAACAAAAAGGTGGACTCTAGGTTATTTGCGCCAATCCCCCAATCAATACTGTATATTGATTCAAATCACAGCAACGCTTAATTTCAATTCAACGTCAATATCCAAACAGGTTTTCAATGTTAATGTGGTTCAATAGGTTCATATATAAATAGTATGAAAACAAATAGCACACATAGTATTTGAGGAATCCGGTTGGTTCCCTCCAACCTGTTCATCCCAGCATCACGGCTTATAATATTGTTTTATGAACATATATGAAATAGAAATCTATTTAAATCATTCAACATAATTAACGACAATTATCAGTCAAACAATAATCAACCAATCAACCATCCAATCCATCTAATCACAATTTATACTAATAACGATAAATTATAATAATATGAATTTAACAGATGAAAGTATTTCAGAAAGCGTGAGAGTTTACTCACTAGTTATTTTGATCAGCAATTCTAGTTGTTTTTATACAATTTCAAATGAGCGTTTGAAATTATATAAAATTACAATGAGCTTCGAATTCTTCCAAACCAGTTTGATAGCGTAACCACCGTCAATACGATCCCAACGGATCTTGTTTCATCAAATTCCGTTCATGTATGCAATAGTTATACCTATTACAAGGTTGAATTAATTTACAATATTATTAAATATAATTTAATAATATTTAACCTTTAATTAAGCTTACTAATACATAACCCACGATTAGCTGCTAACCTCCTTTCTTCCCCATATTCTACAGTTCGAACCTACTTCAAATAACTATGGCCGACCTTCGAGTCTCCCTCTCGAGCTCAACTTTTCACGAAATTCTTAAATAATGCACTGTAACGACCCGGAAATTTGGAACCGATTTAGAACTTCCAAATTTCATAAGAATCAAAATAAAATTGAAAATGGATAAAGATATAATTGGAACAGGGTTATAATAATGAGTTTTAATATAAAAGTAGCACTATTACAAAGGAAGTATAAGAAATATTTATTTCTAGACCCTAAAACTTGTTCCATTAAGTCTGGAATAATGAAATTAGGTAACCAACCAAGTTTGGCCAAAAACAGAATTTGTTTAATATTGACTAAAGATTGAAAGGTTAAAATTTGAACTAAAAACGGATGATTTTGAGAATATTTTGAGAACGGGATATCGCTAGATCACGAAACCACCTCCATTGGATCCGGAATAATGAATTTTTGTATTTAGGGAAGTTTCGTATAGAACGACATCCGTATGTGAAAAAAAGACTAAATTTTAAAAAAATATAGCGGTAATTGGAATTTGATAGTGCTAATGGCAAAACTGGAAACTGAGACCTATCGGAAAAAATTCTAAACATAGGATATTAACTATGTGTAAAGTTTAAGAAAATTACTTATTGAATATAAAAAGTTATTAAGAAAACAAAACTAAAATAAATTATTTGAAAATGAAAACGAACTCAGATTTTATATTTGAACACATAGAATTGAAGTAGGTTAGAAACCGGACCTTATGGTTGAAGAATTTCTGAAAACCGTTATCGGTTGATACTCCGACACGAGGCCGGAAGGAGCCTGAGAAAACACAAGTTACTATTCCTAAGGATAAGGATGAATATGGGCCACTCATTCTTCCATGCTTATCCACAAGCCGCGTGTCATTCATCCATGCATTTTCCTTTATTATAAATAAGCCTTAAGCTTATCCTTATCTTCATCTTAACATCTCTTTTCTTCTTGAAAACTCCTCCTCCATGAAACATTCATGGCCGAAAGTTTATGTATAAAAGAAAAAGAAAAAGCAAAGCAAAGGAGTTATTAAAGGGAAAGGAGAGAAGAAGTAAAGGAGAACTAAGCTCTTCCATTTAATCACCTCCTCCTCCATAAAATATCCTTCTACCTCCCACTTGTTGCTCACGTTTTTCCCCCTTATTAAAAAAAGGATTTTCAAGGGAAAAGAAGAAGATAATGGAAGGAAAAGCTAAGGCCAGGACCTATATACCTTAGGCTAAGATCTGCAAGCTTCTGGGGTAAGAAATAGTTTGATTTGAAGTGTTTAAAAGTAGTTTTAATAATATGCATACAAGGTGTTTGTATAAATTTCTGAAAGAGGAAACAAGGTGATTTTGTAGTGGATATTCATGGACCAAGGTTATAATTAATTGCTTAGTATTTCCATGAAGTATATATGTGAATATATGGAGATTTGGAATTTAATTCCTAAAAGTAGTAAGCAAAATCATTGGTAAATTTGTTTGTGAAGTTAGAAAAATTATAATAGGAATTGTGAATATTCCTAAGTGAAAATTTAAGTGATTTTAAGTTGGAATAATCATGGATTAATGAAGCGACCCGAACTTCCCTGATCTCCGAAGAGATGAGAAAGAACGAATTACTGTGAGGACACGACAAATCAGAACGCAGACGAAAGAACATTTCATTGTTATTACAACAATTCCATCAGATATAAGAATATACAGAGTATAAATGAATAAATTACATTCGATAAATATCATAGATTTAAATACAGTACTGCAGCGGAAAAATAATACAAAGCACAACTGAAAGTAATACACGGATATAGAGCTTTCCGAGCATCGTTCCAGCTGTAAATCGGGATCCTGTGAATATAAATCTGCAAAACCAAAACTACTAGCTGCCCGTGTCGAAAATAAGGGCACCCAGAGTTTAGGTTAAAACAATAAACTCTAGGTCAGTCATGTGACTGGTGTGAGAACTAAAACAGTTATTTAAAACTTTACTTTAAAAGAGAGTAATTCAAGGGACTACGCCGTATAACACGGAACGGGTTTCCTCCCAAGAATACCAGTGCATAAAATAAACAGCGCAATGCTTTTTCGAAAAATGAAGCTATTATAAGACCCAGGTCCCATCACACAATGCAACGCAAGCAGGAGTATAGGGTTTTCCCTTATAATAGCCAAACATGCTTGGTAAGTTTTAAAAACAAATCATTTGATACTATAATAAGTGTATAGAGTCAAAACATTTTCAATCATAAATATCAATCCTAGGCGGCATGGGTACCATCTATCATGTCGCCATACTAGGCTCTACAAATAAAACCGAAATATCTCGTATTGGAAATTGGATTTCCGTCATGAGTCGAGGCAAGGGGCAAGCTCCTCTCCGCTTCGAGACACTCTAGCAAATGCCTCAGGACTACACACTCTGGGTAACCCCTGGATCTTCAGGGTCGGTCCTCTCTTACGTTTGAGGATTGGCAATTCCTGAACACACGTTTCCTGGTCCTTACAGACCTAAAATCGAGGCGCCTCATCCAACAACCACATAGGTGAAAAGTATATAAATGTCAGGGCTGGTAAGTCACTGACACCACCAAAGCTAGAAAGAAACGTCGTGCTCTCCCTGCAGTCCTTATCCCGTTTTTGACTCATACCGAGGTGTGAGGCTCGCGAATTCACGTTATACACAAAGCTGCCACGTAGGCCGTGCTTTGATCATCAACCACAAGACTTTGCTTTTCAACAGAAGCCTTGATCCATGCAACTCAGCGTGCCACACAGGAAATTCATGCCATGCGATTGATATCTATCGATATATAACCTCTAAGCTCGTACGTCTCAGAGAAGGGCGTTAAGCAAGAGAATAATTCTCCGCCGCCAAACAGATATATATTTAACAGAAATCAATCAACACAGAATAAAATCCAATGTCAGACACACAATCCATTTACAAGTTCGTTCTGGGTCTGAACGAAACTGAAACACCCCACCTCCGTTAGGGTCACTCTCAAAGGGAATGCCCTAATTTTGGTGGAGGTTTATAAGTACAAGTCACAGATATACAAGACAGTTATAAGAACACATATTTGTAAACAGCGGAAGAACAACAAACTTTTATTTCATAAAGTCAAATACGTGTTACAACAACATCCTTTCCAAAAACATAACATAACACTTTCATAATCTGTCTTGAGTACATTATTTAAAGAAGCATAAATAAAACATAGATAAACTGCAAAAGCCCCATAGTGGATTGTCCAAAGCCATAGTTCAAAACAGGAAAGTCCAAGCAATACATTTCTCTTCTTCAAGCTGGATGCTAAGGTTGGTCAAGCTGCTGTGTTCCCTCCCTGAGGACCTTGGGGGGGAACGGAAGAAAGAAGACGAAAGAAAAGTAGAGTCAGACATAAAGCCTGAGTAAGTCTAGTACTATTTTGTCTATGAATAAAGAACCGGGTATGATAAGTATAAACAAGAAGTGGGCAAGCACAATAAACTTGGTCAAGTTGTCTAGGGTCGAATATACTATCGTACCCCATGTTAATCTCTGAACCCATATGAACTAGTTTTTCAACTGGCACCCCATAATCAGGGTGATGTGAACCATTCTATGATGATCGGCTCCTACTCGCATAGTTATATGTGTCTTACGGCCCCCGATGTCGTAGTTACCTATGCTGGTCCCACCATGGGGTGTATCAAGTCCCATAGTGGCAACCCGACACAACCTTAGAGTGCACAGGTATGCTACTGGTGTCCAGTGCCTTATTTTTCTGCACCGGAGTGTGTGCACGCCCGCACTCCGTTAGAACCTACACTGCTACACCACCGCCGTCGATTTGACCTCTTACAATCAGCCCAGTAATCGTGCCCCACCCTGCCTAGTTTCATGGTATCCTGATACACCTTTTAGGGTTACTGCTGAAAAGGGTCCCCCGTTACTAGGTTTTCTATCTCTAGCCAACATGCTAAGTTGGTTAAGTGTTTCCTAACCTAACCCCACCAGTCCGTTTAGTTTAGCATGTTCCATTTTGATTAAGTCTTTAGTTCACTTAATCCTAACAATCCTGACTCAGCCTTAATTGTCTTATTAAGGCCCTGACCTCTCACATTAGACAGGTATTGTTGTGGCTGCCTGTTGCCGGTTGGTTCCGGGCAGTCTTACGCCACAACTCAGTCTAACCTCGGGTCCTTATTGGGCTCCATGTTTAACCTCCCACATTGGATAGGTATTGTTGTGACTACTGGACAGCCGGGCGGTTCCGGGCAGGTTTACATCACAACTCAATCCAACCTCGGGTTAAACACATCGTATTTTCTACATTTACATATCTTGTCATTCTTCTTTATTTCTTATATGTAAATATTTGCGGCCCATTATTAAGTTAATGGTGTAAAGGTTACACCAATCATGGGCCCAACCCATACTTGAATTTGGGCCCTTCTATTTTATATTTTCATTCATTAATTAATTCTAACCCAACGTTATTTTCCCCCGTTTTACACATCCGTTTATATATATTGGGCTTAGCCTTTTAAAGCCCAATTTAGCCATGCGAAAAGGGGAGGCTTAAAGCGTGATTACATACACAAAGAGGGAAAGGTGAGCGCATGAACTTGCAATATGACGTTGGAAATACAAAATAGAAACTGGTGTACTTGCATATATATATTTTGGTCATAAAGCATAGGTGACATGAACCAAACAATGTAAACTTAAGATAAGAATCTAAATTAGGTGTCACATAGCCTTAACTACAACATAGACCTATGTTCTCATTTAGGCATAATGTCAAACATAAACATGTCATGTTCATAAGGTTTCTACATGTTTACAAAGGGGATACTTTGTTACTAACACAAAAGCATAGTTCAACTTAATCATGATTTAAGTCTAATCACATAACGATGGTATAAACATACTTAGGCATAAATATTCCTAAACATGGTGTTTGCTTTAAACTTGCAAAAAGGGATTTTTGAGTCTAACCTAGCCATGTCTCACATATGTCATCATATAATTCTTGTAAACAAGATAGACTTAATCATGGATTTCAATTATGCCAAATATCATTCATAGCCTAGCCATATTCATAAGTTTGCAAAAGCATGACTTAATACATGGATTATGGTGTCAAAATTCCAACATAGTTTCATATGAACTATAACAACCAAACTTGTTTCAATTACTTGCAAAATGATTTATGCACAAAAATATACATCATGATGGCATAATAACAAAGCCCCAAACTTGCATGAATTTCAATCAACTACATACATGTAGCTTCAACATAGATTACATAATTTGCGAAATATTCCAAACGCATACTTGCATAGAACTACCAATTCAACTACATACATAAATTTTGCACAAATATGAATTACTTTATTATCCCAATTCAAGCATACAAATCAACACAGTTATTTATTCATACCAAAGTAATACTCTACTTACAATGGTTGCGGCGAATTCTCTAATTAAGAGATATGATTCCTTTGTTGAATTGATTGGCTTTAGGTTGCTTGAATTGCTTTAGGCTTTAGAACTTTCTTCCTAATTCTCTCTCTAGTTGGCGGCTACTCTTAGTCGTTCCTCAGCAACATGGCGGCTATGTTCTTAATTTTGAATGAATAGATTAGGGTTTAGTCTAGGGTTGTTTATATAGAGGTTAGGAACTGATTAGGACCCTTGATGTTGCTTGGATTGATCATAGCCATTCATTAGATAGAGAGACCAATTAGAACCCGCCACCTAGCCCTAATGACAAAGCAGACCACAGAGAATCGGCCAAACACAGACCTGGCCAGCCAGGTTGGCTGGGCTCGACCAGGTCGACACCCCTGTCGACAGGGCTGTCGACAGCCCTGTCGACATGGGTAGCCCAGGTCGACAGCCCAGTCGACCTGGGTGGCCTAGGCGGGTGTTTATCCGCCCTGGCCCATTGGGCCCGATTTTTAATTATTTTATTCTGTTTGAATTTTAAATTTAATTCAAAACTTCCGAAGGACATATCTTCTTCATACGGACTCCGTTTTTCGAAAACTCAGATTCTATTTCGCGTATTTTTCCGAGACGAACGCAATGGCGTATACCGTTTCCCTTAGTTCTTTGATTTGAAATTAATTATACTTTAATTTGTTAATTTCACAGTTATAGAATTCTCGGGGTGTTACAGAAACCGGAGGCACTTTCCTCGCATATCCATCGATCTCCAAGTACGTCTGGACGACCACCAACTATTTCCATCCTCTTGGGTGTACAGCCCAATCAGGATCATCAGTAATTATCCAAACGATGTGAAGACTTCTGGTCTTCGACCACCGTCATCATCTTCGACTTATCGTCGAATCGGTTATTCAGAATGGGTATAAACCCGGCCTTTCCGAACAACCCGCGTATATTAAAAACAAATGTTACACAAACACGACATACGCCTCATTCCAATTCAGCAGTCACTATCCGCAAATCAGCAAGAGAACAATTTCCCAAATATCAACCCCGAAGGCCGAAACCAACATCAGATCAATATCCAGGATACCATTCTTCTTAAATAACCTACAGCTAGTTTCTAAATTTCATATTCTTAGGGAAAGGTTCCCATTAATTTTATCCAAGATAAATTCTTTAAAATTTATTCTTTAATCTTCCATTGGATGTCATATCAAACCAAATTATGGTTTTCCAAACTAGTCGAGATTAGCGAACCACACCGAAGTAATTATTTATTTTATTTCCCAATCCCAACCTATTCATCCCATGAAGCAAAACTGGTAATACTCCACATCTAACACCACAGTGTTATCGGTAAAATTAATTACCATTTCATGTTCAAATCTAATTAAAGATTTAACTATCTCTTTGGAGAAAAACTGGTGATACTCCATTCTCGCTCACTTTCTAAATTTGATAATTTAGATTATCGATTCACTTTTCAATCTAATTACAGATTCATTAAAACTCCTTTTACAGGGTTAAAGAACTAATGTCATTTAAAACACAGTTCACGACAAACCCAAATCACATTCTAATTATTTATCGGGTTAAAGAACAAGTGTCATTTAAAACACCCTTCACGATAAACCCACAAATCAATTCTATTTACAACCCATTTCACATCCAATTTATTTATTTTAAAATAAATGGGTTTTAATTTTAGTTCAAAACTAGTTTATTTCGATAAAAATCTATTTTTATCTTTTCAAATATGGAGTTTTTCATCCCAATTTTTCCCAAATCATTTCTTATGATTTAACACAAATTATTACTATTTTTAATAATTTTATCAAGGCCCGTACAGTCGATTTCCACCAATGGCCATCGAACCGCACTTACAGCGACCTTTTCCAAATTTGATTTGGACGTATCTCCAAATCCAACCGTTAGATTTCAAATTTCTAATATTCATTAGAAAGCTCTTTTCGATACGAACCCGACGGTTCCGGTTTTAGGAGAATCCGATGGTCGGATCTCCCGTAATGTCCGTTCCAAGTCAATGGTCGAAATTTACGAACTGTCGCGGCGCGTTCTATTCAGGCCATTATATATATATATAATATATATATATATATATTATATATATTTCGTCGATTTCTATTTAAAACGAATTTTATAAATCGTTTCAAATTTGTTTCAAAAACAATTTCAACATTCATTTCAAATTCAAATCGATTTCAATTCTATTTCAAATTCGTTTTCTATTCAATTCAATTCAAATTCGTTTTCTATTCAATTCAAATTCAATTCGTTTTCTATTCAATTCAAATTCAATTCGTTTTCTATTCAATTCAAATTCAATTCGTTTTCTATTCGATTCAATTCAAATTCGATTATAAAAACGAATATAATCGATATAAATATCGTTCGCATTGAAATAGCGCATCTCTAATCAACCCGGCTTTATATATTTCAATAATTCCGTTATTCTATTCAACAAATGAATATTTATTCTATTCAATACATAAATCTATATTTTTGTCAACACGCGACTAATCTCAACGAATGAGTACTGTCCACGTGTGACTATTTTTGTTATTTAATATATTTTATAAAAATTATGGTATCTATCGTTTGATTTCAAATCAGACTCCAACCGTAAATTAGTAAGAGAACGATTCCCTGAATATTAACCCCGAAGGCCGAAACCAACATCAGATCAATATCCAGGAGATCACTCGTCTTAACTATTTTCCAATTAGTTTCTAATTTTATATATGATAAAGATGTAAATTTTATTATTAAAATATTTCGTTCAACACATGACTAATCTCAACGGATGAGTACGGTCAACACATGAACCTTTATTTTACAATGATAAAGATGTAAATTTTATTATTAAAATATTTCGTTCAACACATGACTAATCTCAACGGATGAGTATGATCAACACATGAACCTTTATTTTATAATATTCTTTATTTTCTAAATTGGAATGAGGCCCAATCAATCACCATATAGCGTTAATATATGGATTCCATACAACACATGTATATAATAGCAACGATACATAATCAACCATCATCCAAAGTGCACTACACTGTATAAGCATCAAATATAGATATCTAACGCTTATAACAGCTTGTCAATCAATCAATCGACATACAACTAATTATTGGGATTAGTGTATGCCGTATTTTATCCCAATACCCGTGTGGGGTTTCAAACAATCAAACACAGATTTTATTTGTGCAGTTGAGCGATGTGTAAAATTTATCGTCCCAATCAATATCCTTCAAATAGGTGTACATAAACAAACCGTCCGGTTTGTAAATGAATATTTATTTATTCACATCACTATATTCATATTCACGTTAAAAATTATATTTTCAAAGATCAAATTATTTTATTCAACCTATGAATATTCTATTCGGTTCATTTATCCAATAAAATGACATTTTTATTTTTCTAATTTATTTTAGAAAATTTCGGCGGCATAACGACACGATACTAGAAACGGGACGAGGCCAAGCCTTATCCCCGGTCTAGTAATGGCCCACGCCATACACATATCAATCAAATCAATTTCAATTCACCAAACAACCAACTCCAAATCAAATAATGTAACTAATCTATGCAACCAAACAAACAAGTCCATGGTCTGTGGACAGTGGTGTCGGGTGCTACTAAACACCGTCTGCATCCTAGTATATATTATAATATAACTAGAAAAAGAAAATTTAAAAGGTGAGAAGTTCTCACCGACTAGCTAGTCCAATCATCTTGACTCTTCTTATGTAGAAGTCTTCGCCGTTCTCGCCTTTTGTCACTTTCGCTGCCCGTAGTCACTACATATATAAAAATCATATTTTTATTTCGTTATTCAATGTATAAAAATCGAATTTTTACTTCGCTGTTCAATATATAAAAATCGAATTTTTACTTCGCTATTCAATATATAAAAATCGAATTTTTACTTCGCTATTCAATATATAAAAATCGAATTTTTACTTCGCTATTCAATATATAAAAATCGAATTTTTACTTCGCTGTTCAATATATAAAAATCGAATTTTTACTTCGTTGTTCATTATATAAAAATCGAATTTTTACTTCGTTGTTCAATATATAAAAATCATCCTTTTATCTTCCCTAACTTCATAATAAAAATCTCACCTTGTTTCATGAACAAAAATCATGACTTTTGAATTAAAAATCCCTACTTTATATGTTCAAAAATTATAATCCTTTCATAATTATATAAAAAATATCTTCTTTACATAAGATAAAAATCATGTTTTTATTATCTACGTTATATAAAAATTATATTTCTACTCTATTACTAATATAAAAATTATATTTTTACCGAACTATAAGTATTTTCTTTTCAAAATCAAATCTTTGTGTTATAAAAAAAATATAATCTTTATAAAAATAAAAACTGAATCTTTCCATAAACTAAAAATCCTATTTTTTTTCTTTATAACCTGAAAGAAAATCAAGATCAAAGGAGAAATAAAACTCACAGCGCAAGGGGATTCGCTGACTGAATCAGAGAGAGGGGAGGGGTCGAGGAGGTGACTGTCTAGTGGCGGCGGCGGACTTAGGCAGTGGTGGCAGCACATTTTCGGAGTAGATTTGGGGTGGAGTTCAAATTGAGGGAGGCGGTGAAGGTGGGGGTTGACCGGAGAGGGAGGGGCGACGCTGGGGAGGGCGACTGCGGCGAAGGGGGTCAGGCGATGGTAGATTGGGGACTGGCGGCGCGGTTTTTAGGCGAGGGGCACACGGAATTCGGGAAAGAGAGGAGGAGCTGACTGGGGGGCGAAGGCAGGGCGGAGCCGCGGTCGACGGCAACGAGGAGGGGTGGGCGACGATCGCGATTCGGGTTTAGTTTTTTTTTAAATTTGATTTCGAACTGAATTATAACGTGGGGAGGGGGGCAGATAGTATAGAAGGAGGGAAGGGGAGATTTTTAATTATTATTTATATTTCAAAAAGTTGACTTTTTATTTGGACTCGAAACGAGACCCACCGCCTGTCGTCCATAGCTAATTACCCCTATTCCGAACACAATGAGATATGTATCGTCGGCTGATTCGATCGTTTCGATCAGTTTTCGTTGAATTTAAAATATAACTCTATAGATTCTATTTTAAACGTACATTTCAATTTACTGGGGTCACATACTAACTTGAAAAATTCCAGAAAAATATTTTCTGGCTTCGTATTGACGATACGGTCCTAACAAAACTAGTTTCGTCAAATTCTGAGACCGTTTGAAAAAATGGCCATTTTCCAGTCGATTAAAATCAACTGAAACTGGTTAAACACGTTTTCCTTTGCCACGCTCACATATTGAATCGAAAAATTATGTAATTTGAAACCTAGCAATAACTAGACATCTCGGATCCAACAAAAGTGGTTTCGTCGAAATCTGAGGTCGTTTGCAAAATTCCCATTTTTAAGGGCCTGAATTCCATAGCGACTATTCAGAATTTTAAACTGGCCCAGATTTTTGGGTTATTACAATTAAGGTTAATTAACACCTTTGTGAAGTATTGATGTCATTTGAGTTGGATTTGAAATGGAAATCCGAAAGGAAGTAAGGTGATTATCTATTTAAATGATTAGGAAATTTATATGTGTTATTTTTAGAGTGATAATGATTTTCGAAAATTACAATAATGAATTTAAGTTAGCTAAGTCCATAGAGAACATATTCTCATGTATGAATATAGTTAAATTTGGAAATCAATATATTTAAAAGTATATTCATGTTAATTAGAAAAGGTATTAATATTACAAGGGCTAGTGTCAATTACAACCCTTAATGGCTAGGTTGTTAAACACGAGAGAGAGAGGGAGCGCAAAGTTTTGATGGTCCTACAGTGAAGGAATTAAAGGAACCTACTAGGATGGTGAGTGGTTTATCCCCTCACAGTTGCTTATGGCATTTGCTTGTGTGAGATGATTTCATGCATGTTGTTATGTGACTTGAAATGTTTGGAAACCCTACACATGTTATGGGATGAAATTACACTAATCCCATGTGTTTATTACACGGATTGATATATACTAGTAAACCCCGACACAGGGTATTGGGATGATGGCCCACACTAGTCCCAAGCGATCATTAAATTGTGTATGTGGTTGCTTTGCAGATGTTATTGTGTTTGATATTTGGATTGGGTTGACCAATGGTTATGAACACATTTGGTTTGTTATGTGATGCAGATGGCCTTTTAAGGCAATAGTGTGGTTGTATAGATGCTCCTATATAGGGGAGGTTTTGGTAAAATTTTCTGGAAATATAGAAACCAAATTGACACTGACATATATGGTTAAATAACTAATGAGTTTGGTTGAAACACATTAGACACATGAAATCTTTTTTATGTTTATTAGATGTTTGTATATACCCAAATTTTCGGGTTATACAGGAGTTGAATGATTCTCATTCCAGAAATTGGATTTTAAATGATTATATTAATAATAAAATAACCGAGAAAAATAAAAGTTTAAATTTAAGTTCCAATACTTTTCGGAAATGAAATTCAGTTCATAACAATGAACTTTTGGAAAAAAAACGAACTGGTTTTGAAGAAGTTAAGAACAAGCTATGGCTTATCGAATATTGAAATGAATAGTAAATCGATTTTATGATGAATAGTAAATTGAAGTTGCGTTTTCCTAACAAACGGACTCAGTTTTGCGAAATTATGGTTCCAATGTTCTTACTTATTTTTATAATGGGCGTCAGTCAACTTTGAGACTTTAATAATCATTTTTGAAGAATAATACTCCCCCCGTTTTGTGAAGTTTTTTGTTTTTCAAAATATAAGATGTTTTTACCTATAATAAATTGTACCTACTTTATTGACTTGTCATGAATTACTTCTACTGGCTCATGTGAGTAGGTGGCTGCTTTGGAAACCCCGACAACCACTTTTTTGTACTTGAAAATAGAGAAAGTAACTTAATTTTGCATGAAAAAAGAAACCAACACACCAAAAAGAAGCATTTGAATTTTTTTCTTAACTCCTGTCCAAATCTCTAAAACGACTTATATTTTGGATTGGAGGGAGTATTATTTTAATGATTTAAATAATAATTTAAAATTTTAACTGTGGAATAATTGATCTAAAGGTCAAAAAGGTGGAAATTGAATTCCAAAAGTTATTTAATATGGTTTGAATAATTTTTGAACTTATTTTGAAGTATTTCGACTCAGTTTTAATAATAAGTCACTTTTGGGTTCGAATAGAACTCGTCACGTAGCGATAGTTCGAGAATTTCGACCCGAAATTTGAAATTGAAATTCCGGGAGATCTAATCATCGGATTTTCTTGAAACACGTTACCTTTTGTCCAAAATTTTAATATCTTTCCAACAAAAGAAAAAGAAACATTTTTCAATGGCTGGATTTTCCTACAAGTCTAAATCAGTTTGACCGGAAAATCCAGTTTTGGCAGTTCAAGTGTCAAATTCTGATTTTTCATAAAAAGGTGTTTATAAATTATGTAAAAATATGGAAAAATCATGATAAATCGTATTAAACGATTTAAAAGTATTTTGGACCAAATGTATTAATATTTGGTAAGATAAAAATGAATCGTGTTAAAGTGAGCTATTTAGCAACAAAAGTGAACCCTTCAGGAAATCCGGTTTTGACGTTGAATAAGACCTTTATTTAAACAATTAATAAGATCTCGATTTAAACATAAAGGATTTTATTTATTAATAAATGAGATTAGTAATAAGGGTAAATTAGAATCCAAGTTTCCAATCTGTTTAATTAAATTGAAATTGAATAGAAACCAGATTGGTCATTGACTGAGATAAGTCTCCATGGATGATGACTTGGACTATTTGAGGGATCTAAAAGGTTGTGTCGTTATTCCTCTTATAATGTTTTTTGGATATGGAGGTTTATCGATTATAAAACAATATGATTTCTATCGAGATTCCAATATAAAAGGAAATATGATTTTGGGTTTGTTAGGAATGATGTCTTCAATAACATTGTTCTTTGGCCCATGAAATGGTAAGACAATTTTCCAAGTTAAGCAAATGAAATCTTTATTTATAAAGATTTTTAGGAAAGGGATGAACATGTTTTTACATGACGCAAATGGCAAATAATCGACAAGGTTTAATGGAAAGATTTAACTTGGAATTTGAAGTTAAGTAATCAGAATGTTTGATTTGAAATTTTTCAACAAGATTTGAAGGAATAGGATTTGAAAGATAATTAAAATTACCAAAACATAAGATGATTTAAAATGGAGTATTACCAGTTTTGCTCCATGGGATAGAAATGAATAGTTTTGACGTCTTAAAACTTAATATAGTTTTAATGAATGGATTGAATAAAAGAATGGAATGAGGTTAATGAGATCCTGTAAATCGATTGGTTTTAAAAATGCGCTAATTATTTGGAAAGGCCGGGTTTTTACTCGTTCCGAATAATTATACAACGTGAAAGGATTAAGTTCTCAATGATAATGGTTGAAGACCGATATTTTTCACATCGGATGGATAGCTTATTGATACCTCGAGTTCGCTGCTCAAGAGGTTAAAGCAACGACATTATCTGACCGTACTTGAAGCATATCGGATTGCAAGAACTTGCACTCCTAGGCTGGGATGTGGAATCAAGTGCCTTCGGTTTCGTTCCTATTCTTGGAACAGACTTATGAATGGATTGCATGTTTGACATGGAATGACCATGGGGTATGATAAGTGCTGAGACATGATCATGGCTTTTGTTGAAAAGCGGGGTCTGTGGTGATGATCAAAGCAAGGCTTAAATGCGTAGCTTTGTGTATGACGTGACCTAGTGATAACCTCATACCCCGGTGTGATGGTATGTTGATGGTCAGATAAGCATGACTTTATGTTTTGCACGGATTCGGTCGACCCAGTAGGTGAGGTGGCTTGCTTACTGATAGGTTATAAGGATTAAATTCCGCCAACCTGAGAAAAATGGGTGCGGTATTGTGTACAAACATGGTATTTACTGAATCCCTGAGAGATCTTTCGAATCAGTAACCATAATGATGGAATCCAAACTCCAATATGAACCCTTTTACGATTTTCAGTTGTATACCTATGTAGCCAACATAGTGTTATGGGACATTATGTGAGCTAAGATTTATAAGTTATTTTCGGAATGATTTTTCCATACCCTAGACATTATTATAATATGAAATGTTTTGTTTAAACAATATCAAGCATGTTTTGCGATTATAAGGCAAACCCCCATCCTCTGGCTAGCGCTTGCATTGTATGATGGGACCTGGAGCATATAATCATTCATTTTTCTAAAAGTCATGTTTTCAAACTTGTTTTATGGTTGCTATGGATGAATGGTTGCTGTGTTTGGTTATGGTCGCTATGGCTAGGTTTGATTACATTATTTTATAACTGATATAACCCAAGCCTGACCCAATCGTTTATCGCTTGGGTCAGATCCGAGCGAGTATTTCCAGGATGAAAGCATGAAGACATGGAATCCCGTAGAGAATCAGGGCATAATATGAAGGCCGGACGTACTCTATTATCGGTATATTATGTTAAATCGACAAAGGTATGCAAAATCAGAATTTTATTTTAAAGTGTTTTTGTTTCAAGAAAAAATTCCACTGCAATGATATTTTCATATTATATTTTATCTGTTCTGCTGTGAGTTTTGTATTCTGCTGTGTTTTTCTTTGATGAACCATAATGAAACGTATTTTTTGCTTGCGTTGAATGGACGTGGGTTCGGGTTTTTTTGATTTGAAGTGAGTAAAAATGCGGGTCATTACATGCACCATCCTCCTCGTCATCTCAAGAGCTTTATTCCATATACCACCACCTCAAGTCCGTAACTCCACCCTGAAATGCATTCTTGCCCTCATCGTGGGCTACAACATCCATCACGACAACTTTTGTCATCGATTTCCACAAAAATATACCTACAACCTCGCATTGCCCTCCTGATCAACACGCCAATATTCGTTTTTGCACAAAGATCACTGAACATCTCCCACCCCCATAAAACGAACTGCAGTTATTCGAAAGCTACTGTGAAGTAACGAACAGTTTTAACATAGAACTCCTTTAAACCTTCACCACATGTGCACCAATCACTTCAGACCCCCACATCGACGTCGGAACGACCTCTGGTCCCTTCTAGCTCCACAATACCCTCCTTATGTCGATGTCTTATTTATATTAGTGTGAAACTCATGGTTGTCGATTTCAGAAATTTACACAAAGGAATGAAGCTTTTGTGAATACAAGCCAAACAAATTAAACGATTTTCCATTTTGGTTTGATTTTGGATTTCTTTAGATTTTCCCTTGAAATTATGGATGCTGCTGAGAATCGAAAACGAGAAAGTGGATTTGGGATTTAGGGATTTCACAGTGGTATATAATATAGGTAAGTTTATTATTTTATTATTAGATTTTTTATTGATTTTCTATTTTGATTTGACTAGTGATATTTTTATGAAGTGACTAGAGATTTTTATTTGTTTCAATCGCCAATTCTGAACAATGTTTATTGATTTCTGTGGTTACATACAACTCCGTTCGTGACAAAAATAGATGTCATGGTATAATTTGACGTTATAGTCCTAATGAAACTTGTTTTGTCAATTTTCGAGTCCTTTTGTTTAAACGGTGCTCGTTCGAGTCCAAATGATCGTTTTGTTTGCGTTTGATTTCGCTGTGCTCACCCAATAACTCCAATTGATGCAAAACTTGAAAGTAGCAATAATTAGCTATTATGGTCTTAATAAATTTTGTTTCATTGAAAACGGAGATCATTTGAATAAAGTCCCCTTTTAAGGGTCCAATTCAAATTAAAATTAATTAATTTAAAAATACCTCAATATAATAATATTAAAATATTACAATCGGTCATACCTGAGCAGAATTTCAAAGATTTCCAAAATAAAATACTTCTGGTTGAATTCCAAGCTAAAACGATATTAAAAACCTTTTATTTTATATAAATAATCATTACAATTAATAAACCAATTCCATAACGACTATTAAAAAATTTGATTTGGACATAAAACAAAATCTACAACATGAAAACTCGATTTTTCTCTTCCATTAGAAAAATATTATCCAATAGATTCAAACGTTTCTTGTTTCAAAGAAATCCGACTATTATTGGATCCTTTACAAACATTTAAAGGTCAAAACGTCATATTATGAACTACCGCGCCGCTGTAGTTCGTTTTATAATTAAATTATAAATTAAACTTTCAAACGTCATTTAATAAACGAGATCGTTAATATATTTAAAAACCAAACAACATTAAACCCTTTTAAATTGCCAGTTACATTATATTGCAAACCCATCAAATTCTGACCATTCAGGAATTTAAATTATTATTTTATTATTTATATTAATATAACATTCAAAATTATTGAATTCAAGATAATTAAATTCTAAAACAACAATTAAAACCATTTTAAAATATTATATTAAACGGTTAAAAATCTGGGCCGTTACATTCCTTTCCCTTTAAATTAATTCTATCCTCGAAATTACCAAGAAAAGAAGAATGCTATAAACTCAGTAAAATTAAAATTCCAATTTGTTAAAAACGTCTCTTCTACTTTCCAAACTTCCAGTATTAACCAAACTAGTTAATTTTAATAGAAAACCAATTCAAAAAAAAACTCAAGAATACTAAAAATATTCTAACACCTTAAATTTTGGAAATATTTGGCAGAGTCCCCCCTGTATGGAGGGACTTCTGCAATATTGCAGGAACAACAAAAAGATGTACATCGACCCACAAGGTCAGAGAATCAAATTCAAAACCCAAATCAAAAACCAAAAATTTATATTTCGCATTGGCATACCTTTTCGTGAGCGTTATTAAACGATAAACGATAGGCTATACTTGAGCTTGCTCAATTATTAGGCAGCTCTAAACATCTGGATTCAATTATCTCCAGAATTTTCTTGGACATATTTAAAGATGGAATATTCTCTGCACCTGTTCTTATCTCAGATGGAATCTATTAATTTCAAAATCATCAGTTATATTCAAATCTTCTAACCATTCATTCCAAACAAGCTTTACATATAATCCAATTCATATGAAACTTTTATTCATAACCCTTTCATAACAATCTTTCAGATTCATGATCTCGAGTCCATTTCAGAAAATTCAATTCATTCACTCAAGATTTGTTTTCAATCAAGTTTATTCTATAACCATGCAATCACGTTCAACCATACAATTGAATTGATTTCAAAATATTTCATCTGGGATTTATTCACAAGTCAAATTCTTATCAACTTGTTTAATTTTAACTCACATAAGCTAAAATTTTAAATTCAATTCAAAATAATTGAATTTTTAAATTCGCTTTCTCAAACAAATTTCCATTAACAAATTTTACAAAGGTAGCAATATGTCACTTGGAAACTAGAAAATGAATACTGATAATGCTGCAGTCCATTATTAGAATTATATTCCAGCTATCGAAGTGATTTCAGTGCTTAATAACATTTTAAAATCTATTTAAATATAATTTTTATTAAATAAAACTTCCAAAGTAATATTATAATACTTTGTAATGCCTCAAAAAGTATTTTTCCAAATATCCGGGATTTAAATTCTCAATACTGGTCTGAATTCAATTTTAATTCAACTTATTTGTATATTTTATTCTATATAAATTCATTCTAGTTATAAATAACCGTCTCCATATTATAATCTCATTTGATTATATTAATTATAACCAATCCCATCAATCATTTTCAAAAAATTATTCCTTTATATCAAAATATAATTTTGGGTAGAATTATTTCATTTACCCACCTTTTAAAACTATATCATGTCGATTTTCCTCATTTAAGTGTTTATAAATCCCTATTGTCCACTTCAGCTAAACGCATCGATTTGGAATTTATATACCACTCAACAAATCAACCAACAAAATATAAAATCATTTTTTTATACAAATCTACAAGTACGCTCTCTCGTATATATTCACTCAAACTCAATCTAGGGTATTACTAACCCCGTCTCTATTAAGCTAAGCCACAGAACTTGTGATAATCCCAAACTCCCATGCCACGGAAGCAAGGATAATTGTTGGAATATAACACATATATCACATCAGCAAATTACAGATAATAGCATAACACATGAAATCATAGAATAATATCATCATCATAGCAGTGGAATCATAAATGTCATCAACATCAGAGTTGCACAGACACAGGATACTACTTAGTACATAATAAGCTCCAACAAATAGAAAATAAGTCTAGAACATCCTCAAATACAGCATAGATAAAGTGATGTCTAAATGTCCCAAAAAAGAGATTAAAAAAAGATAGTCTTCGTCTTCTGCCAAATAGCACACCATGCTACGATGCATATCCAAAATAAGCCTGTTACCTTTTTACTTGGCTGCCCGTGTAAAAATAAGGGCACCCGAGTTTGTAAGTGAAAACAAACTACGAGTCAGTCATGGGACTGGTATGAGAAATTTTACTTAACTTATCTAATAATAAGGCTAATCACGGGACCACGCCGCTAATGTGGAATGGGTTTACTCCATTGGATTGCCAATGCATAAAATAAGTAAATTTTTTAAAAACAACGCAATGCTTTTTAGAAAAATGAAACCATTATAAGACTCAAGTCCCATCAAACAATGCAACGCAAACCGGAGGATAGAGTTTTACCTTATAATGATCAAACATGCTTGATACATATAAAACGTTAATCATTTGATATTATTATTAGTGTCTAATCAATTTAAAACATTTTCAAAATAAATGTATCAATCCTAGACAGCATGGTACCACATCCTACTATGTCGCCATATATAGATTTACAATCAAATCTGTAATGTCGTATTGGAAATTGGGTTTCCACCATGAGTCGAGGCTAGGAATCATCCTCACCGGTTTTGAGACACTCTACCAAATGCCTCAGGACTTGGACACTGGCGAGCCCTGTTTAGCAGCAGGGTCGGTCCATAAATACTTTAGTGGATTAGTTATGCCTAAACAATACGTTTCCTGGTCCTATTGGACCTACACTTGGCCAGTAGCGACCAATATCTGAGGGACCTGACAATCCATCATCCACATAAGTAAAAATGTCTGGGATTTATACCATGACACCACTTCTAGTTAGAAAGAAGCAAGTCCTCCCTATGGTCCTCATTTCGTTTTTGACTCATACCGAGGTGTGAGGCTCGCGAAGTAACGCTATACACAAAGCTATGCTAAATAAAGTTGTGCTTTGATCATCAACCACAAGGACATGCTTTTCAACAAAAGCCTTGATCATTTTCATCTTGGCATGCCACATTGATAATCCACGCCATGCGACTGATGTCTACCAATATATAACCTCTAAGCTCGTATGTCTAAGATAAGGGTGTTAAGCAAGAGAATAAATTCTCCGCCACCAAACAGATATATATTTAATAGAAATCAGTTCACACAGAATGAAGTCCAATGTCAGACATACATCCATTTACAAGTCCGTTCTGGGTCTGAACGAAACCGGACACACCTTATTCCTCGTCCCGTATGTTCAATACAGAAGAGAGGTTCTCACATATCCGAACAATCAACAAACGTCCAGACCACTACCACTCTAGCCCTTTCCTGGGAGCAAACCAATCCACGGAATCAGTAGTCATCCATTCGATGCGAAGATCACCGGTCTTCAACCACCGTCTTCAATGTCTTCGATTTTAAATCATCATATAATTATTTGAAATGAGATTGAACTCAGTCGTTTCAAATAATTCTTGAATATATATAATTTCAAATCATTTCATATCACTAATATTATTTTATAACAATTTATCGCTATTTTTATTTAAAAAAATGGCCCATTTAATTCAAACGACATTTCAGGTTGTTACGTGGCTCTGCTCTATTTTTATCCAAATTTGAATTACACATTTCTCAAAATCTACCTGTTGGATCTTAAAAAATTTAATATCGTTGGAAAGATCTTCCTAAAGCAAACATAACAGTTCCGATTTTGGGAAAATCCGATGGTTTGATCTTCTAGTATAATCGTTTAAAGTAATGATTCCGGAACGCAAACTACTGCACGCGGTTCGTTTAATTTTAATGTATATTTATATTATATATATACATATAATTCGTTCGACGATTTAACTAACATGTTAAAAATAATGTTTTAAACAAACAAAACATATATCAACATATAAACATTTTCCTACTCTGCTAACATGTAAGCGATTACATTTTAATGAATCAAAATATGTAATTCTTTTTATCTGAACAAACATGTTATTCTAATATGTTATTCTTTTTAATCTAAAAAAACACATGAAATGTAATATGTTAATGAAAAATTCTATTTTAATATGTTATTCTTTTTAATCTAAATAACATGTTAAATGAAACATTTTTTTTAATGAACACCTCTTATTTTAACATGTAATCCTTTTTATCTATTGAATCAAAACATACATTAAAATGTCCTTTTTTAATGTTTAAACAATTTCTAATTAACAAATCATTTTTAATGGACAAATCATTTTTAATGAAACTAATCATACACTAAAAATGTCATTTTTAATATTAAAACAATTTCTAATGAACATGTCATTTTTAATAATGAATCATTTTTAATGAAACTAAACATGTATTAAAAATGTCTTTTTTAATATCTAAACAATTTCTAATGAACATGTTATTTTTAATAATAAATCATTTTTAATGAAACTAAACATACATTAAAAATGTCCTTTTTTTAATATCAAAACAATTTCTAATAAACATATCATTTTTAGTGATGAATCATTTTTAATGAAACTAAACATACATTAAAATGTTCTTTTTAATCTCTAAACAATTTCTAATGAACATGTCATTTTTAATGAAACTAAACATACAATAAAAATGTCCTTTTTAATATCTAAACAATTTCTAATGAACATGTTATTTTTAATAATTAATCATTTTTAATGAAACTACCCATACATTAAAAATGTTCTTTTTAATATCTAAACAATTCCTAATTAACATGTCATTTTTAGTAATGAATCATGTTTAATGGTTAAATGGTTTTTCTCTAAAACAGGATAAATTAGTGATTATATATACAATAAAAAGTAAATTTTTATTGTATAAACAATTATTTCCAACATGACAATTTCCATGATCCATATATACAACAAAAAGGGAATTTTATTTATATAAACAAATTCTATGATTTACATATACGAAAAAAAATACTGTATAAATATTTTTGACAAATTCTATGTTCACGTATACAATAAAAAGATAATTTTTATTGTATAAATGTTTTTGACAAATTATATGTTCACATGTACAATAAAAAGATAATTTTTAATGTATAAATATTTTAACAATTCCTATGATTCACATGTACAATAAAAAGATTATTTTTATTGTATAACAATTTTAACAATTCCTATGATTCACATGTACAATAAAAAGATTATTTTTATTGTATAACAATTTTATCAATTCCTATGATTCACATGTACAATAAAAAGATTATTTTTATTGTATAACAATTTCAACAATTCCTATGATTCACATGTACTATAAAAAGATTATTTTTATTGTTTAACAATTTCTAACAAACATAAATATTTTATTTTCTAACATACACATTTCAATCCATTCGTTCATCGCAATCACAAACAATCAACTCAAATTTTATACCACATATATATGAATTTCACATCGAAATCAATAACAAATTTTATTTTAAATTAGAGATCTCACAGTTCTTTGGAATTCTTCAAAAATTATAGGTCGCTCTAAATTTCCCTCGTCGCTTCTAAGATGTAGTAGACACTGCCACGATCCCAACGGTTCCTGTTTCATCTGATTTCGATATCGTAGGAAGAAGTTACAAATTTTTAAAGGTTCTTAGTTTTAAAATTTTATTAATAAATTAATTAATTTAAAAATATACCTCTTCTTCTATCTCCAGTAAACAAGGTCGCACCCTTTTCTATTTCGTTCAAAACTAGGGTCAAGCTTTTCGTGAAATCTGTTGCACGAGAAGGGAATCAGATTGCACCACGTCGGAGGGGGAGTAAGCGTGCACCAGGTGGACCCCACGGCGACGATCTTGATCGGGGCTGGGAGGCGGGGCGGCGGTTGATGCGGCGGAGGTATGGGGCTCTGGATCTTGACGGATATTCAACGATAGGAGGTGATGTCCGTATGGATGTGAAGAGCAAGAAGAGTACTCAAATATTGTCCAAAGGATGGGGTGATTTTACTGAGAGGATTGAGAGTTATTGGGAGAGGAAGGATTGAATGTTTTTGGCCATCCACGATAATATGGCGGCGGCTATGAAAATGAATTAGGGTTTTGTTAATCATATATTTATAATATTATATTGTTTAATTTTCTAACTTTCAAAAAAAGCCCGTTAACTCATACTAACTCCAAATCTAGCCCAGCGACTATCGCCCCTAGCCAAATACCCCAATTCCGGACACAATGGACTAGCATTCATCAGCCAGTTTGACCATTTCAGCCTATGTTTATTTAAATTAAAATATAAAACATTTTAATATTGAATTTTGATCGTACATTTTAATTTACCGGGGCCACATACTGACTCCAAAAATTCTCGAAAAATAAATCTAGCTATGTTTTGACGATACGGTCCTAACAAAATTAATTTTGTCGAATTTGGAGACTATTTGAAAAATGGTGTTTTTAATGGTCGATAGAAATTACCAAACACAATTTAATTTACCACGCTCACATATTAATTCCAAAAATTATGGAAATTTAAACCTAGCAATAATTTGACATTCCGGATCCAACAAAAAATGTTTCATCGAAAACGAAGATCGTTTGTAAAATGGATATTTTTAATAGCTATATTATTATTTAAAAATGGAATTTTTAGATTCTGACACATTTTCTAACAAAATTTCTAAAAATAATATTTTTAAGCTGGTTCTGATTTTCCGGGTTGTTACAATCTTCCCCACTTAAAAACTTTTCGTCTCCGAAAAGGAAACAATAGTAAAGTAGGAAACAAAACGAAAAATGAAAAATATTGTAAATGTACCTCAACACAAGAGCTAATCAGAGATGCCCACTCTGCACTTTGGATAAGCATGTTTAATGCTATCCTCGGTCTCCTACGTACAGTCTCTAGGATGTCCGCTTCACTGCACTTTGACTAAATGGATCCTATTGTTTCTCAGAACTCTAGTTTCTTTGCCAATAATTTTCACTGACTCTCTTCTCACTGCTAAGCTTGGGGTAATCTCCAAATCTTGTTGCGCTACTTCCTCCACAATCAAGTCTGGATCATGTACATGCTTTCGAAGTTGAGACATGTGAAATACATCATGTACCCCTAGCAACCAGTCAGACAACTGAACCCTTTAAGCAAGAGTTCCAATTCTTTCGAGTATAGGGAATGGACCAATGAATTTAGGTGCCAACTTCCCTGTCTTCATGAAACGGACTACCCCTCTCAATGGGGAAACACTTAAGTATACAAAATCACTAACAGCAAATGCTAAATCTCTTCTTCTCGAATCTTCATAAATCTTCTGTCGGCTCTTTGCTGTTTGCAATTGATTCTTAATGAAATCGACTTTATCCGAAGCTTCACGAATCATGTCGGGACCCAATACTAGACGATTGCCTAGTTCTACCCAACATGTAGAAGATCTACATGGCCTGCCATACAATGCTTTGAACGATGACATTTGTAAGCCTGCTTGGTAACTGTTATTATGTGAAAACTCAACCAAATGCAAGTGATCTTCCCACGATCCGCCAAAATCAAGAATACATGCCCGCAACAAGTCTTAAAGTTTATGATTCACCCTCTCAGTCTGGCCATCTGTTTGAGGATGATATGCGGTGCTCAGATATAACTTTGTCCCCAGCTCCTCTTGGAATGCTTCCCAGAATTTACTAGCGAATATCGGATCACTAACAATGCTACTGGGAACTCTATGTAGTCTGACAATTTCTCTGAAATAAAGTTGCGCTAGACTTTGAGCTGTTCTATTAGATCGGACAAGAATAAAATGGGCGGTCTTCGTGAAACGATCTACGATCACCCATATACTGTCATTGACTTTCTTGGTTCGGGGCCAACCATCAATGAAATCCATGGAAATTTGATCCCACTTCCAATCTGGAACCTCTAGTGGTTGCAACAATCTTGTGAGCTTCTGTTGATCGCTTTTGACTTTTTGGCAAGTAGAACATCTACTAACATATATGGAAATGTCTCTTTTTATCGCCATCCACCAAAATGTGCGCTTGAGATCATGATACATCTTACTTACTCCTGGTTGGATGCTAAGTTTAGATTTGTGTCATTCATCCATTACTTCTCTTTTGAGCTCAGGAATATCCGGCACACAGATTCGCCCTTGCAATCTAAGAGTCCGCTTGCTATCAATTTGGAAGCATGAAGCTTCGCCCTTTCGTACTCGTTCGCTTATCATCTGAATAAACTTATCGTCCTTCTGAACAGCAGAGATCTTATCAATTAATGAAGGAGTAATGATAAGATTGGCGATGATCGCATTCTTCCTGCTGAGCACATTAGCTACAACATTGGCTTTCCCTGGAGTATACAAAATATCCAGATCATATGCCGCAAGAAACTCTAACCAACACTGCTTCCTCAAATTCAAGTCCTTCTGGGTGAACAGATACTTCAATGATTTATGATCTGTATATAATTCGAACTTCTCACCCAAAAGCTAGTGCCTCCATATTTTCAAAGCAAACACAACGGCTAATAACTCAAGATCATGATTAGGGTATCTCTTCTCATGCGGCTTCAACTGACGGCTAGCATAAGCAACTACTTTGCCTCTTTGCATCAATACCGCACCAACCCCTTCAAGAGAAGCATCAATATAGACTGTCAAATCTCGATTTCCATCAATAATGGTTAGCACTGGAGCAGTACTCAACCATAATTTCAGCTCTTGGAAAGCTGCTCACATTCAGGCGTCTAATTAAACTTTGTATTCGTCTTGGTAAGCTTCATTAATGGATAAGATAGCTTCAAAAAATCTTTCACGAATTTCCGATAATACCCAGCCAATCCTAGAAAACTTCTGACTTCTATTGAGTCAGGAACTTTTAATGATCGTTTTGATTAATGACGAGAAGAAGCTTCATGATCGACAAAAAGAAGATTCAATGGTTTCATAGGTTAGAAGTTGGTTATTTAGAATATTTTATGTTAAAATCTATCCTCAAATAATCATACTTCTCATTGATTTCAAAATTATGCATGAAAACTCGTTTTTATTGTATATTGACAAAAACAAGTTAACCTGTTAAAAATAACAGGTCAACCTATTTTTAAATATAACAGGTCAACCTGTTAAAATTGACAGGTCAACAGCTTTTTGAAATAACGGTCAAAAACCTGTCAACCTATTAATTTTTCCTGTCGACCTATTTTTGAATTTCATGAAGAGTCATCTTCTTTCTTGAAAAGTTGCATCCATTTCTCTTCATTTAAAATCATTTCTTTTGATTGCAACTTTTCACCATTAATTGCAACTTCTCAACTATAAATACATCAGTTTTCAATCAATCAAATCACTGAATTTTCTCTCCATTCTCTGATCTATATTGTATTATTCTTAGCATTCAAAAAGCACTCAAAAGCATTCGATTATTGTTTGAATCTCCAAGCATATTTAACACACTTGTGATTCAACTCGATAATCCACTTCCAAATCTTTGCAAACATCAATATATATTTGAGGATAAGATTATAGGAAGATTGTACTCAATCATTGACTAATCAGTGTTGAAGAAAGAACACATTCAAGGTCAAACTCTTGTAATCGTCTTGTGGGTAAGCTTGTAGCCCGTGAAATCAAGTGGGTAAGCTTGTAGCCCGTGAAATCAAGTGGGTAAACTTGTAGCCCGTAAATCAAGTAGTGTTGTGAACATGTTCCTCCGGGTGAAGCGAGGGTGTTGTTTAGTGAAAAGCCGAAGAGGAGCTTCGGGACTGGATGTAGGACGGGAGGTCTGAACCAGTATAAAAATCCTGGTGTCGTTACTCTACTTTACTTTATCTACAGCATTTATATTTGTTAGTAATATATTTCTTGTTTGCGAATTTTTTACCTGCGTAACTATTGAATAGCTTAAGTTATCACATACATTCCGCATAGCCATATTATAGATCCTGCACAAGTCGTACACAACTGACTCTTTCAATTGGTATCAGAGCAAGGTCATCATATAACCGTAACATAGTTATTTGATATATTCTAGTAATAAGGCAAATAACACAAGTACAAGTAACACCACTTACACTGAAGGTCAATCGACACAAAGACCTCCTTTCTTTAATGGCCTAAACTATAGCTATTGGGCAACACGTATGGCTTTTTATATGCAATCAACAAGTTATGACGCATGGAATGCTACTCAAAAAGAAATAGTTAATCCAACAACTGAGTATGCAGAATGGACTCCTGCTGAGAAAACAGCAGCAGCTGTAATTGCAAAAGCAATAAATATGTTGTTTTGTGCATTAGACCAAAATGAGTATAACCGTGTTAGTATCTGTACCACTGCTTATCAAATTTGGCAAACACTAAAGACCACTCATGAAGGTACTAACAAGGTTAAACAAGCAAAAATAGCTTTGTTGAAAAGTCAATTTCAAAATTTCAAAATGAAGCCAAATGAAACAATCAATGAGATGTATTCAAGGTTTCAAACTATTCATCATGCTCTTATCGGGTTAGGACAAAAATATTCTGACTTCGATGTAGTTTCAACAATCCTACATTCACTGACTAATGAATGGGAAGGAAAAGTATTAGCCATAGAAGAAGCTAATGATCTTTCCACCATGAAGCCAGATGAATTGATAGGAAATCTTATGTCCTATGAAGCTAACTTGCAGGCTCGAAAAGAACAAAAAGAAGAGAAGAAAATTGTAGCTTTTCATGCTGATGAAGACATCTCAGATTCTGAAGATGAGGATCTAGCATTCATTGCAAAAGGATTCAAAAAATTCTTAAAGCAACGAAAAGCTAGTCGATACAACAGAAAGAAGTTCAGATCAAACAGACCATCATCATCGAATGTAGAATGCTTTAACTGTCATAAGAAGGGACATATGAAAAATGATTGTCTAGAACAAAAGAAGAAGACAGAAAATGACAAGTTCAAACACAAAAAGGACAAGTCAAAGAAACGGGCATTCTCAGTAACTTGGGATGATTCAGATTCATCTTCATCCGAAAGTGAAAGCGACTTAGATAATGAACAAGCAAATATATGCTTTATGGCTAAAGAAGATGAGGTACAAATTCCTTCTTTTGAAGAAGTTCTTGATATAAATGCTGAGTTGATATATAAATTTAAAGATATGAAACGACAATGCAAACAAGCTCAAGCTGATTTAAGTAGAGTAGAATTTGAACGAGATATGTTAAAAGATGAAAAGAAAATATTAGAAGAGGAACTTGGAAAGGCTCAAGAATCATCATCAAATATTGACTCTCAACTATATCTTTTGACTCAAGAAATTGAAGTTCAAAAAAAGAAGAATGATACTCTTACTACTGAGAATCATGAGCTTAAAGAAAAAGTTAAACCTCTAGATCTTGAAAAAGCTAGTTTACAAACAAAGTTAGACGAAATTACTAAAAATGTTTCTAACTTTAACAAAGGTCGAGAAAATTTGAAAAAAATTATTGAGAGTTCATAATCAGCTACAAATAAGCAAAGGTTGGGATATAAGAAACAAGTTATCAAGAAACATCTTGGAAAAAGAAAAAGGAAAAATAAGGTAGTACAAGAAACTGAAGCTAAGAAAAATCTTAGTTTATTATATTCCAAACCAAAACCGATTGTGAAATTTCAAAAGAAGAATGTCAAAACTATAAAAATATGGGTTCCTAAAACAAATAATAATTTGATTAGGAACAAGTATATCAAAATTTTTATGGATTTTGTGCATAATAATTCAAATTATTTATATAAAGGGGATACCGGACCCGTATGGGTTTGGGTTCCTAAGACCTAACTCTTAGGACCCCATAAAAAGTGGGTACCATGGGCTTAATTTTATTTTTTGCAGGTCCCACTTAAGATATATTTACCAAGCCTCTACTGGAATCAAGTTTCGTTAAGTTGCGTAGAGAGCTAGGTTTAGTTTCTAAAAGTGAACTCGAAAACTAAACGATATATAACATAAAAGAGTTCATCTACAGAAACTAATGTTTTAATAAAATATTAACTATATATAGTAGAGAAATTTTCTACGGTGGAATGAATATGAAACAAACAATTCATTTTCTATAAATAGAAATGATTCACTCTATATATATAATCTTTGAGTGCTTTCTGAAACCATTCCCTCAAATCCTCATTCATTTCATTTTATAATAGCTCATATTTGCGACGAATGTGCTCGAAGATCACACATCACCATAACTAGTTCCGAATCTGAAGAACACTACTCCCCTAAGACACCGGAACACCCTCCTGGCTTTCATCAGAATTCTCGTACACCTGGAAATACTCCAACATCGAAACAATGCAAGAAGGCTCTTTTTTGTTCCCCACGAACCAAAGAAAAGACTGACGAGATACACCACTATCAAAAACACCAAGTCGGTCTCCAAAGGGAGATGTACTATGAGCAAAAATTAACTTCCTCTCGTTTGACGTATCTCGAGCAAATATCTTCACTCTTCTGTAGTTCCAACAAGCATAACGTTCATGAGCCAATACCTATGCCATCATCATCGAGAGCACCCAACTCATGGGATAGGAACTATAACAAAAATGAAGGCGGAAGCGGAAAATATTCTCCCTGGGAACCAAGGAAATAATAATCATGTTGGATCTAAGGAGATTTATTTATATATTCCGTTTAATAATGTTTTTATTTCCTTTTTCATGTGTTTACTTTGTTTTATTATAATAAAAATTATTTACGTATTGATTTCATTCAAAATATTGCTGAAAAAAAACAGTTTGATTCAAATCCTGTCGACCTAAAATAAAATCCTGTCGACCTAAATAGGTGAATTTCAAGTCAGAGAGTTTTTAGGTCGACCTGTCCAATAATTTATGTCGATCGGTTCTGTTTTTCATAATTCAGACAAGTTTTCGGTCGACCGGTCACAAAATTTATGTCGATCGGTTCTTGTTTTTCACTATCCAGAAAAGAATTAGGTCGACCGGTAACGAAAATTATGTCGACCGGTTTTGTTATTCACAATCCAGGGAAGAATTCGGTCGACCGAATATAAAATTTATGTCGACCGGTTTCACATCTTTTTCACACAGAGATATTTTCGGTCGACCAGTATACTTTCTTAGGTTGACCGGTTCTATTTCAGCAAGAAAAGGGTTGACCGGTAGAACATTTCGGTCGACCGGTTTAAACAATTTCTACCTCCTTCTCCATCCCGAAACTTTTTAGGTCGACCGCCTTGATTTCATAGGTCGACCGGTCACTGTGAAAACTGTTTTTTTATATAGACATGTCGATTCACAAATTTAAAACCACCGCACCTTTTCATTCACTATTTCTTCAAAATTTCGAAACACCTTCTCTATCAAGCCCTAATTTCTAAAAATTCCATTTTTTTCATTCTCCAATGGCTCCAAAGGCAAAGAAATCAAAACCTTCTTCCTCCTCCACATCAATTCAACCCATTGATGCTCAAATAAAAAATTGGCTTATGGATCCATTAGCTGTAAGAAGATGGAACAAAATGAAAGATTATACCTTTCACCAAAGAGTGTTTATTAAATTCAACGATTTCTTCCTCTATAATGTTAGAGAAATAGCAAACAGAGCAGGAATCGAGTCTCTCCTAAGTTTTGAAGATAACAATGTTCAGATTAATCATATCATGATTAAACTATTCTATGCTAATCTCAACTTGGAAAAATTCAAGCCAGATAACTCATCAGATTGCTTATGGTCAGTGGTCTGTGGCCAACATGTGTTTATCTCTAAAGATAGAATGGCTGAAGTTCTTCAATCTCCAAATGATGGTATATCCTTTTCAAATGACTTCTGTCCTGTTCATATTAGAGATAAAGTTAGTCACTTATTCATTGAAGATCATAAGTCAAGTACAAAAGGAGTTAATCTACGACCTACGCCGAGAATTCTTCATCATAGCCTCACTCATTCAATTTTACCAAGAACCGGAAATTTTGACGCAATTTACAGAGAAAATTTTAGGGCATTGTACGCCATCTATGGAAATATCAATATAAATTGGATTGAGTTGATATTTGATAAGATTTTAACGGTAAACAGACTCTCTCGTCCTCATATTTTTTACAATGAATACATTATGCGTCTTTTAATAAATTGCGGAGTTCCAACTCCGGAATCCAAAATTTCAAAGCCAAAATGTATAAATAAAGCTTCGAAGAAGAGAATGAAACTTCCAGAGCCATACCTGAACATTATTCCTTATGAGCAATACATACATCAAGGTCCTCCTGAACCTTCTACATCACATGTTCCTACATCGGGTCCTCCTGAACATTCTACATCACATGTTCCTACGTCGAGACCAGAAGATGTTAAGATTCCTTCACCCACTTCTACAACAAAGGAATTTCTTAAACAAATAGCAAGGAATCAATTTCTTCTGAAAGCACGACTTAAGCGAACCGATAAAAAGCTTGATCACTTAGATACCAAGATGGACAAACGATTCAACAAACTTAAGTCCTTTTTCAGCATTCTTTGGGGAGCAATTTCATGTGGAGCTTCTTCCTCAACCACACATGTTCAAAATCCAGGAAAACGACCAATGCCTCCTACTTTCACATGGTCTACTTCGGAGGAGACCACTAGCTCTGGAGAAAGTACTCAGCATAGTCGTGGTCATGGAATCTCATATGTTGAACCAAGTAGGCATGAGGGAGAAGAAGAACAATTTGATGATGATAAGGAAGAAAAAGGATAAAAAGAAGAAGCGGATAAGGAGCAGGAAGTAGAAGGAGATGAGGAAGAGGAATCCTCAGAAGAAGAAACAGATGAGGAGGAAGGATCATCAGAAGAAGAAGGAGACGAAACCGACTCTGATATACCTCCTCAGTAGTTCTATCAATCTATGGTTATGATATTATGTCTTTAAAAAACACTATTAGCTTTTCTATGTGTTTTGTTTTATGCTTGCTACGAAAAACTTGGGGTGGTCTTGTATATTTTGGTATTGTGTGTAATGTATGATATACTCTAGATGTGGTGTCTTATGCTATTTAATCTCTCTCATGTTTATTATACCCTTTTTGTCGATGACAAAGGGGGAGAGAATGATTACTAACCTTCTTTTTGCAGAAATTTAGTTATTTTTTGTCCAGGGAGATCATATACTCAGGGGGAGTTAGAGCATATATACAGGGGGAGATAGCAATGGAGATCATATTTTAAAAGCTATGTTGTCATCAATCAAAAAGGGGGAGAATGTTGAGTCAAGAACTTTTAATGATCGTTTTGATTAATGACGAGAAGAAGCTTCATGATCGACAAAAAGAAGATTCAATGGTTTCATAGGTTAGAAGTTGGTTATTTAGAATATTTTATGTTAAAATCTATCCTCAAATAATCATACTTCTCATTGATTTCAAAATTATGCATGAAAACTCGTTTTTATTGTATATTGACAAAAACAGGTCAATCTGTTAAAAATAACAGGTCAACCTATTTTTAAATATAACAGGTCAACCTGTTAAAATTGACAGGTCAACAGCTTTTTGAAATAACGGTCAAAAACCTGTCAACCTATTAATTTTTCCTGTCGACCTATTTTTGAATTTCATGAAGAGTCATCTTCTTTCTTGAAAAGTTGCATCCATTTCTCTTCATTTAAAATCATTTCTTTTGATTGCAACTTTTCACCAATAATTGCAACTTCTCAATTACTATAAATACATCAGTTTTCAATCAATCAAATCACTGAATTTTCTCTCCATTCTCTGATCTATATTGTATTATTCTTAGCATTCAAAAAGCACTCAAAAGCATTCGATTATTGTTTGAATCTCCAAGCATATTTAACACACTTGTGATTCAACTCGATAATCCACTTCCATATCTTTGCAAACATCAATATATATTTGAGGATAAGATTATAGGAAGGTTGTACTCGATCATTGACTAATCAGTGTTGAAGAAAGAACACATTCAAGGTCAAACTCTTGTAATCGTCTTGTGGGTAAGCTTGTAGCCCGTGAAATCAAGTGGGTAAGCTTGTAGCCCGTGAAATCAAGTGGGTAAACTTGTAGCCCGTAAATCAAGTAGTGTTGTGAACCTGTTCCTCCGGGTGAAGCGAGGGTGTTGTTTAGTGAAAAGCCGAAGAGGAGCTTCGGGACTGGATGTAGGACGGGAGGTCTGAACCAGTATAAAAATCCTGGTGTCGTTACTCTACTTTACTTTATCTACAGCATTTATATTTGTTAGTAATATATTTCTTGTTTGCGAATTTTTTACCTGCGTAACTATTGAATAGCTTAAGTTATCACATACATTCCGCATAGCCATGTTATAGATCATGCACAAGTCGTACACAACCGACTCTTTCAACTTCTGTAGGAGTGCTAGGTTGCTTCCAATCTCGAATGGCTATGATTTTTCTTGGGTCTACTGAAATTCCTTTCTTCGATACTACATAACCGAGGAATTTTACTTCTTCTTGCCAGAATATGCATTTAGAAAATTTGGCTTTTAATACATTCTTTCTCCGAATTTCCAAAACTTCTTCCAAATGCTTTGCATGCTCATGAGTAGACTTAGAGAAGATCAAGATGTCGTCAATGAAAACCAGCACAAATTTATTCAAGACATCACAGAATACTCTGTTCATTAAATCGACAAAGTAAGTAGAGGAGCATTACATAAGCCGAACGGCATACTAACCACTCATAGAATAAGTCTAGACCTCTGATAGTTGTCAAAGGAACACACTCTTCAACAATACGCACTTGATGGAAACCGGTAGCTAGGTCCATTCTAGTAAACACTTGCGCTCCATTCAAGCGATCTAATAAATCATCAATGCGCGACAATGGATAGTTTTTCTTCAGTGTCCGCTTATTGAGGTCTCGGTAATCCACACACAATCGGGGAGTACCATCTGACTTTGAAACAAACACCAATACTGCACCCCAATTTGAAAAGCTAGGCATGATCAGACCTTTCGACAAAACCTATTTAGTTTGATTGCTCAATTCTTCTTTCTCTTTTAATGTCATTTTCGAATAGCATGCACAACTGGCCTTGCATTCGGAACTAAGTCAATCCTTAAGTCAATTTCTCTTCGCGGAGGTAAGCTATCAACTTCTTCAAACACATCCGCATAATTTTTAACTATAGGAATATTTTCAATAGAAGTTGGAGTAACTTCTAGAGAAGACCAAAATTCTTTTCTATCAGTTTTGAGTCGTGGCATGGAATAGAAATAATATTCGCAAAATTTGTCTTAGCCTTAACAATTCTTTCGGCGCAAAATACTTCAGCCTCATACTTCGTTGGCCAATCCAGCCCAAGAATGATATCAAATTCAGAGAAATTCATGATGATTAAATTGAAAGGAAACTGATTATAAGAGAAGGAGATGGGCAATTTACATTATAAATTGAGAACAAGAGAACCTCCTATTGGATTATGGACACTAATCGATTCTTTGATATTCTTTAGGGTTAACTTTAACTTTTTAACAATGTTACTTGAAATGAAACTTCGTGATGCACCAGTGTCAAATAATACTGTAACGGGAATATTCTTAATAGTAAGGGTACCTCCCAAAACATCTGGTTTACCTGCTCCTTCGGACGAAGCTGGTGCACTCGTTCCATCACACACGTGGGCCACCTCAGACTTCTTCAGCAATGGACAGTCCTTGATAAGATTCCCCAGCTTGTGACAATTAAAGCATTCCTTAGTACCACGAGGATTCTGATTGGGCCCTAATTTATTCCTCCTTGGCCTCTTTGGAGCTTTGCATTCATAATTATAGAGTCCGAGTTTCTGGCAGTTGAAGCATTTGTCTTTGGCCCTTTTATTCTCTTGAGGCTTAGCTGCTGCAGTGTTGCTCGCCTCGGGCTTCTTATCAACTTGTTTCCTCTTGTTATTAGCTTGATTTCTTTCACGGTCCTATTGATAATTTCTCTTGTCAATCTCCCCATATCTACAAGCCATCTCAATCACTTGGGCAAATGGGAGCTCAATATGTGTCGTCAACCTATTATGATACTTCCTCGAAAGACCATTTACGAACCACTTGTTTTTTCTGGAGCGGGTCCTGAATCAATTCAGGTGCATATCGGGAAAGCTCTTCGAATCTTATTACATACTCAGTAATAGTGTAATCCCCTTGTTAGAGATTAGAAAATTCATCATGCAGACGCTCGACTTTTTGCCGAGGGATGAACTTCTCATTAAAGAGCTCTTTGAACTTCATCCAAGTCATATCCGCATCAATATCATCAATTGCTGCTGTCTTCCACCAAATTAAAGCCTCTTCCTTTAGCAGCTATGATGCCATGAATCTCTTCTGATGGTCCTCTAGTTCCAAGCTCGCAAAAATCTTCTCGCATGTCTTTAGCCAAGCCTGAGCCTTATTCATTGTCTCACGGCCAGTGAATGGCACGGCTCCCAAATTATTAAATTTCTTAGCCACTTTATCCAGGTCGAAAGGTTGCGGGGGTGGTGGTGGTGGCATTACAGCCTCTAGATTAGGTTGGTTCTAAGCAACGGGGATTTTACCCCTTCACTGGCCTCCGCCTGCTCTACATCTACCTCTAGCTCTAGCCCTTGTACTCATCTCAGTCAGTTCTATACCATCAAGTAAAGAGTCATACCAACAAAAATGATAATTTTTAAGGAATGGTAAAAGTAGAAGGACATATGGATAAATGATGATGTAATGACTGATTATTATGTGCTATTTTATTGTGCTCATTCTAGGACATTACTAATCCTATCTCTAATGAGGTACTCACCTTAGAATACTACTGATTATATTTTGACTAATTGTTTTAAATATGTTATACTCCGGAGCTAAGGTTAACCATTAGCTCTGATACCAATTGTGATAACCACGGGATTCAGACCCCCGACCTCTCGGAAAGCAATACCACGCACTAACCATTATGCTAAAAGATCTTTGTGTTAGCTTTTCAAGAGGGGTGTTACAGAGCCAAGGTTACAACTCAACCTTCAGCTCTGGTACCACTTGTAACGACCCACTTTTTCCGTATAGTAAGCCGACACCTAACAAACCGTGTCAACTCAAATTACACAGAAAAGGCACATTATTAATAGAAAGAAGTTAAAGTGTGAGAGAAGAAAGAAAGAAATATTAGAATATGTAGATCAGAATCTCACAGCGGAATGGAAAAAATATTATATATCAAAACTCTTTATACAAAATGAAACAGGGTATATATATTATTACCACATCAGACTATACATTCACATCAAGCAATACACACAATGGAATAAACAAGTACTGGTAAATATAGGAATATATCTCAACTTGAGCTCTTCTTCTGAAATTCCAAGAGAAACCTAACCTGAAAATATATTCAGTCTGACCCAAGCACATTTGAAGTAAAGAAAAATTCACCTGGATCAGTCTAGAATACTTTCAGTGATAAATTCATATGACAATCAGCTTGCTTAACTTTAGAACACCCTTTCTGAAAGAAAATGATAATAGTAAGACTAGCCCACACATAAACACATATGGTTTTTACCTTACTTTAACCAAAACATTTTTGATATATCAAAAATCCAGTGATATTATAATAGTGTCTATCATATCACAAGTAAATAGCCATCTAGCAGAGCGCTTGCATCTCATGTTCTACGTATTCATTATAAAATCAAAAACCGCAGGGTGCTTATTGGAGATTGGATTCCAACTATGACAAGGTATGGGAATACCTTCCGATCAGTGTACTCTAGAAGGGATACACTGGGGTTCGGCAAGAACATTTTGCAACTCGGCCACACATGACAATCCACTCACTCAGCTTGAGTCACTACAACAGATTTAGCTTTGGATAGCAAGTGAAAAACGCTATAATAACTTTACATAGCATTAGTGACGACGCTATATATCATGTTATAATAGCCCTGATATATGTCATAACTCAAAATTAAATGCTATTGTATCAAACATTTTATAGCACATATTCATCAGTATGAAAAGTATTTCATAGCGTTTCACGCCTGTTGTTTTATTTGTCTTACGAAAATTTCATTTTATTTTTGATAGCGTTAGGAATGTTGTCATAGCAAGTATTCAATGATATAAAATAGTTTTCCATAGCGGTTTAATTTTTCATAAGCCTTCCCTTCTGCTATTATATTTTTTTCTATAGCGTTATTCCTTTGATATGATTTTTTATAGTGATTCGCCTTCTGTTTCCATAGAGCTCATTTACCGCTATTAATATGTTTAATTTATGGCAATTTTTTTTACTGTGGTGCTCTTTCTTAGGTGCACTATTCTCTTTGAATCATGCACATTAAAGGAAATTAAACAGTAAACGATACAAAACTATATATTCAACAGCAAAAAAAAATTCAATACCAATGGCATAATCGATTTCAACAGACAAAATAAAAATAGTCATACAATATATGATATAGCCAAGTAAATAAGTCTAAACATAGTTGATGGCTGAATAATCTAAACATGCTTCCCAAACAAAATTACATCAAAAATCCCTTAGTCTTCGACCTGTAAGCTTGTGCATATTATATATTTCAAAACCTGCAATTCACACTAATTCAAGTTAGCAAGGTGCAAGTTTTTGAGGTGCCATTAAAAGGTGTATTGCCTATGAAACTTTGAGTTTTGCTGCATTCAAATTTTAGGGTCCAATTTACCAACAATTAAAAGATCATTGTAGAAAATGCACACCAGCACTATTTTTTTTCTGCAATTGATCACATGGAATAAAAATGCGTAATTGATTATAAAAAAAATAAATGATAGCTAAGGATAGAGTTTTTTCCGCAAATATTTTTGTATGCCCACGGCAGCATTGTGAAAAATGAAAAGATAGCCACTTATCAAATATCCAGCTTTAAAATACTTTTAACAATGCTCCAAAAGTAAACTTGGTACTTAGCTAGCTAAAATGTGTAATTAATACTTCATAATATTCCCGTTCCTAAAATCTGAAGAATCTAAATTGTATTGCAGACAAACTGAAGTGCGCTGAGGTATTGAAACCTGATTCTCTGATAAACTACAAGATGGAATTCTCACCTAGTACAACCAAACTTTTGGCTCAAAATTGATATTATCAACTGAGAAGAAAATTATACAACATTTCTGCCATTTTACCAAACACCCTTACCTTAGTTCGAATCACGCTCAAGAACAGGTCAATCCAAGGCAAGTTATGCAGAGCGTCCCTGGGAAATGAACTTGTAAGTAATCTCATCAAAAATAAATTCATATGCCTGAGAACCATTTGATCTTAATTACAAACATGCACTCGGTAGTATTTTTTTCGTATAAAGTAATATGTTAAGCTAACACCTTAAAATGTTCCCAGTCGTACTGAATTCATGACAAACTATCCACCAGGAAGTACATTGGATGTTCACATGAAAAACCAATTCATGTTTTCTCCCGAAGCAAAAATGAATGTACCAAGCACCTGAAACTATATAGAAACCTGTAAACAAAGCAAAACATAATATTACATGAATATTACAATAATCAGTTAACATTAAACTATTACTTGTGACCAACTTCGCATGCTCACAACAATATATCAGATCCTATACAAATTGTAGCAACTGCAGTCAACCTCAAAAAACAAAATTCATTACCAACAGTATACCGCATCTCAATAGAGAAAAAGACCATGGTAGGAAAAAACAAAGGCATTTTTATATTGTGATCCCACTGTCAACACCAAGAACCTAAAACATTTTAAACAATTCATTTTTTAGGAAATAAATAAATAATACATTTAGTTACTTATATAAGAACAGTACAAGAAATGGAATATTTACTAAGAACAGATAACTCAAATAAATTTTGTTTTTCTCTTTTGAAAAGATGGTACATCTATACTTATATGAGAATACTGCAAGTCATAAATAAATCGATGATCAAGCGATTTGATATCGCTTAAATTTGAATTTGCTTCCTAGTTTTGATAAAATAGAGTGTTTCATTTTTTGCATCTTTTTCAGGACAAAAAGATTTTTATGCACTAACCATAAAAACTCCTATCTGGCAAACCTCAGTTGACATGGAAAATTTTAGAATATATATTACTTGGAATAAGCCTTTGTTGCTTTTTTTATAAAAGGAAAACATGATTTGCATATCAGTATTTCATCTTGTCTGTACCTATACATTAATTGCCATGATTCTGTTATGCCTTCTTTTGTTAAAATCTTTTTCTACAACATAAGATACATAAATTTTCACCATCAGATGGAACCTTCTCTTTGTATCTATACAGACAATGAACATGCTGGCTGGAAATTATTAGCATAAACTTTGGTGGAAATGTATTTTAATGCTAACGAGGTTGGAGTGGATAGGTATAAACTTGCACTGTCTCCTCATAACTACTGTAACGAAACTATGTAAATCTTCACAGAAAATAAACTCACACATAAATGCAATATTTAAAACAAAAATGTAGCCAATTATAGTTTTAGTGCAATTTAGTTAGAATTTTGGGTACTTTCCAATCGATGTCACTTTATTAGCAAGCATATTTTCTCACTATTTTGTTATTTTTTTCCTAAATTTCTGCAATTTTGTTAGTATTTTAAATGGAAAGTGTTTGATTTCCTCTGGCATTTGAAAACATTACAGAATGTTAAAATTTTAAAAACATATATTAGCAACACATTACATATATGTGTAAGGTTAATTAGGCACTTTCCTTGCAGGCTAGAAAGCAAATAATTAGTGCAACATGTCATAGGAAAAAAAAATCAAATTTGCTACCGTTAAGGTGATATCCTGACCTGTTGACAAAAATAAATTAATTAGCTTAGTAACTTATTTAACACAGGATGTTTCAGTATATTTGTATTTTGTTCTGATTTTAATTGATAAGGATGGTGTTAACAAAAATGGCAGTATATCAATATAAATTGAAGATTGACTATCTTACCCATTGACTGATACAATCAACATAACAAATAAAGAAGAGTAGTTATATATGCAATGCTAGATGACAAATTATAATATTGCAAGTTTGGACATGGATGCTTCTCCTTACACATTTCTTGCTAATGCAAATTATGGAAATTAAGAGCTTATTTACTAGTGTTGCTTCAACCCCACATATTAGCTTCATTTGCAAACTTGAGAATTTTTTTTAAACTGCATATGCCTAGTAACTTTGAAATCAGACCAAAAAAAAAAAGTTTGATATTCTTACCTAATATATACCCAACTACCATATTCATTCCAACACAGTAATTAAAAAACCTTTAAATTAACCATGTTAATAACATATTTCATAATTTAAGACATGTATCAGAGATGCAAAACATACACAAAAACACAGTATGTAGTCCAAATATTTTGTTAATAAATATTCCATAAAATGGATATTATTTTCTTGTATTGTAGGTTATGACGTCATTTGTTTAGACAGTTCAACAATAAAAATATGGCATCCTTTTATGCACAGGCTCTGAATTCTAAAATATCCCTAATAGTCAAAATGCAACGTATCAGATTAAGATATACTAGAAGTTGGTTAGTAGAAAATATGGACAATGCATGAGAAATATCTAATCACTTAAATATGCATTCATGCGAAACAGGAAACGGTACACACACACATACACACACACACACACACACACACACACACACACACATATATATATATATATATATATATATATATATATATATATATATATATATATATATATATATATAGAGAGAGAGAGAGAGAGAGAGAGAGCCCGTACATAAATTAATTATCTAAATAAATTATGATTAATTTTGATATGTCATGGTCATATTATCTAAATAAAAAAATTGCAGATTTATCGCAAACTGAAAGCTTTGAGATAAATTAAGTAGAATGACAAATGCACATGAAGAGAATGAAGTTTCACCCTTCGATAATCTTGATTTCAAATGGATCTAGGTTGCATAAAATGTGACATACTTGACGAAAATGATTTGATCTCGGCCTTATTTTTTGGAAAAGGAGTTTATCGTTACTTGACGAAAACGAGCAGAACAGCTGTGCGTGATTTATGAGCGGAACAGCTGCGGTAAGCGAAGACGTGGGACATAGCGGTTTGAATTTGATTTAGTATGGTTACAACAATTACTTTGGTTTCAGATATTCAATTTTAAGTGAATGAAAACAACAACTAGCATGATAGAAAGCGAAAAATGGTTATAATATGCTAGTCACAAGAATATGTCGATTCTGAGGATGCTTTATATTTTACTTCTAATTTCTGACAATTTGAACTTCCATATTTAAATATTATAGTAAATAATATTTATGCATTGACTATAGTTAAAACATTGGCATAGAATATAGAATAAATAGCAAAAATTACCACTCAGACATTAGCTTATGTACTGAAGACCAAAGTCAATAGGGTTAGCACCAGCGGCAACAACAAATGTGGACAATCGATTTGGCAACTGTCATTAGTAATAACAAGTTAATTGATATGTTTATGGAAAAATAAAATGAAATATATAATATCTTGTAACCTTACCCAGGAAAGAATAGCATCATCCCATCAAATTAACTATTTTTGTCTTACCCCTTCGGACAAAACAATAGCCAAGCAACACAACATGAACATTCCAACTCCAGCACCTGCGTTGCATCCATTTTAGTGTCCATTGAAGCTTTTCTATCAATAGCATTTTATAAGTTCAGATCACAAGATATCAGTGGAAGTTATAAAGATATTTAAACAAATTTTATTTATCCTTTTATGGTAGCAAGTGCCTCCTAGTATTAGATTATTAATCTATAAAGTAGCAAGTATGTATTCAAGATGCTTTTAAGCAAGCGATGTTAATGTGTGATATTGATCAAAATCAAATTATTTAGTGATCTATTTGCTTAAATTTGATTTGCATAATCATGATCCAAGTGCATGTCTGCATTCAAAGATCACACACCACACTACAATTGATAATATATACATAAATGCTTCATCATTTGATAAAATGTGCTAAGTGATGACAAGCATCAACTTCTCATTTTCCAAAAATGTTATGCATAATTGGTATAGTTAATATCCGGATTTAAAGAGGTCTATATATGTAAAATAACAATCTTTGATATGTGCCATTAAAACACATATTAGCACTTCTATGTATTCAATAATTACGAAATATAAATGATTTCAATTATATATATTTGCAAGAAAAAAAGGAAAAGAGAGAACCAACGTTTAGTATTTGGATTGAGTGGAATCTTCAACTACCGAAATTTTAGGAGTATATTCGCTATTTTCAACTGTCGCAGAAGGTGGAAGCTTGCCAACAACAATCTCATGGACTATAGTAGACAATGGAAATAGCTATTTCCACCCTCTATGGCCAACCTGCACTATGTTATATTGCCAAAGATATATAGTATAACTATGTACCTAAGTACCCAATTTCCAAAAAATAAAATAAAGTTGTAATGTGACGGCTTGTTCCTGTACTGATTCAAAGTTGAATACCCTGCATTTAAGTTCTTACTATGAATTCTTTTGACATGTACCTGTAATTTTTGACCCTGCAATAACTCAGCATCTAACTCATCAAAAGATCTGCCATCTAAAATACATGCAATTGTACTTTAGAAAACACAATCCTTTACAAATTAGGAGCTTATTCTACACATACCTTACGCCAAAAGCCCCGACTACTTTTCTGTTTCTTTCTCCAACTGCAAATAAATTAACAGTACTGCACTACTAGATATTGAATTTTATAGCACATTAAAACCAAAAAGGTTTATAAATTTTTCATACAGCATGTTGTGATCAGATTTGCAACTCCACAGCTCACAAAGAATGTTCCATCTTTAACTGAAGGAAACAAAAGCTTAGACAATGCACGCATTTCTCTCAAGCCAACTCTTAATTGCTACCTGACAAATATTTATATGATATATCAGATCAAATGGCCTTTAAGTTTTATAAAACTTAGTTAATTTTTCGAATTTTTTTATAGAACTTGATTAATTTAAGTTAATTCTTATAAACTTTGTTGATTTTTATAAACTTATCAGATTTTATGAATTTTCGACAACACTACCTTTGCACCGTTAGTGCTTTCCCGCACACCCCTATTCAATATACATTTACACGATCAAACAAGAATGGATTAATGCATATACAACAAAATATACTTTGTAATGGCGTACGCAATTAAATGCATAAAAGATACCTTTTACTAATAATTTTTGCTAGCAATCTTCCATACAGCAAAGCGATGTTCTGTGTACCTATATAGAAAGGTAAAAAGGAATAATTAGGATGCAAAATGATGGCACATTTTATATGAAATTGCTACATGTTTGGCAAAAGTATATTTTTAGTCAATGCCTAAAAGAATATCATAGCTTGCCATGGGAGATTTAATGCATGTAATATAATAACGAATCATATCTTTCTTAGTAAAGATTGCATCGATTTCAAACAAAAAAACAGAAATAATGGACAAAAAAGGTGTTACCTATAGTAATTAACTAACTATGTTTTTGTTTTCTTGGAATATAGATGTAGTAATCATTTTCTTTCTTCGTTACTGTTTTTTCCTTTTTTCTTTCGGTTTTTCCCCTTATTTGTTGTTCGTAACAGAATAGGGCCCTTGTTATTGTTTGCTTTCAAATATATTTTGCTTCAAGCCTAATTAGCATATTCCTTTACTTTGGAAGTAATGCTTTTAGTAATCTAACATTTTAATTAATACATAGCCTGATACTCTAACTGACAACAAAAAATATACTGACCTGAATAGAAACCTGTTATTTACAAGTGAGCTTTGAGTGTTTTCAAAGTACAAGGCCCCATCTTAATACATTCATTGTATTTGGGTCTACCCAAGGTCCGATATTGGATCCGATACAGTCGCCTTCTCGCCTTCTCTTTGACATTTGCACAAGCCTCCAAGAAAAACAATCACCTTTATTGTATTAAACTCATATCCACAGCAATACCAAACTTGGAAACAAAATATATAATACACTTTACACTGCGATTTGTAAATTACGACAATAGCACTATAATGCTTCACTCATTATGAGTCACTAACATTTATTTCCAAAAATATGTTAAGAACTTACATGCCTCATAAATCTACCATGTCTTGTTAATGCCAGTTCAAGTATATCTAGCAAATCAGTAGCAATCATTAGTATTATGCCCTATATTAAAATTTGCAGTCAGTCGAAATAAGTCAAACTAAATATTAGTTTAAACTATGAAATAACCAGAACAGTGTTCGATGGTTCCTCATTTCGTTCAAACCTGTCCATTTCAGCCAGTAGTCGATGCAAAAAAAATTGGTTTGTCTTTCCCACTATTTTCTAGTAGATCTAATAACATCGGTCTGATAAATGAAAATAATGATACACAGTGCCGAATAATAAAATCTGCATACGGTGAGTAATAAAGTATTTAGCAAGTGACGGGATATCAAGTTATTAAATATTATGATAGAACTTTCATTAAAAGTATAGAATCAAAATATCACCTATTTTAGACAATTCCATCGTTGATTTTGGATACAGTGTAGAATTTGGATTCACCGCATCGGGATGGTCGATTGTAGGATGCTGGAGTGAATCGGTCGATCTACTGGTGTACTGAAAAGACGATGGTGGAATGCTGGAGTGAATTCGATAAATGGATTTTCTGTAGTTTCTCGAGCGAACGGAAGAAATTAGGTTTTCGTTCTTTAGGTATTCGACGAGATTTTGGGGGAAGTGATGGACTAAATTTTTATTTTCGCAGGTCTGGTCTTCACTTTATCTTTTCGCTCCCGCCTTCTTGACAAGCAGTAGTAACATAGCGGAAGGTAAATATAAATAGCACGATTTAAACCTTATTTCTATTATTTAGTTTATATAGCACAATTTATTTGTTATTTTCTTTTCTTTAATTACTTTATTATAGCTCTTTAATATTAAACTATGACACAATGCAATGTATATCATATTTTCTTGTAGTGAGTATATTGAATATATTGTCACCAACAGTCGGTACTGACATAACCATTCCAGGCAGATACAGAAGCGAAAGAAGGAAAAAATGAAATTTTCTAGATCGGTGATAATATACCCTGCTTGGGTGCGAACCAACTAGCCCTGTTGTCTGCCCGATTTTTGTTATTTCCCGGATGTGAGGCTTGAGGCTACGTTTACCTTCTTAGAACATATGGTCACCATTCACTTTGAATGCCTTATCATCAAATCCGTCAAATCACCAGTTGATTTTCTCAAAAATATTACGGGTATAAAAGCTAAGAGAAACAAATTTGTCCACCACGAAATGTAATATCTTAAAAAGACCGTCGTATGTGATCCGTTAGGCCTACTCTGTCATATATTCGTCCACACAAGTTGTCCCGGGTCTAGACAAACCAAAGGCACTATCTTGTAAACAGAACAGCTCTTGCATTTTACTCCATCTTCATACATGTCTCTGCATATCAGTTTTGCACGCAACATTGGTTCAAAGTGGTTTTTGGTCTAGTTCTCATCCTAGTCTCTTCGAAATAACATGTCAAAAAGGTCCAATAATACATCATTGATAGTTTGGTGTTATAACTATCAATCTCAAAACAGTACGACCAAGTATATTAGCAGCTCGAGTCCTTATTATCCAAAATCATTCATTAACTCTATCAATCCTTGAAAACATCTCATCGATTTAAAATCAATTACATTCACTTATCTCGACAATCATTTGTGTTCCATTATTTGGAAAATAAAATCCACATTCTTAATGTATTTACCAAACTTCCATTTATCGCAACATTTCCTTTAAAACTCCTTTTATTTCCTTAACTTGGAAATATAATGATATCATTACAAATCTCAATTCTAATTAGGGCCAAAAAATGTCAAATAATATTTTACTATTATATAAAACAATGGTTTTATCAAGCTCCAATTCGTCGATTTTCACTTTATAATGACGCTTAAGATAATATATACTTATTATTTCAAATATTATCTTCCAATTCCTACTCAAAATATCTCTTTTCCATTTCATTAGAAAAAAAATCTCGCCTTTACTTAATATTCCGAAACATATCATTTCTCGAAAATAGTGTTATATATCTAATCAATTGGTATAAAATCAATCACATTTCAATTTTATCAAACAATGTTGAATTACAAATTGTTTTACTTTTAAAACCAAACAGTTTATTTATATTTCAATATCTTGCCAAGATCGTTGCATTATTACATTTCAAATCCTAGAACTAATGTTGCAATATTCCTCTTATGGAAACGATAATTTAATTCCAACATCCTTTTCCGTTACAAACTAATATCATCCCTCGATAATAGTGAAGTCGTTCAAGTTGGGGTATTTTATTTACCTCTCAGACCTTGATCGACAACGTTCTTGTATCATAATAGATAGAAGTTCGTAACTCCAAAAACCCATATTACCTAACCAAATCTTACTACAAACTCTGTTCCTTTTTTAAATAAATTCTATTTAAGAAATAATTTCTTAACTTCGTTATTAACTGAGTTTAAAACAATTTAATTCTTCATTAACTAAATGGATTAGTTGATTACCTAATTAAACAATAACAAACACATTAATTCAATAACCATTTAAATTTGTTAAATAAAAAGGTAATTAATATTTAAGAATCTTATAAATTTAAGCAATTATTCATTCATGGCCACTTTTTGGTCAAACAGTTGACTTAGTTAACCCTAATCTATCAGTTAACTTATTAAATGACTTTCGATTATTCCTTCCTTATTAGATAGTTAAATTAATTTAATAATATTGCAAAATCATTTACTTAAATATAATTATTCCAAAATATTAACCTGTAGGTTAGTTACAGTTCCATTTGCTTATACAACTGATTTAAACTTTTAATCGGTATTATATAATCATTCATAATATTTTAATAATTTTATTTTTAAACATTGACTTGTTTTTAAAACTTCATTATAAAGTCAAAAATATAATTAAAAATCTATTTTTGGTTATATATTAAATTTTATAACTTAACTTTGTTAATTCGTCGAAGGACAAATCAACATTTAAACAAAAAGGTGGATTCTAGGCTGTTTGCTGCCAATCCCCCAATTTATACTGTATATTGATTCAAATCACAACAACTTTGAATTTCGATTCAATATTAACATCCAAACAGGTTTTCATTATTAACAACGTTGGATCCCTCCAACCTGTTCTTCCCAGCATCGCAGCTTATAATATTGTTTTATAAACATATATGAAATAGAAATCTATTTTAAATCATTCAACATAATTAACGACAATTATCAGTCAAACAATAATCAACTAACAAACCAATAAACCATCTAATCCATCCTATCACAGTTTATACTAATAACGATAAATTATAATAATACGAATTTAACACATGATAATATTTCAGAAAGCGTGAGAGTTAACTCACCGGTTGTTTTGATCGGCAATTCTGGTTGTTTTTATATAATTTCAAATGAGCATTTGAAACTATATAAAATTCCAATTCCAAACTAGTTTGATAGCGTAGCCTCCATTAATACAATCCCAACGGATCTTGTTTCGTCAAATTCCGTTCATGTATGCAATAGTTATACCTATTACAAGGTTGAATTAATTTACAACATTGTTTAATATTATTTAATAATATTTAATCAAAGCTTACTAAAACATAACCCGCAATTAGCTGCTAACCTCCTTTCTTTCCCATATGCTACAGTTTGAACCTGCTTCAAACAACTATGGTCGACCTTCGAGCCTCCCTCTCAAGGCCAACTTCTCAAGAAATTCTTAACTGAATGCACCGTCCTCCTCTTCTCAGGAGCTTCCTTCCATATACCACAACCTCATGCCGTAACTCCACTATAAAATGCGTTCTCGTCCTCACTGTGGGATTCAATGTCCATCACGACAACTTTTGTCGTCGATTTCCACGAAATGTAACCACAACCTCACCTTGCCAACACACCAATATTTGTTTCTACGCAGAGATCACTGAATGTCTCCCACCCCCATAAAACAAACTGTAGTATTTCAGAAGCTACAACGAAGTAGCTAACAATTTTAACATAGAAATCCTTCAAAGCTTCAGCACACGTGCGCCAATCACTTCTGACCCCCACATCGATGTCGGAACGACCTCCGGTCCCTTCTAGCTCAGGCAATACCCCCCCCCCTTATGTCGACGTCTTATTTATATTGGTGTGAAACTTATGGTTGTTGATTTTAGAAATTTACACAAGGGTATGAAGCTTTTTTGAATACAATCCAAACGAATTAAACGATTTTCCATTTCGGTTTGATTTTGGATTTCTTTAGATTTTCCCTTGAAATTAAGGATGCTGCAGAGAATCAAAAACGAGAAAGTAAATTTGGGGTTTAGGGATTTCACCATGGTGTATAATATAGGTAAGTTTATTATTTTTATTAGATTTTTAATTGATTTTTTTATTTGATTTGTCTAGCGATATTTTTATGAAGTGACTAATGATTTTTATTCGTGTCTATCGCCAATTTCGAACAACATTTATTGATTCCTGTGGTTACATACAAACTCCATTCGTGATGAAAATAGATGTCATGGTATAATTTGAAGTTATGGTGCTAATGAAACTTGTTTGTCAAATTCTGAGACCGTTTATTTAAACGGCGCTTGTTCGAGTCCAAATGGTCGTTTTATTTGCATTTAGTTTTTCTATGCTCACTCAATAATTCCAATTGACACGAAACTTGAAATCTAGCAATAATTAGCTATTACGGTCTTAATAAAATTTGTTTTGTTGAAAACAGAGATCGTTTGAATAAATTCCCTTTTTGGGGGGTCCAATTTAAATTAAAATAAATTGATTAAAAAATACCTCAACATAATAATATTAAAATATTATAATCAGTCAAACCTGAGTAGAGTTTCATATATTTCCAAAATAAAGTACTTCTAATTGAATTCCAAGCTAAAACATTATTAAAAATATTAAAATACCTTTTATTTTATATTAATAATCATTATAATTAAAAAATGAATTCCATAGCGGCTATTTTAAAATTTATTTTGGACATAAAAAAAATCTACAACATGAAAACTCGATTTTTCTCTTCCATTAGAAAAATATTATCCAATAGATTCAGATGTTTCTTGTTTCGAAGAAATTCGACTTATATTGGATCTTGCACACTCATTTAAAGTTCAAAACATTACATTACGAACTACCGCGCCACTGTAGTTCGTTTTACAATTAAATTATAAATTAAACTTTCAAACGTCGTTTAATGAACGAAATCGTTAATATATTTCAAAACTAAATAACATTAAACCCTTTTAAATCGCCAATTCACATTATATTGCAAATCCAACAAATTACGACCAATCCAGAATTTAAATTATTATTTTATTATTTATATTACTAAATATTCAAAATTATTGAATTCAAGCCTTCCATGTCTAGCAACCCCTTTGTTTGGGATTTACGGCTTAGTTGTTGTTGTTATTGAATTCAAGCCAATTAAATTCTAGAATAACAATTAAAACTATTTAAAAATATTATATTAAATGGTAAATAATCTGGGTCTTTACATTGATGCGTAAAGGTGTTGAGTTATTTATTTGTGATTTTATTTTCCATGCAAATTTGCATGTGATCTATTCACTTGGCTTTGATATGATTCTTGATATGGACTGGCTAGTGCGATACGAGGCCAGATTTATTTGGGGGGGGGGGGGGGACCTTATATTTGAGACATCCAAAATCGCCTACTAAGTTGTCGCCTATTCTTTTGGACATCGATCACGACATAGAAACATCCTTAAATTATCTTCATTCTAGAGACAATAATAGTGATGATGTGTCTCATATCCCAGAAGCGTGTGATATTCTAGATATTTTTGAGCCAGTTTTGGGGTTGCTGCCCAAGCGGGAGATCGAGTTTTGTATTGATCCAGTTCCTAGTGCACAGCCTGTTAGTCATCGTCCTACTATAATGTTGACTAAAAAAATGAGGATCTCAAGAAGCAGCTTCTCGATCTTGAGTCAAACTAGTTCATTCAATCTAGCTCCTCATCTTTGGGTGCCATTGTAGTACTTATATGGGATTCTGATGGTATTCTTAGGCTATGCATCAATTAACGCAAGCTTAATGTGTTAATCATTAAGAACCTCTATCCATTACATATGATCGATGACATGTTTGATCAGTTGAGTGGAGTGAGGGTCTTTACATAGCATAACCTCGCTATAGCTTTACACCAGCTTCGTGTTGTAGAAGACAACATTCCTTTCACTGCTTTTCACACTTGCTACAGATCTTATGAGTGGCTCGTTATGCCGTTTGGCTTGATGAATGCACCTGCATATTTTGTGGATCTCATGAATCATGTATTTTTAGAATTTTCTTGATAATTTTTTTTGCATTTAATGATGATATTTTCATTTATTCTAAGTCTGAAGCTAAGCATACCCATCATTTAATGATCGTTTTGAGTACTCTTTGCCATCATCAACTCAAAGTGAAACTATCTAAGTGCCATTTTTTGGAGAAGCGGATAAAGTTCTTAGGCCATGTTATATTTAGTGATGGCATTTTAGCCGATCCATCTAAGACTGAAGCCATGAAAAATTGGAAGAGTCCTGAGATTATTACTGAGATTCACGGCTTCCTTGGATTGGTGGGTTATTACCCTCAATTCATTCGTGACTTCTCTTGCAGTATGCTTCCTCTCATTGGCCTTACTCGGAAAGGCATTCGCTTCATTTGGTCTGATCATTATGAAGCATCCTATCAGTAATTAAAGGATCTTCATACTCATGTTCATGTCTTGGTGGTTCCCGAAGGGAATCAAGATCTTATTAAATATACCATTTCTAATTATAATGGTTTGGGAGTTGTTCTTATACAGAGAGATAGGGTATTTTCCTACGCTTCTAGGTAGTTATGTCCGAACGAAGTTCGGTATGCTACTCACAATTTGGAGCTTGCAGCTATTGTCTTCACCTTGAAATTTTGGTGATGTCATCTCTTGGGCAAGCATTTTATTCTCTACATAGGTCATAAGTTGCTTAAGTATCTACTTACTCAAAAGGAACTCAACATGCGACAACGGCGTTGGCTCGAGTTCCTTACTTCGTATGATATAAATATTCAGTATACCCAGGGGAAGAGGAATCGAGTTGCTGACGCCTTGACCTGTAAGCACTCAGCTATTGTTTCCATGATGATTGCTGAATGGAAAGACCTTGAGATTCTATCTATAGGTGGCATTCGTGACCATGCTTCTACATTAGATTCTCCTATGATATTATGCGGTATGGAAACTCGACCTTCTCTTTTTTATCGTATTGATGAGGCTTAGCAGAAAGACTCCGACATCTCTTCTCTTATGCAAAAATGTAAGTCTGAACCCCACGATGAAATCGAGATAAGAGATTTCAACATCAATAGTCATTGATGTCGTCTAAGAAGAAAAGACTAGTCGTGCCTTCTATTTCAGAGCTTAGGCAAGACATTATTTTTGGGTGTCACCGTTCCAAGTATTCATTCGGGCAGCAGCAAAATGTATGCTGGTATGCGTCGCTTATATTATTGGGACGACCCGAAGTGAGATGTAGTGAGTTATATAAGAAATTGCATGAATTTTTAGCTCATGGAAGACGAATATCAATGGCCTAGCGGTCTACTTTAGCCTTTAGAGATCTCGACGTGGAAGTGGGAATAGATCCCCTTATATTTCATGATGGCTTACCTCGACCGAGGTCGGGACGTAGCAGCATTTGGGTGATTGTGGACTGTCTTACTAAGTCCTTACATTTTATTCCTATCACAACGAGCAGGATTTCATCTTCTCTTCCGAGGCTCTATATTAAGGAAATCATGTGATTTTATAGTATTTTTAGCTCTTTCGTTTGTGATCGTGATCTGCATTTTATGAGGCATTTTTGGAAAAGCCTTCAGCTAGCTTTGGGTACAAAGCTAAATTTCAGCACTTCTTACAACCCATAATCCAATGGACAAGTTGATTGGGTGAATCTTTTCCTGTAGGATCTTCTTTGAACCTGTATTCTTAATTTTATGGGTAAGTGGGAGGATCATATCCCTTTAGTTGAGTTAATATATAATAATATCTATCAATCTTCCATTGGCATGGATTCATTTGAAGATTTATATGGCAGGCTGTGTCATTCTCCATCTTGTTGGCTTAAGTCCGGGGATAAGCTCATTCTAGGCCCAAATTTAATTCGTGAAGATTTTGAGAAGATCACTCTTATCAGAGAAAGGATGAAAGAGGCACAAAGTCGCCAAAAGTCCTACCCGGGAAACCATAGGAAGCCGCTTGAATTTTCTATGGATGATTCAATTTATATTCGTACGTCTCCTTTGAAGGGGTTAGGATGGTGTAGCGATACGGATTTCGCCCAGACCTAATCAATTGCTAAACCGACCAAGACCGTTTGAATCCCACATACGCTAACTCTGGGCGCACAACACATCAGAACAAATAATAGAAGACTTTTATAAACATCATATTAATGTTACATCATAGTATAGAATGTTAGAGTATATCGAAAAATAATAATACAGCAGAAGATTTATTTACAAATAATGTAATACAATGCGCAACAGAAAAAATAAACTAACACAGCGGAAGAGTATCAATGTCTGGACACAGCTTTAAGCTTCAATCCAGAATCCAGCTCAATATATATCTATAAAATAAAACTACTCGACTGCCAGCATGGAAAATAGCGGGCACCCGAGTTTGCAAGGGAAAAACAAACTACAGGTCAGTCATGGGCCTGGAATGAGAAACTCTACACTTAAAATTAACTTATATAAATGAAAAGGCAAATCACGAGACCACGCCGCTAACGTGGAATGGGTTTACCCCCATGAATGCCAATGTATAAACAACAATCAGTAATAGAGATATGGATCTACTATGCATCAATCAACATGCAATATCCCAATCTACCCATTTAGATTTATCACCACACTTAGAATTTCCAAATCCAATTCAATTTACAGACATTATTCCTTTGGATTTTACTTCCCGATTTTTATTTCAAATCATTCGAAATACATATCTAGCTTCTATATCAAAGTAGATTTCACTTCGGGATCTCAAACCAAATCGTTTTGAAATATGAATTCCAAAACATCACAATGCATAAAGTGTGCAACCAAATATCGAGAGGTTTCTCCCATCAACGAGGCAAAGGGAACGCACTTATGCAACTCAATATAAAAGTGCACCTCCCATGATGGAGCAGGCTACACTGATGATGCACCTCCCATGCATGGAAACATACACCGCCCAAAGCCATTTAAGGCTATAACACCCGTACTTTTAGTCACATGGGTTACCCGAATCTTTAGCAAAATACTAAATCATTTCTTATCCCGAAGTAGGGAAAATTATTTCACAACATAATAATCACAAGTACTTTCAAACTATAGTACTTCACATCAGCAATTCGCACATATGATCAGTCATTATTAATCACATAACCTTTGAGCTAGTACGTCTCAAAGAAGGGTGTTAAGAAAGAGAATAAATACTCCGCCACCAAACAGATACATCATTAATAGCAACTAATCGGTTACGTATTGAACTACAATGTAAAACCATAATACATTTCGAAATCATTTCGACAACATCGGGTTTAGCCCTCGAAATCCTTTCTGTTTTATAGAACAATTTTTATAAAACATTCCCTGTCCAAAATCAGGAATAACACTTCTTTTCACTTAAGAAAAATATCATTTCAAAATCATTCCTTAAATTTGAAATGAACACAACAACATCGCTACACATCTCATAGTCAAACCGTGAAGTGTTTCACAAGATGTTAGCATACAAATATTTCTACCCAACCCAATGCTAAATGTAAAAGCATATCTTGCTCATAAACTGGTCGAGCACAATCCAAACAATCAATCACAATCAATATCAACAACCAAGTATAATTGGTTTATACCACAACTGATATTTTGGTAAATTTAATCACCATTTGTTCATTCAAATCTAATTAAAGATTTATTAAAACTCTAGTTGAGTTTTAATTTCACAAATCATTCCTTAATTATTATTCAACTTTTAGAAATTAATCATGCCATTAACTGGATTAAAGAACCAATGTCATTTAAAACACAATTCACGATAAACCCAAAAATCATTTTCCATCAAAATGGAATCTTGACGGAAATCATAACAGTATATAATCGTTATAAATTTCTGTATCAAACAAATATTATAAATGGAATAATGACAAAGCCCTTTAAATTCCATATATAGTAACCATCTTCATTCATAGAAGCTCATCTCGATTATTACCAAATTGAATTCCATTCAATTCCAATTTAATATTTTAAATTGGAAAAATTTTCTTTGGAAAATTCCATAAATTTTATTTAAAAAATTATAATTTCCAAATCATATCTTTACTGTTAATTAGGTTAAAGAACAACTGTTATTTAAAACATTGTTCGCTATAAACCCCAAAACCCAATTTGATATTAAATATAAGGCTCTAAATAGAAATAATATCGACTTATATTCAACACCAAAATTTGAAACTAACGGATATCGTACTGGAATAATGATATTAATATCTTCCAAATTCCTTAACAATATCCATATAATCATGGAATCCAATATCGAACTATTCCGAAGATTATTTCCACTTAAATCCATTCCAATTTATTCATTGGAAAATTCTGGTTATTTTAAAACCCATTTTCAAGTCCAATTTATTTATTTAAAAACATTGGATTTTTATTCTAGTTAATAACTAGTTCATTTCAATAAAAATATATTTTTATATTTTCAAAACTAGAATTCTTCATCCAAATTCTTTCCAAATCATTTATTATGATTTTACACAATTTTTCCATATTTTTAATAATTTTATTAAGGCCCTTACAGTTGGTTTCCAATAACAGCCACCAAACTACATCCATAACGACCTTTTCTGAAATTGATTTGGACATATCTAAAAAATCTAACCATTGGATTTCAAATCTCTTATATTCATTGGAATGCTCTTTTCGATACGAACCAAACGGTTCTAGTTTTAGGAGAATCCGACGGTTGGGTCTCCCGTTACATCAATTTGAAGTTAATAGTCGAAATTCGCGAACGGTCGCTGCGCGGTGCATTCTACTCAGGCTATTATATATATAATATATATATCGTCGATTTCCATTTAAATCGTATTTTATGAATTCGTTTATTAATTCGTTTTAAATACAGTTTCCGCTTCCATTTCGATTTTAAATCAAAACTGAACATTCCTTTACATGACAAATTTATACATCTCATATATATGTTAAAAATAATATTTTTAACAAACCAATATTTATTTCATTCACACTTCATACATATATATATATATATATTACTCACATTTCATATATATATTATTCACATTTCATATATATATACACACATTATTCACATTTCATATATATTTTTTATTCACACTTCATATATATATATATATATTTCACATTTCATATATATATTATTTTCATTTCATATATATATTATTCACATTTCATATATATATTTTATTCACACTTCATATATATATTTTTCACATTTCATATATATATATATATATATATATATATATTATTTTCATTTAATATATATATATATATATTGTATTCACTCTTCATATATATTTTTCACATTTCATATATATATATATTATTTTCATTTCATATATATATTATTCACATTTCATATATATATATATATTATTCACTCATCACATATATATATATATATATATATATTATTCACATCTTATATATATTTTTTATACAATACATATATAATATAATCATCACAATCACAACACAATACAGTCAATCAAATCATCTATGGCTTGTACAATAAATAATGTAAGGAGCTACTAAGCCCCGTCTGCAACCTATGTTATAATAACTGTAAAATAATTTTAGTGAGAGAGAGTTCTCACATTGGGTTCCACTCCATCTGTCTTTATTTCTGAATTTCTGTACCGTTTGTTTTTAAAATCGCCTCAAATCCAAATTTGCTCCTTTTCTGATCTAGTCAGTTCTGAAACGTAGTGCTTGAATAGAGGATTCCAACGGATCTTGAATTGCTTGATTCAGTTTTGATTTGACAAAGTTACGGGATATTAAAACTTAATTACTTACTTATAATTATCTTAAGAATACTAATAAATTAATTTAACCTAAATAAATTCTTAACCCTCATGTTTTCTTCCTCTGGTTTTCACGTTGCTCCTCCATTTACATCACTGGAGTCCGAGCGAAGGGTCCCACAACAACCGCCTTCCTCCACTCTCCTCCTTCCTCGAGCAACGTGAAGCTCGCCTACCACCATCGTTGCATAAACGATGGCGAACGGTGGAACTTTGGTTGCAAAATTCGAGTAGAATCCATAGAAGCATTGAAATTTATTGAATGGAATGGAATTGATCTAAGGAAGAAATTTGCCGATTTTAGCCTTTGATTTTTTTTAACGACGGCGGCTCCTGATATTGTGAGAGAAATTAGGGTTTTAGAAAATTAAATGGCCTATACATAATATTTAAATAATTATTTAATTCTCCAATTGGTTCAGTTGCATCGGAACACCAAATTAAACCCAACGACTGCCGCCCCTAGCCAAATACCCCTATTCCGGACATAATGGAATATGTTTTGTAGGCCAATTCGACTGTTCAGTCAGTTTTTCTTTAAATTAAAATATAAATCAATATATATTGAATTTAAACGTACATTTTAATTTACCGAGGCTACATACTGACTCCAAAAATTCTAGAAAAATAAATCTAGCTAACTTTTGACGATACGGTCCTAACAAAACTAATTTCGTCGAATTCGGAGGTCATTTTCCAGTCGATTAAATTCAAACTTTAAGTACCAAACGCGTTTAAATTTACTACGCTCACATATTAATTCCAAAAATAATGAAAATTGGAATCTAGCAATAGTTTGACATTACGGATCCAACAAAAGTGGTTTCATCGAAAAAGGAGGTCATTTGCAAAATGGTTATGTTTAAGGGCTATATATTATATTAAATTCCATAGCGAGTAATTCAAATTTTAAACTGGACATAACTTTAAATTCCCATTATGAAATCTGGATTTTTCACATTCATTAGAATGATATAATTAAACGAATTCAAATATTTTTGGTTTTACTGAAATCCGATTTATTTTGAATTCGGTACATTCAATTGAAATTTGAAATCAAATTTTCAAACTACTGCGCCACTTCGAGTTCGTTTTATAATTAAAATAAACTTATATGCTTTAACTTCGATTAAAATAAAATTTTAATCGTTATTACTTAAAATAAATCATTTTAAATATTCAAAATCCATTAAAATAGCTAAAATAAAAATTTTGAATTGGTTCTGAAAATCCGGGTTGTTACAATCTCCCCCACTTAAAATCTTTTCGTCCTCGAAAAGGAATGGAGCTGAAAGTTGTTTAACCAACCAACTCAACTTTCATTTTGGCTTTTTTTCTTCAACTTTTCAATTTCTATCAAAAATTTGGCTAACACCCTAAATTTTTGAAAAATTTCGCCATAACCTCCTTTATACGGGTTGATATTTAAAACCGCAACTTGCCTCATAGGGCCGTCAACAATCCAAAAGAAAACGAAAACCTAATTATCGTTGACTCATATTCGTGATCAAAGCATGAATTGGATCTAAAATCTGTTTGGCTCTTGATGATTATCAGTCCAGTTTATATCATTACCCTAATTGCTTTCATTTAATATAAAAAACTATCTTTTTATTTATTTATTTTTGTTTTCAAACAATCAAACTTTCGGAATAACTTGATTGGATTTATTACTTAAAATAGTTTTGGTCCCAGAGTTCGACGTCATTTACAACAACCCTTGTTGTTTAGGAAAGCCGAACGAATTAAATAATTGTTCGATTTGTTTGCAAACAAATTTTGGCGTCGTTGCCGGGGATCAAAATAATTTTTATTAGTTAATCCTTTGGGTTATATTTTTATTTTCTTATTTTTCCTTTTGTTTTCTTATATATATATATAATTCTTACTAAGATGATTGGTATTAAATTATTGATATAGCAATCTCCAAGATAAGAGGAAAAAAAAGAACTTGCCAAATTTCATTGATTTATTTCCTTTCCTTTATTTCTTTTCCTTTTTACATCCTTTCTTCTTTTACAAGATTCTTATAAAACAAATTATTTTGCATTTTTGTCATTTTTTGTGTCTTTCCTTCTTTTGTGTTTACTGCGATCTCATCATCAACCCTTTCCCAAATTCAATAATTCAGACCATAATCCCTTTCACATACCACTCAGTTCAGCACCATTCACTCTATAATATCCAATTCATTTCTGGCAAATTACAGGAAAAAAAGATAATATCTTGCCTTTCTTTTATGATTTCTTTCCCTTTTAAATTATCTTTTCAATTTTTTTCCCTTTACAATTGATTACGAGCTTTTAAAAAAATAAAAATATAATCTCCTTTCTTGCATTGCTTGTTCTCTGCTCCAAATTTTCTGATCAACACCGAGTATCAGAGCAAATCAACAGGCCATTAACCCACGGCATACGTTACCTCCATTAGTCCTGAATTTCCAAACCACCTCTCCAAGTCAATACAAATAACACAATGTAACCCCTCACGAATTCACAACCAACAATCTGCCCAAACCACATCACTGTCCCATGCCCCGTTCTGATCATCAATACCCATCCTCCACTTAACCTCATCCCCAGTCACAACACTTTACATCTCCACTTTACATCCCCAGTCACTTGCATGTACAAACCCTCCCAGCTTCACTTCCATTAACCACAAATAACCAAGCTTCCCCAATATCTTGAACACCAAACTACCAACATATCAGCACGAAGTATCTTCACAGCATCCCACCATACAGTTTTCGATCATCACAACGCTCTGTCATCACAAAATCCCAACTTCTTCTCACCACTTCTCTAATCAAAACACCAAAGCCACCCATCACGCAAAACTATACCAAACGCATACTCGTCACCCTCTTCCTCAACAGACTCCACGTCCATAGTCGTTCGCCCCATTATCGCACAACAAAAATCCGGTCAAACCAAACCGGTCACTACAACTGAAACCATCCTCACCTTTCCCCAAATTAAAGCCAAAAAAATCGCGCTTCCCTTAATCACATACAATCACATAGAGCTTCAAATCGGAAACCTTAAAGGAATTTCTTTCAAATGGGAACTTCCGATTTATTTTCTAAAATATAAAAAACAAAAAACAAGGGGGCGAAATCGAGTTGAAGCCCAGCAAGGAAAGAATTTTCTTGTGTGATTTGTTTTCCAGAGAAAAGGATGAATTTTGTTTGGAACTATTTGTTTCGGAGTAAGAACCTTGAATTTTTTTTTGTTTTGGAAGACGTGAATTTCTATTTTGACTGTTTCTTTTCGGAACGCATTTGTTTCCATTTATTTTGTTGAGTCAAGTGTTGAGTCTAGCTGAGTGAGTTTGCTTGTTTTGTATTTCTTTTGGTCAGATCTAGCTTGTTTGTCTGTTTAGCTTTTATTTTAAATTCCAATTTAGTTTTTTATTTTATTTTTTTCTCATTTCTTTTGTTCGCTCTCTCCTTCTCTCTCTTTTCAAAAAATAAAAAATGAAAAAATTCATGAGAAACAAAAAAGGGAAATTAAAGGAGAGAAACAACTTCAAGCAACAAACAAGAAATTCAAAGGTTAAGAAATCTGCAAACTGTGAATTTTCAATCATTGACGCTACTCAGTTACACTGAACGGACTAGTGATCTGAGTGAGAATTTTCTAAACTCTATAGGGTCAGCTACTGCTTGAAAAATATTTAAAAATTGCTTGTAAAGATTTCGTGTAGGTGTCGCATCTTTCTTATGAAAATTTTATTTCTACAATTTATTATTCTTTGACTATTCTGTGATTGAATATTTGTCCTGTTGATGTGTGGTTGGAAATTCTAAAATGAAAGTGGGATTACTTGAAATGTTTGTTTTTGAAATAAATTATTTTTGAAATCAAATCGAGGATTCCCCAAAGCTCATGGGACAAAATATTTGTTAAATTGATAATTAGGATTGATGCTCTCTTAGGTGTCTGAGGAACGGTAGAGTTTATAACTCAAACAGGTTCTTAAACCTTCGGCCGTGTTTCTACGATGACTCGTGGCACACTGATATCCCCAATCCGAACTTGTCCTAGACTTGTATTCATATAATCTGACATTGTTAATTTTAACATATTTTTAACGAGCTTCTTTAAAGCCAAAAGTTTTGCTGTTTTTTCAACTAAAAACTCTCTTCTTCTAGTACATGAATGATTTCCCCGTGTACAACCAAAGTTGCAATTCTTTTCAAAATTTAAATGATTTTGGTTAAAATTCAAATCAGAATGAATTTCAAGCTGAAAACTTTTCGAATAATTTCAACGATCAAAACCAAAATGATTTTTATAATACGAGCGGAGATATAATGTTGGTTATCGAATATGAAAAACAGGTTACGAACAAGCTAAATTTGTGGTGGTGTTGGTTGTAGAAAATAAAGAATGGACAACTTCTAGGAGATGAGGTAGTTGAATTTTTATGGTCAACCAGTATGGAACACATAAGAACGACAAATCTAAAAAACAACATCTTGAAGTCTGATGTGCCTACCAATTTTCTTAAAGAAAGCCTGAGTGAAATTGATCAATTAATGCATGAAATTTGGATTTGTCGCGAGGAAATCAAGGAATGGAGGCGAAATTTAAATGAATAACAAGATTCTGAAAATAAAGATATCGAAAACATGCGTCTCATTCAACAACTGCTCGATACACTATTAAACTTTGGCAAAATCTAAAATATCAATAATTGGAAGAAATTGATGACGTTGATGAATTTGAGGATTTCATGAAACTTGGCTTGACTTACTTCAAAGAACTAGCTCAAAAAATAACAGATAGCAAACTGAGTTACATTGAAATTGCTGGGATAGTTTATCAAATTTCTCTTCTTCAAACTAAAGTTACGAACTTGTGCAACAACTATAAATCCCAATCTAGTGACAAACAAGTTTTTGCCAACGCTTCTTTTGAAACAAACAATTAACTTCGTCACAACATTACATAATGATTATTGATGATTCTGACGATATAACTGTTGATGAAAATGAAAATTTTGAAAAATCTCTTGTGCAAAACACTGATTTCTATGAAAATGAAATTCAAACTTAAACTAATGCTTCTACTGAAAATTCAACTTTTACTGAAATCTAAAATTTTCAACTAACAACTTTTGAAATTGATGAGAATCTTAATGAAGTTGTTGAAATCTCCGTGATTGATTCGAATTTGAATTCTCTTCATAACGAAGATGTCAATTTGATCTTCCTCTCTCAGGTTTTGAAAATTTTGAACATTTAGCAACATTAAATTGTCAACCTGAAAGAAATGATGAAGCTGGTAACAACTGTTTGAGTGAGGACGACAATGATGAGCGAAAACTTCTTAAACTGATTGACGATAATGTTGTTGGGTCTAAAACTGAAAATGAAACATTTGAAAACTTTGAAATTCTTGATGTTGAAAACAACGAAACTATTGAACGTGATCTTAAACACGTTAATAATTTTCTAAAACCGTTGAAACTCCTTGCAACTTGATTGCTTCAACTGAACCTCGCTGTGATCACTAGTTTATCAATGATAAATTTCCGTAGTATATGAACTCTATTTATAATAACCCGATTTTTGAGGAAACACAATTTCGAAATTTACTGAAAATTCATTTGCTTGGTTTTGACTTTAGGTTTACGAATGAAACCTCAGTCAACAAAATTTCAAATATCAAAGCAAAACTGAAAAATATTTCTCAAAACAAGTGTGGGGGTGAGAATGATGCACACATCTCTCAATTTATACATCATCTGAACAAATTAAACTTTGTTTTTGAACCCTGGCTCGATGACCTCTCGTTAGTTGCTATAGAAATTCAATTCGATTTTAGGATCAATTGTAAGCTCAAAATTTTAAAATTAGCAACTCAAACTTTTGAAAAAACAAAATTTGTTTTTCCAAATTTGAAACATAATTTAAAATCCTTTATGATTTGGTTTTCTATGCTTGAGCTGTGTCTTATAATCTAAATGAGGCTGATCCATTGGTTCATTGTTGTAATGACCCGGATTTTGAGCGACTTTGGTTATCGGCATAAACACGATGTCGATAACCAAAACATCGAAAAATCCTGGTAATTAGTGAAAGAAATTAGAGGGTGAGGAAAGATAAGATAGAAACTTAGAATAGAAGAAGAAGAAGAAGAAGAACACAACATCAGAGTAACACGAATCTCACAGCGGAGAATGAATATATTTCCTAACATAACTTTGAAATACAAATCTGTACTTGAATATACATATCATTATCAAAGTACAGCACTTACAACACAGCGGAAATAACTATAGCTATATGATCCTGAAGCTTCCTTCTCCAAGCTCTTCAAATGTATCTGTAAAATCCCGACTACTTGACTGCCCATGCAAATTTAGGCACCCAAGAGTTTAGGGAAAACAACAAAATAAACTCCGGGTCAGTCATGGGACTGGTGTGAGTAAAACAGTGTAAAACAGTTGAACAAGTAAACGATATCTCATAAGACCACGCCGCATAACGGAACGGGTTTTTCCCTTATGAGAATCCAAAATATCTTTATATCAAAAACCTTCTGATATTATAATAATGTCTATTAACCAGTATATATATATAATCATCTAGCAGAAACGCTTTCATCTCATGTTCTACATATATAGTATACAATCAAAACCGCAAGCACGTATTGGGTAATGGATTTCCAACTATGACAAGGTATGGAACCACCTTTCGCTAGTGTACCTCTAGAAAGGAATACACTGGGTTCAACAAGAACATCTTGCAACCCGGCCACACATGACCGACCACTCATTTCGCTTGAGTGTATCGAATGTATATCACCAACGGTTGGGATCAGCAACCGTTTCCCGAATGGGACAGCATCAACAATAGATTTTTAGAAGTAAATGAAACTCTAGATCAGGTGATTATACACCCTACTTCGGTGCGACCGACTTAGCCATGCTGCCTGCCCGATTTCTGTCATTTACCGGATGTGAGGCTAGAAGCTACGCTTTATCATCACACCAGATTCACTTTGAATGCCACATCGTCAAATCCATCAAATCACCGACTTGACGTCCTCAACCATACATTACGCGTTAGCTAAAAGAAGTTTCCTTCTCCGCTTCCACTCTTGGTACAGTTGGAGAAATCAATATACGTGATCGTCTGGAAATACTCTGTCAGACATCCGTCCATACAAGTCATCCAAGAACAGGATGGACCGAAGGCACTATTCTGTAAACAGGATAGCCCTTGCATAACACCGTCTTCAATTATCTTTGGCATATATGATTCGCAACGCTTATGCCAATACAGAGTGGTTCTTTGGATAATAATCCAACCGGTCTCTCCATATTAACAACGTTAAAATGGTCAAAACTTCGATAGTCTGTGATTTAACTATCGAATAAAAACAAGTGTGCAAACAACGATATTATTTCCAAATGGAAATTATATCGATCAAACATCATTTAACATTCATCTCCTTAGTTCATTTTTCATCTCCTGTTTCCCTATATTCAACATTTTTTATTTTCTAAATTTAGAAAATATATGTTATTACCATTGGAAAACATTTCCATTTCTTGTTTTCTTTATTGGAAAACATTTCTGGTTTCTTATTTGAAAAGAACATTTCCAAAGCTTCTTCATTGGACTTAGACAGATGTTTAAACAAACCATCGCGATGCCAACTCAAACCATTTCCTTTACTGCCGAACCTTAACTGTTCCTTAGTTAAAAACGAAGCCAATCAAGTTGGGGGTAGAACTACCTCTCAGACCTTAACTGAACAACATTTCTAACTTTGAAATAGACAAAGTTCACTTTATATCCCTTTACTAACTTCCTTACTTAACCCTCCTTCGAATAGCTATATTCGATTGACTCTTTTCACTTAACTCTATTTGATTAACCCTTATCAATTAACTCTATTGGACTAACACTATTGGATTAACTCTATTTGACTAACGCTATTGATTTACTCATTTCACTTAACTCCTTTCGAATAAACTATATTCGATAACTCCTTTTACTTTCTTCGAATAAACAATATTCGATTAACTCCCTTTACTCTATTCTCTAATCGATTAACTAACATCGATTAACTCCTTTTCGAATAACTATTCATTTATAAAGATTTACTTTTAGTAACGGTTCTTCACTTTACAAGTGATTTCCTTTTATTCTAACTTATCCTTTGATTTTATAAATATTTCTTTTATAAAAATTCTTTTCCTTTTCTATATAAAATCCATCGATTTTATATAAATAATTCATTTTCAAAATACACTTTGAAAATCCCCTTCCCCATATCCAGTATTTCTTATGGTATTTATCATACCATATAACAACGATAAATATCGTTCAAACACACATAATCAACAACAGATTATATATCACATCATATATCACAATATATGAATCACAGTAAAATAAATGTTGAGGAATCCAGTTGGATTCCTCCAACCTGTTTTCCCTGCATCACATATGTTAAACAATATAGATAACATCACTTTCAGTTCCATATGATATATTCTGTTAAACAAAATCAAATATAGAAATTCAACTAACTGTCTAGCAGTTCAATCAAATAGTCAACACACAGTCAATCAGCCAATATCTAACAGTTCTAAAAATACAACATGAAATTTAAACTGTTCAGAGTTAGTGAGATTTACTCACATTTGCAGTTCATCGTTAAAGAACGATAAACTGTTGTTTGATTTGAATCAAACAGTTTATTTCGCCATAAATTCAGACGAGCTTCAATCCACTTCCAGTCAGTTCCATCATGTAGTGTCCGTCCATATGATCCCATCGTGACTAGTTCCGTACAATTCTGCTTCTAAGATGAAAACCCGCCTCCTTTGATTTATCACCGACAGTGCCTGAAACAGCCGACCTTCCTTGTTCGATCAACCTGCTACTCTCTATACAAAGAATCAGGATACACAACAGCTCAAATTCTTCACCAATCATCCTTCGTTTTTTTCCACAATAATTCAAACAACAATACCATAAAACTCTACACCCAACTCTCTCGAATCCCACCCGCGAATCCCACTTCTGAAAAATCGGAACCATGGTCAAACTCCATCCTTTCTTCCCCTGCTTTGTTCGTGACCAGGTCCTCCCCTATACTCATTTCCTATCTCAACGTCCTTTCTCCAAATATAACCGACGTTCTACAGGATAGCCTTCCTCAAAACAACCCAATGCTCCTCCATAATTACGATCAAATAAATCACCAACTAACCCCCTTTTTCCTGCTTCCATCTCAACGGTTCTTCCTCACACAAATACTGGAAACAACTATCAGAAAACACGTACAGGAATTAACATTTCAAAAAAATGGGTTCGAACAGTTACTCTCATGTTCTTCGATTTTGCTGACTTCCGTATGGTTCGAAAACAAGGAGTGCTCCATCCTTTGAATCATCGCCGGCCTTGACTTACTTCACCGGACCCCCCCCCCCATGCTACCAGTAGATGCATACTGCTTCAAGGAGGTCAACCCCTCCTCTATTTCCGTCTCCGGTGTTCAAGCATCCACCTCACCAAGTGCCGCCTCATCACACTGACCTCAGTTAAACCCTGCTCCGCAAATCAAACCCTAGGTCACCATCAGATTATCGGGTTCTAGGAAATACCCATCGAGCTTGATGCTCTCCACATTAACGTGAAGCTTCTTAGCTCACGAATTCCACTATCCATGTTTTTTTGTAATTTATCCATTTTTATTTCAATTGATATGGATTTTAATCTTCTCGTTCTGGATACTTAGAAGAATAGTGGCGGCTTGGAGTTATTTTCCAGAGAGAAAGTTAATTTAGGTTTAGAAACTTAAGTTTATTATATAGGGTTCCTTTGTGGTATCAGATGTGAGCTCGTGTCAAGAGGCATACTATGTATTCATTTGTGATATTTTTCCCCTCTACGTTCACCGACTGTGTGGCTAAAAGGATGGTGCATGGCCATTTTATGTCCATGTGAAGTGTATACCAATGTTTATTTATTTGGTTTTTAGGTTTAAAAACTACCTACACCGCTACACACAATTTCATTCATTTATGAGTGTTGCACACTGAAATGAATATACCGTTGTGATGAGTAATGCCCCACGATCACGAAAATATAATAATACCGATAGGTTAGCTTATTCTGTGAAATCCCAAAATATTGATTACAGGGTGCAAAATACTCCAAATAAAAAGTTACTTATTTAATTAATTAAAAATTACAGTAAAATTCTAAAAATCAAATTATCGTTATGTCCCAAAAGAACCTTGTCTAAATTCAAACCCGGTCTCTAGTTATATCGAATAAACCGATATGGTCAATAAACGATTCTATAGCAGCTATTTTAAAATTTGATTTGAACATGTCTCAAAATCTACACGACGAAATCCCGATTTTTCTCTTCCACTAGAAAGATATACTCCACCAGCTCCGTACGTTTCTTATTTCACCGAAATCCGGCTTAAAACGAATCCTGTACATTCAATTGAAGTTCGAATTGTCAATTTACGAACTGCAGCGCCATTTCGAGCTCGATTATAATTATATTATAAACTATACGTTCAACTGTCGACGATTGAATATATTCGTTATTCAAATTAAATTCCAAGCTGAATTAAAAATCACAGATGATCCGGTTCACACCATATCGTCATTTCAGCCAATTCTGATTATTTCAGAATTAAATATATTTTTAATTTATTATTTTAATTAAATATTCACTACTATCTAATTCCACGATCATTTAATTCACTAAACCACCATTTATATAATAAAATAAATTAATCATAATACCTCTGCCAATGCGGGTCATTACAATTGTGGACCTGTAACACCCCACGTCCATTAATGTCACTCACTAAGGAAATGTATTAACTTTCATGGAGTGTTATAAAAGTATAGAACATAATATCACAAGACAGATATATAAAATGGTATTTAAGAAAATTCAAAATTTATTCATTGCAGCGAAAAAGCAAAACATGTCTGGTTACAACATCAAAACCACATACTAAAGCCAAGTACACAAATATCCATCTTATACAAAATTATTATCAAAGTACATAAAAGTAAAACCATAATCCCACTCCAAATAGCCATAATGGAAAAGAGATAAAGTTGAGCACTACATTCAACACTTCCAAGCACTTCAAGAAGAAAGGAATCCAAGTCAAGCTTCACTAATCCCACCCAAAGGACCTGGAGGGGGGAGGGAAGAAAGAAAAGAGGCAAAACAAAAAGGGGTCAAACATAAGTCTGGCGAGTCTAGTGACTTTAACAATATAATCAGTAAAGTAACAGGATAAGAACATAAACTGGATATAAGAGATGACTTCAACATAAGCAGATATAACAAGGTAAACATGGTAAGTAAGATAGAACATCGGATGTGCTCCTAACCACTATGAGATATGCTCTGCACCATACCACATACTAGTTACATACTAAAATATGATCCCTTTTAAAACAAATATAATGATGGTAGCTTCGTGTACCTCTAGTTACTATCATAGGTGCCAACTTGCTCCTATCCCCACTAGTTGTACCCACTACCCTTCCCATTTGATTATGTACCTCTAGCTGCTATCATAGGTATGCACCTACCACCACTAGATGTACCGTCCTATTCGATCGGCTCCTAAACTCGTAGATACCTGTGCTGGTCTCACAATAGGGTGTATCACTCCCTAAGGTGGCAACCCCGATACTACTGAAATGCACAGCTTATATCTACACAATGCAATAATGTCGTACCTACTAGCTCGGACCTACTCACGCACATGACTTCGTTGGACTTGCATTGCCATCGCTAACTCTTTATTAACCTCTTACAATCAACCCCAGTAACCATGTCCCTGTCCTTGACCTAGTTCGAGCTCATATAGATACTAAAATGGGTTACTGGTTGAAAAGGGTCCACCCACTTGACACAAGCTTTCCTCCTAAGCTTGGTCCCCACTAGGAATTCCCACATAACCCCTCTTTATCCCCATGTCTAATTACATGTCTCATCTTAGTTATGTGCTTTTATTATGTTTTACATGCTACCCATGTTACCTACTTAACCCTTTATTATCCCTATGTCTAATCACATGTCTCATCTTGGTTAGGTGCTTTTATTATGTTTCACATGCTACCCATGTTACCCACTTAACCCTTTATTATCCCCATGTCTAATCACATGTCTTATCTTAGTTAAGTGTTCATTAATTCATTGTAACCGTAATCTTAGACCTCCCACATTAGATTACCGTTTTGCGGTTGCTGGATTTGCCGGGCGGTTGCGGGCAGGCTTATGCCGCAATCCGAATCTAACCTCATGTCTTTGCATTATTACGCATCTAATTTATGCCTTTGACCTCTCACATTAGATTACCAAATTGCGGTTGCTGGATATGTCAGGCAATTCCGGGCAGGCTTATGCCGCAAACTGAATCTAACCTCGTGTCTTAGGCGTTCATTATCACCTTCTTGATTCAAGTCCCAATTTACCCATAATTTCCAATCTAAATTATGTTTATATTCTCATGTGCCAACATATGCCCAAACCCATCTTCATAGTTATTAACAATTTATGCCAAATCTCTTGTATACAAGTCATACTCAATTATGCCCAAACCAATTTTCCATATTCATCAACAATTTATGCCAAATTTCATTTCATTGCATATTCCCCAAACTTTTCCCAACCGTTCCAACGTTATTCGTACGTAAATATCAACGCAATATGTTAGGCTCGAAGTTAGCCTAATCTCATAAAGAAAAAGGAAAAGAAGGAGGGAAGAGAATCAAAACATCAAAACTGGCATAAACATAAGAACATGCATATGAAATATAAACAGGCATATAACAATAAAATGGATCAGAAAGGCATATGACAGTTTTATGGGTATGAATCTGAAAGATAATGATTTACAAACTTGATAAGATTCATCTCAGTCATAGGCATATACATTACATCCAATTTACAATCCTGTCACAATTACTTTTTAATTTAATTATATGTGAAAGTGACATAAACTCACAGCAATAGGATTCTTAGAAGAGAGAATTAACCGTTGTTGTAGCAATTCTGATCTTGAATAATCTTCTAATTTGATTGTTGAAGAAGAACTATCTCTAAATCTCTACTTTGATTTTGGTTGGAGAAGAAAGGCTAGGTTAATTTAGATTAGAATAGCATGGAGGCGCCATGGATGAAAATAATGAGATTAGGGTTAGGTTTAGAGGTGTTTTATAGATGCTCTAGGTAAATTAGGACACTTAGATTAGATTAGGATCCATCTAAACCATCCAGACCAGAAAAACACGTCATCAGATCCACCACAAAACACATCAGGCCAGATCTGGGCCGATGGGATCGACACCCCTATAGGGGGTTCGACACCCCAATAGGGGGGCCGACACCCATGTCGACACCCCCATAGAGGGGTCGATACCGACGAGCGAGAAATTTCCCGGTCAAGCCCGCTTTGTCTAAATTTTTATTTTTGAACAATTTTTGTTATTTAATTATAATTTAAATAAATTCTGCTTTAAACTGAAATCTTCTAAGCTTCATAATTTCTTCATACGATATCCGATTTATGCAAACTCGGACTCTATTCCAAGCAGAATTCTGAGATGAACGAAATGGCACAGCCCGTTTCCCTTAATTCTTCTTAACAAAATTAAGTATTCTCTAATTATCTCTCATGTCATATTTCAAAACTACCGGGTGTTACATTCTCCCCCCTTAAAGGATTTCGTCCCCGAAATCTTCAAGTTAAGAAGAATGTATCCTACCATCCATCATCCATCTAGTCACCCATCATCCAAAAGCATCCATTTTCCTCAAAAGATTTCTAATGTTATATGAACATATGCAAAAGTGTGTGTATATGTTCCTTATCTAATGCAACAATCAGGCAGTCTACTGATTCAGTTGGCCTCCTTAATGCAAAACATGATAGTGCCATGCATCCATTATGTATGCAAAAGAATCCTAATGATACATATCATTTCTATATGAGTGCACAACCATTCAATCAAATGCAGCATCCATATGATAACACATTCAATATACATCAATAAACTTAAATATGCACGCTCACTAATATGCAATATGAAAGTGATTGAGTCGATCTAGTGCCTAATGTGTGTGTGTAAATGCATCCATGAGCAACCACTAGCAAACATTTACATCCACTTGCATCCACCAAACATAATATGCCTCAAACACATGTTTACAACCATAGGATTTTCTACCTAAAGGTCGAAGATATAATCGAGAGGATACACTAAACGAAAGAATAAGTACAAACGAAGTGGTAGAAAAAGGAGAAGTTAAGAACTTACCCTCAAAAAGGAAAGGGTACGACGCGCGTATCTTGTCTTCAGTCTCCTAAGTCGCGTCTCCTTGATCATCTCCCCACTGGACTTTAACCAACTTGGCCTCTTGGTTGCGTAATTTCTTGACCTCCGATCCAAGGTTGCATGTAGGAACTCGTCTAATCGTGGCATCTCTCTCTACTTCCGCTTCTCTAAGCATGCTCGGCTCTACTACCTCCGCGGTATCACGTAAACACTTCCTCAAATGCGACACATGAAATACGTCATGAACGCCACTAAGCTTCTCATGCAACTTCACTCTGTAGGCCATCTGTCCAATTCTTTCTGTAATGGGGAATGGCCCTACGAACCTTGGTGCCAATTTCCCTACAAATCCAAAATGAACTACATTCCTCAATGGTGACACTTTAATAAAAACCATGACTCCAACATCGAACTCAAGATCAATTCGTCTCTTATCAGCGTATGACTTTTGCCGGTCTTGTGTCATCTTCATGGGTCTTCGAATCAAGCCTAACTTCTCTGAAGTTTCCCTAACCATTTTAGGCCCAAGCAAAATCTTATCCATGGACTCCCACTAACAAATTGGTGATCAGCATGGTCGTCCATATAGAGCTTCAAAAGGTGCCATGCCAATACTAGCCTATTAGTTGTTGTTGTAGGCGAACTTTACTAATGGAAGATGTTCCTCCCATGTCCCTCCAAAGTCCAAGATGCATAACCTCAAAAGATCTTCTAGAATCCGATTCACTCTTTCTGTTTGGTCGTCCGTCTGAGGGTGATAAGCGGTGCTCAAACACAATTGCGTTCCTGCTGCCTCTTGCAAGCTCTTCCAAAATTCACTAGTGAAAATGGGATATCGATCGCTTACGATACTAGAAGGTATGCCGTGTAGGTGAATTATCTCTCAGAGATAAAAATATGCTAACCATGTCGCTGTTCTTTTACTCTTAACGGGAATGAAATGGGCGCTCTTGGTAAGTCTATCTACTACTACCTAAATCCCCGTATTGCCCTTCGTTGACCTTGGCAACCCGTCGACGAAATCCATGGAAACACTTTCCCATTTCCACTCTGGAACCTCTAAAGGGTGAAGCAAACCACCAGGCTTCTTTTGCTCAGCCTTGACTTGCTGGCATGCTAAGCATTTGGAAACAAACTCAGCCACATCCTTCTTCATTCCGGCCCAAAAGAAGACTCGCTTCATGTCCCTATACATCTTGTCACCACCGGGATGTATGGTCATCTTAGAATGATGTGCTTCTTCAAGAATTGTCCTTCTCAAACTCTCGTCTCGTGATACGCAAAGTCTCCCTTCTCTACGCAACCAACCTTTGTCATCTATAATATACCTACTAAGATGGCTCAAAGACTCCCCTCTTATGAGCTTGTCTACTATCTCTATCAATTGTGGGTCATCTCACTGTGCTGCACCTATCTGTCCCAAAAGCTTAGGTTGCACCTCTAACGATGCCAACAAACCGGGTACATAATCGATAGAGGGTCTAAAGTCAAAGGTAGATATATACTCTAAACTTTGCCGCTTATCAACAAAGGACTCAAAGTCAACCTCTTTCTACTTAAGGCGTCAGCTACAGCGTTACCCTTTCCTGGGGTATATGCAATCTCAAAATCGTAGGATGCTAAGAACTCCATCCATCTATGTTGCCTTAAGTTTAGATATTTTTGAGAGAACAAGCATTTTAGTGACTTATGGTCTATATACAACTCAAACCTCTCTCCAAGCAAATAGCGACGCCACGACTTAAGCGCAAAAACTATGGCAGCTAACTCTAAGTCGTGGGTAGGGTAATTCTTCTCATGGACCTTTAACTACCTTCCACCATAGCATATCACCCTTCCCTCTTGCATCAAAACTGCGTCAAGCCCTGTCCCGCAAGCATCGGTATACACTGTGAACGGTTTACTCCCATCCAGCAAAACTAAAACTAGAGTTGTCATCAATGCCCTCGTCAAACGTTGGAAAGCATCATCACAGTCAACATCCTAAGAAAAGATCAAATTCTTTTTCGTCAACCGTGTAAGTGGGGCTGATATCTTTGCAAAGTCCTTGATGAACTTTCTATAATAGCCCGCCAAACCAAAAAAACTTCTTACTTCCGCTGCGTTCCTTGGAGTCTTCCAATCTTGGATTTCTAACACCTTCATGGGATCCATTGCTATCCCTTCCTTGGAGACCACGTGCCCTAAGAACCTCACTTCCTTTCTCCAAAAATGACATTTGGAAAACTTAGCTTTGAGTTGATATGCTCGAAGGGTCTCTAAGACTTCCCTAAGATATAGGGCATGTTCTTCCTCGCTTCTAGAGAATATCAAGATATCATCCACAAAGACCACCACGAACTTGTTTAGAAACTCCCTAAACACCCTACACATCAAGTCTACGAAATAGGCGGGTGCATTTGTCAAACCAAAAGGCATGACGAGCCATTCGAAGAAACCGTCGGGAGTCCTAAAAGTAGTCTTATCTATACTATCCTCAGCTACCCTCAGCTGATGAAATCCTGTAGCTAAGTCCAACTGCGAGAAAACTGAAGCACCAACCAACTGATCGAACAAATCATCTATCCTTGGCAATGGGTGTCTGTTCTTCTTCGTGAGCTTATTCAGCTCCCTATAGTCCACGCACAATCTAAGCGAACCATCAGCCTTCGTAGAATAAACAACAGGAGCACCCCACTCCGAGATACTTCTTCTTATGAACCCTTTCTCAAGCAACTCTTTCACTTGTTCACTAAGCTCCCTCCTTTCTCTTGGAGCCATGTGGCGCACAGGCAATGCAACTGGCTTTGCATTGTCCACCAAGTATATACGGAAATCTATCTCGTGTTTTGGAGGTAAGCCCCTAACCTCCTCAAAGATATCTTCATACTCACGGACTACTCGAACAGATTGCAAATCATCAATAGACATGTCAAGAGATTCTAGGTAGCTAAGCATAGCAGAACCCTTAGGATCACATGAGGTATCGATAGTATACCCAAACCAGTCAACAGTCTAACTACCCTTTTTTCACAGTTGAGAATGGCACCTTACCTGGCTAGCCAATCCATTCCTAGAGTTAACCCATAGCCCGTGAAGCCAAGCACAAAAGCGTTGCATTCGAACTCAATTCCATACACATATATTCTCAAATCCCGACATAACATAGAAAGATGAGCTGTACCCCCAATAAGATTTGATACAACAACAGGATCCACTACAATACTAGTATATAGGTGCAGAGACTCAACAACAGAAGCAGATATAAATGAATGTGAAGCGCCAGAATCAAACAAATTACGTACAGGATGATCGAAAAGGAAAATCAAACTTTCAATAGAAATGTTTCTACCTCTCTCTTGTCTAGGTGCCATGAGAGCATGAACTTGCCTTCCAGAAGTAGATCATGTCCTCTGTCCTTGCCCTTGTCCTTGCATCCTTGGGAAGTCTTTAATCATATGTCCTGCCTCACCACATTGGAAGCAACACGTCTTCTTCTTCTTCCTACAGTCCTTCTTCAAATGGCCAGGTATTCCACAATTGTGACACTTCCTTTTCTCTGAACCCTTATTATCCTTGCTGCCCTTCTTTTGTTGTTGTTGTGCCTTCTTTGGATCGCCTTTCTTATCATGTGCCTTATCTGCATTAGCACCTTTCTCCTCTTCATGTATCAACGCCATATCAACAAGATTCTCGAAAGTAGCCCTCATATGAATGTGGGACATATCCAACCCGTGTAATGGTTCATTCAGACCCTTGGAAAATCTCAAGGCCTTCTTATGTGGTGTATTAACTAATTCCATACCAAATCTTTCTAACTGGTTAAACTTGTTAACGTACTCCTTCACAGACAAACTCCCTTGTTTCAAAGCCAAGAACCTCTCCATGTATAAATTCTCCTCTGCTTGTGAAAGAAATTTCAACTCGAACCTTCATCTAAAATCCACCCACGTCTCCACTAGACGTCCTCCATTAGTTACTTCCCACCAAAAGGAAGCTTCATCCTTCATCAACCAAGCAACTAGATGAACCTTCTTTCCATCGTCTATCTCAAAGATACCAAATAAATCCTCCACTTCCTTGAGACAATTCCGAGCCTCAACAAACGTCTCAGTTCCATAAAACGGTTTTCCGCCCATCGCACGGAAGTCATTGCATATCTTAGAAAAAACGTTTACACGGGGAGGAGGAGGAGGAGCGGCTGCAGGTGGGGGAGGAGGAACATCTACTGGGCCTACGGCAGTAGCGCTAGCCTCTAGATACCTTCTAAACCAGCCTGGTATCTGTACGCCCTCGGGTATTACGGGTTCCCCAGACATGCTGAAAGGAAAAAGGAAGAGATTCAAAATAGAGAATCGAAAGATAGATATATGGCTTTGGGGGATTATGTTTTCCATAATAAACTTTTCTTTTGAAAATATCCTCTTTAAAACATGTTTTTGAAAATACTTCTTTCTAAGAATGCTTTTGAAAACGGTTTCCAAAATCTTTAATCTGTTCTGGTAACGTTCAGCTCTGATACCACGTGTAACACCCCACGTCCATTAATGTCACTCGCTAAGGGAATGCATTAACTTTCGTGGAGTGTTATAAGAGTATAGAACAGAATATCACAAGACAGATATATAAAATGGTATGTAAGAAAATTCAAAATTTATTCATTATGGCGGAAAAGTAAAACATGTCTGGTTGCGACATCAAAACCACATACTAAAGCCAAGTACACAAATATCCATCTTGTACAAAATTATTATCAGAGTATATAAAAGTAAAACCATAATCCCACTCCAAATAGCCATAATGGAAAAGAGATAAAGATGAGCATTACTTTCAACACTTCCAAGCACTTCAAGAAGAAAGGAATCCAATTCAAGCTTCACTGTAAGATAGAACATAAACTGGATATAAGAGATGACTGCAACATAAGCACATATGACAAGGTAAACATGATAAGTAAGAGAGTACATCATATGCGCTCCTAACCACTATAAGATATGCTTTGCACTGTACCACATACTAGTTACATACTAAAAGATGATCCCTTTTAAAAAAAATATAATGATGGTAGCTTCGTGTACCTCTAGTTACTATCATAGGTGCCAACTTACTCCTATCCCCACTAGTTGTACCCACTACCCTTCCCATTTGATTATGTACCTCTAGCTGCTATCATAGGTATGCACCTACCACCACTAGATGTACCCTCCTATTCGATCGGCTCCCTAACTCGTAGATACCTGTGCTGGTCCCACAATAGGGTGTATCACTCCCTAAGATGGCAACCCCAATACTACTGAAATGCACAACTTATATCTACACGATGCAATAGCGTCTTACCTACCAGCCCGGACCCACGCACGCATATGACTCCGTTGGACTTGCGCTGCCATCGCTAACTCTTTATTGACCTCTTACAATCAACCCCAGTAAGCGTGTCCCTGTCCTCGTCCTAGTTCGAGCTCATATAGATACTAAAATGGGTTACTAGTTGAAAAGGGTCCACCCACTTGACACAAGCTTCCCTCCTAAGCTTGGTCCCCACTAGGAATTCCCACTTAACCCCTCTTTATCCCCATGTCTAATCACATGTCTCATCTTGGTTAAGTGCTTTTATTATGTTTCACATGCCACCCATGTTACCCCCTTAACCCTTTATTATCCCCATGTCTAATCACATGTCTCATCTTGGTTAAGTGCTTTTATTATGTTTCACATGCTACCCATGTTATCCACTTAACCCTTTATTATCCCCATGTCTAACCACATGTCTTATCTTGGTTAAGTGTTCATTAATTCATTATAACCGCAATCTTGCAAGACCTCCCACATTAGATTACCGTATTGCGGTTGCTGGATTTGTCAGGCGGTTCTAGGCAGGTGTAATAACCCGGAAATTCTGAGCCAGTTTAAAATTTTTGTTTTGGCAACTTCGACAAAATTTGAAGATTTAAAATGAATTATTTTAAATAATATCGACGAGAAATTTATTTTGAATATAATTCGAATGAATATATTATATACGTCGTCGTTAGAATATAAATAATTATATATAATTATAAATAGAATTGAAAATGGCGAGGTAGCTCGATAATTCGATTTCAAACTTCAATTGAATGTACCGGGTGCAAAACAATCTGGATTTTAGCGAAACCAAAAATAATAGGATCTAATTGGGAATATCTTTCCAACGAGTCCGAAAAATCGAAATTTCATAGCGGGAATCAAAAGATATGTCCAGTTGAAAATTCTGAATAGTCGCTATGGAATTCAGGCCCTTAAAATGGAAATTTTGCAAACGACCTCGGATTTCGACGAAACCACTTTTGTTGGATCCGTAGTGTCAAGTTATTGCTAGATTCCAAATTTCATAATTTTCTGAATCAATATGTGAGCGTGGCAAAGGAAAACGTGTTTGACCAGTTTCAGTTGATTTTAATCGACTGGAAAATGACCATTTTTTCAACGATCTCAGAATTCGACAAAACTAGTTTTGTTAGGACCGTATCGTCAGTACGAAGCTAGAAAATATTTTTCTGGAATTTTTCGAGTTAGTATGTAACCCCGGTAAAATGAAATGCGCGTTCAAATTCAATATATAGAGTTATATGTTGATTTTAACGAAAACTGATCGTAACGACCGAATCAGCCTGCGATACATATCCAATTGTGTTCGGAATGGGGGTAATTAACTATGGACGACAGACGGTGGGCCTCGTTTAGAGGTCGTATGAAAAAGTCAACTTTTAGAAATTAAATTAAATAAAAATAAATCCTCCCCTCTCCCCCTTATCTCTCTCAGCCCCCCCCCCCCTCCCCCGTTAAAATCGATTTCAAAATCGGAATGAAAAAAAAGGAGAAAGAAAGGGGAGGAGCTGTCGCTCCTCCACCGGGGAGCCACCACACCCCAACGCCCACGCCGCCGCCCCCTCTTCTTCTTACCCCCACCTCCTCCTTCTTCCCCGACTCCCTCCTCTGTCGCGCGAACACCGCGCCCCCCCTGACCAAATCGCCACTGCATCCACCTAGCCCTAGCCGACCCCACCAGCGACGACTCCTCCGGCGAGCCCCCCCTCCAGCACTTCGAGCACCCCACCCCCCTCCAACACCGACGCAAGGACCCCATTCCACCACAACAGCCGAATCCGACCCCCTCCTGACCAACGCAGCTCCGACACCGCCTCTGGCCGGACCCGCACGACCTGCATTCGACAGTGAGCACCCTCCTTCGACTATAGTAAGGTGATTTCAATTTTTAAAATAACCTTTTGCTTTTGTTTCTTTGTTTTAATTCATTCAAAAATCATGTTCTTATGATTGTGAATATCCATCGTTAACAAAAACAAAGGTATAAATTTTTAGTAATAAAAATATGATTTTTATTAGCGTAAATAATAAAAATATGATTTTTATATGATGTAAATAATAAAAATATAATTTTTATATAAGGAGGTGGTTAAAAATATAATTTTTATAAAATAGAAAAGTTAAAAATATAATTTTTATTGTGGTGGAAGATTAAAAATATAAACTTTATATTTGAAAGGGCGAAATCTGTATATAGAGAATAGCGGTATAAAAATAGAATTTTTATCTATATAATAGCGGTATAAAAATAGAATTTTTATCTATATAATAGCAGTGTAAAAATGGGATTTTTCTATATTGAATAGCGAAGTAAGAATTCGATTTTTATATATTGAATAGCGAAGTAAAAATTCGATTTTTATATATTGAATAGCGAAGTAAAAATTCAATTTTTATATATTGAACAGCGAAGTAAAAATTCGATTTTTATATATTGAATAGCAAAGTAAAAATTCGATTTTTACATATGTAGAGAATACGGGCAACGAAGATGACAAAAAGGTGAGAACGATGAAGATTTCTATAAATGAAGTGTCGTGAAGTTGGGATAGCTATCGGTGAGAATTTCTCACTCTTCAATTTCTTTTCTAGTTATATATATATACTAGGATGCAGACGGTGCTTACCAGCATCCGACACCCGTCATCCACAGACCATGGATGGCTTGTATGCTTGTTTGATGTGTTGTGAAATTTGTTTGTGTTGTTGATGTGAAATCGATAATATAAATTAATGTGTTGAAAGGAAATAAAATATTTATATAGTTAAAGTATTTTATCATTAAAAATATAATTTTTAACGTGAAAGTGAATAAATAAATATTTATAAACAAATCGGCCAATTTGTTTATATACACTGATTTGACTGATATTGATTGGGTCGATAAATTTTACACATCGCCCAACTGCACAAATAAAAATTTGTGTTTGTTGATTTGAAACCCCACACGGGTGTTTGGATGATATTTGGCGTACACTAATCCCAATTATTTAATTGTATGTCGATCGATTGGTCGACAGGCTGTGTAAGCGTTAATTATTCATATTTGATGCTTATGCAGTTATGTGGTGCACTTTGGATGATGATTGATTGTTTGTCATTGCTATTATATACATGTGTTGTATGGAATCCATATAGTTAACGCTATATGGTAATTGATTGGGCCTCATTCCAATCGGGAAAATAAAGAATATTATAAAATAAAGGTTCATGTGTTGACAGTACTCATCCGTTGAGATTAGTCATGTGTTGAACGAAATATTTTAACCATAAAATTTACATCTTTATCATATAGAAAATTAGAAACTAACTGGAAAATAGCTAAGATGTGTGGTCTCCTGGATATTGATCTGATGTTGGTTTCGGCCTTTGGGGTTAATATTCAGGGAATCGTTCTCTTACTAATTTACGGTTGGAGTCTGATTTAAATCAAACGATAGATAACATAATTTTTATAAAATATATTGAATAACAAAATTAGTCATACGTGGACAGTACTCATTCGTTGAGATTAGTCATGTGTTGACAATATAGATTCATTTGTCGAATAGAATAATGGAATTATTGAAATATATAAAGCCGTATTGATTAGAGATGCGCTATTTTGACGCGAACGATATTTATATCGATTATATTCGTTTTTAAATTTGAATTGAATCGAATAGAAAACCAATTTGAATTGAATTGAATAGAAAACCAATTTGAATTGAATCGAATAGAAAACCAATTTGAATTGAATCGAATATAAAACGAATTCGAATTGAATTAAATATAAAACGAATTCGAATTGAATTAAATATAAAACGAATTCGAATTGAATTGAAAACGAATTGAAATAGAATAAAAATCGATTTGAAATGAATTCAAATTGAATTGAAATTTGAATTGAATAGAAATGAATTTTAAAACGAATTTATAAGGAAAAATTCAATTTTGATTTGAATTGAAATGGAAGTTGAAATTGTTTTCGAAACGAATTTAAAACTATTTATAAAATTCGTTTTAAATAAAATCGACGAAATATATATTATATATATTATATATATAATATAATGGCCTGAATAGAACGCGCCACGCCGCGGCAGTTCGTGAATTTCGACCATTTATTTCAAACGGACATTACGGGAGATCCGACCGTCGGATTCTCCTAAAACCGGAACCGTTGGGTTCGTATCGAAAAGAGCTTTCTAACGAATATTAGAAATTTGAAATCTAACGGTTGGATTTGGAGATACGTCCAAATCAAATTTGGAAAAGGTCGCTGTAAGTGCAGTTCGATGGCCGTTGATGGAAATCGACTGTACGGGCCTTGATAAAATTATTAAAAATAGTAATAATTTGTGTAAAATCATAAGAAATGATTTGGGAAAAATTGGGATGAAAAACTCCATATTTGAAAAGATAAAAATAGATTTTTATCGAAATGAACTAGTTTTGAACTGAAATTAAAACCCATTTATTTTTAAATAAATAAACTGGATTTGAAATGGGTTTTAAATAGAATTGATCTGTGGGTTTATCATGAACAGTGTTTTAAATAACATTTGTTCTTTAACCCGATAATAAATAGAATGTGATTTGGGTTTGTCGTGAACTGTGTTTTAAATGACATTAGCTCTTTAACCCAGGAAAAGGAGTTTTAATGAATCTGCAATTAGATTGAAATGTGAATTGATAATCTAAATTATCAAATTTAGAAATTGAGCGAGGATGGAGTATTACCAGTTTTGCTCCAAAGCGATAGTTAAATCTTTAATTAGATTTGAACGTGAAATGGTAATTAATTTTACCGATAACACCATGGTGTTAGATATGGAGTATTACCAGTTTTGCTTCATGGGATGAATAGGTTGGGATTGGGAAATAAAATAAATAATTACTTCGGTGTGGTTCGCTAATCTCGACTAGTTTGGAAAACCATAATTTGGTTTGAAATGACATCCAAAGGAAGATTAAAGAATAAATTTAAAAAATTTATCTTGGATAAAATTAATGGGAACCTTTCCCTAAGAATATGAAATTTAGAAACTAGCTGTAGGTTAGCTAAGAAGAATGGTTCCCTGGGTGTTGATCTGTTGTTGGTTTCGGCCTTCGGGGTTAATATTTGGGAAATTGTTCTCTTGTTGATTTACGGTTAGTGGCTGCTGAATTGGAATGAGGCGTATGTTGTGTTTGTGTAACATTTGTTTTTAATATATGCGGGTTGTTCGGAAAGTTCGGGTTTATACCCATTCTGAATAACCGATTCGACGATATGTCGAAGATGAAGACGGTGGTTGAAGACCGGAAGTCTTCACATCGTTTGGGTGATTACTGATGATCTTGATTGGGCTGTACACCCAAGATGAGAGAATCAGTTGGTGGTCGTCTAGACGTACTTGGAGATCGATGGATATGCGAGGAAAGTGCCTCCGATTTCGTTCAGACCCAGAACGAAGTTGTAAATGGATTGCGTGTCTGACATTGGATTTTATTCTGTGTTGATTGATTTCTGTTAAATATATATCTGTTTGGCGGCGGAGAATTTATTCTCTTACTTAACGCCCTTCTCTGAGACGTACGAGCTTAGAGGTTATATATCAATAGATATCAATCGCATGGCATGAATTGCCTGTGTGGCACGCTGAGTTGCATGGATCAAGGCTTCTGTTGAAAAGAAAAGTCTTGTGGTTGGTGATCAAAGCACGGCCTTTGTGGTGTAGCTTTGTGTATAACGTGAATTCGTGAGCCTCACACCTCGGTATGAGTCAAAAACGGGATAAGGACTGCAGGGAGAGCACGATGTTTCTTTCTAGCTTTGGTGGTGTCAGTGACTTACCAGCCCTGACATTTATATACTTTTCACCTATGTGGTTGTTGGATGAGGCGCCTCGATTTTAGGTCTGTAAGGACCGGGAAACGAGTGTTCAGGAATTGCCAATCCTCAAACGTAAGAGAGGACCGGCCCTGAAGCATCCAGGGGTTACCCAGAGTGTGTAGTCCTGAGGCATTTGCTAGAGTGTCTCGAAGCGGAGAGGAGCTTACCCCTTGCCTCGACTCATGACGGAAATCCAATTTCCAATACGTGTATTTCGGCTTTATTTGTAGAGCCTAGTATGGCGACATAGTGGTATGGGGCACTTATGCCGTCTATAATTTATATTTATGATTGAAATTGTTTTGACACTATACACTTATTATAGTATCAAATGATTTGTTTTAAACGTACCAAGCATGTTTGGCTGTTATAAGGTAAAACCCTATCTTCCGGCTTGCGTTGCATTGTGTGATGGGACCTGGGTCTTATAATAGCTTCATTTTTCGAAAAAGCATTGCGCTGTTTATTCTATGCACTGGTATTCTTGGGAGGAAACCCGTTCCGTGTTATACGGCGTGGTCCCTTGAATTACTCTCTTTTAAAGTAAAGTTTTAAATAACTGTTTTAGTTCTCACACCAGTCACATAACTGACCTGCAGTTTATTGTTTTAACCTAAACTCTGGGTGCCCTTATTTTTTGACACGGGCAGCTAGTAGTTTTGGTTTTGCAGATTTATATTCACAGGATCCTGATTTACAGCTGGAACGATGCTCGGAAAGCTCTGTATCTGCGCATTACTTTCAGTTGTGTTTTCTATTGTTTTTCCGCTGCTATGTAATTTATTGTAATCTCTGACATTTATCGAATGTATTTTATTCATTTATACTCTGTATATTCTTGTATCTGATGGAATTGTTGTAATAACAATGAAATGTTCTTCCGTCTGCGTTCTGATTTGTCCTGTTCTCAAAACGATCAGGGGTTTCGAACGGTCTAGATCGGTTTAACGACTGATTCGGATCGAGCGAAATTCCAGGCCCTCACATTTGGTATCAGAGCTTTGGTTTACAGAGCTCGAGAACAAGACACGTTAGAACCATACGAAAGAATTCATCAGATATTGGATTAGTAATATCCAATTTGAATGACTCGTTAGAGATAGGATCAGTAGTATCCTAGAACGAGTGTGAAGAGTATATTTTTCAAATGAAAACAAATTTTGTTTTGAAATTTAAACCATTTTATACGTATTTGAATATTTCATTTGTATTGATTTGGACAATCTAGTATATAAAGGTTTTGCATATACGCGTCATGAACGTATATTCGAAGTTTTAATATACTGGATAGATATAGAATCGCACCCTAGTAGCCCGGGAATGATTCCACTGATGACGTACGGCATCAATGGTTTATTTTCGTGTTTCGAAGGTGTGATATCTATATATTTCCATTAGACTGGTGTGAGAACCAAAACTAATATAGATAGGTTTATTGTTGTGAATTGGCATCAAAAACAAAATTTTCAGTATATATATCAAAATTATGAATTTGAAACGTTAAATTCACTAATTGATTGATGTTTGTGTTGTTTGTTTATTTGTTTGATAATTTTGAACCATTATGCCTAATTGTATCAAATATTGAACTGTATTGAAAATTGGTAGCATTTGCTTGCATATACATGTACTTACATTGAACAGGTCATAGCAAGGAGGCTAGAACAGAGAATAAAATTTGTTTGCCCGACAAATAGGTACATGTTTACTATAATCTACTGTTTTGTTTGGGTGATGATGATTTTATGAGCCTATTGGCTAGCCGCTTGGCTTTTTCTTTTTCTTTTTGAGATCAGAAGGCCTGTATGGCAATTTCGGGATTTTCCCGTGGCTCCCGGTGCAGGAAAGGTTATGGCGAAATTTTTCGAAAATTTAGGGTGTTAGCCAAATTTTTGAAGAATTTGAAAATTCTCATAAACTGAAAAGTTGGAGAATGGAAGCCGGATCGAACGTAGAGTTGATTAATCAAACCACTTTCGACTTTGTTCCTTTTCGGGGATGAAAAGTTTTAAGTGGGGGAGATTGTAATAACCCGGAAATTCTGATCCAGTTTAAAATTTTTGTTTTGGCAACTTCGACGAATTTTGAAGATTTAAAATGAATTAGTTTAAATAATATCGACGAGAAATTTATTTTGAATATAATTCGAACGAATATATTATATACGTCGTCGTTAGAATATAAATAATTATATATAATTATAAATAGAATTGAAAATGGCGCGGTAGCTCGATAATTCGATTTCAAACTTCAATTGAATGTAACGGGTGCAAAACAATCCGGATTTTAGCGAAACCAAAAATAATAGGATCTAATTGGGAATATCTTTCCAACGAGTCCGAAAAATCGAAATTTCAGAGCGGGAATCAAAAGATATGTCCAGTTGAAAATTCTGAATAGTCGCTATGGAATTCAGGCCCTTAAAAATGGAAATTTTGCAAACTACCTCGGATTTCGACGAAACCACTTTTGTTGGATCCGTAGTGTCAAATTATTGCTAGATTCCAAATTTCATAATTTTCTGAATCAATGTGTGAGCGTGGCAAAGGAAAACGTTTTTGACCAGTTTCAGTTGATTTTAATCGACTGGAAAATGCCCATTTTTCAAACGGTCTCAAAATTCGACGAAACTAGTTTCGTTAGGACCGTATCATCAGTACGAAGCTAGAAAATATTTTTCTGGAATTTTTCGAGTTAGTATGTAACCCCGGTAAAATGAAATGCGCGTTCAAATTCAATATATAGAGTTATATGTTGATTTTAACGAAAACTGATCGTAACGACCGAATCAGCCTGCGATACATATCCCATTGTGTTCGGAATAGCTATGGACAACAGGCGGTGGGCCTCGTTTAGAGGTCGTATGAAAAAGTCAACTTTTAGAAATTAAATTAAATAAAAATAAATCCTCCCCTCTCCCCCTTATCTCTCTCAGCCCCCCCCCCCCCACCCCCCGTTAAAATCGATTTCAAAATTGAAATGAAAAAAAAAGGAGAAAGAAAGGGGAGGAGCTGTCGCTCCTCCACCGAGGAGCCACCGCACCCCGACGCCCACACCGCCACCCCCTCTTCTTCTTCCCCCACCTCCTCCTTCTTCCCCGACTCCCTCCTCTGTCGCTCGAACACCGCGCCCCCCTGACCAAATCGCCACCGCATCCACCTAGCCCTAGCCGACCGCACCAGTGACGACTCCTCCGGCGAGACCCCCTCCAGCACTTCGAGCACCCCACCCCCCTCCAACACCGACGCAAGGACCCCATTCCACCACCATAGCCGAATCCGACCCCCTCCTGACCAACGCAGCTCCGACACCGCCTCTGGCCGGACCCGCACGACCTGCATTCGACAGTGAGCATCCTCCTTCGACTATAGTAAGGTGATTTCTATTTTTAAAATAACCTTTTGCTTTTGTTTCTTTGTTTTAATTCATTCAAAAATCATGTTCTTATGATTGCGAATATCCATCGTTAACAAAAGCAAAGGTATAAATTTTTAGTAATAAAAATATGATTTTTATTAGCGTAAATAATAAAAATATGATTTTTATATGATGTAAATAATAAAAATATAATTTTTATATAAGGAGGTGGTTAAAAATATAATTTTTATAATATAGAAAAGTTAAAAATATAATTTTTATTGTGGTGGAAGATTAAAGTTATAAACTTTATATTTGAAAGGGCGAAATCTGTATATAGAGATTAGCGGTATAAAAATAGAATTTTTATCTATATAATAGCTGTATAAAAATAGAATTTTTATTTATATAATAGCAGTGTAAAAATGGGATTTTTCTATATTGAATAGCGAAGTAAGAATTCGATTTTTATATATTGAATAGCGAAGTAAAAATTTGATTTTTATATATTGAATAGCGAAGTAAAAATTTGATTTTTATATATTGAACAGCGAAGTAAAAATTCGATTTTTATATATTGAATAGCAAAGTAAAAATTCGATTTTTACATATGTAGAGAATACGGGCAACGAAGATGACAAAAAGGCGAGAACGATGAAGATTTCTATAAATGAAGTGTCGTGAAGTTGGGATAGCTATCGGTGAGAATTTCTCACTCTTCAATTTCTTTTCTAGTTATATATATACTAGGATGCAGACGGTGCTTAGCAGCACCCGACACCCGTCATCCACAGACCATGGATGGCTTGTATGCTTGTTTTATGTGTTGTGAAATTTGTTTGTGTTGTTGATGTGAAATCGATAATATAAATTAATGTGTTGAAAGGAAATAAAATATTTATATAGTTAAAGTATTTTATCGTTAAAAATATAATTTTTAACGTGAAAGTGAATAAATAAATATTTATAAACAAATCGGTCGATTTGTTTATATACACTGATTTGTCTGATATTGATTGGGTCGATAAATTTTACACATCGCCAAACTGCACAAAAAAAAATATGTGTTTGTTGATTTGAAACCCCACACGGGTGTTGGGATGATATTTGGCGTACACTAATCCCAATTATTTAATTATATGTCGATCGATTGGTCGATAGGCTGTGTAAGCGTTCATTATTCATATTTGATGCTTATGCAGTTATGTGGTGCACTTTGGATGATGGTTGATTGTTTGTCATTGCTATTATATACGTGTGTTGTATGGAATCCATAGTTAACGCTATATGGTAATTGATTGGGCCTCTTTCCAATCGGGCAAATAAAGAATATTATAAAATAAAGGTTCATGTGTTGACAGTACTCATCCGTTGAGATTAGTCATGTGTTGAACGAAATATTTTAACCATAAAATTTACATCTTTATCATATAGAAAATTAGAAACTAACTGGAAAATAGCTAAGATGAGTGGTCTCCTGGATATTGATCTGATGTTGGTTTCGGCCTTCGGGGTTAATATTCAGGGAATCGTTCTCTTACTAATTTACGGTTGGAGTCTGATTTAAATCAAACGATAGATACCATAATTTTTATAAAATATATTGAATAACAAAATTAGTCACACGTGGTCAGTACTCATTCGTTGAGATTAGTCATGTGTTGACAAAAATATAGATTCATTTGTCGAATAGAATAATGGAATTATTGAAATATATAAAGCCGTATTGATTAGAGATGCGCTATTTTGACGCGAACGATATTTATATCGATTATATTCGTTTTTAAATTTGAATTGAATCGAATAGAAAACCAATTTGAATTGAATCGAATAGAAAACCTATTTGAATTGAATCGAATAGAAAACCAATTTGAATTGAATCGAATATAAAACGAATTCGAATTGAATTAAATATAAAACGAATTCTAATTGAATTAAATATAAAAAGAATTCGAATTGAATTGAAAACGATTTGAAATAGAATAAAAATCGATTTGAAATGAATTCAAATTGAATTGAAATTTGAATTGAATAGAAATGAATTTTAAAACGAATTTATAAGGAAAAATTCAATTTTGATTTGAATTGAAATGGAAGTTGAAATTGTTTTCGAAACGAATTTAAAACTATTTGAATTGATTTGATTAATCCGCGTACATAAGATGCTTTGTATTTTGTGGGTAGTATCCACCGGAAACCCTCAAGAGATAACACTCGTCCTATAGGGACACCAAGGGGACTAAAGGCTTGTTGCATATGCTAAATGCAATCGTGTTTCCTAAGAAAGTGTGACTTATCTTAGTTTAGTTTATTCGAGGACGAATAAAAACATAAGTGTGGGGGTATTTGATATACACGTAAATGTGTATATTTTATCTGCTATTTATCTTATTTTCTCTTTAAAATAATTGATATTGTGTATTTATAGTTGTGTTTTCAGATTATTTAAGTTGAATGGATTGATGCATTTAATTGTTGAAAAGCTTGAACAATTGGTGCAAGAAGAGTGTTGATTTTTAGAGCTGGATTAAAGCGTGAAGACCTAAAGAAATGTTGTTGTTCAACCACCTCCTGCCGCATATTTTAAAGTCAAGATTCAATGCCTTTTCATAAAGATTGTAATAACCCGGAAATCTGAGCCAATTTAAATTTTTTATTTTGGCAATTTTAGTGAATTTTGAATATTTAAAATGAATTATTTTAAATAATAGCGACGAGAAATTTATTTTGAATAGATTAGAACGTATATATTTATATAGATCGACATTAGAATATAAATATTTTATTTTAATTATAAAAGGAATTGAAAATGGTGCGGTAGTTCGAAAATTCAATTTCAAAGTTCAGATGAATGTACAGGATTCAAAATAAACCAGATTTTAGCGAAACCAAAAATATTAGAATCTAATTGAGAATATCTTTCCAATGAATCCGAAAAATCAAAATTTCATAGCGGGAATAAAAAGGTATGCCCAGTTGAAAATTCAGAATAGTCGCTATGGAATTCTGGCCCCCTAAAATGGAAATTTTGCAAATGACCTCAGTTTTCAACGAAACCACATTTGTTGGATCCGTGATGTCAAGTTATTGCTAGGTTTCAAAATTCGTAATTTTCTGAATTAATATGTGAGCGTGGCAAAGGAAAACGCGTTTGACCAGTTTAAGTTGATTTTAATCGACTGGAAAATGACCATTTTTCAAACGGTCTCAGAATTCAATGAAATTAGTTTTGTTAGGACTGTATCGTCAATACGAAGCTAGAAATAATTTTTCTGGAATTTTTTGAATCAATATGTGACCCCAGTAAATTGAAATGTATGTTTAAAATTCTATATAATGATTTATATTTTAATTTGAGGGGAAACTGATAGTAACAGCCGAATTGGGTTACGAAACATATCCCATTGTGTTCGTAATGGGAGTATTTAGCTAGGGGTGACAGTCGTTGGGCCTCGATTGGAGTTCGAATAAATAGTCAACATTCTAGAAGAATAAAACGAAAAATAATAATAATTAAATATATGAACTAGGCCCTCCCTAAATTATCTCTCCCATTCATTTACCAGAAAGAAAGAAAAACTGTATGTCGCCCTCGTTCAACGCGCCACCGGGCGTTGCCTCCAGCCGCCGCAGACGTAGGACCTCGCCCCCTTCTTCCTCCAGTCACCACCTCCCTGAACACCTCCCCCTCTTCTTCTCCGACCACCCCGAGTCCCCAGTCAACTTCGGATCGAAACCCTAGCCATGCCAGGCACACAACCCGCCACCGCCGACCAAGCATGACACCTGTAATGACCCGCATTGTTAGCCATGGAATAATTAATTAATTTAATTATGTAAATAAGGATTTAGTGAATTAAATGGTGGTTTAATTAATTTTAGTGGTTATTTAATTTAATTAAATAATAGAATAATAGATTTAATTCAGAAATAATCAAAAATATTGGAAATCACAATATTCTATGAACTGGGTCATCCCTAAGATTTAATTCAGCTTAGAGTTGAATTATATTGACGAATATATTCAATCGACGTCAGTTTGAAATGTAGAATTTTAATATAATTAAAATAGAGCTCGAAATGGCGCGGCAGTTCGCTATTTGGCGATTTGAACTTCAACTGAATATACAGAGTTCGTTTTAAATCGGATTTCTGTGAAACAAGAAACGTGTGGAGCTGGTGAAGTATATCTTTCTAGTGGAAGAGAAAAATCTGGATTTCGTCTGGCAGATTTTGATTTACGTCCAAATCAAATTTCAAAAAAGTCGCTGTGGAATTCCTTTATAATTTGCAACGCTTTATTTACGTTATAAAAGGATTTTCGATATAAATTGAATATCGATTTATTCTGGAATTCTGGATAATCAAGTTATAAATTCTGATAGGATATTCTGGAGTCGTAAAACATCGTATGTGGATATATACGATAATATAAATTTATTTATATTTAATTTAATTTAATTTAAGTATATTTATATATTTAAATGGGTCATCCAGAGCTTTAAAAATACGCTGTGTGAGCAAACGGAGTCGGAATTCGACGAAACCAGTTTCAGTGTGTCCGTAATGTCAAACTCTAGTGGTATGTCCATTTTCATGATTTTTGGGGATTGTGTGTAATTATACGGAATTTAAATGATAAGTATAGACGATGATGCAAAAATCACTCATATAAAAATCAATAAGAAAATAAATCTCCTATCCCTATAAATAGGGTACCAACTCATCAACTCCAGCTAAACCCTAAATAAAAGTCACGCACTCATTTTTCTGAGCCGCCGGTGTTTTTCATTTCCAAACGAGAAAACCGACTCTCAAAAATCCAAAGGAATTAAAATAAAAATTCTAAAAATCACAAGAGTTATATTTCTAGTTTGAGCGCGAGATGCTGTTTAACCCGATGCTTATTTTGGGCTGTTCGAAGAAATTATTGTCGCTTCGAATTCACACAGCAAGGGGGTTATCGGTGCTTAGGTGTTCGCGGCTAGCTGGTGATGGAGGGAAGCGAGATTAGTGTCGCGATTTGCTGTAAGGATGAGAACTGGAAAAGGGTTCGGTGAAAGGGAGACTTCGCGACTTGTTAATGATGGCATAGGGATTTGTTTTGGGTCGGAAATCATGGCAGAAAGGGTGCGTGGAGTTCGAACTTGTCGGAGATGGTTTTCTGGAAGGCCTTTTGATCGGGAGTTTGGAGAAACGTAGAGCAGAAATTCTGAATGACTTCTGTGTTTGTTTTCTCTCGCGTGAACATTTACTGGAGGTTTGTTTTCCTGTATGTTTTGTTTAATACTATATAAGGGATGGTGCTTTTCGAAATGCTGATGGTATTGTAGAAGGTGGTACGGTGGGATAATGGTGTATATAGGGGAGAAGGTAGCGTAAGCCTTGGGAAGTTCGATTGGTTTATTTTCTTTTTGCGATGATGTGTGGAGTTATGGAGAAACAAGGGGTGCGTTTTGTTTTACAGGAAGAAAATGCTCGTGACAATGTTGAAATTGGTATGGGGAGATAGAATTTCAGATGAGATAAAGTATGCTGCTTTTAGTTTGGGATTGCAATGATTCATGGAGGGGGAAACAGGGGTAGAAATGCTTGGCAATGGAACGAAAGAAATGAGGATTAGGATATTTGTGATGTAGGGTGGATTTTGAATGGGCTAAAATGAAATGAAGATAGGCCGGAGAAAATGAAAGGTTAAGGCCCCTTAGAAAATAAATGTCCAACTTTTATCTAATTTAAATTAGTATAGAAGCTTGTATAAATCATTTTTGGTTGCATATAATATCAGAATCTGACGAGAACTAAATACGTTGGAACCGTCTCGACAAATACCACACAGAGGAACCGGTCTGGAGTGAACTGGAGCTCGTTACAATTTATGGAGAAATAAATTGTTTGATTCAAATCAAACCACAGTTTATCGTTCTTTAACGATGAACTGCCAATGTGAGTAAATCTCACCAACTCTAAACAGTTTATAATTTCATGTTGTATTTTTAGAACTGTTAGAAATTGTCTGATTTACTGTGTGTTGACTGTTTGATTGAACTGCTAGTCAGTTAGTTGAATTTCTATATTGTTTCTGTTTAACAGAATATATCATATGGAACTGAAAGTGATGTTATCTATATTGTTTAACATCTGTGATGCAGGGAAACAGGTTGGAGGAATCCAACTAGATTCCTCAACATTTATTTTACTATGGTTCATATATTGTGATATATAATCTGACATTGATTATGTGTGTTTGAACGATTTTTATCGTTGTCATATGGTGTGTTAAATACCATAAGAAATACCAGAATGTGGAAAAGGGATTTTCAAAGTATATTTTCAAAATAATTTATTTATATAAAATCAATGAATTTTATATTATAAAAGAAAAAGGATTTTGAATAATAAGGGAATTATATTTGTAAATCAAATATCAGGGAAAGAATTTGTTAAGCAGATATAGAGGGTAAACATTTGTAAAACAAATATAAAAGGAAATATTTGTAAAACAAATAAGAAGAGAAATATTTGTAAACCATTTACAAATAAAATAGAATTATAAAGGAGATATTTGTAGAACATTTACAAATAGATAAAAAGGGATTATTTATTTATTTAGGGAATAAATAGAAATAGAATAAAGGAAATATTTATTTAGAAAATAAATACGATATTATAAAAGGAGTTAGAATTAATCAGTTAGAGTTAACCAGTTAGAGGTAATCAAATAGAGTTAATCGATTAGAGCTAAAAACGAACTAGAGTTAATCAAATAGAGTTAATCAAATAGAGTTAAAGATATAGAGTTAAGCCAAAGTAGAAAATGACTAGAGATTAATAAGTTGAATGGTTTCCTGAGTATCGATCTGATGTTGGTTTTGGCCTTCGGGGTTTACACTTAGGAAGTTATTCTCTTGTTAGTTTATAGTTAGAGGCTGATAGATGTGGAAGAATAGTGATACATAATTAAGCCATGGAAATGTTTTCCAGTGTTAATAACGTATATTTTCTAAACATAGAAAATGAGGAAATATATATACATATGTTTGATGATTGATCGATATAATTTCCATTTGGAAATAATATCGTTGTTTGCACACTTGTTTTCTTTGATAGTTAAATCACAGACTATCGAAGTTTTGACCATTTTAGCGTTGTTAATATGGAGAGACCGGTTGGATTATTATCCAAAGAACCACTCTGTATTTGCATAAGCGTTGCGAATCATATATGCCAAAGAAAATTGAAGACGGAGTAAAGTGCAAGGGCTATTGTATAAGTCTTAGATAACAGTGACTAAGATGGATATACTGAATAGTGCCTTCGGTTTGTCCAGTCCCAGGACAACTTGTATGGACGAAGGTCTGACATAGTATATCTGGTAGATCACGTAAGTTGATCGTTTCAAATGTATTTACGTTGGTGGCGGAGGAATTCATTTCTCTTAGCTTATACCCGTGGTATTTTTGGGAAAATCAATTTGTGATTTAGAGGGTATGACGATGTGACATTCTAAGTGAATGAAGATGTGGTATGTGAAAAGATAAGCGTAGCTTCTAGCCTCACATCCGGTAAATGACAGAAATCGGGCAGGCAGCATGGCTAAGTCGGTCACACCGAATTAGAGTGTATAATCACCTATCTAGAGAATATTCATTTGCTTCTTTAATCTATCAATGTTGTCCCATATATATATATATATATATATATATATATATATATATATATATATATATATATATATATATATACGGGAACGGTTGCTGATCCCAACCGTTGGTGATATACATTCGATACACTCAAGCGAAATGAGTGGTCGGTCATGTGTGGCTGAGTTGCAAGATGTTCTTGTTGAACTCCAGTGTATCGTTCCTAGAGTACACCAATCGGAAGGTGGTTCCATACCTTGTCATAGTTGGAAATCCATTACCCGATACGTGCTTGCGGTTTTGATTGTATACTATATATGTAGAACGTGAGATGAAAGGGTTCTGCTAGATGATTAATATATTGTGGTTGATAGACATTATTATAATATCAAAAGGTTTTTAATATAAAGATATTTGGATTCTCATAAGGGAAAAACCCGTTCCGTTATACAGCGTGGTCTTATGAGATATCGTTTACTTGTTCAAACTATTTTAAAATGTTTTTACTCATACCAGTCCCATGACTGGCCCAGAGTTTATTTTGTTTTGTTTCCCTAAACTCTTGGGTGTCCAATTTTGTACGGCAATCAAGTAGTCAGGATTTGCATATATATCTGAAGAGCTGGAGCAGGAGGCTTCAGGATTATATAGCTATTGTTATTTCCGCTGTGTTGTAAGTGTGTACTCTGATAATGTTATTGTAAACATATACTGATTTTATTTCAAGGATATGTTATCTATTATATGTTGTTCGTTCCGCTGTGAGATTCGTGTTACTCTGATATTGTGTTCTTCTTCTTCTTCTATTCTAAGTTTCTATCTTATATATCCTCACCCTCTATCTTATTTCTATTAATTTCTTGAATTTCCAGTGCAATTTGGGGTTGGATTTGTGTTATTTGGTCAGCTCAAATTGGACCGGATTTTCGGGTCATTACAGTTGGTATCAGAGCTTAAGTTAAGAATTACCTTGGCTCTGTGGCGTGACTCGGTAGATATAGGGTTAGTAATACCCTAGATTGAGTTGAGTGTATATATACGAGTGCGTATTTATATTTGATATAAAAATGGTTTTATATTGTAGAGATTCATTGGTTGAGTTGTTTATGAATTCTGGTCGATCAGTTTGATCCACTGTATCGGTAGGGGTTTATAAACACTTGAATACGATGGACCGAGACAATATGGATATGTGATATATTATCATATATAGTTTGTGATTATAATCGAGTAAGATTATAACATGTGAAATGGTTAAATATAACCAATCAGAATTCATATAAGTGAAATAAGTGAAATCAGATGAGTTAAATCTAAAATTAAATCAGAATTAATTGAATTAAAATTCTGGGAAATTGGAAAAGTGTTGTAGATGAATCTGGATTAAGTATATGAGAACTTTAAGATCCTGGGAAATTTTAAATTTGTTTACAACATTGTAGAAGGATATTTGGAATTGATTTCAAGGTGGAAATGTTTAAAAATTGGTTTTGAAAGTGCTATAGTATTGAACTCACTTCGGTAGCTGGAAAATAGATTCCGATGTTGATCATGACATCATCAGTGTTCATTTTCGAGTATGTAAGTGACGGATTACTACCAAGGATTTTGTTTTGAATTTGTTTTGGGAAAACAAGTTGTTTTGATATTCCAAATTGAATATTTTGATTTTTGGAAAAGGTTAAGCTGTTTAAACACTTCCAGGAAGAAAAGGTTGTTTGAATTTAAACAAATTAAAGTTAAATTTGTAAAATCCAATAGAATTGGGATTGAATTAAAAGCCAGTAAGTGAAAATCATTTGAAATAGATATGTGTCAAGTAGAATTAGACTTGATTAGAGATAATCTGGAATTATATTGGACTGGTGAGTTATGGATTTGAAATCAAGAATAGTGCTTAAGTTTGAAATGAAACTCGACTTAGGTATAAGCGAATGGTTGGATTTTTAGATAAAAACAGATTGGAATTTGATAGAGATAACATTGATATATGCTGGATTGACAGCAGATGGAAATGATATAGTGATATGCCCGACAAAAAGGTACAAGTTTATATGTATAAGTGAATGGTTGGATTTATAGATAAAAACAGATTGGAATTTGATAGAGATAACATTGATATATGCTGGATTGACAGCAGATGGAAATGATATAGTGATATGCTCGACAAAAAGGTATAAGTTTATATTTGATATAAGCATGAGATTTATGAGTCGAATTAGCAAGCCGCTTGGTTGTTTGATTTTCTTTTGGGTTGGAGAAGGCCTAGAGAGGCGAGTTGGAGTTTTACCGATAGGGCTGTACAAAGGAGGTTATGGCGAAATTTTCCGAAAATTTAAAGTGTTAGAAAATTTTCAGAATTTTTGAAATTTTTAGTTAGTCGGAAGGAATTAATATTTTAGTCGATATTAGTTGGTTCAGTTGAAATCAGAAATAAGGGGTAAACAAATCTTAGGAATTCAAATAGATAGGGTCGTCCTCTACCTTAGCAATTTCGAGGACGAAATTATTTTAAGTGGGAAAGATTGTAATGACCTGCATTGTTAGCCATGGAATAATTAATTAATTTAATTATGTAAATAAGGATTTAGTGAATTAAATGGTGGTTTAATTAATTTTAGTGGTTATTTAATTTAATTAAATAATAGAATAATAGATTTAATTCAGAAATAATCAAAAATATTGGAAATCACAATATTCTGTGAACTGGGTCATCCCTAATATTTAATTCAGCTTAGAGTTGAATTATATTGACGAATATATTCAATCGACATCAGTTTGAAACGTAGAATTTTAATATAATTAAAATAGAGCTCGAAATGGCGCGGCAGTTCGCTGTTTGGCGATTTGAACTTTAACTGAATATACAGAGTTCGTTTTAAATCGGATTTCTGTGAAACAAGAAACATGTGGAGCTGGTGAAGTATATCTTTCTAGTGGAAGAGAAAAATCTGGATTTCGTCTGGTAGATTTTGATTTACGTCCAAATCAAATTTCAGAAAAGTCGCTGTGGAATTCCTTTATAAATTGCAACGCTTTATTTACGCTATAAAAGGATTTTCGATATAAATTGAATATCGATTTATTCTAGAATTCTGGATAATCAAGTTATAAATTCTGATAGGATATTCTGGAGCCGTACGACATCATATGTGGATATATATGATAATATAAATTTATTATATTTAATTTAATTTTATTTAAATATATTTATATGGGTCATCCAGAGCTTTAAAAATACGCTGTGTGAGCAAACGGAGTCGGAATTCGACGAAACCAGTTTCAGTGTGTCTGTAATGTCAAACTCTAGTGGTATGTCCATTTTCATGATTTTTGGGGATTGTGTGTAATTATACGGAATTTAAATGATAAGTATAGAACGACGATGCAAAAATCACTCATATAAATATCAATAAGAAAATAAATCTCCTATCCCTATAAATAGGGTACCAACTCATCAACTCCAACTAAACCCTAAATAAAAGTCACGCACTCATTTTTCTGAGCCGCCGGTGTTTTTCATTTCCAAAGGAGAAAACCGACTCTCAAAAATCCAAAGGAATTAAAATAAAAATTCTAAAAATCACAAGAGTTATATTTCTAGTTTGAGCGCGAGATGCTGTTTAACCCGATGCTTATTTTGGGTTGTTCAAAGAAATTATTGTCGCTTCGAATTCACACAGCAAGGGGGTTATCAGTGCTTGGGTGTTCGCGACTAGCTGGTGATGGAGGGAAGCGAGATTAGTGTCGCGATTTGCTGTAAGGATGCGAACTGGAAAAGGGTTCGGTGAAAGGGAGACTTCGCGACTTGTTAATGATGGCATAGGGATTTGTTTTGGGTCGGAAATCATGGTAGAAAGGGTGCATGGAGTTCGAACTTGTCGGAGATGGTTTTCTGGAAGGCCTTTTGATCGGGAGTTTGGAGAAACGTAGAGCAGAAATTCTGAATGACTTCTGTGTTTGTTTTCTCTCGTGTGAACATTTACTGGAGGTTTGTTTTCCTGTATGTTTTGTTTAATACTATATAAGGGACGGTGCTTTTCGAAATGCTGATGGTATTGTAGAAGGTGGTACGGTGGGATAATGGTGTATATAGGGGAGAAGGTAGCGTAAGCCTTGGGAAGTTCGATTGGTTTATTTTCTTTTTGCGATGATGTGTGGAGTTATGGAGAAACAAGGGGTGCGTTTTGTTTTACAGGAAGAAGATGCCCGTGACAATGTTGAAATTGGTATGGGGATATAGAATTTCAGATGAGATAAAGTATGTTGCTTTTAGTTTGGGATTGCAATGATTCATGGAGGGGGAAACAGGGGTAGAAATGCTTGGCAATGGAACGAAAGAAATGAGGATTAGGATATTTGTGATGTAGGGTGGATTTTGAATGGGCTAAAATGAAATGAAGATGGGCCGGAGAAAATGAAAGGTTAAGGCCCCTTAGAAAATAAATGTCCAACTTTTATCTAATTTAAATTAGTATAGAAGCTTGTATAAATCATTTTTGGTTGCATATAATATCAGAATCTGACGAGAACTAAATACGTTGGAACCGTCTCGACAAATACCACACAGAGGAACCGGTCTGGAGTGAACTGGAGCTCGTTTCAATTTATGGCGAAATAAATTGTTTGATTCAAATCAAACCACAGTTTATCGTTCTTTAACGATGAACTGCCAATGTGAGTAAATCTCACCAACTCTAAACAGTTTATAAATTCATGTTGTATTTTTAGAACTGTTAGAAATTGTCTGATTTACTGTGTGTTGACTGTTTGATTGAACTGCTAGTCAGTTAGTTGAATTTCTATATTGTTTCTGTTTAACAGAATATATCATATGGAACTGAAAGTGATGTTATCTATATTGTTTAACATCTGTGATGCAGGGAAACAGGTTGGAGGAATCCAACTGGTTTCCTCAACATTTATTTTACTATGGTTCATATATTGTGATATATTATCTGACATTGATTATGTGTGTTTGAACGATATTTATCGTTGTCATATGGTGTGTTAAATACCATAAGAAATACCAGAATGTGGAAAAGGGATTTTCAAATTATATTTTCAAAATAATTTATTTATATAAAATCAATGGATTTTATATTATAAAAGAAAAAGGATTTTGAATAATAAGGGAATTATATTTGTAAATCAAATATCAGGGAAAGAATTTGTTAAACAAATATAGAGGGAAAACATTTGTAAAACAAATATAAAAGGAAATATTTGTAAAACAAATAAGAAGAGAAATATTTTTAAACCATTTACAAATAAAATAGAATTATAAAGGAGATATTTGTAGAACATTTACAAATAGATAAAAAGGGATTATTTATTTATTTAGGGAATAAATAGAAATAGAATAAAGGAAATATTTATTTAGAAATAAATACGATATTATAAAAGGAGTTAGAATTAATCAGTTAGAGTTAACCAGTTAGAGGTAATCAAATAGAGTTAATCCATTAGAGTTAAAAATGAACTAGAGTTAATCAAATAGAGTTAAAGATATAGAGTTAAGCCAAAGTAGAAAATGACTAGAGATTAATAAGTTGAATGGTTTCTTGAGTATCGATCTGATGTTGGTTTCGGCCTTCGGGGTTTATACTTAGGAAGTTATTCTCTTATTAGTTTATAGTTAGAGTCTGATAGATGTGGAAGAATAGTGATACATAATTAAGCCATGGAAATGTTTTCCAGTGTTAATAACGTATATTTTCTAAACATAGAAAATGAGGAAATATATATATACATATGTTTGATAATTGATCGATATAATTTCCATCTGGAAATAATATCGTTGTTTGCACACTTGTTTTCTTTGATAGTTAAATCACAGACTATCGAAGTTTTGACCATTTTAACGTTGTTAATATGGAGAGACCGGTTGGATTATTATCCAAAGAACCACTCTGTATTGGCATAAGCGTTGCGAATCATATATGCCAAAGAAAATTGAAGATGGAGTAAAGTGCAAGGGCTATTGTATAAATCTTAGATAACAGTGACTAAGATGGATATACCGAATAGTGCCTTCGGTTTGTCTAGTCCCAGGACAACTTGTATGGACGAAGATCTGACAGAGTATATTCGGTAGATCACGTAATTTGATCGTTTCAAACGTGTTTACGTTGGTGGCGGAGGAATTCGTTTCTCTTAGCTTATACCCATGGTATTTTTGGGCAAATCAATTTGTAATTTAGAGGGTATGACGATGTGACATTCTAAGTGAATGAAGATGTGGTATGTGAAAAGATAAGCGTAGCTTCTAGCCTCACATCCGGTAAATGACAGAAATCGGGCAGGCAGCATGGCTAAGTCGGTCGCACCGAAGTCGTGTGTACAATCACCTTTCTAGAGAATATTCATTTGCTTCTTTAATCTATCAATGTTGTCCCATATATATATACGGGAATGGTTGTTGATCCCAACCGTTGGTGATATACATTCGATACACTCAAGCGAAATGAGTGGTCGGTCATGTGTGGCTGAGTTGCAAGATGTTCTTGTTGAACTCCAGTGTATCATTCCTAGAGTTCACCGATCAGAAGGTGGTTCCATACCTTGTCATAGTTGGAAATCCATTACCCAATACGTGCTTGCGGTTTTGATTGTATACTATATATGTAGAACGTGAGATGAAAGGGTTCTGCTAGATGATTAATATATTGTGGTTGATAGACATTATTATAATATCAAAAGGTTTTTGATATAAAGATATTTGGATTCTCATAAGGGAAAAACCTGTTCCGTTATACGGCGTGGTCTTATGAGATATCGTTTACTTGTTCAAACTGTTTTAAACTGTTTTACTCATACCAGTCCCATGACTGACCCAGTGTTTATTTTGTTTTGTTTCCCTAAACTCTTGGGTGCCCAATTTTGTACGGGCAGTCAAGTAGTCAGGATTTACAGATATATCTGAAGAGCTGGAGCAGGAGGCTTCAGGATTATATAGCTATTGTTATTTCCGCTGTGTTGTAAGTGTGTACTCTGATAATGTTATTGTAAACATATACTGATTTTATTTCAAGGATATGTTATCTATTATATGTTGTTCGTTCCGCTGTGAGATTCGTGTTACTCTGATATTGTGTTCTTCTTTTTCTTCTTCTATTCTAAGTTTCTATCTTATCTATCCTCACCCTCTATCTTCTTTCTATTAATTTCTTGAATTTCCAGTGCAGTTTGGGGTTGGACTTGTGTTATTTGGTCAGCTCAAATTGGACCGGATTTTCGGGTCATTACAATACCCCCGACCACCACAGATCCCGGCGCACCTCCCCAACGCCACAGCCCCGCCGTGGACCCCCTCCTCCTTAAAAATTCGATTTTTATATTGTACCTAGTTGTATTTCAACCCTTGCCGAGCCGCCGAGAAGCACCAGTGCTGGAGAACCCTAGGCGACGCCACCGCGAGCTCCAGCTCGGTCGAAACTGTAGGAAAAGTGAGTTTTCCGAATTTAATTCTTTGATTTGGCGTTATTAGCAAATTAAAATATGGGTTTATAATTGCATGTGGCATTAATAAAATTAGATTTTTAGTTCAGTAAAGATTAGATTTTGAATAAGAAAAAGATATGATTTTGATTTATGTAAAGTAATGATTTTTATATGAAAGATTATATTTTTATTTATAAAATTCAAGATGTGATTTTTAATCTTAAAAAGATTTGATTTTTTTTATGTAGGAGGGAAAAAAATCGGATTTTTATTTATATAGTAATGTGATAAAAATTTGATTTTTATAAGGAAGTAGCGCATATGAAAATGAGATTTTTATATACGAAGAAGCGAAGTAAAGATATAATTTTTGTTCAAATAAAAAATATGATTTTTATATTATAGAAAGAATAAAATATATGATTTTTATATTATAGAAAGAATAAAAATATGATTTTATATTATAGAAAGAATAAAAATATGATTTTATATTATAGAAAGAATAAAAATATGAATTTTATATTATAGAAAGAATAAAAAAATATGATTTTTATATTATAGAAAGAATAAAAATATGATTTTTATATTACAGAAAGAATAAAAATATGATTTTCATATTATAGAAAGAATAAAAATATGATTTTTATATTATAGAAAGAATAAAATATGATTTTTATATTATAGAAAGAATAAAAATATGATTTTTATATTATAGAAAGAATAAAAAATATGATTTTTATATTATAGAAAGAATAAAAAATATGATTTTTATATTATAGAAAGAATAAAAATATGATTTTTATATTGAAAGAATAAAAATATGATTTTTATATTATAGAAAGAATAAAAATATGATTTTTATATTATAGAAAGAATAAAAATATGATTTTTATATTATAGAAAGAATAAAAATATGATTTTTATATTGGTAGAGCATTAAAAAATATGATTTTTATTGTATAGAACATCATATTAATAATGTGATTTTAATATGAACAGCGTGGAGAAGACTACGTTGGAAGTACGGCCAGATCCAGATGTTCTGAATTTCAGAAATGAAATGGCGGAGTGGAATCCCAAGGTGAGAACTCCTCACTTTTAATTTATTTTCTAGTTGAAATATATACTAGGATGCAAACGGTGCTTAGCAGCACCCGACACCCGTCGTCCACAGACCATGGACGGCTTGTTTGTTTGATTGATTGTGTTGTGAAATTTGACTGTTGAATGTGTTGAAATATATATTCATGTGTTGAAGTAAAATATATATTCATGTGTTGAAATATATATTCATGTGTTGAAGTAAAATATATATTCATGTGTTGAAGTAAAATATATATTCATGTGTTGAAATAAAATAAATATTCATTTAAAATCGAACGATTTGTTTATGTACACCGATTTGACTGATATTGATTGGGACGATAAATTTTACACATCGCCCAACTGCACAAATAAAAATCTATGTTTGTTGATGTGAAACCCCACACGGGTGTTGGGATGAAATTGGCCATACACTAGTCCCAATAATTAGCTGTATGTCGATCGATAGATTGACAGGTTGTTATAAGCGTTAAATATTTATATTTTATGCTTATGCAGTGTAGAATGCACTTTGGGTGATAGTTGCCTGTGTTTGATTGTTGTAGTGTACGTGTGTGTATGAAATCCATATAATAAACGTTATATGGTAATTGATTGGGCCTCATTCCAATTTGGAAAATAAGAAATATAAATTCATGTATTGAATAGAAATAAAAATTCATGTGTTGAATAGAAATATATATTCATGTGTTGAATAGAAATATATATTCATGTGTTGAATAGAAAAATAAATATTCATGTGTTGAATGGAAAATATAAATTCATGTGTTGAATAGAATAAAAATTCATGTGTTGAATAAAAATATATATTCATGTGTTGAGTAAAATATATATTCATGTGTTGAAGAAAATATTCATTTGTTGAATAGAATAACGAAGTTATTGAAATATATAAAGCCGTGTTGGATAGATATACGCCATTTTAACGCAAACGATATTTATACCGATTATATTCGTTTTTATAATGATTATAGAAAATGAATTGATCTCAAAATATAACGTTTTGAAAATATTATCACTTATATATCGATGATGTGGAATATTCAATTTTGATTCGAAATTGAATATGAAGTTGAAATCGTTTTGAAAACGAATTTAAAACGATTTATAAAATACGTTTTAAAAGGAAATCGATGAAATATATATAATATATATAATGGCCTGAATAGAATGCGCCGCGCCGCGACAGTTCGCGAATTTCGACCATTGACTTCGAATGGATATTACGGGAGATCCGACTGTCGGATTCTCCTAAAGCCAGAACCGTTGGGTTCGTATCGAAAAGAGCTTTCTAACGAATATTAGAGATTTGAAATCTAACGGTTGGATTTGGAATTATGTCCAAATCAAATTTGGAAAAGGTTGTTGTAAGTGCAGTTCGATGGCCATTGATGGAAATCGACTGTTCGGGCCTTGATAAAATTATTAAAAATAGTAATAATTTGTGTAAAATCATAAGAAATGATTTGTGAAGAATTGAGATGAAAAAATCCAAATTTGAAAAGACAAAAATAGATTTTTATCGAAATGAACTAGTTTTGAACTAGAATAATAATTTATTTATTTTTAAATAAATAAATTGGATTTGAAAGGGTTTTAAAAGTAACTAGAATTTCCAATAATTGAATTGGAATGGATTTGAATCGAAATTGTCTTTGGAATATTTCGATTTTGGATTTTGTGATTATACATATATTGTTATGGAAATTTGAAAGATATAGTTATACCGTTATTTCCAATACGATATTTGTTGGTCGTAGAATTTGATATTGAATATAAGCCGGTATATTTTCTATTCAGAGCCTTGTATTTAATATCAAATGTGATTTGGGTTTGTCGTGAATGGTGTCTTCATTAACACTGTTCTTAAACCCAGTTGAGAAAAAGATTAAATCTTTTTATTTAGATTTAATGAAATATACCAATTAAATGGTATTTAATTGGAATTGAATTTGAATGTGCTTTTGGGTTTATAGTGAACCGTGTTTTGAATGACTTGGGTTCTTTAACCCAGTTAAAGACAGGATATGGTTTCCCAAGTTAAACAATAATTAATATTAATTTTTGGGAAGATTAAAACCAAGTGGAGTTTTAATGAATCTTTAATTAGATTGAAATGATCGAGAACGGAGTATCACCAGTTTTGCTCCAGGCGATAGTTAAATCTTTAATTAGATTTGAATGTGAAATGGTAATTGAAGTTACCGATAACACCGTGGTGTTAGATATGAAGTATGACCGGTTTTACTTCATGGGATGAATAGGTTGGGATTGGGAAATAAAATAAATGATTACTTCGGTGTGGTTCGCTAATCCCGACTAGTTTGAATTGATAATCAAAAGAAGATCAAAGAATAAATTTAAAGAATTTATCTTTGATAAAATTAATGGGAACCTTTCCCAAAGTATAAGAATATTTGAATAAAAAAATATTCTGAATTGGAATGAGGCGTATGTTGTGTTTTTGTAACACTTGTTTGTTATATACGCGAGTTATTCAGAAAGACCGGGTTTAATCCATTCTGAATAACTGATTCGACGATGTGTCGAGGATGAAGACGGTGGTCGAAGACCGGAGGTCTTCACATCGTTTGGGTGATTACAGATGATCTTGATTGGGTTGTACACCCAAGAGGAGGGAATCAGTTGGTGATCGTCCAGACGTACTTGGAGATCGATGGATATGCAAGGTACAAGGTGCCTCGGGTTTCGTTCAGACCCAGAACGAACTTGTAAAGGGACTGTGTGTCGGACAATGGATTTTATTCTGTGTGATTGATTTCTATTAAATATATATCTGTTTGGCGGCGGAGAATTTATTCTCTTGCTTAACGCCCTTCTCTGAGACGTACGAGCTTGGGGGTTATATTTTGATGGATATCAATCGCAAGGAGTGAATTGCCTGTGTGGCATGCCTAAGTGGCAAATGATCAAGGCTTCTGTTGAAAAGCAAAGTTTTGTGGTTGATGATCAAAGCACCACCTGTGTGGCATAGCTTTGTGTAACGTTGATTCGTGAGCCTCACACCCCGTTTGTGAACCAGAAATGGGAGAGGACATCAGGGAGGGCATGCGTTTCCTTCTAGCTAGGGTGGTGTTAGTGACCTACCAGCCCTGGTATTTATATTATTTTCACCTGTGTGTTTGTTGCTGTTGCGAGGCGCCTCAGATATATCGGTGACTGTGTGGAGACGATGGAGTCATTTGGCTCATTTATGCCCCGAAGGGCGGGGAAACGTAGTGTTCAGGCATAATAATCCACATCGGTGGACCGGCCCTGACGATCCATGGGGCGGTTGCAGCTGTTCCTGAGGCTCGGGCTAAACATTCTCGAATCGGTAGAGGACTATTTTTTGCCTCGTTCACAGATGGAAATCCAACTTCCAATACGTGACTTTGCGATTTTATTTGTAGAGCCTAGTATGGCGACATAGTGGGATGGGGCACTTATGCCGTCTATGATTGATACTTATGATTGAAATTGTTTTATACACTATGCACTTATAATAGTATCATTTTAGCGTATCAAGCATTCTTTGGCTATTATAAGGTAAAAACCCTATCCTCCGGCTTGCGTTGCATTGTGTGACGGGACCTGGGTCTTATAATAGCTTCATTTTTCTTTATTTAGCATTGCGCTGTTGTTTTATGCACTGGTATTCATGGGTGGAAACCCGTTCCGTGTTATACTGCGTGGTCTCTTGATTTACCTAACTTTAAAATAAAGATTAATAACTATTTTAGTTCTCACACCAGTCACATGACTGACCTGGAATTTATTGTTTTAACCTAAACTCTGGGTGCCCCTATTTTGACACGGGCAGCTAGTAGTTTTGGTTTTGCAGATTTATATTCACAAGATCCTGATTTACAGCAGGAATGATATCCGGAAAGCTCTGTATCCGTATATCTCTTTCAGTTGTGTATTGTATTATTTTTCCGCCGCTATGTAATGTATTGTAATCTCTGATATTTATGATGTATAATATTTATTCATACTATGTATATTCTTGTATTCTGATGTAATTTTTGTAATAAATAATGAAATGTTCTTCTGTTTGCGTTCTGATTCGTCTTGTCCTCAATTTAATCCGGGCTTTCCTTACCGGGGAAGTTCGGGTCGTTTCAAAGATCTCTTGTCTCAGATGTTATGGAGTTATTATTCATTGAAGTTGATTCTGTTTGATGCCCGCAAGCTATTTTCCATGACATTTGCATGTCCATTCACTTGCGTTCACATTGGTATATTTGTTATTTGGGCAATGACTTTTGTCCCACATCTTGTAATTGGCCACTTAGTCTTGGTCATGACAACTATAAATACACTGTATCTCTTTCATTTGGAATTGTCTTAAGTTTTATTCTGTAAATTCTTCTCTTGCAATAAAACTATTCTTCTCCTTTTCTCTTTAGTTTTTGTTTTATTTTATTTATGTTTGCTTTTTTCTTCTTCGCATTTTATCATTTAGCTATGTCTAGCTAATACCCTTTAATTAAGGGGTAGTGACGCTTATATACTGGATTTAATATGAATCATAGCCAAATAGATTAGGGCTTTATGCATATAGATCTGGATCTGAACCTTCGTATTCTGTGTTGTTTAAGAGCTATGCCCCTTCATAAAGTATATTCGAGTTTAATCTAATGCTTGTCAGATTTAGATCTAATTTTAAGGGATTTATAAATAAAGTAGTGAATCTATCCTGATCGCCTATGGTTGTTTAAGAGCATAGCTTCTGCATAGGCTATGCTTGTCATTATTCACATTTTTAATTCTAAGAACCTAATTATCACTGATTCATATTTGTGACAGAAGCATGTATTATATCTAAAATCTGTTTGGCTATTGATGATTATCAGTCCAGCTTATGTCATTACTCCCTAATTGCTTTCATTTATTTTAAAAAAACTCTCTTTTTATTTATTTTCTGTCATTTTCAAACAATCAAACTTTCGGAAAACTTGATTAGATTTATTACTTAAATTAATTTTGGTCCTGGAGTTCAACACCCTTTACAACAACCCTTATTGTTTAGAAAAGCCGAACGAATTAAATAATTGTATACAATTGTTCAATTTGTTCACAAACATAGACCAATTAATAATATATCTTTTCGAATATATTGAGTCAGACATGTGTGGTTCAATGTTGATTTTAAACTGTCCAAAAAGATGCGTTCATTACATGCAGGCCCAAAACTTGGCCTGAATATCAATCCATGTACTCATTACATGCACTTATTCCCATTTTAGCTTTGAATTCAGGTTCTTTCATAAGTAAACTAACTCCTACAATCACTTGAGATCATCAAATAACGACCAATATTGACTAGAGCAGAACAATATAGCTTGTTGTATTCTTGCTTCATCTTCTCATGTCTCTCAATATAGACACTCTTAATTTTTTCCAAGTTCCATGATTCACTTCTTCATCATTCCATGGTTTCATCAAAATATAGCTTAGTCCAAATATCAAGTTACACTTTCCTTAGAAGTATTCATTTTAATTGTAAAGCATGCTTTGCATCGAGATAGGTGATTGAACTCGAATCTAGATTTATAAAGATCACCACAAAAATATAGACTTTCAGTAGTGTGGAAAAACATAATTATTTTTTTAGCGTACTATTTCTTATAACATAACTAACGTTATATGTTAATGCTATAACATGGAAACGTCCATCACTTGTTGTAATCATTATAAAGGCAAAACACTATTTAAAATACATATTTTGCAACATGAGTAATTGTTGTTTATATCATACCGCTTAGAAAACACTATGCATACTTTAGCCATTGCAGTTGAAAAATTATACTACCTTGTTAAATGTCCTTGTAGGAGTTTTCTTTACTCTCCTTAGTTCTCACTAATTTAAAATTTTATAAGTATTCCACTAAACTTCTCGCATTATTTGATAGTTTACTATCTTTTTTTATTTGTACAATCATTACATTTCTTTCTCATTCTCTTTTTTAAAAGAATTTTTTTATTCTTATGATATTTTACATTAAAAGTCATACATTCAAATTAATTACAAAACCAAAATTTAAAATAATTGAAAATTTCAGTCAACTAATATTTAATAGTAAACCCTAAAAATGAAAAGTCAATATCTATACCACTGACGCATAAATGAAGAAATATTTTTTAAATTTAGACACAAATATATAAACATTATAAAACATAAACTACACACACGCGCACACGCGCGTGCGCATACACACACACACACACACACATATATATATATATATATGATAATTTATTTACCTTAATAGATTACCAAGCATTGCATTATAAAATCCTATTAACTGTAAACATCTAACTTTTTTAAATTACTTAAAACCCTTCTCAATTCCCTCGTAACATCTCAAATTCATATCCATATGTTTAACTAATTGTATAACCTTAATTTTAAATTATTCTAAAATATGATCAACAAATGTTCATTAGTTCGTTAAATAAACCTTTAAAATACAAAAAAATCAAAGTATATAATATTATGTATGACAAAAATGATGTTATTTTCCAAGGAAAACGGGTTTCATCGCGAATTGTCCATTATATTACAAACATATAATGAGTTGAGGGGTAAGAGTAAATAAATAAATTTGAATATAAAAATTAAGTACATGAGCAGGAACAATCTTAACATATATATATATATATATATAATTATTGGATGCGAATGTATTCAAATCACATAACATGGAATATACAGTAATATTCATTTCTAAGAAATTTATCGTACATTACATAACATAATTTCGTTTTTAACAACCTTTTGAATCATAAATTTATATTTTACAATGTTATAACATGAATTCAACGATAATACTAATAAAATTAGATTATACCAACATTCTAACTTCCAACAGATTATCAACCATGCCGAATACATAACCTAACTAAATGCTATATAATATTATTATTCATTTATTAATGGCTTGAATTTCCTAAAAAAATATGAAATCAATGGTTAATTGAAAAGATAAAACTATTTAAAAATGAAAACTAAATAACTAATAAAAGTTGCCATGTCAATAAGCTAGTCATAGGATGTTCCTCTAAATTACAAATCTTTAATAATAGTTGTTCTACTTTTGTTGTTGCATTTTTTTTGTATTATAATGAACTAGCAAAGATTCCCTTTGAATTACTAATTCTTGTCATCACTTAAAAACATGAATGATAACTACATTTTCTTTGCAAATTCTAAATGCCTTTTTACCAACATTATCAAATCCTAATATTATTTAAAAATTTAATATAACAGTTTAGTACTTTTCTTTTCAAATTCAAAACGTCACTCTATAAATTTTAATATCACCAAAATATAGCATTAAAAATATATAATTGCTCTACAATTCATTAATTATTAAATTACAACATAAATAAAAGTCCAATGTAAAAACAAATTAGATTTTACAACTTTGGATTAAAAGTACAAACTAATTACACGTAAATTTAATACAAACGTGAGTAAGTATTCATGCAAATCATTTTCTATTAAACGCGTTAAATGCATACAATTTTTAACAGAAAACTCACGCTTGAAACATATGCCGCTACGCTCATACATATAAAGCTATTATAGTTTGTCAATATTTTCAATACTTAATTCCTTATCCTTAACTACTTGAATTGATTATTAGTACAAACTATTAAAAAAATTAATTGTTTAATACTCATTATTCAACTTATAAATCCTACAAAAATGGCAGTTATATATATATATATATAAAAAGCTTTTTAATATTGAATTTTGATCACATTTTGTCTTGTAAATTTTAGGAATTTCTGAGACTCGATCTCGTATCTGGGGAGATCACAGACGAGAGAAGTCCAACTCGGGTGTTTGCCTTGGAATTCCATCTCAATTTCAAAGATCATGCTGAAACGATCATAGGGTATACGATATATTTAAAATTAATACACTTAAACAATAATTTTATGAATGCTACCATGAAAATAATAACTTAAAATGATTTGAAAAAACTTCATTTTAGATAATCTCTGGAAGTGCATTCATATTTATAAATCAGGCTAAAATGCTTAAAATAAGTAACTAAGTAAAAGTAAATTAAATATGACAGCTTATGATCGCTGAACATGAATTATTATTAGAGCATAGAACATAAAAACAATCCAAAACAATAAGCAATTACATAAAAGTAGAACACAAAATACATAATTTCATAAGTAACATGTATGTAAAAAACGACAAACGTGAAAATTCTAATGATTGTAGAACATATATGAATATATGATATGGTCATATAACATGCAAAATATGGATAAAATATTAATTATGGTTCATTTCAAGTCTTTTATTTATATACAAGCGAAAATAGCATCATGGTAAAGCAAAATAAATTCAGTCCCTTACCACTATAAGCTGACCATAAAAAGTGTCATTATTGTATCTTAAAAGGTTATTCTCTAAGTAACTCGAGATGTGACTCAGATGTCTCGCATGGGGTTGTTCAATTTACAAAAATTTCATGCTTAATTTTAGCAAGTAAAAGAGGAAGAGTGAACTACTAAAATAACAGGATTTTACAGCCGCTAAACTTCAATTTTTTTTAAATTACTGCTTTGGATAGAGCATATGCCTAAATTTTAATCTAAAAAAACCAAAATCTCGATTGATATTCCAATATCTTATCTCAATCAATACTGGTATATCTCGGCCAATGTAGTCAAACCAAAATTTACAGCGAGATTTCTTGTTTTATTATGAAGGGTGATCAAAATGAGATCTCGTCCAAAATGTTGGTTCCAAAATCTAAAATAGTGATATATATATTGAAAATTGGTTCTCTTTATTGCTAAAACCAATAAAACCTCCATTACAAGCCTCATCAAAACTCTGTAATCCCCCTAACCTAGATGGGTGCCTTGCAGGGAAAAAGATTACTTATAAATTCGGTATACAACTAAAAGAAACATCTCAACATATAAAACTAACAAAGTACATCAGAAATTAGAAAAGAAAAACACTAAAGATCCATCTGCAAAGCCCAAAACAGACCCATATCTTCTTCTCCTTCTGCCTGAATTCATATGATGCCTCGTAAATCATCCAGTATCATTTAATTCAACTCCCCATCTACCAAGCCACTGTCCATTTCTCCCATTCTGAGACATCTTGCTGCCATTATTTCTCACTAGAAACCCTATTTCCCTTTCTATATTCAATAAACATACAGCTGAACTCATGTTTCTTCCATAGAATACCCTCATATTTCTTTCTTTCCAAATGAAATAAATTGCACTCGTGAAAGCAGCATAAGCCACATCCCTCAATTGATCCTTTGATTTAAAGTTAGATTGAATAATTTTATCCTCCTCTTTCAAATCTGTATAAGAGCTCAAAGGAAGAATCAATTTTTGCTTCAAAGACAACCAAATGTAAGTCGAATAGTCACATGAAAAAAACAAGTGTTGAATAGGTTCAGGGTGGTTATTGCACAAAGGACACATTGTATTTGTGATATTAGCAAATTGTTAAATCCTATCCTTAGTATTCAATCTCCCAAGTACTGCAAGGTAGGTTATAAAGGACATTCTTATGTTATTCTTTGAGTGACATATCACAGAAAAAACATTATCATTTACTTCATGGTTTCTCAAATAATCCCAAGCTTTATGAAAAGAGAAAATACCTCCTTCACATCATTCATACGTGTCATGAATCTTGTTTGTGTGAGTAGAAATAGAATTGATTTCTGTTAACAATTCTCTTATTGCAAGGTGGATTTCTGGTTTAAACAATTCATTTCTAGTAAGGCATTTTACCCTCTGTCCAGCATTACCAATCACGTATAATCTATCATAACCAAGCAGATCGACCATACATTGGCAATTTATCCAGGGTTAAAACCACATGTAAGTATCCTCTCTATTTGCAGTGATTTTATTAAACAGTTGCTTTGAATTAGTTCTATGTCAAAGCATAGATTTCCATTATGATGATGCATTATTATCTAAAGCCATAGACCAAAAATAATCTCTTTTACAATACCTGTTATGCATCCATTTACTCCATAATGAAGTATTAGAAAGGAAGTTCCAGAGTAGTTTGACACATGCAGCTTTTTTAAGATCTGAAAATTTCTTCATCCCTATACCCCCTTCAGCCTTTGGTCTACAAAACTTATGCCAAGCAACTTTATGTGATGTGCCTCCCCAAAAGAAACTTGCACATATAGATTGTAACTTGCCTAGAGTATATTCTGGTATCTGATAGATAAAAAGCCAATATAAAATGATTGGAGTTATAACAGTGTTAATCAATTATGCCCTTCCTGCAAAACTCAACAACATAGTTTCCCATCCATTAATTCTACTTTGCACTCTTTGTATAAGGGAGCTACATTCTGAGTAATGTAAATAGTTAGAGGACAATGACACTCCCAAATAATTATTTGGCCACCCACCTTGATCAAAACCCAAAATATGCTGTGTTTCTGTAGAATTTATAATTGATACACTGAAGAGCACTTTAGTTTTTAGAAGCATTCACATTTAGCCCTGCATATTTTCTTAATTTCTGGAATATCCCCTTTAAAGCAATAGCATTAGACACTAAAGATTTATCAAAAATGATTAGATTATCAACATATAATAAATGCGAGATAATTGGCTGAATTGAAGAGGTGGGCTGAAATTCCTTTAACAAAGATGCCTCATCCATAAGGTAAGAAACAAAATTGCATTGCAATAGAAAATAGGTAAGGAGATAAAGGATCTCCTTGCATAATACCCCTATTTGATGATATGAACCCCTTTGGCATGCCTTGAATCATAATAGAATAAGTTACTGTTCTCATGCACTCATATACTAGATTTACGAAATGTATAGGGAAGTTCATCTTTGACATAACGTAACATATGAATTCTCTATTTACCCTATCATATGCCTTTTGTAAATCCACCTTAACACATAGCTTAGGGATCCCTTTTTTCTTGAAATCTCTCAAAAATTCCTAAGCTAACAAAATGTTATCACCAATGTATCTATCTTTGATAAACGCAATTTGATTCTCCAAAATTAAATAAGGCAATAAGTACTTAAGTCTATTACATAAAACTTTAAAAAAAAATTGTAATAGTCATTACAGCAAGACATTGGTCGATAATGTGCAATCTCTGTTGGTCTATCATTTTTAGGAATTAGAGTAATGAAAATGTCATTTATATATTTAGGTTATCTAATATGAAGATATCAGTAATAGCCTTCAGTAAATCATACTTTAAAAATTCCCAATGAACTTTCAAAAACTTTGCATTAATCGCATCTGCCCTGGGCTAGAATCATCATGAATTGAAATTAAAGCAACTCTGATTTCATTTAATTCAACTGCTTTCAAAAGGAATTGATGTTCTTATGAATTCACAGTGGATATACGATGGAAAGAAGGAAATTCTGAATTACTAGGACCATTAAACATGTCCTTAAAGTAATTAATTGCTTCAGTCTCTATATCCTCTGATTTGTATAATAAATTGCCATTTATATATATTAAAGCTCTGATGTGATTAAAGAATCTCCTATTTGACATTCGAGAATAAAATAACCTAGAGTTTATATCACCTTGTTGCAACCAGGATACCTTAGCCTACTGTTTGAAACCATTAAAATGTAGTTGTTGCAAATTATGAAATTATTTTTTGGTTTGTAAATAATTATCAAACGGGATGATATCTTCAGGATTACCATCAGCAGCGTCTTCAAGGTGGATTGCAATTTCTTCAGCATTTTTAAGGTTAGTAGAGTTTTTATCCCTTACTTTATTCCAATGTTTCAACTCATTTTTGCAATTCTTGAGTTTTTGCATGAACTGATAGATTTGAAATCCCCAAACTGTTGCATTGAAACCGTTTTGAACTGCATCATGATATCCAGGCAAATTTGGCCAATCATTCCTAAATCTAAAAGGAATACCCTTAGATTCAGGAGTAGGAATAAGCTCTAACATGATTGGATTATGATCACTTGAGTTTTGAGATAAAGAGAGTGCTTTCATGTGCAAAAACATATGTAGGCATCTATTATTTACAAGAATTCTATCTGATTTAGTAGCAATTCCTCTTCTACGCCAAGTGAAATGAAAACCGATGGGTTTGATATCATTCAAAGAAGTCTAAATAATGAACTTTTGAAATTTTATAATGTGTTGATAAGGAACAGATAATCCACCTTTTTATCATTATGAGATAACACATTGTTGAAGTCACCCATCAAAATCCATGAATCATTTATAATGCTAGATTTAGTAATCAAATGCTGCCATAAAATGAGCCTTTCAGTAAATGTATTACTTGCATATATCACTGTGAAAACTATACCAAAACTACCCTTATTATTAGAATTAACTATCAAATTTGAAAAGAGGAAGATTCAAGCACCACATCCCATAAATTTGCATCCCAAATTAACAAAATTCGACCAATATGAGTGGAAGAATTATTTGTTAATGATTTCCATGTGCTAGGTAATAAAGAAGTAAACAACACTAAATTAGCTGCAAATAATTTTGTTTCCACTAAACCAACAAGAGTTGATTTAGTATGGTTTAGGAGATGAAGTACATCTTTCATACAAAAAGAAGTACTCATACCCTTAACATTCCATGTTAATAGTGTCATTTAACAATGGCAGAGCTCCTTATGTTTCTTTTAGAAGGAGCAATATAAGAAGAAGAAGCCACTGTTTTATCACCCTATAAATAACTTGCATTATTATCCACCATATTGTTTACATCAATCTGCTTTCTTTTATCCATGTTTTCTTCTATGTTCTTTTCAGCAATTTCATCTGCAACTATATTTAAATCATCTGGCATTATGTTATCAGGTAGTTTGAAATTTAAAAAGTCAAGATCAACGACAGATGCATTAGCGACACCCTCTGTATCAATAGATGCAGCATTTTGCTTAGTATCATTATCAACAGTTTGTTGATCTAGTTCATTAGCAGTACCCTCTGAATCATGCTCAACATCAGGAGGTATCCATCGAGGATCACTAGTAACTTCACGAGAAGTATCATCATGGCCAAATAGATTACACTTCGAACATTTTATGGGCACTAACTCATACTCCAATGAAATAATATTCTTAGAGCCATTGTGGAATAAGATTGGGATTTCTGTTTTTAGCTCAGTAAGGGTATCAATAGAAACGAGAACTCTCGCATAGTTTTTAAATCTTCTTTCTGCTGTATTTTCATCAATCAATAGTGGTTTCGAAGTAAAACTGGCTATCATTTGAATGGCGTCTTTTGTCCAAAGTTCCAATTGTAAATCGAGGAGTTTAACCCAGATCTGAACTTCATTACTCTGTTTTTTTTACTAAAATCATATCTAGCATGCCATGCTTCTACCAATAACAATCTACCAAAATACGAGTATGTAGAACTCTCCAATATGCGAACATAATCAAATGTATCTTCAAATTGTACCACAAAGTTATAGCTAGGTGATACATGAATATTGAAAATACTAGATGGCTTCCAGACTCTCGAAATGTATTCTTTAAGCTTGATGGTAGATAGCCTAAAATGGATCAAGATCAGAGCAATCACGTTGATCCAAGCCTATTCCGATTTATTGATTATATTTTCAGGAATAGAAACATACTCATATGGCGGCTTAGCAAAGTTCAAACTCCAATCTGCAAGTACCTGCTTACGATTATTGATTGTATCATTATTAGGATGTAGATTTGGATTTGAATTTGTAGACGAAGATGAAGGTTTATCTGATGAGGATGGAGGTTGCGATCATGGTGGAAAAGTTCGTGAGTTAGTTAGAGGAGCAGAGGCTGCCATTAAAAGGAAATCAGTTGGAATATATAAATACACACACTACAATCATATAGTTATAGCGATACTAATAGATATTTGAAAAGTCCAAAATACGTCTATCCATATCTGAGAAGCGGATAATTATCCGATATTTAGGAAAAATAGATACATATGCGCATATAAAAGAAAACCTGCATTTAAAATTATCCGTATAGTTTTTCTAAGATTATGGTGCAAATTATGTTTATTTTAGTCCAATTAAAATATTTATTTATTGGTTTATTATGTTAGAAGTTTACATTATATGCCTAAATGTGTTTTGTTTGCGAAAACCTATTTATTATTATCATTGTACTTACTTATTTTTTGCATTTGATAATCAAAGGGATTGAAAATAATTAAACTAGAAGTTTCTATATAGGTCTTGATTTATAGGTTGTTGCAGTTAAGATATTTATCTGATATTTGTCCATGTTCATCAATATAGATATTTGATATCCCAAAATATTACGATATGCAAATGTAGATATGGATATGACATCATCAACATTTAAATTATCGTTGACATCCCAAACTATTTACTGGCTCATACATATAATATATATTCTACATAACATAAGTTATCCACATAAACTCAATGCTAACAATTTTAACTTTTGTAGGAGTTAGAACATTAATTTTTATGAGATATGCAGTTGTGTAGGTTAAACTTTTTAACCTTATGTTTATGTGTAGTATGCCATTCAAATGATGATTAACATATCACAATGTATTATCGTATATCTATATACAAATTTCCTTGGATTTAATGGGAAGACAAACAAGAGATAAAGAAGTGTTAAGATTTAAAGATGGCATATGTATCAGATGGTTATTATCAAAACACCTCATCACAGTTTGTTAATCGGCCTTTTGGTCCGGTTCCCAAAAGCATATCACACCCACTCGACTAGGTCCATCGTGTGGTATAAAAGCCCGAAGTGCCGCCAAAACACTCAGGTTCTAGGCCTTGAAAGAGTCATGCGAGCGTAGGCCTCACAACCCCTAAAAAGTGTCATTGCATCACACATTTCGCATCCTATCTTGACAATTCGCATCGCCTGGCCTTCGTATCCCCTCGTATGTGCTTCAAGATGTTGTTTTCGTATCCCTCAATATATGAGAACTTGCATCCTACCGGGATGCGATCTTGCAACCTTCAGGGTGCTAAAACATGCATCCTTCTGGGATGTGATCTCGCATCCCCCAGGATGCTAATGCTTGCATCCCTTCAGGGTGCGACTTCGCGTCCCCCTGGATGCAAAAATTTGCATCCCTATAGGATGTGACTTCGTATCCCTTTGGAATACGAATTTCACATCCCCTGGGATGCTAAATTTGTATCCCCTATGGGGATGTGAAATCTCCACCACTGCCATTGCGAAATGCGAAATTCGGCCTACTGTACCTATTTTTCACCTACTCCCACCTATCCCGCTACCTGTAAATACCCGTACCTCATTTTTCAAAGGAGTTGTCATTTGCTTGATTGGATACCTTGAAAGGACCTTTGGCCACCATTAATGGCTTCTTGAGATTTGAGGAAGAAGAAGAGCTAAATTTTTCTCAAGGCTTCCTATATACAAATAGTGACTTCTGAATACTCAACCAAATATTGTAAACCATTGTAATGATGATGTCCATCATTGTAAACCTTCAATTGTGAATAAAATCAGCAAAAGCTTCAAAGTGGGCATAGGTTCAATACGAATCGAACCACTTTAAATTCTTTTGTTTTTGCTTTCTGCACTTATTTTCCATTGGGTGTGATGCCAATTTTCCATGTCAACACTTTGGTGCTTTCACTGAGAAATACTTAGAGCCTCGAGACTCGCTTCTATCCGACCGACTTCAGTCTAACCTTGGAAGCACTACTTAGGTTTTCTTGACCTACCTTTTGAGTTTGTTTACAATGGGTAGAAAAGTAAAGAACCCAATAATTGGAACTTCCATCGTGGCTGACACTAAAACTTCTCCTCAGCCCCAACCTTTGGAAAACCCATTCAACATGGAAATTACTCCGTCCTATAATCCCGACGCTCTGACAACCCAAGGCCAACTCTTCGAGCTTAAAAAAAGTTGGAAGAAAGGATGAGAGAACTTAACGACCATTTGAGAACAAACATCGATGCTGCGACTTTAAGAAAGTCAACGCGATGTCGCTCGCCTTGAACTCAACTGAAACACTCGTCCTTTACTTATTGTCTCAGAAAGCCCTTCTTCCGACATCCACCATGGGAACCGAAGCCAAAGGAGGAGGACTAATGCCAACATCAATGGTAATGGAACTATCATAACCTTTAGTGAGGGAACGTATCAACGTGATCATTTCCGGTTGGGTGCTAATGACGAAGCAGGACCTAGTGCCCAACCCCTTCCTGGACAAAACTTACCTATTATCCCTCAGAACTTGGCACCTACATGACCAGCAACCCAAAAGGCCCAAGTTCAACCTAATCAACCTCATCAGAACCAAAAAGCCAAGGTTGACGATATGGATGAAGATGATGCTGATGTTCATCCAAGAAGGCATCCATGATCCTAAACTCCTGAGCTGAACCATGGCCGCTAGAATCCAACAAAGGTTCAACCTGTAATTCTCACTGACATAGTTCGAAGGACGATGAGTAAAACGCGGGGACGTGCCACTGACACTTGGGAAATCAATACGAGGCATAACCCCTTCACTCGGGCCGCCCACAATGTCGAATGGCCTTGACGCTTCAATATTCCCTAGCTAACTGATTACTCGGGGAAGACCCATCTCTACAACTTCTTAAATCGTGATGAATGACATACGGACTCAAGTCGAGCCACCGACGACGTCAAATGCAAGTTCTTTCCAATGTTCTTAGAAGGCGTCGCTCTCCTCTAGTTTTCCTGGCTTCCTGTATGATCCACCTTGACATTCGACTAGCTCTCTTCCGAACTAGTAAAGCAATTCAGAATGCCTGTCGCAAGACCAAAGGATACCCTAACTCTTTCTAACCTCTACCAGGGCATGGTAAAAACTCTCAAGAATTACCTTGAACTCTTCAATGATTCCCTAGCAGAGGTCGACGATCCAAAGCCATGCACAGCCTTGGTTCAGCTTGCTAAGGGCATTATGCTCAACTCTAAATTTGGAGCTTGGATCGATAGGAAGAAGCTGAAGAATCTGGAAGTTTCAATGAAAAGGTGAATCAATTTTTGTGCCAAGAAGAAGCACATAGAAATAAGGCATCTCAGATAGGCCATTCTCATAACCCACACCCGAGCTATTCAGAATAGCATCAAGGGAAAGCAAGTTGGAGAAGCTTCCGAAAAGGGTAAAGGGATGGCACCATTCAAGACCAAGCATAACAACAACTAACCAGGCGGTCTCAACAACCAGTCACTGGAAATCAGAAGAATTGCGACTAGTACCCAACATACAAAGTATACACTTCCCTCAACCGCGAGTCAGAGGCAATTTATCTTGAGACCTGCAATACCATCTAGTACAAGAAGCCGAACATGAGAGAGTCTATTGACTGAGAGAAAAACTCCAACAAATACTGCAGATTCCCTAATATTTTTGGCCATAATATGAATGACTGTTGTCACCTCAAGGATGCAATCGAGAAGCTCATCCGAGAGAATCGCATAGAGCAGTATGTTTAAGATCCTGCTCCCTAGAAGCACCCACGAGCCCTTCAACTCCCACATTTCCTCCAGCTCAAGCGCCCCAGGGCCATCCAACCCGAGACCTCTTCGACGGGGTATCATGATTAACACCATTTGTGGCGGACCTCACCCCCACAAACAAAAGTTATTGGCGTATGGAGGAATACACCAACTCTATCAGGCATGTTGACTTGGAAGCATGCTCCGCCCAGGACAAATCTATCCATGCAAAACTTCAGAAGACTTTGTAGGATAACATAGTTTTTCGAGAGGGGGATTCTATCGGAATCGACATTCCAACCATTTACCCTCTCATCATTTCTACTACTATTGGCCCTGCCTATATCCGATGAGTTCTCACTGACTCAGGGAGCTTCGTTAATATCATCTTCAAGTGGCCTACGACCAAATGATACTAAAGGCCAAAGACTTGAAACCTTGACACGCCACAGTCCATGGCTTCAACGACTCCTCCAACCGGCCAATGGGTATAGTAGACTTGCTGGTCTAGCTTGGGGAAGGGATCGCAGCAGAGTTCAGATTCTAACTTTCATAGCCATCAAGGTCATTTATCCGTACAATGTCTTTCTAGACGTCCTTTCCTTGCAAAATTCTAAGTTTGCATGGCACTATGGTCCCATCTCATTAAGTTTCCAAGGTGGGAATAGGACTGGAACTGTCAAAGGCGACCAAGCCAAAGCATGAGCCTGCTACCTCCCTGAATGGAAAGACACCATCAACAAGGAGAAGAATAAGAGCACAGAACCAATCCACCATGCAAAAATCGCTAGTGCATAGCAGCCACTGAATTTTAGGTCCTGGCTCAGACGCCATTGCCGTCTTTTCGACGACCTCGATATAAGGTAAGATGAAGAGCCTGATTTTGAAAGGGCTACCTTGTTGGAACCAACTATCGACATTCCAATCAACCCCTCCAACCCAACTAGGGTCTTAAAGATTGGATCACAACTCCACCCAACAATAAACCAAGAGCTTGTGGACTTCTTAAGGGCCAACCACGATGTACACGCTTGGACCCATTCAGATATATGGGGCATCGACGCAGGAATTGCCTGCCACATGCTCAGTATCAACTTGAAGCATCTTCCAGCCAAACAAAAGCACCAAATCTTGGGAATAGAGAGATCGGTGGCACTCAAAGAAGAGGTAGATATGCTGCTTGACAACGTCTTTATCCACGATGCCTTCTACCCCGAATGGGCCTCTAACCCGGTCTTGGTCATGAAATCAAATGGGAAGTGGCGAACATGTGTTGACTACTCAAGCTTGAACAAAGCTTACCCAAAGGACAGCTTCTCGCTTCCAAAGATCGACCAACTTGTTGATTCAAATGTAGGCCATCAACTTCTTTCCCACATGGACAGGAAATCATGATAAACTGGATTCCAATGTACCTTCCAAATCAGGAGCATGCTTCATTCATCACCGACCTTGGGCTCTATTGCTATGTTGCCATGCCCTTCAGTCTCAAGAATGCTTGAGCCATATATCAGCAATTGGTCAACTACATGTTCAAGTACCGAATCAGGAGATCAGTGGAGGTCTACATGGATGATATGCTCGTGAAAACGAGGGTGTCAAATGACTATGTCAGCGATCTCGTGGAATGTTAGATGTTATCTATAAATATGGCATGAAACTCAATCCTTTGACATGCTCTTTCGGCGTTGCGCCGGGAAAATTCCTGGGTTTCATTATCAATTCACAGGGAACCGAGGAAAATCCAGGAAAAATCCAAGCTATCTGGGATATTCAGTCCCCTCAGAGTATCAAAGATGTTCAAAGCTTAAACGGGAAAGTGGCCGCCCTAAGTCGATTCATATCAAAAGCTACTGATAAGTGGATTCCCTATTTTGACTTGCTCAAGAAAGGGAAGCACAATTTCTCATGGACACCGGAGTGCGTTATCGCATTCCAGGACCTCCTGTATCACTTAGAGCAAACAACTATCTTGTTAAAACCTTTGGATCACGAAGACTTATTTATTTACTTGGTTGTTTCTATGCAGACAATTAGCTCGGAGGTAGTTCGTGAAGAAGATCGTGTCCAACGACCCGTTTACTACATCAGCAATAGATTGACAAGTGTAAAAAAGAACTATCCAAAGCTCAAGAAGCTTGCGTACTTCCTGTTGATCTCTTCCAAAAAGCTACGACCATACTTTTAGTTTCATCCAATCAAAGTCTACCCTGACCAGCCGCTACGACATGTCCTACAACGACCTGAGGCGTTTGGGCGCCTTTTGAAATGGAATATAAAGCTAAGCCAGTATGAGATTACATTCGTTCCCCATCGAGACATCCTCGGACAAGCCCTGACAGATTTCATCGTGGAGTTCATTATTCCCGAATAGCCTCCTTCGGACGACAATGAGCCTTCCAACATTCAATGGAAACTATTCATGGATGGTTCATCTAATAGATAGTGTTCTGGTGTTGGAGTTATACTTATTAATCCTGAGGAACATTCGATCTGTTATGCTCTGAAGCTTGACTTCCCTACCACCAATAGCGATGCAGAATATGAAGCCTTGATTGTTGTACTTATAATTACAATTAAAATCAACATCAAGGCTGTCCAGATTTATTCGGACTCACAACTCATCGTACACCAAGTGCTGGGTGAATACCAATCCAAGGGGGCATGACTTGCACCCTACCTTGTTCAAGTTCGCGATCTACTTACCAACTTCGACCACTACATCATCACAAATATCCCTCAAAAACAGAATGGGAAAGCTAATTCATTGGCCAAGCTAGAAAGTTTGGGAATGCGCAACTCCTGGGACTCATCCCAGTCGAAGTACTCAATTTTTCGAGTAACGATCAAATGCAGTCTGATTCGATATCAACGACGGAGACCGAGCTCGATCTCGAGTCATGGATAATACTGATCGAGAATTACCTGCTTCACAGAATCCTCTCTAGTAACTCAAAGGAGAAATGAGCACTCATCTGCAAATCATCACGCTACATCATTCAGATGGAGTGCTCTAGCGAAGAGGATTCTCTGTTCCAATACTCATGTGTGTAGCCCACAACGACATCGATCGTGTACTGCTAGATATGCATGAGGACGAGTGCGGTGACCACACTAGAGGGAAAATATGGCAAAGAAGATTCTACGATATAGTTATTTTTGTCCAAGACTTGAGCGGGATGCAGCAGACTATGCCCGCAAGTGCGATAAATGCTAGAAGTTTTCCAAGATTCCAAGATCCCCACCTACTGAATTTACGCTGATGGTCAGTCCATGGTTGTTTGCTATATAGGGCATCGGTATCATCGGAACTCTCCCGATGGCCAAAGGCAATGCACAATATGTTATCGTCGCAATTGATTACTTTACCAAGTGGGCCAAAATTGAGCCTATCACCACAATTATTACCAAGAAAGTGATCAACTTTGTCATCTATATCATATCTATCATTTTGGAGTTCCTAAGATTACCATTTCAGATAACGGGATCCAATTCAAGAGTGTTGAGTTCAAGTCCATTTGTCGTGGATACAACATTGAGAAGAAATTCTCGACAGTTGCTCATATTCAAGCCAATAGGCAAGTCAAGGCTGTTAACAAAGTTATTAAATCCATTATTAAGAAGTGTTTGGAAAAGGGCGGAGATTTATAGGTATATGAACTCCCTCTAGCCCTTTGGGCCTATCAGATTACTAATAAGTCGGCGATCGGTCACACTCCATTCGCTCTTTCATACAGATCTGAAGTCATCATTCCTATTGAGTTCAAGCTCCAATCTCATTGAGTCACATATTATGATCGAAGAACAACCAAGATCTTCTCTTGGAATAACTTGACTTAATCGAAGAGAAAAGAGACGAAGCTAAACTCAGAGTTGCCCTCAATAGCAATGAGTCGCCTGGTATTTCTACTCCAAAGTTTGCCCAAAGAACTTTGACATCGACTATCTTGTTCTGAAGCAGATTTTTCCCATACCGACTGGTTCCAGCCCTTGCTGAGAAGCTCAGTGCACCATACAACGGAGGCTTGGAAATGGAACCTTCAAGCTGATGACCGTTGATGACGCCGAACTACCAAGAGCATGGAACAACAAACACCTCCACTGCTACTTCGCTTAGCTATTGTACAGATTTACTACTTTCCGCTAATGTTTTGTTTGCAGAGTTCAAGGCATTGTAAATAAAAGGTCATTACTGCCAAAGTTATCAATAAATAAATTACAGACATCCATGTACTTTGTGTATTTACTTTCTACGTAGTATGTTTGAGCTATTATGACAACCGAATTACATACACGAGTGCATAACATAGGATTTTCACCTCGAAGCTTGGCATCGATCTACCCACTTGAGTCTTTACAAAGGCTCAAACATTGTGATGTGGTCTTCCCTTCACAAGTCAGCAAGAGTCTCAAACCAACGATGAGACCGAGTTTAAATAACTAGCGATGCTAATTAATTTTATTGTCCAACCCCATTCCTAGGTCTCCAGACTTGGGGGAACCCACTAGCCAAGTGAGTGTGACATCTACCGCTCGCTCGGCTCCATCCGACCCACAAGGTCTGGATCCGAGAACAAAATTGGCGAACCAACGATGCACTCGAACTCTAACCCAAACAAAACGACGGGAGAGTCTAAAGGAAAAAATAACAACATCCGCTTTGCGTCCTCACGATCGGGAACAATGACCGTAAGGAGACCCTGAGAGGTGAATCATTAAACTCGAACCCCAGATGACTCAAGGTTCCCAATTGAAGGGAAGTCTCGAGAACGGAGTCAATATACAAGCTTCGCACGACTTGAGAGTCTCAAGAGCAAAGCCACAGACAACGTTTGGCCAAGTATGACGACGACTTGGAAAGTGTATATGAAAGTTCAAACACTTAAGATAATATGTGATATAAGCAAAGTCCATCAAACTTTTATTCACAAAAACAAACTATAATTTTCTATTTCTTTCTAACGATGTGATGTACATGAAAACCACATCATGCCTCCATAAGCGAGGGTCGTACTCGTGTATCCTATCGGCCTGTATAACCAAAAAGTTTCCTATAACCATCACTTGGATGAGCCGTCCCTCTTCTTCTTATCGGATTCGACACTGGATGGGTCGTCACCAACCTTGGTCTTTCTCTTTTGGGAGCTGCTCCCTCCACTTCCCGTCCTCCACCTGGTCGGGGAAGTTGACCCATGGTGCACCACCTTGAATTTCTCCTCGTTGTTGTCACCACTCGAGATCACAGTGACCTTCTCGTCAACCAGCGCGATCTCTTGTAAAGCTTTGGGTGTGATTTCGCAGGCGAGCGCTAATATTGTCGCGGTGCCTTCCTCCTTCCTGACCTCCTTAGCCTTCTTCGCATCCCTATCGGGAATTATTTTAGCCTCCTTGTCTGCTTTCTGTTGGGATGCTCGTCCGACTTTGAGCTTCTTAGCTTCTTCGTCCTATAATTTCTTTAACACATATTCATCCTTCTTCTTAGAGGCCTCATCGTCAGCTCTCTTCTTGGCAACCTCGTCATCAGCTTTCTTCTTGGCTGCCTCCTATACCCTGGCTTAAGCTTTATCCTCAGGTTTATTCCTAGCCTCCTCTTGAGCCTTATGTAAGGCCGCCTCATCCGCCTTTCTCTTCTCCTCCTTTTCTTCCGACTTAATGAGTAGCTCGGCTTTTTGTTTTTCAACTAAATCATGCATTGTTTGCTCACTCGCTTCCATCAGTCTAGTCACTAGCACATCCTCGCCATCCTTCGCTTTCTCTTCTGAGAGAAAGTCCTCCACTTTAAACTTCCTAAGATCCAAGTCCGAGAATGTGTCTAAGTGACTGCCTCCTTCTCCCGGCTGCTCCCCTTGAATTCCTACACCAACCCCAGGTAGCACAAGCAGTGTTAGTGCGAAGCCCATTGTCACCTTTACTCTGGAGGAACCTGCACGATGAAAAGAAAGACGAATTAGTCTATTTCAACCTCGTGTTACCCTCCTTTTAAGCACTCGTGAGAATGAGACTTTATCTTCCAACACTTGTGGCATGAATTCGGTAGACATAGTGCTCCCATCTATTGGCTGAAGAGAAGTCCCAATGCTGAATAATTGGGATCATATGCGGTAGTGATGGGAGTTGGGACCAATGAACCACTTGTACCAGCGGACGGAACAACCAACTGCTACTGAGAGCTACCTCCTTTAAAATCGTAAGAAGTTATCATGCTCTCAGTATCCATTAATTTTCCTTTCGTAGTAGGAAATTCCTCGACCAAGTCTACCTACCGTAACCTAGCTTCAAACTGTACCAGCCTCTCCCAAGTCTGAGCCATGGTTCGGGGATAGTCGTCGACCCATGAGATTCTGTAGAATCTAAGAGCTTTGATGTATATACCCCAAATATATGGCACCGGAGACTCCTCCATTCTTGCCTCATTGTCTGAAATTTCGTCCTTGAGCCTTTCCACCTCAACTTGGTGCTCGGCTTTTATGCAGTCTACCTGGCTCAACACCTCCTTATTCAACGCCTCAACTTCCTCTTTCTCCTTCATAGCTCGAGCAAGCTCAACAATCCTCAAGTCAAGAATCTTTCCTAGCTCAGTGTTCTTATTGATGAGCCCTGCACCCGCTCATTCTCTTCTTTCAGCTTCTTGTTTTCCTCAACCAGGATCTCATTATATTTACGGAGTTGGTGCACATCCTTATCCTCATTCATCAGTCGGATGTTCTCCTCTGCCAGAGCCTCATTATCTTTTTTGAGCGTCGTATTCTCGAATGTAACTAAGGCCACAGTATCATTGAATGACTCTCGGGCCCTATTCGCCTCATTTTTGACCCTATTGAGCGCTGCTTGTACCTCACCTGTTTCAAAAACAAGAGAGTTAGCACATAAGAGTGTTACTCAAATATGGAGAAATAGATGATATGGAGCATTCTCTTACTCAATTCGGCATCCCGATTCTTGTGGCTCTCTCTTTTAGACTTAACATCCAGTTCTAGATTCTGGAGTGCAACGTTCATCTTGAGAATAAACCCTGAGAGATGCCTTGCATACCTATACATCTCTTTGTACTGAAAGTAGACGTCGCACACTTTGTCATACACATCCTTTTCCACGTCCATTGGGATTTAATGAATGTTCAACAACCATACTAGTTCGTCAAAATAGAAGCCAGGGAGCGACTTCTTAAGTATATCTTTCTTCTCTTATGGACCAAGCTGTGTGATCCCTGACATATCAGGCAACTGTGGGCCCCTCTTTTCCACTCCCTTCTCCCCATGTCTCCGCTCCCCAAGCGCTAACTCCTTACTTTTAGATGTGGACATGGGAACCATGTGTGGAACATCAGGATGAATTATCGAGGCCTATCGCCTTGTGCATACAGCTTCTAGCCTTGAATCTGTTCCCGATGATCGGATGAGAGGTGGCGGAGATTACGAGTGCCGAGGTTGATCTCAATAATGATGGTCACTACTGCAGTCATAAGAACGATTTGTGTATCAACAAATCTTTGCCTCTTCTGAAATTACTCACGACCCCGCTCTTCTGAGGTCGGTGACCTCCAGACCCGAGCCATTTCACGTACAAGGAGCAGATTCAAAGTTAGAGTCAAACATTCCACACACAGAAACAAATGCTGTGTTATGCAATGTTTATGAATGTGTTTCCTAAGCGTTCTCTCCACGAACTAGATTTGAACTCGCTTGAAGGGGTGACCTCCCAACATTCAACATAAGGCTTCCAGTACTTGTGCCACCTGGCCAAGACATTGTAAAATAAAATGGGACTTTGTCCAAGTATTTAAATTGTCCCAGCGATGCAGTGTTCCTAGAGGTAGAAACTAGAGAAATCGGCCTGGTGACGCTCCCTACCTCATTTCAACTGTTAAAGACGAGATATGGGTGGTCGGCAGACCGTTTTCCCCAGTAGCCTTCTCCTTGTCACCGACGCCGCTCTCACTAGGTTCTTCCTGAGTTCTCACGACCTTGCATCGTTTAGACGTGACAGAGGGAACTTTAATTTGAGGAACTTTTTTCTCCCTCAGCTTCTACCTCTTCTTCCTCTCAAACACCAACCGGATGACCTATTAAATGATTCATGGGAAGTAAACCCATTCGATGGAGTAGTTGGTTAGTCAAAATTTTTGGTGGTGCTAGACTCAGCTGGAATAGCCTTCAGCGCTTCAAGATGCTCCTGATACACCTTACCTTTGGGAAAAGGGGAATACTTGTCACCCAAATCATAACTTAGTCTCGAGCTTACAACCCGATTAACTATTAACCCTAAAACAAGAAAAAGATACTTACTTCCTGCTAGTCATCGCCTCACGAACCTTGGGGGCTGTAAACATAAAACCAGTCATACTTGAAAAAAATAAGCTTGCTCCATGCCTCCAAGATAAATCGGGGTTGGCTTGTGCCTCCAAGTAGATAAGTGAGGGCGTGATAACGGTTTTCCTCTTCATTTGGAAAATAAACCAGATGTCCTCCCCAGTCGGTACTTTATCTAGGTATTCCATAAACAGGATGCATGTACCAAGAATGAAGACGTACGCATCCAAATGAAACTGCATCAGTGCTAAGTGGAAGTAGCACAGCATATCACGGATGAACCCGCAGGATGGGGGCATACACACGAAAGCACACATATGCATGTTCAGGGCAGTGCATCCTTCTAGAGGTGCATGAGCCATATCCTCCTCTTTAGGGATGCAAAAATCGGTCCATGGTATGTCGTACTTCATACATATGTGCCTCAATGATGCTTCATCCATCGCACCAAATCAGACGGGTCGTCGACTATGATGACATCTGTCATCATATTTGGTGCCTCAGGAACATCTTTCCCCATGATGTCTACATCCTCTTCTCTCTCTAGGCTTCCTTCTGCAACTCTAGACCTTCTGGTATTACTGGCTTAGCTGTGCATTCGGCCAACTGCTGTGGCTTTTCTAGAATCCTCTAAGGTCTCAAGCTCGCTACCCCCTAAACTGGAATTAATAGATGACACAGTCGGGGGTGGTGAGAGTTCTGAAGCTTCAGCTTCCAAGCCCTTAAGTCGTCGAGAAGATCGCAATTCCATAGTAATACCTTTAACATAGTCCCATTAGATACCGCACTAAAAAACCTGTACCCCTTGTGTTGGTGTAAACTGATATGGAACGTGCAGTGTTGTGAAGTGCTGATACGAATATAGTAAAAGATCTCGGAACACAACGATGATCACTAGTCCCCAGGAATAAAACAATCGTCGTCGTTAACCAGTAACCTCGGGTTCGCATCAAGTCACGATTACATCGTGATTGAGATCGAGAGTCGGATCAGAAGACTAATGGTTAGTCACATGTCTATAGTTTGAGTTTATGCTCTAATTCTATGTGCAAGTTCGAATTATCAGTTCTTATCTGAGCGTAAAGGCGTTATTATTCAGTACGTTCAAACCTAAGTTTGATCCAATAACATAATGTCACGAAAATGATGCAACTCCGATGACAGGTTTCCTAGGATTTGAATTTTCATTTGGAATAGTGGGATGTAATAACCACTCCAAGTGCCAGAGGAGTTCGAAATATCCTTAAGTCACAGGGATGCAAAATCCGCATCCTCGAGTCCTTGTAATTTCGCGTCCCTCTTCTGCATGAATTTCGCATCCCACCAACCTTTGTGAGCATTCACATCCCAATGTGAAGCCTCTATTTTGTATCCCCCCTTAGAGATGCAAAATTCAAAGCTTCGCCATCGCTCTTGGGGACACGGGACCAAACCTTGCTTCCCTCTACAACTCCAGGATGTGAAGCGCTATTTCGAATCCTCCTCCTTCTCCTTCTTTCCCATTCATCTTCTATCCTTCTCCTCCCTCACTGAAGCCACATAGGAATGCGAATAATCACATTCGAGAAATCTTGCATCCATAGCTTAGCTCCACTGCTTCCCCTACACAAGATGTCATAGCCGACTTCAGGCCACGATCTCGTATTTCAAAGCCATGCCTTTAATCGGATCAAACGAGATCGAAACATGTAAATTGAATCATAAGATTCAAACCCACCTGGTTCAATTCAAGGCAGAGTGCATGGTTTCCAAGATCGAGTTGGGTGTGATCTAGAAAAAGTCAAAGTCCTTGGGATGCAATATTATGCCAGGTGAGGAGGGGGAGGAGATCGCATCCCGGTATTTACACTTAGGGGAAGGGGAATATGAACCGGGGTGCGAGAATTCACATCCCCTTAAGATGCGAAAATTTGCATCCCCGTAGGATGCGGAGTTTCATATCCCTCAAAGATGAGAAAATTCGATCTCCCTTAAGATGCAAAATTTGGGATCCCTTAGGGATAGGAATTTCGCATAATCCAAGGGATGAATTTCGTACCCCTCGAGGTGCAAAATTTCGCATCTCCTCCAAAAAGAGAAAGAAGTGAGAATCGAGTTTCCAACTTTGGGAAATTCTTGACTCATGACTCTGACTACGACTACGTGAACTCACTTTCTAAACTATGACAATCGAGACCAATTCGATTCGCCAACCAATCGTGCGCTCATAAACTTAAAGTACTCAAAAGCATATGCCAAGCGATCGAGTTCACAATTCGATATTTTTTCGAAAACCAACTCGCGCGATCGTAAGCCAAAGGCATACTTACTGATTACGTTCTATTTTAGACTCTGGTCGCATCGAGCAAAATCATGTGAAAACGTGTGAGCGAATGCGCAATACTATGTCGACAGTGACTCGTTTACATTCCGACGTAAGTGGCAGTCGACGACTAACATTTAATTTCTTGAGTCGACTAGAATTAGAAGTTCATTGAAGCTAACAAGGAATCAAAATTATCAACACACTCAATGGACTGGTCGCGGCTAAGCGCTCGACATAGTTTGGAGAACTTTCCAACTTTCAAAGATGATCGACTCAACTTGAAGCAGATCATGTCAAGATAACACATACTTTTGTGGGCAAGTATTAACCGACCTTTTGGTCTGGTTCCCAAAAGAATACCAGACCCACTCGACTCCACCCATCGCATAGTACAAAAGCCCAAAGTGTCGCCAAAACACTTAGGATCCAGGCTCAGAAGGAATCGTGAAAGCGTAGGTCTCACGAGCCCTCAAAAGTACAATCATATCACACATTTCGCATCCCATCTTGATAATTCGCATCCCCTGGCCTTCATATCCCCTATATGCGCTGCTTGTTACAATTTGCATCCGTCAAGGATACAGTTTCGCATCCCTAAAGATGCCAGAACTCGCATCCCTCCAGGATGTGATCTCGCATCCTTCAGGATGCTAAAACCCGCATCCTTCAGGGATACGATCTCGCATCCCCTAGGATGATAATGCTTGCATCCCTTCGGGGTGCGACTTCGCAACCCCCTGGATGCGAAAATTTGCGTCCCTACGTGGTGTGACTCCGTATCCCTCTAGAATTCGAATTTTGCATCCTCCGGGATGCAAAATTATATCCCCTGGAGGGATGGGAAATCTCCAGCCTTGCTACTGCGATGTGAAATTTGACCTGCTACACCTACTTTTCACCTACTCCCACCTAATCCACTACCTATAAATACCCCCTACCTCATTCTTCAAAGGAGTTGGCATTTGCTTGATTTGACACCTTGAAAGGACATTTGGACACCATTAATGGATTCTTAAGTATTAAGAAAGAAGAAGAACTAACTTTTTCTCAATGCTTTCTACATACAAATAGTGACTCCCGAATACTTAACCAAATATTGTAAACCATTGTAATGTTGTTTCCCATCATTGTAAATTTTCAATTGTGAATAAAACCAGCAAAAGATTCAAAGTGGACATAGATTCAATACAAATCGAACCACTATAAATTCTTGTGTTCTTGCTTTCTGCACTTATTTTCCGTACACGAAATTTTATTCTTGTATTCTCAAGAATCTTGGGTGTGATTCCGATTTTCCATGTCAACAAAGTTAAAAAAATTAAAATTTATTTTTCCTATTACCCATTTCTAACATCCTACGATAAGCAGCCTCTCCAAATTCAGTTCTCATCTCAGATCATGGAAAATTCTCAACTGACTCCTACGATAATTAACCTATCCTAAACTATATTTCATCTCAGAATTTAGTAGATTCTCCATTTATTTTTGTTCCATAGAAGGCATTTCTGATGATTTTCAAGCAAAGTATTTGTTTTTTGAATGCTAAATTGGATAAATCAGTCTTAGTACTACAACTTGCTGCATTTGATCAGGCTAGTTAAATATCTAGTCAGTTCCATTCTAGTCAAACTATTTCATTTTCGGCCAACTATGATCTACTTATGTTTAACAAATATGTATATTCCTTTTCATTAAAAAATAACTCGTTAATGGATTTTAGGCAATACAAATACATCCATGTATATTTTTAGGACTAGTTGATGTAATTTTTTTTACATATATTATCAAACTAAGTATTTTCAAATTTTGGTTTTCTTTAGTTGTAACCTAATTTTTCTTTATTTGCACTTTACATTTTACATTTTAGATGCCCAAGGCAGTCGCCTAAGATCTCACTTCTAAAATCTCACTACGGTAATTTTCATAACTTCAGTTGAAATGTGGTTATTACATTCTTGCTATTTCTCACGATGAGTATATCCTACAATTCTAATGTGGTTATGTTAAACTCAACCAATTTGGCACAAAATAAGAATACTTAGGGTATGAGCTTGGTTTTATTATAAAGTCAAGTATGATTAAGAAAATAGCTTGGTCTATGGAGGAAATGGGTTTCAAATGTACCTTAGGTGTTCTATGGTAATGTTCTTACTTGAACTTACCCAAATGATGAAATTTTAGCTCATTATGTCTTTCTTTCTTTAATATTATATTGTTAGATGTTTGGTGATAATTAATGATAGTTTGTTATACACAAAATGAGAAGTGGCAAGTTAAAGCTATAACTATTGGCTATGGACTGGTAAAGTACCTGAATTCACAAGGAACAAGTAGAGCATTCGAAGTGGTAAAAGAAGGAGACACAAGCATTAAGCACATGGTCAATAACGAGGTACATTTCCAATTTTCTATTTAAGGGAAAAAGGTTTTTAGGATATGAAAAATATAAAGTTTCCTGTAACCCGCAAGAATTCTTAATTTCAATATCATTTGCTGATTAAATTTCTGCATCTTTTAACATGACAAAATAGGCATATGTACTACTAAATTATGGTGACAATGATTTCTCTTAAGCCCTAACTATAAAAATGAATATTTATGGTTGAATACTTCATAAAGATATTAGGATTCCATATTTGAAGTGACTAAATTGTTCTTTTTTTCTTTTTCAAAAAAAAAGTTTGACATAAATGGTAAAATCTATAACCTTACAATTTATTTACGATGGTTTCACCAAAATAAAACTTTTCCTCCATTCATATTTAGGACTACTTCAAATTATGGTAACACTTTGTAATTAAATAATAAATGCACTCCCCATAGTTTTTAAATTCAATTAAATTATAAGTGTAATTAATTTATCATTAAACCCATTTTGCTTGAGTGGTTGATTGTGCATATTACCGACTCATTATAGACTGCAGATTCCTTTGTTACATTGGTTGCTGAGGAGATTTTCATTTTCTATTTATGGTTTACTATTGATCTGAACATTTCATGCCAGATAAAAGTTTATAATTTAGTTCAGATAGCATTAGGATAACAATTGCAATACTTTAAACGAATATATTACCCTCAATTACGTCGATCGTAATACACCATCAATGCTTATCTAGTACAAGCACTCGATAGATGTAGAATAGTTTCCATGGGAAAAAAAATAAGAGAAAACAAGAGAAATAGAAAAGAAAAGGAAGGAAAGCAAGAGAAGCGAAACAACCACAAAACACAATAAAAAAACTAGTCGTATGTTTCATAGAGCACCAGATCAAATACAATAACAATCACAATTAAAATAAGCGAGATAGTAGTAATTATATAAACAGCGTAATCAAAGTATAAAGGTTGATACAGTTATACAAGAGATAAGTAAACTCTTTAGCAACAAAATAAGCAAGGGGAAACTGAAAGCCAAAGTCAAGGTAAAGGGGTATCGAAGACAACAAGCCTTCGGTGCAGTCAAAAACGTCCCTTCAGTAATTGCTTTTGGAGTCAAAATTGAAGAGACAGAGAATTATTTCCTGCAAAAGAAATCCCTTTTCAGTGAAACCTGAAGGGCAGATCTTCTAAGCAACTATCTTGAAGCACATGGAAATAAGCTAGATATGTCTTTGAGAAAGCTCAAAGGAATTCTAGCGCAAAGCTTAAGCCTCCTGCAGTTAATTAACGTAAACATGCATGTATACAAAAGAAGACGGTGTCGTAAGCGATGTCAAAAGCTTGGAGACTTAACAGGCTTATTCATCCTCCAAATAGCCAAATCTTCCAATTTCGGAAGAATACTTTCGGAGAGCCCAGCACTAGTACTATAACTACCATCTCATGAGATAATAAAAGGCTCCTTCTCTAAGTCTTCGTATAAACTTCCGCATAAGTACTAGGATGAGGCCCTTATGACGAAGGAAGGGCCAATTCGCACCTATAAATACTACCCTAGAGGTCCGGAATTGAGATCAGATTTTTTTTTCATTTTCATTCTAGTTTGTAAAAGTTTGATTTGTAAATCCTAATTTCAAAGTCAATTTGGGAAGAAGTTTATAACATCAAAATTTATAAATACTGACATTTATTTTCTCAATTGAGGTGATAAAGTGGGAAATTTTTAATTATTATATGATTATTATTTTATAACTTTGCAGGTTCAACTCTGAAGTTCGACAAAAGTATCTTTTGAAAGATCTGAAAGGCCTTAAGTGCTGGAGTAGGTTAATTATACCAACTTTGAGAATGGAATATTCGAAATCACATGGCTTGTAATCAATCAATGATTCCTTAAGATGAACCAAACTAGTTAGAATTCAAATTCTCTTTCAACGATCCAATAGGTCCTTCGTCAACCTAACCGAAACCTCATTTAAGTGATCTACATGGTAATCCAACATAGGAAATTTAAGAGTTCAATGCACTATGAAATGGGCCTGGAGTCTTGACCAAAGGGTATACTACATAACCTATAGGGAATTATAAATAGAAACTTATACGCAAGAGCACAAAGCTTCTTCCGAATGGTCTTCTGAACTTCATTCTACCGACATTTGATCATTGTCCTTCGTTTCTACAGGAACTTACTGTGGAAGCACTCTATAGGAATTTTATTACATGAACGGTGGTGTAACCCAAGATAAATCTTTCGCAAGTAAATGATTCTACGGGGACTACAACATTTTGGGGGTGTTAACCATATTTTTAGATAACATTTTTGGCGCTAGAAGGAGGTCATAACCTCCAATACTTTAAACCTCCATGTTCTATTAAAACTTCTTTTGAAAAAGGTATAAATGGATCCTAATTATAGGAAATCTCGGTATGATTCTCCAAAGGTTCCTTATTCCTTGAGAAAAGTTTTATATAAACCAAAAGGTAGTAACTACTGTTTAGGAGAGAATTCCTAGTAAACGAAAGAACTTTTTCCAATGGGTCAAGCATGAGTTTGGAAGAAAATATCAAAAACCTCCTAGTCTAGCAAAGGAAAGGAAGTTATAACCCCTTCGTGCTATCAACAGAAAAGTAATAAGGAAGGATTAAAGATAATATTAGATTTGTCTTTGGAGAAGAGGAAGGTATTCCCCTCTGTAACACGACAACAACCTAGTAAAAAATGATAAATCAAGTAAATTTAAGCAAGGGTCTTCTGATCTGATAGTACCAGATATAGCCTATGTAGACTTATGGTTTTGTGAGGAACGAATTCTGAGAATAAAGGCTCTAAGCATTATCAAAAGGTTAAAGCTTATGATTCGGATAAATGGAGCATAAACCCCTTCCATTTTGGATCAAAACCTATCTTTGCTTATGAAAGGATTTTAGAAAAGGAAGATAATATATTCTCAAAGATGTGAAATACTATTTAAATTTATTCTAAAGGAGCTATGTTTGAAGAAGAAATGATGAAAGACTATGACGATTTCACACTTAAAGGGTGTTGTTATTGACACTCCAACTATTGTTAAGGGGGGTTATTTTTTAAAAACACTTCACTCTTCGAAAAAATGTTAAGGGGCTACACAAAAATATTATTTCATACTACTCGGTACTCCTAGATTGCCCCTTTAAATTAGATTAAAAAAAGCTTATTCAATAAGGGAAACCGAATTAAAATAAGTAATTCGTCACCATTGCACCGAATGCATTACGTAATCAATTATATATGAATTCAGCAGTGTTATGTCAAAAGTTAATAATCATTTCGGTGCATTGCCTCCATAATAATAAAATTCGACATACTTATGTCAATCAAAAAAAAAAGTTCAATAATATTCCTCCAAAAACGCTTATCCTTTAGGGTTAAAAAAATCAATATATGCAAATGGAAAAAAAAATTACTACGACCCTTGCAATATTTGTTAATGTAAAATTACTTTTATTTGTTATGGCGGCTAAATGGGTAATAAGGTAAAATTACTTTTATTTGTTAAGAGGCTACCTTCCTTAATGGTACGCCCCTTAACAATTTTTGAAAGAAAAAAAAATTTGACCTCCCCTTAACAACATTTGGAGTGTCAATAACAATGCCCCACTTAAATGGAAAGCAAACCTCAAGGAATTAAAATGTTGTCGTGACCTCCAAGGAATTATTATCTTTAAGGCGGAGTACACCATGAGAAGAATGCGAGTCACTCAATAAATTTCACTTACCCCTAAAAGGATACAAAAATAGAGATATTATTGAGAATATTTTAATGGAGAACACTCTTCTTCCTTATGATGAAAAGAAGAACACAAGCCTTCATTTACAAAACTATAAGATGATGATTACATGAAGAAAAAGATGAAATCTTGATTCTTTTTCAACAAAAATTTACTATATTATCATTTGTTTCTATGTATATTCATATTTGATTGATTCCTAAAATCAACTAATATATTTTCTAATATTAATTGATTTTTTTTCACTTGTTTCTCATATTTGATTAATTGTGAGAATCAATCAATATCTTCCCTTTTACTATATGAAATAGATTTAAGTTATTCAAGTTTAACGAGCGTAACTTGACTTTTCATTTTAACCTTTCCTCAAACAACAAAATCAGAATTTATTTATTCAATTTTTATATGATTTATCTTTTTTTAATATAATGTTCCACTAGGATGTATAAATCCAACAAACTTTGTTATAGTTAAGTTATTATCGAATTGAACTATAATCAGAATTTTCACTTTAATAAAATGTGTAACTCTAACTGAGTTAACATAGTAAAGAATAATTTTCAACTCAAATTAGCTTTATGGTGTAACATAAAGAACATTTAGTGTGATAAAAAAATATATCCATTTTTTTGTTGTTGGTTGACTAAAAAAGGGGAGAAACGATGAAACTAATTTAGCACAAAACAATATGATATAGTAAAAATTATTTATGTCTGATAATTGATTTCCTAGAAAATTAACAGATTTGCATTCATATTTAAATAGAATTGAATATCTTTACTAATTAACTTTTAATTTGAAATTCATAATAGAAAATTTAGTTATGTTTTTCATCTCATTTATTCGTCATTAATGTCATTAAAAATAATTATGTTTGAGTTTATATTTCATTATTTATATTTGTTTGATTATCATTTATTTCCAACAACATTTAAACATAAAGTGAGTATTTTAAGTAGATTTCACAATTTAATTTTATTAATGTTTGATTGGTGTTAATGAGTGTTTAGATGAGAGTAAATACTAACGCTCTTTATTTAAGGCTGAGAATTAAATATTATCGTTTTAGTAAATAAAAGGTAATATAATATTCATGGTGATGGCAATGCACTATTTATTATAGTCTGTATATTTACTTATCAGCATATGATATTTAATGATTTTTAAATTCCAATAATACCATGTGTTCAAAATGTTACGGCTTTGTACTTTTCAAAAAAGAAAGATAGAGTGATGAACTTTTTGGCAATGTTTTCGATTCAAATTGTCCATGGTCCCATCAATCCTCGAAGACCATCTGTTCCTTTGTTACCTTTTTAGTTTATTATTATACTTTTAGGGTTTAAAGTAATTTTCGAGTGATGTAGATTTGTTTGGGCTATGAATGGATGGAATTGGGACCAGAGAGTTTAACCCGCTTTAGTGCCCGTTTTAGATTTGTTATGCGCCCAATTAAAACAGTGCCGCAAGAAAGGCCAATGTAAGAAGGCGCAGTCGCCCTCAGATAATCAAATTCTTAATAAAGAAGGAAAATTTGCGGAGCATAAAGCGAGGATTGACGCCCCTGGCCAAAAGATTCTCAACTACTCCTAGGTACTCCATTCTATCAAGCCTTTTTAAATTCCACTCTATTATCATAATTTGACCTAAAAATTGAAATTTTGATGCACATTCCCTTGCTACTACGAAGTAGCTCTCTTTCTTGCTTCATTCAACTTTCCTTTTCCGCTTGTTTTGAGAATTTTGGTTCATTTGTAAATTTCCAAGACGGCTGATGAATTTAGCTTGACTTTGGTGGAGACATGATATTGAGTTAGATTCAAAGAATTTCATTTTTTGTCAAGCCGTTAGAGAAAGAAAAGAACTGTTGTTGATTTAGTCCTGTCCTCTGTTTTCTGATGTTGGAAAGGTAACTGTCTGCGTTTTTTTTTAAGGAATCGAAACGGCTGTTGTCTAATTAATTGCTTTAGTTTGAACTTTTTTCCTGCAATTTCTTAGTAACTCATTTTGACTAGTCAGTAATAATTCTTATGCCTTAATTTTTGGTGTATGTTATATCCAACATCAAGCCGTTATATGATTTTTTGTTAGAATATTAATATTTGCACGAAAACATGTGGTCATACTCAGACTGATTATAGTGTTGATAATGAGTAAAATTTTCCTGTTTTATTTTATGTGTAAGGTTAGACAGTTTAAGTGTACGTTCATTTATTTATTGTTATTATCATTTTGTTAAAAGTTTGAAATAAGCTGGATGCACGATTTATAAGATTGAATAATTGAACTACTCTTTTTTACCTGGACGTTGAGTAGTCTAAAGTAATTTGCATTTGTGAAGCATAGGTGATGCACTTCTTGTTGATAAAGTAGGAGGAGTAAAAGGAAAAGAGGAAGAAGATGAAGAAATTCATGGCAAAAGTTATTTATCTGGTTCTAATAATAAGTCTTGCCTCCATTTGTTTAGTTGTTAACAGTGCAACCGATTCTAATGATTTAGTCATAATCCGAGAATTTCTCAAGGGAATAGAAAATCCAGAAATACTTAACTGGGAAGGAGATGATCCATGTGGTTCATGGCACTTAATAGTCTGTGGTGGTTCTCGTATCACTCAAATCCAAACAAAGGATATCAATTTACGTGGCAGTCTTCCTCAAAATCTCAACAAACTTTCTGAGCTAACCGATCTTGGTCTTCAAAACAACAATTTATCTGGAACATTACCATCACTTTCTGGGTTGTCCAAACTTAAGCGTGCCTTTTTTGGAAACAATAAATTCGACACAATTCCTTCTGATTTTTTCACTGGACTTGAAAGTTTACAAATTATTTCTTTGGAGAGAAATCCTTTGAATGCAACTGATGGTTGGATGATACCTTCTGAACTAAAAACTTCGATGCAGTTAACCAGTTTATTTTTGTCCCAGTGCAACCTTGTAGGCGAATTGCCCGACTTTTTAGCAAGTATGAGTTCATTGATCCTTCTTGATATGTCTTATAATCGTCTGTCAGGGGAAATACCGGCTAGTTATTCCGATCTGCCATTGCAGACATTGAAGCTTAACAACCAGGATGGATCTGGGCTTAGTGGAGGTATTGATGTTATAGCTTCTATGACACAATTAACTCTTGTTTGGATTCATGGAAATGCTTTTACCGGTCCTATACCGGAAGCTATAGGAGCTTGCACGTCTTTAAAGGAATTTGTGATAAATAATAATCAATTTGTTGGACTTGTTCCTACCAATCTTACAACGTTGCCCGAGCTTGATATGCTGCAATTGCAAAATAATAACTTAATAGGTCCGATTCCCAAGGTTTCTTTCAGGAACTTCACCTTTCTCCCAAATAAGTTCTGTCAAACATCTCCTGGTATGCCATGCTCACCTCAGGTTACTGCCCTTTTGAATTTTCTTGGTCATATGAATTATCCAAGTACTATTTCAGACACTTGGTCGGGTAATAATCCATGTGATTCGTGGAGGGGAATTTCATGCTCGAACAAAAATGAGATTACTCATATAAATCTTCCAAATCTTCAACTGAATGGCACAATTAGTCCTTCCCTTGGGACATTGATCTCTCTAACTGAGATTGCACTTGAAAGAAATAATATAAGTGGAACTATTCCTGATGACATCGCAGCTTTGCCATTATTAAATATGTTCAATATATCTGATAATGACATTGCTCCTCCTCTTCCGCCATTCAAAAAAAGTGTAAAACTAATTATCAATGGCAATCCAAAATTAGACAACAAAGCTTCACCTGAATCTCCTCCTACCCCTCCATCTAATGATGACAATGACAATGGATCTAACACGGGCAATGGACCTAACACAGGCAATGGGTCTAACACGGGCAGTGAACCAAACGGGTCTAATCGGTCTAACGGGTCTGATGGGTCCAAACTTCTAGTAATCATCATACCAATCGTGGTTGGTTTGGTGCTTCTATGCATAGTTGTTTTATTCATATATCGTTGCAAGAAAGTGAAAAATGATGATATTCCTCCGCCAAGCTCAGTTGTTGTATACCCTAGAGATTCATCGGATCCTGAAAATACAGTTAAAATTGTTGTTGCTAATAATAGTGCTACTTCAAGTGATGTTCGAACTAGTACAAGTGGGGATACATGTGATACACACGTTATTGAGTCAGGGAATTTAGTAATATCAGTACAAGTACTGCGTAGTGTAACAAAGAATTTTTCTAAAGAACAAGAACTTGGACGTGGTGGCTTTGGTGTTGTTTACAAAGGAGAGTTGCATGATGGTACTAAAATAGCAGTTAAGAGAATGGAATCAGGGGTGTTGAGTTATAAAGCATTCGATGAATTTGAAGCTGAAATTGCGGTTCTTTCAAAAGTTAGACACCGAAATTTAGTTTCTTTGTTGGGGTTTTCTGCTGAAGGCAATGAGAAACTATTAGTTTACGAGTACATGTCAATGGGTGCTTTAAGTAGACATCTTTTTCATTGGATAGAGTATGGTTTAGAGCCTTTGACTTGGAAAAGAAGGATTAATATTGCTTTGGATGTTGCTCGAGCAATGGAGTATTTACATAACTTAGCACATCAGTCGTTTATTCATAGAGATCTGAAATCTTCAAATATATTACTAGATGATGAATATCGAGCAAAAGTTTCTGATTTTGGACTTGTGAAACTTGCACCTGATGGCAAATATTCTGTTGCGACTAGACTGGCTGGAACATTTGGGTACCTAGCTCCTGAATATGCTGGTATGTTCATACTTAAGCTCTTTTGATAGAGAATTTTGTTAAGCAAGTAGCAACCACTGAAAATTTTCCTTACTAGTTTAGGGTAGAATGCTAAAAATTGCTATAGTGCACCTACTTATTCTTTAATCCAATGACCACAACTATAGTGCCCTTCCTCTGGTTTTCTACCAGAGTGTTGCATAAGAATCCATTTAGTTTTCACAGTTATAACAAATTATATCAATCGAAGTATGTAATGATTTTCTGACTTTTTGCCAGCAAACAAAATATAGCCCCAGATGGAAGTTCGGTGAGTTACTTTGATTTTCTTAATTTAAGCAGGCGACATGTATAATTCACAACCTTCTTCATGAAAATTTGGTTTGTTTGAATAATTCTAATGTTTTTTTAAAGCGCTATCCAGAAATAAATATCTAGTGACTAATGCTGACTAAACATTTTGAAAATATTTGAAATATTTTGAACGTAATAGAAATTTCAGTCTCAGTTTTTTGTGGAGATGACACATGTGGATTGAACTTTCTACAATGTTTGTTTCATTATATTTAACTCCTACGGAAAAAGTGGGATTTAGTTGAACTCTTTCCACTTGTGTGTGTTTGTTCTGTTTTGTTTATTTTCCATCGTATAATGATTTAATGTCAACGAATTCACAGTGACAGGAAAAGTAACAACGAAGGTTGACGTGTTCAGTTATGGAGTAGTGCTAATTGAACTAGTAACGGGCATGACAGCACTGGATGAAGATCGACCTGAAGAAACCCGCCATCTAGCCTCATGGTTCTATCACATAAAGTCCGACAAAGACAAACTCAGAAACTACATCGATAAATCTCTTGATACATCAGATGAAACTTTCGAAGAGATGTGCACAGTCGCACAACTAGCTGGCCATTGCATATCAAGAGAGCCAAACCAAAGACCCGACATGGGTCATGCAGTCAACGTTCTTGCTCCACTCGTCCAGAAGTGGAAGCCCGTCAACAACGATTCAGATGATTCCGTAGGCATCGATCTAGGGCAGCCTCTTCTGGAATTGGTAAAAGGTTGGCAAGACGCAGATGGTAAAAATTCCAGGAGTTTAAATCTTGATGATAGCAAGGGAAGTATTCCTTCAAGACCAGCTGGGTTTGCCGATTCATTCACTAGCTCTGATGGCAGATGAAATGGTCAAAAAACGATAAGTCCTTTTCTCTTCTTTTTTACTTTGTACGTTCACGTTTGCTTGTTTTGTTCAGATTGTTGCAATTTTGTACATAGTGTGGATTTTCATCTAAAGATCTTGTTACGTGAAACATGAGTTTCAAATGAGCTCACTGTACCACTAAAACGGATTACGTTTTAGCTTGTAAGTTACTTATCAGATAAGATCATGGAAAAATAATGTGGGCTGTGGGTCACGTATTCCTTCAGAAAAACAAATTTTATTTTGTACTACGGTTTTTATCATTTCATGTGTTAGGCTGAGATTAGCATATGATATTCGAACTTATCTGAAGGAATCATTAGCCAAGAAATTGCTTTTGTTTTCACATGGTATGTTTCAGGAATACATCTTTTCTGCCACAAATTATAGAAGCATATATGCTTTCATGAGTAGGAAGAATACTATATTCTAGTCATTATTATCTCACTGGAGAGAAAGCATTGTGTCCGCTATACACTAATGCGAATCATGAACTGCCTATTAGTTGTTATGATAGCTACTGCAATATCTTAAATATAGCGCGTGCGTGTGCGCACGCGTGCGTGTAACAAACACACGAGCAATAATAGCAACTCTTGATTCTTCAGACGTAGTATTCTTGCCAGTTGATATTTGACAAATACTACACGTAAAGAAGAAGAAATGTTGTTCAATTTGACAAACAACTTGTGCATTACAATGCAAGCCCGCTAATGCTTTTTGTACATTGCTAGAATTTACCTTAAAAGTAAGGTAGCAGTGTAGATAGAAATAGAAATTCATGGCCGTGACTATTATTAAGATTTCAACGAGGTGGGCTTGATGTCATTTTCTGCTATGTACTGTGAACCAGTATTTTTGTACAGCTGTGTGCACAAATCAATATTTTGGTTAAAAAGAAATAACTTGTAGTATGGAGACAAGTGAAGGCAGTGATGTAGTCCATGTGGAGAAAGTTGGTGTAATTAGTGGACAAGAAGACATCGCATTTGTTTATTACCAAGTCCAGCCGACGCAATTTATAAATCTAAAAGAGATTGGAAATTTCGGGAAGCTGGAAATTGGAATCGTCTAAGGTGTTCACGTCAAGTTAGAATGTGCCGGTTATCTCAGCGTCTTTGTCTACTTCAACTGCCCCACACCCTTTGTCGTTCTAAATTGTTGAGTCAACTAACTTCCTCATATATTTGGTATCCTTTTATTGTTCGGTTTATAATTTTTAATTTTGAGTTTTCGTACATGCAAAAGTACAGACGACGCACATATCGTGAAAAACGATCATTTTACAAAATGGAATTAACACACAAAACCAAAAATAATTTTTTATTATTTTTCGTATTTTAAGAAACGACGGAAGAACAATAGGAAATTCAACCATCCATCGTTCTTCTGTCTTCTCTGTCATCCTCTCCACCTTTGGTTTGTCATCTCCGCTATACGTTAAGTTATGCAGTTAACGCCCTGCAAAATCCCCGCTATATCCCATAGCACTCTACAACCGCTACGCTATTTCAGTTTAGCGCTGATGAACAGTGGATCAGCTTCTAGCCCTGGTTTTTTCCACTGCGTCCGCTAAATAGAGACAGTTTAGCATCTACTTTAGCAGCATTAATATACATAACATGATTTTACTAGTTCTCTTTAAATAAAAATCAATAAAGTTAGTGTAAAGAGCTCATTTTAAGGCTTAAGTGACCAATATATCATAGAAATCTATCATAGCCATCAAAAATAGTTTGCATAACCATGATTTTCTTTAACTTTGTTATATAAGATTAATTAATACAAGTTTCTTCTTTTCTGATAACGTGAGAATGATAATTAATAATTTTTAAATATCTAGTTTTACATCTAATGAACCTTTATGTGTCTCCGCTATATCCCCGCTATTTTCAACAGTTATGTGCTCCGCACTTGGCTTTCCAGCGTTTATGGTGGGCACGATAACGGATACACCAGACGTGCGTCCTTCCGAGTCCTCTTGTACTAGGGAAAGGTCCTCTAAATGCTTTAACGCCCGCACTAGATATGAATCGAACTGTCTCACGACGTTTTGAACCCAGCTCACGTACCGCTTTAATGGGCGAACAACCCAACCCTTGGAAACATACTACAGCCCCAGATGGCGGAGAGCCGACATCGAGGTGTCAAACCTTCCCATCGATGTGAACTAGAAACTTTTTCTGTTTTTCTGTTAAAAAATAAAATAAAATAATTTGAATTCTAAATTCGAACTCGGATTAGTTGGATCTTAAATGTTCAATGTGCCTTGAACAAATAAAAGAGTTATGTTATATATGTTATAACATATGTGTGTTTCATTTTTTATATTATATTATTTCTGTATATGCTTTTTTTCCAGTTAAATATTTAACTAAATTGAGAAAAAAGACTCAAAATTAATAATACTACTTAATTAAAAATACTACTGTTCCTTTCCATTATGAATCGCGATTGTATTGCCAATCATTTTGGGTATAATGGTAGATGCCCGAGACCAAATTACTATTATTTCTTTCTTCTCTCTCATGTTGAGTTTTTCAATTTTTCTTGATTAATGATTAGCTACAAAATTGCTACACCTTTTTACACCTTCACCGCTATAGATTCGCTAAGCGCTTTAGCTGCACAGACGTCAAGTCAAATCTTTGTATCTTTAATAATTAACATTGAAAACTCAAAACATAAAATAAACTAAACAATACCTTAGTTACTTAAATATATTCCTTATGTTTTTGTTTTCGTTTCCTCCGTCGTTGAATTCAATTTGTGATCAAATTTAGTTGAAGAATGGGTGGTGTAATTTAATTTTAGTGGATGATTTTCATATGAAGATATGGTAAAATGAAATATAAATAACGCATCCAGTTAATTTCTTATTATTATTTTAAGGGGAGGCCGTTTGAATACAAAAGTAACAGAATTGGTGACACAAATGATTTAGACTGTTTGGAATTATTTTGTCCTTGTACGAAAATGTAAAATTCAGGGGATGATCCAATAATAGAGATTTATTATGTCACCATGTGACGACCGCCCACAACCCCTGCACTTAACAAGAGGAATAATGCACTGGAAGGTGTGTCAGACAGCTATGGACGATCATCAGAGTAGGTAAACACAATACGAAACCTGTCGTATTATTCGCAGCGCAATGATAAAATATTATAGAACATATACAACATGCTGTAATAATAAAGAATAATTGCACAGAAATTTAAACTTCCACATCATCAAGGAAATATCCACAACATCTTAGGATCAGATCTGTAAATGTCGGTACGAGTAGCCTCACTACAACACTCCAGAAACATGACAGTGGAAACAAAGATACTAGATAGTAGTAAAGATAATACGCCATCCTCCTGCTCGCTTTCGCACAACAGCATCGTCCTCACTAATTACCTGTCACCTGCTACCTAGTCTACGCATCCACAACCGGATGAACAACCCAAGGTAATAAGAGGGAAACATAAAACCTTGAGTCAGACAACAGTCTTAGTGAGCGATAAAACAGCTAACAAACATCAACAATAAAATATATGAGAATGGATAGATAAACATACTAATCTACCCACAATACCAGAGAAGAACCCAACCCTATCTTCCCCACATCAGACAGTGATAGCCTTTACAACAACATTTCAACCATATGTCCAGGGAAACCAGAACACCCATTCAATCATAGAAAAACAACCATGACATCCAAATTATATATCTTATGTAAACCATCCTAATCGAACTCAACATCCCTTAAGCACAAGCCCCAGAGACCTAAACCAATATCAGACAAGCACCCAGGAAACATCTCATTCGACGTTGGACAATCTACAAGAGATGATTCAGACAAAACAACCAATCATCCATGACAGACTCTGGCTATCACCGCCAATCCTGCTTCAAAACCATCGTTAATCGTATGATGGCCAACCTTGCCACATGTCAAGGGCTAATGGTAACCCCGGTTCTAACAGTATCTCCATATGTCTTTCAACGATACGTACCTACGCCTTTCAACGATACCCAGGGTACTCGACCTACAACCAGTCTTTTAGACGTCCCTATTGTACCTCTGCTTCGAGCCTGTTAGAACATACGACAGCGATAATCTCTTGGCCTTCAGTATCTCTAGTTGGCCTTCCTGGCGGCTATTCTTAGCTCGAGCAACCTTCTCGAGCAACCATTATCCATCAATTCAAAAAACCCTTGAGTTATCTTAACATTCATTGCTTTTTAACGATCAACGAACGTCTCGCACCACTTCGAACATTCCCACTTGAACTCGTGTCGAAGTTATAACCATTGTCGACTCAAAAACAAACTTCATTCAGTCGACATTCTTTAGCACTTGAACCCCTTGGATCTTACTCATTAGGTCTTCCTCCTTGGGTCTTGCCCTTTAGGTCTTGCTCCTTAAGTCTTAAAACGACCCAAAGCCAGGAAAAACGACTCAAAGCCAGGAAAAACGACCTAAAGACTGGAAAAATGACCCAAAGCAAGGAAAAACGACCCAAAACCTGGAAAAACGACCCAAAGCCAGGAAAACAACCCAAAGCCAGGAAAAACAGCCCAAAGCCTGAAAAAACGACCCAAAGCCTGATTTGACCAAAACAGCTCCAAACTTGACCAAACCTTCATCAAACGATAACAATGATGCAACCGACTCATCCAAATCATCCAATTCGATCATAAGCACTTTATGAAACCATTCACAGCATCAAAATGACACTTATTCATCATAATCATATGAAATTCACCACAATTCATGTTATATCTATGAATGAACAAATTAATGGATCTAACTTGCATAAACGTATGAATTAACATAGAAATTACCGGTTTTAAGTTGTTAGATTGGATCCTATGGTGATTCATATGAAAATATATTTACCATGATGTAGATCTAGTGAAAACAACTCTAAATGATGACAAGTAAGATCAAACACCCATATACTTGATCGAATCCGCGTCAGAGATGCATATTGCTCACTAATCCTTCGATCTAGCTTAGAAATGAAGAAATATGAATTCGGACAGCGGAGAGCTTGCTTCAATCCGCTCGATTTGATGAAATCTCCCTTGAAATGGTGTAGATCTAGCCTCAAATGATGTAGATCTCTTCGATTCTCTAAGTTTAAATGATAGAAAAGATGAAGGAATGGAGGACCCCTTGGCTCTTCCAAATGAGAGAATGGAGAAAGTAAACTCTTTTTCATGCCTCTTATCCCATATTTATAGCCTTCCATCAACCCACTAATGGGCCTCTCCAAATCAGGCCATTATGGCTTACCAAACATGGACAACCAACTGTTAAACCTTAAAACAACGATTTCTCCCAAATCGTTGAACCACAACTTTAATGCAACCACTCTACGGAAAGACAATCATCATTTCCTTTCCAATGACACGGGTCTTACCACCTGATTCGACCTGAGTCAAAGTTACGCCCTGTACAAGACCGACAAGGGCAAAATGGTCACAAACAAAATTGGTAAAAGTTATGGACATGTCTCACATCCTCATAAGCCACATATTAAAATATGATAATGATCCAACCCTCAGAGAATAAAATAAAAATATTTTACGATCCTTCGATACGTAAAATGCGGGTTGTTACATTTTCCCCTCCTTAGGAATTTCGCTTCCGAAATTCCAACAAACACAAGCAACCACAACAATTTCGCATGCCTATCACTCATGAGCAGCAAATTCTATCACCTAAACTAGCAGTCGTCAAGCCATGCATCCATATCCTTATCATAGCATGCAGAATTCTAAAAAAATAATGGTTCAAGTTATAATGATGTAAGGTGATACGATACTAATGGGTCATACCGACGAAGAGTTCTGGATGGGTTGTCTTCGTGCTCTCTTCCGTCTCCCATGCACAATAGTCACCCTCCTCACTCCATTGGACCTTGACTTGCTTAATCGTCTTCCTCCTAAGCTGTTTCATGTCATTCTCCACAACACGAAGCGACTTACGAGGTCTTGCAACTACGGCCTCTGCTTCTAGGTCTTCGTACTGCTCTGAAGGTACCACCACATTCGAATCATGCACGAACTTCCGTAGAAACGACACATGGAAAACATTATGCACACTCGACATCTTCTCGGGTAACTCCAATCTATATGCGAGCTTTCCTATTCGCTCGACTATCAAAAATGGTCCAACGAACCTAGGAGTCAACTTTCTTTTACTTCCAGATCGAACCACATGCTTCAATGGAGAAATCTTCACGAAAACCATGTCGTCTACGTCGAATTCCAAATCTTTTCGAAGCTTTTCAGCATAACTCTTTTAACGATCTTGGGCTGCCTTCATTCGTTGTCGAACAATCTCGATACAATTCGAGGTTTCTCTTATCATCTCTCGCCCATGTATCAGCTTATCTCCAGTCTCTAACCAACAAGCTGGAGAATTGCACGACCATCCATACAATGCCTCATACGGTGTCATCCCAATGCTCGACCGGTAACTGTTGTTATATGCAAACTCAACTAGATGTAGATGGTCTTCCCACGATCCTCCGAAGTCTAACACACAAGCCCTTAGGAGATCTTCCAAAACTCGGTTGACTCTCGGTCTGACCATCAGTTTAGGGATGATAGGCCGCACTCAAACATAACTCGGTTCCCAAAATTTCTTCCAAACTTTTCCAAAATCCACTCGTAAACAATGGATCTCGGTCACTCACTATACTCTTTGGGATACCATGGAATCAAATTATCCGTTTCACATAAAGTTCAGTCAATTTCGATGCCGTCCTAGTCGATCTGACAGGAATGAACCTTGCACTTTTGGTCAAGCGATCCACGATGACCCAAATTCCTGCATTTCCTGCCCTCATCCTAGGTAATCCGTCAATAAAAACCATTGATATCTGTTCCAACGTCCACATAGGAACTTCCAATAGCTGAAGCAATCCACTCGGCTTCTTCTGCTCAGCTTTCATCAACTGACAGTTCATGCATTTGGAAATGAACTTTCCAATATCTCGCTTCATCCCTTTCCAGTAGTATACTCGCTTCATGTCTTGATACATCTTATTACCACCGGGATGAATCGTCAACTTCGAGTGATGACATTCTCTCAGAACCCCATCTCTCAATCCGTCGATCTCAGGAACAACTAACCACCCTTGCTTTCAAAACCAACCTTCTCGATCGACTAAGCTTCTGGACAAACTCGACAAGCTTTGCATCTCGCTTTTGGCTCTCGCCAATCCTATCGACGAAAGTAGGTTTTATCGATAAGCTTGCCAACATTTCAGGTTCCAGTTCACACCTTGGCCTGAAATCAAACCCCACCAAGTACTCGAGGCTTTTCCATTCTGAAAGCATTACTCCCAAACTTGCGTGTCTTCGACTCAACGCATCTGCTACCGAGTTGCCTTTGCCAGGAGTATAGGTTATACCAAAATCATATGACGCCAGAAACTCTAGCCAACTTTGCTGCTAAATATTCAAATGTTTTTGAGAGAAAAGATACTTTAACGACTTGTGATCCATGAACAACTTGAATCGGACTCCCAACAGGTAATGTCTCCACATATTCAGAGCAAATACAATCGCTGCCAACTCTACATCATGAGTTGGATAATTCTTTTCATGCGGCTTCAGCTGTCGACTCGCGTAGGCCACAACCTTATCCTTCTGCATTAGCATTGCTCCAAGTCCAGTACCACATGCATCGGTGTATACCACCATCTCTTCATTCCCACTTGGAATGGTCAACATAGGAGCACTCGTCAGTCTCTCCTTCAGGATCCCAAACGCTTGTTCACACTTCGCATCCCATATGAACACTTGGTTCTTCTTTGTTAATCCTGTCAACGGTGCAGCTATCTTAGAGAAATCCTTGATAGACCGTCGGTAATAACCAGCCAACCCAAGGAAACTCCAAACATCTGTTGCATTCTTAGGTCTATCCCAGTCCTGGATCGCTCCCACTTTAGGGGAGTCAACCGCTATCCCATTTCCTGAAACAACATGGCCTAAGAACCTCACTTAACTTTTCCAGAAGTGACACTTTAAAAACTTAGCTCTTAGCTGATGCTTTCACAAGATTTCCAACACAACTCTCAAGTGTGTCATGTGCTCTTCCTCATTCCGCGAGTAAACGAGAATGCCATCCACAAACATAAGCACGAACTTGTTCAACTGATCTCTGAAAACCATATTCATAAGTTCCACAAAATATGCTGGCGCGTTAGTCAACCCGATTGGCATCACTAACCATTCGAAGAAACCAGACGGTGTCCTAAAAGCAGTCTTTGACACACTATCCTTTGCCACCCTCAACTGGTGAAATCCCATTGCCGAATCCATCTAAAAAAACACCTTGGCTTCGTGAAGCTGATCGATCAAGTCATCTATCCTAGGTAACGAATACTTTTTCTTCTTGGTCATCTTGTCTAGCTCACGATAATCCACTCACAATCTTAACGAGCCATCTGCCTTGGTTGCTAACACCACTGGTGCACCCCATTCGGAAACACTTCTCCGAATGAATCTCTTTCTTAGAAGGTCACGAACTTGCACCTCCAACTCTCGTTGTTTCTTAGGTGTCATTGGCCTAAGAGGCATAACGATTGGTCTAGCACCCTCGACCAAATCGATTCTAAACTCAATCTCACGATGCAGCGGCAATCCTTTGATCTTGTCAAAGACATCCTCATACTCATTTGCGATTAGCACAGATGACAAGTCTTCTTGTGGAATCACAAGCGAATATAGATAGTTAACGAAGACACCCTCTTCACGCTTACACTATATCAACACTTCTCGTCCTTCCACATCACCGACTCTCACCTCTAGCTTCTCGCAATTCACCCTTGTCGAATACCTCTTGAGCTAATTCATGCCCAAGATGATCCCAAACCCAACGAAGTTAAGAACAAAGCAATCACGCAGAAAGGAGCAACCATGACTCGACAACACTAGACCACGACATATCATGCAAAGATTGGACGAACCCCAACTGGATTAGTCACTACGAAGGGTATATCACAAATTTCGGGTTCCAAACCCAAGCGACAAACAAGCTCATTACAAATGAATGAATGCGATGCTCTAGTATCAAAAAGTACACGAACTGAAACATCATTAACAGAAAGAGTACCTTGCACCACGACACCCTTTCCCTTTTCCTCTACAGTAGGAGCTCTTGAAGAAGTTGGCACGACTTCCAAAGCATATGACTTCACAACCTGCTTGCTCCTAGCTGATTCTGGACAGTCTTTCTTCTCATGCCCAGGCTTCCCACACTTGAAGCACTTCTTCTCAGCTTTGGGATTCTTGCACTAATTAGCAAAATGGTCTTTCTGTTGGCAGTTAAAGCAAACCTCCTCACTCTTAGGCTTCTTCTGGCCATCATTTCCTTTCTGTTGTGCTGCTTCCTCTTCTTATTATCACCACCCTGTTGTGGTTTCTGAACCTTTTTGGTTGCAGCTACAAGATTTGCCTCCTTAGGAAACAAGCTTTCATGGCGAATAACCTTTTCCACAATCTTCTCGAATGAATAATCGAGATGATCTACCAACGGCCTTCCAATATACGTATCCAGACCCATAACGAACTTTTCGTTCTTCTGATAAGGTGTATCAATGTATGAATGAGCGTATTTAGACAAGGCCTCGAAATCATAAATGTAATTTAGCACTGATCTTTCATTCTGCTTCAGCTCTACGAATTTCTTGAAGAGAGCGGATTTCTGAGCCGTGGAAATGAATTTTGCTTCAAACTTAGCTTGGAATTGCTCCATGAAATCTCTTCCTCTGGAGTTTTAAGTGTGAATGAATTTCACCATTCCATGGCCCTGCCTTCCAGTTGTCTTGATGCAAGTTTCCTCTTGGTTGCACCATCCAAACTCAAGTCTCCAAAGATACGAACACAAGAATCCATCCACCTTTGAACCTCTTCCGCTGGCTCAGTTCCTTTGAATGGTTTTCCTCCTAGAGATGCATAATCCTTGCATAGCTTTGCAAAGTCCACAACCCTAAGCAACTGAACTCCTACGTCTACCGTAGCCGCCACTGGAGCGGGGGCCTTTCGCATGAATGCCTCCATCATGGCTTCAAACATGATAGGGTAGTCTGGTTCACCGCCATTTCCCCTTCAATGTTAGCACCCCTAGCAGTGTGTCTCGATGTTCGTCTACTCATTCTAAATCTGCAATTTAGAATAATTAGCCACTTCCAAGAAAACTGCTAAAAGAGAACAAACGTTACTACTATATATGCTAATATATTTAGTAAGCATCAAACTGAAATCTACAAGTACATCTCTCATACGTGATTACGTCTTCGAACTTTAGCCAAAATCATTAACCAGAGCTCTGATACCAAATGTGACAACCGCCTACAAGCCCTACACTTAACAAGAGGAATAATGCACTGGAAGGTATGCCAGACAGCTATGGACGATCATCAGAGTAGGTAAACACAATACGGAACATGTCGTATTACTCACAGCGCAAGGATAAAATATAATAGAATATGTACAACAGGCTGTAATATTAAAGGATAACTTCACACAAATTTAAAGTTCCACATCATCAAGGAAATATCCACAACATCTTAGGATCACATCAGTAAATGTCTGTACAAATAGCCTCACTACAACACTCTAGAAAACATGACAGCGGAAACAAAGATTCTAGAAAGTAGTAAAAATAATACTCCAACCTCTTGCTTGCCTTCGCACAACAGCATCGTCCTCACTAATCACCTGTCACCTAGTCTGCCCACTCATAACCGGATGAACAACCCAAGGTAATAAGAGGGAAACATAAAACCTTGTGTAAGACAACAGTCTTAGTGAGCGATAAAACAGCTAACAAACATCAGTAATAAAGTATGTGAGAATGGATAGATAAACATACTAATCTACCCAGAACATCAGAGAAGAACCCAATCCTATCTTCCCCACATCGGACAATAATAGCATTTACAACAACAATTCAACCATACGTCCATGGAAACCATAACACCCATTCAATCATGGCAAAACATTCATGACATCCAAATTATATATCTTATGCAAACCATCATAATCAAACTCAACATCCCTCAAGCACAAGCCCCAGAGGCCTAAGCCAATATCAGACAAGCACCCGAGGAACATCTCATTCAACGTTGGACAATCTACAAAAGATGGTTCAGACAAAGCAACTAATCATCCATGACAGACTCTGGCTATCACCTTTAATCCTGCTTCGAAACCATCGTTAATCGTATAACGGCCAACCTTGCCACATTTCAAGGGCTAGCAGAATTTCCATGCACCTTTCAACGATACGTACCTAGGCCTTTCAACGATATCCAGGGTACTCGACCTACAACCGGTCTTTTAGATGTCTCTATTGTACTCCTGCTTCGAGCCTGTTAGAACCTACGACAACGATAATCTCTCGGCCTTCAGTATCTCTAGTCATCCTTCTAGACGGCTAATCTTAGCTCGAGCAGCCTTCTCGAGCAGCCATTATCCATCAACTCAAAGCACCCTTGAGTTATCTTAACATTCTTTACTTTTCAACGATCAACGAACGTCTCGCCCCACTTCGAACATTCCTCCTTGAACTCATGTCGAAGCTATAACCATTGTCGACTCAAAAACAAGCTTCATTCAATCGACATTCTTTAGCTCTTGAGCCCTTAAGATCTTACTCCTTAGGGTTTGCCCTTAGATCTTGCTCCTTAGGTCTTAAAACAACCCAAAGCCAGGAAAAATGACCCAAAGTCTGGAAAACGACCCAAATCCTAGAAAAACGACCTAAAGTCAGGAAAAACGACTCAAAGCCTGATCTGACAAAAACAGCTCCAAACTTGACCAAATCTTTACCAAACGAAAACAATAATTCAACCGACTCATCTAAATCATCCAGTTCAATTATAAGCACTTTATGAAACCATTCACAACATCAAAATGACACATATTCATCATAATCATATGAAATTCACCACGATTCATGTTAAATCTATGAATGAACAATTTGATGGATCTAACTTGCATAAACATATGAATTAACATAGAAATTACCGGTTTTAGGTTGCTAGATTGGATCCTATGGTGATTCGTATGAAAATATACTTACCATGCTGTAGATCTAGTCAAAATAACTCTAAACGTTGAAAAGTAAGATCAAACACCCATATACTTGATTGAATCCGCGTGAGAGATGCATATCACTCACCGATCATTCGATCTAGCTTAGAAATGAAGAAATATGAATCTAGATAGCGGATAGCTTGCTTCAATCCGCTCGATTTGATGAAATCTCCCTTGAAAACGGTGTAGATCTAGCATCAAATGGTGTAGATCTTCGATTCTCTAAGCTTTAATGGTAGGAAGGATGAAGGGATGAAGGATCCCTTGGCTCTTCCAAATGAGAGAATGGAGAAAGTAAACTCTTTCTCATGCCTCTTATCTCCTATTTATAGCCTTCCACCAGCCCACTAATGGGCCTCTCCAAATAAGCCTATTATGGCTTACCAAACATGGATATCCATCTGTTAAACCTTAAAACAGTGATTTCTCCCAAACCACTAAACTAAATTTTAGTGTAACCACTCTGCGGAAAGGCAAAGGCAATCATCATTTCCTTTCCAATGGCACAGGTCTTACCACCACCTGATTCGACCTGAGTCAAAGGTTACGCCCTGTACAAGACCAACATGGGCAAAATGGTCACAAAAAAATTGGTAAAAAATATGGACATGTCTCACATCCCCATAAGCCATATATTAAAATATGAGAATGATCCAATCCTCAGGAAATAAAATAAAAATATTTTACGATCATCCGATACGTAAAATGCGGGCTGCTACACACCAATTGTGTTCAAATAGAATTTCCCTTATTTTAAACCAACTTTTTTGGAATGATTTTACTTTCGAAGGATTTTGTGCTAGACTTCTATAAACAGATAAATGCAAGAGAAATTCATATAAAACAAATTTATTAAATAATAGTAGCAAAATCACAAGAGAAATTCATATAAAACAAATCTATTAAGTAATAGTAAAACAAAACCTTTTAAAGTTCTCTTCTTAATTCAAAGAGTTTTCTTTCTTCTCCTTAATTCTCTTAGGATATTTTATTTTTAAATTAGTTTATTATTTTACACTTATTTACCATTTCTCTCACATTAGTTCACTTCTACTGTCATTTTACATTTTGATGTGGACATTTCAGAATTTAAACAATTGTGTATTAACATTTAGCTCCTAACATTTTATATCTAAGTCCACATGTTTAATTGAATACAAAACCCAAAATTTAAGAAAATTTAATTAACTAAATTTTCTTTTGAATACTAATAATGACAAAAATATGTTTTTCTTGGCTTTAAATACCTGCACTTCAAATTTTCTATAGCCATTTAAATCTTTCTCGGTCCTTTTATGGTATTTTATATTTAGTACCACATTTTACAATTAATTACATAAGCTAAGACTATTTAAATAACTTTTGCAAACCATAATTCATCGATTCACCTAATAAACTGAAGGTAAATTAGGATCGAAATCGCAACGGAAATTAAAATTATACTTATCAGTATTGTAGTTAGAATCCAAAATTAAATTAAAGCAAGTACCTTTCTTCGTTTCGACTCAAATCAAAGAAGGTGATTAAGCTTGAAGTTGTTGAATCCAATTCCAGATTAGATCGAATCTAGTGCTTGAAGTCGAGCACCTCTATAGGAGATCCACCGACGTTGCTCCCGAATCAAATCGAGGAAGGATGAGGTAGTACTAGCTAATTGGGATTTAGGGTTTGAGGAACTCAGTTATGATTAGATGATACGGTAAAGGTCTGACCTCCCCTTTATAATAATTATAACCGACATTATATACCTCCATATTACCCGTTCATCCTTATTTAAAATAGAAGAATTAGTCATAAACCCTTCTATTTAAATATCCTCACCCTATTACAACGTATGTAAGTGTGACCCTATAGGCTATGACAACGTGGGCAACAGTTTAAACGCATTTTTAACTGTAAACAATGAGCGGCGTCTAGTAACACATCATTATTACTCAAGCTATAATAGTAATGATTCAATACAACCTTTTGTGAATAATGTCTCAGTATAATTTAATCCTTTTAACCGTTATATCCAAGATTAAACTGAAGGCATGGATCGTATCATCCTCTTTTAATTTAATCTATTTTCTTGATTAATGAGTAGACTGTTTAGAACAAATCAATATTTGAGCACGACCATGCTTTTCACAGTCTCACTCAATCAAGAGGCCCATGGATATCACTATGAATATATCGTAGGGTTAAATTCCATCTAGATCATTCATAATTTGTATTCGATTCTAGATACATCCAATAATCACCGTTATCATTACTCTATTACGAAATAACTTTAGATGATATCAAAACATAAATATCTTCGAATAAAATTATAATGATTTCAGGTCTGAGGACCATTATATCACTATCACTATGAGAACAACTTATGATACTGTTGATTATATTCCGTGTAGTTATCTCACGGTGGATCAGCCCAATACGTTATTCTCTAATACGTATTTATATCTTGACTTTAATATCACGTATATTAATGATCAGTGAGATGTGATCATCAGTCAATCAATATACTAGTCTCAACGCTTTATTGTTGCCCTCTATAAACTATAAAGCTCGACTAGGGACATTTAAGAGTTATAATACTTGACATGTCATATAATCTCAAGTTCAGTCTTACTCGAACTATATAATCCCTTATTATTATTCTAAGGACTTCTATTATATTAATGTTTATATGACACAGTAAATATAAAATTACAGAACATTTTGTTCCAAATAAAACATAACAATAACAATGTCATTATTATTCACAACAAACAGATTGCCTCTAGGGCACAAACTCTAACAATCTCCCACTTGCACTAGAGCCAATCACTCATGTATTGAATACCCATGAAACTAGTGTGACTATCATTCTTCTGCTGCGACAAAGCTTTAGTCAATGGGTCTGCAACGTTATTATCCATTGGGACTTTGTAGATATGTATGTCTACTCTGTCAACAATTTCACGGATGAGATGGTATCGCCGAAGTATGTGTTCGGATCGTTGGTGTGATCTAGGTTCCTTAGCCTGAGCAATGGCCCCATTGTTGATCCAATAGCCCATTGTTGTCACAATAAAGATCTATTGGATCAACAATGGGTGGAACAACAAAAAGTTCAGAGATGAACTTCTTAATCCAAACAGCTTCCTTAGCAACTTCTGAAGCAGCAATGTATTCATCTTCCATGGTCGAATCAGCGACTGTTTCTTGCTTTGAATTTTTCCAGCTAACAACAGCACCATTCAGAAAAAACACATAACCCGACTGTGACTTGAAGTCATCTTTATCAGTCTGGAAACTAGCGTCTGTGTAACCTTTTACCATTAATTCCTCTTCGCCTCCATATATCAAGAATGAATCTTTAGTCCTTTTCAGGTACATAAGAATGTTCTTGACGGCTGTCCAGTGACTTTCACCTGGATCTGATTGGAATCTACTTGTCATACTTAAAGCATAAGAGACATCTGGGCGAGTACATAACATCGCATACATGATTGATCCAATTGCCGAGGCATAAGGGATCACCTTCATGCGTCCCTTGTCATCTGATGACTTAGGACATTGAGATCTAGAAAGTGATATACCATGTGATATGGGTACATATCCTTTCTTTGCCTCTTGCATGCCAAACCTTTTCAGCACTTTATCAATGTATGTATTCTGACTTAGGCCTATTAATTTTCTCGATCTATCTCTATAGATTTTAATACCTAAAATATAGGATGCCTCGCCTAAGTCTTTCATTGAGAAACTTTTCCCCAACCATGTCTTTACCGCTTGTAATGAATCAACATTATTCCCAATAAGTAATATGTCATCCACATATAATATTATTCCCACTGATTTTCTTGTATACACAAGGTTCATCTTCGTTCTTTGTGAAGCCAAACTTTTTGACTATTTCATCAAAACGAAGATTCCAACTCCGAGATGCTTGCTTTAATCCATATATGGATCGATGTAATTTACATACTTTCTAGCTTCCTTTGGATTTATAAAACCTTCAAGTTGTGTCATGTACACATCCTCGATGAGGTTCCCATTAAGGAATGCAGTTTTAGCATCCATCTGCCAGATTTCGTAATCATAAAAGGCAGCAATTGCAAGCATAATCCTTATGGATTTAACCATAGCCACTGGAGAGAAAGTTTCATCATAATCAACTCCTTGAATCTGTTTGAAACATTTTGCCACCAATCGGCCTTTATAAGTTTGTACTTTACCTTCCATGTTAGTTTTCTTCTTGAAAACCCATTTGCACCCGATTGGTTTTACCCCATCAGGTGGATCAACCAGAGTCCACACTTGGTTGGTGTACATGGAATCCATTTCAGATTTCATGGCTTCAAGCCATTTCTCAGATTCTGGTCCATTCATAGCATCTTGGTAAGAAGTAGGCTCATCTTGATCTATGAGCATTATGTCTCCTGATTGAGTTACTAGATATCCAAAATATCTATCGGGCTCATGACGTATTCTACCAGATCTACGAATGTTTTGTGTAATTTGAGAAGGTTCAGTTTCCACAACAGTTTGTGGTTCTTGCTCAATTTCATATTCAGGTTCAGTGATATTTTGTGGTTCCCGAATTTCTTCGAGTTCTACTTTATTTCCATTGATATTATTAGAGACTAGATCTCATTCAACGAAAAAACCAGTTCGAGCAATAAACACTTTATGCTCAGACGGTTTGTAGAAATAATATCCTTTTGTTTCCTTTGGATATCCCACAAAATAGCATTTTTCCGATTTGGGTCGGAGCTTGTCAGATTTAAGATACTTAACATAAGCCTCACATCCCCAAATCCTCATAAAAGAGACATTAGGTCATCTTCCCATCCATTGCCGATATGTTGTGGTCTGAGCCGCTTTAGTGGGAACTCTATTGAGTATGAATGCAGCTGTTGTAAGGGCAAAACCCCAAAAACTTATTGGAAGATCTGTATGACTTATCATTGATCGTACCATATCTAATAAGGTGCGATTTCTCCTTTCAGAAACACCATTCCATTGTGGTGTTCCCGATGGAGTGAGTTGTGAAACAATCCCACACTCTTTCAGATAGTCATTAAACTCTAGGCTTAAATATTCTCCTCCTCGATATTTTCGAAGAGTTTTTATATTCTTACCAAATTGGTTCTGAACTTCATTCTTGAATTCTTTGAACTTTTCAAATGATTCAGATTTGTGTCTCATAAGATACATATATCCATACCTACTAAAATCATCAGTAAATGTAATGAAGTAATAGAACCCACCTCTTGCAGATGTACTCATTGGTCCACATCACTATGTACAAGGGCCAATAGATCCTTAGCCCGTTCACTGTGTCCAGTGAAAGGAGCTTTTGTCATCTTGCCTAATAAACAAGATTTGCAATCTTCACATGACTCAAAATCAAATGAATCCAAAATTCCATCTTTATGGAGTTTCAATATGCGCTTCTCGTTTATATGGCCTAGACAACAATGCCAAAGGTACGTTGGATTTAAATCATTTGATTTAATCCTTTTGGTATTAACGTTATAAACTGGCGAATCAAGATTAAGAACAAAGAGACCATTAATTAACTGTGCACTTCCATAAAATATCTCATTCAAATAAAATAAACAGCATCTGTCTTTTATTATAATTGAAAATCCTAACTTGTCCAAACAAGAAACAGAAATAATATTTGTCTTAATAGAAGGCACAAAATAACAATCTTCTAATTTTAAAACTAATCCAGTTGGTAAGGACAAGTGGCAGCTTCCTTTGGCTAATGCTGCAACTTTTGCTCCATTTCCCACACGCAAGTCCACTTCTCCTTCTGCCAAGTCTCTACTCCTTTGCATCTCCTGCAAATTGACACAGATATGTGATCCACATCTAGTACCTAATACCCATGATGATGAAGTAGATAAGTTGACATATATAACATTTATACCTGAATTGGGCGAAGTCAAACTTCCCTCTTCTTCTTTAGTTCTTCCAAATAAACATAACAGTTGCGTTTCCAGTGACCTGGCTTTCCGCAGTGGTGACAATCACCTTCTTTGGGAACCCCTCCTTTAGGTTTTGACCCCTTTTTGAAATTGGCCTTATTAGCAGTCTTCTTAAGCTGCCTTTTCTTATTCTTATCCTTGCCTTTAGGTTTCGCAGTCTCCTTTTGTACCATCATCATGGCAGTCGGTTCTGCCTTGTTCATGTTATTTTCAGTAGTTCTCAACATGCTCAATAACTCAATCAAGGGATTCTCAATCTCATTCATGAGATAGGTCATAATAAATGAAGAATACTTACTATTTAATGATTGGAGCACAAGATCGGTTTGAGCTTCCAGTGTCAAAGGAAACCCTAACCTTTCGAGATACTCTAACCAATCATCTTCAGTACGTGTGGACCAACGGGTTCCTTTTCACCTATCTTGCAGTGATATAGTGCTTTGCTCGTGTTCGATCATATCATAAGCATCCATGAACTTGTGTTGCTTCTGAAGCATAAGATTCATGGTTGCCACCATGAGGCAGCTAACATCAAGAGCATCGTCCTGATGTTTCTTATGAGCATTAATCTCCGCACGGGGTGCAGTACTTGGTGGAGCCTCTGGTGTACAGTCATCAAGTTTCGGTGCCAGTCTAGGAAATTTATTCCGTTCAAATTTTCTTTTTCAAGAACAAATCTCAAAGATAAGTTATTGGTGTTGCTAGCCATTTATAATCTACAAGAGATAATAAATAGTAATAAATAATTTTGACAGTCAAAATGACAATAATCAAGGCTAATTATAAATGTATAAATAAATATGCTCCCACTCAAATCAATATCCCTAATTTAATATACAAATATATTGGTGTTCCAAAATCCATATCTAATCATGCTTTGACCCAGCTTTGGCTGAACCCAAAACACAATCTTTTATGTAGACATCTTTATGTCAATTATATCATTTATATAACCCTCGGATCGCATGTTGAACATGTTGTTCAGTATTATTCATTTTCTCAAATATAAAATAAATCATGTTGTTTGTCTCTAAGGCCATAATCGTATTATGCAGCCTAGTTAAATCAGACCCAATAATAGGTTGGAGCACCACATTTTACTCCATCGCATATAACCAAAATTAAAAGATGCACAATGCTTTGGCGTTAGTTACAACTAGTATTTTGGACAGTGATGAGTATATTACTAGAAGACATTACCGTGATTTAGTATAAACAATAGTTTTGATGGGGATTAAAATTTGAATGTGCAAAAACAAATTATTTACACAAGTTTTAAAATACAATATTTTAAATCTTAGACATTTAATTCCAAAATTAAGAATACAAAGATTTCTAAAACCAATAGTATTAATTTGGAATTAAATATATATTTAGCCATGGAATGGTATATCATATATAAAAAAAATTCGGCTGAAACAATTTCAAGAAGATTTTGTACATTATATAATATTTGCAAAACAAGGTTAAACAATACCATTCAAACATGTAATAAACCCAGCCCATTACAGTTTAACAAAACCAGCCTAATGAGTAAAATGATGGTCCATTGAAGCAAAAGGGACAACCCAGAAATATAAACCTTTTATAATAAAACTTAGATAGACTAAACTGCTCTCATTTTATGACAGTCTTAAAATTTAGCAAACTTGCAAATTAGTATATATAGTTAATGTTCAAACACTTCTGGACAAATTGAGATAATCATATAAAATTAAACTATAGATCAATACAGACTAAACAGTTACAAATATGTACATTTCAGAATTTGAGTCATTACATACGATATGAAAACAGAAGTGCTCACAACAGATTTCATACTTATATTACACTCATAACATAATATATACAAAACAGAACACCACCCTTATATTACATATAACCATATGACAAACTAAATTGCATTTTCTTCACAACAGTTTCAATATATTGTATTTAGCTGGAATCATGAATCAGGAGAAACCAGATCAGCATCTGATAATGCTCACTGCTGTTCATCACATATACACACATCTGGATGAAACAGAGTTAATCAGATCAAATCTGATATACTAATATCAGTTTTAATGACATATTCATGACTGTAACATAGAAACAGTGTAATTTCAGATCAGATCTGATATATGTATTTATATACGCCACAGTGTTACATATTTATATGTAACTAAAACATAAGATAAGATCATATCAAATCCGATATGTTAATATCAGTTACATTTATATATTCCTTACTGTGGTAGTTAAATAGTGTAAATCATATCATATATGATGTGTTTACTACTGTTTTTATTGCCACAGATAATCAAATCTAATTAAAGTATGACATGTTTTTCTATGTTTGATCAAATATAATTATAGTTTCCTTCATGACATTCAAGAAGTATATATATATATATATCTATGTGTATATATGCATTCCAGATATCAATACTTATGGCAATTTTCTATATTGTCATACAACACTATCTGAAAAGATATTAATCATTATTACATACAAGAGTATGCATGATAATCTTGTTCTTAGTGAACTAAGGTTATAGAAACAATTTTCTATCAATAATCTGAAGGTAGTGAACATGTACAATTGAATCTGAACTCACAAGAATTTAAAACCAAAGTAAGTATGAAGTTCAGTTCAGATTATAACAGATCGTCCTATGTTAATATGTATGATTTACCAGGACATATATATATATATATATATATATATATATATATATATATATATATGCAAGGATAAAGAATATCAACTATTTAGATCTGTAATACAATAACTGGTATTGTAATAGAGTGAAATTACATATAGTAGACATGATTCAAAATCTATCTGTTTTATATGTAAAGGTATACAGATCCGAACTCATACTGATTTGTAAACTATGTTTCATTTCCAATCTTATTCACGGAATCATAACAGAGCACAAATTAAATACATGTAATAGATATGATTCAAAATCTATCTATTATACATATTAAATCTTCTGTATCAATTACAGAACAGAAATAACAATTGGTTTCCTTTTAAAAACAGATTCAAAATATAGGTTAAATCCAATTATACTAACATGAGAACTGGAATTTCAGACATTCTCAATTGAATTAATATCATATATTAATTCAAATTCATTCAGACGAATCAAGACTAAATTCTGTTTGTCACAAAACGATTTTATTTCATGATTGAATGTTTACAAAATTCCATGTCTCATCATTTTGATGTTCATAACATCGATTAGCATATTACAGCAACAATTTCAAGGCCTAACCGATATTCAAATCAATATAAACCTTGCTCCGATACCGTTGAAGGTAAATTAGGATCGAAATCGCAGCAGAAATTAAAATTTTACATATCAGTATTGTAATTAGAATCCAAAATTAAATTAAAGCAAGTACCTTTCTTCGTTTCGACTCAAATCAAAGAAGGTGATTAAGCTTGAAGTTGTTGAATCCAATTCCAGATTAGATCGAATCTAATGCTTGAAGTCGAGCACCTCTATAGGAGATCCACTGACGTTGCTCCTGAATCAAATAGAGGAAGGATGAGGTGGTACTAGCTAATCGGGATTTAGGGTTTGAGGAACTCGGTTATGATTAGATGATAAGGTAAAGGTCTGACCTCCCCTTTATAATAATTATAACCGACATTGTATACCTCCATATTACTCGTTCATCCTTACTTAAAATTGAAGAATTAGTCATAAACCCTTCTATTTAAATATCCTCACCCTTTTACAACGTATGTAAGTGTGACCCTATGGGCTATGACAGCGTTGGCAACAGTTTAAACACATTTTTAACTGTAAACAATGAGCGACGTCTAGTAACACATCACTATTACCCAAGCTATAATAGTAATGATTCAATACAACCATTTGTGAATAGTGTCTCAATCTAATTTAATCCTTTTAACTGTTATACCCAAGATTAAACTGAAGGCATGGATCGTATCATCCTCTTTTAATTTAATCTATTTTCTTGATCAATGAGTAGACTGTTTAGAACAAATCAATATTTGAGCACGGCCATGTTTTTCACAGTCTCGCTTAATCAAGAGGCCCATGGATGTCACTATGAATATATCGTAGGGTTAAATTCCATCTAGATCATTCATGATTTGTATTCGATTCTAGGTACATCCAATAATCACCGTTATCATTATTCTGTTACGAAATAACTTTAGATGATATCAAAACATAAAAATCTTCGAATAAAATTATAATGATTTCAGGTCTGAGGACCATTATATCACCATCACTATGAGAACAACTTATGATACTGTTGATTATATTCTATGTAGTTATCTCACAGTGGGTCAGCCCAATACGTTATTCTTTAATACGTATTTATATCTTGACTTTAATATCACGTATATTAATGATCAATGAGATGTGATCATCTGTCAATCAATATACTAGTCTCAACGCTTTATTGTTGTCCTCTATAAACAATAAAGCTCGACTAGGGACATTTAAGAATTATAATACTTGACATGTCATATAATCTCAAGTTTAGTCTTACTCGAACTATATAATCCTGTATTATTATTCTAAGGACTTATATTATATTAATGTTTATATTATGCAGTAAATATAAAATAACAGAACATTTATTCCAAATAAAACATAACAATAACAATGTCATTACTATTCAAATCTAACAGATTGCCTCTAGGGCACAAACTCTAACATAAACTACATCAAAATAAACATATTCATATTAACAAAAATGAAAAAAATATCAAATATATAAACACGTCAATCACATAATATAAATTATACGTATAAATAATTATCACAAGTTCAATGTTGAATTCATTTACGTCAATATACTTACCGTGTACTGCATTATAATATTAATGCCAAACACCTACGTTTAAAATTTTATTTTGTTATTTACAAAACACTGCACAACGCCACTTAACATTGTACGTTTAACGCAACTAGCGTGTAGCTTGTGTGTTGCACATGATGATATTACTAAATATATTGTTTACCATTTTAATATTAAAAAGAACTTTATTATGCAATGTATGATAAACTTTGGTAAAATATATAAACTATGAATTGAAATTATTACTTTTGTTTATGTGTTTTCGAGAAATGAAATAATTTTATTATTTTTGTTAATATGAATATACGATGCATGTTGATATTGACGAATGTTAGTGATTTATTAAACGAATCAACAAATATTATTTAATGGAATTTGTTAAATTTAAAAGTAATAAATTAGTTTAAATATATAAACTTGTAATAGGATCAAGAATAGAAAAGAAATTAGTTGTATGGATTTGTTGTGGAGTTATTGACGTTAAAAAGAAATTTAGAACGAAACGTATGATAAATTTTTGATATAAACAAATCCTAATTGATTTACTTCTTAACTTTGTTATTATTGTTTATAAACATAATTTAGGTTTTGTAATCTGTACATCTTTAAAGTTGCATGAAAAAGTACCATTTTTCTTTATATATATATATATATTAAAATTGATATATATATACACACACACATACATACATACATACATACATATATATATATATATATATATATACTTGAGCCGTTTCTTTCTCACAAATGGGACTAGGTCAAAGTGATTTCCGCTGCCTCTCTCTTCTTAATCTTCCTCCTATGATTCACCCCCACATCCTCTTCCCCTCACAAATCTTGACCTAGATTTCTCCATTTCTGGGTAGATCGGTTTGAACCCCTCTTTTATCTCACGGCTTCTCTATGTTTCCACATCAAAACTCTTGCAGTTTCAAATTAGACCTCCATCCCATCTGCAGTATACCTTAATGTTGACACGAATTTCTCCAACTTCTCTGTCGATTGATGATGGGGTAATCAAATTCGGGGGTTAAGCCATTTTGGAAGTCAGGTTCTAGCAATTTTGAATCTCGTGTCTAGTTCCAGTCTCCTGCAAACTGTTGTTCGATATTCATTCTATTCTTGGTTTGTGCAGTTTGGGGAATCTGCAGCAATGGTGAAACGGTTTGTTCTGTGTGTGTTCTAGGTATGGTGTTGAGGCAACTATTGGTTTGATCTGGTTTAATTAAAAATGTGATGATTGTAATGCCGAGCTTTACATAATTGGTTTGGAAGAGGATTGGTACTGATGAGATATTGAAGATTGAATGGTCTGAAGTGGCTGGTGTTTTCTATGTCCGTCTGTAATTCGTTTTTGGATGGTTTGTTGTCTGTAATTTTTGTATTTTCTATGTCTGTCTGTAATTCATTTTCTTTTGTTGATCTAGTTAGTATGCTAACCGTTAATATGTACTTTATTTCCATTTAATGTATGTGTACCCATTTCCAAAATAAAATAGAATATGTATGTATATAAATAAATAAATAAATAAATATATATATATATATATATATAAATTGACGTATATATTTTAAAGACCTGTTAAAACATGAACAGAAATATGGGGGTAAAGAGATGATAAGAGGAGAACCGAAAGAAAAGAAGAAAAGGAAGAAATCAGTGAGGTAACTATATCTTGTCTCCATTACCAGAGCAAGCTTTGCCCGTTTCTTGTCACAAAATTGAGTTATGTATAGTTATAATTATATTTACTGGTTTATATATTTCACATCAAAATTTATCATATATTGCATAACAAATTTCTCATTTGAACTTTAAAATAATAAATACTACTAATAATATTATCGTATGCAATGCACATGTTACACACTATAACTAAAATTATAAACTCAATGCAGATCTTCTAATGTAGCTTGCATTGTTTAAAATGTAGGATAGATCTAAAGCCACCAAATTCCACAAATGAACATTATTTTGAACATCTGATATTTTATAGCATTGTCTGCATATAAGAAATAATTTTGTAACATGATGCAATTGTAGTTTAGAAAAAACTAATATTACTATCAAAATTCAACGGACAAACATTATTTTTAGCATTCAACAAGTTATATAGTCTATCAATGTAAACAGTGTTAACCTTGAGAGAGGGTTTGTCCTAGACAAAACTAGTGCTTCTTTTCCTTTTCTTTTGGCCTTACAAAAAGAAGGTAGCAATAAAATGACAGGCATCCTATATCTCACCTCTAGCCTCTCAAATGATGCCCCCAAACACATAACTAATCAAGTTAGGTTTGCTTCTGCTTTCAATTTATGTAATAATTAATTAATTCTAAAACTTTGGTTGCTCGATCAAGGATGTTTGTCTAATTCGGTTGCCTCACAATTATTGTTTTAGACCGACCCTAAGTGTATATGTCATCAGTAACAAAAAAGTTCAAAAACAAAATACAAACAAATAGGATGGTCCACTATAACGAAAGAAAGGTATAATGGAATCAAATAAGATTACACAAAAGTGACATAACTTTCAACATTTGATAATTTATATAATTAATCTTCATTCGACCTCTAAACGTATTCTTTTTATTTTTGTATGGCACTATACAATATGTACTTGTATATTAATAAAGTTCCGAAAATAAGATTTGCATTTTATTAAAGTAGAAAACTTTGTTTTGATATCTTAAAAGATCTAACTCTAGGCCTCTAGTTACTCAAAGCTTCTTACCATTTGTCACTTAAATTAATGGTCCACGATGTATCCATAACTATTTTTGATTAATAAACGTTTGTAGCTATGAACATTAGATGGATATTGTATTTTTTGTTATTGGTTAATCATTTTAAACATAAAATTGGACCAATAGATATGACTTGATGTGGAAATACTTTGATGCAAATTGCAAAATATATATGAAAAAAGGTAACATGGTGATCTCCATAATATCACAGAACAAATTTCTTGCCAAAGTATAACTTAATCGTACAATTCTCAATCATTCATTTAGCTATACATGATATACATTACTATTTTGGCAATGAATAATTGTTTGGTGTTATGCCATTTAACTATTACTGGTGCCCAATATAAAGTCAAACATGATCAATATGCACGTGCTCGTCGATATTAAGTGTTAGTACTTTTGTAATTACACAATTGTATTACAAACAGACAGCAACAACAATCAACGTTAATCAATTATGCCACAAATGTCAAGTCAAACTGTGTGTACAATAATCACAGAAAGCGTAACCGATTTGTGCACAAGACTGAAGATAAACAGAAAATATTATGTTTCAGTAATGTCCGAGTCCAGAAGTTTTCTGTTTCCTTGAAACAATATTGCCGTCGTATGCACCAATCGACGTTTTTGCAATTTGTTTCCCAGGATAAAACGGACCAACTCCGTTGCGTAGTGCCAGCAAACGGAGCTCTGACGAACTGAAGTTGATTATAGAAACCAGATCAGAGGATTACTTTGAAGAAGAAGAAGTAATGCAAGCAGAAAAAAGGTGAATTCTGTCTTGTTTTGAGTAGTGTATATATAGGCAAGGAGGAGTGCCTGTTCGCATGCATTAGTAACCGTCAGAATAGGAAAGGTTGCGACCCTTTAACCGTCTGGTTATTAATATGCATCTGTTGAGAATTCAAGTGGTTGTCTTTATTCAGCTAACAGACATTCCTTTCGAATTCTGGACTGAACGGACACACCTTTACAATTATCAGAAAAAATATTCTCATGTCAGTGCACTAGCCCAATCAGCAACCGTCGGCCATATCCAATCAAGAGACCCCAAGAGCCCCAAGGCCCTTATCTTTGACATTTTAATGTATTATTATGTCATGGCCAAGCCCACATCCTCATATCAATCCCTCTCCTTTCTATTTTACATAAGCCTATTTGGCTTCTAATATATTAGGGGAGATTGTGCTAATATTTCTATGATGTGGGACTTTAAATGTCGCTATCTCTTCTTCTTCCTTATCTCTTCTTCTTCCTACTTTCCCCTTTCTTTGCTCATTCATTTCCAACAATCCCCCACATGAATGAGCAGTTGCATTTATCGCATCGGTTAAAGTAGCACATGGGCCTTGAACTTTCCAAGTGATTACCTATTTGAATCACAGGAGAATCAGTAGACATAGACTTTCCTTGAACTGTAAGCCTTTTGTGTAATTCCAAAGTAGATAACACGCGATAAATGTTTCTTATAACCCTTCGTTCTCTGCATGTGTTCGTTTTTGCCTTGAACACCTGCCTGGTCTCATAAGTGCTTAGAGAATTTGGCCTCATAATTCTCTTTGAAGCAACGCCTTCGCACTTTCGTAGGTGATTCTGTAAAGGGCATTCTCTAATTCCTCAAATACAGACATCATTAAAAGTACTCATACTTATCCTTATTCAACATATAATACACTGACTTATCATAGGAATGTTTTGTGTGTAACAGTGCCATCAAGTTTCTCTTAAACTTCGTTATCCCTTTGAACCTAGATCTTGGGATCTCCAGTCAACTAGGTGGGGTTTCCATTTTAGAAAAACCTTTAGTCTGTAGGCCTTAGCCCCATTCCCTTCGATAATGTTTGAACTTTCTCTCTTGGCAAGCCTTTTGTAAGTGGATCCGCTAAGTTATCTTTAGATCGAATGTAATCTATTGTGATAACACCATTAGAGGGAAGTTGTCTTATCGTTTTATGTCTACGATGAATATGCCTAGATTTACCATTGTATAGTGTACTATTAGCCCTTCCAGTAGCTGACTGACTATCACAATGTATACATATTGGAAGCATAGGTTTTCTCCAATTAGGAATGTCTTCCAAGAAGCTTCGAATACATTATGCTTCTTCTACAGTCTTATCTAGTGCAATAAACTCTGATTCCATCGTAGATCAAGCGATACAAGTCTGTTTGGATGATTTCCATGAAATTGCTCCATTTCCTAATGTGAACACGTATCCACTTGTAGAATTTGTATCATTTGATCCAGTGATCCAATTTGCATCACTGTATCCTTCCACTATTGAAGGATAGTTTGTATAGTATAGACCATAACTTTGTGTATACTTTGAATATCCTAGAACTCTGATTATCGCTTTCCAATGATGTTTACCAGGATTGCTGGTAAATCTACATAGTTTGCTTACAGCATAAGCGATATCAGGCCCAGTACAGTTCATAACATACATGATACTTCCTAGTATACGAGAGTACTCCAATTGGTAAATACCATGACTAATGTTCTTTACCCAGTTTTGGTTCATATCTACTGGTGATTTTGCAATAGTTACATTATATTGCTTGAATTTCTCAAGTATTTTGGTGATGTAATGCGATTGGGATAATGAATATCCTTGTGGTGTTCTCAGAATTTTTACACCCAATATCACATCAGCCAGTCCTAGGTCTTTCATATCAAATCTAGAGGATAACATATCCTTTGTAGATGTTATTATGGCCTCGTTATTGCCTAGGATCAATAGGTCATCAACATAAAGACAAACAATGACATATCCATTATGTGTATGTTTTATGTACACACATTTATCCGATTCATTTATCGTGAATCCATTTGATAACATAGTATTACCAAACTTCTCATGCCACTGTTTTGGAGCTTTCTTAAGGCCATAAAGTGATTTTACCAGTTTGCAAACTTTATGCTCATTTTCTGAGCTTAGAAATCCTTCAGGTTATTTCATATAGATTTCCTCCTCTAATTCACCATTCAAGAATGCAGTTTTAACATACATTTGATGTATTTCCAAGTCATGTATGGATGCAATTGCAATGAGCATTCTAATTTACGTGATCCTCATTACAGGTGAATATGTATCGAAATAGTCCAGGTCTTCTTTTTTCTAAATCCTTGGACTACCAGACGAGCTTTGTACTTGTCTATTGAACCATCAGGTTTCAATTTCCTTTTAAATATCCATTTATTACCTAAGGCCTTACATCCTTGAGGTAAATCAACCAATTCCCATGTATGATTGGACATAATGGATTCAATCTCATTGTTAATTGGCTCCTTCCAATAAGGGGTATCGCTGGAAGACATAACTTGTTTATATGTCAATGGATCATCTTCTAACATAAATGTATAGAAGTCCGGTCCAAAGGTTTTTAAAGTCCTTGACCTTTTACTTTTTCTTGGCTCCTCCATTTGCTGCTCAACACTACTTTGTTGAGTGTTATTTTGTTCAACATCCTCAATAGAATAAGGAACTTCATCTTCCCTTGGTCTCTTAGGTGCATGATTTTCAGTACCATGTTTCAAGGGAAATGCATGTTCGAAAAATCTAGCATTTCTCGACTCAATGATGGTATTTTCGTGAATATCATCAATTTTAGATTTGTGTACCAAAAATCGATATGCAGCACTGTTTTGTGCATATCCAGTGAATACACAATCAGTAGTTTTTGGTCCAATTTTGACCTTCTTTGGTTTTGGTACCTCTACTTTGGCAAGACACCCCCACACTTTTAGGTGTTTATAGGATGGTGGTCTGTTTTTCCAAAGTTCATGGGGAGTTTTAGATGTTTTCTTTCGGGGTATTTTATTTAAAATATAATTTTCCGAAAGAATAGCTTCTCCCCAAAAATTATCTGGCAAGCCAGAGCTAATCAGTAAGGCATTCATGATTTCTTTTAGATTTCTATTTTTCCGTTCGGCTATACCGTTGGATTGAGGTGAATACAAAGCTGTAGTTTGATGTATAATTCCATGCTCAGCACATAATTCCTCAAATGGAGACTCGTATTCTCCTCCTCTATCACTTCTTAAAGATATGATTTTCTTGTTGAGTTGATTCTCAACTTCTGCCTTATACTGTTTAAACATTTCAAATGCTTCGTCCTTACTTCTGAGGAGATATATATGACAGTATCTGGTACAATCATCAATGAATGTAATAAAGTACCCTTTTCCACCTCTAGTTTGACACATTTTCAAATCGCATACATTGGTATGTATTAAGTCTAGAGGTTCAGTATCTCGTTCAACATGATGAAACGAGGTTCTTGTCAATTTTGCTTCTGCACAAACTTGACATTTACAGTTTGAATCTATATTGCATTTTGGTATAAATTCTAGATTAGTCAATTTTCGCAATGTATCAAAATTTACATGTCCTAATCTAGAATGCCATATGTTAGAAGATTCAACAATATAAGCAGAAGATTCACTTTCATTCATTTCAGTGCGTGGTACAATAGTGGTTACATTTGCTTTAAACAAACCATCACACACATATCCTCTTCCAACATACACTCCATTCTTGGAAAGCACAAATTTATTAGCTTCAAAGGTCAATTTGAAGCCATGCTTGCTCGGTAATGATCCTGAAATCAGGTTCTTGCGAATTTCTAGAACATGGAGAACATCATTTAAAGTTAGTTCCTTTCCAGAAGTCAGTTTCAACACAACTTTTCCTTTGTCTTCGACCTTTGAAGTAGAAGAATTGCCCATAAAAAGTTGTTCAGCATCAGTTGCAGTTTTATAGGTTGTAAACATCCACTTATTAGCATATATGTGTCGAGTGGCTCCAATGTGTCCTTTGAGTTACCAATAAGGTTGCATTTTGATATTACTGCACATAAATCAAGATCAGAAATGCCTTTCGAAACATCAGCCGTATTTGCTTCTAACTTCTTCTTTTTAGGTGCACGACATTCGGCTGCTTTGTGCCCCTTCTTCCCATAGTTGTGGCAAGAACCCAGAAATTTCTTTGACTTCTTAGGAGCATTCTCCCTTTTTCTTTTGTTAGTTTTGACTGACTCAACAACATTTGCTTTGGCAGCAATATACTGAGAAATCTTTTTCTCAGAATTTCTGTTATCTTCCTCAATGTGTAGCCCAACTATGAGATCTTCCATTGTCATTTCCTTACGTTTATGCTTAAGGTAATTTTTGAAGTCCTTCCAAGAAGGAGGCAATTTCTCAATAGTTGCAGCAACTTGAAAAGTCTCGCTAAGAGTCATCTTTTCATCTTCTAATTGACGGATGATAAGTTGCAATTCTTGAGCTTGACTTATCACTGTCTTTGAGTCAACCATTTTGAAGTCTAGAAATTTTCCAGCAATGAATTTCTTCATGCCTGCATCTTCAGTTTTGTAATTTTTTCTCCAGAGCCAACCAGATTTGTTTGGACATTGCAAAAGTACAGTAGACATTGTAGAGGCTATCATCCAGACCATTTAGAATATAATTTTTGCACATGAAATCTGAGTTTGTCCAGATATTGAGTGCCTCTACTTTAGTAGCGTCGGGTTCAAGTTCGTCTACCACAGGAGCCTCTTCAGTCAGAAACTTGGAAAGGCTTAATGTTGTTAAATAAAACAACATTTTCTGTTGCCAGCGCTTGAAATTGATTCCATTGAACTTCTCTGGCCTTTCGCAATGAGACAGAGCCATTGTTGGTAGCAGAGGCGCTGACTGAGCAGTTTTCACCGTCTGAATCGGTGCAAAATCAGTGCTGCCGGTTTTCGTCATCTGCAACAAAAATATTGTTTCAAGATTGTTAGTACTTTTGTAATTACACAATTGTATTACAAACAGACAGCAACAACAATCAACGTTAATCAATTATACCACAATTGTCATGTCAAACTATGTGTACAATAATCACAGAAAGCGTAATCGATTTGTGCACAAGACTGAAGATAAACAGAAAATATTCTGTTTCAGTAATGTCCGAGTCCAGAAGTTTTCTGTTTCCTTGAAACAATATTGCCGTCGTATGCACCAATCGACATTGTTGCAATTTGTTTCTCAGGATAAAACGGACCAACTCCGTTGCGTAGTGCCAGCGAACGGAGCTCTGACGAACTGAAGTTGATTATAGAAACCATATCAGAGGATTACTTTGAAGAAGAAGAAGTAATGCAAGCAGAAAAAGGTGAATTCTGCCTTGTTTTGGGCAGTGTATATATAGGCAAGGAGGAGTGCCTGTTCGCATGCATTAGTAACCGTCAGAATAGGAAAGGTTGCGACCCTTTAACCGCCCGATTATTAATATGTGTCTGTTGAGAATTCAAATGGTTGTCTTTATTCAGCTAATAGACATTCCTTTCGAATTCTGGACTGAACGGACACACCTTTAAAATTATGAGAAAAAATATTCTCATGTCAGTGCACTAGCCCAATCAGCAACCGTCGGCGATATCCAATCAAGAGACCCCAAGATCCCCAAGGCCCAAGTCCCTTATCTTTTACATTTTAATGTATTATTATGTCATGGCCGAGCCCATATCCTCATATCATCCTCTCCTTCTATTTTACATAAGCCGCCTATTTGGCTTCTAATATATTAGGGAGATTGTGCTAATATTTCTATGATGTGGGACTTTAAATGTTGCTATCTCTTCTTCTTCCTTATCTCTTCTTCTTCCTACTTTCCCCTTTCTTTGCTCATTCATTTCCAACATTAAGTGCTAAAGGAGTGGTTCGTTTTTTGTATCAATTCATAAAGATCTGTTCCTCAGTCGATATATGTGGTGTATGTACTAGGATCAAGCGAATTGCCATGTAAACCATATAATTTTTTTTATAATTCAATTAATAATTTAGTAAAGGGACATTTAGTGATTTTACTCAAAAAGTAAAAGGTACAAATTTTGCAAATGAATGAATTAGATGGTAAAAAACGTACCTTTTCAACGATTATATATTTTTGTCCAGTTTCATTAAAAGAACATTTTCATTGGACTAAGGAATTATGAATAGTAGACGAACTAGTAGTTCGGTTTCATTTGTGTTGAGTTGAGATCATCTGCCCTACTCGTACCAAACAAAATACAAAATTGTTATTTAGCTTCATAAACCATATACATTCATGACTGCTCACTTCTTTTTGCAACATTTACAAATGAACCTAATTCTAAAAATATATCTCAATTTCTAAGAGCATTAATTAATTTTTTTGGCCAAAGTGATTTGGGCAACGAAAGGAACAAAAGGATAACAAATTCAACTTGATTCATGGAGATTGGGCCCTGGCCCGGCTCTAGCGCTGAAGAATAATGAGATTTGATTTATGGGTTTTGCTTGGTAATTAGTGGTAAGAATTAGCTACTTAAGATATATACTGTTATGCATGCATTTATGGTATTGATTATATCCTAAGTTAGGTTAATTGTAACGACCCACAGTTTGCGCATTTTTAGAGTGTAAGTAAAAAATAATATGAGATCGTATGATTTTATAATTTTTGAAAATGATTATTATTGACATTTCTCACATTTAGGATTTTATCGAATTTTTCTGTGATCACTATACCTTTGTTGAAATCTTATTTCATCCATGACTTTCGAAAGGAGTGAAATTTGAATCTGAAACCATTTCTAATTGGAGCGAGATGATGGTTTCCCTCTCCGTAGAGTGGTTTAAATAGAAAATAGAATAGTCATTTGAACGTTATGCCTGTTTTAAGTATTTTTGAATGTTAAGCAACCTAATTCGGTAATTAAGTACTGTTAATGATGAGGCTCACTCTTAATTTAAGGATTATGGGATAATATGGTTGAAATGATTTATTGAAACTTATTTCTCTCATATTCTATTTCTCCTCTTCTTTACCACCACTTGCAACCTCTATTAAATTCTTCTTTCATCCAAACAACAAAATTTGTTCATCAAAATTAATAATAGATTATTGAACTGGATAGATATACATCAGAGAAGAATTATTAATGTTGTTAGGTGGAAGGACCCCTTCCAATTTTGTCATTTTTACTTTAAATCTAGGAGGTTATTTTAGATCTACATTTTCTTAGGCAAAGGTGAGTGGTTTTATATCTCACATATTGATTTCTACACCTTTTTGTAATTCTAAAATTCTTTTAAAAAGTCAAATCTATTAGAAACCTTATTTAACTTAATTTAGAATTACCTCTATGAATTTTATATTGATTAAAGATTGAATTGTGTGGTATTATTTGAACTGAATGATTTGTTTTTTAAATTGTTATGAATGATTGTATGAATGAATTTTCTTGCTTGTTTGAAATTGCCAACAAATGCTGACTTTGATTAAGGATTGGATTAGGATTTTTTAAAAAAAAGTTCAAAATTCACAATGCTCAAATTTGCATGAGATTTAGAGGGGATAGGTTAGAAGGTCTTCAGAGGTTCTATGTAGAATTTTAAGTCCTTTGGAGTTCGGATAAAGAAATTATGGTCATTTAAGGTTGTATCAACATAAATTTGCAACCGTCTAGAATTATGTGTGATCAATAGAGATGATATAAGAGGGTCTCTTGATGCTACATTTCTAGTTTTATGTCAATTGGAGTTCATATGCTCCCGTTGTGATGTAAAGAAGTTCAGACCGACATGTATCCTTTGTCCCAGATTGGCATGTTGCCATGGCTTTAAATTGGATCAGTATATGGTATTAACTTGAATGGGATCACCATCGTGGAGCATGGTGGGAGCGAAATGAAGGAATCATCATAGTGTGTTGGCATTGGATCAGATGAAGGGATAAGATTAGTGGTGTACACAACGTTCTGGATCGGATCGGCTCGGCTACCAGAGTCATGACTGGAATCGGTACCAGTCCAAATCATATTTGACTTGGGGTCAAACAACCCCTAGGAAGCGAGGTACGGGTTGGCATGACTTCTCAATTTAATTATGGTAGTCCATGGAGTTCTACTTCATAGTTCGGATCATCAACAACGACACATCTTTAACTATGTAACTCAATAAGAACGACTCCAATGACAACCACTTGGGCTCTGGGAGAAAGAATTTTATGAGTTATTTTGGAGACCTATAACTCTATTTCACTACTACATACTGTTTTAGATCCATTGCTCTGATATTGAGATTCATTTTAGTATTTACTGTCTCATCCGATTTATATTTGTTATGTTTACTATTATATATTATTCCATGCGTTGTGAGATGTGCAACTGGTTCTGAGTTGCTTTGTTCTTTTCTGTCTTGACGTTCACCTTACACTATCCAAACAACGTGGAAGCGCACTCTCCTGGTATCTTGAATATCGAAAGTGTAGGGTAATCGTCGCATTAATGACCTTGTTAATAAAGTGGTAATACAATCATGGAAAGATTTTATTACATCTAAGCAATGCTAACAAAGTGTATTTTAATTTTTAATGGAAACTAGTAAGAATACATAGTGAAGAGTTTGAAAAATGGTAAAAGATCGACAAATACAGCCAGCTAGTTATTGGTTCAAATCCATTGATAGACTAGTTCGTTTATAAGCACAAGAATTTGTAAGGTAAATTTATGGGGTTCCGTTTAATCCAATATAATATCGGTTAATTAAATTTGTGCCTAATTTGTTGAATGTTTATTCATTCGGCTAAAAAGATGAAGAATTATTTCCTCTACTCAACTAGATGACTGACCTACATGCTCAACCAATTACTAGCCTGCTTTGAGGCCATACTAAACTTGGACCCTGAATGGCATATACAAATGGTTTAATGCACTTTTTGTGGATTACGTGTCAACATTAAGACACTATTATACTAAATATAACATCGTATGACGTGATATACCATATCAATGAGTTTTGCAATATTTACTTCTAAGGTGGGTGTGTTGGATAAATGCTTCAGTCATTCACTATGGATGTCATGATCTGCGTATGCTTGGCATATGTGTATGAGAGAGACCCTATTAAAAAAATTATTACAATCGACTAGTAGTGTAATGATCCTATTAGTTGGCTGGCAGGTGGGAAGATTGGATGGTTGACTTATCTTTGTGTCTATAAGTGAATCAAATGTTAGAGGTGGGATATAACATAGTTATGAAAGGCATGCCATGACACATCCCATGGTGGAAGGCGAAGCACGACGTATGTTTGTGTCTTTCTTTTGTATGGCACGGTGCACATAAAAAAACGTGGAGAATAGCGTATATGGCGCTAATGGCACAAATGGTGCGCAGTGCTAAAATGATGCATCTTTTCTTTATTCATTGCTTTTATTTATTTTCAATTTTCACGATCTAGACTAATCTCCTATAGGATTGAATGTGTTGTATGTTTTTTATACAATGATATGATTACACTTCAAACTAATCTCCGGTAGATTTTGAATTATTTATTCATATTATTGTTACATTGAATTACTATGGGCAATTAGGATCAAGGTCTGCAACTTGAGCTCGATATATGCCATACAGCCCCAAATCAGGTCTAGTTGAAAATTAACATGAATAATCAATCCGTCCCGCTCTAGTTGAATCGAACCTCGAATCATGGTTGTAACGACATGGGTTTCGCCCGACCTTAATCGATCGCAAAATCGACCAAGACCGTTCAAAATCCGCATACGTTAACTTTGGGAATACAACAACATCAAAACAATAACAGCAGACTTTTATTACATCATGATAATATAACATCAAAGTACAGAATATATTAGAGTACATCGAAATTAAAATACAGCAGAAGAAAATTTTACAATAAATTTAATACGTTGCAGCAGAAATAAAATAGATACAGCGGAAGATAACTATGCTCTGGACACAGCTTTAAGCTTCAATCCAGAATCCTGCTCGAGATAAACCTGTAGACAAACTACTCGACTGCCCGTGTGGAAAAGAGGGCACCCGAGTTTGCAAAGGTGGAAACAAACAACGGGTCAGTCGTGGGACTGGTGTGAGAATTCTTAACTAATTTAACTAATAGTAATAAGGCAAATCCATGGACCACGCCTCTAATGCGGAACGTGTTTTATTCCAATGGATTGTCGTGCGTAACTTGAAGTAAATCGTAAAACAACGCAATGCTTTTTAGAAAAATGAAATCACCATAAGACTCAGGTCCCATCACACAATGCAACGCACACCGGAGGATAGAGTTTTACCTTATGGTGATTAAATATGCTTGATACGTTAAAGACAAATTTGATATTATTATTAGTGTGTATATGTAAAAAAAACAATTTCAATCATAATGTATCAATCCTAGGAAGCATAGGTACCATATGCTATGCCTCCGTACTAGTAATACAATCAAAACCGAATGGGGCGTATTGGAAATTGAGTTTCCATCATGAGTCAAGACTAGGGAGGAGCTCCTACCGATTCGAGACACTCTAGCTAATGTCTCAGGATCCCCCGCAGTGAACCCTTGGAAAGCTGCAGGGCCGGTCCGCCGTACGAGTTGCGGATTAGTTATTCCTGAACACACGTTTCCCAGTCCTATAGGACCTATCATCCGAGGCGCCTCATTCCATCATCCACATAAGTAAAATGTCAGGGCTGGTAGGTCAATGACACCACTCTAGCTAGAAAGAAACATGCTGCTCTCCCTGCGTTCCCTTCTCCCGTTTTAGACTCTGCCGGTGTGTGAGACTCGCGAAGTCACGCTATACACAAAGCTATGCCTAAACAGACTATGCTTTGATCGTCCCACAAGGCCTGCTTTTCAACAAAGCCTTGATCATATGCATCTTAGCATGCCACATCATCACTCCATATCACACTACCAATCCTTTGCCGAAATATATGAACGGGTGTTAAGCAAGAGAATAAATTCTCCGCCACCAAACATCCATACATTCGACAGAAGATTAATAACATGATATATAATGGAGTACGATGTCAGACACACAATCCATTTATAAGCTTATGCTCTGAGTCTGAGCGAAAGCCAAATCCGTACAAATCAACACTACGTATGGGCAACTCCTACTATTACCTTATCATGGTAGCGAGCCATACTAAGGCAACAGTCATCATCGTCTATTCGATGTGGAGATTTGACGGTCTTCAATCGCCGTCTTCCAATCTTGGATTTTTAAACGTCGTCTAATTATTTGGAATGAGATAAACTCGGACTTTCCAAATAATCCTCGTATATATATATATATTGAAAATCCTTCTTATACATTAATAATTATTTTATTAACGATTCATTCCTATTTTAATTATTTAAAATAATTAAATTTTTATATAACGACGCCTTAAGTCCATGGGCAACTATGGCGCTGCATTCAACCAATTTTGATTTTTACATTTCTCAGAATCTAACCGTTGGATCTTAACGTAATATATATCGTTGGAAAGATTTTTCCAAGATGGTGCTAACGATTTCAGTTTCAAGAAAATCCGACGGTCGGATCTTCTTAGATAGTCATTTAAAAGTACGATTTCAAAACGCGAACTACCACGCCCTATTCGTTCAATTTTGATTACATATATATAATCATTGAATCGTAATAACGTTGTTTGATTAAAACAACGCTCTACACAATTATCGATACTTACTAAATTTTAATTCATTTGAAAATGAAGATAATATTACCGCATCCTAAATTCATTCTTTCCTTACATTGAAAATGTAAATTCCATCCTTTTTATTTACATAAAAATGTAAGTTTAATCCCTATGCCAATTCCTATTTTTTTTTTATTTACATGTAAACCAAATGTAAATTTTGATACCTTCAAAATCCTACTTTTAAATTACATATAGAAACGTAGATTTCAACTTCAATGTACATTCTCGTCTTAGTTACATTATAAAAATGTAACTTATATTTGCAGTGAGTCCTATTTTAAATTTACATATCAAAATGCAAGTTTTCTTTACAATGCAAACTCTACTGCCTATATACATTGTAAAAATATGATTTTTAATTACAATGCAAACACTACTTCTAATTCACATTGTAAAAATATGATTTTTAATTACAATGCAAACACTACATCTAATTTACATTGTAAAAATATGATTTTTAATTACAATGCAAACACTACATCTAATTTACATTGTAAAAATATGATTTTTAATTACAATGCAAACACTACATCTAATTTACATTGTAAAAATATGATTTTTAATCACAATGCAAACACTACATCTAATTTACATTGTAAAAATATGATTTTTAATCACAATGCAAACACTACATCTAATTTACATTGTAAAAATATGATTTTTAATTACAATGCAAACACTACAACTAATTTACGTTGTAAAAATATGATTTTTAATTACAATGCAAACACTACGTGTAACACCCCACAGTCACTAAGGTCACTCACTATGGGAATGCCTTAACTTCGATGGAGTATTTTAAGTGAATATAGAACAGAAAAATTACAACAAGACAGATATAAATAATACTTGTTAACTAAAACATCATTTCATTGCAGCAGATGGTAAACATGTTTGGTTACAAAACCATAAAACAAGAGTCAAGTACTAAATATCCATCCTGATAAAAACATAAGTACATAATCCCACTACATAACTAATAGCCATAATAGAAAAGATGAGCTGGGCTTTACATCAACGGTCCAAGCTCCAAAAGATAGATAAAGAAATCTGATCAAAGCCCACTAGTGCTAGGCCCAACCTGAGGACCTGAGGGGGAAAAAGATAAAAACAACGGGGTCAGAAATAAGTCTGAGTGAGCCCTATAACTTTAACAATACAATCATTAAAGTAATTAGGGTATGATATAAACTTGGTACGGTAATGACTGGGGATAAATGACTACACTAAGCATCCAACTACACATAGGATGAACTAAGATATCGGTAAAGACGCATCTACCCACCCAAGGGTAATTACTACACTGCACCACACCATTCATTCCTACTTAAAGGTTGATCCCACCCAAGGACTTAGAAAATTTAACTAGTAGTTTCGTGTACCCCTAGCTGACTACATAAGTGCCGTCTGCCCCTATCTCCACTAGGTGTACCCACTACTCCCCAAACGATCGGCTCCCTAACGTAGATACCCGTGCTGGCCCCACAGTGGGGTGTATCACTCCCCAAAGTGGCAACCCGATACAACCAACGGTGCACGGCTTATACCTACACGATGCAACAACGTCTTACCTACCAGCCCGGGTCCACACACGCATATGAAACCCGTTGGACTTGCGTTGCCACCGCTAACCCGTTTTGGCCTCTTATAGTCAAGCCCAGTACGCGTGTCCCGTCCTCGACATGGGTCGAGCCCAATAAGATACATATGGGTTACTGGTTGAAATGGGCCCCCACAAGCTACCCACCTAAGCTTGTCCCTTTTTCTAGTGCATCCCACTTAACCCTTTAATCATGTTTAATTACATGTTTCCACTTGGTTGAGTATTCTAATCGTATTTTCTATTGCCACCCAAGGCAACCCACTAGATTTCCACATGCCACTCAAGGCACTTACTTGATTTCCACATGCCACCCAAGGCACCCACTTAACCCCTCATGCCCCACTACATGCTTATCTGGTTAAGTGTTTCTTAATTGATTAAGAACGTAACCGTTGTAAAGACCTCTCACATTAGACTATCTTTTATGGCAGCTGGATTTGCTGGTCGGGTCCGGGCAGCCTTACGCCATAACAGAGTCTAACCTCGTGTCTTTACACTTGTCACGTATTTAGTTTATGCCTAAGACCTCTCACATTGGGCCAATCATTTGTAGCCGCTGGATTTGCCGGTCGGTTCCGGGCAGTCTTATGCTACACAAGGGTCCAACCTCGTGTCTTAGTCGATTAATTACACCTAATTAATCACCCCCATAATTTGTATTAATTATCCCTAATTAATTACAAATTTAACGATGTACATAATTGACTCAATTATGTCCATCCACTTTATGGTATGCATAATCATACCAACTTCACACCATTTTATTAACATGAATATTAACCCCATCGTTCCCCACGTAATACGTTGACATGGCATACTTAAAAGGGAATATCCATCACAAACACAATGGGTTCAACTTGCATAACATTAGCATCAACATGGGTTTTAAAGGTGTCAACATGCATATATGACCATAGCATCAAACCCAACTAGCATAAATAATCAACCCAAACTTGCATGAATCACATTGTCATAAATAGGGTAACTTGCATAAGTTACTTATGTCATACAAAGGGGTAAACTTGCATATGTATGTATGACATACAAAGGGGTTAACTTGCATATGTATGCATATCATACAAAGGTGTAAACTTGCACATGTTACTTGCATATAATCAAACACCAAACTTGCATAACATGTCATATATGAACTTGCATATAATCAAACACCAAACTTGCATAACATGTCATATATGAACTTGCATATAATCAAATACCAAACTTGCATAACATGTCATATATGAACTTGCATATAATCAAACACCAAACTTGCATAACATGGTGTCATAATGGATCAATGTTTATCATAGTGATTTGCATAACTAGCATCATGAACATATAGCATAAATTACACCCAACTTGCATAACTAGCTTCATGGGCACATAGCATCAAACTTGCATAACTTGCATCATGAACATATAGCTTACAACTTGCATAACTAGCATCATGAACATATGGCATAAAACTTGCATAACTAACATCATGAACACATATCATATGATAACATAACTTGCATTGATCCACATACACAACCATAACCTCATTATATCCTATCATAATTAGTTTAGCAATTGCTTGCTAAAGGCATAGAAACTCACAACTTGTTGATTAGCACTCCTATGAAGAAGATTAATTGCTAGAGTTGATTAGAAGTTGATTTGAGAAGCTATCTTCCTCTTTAATTTGATGGAGGCTCCTTCAAGTTGCATTTTGACGACATGATGGCATTGTATCTATTTTTAGTATGGATTAGGGTAGTCTTAGGGTGTATTTATAGATTAGTTAAGTGTTTTAGGCCATAGGATTAACCCTAGGATAGTTTAGAGCCATCAGATCTCGTCACAATCCACCAAACACAGCCCAACAGCCAAAACAGTGCACCCAGCCAAACTGTCCGAGCCACCTGTGTCGACAGGGGTGTCGACACTACTGTCGACACACCCCCCTGTGTGTCGACTCCCCAGTCGACATGGGGGTCGACCTGGTGCTGGCGGGAATTTTCCCGCCTAGCTCTATTTCTACATTTGAAATCTGTTTTCGAAATTTAAATTTTCTGAAAACTTCTTCGGGCCTTGACTGGGTCATACGGACTCCGATTTTCAAAAACTCGGACTCTATTTCGCGTATTTTTCCTAGACGAACGCAGTGGCATAGCCCGTTTCCCCTGATTCAGATTTTAAAATTTAATTCTGCCCTGTTTTATATTATAGCAAGTTATTCAACATACGGGGTGTTACATTCTCCCCTACTTAAAGGATTTCGTCCCCGAAATCTCTAAGTCAAGAAGAACGTATCCTACCATCCAAACAACCATCTACTAAACCATCAAACACTGGCATCCATTGTCCTTAAAATTTCTAATGTTGTATGAACATATGCAAAAAGTGTGTGTATATGTTCCCTGTTTAATGCAAAATCAGGCGGTCAACTGATTCAGTTGACCTCCTCAATGCAAACCATGATAGTGCCATGCATCCAATATGTATGCGAAAGAACCCTATCTACACACACTATTTCTACATGTGTGCACAACCATACACCAAAATGCATCATCCATATGATAACACAACCATTATACATCCATTAATATAGCTACCTACACACAATTATATGCAATATGCAATATGAAGTGACTGAGCCGATCTAGTGTCTAAAGTGTGTGTATATGCATCCACGAGCAACCACTAGCAACCACTTGCATCCACATGCATCCATCAATCATAACATGTCTCAAACACATGTTTCAACCATAGGTTTATCCTATCTAAAGGTCAAAGATACTAATGAGAGGACATACTAAAGATAAGATAAGTACTAGACAAACGATAAAGGAGAAGTTAAAAGACATACCCTCGAAAAGGAATGGGTACAGTGAACGCATATTCGCTTCTGTCTCCCAAGTAGCATTGCTCTCATCCTCTCCCCATTGCACTTTGACTAGTTGAACCTCTCTGTTCCTCAACTTCCTAATCTCTGACCCGAGGATGCGAGTAGGAGCTCGTCGAATCGTCGCATCACGCTCTACCTCCACTTCTCTAAGCAAGCTCGACTCTACCACCTCTGCGGTCTCATGTAGGCACTTCCTCAAATGTGACACATGAAATACGTCATGTACACCACTAAGTCTCTCAGGTAAATCCACTCTATATGCCATCTGTCCAATCCTTTCCTTAATAGGAAACGGTCCTACAAACCTTGGTGCTAACTTCCCAATGGACCCAAAGCGAACAACATTCCGTAATGGAGATACTTTGACAAAGACCATGTCCCCAACATTAAACTCAAGATCTGTCCTCCTCTTATTCGCGTAAGATTTCTGCCTATCTTGCGCTGCTTTCATCCTTCTTCGAATCAAATCAATCTTTCCGAAGTCTCTCTAACCATATCGGGCCCAAGCAAGATCTTATCCGTAGATTCCCACCAACATGTAGGTGATCGACAAGGCCTTCCATAAAGAGCTTCAAAAGGAGCCATACCAATACTAGACTGAAAGCTGTTATTATACGCGAACTCCACCAATGGAAGATGCTCTTCCCATGTACCTCCAAAATCTAAGATACATAGCCTCAAAAGGTCTTCTAGAACACGATTCACTCTCTCGGTCTGGCCGTCCGTCTGAGGATGATATGCGGTGCTCAAACACAACTGAGTCCCTACCGCCTCTTGCAAACTCTTCCAAAACTCGCTAGTGAAGATAGGATCTCGATCGCTCACTATGCTAGAAGGTACATCATGCAACCGAACTATCTCTCGAAGGTAAACTGAAGCTAGCCATGGAGCAGTCCTCTTACTCTTCACGGGTATGAAATGGGCACTCTTAGTAAGTCTGTCTACCACAACCCAGATTCCCGTATTACCCTTCGTCGATCTCGGTAACCCATCAATAAAATCCATCGAGACGCTATCCCACTTCCATTGCGGAACCTCCAATGGGTGAAGCAACCCACCGGGTTTCTTTTGCTCCGCTTTCACTTGTTGGCACACCAAGCATCTAGCGACATACTCGGCCACATCTTTCTTCATACCGGCCCAAAAGAAAACTCTCTTCATGTCTTGGTACATCTTGTCCCCACCGGGATGAATGGTCATCTTTGAACGATGCGCATCATCAAGAATAGCCTTCCTCAAACCCTCGTCTTACGGTACACAAAGTCTACCGTCTCTACGCAAGCACCCCCTATCGTCTAGGGTGTACCTACTCAGATGGCTGGACGACTCCCCCCTTATGAGCCTCTCTACCAACTCAACCAACTGTGGGTCGTCCCGCTGTGCCTCGCCAACTCGTCCCAAAAGAGTAGGTCTGGCCTCTAAGGATGCTAGCAAACAGGGTATAAAGTTAACGGAAGGTCTAAAATCAAACATCGAGATATATTCCAAGCTTCTTCGTTCCACGAACAATGGACTCAAAGACAACCTTTTTCTGCTTAAGGCGTCCTCCACCACGTTACCCTTGCCAGGGGTATACGCTATCTCGAAATCATAGGATGCTAAGAACTCCATCCACCTTTGTTGTCTTATGTTCAAATCCTTCTGAGAAAACAAGTACTTCAATGATTTGTGGTCAGTGAACAATTCGAACCTCTCGCTAAGAAGATAATGGCGCCAAGACTTAAGCGCAAAAACAATAGCGGCCAACTCTAGATCATGTGTAGGGTAATTTTTCTCATGCGCTCTCAACTGCCTTCCCCCATAGGCTATTACCCTTCCCTCTTGCATTAAGACTGCGCCTAGTCCTGTCCCACAAGCATCGGTGTAAACAACAAATGGCTTACTCCCATCTGGCAACACTAAGACTGGAGCTGTGGCTAAAGCTCTCTTTAACCGTTGGAACGCATCATCACAATCTACGTCCCATGTGAAGACTAGATTCTTCTTTGTCAAGCGAGTTAATGGGGCTGATATCTTCGCGAAGTCCTTGATAAACTTCCTATAGTAGCCAGCCAACCCGAAGAAACTCCTCACCTCGGTAGCATTCTTCGGAACCTTCCAATCTTGGATGGACACTACCTTCGCGGGATCCACAGCTATCCCCTCCTTAGAGACCACGTGCCCTAAGAACCGCACTTCCTTCCTCCAAAAGTGACATTTAGAGAATTTAGCCTTAAGGCTATGTGCTCGAAGAGTCTCCAACACTTCCCTAAGATGTAGGGCATGCTCTTCTTCACTCTTAGAAAAGACCAAGATGTCATCCACAAAGACCACCATGAACTTATTAAGGTACTCCCTGAACACCCTACTCATCAAATCAACAAAGTATGCTGGGGCGTTCGTCAAACCAAATGGCATCACAAGCCACTCATAGAAACCATCCGGAGTCCTAAAGGCAGTCTTCTCTATACTATCCTCAGCCACTCTCAACTGATGAAACCCCGTGGCTAAGTCCAACTGCGAAAACACTGAGGCGCCAAACAACTGATCAAAGAGATCATCAATCCTCGGCAATGGGTGTCCATTCTTCTTTGTAAGCTTGTTGAGTTCTCTATAGTCTACACAAAATCTTAGGGACCCATCCGCCTTCGTGGGAAAAACCACTGGAGCACCCCACTTCGATATACTTCGTCTTATGAACCCCTTCTCAAGCAACTCCCCTACTTGCTTATGGAGTTCCCTCCTCTCACGAGGAGCTATGTGGCACACTGGCAAAGATACTGGCTTAGCATTGTCCACCAGATATATTCGGAAGTCTATCTCCCGCTTCGGAGGTAAGCCCTTCACCTCCTCAAACACATCCGAGTACCCCCGGACCACTCTAACAGATCGCAAACTCTCGACCGAAGCGTCAAGCGATTCAAGATAACTTAGCATAACAGAATCCATGGGATTACAAGAGATCTCGAGAGTGTTACCCAAGCTGGTCATGAGCCTAACAACTCTCCTTTCGCAATCAAGAACGGCACCATTACTGGATAACCAGTCCATGCCCAAAATTAACCCATAGCCCGTGAAGCCCAAAACAAAAGCATCACATTTAAACTCAACGCTAAGTATAGAAATTTTCAAACCCAAACATATCATGGACAAATAAGTGGAGCCCCCAATTGGGTTTGAAACAGCCAAGGGATCATCTACTAGACTGGTGTCTAAGTGCAGTGACTCAACTAATGATGATGAGATAAACGAATGCGATGCGCCAGAGTCGAATAAGGTACGGACATGATGATCAAACAGAAAAACCAGACTTTCAACGGAAATAGTTCTACCTCTTTCCTGAATCGGTGGAACCGCGAGAGCCTGAACTTGCCCCCTTGCCTGGCCTGGTGCTATAAGAGCTTGCACCTGTCCGCCTGAGGTAGATCCCGTCCTTTGCCCCTTCTTAGGGCAGTCTTTCACTAGATGCCCTGCTTCGCCACAGTGGAAGCAACCAGTCTTCTTCTTCTTCCGACAATCTTTGCTTAGGTGGCCTGGGTGTCCCACAATTGAAGCACTTCTTCTTTCCCTTGCCACTGTTGCCTTTCCCACCCTTGTTTTGCTGTTGCTGTTGAGGTCTCTTCTGATCTCCTTTCTTCTCGGGTGCCTTATTAGCATTGGGACCCTTCTCTTCCTCATGCATAAGTGCCATGTCTACTAGCTTCTCAAAGGTGGCCCCCATAGGGATGTGAGTCATAGCCAATCCATGCATCGGTTCATTCAAGCCCTTAACGAACCTCAAAGCCTTCTTCTCCGGTGTATTCACCATGTCTATGCCAAACCTTGCTAACTGATTAAACTTTTTGACATATGTGACGGCCCGCCCCGCACCAACCGACATTTACTCCAAAGGTGGCTGTACACATGTCCAGTTAGCACGGAACGGGTCGCCAGAAGGGGAAAAAGGAAGAAGGAAATGAACATACAAAGAACCTGTAGAATGTCTCACAGCGCATAGAACAAAATATAATAATAACATACTTGACATAAAACAGGAGAGACAGTGGATAAGCTGAGAATCAGAACTAAACATCATAGCAGCGGAAATCCAAAACACAGCTTATTACAACTTTCAAACTGTCTCAAAGCAAAAGCAAGATAAATGAGGTACACTACTAATGCCCAAGTAGCGACCACCAACGACACAGGGAGAATGTGTATATATATATATATATCATACGTGGAAGCCTCCTGCCCCCCTCCGAATCAGCTACTCGCTCATCACCAGCTAACCTGTCTCTAGTCTGCTCGTGTGAGCACCCAGAGTAATAAGAGGAGACATAAAACTCTGGGTCAGACATAAAGCCTGGTATGAGCGATAAGCATCTAAAGTGAACAATAACAGGTAGACTAAAACATACCTGAACCTGGACCTACAACCAAAGAGTTAGCACTACATACTGTACAACACTCTAAGGTATCATATCAAACAGTGTAAAGATACGGAGGTGGGGGAGGTGTGCATTTCATAATGATGGCAAATAATCAAGCATAGCATCCATCCTCACATCTCTCACTCAGTGCGTAAAGCATATGATATTCACCACTTCGATCACCCAACATTCCTTGCTACGATCACTTTGCCACATGAAGTCATAAATGGCTTCACTGCACTGATAACGTAGCCGCTAATCCTTTGCTATGTCCACTTTGCCCCATGGAGTCACAAGAACCCCACTGCACTGGCTCATAGCCTTACCAATCTTTACTATGTCCACTCTGCCCCATGGAGTCACAAGAACCCCACTGCACTGGCTCATAGTCTTACTACACATCACCTTGCCCCTCGGGTCATAATGACCCTACTGCACTGATAACGTAGTCTTGCTACCATCACTTTGCCCCTCAGGTCATAATGACCCTACTACACTGATAAGTAGCCCATCATTCCTTTTTAGTGGTGAATCGAAGTTATGAACGTCGACAACTCCTTAGCACACGTCCCGCAGCAAAGTCCAACCTTGAAGTGAACTCATTGGTTCCCAACTGGTTCCGGGATCCTGAGCTCTAACTTCCATTTGGACTACCTTTGCATCTCGAGTTATTGGTCATCACCGGATCGGATTGGATCGTGGCCTTCAGATCGGATCGGTTCGGAGCCCGGCATTCCTCGTCTGCACGGATCGGATCAAGTTACGCCATCAGCTCGTGGTCACCCATTCGGATCGGGTCGTGGTCACCCATTCGGATCGGGTCGTGATCACCCATTCGGATCGGGTCGGGGTTCCTCCTTCAAGTCAGTTCGTGCTTCCCCAACTGGTCGAGTCGGGTCGGGTGCGACTTCCTAGGTAGTCAGCTCATGAGCTTCTGAAGTGAATCGGTTCGTGCTTCTCCCTTCGGATCGTGGCGCCTCATCAATCTGGATCGGATCGTGGAGAGGATTCGCGATCGGGGGCGGACATGCGGATCGCTGTCTTTGGATCGGATCGTGGCATATACCCACGATCGGTTCGGATCGGGTAAAGGGGGGTCCGATCCGATCCTGCCTGCAACTTCCTGCAGTTCTTCCAGCGAGCAGTTTATGCCATTCGACGGCGTTTTCAACCATTCTAACTATTGAAATCAATCACAAAGCATTTCATACAGTCATAGCAACATGCATAATCAACCAAAAACATCAAAACATCAATATGATAGGTTAAAATGGATCAAACATACCCAAAATCCCATATTTCCCCTTAAGCATGTTTAGGTGAAACTAATGATAGGATTAGCAAAACTTAACCAAATTAACCCAAATTCATATCAGAGGTCTAAAACATCATTTAGAAATTTATGAACATTTTTCCAGAATTTTGTCATGTTTAAATTCGCTAATTAGCACTAATCACTCCTAATTAGCCATAATTAGTGCAAAACTAAGCAAATCACTCACCTTAGCCACAAAATAAACTAAGATCTGAAATGATTCTCTGATTTGATGCGAATTTCAATACCAAACAGCAGCTCCTTTGTTGATTTGGTGAAGATCCTTCTTGATTAGGGGTTGCTAAGCCAAATCCTTAGCCTAAAGGTGATTTGGAGGTGATTTAGAGGTTGGAGGCCATTTTTAGGGATCCTTGGTGATAAGTGGAGGCTAGAAAACTGAAATGGAATGGTTCTCCATCTCATTTCAGCCCTCCCATAACCCTAATCCCGAAATGGGTTATGGGCCTACTCACTAATCACCCGATTTGGCCCGGTTAAGCAGTTTTTCACCCTCCAAACCTTGTTTCAGCCATATCTCCCAAACGGTAAGTCCGTTTGGCTATTATGACCACTCTACGGAAAGGTAAACCATCAAACAAATCTAATGGAAGTGGTTTCAGGTCAAATTTCCTTTCCAATCAAAAGTTATGGCCAAAACAGTACTAACTAGGGGCAAAATGGTCATTTAAAAATCGACAAAAATCATGAATATGGGAAATGACTCTAATAGATGTTTCCCAAAGTTACATGACCATACAACTTCATACGGGAAAGAATTAAATATTCTACGATCCCATGACGTGTAGAATACGGGTCATTACACTCTCCCCCCCTTAAGAAATTTCGCCCCCGAAATTCCCTAATCCAAACACACACAAAGGTCCCGCATGCCTATCAACCATAAAACAACCATCAAACATGCAAAACAAGTAAAATAAGTTTATCCTAGCATGCGGAATAACTAAATCGCAAAGTAAATCTTACCAGGCAAAGAGTTCTGGATATGCCTTCCTAATGCTCTCCTCTGTCTCCCAAGTACAATCATTCTCGTCCTCGCCCCACTGAACCTTGACTAGCTTCACCGCCTTCCTTCGAAGTTGCTTCGTATCGTACCCCACAATACGAATCGGCTTGCGGTCCCCAACCGCCTCGGGTTCTACTTCGAAGTCCTCTAACTGATCAGGTGAAATAGTCACATCTAAGTCGTGAACGAACTTCCTCGGCTGGGAAACATGAAATACATTATGAACTCCCGCCATTTTCTCTGGTAAGCCAACTTTATATGCCAAATTCCCGACTAATTCAAGAACAGGGAATGGGCCAACAAATCTTGGTGCTAACTTGCCTCTCCTGCCAAATCGTATCACGCTTTTCAACGGAGAGATCATAACGAACATCAAGTCACCAACGGAGAATTTCAAGTCTCTTCTCCTCTTATCGGCATAACTCTTCTGCCTATCTTGGGCAGCTTTCATTCGTTGTTGAATGACCTTAATCTTATCTGAAGTTTCCCTCACCACATCTGGTCCAAGCACAAACTTCTCGCCAGTCTCTATCCAACATGATGGTGAGTTGCACGGTCTTCCGTACAAAGCTTCATATGGAGCCATACCGATACTGGATTGATAGCTATTATTATATGCAAACTCTACTAGATGCAAATGGTCATCCCATGATCCACCAAAATCCAATATACACGCTCTCAAGAGATCTTCCAATATGCTATTCACCCTCTCCGTCTGACCGTCGGTCTGAGGATGATATGCGGTACTGAGATGTAATCTTGACCCTAGAGCCTCTTGTAAGCTCTTCCAAAATCCACTAGTGAACAACGGGTCTCGGTCACTCACAATGCTTTTGGGTACTCCATGAAATCTCACTACCCACTTTATATACAATTCTGCCAACTTGGCTGCCGTCCTGGTCGATTTGACTGGTATAAATCTTGCGCTCTTAGTCAATTGATCCACAATTACCCAAATGCTATCATGTCCCGATCTAGTCCTTGGTAGGTCATCGATGAAATCCATCGAGACTTGCTCCCATTTCCATTTGGGAATTTCTAATGGTTGCAACAACCCACTAGGCTTCTTTTGCTCGGCTTTAACTAACTGGCAATTCATGCATTTGGATATAAACTTCCCAACGTCTCTTTTCATCCCTTCCCAATAGTAGGTCTGCTTCATATCTCGATACATCTTATTACCACCGGGGTGTATAGTCAGTTTCGAGTGATGACATTCTCTAAGCACTTCATCTCTCAAACCATTCACGTTGGGCACAACTAGTCTTCCATCCTTCCGAAGCCATCCATCTCGATCAAGCCCATACACATTCATCTCCTCATCAACTCCCATTTCTAACTTGGAGATGATTTCTAATAGGTTAGGATCGTCCCTCTGGCTAGAACCAATCCGCTCTATCAAAGTGGGTCTGATCGTCAAACTAGCTAGCATAACTGGATCCAATTCGCACTTTGGTCTGAAATCAAACCCCGCGATATACTCTAGTTGCTTCCATTCAAGAAACATTGCCCCTAAGCTGGCATGTCTCCTACTTAAGGCATCGGCTACTGCATTACCTTTCCCAGGTGTGTATGCGATATCAAAATCATACGAAGCCAAGAACTCTAACCATCTCTGCTGACGGAGATTCAGATCCTTCGGAGAGAAAAGATACTTTAACGATTTATGATCGGTAAACAACTCAAATCTTTCCCCCAAGAGATAATGTCTCCACATCTTCAGCGCAAATACAATCGCTGCTAATTCCAAATCATGGGTAGGATACTTCTTCTCATGCGGCTTTAGCTGTCGACTAGCATAAGCTACAACCCTACGTCCTTGCATCAATACTGCACCTAGTCCGGTACCACAAGCATCCGTGTATACCGTCATCTCTTCATTCCCTTTAGGAATGACTAATACTGGCGCACGCATCAACCTCTCTTTTAGACTCTTGAAGGCATCCTCACACACTCCGTCCCAGACGAAGGACTGATTCTTCTTAGTCAACTGAGTCAACGGTGCTGCTATCTTGGAGAAGTCCTGGATAAACTTACGATAATATCCAACTAATCCCAAGAAACTTCTCACATCTGTAGCATTCTTGGGTATAGGCCAATCCTGTACCGTAGCCACCTTCGCAGGGTCCACGGCAATACCACTCTCTGAAACAACATGGCCTAAGAATCTTACTTCCCTTCTCCAAAAATGACACTTAGAGAACTTCGCTTTCAATTGGTGTTTCCTCAACACCTCCATCACTATCCTCAAGTGTCCCTTGTGTTCCTCTTCTGTCCTTGAGTAAACAAGGATATCATCCACGAACACAAGAACAAACTTATTCAACTGATCTCTGAATACTCGATTCATAAGATCCACAAAATAGGCTGGTGCATTGGTCAACCCAAATGGCATGACCAACCACTCATAAAATCCAGACGGCGTCCTAAATGTCGTTTTCGGAACACTCTCATCTGCTACTCGAAGCTGATGAAATCCTGTCGCGAGGTCCAACTGGGAGAACACTCTTGCTCCTTCCAGCTGATCAAACAAATCATCTATCCGCGGTAGAGGATACTTATTCTTCCTCGTTACTTTATTCAACTCGCGATAGTCCACACACAAACGAAGGGAACCATCTACCTTAGTGGCAAACACAACTGGTGCTCCCACTCGGAGACACTCCTTCTAATAAATCCCTTCTTCAAAAGATTGCTGACTTGCACCCCGAGCTCTCGCTGCTCCCTTGGTGCCATACGACGAAGTGGCATCACTATAGGTCTGGCATCTTTCACTAAATCAATACGGAACTCAATCTCTCGGTGTGGTGGAAGCCCGGTCACCTCCTCGAAGACGTCCGGATACTGGCCAACTACGGGCACATCTGATAACTCATCTTGCGGGATGTCGAGGGAATTTACAAAACTAGCCATAACCCCATCACTAGGTAGGCTACCAAACACTACCCTCCGCCCATCATCCGCCCTCACTGTCACCAAAAAGCCCTCACAGTCTACCACCACCCCGTATCTTTGGAGCCAATCGACTCCCAATATAATGCCATACCCAGTAAAGCCCAAAACAAAGCAATCACATACAAACATACATCCATGACTCGATAAGACCAAATTCATGCAAATCATACTAAGGCTAGTCGAACCACCAATCGGGTTCGTCACAATCAATTGTCTATCGACTATCTCGGGTTCCAGTCCCAACCTATCTACCAGGTCACTAGATATGAAGGAACGGGAAGCCCCAGTATCAAACAAAACTCGAACTGGTATATCATAAATAGAAAGCATACCTTGAATAACAACATTCTTTCCTTTCTCCGCCGCAGTTGGGGCATTCGACGAAGAAGGAACAGCATCAATAGCATATGCTTTCACAATCTGCTTCTTCTTTAGAGGTTGCGGACACTTATCCTTCTGATGTCCCACTTGACCACAGTTGTAGCACTTCCTTTCCACTGGCATGGCCCAACATTCTTTAGCATAATGGCCCTTCTTTCCACAGCTGAAGCACTCAACATCCTTCTTGCTCTTTTTCTGGCCACCTTTAGATTGGTCCTACTTCCTCTTATTCTGAGAGTTATTCTTGCCTCCACCGCCTGCTTGCGGCTTTGGCCCTTCTGCGAATGCAGCCTCAGTCTTTGACTTAGGGTAAAGACTCTCTGACCTCAAAGCTTTTCCCACTATCGATTCAAAAGTCTCATCGATGTGGTTGATAAGCCTTTCCCCCAAGTACCCATCCAAACCAGTGATGAACTTCTCATTCTTCTTTTCAGGGGTATCAATGAGAGACAGTCCATACTTCGACAAAGTGTCGAACTCAGCAATATAATCAGAAACTGCCCTTCCGTTCTGCTTGAGTTCCAAGAACCTCTTGAACAACACTGACTTCTGGGCAGCTGGGATAAACTTCTCGCTAAAGCGAGCCTTGAACTGATCCCAAGTAACTTGGTCCTCTGGAGTAGCTGTTCTGATAGCATTCCACCAATTCATCGCTCGCCCTTGCAGCTGACGAGACGCTAGCCTTCTCTTCATCGCATCCTCGAGACCAAAGTCATCAAAGATATGGTCACAGCTATCCATCCAGTCTTGAACATCCGTGGCCGACTCCGTTCCGTGGAATGGCTTCCCACTAAGATTAGTGTAATCTTTGCACAACTTGGCGAAATCGACCCTAGGCGCCTGCAATAATGGGCCAACACCAACTCCGGGATTGGGAATTGCCTCTTGCACTTCTCTAAGCATGTCTCTCATGAGGTTAGTAAACATAGCCCTCATGTCAGCGGCATTCCCTTTGTTGGTCCCTCTACCAGCACCCCTCGTCTCTCGGCTCATCGTTAATCTGTAAAAAGGAAACGATTAACGACCACATAGTGGTGCTAGTGCAGTGCGACTTCATCTTCATACTACTAATAGTATATACATACATAGCTTTTGAAAACCAAAGTAATCACAAATACGCGCTCTCATATACGTACTATCTCTCCCTAGTGTCTTTCCCTAGGTTAACTACGCAACCTAGAGCTCTGATACCAAGTGTGACGGCCCGCCCCGCACCAACCGACATTTACTCCAAAGGTGCGCTGTACACATGTCCAGTTAGCACGGAACGGGTCGCCAGAAGGGGAAAAAGGAAGAAGGAAATGAACATACAAAGAACCTGTAGAATGTCTCACAGCGCATAGAACAAAATATAATAATAACATACTTGACATAAAACAGGAGAGACAGTGCATAAGCTGAGAATCAGAACTAAACATCATAGCAGCGGAAATCCAAAATACAGCTTATTACAACTTTCAAACTGTCTCAAAAAAAAAACAAGATAAATGAGGTACACTACTAATGCCCAAGTAGCGACCACCAACGACACAGGGAGAATGTATATATATATATATATATCATACGTGGAAGCCTCCTGCCCGCCTCCGAATCAGCTACTCGCACATCACCAGCTAACCTGTCTCTAGTTTGCTCGTGTGAGCACCCGGAGTAATAAGAGGAGACATAAAACTCTGGGTCAGACATAAAGCCTGGTATGAGCGATAAGCATCTAAAGTGAACAATAACAGGTAGACTAAAACATACCTGAACCTGGAACTGCAACCAAAGAGTTAGCACTACATACTGTACAACACTCTAAGGTATCATATCAAACAGTGTAAAGATACGGAGGTGGGGGAGGTGTGCATTTCATAATGATGGCAAACAATCAAGCATAGCATCCATCCTCACATCTCTCACTCAGTGCGTAAAGCATACGATATTCACCACTTCGATCACCCAACATTCCTTGCTACGATCACTTTGCCCCCATGAAGTCATAAATGGCTTCACTGCACTGATAACGTAGCCGCTAATCCTTTGCTATGTCCACTTTGCCCCATGGAGTCACAAGAACCCCACTGCACTGGCTCATAGCCTTACCAATCTTTACTATGTCCACTCTGCCCCATGGAGTCACAAGAACCCCACTGCACTGGCTCATAGTCTTACTACGCATCACCTTGCCCCTCGGGTCGTAATGACCCTACTGCAGTGATAACGTAGTCTTGCTACCATCACTTTTCCCCTCAGGTCATAATGACCCTACTGCACTGATAAGTAGCCCATCATTCCTTTTTAGTGGTGAATCGAAGTTATGAACGTCGACAACTCCTTAGCACATGTCCCGCAGCAAAGTCCAACCATGAAGTGAACTCATTGGTTCCCAACTGGTTCCGGGATCCTGAGCTCTAACTTCCATTTGGACTACCTTTGCATCTCGGGTTATTGGTCATCACCAGATTGGATCGGATCGTGGCCTTCAGATCGGACCGGTTCGGAGCCCAGCTTTCCTCGTCTGCACGGATCGGATCAAGTTACGCCATCAGCTCGTGGTCACCCATTCGGATCGGGTCGTGGTCACCCATTCGGATCGGGTCGTGGTCACCCATTCGGATCGGGTCGGGGTTCCTCCTTCAAGTCAGTTCGTGCTTCCCCAACTGGTCGAGTCGGGTCGGGTGCGACTTCCCAGGTAGTCAGCTCGTGAGCTTCTGAAGTGAATCGGTTCGTGCTCCTCCCTTCGGATCGTGGCGCCTCATCAATCTGGATCGGATCGTGGAGAGGATTCGCGATCGGGGGTGGACATGCGGATCGCTGTCTTCGAATCGGATCGTGGCATATACCCACGATCGGTTCGGATCGGGTAAAGGGGGGTCTGATCCGATCCTGCCTGCAACTTCCTGCAGTTCTTCCAGCGAGCAGTTTACGCCATTCGACGGCGTTTTCGACCATTCTAACTATTGAAATCAATCACAAAGCATTTCATACAGTCATAGCAACATGCATAATCAACCACAAACATCAAAACATCAATATGATAGGTTAAAATGGATCAAACATACCCAAAATCCCATATTTCCCCTTAAGCATGTTTAGGTGAAACTAATGATAGGATTAGCAAAACTTAACCAAATTAACCCAAATTCATATCAGAGGTCTAAAACATCATTTAGAAATTTATGAACATTTTTCCAGAATTTTATCATGTTTAAATTCGCTAATTAGCACTAATCACTCCTAATTAACCATAATTAGTGCAAAACTAAGCAAATCACTCACCTTAGCCACAAAATAAACTAAGATCTGAAATGATTCTCTGATTTGATGCGAATTTCAATACCAAACAGCAGCTCCTTTGTTGATTTGGTGAAGATCCTTCTTGATTAGGGGTTGCTAAGCCAAATCCTTAGCCTAAAGGTGATTTAGAGGTTAGAGGCCATTTTTAGGGATCCTTGGTGATAAGTGGAGGCTAGAAAACTGAAATGGAATGATTCTCCATCTCATTTCAGCCCTCCCATAACCCTAATCCTGAAATGGGTTATGGGCCTACTCACTAATCACCCGATTTGGCCTGGTTAAGCAGTTTTTCACCCTCCAAACCTTGTTTCAGCCATATCTCCCAAACGGTAAGTCCGTTAGGCTATTATGACCACTTTACGGAAAGGTAAACCATCAAACAAATCTAATGGAAGTGGTTTCAGGTCAAAATTTCTTTTCAATCAAAAGTTATGGCCAAAACAGTACTAACTAGGGGAAAAATGGTCATTTAAAAATCGACAAAAATCATGAATATGGGAAATGACTCTAATAGATGTTTCCCAAAGTTACATGACCATACAACTTCATACGGGAAAGAATTAAATATTCTACGATCCCATGATGTGTAGAATACGGGTCATTACAACATATTCCTTCACTGATAGGTTTCCTTGCTTTAGAGTCAAGAACCTTTCCATATACAGGTTTTCTTCCGCCCTTGAGAGAAATTTTGCCACAAACCTTTGTCTGAAATCCGCCCAAGAGTCAACAAGGCGTTCTCCATTAGTGACCTACCACCAGAACGAGGCCTCTCCCTTCATTAACCAAGCAACTAACTTGACCTTCTTTCCTTCTTCCATCTCAAAGATATCTATCAACTCTTCCACCTCCTTAAGCCAATCCCTAGCTTCCACAAAAGTTTCTGATCCTTGAAAAGATTTCCCTCCCATAGCCTTAAATTCCTTGCAAGTCTTAGCAAAAGTATCCGCTCGAGGAGGAGGAGGGGGAGGAAGATCGGGTGCAACTGGTGGTGGAGGAACATTTGCTGGACCCGCAGCGGTGGCCCTAGCCTCCATCAATCTCCTATACCATACTGATATCACTACACCCTCCGGAAAGTTAAGATCTTCAGCCATGCTGAAACGAAAAAGGAAAGATTTCAAACGGAGAATTCGAAAGATAAAGATATGGCTATTGGGGATTATGCTTTTCTTTCAAAAACCTTTCTCTAAAAAGACATGTTTTCGAAAATACTTCTTCCAACAATGTTTTTAGAAAAATAGTTTTTCTAAACAAAATTTATCTGTTCTGGTAACCTTCAGCTCTGATACCACGTGTAACACCCCATAGTCACTAAGGTCACTCACTATGGGAATGCCTTAGCTTCGGTGGAGTATTTTAAGTGAATATAGAACAGAAAAATTACAACAAGACAGATATAAATAATACTTGTTAACTAAAACATCATTTCATTGCAGCAGAAGGTAAACATGTTTGGTTACAAAACCATAAAACAAGAGTCAAGTACTAAATATCGATCCTGATAAAAACATAAGTACATAATCCCACTACAAAACTAATAGCCATAATAGAAAAGATAAGCTGGGCTTTACATCAACGGTCCAAGCTTCAAAAGATAGATAAAGAAATCTGATCAAAGCCCACTAGTGCTAGGCCCAACCTAAGGACCTGAGGGGGAAAAAGATAAAAACAACGGGGTCAGACATAAGTCTGAGTGAGCCCTATAACTTTAACAATACAATCATTAAAGTAATTAGGGTATGATATAAACTTGGTACGGTAATGACTGGGGATAAATGACTACACTAAGCAGCCAACTACACATAGGATGAACTAAGATATCGGTAAAGACGCTACCCACCCAAGGGCAATTACTACACTGCACCACACCAGTCATTCCTACTTAAAGGTTGATCCCACCCAAGGACTTAGAAAATTTAACTAGTAGTTTCGTGTACCCCTAGCTGACTACATAGGTGCCGTGGGCCCCTATCTCCACTAGGTGTACCCACTACTCCCCAAACGATCGGCTCCCTAACGTAGATACCCGTGCTGGCCCCACAGTGGGGTGTATCACTCCCCAAAGTGGCAACCCGATACAACCAACGGTGCACGGCTTATACCTACACGATGCAACAACGTCTTACCTACCAGCCCGGGTCCACACACGCATATGAAACCCGTTGGACTTGCGTTGCCACCGCTAACCCGTTTTGGCCTCTTATAGTCAAGCCCAATACGCGTGTCCCGTCCTCGACATGGGTCGAGCCCAATAAGATACATATGGGTTACTGGTTGAAATGGGCCCCCACAAGCTACCCACCTAAGCTTGTCCCTTTTTCTAGTGCATCCCACTTAACCCTTTAATCATGTTTAATTACATGTTTCCACTTGGTTGAGTATTCTAATCGTATTTTTTATTGCCACCCAAGGCAACCCACTAGATTTCCACATGCCACTCAAGGCACTTACTTGATTTCCAAATGCCACCCTAGCCACCCACTTAACCCCTCAGGCCCCACTACATGCTTATCTGGTTAAGTGTTTCTTAATTGATTAAGAACGTAACCGTTGTAAAGACCTCTCACATTAGACTATCTTTTATGGCAGCTGGATTTGTCGGTCTGGTCCGGGCAGCCTTACGCCATAACATAGTCTAACCTCGTGTCTTTACACTTGTCACGTATTTAGTTTATGCCTAAGACCTCTCACATTGGGCCAATCATTTGTAGCCGTTGGATTTGTCGGTCGGTTCCGGGCAGTCTTATGCTACAAAAGGGTCCAACCTCGTGCCTTAGTCGATTAATTACACCTAATTAATCACCCCCATAATTTGTATTAATTATCCCTAATTAATTACAAATTTAACGATGTACATAATTGACTCAATTATGTCCATCCACTTTATGGTATGCATAATCATACCAACTTCACACCATTTTATTAACATGAATATTAACCCCATCGTTCCCCACGTAATACGTTGACATGACATACTTAAAAGGGAAGATTCATCACAAACACAATGGGTTCAACTTGCATAACATTAGCATCAACATGGGTTTTAAAGGTGTCAACATGCATATATGACCATAGCATCAAACCCAACTAGCATAAATAATCAACCCAAACTTGCATGAATCACATTGTCAAAAAGAGGGTAACTTGCATAAGTTACTTATGTCATACAAAGGGGTAAACTTGCATATGTATGTATGACATACAAAGGGGTTAACTTGCATATGTATGCATATCATACAAAGGTGTAAACTTGCACATGTTGCATATAATCAAACACCAAACTTGCATAACATGTCATATATGAACTTGCATATAATCAAACACCAAACTTGCATAACATGTCATATATGAACTTACATATAATCAAACACCAAACTTGCATAACATGTCATATATGAACTTACATATAATCAAACACCAAACTTGCATAACATGGTGTCATAATGGATCAATGTTTATCATAGTGATTTGCATAACTAGCATCTTGAACATATAGCATAAATTACACCCAACTTGCATAACTAGCTTCATGGGCACATAGCATTAAACTTGCATAACTTGCATCATGAACATATAGAGCATAACTAGCATCATGAACACATAGCATATGATAACATAACTTGCATTGATCCACATACACAACCATAACCTCATTATATCCTATCATAATTAGTTTAGCAATTGCTTGCTAAAGGCATAGAAACTCACAACTTGTTGATTAGCACTCCTATGAAGAAGATTAAGTTGCTAGAGTTGATTAGAATTTGATTTGAGAAGCTATCTTCCTCTTTAATTTGATGGAGGCTCCTTCAAATTGCATTTTGACGGCATGATGGCATTGTATCTATTTTTAATATGGATTAGGGTAGTCTTAGGGTGTATTTATAAATTAGTTAAGTGTTTTAGGCCATAGGATTAACCCTAGGATTGTTTAGAGCCATTAGATCTCGTCACAAGCCACCAAACACAGCCCAACAGCCAAAACAGTGCACCTAGCCAAACTGGCCGAGCCACCTGTGTCGACAGGGGTGTCGACACTACTGTCGACACACCCCCCTGTGTGTCGACTCTCCAGTCGACATGGGGGTCGACCTGGTGCTGGCGGGAATTTTCCCGCCTAGCTCCATTTCTGCATTTGAAACCTGTTTTCGAAATTTAAATTTTCTGAAAACTTCTTCGGGCCTTGACTGGGTCATACGGACTCCGATTTTCGAAAACTCGGACTCTATTTCGCGTATTTTTCCGAGACGAACGCAGTGGCATAGCCCGTTTCCTCTGATTCAGATTTTAAAATTTAATTATGCCCTGCTTTATATTATAGCAAGTTATTCAACATACGGGGTGTTACACTACATCTAATTTACATTGTAAAAATATGATTTTTAATTACAATGCAAACACTACATCTAATTTACATTGTAAAAATATGATTTTTAATTACAATGCAAACACTACATCTAATTTACATTGTAAAAATGATTTTTAATTACAATGCAAATACTACATCTAATTTACATTGTAAAAATATGATTTTTAATTACAATGCAACACTTCTACATCTAAATTACATATAAAATAAATAAATTTTATTTCTAATGCTCATTCTCATTTTATGTTACATATATATAAGAAAAATGCAAATTCTATCATACAATGAAATTGCATCCTTTAATTGCATAGAAAAATGCAATTTTGTCATACGGTATACTTTCCTATAGACATTACATATAAAAATGTAATATTTAACACACAATGTAAATTCATGTTTTAATTACATATAAAAATGTAATTTTTATCCTACGGCGTAATTCCCTATATAATTTACATATAAAAATATAAATTTTAACATACGATGGAATTTACTTTATAATTTACATATAAAAATGTAAATTTTAACATACGATGAAATTCACTTGTTAATTACAAAGAAAAATGTAATTTTCAACATTCATCGTTGATTCACTTTATAATTTACATATAAAAATGTAAATTTTGACAAACGTTGAATTTCACCTTTTAATTACAAAGGAAAATGTAATTTTCAACATATGGTATAAATTCACTTTATAATTTACATATAAAATGTTAATTTCGACATACAGTGGAATTTACATGTTAATTACAGAGAAAATGTAATTTTTCTCAATACGGTGTATATTCCTATATATTTACATTAATAAAAATGTTAACCTTTCATACGGTGAATATTCTATATATTCACATTAATAAAAATGTAAACTTTTTATATGGTGAATATTCTCATTATAATCACATCTAAAAATGTCATTTATACTTTATTGTTCTAATTTACATTAAATTAACATATAAAAATGTCATCTTTAATTCATCGTTCAATTTCACATTAAAATAACATATAAAAATGTCATCTTTAATTCATCATTCAATTTCACATTAAAATAACATACAAAAATGTCATCTTTAATTCATCGTTCAATTTCACATTAAAATAACATATAAAAATATCATCTTTTTTTTTATTTTCAATGCAAAAATGTCATCTTTTTATTTTCAATGCAAAAATGTCATCTTTTCATTTTCAATGCAAAAATGTCATCTTTTTATTTTCAATGCAAAAATGTCATCTTTTTATTTTCAATGCAAAAATGTCATCTTTTCATTTTCAATGCAAAAATGTCATCTTTTTATTTTCAATGCCAAAAGGTCATTTTTTTTATTTTCATTCTTGTCAAATTTTTATTTAATTTGCATTAAACAAGATGTAAACTTCCATTCTCTAATTACAATATAAAATCCATTCTTTCTTTTCAATGTAAAATTTATTCTTTAATTACAATGTATTCTTTTTATTACATTAAAAATAATGTAAATCTTCCTACGGTGAAATTCATATATATTAACATTAAAGATAATGTTAACTAATCCTACGGTTAAATTTCTTTTTAATATTAACATTAAAATTGTTAATGACATCCTACGGTGTTATTCTTTTTAATTTACATTAAAAATAATGTAAATTTATACATGCGGTGAAAATACTTTATTTACATAAAAAAAATGTAAATCCGCAAATTCTTATTTTAATTTTACATAATAAAATGTAAATTTCATGTCATCCAATCAACAACAACATTCAAATAACCCAACAGGTCTAAATCTAACAATTCACATCAAAGTAATATATAGGGTGATGTTTATGTTGGTATATGACAAATCAACGAGGCATGATTCAATAAAATTAACAAATAATTTATTCTAATTAATCAATAAATTCAAATCTAATATTTAGATTTGCAGATCTAACATCACACGGTATGAACGATTCAGATCCATATTTAAAATATTAGACATAGCAGATCTATCAATAAATATTTCTAATAACAAAGAATTAATAATTAATTAAATTAAATTAAACTAAAAATAAATTCTCACCTAGGCCGGATCTGAAATGAATTGTCAACTTTGATCAGATCTTGTGTTTGAATTCAAAACGATTTCGGATCTGAAAGATTTCGAATTCAAGTTCATATGAATAATTAAAAATCAACTTTTAACAACTGGCACAACAACGGAAATAAGTGTCGCAAAATCTGAAATAGTTATACCTTAATTTTCAGAATTGTTCAAATCTTCAAATGCGGATTTCGGGAGCTGTAATCGACGGTTTTACGAACAGTTTGCGGGAGATTGGAGAGCTACGAGAGGGCAATCTTCACCGGGAGTTGGAGGAGTGTAACAACCCGAAAACCTGGGCCAGTTTAAAATTTTTATTTTGGCAATTTTGGCGAATTTTGATTATTTAAAATGAATTATTTTAAATAATATCGACGAGAAATTTATTTTGGAATATATTTAGAACGTATATATTATATACGTCGTCATTAGAAAATAAATAATTATATATAATTATAAAAGGAATTGAAAATGGCGCGGTAGTTCGATAATTCGATTTCAAACTTCAATTGAATGTACCGGGTGCAAAACAATCCGGATTTTAGTGAAACCAAAAACATTAGGATCTAATTGATGATATCTTTCCAACGAATCCGAAAAATCAAAATTTCATAGCGGGAATCAAAGATATGACCAGTTGAAAATTCTGGATAGTCGCTATGGAATTCAGGCCCTTAAAAATGGGAATTTTGCAAACGACCTCGGATTTCGACGAAACCACTTTTGTTGGGTCCGTGATGTTAAATTATTGCTAGGTTTAAATTTCATAATTTTTCGAATCAATATGTGAGCGTGGCAAAAGAAAACGCGTTTGACCAGTTTCAGTTGATTTTAATCGACTGGAAAATGGCCATTTTTCCAACTATCTCAGAATTCGACGAAACTAGTTTTGTTAGGACCGTATCGTCAATACGAAGCTAGAAAATATCTTTCTAGAATTTTTAAGGTTCGTATGCGACCCCGGTAAATTGAAATGCGCGTTCAAATTCAATATATAGAGTTATATGTAGATTTTGACAAAAACTGATTCAAACGATCAAATCAGCTTACGATACATATCCCATTTTGTTTGGAATGGGGGTAAAACGCTATGGACGACAGGCGGTGGGCCTCGTTTTGAGGTCGAAAATAAAAGTTGCTTTTTGGTGAATAATAATAATAATAATTAAATAAAATAAAAAAAGGGGGCCCATGCCCTTATCCCAAACCCGTCAATACCCCCCCCTTTTTGCCTCGTTCAAAACAGAAATCATTCAGGAAAAAAAACGACGAAGCCTACCTCCTCAATCGCCCCGCTCCACTGATCATCGCCCGCCGGTGGCGCACCACCTCCACACCCTTCCCCTTCTCGCGCCCTAGCCCTTTTTCCTTCCTCCGCCTTCTCTCTCCACCCTCCGACCCTTCTCGCGACCTCGAACCTCCCCCCAGCAGTGCCTCGACCTCCTCCTCCCCCTTTCTAACCAAATCGAAGCCCTTAATCCGCCTGACCTCCACCTCGTCGCAGGCATCAGTCACTGCCGAGTCGCAGTGGCTTCCTCCAAGTGACGGTCCGATAGCGGTGAATCTTCCTGTTGTTTTCCGGCGCCCCTTCTTCGTGGTTTCATGTGAGTCTTTATTTTAGTTTTGTAAAATGAAATTGATTGTGGGAAATTAGAAAAATCAGTTTTCTTTTTACATAGAATGATGTTTATTTTCCCATGTAAAAATAAGATTTTAATTGAGGAAAAGCTATGATTTTTAGGATATAAAAGCTTTGATTTTTTAAAAGTGTAAAAGGAATGATTTTTTTTAGTAGAGTATTAAAAATATAATTTTTATATTTTTTAAGTAATAAAAATATGATTTTTATATTTTTAAAGTATTAAAAATATAGTCTTTACTATATAGAAGAAGTAAAAATATGATTTTTATATTTTTAAAGTATTAAAAATATAGTTTTTACTATCTAGATGATATAAAAATATGATTTTTGTTTAGGTAGAGAATTAAAAATATAATTTTTACATGATAGGAATATTGAAAATATCATCTTTATATGAGTAGCAAAATAAAGATGTGATTTTTAATCTTTATATTTGAAAAGGCGAAATCTTTAGCATAATAAAAAAATTTGATTTTTATATATTGAATGGCGAAGTAAAAATTCGATTTTTAAAGGTATGAAGCAATTATAAAAATATGATTTTTAAATTGAAAGTGAATAAATAAAAATGTGATTTTTATTTTAAAGACACCAAAATATAAAAATGTGTGATTTTTATATACAGAGTGGCTACGGGCAACGAAGATGACGAAGATGCGATAGCGATGAAGATTTCTATCAATGAAGTGCCGTGGAGCTAGGATAGCTATTTATGAGAATTTCTCACCTTTCAATTTAATTTTTTTTCTAGTTATATATATATACTAGGATGCAGACGGTGCTTAGTAGCACCCGACACAATCGTCCACAGACCATGGACTTGTTTGTTTTGTTGCATAAATTAGTTAGATGCTTTGGTTTGAATTGAATTGTTTGGTGAAATGAAATTGATTTGATTGAGGTGTGAATGGCGTGGGCCTTCACTGGACCGGGGATAAGGCTAGGCCTCGTCCCGTTTCTAGTATCGTGCCGTTATGCCGCCGAAATTTTCTAAAATATGTTAGAAAAATAAAAATATCAATTTTATTGAATAAATGAACTAAATAGAAATTCATATGTTAAAATAAAATATTTTATCGTTAAAAATATAATTTTTAACGTGAAAGTGAATAAATAGATATTTATAGACAAATCGGCCGATTTGTTTATATACACTGATTTGACTGATATTGATTGGGTCGATAAATTTTACACATCGCCCAACTGCACAACTAAATCTGTGTTTGATTGTTTGAAACCCCACACGGGTGTTGGGATGAAATTTGAAGTTCACTCATCCTGATTGATTAAATGTGTCGATCGATTGATTGACAGGCTGTTATAAGCGTTAGATATCTATATTTGATGCTTATACAGTGTAGTGCACTTTGGTTGATGGCTGATTATTTTTCAATGCTATTATATACGTGTGATGTATGAAAATCCATATAATTAACATTATATGGTGATTGATTGGGCCTCATTCCAATCTAGAAAATAAAGAATATTATAACATAAAAGTTCATGTGTTGACTGTACTCATTCGTTGAGATTAGTCATGTGTTGAACGAAATATTTTAATAATAAAATTTGCATCTTTATCAATATAAAATAAAGGTTCATGTGTTGACTGTACTCATCCGTTGAGATTGGTCATGTGCTGAACGAAACAATTTAACAAAAATTGTCACACGTGGACAGTACTCATTCGTTGAGATTAGGCGTGTGTTGACAAAAATAAATATTCATTTGTTGAATAGAATATTTGAAAATAGAAATATATGAAGCCGTGTTGGTTAGATTGACGCCATTTTGACGTGAACGATATTTATATCGATTTTATTCATTTTAAAATGCATATTGAAAAGTGATTTCGAAAACGCATATTTTGAAATGTAATCGAAATGAATTGAATTGAAAACGATTTCGAAATGAATTAAATATATAACGATTTCGAAATGAATTGAATATATAACGATTTCGAAATGAATTGAATATATAATGAATTCGAATTGAATGGAAAACGAATTTGATTTCAATTGAATAGCAAACGAAACGATTTGAATTGAATTGAAAACGATTTCGAAATGAATTGAATATATAACGATTTCGAAATGAATTGAATATATAACGATTTCGAAATGAATTGAATATATAACGGTTTCGAAATGAATTGAATATATAACGATTTCGAAATGAATTGAATATATAACGATTTCGAGATGAATTGAATATAAAACGATTTCGAATTGAATTGAAAACGAGTTCGAATTGAATTGAAAACGAATTCGAATTGAATTGGAAACAAATTGAAATGAATTCAAATTGAATTGAAATTAAAATTGAATAGAAATGAATTTTAAAACGAATTTATAAAGAAGAATTCAATTTTGATTTGAATTGAAATGGAAGTTGAAATTGCTTTTGAAACGAATTTAAAACTATTTATATAATTCGTTTTAAGTAGAAATCGACGAAATATATATTATATATATATATAATATAATGGCCTGAATAGAACGCGCCGCGCCGCGGTAGTTCGCGAATTTCGACCATTTATTTCAAACGGACAATACGGGAGATCCGACCGTCGGATTCTCCTAAAACCGGAACCGTTGGGTTCGTATCGAAAAGAGCTTTCTAACGAATATTATAAATTAGAAATCTAACGGTTGGATTTGGAATTATGTCCAAATCAAATTTGAAAAAGGTCGCTGTAAGTGCAGTTCGATGACCGTTGATGGAAATCGACATTGATAAAATTATTAAAAATAGTAATAATTTGTGTAAAATCATAAGAAATGATTTAGAAAGAATCGGGATGAAAAACTCCATATTTGAAAAGATAAAAATAGATTTTTATCGAAATGAACTAGTTTTGAACTAGAATTATAATTCTATTTATTTTTAAATAAATAAATTGAATTTGAAAAGGGTTTTAAAAATAACCAGAATTTCCAATGATTGCATTGGAGTGGATTTGAATCGAAATTGACTTCGGAATATTTCGATGTTGGAATTCGTGATTATACGGATGTTGTTATGGAAATTTGAAAGATATATATTTATATCATTATTTCCAATACGACATTTGTTAATCGTAGAATTTGATATTGAATATAAGCCGATATATTTTCTATTCAGAGCCTTGTATTGAATATCAAATGTGATTTGGGTTTGTCGTGAATGGTGTCTTCACTAACACTGTTCTTGAACCCAGTTGAGAAAAGATTAAATCTTTTTATTTAGATTTAATGAAGTGTACCAATTAAATAATATTTAATTGGAATTGAATTGATATTGATTCTTGGGTTTATCGTGAATGGTGTTTTTAAATAACACTCATTCTTTAACCCGATAATTAATGGAAATGTGATTTTGGGTTTACCGTGAACCGTGTTTTAAATGACACTGATTCTTTAACCCAGTTAAAGATTAAAACTAAGGGGAGTTTTAATGAATCTTTAATTAGATTGAAAAGATCGAAAATGGAGTACCACCAGTTTTGCTCCAGGCGATAGTTAAATCTTTAATTAGATTTGAACGTGAAATGGTAATTGAATTTACCAATAACACCGTGGTATTAGATATGAAGTATAACCAGTTTTACTTCATGGGATGAATAGGTTGGGATTGAGAAATTAAAACAAATGATTACTTCGGTAAGGTTCGCTAATCCCGACTAGTTTGAATTGATATTCAAAAATAGATTAAAGGATAAATTCAAGAAATTTATCTTTGATAAAATTAATGGGAACCTTTCCCATGAATGTGAAATTTAGAAACTAACTGTCGGTTAGCCAAGCAGAATGGTTTTCTGGATATTGATCTGATGTTGGTTTCGGCCTTCGGGGTTAATATTTGGGAAATTATTCTCTTGATTAATTTACGATTAGTGACTGATGAATTGGAATGAGGCGTATGTTGTGTTTGTGTAACACTTATTTAAAGTATACGCGAGTTATTCGGGAAGACCGGGTTTATCCCATTCTGAATAACCGATACGACGATAAGTTGAAGATGAAGACGGTGGTCGAAGACCGGAAGTCTTCACGTCGTTTGGGTAATTACTGATGATCTTGATTGGGCTGTACACCCAAGAAGATGGAAACAGTTGGTGATCGTCCAGACGTACTTGGAGATCGATGGATATGCGGGGTACTAGGTGCCTCCGGTTTCGTTCAGACCCAGAACGGACTTGCAAATGGACTGTGTGTCTGACATTGGATTTTAGTCCGTGTGATTGATCTCTATTAAATATATATCTGTTTGGCGGCGGAGAATTTATTCTCTTACTTAACGCCCTTCTCTGAGACGTACGTGCTCATAGGTTATATATTGATGGATATCAAACGCATGGAGTGAATTTCCTGTGTGGCATGCCTAAGTGGCAATTGATCGAGGCTTCTGTTGAAAAGCAAAGTCTTGTGGTGATGATCAAAGCACGGCCTTTGTGGCATAGCTTTGTGTAACGTTTACTTCGCGAGTTTCACACCCGGTATGAACCAAAAACGGGAGACGGACGTCAGGGAGGGCATGCGTTTCTTTCTAGCTAGAAGTGGCGTCAGTGGTTTTACACGCCCTGACGAGTTTGACTTATGTGGTTGTTGCTGTTGCGAGGTGCCTCGATTATATCGGTTTCGACCGATGCATTCTGGTCGGCAGACGGACCAGACTTGCACCCCATAGGGTGGGGAGACGTAGTGTTCAGGCATAATAATCCACATCGGTGGACCGGCCCTGAGGATCCAGGGGGCAGTTGCGGCTGTTCCTGAGGGGCGGGCTAGAGCGTCTCGAATCGGTATAGGACTATCTTTTGCCTCGGTTCATAGATGGAAATCCAATTTCCAAATACGTGACATTTGCGGTTTTATTTGTAGAGCCTAGTATGGCGACATGATATATGGTACCCATGCCGCCTATGATGGATATTTATGATTTGAAGTTGTTTTATACACTATGCACTTATAATAGTATCAAATGATTTGTTTTAAACGTATCAAGCATTCTTTGGCTGTTATAAGGGAAAACCCTATCCCCCGGCTTGCGTTGCATTGTGTGATAGGACCTGGGTCTTATAACAGCTTCATTTTTCTTTATTTAGCATTGCGCTGTTTGTTTTATGCACTGGTATTCTTGGGAGGAAACCCGTTCCGCGTTAGCGGCGTGGTCCCTTGACTTACCTAACTTTAAAAATAAAGATCAATAACTGTTTTAGTTCTCACACCAGTCACATGACTGACCTGGAGTTTATTGTTTTAACCTAAACTCTGGGTGCCCTTATTTTCGACACGGGCAGCTAGTAGTTTTGGTTTTGCAGATTTATATTCACAGGATCCTGGTTTACAGCTGGAATGATATCCGGAAAGCTTTGTATCCGTATATCTCTTCTAATTGTGTATTGTATTATTTTCTGCTGCGATGTATTTAAATGTAATTTGAATCTCTGATATTTCTGTGTAATATTTATTTGTTTATACTCTGTATATTCTTGTAATCTGATGCATTGTTGTAATATACAAGGAAATGTTCTTTTATATGAGTTCTGTTGTGGCTTGTTCTCGAACTATCCGCTCTTTCCTTTACGGGGAAGTTACGGGTTTTTACAAGAAGGTGCGGCTGCAAGGAGGAGGCGCGGCGGGGGTCCGTTCAGCGCGGGTTGGATGTGAGACTTGTCGGAGAAGGAAGAGGAAGAGAAGAGCTTCAAAAGGTGTAACTACGGGGAGGTCCAATTCTTCACGGATTGGGAGAGAAGGAGGAGCGAAGGTGTGAAGTCCATGGGTTCTTGCAGCTGAAGAAGAACGACGGGAGAGAAAGAGAACCCGATGGCATTTTATATTATTATATTTAGGGTTATTTAATTATTATTTAATTAGCCCGTTTTGGTCCGAACTCAGAATTAGGCCTGCTTACTGTCGTTCTTAACGTTTTGACGCCTTCTGAACGCGATGGGCTATGTCTCGGGCCCAAATTCTGATGTCTGTAGCGTTTTTTTAATTAAAACCCCATTAAAAATTAATTAATTAAATATTGACCGTACATGAAAATTCACCGGGGCCACAAATTAACTTCAAAAATTCCCAAAAAATATATATAGCTATGTTTTGACGCTGCGGACCTAGAAAAATTAATTTCGTTCAATTCTGAGCTCGTATGAATTTTTAATGAATTTTTAAAGTCAAAAATTGTCCATTTACACTGAAAAATCAATTATAATTATATATTAATTCTAAAAATTACCGAAAAATCATATTTAGCTTTGTTTTGACGATACGAACCCAACAAAATTATTTTTGTCAAATTCTGAGACTGTTTGAAAAATGGCTTTTTTTAAGGCGTTTAAATTTAACTAAAATAGTCAAAACACATTTTCTTTTCCCACGCTCACATATTAATTCGAAAAATTCAAAAAATTGAAACCTAGCAATAATTTGACATTTCGGTTCCAACAAAAGTGGTTTCGTCGAAAACAGAGGTCGTTTGAAAAATGACTATTTTTAAGGCTAGTATATTTAATATTAAAAATACATTTTTAAACAAATAATTTTCGGAACTCGAAATATATTAGTATTTACTGTTTTTCAATGTAGAAACATCATTCTGAACTCAATGGAAGTGGTTTCGAGTCGAAATTCCTTCGTATGTGAAAAGTAGCCTTTCGGGCCATATATAATATATATATAAATTCTACAACGACCATTCTAGATTTTAAACTGGGCATAACTTTTGATTCCCGCTATGAAATTTCGATTTTTCAGATTCGTTGGAAAGATATTTTTAAATAGATTCTAATATTTTTGGTTTCACTAAAATCCGTTAAATTTTGCATCCTGTATGGTCAGTAAAAGTTTCAAGTTTGACTTTTCAAACTACCGCGCTATTTCTAACTCTTTTTATAATTAAAATTAAATTATTCATTCTAACTTCGATTTAAATCAAATTTGTGATCATTATTATTTAAAATAGATTATTTTAAATATCAAAACTCATTAAAATCACTTAAAATAAATTTTAAATTGGCCCCAAAATTCAGGGTTGTTACATTCTCCCCCACTTTAAAACTTTTCGTCCTCGAAAAGGGACGAAGCTAAAAGTTGATTAATTAACTAACTAATTTATATATATATTTTTTCTCCATTGGTTTAAATAATTTCATTAGTTGATTAACTTTCAAATATATAATTTTTTATATATATTCAAAATCATATTTTCCAAAATAGAGTATAATTAATCACAAATACGTATATTATAGGCTTGCTACTCTCAACTCATTCTAGGGCATTACTAACCCTATCTCTAATAAGTTTTCTCATTCTAGGATACTGCTGATCCTATCTCTAATGAGTATTCTTACTGGATATTAATAATCCAATCTCTGATGAGCCTTTTGTTAAGTTCTAATGAGTTGCATCCCAAAGATTTGAGCTAACCAAAGCTCTGATACCAACTGTAATGACATGGGTTTCGCCCGACCTTAATCGATCGCAAAATCGACCAAGACCGTTCAAAATCCGCATACGTTAAATTTGGGAATACAACAACATCAAAACAATAACAGCAGACTTTTATTACATCATGATAATATAACATCAGAGTACAGAATATATCAGAGTACATCGAAATTAAAATACAGCGGAAGAAAATTTTACAATAAATTTAATACGTTGCAGCGGAAATAAAATAGATACAGCGGAAGACAACTATGCTCTGGACACAGCTTTAAGCTTCAATCCAGAATCCTGCTCGAGATAAACCTGTAGACAAACTACTCGACTGCCCATGTGGAAAAGAGGGCACCCGAGTTTGCAAAGGTGGAAACAAACAACGGGTCAGTCGTGGGACTGGTGTGAGAATTCTTAACTAATTTTACTAATAGTAATAAGGCAAATCCATGGACCACGTCGCTAATGCGGAACGGGTTTTATTCCAATGGATTGTCGTGCATAACTTGAAGTAAATTGTAAAACAACGCAATGCTTTTTAGAAAAATGAAATCACCATAAGACCCAGGTCCCATCACACAATGCAACGCACACCAGAGGATAGAGTTTTACCTTATGGTGATTAAATATGCTTGATACATTAAAGACGAATTTGATATTATTATTAGTGTGTATATGTAAAAAAAACAATTTCAATAATAATGTATCAATCCTAGGAAGCATAGGTACCATATGCTATGCCTCCGTACTAGTAATACAATCAAAACCGAATGGGGCGTATTGGAAATTAAGTTTCCATCATGAGTCAAGGCTAGGGAGGAGCTCCTACCGATTCGAGACACTCTAGCTAATGTCTCAGGATCCCCCGCAGTGAACCCTTGGAAAGCTGCAGGGCCGGTCCGCCGTACGAGTTGCGGATTAGTTATTCTTGAACACACGTTTCCCAGTCCTATAGGACCTATCATCCGAGGCGCCTCATTCTATCATCCACACAAGTAAAATGTCAGGGCTGGTAGGTCACTGACACCACTCTAGCTAGAAAGAAACGTGCTGCTCTCCCTGTGTTCCCTTCTCCCGTTTTAGACTCCGCCGGTGTGTGAGGCTCGTGAAGTCACGCTATACACAAAGTTATGCCTAAACAGACTATGCTTTGATCGTCCCACAAGGCCTGCTTTTCAACAAAGCCTTGATCATATGCATCTTAGCATGCCACATCATCACTCCATATCACACTACCAATCCTTTGCTGAAATATATGAACGGGTGTTAAGCAAGAGAATAAATTCTCTGCCACCAAACATCCATACATTCGACAGAAGATTAATAACATGATATATAATGGAGTACGATGTCAGACACACAATCCATTTATAAGCTTATGCTCTGGGTCCGAGCGAAAGCCAAATCCGTACAAATAAACACTACGTCTGGGCAACTCCTACTATTACCTTATCATGGTAGCGAGCCATTCTAAGGCAACAGTCATCATCGTCCATTCGATGTAGAGATTTGACGGTCTTCAATCGCCGTCTTCCAATCTTGGATTTTTAAACGTCGTCTATTTATTTGGAATGAGATAAACTCGGACTTTCCAAATAATCCTCGTATATATATATATATATATATATATATATATATTGAAAATCCTTCTTACACATTAATAATTATTTTATTAACGATTCATTCCTATTTTAATTATTTAAAATAATTAAATTTTTATATAACGGCGCCTTAAGTCCATGGGCAACTATGGTGCTGCATTCAACCAATTTTGATTTTTACATTTCTCAGAATCTAACCGTTGGATCTTAACGTAATATATATCGTTGGAAAGATTTTTCCAAGACGGTCCTAACGATTTCAGGTTCAAGAAAATCCGATGGTCGGATCTTCTTGTATAATCATTTAAAAGTATGATTTCAAAACGCGAACTACCACGCCCTATTCGTTCAGTTTTGATTATATATATATAATCATTGAATCGTAATAACGTCGTTTGATTAAAACAACGCTCTACACAATTATCGATACTTACTAAATTTTAATTCATTTGAAAATGAAGATAATATTACCGCATCCTAAATTCATTCTTTCCTTACATTGAAAATGTAAATTCAATCATTTTTATTTACATAAAAATGTAAGTTTAATCCCTATGCAAATTCCTATATATTTTTTCATTTACATGTAAACCAAATGTAAATTTTGATACATTCAAAATCCTACTTTTAAATTACATATAGAAACGTAGATTTCAACTTCAATGTACATTCTCGTCGTAGTTACATTATAAAAATGTAACTTATATTTGCAGTGAATCCTGTTCTAAATTTACATATCAAAATGCAAGTTTTCTTTACAATGCAAACTCTACTCCCTATTTACATTGTAAAAATATGATTTTTAATTACAATGCAAACACTACTTCTAATTCACATTGTAAAAATATGATTTTTAATTACAATGCAAACACTACATCTAATTTACATTGTAAAAATATGATTTTTAATTACAATGCAAACACTACATCTAATTTACATTGTAAAAATATGATTTTTAATTACAATGCAAACACTACATCTAATTTACATTGTAAAAATATGATTTTTAATTACAATGCAAACACTACATCTAATTTACATTGTAAAAATATGATTTTTAATTACAATGCAAACACTACATCTAATTTACATTGTAAAAATAAGATTTTTAATTACAATGCAAACACTACATCTAATTTACATTGTAAAAATATGATTTTTAATTACAATGCAAACACTACATCTAATTTACATTGTAAAAATATGATTTTTAATTACAATGCAAACACTACATCTAATTTACATTGTAAAAATATGATTTTTAATTATAATGCAAACACTACATCTAATTTACATTGTAAAAATAAGATTTTTAATTACAATGCAAACACTACATCTAATTTGCATTGTAAAAATATGATTTTTAATTACAATGCAACACTTCTACATCTAAATTACATATAATATAAATAAATTTTATTTCTAATGCTCATTCTCATTTTATGTTACATATATATATATAAGAAAAATGCAAGGGAAAAAGAAGGTGATCGCTTGTAGTTGATGTTAAAAAGTCAAAAACATGGTTAAGAATTTTGGATGAATCTTTTGAGAGGAAGATGTTAAAATCACAACCAAGTAGGACAACTAAGGATGTAAGTAAGCTCCAAACCATATGAAGTTAAAGTTCTCCATGTGTGATCAGTAGGAGCACTTGAGGAAATATTTCCCATCTTTAAAGGTGGAAGGTTAGATTGTGAAGTCATATTCTTTAGATGATATTCCAACTTCTAATAAGGCACCACCATCAGCTTAGGATAAAGGAAAGTAAACTATGATGGAATATTTGTTGATTTTACCCACTTCTTAAGTTCACACTTCATTTGATATAGGGGCATCTCGAATTCAATAAAAAGTGCATTAGTCGATATTTTAGGTCATAAGACTGACATTGTGCAAGATTATAGCATGGTATTCAACCCTATTAAAGGATCAACCGATTTAAGGATGCTTTTTCATAATCTAAGTTTGGTCATCCATGATGTGGATTTCCATTATATTGTATATATACTATCTTTTCGTGGTACGGGTTGACATTGAAATGGATTGGATATCTTCCTGTAGTTAGTATTAGATTTAGATGGGAGGATGCTTTAATTGTGGAACGGTGGTGGACTTGATTTGATTTTATGTTTTGAGCCCATTAGTTTTATTAAGAGATGTATTTGTACTCACTCCTGCCATAGAAAGAGCTATATTGTGTACCAACAATGAAGGACTAGCTTGATGTATTCAAAGAAGTTTTCAGTCTCCCTCCCTTATAAGAAATTGAATTTCATACTGATCTTGAGAAGGATGCAGGGCGAGTAATGATGCCTCTTAGGCATATGGATTTGAAGGAGAAAAGAATTAAATAAACTACTTTTAGAATGACTGTATATAAGCTTTATTTAGAGAAGTAACTCAAAAAAGGGCGCACCTGTCGTTCTCGCTACCGAGAATAATCGTTCCCTCAAGTTTGCACTGACCATCGAGAATTTAATAAGATGATAAAGAGAATCCATTATCCATAACCTTGCGTTGATTACCTCTTCAATTTATTAGTTGGGAAGAAGGTTCCTCACAGCTTGATTTAGCGACTAGGTTTTATCAGTTTAGAGTAAATTAAAATAATATCCAAAAGACAACTATCCTTACGCTTGACAGATTGTTTGAGTGATTGGTCATATCGCTTATGAAAATGAATGCTCTATTTTATTTTGTTGACTTGATTAGTAGTATTTCGGGAATAGTTAAACATGTTTGTATTGGTCTTTATGGATGGTATTATTATTTCTTATAAAAATAAGGAAAAGTGTGAGGTTTATTTGAGGGAAGTGATGGATATCTTGGGATGTAATTAGTTAAAAAGCTAAATTTTCAAGCTGGCACCTCTAGAGTGATGAATTTTGTTCCCTTATGTATATAGCACAAATTGATCAATTACCAGTAAACCTAGAAAAAGAAACTATGATCAAGGATTGAAAAATTCCAAACAATGCATTAAGGGTTCATAGCTCTTGTATTTTGCAAGATTCTATTGAAAGTTCATTAAAGATTTTGTGACACATTGATGCCTTTGGCTCGTTTCATGAAGAAGGATATAAATTATACTTGGAATTTGTAGTGTGATAAGTCGTTTATTGGACTACAAGTGGTCCAATTTTAGTTATTTTAGATGGTACTAAAACTTTCACAGTGTATAGTAATTCATGAAGCATTGGTCACGATATTGTTCTTATGCAAAATGGAAGAATAGTTGTGTAGAGTAGGTAATTAAAGTATCCATAAGACGAATTATCCAATGCACTACTTGGAGTTAGCTGCTATGTTTGCATTAAAGTCGCAAAGGAATTATTTGTTGGATGAGAAATTTTGATTACTTATGAAATATAAATCTCCCAAGAAGTTGTTTTCTTTGAAAAAAAAAACTAAACTTAGAACAGTAGCGATGGATGGAGATTTTATCCTTATTTGATTTTGGACTAGGAAAAGGAATCATAGTATAATTGCTTTGAGTAGGAAGCGATAAAGGGCTAATTTCATGTTTTTAGAGTAGAGAAACTTGAAATTTATATTAAACTTTGATTTCAGACCTAGCTGAAGTACTCACTTGGATTATTCACAGAAATAAAGGTTAGACCCGAGCAAATGGATCATGTTGGAGAAAGTCAAGGTCAAGATATGTCTTTGGCTGATATTTTGGAGCAACTACGATGAGTGAATGATTAAGTCATTTAGATTTTTACTCCAAAGATTTGAAGAGTTATTTTAGGGAATATTGAAGGATATATGTACCATAGGTTAAGGATTCATTGGAGGAGGTGATGGGGTGTCATCGTTCTATGATGACCATTCATCCAAGAGAATATAAAATGTATCAAGAAGAGAATTTGGTATTTTATTAGATAGGAATTAAGATAAATGTAGATGAGTCTGTGGTGAAATGTATGACATGTCAGAGTGCGCAGAAGCAGAAAAATCCCAATGGGTTACTACTTCTATTAGACATGCCATAATGGAATTAAGAGTGTATATATATGGACTTTGTGGATAGAATAGCTAGAGTAGAAGAGAAAATAAAGCATATGATTTAAGAGGATTGTCTTATGAAGAGAACATGATTAAGAGTATGAGAGATAGAGCAACATTAGCAACACATAGTATTAAAGAAGTGGACTAACTACACAGAGTTCTAGGCAGTATAATGAGCAATTAGGATTTACCTTTCACAAGATAACCCTAGAAGACTGTACTAGAGGCGATGGGAACATAACTGAACCTAAGCATCGAATATCACCAATCAATAAATGAAGAGATGGAGAGATTAGAATAGCGTTGAATGATTTTCAAGGGGCTTGCATACTGGATTTAGTTTCTTCGGAGGATAATTTACCTCTTTCGGAATTCACATATAATAGCATTTATAAGAGTGGCATATGCATGGCACTTTCTGAAAACTTGAATAGAAGGCCATGAAAATCACCCTTTTATTGGAGGGATTTTTACAAATAAGATTATCATGGGTTCAAAAATGATTAGGGATACTGCAAAGAAGGTGGATCTTATAAGCAATAGGATGAAATCGACATAGGATCAACAGAAGTCATGTGAGAAATGGAGGTGAAAAGGTTTAGAGTTTGAAGAAAGATATAGTTTTTTGCTAAATTTTCTTTGCGACATCTCAAAATTTTTGGCTTGATTATTTAATTTGTCAATTGGTTGATTTGTTCCCAATTTTTTTTGTAAATAGTGAAATTTGACACGAACTAGCGCTATTGCATTTGTGGAAAAGTTCCAAGCAACTTTCATGTTTGGAGTTTCGCAATCGGAGTTTAAACGAAGAAGATACGCATTAAAAACGAATTCAAAATGAAAATAACTATATTAGAAAATTAGCATAGATGTGAAAGTCTATAGGTCAACCCGCTCTTTGTAGTAGCTGACTTAGAGCAACCGACCCCTATAAGGGGGTCAGCTGACTGCTTTCTACATTAAAGCTCGAGCTTACCTTAGACCGATTGCTTGGATTTATTGTAATTCAGGATCTAATCGTTGAGGTCGACTCTTGCGCCTATAAATTAAGGCCTAACCTTGCATTCTCTTTTCATAGATTTTTTGTATAGAGCAATGGAGCTTTGTCGTTTCTTCTTCTTTACTTTTTTTATTAAATTATAAACATAGAGTCTTTTCATCTATATTCATACAAACTGGAGAAGAATAAAAATTCAATAGGAAGAAGAGAAGTGAGTTAACCCTTCATGCTTTAGAGATAATATTTTGTGCATATATATATATTCTTTCAATCCTAAATCTCTTCTCAAATCTTGATTCTAATATATATACATATATTAGAATTGTTTATACTATTTAATTTATTCTGTTGGCATACATTTGATCTCATGCCTAAATCATTTTTTCATATGAGTTGTAGGCTTGAATTTGTGTATAAGTATTTCACACACATATTCTTGTATTAGATCTAATTTGGAATAGTGCTTACACCTTGATTTAGAAATCAAACTGGAAGATTGTAGTATTTGAATGATGTGTTGTATTCCACATCTAAAAATTAGGTAATAGGATATTAACCTTATTTATATTTTTGCTCCATTTTTGTAAGATTTTGGATTTCCCATGGTATAATTTGTAGGAAGAACATCCATTAATTTTCATAAATATGTTTTATTTCCAATTTTATTTATAAAAGATTTGATTTAGCAAGGAATAAATGAAAATAAAACGAAATAAATGAGTAAAATATGTGTTTATTCCCCGTATTTTACATCCAAATAAAAAGTAATTATTCATTCCTTGTAATTTCAAGTGAAGTTAATATATTCTTTTTCTTTTGTCTAAATCTAATTTATGGAAATGTTTGCAGAAAATCTTCCTAAGAAACCTTGTTTAAAAATATGGAAAAGTCATACTAGTATAATAGCAATATGTATATTCTATTTTTATTTATTAAGGGGTATTGTTATTGACACTCCAACTATTGTTGGGGGGAGGGGGCATTTTTTAAAAAGCCTCCACTCTTTGAAAAACTGTTAACGGGCTACACAAACATATTATTACACATTACTCAATATTCCCTGATTGCCCTTTCAAATTCGATCTTAAATAAACTTATTCGATAATGGAAATAGAATTAAAAAAGAAGTTCGTCACCACTGCACTGAATGCAACATTTAATCAATTATATATGTATTCAACAGTGATACGTTAAAAAATTAATAATCATATCTATAACAGCCCGCATTTTACGTATCGGAAGATCATAAAATATTTTTATTTTATTCCCTGAGGGTTGGATCATTCTCATCTTTTAATACGTTGCTTAGGGGGATGTGAGACATGTCCATAATTTTTATCAATTTTTTTGTGACCATTTTGCCCATGTCAGTCTTGTACAGAGCATAACTTTTGACTCATGTCGAATCAGAGGGTGAGACCTGTGCCATTGGAAAGGAATTGATGATTGCCTTTCCATAGAGTGGTTACATTAAGGATTTGGTTCAGCGGTTTGGGAGGAATCACTGTTTTAAGGTTTTTCAGTTGGCTGTTCAGGTTTTGGAGCCTTAGTGGGCTGATTTGGGGAGGCCCATTAGTGGGCAGTGGAATCCTATAAATATGGGGTGAGAGTGGAAGGGAAAAGTTTACTTTCTCATTCTCTCATTTGGAGGACTTGATCACCTTCTTCCTCTAACATTTTTCCGCCATTAAAAATCCAAATCTAAGGAGGGAAATCATAGATCTACACCATTGGGGGCTAGATCTACATTACTTCAAAGGTGAATTCATTGGATCGAGGAGTTTGATTCGAATTGCTCGCTGTCCGATTTCATAGTTCTATCATTTTAGTTTGTTTTGGCAAATCAATGAGTGATATGCATCTCTCACATGGATTCAATAAAGCATACAAGTGTTTGTTCACGTTTTCCATCAAGTTCAAGAGTTTTTCCATAGATCTATGCATTGTTAACTCCAGTTTCAAATGAATCACCCTATGATCTAAGTTTTCATTTTAAACCAGTAATTCCTATGCCATTTTACATGTCTATGCAAGTTAGATTCGCAATTTAGGTCATATATTCATTTATAATGATTTTTGGTGAATTTGCATAATTTAATGATGATTGTCATTTTGATGTTGTTATGGATTTGTTGAGTTGGTTATGGCTGATTAGGATGACTTAGATCAGTTGTTTGAATCATTGTTGTCGTTTGGCGAAGATTTGGTCAAGTTTGGAGCTAATTTGGTGAGATTTAGCTTTGGGTCATTTTTCTCAGCTTTGGGTCGTTTTCCCCAGCTTTGGGTCGTTTTTGGAGCTAATTTGGTCAGATTTAGCTTTGGGTCGTTTTTTCAAGCTTTGGGTCATTTTTGGAGTTAGTTTGGTCAGATTTAGCTTTGGGTCGTTTTTCCAAGCTTTGGGTCGTTTTTCTTAGCTTTGGATCATTTTTCCAAGCTTTGGGTCATTTTTAGAGCTAATTTGGTCAGATTTAGCTTTGGGTCGTTTTTCCAAGCTTTGGGTCGTTTTTTGGAGCTAATTTGGTCAGATTTAGCTTTAGGTCGTTTTTCCTGGCCTTAGGTCGGTTTTCTTAGCTTTGAGTCATTTTTCTTGGCTTTGGGTTGTTTTAAGACCTAAGGAGTAGGATTTAAGAGGTTAAAGAGCTAAAGAATGTCGACTGAATGAAGCTTGTTTTTGATTCGACAATGGTGATAACTTCGAGGAGCATTCAAGTGGGAATATACGAAGTGTTGAATGAGTTCGTTGATGGGTGTAGACCAACGAGAAAGGACGCAACTCAAAGGTGCCTTGAGTTGAGGAATAATGGTTGCTCAAAAGTGTTCTGAGCTTGTAGACAGTCGTAAGTGATAACGACTGAAGATGCGAAGGCCGAGGGATTATCGTTATCATAGGATCTAGCCAGCTCAGAGTAAGGGTAACGCGATTTCGTCGTATTGTCGAGTACCCTGGGTTTCGCTGTATGGTCCAAATACATTTCGTTGTATGGCTCAGAGTGTTAGCCAGTCATGCGAATAACGGTGGTTTCAAAGCAAGGTTGGTGGTGATATCCAGAGTCAGTCATGGATGTTTGGTTGTTCTGTTTGTACCATCTCACATGGATTATCCAAAATCGAGGGAGATGTTCCTTGAGTGCTTGACTATATTGGTTTAGGCCTCTGGGGAGAGTGCTTGAGGGATGTTAAACTCGATTAGGATTGTCTACGTGAGATCTATGTAATCTGGATGCTATGAATGTTATCAATGGTTTTTCTGGTTCCCCTGTTACTCCTTTAAATGTATGGATCGTAAAGGCTATCACTGTCATGTCATGGGAAAGGCAGGTGTAAGCTCTTCTTTGGAGCTGGGTAGATTAGTTCGTTTATTTACTCATTCTCATATACTTTATTGATGAAGTTTGTTAGCTGTTTTATCGCTCACTAAGACTGTTGTCTGACTCAAGGTTCTATGTTTCCTCTTATTACCTTGGGTTGTTCATCCAATTGTTGGATGGGCAGACTAAGTAGCAGTTAACAGGTAGCTTAAGTGAGGACGGTGTTGCTGTTTGGAGGCGAGCAGGAGGCTAGCGTGCTTTCTTTACTGCTATCTAGTATTTGTTTCCACTGTGTGCTATTTCTATGAGTACTGTAGTGAGGCAAATTGTACAAACGCTATTGTTGCTATCCACGTGTATGGGAAATACTTTCTAATTGTCATGAAAGTTTAGTGTTTTTCTGCTTCACTATCACTACCTGTTGTAAATGTTCTATTATATTTTATCCTTGCGCTGTGAGTTTATGGTAGGTTTCGCTTGTGTTTACCTACTCTAATGATCGTCCATAGCTGTCTTGCACACCTTTCAGCGCATTATTCCTCTTATTTAGTGCCGGGTTATGGGCGGTCATCACATTTGGTATCAGAGCTTTGGTCAACGATTGTGTCCAAAGTTCAAAGATCTAATTATGTATGAGAGACGTACTTGTAGATTTCATTTGGATGTTTACTATATATGTTAGCATATATAGTAGTAGCGGCTGTTTTCCTTTAGCAATTTATCTTGTAAGTAGACTAATCATTCTATTTTAGATTTAGAATGAGTCGTCAAGCCTCTAGGAGTGAGCCTGAGATTGGAAGAGTAGGAGATGGAAGGAGCCGATTGGAAGCATTACCTCTTGCACCAGAATATCTAGTTATGTTTGGGGCAGCCATGATGGTAGTAGCCATGTTAAGGATGCCCTTTCCAGAAGTGTCAGTAGAGCGTAGTGTTCCTATGCAAGTACCCAAAAGGGATTCTGTTAAGCGACAGAGGGAATATTCTCCTACAAATGAATAAACCTTTATCTTCCCAAGTGCTAATAAGAAGAAAAGCAAGAAGAAGAGATTTAAGAAGAATGTCACTTGCTTTAATTGTCAATTGGAGTGTCATTATGCCAACGATTGTGAGAAGCCAAAAACCAAAAGGAAGTGCTCTGAATGCGGCAAGCCTGGACATAAGAAGAAAGACTGTCCGGACCTTCCTAGGAAACCGGAGGAAGCATGTGTTGTGGAAGCTATTCCAATTTCCAATTGTATTCCTGAAGAGAACCAAGAGAAGTTGTTGTCTGGATGTGCTTCCAGCCAGTGAAGTTGTTTGAGTTGTTTTTGGTACTAGAGAATCGTCATCTTTTACCTATAATAAGATTGTATGTTGAATGGATTCGGAACTTGAAGTTGTAATAGACCTTTAGTTGTAATTGATCTAGTATTGTTGATCATGAATGCTCATTTAGAGTGGTTTCTTAGTTGTAACTTTCGCTGGGTTTGAAACCATCTTGGGCATGGATTGGCCCAAGAGATGTGCAGAAAAAGTGATTTGCGAAAAGCTAGAGATGACAGTCGGGGATGTGGAAGAGCGGAAGGTGTTGATTTGAGGTAACCCAAAGATGATGTTATTATAAGTTGTTATATTTGCTTGTGGTTCCACATCAAGACTTGTCATCTATGCTGATCACTAATGAGAATGAGGATGTCTTTGATGAGGTCAAAGGGTTGCCGCCGCATCGTGAGATCGAGTTTAGGATCGATTTGGTTGAGGGTGCTAGACCAATCATTATGCCTCTTAGGCGGATAGCGCCTAAGGAACAGCGAGAGATTGAAGTGCAAGTTCGAAACCTTTTGGGAAAAGGATTCATTCGGAGGAGTGTATCCAAATGGGGTGCACCAGTCGTGTTTGCAACCAAGGCAGATGGATCGTTAAGGTTGTGTGTGGACTATAGAGATTCCACTAGTTGAGAGTGGTGAAGGATAAAGTTGTGGCCTACACAAGTAGATAGCTGGAGCCACATGAGAAGAATTTCCCAACTCATGATTTGGAGTTGGTGGTGATTGTGTTCGCTCTGAAGACATGGAGATATTACCTGTTGATTCGAGTTGTTTACGGATCGTAAGTCGTTGAAGTATCTTTTCTCCCAAAAGGACTTGAATCTTCGGCAGCAACGATGGCTAGAGTTCCTGACATCATATGATTTGGTTATAGCCTATACTCCTAACAAAGGTAACGCAGTTGCAGATGCGTTAAGTAGAAGACACGCAAGTTTGGGAGCGATGTTTTCAGAATGGAAGAGCCTCGATTATTCGGCAAGGGTTGATTTCAGGCCAAAATGCGAATTGGAACTTGAAATGTTAGCAAGCCTATCGATAAGACCTACTCTTATCGAACACTACAACAAAATGACCCTATTGCAACGGTGGAACACCGTTGTAATATACATTTTACAACGGTGGGCTAACCGTCATGTATTAAGAAGTTGTAATAGACTAAAATCTTTTACAATTTTTTTGCACCATTGCAACACCGTTGTAATATGTATATTTTACAACTTTTTTCCACCGTTGTAATAAACTTTATTACAATAGTTATGCACTGTTGTAATTGACAGTTGCATTAAAAAAAAATAGATATCCATTGCAACTGAAATGAACAATACACTAAATATAGCAATACTCCATAAGCAAAACAAATTACAATTATTTGCAAACTAATTTATTAAAATACTCAAATTTTCAATATTACTAACAATAAGTTTTACAAAAGATTTCGTGGACTATTACATACTTGACTGTTACAAAGCAACTTAGTACAAGAAGGTTTAACCTCTTTTTTCTTCATGTCAGTGAGAAATACCTTCAGTCTCCACAAGATTACTGGAGATGGCACACTGCAGCGCTATTTATTGGCAAAGTCACACCTTTCATCTGGTCGTTCTCTACAGAATGCAATAACCCCTCCCGTTGATATTTCCAGGCTCGCTATAATCTAGTGCGTTCACACAAAATAAACAAAACAAATTTTAGAGATATTTTTCAACACATCTGAGTTATAAGATGATTGCAAAATATCATAACTTCCAAGCATAATTTTAACTTAGCACACTGGTAAATTGTAAAAAGCAAACATAATTTTCTTACCTCAATACCAACACAAAAACTTCACCATGCATAACAGAAGCTATGTAGCATGTGATTACCCTCTGAATAATACATAAAAGAAGAATAAAGTACATACTTGACAAGCTCAAACATTGGTTCAAGCTTACCTAAAACATCGCGAGTCTTTGTTAACAAAGCTGGTCACACAAAGGGAGAGTTTTACTGCTATATTTGTACTGCATTTCCAAATGATGCTGCTCCTGTATATAATCAAACAATGGATTACCATTTCCACTTTATTTTCATTATTTTTACCCATGAACCAAGTTAAAAATTATAAAATGAATATTGCTAGATGGTGGTAATAATGATGAGACAATACACTTGATGTCAATTATCTGTTGTCTTTACTGCGATGTTCATAGACAGTGTGCCATATTACTTCCATGTCGTTTCATATAGTTATTTACAGAATGATCTATAACAATATATTAAAGAAAAGCATCTATGTGTTAATAATCAAGTTCATGAGTACCACAGTGAAACTAAGAATTGGTGATTGCACAAAAAATATATTAGTTTTATAATTTGTGCATAAGCTTGACGGAGTGAAGCATGGATAATGCAAGCATGTATGCTAGTTATGTACCACATACAGCATGGCCTAATTATCTCATTTCATTGAATCAAATAGATATCCCAGAAATGTAATATGGTAGCATCAATACCTAGCTCTCCTCCATTCGGCTTTTCAACCATATCTTCTCTTGGCTGTTGAATCAAATAGATATCCCATAAATGAAAATTCTAATTAAAAATTATTCCCAGTTAGAGTAATAAAGTAACAAAAAATTTGCATTGTTCATGTAAACAGTTGAAGGTGTCCAAGACATCACAAGATAATTGTGAAGGCATATATTTAATCTCAAGTTACTGGCAACAAAACTGAAACACTCATGTTAACAATTATAAACATTACATAATTCATTGAAAAACATAAAACGAATCTCAAAATAGCATCTATAATTAACATCATAATAGCCATTAAAGTTATTCAAGTTAATGCACAACGCCAGTGCTGCAAATTTGTAAACTTTTTCTAATCACCAACAATTTCTTAACTAACTAATGCTTGTATCACCTAAAAAATTTCATTGATATATAAGGCCAAACCTCGTGTGCTTGCTATGTTTTTGCAAAGATTACAAGCAGCAACTTGAAATCAATGGCAGTGAGCACCATGTAATCAAAGAAAACTATTTTTCTGCATAATTCAGTACTCAAGTTATCATCAATACTAAGACTTATATAGATGGTGTACAGCTTCATGTCTCGCTCGATTTTATGTTGTATGTTGCACGAAAGCTAAAGCTCTTAGTATTACTGCAACACCAATGATAAATTCAACAAATTTGAAGATAACAAAAAAACTTAGACAATCAATTACCTTGATGATCGGACCCAAGGTGAAGATATTGTAGCCAAACTGAAGCTTAACACCTTCACCAAGCCTGTTTGGAAATTTTGGAAAGAATGAAGCAGCCGTGTGTTCCAGAACCATTGTAAACAAGCGACGGATGTTAGCAAGATGGATTATGGGGACTTGTTGCTAGTATTAATTAGGAGAATTCCGAAGAAGCAACTCACCTCGAAGGGACAAGCAAGAGTGGGCCATATTGAGTGGGAAAAAGTCAAAAAACCAAACAAGGGCAGATTCAAACTCATGTCATTTTGCACATCAACAATACTTGCCACTCACCAGCCTGCCTACCATTTACATTAACCTTGCTAGTTTTTGTAAAGAAACTTTAAAAGGAAGTTCAGGCAACTGCTGCTCCCTTCCGGGAGGTTCATGGTAGAAACACAAATCACCGGAAAGCAATTTTGGCTCAAAAACATGAAATCTGACTCTTTTTTCTAAACTGAAAAATTAAAACAATTACGAAGGGTAATGAAACCTTACCCAGATGTTTGCCGCCACGAATGAAGGAGGCTCAGAAATTCGATCCTAGGAAACAACTCGGTAAGGAAAAGAAAATGAGATTTCTCATCAAGGTTGATCGACCGTTCTCATAAAGGCCTATGGAGGCGTAAACACCTGATCGGATCCGTTAGCTTGCACGTGAAGGTGAGATTTTTTATTTCGTATGTAATTTGGAGGAGGAAAAATTTCAGGAGCGACGGCCATTAAAATGAAAAGTGGGGTATCCATTTCATTTAGAATTTTCTAGATGAAACGTCATCCATTTTGATTTAGAATGCAATACAGAATGAGGCGGCCTACTTAAAATTTTCACCTTTCCCACCTAGATTTTTGATTTAGAAAAGAACGTAAACTACTTAACTTTTAATCCAATCGGATGCAGGAGTGTGTGGCTTTCAATCCAACGATTGAAATCAAGGGAATGCTGAAATTCATGGGGTTGTTATCATTTCTGCACACATTGGGCGAATTTTAATCGAGCCATTTAGCATCAGTGCATTTTGGATCAAATTTTCATTTTTCTTTCCACTTAACTTTCGTCCTTTTGCGTTAACATTTTATGAATGTTAATTTTTCATTGATCATAATTTTATTTTCACCTAAATATATAGAATTAAATTTTATAAGTTAGAATTAATAAGAAAAAATTTATATTAAATATAATATGGATTTATAGAGAATTGATTTTTATTAAAAATATTAAATATTACTTATTGTTACCAGAAGAGAATTTGTATGTCCCGCCGTATAACATTCTATAATAAATATTCAAAAAATTCAGAATTCATCTGTATCCTTATTCGAAAAATAAAAATTATTTGATATTAGAAAAACAAATACAGATATGGTCTCACTTGCATTCGATCATTGTTTGTTTGAGTGCAAATAAAATTATACTTAATTTTTTGTGTAATTTAATAGATAAAATTATTGTCATTTATTATTTTATAAGTAAAATGTTTTAATTATTAAAAGTTAAATACTATGTATATGTTACTAGTTATTAACTATTTACTAGTTATTTCATATTTAAAATTATTAATACTATTTATTAGTTATTATTATTATATCCATTATTATTTATTAATGTTAATTGTCAATATTAGTCAGTTCACATTTAAAATTAATTAATATTATTTAACTATTAAAAATAAATTACTACTTATTAACTATTAATTATTTAATAATAATTGACAAATATTATTGATTCCCAAGTTTATTATTAATTACTATTTATCAATATAATTAGTTATTAAATATAGATATTATAAACATGAAGTTTGTACTAGGCATCGCTATTACAACCAATAAAATGAAAAGTTGTGATATATATATATATGTTTATTACAACAGTGATTTTTTCCATAGTTGTAAAAAACATTTATTACAACAGTGCGTTTTGCACGGTTGTAAAAAAACATTTATTACAACTGTGCTTTACGCGCAGTTGTAAAATTAAAGTTGTAATATGGTGTTTTTGTTGTAGTGGAAAGAATTGCCGAGGGCCAAAATCGAGATGTAAAGCTTGTCAAGGTTATCCAGAAATTGGAACCGGAAGATAAAGAGTTCGAAGTTGATCAAGAAGGTTGGCTTCGAAAACAAGGGCGATTAGTTGTTCTTGATATTGATGGATTGAGAGATGAGGTTCTAAGAGAATGTAATCACTCGAAGTCGACGATTCATTCCGGTGGTAATAAGATGTATCAGGATATGAAGCAAGTTTACTACCGGGAAGGTATGAAGCGAGATGGTTGGAAAATTCATTTCCAAGTGTATGAATTGTCAGTTAGTGAAAGCTGAACAGAAAAAGCCGAGTGGTTTGCTTCAGCCATTGGAGGTTCCTACATGGAAGTGGGAGCAAGTGTCGATGGATTAGCTAGGACGAGGGCAGGAAATGAAGGGATTTGTTTCATTGTGGATCATTTGACCCAAAGTGCGAGATTCATTCCTCAAGTCGACGACGATGGCATCGAAGGTGGCTGAACTTTATGTGAAATGAATAGTTCGATTCCATGGTGTCCCAAAGAGTATAGTGAGTGATCGAGTTCCGTTGTTCACTAGCGGATTTTGGAAAAGTTTGCAAAAAGCTTTGGGAACCGAGTTGTGCTTGAGTACGGAATATCATCCCCAAACTGATGGTCAGACCAAGAGAGTCAATCGAGTTTTGGAAGGTCTCCTAAGGGCTTATGTGTTAGACTTAGGAGGATCATGGGAAGACCGTCTGCAGTTAGTTGAGTTTGCGTATAATAATAGCTACCAGTTTAGCATTGGGATGGCACCATATGAGCCATTGTATGGGAGGCCGTGCAATTCTCCAGCTTGTTGGTTAGAAACTGGAGATAAGTTGGTACTTGGGACAGAGATGATTAGAGAGACCTTAGATTGTATCGAGATCGTTCGACAATGAATGGAAGCAGCCCAAGATCGTCAGAAGAGTTATGCGGATAAACATCGAAAAGATTTGGAATTCGATGATGGCAATATGGTTTTCGTGAAGATTTCTCCATTGAAGCATGTGGTTTAGTTCAGAAGTAAAGGCAAGTTAGCTCCTAGGTTGTTGGACCGTTTACAATAAAGGACCAAATCGGAAAGCTCGCGTATAGATTGAATTTACGCGAGAGATGTAGAGTGTGCACAATGTTTTTGTGAGTAGTTCTTGTGAATATATTCACATGGTCCGAACGTGGTAGTACCTCTGGAGAAGTACGTCCACCTTATAGTTGAGTACGTAGCTATGAAATCTCGTAAGTCGCTTCGTGTTATGGTGAATGACACGAAACAGCTTAGGTAAAAGACGTTTAATTTAATTAAGGTACAATGGAATGTGGATGGCGACGATGTTACATAGGAAACGTGGGAGAGTATAAAGACGACCCATCCAAAACTCTTCATCCGTACGACCCATTGATATCACACCATCATTATTACTTGTTGATTTTGTTATTATCTTGTCGTTGTTTGATAGAATTCCGCGTGCTAGGATAAGGCTATGGATGCATGACTTGATGATTGCTGGTTTGGGTGATAGAATTGGCTTCTCATAGATGATAGGCATGCAAAATTGTTGTGATTGTTTATGTTTGCTTGGAATTTCGGGGGAGAAATTCTTAAGTGGGAGAATGTAACAGCCCGCATTTTACGTATCGGAAGATCGTAAAAAAAAATATTTTATTCCCTAAGGGTTGGATCATTCTCATCTTTTAATATGTTGCTTATGGGGATGTGAGACATGTCCATAATTTTTACCAGTTTTGTTTGTGACCATTTTGCCCCTATCAGTCTTGTATAGGGCATAACTTTTGACTCAGGTCGAATCAAAGGGTAAGACTTGTGCCATTGGAAAGGAATTGATGATTGCCTTTCCGTAGAGTGGTTAGAGTGGTTACATTAAGGATTTGGTTCAGCGGTTTGGGAGAAATCGTTGTTTCAAGTTTTTTCAGTTGGCTGTTATGGTTTTGGAGCCTTAGTTGGCTGGTTTGGGGAGGCCCATTAGTGGGATGGTGGAATCCTATAAATAGGGGGTGAGAGTGGAGGGAAAAAGTTTAACTTCCTATTCTCTCATTTGGAGGCCTTGATCACCTTCTTCCTCTAACATTTTTCCACCAATAAAAATCCAAATCTATGGAGGGAAATCATAGATCAACACCACTGGGGGCTAGGTCTATATCATTTCAAAGGTAAATTCATCGGATCGAGGAGTTTGATTCGAATTGCTCGCTGCCCGGATTCACAGTTCTATCATTTTAGCTTGTTTCGGCAAATCGGCTAGTGAAATGCATCTCTCACATGGATTCAATAAAGCATATGAGTGTTTGTTCATGTTTTTCATCAAGTGCAAGTGTTTTTCCATAGATCTATGCATTGTTAAGTTCATTTTCATATGAATCCCCTTATAATCTAAGTTTGCATGTTTAAACCAGTAGTTCCTATGCCATTTTACATGTTTATGCAAGTTAGCTTTGCAATTTAAGTCATATGTTCATTTTCACTGATTTTTGGTGAATTTGCATAATTTGACGATGATTGTCATTTTGATGTTGTTATGGATTTACTGAGTTGGTTCTGGCTGATTAGGATGACTTAGATCGGTTGTTTGAATCGTTGTTGTCGTTTGGCAAAGATTTGGTCAAGTTTGGAACTAATTTGGTCAGATTTAGCTTTGGGTCGTTTTTCATAGCTTTGGGTCGTTTTTGCATGCTTTGGTCGTTTTTGGAGCTAATTTGGTCAGATTTAGCTTTGGGTCATTTTTCCAAGCTTTGGGTCGTTTTTGGAGCTAATTTGGTCATATTTAGCTTTGGGTCGTTTTTCTTAGCTTTGGGTCGTTTTTCCAAGCTTTGGGTCGTTTTTCCAAGCTTTTGGTCGTTTTTAAAGCTAATTTAGTCAGATTTAGCTTTGGGTCGTTTTTCCAAGCTTTGGGCCATTTTTTGGAGCTAATTTGGTCAGATTTAGCTTTAGGTCGTTTTTCTGGCCTTAGGTCGTTTTTCTTAGCTTTGAGTCATTTTTCTTTGGCTTTGGGTCGTTTTAAGACCTAAGGGGAAAGACCTAAGGAGTAAGACCTAAGGAGTAAGATTTAAGGGATTAAAGAGCTAAAGAATGTCGACTGAATAAAGCTTGTTTTTGGGTCGACAATGGTGATAACTTCGAGGAGCATTCAAGTGGGAATATTCGAAGTGTTGAATGGGTTCGTTGATGGGTGTAGACCGACGAGAAAGGAGGCAACTCAAACGTGCCTTGAGTTGAGGAATAATGGATGCTCAAAAGTTTTCTGAGCGTATGGATAGTCGTAAGTGATAACAACTGGAGATGCGGAGGCTGAGGGATTATCATTATCGCGGGATCTAGCTGGCTCAGAGTAAGGGTTACGCGATTTCGTCGTATGGTCGAGTACCCTGGGTTTCGTTGTATGGCCCAAACACATTTCTTCATATGGTGTGTGGATTTTGGCTAGAACCGGGGTTTCATTGTATGACCCTTGACAATTGATGGCAAGTTGTTAGCCAGTCCTGCGAATAACGGTGGTTTCAAAACAAGGTTGGTGGTGATAGCCAGAGTCTGTCATGAATCTTTGGTTGTTCTGTTTGTACCATCTCACGTGGTTTATCCAAAGTCGAGGGAGATGTTCCTTAAGTGCTTGACTGATATTGGTTTTGGCCTCTGGGGAGAGTGCTTGAGGGATGTTAAACTCGATTAGGATTGTCTACGTGAGATTTATGTAATCCGGATTCTATGAATGTTATCAATGGTTGTTCTGGTTCCCCTGGATGAATTTTTATTCCTTTAAATGTATGAATCACAAAGGCTATCACTGTCATGTCATGGGGAAGGCAGGTGTAAGCTCTTCTCCGAAGCTGGGTAGATTAGTTCGTTTATTTACCCGTTCTCGTATTCTTTATTGATGAAGTTTGTTAGCTGTTTTATTGCTCACTAAGACTGTTGTCTGACTCAAGGTTTTATGTTTCCTCTTATTACCTTGGGTTGTTCATCGATTGTTGGATGGGCAGAATAAGTAGCAGGTAACAGGTTGCTTAAGTGAGGACGGCGTTGTTGTTCGAAGGCGAGCAGGAGGCTAGTGTGCTATCTTTACTACTATCTAGTATCTATTTCCGCTATGTGCTATTTCTATGAGTACTGTAATGAGACAAATTGTACAAACACTACTGTTGTTATGCATGCGTATGGGAAATACTTTCTAATTATCATGAAAGTTTAGTGTTTTTCTGCTTCACTATCACTACCGGTTGTACATGTTCTATTATATTTTATCCTTGCGTTGTGAGTTTACGACAGGTTCCGCTTGTGTTTACCTACTCTATGATCGTCCATAGCCGCCTTGCACACATTTCAATGCATTATTCCTCCTGTTTAGTGCGGGGGTTATGGCGGTCGTCTCAATATCGGTGCATTGCCTCCGTAATTATTAAATTCGGCATAGTTATGTCGACAAAAAAATAGCTCGATCCAATTCCTTCGAAAACGCTTATACTATAAGGTTTGAAAAAAATCGATATATGCGAATTGAAAAAAAACTACGACCTCTGCAATATTTGTTAAGGTGAAATTATCTTTATTTTTTAAGGTGCTTAGTGGGTAATAAGGTAAAATTACCTTTATTTGTTAAGGGGCTAAATGGGTAATAAGGCAAAATTACCTTTATTTGTTAAGGGGCTAAATGGGTAATAAGGTAAAATTACCTTTATTTGTTAAGGGGTTACTTTCCTCATTGGTACGCTCTTTAAGAATTTTTGGAAAAAAAATATTTGGCCACCCCTTAACAATATATGGAGTGTTAATAACAATGCCCTTATCAGGTAATATATAATTATTGCACTAATAAATAAAATTATATAATAGAAGCTATTTGTGTAACGCTCGTTTAGGATAGGCTTGGATAAAGAAGCAAATAGGAGAATTGGGATGGGTAACAATTCATATTAATGGGGAATAAATTATCAATTGGCAAAAAAGCTGGAGGAATCAGGAGATTGCAACCCAAGTTAATGGGAAATTAATGTGATTTTGATTAGGAGTTGCAATTAGTCAATATAATATAGGAAGCAACAACTCCAGTTAAGAGAGAAAATTAAGGAATTGGTATAGGAGTTATAATTAATAATGACAAATGGATAAATGTGACCGATAATAATGGAATAGATAAAATGTTACTAGCTAGAAATTAGTATTATACATAAATAACTTAGGGAATATCCATTAGGATAATTGTGGGCGAACAAACATTATGGATTTAGCATTATAGAAGAGAATTTATGTAACGACACGGATTTCGCCCGGACCTGATCGATCGCTAAATCGACCAAGACTGTTCGCATTCCGCATACTCTAACTCTGGGCATACAACACATCAGAACAAATAACACAAGACTTTTATAAACATCATAATAATGTTACATCAGAATACAGAATATATCAGAGTACATCGAATATAATAATACAACAGCGGAAAAATAATTTACAACAAGTTTCAATACAACGCAGCGGAAGACTATCAATGCTCTGGACACAGCTTTAAGCTTCGATCCAGAATCCTGCTCAATATATCTATAAAATAAGCTATTCGACTGCTCGTGTGGAAAAGAAGGCACTCGAGTTTGCAGAGTGAACCAAACTATGGGTCAATCATGGAACCGGTATGAGAAGTCTTACCTAACTTATTTAATAATAATAAGGCTAATCACAGGACCACGCCGCTAACGCGGAATAGGCTTACGCCCTTGGATTGCCAGTGCATAAACAACAACCATAAATAAACTTATAGATCTACAATGCATCATACAACATGCAATTTTTTCCCAATCTACCCATTTAGGCTTAATCCCTAAACTTAGACTTCAAAATCCAATTCACTTTATAGAAATTATTTCTTTGGACTTTATTTCCTGATTTCTTTTATTTCAAATCATTTGAAATACATATCTAGCTTTTATAATGAAGTAGACTTCACTTCGGGATCTCAAAAATAAAACATTTGGAAATATGAATTCCAGAACGTAGCAATGTATGCAAACAAGTATGCAACTAAAAATCGGTCATGTTCCCTTAGACAAGGCAGTACGTGCCCTAACCAATATATATATATATATATATATATATATATATATATATATATATATGCACCTAACGGCTACACTAACGATGCACCATCCCACCTATAGGGGGAAACATACACCGTCCTCCACTTTTAATAACTCTCGAGTCACCCGCATCTTTAGCCACATACTAAATCATTATATATCCTGAAGTGGGGAAAATCATTTCACAACACAATAATCACAAGTACTTTCAAACTATAGTGTTTCACATCAGCAATTCACACGTATGATCAGTCATTATTAATCACATAACCTTTGAGCTCGTACGTCTCAAAGAAGGGTGTTAAGCATGAGAATGAATTATCCGCCATCAACAGATATGTTATCAATAGCAACTAATCGGATACATGATGAACCACAATGTAAAACCATAATACACTTTAAAATCATTTCGAAATCATCGGGATTAGCCCTCGAAATCCTTTCTGTTTTATAAACATTTTATAAAACGTTCCCTGTCCAAAATCGGGAATACTATTCTTTTTACTTAAGAAATCTCATTTTGAAATCATTTATTAAATTTTGACATAAACAACCTCGATAAACACCTTATAGTCAAATCGTGAAGTGTTTCACATGGTGTTGGCAAATAGATATTTTTACCCAACCCAATGCTAAACATAAAAACATATTTTGCTCATAAAGTGGTCGAGCACAATCCAAATAGTCAATCCATCACAATCAATATCAGCAACCAAGTGTATTTGGTTCAATCACATTTCAGGTTACAATAAAAGAGTATTTTATTGTCTACACATTTTCTACATTTCATGTTACAATAAAAAGAATGTATTTTATTATCTACACATTTTCTACATTTCATGTTACAATAAAAAGAGTATTTTATTATCCACACATTTTGACATTTCATGTTACAATAAAAGAATGTATTTTATTGTCTACACATTTTCTACATTCCATGTTACAATAAAAAGAATGTATTTTATTGTCTACACATTTTCTACATTTCATATACATACAATAAAAATAATATTTTATTGTCTATACATTTTTACATCTCATATGCATACAATAAAAAGAATATTTTGTCTGTACATTTTTACATTTCATATGCATACAATAAAAAGAATATTTTATTGTCCACACATTTTTACATTAAACAAATGTAATTTCTTATGTTAACATATTTTACCAAACGATACATCTTTTTAATGATTCATTTTACATTAACAAATGTAATTTCTTATGTTAACATATTTTATCAAACGATACATCTTTTTAATGATTCATTTTACATTAACAAATGTAATTTCTTATGTTAACATATTTTATCAAACGACACATCATTTTAATGATTCATTTTACATAAAAATGTAAATTTTAATGTTAATACATTTTTATTCAAACTCAAAGTACTTTGGATGATCATTCATACATAAAAAAAATGTACTTTTTAATGTTACATCATTTTTGTCAAACAATGAATATTTTTAATGAATCATTCTTTACATTCAATATAAATGTAAATTTTCAATGTTGAACTTTTCTATTTCAAATAATGATCATTTCTCATTATTTCTTACATACAATAAAAATGTAAATTTTTATTGTTAAACTTTTCTATTTCAAATAGTGATCATTTGAACAAATTCTATTTATACAATAAAAATGTGATTTTTAATGTTAAAATATTTTCATTTCAAATAATGATCATTTATGTACAAATCAAAAAAGAGTTTTTATTTGTATACAATTCCTATGTTCATATAACAAATAAAAAGAGAATTTTTATTTTCAATAATTCCTATGTTCATATATGACAAATAAAAAAGAATATTTTTATTTGTATACAATTCCTATGTTCAACATGACAAATAAAAAGAATATTTTTATAACATTTTCTATGTTTCTAATGACAAATAAAAAAGGAGTTTTATTTGCATGACATTTTATGTGTTCAAAATGACAAATAAAAAAGAATATTTTATTTGTAAGACATTTCTATGTTTCTAATGACAAATAAAAAAGAATATTATTTGCATAACATTTCCATGTATCTAATGACAAATAAAAAAGAATATTATTTGCATAACATTTCTATGTTTTATTTGTATAAATAAAAATGAGAATTTTATTTACACAACAAATTCTAAGTTTCATTTGTATAAATAAAAATGAGAATTTTATTTTCGCAATAAATTTTACCAATTCTATTATCAATATATACAATAAAAAGAATTATTTTATTGTACATCAAATTTTGCCAATTTTATTGTCAACATATACAATAAAAAGAATTATTTTATTGTATAACAGATTTTGTCCGATCCTATCATTCATGTATATACGCAGATAAACACAATCAAGATATTTCAAATCAAATCACATACAATACACAACTGAATCTTAACGGCGGATATATATAAATTTCCAACAATTAATTTTAATTTTAAATAAGAAATCTTACCAATAAGCTAAAAATAATATTTTTAGTGAACAAATATTTATGATAATTAAATACTGATAAAAATCATGGCTGTTTATATAAAATAACTGTACAAGAGAATTTAGTGAGAGAGTTCTCAACTTGATCAGTTTCAGAAATTGTTTAATAATGGTTGATTTTAATAAAATTAAACAACTTTTAATTTTATTAAAAATTCCGACTTCTTCTCTTCATGTCCAAAGCTATTCCGTTACGTAGATCCAGATTTTGTGGTTCCAACGCAATTAGTTTTGTTCCATTCTAAATCCGTATGTAAAAAATGGATGTTTAAACATTTAGACAATTAAATATATAATTTAATTAATTAATTAATAATCACTTAATTTTCCTTAACCTTGCTATTAATCCTTTCTTCCATGATACCTCCTCCCAAGCGTTTACACGAGCCCACTTCAAGTCTAGGGTAGATCATCGCTCCACCCTCCAGGCCTCTGCCGTCGATCGGAATGCGCCAGTCAGTGCGCCTCAGCCCACTCCGCCAAAGCTCCAAGAAGCTCGAAATTCGGTGGTCCCTGTAGGTCTAAAACTGTTTCGAACTTTGGAGCTTTCAGCTCAAAAACTAGGCACCATAGATAATGGTTTCCGATCTTAGCCGTTGATTCAGTCAATCTCGTGTAGACGAATGTTTTTTAATTATAAATTTTTCATAATACTTCATGATTGAAGAGAGATTGGGGGGATTAGTAGGGAGCATCGCGGCCATTAAACAGGGAGAGCGGCGACTGCTTAGAAATAGGATTAGGCTTTCTAATTATCTAAATATTTATAATATTTTATTCTTTAATTTTCTAGTTTTCAAAAAAAAACCTCGATAACTCATATTAACTCCAAATCTAGCCCAACTAATGTTGCCCCTAGCTAAATACCCCCTATTCCGGACACAATGGACTAGGTCCCGTCAGCCCATTTTTCTTTAAGTTAAAATATAAATCGTTTAATTATTTAATTTGATTGTATATTTTAATTTACTGGGGCCACATACTGACTCCAAAAATTCCCAAAAAAATAAATTTAGCTGTGTTTTGACGATACGGTCCTAACAAAATTAATTTCATCGAATTTGGAGGCCATTTGAAAAATGTTCATTTTCTGTTCGATCCAATCTGACTAAAATTGACAAAACACATTTTCTTTTGCCATGCCCACATATTAATTCCAAAAATTATGACAATTGGAATCTGGCAATAATTTGACATTATGGATCCAACCAAACATCGAAAACAGAGGTCGTTTACAAAACGACTATTTATAAGGGCTATATATTATATTAAATTCCATAACGACTATCCTGAATATTTAACTAGCCATAACTTTTTATTCCCGCTATGAAATTTCAATTTTTCAGATCCGTTGGAAAGATATTATTAAACAGATTTAAATATTTTTTGTTTTACTGAAATCTGCTTTATTTTGAATCCTGTACATTCAGTCAAATTTCATACTCAAATTTTCAAACTACCATGCTTTTTCAGGCTCGTTATATAATTAAAAAAATATATACGTTCTAACTTTGATTTAAATAAATTTTAAATCACTATTATTTAAAATAAATCATTTTAAATATTCAAAATCCATTAAAATTTCTAAAATAAAAATTATAAATTGGTTCAGAAATTCCGGGTTGTTATAATCTCCCGTACTTAAAATATTTTCGTCCTCGAAAAGGAACGAAGCTGAAAATTGTTTAACTAACCAACTCAACTTTCATTTTTTTTATTGGTTTCAATAATTTTATTAGTTGGACTAATAATCACACAACACAATCATCAATCAATTAGTTGATTAGCTTTACAAATATATATAACTTTTATATATTAAAAAAATCATATTTTCTAAGATCGGATTATATATATAATCATAAATATGTTAATTATAAACTTGTCACTCTCAACTCATTCTAGGGCATTTCTAACCCTGTCTATAACGAGTTTTCTCATTCTAGGATACTACTAATCCTATCTCTAATGAGTATTATTTTATAGGATATTTCTAATCCTACCTCTGATGAGCCTTTTGTTTAGTTCTAACGAGTTGTACCCCAAAGATTTGAGTTAACCAAAGCTCTAATACAACATGTAATGACACAGATTTCGCCTAGACCTAAACGATCGCTAAATCGACCAAGACCGTTCGAATTCCGCATACTCTAACTCTGGGCATACAACACATCAGAACAAATAACACAAGACTTTTATAAACATCATAATAATGTTACATCGGAATACAGAATATATCAGAGTACATCGAATATAATAATACAACAGCGGAAAAATAATTTACAATAAGTTTCAATACAATGCAGCGGAAGACTATCAATGCTCTGGACACAGCTTTAAGCTTCGATCCATAATCCTGCTCAATATATCTGTAAAATAAGCTATTCGACTGCTCGTGTGGAAAAGAAGGCACTCGAGTTTGCAGAGTGAACCAAACTATGGGTCAATCATGGAACTGGTATGAGAAGTCTTACCTAACTTATTTAATAATAATAAGGCTAATCACAGGACCATGCCGCTAACGCGGAACAGTCTTACGTCCTTGGATTGCCATTGCATAAACAACAACCATAAATAAACTTATAGATCTACAATGCATCATACAACATGCAATTTTTTCCCAATCTACCCATTTAGGCTTAATCCCTAAACTTAGACTTCAAAATCCAATTCACTTTATAGAAATTATTTCTTTGGACTTTATTTCCTGATTTCTTTTATTTCAAATCATTTGAAATACATATCTAGCTTTTATAATGAAGTAGACTTCACTTCGGGATCTCAAAAATAAAACATTTGGAAATATGAATTTCAGAACGTATCAATGTATACAAACAAGTGTGCAACTAAAAATCGGTCATGTTCCCTTAGACAAGGCAGTACGCGCCCTAACCAATATATATATATATATATATATATATATATATATATATATATGCACCTAACGGCTACACTAACGATGCACCATCCCACCTATAGGGGAAAACATACACCGTCCTCCTCGAGTCACCCGCATCTTTAGCCACATACTAAATCATTATATATCCTGAAGTGGGGAAAATCATTTCACAACACAATAATCACAAGTACTTTCAAACTATAGTGTTTCACATCAGCAATTCACACGTATGATCAGTCATTATTAATCACATAATCTTTGAGCTCGTACATCTCAAAGAAGGGTGTTAAGCATGAGAATGAATTCTTCGCCATCAACAGATATGTTATCAATAGCAACTAATCGGATACACGATGAACCACAATGTAAAACCATAATACACTTTAAAATCGTTTCGAAATCATCGGGTTTAGCCCTCAAAATCCTTTCTGTTTTATAAACATTTTATAAAACGTTCCCTGTCCAAAATCGGGAATACTATTCTTTTTTACTTAAGAAATCTCATTTTGAAATCATTTTTTAAATTTTGACATAAACAACCTCGATAAACACCTTATAGTCAAATCGTGAAGTGTTTCACATGGTGTTGGCAAATAGATATTTTTACCCAACCCAATGCTAAACATAAAAACATATTTTGCTCATAAAGTGGTCGAGCACAATCCAAATAGTCAATCCATCACAATCAATATCAGCAACCAAGTGTATTTGGTTCAATCACATTTCAGGTTACAATAAAAGAGTATTTTATTGTTTACACATTTTCTACATTTCATGTTACAATAAAAAGAATGTATTTTATTATCTACACATTTTCTACATTTCATGTTACAATAAAAAGAGAATTTTATTATCCACACATTTTTACATTTCACGTTACAATAAAAGAATGTATTTTATTGTCTACACATTTTCTACATTCCATGTTACAATAAAAAGAATGTATTTTATTGTCTACACATTTTCTACATTTCATATACATACAATAAAAAGAATATTTTATTGTCTATACATTTTTACATCTCATATGCATACAATAAAAAGAATATTTTGTCTGTACATTTTTACATTTCATATGCATACAATAAAAAGAATATTTTATTGTCCACACATTTTTACATTAACAAATGTAATTTCTTATGTTAAAATATTTTACCAAACGATACATCTTTTTAATGATTCATTTTACATTAACAAATGTAATTTCTTATGTTAACATATTTTATCAAACGATACATCTTTTTAATGATTCATTTTACATTAACAAATGTAATTTCTTATGTTAACATATTTTATCAAACGACACATCTTTTTAATGATTCATTTTACATAAAAATGTAAATTTTAATGTTAATACATTTTTATTCAAACTCAAAATACTTTAGATGATCATTCATACATAAAAAAATGTACTTTTTAATGTTACATCATTTTTTCCAAACTATGAATATTTTTAATGAATCATTCTTTACATTCAATATAAATGTAAATTTTCAATGTTGAACTCTTCTATTTCAAATAATGATCATTTCTCATTATTTCTTACATACAATAAAAATGTAAATTTTTATTGTTAAACGTTTCTATTTCAAATAATGATCATTTGAACAAATTCTATTTATACAATAAAAATGTGATTTTTATTGTTAAAATATTTTCATTTCAAATAATGATCATTTATGTACAAATAAAAAAGAGTTTTTATTTGTATACAATTCCTATGTTCATATAACAAATAAAAAGAGAATTTTTATTTTCAATAATTCCTATGTTCATATATGACAAATAAAAAAGAATATTTTTATTTGTATACAATTCCTATGTTCAACATGACAAATAAAAAGAATATTTTTATAACATTTTCTATGTTTCTAATGATAAATAAAAATGGAGTTTTATTTGCATGACATTTTATGTGTTCAAAATGACAAATAAAAAAGAATATTTTATTTGTATAACATTTCTATGTTTCTAATGACAAATAAAAAAGAATATTATTTGCATAACATTTCCATGTTTATAATGACAAATAAAAAAGAATATTATTTGCATAACATTTCTATGTTTTATTTGTATAAATAAAATGAGAATTTTATTTACACAACAAATTCTAAGTTTCATTTGTATAAATAAAAATGAGAATTTTATTTTCGCAACAAATTTTACCAATTCTATTATCAACATATACAATAAAAAGAATTGTTTTATTGTACATCAAATTTTGCCAATTTTATTGTCAACATATACAATAAAAAGAATTATTTTATTGTATAACAGATTTTGTCCGATCCTATCATTCATGTATATACGCAGATCAACACAATCAAGATATTTCAAATCAAATTACATACAATACACAACTGAGTCTTAACGGCGGATATATATAAATTTCCAACAATTAATTTTAATTTTAAATAAGAAATCTCACCAATAAGCTAAAAATAATATTTTTAGTGAACAAATATTTATGATAATTAAATACAGATAAAAATCATGGTTGTTTATATAAAATAACTGTACAAGAGAATTTAGTGAGAGAGTTCTCACCTTGATCAGTTTCAGAAATTGTTTAATAATGGTTGATTTTAATAAAATTAAACAACTTTTAATTTTATTAAAAATTCCGACTTCTTCTCTTCTTGTCCAAAGCTATTCCGTTACGTAGATCCAGATTTTGTGGTTCCAGCGCAATTAGTTTTGTTCCATTCTAAATCCGTATGTAAAAAATGGATGTTTAAACATTTAGACAATTAAATATATAATTTAATTAATTAATAATCACTTAATTTTCCTTAACCTTGCTATTAATCCTTTCTTCCATGATACCTCCTCCCAAGCGTTTACACGAGCCCACTTCAAGTCTAGGGTAGATCACCGCTCCACCCTCCAAGCCTCTGCCGTCGATCGAAATGCGCCAGTCAGTGCGCCTCAGCCCACTCCGCCAACGCTCCAAGAAGCTCGAAATTCGGTGGTCCCTGTAGGCCAAAAAACTGTTTCGAACTTTGGAGCTTTCAGCTCAAAAACTAGGCACCATAGATAATGGTTTCCGATCTTAGCCGTTGATTCAGTCAATCTCGTGTAGACGAATGTTTTTGTAATTATAAATTTTTCATAATACTTCATGATTGAAGAGAGATTGGGGGGATTAGTAGGGAGCATCGCGGCCATTAAACAGGGAGAGCGGCGACTGCTTAGAAATAGATTAGGCTTTCTAATTATCTAAATATTTATAATATTTTATTCTTTAATTTTCTAGTTTTCAAAAAAAAACCTCGATAACTCATATTAACTCCAAATCTAGCCCAACTAATGTTGCCCCTAGCTAAATACCCCCTATTCCGGACACAATGGACTAGGTCCCGTCAGCCCGTTTTTCTTTAAGTTAAAATATAAATCGTTTAATTATTTAATTTGATTGTATATTTTAATTTACTGGGGCCACATACTGACTCCAAAAATTCCCAAAAAAATAAATTTAGCTGTGTTTTGACGATACGGTCCTAACAAAATTAATTTCATCGAATTTGGAGGCCATTTGAAAAATGTTCATTTTCTGTTCGATCCAATCTGACTAAAATTGACAAAACACATTTTCTTTTGCCATGCCCACATATTAATTCCAAAAATTATGACAATTGGAATCTGGCAATAATTTGACATTATGGATCCAACCAAACATCGAAAACAGAGGTCGTTTACAAAACGACTATTTATAAGAGCTATATATTATATTAAATTCCATAACGACTATCCTGAATATTTAACTAGCCATAACTTTTTATTCCCGCTATGAAATTTCAATTTTTCAGATCCGTTGGAAAGATATTATTAAACAGATTTAAATATTTTTTGTTTTACTGAAATCTGATTTATTTTGAATCCTGTACATTCAGTCAAATTTCATACTCAAATTTTCAAACTACCACGCTTTTTCAGGCTCGTTCTATAATTAAAAAAAATATACGTTCTAACTTTGATTTAAATAAATTTTTAATCACTATTATTTAAAATAAATCATTTTAAATATTCAAAATCCATTAAAATTTCTAAAATAAAAATTATAAATTGGTTCAGAAATTCCGGGTTGTTATAATCTCCCGTACTTAAAATATTTTCGTCCTCGAAAAGGAACGAAGCTGAAAATTGTTTAACTAACCAACTCAACTTTCATTTTTTTATTGGTTTCAATAATTTTATTAGTTGGACTAATAATCACACAACAAAATCATCAATCAATTAGTTGATTAGCTTTACAAATATATATAACTTTTATATATTAAAAAAATCATATTTTTTAAGATCAGATTATATATATAATCACAAATATGTTAATTATAAACTTGTCACTCTCAACTCCTTCTAGGGCATTTCTAACCCTATCTCTAACGAGTTTTCTCATTCTAGGATACTACTAATCCTATCTCTAATGAGTATTATTTTATAGGATATTTCTAATCCTACCTCTGATGAGCCTTTTGTTCAGTTCTAACGAGTTGTACCCCAAAGATTTGAGTTAACCAAAGCTCTAATACAACATGTAATGACACATATTTCGCCTAGACCTAAACGATCGCTAAATCGACCAAGACCATTCGAATTCCGCATACTCTAACTCTGGGCATACAACACATCAGAACAAATAACAGAAGACTTTTATAAACATCATAATAATGTTACATCAGAATATAGAATATATCAGAGTACATCGAATATAATAATACAACAACGAAAGAATAATTTACAACAAATTCAATACAATGTAGCGGAAGTCTATCAATGCTCTGGACACAGATTTAAGCTTTGGTCCAGAATCTTGCTTAATATATCTGTAAAATAAGCTACTCGACTCCCCGTGTGGAAAAGAGGGCACCCGAGTTTACAAAGTGAAACAAACTACGGGTCAGTCATGGTACTGGTATGAGAAATCTTACTTAACTTATAATAAGGTTAATCACAGGACTACGCCGCTAACGCGGAACGGGTTACTCCATTGGATTGCCAGTGCATAAACAACAACCATAAATAAACTTAAAGATCTACAATGCATCATACAACATGCAATTTTTTCCCAATCTACCTATTTAGGCTTAATCCCTAAACTTAGATTTCAAAATCCAATTCACTTTACAGAAATTATTTCTTTGGACTTTATTTCCTGATTTCTTTTATTTTAAATCATTTGCAATACATATCTAGCTTTTATAATAAAGTAGATTTCACTTTGGGATCTCAAAAACAAAACATTTGGAAATATGAATGCCAAAACGTAACAATGTATACAAACAAGTATGCAACCAAATATCGGTCATGTTCCCTCAGACAAGGCTGTACGTGTCCTAACCAATATATATATATATATATATATATATATATATATATGCACCTAGCGGCCACACTAACGATGCACCATCCCACCTATGGTGGAAAACATACACCGTCCTCCACTTTTAGTCACTCTCGGGTCACCTGCATCTTTAGCCACATACTAAATCATTTTATATCCCGAAGTGGGGAAAATCATTTCACAACATAATAATCACAAGTACTTTCAAACTATAGTGCTTCAAATCAGCAATTCACACGTATGATCGGTCACTATTAATCACACACTACAACAAAAAACACTTTTCGCAACAGGAGATATCTGTTGCAGTAGACATATTGCAACAGGCCTGCGCCTGTTGATATAGCCGAAGTTGCAAAAAGTCTGCAACATTTTCTGCCTGTTGCAATAAGATGTTGCGATATACTTTTTAGCAACAGGCTGTTGCTGTTGCAACAGATCATTTTGCAACAGTATATGCCCGTTGCAGTAGATTCACAAATATGTAAAAAAAAATAAAAAATATAGCTTATAGATATTACATATTAAATGTATTGGTTTTAGTAATAGTGTATATCACAGACTGAAATAAACAAATAATAAATTTATTTTAATAGTACGAACAATTACAACAAAAACTTCTATAATTTTCATACATCATTCACGTACAACAATTTCTTCTCTCACTCAACACATTTTTTTCGAACAGAGTACTTTCTAATCATATTTCTACTCTATCATACATATACTATAATAAGAGAATAAATATCATCTGTTCACTAGAACAAACCTGCATTTCATGCTCCAAGATTGTTGTCGATCATGAACATGCACATTCAAAAGCTTTTTCTAGTCCATCATTTTGTGATCACCATTAGAATTTCTAGAATTGCGGTCTGCTACAAAAACATGCAATTATTATATACAATATCAATAAATTAACAAGAAGAGACAACAGATAGTGGTTAACTCAATAAGTTTATAAGTACTCTTTTTCCTCATTTTTTCAGTTCTCTCAGGGAAAGTTGCATGGATGTAGATGTTGCAAATACAAAAGTGATTAGTGACAGCTCTTTGCCTATGGATAATAATAACACAATCAATAAATCTACTAACATGGGAAAAGAGTTGAGTGATAACATGAGAGAAATACCTGCCGAGTATGTTGAAACTTTTCCAGTCACTTCTACAAGTTGTGCTGTTTCTCCAAATGGAAGGAAATCAGCTTAAATGCAAATCTTTGCTCCTCAGCAAAGGAAACAAGCGAAAAGAATACATTACTTCCTATCTTGGCATTAATGCTTCTGATCTTTTGGTGTGGCCTTCCCTTATCTGAGTAAATTTGCTCGAAAGGACAATTAACGGATTCCTACACTTCAAGCTAAACAAAAAGAATGATGTTCAGAATCGAAATGAACCCTGCATCGTCAAATTACTAAATGGAGCACACAGATCCGAAAGTCAAAAAGGTAACAACCAAAGATCAAAACCAAAACACAAAATAAGATGTAATGTTCTTATCTGACTCAAACTTGGTGTAGGAACAAGGATAAGCTGAGGCCAATCCCTTATGAGAATTATCAACCTCCATGCATTATTATGCAACCAAGCTCAAAGACAATTAAATCTCAATAAACTGACCAAAACGTTAAACCAAATAACAAATTCCAATTCAAGAATAATGGTATAATCATGCTTCAGTTATGACAATAACATAATGAGTGCAGAAAACTTAAGTATGCTCCCTCCTCAAGCTAAAAGCCTCAATAATTTGTCAAATTATCATCAACAGTTAGTCTGCAACAACCGCTACATTGAACTTTATAGTAGCAGATCTCAATAGGTTACATTTTCTGAAACTACTGCTAAATGCTACTAGAATAAAGTAAAATAAAATAAAAAACTCGGTATTCGGTATAAAAAATCATATGAACACAAGAGGATTTAAGAAGTTTGTCCATCGAACAGAAACAAGAATCCATCCACTTGAAATAAACTTCAAAAATGTTAGACAACCATAGATTTAAAAGACAAATTATCATTTGAAATAACAACGGATATTCAAAACCGCTCGGTTTCATTCAGATTCCCGATAAAAACTTTTCAGAACATACCTTGTTTTTAGCAGCAAAAGAAAAAAAGGGACTGTTCACCTGATTCAAGAAGTTACTTGTTTCTTGAAAAGCAAGCCATCATAGAAGTAGCCGATACCGAACTCAAGTAGCATTAAGCATCCGGCGTTAACACGGAAGTAGAAAGGCAATGCTTTTCAACCTGTTACTGCTTCGGATGGCGGATGATAGATGAAATTGCATCGACGAGAAGGAAGAAAAATCGAATTAAAAGATAAATTAATTTCATAGGGCATACATGGGAATTAAGAGGAGAGGAGAGAATGTGTAAGAGATAATTTGGGAATGAGGATTATGAGAAGAACAGGATACTCGCTGAAATATGAGAAACGTATTGAGGCGGGATACAAAATTTTAGGCAGGATACGAAATTCCGGGCGGAACATAGGAGGTTTATCAAATTAACGTTACAATATGTTATTTATTAAATACCGAGTATATATTATTTATTTATTTATGCACTATTATTTTTAAGTATTAAATTTAATTTTTATTTATTGAGTATTTAACATTATTTATTTGATAATTGATTATAAATTACATTTATTTGTTATTATAAAATGGAAATTAACTATTATAATATTATCGAACAAAAACAAATCATAATGAGTACTGCGGTTTAAATTAATGAACAAAAACAAATCATTATTTATTTCATAATATGATTTCTTTTGTGTTGATTTGTTTTTCTTTTGAACTTTTATTTTGTCTTTCTTCATCAATGGCATGCTTCAGGTAGTAAATAAGGATGTGGCTTGGAAGCAAATCACCTCCATGCCCTCTTTGTAATTCATTTATATAATATAGGAAAGCATGATATCAATAATACCTTTAATGTTCAAAGCATGCCACTAATACAAAGTAACGTCATTCCTTTTGTTTGTAATGGACAATTCAATGAATTATATGTTTAATTTGAAGTAATTATCAATTTGTGTAATCTGCCATTTATTTTATTACTCTATATATATATATATATATATATATATATATATATATCATTTTCTTTATATATCTATATAATCCAAATATATCGCTCTGCTCCATGTGTAAATCAAAGAAAGTTAATTAGTCTTCTACAACTTATATATAATATATTATTCATATAATTAATGTGCAAAAGAATGGTGTTAGTGACAGCATTAATATTTTGAACCATGAAATTAGTGTCATGTAACCTACTAGCATTTACTTTTTTCCATTTAGATGTTATATTCTTTATTTACAATTGAATAAAGGACTATTTTTCACTCATTATCAACTAATTTTGTTTTATTCTTTATTTACGATTGAATTTTTGTTTCTATTTAAATTTATATTCTGTTGGTACCCACTCCATTCAAAGAAAATTTATTGAAACCTATATAGTTCTTTGTACGCTACATTTGTTACAAATTACCTTTTCTTCTTAAGTACCAAATTTGGATTATTGATTCTTTTTTTGTGCTTTCTACTTTTTGTGATTCAAAACTAGTTTAAGAGGGTCAAAATTGGTAGGTGAATAACGTTTGAAATATCCAAAGCAGTTATAAAAAAATATATTGCAAGATTTATCTAAGGCTTAGCAAAATAATGATAAACTCTAGCATAGCACTCGTAGGAACCCTGTTGAAGCTAACATGAATTTCTCTAGCATTATAAAGAGCCAATAGACTTGTTGAAGTTGACATGTCAAAGTTATCTGATTCACCAACCCATTCCAATTTTCCTCGGGGTGGATTTAAATAACAATACAGATGATCCCCTCAATTCATGAATAGCGTACAAGGTCCAATACAACAAATAAAACACTCATATTTTTATAGTCTATACATGATGCATGATTAAATTTATTAAAGAAATATTTTTGCTAGAGTGGAAAATAGGTTGCAAGACATGCAATTTTGGTTAAAACGTGAAGTTCTTAAAATCTAAGGCCGAACATACTTTATCTTTTTATCATATAACCTTACTACTATGAATTATTAATTATTAAATGTAATTAATAATCGTTAAATATAATTTACACACTGTTAATAACTAACCATGATAAATTATTAATATATTAATTGATTTCAATTAATTATTATTACTTAATACTTATCAAATTATAACTAAATATTACCTATTACTTCATACTTTTGAATTTAATAGCAATGGTTTATTATGAATTAATTAATTAATTATCTATTACTTATTTAATATTTAAACATAGTCATATTTCAAATTAATTATTAATTATTATCCATTAGTTTTTTACAATTAATTTATTATTATTTAATAATTATTTATTTATTTTCTAGATGTTATTTATTATTATTTGTTAATTATTATTATTTAATTATCAGTTATAAATATCACTTTACAATGCTTAAATTTTATTATTAATTAATAAATATTAAATATTAATCTTAATTATTGTATAATTACAAGTAGTTAATCATTAAACAGTAACTATTTTAAATTAATTATTAAAAGTTAATCATTAAAAGCTTATACTTATTTTTAGTATGTTTTTTAGCAACTGGCTTTACCAGTTGTAGAAAATATAGTTATTGCAACAGGCGAAAATAGTTGCTAAAGATATTTATTCGCAACTGGCTTGGAAGCGTCGTTGCAAATAATATGTTTGTTGCAGCTGTTATGGAAGCACAATTGCTAAAAGTATGTATTTGCAACAGAAAGAGAAGCGCAGTTGCTAAAAATATGTTTTTCGCAACAGAAAGAAAAGGTCTGTTGCTAAATCTTATCTATTGCAACTGCTATAATAGGTCCGTTGCTAAATGTCATTTACTGTAACTGTTTTTTGTTGCCTGTTGCAAATAGCTAGTTGCAATAGGGTATTTTTCTTTTAGTGACATAACCTTTGAGCTCGTACGTCTCAAAAAAGGGTGTTAAGCAAGAGAATAAATTCTCCGCCACCAACATATATGTTATCAATAGCAACTAATCGGATGCGAGATGAACCACAATGTAAAACCATAATACACTTTAAAATCGTTTTGAAATCATTGGGTTTATCCGTCGAAATCCTTTCAATTTTATAAACATTTTATAAAACGTTCCCTGTCCAAAATCGAGAATATTATTCTTTTTTTTAAGAAATCTCATTTCGAAATCATTTATTAAATTTTGAACTAGACAACCTTGCTAAACACCTTATAGTCAAATCGTGAAGTGTTTCACAAGGTGTTAGCACATAGATATTTTTTCCCGACCCAATGCTAAATGTAAAAACATATTTTGTTGATAAACTGGTCGAGCACAATCCAAACAGTCAGTCCATCACAATCAATATGAGCAACCAAGTGTATTTGGTTCAATCACATTCCAGGTTACAATAAAAGAGTATTTTATTGTCTACACATTTTCTACATTTCATGTTACAATAAAAAGGATGTATTTTATTGTCTACACATTTTCTACATTTCATGTTACAATAAAAAGAGTATTTTATTGTCCAAACATTTTTACATTTCATGTTACAATAAAAAGAATGTATTTTATTGTCTACACATTTTCTACATTTCATGTTACAATAAAAAGAATGTATTTTATTATCTACACATTTTCTACATTTCATATACATACAATAAAAAGAATATTTTATTGTCTATACATTTTTACATCTCATATGCATATAATAAAAAGAATATTTTATCGTCTATACATTTTTACGATTCATATGCATACAATAAAAAGAATATTTTATTGTCCACACATTTTTACATTAACAAATGTAATTTCTTATGTTAACATATTTTATCAAACGATACATCTTTTTAATGATTCATTTTACATTAACAAATGTAGTTTCTTATGTTATCATATTTTATCAAACGATACGTCTTTTTAATGATTCATTTTACATTAACAAATGTAATTTCTTATATTAACATATTTTATTAAACGATACATCTTTTTAATGATTCATTTTACATAAAAATGTAAATTTTAATGTTAATACATTTTTATTCAAACTCTAAATACTTTAGGTGATCATTCATACACAACAAAAATGTACTTTCTAATGTTACATCATTTTTGGCAAACTATGAATATTTTTAATGAATCATTCTTTACATTCAATAAAAATGTAGATTTTCAATGTTGAACTTTTCTATTTCAAATAATGATCATATTTCATTATTTCTTACATACAATAAAAATGTAAATTTTTATTGTTAAACTTTTCTATTTCAAATAATGATCATTTTAACAAATTCTACTTATATAATAAAAATGTGATTTTTAATGTTAAAATATTTTCATTTCAAATAATGATCATTTATGTACAAATAAAAAAAGAGTTTTTATTTGTATACAATTCCTATGTTCATATAACAAATAAAAAGAGAATTTTTATTTTCAATAATTCCTATGTTCATGTACGACAATTAAAAAAGAATATTTTTATTAGTATACAATTCCTATGTTCAACATGACAAATAAAAAGAATATTTTTATAACATTTTCTATGTTTCTAATGACAAATAAAAAGGAGTTTTATTTGCATGACATTTTCTATGTTCAAAATGACAAATAAAAAAAGAATATTTTATTTGCATAACATTTCTATGTTTCTAATGGCAAATAAAAAAGAATATTATTTACATAACATTTCTATGTTTTATTTGTATAAATAAAAATGAGAATTTTATTTACACAACAAATTTTAAGTTTCCTTTGTATAAATAAAAATGAGAATTTTATTTACACAACAAATTTTACCAATTCTATTATCAACATATACAATAAAAAAAATTATTTTATTGTACAACAAATTTTGATAATTTTATTATCAACATATACAATAAAAAGAATTATTTTATTGTATAACAGATTTTGTTCGATCTTATCATTCATGCATATACAGCAGATCAACACAATCAAGATATTTCATATCAAATCACGTACAATACACAACTGAATCTTAACGGCGGATATATAGAAATTTCCAACAATTAATTTTAATTTTAATTTTAATTTTAATTTTAATTTTAAATAAGAAATCTCACCTATAAGCTGAAAATAATATTTTTAGCGAACAAATATTTGTGATAATTAAATACTGATAAAAATCATGGCAGTATATATAAAATAACTGTACAAGAGAATTTAGTGAGAGAGTTCTCACCTTGATCAGTTTTAGAAATTGTTTAATAATGGTTTATTTTAATAAAATTAAACAACGTTTAATTTTATTAGAAATTCCAACTGCTTCTATTCTTATCCAAAGATGTTCCATCATGTAGATCCGGATTTTGCGGTTCTAACGCAATCAGTTTTGTTCCATTCTGAATCCGTATGTAAAAAATATGGATGTTTAAACATTTAGACAATTAAACAAATAATTTATTTATTTAATTAATAATCATTTAATTTTCCTTAACCTTATTATTAATCCTTTCTTCCATGATACCTCCTCCCAGGCGTTTACCCGAACCCACTTCAAGTTTAGTGTAGATCACCGCTCCACCCTCCAGGCCTCTGCCGTCGATCGGAATGCACCAGTCAGTACACCTCAGCCCGCTCCGCCAATGCTCCAAGAAGCTCGAAATTCGGTGGTCCCTGTAGCCCTAAAACTGGTTCAAACTTCGAATCTTTCATCTCAAAAACTGGGCAGCACAGATAATGGTTTCCGATCTTAGCTGTTGATTCAGTCGATCTCGTGTAGACGAATGTTTTTGTAATTATAAATTTTTCATAATACTTCGTGATTGAAGAGAGATTGGGGGGATTAGTATGGAGCATCACGGCCATTAAACAGGGAGAGCGGCTGCTGCTTGGAAATAGGATTAGGGTTTCTAATTATCTAGGTATTTATAATATTTTATTATTTAATTTTCTAATTTTCAAAAAAGGCAAAAAAACCCGATAACTCATACTAACTCCAAACCCAGCCCAACGAATGTTGCCCCTAGCTAAATACCCTTATTCCGAACACAATGGACTAGGTCCTACCTTCCCATTTGATATTTTCAGCCCATTTTTCTTTAAATTAAAATATAGATCATTTAATTATTTGATTTGATCATATATTTTAATTTACCGGGGCCACATACTGACTTCAAAAATTCCCGAAAAATAAATCTTGCTATGTTTTGATGATACGGTCCTAACAAAAAATGGTCATTTTCTGGTCGATCCAATTTGACTAAAATTGACAAAACACGTTTTCTTTTGCCAAGCCCACATATTAATTCCAAAAATTATGACAATTGGAATCTGGTAATAATTTGACATTCTGGATCCAACCAAAGTGGTTTCATCAAAGTCAGAGGTCGTTTGCAAAACAACTATTTATAAGGCCTATATATTATATTAATTCCATAACGACTATCCTGAATATTTAACTGGCCATAACTTTTTATTCCCGTTATGAAATTTCAATTTTTCAGATCCTTTGGAAAGATATTATTAAATAGATTTAAATATTTTTGGTTTTACTGAAATCCGATTTATTTTGAATCCTGTACATTCAGTCAAAGTTCACATTCAAAATTTCAAATTACTGCTCTATTTCAGGCTTGTTATATAATTAAAATAAATATATACTTCCAAAATTTAATTTAAATAAAATTTAAATCATTATTATTTAAACTAAATCATTTTAAATATTCAAAATCCATTAAAATTTCTAAAATAAAATTTTTAAATTGGTTTAGAAATTCTAGGTTGTTACAATTTGCAAGCTAAGTCCAATATTGAACATATGATAGTTTGACCTAATATTTGCTGGGGTATAGGATATTTAATTAGACTTAGTAGATTGGTGATGCGAGGTTAGAAGAGTTGCTTAATGGAAAATTGCTCTTTATTTTGAGGCTACCAGCAATTGAGTTCCCTTACTACGTTTGTTAGATATCACCAATCATAAAGCCTATTATTGTGTGAGACTTAGGACCTGCTTTTCGAATAGAGGTAATAAGTGGTTATCAAAAGTTTGCCTCTTTCCTAACTAAAAAGGATTAAATTGTCCAAAACGGTAAGCTAGAGCGGTGAGGGATATCCTCAAAAGGTTTGCTTCAACCATTGGGATATTAAATGTCTAGAATATGCCTATTTCTTTTTTGAAAATATAGTATAGATGTTGGACTTAATGATAGTAGGGACCTGTTCATATTAGGATGTATTAAGTGGTTGGTAGATTTAGTGATGGTAAAATCTCGCTTCAAATTTGGAAGTATTCAGTAACTGATTGATTCGATGGTAGTGGAGCCTACTTCATGTGCTGATAGATTTAATGGTTGTAAAAGCCAACTTTATACTTAGAAGTATTAATTAGATGATAGATTTGATGGTAGTAGAAGCCCACTTCATATAATAAAGTGGCTGATAGATTGGATGGTTATGGAAGCCAGGTTCATAGTTGGAAGTATAAAATGGAAAATAGGTTTCATTTCATACATTGGGATTAAGGGTAAGGAATTATTTGTATATTCGGTACTAGGTTTGGCTAACCTAGAAATATAAATGTAACAAGTACATGGAACTAATCAATATAAATTGGTGTTATAAATAACATGTAGATATTCCGATTAGTAGAATGTTGTTCTGTTCCCCTCCTCCTTAGTACGTATACAAGTGAGAACCCTTGCCTCGCACACGGGTTTGATTAAAATAGATCTAAATTTTTAAATAAATAAAATTACTGCCCAATACCATTGCAAATATGGTTTTAGACTGAATTTTGTTTTGTTTGTTCAACGCGAATCCATACAACAATATTTATATATAGAAGTCAGAAAGATAAAAAAGGTAAGAGCAGTCCTTGCCACATATATAAGAAGTATTGTCATAATGAATTGATCTCTCTCTCAAATGTTGAGTATAAATACGGATTCCACATAATCATTGACATAAATTATGTAAACTGAAAAATATTTAGTCACAGACAAATCGTGGAATAATTTGCGGCATAATAATAGCACGACAATAATATATAGTATATGTAACGACCCAGATTTTCAAGTCATTTGAATTTGAATATTTAAATCTATTTTAAATATTATAGTTGGAATATTAATGAATTTTAATATTGAATTCGTTTTTTTAAATGAAGTTGAACGTTAAATTTATATTTAACTTAAAACAAGCTTGTAATAGCACGGTAGTTCGTAATATTGAGTTTTGAACTTCAACTAAATATACAGGATTCGATATAATTCGGAATTCTAGGAAACAAGAAACGTTTAAACCTAGTTGATTATTATTTTCTAATGAAAGAGAAAAACCAAGATTTCATGTTATAAATTGTTAGTTATGTCCAACTCGAATTTTAGAATAGTCGCTAGGAAATCATTTATAAACGATTACAGTTATTTAATAAAATAATAGGGTTTTTGTATATATTTGGATATCGTTTGACCCGAAAATGTTAATATTGAGTTGTATAATCCATACGTGTTTATATGTGAAGCTATATGATAATTTTATTTGGATATTTACAATAATAATAATTTATTATTATTTAATTGAATTGTTTTGGAATTTAATAAATATTTTATTTAATTTATATAAATCTTAAGAAGGGCCATTTTGCAAAAGTGCTCAGTCTTCAATGAAATTTGTTTCATTGGAACCGTAATGTTAAATTATTGTACCAAATCAAATTTCGTTGTAAACTGACGTCATATGTGACTTCGACAACCAAAAATGCTTAGATTTTTATTTAATCATTTTAAATTAGAATCTTAGAATAACCGATTATCTAACGAACTCCATTTTCATCAAAAACTAATTTTATTAAATCTGTAATGATTTATTGTTGTAATATTTTAATTTTCAAAATTTTTGGAGTTAATTTGTGATTGTATACAATTTAAATATGTACAGATTCAGGTAGTGCAATTATAAAGGAATTTTCACAAACAATTTTGGAATTCGACGAAACCTTTTCCATTGTGTAATGAATGTTGTTTTATGCTAGGGTGTCAATTTTCATCTCAATCGGAGATTGTCCGTGATGGTTTTTGCATATTACTTCACGATCAAGTTTCATTAAATAATATTTTATAAAATTGTTCCCCTATAAATACCCCAACTATTTATCTAACCCTAGTTTATCCGTTCATTTGGTCTACTTAAAATTCCGCCGTCATGTTTAAAACCAACAAACAATAATCTCCCTCATTCAATTCAATGTTTCATCAAATCCATCAGGATTTAGCCAAACCTTTCAACTACAAAAATGTCTATCTCATCGAGAACTTCGTGGCGACCGAAGGTGATCGGTTTTCCAGTGCCAAGATGGCCAGAATCAGGCCTTCCGCTATTAGAGGAGTTTTGCTGATGGACGTAAGCACCGGGTGACGTAACGTTTGGGCAGGATGACGATGTTGTGTAGGTGCGGAGGAGGGTGGCCTCCGATTGGTCAGAGACGAGCTGTAAGGTGGTGCGATTTCTAATGCAGGGCGACAATAGTTTCGAAGTGTTAAAGCTTCGAAGTTAGGATGAAGAAACCTGTAGCAGGTTTCATGAAGAACGAAGTCAAAGAAAGAATATCAGTTAGACTAGTTAAATCTTAACCAATGCAATTAGTTATAAAGTTTTATAATTATGGGTTTAATGGTTTAAATTAAATCCTGAACAGATTTAGGTGTTTGCATGGGCTTTAGGAATCATGGAGCATGAAGACAAGCCAGGAAGAACAGAACGACCGTATACATTATCGTAAAAGTAATTAATATATTAAACGTAACTAAGCTTATATTAATAAGTTAATTACGAAATTAGTTAATAAAACTCATATCAACTTAGAATATAAATTTTGATTGCAGGCGTATCTTGGGGTCTTGATGGCAGAACTAAGAGAATCAGGAGAAACAAGGAATCAGCCCATAAATTCTCTAACAATGTAATTAAATTTGTTAAATCAGTAATTAGTGAAGTTAAGAATTTAATTAAAGGCATAATAATTATATTAATTAAATCGTTAATATTTAAATGTTAATAACTACTGCATATCTTAACAGAATCGGACAAACAAGGTGCCATTGAAATCATCTTGACGCGCACTACATCATGGAACTTTTCTGGACAAAAATATAGATAACTGGGATTTTTAACTAAATTAAACATCTATTTAATTTAATTAAATTAAACATCTATTTAATTTAATTAAATTAAACACCTATTTAATTTTATTAAAATCAATTGTTTCAACGATAAATCAGATCAAGGTGAGTTAAACTCCCTCAGTTCTTCCTGCTTATATTTTATATAAGTCAGGTTTTACAATTGTGTGGTATGATTGCTAATGATTGACTGTTTATTAAATATGTATTCATATATTGATTGAACTGATGAAATTAAATGTTGTTTAATTTCTATGAAGTACCAAATTGTTATTTAACGATTGGACCAATTGAGGTAACTTACCTTGTTGGTCACGTTTATAAAATAAACGTGTTTATTGTAATGAATTGTTTGTTGTGTTAAATTTTTATTGTTGACTACTTTAAAAGTTATTATTTAAATTTAATAATTCTTATCGAATTATTTTATTTGAGGTAACCTGTTTGGATGTAGGGAATAACAGGTTGGAGGGATCCAACTGGATTCCTCACAATAGTTAATTATATTCTAATATATGTTGAATTATATGAAATTGTGATGCAGGGATAGGCAGGTTGGAGGAATCCAACAGAATTCCTCATCGATATTGATAATGTTTATCAATATGATTTGTTGTGTTTATGTGGACGTGAAATTAGTTAATATTTTACTATTTTGCACTTTAGCAGATATTTACCTCTTGAATCGATAGTAAATCGATTGTGAACATTTCAAAGTTATGTATGTCTTTAAAATTATTTAAAGTAAAGATTAATTAATGGGAATTCCCAGATATCAGTAAATGAATGGTTAACCGATTTATAAATGAATGGTTAAGCTTTTTATAAATGAACGGTTAAGCTATTTATAAATGAATGGTTGAGCGATTATAAAGAATGGTTAAGCAATTTTTAAATGAATGTGTAAGACGTTTATAAATGAATGGGTAAGACATTTATAAATGAATGGATAAGATGTTTATCAATGAAAGGTTAAGGATATTTATAAACAAATGGTTAAGAATTTTGTAAATAAATAGTTTATGATTTTGTAAATGAAAGATGAAGGGTTTTGAAAGGAAATCTGTAATATTTACTTATATAAGTTAAGTCAAGCTATCTAGTTAATTTTTATGAAATGATATTTAAAATAAAATTAGAAATGATTTGTGAGCTTATACGGAAATATAATCATTTTAAAAATGGTAAAATGGAATATGATGTAGTTTTTAAAGAAATTGGATTTTTTTTGTATGTTGGTTGAGTTGAGTAATTTCGAGGTGTTAATATGATGTTGGTTTCGGCCTTCGGGGTTGATACTGAGAGATTTGTTCACTTACCAGTTTACAACGAGGAGACAATGAGTAGAGCGAGATGATAAGTGAATATTCTTATATCTAATAAGAAAAGGGAAATGTTTTCCCAAATTAGAAGTTAATATTTAATTAACGACTAGTTAATTAAAGGGGACAAATGATGTTGGGTACTGAATCAGTGAATTCATTTTATTTTTATGGATGAATGGCTATTTATTTGATAGTTAAATAACTGACTATCAAATCTGACCTATACGATTGTTGGTATGGAAAGACTGGGATCGAATTTATATTCAAAAACCATTCCGAACCAACGAATACGTGAACGTGGAAGATGCTGATTGAAGATGGAACAATTGAAGACCGTTGATCTTCATGAGCAGAAGAAGTGCTCGTTAAATTTCTTTGGTGGCCACCAGAGATATTTTGGTTATAATTTTGTCATGATTGGAACCTACAGATTACAAGGACTACTCGCTATTGATCCTTGGGGTGATTCCTATATAAGGATGTGGTAAGAGGGTACCTTCGGTTCATCCTGTTCCTAGATGACTTGTATGGACGGATGTTTGATAGAGTATTTCCAAAAGGATTACGTACGTTGATTTCCTCAAACGTATTTCTAATGGTGGCGGAGAAGACATCTTCTCTTAGCTTAACCTCAAGAGATTTTCATGGACGTCAATTAGTGATTTTCTAGCGGATCTGACGATGTGGTATTCAAAGTGAATGGTGGTCAATGTTCTAGACAGAAGATTTAAATCTCAAGCTTCATAACCAGGAAATGGCAAAAATCAGGTAGGTTGCATGACTATGTGGGTCGCTCCTATTAGGATATATTATCACCATCTAAAAAATATTCATATTTGTTATTCTTTTCGCTTCTGTATCTCCCGGGAATGGTTACGTTGGTACCAACCGTAGGTGACAATATATTCAGAACATTCAAGCGAAGTGAATGGCCAGTCATGTTTAGCCTGGGTTGTAAGATGTTCTTGTTGAACCTGGCATATTCCTTCCTAGAGAGACACTGTCGGAAGGTGGTCCCATACCTTACCATAGTTGGAAATCCATTCTCCAACAAGAGTCTGCGGTTTTGATTGTATACTATCTATGTAGAGCGTGAGATGCAAGCGTTCTTCTAGATTCTTATTTATTTGTATTTAGACATTATTATAATATCAGAAAAGTAATGATTTTATAAATGTTTTGGGTTAAAAACCATCCGTGATTATAAGTGGATCGATCTTACGATTATCCTTTTCTTTTAAAAAATATTTTTTAACTTTAAAATCAAATTGGAGGTTGTTTATAAACTTAGTGTATTTCTCACTCAGGTTCACCAGACAGATCCGACGTTTGTAATGCTCGGGTTTGATCGAGTTTTACAGGTTCAGTTTATCTGATACTATGAAGAGACGAGCTGGAAGAGTTCAGATGTATGATATCATATAATTATTGACTCTGATGATTTTAAGTATTTTTCATGCTCTCAGTAAAGATTAATTTCTATATTATATTTGGTTCCGCTGCAATGTGAGACTCTTTGTTGTGTTTGTTCTTCTACTTCTTTTATTCTAATATTTCTTTCTTTCTTACCACACACTCTAATTTCTTTCTCTTAACTATATGATTTTCTATGCAATTTGAGTTGACATGGGTTGTTTAATGTTGGCTTAAGCTGTATGGAAAAAGTGGGTCATTACAAGTGGTATCAGAGCATAAGGTTTAGTAATAACCTTGGCTCTGTGGCGTAACTTGATAAATTTGGGGTTAGTAATACCTAAATTGAGTTGACTGTATATATATGAGAGCGTATTTATAGATTGTATAAACAAGTGTTTAATATTGTGTTGTTTGATTAGTTCAAGTGTTAAGAAGCTTTTGAACTGACAATGAACACAATATTATTTTGTAAAGAGGGTAAATGAAATAATTTTACCCAAATTATATTTTGGTATATAAAAGAAATAATTTTCCCAATTATTGAGATATTGATGTGTTTGGTTGATTTGAACATAATTCAAATGGGATTATGAATTGGAATGGTTTAATATAACCAGAAGAAATTTCACATATAGAGTTTGTGAATAAGAATTTTAATATGAAATTGAATGAATTAGGATTTAACTTGAAGATAAATTAAAACATAATGAATTAGAATAAATGATTTTTGAATAAAATCAGAATTTGGTTAAAAAACTCAATTAATTAATTGGATTTGAGATTGAAACTTAACTCGGTTAAGTGAAATTAAATTAAGAATGATATTGGAATAAAATAAAAGTGATTTGGGATTTAAAAATTGAATGGAAATAAATTGGATATTAACCAGTTGATGTTCAAATATGTGAGACTAAAGTAAATATTAATACGGAATACTAATAGTTAATAAAAGTTGATTGATAGGTTAAGTTAGTTGTTAATTGATTGTTGATTATTTGTTATTGGTACGAATATAAATCATCAATAGCTTAATAAATGAATTGAAAATAAATTACAGTATAATAAACCGGAATGGAACCACATATGAATTGAAATTGAATGATTTAACCCTATATTTTCAATTTAATTGATGCTACCAGTTTGATTTTGGAAATTTGTGTCGTTATACTTGTTGATTAGTGAAATATTATTTAAGAATTTCATATATCTATTATTTATAGGTTGAATTAAGTTACGTATAGGTGCTAGATGCCTATGAGGATTGACTGGTTGCGTATACTGCACGTAAATTGAGCAAGTATGCTCAATAACGCTCATAAAATGTACGCCTATGAGAAAATATAATTTTTTGGTTTCTGGTTTTTGTTTTCCGACCATATGGGTCGATGTATATATATTATATGTTCCTGCCATATCGTAGAAGTCTCTCCGTATAGAGGAGACTCTACCGAATTTTTTCGAAAATTTAAAATTTAATATAATAGAAAATTTTCGATATTTTTTATTAACAATTATGAATTGGCTTCCGTTTTAAAATAAACTGGATTTCAAAGTAAATAGGATTGGTAACATTTCTCCAATCATAATAATTTCAAGGATGAAATTCTTTTAAGGGGGGAAGAAAGTAAAAACCCAGATTTTTCGATCATTTGAATTTACAAATTTAAATCTGTTTTGAATACTATATTTGGAATGTAACATCCCGTTATTTTCAATGATTTAAAATTTTGATTTTTCGATCAATTTCGTTTATCTTGAAAATTTAACATAAAATTTTCACAATGAGAATTTGATATTTGAAATGCGTCCATCTGGATATATCAGTCGGACAAGTTTCATCGAAAAATACGCAAGTTCGTCGATTGTGAGATTTTTCTATGCATATCAGTTCAAAATAGGCGTCCGTAAAGTTTTATCCAAAATACTGACGATTCAGCATTAGAAAATTCTTTTGCTTATTCTGAATTCGGCGGCGCAATCCGTTTCGCGAAATTCATACATTTCGACCTTCATTTTAATTTATTTGTATGTTTTTCTACGTTAAGAGGTGTCCGTAATGGGGTTTTGATTGGAGTGCCGTGACATTGAGTTCTTTATACGTTGCGTCCGTATCGTCGCGCTGATCACCGCGGTATATTCATTTACCAGTTTCGGGTATCCAGTTGCAATGAAAAATTAAAATAGCTTGTGCACAAATTTTGATATCGGTTCATTTATGTTTGAACTACCCTACTTGTGTCCATCTTGTTTAGCTTTTAATATTGGGTCTGTGAATCATCCCTGCGTGCAACCGAAGGGTCTCCAGAATTATGAATGGACCATCTATTTGGGTCTCTCCACCGTCTTCCTATATATTGCTACTATTCCATGTTTCTCCGCCATTTCGTTTCCACCTTCTCTGCCAATTGAAGAATCATCCTCTTTTCTGTCCTAAAAAAAGAAAGAAAGAAAGAAACCAAGGTGGAATAAAAAGAGGAGATGCGCCTCCTCTTGTTGCATTCATTTGTTTCCAGCATGCAAAAGAATTCTTCCCTGTAGCAAATATTTCCATCTTCCTGTAGCATTATTTGGCATCTATTTCACCTTCCTGTAGCCTTGTAGCCAAACTTTGTATCCATCCTTCTCCTTCAAGGCATGAGTTCTTCCTCTCTTTTTATTATTTTGGTCTTGAAACATGCGTATGCATGTATAGTGTATATATACAAAAAAATTTGAAGCATATTTTGTATGTGCTTGAGTCTCTCCTATATGATTCTCGTATGTTCAATTGAGTTTGAAGCATATTTTATATATGCATAGCCTGTTTTTTTGCAAAATTTATTTGAACCGGATAAACAAATATTTTTCTTTGAATCAGTCCATTACTGTTTGGACTTTGGGCTTGTCAAGTGTATTATAGTCAAGTTTCGGAAAAAAAAGAAGAAAGAGGATACAGAGTTGATTTATACAATATGTACGAACGTTAAACTTCTCTATTTATTTTTGTTTCCAGTCGGAGAAGTTAGTAATATAGAGGAATAGAGTCCGTTCGTTGTCCGCTTCACATCCGCTTTCATCGTTCCTTTCATTTCTTTTGCTACAAAAGCTGAGACCCCTCACTCACGATTAACATTTTTATTTAAGTGTGTGTATATATATATTGCTATAGGGATCATATTATTCTCATTGTACACTGTCGATATGTTATTGACATCATTGATGCACATGAAATTATTTGGTTGTTTGTATGAATTGGTGATACACGATATACATACATATATATATATATATATATTGATCTGCGTATGTGAAGTTCGACACGTGTTGGTTACATATATGTTGATATGAGGTGTAAATATGTTTGGACACGTAAACTGAAATCTTGTAATAACCCAAATTTTTATATGATTAATTTATGGATTAATTAATTAAGGAAGAAAATTCAAAAGTGTGCAAGAAAATGTAGAAAAGCATTAATGTAAAGAAATGCATGTGACAAATTAAAGGTAAGAAGATTAGCATATTAGTACGTGCGTTAAATAAGGTGATTTAATGAAATAATGCATATGGTAAAAGTATTAAATAAATAGATGCATATATGTACATATATGCAATTATGTTATAAAGATACAAATTTAAAAATGTGTGAATACAGAAGGAATCAATAGATGCAAGAAATTGATTGCAACAAAAGAAAGAAAAACATTGATTTGTAATATGTTTAATATGACATTGATTAGAAAACAAGTAATTTGTCATTTATGTTCGATTGATTGTCATTTATGTTTATTTGATGATAATTTAGGAAACCATGTAATCAATCTTAATTTGTATGAATACTTATGCTAATTTGTTACTTATGTCAATTAACATTAAAGAGAATATGATAATTTGTCACTTATGTTAATTAACAACAAAAAAAGGAGTGCATAAAAAAAAAAATCGCAAAGTAAAGTGTGTATTAAAAAAGAAATATATATATATAGAATATATATATATATACATATATATATATATATATATATAATGTATAGGCATCATGTGATGCACGTGGCTCATTTTTGTTGGTCAAGGATTGTTTTTTTTAACGTGGCCTTCTCTGATTGGCCTGGTGACGAATTCTGAGGTATTAGGGCTTATGTGTCGTACTGTGATTGGCTGAGTGACACATCTCTTTGGTTTGGATGGCTCTAATTACTCCTAGACTGATCTAAAGGCTAGAATTAATCCTACACTCTTATATAATCACATCTAACCTAAACCCTAAATCAAAACAAAAATCATTCTCAAGCCGCCATGCTGCTGCAACATAGACAGAGCAAGCCTCTCTTATTCAACGAATTAAAACTTAAGATGGTGGAAAAAGGATTCTACGCTTAATCTATTCTCTTCTTTAATCCGTTCATAGTGAGTGTAGCTCCTTTAACAAGATAATTGTTGAACGTAATTGTTATGGGTTTATAAGTTGAACTATATGAATATGACTAATTACATATACTTGATTAAGTCCATTTTATGATGTTAATTCATGTGTCTAATTGTGTATGCTCGATTAGATTCATTTTATGATGTTGTTGTATGCAAGTTTGTATGCAAATCATATGCAAGTTTATATGTAAATCATGTGATATTAGTCTACATGTCTAATTACATATGCAAGTTTATATGCAAGTTTGTATGCAAATCATATGCAATTTTATGTCAAAATCATATTCATACATGCAAGTTCCTATTTATATGTTTAGATCTATGCAAGTCATATTTTATATGATTAGATCCATGCCAGTTTATATGTTTATGCAAATCATATTTTATATGTCTATTGCTTATGCAAGTCAATGATTATGCAAATTTATGTCAATGTAAATTATGATCATGCAAGTTTATGATTCATGCTAGTCTATTTTCATATGTTAATTTAGATCTAATTTGTTAGGCAAGTCCATATGTTAATTTAGATCTAATTTGTTATGCAAGTCCATATTTAATTTAGATCTAATTTGTTATGCAAGTTCATATGTTAATTTAGACCTGATTTGTTGTGCAAGTCCATATGTTAATTTAGATCTAATTTGTTATGCAAGTCCATATGTTAATTTAGATCTAATTTGTTATGGAATTTCATATGTTAATTCAGATCTAATTTGTTGTGCAAGTTCATATGTTAATTTAGATCTAATTTGTTGTGCAAGTCCATACGTTAACTTAGATCTAATGTGTTATGCAAGTTCGTATGTTAATTTAGATCTAATTTGTTGTGCAAGTCCATATGTTAATTTGGATCTAATTTGTTATGCAAGTCCATACGTTAATTTAGATCTAACTTGTTATGGAAGTTCATATGTTAATTTAGATCTAATTTTTTATGCAAGTTCATATGTTAATTTAGATCAACTTGTTATGCAAGTTCATATGTTAATTTAGATCTATTTTGTTATGCAAGTTCATAAATGAGGGATCTTTGTTATATGCTAGTTATGTTCATAATTGGATATATACTATTTTATGCCAGTTTTGATGTTATACATTTCTTTCTTTCCCATTTTCTTATGAGTTAGGCTAATTGCGAGCCTAACGTATTATATGAATCATACGAACGATTGACATTGGGAAACAGTTGGGAAACATTAAATATTGGACATTATGTAACTGGCATAAAATGGGTTGTGATCATATAATTAATTCTGGGCATATCTAGTAAATGTGGCATAACTTGAATTGACCACACTTATGGATAATTCATATATAAATCTAGACTTGGACATAAGTGGTAAATATGTAAATTGGTTAAAAGATGAACATGCCTAACCCGGGGTTAGATTGAGTTGCGGTGTAAGACTGCCCGGAACCGCCTGTCGCATCCAGCGACCGCAACAACACAGATCTAATGTGAGAGGTTTGCGCATTAAGCCTAAAACCCAAGGTTAGAATGAGTTTGCGGTAGAAGCCTTCCCGGAACCGCCCGACACATCCACCAACCGCAAATAGCAGTTTTAATGTGAGAGATTGGTGCATTAATTAATTAATTAATTAATGCCAACGAACAGACGTGCTTAGAACGAAAGGGTTAAGTAACATATGAATAGGCGACATTTAACCAATACAACATGTTAATTAGACAAGTAGGTAGGGTTAAGTAAATTGAGAACACTTAACCAACACAACATGTTAAATTGATAAGTGGGTGGGTTTAAGTAAATTGAGAACATTTAACCAATACAACATGTTAATTAGACAAATGGGTGGGGTTAAGTAAATTTAAAACACTTAACCAATATAATATGATGAATGAACAGGGTTAAGTTAATAAGAAAAACTTAACCAATACAACATGATGTGTGGGTGGGTTAAGTTAACATGAATGGAGAGCACTTAACCAATATTACATGAACAAAGGGGATAGGGTTAAGGCAAGCTTAACCAATAATACATATTGACTTGATAAGTAGGAGGGTTAAGTAAACCTTGGGTAGGTGGGTAATATTAGTGTATATAGGCCCGCAAACATAACCGTTAAATAAACATGTTTGAATCAATGGGAGGGTTAAGTACATCTCGTGTATAGGCCCACAAACTTAACCAGTAGAAAACCCTAGTAACGGGGACCCATTTTAGCAGTAACCCACATAGATATATTATGGTACCCTGAACTAGGCAGGGTGAGGCACGATTACTGGGCTGATTATAAGCGGTCAAAATAGCGGCGAGTGGCACGACAGTGTAGGTTCCGGCGGAGTATGGGCGTGCACGTGCTCCGGAATGGAAAATGCAGGCATTGGGCATCAGTAGTATACACTGTGCATCTTGAATTGTGTCGGGTTGCCATCATAGGGATTGATACACCCTATGGTGGGACCAGCACAGGTATCTACATACAAGCGGGGCCGAATGACACAACTAAACAAGTGGGGCCGAATGACACAAGTAAACAGGCGGGGCCGAATGACACAAGTAAACAAGCGGGGCCGAATGACACAAGTAAACAAGAGGGGCTGAATGACACAAGTAAAAAAGCGGGGCCGAATGGCACAAGTAATAAATACATGCGAGTTAGGGAAACGATCGATTAAGCGATAAGGGGTTAGTGTGGGGACATCTAGTATTTAGTATGGGCAAGTAAGGATTGTATGGGGTGAATACCTCTTACTAGATGTTACGCCTGAGGACTACCAATTACAAGATGGGGATCAACTTTCAGTATGGAACTAGTAACGGTGCGGTGAAATTAGCGTGGGTGCAGTGTAGTAATTATCCTTTAGTGATTAGAAGCGTGATCAACGTTTATCTTATTCATCCTGCTTACCTTGTCATGCATATTTATGTATAGTCATTTCTTACTTTCCAGTTTATGTTCTTATCCTGTTAATTTAATGATTATATTATTAAAATCACTGGACTCACCAGACTTATGTTTGACCTAGTTTGTTTTCGCCTCTTTTCTTCCGTTCCCCCCTCCGGTTTTTAGGGAGGAAATACTCAAGCTTAGTTCGGATATCCCTTCTTCCAGCTTGAAGTTGAAAGATGAATTGCTTGGCTTTGATTCAGCTTATCTATGGCATTTTCTATTGAGGATTACAGTTTTAATATTAAGTACTCTGAAGGTTTTGTACAAGACTGCTTGCTTTTGGTATTTGGAAATGTAATCAAACTTATTTCTGTTTCCGCTGCAATAAAGTTATAAAAATTTTCACGTACTACTTTGTCTGTCTTGTAATATTCCATTCTGTTTACTTATAATACTCCACAAAACTTAATGCATTCCCTTTGTGAGTGACATTAACAGATGTGGGGTGTTACAAATCTATATGGATATAATACGTTCAGTGTAGCATGCATATAATTTGAGACATGTGAATGTGACGTGCACGATAGTGTACGTGACACGCACACAGATACGCGCACGAATATACTCTACGTATGCATGTCTAAATAAATGACATTTGACGTGTACGACGGATATTTAGACATAATAAAAACATGTACGAACGTGTCTTTATGACATGTACGGATTGATATTATATGTCGATGATTGATTTGTTATGTTCTGATTTTCACATTGCAAGTTCCCTTAGTTTAGTAAATCACAATGAGTTGAAATGATACATACCGGAACGACTTGATAGAATAGGGGAAAATCGTTATGGGTTGAAATGATAGACCTAAGCGATTTTTATTGAATTTGGGATTACGGGTTGAAATTATATATACCCGTACTTGAAAATAAACGGATTGAAATGATATGTATCCGTATCACTTGACCATAGAATAGAAAATTATATACGGACACCATTGGTCATATTTTGAAGTCATAAATATATTTGATTTGAAAAGATTGATTTTTGGAAATTTAATTCAAATATTTTCTATAATAATAATAATATATATTAGATTTCAAATAATAAACTTATATTTTGGAAATGTTTTGAAAAGTTAATTTATAAGTAAATATGGATTAAATGATATTTGATATTTTACTTATATTTTTAATTGTTTTAAAAGTTTACAGATGTTTTAATAACAAAATAAGTACCTATTATATATATAGTATTTCTATAAATTTTATTATTTAATATCTTTATATTATGTTTTATTTTATAAACTTATATATTTTATAAACTTTAAATATTGAAGAGTATAAGTTGTGATTTTGGAAGTATTTGATTTAAATTATATTTTGATAGTTATTTTGAGTAAAAATTATAAAACGACCACGGTGTGAAAAATGTAAACGATTGGTTGTTAAAGAGACCGGTATCGGATTTGTCGTACCCTCTGCCAATTCCGAAAACCACTTTAACAACTTTGCACGCGGTGGAGTTCCAGAATGAAGAAGGATGGCTTGGCGATCGACTCTATTTTCTATTTCATCTTAATTACGAGACACTGACTACTATGAATCAGCTTGATGTGGCTAAAACAGGTGCTACACCGAGACCAAGTGAGGTCATACCTCCTATCGAGCATACTTCTTCGAAACCATTCTATTACTTTTGTGATTCGACTGGTGCGCACCCTTGATATAGGAGTGTGTCTCGAGGTGGGCGGTAGTTGCTATTATGCATTACCACCAGTCCGGTTATGCAAACGGTGAATCCACCCTGGCATTCCTCGCGTGCCTTGTCACATGCCTTATACAAGCCCAATACGATTTCGTTGTGTACTGTTTTATATGGAGTGCCCTCTGATCAACCTCCATTTTATGGAGGAATTGCGGTACTGTATATACTATGGGAATATATAAACGGTGTAAGGGTAATCAGGGTAATCTCGCTTACGCTATTTTGATATTTACTTTACTGATAGACACTATTGTATATAGCGTATTACAATATATAGTATTAGTTTGACGGATCTGTAACGTCCTAGAATTTTGACAATTGGAAAATGTAATTAATTAAAGATTAATTATTAATAAATAATTTTATATCGATACTGAAATTTAAAATTTAAAATTTAATATATTGTTCTGTGTATGGATTGAATTCGATATTTAATTCAGATTGGTTGGTTGTGAATCAAATATTTTTGGATATTTGAATTGAATTTAGCTAGATATTCGAATCAGAATTCGATTTGAGAAATAAACGATTGAATTTATAAAATAAATGTTATTAATGATAAATATTCGGGGCATTCATGGTACGATTTATTATAAAATTAAACCCAGATAAAACCTACCTCAAATTAAAATGCGCCGGCCTATTTTCTGAAACTCGCACCACCTAAATATCCTATATGATGTAACTTCGTTCTTATCTCCTATTTCCTATTCTATAAAACAACTCAATCCTCCCCAACTCACTGCAATTATTCCCCTTTTTCCTAAATCAGTTTGCCATGTCCTCTTTGTCTTCATCTTTATTCTTCAGAAAATGGCGTCCCCAGAATTCACTAAGACCCTCCTCTAAAATACCTGTTTCTCCACTCTTCCTCTTGGGAAAACCCTAACTCCTTAGCTCTAATCAAAAGCTGAAACCCTCAATCAAAAACTTGACTTTTTCCCAAATTGATTCGCCTGTCCAAGCCCTACGTCGCCGCCATCGCCATGGATCCTCCCTCGCATAACCGAGAATTGCTGCCGCCATCAACACAAGATTTTCCCCTCTAGAAGACTAAAGACGAAATCGAATCACTTCAGCCCCATCCTCTTGTGAACCCCTGTCTCCTTCGCTGTCATCTTTCTACCATCGCTTACTTGTTTAAGGTAAGCTTCGGCTTATGATTAGCTTATTCCAAGTAATTTAACTTCGACATGAGCTCAATTTAAAATAGCTAGTTTAATTTTGTTGTTTACAGTGGTGGATTACTGGTTATGCTTCCATTTGATTGGATTTCATGAATGTGTTTGTATATGCTTTTAGATATGCATGTAAGAAAATTAGTTGCTTCTATAACATGTGAACAACACCCTGTTCGCTACATAGGTTACTTTTAAAATGTAGCTGTCCATTTAAGTCTTTAGGCTAAAGTCTTCAAGCCACTACTTGTTTTCACTATTAAGGCTTAGGCACCCTTCTTTTCATGAACATGTACAGCTGTATGGACTGTAAGTTTTCATTTTTAGATAACTATTTTTTTAAGGCTAAAGTTCATTAGTGATTTAACGATAAATATGTATATAGGTTAAAGGTGCTTGTAAAATTTAGGCTAAAGTTCATTAGTGATTTAATGATAAATATGTATATAGGTTAAAGGTGCTTGTAAAATTTTCAGATATTAATTATGTAGTTGGTTTAAAACTTACATAGACAGTTGATGTCATCTTGATCTTTAATTCAAAACGTGTTACATCAATTCTGACTTAGAATGTGTATATTCCCTTTCAACGAATAAATATATACATTTGGCAGTAACACTGAAATCCTTGCATGAGCTTACACCTTGTTGCTAAATCCGTAAATCACATGAAGGCCAAGTACCTATGTTTTCAAGCATGTAATGAAAATCATGGTGTATTTATCAATGGTTTCAATTATTGGATATGGACTTAAATGACCATATGTTTTCTTGTTTTAAACTTTGCACCTTAAATCAAACTGATGATTACAGAACTTATAGGATTATATGTTTTTCCGTTGATGTACTATGATGGAAGCTTCGATGTATATGGTATATTTTAGCCAATTAGCAAAGTTCCACATATTTACGTACATCAAAAATAAAAATAAAATAAAAAACTAAAATATATACTCAGGTAAACATTAAAGTAAAAAAAACCAAATGAAAAGTTATTAGAAGAAAATTGAAATTTTCATAACTTATATGAAATCAGTAACTGACCATACAACCAACTACGAGAAATAGTCTTGCCACTGGTAGTACGGAGTTAAAATGAAATATATATTGAATCTTTCTAGACCCTTTTGAGTCCTTGAATTTGGTTTTAGTAAGTGATTTAGAAATCCATATAAATTTTCTTTTTGTGTATTGTTTTCTTTAGAAAAATCTGGAATTTTTTTTCTATACTTATCATAGGTCCATGCATACTGTCATTTGATTTTCATTTGTATGTACAACCATTTGATATGTTGAAGGGCATTTGTGAGTAAACACATCTTTTCCCCTTACTTCATATATATCATTCGTGTTGTTTTGAAACTGGGTGTGTGCCTCTATAAAATCCGAGACCATGTTAAACACAAACCACCTAGCTATGATGACTATTTCAAATTATAATCTCTAAAACCAAATTTGAGTGTGCCTGGAACACTTAAAACCTGAGACAGTAGGAGATATAGTGAGCAAACTTGACTTTGGTTTCTATTTTAATTTGTTCCTTGAATGTTATATAATATGTAATGCAAATCATATATGTGCATATATGAATTAAGATTGCATACGAAATATTTAATTTAGGAGATTTAATAGGTGGACATATCTGTTACCTTGTCACTATTTGTATGTCATGCTGCTGCAGGAAAATTCTTATGAACCATATACTGAATCAATTTCCAGATCACTTGTTGATCGGACCATTGTACACTTACGAATCTTATTTGTTAACCTGAACTATTTAGGGCACAGACCTGAAATGAAAGATATATTGTTCACCGATATGGTTGTGTTGGCTGTCTCACATATTAGAATCCATGTTTGGCTAGTTTTTCCTGTTTACTTTAAAGCTTGTAGACTGGAAATTTAAAATTGCCGCATTACTTGGTACATATAGTGTAGGTATGTCACTGAAATCTTGAAATTTACCATGTCTGGATTACTAATTTGCCCCAGTTGATATTGAAGTTAATTAACTGTTGATGAATGTGTAGACCGGATCGAAAGTATATTATAGGAGATACCCCATAATATTGTTGACTTCATAATTAAAATTTTTGGTGTTAAATGCGAATATCTATATTGTTCTTACTGGGAAATTTTCATACCATATGGTCAGGCTATCTCAGATTATATTTAAGGGTACTTCCTCTTTTTTTTCACATTTACTGGTTAATGGTCTTGGCATATTAATTTGTTTTCCTTTCATTTTTGGCTCCTTTCATTTTTGGCGTTGCTGAGTCTATCTTGGCACTTTTCTTTTATTTCCTTCATGTTGTCGTGCCTTGATATGAAGCATGAAACATATACACCTTAAATTGGGGCACGTTATTGGTATATTTATCCTCAAGCTGGCTGTCTTGTTCAGCTTATATACATGCATATATGATTCTGAAATGTTGGATTGGCATGTTTGACCATGCCACATGCCACTCTTGTGTCACATATCCTGTTGTATTGATGCTAGTTTTCCGTGACCGTTTGTATCCCTGAACGAACTTTGTTTCTACACATAATTAACACCCTATTATGCACTGGTTCACTTGCGGATTTCTCTTTCTATCGAAGCATGACTTTGATATATATATATATATATATATATATACTGTCCCGACTTGTTCTTTCCAAGTTGCTATAATGTATTCCGGTAGTTTCTCGTAAGTTCGATGTACTTCAAATTTAATAATTGACTATTTTATATTCAGTTTATATTGAAGTTAGTTTACTTGAACTATGATTTAATCCTGACTCGAGTGTTTTATGTTCTGCATGGAACGCTCGGGTCAGACCCGAGCAGTACAGATTTAAGGATCATAGCTTAGGGTTCAAAGATTGGCAAAGACTAGGGATTTTCAAGGCATGCACACTCTGAAGTTTTAAACCAGTAAAGATTTTGTTCTTGTATTTAAATTGTTTATATTAAATTCCGCTGTATAGAAAAATATTCTTGTATCAAAAAAATTCTGATTAATATATAAAGTTTTATTTTGCTGTTCATGATTGCGCTATCTATTTATTCTGTGTTTTTCTGTATTGATTCTATTTTAAACTCTGTAAGCTAAATAACGATCCGTCGATTTGATCGTTTTAAGCTGGTTTAATCACCAATTTGAAGCGGTCAAAAAGGCGGGACGTTACAAGTGGTATCAGAGCTTTGGTTTATTCAAAGCTTAGCTTATTGAGTTTGAAATAAGTAGAATCGACACCAGAAAAACATATTTTGAATATGAAAAGATTTTGAAATAAAAATTTTGAAAGTATGAATAATTTTAAAATGATTTTTGAAAGGTAAATTATCGGGATATATTAAGTGTTTTGAAATTAGTATTCTGAAACGAATACAGCAAAAAAAAAATTATTTTGAGATTTTCATTTGTTCGGAATCCCCAGTCTTCAAATTTAGAGTTGCAAACGCCATTCTTCGATAGGACACCCTTAGATTTGAATCTCGAATTCATCAGTGGATGGTATCTAGGGAAGATAAGTATAGGAGAGATAACGAATAAATTTTGCCAATCGTGTATTTTAACAATCAAAGACAACTGAAATGAGAATTCATATGGGAACTTAAATGAAAATGGGAAATTTGAAATCATTTCAAAAAAAATTGAAACGATAAATTTTATTTTGATATTCGGAATAAAATTAATAAAAAGTGTTACAATTGGAATTTGATTTTGTCAAAATGGTGTTACTAAATTATCTAGATTTAGTCAGAATGCGGCAAAGTAAATCATAATTGGTTCCGAACCAATAGTACATAATCGAATATACAAATTTGATAGGATGTTGTGAACTTGTTTATTAATTAACAAGAAGTGAATTGTAACCGGAACTGTAAATGAAGCGATATATGAATGAAGATTGCGAAGAGATTAAAATCAATCAAAACAAATTTGATGGGATGAGTGGAGATTTCGATAAAGCGAATAATATTTACTTTTTAGAAGTAAATAACTTGAAAGAAAAAATATTGCAAACGAAATTGGAAATAAATGAAATGAAGTTAACCAGTACGGTGAGATTATTCTGAAGTTCAGAATATAAATCAAATGAGATTTTCCAAAGTTCGGAATGAATTATCGAATAAGCGATTATTCGAAGGAAGTTATTCGTGGAAATCGATTATGTCAAATTTCAGGAGAGTGCTATTTACTTTCCGTTTTAATCAAACTTAATATATTATTAATTGATTGTTATGTAATAAAGCATATTTTCAAAGTTACAAATTTTCCAAGGCGTGAATTATTAAAGTGAAATTCTGAACTTGAATTCGGAATTTATGAGAATGAATATATATTTTTTGTTATTTGAAGCTATGAACTTGATCTATTTCGAAGTTAATAATGTTTTTCAGTTAAGGTATGAAAGGTAAATATACCCCAACTTGATTGACTTCATTGTTGACTAAAAAATGGGTAAGGTTCGATATCAAGAGTGGTTAAGCGGAGTAAACGAGTGTCAGCAGTTAAAGTGAAAATATTGGTGTTTTATTGTAATTCAAATAACGAATTTAGAAATGTTTCTCCCATAAAAATAAAGTGTATTTTCTGTAGAAAATAAAGATTTGTGAATGTTTAGAAATGTTTTTCAGTGGAAATAAATGATTTTCTAATAAGTATGATAATCAGAAATGTTCCTCAAAAGATCGTGAGAAGCTAATGGAGTTGATAAACAGAATGGCAAGAACTGAAGAACAAAGAGCCGCACGTCGATAACGAAGGTCAGTAGATTGTAAGTTGAATCCGAAAGATGCATAAGAAATGATCAGATAAGAATTAAGAAACGGATTTAATATATTTGAAAACTGATTGGAGGTCAGTTAAGTTATTTAATAAGTGTTGATCTGATGTTGGTTTCGTCCTTCGGGGTTGATACTTAGGTAGTTGTTCGCTTGTTGATCTACGGTCGAAGGATGTGAATATGAATGAGTACTAGTGCATGAATAAGAAATTTGTTACAAGGATTATCTTGAATTTTGGAGTGTAAAGGTTCAAATTAAGTGATGAATTGAATAATTGGGAAAAAATTTGAGTAATTGGAAAACTTGAAGAAAATTGGGTTTGTGACCAATAGATTTGTAGATTTGAGTTTGAAAAGGATATCAAATATTTGAATTGATTAAGGGGTCAAAACTGAAAATTTTGAAATTTAAATGGAATTTGGGGATATTCGATATTGGATACAGAAGTTCTCGAAACTTATATGTAGGAGAAAAAATATATAAGTATATAGCGAATTCGGAGACTGTTGATTTGGAAGGTAATCGATTTGAAACGAAATCTTATATAACAAATTTATATTAGGATGAGATGTTTGGAAATATGATTTGAAAAGAAATCTTATGCAAATTAACACAAGTACAATTTATGAGGAGTATGAACTGAAATACTATATGTACATAGTATCAAGTGTTTTCAAATCAAGATAAGGAAAGTACCTTCCTTCGCCTTTGAATTTCGAGCTTAGTTGAAATGTGCTGCTGGTGGTGGTAGGTTGTCCCGGCATAAAACTCGAGTTGTCATTGTTCCTTGAAAAGCACGACCGTGTAGCGTAATTCGCAGGGCTGTAGATGGCCTACGGCGGATGGATGTTTCTTGGGGGAACCAAGCATAACCATTGTGTCTGCTGCGATCTACAGTCGTGATAAGGGCGTAACCCGCAGAGCTGTGAAAGCTTACGGGTATGGATGTTTCATGAGGGAATCAGGCGTAACCATTGTGTAGCTGCGGTCCCCGTGGCATATCAACAAGTGAAAGAGATGTAACCACCAGAGTTACTAAAGGTAGAATGGAGCCATGAGAAGTTGAGATATCTTAGTGATAGTGAGCCACCTGTTTGATGCAGAAGTTTGTCATTGTGACTTGTTTTTGTAACTGAATTTGTCCTCATGACTTAGTTTGTTTTCGTGATTGGATCAGTCCTCGTGACTAGATATGTACTCCTCATTTAATGGCTTAATTTCATGACCCTGAGAGAGAGAGAGAGTAGCCAACTCTCAATGACCTCAGATTTTCTTTTGATTCCTAAATATCTTTTGTTGATTTTTCCATGACGAAATTCACAGGGAAGTGATTTCCTACGGATACAGATGTTTTCTGGGTGACCTAGACAAAACCATTGTGTATCTGCGATTCATGAACAATCAGCATATCAATATCACATTGGTACTTTCCGTATCTTTTTTTTATAAAGAATTTTTGAAATATTTTTCACTGGGAATTGAATCAAGGATATTTAGTGCTTGGAGATTTTAGTCGTGCGTCTGGCCAGCGTATGCCTAACATCTGTGAGGACGACAATAGACTTGTTAAACTTTGAGTTATCAAATATTTCCAAATCAATATTTTGAAATTAAAATTTCCTAATTTAATAAGTTAAGAAAATTTTGGAGTATTTTCGAATTTATAACTTTGGAATAGTACTATAAATATTTTTGTATGAATTTCGTGTTATGTATAAAAGCTATAAAAGATTTCAAATTTTGGGGAAAAATATATATTATAATTTTTAAGTTGACAAATTGCGATTTTAAAAGAGAATGATAATTGCATTCTTTGATGAGTATTGGGGAAGATCAAATGGATTAAATATATGATGATGTGGTTTAACTTGTGAAATGATGGATAAGTCAATATTGACAGAAGATATTATAAAGAAATTATATGATTATGAATCTCTTCGAAGATTAGATGGAATGAGAAATTGAGAAATATCTCGAGATAATTTGAAATGAAAATTGGTACAAGAAAGATGAATATAGTATAAAGAGCATAAACAAAATCCGATTAGGAAGATAAAAAAAATTATGGTTGATCAAAATGGATTTTTAAAGAGGGAAGCTTGATTTTTCGAGATAATTGAATGTGATAGATAAACAAAGAAGATCAATGGCTTAAATATTGATATTTAAATTAGACGTGTTAAAATTTCACACAAATATGAGAATTTGAAGAATACATTGGTATAACTCTAATGATCTTTCCTTTTCGAGGACGAAAAGTTTTAAAGGGGGTAGATTGTAACGTCCCAAAATTTTGACAATTGGAAAATGTAATTAATTAAAGATTAGTTATTAATAAATAATTTTATATTGATACTGGAATTTGAAATTTAAAATTTAATAGATTGTTTTGTGCATGGATTGAATTCGATATTTAATTTAGACTGGTTGGTTGTGAATCAAATATTTTTGGATATTTGAATTGAATTTAGCTAGATATTCGAATTGAATTGAAATTCGATTTGAGAAATAAACGGTTGAATTTATAAAATAAATGTTATTTGTTAGCCTGCTTTGTGGCCAGGCTACCCAAAGCAAAGATCATGTTGACACACCTCTGGGTAAATGTTGTCCCATATGGAATCTCTGGATAACATCGCTCTCTGGCATTGGAAGCATCGTCAGAAGACACAAGGCAGTTTGGTCAAAATCACAACATCAGTATAAACTGGCCCGAAACCCCTATCAAATGACCTCATTTGGATCTATTCACATCATATACTTGTAGCCCTTTGAATTAGCTTCGATTTGAGCTTTGGTTTGTCTCAATCGGACTTACGGTTTGAAAGTTACGCCCATTTCCGTGAACGGGTGTAAGCTGGCGTATGACCGCGATCCGATCCGCCCTTGCCTACGCGATCCGATCCGACCTATGACCGCGATCCGACCTATGACCGCGATCCGACCCATGACCGCGATTCGACCTATGACTCTGATCCGACCCATGACCGCGATCCGACCATATGACCGCGATCCGACCTTCGGACCTGTTCACACGCAGCTTGTTTTGACATATTCTCAAGGCTACTGGCTCTCCTATTTTTTTGGATCGCCTGCCACGTACCCCATCACGAACCAGTCCTCCCCGGAGCTTTCCTACAGCTATAAATACACCTTCAGAGGGCATTTTCAAGGGACTTTTTGGCATCTCCTTGTCCATGGCTGCCATGGCTAACACTTCTCCATGAATAACTATCATCTTCCTCAATAAAAATTCAATGAATTAGGAGAGAATATTCATTGTAATTGTAATCCATGAATGAAATGAGAAAATATGAAGTGGACGTAGGCTCGTTAACGCCGAACCACTATAAAAATCTTGTTGTCTCACTTTTTCTATATTTTTCAGTTATTTCTTCATATCCTATGCTCAAAATACGACGATTTGGGTGTTAGGACCATTTTTTGGTCTAACATTTTGGTGCTTTCACTGAGAATTGAATTCTCAGCCTATCGGATTGCTATTCATTATTTGGATTTGAAAGTTCAAAGAAAACAGTCCGGGTTTCTACCATTTTTGAATATTTCGTTGATTTCAGAAAATCAGAGCTTCATACCTTCGAAAAAAGCTAAGGGTTCACAAGCTTCACGACCAAATGAGGATAATAAAGAAAATGTGCTGGAGTAGGTCGAGGGGATCGCGGATCGCGGATCGTGGATCGTGGATCGCGGGGAGATCACGATCCATCTCAAGATGAACCCACGACCCGACCGAGCAAGGAAGTCGCGATCCGACCCGGTGATACTTCCATGACCCGACCTGGAGCAATTGTTGTGAACATATCCACGAACTGGAGAAGACCATGAACCGATCTGAAGCTGGAAGGTTAGAGTATCCTGATCGCCAAGCTGGACCACGAACCGGAGGACAGTAGCGAACCGCGACCCGGAAAAATGACGATGAACAAGGGTCACGACCCGATCCAAAAAAGTGACAATTTTTGGAAAAAATACAATTTTCAGATCATTTCAGAAAAGGTCGATCGCCGCCGGGACTGCGGGGCCCCGGACCCCCGCCGGCGCTGCGCCCGGACCCGCTGACGGCCTCGCCTACGGCTCGGAGCACGGCCTCGCCTTCGGCTCGGAGCATGGCTCATCTTCAGCTCAACATATATGTTAGCCAACATCATTCATCAAAGCTTGTCAATGAAGAATAAACGGATTGTCAAAGAATTTGACAACGGAATGGCAACAATTAGAATTCCTCCAGAGGCCATGACCTCTATCTACCGATGTTATTGAATGTGAGGAGTTGTTGAAAAGATTCGACACGCTGACTATGGCAGTATACAAAATAATAATGGTCTCATAACAGCCTCCTCTTCCAGAGCTCCGATGGTGTAAAGATCTCCCCAATGCAACCGATGATGTTCCTGAACAAGTAGTGATCACCTAGTTTATGTGACTTAAACCTATCCAACAGTCGGGATACCAGATGACATTGACATAGAACAATCCGGACACTATTCTGAGGATGACTCAGAAGATCCCAATGACCATGATTCTCAATAATGGGATACCCAACAATAAAGATTGATTGCCATCGAATAAGGTTTGGATCAACACGCTTTGGTGCCCAGAGTCAGATACCAGTTGAATCACTGCAAACCATGATTGGAGCTAGGGATCCTTGCCTGGATGATAGCAACATTGACTGCTCACCAGCCACTATATGACCTTGGTCAAGAGACGAGAGCTCGAGATCAACGCAAATATGAATCAACCATTAGCTCTCCACTTCATACAACGGTTGTGATAGGATATACGAACCTTACTTGAAGCCTCACAAGCTATGCTATCATGTTCAAGCTCATCTGATCAAGATTCAGACAGACCAGCTCCAACAGAATTCAGAGCCTACATTGCACCCTAGACCCTATTGCTAAATATGCCAACCGAAGATGGAGCGGGAATGGTCTATGGTGACCAAGTTATTGGAGAAGCCGACTATTCAGCTGGATGGACCATGCTACGCAACAAAGATGGCGTGAAACCCAAAGATGCTTCCCCTCTAGATGAAATGGAGTGTGAAGGAGGTATCAATATTGCGAATAATGGGAGCATCACAAAAGGAATTGCCTAAGGATCTGTCTGAAGATCTAGATCCCAGCAAGGATCATCATTCAGGATACAGAAGGGTGACATTTAATGATGCAACTACACGTGTTCCGATTGGTGACGTCGACCTGACTAAGGTCTTGAAATCGGATCTCATTTAGACCTCTTCCGAACGAAGGAACTGACATGCTTTCTGCTGGCAAACCTGGATGTGTTCGCTTGGACCTATGCTAATATTCATAGGATTTTACCATAGTTTATGAGTCATTTGTTGAGAATAAACCTGAAGTGTGTTCTTGCCAAGCAAACAAGACGTATGCTCGATCCAGGGAAAGCATCTACCATGAAAGAGAAAGTCGGAATGTTGAGAGGCAATGGTTTTATATGATGTGCCACACATCCCGCTTGGATATCAAATCCCGTCCTTGTCAAGAACGCTAATGGAAAATGGCGCACACGCATTGATTTCTTAGATTTGAACAAAGTTCGCCCAAAAGGAAGTTTCCCGTCAATCAGAATTGATCAGCTTGTGGATTCAATGACTAGACATGAATGTATCCCTCTCATGGACGTGTGCGCAGCTTACAACCAAATTCTTATGCATGTGTCTGATCATGAATAAACATGTTTTATCATTGACCTCGAACATTACTGTTATATGGAATTAGCATTCGGACCTAAGGACACCGAGGCAACTTACCAGTGCTTACTGAATTATATGGTCCACAACCAAAGTGCAAGGCCCATGGAAGTCCATGTAGGTGATAGTCTTATGGAGTCCGAGCGGTCAACCTACCACGTTTCGAATCTGACAGAGATGTTCAATATTTGGAATGAACCTAAAGGCCTCATAGTTATCCATGAACAACAAAGAATTAAAGGCGTCTGAAGCTTGACATGAAAGTTGGCACCACTTGTGTGTAAGGAGGATAAGGTCTAAAAACTAGTAAATAATGTGAGCAAGAAAGTAGTCGTGGTTTACCCAAAGATTGAAAAACTCGTCTACAGCTTGCTGATTGCTCTAAGAAAGCTCCCCCATTACTTCCAAGTTCATCCGATGGTATGCACCCTCACTAACTGCTACGACGGGTCCTGCAACGACCTGAGGCATCTGGAAAATTGCTTGATCGGGACATAGAGCTAAACCAGTTTGATCTCAAATCCCTCCTAAAGAAGTCCATACGAGGGCAAGCATTAACCGACTACATCGCTGAATGTACCACTCCCGAAGAGGATGTGGCAAATGTAGAAGATGCACCTGGAAGATGTAATCAGACGGTGCAAAGAATGATTGACTGTCTGACTCCTGTGTCTTATTAATAACCCCTAAAGGACGGTCAATTTACTATGCCTTGTGGTTGAAATTCTCCGCTACTAACAATGGCTCCGAAGACGTCACCCTGATTATCGAATTGAAACTCGCTAAGGAGTTGGGAATAGTGGCATTAAGCATATTTTATGACTTTCACATTATTGTTCGCCAGGCTCGAAAGGAATTCCAGACGAAGGAACCACCACTCGCAGCTTACCTAGAACCGGAAGAAGGGTTGTTGGACGAATTGGAAAGTTACAACATATCTCATGTCCTGCAAGCAGAAGATCAGAAGGCGGATAATCTGACCAAGTTAGAAGGGTCCGACAATATAGAAAAGATAGAGATGATCCCCATCAAGACACTATGAAATACAACCATTGATCAGATGGAAGTTGATCCAACGTTGGAGACCAAACCCGGAAGAGAGTCATGGTTAACTCCATGATAAACTTCCTACAGCACAGAATGCATCTGACAAGGTGAAGTGAAAGGCGTGCAATCGTTCTTTATGCCTCGAGATATGACATGCAATTCGACATTGCCTATTTTTTTCTTGGAAGGTTGTCCCAAAACAAACACCAACGAGTGCAATTGTCGAATTCACCGCCCTGAATGATTCGACCAAATCACCAATCAGCCACCCATTAGATGGGAGATGTACATGAATGAAACTTCTGGCGAACGGCGTTCTGAAGTTAGAAAGTGAAGACTCATACTTCCACTCTTTTCATCGATTATCTGCCAAGTGACTCACTCCCCTAAGGCTGGGGGCAACTACAGATTTGAGCATAAATTGCTCAAGATTACATCATCTAATTCAGAGCTGATACATCAAGAATTTGCCTGGCCAATTGACTTAGTCTTTCCTGAAAGTTAGCGAGTTGAAGATCTAGAATGCTTACGCATGAATGCTGGTTGATTGTCGGCGCACCAACCCTTGTCCCCGATATGAGATCGAGGGTATATCAGCAAATTTATGTGACATGATTATCCCACCAGCAGTAATATCCTATTTCCTAGCATGGAAAGTGCAAAAATTTCTATTAGCATGAATCCATTGTTCTCATGCTAATTTACAACCTAACACCAATGCAAAGATGTGCTACCATTAGCAATCCAGTCATGACTTCCTGACACTCTATCCTTACCCTCAGCGCGGGGGCAAAAAAACGATTTGAAGGAGATGCGACCTCATCACTCGCTTATAGTACCTACCTAGCCGCCTTTGCCATCTCAAGACCCCGACCAAGGTCTATTCATTTTTTGGGACTGCCGCCCCCATGATAATTTGAAAAGATACCCCTCATCAACTAAAGGACTTTGGCAGCCATTTATTGGCAGAGATAGGGCGAAGTAAAATGGACCTGCAATGAATATGCAACGCCATTTTTCACTCAGAATGATACTCATTCCTTTAACAGGATTATTCTATAACCATGACTCTTATATTTGCATGATTTATGAGTTATTGATGTAATTAACTCAGATGAATTAATATGTGGATGGTGTAGGTATCCAGGATTTGCTACCGATCAAACTTGTAACACCCGCATATAGAGCCATAGAGCAATACTTTAATGAGCCCGATTGAACTGCTCGTTTACAAAGCTACGCCCTCCGTCTGAGGAAAGGTGTATAACTCAAGGTGGATCCTAGATGACCATCAAATCCTTGGCTCACACGTGGCAGACCACAAGACAATTGAACATAAATCTTTGAGTTGCAAAGTTGGAGTCCTACTCCAGAAGGACGCGGTGTGACCGTCTATATGGCTCAATCCTATCCGCGATGCCACCAGACTACATGAATCCCAATAAAGGAGGCAACACTACCTCTCGATATGCTTACGTTTTAACCATGCAATCAACTTTCACATGCTTTCCGAGTTATTGACATAACTAATTCGTGCGATATGAAAAACGCAGGTACCCGAAGTTTGGTGCCAGCCCATCCTCCCAAAGACTGTTCGGAGGAACGCAAAGCCTTGGCAAATGTTTTCCAACTGTTTTTCTGACTGACGTTAATCCTCAGAGCTTGGATTAAAATATATAAACCTAGGATGAGTTTGATGGGCGTGCATGATTGAAGACCGCTCAATCCATGACTCTAACTCTCAAGAGCCGAGAGAGGGTATAAAGGACGCGAAGATGACGTCCACAAGGCGCGAAGGTGTACCATGATAGGAACCGCCTTGACAACACTCTAACCTCGGCGAAATCTAGGAGAGTATAAAAGCGTCTCTGATTGAGCGCTGAGAAAGAACTCTTACCCCGCTAAAGGATCGGGGAGCGACAGAACAGCTGAGTTCGAACTCTAACCTTGGCGACCGCCAGGAGAGTATAAAAGCGTCTCCGATTGAGCGCTGAGAAAGAAATCTTACCCCGCTGAAGGATCGGGGAGCGACAGAACAGCTGAGTTCGAACTCTAACCTTGGCGACCGCCAGGAGAGTATAAAAGCGTCTATGATTAAGCGCTGAGAAAGGTGCTGGAGACTCAGCACCCCCCATAATTTCTGCTCCGCTGAAGGATCGTTGAGCATATCATGAAACAAGCTAGAACTCCTACCCCGCTGAAGGATTGGGGAGAAGATTGAAAGCTGAGTTCGAACTCCAGAGAAAGTATAAAGGCGCTAGAGACTTAGAGCCACAAGGGCTCCTACCCCGCCAGAGTGTCGGGGGACTGACTGAACTCCGAGCCCGGATCCTCCATGTCCGGACATGGGGGCAAAACAGTTAAGGTCCTAATCAATCCTCAACAAAGCCTTGGCCAGGCACTAAGTTAATGATTGATTGGGAGCATACCTATACACACATACTACTTTAGTGCATTTTCATTTATAATTGCATTGACTACTTATAACGCTTCATGGCTTATTTTCCCATTCGCAGGTACAAGACAATGCGAAAGGGACAGAATTTTTATTACTAAACGCAGGTTTACAAAAGATAACTAGTCAAGAACGCGAGGGCCTCACTCGCAATGATGGCAACATGCTAATGGAAAACGAACAAAGGGTCGCGTCCAGAAGGATGAGGCAGGCCCCTTGAAGACCAGAAAGCAGATGCAAAGAGAACGTCCATCTGTTGATCCCAACTTACTTCCAGAATGGGAAGCTCAGATAAGGCTGGATATATCCCACGTAATAATTGAACATGATGCAACCATTTCGTCCCTGACCTTTCCCTTGATGCCAAGAGCAAACGGGAGCACTCGAGGCGACTACAATCTGACCCTTCACCGCTTGATTTCTGTCCTCGGAGCTTGGATGGGAGACTAGGGCTTAGCATGGGCTGAATACCAACAATTCATTTTTGCACTCAACTCCGGCTCTAGATGCGAGAAGTGAACATGAATCCAGAGAAGACATGAATTCGAACTGTACTGCCCAACAAAACCCCCTATGGATAGGGGGCACATGATACGAGCCTTGAGCAGCATAGTTCAATTACTCGATGCCTCCGTTCCCAGCCAATGACAAAAGCCTGATTGACGGCTAATGCTCGTGTAGAATCAAGAAGCCAGAGGCCGACCTTCGCCTATTTCAGGAATGAACTGGAAGGCCGAGCAACAATCATCAATTCTCTGGAAATGATAAAATTGAAGTTCAGGTAGTGACGAACTTGGCACAGACAGATATCAACCATCAGCTTGGGTTAAACACAAACCAATCAGTAGGCGCACAGCATGCGGTTTCGATTCCCTACGTCATGGATGGAAACACGAGCAATGGAACAACTACCTGCAACATCCTAGATGAGAATGCAAGAATTGTGACAAACTCAGATCATGCACGACCAGTTTTAACTCCAACTCGAATGAATACTCGAGCGACATTTCATACCCAGCTCCAAGAAAGAACGCAACAATTCGAAAAACAGGAACCCGGTCAGGTCAAATGACTCGAACCATGACCCGGGGGCAATATCGATGTGGAAACAAGAAATCAGCAAAGACCCCCTTTGTAATCTCAGATTCGATGCTGGGGGCACCAGCCAGGATCTTGATAATGTGCATCAATTCTTTGATGGCTACCTGCTCGCTAGTTTGATTCAGCGCCTCTCAAGAGGCGGCACTTCTCGAGATGATATGGATAACAACAATTACAGCCCTCACACGTGGGACGTCAGGATCCCCTGTTATTCCCCCGGACTTTAAATTTTCTCTATAACAAGACTTGCTCAGAGATTTTGATGAATTCAACCCTGAAGTGGATAGACTTTCATGACAAAAAGGTGTTAGCGTCGAGACGAATGACCTAGATGCCTTCCTGACTAAAGAATGGGGTACCTTCTAATTCCTGAAATGATAAGGACAAAGGAAAAGCCCTGGAAAACAACGACAAGAATGTGCAATTCCAAAGAGAATCTATACCACTTATCGAGCCCATGATCTTGTTTGTCAAGCACAATTGAACCAAGCATGAGAAAGAGACTCAATAAGACTGTGATAACCATTTCGGACTATGCTGAAGCATAAACGGTGGGGCCCAACTAACTTCATAATGACATTTATTCACTCGCATTCAACAACCTTACTTGACTCCGCAACTGATCTGATGAGAGTAACCGAAGTCGTTGATGCCCGATGAGGCAATTCTCACTATCTGACTAAAGAGAAGAGATGATATCAAAGCAAATGTGGTTCAACCATTCGCATATACAATTCCGATTTTTGCTAAATTGAGAAACAGTACAGAATGATCTAGGTCGACTAAGATTGCTGAACCTGCAACTCTTACCAGATGCAATGATAGGAAGTATAAAATCTTCAAGATTAAATGCCTTATTGTCTCAACTCAACCCCCATCAATACTGGGGGCATAAGTACTGACCTCGCTTGTCCTCCGATGGCAGTGAGAGCACAAGTGTCGGTTCATAGACCCCCCATCGATACTGGGGGCATAAGTACTGACCTCGCTTGTCCTCCGATGGCACTGAGAGCACAAGTGTCGGTTCATAGACTAACTTTGAAGACAATCCTGGCATGAAATGGGATTCAAAACATGTACGTCATGCCTCCAGAGTACAATCTTATTCATCTTTGCCGACCAAGCGAGCTAGCTTGTGGATCGAATGTGAACTTAAGGACTCAAACTACACCGAATGGAAGGTGTGACAAACTTATCTACTATCTCGCGATGGTGACGATCCTATAGGCACTGGTCCACATAATTTTAACAACATCCCTTACTGACTACTTCATATGTAAATATTGGATTAAGAAATGATCCGTAACAATTGTGGATTCTCTCGACTACGATCCAAAGTGATCATGGCTTTTGAATTCCTTTCTGTTACGATTCAATGTGATTTTAAGATCCTGAATCAATATCAAGATATCAGGCTAGTCCAAACTTGAGTACAAATGACAAATTCGTATGTTGATTCTGATGTGCTTTATCCCAACAGTCCAGTTGTTATCTCAGAGCCCAAAGATTCTTAAATCGCCCCAGGATTTGGGTGGCTACTTCATTTATTGACTCATATGTAAAAGAAAGTCCAACACTACCACGCGCTTGGGTTGCATAGAGTAATGATGTTGTTTGGCGACGACCTATGCGTGTAGGATCACGCTCGGGAGCCGACAATTTAGCATGACTTCTGACGGATGAATTAGATCTTTTGATTTGACAAGGTTTAAACAATTTCTTGATCGTCTCGAATACTCCTCTCATAGAACTTAGCCTGATTAGCTCCAATGGAAGCAATGCAACAATTGGATAAAGCCTTCTCAAGGACAAATGATATTCTAGAAAGATTTAGCTCAACATATTCAAAGCACATCTCATCCTCGATAAGATGTACTTTGGGGGGCAAAATGTTAGCCTGCTTTGTGGCCAAGCTACCCAAAGCAAAGATCATGTTGACACACCTCTGGGTAAATGCTGTCCCATATGGAATCTCTGGATAACATCGCTCTCTGGCATTGGAAGCATCGTCAGAAGACACAAGGCAGTTTGGTCAAAATCACAACATCAGTATAAACTAGCCCGAAACCACTATCAAATGACCTCATTTGGATCTATTCACATCATATACTTGTAGCCCTTTGAATTAGCTTCAATTTGAGCTTTGGTTTGGCTCAATCGGACTTACGGTTTGAAAGTTACGCCCATTTCTGTGAACGGGTGTAAGCTGGCATATGACCGCGATCCGATCCGCCCTTGCCTACGCGATCCGATCCGACCTATGACCGCGATCCGACCTATGACCGCGATCCGACCCATGACCGCGATCCGACCTATGACCCCGATCCGACCTATGACCGCGATCCGACCATATGACCGCGATCCGACATTCGGACCTGTTCACACGCAGCTTGTTTTGACATATTCTCAAGGCTACTGGCTCTCCTATTTTTCTGGATCGCCTGCCACGTACCCCATCACGAACCAGTCCTCCCCGGAGCTTTCCTACAGCTATAAATACACCTTCAGAGGGCATTTTCAAGGGACTTTTTGGCTTCTCCTTGTCCATGGCTGCCATGGCTAACACTTCTCCATGAATAACTATCATCTTCCTCAATAAAAATTCAATGAATTCGGAGAGTATATTCATTGTAATTGTAATCCATGAATGAAATGAGAAAATATGAAGTGGACGTAGGCTCGTTAACGCCGAACCACTATAAAAATCTTGTTGTCTCACTTTTTCTATATTTTTCAGTTATTTCTTCATATCCTATGCTCAAAATACGACGATTTGGGTGTTAGGACCATTTTTTGGTCTAACATTATTAATGATAAATAAATTAAAGATGTTATTTGTTGAAAATATATGGGAATTGGTCTTGTAATTTGTGTATCTGTATATACAGAGAAATTGAAAATTTAACGCTCAAAATTTGAAATCGAACATAGTTGTCGGTAGGCAATCAGAATAAAATCAGTGAATCAATGAATAATTTAGAATTTAGAACAACGTTGTACACAAACGAAGTCGGATTACAATTAAATTAATTTTATTGAATTCAAAACATTGAAAATAAAGGGGTACGTTAATTGTTATCGTATTTGGAGATTGGGATGGTGGTATGAATATAAAGCGGTTCGGGGTATTCATGGTACGAATTATTATTAAACTAAACCCAGATAAAACCTACCTCAAATTAAAAAGCACCGGCCTATTTTCTGAAACTCGCGCCACCTAAATATCTTATATGATGTAACTTCGTTCTTTTCTCTTATTTCCTATTCTATAAAACAACTCGATCCTCCCCAACTCTGTAATAATCCGGAAATCTGAGCTAATTAAAAATTTTTATTTTGGCAATTTTAGCAAATTTTGATTATTTAAAATGAATTATTTTAAATAATAGTGACGAGAAATTTATTTTGAATAAAATTAGAATGTATATATTTATATAGATCATCGTTTGAGTATAAATATTTATTTATAATTATAAAAGGAATTGGAAATGGCGCGGTAGTTTGAAATTTCGATTTCGAATTTCAAATGAATGTACATGATTCAAAATAAACCGGATTTTGGCAAAACCAAAAATATTAGAATCTAATTGAGAATATCTTTCCAACGAATCCGAAAAAACAAAATTTCATAGCGGGGATAAAAATGATGTCCAGTTGAAAATTCAGAATAATCGCTATGGAATTTTAGCCCTTAAAAATGGAAATTTTGCAAACGACCTCGGTTTTCGACGAATCCACTTTTGTTGGATCCGGGATGTCAATTTATTGCTAGGTCCCAAAATTCGTAATTTTCTGAATCAATATGTGAGCGTGGCAAAGGAAAACGTGTTTTGACAGTTTCAGCCAATTTGGATCAACCAGAAAATGGCCATTTTTCAAACGGTCTCGGAATTTGGTGAAATTAATTTGGTAGGACCGTATCGTCAATATGAAGCTAGAAATAATTTTTCTGGAATTTTTCGAGTTAGTATGTGGCCCCGGTAAATTGAAATGTTCGTTCAAATTCAATATATAGAATTATATTTTGGATTTTGACGAAAACTGATCGAAACGGCCGAACTGGCTTACGAAACATATCCCATTGTGTTCGGAATGGGGTAACTAGCTAGAGGTGACAGTCGTTGGACTTGATTTTGAGTTCAAACGGAAAGTCAACTTTAAGGAGAATAAAATAATTCAATAATTAAATTAATATATATTATCTCGCTCCTTTATCACCTCCCCATCAGTTATTAGGTTAGAGAAAAAATTATATAAAAAAAGCCGCCGCCACATTTCCCCTCGCACCACCGCCACGCTCGCGCCTCCGACCGGCCGTCCCCACCTTCGATCAGGCGAGCAACCCCCTCCTTCGTTCGAATACCGCACCCCCCTTAAAAAATAATCCCCTAAATCAAGGAAGACCGCCGCAATGCGGTGCCGCCACCGCCTCCAGCGCCTTGCGCCGCCCCCAGCGCAGCCACACCCCGATTAACGGCCCTCCGCCACCACTGGAAGCCCGGCTCCCCTCCGACGAACCCTAGCAACCCTCCTTCCTCTTTTAAGGTGAGTTTTCTGATTTTATTTCATTTTATTTTATAAAATCGGATTTTTACATAGGGGAGTTTAAATTTTTACATAAGAAAAGATAGGATTTTTAATATAGAAAAGAAAAGATTTTTAGTTAAGATTTTTATATGATAAAAATTCGATTTTTATATGTGAAGTAGACGTGAAAAGATACGATTTTTTAAAATTATAAAAATATGCTTTTATATTATAGAGATAGTAAAAATATATTTTTGTATAATAGAGAATATAAAAATGTGATTTTTATATATGTAGCGAATTAAAAATATGATTTTTAAATAATAGAGAATATAAAAATGTGATTTTTATATATGTAGCGAATTAAAAATATGATTTTTATATAATAGAGAATATAAAAATGTGATTTTTTTATATGTAGTGAATACGGGCAACGAAAGTGGCAAAATGTGAGAATGGCGTAGACATCCTACATATGAAGAGTCGTGGCATTTGGTTTAGCTCCCGGTGAGAACTCCTCACTTTTAATTTAACTTCTAATTTGAAATATATACTAGGATCCAGACGGTGCTTAGCAGCACCTGACACCCGTCATCCACAGACCATGTACGGCTTGTTCGTTTGATTGATGTGTTGTGAAAATTGATTGTGTGATTGGAATTGAAATAAAATATATATTCATGTGTTGAAATAAAATATATATTCATGTGTTGAAATAAAATAAATATCCATTTACAAATCGAACGATTTGTTTATGTACATCGATTTGACTGATATTGATTGGGACGATAAATTTTACACATCGCCCAACTGCACAAATAAAATCTGTGTTTGATTGATTGAAACCCCACACGGGTGTTGGGATGAAATTGGACAAACACTAATCCTAATAATTAGCTGTATGTCGATCGATTGATTGACAGGCTGTTATAAGCATTGAATATTTATATTTGATGCTTATACAGTGTAGAATGCACTCTGGATGATGGTTGATGATTTATCGTTGCAGTTATATACATGTGTTGTTGGGAACCCATATAATTAACGTTATATGGTAATTGATTGGGCCTCATTCCAATTTGGAAAATAAGAATAGTATAAATTCATGTGTTGAATAGAAAAAACAAAAATTCATGTGTTGAATAGAATAAATATTCATGTGTTGAATAGAAAAATAAATATTCATGTGTTGAATAGAAGTATAAAATCATTTGTTAAATAGAATAACGAAGTTTTTGAAATATATAAAGCCATGCTGGTTAGATTGACGCCATTTTGACATGAACGATATTTATATCGATTTTATTCATTTTTATAATGAATATTTAAGAGTAATTGATTTCAAAATATAATGTTTTGAAAATATTATCATTTGTATATCGATGAAATGGAATATTCAATCTTGATTCGAAATTGAATATGAAGTTGAAATTGTTTTGAAAACGAATTTTAAATGATTTATAAAATACGTTTTGAAAGGAAATCGACAATATATATATATATATATATATATATTATATGGCCTGAATAGAATGTGCCGCGCCGCGGCAGTTCACGATTTTCGACCATTGACTTCGAATTGACGTTGCGGGAGATCCGACCGTCGGATTCTCCTGAAACCGGAACCATTGGGTTCGTATCGAAAATAGATTTCTAACAAATATTAGAGATTTGAAATCTAACGTTGGATTTAGAATTATATCCAAATCAAATTTGGAAAAGGTCGCTGTAAGTGCAGTTCGATGGTCGTTGATGGAAATCGACTGTACGGGCCTTGTTAAAATTATTAAGAATAGTAATAATTTGTGTTAAATCATAAGAAATGATTTGTGAAGAATTGGGATGAAAATTTCCATATTTGAAAAGATAAAAATAGGTTTATATCGGAATGAACTAGTTTTGAACTAGAATTATAATTCCATTTATTTTTAAAATAAATAAATTGAATTTGAAATGGTTTTGAAAATAACCAGAATTTCCAATAAGTGAATTGGAATGGATTTGAATTGAAATTGTCTTTGGAATATTTCGATGTTGGATTTCGTGATTATACATATATTGTTATGGAATTTTGAAAGATATATTGATATCGTTATTTCCAATACGATATTTGTTGGTCGTAGAATTTGATATTGAATATAAGCTGGTATATTTTCTATTCAGAGCCTTATAGTTAATATCAAATGGGATTTGGGGTTTGTCGTGAATGGTGTCTTCACTAACACTGTTCTTAAACCCAGTTGAGAAAAAGATTAAATCTTTTTACTTAGATTTAATGAAGTGTACCAATTAAATGAGATTTAATTGGAATCGGAATGGAATGTGATTTTGGGTTTATAGCGAACCGTGTTTTAAATGACATTGGTTCTTTAACCCAGTTAAAGACAGGATGTGATTTCCCAAGTTAAATAATCATTGATAGTGATTATTGGGAAGATTAAAACTAAGTGGAGTTTAAATGAATCTTTAATTAGATTGAAGTGATCGAGAATGGGGTATTACCAGTGTTGCTCCACGCGATAGTTAAATCTTTAATTAGATTTGAACGTGAAATGGTAATTGAATTTACCAATAACACCGTGGTGTTAGATTTAAAGTATGACCAGTTTTACTTCATGGGATGAATAGGTTGTGTAACAACCCAAAAATGCGAGCTAGTTTAAAATTTTTATTTTGGCAACTTCGATGAATTTTGAACATATAAAATGAATTATTTTAAATAATAACGACGAGAAATTTATTTTGAATAGAATAGAATGTATATATTATATAGATCGTCGTTAGAATATAAATAATTATATATAATTATAAAAGGAATTGAAAATGGCGTGGTAGCTCGATATTTCGATTTCAAAATTCAATTGAACATACCAGGTGCAAAATAAACCAGATTTTAGTGAAACCAAAAATAATGGAATCTAATAGTGACTATCTTTCCAACGAACCCGAAAAATTGAAATTTCATAGCGGGAATCAAAAGATATGTCCAGTTGAAAATTCTGAATAATCGCTATGGAATTCAGTCCCTTAAAAATGGGAATTTTGCAAACAACCTCGGATTTCGACGAAACCACTTTTGTTGGATTCAGGATGTCTAATTATGGCTAGGTTCCAAATTTCATAATTTTTTGAATCAATATGTGAGCAGGGCAATGGAAAACGCGTTTGACCAATTTTAGTTGATTTTAATCGACTGGAAAATGGCCATTTTTCTAACGGTCTCAGAATTCGACGAAATTAGCTTTGTTAGGACCGTATCGTTAATACAAAGTTAGAAAATATTTTTCTGAAATTTTTCGAGTTAGTATGTGGCCCCGTAATTTAAAATGTGCGTTCAAATTCAATATATAGAGTTATATTTTGATTTTGATGAAAACTGATCGAAACGATCGAATCAGCCTGCGATACATATCCCATTGTGTTCGGAATGGGGGTAATTAGCTATGAACGACAGGCGGTGGGCATCGTTTAGAGGTCGAATAAAAAGTCAACTTTTTGAAATTAGATAATTAAAAAAATATTCTCTTCCCTCTCTCCCCTAATTTCCTCTCAGCCCCCTCCTCCCGGTGTTCATTTCGAAATCAAATCAAAAAAGAAAAGAAAAGAAGAGGACGGAGGGCGGAGCGGCCTCCTCCATCGCCGCTGCCACCGCCCAGGGCGGCGCCCTCCACCAGGAACCCCCTCCTCTCCTCTCACGCTCGATCCTCTCTCCTTCCCTTTCACTTCCTTCTCCAACTCGCAGAACACCCCGTCACCCCTACCTCCCTCCGCCAGGACCGCCGGAGCAGGCGCCACTCCGATCAAGCCCCTACCCCCTCTCTGCCTCGCGCTCACTCTCCTTATCCCCCTTCCTCCATACGCGGAAGCCCAAAACCGCACACCCCCCTTCAGCCCAGAACCCACCTCCACAAGCTCTAACCGGCCCCACTACCCCCTCCCTGACGCTGGTGATCCACCCTCCGACCACGACTCCCTAGCCCCCTTCGCTGAAAAAGTAAGTTTTATATTTATTTTATTTTTCTTTCTTAGATATATATGTATTAAAGGATTGTTTAAAAATATAGTTTCTCTAAAAAACATAGATTTTATTTTCAGTTTTCAACAATAAAGATTTGATTTTAAAAAAAACCATCAAGTATAGAAATTATTTTCAGTTTTTATGTATATAAATCATTATTTTTAAAAGGAGAAAGATCGTATTTTTAAAGGGGAAAAGACGGTATTTTTAAATATGAAAAGACGATATTTTTAAATATGAAAAGACGATATTTTTAAATATGAAAGTACGATATTTTTATATAAGTAGTGAACATAAAAATATAATTTTGATATAAGTAGTGAAATAAAAATATGATTTTTACTTCGATAAAAATATAATTTTTATAATATAGGAAGGTTAAAAATATAATTTTTATAATATAGGAAGGTTAAAAATATAATTTTTATTCGAGTAGTAAGTTAAAAATATAATTTTTATATAAGCAAGAAGTTCAAAATATAATTTTTATACTAGTGGCGTGTTAAAAATATGATTTTTATATAAGTCTGATAATAAAAATTCGATCTTTATATAAGAGGTAGAAATATAAAAATATAATTTTTATATAGAAAGAAGCGTTGTAAATATATGAAGTGAAATAAAAATTTGAACATTATTTTATCGTGAAGTAAAAAGAATATAAAAATGTGATTTTTATATATGTAGTGAATACGGGCAACAAAAGTGACAAAAGGCGAGAACAGTGATGATTTCCTACATTTGAAGTGTCGTGGAGTTGGGATAGCTTTGGTGAGAACTTCTCACTTTAAATTTCTTTTTCTAGTTATATATATATATACTAGGATGCAGACGGTGCTTAGCAGCACCCGACACCCGTCGTCCACAAACCATGGACGGCTTGTATGCTTGTTTGATGTGTTGTGAAATTTGTTTGTGATGTTGATGTAAAATCGATAATAAAATGTAGATGGTTAAAATAAATAAATTATCGTTAAAAATATATTTTTTAACGTGAATATGAATATAGTGAATGTGAACAAATAAATATTCATTTACAAACCGGACAGTTTGTTTATGTACATCTATTTGAATGATATTGATTGGGATGATAAATTTACACATCGCCCAACTGCACAAATAAAAATTTGTGTTTGTTGATTTGAAACCCCACACGGGTGTTGGGATGATATTTGGCGTACACTAATCCCAATTATTTAATTATATGTCGATCGATTGGTCGACAGACTGTGTAAGCATTAATTATTTATATTTAATGCTTATGCAGTTGTGTGGTGCACGTTGGATGATGGTTGAGTATTTGTTAGTGCTATTATATACATGTATTGGGTGAAATCCATATAATTAACATTATATGGTGATTGATTGGGTATCATTCCAATCGGGAAAATAATGAATATTATAAAAGAAAATTCATGTGTTGAATATAAAAATAGTCATGTGTTGAAACTATTTATGTGTTGAGTAAAATATTTTAACAATAAAATTTACATCTTTACGATTAGAACCTACTTTACGGTTGGAGTCTAATTAAAAATCAAACGATAGATACCATAATTTTATAAAATATATTACATAACAAAAATAGTCGTGTGTTGACAGTAATCATGTGTTGAGATTAGTCATGTGTTGAAAGAAATATTCATTTGTTGAATAGAATAATGAATTTATTGAAATATATAAAGCCGTGTTGATTAGAGTTGCGCTATTTTGACGTGAACGATATTTATATCGATTATATTCGTTTTTATAATGAATATAGAAAAGGTAGTGATTTCAAAATATAATGTTTTGAAAATATTATCATTTATATAGTAATGATATGAAATATTCAATTGTGATTTGAAAATGAATGTAGAGTTGAAATGATTTTGAAAACGAATTTTAAACGATTTATAAAATACATTTTTAAAAGAAAATCGACGAAATATATATAGTATATATATATTATATATATAATGGCCTGAATAGTACGCGCCGCGCCGCGGTAGTTCGTGAATTTCGACCATTGACTTCGAACGGACATTACGAGAGATCCGACCGTCGGATTCTCCTAAAACCGGAACCGTTAGGTTCGTATCGAAAAGAGATTTCCAATGAATATTAGAAATTTGAAATCTAACAGTTGGATTTGGAATTATGTCCAATCAAATTTGGAAAAGGTCGATGTAAGTGCAGTTCGATGGCCGTTGATGGAAATCGACTGTACGGGCCTTGATAAAACTATTAAAAATATTAATAATTTGTGTAAAATCATAATATATGAATTGGAAAGAACTGGGATGAAAAATTCCACATTTGAAAGGAGAAAAATATATTTTTGTCGAAATGAACTAGTTTTGAACTAGAATTAAAAATCAATTTATTTTTGAATTAAATAAATTGATATTGAATTGGTTTTAAAAATAATCAGAATTTCCAATATACGAATTGGAATGGATTTGAATCGAAATTGTCTTTGGAATATTTCGATGTTGAATTCCGTGATTTTACAGATATTGTTATGGGAATTTGAAAGATATATTTATATCGTTATTTCCAGTACGATATTTGTTGGTTTCAGAATTTGATATTGAATATAAGCCGGTATATTTTCTATTCAGAGCCTTATATTTAATATCAAATGTGATTTGGGTTTGTCGTGAATCGTGTTTAAGTGACATTGGTTCTTTAACCCAGTCAAAGACAGGATATTGAATTTTGAGAAGTTTAAAAATAAGAGGACCTTTAATGAATCTTTAATTAGATTGAAATGTGAATTGATAATTTAAATTATCAAATCTGAAAAGTGATCGAAGATGGAGTATCACCAGTTTTGCTCCAAAGCGATAGTTAAATCTTTAATTAGATTTGAACGTGAAATGGTAATTAACTTTACCGATAACACCGTGGTGTTAGATATGAAGTATTACCAGTTTTGCTCCATGGGATGAATAGGTTGGGATTGGGAAATAAAATAAATAATTACTTTGGTGTAGCTTGCTAATCCCGACTAGTTTGGAAAACCATAAATGGTTTGAAATGATATCCAAAGGAAGATTAAAGAATAAATTTAGAAGAATTTATCTTTGATAAAATTAATGGGAACCTTTCCCTAAGAATGTGATTTTGTGAATAAAAGAATATTCTGAATTGGAATGAGGCGTTTGTTGTGTTTGTGTAACATTTGTTTATCATATACGTGGGTTATTCAGAAAGGCCGGGTTTATACCCATTCTGAATAACCGATTCGACGAGATGTCGAAGATGAAGACGGTGGTTGAAGACCGGAAGTCTTCACATCGTTTGGGTGATTACTGATGATCTTGATTGGGTTGTACACCCAAGATGAGGGAATTAGTTGGTGATCATCCAGACGTACTTGGAGATGGATGTATATGCGAGAAAAGTGCCTCCGGTTTCGTTCAGACCCAGAACGAACTTGTAAATGGACCGTGTGTCTGACATTGGATTTTATTCTGTGTTGATTGATCTCTATTAAATATACATCTGTTTGGTGGCGGAGAATTTATTCTCTTGCTTAACGCCCGTCTCTGAGACGTACGAGCTCAGAGGTTGTATATCGATGGACATTAGTCGCATGGAGTGAATTGCCAGTGTGGCACGCGTAAGTGGCAATTGATCAAGGCTTCTGTTGAAAAGCAAAGTCTTGTGGTTGATGATCCAAGCATGGTCTGTGTGGCGTAGCTTTGTTTATAACGTGAATTCACGAGCCTCACACCTCGGTATGAGTCAAAAACAGGATAGTGACTGCAGGGAGAGCACGATGTTTCTTTCTAGTTAGGGTGGTGTCAGTGACCTACCAGCCCTGACATTTATATACTTTTCACCTGTGTGGTTGTTGGAATGCGAGGCACCTCGGATATAGGTCTGTAAGGACCGGGAGACGTGTGCTCAGGAATAACTAATCCTCCAAAGTTAGGTGAGGACCAGCCCTGAAGATCCAAGGATCATAGTGGGGTCCTGAGACATTTTCTAGAGTGTCTCGAATCGGAGAGGAGCTTGCCCCTTGCCTCGACTCATGATAGAAATTCAATTTCCAATACGTGATATTGCGGTTTTAATTGTAGAACTAGTATGGCGACATGATATATGGTACCCATGTCGTCTATGATTGATATTTATGATTGAAAAATGTTTTGACACTATACACTTATAATAGTATCAAATGATTTGTTTTAAACGTACCAAGCATGTTTGGCTATTATAAGGGAAAACCCTATCCTCCGGCTTGCGTTGCACTGTGTTATGGGACCTGGGACTTATAATAGCTTCATTTTTTCCAAAAAGCATTGCGCTGTTTTGTTACGTGCACTAGTGTTCTTGGGAGGAAACCCGTTCCGTGTTATACGGCGTGGTCCCTTGAATCACTCTCTTTTAAAGTAAAGTTTTAAATAACTGTTTTAGTTCTCACACCAGTCCCATGACTGACCTGGAGTTTATTGTTTTAACCTAAACTCTGGGTGCCCCTATTTTCCACACGGGCAGCTAGTAGTTTTGATTTTGCAGATTTATATTCACAGGATCCTGATTTACAGCTGGAACGATGCTCGAAAAGCTCTGTATCCGTGCATTACTTCTAGTTGTGCTTTTGTATTATTTTCCACTGCGATGTATTTAAATGTAATTTAAATCTCTGATATTTTTTATGTAACATTTATTCATACTCTGTATATTCTTGTATTCTGATTGAATTGTTGTAATAAACAATGAAATGTTCTTCTGTCTGCGTTCTGATTTGTCTTGTCCTCAACGCAATCCGGGCTTTCCTTCACAGGGAAGTTCGGGTCGTGTCAGAGTGGCCAGAGCTTTTGTTTACAGAGCTCGAGAACAAGACACATTAGAACCGAACGGAATTCATCAGATATTGGATTAGTAATATCCAATGAGAATGACTCGTTAGCGATAGGATCAATAGTATCCTAGAACGAGTGTAGAGTATGTTTATAAATAAAACAAATTTTGTTTTGAAATTTAAATCGTTTTATACGTATGTGAATATTTATTTATATTGAATTTGGACAATCCAATATATAAAGATTTTGCATATACGCATCATGAACGTATATTCGAAGTTTTAATATACTGGATAGATATAGAATCACATTCTAGACACCCGGAGATGGTTCTGATGATTGATCGATCATCATCAGAACTTATGTTCGTGTTTCGAAGGTGTGATATCTATATATTTCCATCAGACTAGTGTGAGAACCAAAAGTTATATAGATAGATATATTGTTGTGATTTGGCATCAAAAATGTGATTTTTTGTATATGTATCGAAATTATGAATTTGAAACGTTAATTCACTAATTGATTGATGGTTGTGTAGTTTGATTATTTGTTTGCTAATTTTGAACCATTATGCCTAATTGAATCAAATATTGAATTGTATTGAGAATTAGTCGCATTTGCTTGCATATACATGTACTTACATTGAACAGGTCATAGCAAGGAGGCTAGAGCAGAAGAATAAAATTTGTTTGCCCGACAAATAGGTACATGTTTATCATAATTTACTGTTTTGTTTGGGTGATGATGATTTTATGAGCCGATTGGCTAGCCGTTTGGCTTTTTCCTTTTTTTTTTTGGGATCGGAGGGCCTGTATGGCAATTTCGGGATTTTCCCGGTGCTTCCGGTGCAGGGGAGGTTATGGCGAAATTTTTCGAAAATTAAGGGTGTTAGCCAAATTTTTGAAAAATTTGAAAAGTTCTTAGAAATTGAAAAGTTGAAGAACTTAAGCCGTAATGAAAATAATGGAAGTTGAGTTTATTAATTAAACAACTTTCGGCTTCGTTCCTTTTCGGGGACGGAAAGTTTTAAGTGGGGGAGAATGTAACAACCCGGAAATGCGAGCCAGTTTAAAAATTTTATTTCGGCGAATTTAGCCAAGTTTGAATATTTAAAATGAATTATTTTAAATAATATCGAAGAGAAATTTATTTTTAATAGAATTAGAACGTATATATTTGTATAGGTCGTCGTTAGAATATAATAATTATATATAATTATAAAAGGAATTGAAAATGGCGCGGTGGTTCGATAATTCGATTTCAAATTTCAAATGAATGTACCAGGTGCAAAATAAACCGGATTTTAGTGAAACCAAAAATATTTGAATCTAATTGTGACTATCTTTCCAACAAATCCGAAAAATTGAAATTTCATAGCGGGAATCAAAAGATATGCCCAGTTGAAAATTCAGAATAGTCGCTATGGAATTTCGGCCCTTAAAAATATCCATTTTGCAAACGACCTCTGATTTCGATGAAACCACTTTTGTTGGATCCGTGATGTCAAATTATTGCATGATTCCAATTTTCATAATTTTCCGATTCAATATGTGAGCGTGGCAAAGGAAAACGCGTTTGACCAGTTTTAGTTGATTTTAATCGACTGGAAAATGGTCATTTTTCCAACGGTCTCAGAATTCGACGAAACTAGTTTTGTTAGCGCCGTGTCGTCAATACGAAGTTAGAAAATATTTTTGGGAAATTTTCAAGTTAGTATGTGACCCCGGTAAATTGAAATGTGCGTTCAAATTCAATATTTAGATTTATATTTTGTTTTTGACGAAAACTGATCGAAACAATCGAATCAGCTTACGATACATATCCCATTGTGTTCGAAATGGGGGTAATTAGCTATGGACGACAGGCGGTGGGCCTCGTTTAGAGGTCGAAAATAAAAGTTGCTTTTTGGGTGGATTAAAACAAATTAAATAATATAAATATTATATATGATCTCATTTTTCCTTTCTCTCTCCCCTCACTTCCCTACCCGACAGTTTTCAGAAGAAAAGAAAAAAAACAAATGCGCCGCTCCATATCGCGATGGCCACCGCCCCCACCGCCATTCACCGTGCCGCCTCCCCTGTCTTCTTCCTCCTCCGCAACTCCCCCGCAACCCCCTCCTCTCCTCTGAGATCCGCCGCCCCCATAAACCCTTGAGCCACCAAAACCGCCACCGCCAGTCGCTCCACAGCCCGCCACCACAGCTCCGACCCCCTGAAGCCCTCCACCTCCAATGAACTTCGATTTCCACCCCCCTTCAAACGATGTAAGCTTTATTTTGTGTTATTTATTATTTTCTTTCTTTATATAATGTAAATAAGTTTTAAAATTAAAAATATATCAGTTTTATATATAGTATGATATTGAAAGGGATAAAAATACAATTTTTAATTATGTTGAAGGATAAGAATATAATTTTTATAATATAGAGAAGTTAAAAATATAATTTTTATTATATAGAAAGGTTAAAGATATAATTTTTATATTATAAAAAGAATAAAATATTAATTTTAGCATATGTGAAGTATAAAAATATAATCTTTTATATTGTAGGAGTATAAAAATATAATTTTTATATGGGTAAGATAGTAAAAATATCATCTTTATAAATATAGCGAAATAAAAATCTGATTTTTATTATATGAGAAATAATATATAAGAATTGATTTTTACCAAAAGAAAAACTATATCTTTAAAGTATAAAGATTATATTTTATATTAAAAAAGGCAAAATCTTTATATTTAAAAAGGAAAAATCTTTATATTTAAAAAGGCAAAATCTTTATATTTAAAAAGGCAAAATCTTTATATCTAAAAAGGCGAAATCTTTATATTTGAAAAGGCGAAATCTTTATATTTGAAAAGGCGAAATCTTTATATAGAGAATAACATGATAGAAATATAATCTTTATTGTATGAGCAACGATGTAAAAATAGAATTTTTATGTATATAGTAACGATGTAAAATAGAATTTTTATCTATATAGTAGCGGTGTAAAAATATAATTTTTATCCATATATAGTGATTATAAAAATATGGTTTTTATATATGTAGTGGCTACGGGCAGCGAAAGTGACAAAAGGCGAGAACAACGAAGATTTCTACATAAGAAGAGTCTAGGCGTTTGGATTTAGCTTTGGTGAGAACTTCTCACTTTAAATTTCTTTTTCTAGTTATATATATATACTAGGATGCAGACGGTGTTTAGTAGCACCTGACACCCGTCGTCCACAGACCATGGACGGCTTGTTTGTTTAGTTAATTGTTGGGTGATTAATTCATTTGTTTGGTTGATAAATTTGATTTAATCGATTGTGTGATGTGGAATAAAATAAAATATTTATATAGTTAAAAATATTTTATCGTTAAAAATATAATTTTTAACGTGAATGTGAATAAATAAATATTCATTTACAAACCGGACGGTTTGTTTATGTACACCTATTTGAAGGACATTGATTGGGACGATAAATTTTACACATCGCCCAACTGCAAAAATAAAAATCTGTGTTTGTTGATTTGAAACCCCACACAGGTATTGGGATGAAATATGGTATACACTAATCCCAATAATTAGTTGTGTGTCAATCGTTTGATTGACAGGCTGTGTAAGCGTTAATTATTTATATTTAATGGTTATGCAGTTGTGTAGTGCACTTTGGATGATGGTTGATTGGTTATCGTTGCTATTATATACATGTGTTGTATGGAACCCATATAATTAACGTTATATGGTAATTGATTGGGCCTCATTCCAATTGGAAAAATAAAGAATATTATAAATTATAAATATTCATGTGTTGAATAGAATAAATAGTCATGTGTTGACGATGTTCATCTTGCAGTCATGATGGGGGGTTCTCGCTTCGCGGTTTGGTGGCGAACGGGAGACTCTTACCCCCACATGTCCCTTGCGGGGGTTGGTTAGGCAGTGGCCGGGAGGCTCGAGAGGGTCACTGTAAAACAATTGTACTGGGGGACCAATGACAGCCACGGTGGGTTTTACCTGCTGCTTTGGGGGATGAAGGGATGGTTGCAAAGCCTACCGGATTTCGTCGGGCTATGTCAGAGTGGTATCAGAGCTTTGGTTTACAGAGCTCGAGAACAAGACACATTAGAACCATACGAAAGAATTCATCAGATATTGGATTAGTAATATCCAATTAGAATGACTCGTTAGAGATAGGATCAGCAGTATCCTAGAACGAGTGTGAAGAGTATATTTTTCAAATCGAAACAACATTGTTTTGAAAATTTAAACCCTTTTATACGTATTTGAATATTTATTTATATTGAATTTGGACAATCCAATATATAAAGATTTTGCATATACGCGTCATGAACGTATATTCGAAGTTTTAATATACTGGATAGATATAGAATCACATTCTAGACACCCGGAGATGGTTCTGATGATTGATCGATCACCATCAGAACTTATGTTCGTGTTACGAAGGTGTGATTTCTATATATTTCCATTAGACTGGTGTGAGAACCAAAATTAGATAGGTTTATTGTTGTGATTTGGCATCAAAAACATGATTTTTGTATATGTAGCAAAATTATCACTCTGAAACATTAATTCACTAATTGATTGATGGTTGTGTTGTTTGTTTATTTGGTTGACAATTTTGAACCATTACGCCTAATTGAATCAAATATTGAATTGTACTGAAAATGATCGCATTTGCTTGCATATACATGTACTTACATTGAACAGGTCATAGCAAGGAGGCTAGAGCAGAGAATAAAATTGTATGCCCGACAAATAGGTACACGTTTACCATAATTTAATGTTTTGTTTGGGTGATGATGATTTTATGAGCCGATTGGCTAGCCGCTTGGCTTTTTCTTTTTCTTTTTGAGATCAGAGGGCCTGTATGGCAATTTCGGGATTTTCCCTGTGCTCCCGGTGCAGGGGAGGTTATGGCGAAATTTAGGGTGTTAGCCAATTTTTTGAAAATTTTGAAAAGTTCTTAGAAACTGAAAAGTTGAAGAACTTAAGCCATAAAGAAAATAAAGGAAGTTGAGTTGATTTGTAAAACAACTTTCGGCTTCGTTCCTTTTCAGGGACGAAAAGTTTTAAGTGGGGGAGATTGTAACAACCCGGAAATGCGAGCCAGTTTAAATTTTTTATTTTGGCAACTTCGATGAATTTTGAACATATAAAATGAATTATTTTAAATAATAACGACGAGAAATTTATTTTGAATAGAATAGAATGTATATATTATATAGATCATTGTTAGAATATAAATAATTATATATAATTATAAAAAGAATTGAAAATGGCGCGGTAGTTCGATATTTCGATTTCAAAATTCAATTGAACATACCGGGTGCAAAATAAACCGGATTTTAGTGAAACAAAAAATAATGGAATCTAATTGTGACTATCTTTCCAACGAACCCAAAGAATTGAAATTTCATAGCGGGAATCAAAAGATATGTCTAGTTGAAAATTCTGAATAGTCGCTATGGAATTCAGGCCCTTAAAAATGGGAATTTTGCAAATGACCTCGGATTTCGACGAAACCACTTTTGTTGGGTCCGGGATATCTAATTATGGCTAGGTTCCAAATTTCATAATTTTTCGAATCATTATGTGAGCGCGGCAAAGGAAAACGCGTTTGACCAATTTCAATTGAATTTAATCGACTGGAAAATGGCCATTTTTTCTAACGGTCTCAGAATTCGACGAAATTAGTTTTGTTAGGACTGTATCATCAATACGAAGTTAGAAAATATTTTTCAGGAATTTTTCGAGTTAGTATGTGGCCCCGGTAATTTAAAATGTGCGTTCAAATTCAATATACATAGTTATATTTTGATTTTGAGAAAACGATCAAATCAGCCTGCGATACATATCCCATTGTGTTCGGAATGGGGGTAATTAGCTATGAACGACAGGCGGTGGGCCTCGTTTAGAGGTCGAATAAAAAGTCAACTTTTTGAAATTAAATAATTAAATAAATAATAAAAAAAAACTCTTCCCTCTCTCCCCTTATTTCCTCTTAGCCCCCCCCCCCCCCCCCCCCCCCGTGTTCATTTTGAAATGAAATCAAAAAAAAAAAGAGGACGGCGGAGTGGCCTCCTCCATCGCCGCTGCCACCGCCCAGGGCGGCGCCCTCCACCAGGACCCCCTCCTCTCCTCTCGCGCTCGATCCTCTCTCCTTCCCTTTCACTTCCTTCTCCAACTCGCAGAACACCCCGTCACCCCTACCTCCCTCCGCCAGGACCGCCGGAGCAGGCGCCACTCCGATCAAGCCCCTCCCCCCTCTCTGCCTCGCGCTCACTCTCCTTATCCCCCTTACTCCATACGCGGAAGCCCAAAACCGCACACCCCCCTTCAGCCCAGAACCCGCCTCCACAAGTGTAACACCCCGCCTCCGCTAGGGTCACTCACAAAGGAATGCACTAGCTTTAGAGGGGCATTATTGGTAAACATGCCCAGAAATATCACAAGACAGAACATATAAAAATAGCGGAAGTAAAATCAAACTTTCATAACATGAATAAATAAGGTCTAAAGCCTTTTACATCAGAGCACATCAAAACCTGTCTTGCAATAGTAAAGAAGCATAAAGACATTTTCATAAATTATTCCCCAAGTAAAAACAGTAAAATATCCATTAGCCAAGAAAAGTCCAAGCCATCCATGATGACCTTCAAGCAGAAGAAGTCCGAACTAAACAACAGTATTTCCTCCCTGTAACCTGGGGGGAAACGGAAGAAAAGAGGCGAAACAAAACGGGTCAGTCAAAAAGACTGAGTAAGCCCTATCTACTATTAGCATAAAAACTAGTAAAGTTAACTGACATGAGAAACTGAGATGAACATAAGCATGATGACAAGATAAATAAGCTAAATCAAAATAACAGGTTGAACTACTGAACTCAGATAAACTAAGGTGTCATGATAAATTACGATGTCAAGATAAAACAAGGTATCACATCGTCAGGTTTCTATCAAGTATAATATCCCCAAGATATCTATCACGTATAACGTCCCATGATATCTATCCTGCATTTTAGCTCTGCACCTACCGTACTAGTATCCCCACCGTGTCATGTGTTACCCAAGAATGACCCTCACTCAAAAGTCGTGTAATGGTCCATGTCAACCTAATATATCGCATATATAGGTTACTCAACTTGTATGTTTTATTCCATGTAAATGTTCAGTCCCTTGCCGTAGACCATACGGGCTTTCCCATGAGATTCTACATTACTTTAACATAGTTCCATGATCCTTAAGATCGGTTTGGACTGTTACCCTAAACCTAGCTAGGGTCTTCCAACATGAATTATCGTTTGTACAACTAGGACTTATGCTACCTAGGGCCACTAGGGATTATGCTTACCTATTGCACGTTTTCGTATCTCGGTTTTGGTTCAACCACCCAGGGCCACTGGGATTTACGCTAACCGTCAACCGCGCCCTTTTTCCCACGCATTCATCGTGAATCGTTTTCCATGACTGTATGCACATGTATCACATCGTGCCATCCGAGTCCTGTCACAGGGAAGATCGAGAAATACAGGACTCGGTCGGGAGCTTTCGATTTATCTGCCGATGCAGATGCTAAGGTCTGTTTTTCTATACGTGGCTATGGTCCCACGCGACCCCTACCTCAACTAGTGAAAGACAAGACAGGATAAATCATGTATGAGAACACACTACTGGCCAACCCACAATCCTAGCCTTACCGCAACCATAATTAGATAGCAATTATGGTCTATTGGGTGTTCTCTGCCTTTCCGTACGTACACGCTTGACCAAAGATGGTAGGTAGCCTGACGAAATGCTATCTAGGGTACGACCGTGTATCGTCGACTATCCCCTATCCATCCCCGTCTTTAGGTCGCTCGTATAGCAACCAAGGCATACTCTTGGTTCTTCTAACGCAGACCTTAACCTCTCATGAGCCTAGTATAATCACCTGGCAGCTCATAGAGGGATACCAAGAATATCCTCACGTTCCCCGAGGCTGCTGCTTCGTTACCCAGTTCGCTGGAGCCTTTATCTAAATCAGATACTTGCTCCTACTCGTATACTTAAACGATGACCTACCGTACCAGGTTACTCATCTATCTATGAACTGGTCTAAATTTCCTTGACTAAGAATCATTACTTAGTTATTCTTCAACTAAGGTTTACCACTTAGCATTGTTCCCGTTATCCTTGTTAACTACGGTTATCCACCTAATCCTCATAACTAGGGTTTACATAAATGACTTAAGTGTCACTTAAGTTCATGACTTAACCCGTCTACAATTCCTGTCAAAATTGGCTAAGTATCCAAGTTCAAGGCATAACCCTACAAACCATGCTCAAGTTGGTTAAGTATATTAAGCAATTCACGACTTAACCTCGTCCAATTATCATTCTAGATTGGTTAAGTATATATTAACTTGACCCTATCAATTTACTTAGTCAAATCGGTCAAGTGTATTCAAGCGATTCGTGACTTAGCCTTATCATGTTTTCACGTTATATTGGTTAAGTATTGGTTAACTTAACCACAATAAATTAACGAGTTAGATTGGATAAGTATAGGTCACTTAACCACATCAATTCATCATGTTTAGATTAGTTAAGTGTTTAACTTAACCCCATTAAACTACCAAGTGGGATTAATTAAGTCTAGGCTAACTTAACCCCATCCGATTTCCATGTTTAGACTAGTTGAGTCTAATCTTAACCCCATTCATTAACCTTATTTTTTGGTTAAGCGTCATTAAGAAAACTTACTTAACCTTACCAAGTTATCGCGTTGGATTTATTAAGTGTTGGTTAACTTAACCCCATCCACTAGTCATATAAAAATGGTTAAGTGTCATTAGGCAAATCAAGTTACTTAACCTACCCAACCTTGTCATGTTTTGTTAAGTATCATTAGCCTAATCAAATTACTTAACCCATTTGTCCATGTCATATTTGGTTAAGAGTCATTAATCAAATTAACTTAACCCTATCATGTGGCATTAATTACTTAATGCACCTTCACCTCTCACATTAGACTTTGTTGTGGTTACTAGTTAAGCCGGTCGGTTCCGGGTAGCTTTACACCACAACTTGGTCTAACCTCGGGTTCAAGCACAACATGACCAACTTCTCACATTGGGTCCTATTGTTTGCAACTACTAGTTAGGCCGGTCGGTTCCGGGTAGTTTTACGTTGCAAACTCAACCCAACCTCGAGTTGGCCACACTTATATTATCTAAGTGTCATGTCCATCATGTTTCCCAAAACATGTTACAAGTTTTCAAGCATTTGGGTAGACCTAACTTAATAGGTAAATTCCCAAAGGGTAGACCTAACTTAATAGGTAAATTCCCAAGCTTATGTTTTTATGCATACTTACATGTCAACTTCCACGTTATATTTCAAGTCATGTTTTCAAGTTGTATTTTCATGTCATTAGAAATTACCCATAACATAACCCAACGCTTTTAAACTCGCATATACGTTCGCGACAACGTAATGGATTAAAAGAAGAGACTTGGCAAAGGCATGACAAAAATGGATATTAAGCCACAAGTTAATCATGGTGGCAAATGAGGCACAAATGTGTTCATTAACTTGCATGTTACATTCTTAAGCCTCAAAACATGCATAAACCCAAACTTGGCACATAAGCGAATCATGGTGACAAAAGATATGGAATGATGACTAGTAACTCGCATCTATCATCATATAAGGGTTATGACTTCATATGCAAGTTGACATAAAGGTTATGAGGGTTCCCATGTTGCCTAATGCAACATTTCAACATAAAGGTTGTAGCTTTTAGCTCACAAGATCAAGATAATGACTTCATAAACTTGAATGACATGATAACATGTATCATACTCAATGATCAAACCCAAACTTGCAACATGAACATTTAACTTCATAGTTAATATCTAAGAGTAGGGAAAGGGCTTACATTGCTATGAAGGCACAAAAGATATGACAAAGCCCTTATGCAATCAAATAGACCCAAAATGCAAGCTCTAACATAAAAACCCTTGAGCCAAAATGATCAAAACCCTTGCTTTATGATGCAAAGATAGAAACTTGACTTGAATGCAAGCTAATGACACTCATACAAGCTTGAAAACACTTGTATGCATGGAAAATCTCTCATAGAAACCATTTAGAAGTTTTATGAAGAGAGTGGAGGCCATGAGAGGTAAAATTTTGCCATAGTTTAGTTGCATGAATGAATAATGAGGATTTAGGATAGGTTAGGGTCTTATTTATAGATTAGGCAAGTGTTTTAGGCCATAGGATTAAACCTAGATTCAATCCAAGCCATCAAAGCATGTCTTGGGGAAGAAGTCAAGTGTAGGAACCATCTAGGGCCTTTAGATTAAAGATGAACCATGAGAACCATCCAAATGCAAAATCTGCATTTGAGCGAATCGGCCCACGGGTTGATAGCCAAACACCCTGGATTAACCCCTAGTCGACCCAGCAAGCTCGGGTCGACCTCAAAAATCGGCCGGTTCGGTTATTCCCCTCTCCCAATTCGTTGTTTTGAACATTTTTGCATATTTATTTATTTAATTTTCAAATATATATATATATATCAATATATATATATTTCTCTGCGCAACCCATTTCACTTAATTAAGTATACTTTAATTTGGGAATTTTTCGTGAAACTTCGTGAGGCCATATCTTGGTCATACGGACTCCGATTCTCGAAAACTCAGACTCTATTTCGCGTATTTTTCCGAGACGAACGCAATGGCATAGCCCATTTTACTTGATTCAGAATTTAAAATTAAATTCTGCCTTGATTCTCGTCTTAACACGTTATCGAAAAATACGGGTTGTTACATTCTCCCCACCTTTTAGGATTTCGTCCCCGAAATCTCCAAGTTAGGAAGAACATATCCTACCATCCATCATCCATCTACTCAAAACATATTCCACAAGCAACCATTGTCCTTAGATGATTTCTAATGCTGTATGAATATATGCAAAACGTGTGTGTACATGTTCCTTAGCTAATGCTAATGATCAGGCCTGAATAATCTTTCTAATGCAAAATATGTATAGTGCCATGAATCCAACATGTATGCAAATAGTCCTAGTCATATAGATACTATATGCGTGCACAATCATTCATTCATATGCAACAACCGCATGATAATACATTCAATTTAATCCATAAACAAGTATAAATACTCGTGCATATACAATATGAAATGTGACCGAGTCGAGCTAGTATCTAATGTGTATTCGCGCATCCACGAGCAACCACATGCAACCACTTGCAACCATATCAATCATAACATGTTTCAAATACATGTTTACATCCATAGGGTTCTACCTAGAATTCCCTGAAACAGGGCCGAGAAGATAAACAAGACAAACTCCTTACGGGGTTTGTAACAGAAAGTAGGACCGAGAGGATGTCCACAAAAGATAACCTACAAGTAAGCTCTATAGAAACAGGGATCAAGGATATACTCCCAAAAAGAGATATCATGCGTGTATCTAGTCTTTGACCATCAAAGTCGTATTTCCTCGGGCTTACTTCCATTGTGCCTTGACCGCCCTTTAACTTCGCGATTTCGTAGCTTCTTATTTCCTGCTTCCATAACATGAGCTGAAACTCATTTCTTCGTCGCCTCTCGTTCCACTTACACTTATCCTTTTTCTAGAATACTTGGCGCAAACATGACTGCGTACTCATGATCTCATGCAAGCTTTCCAAAATTCACTAGTGAATCTTGGATCTCGTTTATATACTATAAGGCATTCCATGTAGAAGAACTTTCTCTTGAAAGTAAACAGATGTCAATCAGGTTATCATGCGCACTTACTAGGGTGATCTCTATAACCCATGCATAAATGAAGTAAACCATCCGTCTTATTGGCGAACACCACTCGATCGGGCTTCAAATTTCCAATAAAGGCATCAAGGGATTCTAAGTAACTTGTCATGACAGAACCTCAAAAAGGTTACCCGATACTTCGAGGGCATTACCAAGGCTAGTCAAAAGGTCTAACTACCCTCCTATCAAAACCGAGAGTGGCACCCCCTACTGGATAACCACTTCATCCCTAAAATCCATCCATATCTTATAAACATAAGCATTATTTCCAAACTCAACACTTGGCATAGACATTCCCAAATCCAAACAAGTCATGTATAAATGGACTGATTCTCCAATAGGACTTTGAGACAAAAATGGGATTCTCTATTACGTTAGTACTTAAGGTGCAGAGACTCAACTACCGAAGCGGACTTAAATGATGCGGGGATCAAAACAAAGTCTTGGCGGGATGATAGAAAAGAATAACTAGATCTTCAACAAGGATGTTATCCCCCTACTCAGGTACTCTAGTGAGGGTATACAACGATGATCTTGTCCTTGTCCCACAATACTTAACTATCCGTCCCGTTTCACCATACCAAAGATACTTTCTCGTCATGGGTTTCATTGTTCATCTTTCTCCTTCCTTTAAGGACTAAGCCATACCAACAAGTTGCTCATCCTTATGCTCGTATCCTTTATCCTCTTTCTCACTATCCTTTCTTATAACGCGACCACTGGTCTCTTGAAAACCACCTCCATCGCATGGAAAGCACTTTCGTAGATAGAAAAGACTAGTCGCAGTTAAAACCACTGTGACTACAGATGGAGGAAAGAAAGGAGAAGAGATTCAATTAAGGAAACAAGGATAGTGCTAATGGCCTTTGGGGAATAGCCTTTTTCTTTTAAAAGAAAATTTTCTTGAAAAAATGCTTCTTTGTAAACGATTTTCAAATAGTTTTCAGAAGGTCTTTAAAAACTTTTGCCCAGTCTGGTAAACCTGGCTCTGATACCACGTGTAACACCCCGCCTCCGCTAGGGTCACTCACAAAGGAATGCACTAGCTTTAGAGGGGCATTATTGGTAAACATGCACAGAAATATCACAAGACAGAACATATAAAAATAGCGGAAGTAAAATCAAACTTTCATAACATGAATAAATAAGGTCTAAAGCCTTTTACATCAGAGTACATCAAAACCTGTCTTGCAATAGTAAAGAAGCATAAAGACATTTTCATAAATTATTCCCCAAGTAAAAATAGTAAAGTAGCCATTAGCCAAGAAAAGTCCAAGCCATCCATGATGACCTTCAAGCAGAAGAAGTCCGAACTAAACAACAGTATTTCCTCCCTGTAACCTGGGGGGGAAACGGAAGAAAAGAGGCGAAACAAAACGGGTCAGTCAAAAAGACTGAGTAAGCCCTATCTACTATTAGCATAAAAACTAGTAAAGTTAACTGACATGAGAAACTGAGATGAACATAAGCATGAGGACAAGATAGATAAGCTAAATCAAAATAACAGGATGAACTACTGAACTCAGATAAACTAAGGTGTCATGATAAATTACGATGTCAAGATAAAACAAGGTATCACATCGTCAGGTTTCTATCAAGTATAATATCCCCAAGATATCTATCACGTATAACGTTCCATGATATCTATCCTGCATTTTAGCTCTGCACCTACCGTACTAGTATCCCCACCGTGTCATGTGTTACCCAAGAATGACCCTCACTCAAAAGTCGTGTAATGGTCCATGTCAACCTAATATATCGCATATATAGGTTACTCAACTTGTATGTTTTATTCCATGTAAATGTTCAGTCCCTTGCCGTAGACCATACGGGCTTTCCCATGAGATTCTACATTACTTTAACATAGTTCCATGATCCTTAAGATCGGTTTGGACTGTTACCCTAAACCTAGCTAGGGTCTTCCAACATGAATTATCGTTTGTACAACTAGGACTTATGCTACCTAGGGCCACTAGGGATTACGCTTACCTATTGCACGTTTTCGTATCTCGGTTTTGGTTCAACCACCCAGGGCCACTGGGATTTACGCTAACCGTCAACCGCGCCCTTTTTCCCACGCATTCATCGTGAATCGTTTTCCATGACTGTATGCACATGTATCACATCATGCCATCCGAGTCCTGTCACAGGGAAGATCGAGAAATACAGGACTCGGTCGGGAGCTTTCGATTTATCTGCCGATGCAGATGCTAAGGTCTGTTTTTCTATACGTGGCTATGGTCCTACGCGACCCCTACCTCAACTAGTGAAAGACAAGACAGGATAAATCCTGTATGAGAACACATTACTAGCCAACCCACAATCCTATCCTTACCGCAACCATAATTAGATAGCAATTATGGTCTATTGGGTGTTCTCTGCCTTTCCGTACGTACACGCTTGACCAAAGATGGTAGGTAGCCTGACGAAATGCTATCTAGGGTACGACCGTGTATCGTCGACTATCCCCTATCCATCCCCGTCTTTAGGTCGCTCGTATAGCAACCAAGGCATACTCTTGGTTCTTCTAACGCAGACCTTAACCTCTCATGAGCCTAGTATAATCACCTGGCAGCTCATAGAGGGATACCAAGAATATCCTCACGTTCCCCGAGGCCGCTGCTTTGTTACCCAGTTCGCTGGAGCCTTTATCTAAATCAGATACTTGCTCCTACTCGTATACTTAAACGATGACCTACCGTACCAGGTTACTCATCTATCTATGAACTGGTCTAAATTTCCTTGACTAAGAATCATTACTTAGTTATTCTTCAACCAAGGTTTACCACTTAGCATTGTTCCCGTTATCCTTGTTAACTACGGTTATCCACCTAATCCTCATAACTAGGGTTTACATAAATGACTTAAGTGTCACTTAAGTTCATGACTTAACCCGTCTACAATTCCTGTCAAAATTGGCTAAGTATCCAAGTTCAAGGCTTAACCCTACAAACCATGCTCAAGTTGGTTAAGTATATTAAGCAATTCACGACTTAACCTCGTCCAATTATCATTCTAGATTGGTTAAGTATATATTAACTTGACCCTATCAATTTACTTAGTCAAATCGGTCAAGTGTATTCAAGCGATTCGTGACTTAGCCTTATCATGTTTTCACGTTATATTGGTTAAGTATTGGTTAACTTAACCACAATAAATTAACGAGTTAGATTGGATAAGTATAGGTCACTTAACCACATCAATTCATCATGTTTAGATTAGTTAAGTGTTTAACTTAACCCCATTAAACTACCAAGTGGGATTAATTAAGTCTAGGCTAACTTAACCCCATCCGATTTCCATGTTTAGACTAGTTGAGTCTAATCTTAACCCCATTCGTTAACCTTATTTTTCGGTTAAGCGTCATTAAGAAAACTTACTTAACCTTACCAAGTTATCGCGTTGGATTTATTAAGTGTTGGTTAACTTAACCCCATCCACTAGTCATATAAAAATGGTTAAGTGTCATTAGGCAAATCAAGTTACTTAACCTACCCAACCTTGTCATGTTTTGTTAAGTATCATTAGCCTAATCAAATTACTTAACCCATTTGTCCATGTCATATTTGGTTAAGAGTCATTAATCAAATTAACTTAACCCTATCATGTGGCATTAATTACTTAATGCACCTTCACCTCTCACATTAGACTTTGTTGTGGTTACTAGTTAAGCCGGTCGGTTCCGGGTAGCTTTACACCACAACTTGGTCTAACCTCGGGTTCAAGCACAACATGACCAACTTCTCACATTGGGTCCTATTGTTTGCAACTACTAGTTAGGCCGGTCGGTTCCGGGTAGTTTTACGTTGCAAACTCAACCCAACCTCGAGTTGGCCACACTTATATTATCTAAGTGTCATGTCCATCATGTTTCCCAAAACATGTTACAAGTTTTCAAGCATTTGGGTAGACCTAACTTAATAGGTAAATTCCCAAAGGGTAGACCTAACTTAATAGGTAAATTCCCAAGCTTATGTTTTTATGCATACTTACATGTCAACTTCCACGTTATATTTCAAGTCATGTTTTCAAGTTGTATTTTCATGTCATTAGAAATTACCCATAACATAACCCAACGCTTTTAAACTCGCATATACGTTCGCGACAACGTAATGGATTAAAAGAAGAGACTTGGCAAAGGCATGACAAAAATGGATATTAAGCCACAAGTTAATCATGGTGGCAAATGAGGCACAAATGTGTTCATTAACTTGCATGTTACATTCTTAAGCCTCAAAACATGCATAAACCCAAACTTGGCACATAAGCGAATCATGGTGACAAAAGATATGGAATGATGACTAGTAACTCGCATCTATCATCATATAAGGGTTATGACTTCATATGCAAGTTGACATAAAGGTTATGAGGGTTCCCATGTTGCCTAATGCAACATTTCAACATAAAGGTTGTAGCTTTTAGCTCACAAGATCAAGATAATGACTTCATAAACTTGCATGACATGATAGCATGTATCATACTCAATGATCAAACCCAAACTTGCAACATGAACATTTAACTTCATAGTTAATATCTAAGAGTAGGGAAAGGGCTTACATTGCTATGAAGGCACAAAAGATATGACAAAGCCCTTATGCAATCAAATAGACCCAAAATGCAAGCTCTAACATAAAAACCCTTGAGCCAAAATGATCAAAACCCTTGCTTTATGATGCAAAGATAGAAACTTGACTTGAATGCAAGCTAATGACACTCATACAAGCTTGAAAACACTTGTATGCATGGAAAATCTCTCATAGAAACCATTTAGAAGTTTTATGAAGAGAGTGGAGGCCATGAGAGGTAAAATTTTGCCATAGTTTAGTTGCATGAATGAATAATGAGGATTTGGGATAGGTTAGGGTCTTATTTATAGATTAGGCAAGTGTTTTAGGCCATAGGATTAAACCTAGATTCAATCCAAGCCATCAAAGCATGTCTTGGGGAAGAAGTCAAGTGTAGGAACCATCTAGGGCCTTTAGATTAAAGATGAACCATGAGAACCATCCAAATGCAAAATTTGCATTTGAGCGAATCGGCCCACGGGTTGATAGCCAAACACCCTGGATTAACCCCTAGTCGACCCAGCGGGCTCGGGTCGACCTCAAAAATCGGCCGGTTCGGTTATTCCCCTCTCCCAATTCGTTGTTTTGAACATTTTTGCATATTTATTTATTTAATTTTCAATTATATATATATATATATATATCAATATATATATATTTCTCTGCGCAACCCATTTCACTTAATTAAGTATACTTTAATTTGGGAATTTTTCTTGAAACTTCGCGAGGCCATATCTTGGTCATACGGACTCCGATTCTCGAAAACTCAGACTCTATTTCACGTATTTTTCCGAGACGAACGCAATGGCATAGCCCGTTTTACTTGATTCAGAATTTAAAATAAAATTCTGCCTTGATTCTCGTCTTAACACGTTATTGAAAAATACGGGTTGTTACAACAAGCCCTAACCGCCCCCGCTACCCCCTCCCTGACGCTGGTGATCCTCCCTCCGACCACGACTCCCTAGCCCCCTTCGCTGAAAAAGTAAGTTTTATATTTATTTTATTTTTCTTTCTTAGATATATATGTATTAAAGGATTGTTTAAAAATATAGTTTCTCTATAAAACATAGATTTTATTTCCAGTTTTCAACAATAAAGATTTGATTTTAAAAAAAACTTCAAGTATAGAAATTATTTTCAGTTTGTATGTATATAAATCATTATTTTTAAAAGGAGAAAGATTGTATTTTTAAAGGGGAAATGACGGCATTTTTAAATATGAAAAGACGATATTTTTAAATATGAAAAGACGATATTTTTAAATATGAAAAGACGACATTTTTATATAAGTAGTGAACATAAAAATATAATTTTGATATAAGTAGTGAAGTAAAAATATGATTTTTACTTCGATAAAAATATAATTTTTATAATATAGGAAGGTTAAAAATATAACTTTTATAATATAGGAAGGTTAAAAATATAATTTTTATTCGAGTAGTAAGTTAAAAATATAATTTTTATGTAATCAAGAAGTTCAAAATATAATTTTTATACCAGTGGCGTGTTAAAAATATGTTTTTTATATAAGTCTGATAATAAAAATTTGATCTTTATATAAGAGGTAGAAATATAAGAATATAATTTTTATATAGAAAGAAGCGTTGTAAATATATGAAGTGAAATAAAAATTTGAACTTTATTTTATCGTGAAGTAAAGAGAATAGTGATTTTTATATATGTTGTGAATACGGGCAACGAAAGTGACAAAAGGCGAGAACAGTGATGATTTCCTATGTTTGAAGTGTCGTGGAGTTGGGATAGCTTTGGTGAGAACTTCTCACTTTAAATTTCTTTTTATATTTATATATATACTAGGATGCAGACGGTGCTTAGCAGCACCCGACACCCGTCGTCCACAGACCATGTACGGCTTGTATGCTTGTTTGATGTGTTGTGAAATTTGTTTGTGATGTTGATGTAAAATCGATAATAAAATGTAGATGGTTGAAATAAATTAATTATCGTTAAAAATAAATTTTTTAACGTGAATATGAATATAGTGAATGTGAACAAATAAATATTCATTTACAAACCGGACGGTTTGTTTATGTACACCTATTTGAAGGATATTGATTGGGATGATAAATTTTACACATCGCCCAACTGCACAAATAAAAATCTGTGTTTGTTGATTTGAAACCCCACACGGATGTTGGGATGATATTTGGCGTACAATAATCCCAATTATTTAATTATATGTCGATCGATTGGTCGACAGACTGTGTAAGCATTAATTATTTATATTTAATGCTTATGCAGTTGTGTGGTGCACGTTGGATGATGGTTGATTATTTGTTAGTGCTATTATATACATGTGTCGGGTGAAATCCCTATAATTAACATTATATGGTGATTGATTGGGCCTCATTCCAATCGGGAAAATAATGAATATTATAAAAGAAAATTCATGTGTTGAATATAAAAATAGTCATGTGTTGACGATGTTCATGTGTTGAAACTATTTATGTGTTGAATAAAATATTTTAACAATAAAATTTACATCTTTATCATATTTACGATTAGAACCTATTTTACGGTTGGAGTCTAATTAAAAATCAAACGATAAATATCATAATTTTATAAAATATATTACATAACAAAAATAGTCGTGTGTTGACAGTAATCATGTGTTGAGATTAGTCGTGTGTTGAAAGAAATATTCATTTGTTGAATAGAATAACGAATTTATTGAAATATATAAAGCCGTGTTGATTAGAGTTGCGCTATTTTGACGTGAACGATATTTATATCGATTATATTCGTTTTTATAATGAATATAGAAAAGGTAGTGATTTCAAAATATAACGTTTTGAAAATATTATCATTTATATATTAATGATATGAAATATTCAATTGTGATTTGAAATTGAATGTAGGGTTGAAATGATTTTGAAAACGAATTTTAAACGATTTATAAAATACGTTTTTAAAAGGAAATCGACGAAATATATATATTATATATTATATATATATATAATGGCCTGAATAGAACGCGCCACACCGCGGTAGTTCGTGAATTCCGACCATTGACTTCGAGCGGACATTACGGGAGATTCGACCGTCGAATTCTCCTAAAACCGGAACCGGTGGGTTCGTATCGAAAAGAGCTTTCCAATGAATATTAGAAATTTAAAATCTAACGGTTGGATTTGGAATTATGTCTAAATCAAATTTGGAAAAGGTCGCTGTAAGTGCAGTTCGATGGCCGTTGATGGAAATCGACTGTACGGGCCTTGATAAAACTATTAAAAATATTAATAATTTGTGTAAAATCGTAAGATATGAATTCGAAAGAACTAGGATGAAAAATTCCACATTTGAAAGGAGAAAAATATATTTTGTCGAAATGAACTAGTTTTGAACTAGAATTAAAAATCAATTTATTTTTGAAATAAATAAATTGAATTTGAATTGGTTTTAAAAATAATCAGAATTTATAATATACGAATTGGAATGGATTTGAATCGAAATTGTCTTGGGAATATTTCGATGTTGGATTCCGTGATTTTACAGATATTGTTGTGGGAATTTGAAAGATATATTTATATCGTTATTTCCAATACGATATTTGTTGGTTTCAGAATTTGATATTGAATATAAGCCGGTATATTTTCTATTTAGAGCCTTATATTTAATATCAAATGTGATTTGGGTTTGTCGTGAATCATGTTTTAGGTGACATTGGTTCTTTAACCTAGTCAAAGACAGGATATTGATTTTTGAGAAGTTTAAAACTAAGAGGAGCTTTAATGAATCTTTAATTAGATTGAAATGTGAATTGATAATTTAAATTATCAAATCTGAAAAGCGATCAAGGATGGAGTATCACCAGTTTTGCTCCAAAGCGATAGTTAAATCTTTAATTAGATTTGAACGTGAAATAGTAATTAACTTTACCGATAACACCGTGGTGTTAGATATGGAGTATTACCAGTTTTGCTCCATGGGATGAATAGGTTGGGATTGGGAAATAAAATAAATAATTACTTCGGTGTAGCTCGCTAATCCCGACTAGTTTGGAAAACCATAAAATGGTTTGAAATGATATCCAAAGGAAGATTAAAGAATAAATTTAGAAGAATTTATCTTTGATTAAATTAATGGGAACCTTTCCCTAAGAATGTGATTTTATGAATAAAAGAATATTCTGAATTGGAATGAGGCGTTTGTTGTGTTAGTGTAACATTTGTTTATCATATACGTGGGTTATTCAGAAAGGCTGGGTTTATACCCATTCTGAATAACCGATTCGACGAGATGTCGAAGATGAAGACGGTGGTTGAAGACCGGAAGTTTTTCAATCGTTTGGGTGATTACTGATAATCTTGATTGGGCTGTACACCCAAGATGAGGGAATCAGTTGGTGATCGTCCAGACGTACTTGGAGATGGATGGATATGCGAGGAAAGTGCCTCCGGTTTCGTTCAGACCCAGAACGAACTTGTAAATGGACCATGTGTCTAACATTGGATTTTATTCTATGTTGATTGATCTTTATTAAATATACATCTGTTTGGCAGCGGAGAATTTATTCTCTTGCTTAACGCCCTTCTCTGAGATGTACGAGCTCAGAGGTTGTATATCGATGGACATCAGTCGCATGGAGTGAATTGCTAGTGTGGCACGCTTAAATCGCAATTGATCAAGGCTTTTGTTGAAAAGCAAAGTCTTGTGGTTGATGATCAAAGCATGGTCTGTGTGACGTAGCTTTGTGTATAACATGAATTCGCGAGCCTCACACCTCGGTATGAGTCAAAAACGGGATAGTGACTGCAGGGAGAGCACGATGTTTCTTTCTAGCTAGGGTGGTGTCAGTGACCTACCAGCCCTGACATTTATATACTTTTCACCTATGTGGTTGTTGGAATGCGAGGCGCCTCGGATATTGGTCTGTAAGGATCGGGAAACGTGTGCTTAGGAATAACTAATCCTCCAAAGTTAGTTGAGGATCGGCCCTGAAGATCCAAGGATCGTAGTGGGGTCCTGAGACATTTGCTAGAGTGTCTTGAATCGGAGAGGAGCTTGCCCCTTGCCTCGACTCATGATGGAAATCCAATTTCCAATACGTGATATTGCGGTTTTAATTGTAGAACTAGAATGGCGACATGATATATGGTACTCATGCCGTCTATGATTGATATTTATGATTGAAAAATGTTTTGACACTATACACTTATAATAGTATCAAATGATTTGTTTTAAATGTACCAAGCATGTTTGGCTGTTATATGGGAAAACCCTATCCTCCGGCTTGCGTTGCATTGTGTGATGGGACCTGGGTCTTATAATAGCTTCATTTTTCCAAAAAACATTGCGATGTTTTGTTATGTGCACTAGTGTTCTTGGGAGGAAACCCGTTCCGTGTTATACGGCGTGGTCCCTTGAATCACTCTCTTTTAAAGTAAAGTTTTAAATAACTATTTTAATTCTCACACCCGTTCCATGACTGACCTGGAGTTTATTGTTTTAACCTAAACTCTGGGTGCCCCTATTTTCCACATGGGCAATTAGTAGTTTTGGTTTTGCAGATTTATAATCACAGGATCCTGATTTACAGCTGGAACGATGGTCGGAAAGCTCTGTATCCGTGCATTAATTCTAGTTGTGCTTTTGTATTATTTTCCGCTGCGATGTATTTAAATGTAATTTAAATCTCTGATATTTTCTATGTAACATTTATTCATACTCTGTATATTCTTGTATTCTGATGGAATTGTTGTAATAAACAATGAAATGTTCTTCTGTCTGCGTTCTGATTTGTCCTGTCCTCAACGCAATCCGGGCTTTCCTTCACGGGGAAGTTCGGGTTGTGTCAGGTTGGGGTTGGGAGATAAAATAAATTATTACTTCGGTGTGGTTCACTAATCCTAACTAGTTTGAATTGATATTCAAAAGATTAAAGAATAAATTTAAAGAATTTATCTTTGATAAAATTAATGGGAACCTTTCCCAAAGTATAAGAATATTTGAATAAAAGAATATTCTGAATTGGAATGAGGCGTATGTTGTGTTTGTGTAACACTTGTATATTATATACGTGGGTTATTCAGAAAGACCGGGTTTTTCCCATTCTGAATAACCGATTCGACGTGGTGTCGAGGATGAAGACGGTGGTCGAAGACCCGAGGTCTTCACATCGTTTGGGTGATTACTGATGATCTTGATTGGGTTGTACACACAAGAGGAGGGAATCAGTTGGTGATCGTCCAGACGTGCTTGGAGATCGATGGATATGCGAGGTACAAATGCCTCTGGTTTCGTCCAGACCCCGAACGAACTTCTAAATGGACTGTGTGTCTGACATTGGATTTTATTCTATGTGATTGATTTCTATTAAATATTTATCTGTTTGGCGGCGGAGAATTTATTATCTTGCGTAACGCCCTTCTCTGAGACGTACGAGCTCAGGGGTTATATATTGATGGATATCAATCGCATGGAGTGAATTGCCTGTGTGGCATGCCTAAGGGGCAAATGATCAAGGCTTCTATTGAAAAGCAAAGTCTTGTGGTTGATGATCAAAGCACGACCTGTGCGGCATCGCTTTGTGTAGCGTGGATTCGCAAGCCTCACACCCTGGTTGTGAACCAGAAACGGGAGAGGACCTCAGGGAGGACATGTGTTTCTTTCTAGCTAGGGTGGTGTCAGTGACCTACCAGCTGTAACAACCCGGAAAATCTGGGCCAGTTTAAAATTTTTATTTTGGCAATTTTAGCGAATTTTGATTATTTAAAATGAATTATTTTAAATAATATCGACGAAAAATTTATTTTGAAAATAATTCGAACGTATATATTATACGCGTCGTCGCTAGAATATAAATATTTATATATAATTATAAATAGAATTGAAAATGGCGCGGTAGTTCGATAATTCGATTTCAAACTTCAATTGAATGTACCGGGTGCAAAACAATCCGGATTTTAGTGAAACCAAAAATAATGGGATCTAATTGTGACTATCTTTCCAACGAATCCGACAAATCAAATTTTCATAGCGGGGATCAAAAGATATGTCCAGTTGAAAATTCTGAATAGTCGCTATGGAATTCAGGCCCTTAAAAATGGACATTTTGCAAACGACCTCGGATTTCGACGAAACCAGTTTTGTTGGATCCGTGATGTCAAATTATTGCTAGGTTTTAAATTTCATAATTTTTCGAATCAATATGTGAGCGTGGCAAAGGAAAACGCGTTTGACCAGTTTCAGTTGATTTTAATCGACTGGAAAATGGCCATTTTTCAAACGGTCTTAGAATTCGACGAAATTAGTTTTGTTAGGACCGTATCGTCAATACGAAGCTAGAAAATATTTTTATGGGATTTATAGAGTTAGTATGTGACCCCGGTAATTTGAAATGTACGTTTAAAATTCAATATAATGATTTAAATGAAAATTCAACGGAACTGATCAGGACAATCGAATCAACCTACGATACATAGCCCATTGTGTTCAGAATGGGGGTAAAACGCTATGGACGACAGGCGGTGGGCCTCGTTTCGAGGTCGTATGTGAAAGTCAACTTTTTGGCCAAATTAAATAATAAAAAAAAAACCTTTTCTCCCCTTAACTACCAGACCCCCCCCCCCCGATAATTTCAATTCACTTTTCAAAAGAGAAAAAAAAAGAAAGGGGCTTCGTGCCCTAGCTAACGCGCCGCGCCGCCTGGGAGTGGGCCACCGCCGCCTCCCCCTCACGCTGCGCCATCGCGCCACAGGCGTGGCCGCCCTCCCTCGCTCCAAGACCGCGCGACGAAGCCAGACCCCCCCCAGTTCGATCGATCGCGAGAAGAAACCCCCCCTCCTCCGTTCGACGACCGCCGACGTCGCCAGCACCCCAAGACCCACCAGAACCCCCCCCCCCAGCGATGCACTGTAAGTTTTTTTTCCTGTTTGTTTTGTTTTAATTGAATTTAAATATTTAGTTTAGTTTGATCAGTTTTTTTTTGAAAATAAATAACATTTGTTTTAATCAATATAAAGTTAGCATTGTTTTTATAAGTAAAATAAACTTTGTTTTTGAAATACAAAAATAAACTTTGTTTTGAGGTAGGGAAAATATAAACATACTTTGTTTAGAAAGATTAGCATAATTCAAAATATATATAAATATCAATTGTTTGAAAAATATTAAAATGAGATTTGGGAAAATATAAGTAGCGATGTTTAGAAAATATTGAAAACATATGCTTTGAAAATATAAAGACTTCACTTTTGAAAATATAATGGAGAATATTAAAAATATCATCTTTATATAGGTAGAAAAATAAAAATGTGATTTTTATAATGATATATTTATAAAGGCGAAATCTTTAAATTGAAAAGGCGAAATCTTTAAATTGACAAGGCGAGATTTTTAAATTAGAAAAGGCGAGATTTTTATATATTGAACATCGAAGTAAAAATATGATTTTATATATTGAATAGCATAGTAAAATTCGATTTTTATATATTGAATAACGGAATAAAAATTCGATTTTTAAATGTAGGAAGCGATTATAAAAATATGATTTTTAAATTGAAAGTGAATAAATAAAAATGTGATTTTTATTTTAAAGACTCAAAATATAAAAATTGTGTGATTTTTATATATGTAGTGGCTACGGGCAACGAAGATGACGAAGATGCGATAGCGATGAAGATTTCTATCAATGAAGTGCCGTGGAGCTAGGATAGCTATCTGTGAGAATTTCTCACCTTTCAATTTCTTTTCTAGTTATATATATATACAAGGATGCAGACGGTGTTTAGTAGCACCCGACACAATCGTCCACATACCATGGACTTGTTTGTTTGATTGCAAAAATTGGTTAGATTATTTGATTGAAATTGAATTGTGTGGTGAAATGAATTGATTTGATTGATGTGTGAATGGCGTGGGCCTTCACTAGACCGGGAATAAGGCTAGGCCTCGTCCCGTTTCTAGTATCGTGCCGTTATGCCGCCGAAATTTTCTAAAATATGTTAGAAAAATGAAAATATCATTTTATTGAATAAATGAACTGAATAGAATATTCATAGATTGAATAAAATGTTTTATCGTTAAAAATATAATTTTTAACGTGAAGGGGAATAAATAAATATTCATTTACAAACCGGACGGTTTGTTTATGTACACCTATTTGAAGGACAGTGATTGGGACGATAAATTTTACACATCGCCCAACAGCACAAATAAAATATGTGTTTGATTGTTTGAAACCCCACACGGGTGTTGGTATGAAATTTGAAGTTCACTCATCCTGATTGATTAAATATGTCGATTGATTGATTGACAGGCTGTTATAAGCGTTGAATATCTATATTTGATGCTTATACAGTGTAGTGCACTTTGGTTGATGGTTGATTATTTTCAATGCTATTATATACATGTGTTGTATGAAAATCCATATAATTAAATTTATATGGTGATTGATTGGGCCTCATTCCAATTTAGAAAATAAAGAATAACATAAAATAAAGGTTCATGTGTTGATAGTACTCATCCGTTGAGATTAGTCATGTGTTGAACGAAATAATTTAACAAAAATTGTCACCCATGGACAATACTCATTCGTTGAGATTAGTTGTGTGTGGACAAAAATAAATATTCATTTGTTGAATAGAATGTTTGAAAATAGAAATATATGAAGCCGTGTTGGTTAGATTGACGCCATTTTGACGTAATCGATATTTATATCGATTTTATTCATTTCGAAATGAATTGAATTGAAAACGATTTCGAAATGAATTGAATTGAAAACGATTTCGAAATGAATTGAATTGAAAACGATTTCGAAATGAATTGAATTGAAAAACGATTTCGAAATGAATTGGATTGAAAACAAATTCAAATTGAATAGAAAGTGAATTGAAATGAATTCAAATTGAATTGAAATTTGAATTGAATATAAATGAATTTTAAAACGAATTTATAAAGGAGAATTCAATTTTGATTTGAATTGAAAGAAAAGTTGAAATTGCTTTTGAAACGATTTTAAAACTATTTATATAATTCGTTTTAAATAGAAATCGACGAAATATATATTATATATATAATATAATGGCCTGAATAGAACGCGCCGCGCCGCGGCAGTTCGTGAATTTCGACCATTTATTTCAAACGGACATTACGGGAGATCCGACCGTAGGATTCTCCTAAAACCGGAACCGTTGGGTTCGTATCGAAAAGAGCTTTCTAACGAATATTAGAAATTAGAAATCTAACGGTTGGATTTGGAATTATGTCCAAATCAAATTCGAAAAAGGTCGTTGTAAGTGCAGTTCGATGGCCATTGATGGAAATCGACTATACGGGCCTTGATAAAATTATTAAAAATAGTAATAATTTGTGTAAAATCATAAGAAATGATTTAGAAAGGATTGGGATGAAAAACTCCATATTTGAAAGGATAAAAATAGATTTTTATCGAAATGAACTAGTTTTGAACTAGAATTATAATTCCATTTATTTTTAAATAAATAAATTGAATTTGAAAAGGGTTTTGAAAATAACCAAAATTTCCAATGATTGCATTGGAGTGGATTTGAATCGAAATTGTCTTCGGAATATTTCGATGTTGGAATTCGTGATTATACAGATGTTGTTATGGAAATTTGAAAGATATATATTTATATCGTTATTTCCAATACGACATTTGTTAGTCGTAGAATTTGATATTGAATATAAGCCGATATATTTTCTATTCAGAGCCTTGTATTGAATATCAAATGTGATTTGGGTTTGTCGTGAATGGTGTCTTCACTAACACTGTTCTTGAACCCAGTTGAGAAAAAAATTAAATCTTTTTATTTAGATTTAATGAAGTGTACCAATTAAACGATATTTAATTGGAATTGAATTGGTATTGATTTTTGGGTTTATCGTGAACAGTGTTTTAAATAACACTTGTTCTTTAACCCGATAATTAATGGAATGTGATTTTGGGTTTATCGTGAACCGTGTTTTAAATGACACTGATTCTTTAACCCAGTTAAAGATTAAAACTAAGTGGAGTTTTAATGAATCTTTAATTAGATTGAAATGATCGAAAATGGAGTATCACCAGTTTTGCTCCAGGCGATGGTTAAATCTTTAATTAGATTTGAACGTGAAATGGTAATTGAATTTACCGATAACACTGTGGTGTTAGATATGAAGTATTACCAGTTTTACTTCATGGGATGAATAGGTTGGGATTGGGAAATAAAATAAATGATTACTTCAGTGTGGTTCGCTAATCCCGACTAGTTTGAATTGATATTCGAAGGAGATTAAAGAAGAAATTCAAAGAATTTATCTTGGATAAAATTAATGGGAACTTTTCCCAAAGTATAGGAATATTTGAATAAAAGAATATTCTGAATTGGAATGAGGCGTATGTTGTGTTTGTGTAACACTTTTATAATATATACGCGAGTTATTCAGAAAGACCGGGTTTATCCCATTCTGAATAACTGATTCGACGTGGTGTCGAAGATGAAGACAGTGGTCGAAGACCAGAAGTCTTCACGTCATTTGGGTGGTAACTGATGATCTTGATTGGGCTGTACACCCAAGAAGATGGAAACAGTTGGTGATCGTCCAGACGTACTTGGAGATCGATGGATATGCGGGGTACTAGGTGCCTCCGGTTTCGTTCAGACCCAGAACGAACTTGTAAATGGACTGTGTGTCTGACATTGGATTTTAGTCTGTGTGATTGATTTCTATTAAATATATATCTGTTTGGCGGCGGAGAATTTATTCTCTTGCTTAACGCCCTTCTCTGAGACGTACGAGCTCAGGGGTTATATATTGATGGATATCAAACGCATGGAGTGAATTGCCTGTGTGGCATGCCTAAGTGGCAATTGATCGAGGCTTCTGTTGAAAAGCAAAGTCTTGTGGTGATGATCAAAGCACGGCCTTTGTGGCGTAGCTTTGTGTAACGTTTACTTCGCGTGTTTCACACCCGGTATGAACCAAAAACGGGAGACGGACCTTAGGGAGGGCATTCGTTTCTTTCTAGTTAGAAGTGGCGTCAGTGGTTTTACACACCCTGACGAGTTTGACTTATGTGGTTGTTGCTGTTGCGAGGCGCCTCGGATTGATCGGTCGTTCTCGAACCGATGGAGTCATTTAGTTGGCTCACTTACACCCCATAGGGTGGGGAGACGTAGTGTTCAGGCATAATAATCCACATCGGTGGACCGGCCCTGACGATCCAAGGGGCAGTTGCGGCTGTTCCTGAGACACGGGCTAGAGCGTCTCGAATCGGTTGAGGACTATCTTTTGCCTCGGTTCATAGACGGAAATCCAATTTCCAAATACGTGACATGTGCGGTTTTATTTGTGTAGCCTAGTATGGCGACATAGTGGGATGGGGCGCTCATGCCGCCTATGATTGATACTTATGATTTGAAGTTGTTTTATACACTATGCACTTATAATAGTATCAAATAATGTGTTTTAAACGTATCAAGCATGCTTTGGCTGTTATAAGGTAAAAACCCTATCCTCCGGCTTGCGTTGCATTGTGTGATGGGACCTGGGTCTTATAACAGCTTCATTTTTCTTTATTTTAGCATTGCGTTGTTTGTTTTATGCACTGGTATTCTTGGGAGGAAACCCGTTCCGTGTTATACGGCGTGGTCCCTTGATTTACCTAACTTTAAAATAAAGATTAACTGTTTTAGTTCTCACACCAGTCACATGACTGACCTGGAGTTTATTGTTTTAACCTAAACTCTGGGTGCCCCTATTTTTGACACGGGCAGCTAGTAGTTTTGGTTTTGCAGATTTATATTCACAGGATCCTGGTTTACAGCTGGAACGATATCCGGAAAGCTTTGTATCCGTATATCTACTTCTAGTTGTGTATTGTATTATTTTCGGCTGCTATGTATTTAAATGTAATTTAAATCTCTGATATTTCTGTGTAATATTTATTCATTTATACTCTGTATATTCTTGTAATCTGATGCATTGTTGTAATATACAATGAACTGTTCTTCTATATGCGTTCTGATGTGGCTTGTTCTCGAACTATCCGCCGCTTTCTTTTACGGGGAAGTTACGTGCTTTTACAGTTGGTATCAGAGCTTTGGTTTACAAAGCAGAGAACAAGGCACATTAGAACCCTATGAAATAATTCATCAGATATTGGGTTAGTAATATCCAATTAGAATGACTCGTTAGAGATAGGATCAGTAGTATCCTAGAACGAGTGTGAAGAGTATATTTTTCAAATGAAAACAATTTTTGTTTTGAAAATTTAAATCAATTATTTGTATTTGATTATCTATTTATATTGAGTTGGACAATCCAGTATATATAGATTTTGCGTATACGTCTGATCCGCGTGTATTCGAAATTTTAATATACTGGATAGATATAGAATTACACTCTAATCGCCCGGAGATGATTTTGATGATGGAGCTCCATCATTAGAATTTATGTTCGAGTGACGAAAGTGGGCTTTCTATATATTTCCTATTGACTGGTGTGAGAACCAAAATTAGATAGGACCTATTGTTGTGATTTGGCATCAAAAATCTGATTTTTTGACTATGTATCAAAGTTATGAATTTGAAAAGCTAATCAACTAATTGATTGATGTTTGTGTTGTTTGTATATTTGTTTGCTAATTTTAAACCATTATGCCTAGTTGAACCAAATATTGAACTATATTGAAAATTGGTCGCATTTGCTTGCATACATGTATATCTTTTGAACAGGTCATAGCAAGGAGGCTAGAGCAAAGAATAAAATTTGTTTGCCCGACAAATAGGTACATGTTTACTACATAATTTACTGTTTTGTTTGGGTGATGATGATTTTATGAGTCTATTGGCTAGCCGCTTGGCTTTTTCTTTTTCTTTTTGAGATTAGAAGGACCGGGGAAGCTATTTGAAATTCCCCGATGCTCCCGGTGCAGGGGAGGTTATGGCGAAATTTTTCAAAAATTTAGGGTGTTAGCCAAATTTTTGAAGTTTTGAAAATTCCCAGAAACTAAAGAGTTGGAGAATGGAAGCCAGATCGAACGTAGAGTTGATTAATCAAACCACCTTCGACTTTGTTCCTTTTCGGGGACGAAAAGTTTTAAGTGGGGGAGATTGTAACAACCCGGAAAATCTGGGCCAGTTTAAATTTTTTATTTTGGCAATTTTAGCGAATTTTGATTATTTAAAATGAATTATTTTAAATAATATCGACGAAAATTTTATTTTGAAAATAATTCGAACGTATATATTATACGCGTCGTCGCTAGAATATAAATATTTATATATAATTATAAATAGAATTGAAAATGGCGCGGTAGTTCGATAATTCGATTTCAAACTTCAATTGAATGTACCGGGTGCAAAACAATCCGGATTTTAGTGAAACCAAAAATAATGGGATCTAATTGTGACTATCTTTCCAACGAATCCGACAAATCAAATTTTCATAGCGGGGATCAAAAGATATGTCCAGTTGAAAATTCTGAATAGTCGCTATGGAATTCAGGCCCTTAAAAATGGACATTTTGCAAACGACCTCGGATTTCGACGAAACTAGTTTTGTTGGATCCGTGATGTCAAATTATTGCTAGGTTTTAAATTTCATAATTTTTCGAATCAATATGTGAGCGTGGCAAAGGAAAACGCGTTTGACCAGTTTCAGTTGATTTTAATCGACTGGAAAATGGCCATTTTTCAAACGGTCTTAGAATTCGACGAAATTAGTTTTGTTAGGACCGTATCGTCAATACGAAGCTAGAAAATATTTTTATGGGATTTATAGAGTTAGTATGTGACCCCGGTAATTTGAAATGTACGTTTAAAATTCAATATAATGATTTAAATGAAAATTCAATGGAAACTGATCAGGACAATCGAATCAACCTACGATACATAGCCCATTGTGTTCAGAATGGGGGTAAAACGCTATGGACGACAGGCGGTGGGCCTCGTTTCGAGGTCGTATGTGAAAGTCAACTTTTTGGCCAAATTAAATAAAAAAAAAGAAAGAGAAAACCTTTTCTCCCCTTAACTACCAGACCCCCCCCCCCCCCCCGATAATTTCAATTCACTTTTCAAAAGAGAAGAAAAAAAGAAAGGGGCTTCGTGCCCTAGCTAACGCGCTGCGCCGCCTGGGAGTGGGCCACCGTCGCCTCCCCCTCACGCTGCGCCATCGCGCCACAGGCGTGGCCGCCCTCCCTCGCTCCAAGACCGCGCGACGAAGCCAGACCCCCCCAGTTCGATCGATCGCGAGAAGAAACCCCCCCTCCTCCGTTCGACGACCGCCGACGTCGCCAGCACCCCAAGACCCACCAGAACCCCCCCCCCCAGCGAAGCACTGTAAGTTTTTTTTTCCTGTTTGTTTTGTTTTAATTGAATTTAAATATTTAGTTTAGTTTGATCAGTTTTTTTTTGAAAATAAATAACATTTGTTTTAATCTATATAAAGTTAGCATTGTTTTTATAAGTAAAATAAACTTTGTTTTTGAAATACAAAAATAAACTTTGTTTTGAGGTAGGGAAAATATAAACATACTTTGTTTAGAAAGATTAGCATAATTCAAAAATATATATAAATATCAATTGTTTGAAAAATATTAAAATGAGATTTGGGAAAATATAAGTAGCGATGTTTAGAAAATATTGAAAACATATGCTTTGAAAATATAAAGACTTCACTTTTGAAAATATAATGGAGAACATTAAAAATATCATCTTTATATAGGTAGAAAAATAAAAATGTGATTTTTATAATGATATATTTATAAAGGCGAAATCTTTAAACTGAAAAGGCGAAATCTTTAAATTGAAAAGGCGAAATCTTTAAATTGACAAGGCGAGATTTTTAAATTAGAAAAGGCGAGATTTTTATATATTGAACATCGAAGTAAAAATATGATTTTTATATATTGAATAACATAGTAAAATTCGATTTTTATATATTGAATAACGGAATAAAAATTCGATTTTTAAATGTAGGAAGCGATTATAAAAATATGATTTTTAAATTGAAAGTGAATGAATAAAAATGTGATTTTTATTTTAAAGACTCAAAATATAAAAATTGTGTGATTTTTATATATGTAGTGGCTACGGGCAACGAAGATGACGAAGATGCGATAGCGATGAAGATTTCTATCAATGAAGTGCCGTGGAGCTAGGATAGCTATCTGTGAGAATTTCTCACCTTTCAATTTCTTTTCTAGTTATATATATACTAGGATGCAGACGGTGTTTAATAGCACCCGACACAATCGTCCACAGACCATGGACTTGTTTGTTTGATTGCAAAAATTGGTTAGATTATTTGATTGAAATTGAATTGTGTGGTGAAATGAATTGATTTGATTGATGTCTGAATGGCGTGGGCCTTCACTAGACCGGGAATAAGGCTAGGCCTCGTCCCGTTTCTAGTATCGTGCCGTTATGCCGCCGAAATTTTCTAAAATATGTTAGAAAAATGAAAATATCATTTTATTGAATAAATGAACTGAATAGAATATTCATAGATTGAATAAAATGTTTTATCGTTAAAAATATAATTTTTAACGTGAAGGGGAATAAATAAATATTCATTTACAAACCGGACGGTTTGTTTATGTACACCTATTTGAAGGACAGTGATTGGGACGATAAATTTTACACATCGCCCAACAGCACAAATAAAATATGTGTTTGATTGTTTGAAACCCCATACGGGTGTTGGGATGAAATTTGAAGTTCACTCATCCTGATTGATTAAATATGTCGATCGATTGATTGACAGGCTGTTATAAGCGTTGAATATCTATATTTGATGCTTATACAGTGTAGTGCACTTTGGTTGATGGTTGATTATTTTCAATGCTATTATATACATGTGTTGTATGAAAATCCATATAATTAAATTTATATGGTGATTGATTGGGCCTCATTCCAATTTAGAAAATAAAGAATAACATAAAATAAAGGTTCATGTGTTGACAGTACTCATCCGTTGAGATTAGTCATGTGTTGAACGAAATAATTTAACAAAAATTGTCACCCATGGACAATACTCATTCGTTGAGATTAGTTGTGTGTGGACAAAAATAAATATTCATTTGTTGAATAGAATGTTTGAAAATAGAAATATATGAAGCCGTGTTGGTTAGATTGACGCCATTTTGACGTAATCGATATTTATATCGATTTTATTCATTTCGAAATGAATTGAATTGAAAACGATTTCGAAATGAATTGAATTGAAAACGATTTCGAAATGAATTGAATTGAAAACGATTTCGAAATGAATTGAATTGAAAACGATTTCGAAATGAATTGAATTGAAAAACGATTTCGAAATGAATTGGATTGAAAACAAATTCAAATTGAATAGAAAGTGAATTGAAATGAATTCAAATTGAATTGAAATTTGAATTGAATAGAAATGAATTTTAAAACGAATTTATAAAGGAGAATTCAATTTTGATTTGAATTGAAAGAAAAGTTGAAATTGCTTTTGAAACGATTTTAAAACTATTTATATAATTCGTTTTAAATAGAAATCGACGAAATATATATTATATATATAATATAATGGCCTGAATAGAACGCGCCGCGCCGCGGCAGTTCGTGAATTTCGACCATTTATTTCAAACGGACATTACGGGAGATCCGACCGTCGGATTCTCCTAAAACCGGAACCGTTGGGTTCGTATCGAAAAGAGCTTTCTAACGAATATTAGAAATTAGAAATCTAACGGTTGGATTTGGAATTATGTCCAAATCAAATTCGAAAAAGGTCGCTGTAAGTGCAGTTCGATGGCCATTGATGGAAATCGACTATACGGGCCTTGATAAAATTATTAAAAATAGTAATAATTTGTGTAAAATCATAAGAAATGATTTAGAAAGGATTGGGATGAAAAACTCCATATTTGAAAGGATAAAAATAGATTTTTATCGAAATGAACTAGTTTTGAACTAGAATTATAATTCCATTTATTTTTAAATAAATAAATTGAATTTGAAAAGGGTTTTGAAAATAACCAAAATTTCCAATGATTGCATTGGAGTGGATTTGAATCGAAATTGTCTTCGGAATATTTCGATGTTGGAATTCGTGATTATACAGATGTTGTTATGGAAATTTGAAAGATATATATTTATATCGTTATTTCCAATACGACATTTGTTAGTCGTAGAATTTGATATTGAATATAAGCCGATATATTTTCTATTCAGAGCCTTGTATTGAATATCAAATGTGATTTGGGTTTGTCGTGAATGGTGTCTTCACTAACACTGTTCTTGAACCCAGTTGAGAAAAAAATTAAATCTTTTTATTTAGATTTAATGAAGTGTACCAATTAAACGATATTTAATTGGAATTGAATTGGTATTGATTTTTGGGTTTATCGTGAACAGTGTTTTAAATAACACTTGTTCTTTAACCCGATAATTAATGGAATGTGATTTTGGGTTTATCGTGAACCGTGTTTTAAATGACACTGATTCTTTAACCCAGTTAAAGATTAAAACTAAGTGGAGTTTTAATGAATCTTTAATTAGATTGAAATGATCGAAAATGGAGTATCACCAGTTTTGCTCCAGGCGATGGTTAAATCTTTAATTAGATTTGAACGTGAAATAGTAATTGAATTTACCGATAACACTGTGGTGTTAGATATGAAGTATTACCAGTTTTACTTCATGGGATGAATAGGTTGGGATTGGGAAATAAAATAAATGATTACTTCAGTGTGGTTCGCTAATCCCGACTAGTTTGAATTGATATTCAAAGGAGATTAAAGAAGAAATTCAAAGAATTTATCTTGGATAAAATTAATGGGAACTTTTCCCAAAGTATAAGAATATTTGAATAAAAGAATATTCTGAATTGGAATGAGGCGTATGTTGTGTTTGTGTAACACTTTTATAATATATACGCGAGTTATTCAGAAAGACCGGGTTTATCCCATTCTGAATAACTGATTCGACGTGGTGTCGAAGATGAAGACGGTGGTCGAAGACCAGAAGTCTTCACGTCGTTTGGGTGATAACTGATGATCTTGATTGGGCTGTACACCCAAGAAGATGGAAACAGTTGGTGATCGTCCAGACGTACTTGGAGATCGATGGATATGCGGGGTACTAGGTGCCTCCGGTTTCGTTCAGACCCAGAACGAACTTGTAAATGGACTGTGTGTCTGACATTGGATTTTAGTCTGTGTGATTGATTTCTATTAAATATATATCTGTTTGGCGGCGGAGAATTTATTCTCTTGCTTAACGCCCTTCTCTGAGACGTACGAGCTCAGGGGTTATATATTGATGGATATCAAACGCATGGAGTGAATTGCCTGTGTGGCATGCCTAAGTGGCAATTGATCGAGGCTTCTGTTGAAAAGCAAAGTCTTGTGGTGATGATCAAAGCACGGCCTTTGTGGCGTAGCTTTGTGTAACGTTTACTTCGCGTGTTTCACACCCGGTATGAACCAAAAACGGGAGACGGACCTTAGGGAGGGCATGCGTTTCTTTCTAGTTAGAAGTGGCGTCAGTGGTTTTACACGCCCTGACGAGTTTGACTTATGTGGTTGTTGCTGTTGCGAGGCGCCTCGGATTGATCGGTCGTTCTCGAACCGATGGAGTCATTTAGTTGGCTCACTTACACCCCATAGGGTGGGGAGACGTAGTGTTCAGGCATAATAATCCACATCGGTGGACCGGCCCTGACGATCCAAGGGGCAGTTGCGGTTGTTCCTGAGACACGGGCTAGAGCGTCTCGAATCGGTTGAGGACTATCTTTTGCCTCGGTTCATAGACGGAAATCCAATTTCCAAATACGTGACATGTGCGGTTTTATTTGTGTAGCCTAGTATGGCGACATAGTGGGATGGGGCGCTCATGCCGCCTATGATTGATACTTATGATTTGAAGTTGTTTTATACACTATGCACTTATAATAGTATCAAATAATGTGTTTTAAACGTATTAAGCATGCTTTGGCTGTTATAAGGTAAAAAACCTATCCTCTGGCTTGCGTTGCATTGTGTGATGGGACCTGGGTCTTATAACAGCTTCATTTTTCTTTATTTAGCATTGCGTTGTTTGTTTTATGCACTGGTATTCTTGGGAGGAAACCCGTTCCGTGTTATACGGCGTGGTCCCTTGATTTACCTAACTTTAAAATAAAGATTAACTGTTTTAGTTCTCACACCAGTCACATGACTGACCTGGAGTTTATTGTTTTAACCTAAACTCTGGGTGCCCCTATTTTTGACACGGGCAGCTAGTAGTTTTGGTTTTGCAGATTTATATTCACAGGATCCTGGTTTACAGCTGGAACGATATCCGGAAAGCTTTGTATCCGTATATCTACTTCTAGTTGTGTATTGTATTATTTTCCGCTGCTGTGTATTTAAATGTAATTTAAATCTCTGATATTTCTGTGTAATATTTATTCATTTATACTCTGTATATTCTTGTAATATGATGCATTGTTGTAATATACAATGAACTGTTCTTCTATATGCGTTCTGATGTGGCTTGTTCTCGAACTATCCGCCGCTTTCTTTTACGGGGAAGTTACGGGCTTTTACACCAGCCCTGACATTTCTATTATTTTCACCTGTGTGGTTGTTGATGTTGCGAGGCGCCTTAGATATATCGGTGACTGTGTGGAGCCGATGGAGTCATTTGGCTCATTTACGCACCAAAGGGCGGGGAAACTTAGTGTTCAGGAATTTTAATCCACATCGGTGGACTGGCCCTGACAATCCAAGGCTTGTCTGCGCGCTTGCCTTAGACATGGTAGGCTAGATTGTCTCGAATCGGTAGAGGACGATCCCTGACCTCGGTTCACAGATGGAAATCCAACTTCCAATACGTAACTTTGCGGTTTTGATTGTATACCTATATATGGCGACATAATGGTATGGGGCACTTATGCTGTCTATGATTGATACTTATGATTGAAATTGTTTTTGACACTATACACTTATATTAATAATAAAAGATGAAATTTCACGTACCAAGCATTCTTGGCTATTATAAGGTAAAAATCCTATCCTCCGGCTTGTGTTGCATTGTGTGATGAGACATGGGTCTTATAATAGCTTCATTGTTCCTTATTTAGCATTGCGCTGTTGTTTTATGCACTAGTATTCTTGGGAGGAAACTCGTTCCGTGTTATACGGCGCGGTCCCTTGATTTACCTAACTTTAAAATAAAGATTAATAACTGTTTCAGTTCTCACACCAGTCACATGGCTCACCTGGAGTTTATTGTTTTAACCTAAACTCTGGGTGCCCTTATTTTGACACGGGTAGCTAGTAGTTTTGGTTTTGCAGATTTATATTCACAGGATCCTGGTTTACAGCTGGAACGATATCCGGAAAGCTCTGTATCCCTGTATTACTTTCAGTTTTGTTTTGTATTATTTTCCGCTGCTATGTAATGTATTGTAATCTCTGATATTTTATGATGTGTAATATTGATTCATACTCTGTGTATTCTTGTATTCTGATGAATTGTTGTAATATACAATGAAATGTTTTTCTTTTTGCGTTTTTTTTGTGTTGTTCTCAAAATAATCAGGGGTTTCGAACGGTCTTGGTCAGTTTAGTGATCGATTCGGATCGAGCGAAATTCCTTGTTGTTACAATCGTGGTATCAGAGCTTTGGTTTACAGAGCTCGGAGAATAAGACACGCTAGAACCATACGAAAGAATTCATCAGAGATTGGATTAGTAATATCCAATGAGAATGACTCGTTAGAGATGGGATCAGTAGTATTCGAGAACGAGTGTGAAGAGTATATTTTTAAAATGAAAACAAGTTTTGTTTTGAAATTTAAATCATTGTATACGTATTTGAATATTTATATTAAATTAATTTGGACAATCCAATATATAAAGATTTTGCATATACGCCTTGCAAACGTGTATTCGAAGTTTTAATGTGCTGGATAGTTATAGAATCACACTTTAGTTTCCCGGGGATAATTCTGGTGATGGGGCACCATCGCTAGTATTTATTTTCGAGTTACGAAAGTGGGATTTCTATATATTTCCAATTGACTGGTGTGAGAACCAAAATATATTTAGAATATATTGTTGTAATTTGGCACCAAGAATGTGATTTTTGGCTATATATCAAAATTATGAATTTGAAATGTTAATCAACTAATTGATTGCTGGTTGTGTTGTTTGATTATTGGTTGATTAATTAAAATGTTGAACCATTTAGCCAAATTATATCAAATGTTGGACTGAATTGAAAATTGTTTGAAATTGCATACGGATACATGTACCTACATTGAACAGGTCATAGCAAGGAGGCTAGAGCAGAAGAATAAAATTGTTTGCCCAACAAATAGGTACATGTTTACAAATTTATCGGGTTTTTGATGATTTTATGAGCCGATTGGCTGTTTCTTTTTCTTTTTGGATTGGTAAGGGTCATGGGAGGTTATTTGAAATATCCCGAAGTCCCCGGTGCTGGGGAGGTTATAGCGAAATCTTTCGAAAATTTAGGGTGTTAGCCAAATTTTGAAAAGTTCTTAGAAATTGAAAAGTTGAAGAACTTAAGCCGTAAAGAAAATAATGAAAGTTGAGTTGATTTGTGAAACGACTTTCGTCTTCGTTCCTTTTCGGGGACGAAAAGTTTTAAGTGGGGGAGATTGTAATAACTTGGAAATCTGAGCCAATTTAAATTTTTTATTTTGGCAATTTTAGCGAATTTTATTATTTAAAATGAATTATTTTAAGTAATAATGGTGATAAATTTATTTTGAATAGAACTAGAACGTATATATTTATATACATCGTCGTTTGAATATAAATATTTATTTATAATTATAAAAGGAATTGAAAATGGCGCGGTAGTTTGAAATTTCGATTTTGAATTTTAAATGAATGTACAAGATTCAAAATAAACCGGATTTATTAAAAACCAAAAATATTAGAATCTAATTGAGAATATCTTTCCAACGAATCCGAAAAATTAAAATTTCATAGCAGGGATAAAAAGTTATGTCCAGTTGGAAATTCAGAATAGTCGCTATGGAATTTTAGCCTTTAAAAATGGAAATTTTGCAAACGACCTCGGTTTTCGACGGAACCACTTTTGTTGGATCTGGGATGTCAATTTATTGCTAGATCCCAAAATTCGTAATTTTCTGAATCAATACGTGAGCGTGGCGAAGGAAAACGTGTTTTGACAGTTTCAGCCAATTTGGATCGACCGGAAAATGACCATTTTTCGAACGGTCTCGGAATTTAGCGAAATTAGTTTTGTTAGGACCGTATCGTCAATACGAAGCTAGAAATAATTTTTCTGGAATTTTTCGAGTTAGTATGTGGCCCCGGTAAATTGAAATGTGCGTTCAAATTCAATATATAGAGTTATATTTTGGATTTTAATGAAAACTGATCGAAACGACCGAACTGGATTACGAAACATATCCCATTATGTTCGGAATGTGGGTAATTAGCTAGGGGTGACAGTCGGTGGACTTGATTTCGAGTTCAAACGGAAAGTCAACTTTAAGGAGAGTAAAATAATTAAATTAATATATATTATCTCTCTCCTTTATCAACCCCCGTCAGTTATTAGGTTAGAGAAAAATATATAAAAAAAGTCATCGTCGCGTTTTCCATCTCGCTACCGCCACGCTCGCGCCACCGCGCCTCCGACCGGCCGCCCCCACCTCCGATTAGGCGAGCAACCCCCTCCTTCGTTCAAATACCGCACCCCCTTAAACCCTAATTCCCCAAATCAAGGAAGACCGTCGCTATGCGGTGCCTCCACTGCCTCCAGCGCCTTGCACCCCTCCCCGCGCAGCCACACCCCGACTAACGGCCGTCCGCCACCACTGGAAGCCCGGCTCCCCTCCGACGAACCCTAGCAACCCTCCTTCCTATTTTAAAGGTGAGTTTTCTGATTTTATTTTATAAAAATCGGATTTTTACATAGGAGAGTTTAAATTTTTACATAAGAAAAGATAGGATTTTTAATATACAAAAGAATAGATTTTTAGCTAAGATTTTTATATGATAAAAATTTGATTTTTATATGTGAAGTAGACGTGAAAAGATACGATTTTTTAAATTATAAAAATATGCTTTTTATATTATAGAGATAGTAAAAATATAATTTTTGTATAATAAAGAATATAAAAATGTGATTTTTATATATGTAGCTAATTAAAAATATGATTTTTTATATAATAGTGAATATAAAAATGTGATTTTTATATATGCAGCGAATTAAAAATATGATTTTTATATAGTAGAGAATACAAAAATGTGATTTTTATATATGTAGTGAATACGGACAATGAAAGTGGCAAAAGGCGAGAATGCGTAGACTTCCTACATATGAAGAGTCATGGCATTTGGTTTAGCTCTCGGTGAGAACTCCTCACTTTTAATTTGACTTCTAGTTTGAAATATATACTTGGATGCAGATGGTGCTTAGCAGCACCTGACACCCGTCGTCCACAGACCATGGACGGCTTGTTTGTTTGATTGATGTGTTGTGAAAATTGATTGTGTGATTGGAATTGAAATAAAATATATATTCATGTGTTGAAATAAAATATACATTCATGTGTTGAAATAAAATATATATTCATGTGTTGAAATCAAATATATATTCATGTGTTGAAATAAAATATATATTCATGTGTTGACATAAAATATATATTCATGTGTTGAAATAAAATAAATATCCATTTACAAATTGAACGATTTTTTTATGTACACCGATTTGACTGATATCGATTGGGACAATAAATTTTACAATTGCCCAACTGCACAAATAAAATCTGTGTTTGATTGTTTGAAACCCCACACGGGTGTTGGGATGAAATTGGACATACACTAATCCCAATAATTAGCTGTCTGTCGATCGATTGATTGACAGGCTGTTATAAGCGTTGAATATTATATTTGATGCTTATACAGTGTAGAATGCACTTTGGATGATGGTTGATGATTTATCGTTGCAGTTATATACATGTGTTGTAGGGAACCCATGTAATTAATGTTATATGGTAATTGATTGGGCCTCATTCCAACTTGGAAAATAAGAATAGTATAAATTCATGTGTTGAATAGAAAAAACAAAAATTCATGTGTTGAATAGAATAAATATTCATGTGTTGAATAGAAGTATAAATTCATATGTTGAATAGAAAAATAAATATTCATGTGTTGAATAGAAGTATAAATTCATTTGTTGAATAGAATAATGAAGTTTTTGAAATATATAAAGTCGTGTTGGTTAGATTGAAGCCATTTTGACGTGAACGATATTTATATCGATTTTATTCATTTTTATAACGAATATCGAAGAGTAATTGATTTCAAAATATAATGTTTTGAAAATATTATCATTTGTATATCGATGAAGTGGAATATTAAATTTTGATTCGAAATTGAATATGAAGTTGAAATCGTTTTGAAAACGAATTTTAAACGATTTATAAAATACGTTTTGAAAGGAAATCGATGAAATATATATAATATATATATTATATATATTAAATGGCCTGAATAGAACACGCCGCGCAGCGGCAGTTCTCGAATTTCGACCATTGACTTCGAATTGACGTTGCGGGAGATTCGACTGTCGGATCCTACTAAAACTGGAACCGTTGGGTTCGTATCGAAAATAACTTTCTAACAAATATTAGAGATTTGAAATCTAACGTTGGATTTAGAATTATGTCCAAATCAAATTTGGAAATGGTCGCTATAAGTGCAGTTCGATGGCCGCTGATGGAAATCGACTGTACGGGCCTTGTTAAAATTATTAAAAATAGTAATAATTTGTGTTAAATCATAAGAAATGATTTGTGAAGAATTGGGATGAAAATTTCCATATTTGAAAAGATAAAAATAGGTTTTATCGAAATGAACTAGTTTTGAACTAGAATTATAATTCCATTTATTTTTAAAAAATAAATTGAATTTGAAATGGTTTTGAAAATAACCAGAATTTCCAATAAGTGAATTGGAATAGATTTGAATCGAAATTGCCTTTCGAATATTTTGATGTTGGATTTCGTGATTATACAGATATTGTTATGGGAATTTGAAATATATATTGATATCGTTATTTCCAATAAGATATTTGTTGGTCGTAGAATTTGATATTGAATATAAGCCTATATATTTTCTATTCAAAGCCTTGTATTTAATATCAAATGGGATTTGGGATTTGTCTCGAATGGTGTCTTCACTAACACTTTTCTTAAACCCAGTTGAAAAAAAGATTAAATCTTTTTATTTAGATTTAATGAAGTGTACCAATTAAATGGGATTTAATTGGAATTGGAATGGAATGTGATTTTGGGTTTATAGCGAACCGTGTTTTAAATGACATTGGTTCTTTAACCTAGTAAAAGACAGGATGTAATTTCCCAAGTTAAATAATCACTGATAGTGATTATTGGGAAGATTAAAACTAAGTGGAGTTTTGATGAATCTTTAATTAGACTGAAGTGATCGAGAATGGGGTATTACCAGTTTTGCTCCAAGCGATAGTTAAATCTTTAATTAGATTTGAACGTGAAATAGTAATTGAATTTACTGATAACACCGTGGTGTTAGATATGAAGTATGACCAGTTTTACTTCATGGGATGAATAGGTTGGGATTGGAAGATAAAATAAATGATTACTTCGGTGTGGTTCGCTAATCCCGACTAGTTTGAATTGATATTCAAAGAAGATTAAAGAACAAATTTAAAGAATTTATCTTTGATAAAATTAATGGGAACCTTTCCCAAAGTATAAGAATATTTGAATAAAAGAATATTCTGAATTGGAATGAGGCGTATGTTGTGTTTCTGTAACAACTGTTTATTATATACGCGAGTTATTCAGAAAGATCAGGTTTATCCCATTCTGAATAACTGATTCGACGTGGTGTCGAGGATGAAGACGATGGTCGAAGACCGGAGGTCTTCACATCGTTTGGGTGATTACTGATGATTTTGATTGGGCTGTACACCCAAGATGAGGGAATCAGTTGGTGATCGTCCAGACGTACTTGGAGATCGATGGATATGCAAGGTACAAAGTGCCTCTGGTTTCGTTCAGACCCAGAACGAACTTGTAAATGGACTGTGTGTCTGACATTGGATTTTATTTTATGTGATTGATTTCTATTAAATATATATCTGTTTGGCGGCAGAGAATTTATTCTCTTGCTTAACGCCCTTCTCTGAGACGTACGAGCTCAAGGGTTATATATTGATGGATATCAATCGCATGGAGTGAATTTCCTGTGTGGCATGCCTAAGTGGAAAATGAGCAAGGCTTCTGTTGAAAAGCAAAGTCTTGTGGTTGATGATCAAAGCACGGCCTGTGTGGCATCGCTTTATGTAGCGTGGATTCGCAAGCCTCACACCTCGGTTGTGAACCAAAAACGGGAGAGGACCTCAGGGAGTACATGCGTTTCTTTCTAGCTAGGGTGGTGTCAGTGACCTACCAGCCCTGATATTTATATTATTTTCATCTGTGTGGTTGTTGCCATTGCGAGGTGCCTCGGATATATCGGTGACTGTATGGAGTTGATGGAGTCATTTGGCTCATTTACGCCCCAAAGGGCGGGGAAACGTAGTGTTCAGGCATTTTAATCCACATCGGTGGACCGGCCCTGACGATCCAAGGCTTGTCTGCGCGCTTGCCTGAGACATGGTAGGCTAGATTGTCTCGAATCGGTAGAGGACGATCCCTGGCCTCGGTTCACAGATGGAAATCCAACTTCCAGTACGTGACTTTGCGGTTTTGATTGTATACCTATATATGGCGACATAATGGTATGGGGCACTTATGCCGTCTATGATTGATACTTATGATTGAAATTGTTTTTGACACTATACACTTATAGTAATAATAAAAGATGAAATTTCACGTACCAAGCATTCTTGGCTATTATAAGGTAAAAACCCTATCCTCCGCCTTGTGTTGCATTGTGTGATGGGACTTAGGTCATATAATAGCTTCATTGTTCTTTATTTAGCATTGCACTGTTGTTTTATGCACTGGTATTCTTGGGAGGAAACCTTTCCGTGTTATACGGCGTGGTCCCTTGATTTACCTAACTTTAAAATAAAGATTAATAACTGTTTTAGTTCTCACACCAGTCACATGACTGGCCTGGAGTTTATTATTTTAACCTAAACTCTGGGTGCCCTTATTTTGACACGGGCAGCTAGTAGTTTTGGTTTTGCAGATTTATATTCACAGGATCCTGATTTACAGCTGGAACAATACTCGGAAAGATCTGTATCCGTGTATTACTTTCAGTTGTGTTTTGTATTATTTTCCGCTGCTATGTAATGTATTGTAATCTTTGATATTTTATGATGTGTAATATTGATTCATACTCTGTATATTCTTGTATTCTGATGAATTGTTGTAATATACAATGAAATGTTCTTCTGTTTGCGGCTTTTTGTGTGTTGTTCTCAAAACAATTAGGGGTTTCGAACGGTCTTGGTCGGTTTAGCGATCGATTCGGATCAAGCGAAATTCCTTGTTGTTACAAACTCACTGCACTTATTCTCCTTTTTCCTAAATCGATTTGCCATGTCATCTTTGTCTTCATCTTTATTCTTCAGAAAATGGGGTCCCCAGAATTCGCCAAGACCCTCCTCTAAAATACCCGTTTCTCCACTCTTCCTCTTCGGGAAACCCTAACTCCTCAGCTCTAATAAAAAGCCGAAACCCTCAATCAAAAACTTGAATTTTTCCCAAATTGATTCGCCTGTCCAAGCCCTACGTCGCCGCCATCGCCATGGATCCTCCCTCGCACAACCGAGAATTGCCGCCGCCATCAACACAAGATTTTCCCCTTTAGAAGATTAAAGACGAAATCGAATCACTTCAGCCCATTCCTCTTGTGAACCCCTGTCTCTTTCGCTATCGTCTTTCTACCATCGCTTACTCGTTTAAGGTAAGCTTCGGCCTATGATTAGCTTATTCCAAGTAATTTGACTTCGACATGAGCTTAATTTAAAATAGCTAGGTTAATTTGGTTGTTGTTCACATTGGTGGGTTACTGGTTATGCTTCCGTTTGATTCGATTTCATGAATGTGTTTGTATTTGCCTTTAGATATGCATGTAAGAAAATTAGTTGCTTCTATAACATGAGAACAACACAGGTTACTTTTAAAATGTAGTTGTCCATTTCAGTCTTTAGGCTAAAGTCTTCAACCCACTACTTTTTTCACCATTAAGGCTTAGGCACCCTTCTTTTCATGAACATGTACAGCTGTATGGGCTGTAAGTTTTCATTTTTAAATAACTATTTTTTTTAAGGCTAAAGTTCATTAGTGATTTAATGATAAATATGTATATAGGTTAAAGGTGCTTGTAAAATTTAGGCTAAAGTTCATTAGTGATTTAATGATAAATATGTATATAGGTTAAAGGTGCTTGTAAAATTTTCAGATATCAATTATGTAGTTGGTTTAAAACTTACATAGACAGTTGATGTCATCTTGATCTGTAATTCAAAACGTGTTACATCAATTCTAACTTAGAATGTGTATATCCCCTTTCAGCGAATAAAGCAGTAACACTGAAATCCTTGCATGAGCTTACACCTTGCTGCTAAATCTGTAAATCACATAAAGGCCAAGTACCTATGTTTTCAAGCATGTAACGAAAATCATGGTGTATTTATCAATGGTTTCAATTATTGGATATGGACTTAAATGACCATATGTTTTCCTATTTTAAACTTTGCACCTTAAATCAAACTGATGATTACAGAACTTATAGGATCATATGTTTTTCCGTTGATGTACTCGGATGGAAGCTTCGATGTATGGGGTATATTTTAGCCAATCAGCAAAGTTCCACATATTTACATACATCAATAACAAAAATAAAATAAAAAACTAAAATATATACTCAGGTAAACATTGAAATAAAAAAGCCAAATGAAAAGTTATTAGAAGAAAATTGAAATTTTCATAATTTATATGAAATCAGTAACTGACCATATAACCAACTACGAGAAATAGTCTTGCCACTGGCAGTACAGAGTTAAAATGAAATATATATTGAATCTTTCTAGACCCTTTTGAGTCCTTGAATTTGGTTTTAGTAAGTGATTTAGAAATCCATATAAATTTCCATTTGTGTGTATTGTTTTCTTTAGAAAAATCTGGAAGGTTTTTCTATATTTATCATAGGTCCATGCATACTGTCATTTGATTTTCATTTGTATGTATAGCCATTTGATATGTTGAAGGGCATTTGTGAGTAAACACATCTTTTCCCATTACTTCATATATATCATTCGTGTTGTTTTGAAACTGGGTGTGTGGCTCTATAAATCGGAGACCATGTTAAACACAAACCACCTAGTTATGATGACTATTTCAAATTATAATCTCTAAAACTAAATTTGAGTGTGTCTGAAACACTTAAAACCTGAGACAGTAGGAGATATAGTGAGCAAACCTAAATTTGATTTCTATTTTAATTTGTTCCTTGAATGTCATATAATATATAATGCAAATCATATATGTGCATATATGAATTAAGATTGCATACGAAATATTTAGTTTTGGAGATTTAATAGGTGGACATATCTGTTACCTTATCATTATTTGTATGTCATGCTGTTGCAGGAAAATTCTTGTGAACCATATACTGAATCAATTTCCAGATCACTTGTTGATCGGACCATTGTACACTTACGAATCTTATTTGTTAACCTGAACTATTTAGGGGACAAACCTAAAATGAAAGATATATTGTTCACTGATATGGTTGTGTCGGCTGTCTCACATATTGGAATCCATATTTGGCTAGTTTTTCCTGTTTACTTTTAAGCTCGTAAACTGGAAATATAAAATTGCCGCATTACTTGTTACATATAGTGTAGATATATCATTGAAATATTGAAATTTACCATTTATGGATTACTAATTTGCCCCAGTTGATATTGAAGTTAATTAACTGTTGATGAATGCGTAGACTGGATCGAAAGTATATTATAGGAGATACCCCGTAATATTGTTGGCTTCATAATTAAAAAATTTTGGTGTTAAATGAGAATATATATATTGTTCTTACTGGGAAATTTTCATACCATATGGTCAGGCTATCTCAGATTATATTTAAGGGTACTTCCTCTTTTTTTTTTTTTACATTTACTGGTTAATGGTCTGGGCATATTAATTTGTTTTCCTTTCATTTTTGGCTCCTTTCATTTTTGGCATTGCTGGGTCTATCTTGGCACTTTTCTTTTATTTCCTTCATGCTATCGTGCCTTGATATGCAGCACGAAACATATACACCTTAAATTGGGGCACGTTATTGGTATATTTATCCTCATGCTGGCTGTCTTGTTCAGCCTATATACATGCATATATGATTCTGAAATGTTGGATTGGCATGTTTGACCATGCCACATGCCACTCTTGTGTCACATATCCTGTTGTATTGATGCTAGTTTTCCGTGACCATTTGTATCCCTGAACGAACTTTGTTTCTACACATAATTAGCACCCTATTATGCACTGGTTCACTTGCGGATTTCTCGTTCTGTCGAAGCATGACTTTGATATATATATATATATATCTACTGTCCCGACTTGTTCGTTCCAAGTTGCTATAATGTATTCTGGTAGTTTCTCGTAAGTTCGATGTACTTCAAATTTAATAATTGACTATTTTATATTCAGTTATATTGAAGTTAGTTTACTTGAACTATGATTTAATCCTAACTCGAGTGTTTTATGTCTTGCATGGAATGCTCGGGTCAGACCCGAGGAGTACAGATTTAAGGATCACAGCTTAAGTTCAAAGATTAGCAAAGACTGGGGATTTTCAAGGCATGCACACTCTGAAGTTTTAAACCAGTAAAGATTTTGTTCTTGTATTTAAATTGTTTCTATTAAATTCCATTGTATAGAAAAAAATTCTTGTATCAAAAAAATTCTGATTAATATATAAAGTTTTATTTCGCTGTTCAAGATTGTGCTATTTATTTATTTTGTGTTTTTCTGTATTGATTCTATTTTAAACTCTGTAAGCTAAATAACGATCCTTCGATTTGAGCGTTTTAAGCTGGTTTAATCACCAATTTGAAGCGGTCAAAAAGGCGGGACGTTACAGGATCCTTAGAGGATGGTGATCCCAACATCCTTTAAGTTACTTTGCATTTCTGTAATCGTTTCACTTGAGTTATCATTGAACAAGAATGTTAATCCTGACTCGAGTGTGTTTTTTTACATGGATACTCGGGTCAGCTTGAGGATATCAGCTTGCTTGATTCACTTGGAGTTTGGAGCTTTTCTTGGATCTATCTACCACTTATTTAGTTGTTGCAGTTATTTTAACTTTCCAGTTATTTCCTATTTCAGACTCTATTATTTCCTTATCCATTAGCAGACTTATCTATGTTTGGTACTCTGTTGTATTTGTATTAGACTCTCTGGTTATGTAGTAGCTTATGGACTACCATTTTATCTATTCCGCTGTGTAGTATTTCATTACTCTGTATCTGTGATACTGTGATTGATTTATTTACTATATATGTTGTTATTTGCCAATTTTTATTAACAATCTATCGTTTTGAGCAATTCAAGTCTGACATGTGTGGATTATTGTCGATTTGAATGGTTCGAAATGGTGGGCCATTACATGGAATATTAATGGATTTTAATATTGAATCCGTTTATTTAAAACTAAGTTGAATGTTAAATTTATATTTAACTTAAAACGAGCTTGTAATAGCGCGGTAGTTCGTAATATTGAGTTTTTAACTTTAACTGCATATACATGATTCGATATAAATCAGAATTCTGGGAAACAAGAAATGCTTGAACCTAGTTGATTATAGTTTTCTAATAAAAGAGAAAAATCGAGATTTCATGTTATAGATTGTTAGTTATATCCAATTCAAATTTCACAATAGTCGTTATGGAAATTGTTTATAAATGATAGCAGATATTTAATAAAACAATAGGGTTTATATATATATATATTTGGATATTGTTTATGTTGGAGAATGGAGTTTTGATGACAACAAAATTATTTCAATATTAATTGATTATAAAATATATACTAACATCTCTATCTAGAATATATACACACACATATGCAGGATTTGTATACAGGAATTAATACTGAAGACTGTACAGTTTTAGAGTTTTAGAAATTCAGAATTCAGAGAAGATTCAAGACTCTTGAGTAATCAGGATTTCAAGAGTTCAAGATAAATATAGTAATAGAATCTAATTTATTTAAGACTCTGAATAACACTCCAGGTTCAAATTCAAATTCTGATTTTCGAATTTCTAATTTCTAATTCTATTTTCAAATTCTATTCTAATTAAGTTTTTCTATCTTACTTTTGATTTTAAACTCAAGTTTTAAAGATTATATGTTTATATATAGTTTTAAACTTTATAATTTTATAAATATGACTATATAATTTACAATTATGATTTCATATGATTTCCTACTTTATAATACTTATTTACATCACTATGTTTTAATTTAAGAATTTACAGAATTATATATATATATATATATCAAAACACATGGAAAATACTCAAATTACAATTTTTAAACTACATATGTCGACATACATAGTTAGCCATGTCGACATATAACTGTCACATTTTCAATTTTGAAAGGAAGTGTCTTTTCACTATTTGTAACATTCCAAAGTGGTGTAACCTTTCAAATCTTATAAATAGGGGCTGTTATTGAATTTTTTTATCATTCTTCTTCCCATCTTCATCTCCTTTCATTACACCATTATTATATCATATTTTTATGATTTCTACACTTATATTCTGCCGATTTCAAGTCTAATTATATAAAACTTCTTCTCTTCTCATTATCTACTCATTAATTTTTGAATCGAAGTGTTATTGAAAAGTTATAGGGCTATTGTAATATTTGAATCTGTTTAACTATATCTTTCTAATGAATGTAAGAAACTGAAATTTCACTTTATAAATTAAAAGTTATGTCCAGTTTAAAATTCAAAATAGTCGCTATGGAATTTATATATTTTATAATAATATATAAGCCCTTAAAAATAGCCTCCGTTTTCGACGAAACCACATTTGTTGGATCCATAATGTCAAATTATTGTTATATTCCAATTTTTATAATTTTTGGAATTAATATGTGAGCGTAGTGAATTTAAACGTGTTTGGTAATTTTATTTCAAATTTAATCGACTAGTAAATGCCTTTTTTCAAACGATCTCCAAATTTGACGAAATTAGTTTTTTTAGGACCGCAGCGTCAAAACGTAATTGGATTTATTTTTCTGGAATTTTAGGAATTAGTATGTGGCCCCAGTAAATTAAAATGTACGTTGAAATCAATTTTGAATGTTATATTAATTTATATTTTAATTTGGATGAAAATTGATTGAAATAGTAGAATTGGCTTACTAGACATATGCCATTGTGTTCGGAATGAGGGTATTACGCTATGAGAGACATTCATCGGGTTCGATTTGGAGTTCAAATTAAAAAGTAACCTTTTGGAATTAAAAATTAAATTAATTATATAAAGTCAAACCCCCATTCTCTTTCTCTCTCCCCATCGTTTAAAGATAAAAAGGAAAAATACCGATGACCACGTCAGCCCGTCGCCTCCCCCTCCACGACCGCCACAACGCGCCGCCCTCTCTGGCCGTCGCACCCCTCTCCATCGCCTCCCTATTCTCTCTCCTCTCTCCATTTTGTGAACCGAAGCCCCAAACCCCCTGAAACAGCCGCCGCCAGCAAACCCTAGCCACCGCGGGCCCTCCGCCACACCCTCTAGCCTGCAGGCCCCACGCCGCCTCTCCTCAGCCCTTAGCTCCGACCATGGGTCCCCCTTTGTCCAAAAATCCAATTTTTATAATTTTCAGTGTTTGCAAATAACACCCTGTGCTTCCACAGCCCATATCTCCCCAACCGTGCACTTATGGCCAAAACTCCACAATACGAAAATCAAAGAGCACGACTTTCTATTCAATTTGAGTATATGGAAGTCATATTTTGGATTGCGGAGTTGTTCAGAAAACGCGTCCAAAGCCTGTTGTCCAAATACTGCCTTTTCGCGATTTCCAGCGAATTGGAGCATTTTTGAAAGGAAGGCCACTAGGCAAAAGTTGTCCGGTATAGCGCGTTTAAGCTAAAAGAAAAGATTGTGTGAAGATTGGAGCTCGTTTGCAAAGTCTAGAATCAGAACAGCAAATCAGAACGTCAGAAAACAATGGCGGAGTGGATCCTAATGTGAGAACACCTTCTCACTCAAATTATTTTACAGTTAAATATATCCTAGGTTGCAAACGGAGCTTAGTAGCTCCTGACATTATGTATTGTACAAACCATGGATGTTTGTTTGGATTATATTATGGAAATTTGGATTGTGGTTGTAAAATTGATTGTGAATTGATTGTAGGATTGTTTGGATTGATTGTGATTGATGTGTATGGCGCGAGCCAGTGTCAAGAGAGGGGTAATGCTAGACATTACTCCGGTTCTAATATCGTGCCGTTATAATGCCAAATTTTTCTAAAACTGATATGTATATGAAATTTTCTGAAATAAACTATATAAAATATTCATGTGTTGAATAAAATGTTTAAATAATAAAAAACATCATTTTTATTGAATAAACGAACTATATAAAATAGTCAAGTGTTGAAATAAATATTTTATCGTTAAAAAAATAATTTTTAACGTATATGTGAACAACATAAAATTCTCCTGAAATAAAAATAAATATTCATTTACAAATCAGACATTTTTTTATGTACACCTGTATAACTGACATTGATTGGGATGATAAATTTTACACATCGCCCAACTGCACGAGTAATATTCAGTATTTGTTAGTTGAAACCCCACACGGGTATTAGGATAATATTTGACGTACACTAATCCCAATTGTTTAGTTGTATGTCAATCGATTGGTTGACAGACTGTTGTAAGTGTTAATTATTTATATTTAATGCTTATGCAGTTGTGTAATGCACTCTGAATGATGGTGTATCATTATTGTTGTGTGCATGTGATGTATGAAATCCATATAAATAACATTATATGGTAATTGATTTGGTCTGATTCCAATTCAAAAAGAACGAATATTTTAAATGAAGAATATTTTAAAATAATATTCAGTAAAGGATTAAAATGTGAATTTGATGTCCGATTTTGGATGGACGCGAAAATATTGAAATATGTGAGGCCGTATTAATTAGATTTGTGCCATTTTAAGCCAAACGATGTTTATATCGATCTTATTCATTTTTATAATGAATATCGAAAAGGAAATGATTTCAAAATCTGATATTTTGAAAATATTATCATTCAAATATTATAATGATAAGGAGTATTCAATTTTGATTTAAAATTGAAATGAACGTGGGAATCGTTTTTAAAATGAATTTATAAATTACGTTTTGAATGAAATATATATTATATATATTAATGGCTTGAATAGAACGCGTTGCGCTGCGACCGTTCACAGATTTCGACAATTGACTTCAAATTGACATTACGGGAGATCCACTATCGGATTTTTCCTAAAACCGGAACCGTTGGGTTCGTATCGGAAAGAGCTTTCTAATGAATATAAAAGATTTGAAATCTAACGGTTGGATTTGGAATTACGTCCAAATCAAATTTGGAAAAGATCACTATGGATGCAGTTCGGTGACCGTTATTGGAAAGCGCCTGTACGTGCCTTGATAAAATTATTAAAAATATTAATAATTTGTGTAGAAACATAATAAATGATTTGGAAAGAGTTTTGATGAAAAATTCCACATTTATAAAGATAAAAATATATTTTTATCAAAATAAACTAGTTATTAACTAGAAAGATAATCCAATATTTTTAAATAAATAAATAGGATTTATGAATGGTTTTAATGTAACCGAAATTTTTCAATATATGAATTGGAATGGATTTGAATAGAAATCATCCTTGGGATATTTCGATATCGGATTCTATGACAATACGGATATTGTGCAGGAATTTGGAAGATAGATATATATCGTTATTCCTCATACGATATGTGTTGGCTTCAGAATTGGATATTGAATGTAAGCCGATATAATTTTTGTTTAGAGCCTTATATGTAATATCAAAGTGGATTTAGGGTTTTCGTGAACGGTGACTTCAGTAACACTGTTCTTAAACCCCATGTGAAAAGAATAAATCTTTTAATTAAGATTATTAGAGTTTCCAGTTATATTTAGTAATTGGAATAAAATGGAATGTGAATTGGGTTTATTGCTAACTGTTTTTTTTAACGGCATTCGTTTTTTAACCCGATTAATAATGAAATGTGATTTGGAATTTACAAATCTTTTAATTAAAATTAATGGAATTTTCCAAAGTAAAGTTTTTCAGTTTAATAAAATGAATTAGAGTGGAATGGAATTCGATTTGGTAATAATCGAAGTTAGCTTCTGTGGAGGAAGACTGTTACTATATATGGAATTTAAAAGTCTTTGTCGTTATTCCATTTATATTATTAGTCGGATACGGGAATTAATATCGATTATGTATTGATCTGTTTTCCACGAAGATTCCATGTTTAATGGAATGTGATTTTGGGTTTATCGTGAACTGTGTCTTAAATGACATTGGTTCTTTAACCTAGTTAAAGACAGGATTACATGTCTAACATTGTATTTCGAACCGGATTGTTGATCTCTGCTAAATATATATTTGTTTGGTGGTGGAGAATTTATTCTCTTGCTTAACACCCTTCTCTAAGACATATGAGTGTAGAGGTTATATATTGGTAGAAATCAGTGGTACGGTGTAGATTGTCGATGTGGCATGTTTGTGTTTCCAAAGTTAAATAATCATTAAATAATGATTGTTGGAAGAATAAAACTAATTGTATTTTTAATGAATCTTTAATTAGATTGAAATGAGAATGGGATAATTTAAATTATCAAATTTGGGAAATGATCGGGAATGGAGTACCATTAGTTTTACTCCATGCGATAGTTAAATCTTTACTTAGATTTGAACGTGAAATGATAATTAAATTTACTGATAACATCATGGGTGTTAGATATGGGGTGCTACCAGTTTTTCTCCATGGGATGAATAGGTTGGGATTGGGATAAATAAATACATGATTACTTCGGTAAAGTTCGCTAATCCCGACTAGTTGATAAACCTTAATTTGGTTTAGAATTGATAAAGGATAAAATCAAATCTTTTGAATTGATATCAAAAGGAAGATTAAAGAGTAAATTTAAAGGATTTTATCTTTGATAAAATTAATGGGAACCTTTCCCTAATAATGTGAATATTTGAATAAAGGAATATTCTCGATCGGAATGAAGCGTATGATGTGTTATTATAGCACTTGATTTTAAGATATGCAAGTTATTCAGAAAGACCGGGTTTATCCCATTTTGAATAACTGATACGATGATTGAAAGTCGATGATGAAGACGGTGGTTGAAGACCAAAAATCTTCACAATGAATGAAATATTACTGATGTCTTGATTGGGTTGTACACCCATGACAAGGTAATAAGTGGTGATCATCCAGACATACTTAGAGATCGACCGGATATGCGAGGGCCTCTCTCTTGTGTTGGACATATGGGACGAGGAATAAGGTGCCTCCGGTTTCGTTCAGACCCAGAACGGACTTGCAAAATGGATGGTATGTCTGACATTGTATTCCTTTATACTGTATTCGTTGATCTCTGCTAAATATATATCTGTTTGGTGGCAGAGAATTTATTCTCTTGCTTAACACCCTTCTCTGAAACATACGAGATTAGAGGTTATATATTAGTGGAAATCAATGGTACTGTATGGATTGACAATGTGGTTTGCAGAGTGCATGGATCAAGGATTTTGTTGAAAAGCAGAGTCTTGTGATGATGATCAAAACATAGCTTTCATATAGCATAGCTTTGTGTGTCGAGACGTGGCTTCGAAGAGTTTCACAACCCGTGAATGATTGAGGCTGGATAATAAACGGCAAGAGTGAAACTGGTATTTGGAAGCACCGATTGAAAGGTGACTCCATTGTAAGCATTGAAGGATATATAGGATCTGGACACCCCTCCTATGGGTGATTATCCACTGGATGTAAGGATTGAAGGATCTATACGATCTGGGAGCACCTCCAATGGGTGATTCTCCACTGGTTGTAAGCATTGAAGGATCTATAGGATCTGGGAGCCCCTCCAACGGGTGATTCTCCACTGGCTGTAAGCATTGAAGGATATATAGGATCTAGGAGCCCCTCTAATGGGTGATTCTCCACTGGCCATGAAGGATACAAATTAGCCCCTAAAAGGGCAATAAACATTGAGTGCATGTTGATATGGAATCAATATTTCGAGTCTTGGATTTAATGTAAAAATTAAATGCATGTCGATATGATTTCTTTCGAGTCTTGGATTCAATGTAGTCATGGCAAGAAAACCTCAGTCATTGATGGAATCCATTTCCAATACGAACCTTTGCGGTTTTTAATTGTAGCATATGTATGTAGTCGTAGTACACTACGTCTACTAAGATTGATATATTTATTTATGAAGAATGATTTCTACACTAAACACTAGTGATAATAAAAGAATACTGTAAGTATCTATCATTTTTGGCCATTATAAGGGAAAACTCTATCCTTCTATTTGGTCGCATTGTGTGATGGGATGAAGTCTTATAATGGCTTCATTTTTCCAAAAAGCATTGCACTGTTTGTTTTATGCACTGGTATTATTGGGAGAAAACTCGTTCCGTGTTATATGGCGTGGTCCCTTGATTTACTCTATGTTAAAGTAAAGATTTGATAATTGTTTTAGTTCTCACACTAGTCCCATGACTAAATCAGAGTTTATTGTTTCTATCTGAACTCTGGGTGCCCACTTTTCCACACGAGCAGTCGGTAGTTTTGGTTTTGCAGATATTATTTTCCCAGGATCCTGGATCTACAGCTGGAGCTATATTCGAATCCGTGTATCTCTTTCAGTTGGGTTATGCATTATTTTTCTGCTGATATGTAATTTTAATCTCTGATATTGTATTTCCAGTGTGTAATATTTATTCGTACTCTGATATATTCTTGTACTTTGATGTAATTGTTGTAATAAGCAATGAAATGTTGTATTGCTTGTGTTCTAATGCGTCATGTTCTCAACTCAATCCGGGCTTTCCCTTATGGGTGAGTTTGGGTCGTTTCATCGTGGTACCAGAGCTTTGGTTTACAAAGCTTGAGAAAAAGACATATTAGAACCGAACGAAAGAATTCATCAGAGATTGGATTAGTAATATCCAATGAGAATGACTCGTTAGAGATGGGATCATTAGTATCCTAGAATGAGTTTCAAAGAGTGTTATTTTCAAAATAAAATTGAAAACAAATTTTGTTTTAAAAATTTAAACCTTATTATACGTATTTGAGTATTTTATTTTATTGGACTATCGGGTATATGGAGATTTTGAATATACGTCTAATCCACATGTATTTGAAGCCTTAAATATACTGGATAGATAAAGAATCACACTCTAGTCGCCCTAACATGATTCTGATGATGACCATGACATCGTCAACATTTATGTCCGAGTTTCAAAAGTGGGATGTCTATATATTTCCAAGACTGGTGTGAGAACCAAAACTAGATAGGGTTATGTTGTGATTTGGCATTAAAAATATGATTTTTAAGTATATATAGAAATTATATATTTGAAAAGCTAATTAACTAATTGATTGCTGGTTGTGATGTTTGATTATTAGTTTAACTAATAAAAACATTGGAACAATAAAACTAATAAGAGAACAAAAGGTAAAATTTAGCCAAATAGAATCAAATATTTAACTGAATTGAAATTGATTGCAATTGCATATATCTACATGTATATATAATGAACAGGTCATAGCATGGAACCTAAGAAGAGGAATAAAATTGTATGCCCGACAAATAGGTACATGTTTACTATATTCATTGGGTTTATGATTTTATGAGTCGCTTAGCTTTTTCCTTTTCTTTTGGATTGATAAGGGCCCTATGAGGCAAGTTGCGGTGTTAAATATCAACCCGTAGAAAGGAGGTTATGGCGAATTTTTTTGAAAATTTAGGGTGTTAGCCAAATTTTTGAGAAATTTGAAAATTCTTAGAAACTGAAAAGTTGAAGAATGAAAGCCAAAATGAAATTTGAGTTGGTTAGTTAAACAACTTTCAGCTCCGTTCCTATTCGAGGACAAAAAGATTTTAAGTAGGGGAGATTGTAACAACCCGGAAATTCTAAACCAATTTAAAAAAATTATTTTAGCTATTTTAATGGATTTTGAATATTTTAAATGATTTATTTTAAATAATAACGACTAAAAATTTATTCAAATCAAAGTTAGAATGTATAAATTTATTTTAGTTATAAAACGAGCCTAAAATGGCGTGACAGTTTGAAAATTTGATTTTAAATTTCAAATGAATATACATAATTCAATATAAATCAGAATTGGACGAAACAAGGAATATTTGAATTTGTTTAACTATATCTTTCGAACAAATGTAAGAAACTGAAATTTCACTTTATAAATTAAAAGTTATGTCCAGTTTAAAATTCAAAATAGTCGCTATGGAATTTATATATTTTTTAATAATATATAAGCCCTTAAAAATAGCCATTTTGCAAACGACCTCCGTTTTCAACGGAAGCACTTTTTTTGGATCCGTAATGTCAAATTATTGTTATATTCCAATTTTTATAATTTTTGGAATAATATGTAAGCATGGTGAATTTAAACGTGTTTGGTAATTTCAGTTTGAATTTAATCGACTGGAAAATGGCCATTTTTCAAACAGTCTCCAAATTCGACGAAATTAGTTTTGTTAGGACCGTGTCACCAAACATAGTTAGATCTATTATTTTGCAATTGCTGGAATCAGTATGTGTCCCCGGTAAATTAAAATGTATGTTGAAATCAATTTTGAACGTTATATTAATTTATATTTTAATTTTGACGAAAACTGATTGAAACAGTAGAATTGGCTTACGGGACATATCCCATTGTGTTCAGAATGGAGGTATTACGCTTGGGGCGATAGTTGTTGGGTTTGATTTGGAATTTAAATTAAAAAGTAACTTTTTGGAATTAAAAATTAAATTAATTATATAAAGTCAAACCCCTACCCCTTTCTCTTTCTCTCTCCCCATCGTTTAAAGGAAAAAAAACTGTTTTTTCGCGTCATCCTGTCACCTCCCACTCCACGACCACCGCCACCGTGTCGCTCTCTCTGGCCGCCACACCCCATCCATCGTCTCCCTCTTCTCTCTCTCTCCATTTCGTGAATTGAAGCCCCAAACCCCCTAAAACCGCTGCCGCTAGCAAACCCTAGCCACCGCTGGCTCTCCGCCGCACCCCCGGCCTCCAGGCCCCACGCCGCCCTTCCTCCGCCCCTAGCTCCGACTGTGGGTCCCTCTTTGTCCAAAAATCCAATTTTTATAATTTTCAGTATTTGCAAATAACACCCTGAGATTCCACAGTCCATATCTCCCCAACCTTGCACTTCTGGCCAAAACTCCATAATGCCAAAATCGAAGAGCACGATTTTCTCTTCGATTTGAGTATATGGAAGTCATATTTTGGATTACGGAACTATTCAGAAAACGCGTCCAAAGTCTGCTATCCAAATACCGTCTTTTTGCGATTTCCTCGAATTGGAGCATTTTCGGAAGGAAGGCCACTAGCAAAAGTTGTCCGAAATAGCGTGTTTAAACTAAAAACAAGATCATGTGAAGATTGTAGCTCGTTTGCAAAGTCTGGAATCAGAACAACAAATCAGAACGTCAGAAAACAACGATGGAGTGGATCCCAATGTGAGAACACCTTCTCACTCAAATTATTTTACAATTGAATATATCTTAGGTTGCAGACGGAGCTTAGTAGCTCTTGACACTATTTATTGTATAAACCACGAATGTTTGTTTGGATTGTATTGTGGTTGTAAATTTGATTGTGAATTGATTGTGGGATTGTTTGGATTGATTGTGGTTGATGTGTATGGCGCAAGCCAGTGTCAGGATAGGGGTAATACTAAACATTACTCTGACTCTAATTTCGCGTCGTTATAATGCCGAATTTTTCTAAAACTGAAATATATATGAAATTTTCTGAAATAAACTATATAAAATATTCATGTGCTGAATAAAATGTTTGAAAACTAAAAATTCATTTTTATTGAATAAAGGAACTATATAAAATAGTCAACTGTTGAAATAAATATTTTATTATTAAAAATACAATTTTTAACGTATATGTGAATGGCATAAAATTCTCCTGAAATGAAAATAAATATTCATTTACAAATCGGAGGATTTGTTTATGTACACCCATTTAACTGACATTGATTGTGACAATAAATTTTACACATCGCCAAACTGCACAAACAATATTCAGTATTTATTGGTTGAAACCCCACACGGGTATTGGGATGATATTTGACGTACATTAATCCCAATTGTTTAATTGTATGTCAATCGATTGGTTGACAGACTATTGTAAGCGTTAATTATTTATATTTAATGCTTATGCAGTTGTGTAATGCACTCTGGATGATTGTGTATCATCGTTGTTGTGTACATGTGATGTATGCAATCCATATAAATAACATTATATGGTAATTGATTGAGTCTGATTCCAATTCGGAAACAATTAATATTTTAAAATAACGAATATTTTAAAATAATATTCAGTAAAGGATTAAAATGTGAATTTGATGTCCGATTTTGGATGGACACGAAAATATTGAAATATGTGAAGCCGTATTGATTAGATTTGCGTCATTTTAATGCGAACGATATTTATATCGATTTTATTTATTTTTATAATGAATATCGAAAAAGAAATGATTTCAAAATCTGATATTTTGAAAGTATTATCATTTAAATGTTATAATGATAAGGAATATTCAATTTTGATTTAAAATTGAAATGAAAGTGGGAATCGTTTTTAAAACAAATTTATAAAATACATTTGAATGAAATATATATTATATATAATATATATTAATGGCTTGTATAGAACGCGCCGCGCTGCGCCTGTTTGTGAATTTCGACTATTGACTTCAAATTGACATTACGGGAGATCCGACCGTCGAATTCTCCTAAAACTGGAACTATTGGGTTTGTATCGGAAAGAGATTTCCAATGAATATAAGAGATTTGAAATTTAACGGTTGGATTTGGAATTGTGCCCAAATCAAATTCGAAAAAGGTCGCTTTGGATGCAGTTCGGTGACCGTTATTGGAAACCGACTATACGAGCCTTAATAAAATTATTAAAAATATTAGTAATTTGTGTAAAATCATAATAAATGATTTGGAAAGAATTTGGATAAAAATTCCATGTTTGTAAATATAAGAATATATTTTTATCAAAATGAACTAGTTATTAACTAGAAAGATAATCCAACGTTATTGAATAAATAAATTGGATTTGTGAATTGTTATAATATAACCAGAATTTTCCAATATATGAATTGGAATGGATTAAAATAGAAATCATCTTCGAGATTTTTGGATTTTGGATTCCGTGACTAAACAGGTATTGTGGAGGAATTTGGAAGATAGATATGTATCGTTATTCCCCATACGATATGTGTTGGTTTCAGAATTGGATATTGAATGTAAGCCGATACGATTTCTATTTAGAGCCCTATATTTAATATCAAAGTGGATTTAGGGTTTGTCGTGAATTGTGTCTTCAGTAACACTGTTCTTAAACCCTGTGTAAAAAGAATAAATCTTTTAATTAAGATTATTATAGTTTCCAGTTATATTTAGTAATTGAAATAAAATGGAATGTGAATTGGGTTTATTATGAACTGCGACATTCGTTCTTTAACCCGATTAACAGTGAAATATGATTTGGAATTTATAAATCTTTTAATTAAGATTAATGGAATTTTGCAAAGTAAAGTTTTCTAATTTAATAAAATAAATTGGAATGGAATGGAATTCGATTTGGTAATAATCGAAGTGAGCTTCTACGGAGGAAGACGGTTACTATATATGGAATTTAAAAGGCTTTGCGATTATTCCATTTATATTATTAGTCAGATATGGAAAATGATATCGATTATGTACTGATCTGTATTCCGTGAAGATTCCATGGTTAATAGAATGTGATTTTGGGTTTATCGTGAACTGTGTCTTAAATGACTTGGTTCTTTAACCCAGTTAAAGACAGGATTACATGTCTAACATTGTATTTCGAACCGTATTGTTGATCTCTGCTAAATATATATCTGTTTGGTGGCGGGAAATCTATTCTCTTGCTTAACACCCTTCACCAAGACGTATGAGCTTAGAGATTATATATTGGAAGAAATCAGTGGTATGGTGTAAATTGTCGATGTGGAATGTTTGTGTTTCCAAAGTTAAATAATCATAAAATAATGATTGTTGGAAGAATAAAACTAATTGGAGTTTTAGTAAATCTTTAATTAGATTGAAATAAGAATGGGATAATTTAAATTATCAAATTTGGGAAATGATCGAGAATGGAGTACCACTAGTTTCACTCCAGGCGATAGTTAAATAATTAATTAGATTTGAATATGAAATGATAATTAGATTTACTGATAACATCGTGGGTGTTAGATATGGGGTACTACCAGTTTTTCTCCATAGGATGAATAGGTTGTGATTGGGATAAATAAATACATGATTACTTCGATAAAGTTCGCTAATCCCGACTAGTTGATAAACCTTAATTTGGTTTAGAATTGATAAAGGATAAAATCAAATCTTTCAAATTGATATCAAATGGAAGATTAAAGAGTAAATTTAAAGGATTTTATCTTTGATAAAATTAATGGGAACCTTCCCCTAATAATGTGAATAATTGAATAAAGGAATATTCTAGATTGGAATGAGGCGTATGATGTGTTATTATAGCAATTGATTTTAAGATACGCGAGTTATTCGAAAAGACCGGGTTTATCCCATTTTGAATAACTGATATGACGATCGAAAGTCGGCGATGAAGAGGGTATTTGATGAACGGAAATCTTCACAACGAATGGATGATTACTGATGTCTTGATTAGGCCGTTGAAATGACCCAAACTTCCCAGTAAAGGAAAGCCGGATTGCTTTGAGAACAACACACATCAGAACACAAAATGAAGAACATTTTATTGCTGATTACAACAATTACATCAGAGTACAAGAATATAACAGAGTATGAAAACTCATTACACAATAGAAATACAATGATATCAGAGATTTAAATTACATTTAAATAGCAGCGGAAAAATAATACAAATATACAACTGAGAGAAACACACGGATACAGAGCTTTCTGAGTACCGCTTCAGCTGTAAGCCAGGATCCTATAAATATATCTGCAAAAAGCTACTCGACTGCCTGTATGGAAAATATGGGCACCCGAGTTTGCCAGTGACACAAACTACTGGTCAGTCATGGGACTGGTATGAGAAATCTTAACTTAACTATCTAATAATAAGGCTAATCGCAGGACCACGCCGCTAACGCGGAACGGGTTTACTCCATTGGATTGCTAGTGCATAAAATAAAGTAAATCGTTCAACAACGCAATTCCTTTTAGAAAAATGAAACCATTATAAGACCCAAGTCCCATCACACAATGCAACGCAAACCGGAGGATAGGGTTTTACCTTATAATGGTCAAAAGATGCTTGATACGATAAAATGGATTTGATATTAGTGTGTATATATATGGGTATATATATATATATTTCAAAAACAATTCAATCATAATGTATCAATCATAGACGGCATAATACCCCATCCTACTATGTCGCCATACTAGTTCTACAATCAAAACCGCAAGGTCGTATTGGAAATTGGATTTCCATCATGAGTCGAGGCTAGGGGCAAGCTCCTCTCCGATTCGAGACACTCTAGCAAATGCCTCAGGATCACACCTATGGGCAACCCTTGGAGCGGTAGGGCCGGTCCCCGCCTATCGGCAGTGGATTGGTTATGCCTGAATACACGCTTCCCGGTTCCTTTGAACCTATAGTATGAACACCAATGGCCTATAAAAATCCGAGGTGCCTCAAAATCCATCATCCACATAAGTAAAATGCCAGCCAGTTTAAGCACTAACACTACCACTAGCTAGAAAGAAATGTGTGCACTCCCTATGGTCCATATCCCGTTTTTGACTCATACCAGGGTGTGAGGCTCGCGAAGTCACGATATACACAAAGCTATGTCGTAATAGGCTATGCTTTGATCATCCCACAAGGCCCTGTTTTTCAACAAAATCCTTGATCATTTGCATCTTGGCGTGCCACATTGACAATTCACGCCATGCGATCAATCACTATTAACATAAACCCGGGTGTTAAGTAGAGAATAAATCCTCCACCACCAAACAGACATACATTAACAGAAATCGATTTAATTCACATGGAATGAAATCCAATGTCAGACACGCATCCATTTACTAGCTTATGCTCTGGGTCTGAGCGAAAACCAAACCCGAACAATCAACCATAGTATGGACGGCCACCACTGAAGCCCCTTCAAGGTAGCTACTCCCGTCAAGGGTCTCTGTAGCAACACATCCATTCGATGTGAAGATCGTCGGTCTTCAATCACCGTCTTCATCTTCGACTCTTCATCGTCGTAGTAATTACTCGGAATGGGTTAAACCCGGTCTTTCCGAATAATTCGCGTATTTTTATAATAAAATCAAGTACTATAAAAACACATCCAACACCTCATTCCAATTCAGAATATTCCTTTAAATAAAATATTCACATTATTCTATCAAAGATAAATCCTTTAAGTTTATTCTTAAATCTTTCTTTAAAGATTTATTAAAAACCCAATTTGGTTTTAAATATCAAAAATCATTATTCAATGATTAATTAAATTTAAGAAATTAATCTTATCTTTAACTGGGTTAAAGAACTAATGTCATTTTTAAAACACCGTTCACGATAAACCCAAAATCGACTTCCATAAAATCGGGAATCTTCACAGAAATCAAATCAATATATAATCGTTATAAATTTCTGTATCCGACCAATAATATAGATGGAATAACGGCAAAGCCTTTTAAATTCCATATGTAGTATCGGTCTTCTTTTACAGAAGCTTATCTCGGTTATTATTAATTCAAATTCCATTCGACTCCAATTTAATATATTAAATTGGAAAATTTACTTATGGGAAAATTCTCATTTAAATCTTGATACAAGATTTATAAATCCCAAATCATATTTTCACTGTCAGTTGGGTTAAAGAACACATGTCACTTAAAAACATGGTTCACAATAAACCCAACTCACATTTCATCTTATTTCAGTTACTAAATAAAAATTGAAAAACTTTTAATAATCTTAAGTTAAAAGATTTATTCTTTTCAACTGGGTTTAAGAAAGGTGTTATTGGAGACACCATTCACGACAAACCCAAAATCCAATTTATTTAATTTAATTAAGTATAGACAATTTGGAAAACTTCATTAAATCTTAATTTAATGATTTATTCTAGATAACAACTAGTTCATTTCAATAAAAATATATTTTTCTAAAATATATTCTTTTTCTAAAATATTTACTTAAATATTCATTTCTAGAATATCCTTTATTGGAATGTGACTCAATCAACAAACATATATTGCATGGGATCAACAATCATTACAAATAATTATTAAACATCCAATTAACAACCAAAGTGGATTCTACACTAAATATTGGGACAAGTGTAGATCAGATATCATCCCAACACCCGTGTGGGGTTTCATCCAGCAATCAAATAATAAGTTATTCGTGCACTTGGGCGATGTGTAAAAGTAATCATCCCAATCACATAAACAAGTCGGATGACTTGTAAATGGAAGTGTAATAATCAATGTGAATATACTTACATTATATTTAACACATCAAAATACAACATCACAGGCAAATATTTCAATTTTCTTTATTATAAACAAATGACAATAAAAATCTTAACTTCCATTTATTTAACAAAATGCATATTTTTGGTTTCATTCATTTTAATGACAATATTTTGCTTCATTCTTTTTATTGTATAAAAATATACATTACTAACTTACTCCTTTTTAATGTATAAAAATATACATTTTTAACTTACTCCTTTTTAATGTATAAAAATATACATTTTTAACTCCTTTTCTTGCACAAAAATGTTTATTTAGTTACACTCTTTTTAATGACCAAAAATGATAATTTTGGTTAAACTCTTCTTAATGACCAAAAATGATAATTTTGGTGAAACTCTTTTTAATGACCAAAAATGATAACTTTGGTGAAACTCTTTTTAATGACCAAAAATGATAATTTTGGTGAAACTCTTTTTAATGACCAAAAATGATAATTTTGGTGAACTCTTCTTAATGTAAACAAAACTATATATTTTGATCTACTTCTTTTTAATGTAAACAAATGTACATTTTTGTTTAATACTTTTTAACACACAAAAATATTCATGTTTTTTAATCCTTTTTAATACCCAAAAATATTCATTTTTGTTTAATCCTTTTTAATACACAAAAATATTCATTTTTGTTTAATCCTTTTTAATACACAAAAATATTCATTTTTGTTTAATCCTTTTTTAATACACAAAAATATTCATTTTTGTTTAATCCTTTTTAATACACAAAAATATTCATTTTTGTTTAATCCTTTTTAATACACAAAAATATTCATCTTTGTTTAATCCTTTTAAATACACAAAAATATTCATTTTTGTTTAACCCTTTTTAATACACAAAAATGTATGTTTTTGTCAAACTCCTTATTAAGTGACAAAAATGTGATTTTTTTTCAAACTCTTTTTAATATACAAAAATGTTCATTTTTGTCTAATTCCTTTTTAAGGTACAAAAATGTTCATCTTTGCCTAACTATTTTCAATGTGTCAAAATGAATGGTTTTAATTCATTCTTTTTCAAAGTGATAAAAATGAATGAATTACTTCATTCTTTTCAAAGTGCCAAAATGTTTGGTTTTATCTCAATAACTATATTTCTAATCAAAATGTCATTTTTTTATTTTGCATAACACATTTCAAAAAAAATGTTGTTTTTATTTCCAAGGTACATTTGTGAGGAAATGTTGTTTATTCCACTATAACATTTATAAGAAAATGTTATTTTATTTCAAGGTAACATTCATTAGAAAATGTTATTTCATTTCAAAAATCATGTTTTGACAAAAGATGTTATTTCATTTATAATACCACAATTTATAAAAATGATATTTTTTTATTTCTATTGTAACATTTATATAAAAATGTTATTTCGTTTCACTAAACATTCTTTGACAAAATGCTACTTTTAATTCACTAATCATTCTTGACAAAAAAATGTTGATTTTATTCACTAATCATATTTGACAAAAATGTTGATTCTTTATTTATTAATCAAATTTGACAAAAATGTTGTTTCTTTATTCACTAATCAAAATGTCATTTTTGTTTTACATAACAAACTTCAAATAAAAATGTTGTTTTTATTTTCATAGCAGATTTCAAATCAAAAATATCATTTTGATTTGCATAATCATATTTCAAGTAAAATGTTGTTTTATTTTTCTAACACAATTCTAATCAAAAATGTTATTTTGATTTCAATAAACATGTTTAACACAAAAGATAGTTCTAATTTAACTAACATGTTTCTAAACAAAATGAACATGTCTAATGTATATTCATACCAAAAATTATCATTTTTATTTTCAACATAATTGATCAAAAATGATACTCTTGTTTTGTTGATCATTCTACTTCGACAAAACACTAAAAATAATATTCCAATGTTAACATTACAGATCGAACAACATATGACCATCGCAAATCAATCACAACAATATACACAATATCACAGATCGGTATTTAATAATCATACACACATGAAATTGAAATAACGACAGAAAATTAAATTTTAATTATTTTAAAAGAAGAAATCTCACAATTAGTTTATCTGAATTTCCATCCAGCGCAGTTTCAGGTCCCGCTCAGTTCCATGAGTAGTGCTCTCGAATACAATTCCAACTGTTCGAAAATCATTCAATTCCGTCGCTGTTTGAAGAAGTTACAAATGTTTAAACTTTTAAAACCACTTAATTATTTAATTACATTTTACCCTTCATCTTCTACCTCAGTACTATTGAAACCCGTATACCACAACCCAACATCGAGTTCCCAAATCCACCTGCGGACCCTCCTAGAAGCCACTAGAACAAAATCAGACGCAACCACATCCGTAGCCATGCCAAGCTCCTCCCGCGCCGACCACCACGCCCAGATCGCACGCCCGTAGCCCCCGTAAAACATGCCCAAACGCATTGAGTTCACGCCCGAAATTCGCCCAGTATACTCTCTTAAACACGATCTTAACTATTCATGATGGAGAGCTTGTCGAGCTCTTCGATTTTGGCCTTGAAAGCTTTGAATTTTAATTAGCGGATTTTGGGTTTCATGATGAAGAAGATGGGAGCGTGGCCGCCATCGATTCCAAACATGGCGGTTGTTGCTTTAGAAAATAAGGTTACGGTATATGTATCGTATATATACTGGTATTTCCTATAATATTTAATTATTTAATTCCTTAAACTTGAAAAATAATTGTTCGTTGCTATCGACTCCAAATCGAACCCAACGAGTGTCGACCCTAGCTAATAACCCCCGTCCCTGACGCAATGGAATATGTTTCGTAACCCAGTTTAGCTGTTACGGTATGTTTTTCTTTAAATTACATTATAAATCATTTAATTATTAAATTCAAACGTACATTTTAAATTACCGGGGCCATATACTAACTCTAAAAATTACAGAAAATTTATTTTTTGGTTATGTTTTGACTATACGGTTCTAACGAGACTAATTTCGTCGAATTCTGAGATCGTTTGAAAAATGGCTATTTTCAAGTCGATTAAATTTGACTGAAACTGACAAAACACGTTTTCCTTCGCCACGCTCACATATTAGTTCGAAAAATTATGAAAATTGAAACCTAGCAATAATTCGACATTCCGGTTCAAACAAAATTGGTTTCGTTGAAAACCGAGGTCGTTTGAAAAATGACTATTTTTAAGGCCAATATATTATATTAAAATATATATAAATTCTACGGCGACTTTTCTAAATTTTAAACTGGACATAACTTTTGATTTATAAGGTGAAAATTCAGTTTTTCAGATTTGTTAGAAAGATATGATTAAACAGATTTAAATATTTCTTGTTTCGTTCAATTCTGATTTAAAATGAATCCTGTATATTCAGTCAAAGTTCAAATTCAAAATTTCAAACTGCAGCACTGTTTTAAACTCCTTTTATAATTAAATTTATTCATTTTAAAATAAATTTTTAGTCGTTCTTATTTAAAATAAATTATTTTAAACATTTAAATCCATTAAAATTTTAAATTGGCCCCAAAATTCCGGGTCGTTACAGCTGTACATCCAAGACAAGGTAGTAAGTGGTGATCATCCAGACATACATGGAGATCGACTGGATATGCGAGGGCTTCTCTCCTGTATTGGACATATGGGACGAGGAATAAGGTGTCTTCGGTTTCGTTCAGACCCCGAACGGACTTACAAAATGGATGGTATGTCTGACATTGTATTCCTTTATACTGTATTCGTTGATCTCTGCTAAATATATATATCTTTTGGTGGCGGAGAATTTATTCTCTTGCTTAACACCCTTCTCAGAGACGTACGAGCTTAGAGGTTATATATTGTTGGAAATTAATCGTACGGTATGGATTGACAATGTGGTATGCTAAGTGCATGGATCGAGGCTTTTGTTGAAAAGCAGAGTCTTGTGATGATGATCAAAGAATTTCTTTGTGTATTGAGACGTTATTTCAAAGAGTTTCACAACCCATGAATGATTGAGGCTGGATAGTAAACGGTAAGAGTGAATATGCTATCTGGGAGCACCGATTGAAAGGTGACTCCATTTTAATCATTAAAAGATCTACAGGATCTGGGAGCCCCTCCAACGGGTGATTTTCCACTTGCTATAAGTATTGAAGGATCTCTAGAATTTGGGAACCCCTCCAATAGGTGATTCTCCACTGGATGTAAGCATTGAAGGATCTATAGGATCTGGGAGCCCCTCCAATGGGTGATTCTCCACTGGCTGTAAGCATTGAAGGATCTATAGGATCTGGGAGCCCCTCCAATGGGTGATTCTCCACTGGCCATAAAGGATACAAATTAGCCCATAATAGGGCAATGAACGTTGAGTGCATGTCGATATGGAATCACTGTTTCGAGTCTTGGATTTAATGTAAAAATTGAATGCATGTCGATATGATTTCTTTCAAATCTTGGATTCAATGTAGTAATGGCGAGAAAACCTCAGTCGTTGTTGGAATCCATTTCCAATACGAACCTTTGCAGTTTTTAATTGTAATCTATGTATATAGTCGTAGTACACTACATCTGCTATGATTGATATATTTATTTATAAAGAATGATTTTTACACAAAAAACTAGTGATAATAAAAGAATATTGTAAGTATCAATCATTTTTGGCCATTATAAGGGAAAACTCTATCCTTCTATTTGCGTTGCATTGTGTAATGGGATTGAGTCTTATAATGGCTTCATTTTTCCAAAAAGCATTGCGTTGTTTATTCTATGCGCTGGTATTCTTAAGAGAAAACCCGGTCCGTGTTACATGGCATGGTCCCTTGATTTACTCTATTTTAAAGTAAAGATTTAATAACTGTTATAGTTCTCAAACCAGTCCCATGACTGACTTGGAGTTTATTGTTTCTACCTAAAGTCTGGTTGCCCATATTTTCCACATGGGCAATTGGTAGTTTTGGTTTTGTAGATATTATTTTCCCAGGATCCTTAATATACAGCTAGAGTTATATTTGGAACGCTCTTTGTATCTGTGTATCTCTTTCAGTTATGTTATGTATTATTTTTCCACTGCTATGTAATTTTAATCTTTGTTGTTGTATTTCCAGTGTGTAATATTTATTCATACTCTGATATATTCTTGTACTTTGATGTAATTGTTGTAATAAGCAATGAAATGTTCTATTGTTTGTGTTCTGATGCGTCGTGTTCTCAACTCAATGCGGGCTTTCCCTTATTGGTGAGTTTGGGTCGTTTCAATATAGGAGTAATCTGAACCAATATAATACCCGGTGCGTTCTTTCCTTTTCTGCATTTTATTTTTGTTTATTTCAGTGTTTGTGTTTAATTCTGTGTCTGTGATTATATTGTGGTGTGTGAGATAAGCTTCAGATTTTCTTAAATTCCCTAAAAACAAAACACTATTCACCCCTACTCTAGTGTTAGTTTTACTTTAACGATCCATTCTGCATTCCCTAACAATTGTTATCAGAGACTAGTTTTTCAAAAAGTTCATAGTCTGATTTTTGAAATTATTAGAAGGCAACGAACACTGTAATAATAGTTCTTTTATAGAGGGTCAGTCCACAGTTAAACCACCATTGTTTAGTGGTAGTAATTATTCTTGTTGGGCATGTAGAATGAAAATATATTTACAATCAGTTGGATTAGACACATGGAATATCACACAGACTGAATATGTGGAACCCACAACTAATTTTGCACAATGGACTAATGAACAAAAGGCTGCTACATAAAGAATTCTAAAGTCATGAATATGTTGTTTTGTTCATTAGATAGGAATGAGTTTAATAGAGTGTCAGTATGTAAAACTGCATATGAGATTTGGAGAACTTTACAAATTACTCATGAAGGAACTAGTAAAGTTAAACAAACATAGATATCAATGTTATTTAATAAGTTTGAGTTGTTCAAAATGAACGAGAATGAATCCCTCTATGATATGTATTGCAGATTTCAAGAGATAGTGTATTCATTAACAGCACTTGGAAAAACTTATTCTGAAGAAGACCGTTAGAAAAATATTTAGTTCGTTAACTTCAGAATGGAATCAGAAAACATTAGCGATTGAAGAAGCCCATAATGTCATTGAAATGAGGATTAAGGAGTTAATCAGAAATCCGATGTCATTTGAAGTTCAATTAAAGAAAAGAAAACAAGCCAACTGAATAGAAATCCATAGCATTTAAAGCAACAACAAATGATTCTGACTTGAGCAGTGAAGGCGATGAAGAAACAGCCATAATGACAAGACATTTCAAAAATTTCTGAGATATAAAAGGAAAAATAATTTTCAAAATAATAACCAAGGAAGTTCACGAAGAAATGATGGTCGGTGTTATAACTGCAATAAACTAGGTCATATGAAGAGAATGTGTCTATATCCAAATAAATAAATTCAACAAACGGACAATAGCAATTCATTAAAGAAGAGAAGGAGAGCATATGCAACAACTTTAGACGATTCAGACTCATCGTCAAGTGATGAAGAGCCAAAAACTGAAAAATCAAATATGTGCTTCACGACAATTCAGAATTCAAAAAAATTCAAAGAAAAGGATCTAAAAACCGGGTACACCTTAATAAATTTATAAATTCTTGGTTGAATGAATTTTTGTTTGCTTAATTTACTTTGTTTTCGAAATTTAAAATTCAAACTTAAAGTTTGAAATTCAAATTTGAAATATGAAATTTAAAATAATAATAATATAATAATTCATAAAATAATAAAACAAGATTATTTTAAACTATAAAATTTGGGTTATCACATTTTGGCGCAGTGGATTGGCTTTGCGCCCTTGCCCTTCTCTTTGTTAATGGAAGTCTTTTCATTTAGTGTGATAGCAGGCTCTCACGGTGGCTTGATCATCCTTGGCAGTTCTAATCCTATTCTCTTTCGACAATTTCATGAGAAGGGACCATGGTTACATGTAGACTTAGAAATCTACAAGGAAAGGATGTCCAAGGAAGATTTTATATGGAGAAAAGACATCTATAACCACAAAGATGAGGATCCGGACTCTGCTTTAATCCATATCTCCAGTTGGAGGAGATGTTGAAGCCGTGGGCGATGGCATGGAAAGGCTTAAAGTCTTTGGCCTCAAGTTTAATTTGGTTGTAGACCGACTTAAAGATTATATTAATAGAGCTTCCCAAGTCAAGGAGAACTCTTCAAACATTGGTCGGAACTATGGCAGCAGTTATGACGAGGGGATCTATGGTTGGAATGTCGATTCTGGTAGCATCTCTCTCACAGAAAACCATGTCGTTCCACATAGTCTTCTAATGCTAGGCCATGATAGATTCATTTAAGGCGGGGCATGCTTCCAAGTCAGCATGCTTGATTGAGTTGGTGTAGTCCTCCATACGCAGTAATCTATTATTTGCAGGGTGAGGTCCTCCACATATGGTATTAATCGTGATACCCCAGTGAGTAGGTCTCGGATTCAACGACCCATGGGCCACTTGAGTTGGAGGAAATGTGGGCGTTGAAGGGCCCGTAGTTGCTTCTTAGGGAGTAGGATTCTGAACATAATGCTCTAGGCATTTCTCTCGGATGAGCTTCTTAATGGTATCCATAAGGTGGCAGTAGTCATTCGTATTATGGTCGAACATGTCGTGTCATTCGAATTATGGTCGAACATGTCGTGGAATCTGCAATATTTATTTGAATTCTTCTCCTGGTCAATAGACTCCCTTGTGTTCAGCTTCTTGCACTGAGTTATGTTACAGGTCTCAACAAAGATTGTCTCCAACTCATAATTGAGTGGAGTAAAGACCTTGTAAGTCGCGAAGCGATCGCGCTTCGTTGGATCTCCAGCCTACTGAAAGTTACAGCCACCTGATTTGTCCTTGTTGGGCTTAGGCTTGAACTAGGCTACCCTTTTACCTTTATCAGAAGATTACCCGTCGTGCTTGCCTTTAAAACTATCCAAAACAGTGCTCTAGTGTGGGTTGTTGGGATGGCCGGCCTGTGTTTCCTTGTTTCTATGCGCTTCTTCCTAGCATAGAAACTAATTAGCCTTTTCGTAGAAAGCCTTCATGGTCTTTGGTTACTTTCTGTCGATCCAACCTCAAAAAGAAGAGTCAGGCAAGATGCCCTTGGCAACCGAACCAAAACGGTACAAGGTTCTGGATCTTCGAATTCTACTATGGCGTTCGAGGTAGCTCTAAAGAGTTTCCTCCATGCCTTCGTAGAGATTCGAGAGAGTCAGTGTGTTCTTTGGCCTTGCGACATACATCCTGAATTGTTTCACTATTCCAGAAGCTAGCCAGTCGAACGTAGAGATGGATATTACTGGGAGACGAGAAAACCATAATAAAGCTATGCCTTCTAGGAAAATCGAAAAGCACTTGCATTTGATGGTGTCAGTTGCGTGACTAGAGTTCGTAATGGTTCAAGAAGTTACAGGGATCGGTATTCCCCGAGTAAGACGTCAGTTGGGGGATATTGAAATGTCGAGTCATTCGGTGCATGCACTACCTGAATGAAGGCGTTACACCTCATATTGGTTCCCCAAACGTCGGTGGAGTGCCCTTGTTTTTCTCTCATGATCCTTCAGACTATATCGGTGAGAACCGCAGGCTGGACCTTCGTTGCATTCTAGCCGTCGTTGTCTAGTTTGGCTATTCATGGTTGTAGGATCCTTCGGTAGTGGACATCAACGTCCATTTCAAGTGAGTCATCAACCTCATATGCATGATTCTGTTGAGGTTGGTTGAGCAGAACTTGGGCCTGGTTGGCTGCTGGATGTGTAGGCATCAAGTTTTGAGTGGTGATAGGAAGGTTCTATCATGGAATGGTTGGTACGGGGTTTTGCTTCGTCATTAGGACCCAACCGGGAATGCTCTCTTTGATTTGTTCCCTCACTGAAAGTGACCGTATTTCATAACCGTTGTCATTTTCGTTGGCATTAGTCCTCCTCCTTTGGCTTTTATTCCGATGGCTGGTATCGAAAGAAGAACTTTCCGAGACATTTGGTAAGAGACGAGTGCTTCTATTGATTTTGAGTCAGACGACGCCGCGTCGAGCATTCTCTTGAAGTCATAGCATCAACTCGATGTTTGTCTTCATTTGATCGTTGATTTCTCTTGTCCTCTCTTACAATTTCTTGTTAAGTTCGAAGAATTGGGTTTGAGTTACCATCGAGATGATAGGAAACAGTGATATCTATGTCGACCGAAAGTTGCGAAAGTGGAAGATGATAATAAGTTTTTATATCGGTGGTCGTGGAAGTTATGATCACGGTGCCCTTTCCTTTTTAACTATTGTAACTAGAACTAGAAGAACGGTTTAAAGAACTTAAGTATCGCTTTTAGTTTGAAATGGAAGTTGGTCGGAAAGAGGCAGAAGTCTCGAGTTTTTGAGAGTTCTCAATGAAAGCACTAGAATGTTTATGCGTAAAAGTTGGTGCAACAACCAACTATTCCCGGCTAAGAGAGAATAATGTTTCGCTTAAGGAAAAAGTACAGAAAAGTAATGAACATTGTATTTTATTGTGACGGCCGGGAATTTCGCTCGATCCGAATCAGTCGTTAAACCGATCTAGACCGTTCGAAACCCCTGATCGTTGAGAACAGGACAAATCAGAACACAAACGGAAGAACATTTCATTGTTATTACAACAATTCCATCAGATACAAGAATATATAGAGTATAAATGAATAAATTACATTCGATAAATATCAGAGATTACAATAAATTACATAGCAGCGGAAAATAATACAAAAGCACAACTGAAGGTGATATACGGATACAGAGCTTTCCGGATATCATTCCAGCTGCAAACCAGGATCCTGTAAATATAAATCTACAAAACCAAAACTACTAGCTGCCCGTGCGGAAAATAGGGGCACCCAGAGTTTAGGTTAAAACAATAAACTCCAAGTCAGTCATGTGACTGGTGTGAGAACTAAAACAGTTATTAATATTGATTTTAAAGTTAGGTAAATCAAGGGACCACGCCGTATAACACGGAACGGGTTTCCTCCCAAGAATACCAGTGCATAGAACAAACAGCGCAATGCTAAATAAAGAAAAATAAAGTTGTTATAAGACCTAGGTCCCATCACACAATGCAACGCAAGCCGGAGGATAGGGTTTTCCCTTATAACAGTCAAAGCATGCTTGATACGTTTAAAACAAATCATTTGATACTATAATAAGTGTATAGTGTCAAAACATTTTCAATCATAAATATAAATCATAGGCGGCATAGCTACCGTCTATTATGTCGCCATACTAGTTCTACAATAAAAGATGAATTACACGTATTGGAAATTGGATTCCGTCATGAGTCGAGGCAAGGGGCAAGCTCCTCTCCGCGTTCGAGACACTCTAGCAAATGTCCCAGGGTTACGCACTCTGGGCAACCCTGGATGCTTCAGGGCCGGTCCTCACTTACGTTAGAGGATTAATTATGCCTGAACACACGTTTCCCGGTCCTTACAGACCTATAATCGAGGCGCCTCGCATTCCAACAACCACAAAGGTGAAAAGTATATAAATGTCAGGGCTGGTAAGTCACTGACACCACCAAAGCTAGAAAGAAACGTCGTGCTCTCCCTGCAGTCCGTATCCCGTTTTTGACTCATACCGAGGTGTGAGGCTCGCGAATTCACGTTATACACAAAGCTACGCCACAAAGGCCGTGCTTTGATCATCAACCATAAGACTTTGCTTTTCAACAGAAGCCTTGATCCATGCAACTCAGCATGCCACACAGGCAATTCATGCCGTGCGATTGATATCTATCGATATACAACCTCTGAGCTCGTACGTCTCAGAGAAGGGCGTTAAGCAAAAGAATCAATTCTCCGCCGCCAAACAGATGTATATTTAATAGAAATCAATCAACACAGAATAAAATCCAATGTTAGACACACAATCCATTTACAAGTCCGTTCTGGGTCTGAACGAAACCGGAGGCACTTTCCTCGCATATCCATCCATCTCCAGGTACGTCTGGACGACCACCAACTATTTCCATCCTCTTGGGTGTACAGCCCAATCAGGATCGTCAGTAATTGCCCAAACGATGTGAAGACTTCCGGTCTTCGACCACCGCCTTCATCTTCGACATATCGTCGAATCGGTTATTCAGAATGGGTGTAAACCCGGTCTTTCCGAACAACCCGCGTATATTGAAAACAAATGTTACACAAACACAACATACGCCTCATTCCAATTCATTAGTCACTAACCGCAAATTAGCAAGAGAACAATTTCCCAAACATTAACCCCGAAGGCCGAAACCAACATCAGATCAATACCCAGGAAACCATTCTTCTTAGCCAACCTACAGCTAGTTTCTAAATTCCACATTCTTAGGGAAAGGTTCCCATTAAATTTATCCAAGATAAATTCTTTAAAATTTATCCTGTAATCTTCCTTTGGATGTCGTTTCAAACCAAATTATGGTTTTTCTAAACTAGTCGAGATTAGCGAACCACACCGAAGTAATTATTTATTTTATTTCCCAATCCCAACTTATTCATCCCATAAAGCAAAACTGGTAATACTCCATATCTAACACCACGGTGTTATCGGTAAAATTAATTACCATTTCACGTTCAAATCTAATTAAAGATTTAACTATCGCTTTGGAGCAAAACTGGTAATACTCCGTTCTCGCTCATTTCTAAATTTGATAATTTAGATTATATATTCACATTTCAATCTGATTACAGATTCGTTAAAATTCCTTTTACTGGGTTAAAGAACTAGGTGTTATTTAAAACACAGTTCACGACAAACCCAAATCACATTCTATTTATTATCGGGTTAAAGAACTAGTGTTGTTTAAAACACAGTTCACGACAAACCCAAATCACATTCTATTTATTATTGGGTTAAAGAACTAGTGTTGTTTAAAACACAGTTCACGACAAACCCACAAATCGATTCTAGTTCAATTCAAATCAAATATATTAGGAATTCCGATTATTTAAAACCCCTTTTTAAATCTAATTTATTTATTTAAAAATAAAAACCCGGGTTTTAAATTGAGTTCAAACTAGTTCATTTCGATAAAAATCTATTTTTATCTTTTCAAATATGGAGTTTTTCACCCCAATTTTTCTCAAATCATTTCTTATGATTTTACACAAATTGTTACTATTTTTAATAATTTTGTCAAGGCCCGTACAGTCGATTTCCATCAACGGCCATCGAACTGCACTTACAGCGACCTTTTTCGAATTTGATTTGGACGTATCTCCAAATCCAACCGTTAGATTTCAAATTTCTAATATTCGTTAGAAAGCTCTTTTCGATACGAACCCAACGGTTCCGGTTTTAGGAGAATCCGACGGTCGGATCTCCCGTAATGTCCGTTTGAAATAAATGGTTGAAATTCACGAACTGCCGCGGCGCGGCGCGTTCAATTCAGGCCATTACATTATATATATAATATATATTTCGTCGATTTTTATTTAAAACGAATTATATAAATAGTTTTGAATTCGTTTCTAGAACCATTTCAACTTCCATCTCAATTCAAATCAAAATTGAATTCTTCCTTATAAATTTGTTTTAAAATTCATTCCTATTCAATTCAATTTGAATTCATTTCAATTCGTTTTCAATTCAATTCGAATTCGTTTTCTATTCAATTCAATTCAAATTGGTTTTCTTTTCAATTCAATTCAAATTGGTTTTCTATTCAATTCGATTCAAATTGGTTTTCTATTCAATTCAATTCAAATTGGTTTTCTATTCAATTCGATTCAAATTGGTTTTCTATTCAGTTCAATTCAAATTGGTTTTCTATTCAATTCGATTCAAATTGGTTTTCTATTCAATTCGATTCAAATTGGTTTTCTATTCAATTCAATTCGAAATCGTTTTATATTCAATTCATTTCAAATTGGTTTTCTATTCAATTCAAATTGGTTTTCTATTCAATTCAATTCAAATTGGTTTCTTATTCAATTCGATTCGAAATCGTTTTATATTCAATTCATTTCAAAATGAGTAAAGTCGATATAAATATCATTCGTGTCAAAATGGCGTCAATCTAATCAACACGGCTTCATATATTTCTATTCTCAAATATTCTACAAATGAATATTTATTTTTGTCAACACACGACTAATCTCAACGAATGATTACTGTCCACGTGTGACTATTTTTGTTACATTATTTCGTTCAACACATGACTAATCTCAACGGATGAGTACAGTCAACACATGAACCTTTATATTATATTGATAAAGATGTAAATTTTATTATTAAAAATATTTCGTTCAACACATGACTAATCTCAACGGATGAGTACAGTCAACACATGAACCTTTATATTATATTGATAAAGATGTAAATTTTATTATTAAAAATATTTCGTTCAACACATGACTAATCTCAACGGATGAGTACAGTCAACACATGAACCTTTATATTATATTGATAAAGATGTAAATTTTATTATTAAAAATATTTCGTTCAACACATGACTAATCTCAACGGATGAGTACAGTCAACACATGAACCTTTATATTATATTGATAAAGATGTAAATTTTATTATTAAAAATATTTCGTTCAACACATGACTAATCTCAACGGATGAGTACAGTCAACACATGAACCTTTATATTATATTGATAAAGATGTAAATTTTATTATTAAAAATATTTCGTTCAACACATGACTAATCTCAACGGATGAGTACAGTCAACACATGAACCTTTATATTATAATATTCTTTATTTTCTAAATTGGAATGAGGCCCAATCAATCACCATATAAAATTAATTATATGGATTTTCATACAACACATATTATATAATAGCATTGAAAAATAATCAACCATCAACCAAAGTGCACTACACTGTATAAGCATCAAATATAGATATCTAACGCTTATACCGGCCTGTCAATCAATCGATCGACATATTTAATCAATCAGGATGAGTGAACTTCAAATTTCATCCCAATACCCGTGTGGGGTTTCAAACAATCAAACACAGATTTTATTTGTGCAGTTGGGCGATGTGTAAAATTTATCGTCCCAATCAATGTCCTTCAAATAGGTGTACATAAACAAATCGTCTGGTTTGTAAATGAATATTTATTTTATTCACTTTTACTATATTCATATTCACGTTAAAAATTATATTTTTAACGAGAAAAACATTTTTTATTTCAACATATGAATTTCTATTCATTTCATTTACACAATAAAAATGATATTTTTATTTTCCTAACATATTTTAGAAAATTTCGGCGGCATAACGACACGATACTAGAAACGGGATTAGGCCTAGCCTTATCCCCGGTCTAATAATGGCCCACACCATACATATATCAATCAAATCACTTTTGTTATTCACACCACAAAATTTGGAGTAAGGTCTAACCTAGCCTTGCTCCTTCGCCTTATAACGGCGCACGTCTAATCCTAACCAATTCATCGAGTCGATTCTCACACCACAAACCACATTATCAATTCGTTATTCACACCACAAAATTTCAACAAATATTCTAGTCAATCACCAAACAACCAAACAAACAAGTCCATGGTCTGTGGACGATTGTGTCGGGTGCTACTAAGCACCGTCTGCATCCTAGTATATATATATAACTAGAAAAGAAATTGAAGAGTGAGAAATTCTCACCGATAGCTATCCTAGCTCCACGGCACTTCATTGATAGAAATCTTCATCGCTATCGCATCTTCGTCATCTTCGTTGCCCGTAGCCACTACATATATAAAAATCACACATTTTTATATTTTGTTGTCTTTAAAATAAAAATCACATTTTTATTTATTCACCTTCAATTTAAAAATCATATTTTATAATCGCTTCATATATTTAAAAATCGAATTTTTACTTTGCTATTCAATATATAAAAATCGAATTTTTACTATGCTTTTCAATATATAAAAATCGAATTTTTACCTCGCTATTCAATATATAAAAATCGAATTTTAACCTCGCTATTCAATATATAAAAATCGAATTTTTACTATCACGTTATATGGATAAAAATTCTATTTTTACATTGCTACTATATAGATAAAAATTCCATTTTCACAACGATGTTCATATAGTACAGATTGTATTTTTATCACGCTATTCTTCATATAAAGATTTTGCCTTTTCAAAAATAAAGATTTCGCCTTATTTTTTTAGAAATATAGATTTCGCCTTGTTTTTTAGAAATATAGATTTCGCCTTTTTTAGAAATATATCGATTTCAACTTTTCAAACATATCATTATTAAAAATCACATTTCTATTTTTCTACACATATAAAGATGGTATTTTTACATCCTATATCTCATAACGATTATATTTTTATAGTTCCTACTATGCAAAGATCATATTTTTACCTTTCTACAATATAAAAGATTATATTTTTACTACTTTAAAAATATAAAAATCATATTTTTATAATCGCTATATAGTAAAGACTATATTTTTAATACTTTAAAAATATAAAAATCACATTTTTATTTATAACACAACTAATTTAAATAATTTTAAAATCATATCTTAATCTATGATTATAATAAATTGAAAATAAAATAACTGTAAATAAATAAATAAATTATACATACCTTAATTTCGGATTTTTTTGGAAAGGGGGGAGGTGATGGTTCGTCAGAGGGTCGGTGGAGGTGCGGAAACAGGAGGAGGAAGGAAGAAGAGAGGGGCGGTGCGTCGGAAGGGGGGTTTACTGCGTCAGCTGTGGTCATCGGGGGGGGGGGGCGCGTTGGTGCAGTCGCAGGTGGTGGGGGGAGGGGGTTCGGGGAAGAAGAAGAGGGGGCGGCGGTTTAAGGGGAGGGCGGCGGCATGGAGGAGGCCGCTCGCGCCCCTCTCCGATTCCGATTCCTTCTTTTTTTTCTTTTTTTTCCCTGTAAAGTGAAATTCGAACGGGGGGGGGGCAGAGGATATAGAGAGGAAGGGGTTAGCTTTTTTTTAATTATTTAATTATTTTATTTGTAAAAAGCCGACTTTCACAAACGACCTCTAAACGAGGCCCACCGCCTGACGCCCATAGCGTATTACCCCCACTTCGAACACAATGAGATATGTATCGCAAGCTGATTTGATCATTTCGATTAGTTTCCGTTGAATTTACATTTAAATCACTATATTGAATTTTAAACGTACATTTCAAATTACCGGGGTCACATAACAACCCTATAAATTACAGAAAAATATTTTCTAGCTTCGTATTGACGATGCGGTCCTAACAAAACTAGTTTCGTCGAATTCTGAGGTCGTTGGAAAAATGGCCAATTTTCAGTCGATTAAAATCAACTGAAACTGGTCAAACACGTTTTCCTTTGCCACGCTCACATATTGAATCGAAAAATTATGAAATTTGAAATCTAGCAATTTCTTGACACTGCGGATCCAACAAAAGTGGTTTCGTTGAAATCCGAGGTCGTTTGCAAAATTCCCATTTTTAAGGGCCTGAATTCCATAGCGACTATTCAGAATTTTCAACTGGACATAACTTTTGATTCCCGTTATGAAATTTTGATTTTTCGGATTTGTTGGAAAGATATTGTCAATTAGATCCTAATGTTTTTGGTTTCACTAAAATCCGGATTGTTTTGCACCCGGTACATTCAATTGAAGTTTGAAATCGAATTATCGAACTACCGCGCCATTTTCAATTCTATTTATAATTATAAATAATTATTTATATTCTAATGACGACGTATATAATATATACGTTCTAATTCTATTAAAAATAAATTTATCGTCGATATCATTTAAAATAATCTATTTTAAATATTCAAAATTCGTCAAAATTGCCAAAATAAAAATTTTAAACTGGCCCAGATTTTTCGGGTTATTACAATCTCCCCCACTTAAAACTTTTCGTCCTCGAAAAGGAACAAAATCGAAAGTGGTTTGATTAATCAGCTCTACGTTCGATCTGGCTTCCATTCTCCAACTTTTCAGTTTCTGAGAATTTTCAAATTTTCAAAAATTTGGCTAACACCTTAAATTTTCAAAAAATTTCGCCATAACCTCCCCTGCACCGGGAGCATCGGGGAATTTCAAATAGCTTCCCCGGTCCTTCTAATCTCAAAAAAGAAAAAGAAAAAGCCAAGCGGCTAGCTAATAGGCTCATAAAATCATCATCACCCAAACAAAACAGTAAATTATGTAGTAAACATGTACCTATTTGTCGGGCAAACAAATTTTATTCTTCGGCTCTAGCCTCCTTGCTATGACCTGTTCAATGTAAGTATATGTATATGCAAGCAAATGCGACCAATTTTCAATTATATTCAATATTTGGTTCAATTAGGCTTAATGGTTTAAAATTCAATTAGGCAACAATAATCAAACAACATAATCATCAATAAATTAGTGAATTAGAGTTTCAAATTCATAAGTTTGATACATATAAAGAAAATCATGTTTTTGATGCCAATTCACAACAATGTGTTCTAACTATATAAGTTTTGGTTCTCACACCAGTCTAATGGAAATATATAGATATCACACCTTCGAAACACGAACATAAATATTGATAATGCGGCCGCATTACCAGAATTATCTCCGGGCGACTAGAGTGTGATTCTATATCTATCTAATATATTAAAACTTCGAATATACGTTCATGACGCGTATATGCAAAATCTTTATATATTGGATTGTCCATATTCAAAATAAATAAATATTCAAATACGTTTTAAAATGGTTTAAATTTCAAAACAAAATTGTTTTCATTTGGAAAATATACTCTTCACACTCGTTCTAGGATACTACCGATCCTATCTCTAACGAGTCATTCTAATTGGATATTACTAATCCAATATCTGATGAATCCTTTCGTATGGTTCTAATGTGTCTTGTTCTCGAGCTCTGTAAACCAAAGCTCTGATACCAAATGTGACGGCCGTGAATTTCGCTCGATCCGAATCAGTCGTTAAACCGATCTAGACCGTTCGAAACCCCTGATCGTTGAAAACAGGACAAATCAAAACACAAACGGAAGAACATTTCATTGTTATTACAACAATTCCATCAGAAACAAGAATATATAGAGTATAAATGAATAAATTACATTCGATAAATATCAGAGATTACAATAAATTACATAGTAGCGGAAAATAATACAAAAGCACAACTGAAGGTGATATACGGATACAGAGCTTTCCGGATATCATTCCAGCTGCAAACTAGGATCCTGTGAATATAAATCTGCAAAACCAAAACTACTAGCTGCCCGTGCGGAAAATAGGGGCACCCAGAGTTTAGATTAAAACAATAAACTCCAGGTCAGTCATGTGACTGGTGTGAGAACTAAAACAGTTATTAATATTGATTTTAAAGTTAGGTAAATCAAGGGACCACGCCGTATAACACGGAACGGGTTTCCTCCCAAGAATACCAGTGCATAGAACAAACAGCGCAATGCTAAATAAAGAAAAATGAAGCTGTTATAAGACCCAGGTCCCATCACACAATGCAACGCAAGCCGGAGGATAGGGTTTTCCCTTATAACAGTCAAAGCATGCTTGATACGTTTAAAACAAATCATTTGATACTATAATAAGTGTATAGTGTCAAAACATTTTCAATCATAAATATAAATCATAGGCGGCATAGCTACCATCTACTATGTCGCCATGCTAGTTCTACAATTAAAGACGAATTACACGTATTGGAAATTGGATTCCGTCATGAGTCGAGGCAAGGGGCAAGCTCCTCTCCGCGTTCGAGACACTCTAGCAAATGTCCCAGGGTTACGCACTCTGGGCAACCCTGGATGCTTCAGGGTCGGTCCTCACTTACGTTAGAGGATTAATTATGCCTGAACACACGTTTCCCGGTCCTTACAGACCTATAATCGAGGCGCCTCGCATTCCAACAACCACAAAGGTGAAAAGTATATAAATGTCAGGGCTGGTAAGTCACTGACACCACCAAAGCTAGAAAGAAACGTCGTGCTCTCCCTGCAGTCCGTATCCCGTTTTTGACTCATACCGAGGTGTGAGGCTCGCGAATTCACGTTATACACAAAGCTACGCCACAAAGGCCGTGCTTTGATCATCAACCACAAGACTTTGCTTTTCAACAGAAGCCTTGATCCATGCAACTCAGCATGCCATACAGGCAATTCATGTCGTGCGATTGATATCTATCGATATACAACCTCTGAGCTCGTACGTCTCAGAGAAGGGCATTAAGCAAAAGAATAAATTCTCCGCCGCCAAACAGATGTATATTTAATAGAAATCAATCAACACAGAATAAAATCCAATGTTAGACACACAATCCATTTACAAGTCCGTTCTGGGTCTGAACGAAACCGGAGGCACTTTCCTCGCATATCCATCCATCTCCAGGTACGTCTGGACGACCACCAACTATTTCCATCCTCTTGGGTGTACAGCCCAATCAGGATCGTCAGTAATTGCCCAAACGATGTGAAGACTTCCGGTCTTCGACCACCGTCTTCATCTTCGACATATCGTCGAATCGGTTATTCAAAATGGGTGTAAACCCGGTCTTTCCGAACAACCCGCGTATATTGAAAACAAATGTTACACAAACACAACATACGCCTCATTCCAATTCATTAGTCACTAACCGCAAATTAGCAAGAGAACAATTTCCCAAACATTAACCCCGAAGGCCGAAACCAACATCAGATCAATACCCAGGAAACCATTCTTCTTAGCCAACCTACAGCTAGTTTCTAAATTCCACATTCTTAGGGAAAGGTTCCCATTAAATTTATCCAAGATAAATTCTTTAAAATTTATCCTGTAATCTTCCTTTAGATGTCGTTTCAAACCAAATTATGGTTTTTCTAAACTAGTCGAGATTAGCGAACCACACCAAAGTAATTATTTATTTTATTTCCTAATCCCAACTTATTCATCCCATGAAGCAAAACTGGTAATACTCCATATCTAACACCACGGTGTTATCGGTAAAATTAATTACCATTTCACGTTCAAATCTAATTAAAGATTTAACTATCGCTTTGGAGCAAAACTGGTAATACTCCGTTCTCGCTCATTTCTAAATTTGATAATTTAGATTATATATTCACATTTCAATCTGATTACAGATTCGTTAAAATTCCTTTTACTGGGTTAAAGAACTAGGTGTTATTTAAAACACAGTTCACGACAAACCCAAATCACATTCTATTTATTATCGGGTTAAAGAACTAGTGTTGTTTAAAACACAGTTCACGACAAACCCAAATCACATTCTATTTATTATCGGGTTAAAGAACTAGTGTTGTTTAAAACACAGTTCATGACAAACCCACAAATCGATTCTAGTTCAATTCAAATCAAATATATTAGGAATTCTGATTATTTAAAACCCCTTTTTAAATCTAATTTATTTATTTAAAAATAAAAACCCGGGTTTTAAATTGAGTTCAATCTAGTTCATTTCGATAAAAATCTATTTTTATCTTTTCAAATGTGGAGTTTTTCACCCTAATTTTTCTCAAATCATTTCTTATGATTTTACACAAATTATTACTATTTTTAATAATTTTATCAAGGCCCGTACAGTCGATTTCCATCAACGGCCATCGAACTGCACTTACAGCGACCTTTTTCGAATTTGATTTGGACGTATCTCCAAATCCAACCGTTAGATTTCAAATTTCTAATATTCGTTAGAAAGCTCTTTTCGATACGAACCCAACGGTTCCGGTTTTAGGAGAATCCGACGGTCGGATCTCCCGTAATGTCCGTTTGAAATAAATGGTTGAAATTCACGAACTACCGCGGCGCGACGCGTTCTATTCAGGCCATTATATTATATATATAATATATATTTTGTCGATTTTTATTTAAAACGAATTATATAAATAGTTTTGAATTCGTTTCAAGAACCATTTCAACTTCCATCTCAATTCAAATCAAAATTGAATTCTTCCTTATAAATTTGTTTTAAAATTCATTCCTATTCAATTCAATTTGAATTCATTTCAATTCGTTTTCAATTCAATTCGAATTCGTTTTCTATTCAATTCAATTCAAATTGGTTTTCTTTTCAATTCAATTCAAATTGGTTTTCTATTCAATTCGATTCAAATTGGTTTTCTATTCAATTCAATTCAAATTGGTTTTCTATTCAATTCGATTCAAATTGGTTTTCTATTCAATTCAATTCAAATTGGTTTTCTATTCAATTCGATTCAAATTGGTTTTCTATTCAATTCGATTCAAATTGGTTTTCTATTCAATTCAATTCGAAATCGTTTTATATTCAATTCATTTCAAATTGGTTTTCTATTCAATTCAATTCAAACTGGTTTTCTATTCAATTCAATTCAAATTGGTTTTTTATTCAATTCAATTCGAAATCGTTTTATATTCAATTCATTTCAAAATGAGTAAAGTCGATATAAATATCGTTCATGTCAAAATGGCGTCAATCTAATCAACACGGCTTCATATATTTCTATTCTCAAATATTCTACAAATGAATATTTATTCTTGTCAACACACGACTAATCTCAACGAATGAGTACTGTCCACGTGTGACTATTTTTGTTACATTATTTCGTTCAACACATGACTAATCTCAACGGATGAGTACAGTCAACACATGAACCTTTATATTATACTGATAAAGATGTAAATTTTATTATTAAAAATATTTCTTTCAACACATGACTAATCTCAACGGATGAGTACAGTCAACACATGAACCTTTATATTATATTGATAAAGATGTAAATTTTATTATTAAAAATATTTCGTTCAACACATGACTAATCTCAACGGATGAGTACAGTCAACACATGAACCTTTATATTATATTGATAAAGATGTAAATTTTATTATTAAAAATATTTCGTTCAACACATGACTAATCTTAACGGATGAGTACAGTCAACACATGAACCTTTATATTATATTGATAAAGATGTAAATTTTATTATTAAAAATATTTCGTTCAACACATGACTAATCTCAACGGATGAGTACAGTCAACACATGAACCTTTATATTATAATATTCTTTATTTTCTAAATTGGAATGAGGCCCAATCAATCACCATATAAAATTAATTATATGGATTTTCATACAACACATATTATATAATAGCATTGAAAAATAATCAACCATCAACCAAAGTGCACTACACTGTATAAGCATCAAATATAGATATCTAACGCTTATACCAGCCTGTCAATCAATCGATCGACATATTTAATCAATCAGGATGAGTGAACTTCAAATTTCATCCCAATACCCGTGTGGGGTTTCAAACAATCAAACACAGATTTTATTTGTGCAGTTGGGCGATGTGTAAAATTTATTGTCCCAATCAATGTCCTTCAAATAGGTGTACATAAACAAACCGTCTGGTTTGTAAATGAATATTTATTTTATTCACTTTCACTATATTCATATTCAAGTTAAAAATTATATTTTTAACGAGAAAAACATTTTTTATTTCAACATATGAATTTCTATTCATTTCATTTACACAATAAAAATGATATTTTTATTTTCCTAACATATTTTAGAAAATTTCGGCGGCATAACGGCACGATACTAGAAACGGGATTAGGCCTAGCCTTATCCCCGGTCTAATAATGGCCTACACCATACATATATCAATCAAATCACTTTTGTTATTCACACCACAAAATTTGGAGTAAGGTCTAACCTAGCCTTACTCCTTCGCCTTATAACGGCGCCCGTCTAATCCTAACCAATTCATCGAGTCGATTCTCACTCCACAAACCACATTATCAATTCGTTATTCACACCAAAAAATTTCAACAAATATTCTAGTCAATCACCAAACAACCAAACAAACAAGTCCATGGTCTGTGGACGATTGTGTCGGGTGCTACTAAGCACCGTATGCATCCTAGTATATATATATATAACTAGAAAAGAAATTGAAGAGTGAGAAATTCTCACCGATAGCTATCCTAGATCCACGGCACTTCATTGATAGAAATCTTCATCGCTATCGCATCTTCGTCATCTTCGTTCCCCGTAGCCACTACATATATAAAAATCACACATTTTTATATTTTGATGTCTTTAAAATAAAAATCACATTTTTATTTATTCACCTTCAATTTAAAAATCATATTTTATAATCGCTTCATACATTTAAAAATCGAATTTTTACTTTGCTATTCAATATATAAAAGTCGAATTTTTACTATGCTTTTCAATATATAAAAATCGAATTTTTACCTCGCTATTCAATATATAAAAATCGAATTTTTACTATCACGTTATATGGATAAAAATTCTATTTTTACATTGCTACTATATAGATAAAAATTCCATTTTCACAACGATGTTCATATAGTAAAGATTATATTTTTATCACGCTATTCTTCATATAAAGATTTCGCCTTTTCAAAAATAAAGATTTCGCCTTTTTTTTTAGAAATATAGATTTCGCCTTTTTTTTTTAGAAATATAGATTTCGCCTTTTTTTTTTTAGAAATATAGATTTCGCCTTTTTTAGAAATATATCGATTTCAACTTTTCAAACATATCATTATTAAAAATCACATTTCTATTTTTCTACACATATAAAGATGGTATTTTTACATCCTATATCTCATAAAGATTATATTTTTATAGTTCCTACTATGCAAAGATCATATTTTTACCTTTCTACAATATAAAAGATTATATTTTTACTACTTTAAAAATATAAAAATCATATTTTTATAATCGCTATATAGTAAAGACTATATTTTTAATACTTTAAAAATATAAAAATCACATTTTTATTTATAACACAACTAATTTAAATAATTTTAAAATCAGATCTTAATCTATGATTATAATAAATTGAAAATAAAATAACTGTAAATAAATAAATAAATTATACATACCTTAATTTCGGATTTTTTTGGAAAGGGGGGAGGTGATGGTTCGTCAGAGGGTCGGTGGAGGTGCGGAAACAGGAGGAGGAAGGAAGAAGAGAGGGGCGGTGCGTCGGAAGGGGGGGGGGGGTTTACTGCGTCGGCTGTGGTCATCGGGGGGGCGCGTTGGTGCAGTCGCAGGTGGTGGGGGGAGGGGGTTCGGGGAAGAATAAGAGGGGGCGACGGTTTAAGGGGAGGGCGGCGGCATGGAGGAGGCCGCTCGCGCCCCTCTCCGATTCCGATTCCTTCTTTTTTTTCCTGTAAAGTGAAACTCGAACGGGGGGGGGGGGGGGGGCAGAGGATATAGAGAGGAAGGGGTTAACTTTTTTTTTAATTATTTAATTATTTTATTTGTAAAAAGCTGACTTTCACAAACGACCTCTAAACGAGGCCCACCGCCTGACGCCCATCGCGTATTACCCCCACTCCGAACACAATGAGATATATATTGCAAGCTGATTTGATCGTTTCGATTAGTTTCCGTTGAATTTACATTTAAATCACTATATTGAATTTTAAACGTACATTTCAAATTACCGGGGTCACATAACAACCCTATAAATTACAGAAAAATATTTTCTAGCTTCGTATTGACGATGCGGTCCTAACAAAACTAGTTTCGTCGAATTCTGAGGTCGTTGGAAAAATGGCCAATTTTCAGTCGATTAAAATCAACTGAAACTGGTCAAACGCGTTTTCCTTTGCCACGCTCACATATTGAATCGAAAAATTATGAAATTTGAAATCTAGCAATAACTTGACACTGCGGATCCAACAAAAGTGGTTTTGTCTAAATTCGAGGTCGTTTGCAAAATTCCCATTTTTAAGGGCCTGAATTCCATAGCGACTATTCAGAATTTTCAACTGGACATAACTTTTGATTCCCGTTATGAAATTTCGATTTTTCGGATTCGTTGGAAAGATATTGTCAATTAGATCCTAATGTTTTTGGTTTCACTAAAATCTGGATTGTTTTGCACCCGGTACATTCAATTGAAGTTTGAAATTGAATTATCGAACTACCGCGCCATTTTCAATTCTATTTATAATTATAAATAATTATTTATATTCTAACGACGACGTATATAATATATACGTTCTAATTCTATTAAAAATAAATTTATCGTCGATATCATTTAAAATAATCTATTTTAAATATTCAAAATTCGTCAAAATTGCCAAAATAAAAATTTTAAACTGGCCCAGATTTTTCGGGTTATTACATTTATAGTGTTTCAGTTCGGGTTGAACCTACATCCACTTTGAAAGCTTTGCCGATTTTATTTACTAGTGAAGGAGTACAATGTTGAACATCATCTTTATAGTTGTTTACAAAGGAATTTGTAGTGACTATGTTCTAAATGGTCCTTGTTTCCAAAGCTCCCTCTTTGTCTGGAAAACCAAAGCCTTGAGAAAAAATTACTTCCTCCCAAAAGCTTCAAGGCACTTTAGTGGTATCCAAGCTCTAGAAAACCTTCATAATATGTCAAATCAACTAAATGCCAGCCTAGAAAAGCAGCAGGTATAAGGGTATTTATAGATAGTGGAGTAGGTAGGAGCAGGTAAGAAGTGGGATCCGTTGCATGTTTTTTGTCCTCTAGGATCGGTACGTATCCCGAGGTGTACTCCTGTGTGTCTGAAGCTTCATGGTGTAATTTCATATCCGCTCCTTCGAATTTGGGATTTTGTATCTAGAAATACTGATCCTGGGAGTTAGTGAATTTCGGGAGACTGAGGCCCGAGGATAGAAATTAGTGGAATATGGATTTTTGTATCTCGGGAATCGTGTATGGGATACGAAATGAGGATGGGATGGACCCTTGAGGGCGGACGATGCTGGGATACAAAATTTTGGCCATATACGGAGGTATGAAAACTGGAGTTGGTGCTATGGAGCTATCGAGGCTTGGGGGAGCTCCGGGATACAAAATTGGACTGTGGGCGTATACCGATCTTGGGTGTTGAGCCGGTTATGAGTAACTTTGATGAGTTATGACAACCACACTTGTATGAGTTATTGTGGGCTTTATTCTTGAATATCATAGCGACACTTCGGGCCACTGTGGAACGCGGTAGGTGAAGTCGTATGGGATCGAATTCCTTTTGGGAACCGGGTCAAAGGCATTGACTAAGATGATTGTCAAAAAACTTTGTATATTTTTTAACAACATGGTCGACCTACCGGTAAATGTGTGTAAGTATGGTTGCATGATAAAGATTACCATGTAGCACACGCATATATTCTTCTCAACTGTGCTGAAGTTGCACCGTTTATGCGTAATATAATTATAATGCAATATTTGTTCTATAATTACAGAATTTATGAATCACATCATCCAAAGAGTTATATCAAAAAAGATTTTGCTACTTGGTTTACATTTTTGATACGACAAAGTATGAGGTAGACGAAGGACTGAAAAATTTAGCCATGGGATAAAAAGGAATGTTAAGACCTATCCAATATTCTTCGTCAATGGATATAAATTTAATACCAAAGAATACAATACTGAAAAATTAACTAATAATGCTGGTGCATTTGTTAAGGGTAGTGATGTCCAAATGATCATATAGATGATTTTTATGGCACGCTAACCTAGGTTTTACAATTGACATATTTATGTTAAAAGCAACTGGTTCAATAACGTTCCAGGTTCTGGAATCAGCGTGCACCCAAAATATAATCTTATATAACTAAAACATATTTTGCGTTACTATCAGTGTGATTCTTTTGTACTTTCTAAACAACATCCTCAAGTTTATTATGCTCTTTATCCATCTCTAAGATGAGATAAGCAGATTGGTTGACAATTTTTAAAACAAAGAAAAGGTTAACATTTGATGGACATAATATTCCTGATGAAACAAGCTTACCAAGCAAATATCGTTGAAAATTAAGGAATAATAATAACCGATGATCAAACTCATTTTGGACCTCTAAAAGATGAATCAAATGCATTAAATAAAGCATTTGAGACTACAGAGGAACAAAATAAAGAGTACAAACCCGAGTCTAAATCCTAAAGTGGTGAGGATAGATCAATAATCTACATTTTAAGAACGTAATAATTATGTTTTTTTACATTATACTATTCTCATTAAAATGATATGTTATGCTAATGATATGTATCACATAGTCCTTTTATATTTTTCCATAATATATGTTTCATGTAATCCTTTTATGTTGTACGATAGTATATGTTTCATAAAATTAAATGATATGTTTCTCATATATGATATATATGCCTATAACATGTGCCATATATATCGTCTTATAGATGTACCTTTTCTCATTCTATGTCTCTGAACTCTTCCTCTCAAAGAAGGACTAGTTCTCCTTCAGCAAGTGGTGACGGCATTGGCCCATCACAGGAGCTAGCATGTCCTGAGGTGTAGTTGCGGCCCAAAGTCAATAGAGGGAAAATTGCACGAGAGCTGCTGTGTGGGATGATTAGGTCAAATAGTGAGGTAATGAGGAGTTTCAGTTAAATTTATAACATATTTACTTTAAATTCTTCTATGCATTTAATACATAAATTTGAACTGCAAAAATGTTATTTCCAATTTAAATTTGCAGAGCGAGTAATAGAAGAACTCGGCGAATAGAAACAAGAACCTTGTCACGCATCGTGGAGGTTCCAAGTTATTTCAGCATCGCTGCGAGGACTCGGTAAATTTATTAATCAAGACACATTTATTACATTTTTATATTTTAAGTTCTAACTTGTTAAAAGATAGATAATATGTTATTATGTATTATATATTTATATGTGCATATTTCAGGAAAGAGATCGCGGTGCTTCTTTGTCTTATTGAGATGTTTTCACTCACACTTATGTGATGAGTCAGACTGACGATTCAGACATAGTTTCATACTCTTGAGATCATGATGAGAAAGCAAATGATGCAAATGTAAATATAATGTAATTAACATAAAAGTTGTAAGTTAATTAAAATAATATCGTGTAAAATTCAACTGTCAACAATAATTCCAGCAAGCATCGGACACAGATATTGAAGCACACTGGACGAGCTAATTTGACCACTGATGAGAAGGATGCCATTTTTGAGGCTATTATGGATCCACCAACCCGTAACAAACGATATGCATTTGAGAACCAAGCGGCAATTTTAAATTTAATTTATGTGAATTACATTTATAATATTAGAAACACTATAACAATTTTTTTGACTGCAGCCTAAGACAGCTCAGAATACATATCAGAGGGCTTAAGACAAAGTGGAGATTGTACACCTAAGAGCCCAGATCGTCGAGCTTGATGAGCGTGATCTTCGCCATGACATACAATGTAATGACCTGGATTTTCAATTGCTTCAAGCCAGTAATTAAACCAACTAGAACCGCTCAAACAACAGATTGTTATTGCTTATGAGGTTTAAACATAATCAGATATAGAATCACAAAAAAAAATTCTTCTAGTGGAATAATTCTATACAAAAATAATCAGAGTTGCACAAAAATTTTACATAGCGGAAATACATATATTTTAAATAAATAAAATTTACATATTTTATGATCCAGAGCACGCCCGTCTTCACGTGTCGCTAACTTCGATAGCTAAAATTTTTAAGTTATAACACTCGTTCTGACCCGAGCATTCAAAAACGCAAAACACTCGAGTCAGGATTAACTTTATTCAAGTAAATCAACTTCAATAGCATACTGAAATAAATAGTAAATCCTAACATAAAAGCAGTTCTAATTTTGAATATATGTGTCTAGACTATCATACATCACAGTCAACATAAACTTATTACAAATTCAATAAGGCAAGGGTTCCAAGTTTACAATTTAAGGTAGGATGAGTGAATCGAAAAAAGGAACTCTTCAATATGTAACATAATGTGCTTAATGTTATAGATATATGTTCATATCATAACACAGTAAGGTAAGTAGAATAATTACAAGATCTAGGTTTATGTCTAATATCAAAATAGGTTCATATTTCCATGGCCAACTGTAACAACCCGTATTTTTAGTTAAATAAAATAAAATTTTAAGAGCTTCCGGAATTTGGTCACGGAATTAGTGTCATTGCGTACGTAATGATTTTCTGGTCAATTTAGACCTATGGATTGTAGAAAACAAATTTAAAATGAAAGAGATACCTTTAAATGAAATATTGCAACAAACGTGAAAAGAAGGTATAAGAAAAGAACATTGACCACCATTGTTTTCAGTCTTATTAACAAAAGCCTATGTAGCTCAGTTGGAACAGACATGTGACTCCTAAGTGATTGGCGCAAGTTCAAATCACGTTGGCGCCATATTTTTATTTTAGAGAAACGGCTAAAATAATACATTTTCTAAGAGGAAAATATGTATAAATGCACATACAAGGAAAATTATACATAAAAGGAGGTACAAAAATATATGTATACATGCATATGTGAATATATGCATATGTATGTGCAAATGTGTGTGTGTATATATATATATACCAAAGGAGAAATTCAAAATAAACATGCAATCAATGAAAATAGGTAAGAATATAATGATGGCATAAGCCCCGTTTGAATTTTGAAAATGAAACAAAGGTTGCACACACACACATATATATACACAAAAAATTCGAATGTTAAGATAAAATGGTAATTATTGCATATAAGGAGTTTATATGTAAACACAATATTTTAATAATTCTAGAAATTCAAACGAATGAAGCGATAAAGTAAAGCGAGAACCAGGGCCGTTGTGGGGACACCCACACTCATCCTGGGTCGACCCATAGGTCGACCCAAGGGGTAGGTGGGTCGACCCACCCCAGATCTGGGCAGAATTGTCCGCCGAACCTAGACTATTTTTTAGGCTTTATTCGTCGCTGACTCAGCACTACATGTACGATTAAGATTAAATGCACTTTATTGAATACCTATAAAGAGACTAGTAGAGCCTAGCCTAAATCTCATACTTTCTGAGAGGTTGCCTAGACTCTGTCATTCTTCCTCCTCCTCAGATCTCTTCAAAAAATAGAATAATTAGTCTTAGGAAATCCTGATTCAAGATTTGGAGGAAAATAATATATATATATGTATAAATGGGTGTTCATAATTCCGATCGGCATTAATTAAGTCTTTGAATTTGGTTTTTTAGGTTTCTCTTCCTTTTCCCTCTTCTTTAATAACAGATTTGTGAATCCGTGGATATTTTTGAATATAAATTCAGTTAGGGATGCCATGGAATAACAAATCTGGATCATATTCATGGATTGGAAAGCTGTTAGATGAGTGGATCTAAAATATACCATTTTAAATAACGGTATATTTATTGTTTGTATTCCCCGTTATAACTAATCTTCTAAACAGTTGATAATTATGGAAAATTGTGTATTAGAACTATTTAGGACATGTTAAAAAGATTATTGTCGTACATAAATATGCTCTTATAACCTATTAATTGGATATTGGAAGTCAAGTACAGTGAAATTATGAATAGGGTCTGTTTGGCACAGGTCCTTATTAAGTTTCAAAATTAAGCTCACATCCGGTCTAACTTTTCATGTAAATTAGGTCACTATTTTTCGAAAATTCATGAAAAAAATATAAAAAAATCATGAAAATTCATTATTAAATAAAACACATACACGCCAAAAAATTCATGCGTTAAAACAATCAAAAACCGCATCAAAACCCAAAATAACACAAAAACAGCGAAACAACAGGTTTACGCTTCAAAACATGCACATATTCATATATAGTTGCATACATTCTTGCTTATATTTCAGTGTCACGTCCAACTGCAGTATAAATTCATACATGTATGCCGCTAAACAGCATTATACGCATCCTTTTATGCATATATTCAAATCTGGCCTATTTTTTCAAGCATTCGCTGTTTTCAGGCATTGTTGCATGCATCTATGCTCTTATACAGAATACACGCATATATTCATGCGCATATTTGGAAGCCTTCAACCCCATTGAATTTGTTGCACACATGCATGCATATATACAGAATAGTTGCATTCATGTATGCAACCATTCGTAATACATAAATCCCAGTTAAACTTTGTATGCATACATGTATGCCACTTTTGGTAATAGTTGCATACATGTATGCATAAATTGGTCTAGATTTTCAACATAAAAACATTATATGAATATATGCATGTATGGCTACTATTGGCAATAGTTGCACAGAAGTATGCAACCTTTTATTGTTTTTTTTTTCGTGGACTCCTGTGGACGTTTCCAGAATTTAGAATTTTTTTTTTTACCTCAGAGCGCTTTTTTTAATCCAAAAAGGGAAAAGGTGTAAATGGGTACAAGAATAGGCGGATGGGATAAAAAACGTTTGGGTAGCAGCTATGTAACACCCACACCCGCTATAGTCACTCACTAAGGGAATGCCATAGCATCGGTGGAGTATTTTTAGTGAGTATAGAACAGTAAAATTACAACAAGACAGATATAATGTAATACTTGAAAATTTAAAACATCATCTCATAGTAGCGGAAAGTAAAACATGTTTGGTTACATCATAAAACCATAACAAGAGTCAAGTACAAAATATCCATCCTAAATAAAATAAGTACATAATCCCACTACTCATAACAAATAGCCATAACAGAAAAGATAAGATAAGCTGAGCTCTACATCTACGGTCCAAGCTCCAAGAGATAGATAAAGCAAACTGATCAAAGCCCACTAGCACTAGGCCCAACCTGAGGACCTGAAGGAAAAAGATAAAAACAACGGGGGTCAGACATAAGCCTGAGTGAACCCTATCTCCTTAATAATACAATTATTAAAGTAATTAGGGTATGATATGAACTCGGTATGGTATCTTTGGGGATAATGACTACACTAAGTTGCCCACGAACACAGGACGAACTAACATAACCGTAAAGACGCATCTACCCACCCAAGGATAATTACTAACTGCACCACACCAGTCACTCCTACTCAAAGGTTGATCCCACCCAAGGATATCAAAGATAGATATAACCAGTAGTTTCCTGTACCCTAGTTGACTACATAGGTGCCGTCTGCCCCTATCTCTACTAGGTGTACCCCACTACCCCAAGCGATCGGCTCCCTAACGTAGATACCCGTGCTGGTCCCACAGTGGGGTGTATCACTCCCCTAAAGTGGCTACCCAATACTATCAACGGTGCACGGCTTTATATCTACACGATGCAACAACGGCTTATCTACCAGCCCGGGCCCACACACGCATATGAAACCCGTTGGACTTGCGTTGCCACCGCTACCCCGTTTTGGCCTCTTATAATCAAGCCCAATATGCGTGTCCCGTCACTCGACATGGGTCGAGCCCACAAAGATACGTTTGGGATATTGGTTGAAACGGGCCCCCACAAGTTACTACTTAAGCTTGTCATTTTATCTAGTGCATTCCACTTAACCCCTTTTTATAATCATGCCCCCTTACATGTTAAGGTTTGGTTAAGTCATCCAATTATATTACATTTGCCACTTAAGGCACCCACTAGATTTCCGCATGCCACCCAAGGCACTTACTTGATTCCCCCATGCCACCCAAGGCACTTACTTAACCCTTTAATCATGTTTAGTTACATGTTCCACTCTGGTTAAGTATTCTAATCGTATTTTCTATTGCCACCCAAGGCAACCCACTATTTTTCTCATGCCACCCAAGGCACCCCCACTAGTTACTACATGCCACCCAAGGCACCCACTTAACCCCTCATGTCCTACTACATGCTAATATGGTTAAGTGTTTCTTAATTAATTAAGACCGTGATCTCCCATAAAGACCTCCCACATTAGACTGGCTGTTATGACCGCCTGGTTAAGCCGGTAGGGTCCGGGCAGTCTTACGTCATAACAGAGTCTAACCTCGTGTCTTTACTTTAATCACGTATTTAATTTGTGCCTAAGACCTCTCACATTAGACTGGCTGTTATGACCGCCTGGTTAAGCCGGTAGGGTCCGGGCAGTCTTACGTCATAACAGAGCCTAACCTCGTGTCTTAGTCGATTAATTACACCTAATTAATCACCCCCATATTAATTATCCCTAATTAATATCAATTTATTCATAACATGGGTAGACCTAACTCAATAGGTAAATTCCCATGGGGTAGACCTAACTCAATAGGTAAATTCCCACTTATGTTAATTAATTTTTTTATGGTATGCTTAATCATACCCATTTCAACATACTTTTAATTAACATATTAATTAACCCCATCGTTCCCCACGTAAATCGTCATTATGACATAACATAATAAAGGGAAGATTTACCACACATAACATGGGTTTAGCATATAACTTTATCATGGGTTAAGAGGATGTCAACTTGCATATATGAGCATGTATTAACCCAACTATATTCAACCCAAACTTGCATATTATCAAACATGTGTCTTACATAACATGTTGCATATGAACTTACATATCATCAAACATGTGATTTGCATAACATGTTGCATATAAACTTACATATCATCATACATGTGATTTGCATAACATGTAGAACTTGCATTTTAGCATATACTTAACTTGCATAAGCACTCACATACTTGCATAAGCATTCATATACTTGCATAAGCTTGCATATCATGTTAAACTTGCATTTCAACATATACATAACTTGCATAAACATTCACATACTTGCATAGGCTTGCATATTATGTTAAACTTGCATTTCAACATATACATAACTTGCATAAACATTCACATACTTGCATAGGCTTGCATATTATGTTAAACTTGCATTTCAACATATACATAACTTGCATAAACATTCACATACTTGCATAGGCTTGCATATTATGTTAAACTTGCATTTCAACATATACATAACTTGCATAAACATTCACCTACTTGCATAGGCTTGCATATTATGTTAAACTTGCATTTCAACATATACATAACTTGCATAAACATTCACATACTTGCATAGGCTTGCATATTATGTTAAACTTGCATTTCAACATATACATAACTTGCATAAACATTCATATACTTGCATAGGCTTGCATATTATGTTAAACTTGCATTTCAACATATACATAACTTGCATAAACATTCATATACTTGCATAGGCTTGCATATTATGTTAAACTTGCATTTCAACATATACATAACTTGCATAAACATTCACATACTTGCATAGGCTTGCATATTATGTTAAACTTGCATTTCAACATATACATAACTTGCATAAACATTCAGATACTTGCATAAGCTTGCATATTATGTTAAACTTGCATTTCAACATATACATAACTTGCATAAACATTCATATACTTGCATAGGCTTGCATATTATGTTAAACTTGCATTTCAACATATACATAACTTGCATAAACATTCATATACTTGCATAAGCTTGCATATTATGTTAAATTTGCATTTCAACATATACATAACTTGCATAAACATTCACATACTTGCATAAGATGTTAAACATGCATATAAGCATATACATGACTTGCATAAGTACTCACATACTTGCATAACATGTTTGCATAATGGATCCATATTCACTTAGTGTTTTGCATCATAAACATCATGAAACAACTTGCATAAAAATATCATGATTACATATTATGAAACTTGCATGACATAAGGCATATAACTTGCAAAACAAATAATATTCACTACATCAAGCTTGCATAAATATATGGATCCACAAACATAGCCATACTTTATCACATCTTATCATAATCAATTCAATAATTGATTATTAAGGGGATAGAAGCTCACCAAAACAAGATTAGCAAGTTAAATGAAGAAAATCCCAATGATTAAGTAGAAGAAGATGTAGATTAGCTTGCAAACCCTCTTAGGATTTTTAGTGGAGGCTCTCCAATTTTCTAAGTGGTGGCATAATGGCCTTAGATCTATTTTTGGTAAGGATAAGGGGGGTATTAGGGTGTATATATAGATTAGTTAGATGTTTTAGGACCATAGGATATACCCTAGAACCAATCCTAGCCTTTAAAGCATGTCTTGGGGAAGAAGTCAAGTGTAGGAACCATTTAGGGCCCAAAATAAAACAGCCCAAAACTCATCCCGGGCCTCAAAACATGAGCAGTTTTCGTTTTTGATTTTTCGTGAAACTTTGACGGGCCATAACTTGGTCATACGGACTCCGATTTACGAAAACTCGGACTCTATTTCGCGTATTTTTCCGAGACGAACGCAATGGCACAGCCCGTTTCTCCTGATTCAAAATATTAAATTTAATTCTGCTCTGATTTATGTTATAACAAGTTATTTAACATACGGGGTGTTACATTCTCCCCTACTTAAAGGATTTCGTCCCCGAAATCTCTAAGTCAAGAAGAACGTATCCTACCAACCAAACAACCATCTACTCAACCATTAAACACTGGCATCCATTGTCCTTAAAACAATTTCTAATGATGTATGAGCATATGCAAAAAGTGTGTGTATATGTTCCCTATCTAATGTATGAACATATGCAAACCATGATAGTGCCATGCATCCATTATGTATGCGAGGGAACCCTATCGACACATACAATATCTACATGAGTGCACAATCATTCACCAAAATGCATCATCCATATGATAACACAATCATTATACATCCATAAATATAGCTTCCTACACACAATTTTATGCAATATGCAATATGAAGTGATTGAGCCGATCTAGTGCCTAGAGTGTGTGTATATGCATCCACGAGCAACCACTAGCAAACACTTGCATCCACTTGCATCCATCATACATAACATGTCTCAAACACATGTTTCAACCATAGGACTATCCTATCTGAAGGTCAAAGGTACTAACGAGAAGACATACTAAGGATAAGATAAGTACCAGTCAAACGATAAAGGAGAAGTTAAAAGACATACTCTCAAAAAGAAATGGATACAAAGAACGCATCTTCGCTTCCGTCTCCCAAGTTGCGTTGCTCTCCTCTTCTCCCCATTGCACTTTGACTAGCTGAACCTCTCGATTCCTCAATTTCCTAGTCTCTGACCCAAGGATGCGAGTAGGAGCTCGTCGAATAGTCGCATCACGCTCTGCTTCCACTTCTCTAAGCAAACTTGGCTCTACCACCTCTGCGGTCTTATGTAGGCACTTCCTCCCATGGAATACATCATGTACACCACTAAGTCTGTCGGGCAACTCCACCAATGGAAGATGCTCCTCCCATGTACCTCCAAAATCCAAGATACATAGCCTCAAAAGGTCTTCTAAAATATGATTCACCCTCTCGGTCTGGCTGTCCGTCTGAGGATGATATGCGGTACTCAAACGCAACTGAGTCCCTACCGCCTTTTGCAAACTCTTCCAAAACTCTCTAGTGAAGATAGGGTCTCGATCACTCACTATACTGGAGGGTACCCGATGCAATCGAACTATCTCTCGAAGATATACAAAAGCTAGCCATGGAGCAGTCCACTTACTCTTCACAGGTATGAAATGGGTGTTCTTAGTAAGTCTGTCTACCACCACCCAAATTCCTGTATTACTCTTTCTCGATCTGGGTAACCTGTCAATAAAATCCAACGAGACGCTGTCCCACTTTCATTGCGGAACCTCCAATGGGTGAAGCAACCCACCTGGTTTCTTTCGCTCCGTCTTCACTCGTTGGCACCCCAAGCATCGAGCGACATGCTCGGCCACATCTTTCTTTATACCGGCCCAGAAGAAAGCCCTCTTCATGTCTTGGTACATCTTACCCCCACCGGGATGAATGGTCATCCTAAAACGGTGTGCGTCATCAAGAATAGCCTTCCTCAAACCCTCGTCCTGCGGTACACAAAGTCTACTGTCTCTACGCAAGCACCCTCTATCATCTAGGGTGTACCTACTCAAATGGCTGGACGACTCCCCCCTTATGAGCTTCTCTACTAACTCAACCAACTGTGGGTCGCCCCTCTGTGCTTCTCCAATCCGCCCCAAAAGAGTAGGTCTAACTTCCAAAGAAGCTAGCAAACCGGGTACAAAGTCAACGGAAGGTCTAAAGTCAAACTTAGAAATAAACTCTAAGCTCCGTCGTTCAACGAACAATGAACTCAAGGACAACCTTTTTCTACTTAAGGTGTCCGTTACCATGTTACCCTTACTCATAGGATGCTAAGGATCCCATCCACTTTTGCTGTCCTAAGACTATGCGCTCGAAGAGTCTCCAACACTTCCCTAAGATGTAGGGCATGCTTTTCTCCACCAGAATATCATCCAAAATCATCACAACTGTCTCCCACGCAGACCACCCTAGTCGAATTCGGCATCCCCCAAATGCAAGCCCCAAAGGCCTAAACCAATATCAGACAAACACCCAAGGGATACCTCCTTCGAATTCAGACGACCTACGTGAGATGATACTAGTAAAAATGGCTAAATAATTAAGCCCTTGACCAATTCTGGATGTTCTCGCCAGTCTCGCTCCAAAACCGTCGTTTATCCTATACTGGCCCTGCTCAGCCTATTGAGCACATACGAAAACTTATTTTGCTCCTAGAAAAGACCCAGATGTCATCTACAAAGACCATCACGAACTTATTTAGGTACTCCCTGAACACCCTTCTCAACAAAGTATGCGGGGGCGTTCGTCAAACCCAATGGCATCACCAGCCACTCATAAAAGAAATCATCCGGAGTCCCAAAGGCAGTCTCCTCTATACTATTCTCAGCCACTCTCAACTGATGAAATCCCGTGGCTAAGTCCTACTACCAAAAATACTGAGGCGCCAGCCAACTGATCAAGGAGATCATTAATCCTCGGCAATGGGTATCTATTCTTCTTTGTGAGTTTCTTTAGTTCCCTTTAGCCTACACAAAGTCTGAGGGACCCATCCGCCTTCATAACAAAAACTACTGGAGCGCCCCACTCCGATATACTTCGTCTTATGAACCCCTTCTCAAGCAAATCGCCTACTTACTTATGGAGTTCCCTCCTCTCACTAGGAGCCATGTGGCACACTGGCCAAGATACTGGTTTGGCATTATCCACCAGATATATTCGGAAGTCAATCTCCCGCTTCGGAGGTAAGCCCTTCACCTCCTCAAACACATCCGGGTATTCCCGGACCGCTCTAACAGATCGCAGACTCTAGACCAACGTGTCAGGCGATTCTAGATACCTTAGCATAACAGATTCTATGGGATTACAAGAGATCTCGAGAGTGTTACTTAGGCGGCCCATAAGCCTAACAACTCTCCCTTCAAAATGAAGAACAGCACTCCTACTGGATAACCAGTCCATGCCCAAAATTAACCCATAGCCCGCGAAGCCCAACAAGCATCACATCTAAACTCAACGTTAAGTATAGAAACTTTCAAACCCAAACATATCATGGAGCCCCAACTGGGTTTGAAACAACTAAGGGATCATCTACCAAACTGGTGTCTAAGTGCAGTGACTCAACTAACAATGGTGGGATAAACGAAATCAGAATCAAATAAAGCTTGAATCGGATGATAAAGAAATCCAAATTCCAACCTAGACGGTCATATCCCCATCTGGTACCCTAGTTGTGAGGGAATACAACTACCCTCCAGAAGATTCCATACCTTGCCCTTGCTTCTTTGAACAATCCTAATAAGGTGTCCTATTCCTCTTAAAAGGATAACCACTTGCCTTCTTCTTCCCTATTCTCCACTCGTAACCTCCCACCAATGAGGTTTCATCTTTCATTAACCAAACAACTATTTGAGCCTTCCTCCCATCGTTTATCCAATAGATACCTACCAGTCCTCCTCCTTCTTGAACCAACTTCTAATCCGACTAACGTCTAAGTCCCTTGAAGTGGTTTTCCATCCTTATCTATCTTAGAAAGATCATCTATACGCGGAGGGGAAACTCAAAACGAGAGAAAGGAAGAGATTCAAAATGGAGAATTCGAAAGATATAGATATGGCTATTGGGGATTATGCTTTCCTTTCAAAAACTTTTCTCTTAAAAGACATGTTTTTGAAAATACTCCTTTCCAAAAGTATTCTTAGAAAATAGTTTTTCTAAAAATTTTATCTGTTCCGGTAACCTTAAGCTCTGATACCACGTGTAACACCCACACCCGCTATAGTCACTCACTAAGGGAATGCCATAGCATCGGTGGAGTATTTTTAGTGAGTATAGAACAGTAAAATTACAACAAGACAGATATAATGTAATACTTGAAAATTTAAAACATCATCTCATAGCAGCGGAAAGTAAAACATGTTTGGTTACATCATAAAACCATAACAAGAGTCAAGTACAAAATATCCATCCTAAATAAAATAAGTACATAATCCCACTACTCATAACAAATAGCCATAACAGAAAAGATAAGATAAGCTGAGCTCTACATCTACGGTCCAAGCTCCAAGAGATAGATAAAGCAAACTGATCAAAGCCCACTAGCACTAGGCCCAACCTGAGGACCTGAAGGAAAAAGATAAAAACAACGGGGGTCAGACATAAGCCTGAGTGAACCCTATCTCCTTAATAATACAATTATTAAAGTAATTAGGGTATGATATGAACTCGGTATGGTATCTTTGGGGATAATGACTACACTAAGTTGCCCACGAACACAGGACGAACTAACATAACCGTAAAGACACATCTACCCACCCAAGGATAATTACTAACTGCACCACACCAGTCACTCCTACTCAAAGGTTGATCCCACCCAAGGATATCAAAGATAGATATAACCAGTAGTTTCCTGTACCCTAGTTGACTACATAGGTGCCGTCTGCCCCTATCTCTACTAGGTGTACCCCACTACCCCAAGCGATCGGCTCCCTAACGTAGATACCCGTGTTGGTCCCACAGTGGGGTGTATCACTCCCCTAAAGTGGCTACCCAATACTATCAACGGTGCACGGCTTTATATCTACACGATGCAACAACGGCTTATCTACCAGCCCGGGCCCACACACGCATATGAAAGCCGTTGGACTTGCGTTGCCACCGCTACCCCGTTTTGGCCTCTTATAATCAAGCCCAATATGCGTGTCCCGTCACTCGACATGGGTCGAGCCCACAAAGATACGTTTGGGATATTGGTTGAAACGGGCCCCCACAAGTTACTACTTAAGCTTGTCATTTTATCTAGTGCATTCCACTTAACCCCTTTTTATAATCATGCCCCCTTACATGTTAAGGTTTGGTTAAGTCATCCAATTATATTACATTTGCCACTTAAGGCACCCACTAGATTTCCGCATGCCACCCAAGGCACTTACTTGATTCCCCCATGCCACCCAAGGCACTTACTTAACCCTTTAATCATGTTTAGTTACATGTTCCACTCTGGTTAAGTATTCTAATCGTATTTTCTATTGCCACCCAAGGCAACCCACTAGTTTTCTCATGCCACCCAAGGCACCCCCACTAGTTACTACATGCCACCCAAGGCACCCACTTAACCCCTCATGTCCTACTACATGCTAATATGGTTAAGTGTTTCTTAATTAATTAAGACCGTGATCTCCCATAAAGACCTCCCACATTAGACTGGCTGTTATGACCGCCTGGTTAAGCCGGTAGGGTCCGGGCAGTCTTACGTCATAACAGAGTCTAACCTCGTGTCTTTACTTTAATCACGTATTTAATTTGTGCCTAAGACCTCTCACATTAGACTGGCTGTTATGACCGCCTGGTTAAGCCGGTAGGGTCCGGGCAGTCTTACGTCATAACAGAGCCTAACCTCGTGTCTTAGTCGATTAATTACACCTAATTAATCACCCCCATATTAATTATCCCTAATTAATATCAATTTATTCATAACATGGGTAGACCTAACTCAATAGGTAAATTCCCATGGGGTAGACCTAACTCAATAGGTAAATTCCCACTTATGTTAATTAATTTTTTTATGGTATGCTTAATCATACCCATTTCAACATACTTTTAATTAACATATTAATTAACCCCATCGTTCCCCACGTAAATCGTCATTATGACATAACATAATAAAGGGAAGATTTACCACACATAACATGGGTTTAGCATATAACTTTATCATGGGTTAAGAGGATGTCAACTTGCATATATGAGCATGTATTAACCCAACTATATTCAACCCAAACTTGCATATTATCAAACATGTGTCTTACATAACATGTTGCATATGAACTTACATATCATCAAACATGTGATTTGCATAACATGTTGCATATAAACTTACATATCATCATACATGTGATTTGCATAACATGTAGAACTTGCATTTTAGCATATACTTAACTTGCATAAGCACTCACATACTTGCATAAGCATTCATATACTTGCATAAGCTTGCATATCATGTTAAACTTGCATTTCAACATATACATAACTTGCATAAACATTCACATACTTGCATAGGCTTGCATATTATGTTAAACTTGCATTTCAACATATACATAACTTGCATAAACATTCACATACTTGCATAGGCTTGCATATTATGTTAAACTTGCATTTCAACATATACATAACTTGCATAAACATTCACATACTTGCATAGGCTTGCATATTATGTTAAACTTGCATTTCAACATATACATAACTTGCATAAACATTCACCTACTTGCATAGGCTTGCATATTATGTTAAACTTGCATTTCAACATATACATAACTTGCATAAACATTCACATACTTGCATAGGCTTGCATATTATGTTAAACTTGCATTTCAACATATACATAACTTGCATAAACATTCATATACTTGCATAAGCTTGCATATTATGTTAAACTTGCATTTCAACATATACATAACTTGCATAAACATTCATATACTTGCATAGGCTTGCATATTATGTTAAACTTGCATTTCAACATATACATAACTTGCATAAACATTCACATACTTGCATAGGCTTGCATATTATGTTAAACTTGCATTTCAACATATACATAACTTGCATAAGCATTCATATACTTGCATAAGCTTGCATATTATGTTAAACTTGCATTTCAACATATACATAACTTGCATAAACATTCATATACTTGCATAGGCTTGCATATTATGTTAAACTTGCATTTCAACATATACATAACTTGCATAAACATTCATATACTTGCATAAGCTTGCATATTATGTTAAACTTGCATTTCAACATATACATAACTTGCATAAACATTCACATACTTGCATAAGATGTTAAACATGCATATAAGCATATACATGACTTGCATAAGTACTCACATACTTGCATAACATGTTTGCATAATGGATCCATATTCACTTAGTGTTTTGCATCATAAACATCATGAAACAACTTGCATAAAAATATCATGATTACATATTATGAAACTTGCATGACATAAGGCATATAACTTGCAAAACACATAATATTCACTACATCAAGCTTGCATAAATATATGGATCCACAAACATAGCCAAACTTTATCACATCTTATCATAATCAATTCAATAATTGATTATTAAGGGGATAGAAGCTCACCAAAACAAGATTAGCAAGTTAAATGAAGCAAATCCCAATGATTAAGTAGAAGAAGATGTAGATTAGCTTGCAAACCCTCTTAGGATTTTTAGTGGAGGCTCTCCAATTTTCTAAGTGGTGGCATAATGGCCTTAGATCTATTTTTGGTAAGGATAAGGGGGTATTAGGGTGTATATATAGATTAGTTAGATGTTTTAGGACCATAGGATATACCCTAGAACCAATCCTAGCCTTTAAAGCATGTCTTGGGGAAGAAGTCAAGTGTAGGAACCATTTAGGGCCCAAAAAAAACAGCCCAAAACTCATCCCGGGCCTCAAAACATGAGCAGTTTTCGTTTTTGATTTTTCGTGAAACTTTGACGGGCCATAACTTGGTCATACGGACTCCGATTTACGAAAACTCGGACTCTATTTCGCGTATTTTTCCGAGACGAACGCAATGGCACAGCCCGTTTCTCCTGATTCAGAATATTAAATTTAATTCTGCTCTGATTTATGTTATTACAAGTTATTTAACATACGGGGTGTTACAAGCTAAAAAGAGGGACCGGGTTTACATGTAAACATAAGGAGGGACATGCACTATATTTCAAAAGATAATAGGGTTATGTGCCTAATTTTCACTTATGATTAATTATGGTAATTTGGGTTAAATTTTCTGAGAACAATTATGTTATAAAAGCCCGTTTCCATGTAAAAATCCGTCTAAATTGGAATTTAATGTGGATGTTGTAATTATAGAATTTACAATAAACATGAATATTTGTTTAAGAAGATTATTATGCCAAAAGGTTGTAAATAGAATTACAGTAAAATTTGGAAGAATGAACATGCCTAAATTATATGGAAAAATTACGGTAAATAGGAAATTGCAACCACATTCAGACACGAGGTTAAATTCAACTTGTGGTAGAAGAATGCCCAGAAATGCCCGACAAATCCAACATCTACAGGTGGTTAATTTAATGTGAGGGGTCTTGTGCATAAACATACATATAATGGCACTAAGACACGGGGTTAAGTTCAACTTGTGGTAGAAGTCTGGCCGAAATCACCCGGCAAATCCAACATCCACAAGTAGTCAACTTAATGTGAGAGGTCTAGTTCCTAAACATGTAACACCCCACCTCCGCCAGGGTCACTCACAAGAGAATGCACTAGCTTTGGAGGGGCGTTGTCTAGGTAAACATGCACAGAAATATTACAAGACAGAACATATCAAACAGCGGAAGAAAAACCAAATTTCATTATCTCGTAAAATTATAAGGTCTAAAGCCTTTTACATCAAAATGCCTTTAAAAGCCATTACATTGAAAACCTGTCTTGCAATAGTTAAAGAAGCATAAAACCACAGTCATAAAATATTCCCCAAGTAAAATGGTAAAGCAGCCATAGCCAAGAAAAATCCAAGCCATGCATAATGACCTTGAAGCAGAAGAAGTTTGAGCTAAATAACAGTATTTCCTCCCTGAAAACCTTGGGGGGGGGGACGGAAGACAAAGAGGCAAAAGAAAACGGGGTCAGTCATAAAGACTGGTAAGTCCTATCTACTTCCAGCATAAAAATAGGTAAAGGTAACATGACATGCATAAACTGAAAGTAAACATAAGGATGATGACAAGATAGAAAAGTTAAACCAAGGTAACAGGATGAACTACTGTATCAAGATAAACTACGGTCACTATGAATCAAGTATAACATCCCAAGGTTCTATCGAGTATAACATCCCAAGGTTCTATCGAGTATAACACCCCAAGGTTCTATCAAGTATATTTGCCCTGCACCTTCCGTACTAGTATCCTAACCCGTGTCATGTGTTAGCTACAAAATGTCCCTTCCCCATTGTCATGAAATGGTCCATGTCAACCTAATGTAGGTTTTCCCAACTCGTATGTTTCTTACCATGTATATGTTTAGTCCTTTGTCGTAAATCCTACGGGCTTTCTCACGTAGTTCTATACTACTTCAACGTAGTTCCATTATCCTTGAAATCATTTGGACTGTCACCCTTGATCTAGCTGTATTTTCTTACCATGAATTCTCGAATGTTCGGATAGGATTTATGCCACCTAGGACCACTAGGGATTACGCTACCTACTAAACGTTTTCGTAACTCGGTTTGGGTTTAAGCCACCTAGGACTGCTAGGGATTACGCTACCCGTCAACCACGCCCTTTTTCCCACATATGTATCGTGAATCATTTTTCCATGTCTAGATGCATATGTATCTCAATGGGCCATCCGAGTCCCGTGACAGGGCTAATCAAGAAATACATGACTCGGTCGGGAGCTTTAGGTTATCTGCCGATGCAAATATCAAGGTCTGTTTTTCTACCGGTGGTTATGGTCCCACGTGACCCCTCCCTCAACTACTAAAAGGCAATCCAAGAAAATCATGCACGAGAGCTATACTCCGGCCATCCATGCCCCACTTTCCTATTGGCCAACCTCACCTATAACTAGATAGTAATTATATGGTCTGTTGGGAGTTCTCTGCCTTTCCGCATACGTACACGATTGACTAAAGATGGTAGGTAGTTGACGACGTGCTATCACAGGGCTAAACTAAGTATTGCCGACTCCACGCTAATCCACCCCAGTCTTTAGGTTGCTCGCACAGCAACCAAGGCATACCCTTGGTTCTTCTACCGCAAACCTTAACCCCTGTGAGCCCAGGAGGATCATCTGCAACCTCATAGAGGGATACCAAGAGTACCCTCACGTCCCCCGAAGCTACCGCTTCGTCACCCAGTTCGCTAGAGCCTTTATCTAAGTCAGATAAACATTCGCTCCTCCTCGTTTGTTTGTTTAAACGATGACCTACCGTATCAGGTTACTCATCTATTTGTGAACTGGTCCAATTCTCTTGACCAAGAATTATTATTTAGTTATCCTTAACTAAGGTTTATCACTTAGTTTCCCTTCACGTTATCCTTATTAACTACGATTTTCCACTTAGTCCCCTGAACTAGGGTTTTGTCTAACGGGTTAAGTGTTGTCATTCGAGTTCATGACTTACCCCGCCTACGAATCATGTCAAAATTGGCTAAGTATTCAAGTTCAAGACTTAGCCCTACAAACCATGTATCAATTTGGTTAAGTATATCAAGAAGTTCATGACTTAACCCTAGATTATCGTGTCAGATTGTTTAAGTATAGGTTAACTTAACCTTATCAAATTACCGTGTCAGATTGGTTAAGTATAGGTTATCTTAACCTCATCAAGCTACCGCGTCAGATTGGTTAAGTATAGGTTGTCTTAACCTCATCAAATCAACGAGTAAAATTGGTTAAGTGTAGGTTAACTTAACCCCATTAAATTATCGAGTCGGATTGGTTAAGTATAGGTTAATTTAACCCCATTAAATTATCGAGTCGGATTGGTTAAGCATATTTAAGAGGTCCGTGACTTAACCCTATCAAATCATCAAGTCAGATTGGTTAAGTGTAAGTTAACTTAACCCTATCAAATTACCGAGTCGAATTGGTTAAGTGTAGGTTAACTTAACCCCATCCACTAGTCGTATTTATAATGGTTAAGTATCATTCTTGTGGGTTTACTTAACCCTACCACGCATCACGTTATCCCAGTTGGGTGTTATCAACCCATTTAGGTTAAACTAACCCATCCGCTAATCGTGTTATATGGTTAAGTGTCTTTAAGTAATCAAGTCCGGTCTTACTTAACCTATCCATTCATGTCATATTGGTTAAGTGCCATTAGTCAAACTAACTTAACCTTATCATGTGGCATTAAGTAAATTAATGCACCCCAACCTCTCACATTAGACTTTGTTGTGGTTACTGGTTACGCCGGGCGGGTCCGGGCAGCTTTACACCACAACCTAGTCTAACCTCGGGTTTTAAGCGCGATATGACCAACTACTCACATTGGGTCTTATTGTCTGTAGCTACTGGATTTGCCGGGCGGTTCTGGGCAGATTTATGCTACAAACTCAACCCAACCTCGAGTTGGCCACTTTCATGTTTTCCTACTTGTCATGTTCATGTCAAATTTAGGCCACGACAAAGTCCACGTTTACCACTTATGCCCATTGTCCCATTACTTAATTCATGTTAAGTTTCATAGCCCATCTCAAGTTTGCCTAAACTACCCAAGGCGTATTCCCAATGCAAGTGAAAGCGAGTCAACATAGTAGGAATAATATGACAACATATTGGCCTCAAACATGTATTATAGCATAAAGGGATTGGCCTCAAACATGTATGATAGCATAAAGAGATTGGCCTCAAACATGTATGATAGCATAACACTAGGTTCATCATCATAGGCATGTAAATGGTCATGAGGGGTTTAGGTTCTTTTACATGCATAAGCCCCAAGTCAAGTTCATATGAATGTTCCACAAGTCAAATTGTTCTAAGGGTTCATGCCAACATTCCACAAGTCAAGATTCAATCTTGCATGATAAACTGACAACATGACTGGCATGATTTAATCACTAAGAAATAGCCCAAAGTCATAGGTTTAAGAGAGGGGCAAGACTAGATTCACATAGACTAACATACTTAGGTTTCATCTCATTTTATTCCATGTCAACATTAGAACTACCAATTAGATCTAAAAGTAGCTAGAACTTACAAAGCGTGGCTAGAGATTTATGAGCAAGCATTTGTCGTAGAACGGTGTTGAGATGAAGCTCTACTTCCTTGATTTGATGTAGAAAGCTTGCTCCTTTGACTTGAATCTAGTTTGCATGCTTAAGCCTTTGAAGTTGAAGATGGAGGCCATGATCAAGAGACATTTGGGCAGCACTTCGTTGATAGGATGGTTTGTAGTGAATTAGGCTAGGTCTTAGGGTGTTTTTATAGAAGTTAGGACTAGTTTAGGCCCTTAGATTAACCCTAGTTTAGATCTGAACCATCCAATCTCGTCACAGGCCAACAGAACAGACCCAAAGGAGCAAGCAGGTGCACCAGGCCAACCTGGCCTGACCAAGGAGGTCGACCCCCAGGTCGACACCCAGGTCGACTGGGGAGTCGACCTGGTCCTGGGGGGGGGTCGACTTCCCAGTCGACTCCCCAGTCGACCTGGGACTGGGCGGGAAATTTTCCCGTCCAGTCTGTTTGGGGCTAAATTCGAAATTTGAAAATCTGTTTTCATTTTCTGATTTTTCGTGAAACTTCTAGAGGCCATATCTCGGTCATACGGACTCCGATTTACGAAATTTTGGACTTGTTTCCAACCAGAATTCCAAGACGAACGCAAAGGCGCAACCCGTTTCTCTTGATTCTTATTTAAAAATTTAATTCTGCCTCGATTCTTGTCTTAACACGTTATTAAAATTCGGGTTGTTACATTCTCCCCTCCTTTAAGGATTTCGTCCCCGAAATCTCTAAGTTAGGAAGAACGTATCCTACCCTCCATCGTCCATCTACTCAAGACATCATCCACAAGCAACCATTGTCCTTAAAAGATTTCTAATACCATATGAACATATGCAGAAAGTGTGTGTATATGTTCCTTATCTAATGCAAATGATCAGGCCTGATTGATCTTCTAAATGCAAAATATGTTTAGTGCCATGAATCCACATGTATGCAAATAGTCCTAGTCACATAAACACTATATATGTGCACAACCATTCATCCATATGCAATATTCACATGATAACACATTCAAATTCATCCATAAACAAGTATAAACACGTATACATATGAAATATGAAATGTGACTGAGTCGATCTAGTGCCTAGTGTGTATTCACGCATCCACAAGCAACCACTTGCAACCATATCAATCATTACATGTTTTCAAATACATGTTTACATCCACAGGGTTCTACCTAAGGTCCTCAAGATAGGACCGAGAAGATAAGCAAGATAAACTCCTTTTGGATTACAAGAAATCCCTTTCTAAACCCAACCCATATCCTATAAAGCCCAAAAGGTTTAGTCAACCTAACGGACACCTTCAAACCCTGACATGTATTATTAACCGATGAGTCATACCCCCTATGGAGTTTGCAACAGAAATAAGATCGAGAATAGGACCGAGAGGATATGCATAAAAGATAGCATGCGGGTAAGCTCTACAGGAAAACAGGGATCAAGAATATACTCTTAAAAAGAGATATGATGCGCGTATCTTGTCTTCAATCTTCTAAGTCGCATTTCCTTAAGCTTAATTCCATTGTGCTTTGACCATCTTTAACTTCATGATTTCGTGGCCTCTTAACTCCTATTTCCAAATATGAGCTGGAACTCACTTCATTGTCGCCTCTCGTTCCGCTTTTACTTATTCTCCCTCTAGTATACTTGGCTCAACCATATCCGTGCACTCATGGTTTCATGTAAACTCTCCAAAATTCACTAGTGAATCATGGATCTCGTTTACTCGCTCTACGGCATTCCACGCAGAAGAACTTATCTCTTGAAAACAAACAGATGCCAACCATGTTACCAAGTGTATTTACTAGAGTGATTTCCATAACTCATGCACAAGCGAAATGAACCATCCGCCTTAGTGGCGAACTCTACTCGAACGGATTACCAACAAATGCATCAAGAGATTCTAGGTAACCAATCATGACAGAACCCTAAAGGTTACACGATACTTCGAGGGTATTACCGAGGCAAGTCAAGAGCCTAACTACCCTCCTTTCAGAACCGAGAATGGCACCCTTACTGGATAACCACTCCATTCCTAGAATTCAACCCATAGCTTAAAAGAATAACCATTATTCCCAAAAGTCATAGGCGTCCTCAAATCCAAACAAGTCATGAATAAATGGACTGATTCTCAACAAGATTTGAGACAAAAATGGGATCCTCTACTATGCTAGTACAAAGGTGCAGAGACTCAACTATCGAAGCAGACTTAAATGATGCGGTGATCAAAGAAAAGTCCTGACGGGATGATAGAGAAGAAAAGCTAAACCTTTCACAGAAACGTTACCATCCTTCTTAGGTACGCTAACAGTGAGAGCATACAATTGCCCCCTCGATGATCTTGTCCTCGTCTCATAATACTTGACTATCTTTCCCTTTTTACCCTACTAGAGATACTCTCTCTTGTCATGGGTTTTATCATTCACCCTTTTCCTCCTTTGTGGATTAAGCCATACCAACAAGTTGCTTGTCCTTAAGCTTGTATCCTTTATCCTTTTCTTACTATCCTTTCTTATAACGCGGTAACAGGTCTCTCGAGAACTACCTCCATCGTACCGAAAACACTGACGTAGTTAGAAAAGGATTAGTCGCAGTTCAAACCACTATGACTACAGGTGGAGGAAAGAAAGGAAAAGAGATTCAATCAAGGAAACAAAGGATAATGCTAATGGCCTTTGGGGAATAGCCTTTAAAAATAAAACTTTCCTTGAAAATGCTTCTTTGTAAACGGTTTTCAAATAGTTTTCAGAAGGTTTTAAAACTTTTTCCTAGTCTGGTAACCTTCTGCTCTGATACCAAATGTAACACCCCACCTCCGCCAGGGTCACTCACAAGAGAATGCACTTGCTTTGGAGGGGCGTTGTCTAGGTAAACATGCACAGAAATATTACAAGACAGAACATATCAAACAGCGGAAGAAAAACCAAATTTCATTACCTCATAAAATTATAAGGTCTAAAGCCTTTTACATCAAAATGCCTTTAAAAGCCATTACATTGAAAACCTATCTTGCAATAGTTAAAGAAGCATAAAACCACAGTCATAAAATATTCCCCAAGTAAAACGGTAAAGCAGCCATAGCCAAGAAAAATCCAAGCCATGCATGATGACCTTGAAGCAGAAGAAGTCCGAGCTAAATAACAGTATTTCCTCCCTGAAAACCTTTGGGGAGGGGGGGGGAACGGAAGACAAAGAGGCGAAAGAAAACGGGGTCAGTCATAAAGACTGGTAAGTCCTATCTACTTCCAGCATAAAAACAGGTAAAGGTAACATGACATGCATAAACTGAAAGTAAACATAAGGATGATGACAAGATAGACAAGATAAACCAAGGTAACAGGATGAATTACTGTATCAAGATAAACTACGGTCACTATGAATCAAGTATAACATCCCAAGGTTCTATCGAGTATAACATCCCAAGGTTCTATCGAGTATAACACCCCAAGTTTCTATCAACTATATTTGCCCTGCACCTTCCATACTAGTATCCTAACCCGTGTCATGTGTTAGCTACAAAATGTCCCTTACCCAATGTCATGAAATGGTCCATGTCAACCTAATGTAGGTTTTCCCAACTCGTATGTTTCTTTCCATGTATATGTTTAGTCCTTTGCCGTAAATCCTAAGGGATTCCTCATGTAGTTCTATACTATTTCAACGTAGTTCCATTATCCTTGAAATCATTTGGACTGTCACCCTTGATCTAGCTGTATTTTCTTACCATGAATTCTCGAATGTTCGGCTAGGATTTATGCCACCTAGGACCACTAGGGATTACGCTACCTACTAAACGTTTTCTTAACTCGGTTTGCGTTTAAGCCACCTAGGACCGCTAGGGATTACGCTACCCGTCAACCACGCCCTTTTTCCCACGTATGTATCGTGAATCGTTTTTCCATGTCTAGATGCACATGTATCTCAATGTGCCATCTGAGTCCCGTGACAGGGCTAATCAAGAAATATAGGACTCGGTCGGGAGCTTTAGGTTATCTGCCGATGCAGATACCAAGGTCTGTTTTTCTACCGGTGGTTATGGTCCCACGTGACCCCTCCCTCAACTACTGAAAGGCAATCAAAGAAAATCATGCACGAGAACTATACTCCGACCATCCATGCCCCACTTTCCTATTGGCCAACCTCACCCATAACTAGATAGCAAGTATATGGTCTGTTGGGAGTTCTCTTCCTTTCCGCATACGTACACGATTGACTAAAGATGGTAGGTAGTCGACGACGTGCTATCACAAGGCTAAACTAAGTATCGCCGACTCCACGCTAATCCACCCCAGTCTTTAGGTTGCTCGCACAGCAACCAAGGCATATCCTTGGTTCTTCTACCGTAGACCTTAACCTCTGTGAGCCCAGGCGGATCATCTGCAACCTCACAGAGGGATACCAAGAGTACCCTCACGTCCCCCGAAGCTACCGCTTCGTCACCCAGTTCGCTGGAGCCTTTATCTAAGTTAGATAAACATTCGCTCCTCCTCGTGTGTTTGTTTAAACGATGACCTACCGTATCAGGTTACTCATCTATTTGTGAACTGGTCCATTTCTCTTGACCAAGAATTATTACTTAGTTATCCTTAACTAAGGTTTATCACTTAGTTTCCCTTCCCGTTATCCTTATTAACTATGATTTTCCACTTAGTCCCCTAAACTAGGGTTTTGTCTAATGGGTTAAGTGTTGTCATTCGAGTTCATGACTTACCCCGCCTACGAATCATGTCAAAATTGGCTAAGTATTCAAGTTCAAGACTTAGCCCTACAAACCATGTATCAAGTTGGTTAAGTATATCAAGAAGTTCATGATTTAACCCTAGATTATCGTGTCTGATTGGTTAAGTATAGGTTAACTTAACCCTATCAAATTACCGTGTCAGATTGGTTAAGTATAGGTTATCTTAACCTCATTAAGCTACCGCGTCAGATTGGTTAAGTATAGGTTGTCTTAACCTCATCAAATCATCGAGTAAAATTGGTTTTAAGTGTAGGTTAACTTGACCCCATTAAATTATCGAGTCGGATTGGTTAAGTATAGGTTAACTTAACCCCATTAAATTATTGAGTCGGATTGGTTAAGCATATTTAAGAGGTTCGTGACTTAACCCTATCAAATCATCAAGTCAGATTGGTTAAGTGTAAGTTGACTTAACCCCATCAAATTACCGAGTCGGATTGGTTAAGTGTAGGTTAACCTAACCCCATCCACTAGTCGTATTTATAATGGTTAAGTATCATTCTTGTGGGTTTACTTAACCCTACCACGCATCGCGTTATCCCAGTCGGGTGTTATCAACCCATTTAGGTTAAACTAACCCATCCGCTAATCGTGTTATATGGTTAAGTGTCCTTAAGTAATCAAGTCCGGTCTTACTTAACCTACCCATTCATGTCATATCGGTTAAGTGCCATTAGTCAAACTAACTTAACCTTATCATGTGGCATTAAGTAAATTAATGCACCCCAACCACTCACATTAGACTTTGTTGTGGTTACTGGTTACGCCGGGCGGGTCCGGGCAGCTTTACACCACAACCTAGTCTAACCTCGGGTTTTAAGCACGATATGACCAACTACTCACATTGGGTCTTATTGTCTGTAGCTACTGGATTTGCCGGGCGGTTCCGGGCAGATTTATGCTACAAACTCAACCCAACCTCGAGTTGGCCACTTTCATGTTTTCCTACTTGTCATGTTCATGTCAAATTTAGGCCACGACGAAGTCCACGTTTACCACTTATGCCCATTGTCCCATTACTTAATTCATGTTAAGTTTCATAGCCCATCTCAAGTTTGCCTAAACTACCCAAGGCGTATTCCCAATGCAAGTGAAAGCGAGTCAACATAGTAGGAATAATATGACAACATATTGGCCTCAAACATGTATGATAGCATAAAGGGATTGGCCTCAAACATGTATGATAGCATAAAGGGATTGGCCTCAAACGTGTATGACAGCATAACACTAGGTTCATCATCATAGGCATGTAAATTGTCATGAGGGGTTTAGGTTCTTTTACATGCATAAGCCCCAAGTCAAGTTCATATGAATGTTCCACAAGTCAAATTGTTCTAAGGGTTCATGCCAACATTCCACAAGTCAAGATTCAATCTTGCATGATAAACTAGGTCAAACACAACATGAGTGGCATGATTTAATCACTAAGAAATAGCCCAAAGTCATAGGTTCAAGAGAGGGGCAAGACTAGATTCACATAGACTAACATACTTAGGTTTCATCTCATTTTATTCCATGTCAACATTAGAACTACCGTTTAGATCTAAAAGTAGCTAGAACTTACAAAGCGTGGCTAGATATTTATGAGCAAGCATTTGTTGTAGAACGGTGTTGAGATGATGCTCTACTTCCTTGATTTGATGTAGAAATCTTGCTCCTTTGACTTGAATCTAGTTTGCATGCTTAAGCCTTTGAAGTTGAAGATGGAGGCCATGATCAAGAGACATTTGGGCAGCACTTCGTTGATAGGATGGTTTGTAGTGAATTAGGCTAGGTCTTAGGGTGTTTTTATAGAAGTTAGGACTAGTTTAGGCCCTTAGATTAACCCTAGTTTAGATCTGAACCATCCAATCTCGTCACAGGCCAACAGAACAGACCCAAAGGAGCAAGCAAGTGCACCAGGCCAACCTGGCCCGACCAAGGAGGTCGACCCCCAGGTCGACACCCAGGTCGACTCCCCAGTCGACCTGGTCCTGGGGGGGTCGACTCCCCAGTCGACCTGGGGCTGGGCAGGAAATTTTCCCGCCCAGTCTGTTTGGGGCTAAATTCGAAATTTGAAAATCTGTTTTCGTTTTCTAATTTTTCGTGAAACTTCTAGAGGCCATATCTCGGTCATACGACTCTGATTTATGAAATTTCGGACTCGTTTCCAACCAGAATTCCGAGACAAACGTAACGGCACAACCCATTTCTTTTGATTCTTATTTTAAAATTTAATTCTGCCTCGATTCTTGTCTTAACACGTTATTAAAATTCGGGTTGTTACAAAACATATATATAAATATACATGTATAACGGGAAATGAATAAATGGCATTAATTGTCATGAATGGATGTTACAACGGTATAAGAATTGAAATGAACTTGGAATTATAATAACTTATTATGATTAATTACATTAATGAGAATATCATATAATAGGTAGGCTTGTCCGAGGGACAAGTGTGAGTTATAACGTAGGTTATAATAAATGGAAAGAAACTTATCGATAAACCTTAATTAAGAGAACTAAGTAGATAAGTAAAGGACAACAAGAAGTTGTAATAAACCAAGTCATGGTTAATAAAAATGAATGAAGTAGGCTTATTATTGGTAGACCTATAAAAGAGAATTATGAAGTCTAATAAAGGAAATTAATAATAAGCGGAATCCCTCTCATGTGAAATAAGACTGAATGAGGTAAGAAGACTCATGGAATGAAATAAGTTATACTTAATTATAAATTAAGTAAATATTAAATGGAAACCTGCTGATTGTGATAGAATTTACTTAATGACTCATTAAGTAGAACATGTTATTGTAACCTGAAATTGGATGATGATTGATAGGGTAATAATGCAAGAAGATTGTAGATTACAGACCTTGAATTACAATCTAGAGAATAACACGTTATGGGATTATAATGGACTTAAATGGTTTAACTTATATAACTGAAATTAATAAGCGAGAGGGGTCCATTCCTTGAGATATAAGCGGCTCGGAGAGAACTTGGTAACTTGAATAAAAAGTTAATATGATTGGAAATAACCAAGTTAACTGGAAATCAGATGAGGTAGAACAAGCGCATAATTAAACATTTAGACATAGGGTCTAATAACACGTTAGCGTGATGCGCTTGGACCAATCTGCACGTCTGAAGGTGAAGAACCCAACGGGGTATATCATCGTGGTGTCTAAAGGCACAAGAGGGGCACACCCATCTAATTGCTCTGCTGATAATCTATTTGCTGGCTCTGCGGGATGGGAAGGAAGCACGTGGCTTCCGAGGGACATGGTAGGGTACTCCGTGGTGGTCCTTTGTTGCGGTGCATGTTCAGGTTGTACTCGTAGAGGTTGAGTCTGTGCGTTACCACCTGGTGAGTATACCTTGACTGCAACAGTAGTTTAGCAGTCAGAACGCTGTGGGGTATGGCATTGGGGTGATTCAACGATTTGTCTATAGAGAGGCTGGTCAGGACCAAATAAAGGATAGTAATCGTCGGGTACCTATCATCGACAGTCAGTGTGACGTGGAAAAACTGGAGCTAAACATACAGACCATCGATCTTTCACTATCGAGAGTTTGGTTGTGGGACACGCCAATTTGGATGTATATTGTTTGCTAAGGGTACGTCACTTAGCGCTTGATGTAGTCTTTCACTAGTTAAGAGAGGGGTCGAGGTGAAACCATAGCCACTGTTGAAATGCAGACCGTAGTTTAGTTATTTGTAGTTTAGGACTCTTTAGCAGAGCTATACAGATATGGAAAAAGGCTCCCGACCGAGTTCGTGCATTCAGATGCAACCCAATTACGGAACTCGGTGTACAGTAGACGGTACGTACGTGTAAGGATCTAGATACATGCATGTCGCACTGGGTGGTGTATAGTAGACGCTATGGTGTTACTTTGTGTTAAGACTGAGACTAGCCTAGAAGTTTGGACATGTAAATCTGTATGCCGCTCACAGTCAAAATATGGTTTCTGGTGGTGGAATCTGTGGTGTCAGCCTATAGGGTTTGTTGTTTTTCTAATTTCTTCTCTAGCAGAATGTGAGAGATTACCTTTTTATTTACCAGAAGCAAAGGAAGCAGGTTATCAAACAGAATATTCAAGTATTAAATATGCTTTATTTTATCTTGCTTCTTACCTAAATTTATCAGTTTCTTCATTATTTATAAAATTCTTTACTTAGGCGGATGAAATTTCTCTATTTCGTATATATCTATTCCTGAATTTTTAGGAATAAATAAAATGAAAGGAGTTTTTGGAATAACAATTGGTATATTTGTTACATTAGCTAAAGCTTATTTGTTTTTGTTCATTCCTATCATAGCAAGATAGACTTTACCTAGACTGAGAATGGACCACTTTTTAAATTTTGGATGGAAATTTCTTTTTCCTATTTCTGTGGGTAATCTATTATTGACAACTTCTTTTCAACTTATTTACCTATAAAGAATAGAATAAGATAACGATATTCTCCATTCATAACTGATCTTAAATAAGAGAAAGATTAAAGACCTGTATTGGCAAACAAAACACTAAAATTCCTTTTCAATTCACTGACCACCCAATTTAGTATGATCTAAATAAAATATATTTTGATATTGATGAACAACAACCATCGATTTTTTTTGGAAAAAATATTAATTTATTATGTTATTTAGTCAGTTCTATAACAAAAATGACATTAGTAATTGCTGGATGTCCACATAAATTTAGCATTATCAATAATGATAAAACAGGTGTGTTAATAAAAATTCAAGAATGTTAACAAAATATATGGATAAATATATAATTATGATGTGTACCTATCGTTCCAATTTGAATGTTGTGCTACATAGGGTGGATTCAGTCAGCAACCATGGATAACTCCAAATCAACACCCAGACGATCACCATCAACAACAATCTCCACCAACGAACTCCACAACGAAACATCTGGAAACTTTGACTAACTTATCATCTCCTCTAGCACGAAAGGAATATATTGAAGATTTTCATGGAGAGAAAAGCGGATTTCATGAAATTAGTGAATTCAGATGAATGATTGCAAAAGGAAAATAATATGAAATCATTCACGAAAGCAAAATAAGAATAATAAGAAATCGTGAAATCCTGCAAGTTCAAAATCGAAGAATAATAAGAATCCCTAGGAAATGAGCGAACAAGGCTGGAACACAGAGATAAAGGAGGATGAAGAAATCAAATAATAAGAATCAGTGAAAAATAGGAATGAGCGAAGATCGGAGAAAAATAGAATTGAGCGAATAGTAAATTGGTGAATGAATTCAAGCGACAATAAATTCTAGTGACAAAAAAAATAGTGGATTCCGTCGTTTCTATAGTTACTTCGTAAACGGTGAGGTCGTCTCTATACACCGGAGCTTTTTCTTTCATTTAACCAAATGTTATTGTGAACTTGTATAGTTCACACTCCTTAGTTTAGCTCTACCAAGCAGTAATAGTTCTTTTCACAAAAGGGTTATCCATACAGTGACGACATTTAATTATGAAAGCTGGCTAAGTAGCTGACCTTGTTAGTTTGTTCTTTCATGAATAGGAACATAACCTTTTTGCTTCTTATAGTACTCTTTCCTCCACTTAATGGATCACTATTTGCTACCAATGGGGAATTACTTCTCATCTCAAACTGAGGTGATTGGATTTGCACCAAGGATAAGTGATGCATACGTGGCTTAGTTTTACGAAGATCCGTACGTCGCTTAGGCGTAGGATGAGAGTTGCAGACGCTTCCATGGCGTGACGGCGAAGACCGTGCGAGAAGGGTACCATGGGAAGTACCTTGATATTGGGGGTAGCTATATATATGTTATATTAGGTTAATCTACAGGGTGGTAGATAGGTACAACGTGAGTGTAAAGCCTTAAGTGCTATTAACCCAAGCAACCTAATAAACAAGTAACATAACTGAACGGTATATGTAGGGTTATTTTAGATTGTGTAATTTAGTCCAGTCACCAGAACTTGTGTTCTGACCCCCTCATCATAACACCCTCGCAGGTTAAGTTTATGGCAGAGATAAGATAGCTTTGGATACTGGTTAGGCAATATTATTACTTGTAAGGATATATTTGGTTATATTATATTTTGTCCATTCCGTTGTGAGACATTTTCTGAGCTCTGATATATTTTATATCTCTGTCTTTTCTGCAAGATACCAGACAAGCCAACTCGAGTTTTGATAGATGAGATTTCTAGAAAAAAATCGGTATGTCGGAATTCAGGTTGTTACACCAAACCAAAAATACATGTCACACAAGATGCAAACAAAGCCCATAAGAGGACAATACACATACATACATGGTTTCACAACAAACAAAACACAATATTTGTGTGAACAGGTGGATAGCAACAATCACGATCAGGTCAAGTGTCTGTGCTCAGTGAAAACGAGCACAAGAGCACAATAATACATGTGACACCCCACTTCCGTTAATGTCGCTCACAAAGGGAATGCATTAAGTTTCGTGGAGCATTATAAGTAAACAGAACAGAACATTACAAGATAGATACATAAAGTAGTACTTGAAAATTTTATAAGTTTATTGCAGTGGAAACAAAATAAGTTTGGTTACTTCTTCAAACACAAAAACCAAGTGCATAATATCAGTCTTGTACAAAAGCCATCAGAGTACAAAATTTTTAAAACCATAATCCCACTCCAAAATACCATATGTAAGAGAAACAAAGCTAAGCATTACTTTCATCACTTCCAAGCACTTTAAGCAAAAAGAAATCCGAATCAAGATTCTGCGTTCCCACCCTGAGAACCTTGGGGGGAGGAAGAAAAGAGGCAAAACAAAAAGGGTCAGACATAAAGTTTGGAAAGTCCAATGACTTTCAGCATAAAACATTTAATAGTATTATGACTTTAAATAAAACTGAATGCGAGATAACAGTAACAGGAGTAGCAGGTATACATAGGTTAAACAGAGGAAACAAAATGATATAGACCAAGCTATGCTTCTTACTTACTTTTCACTTCTCTGCACTAATACTAGTATAACGGGATTAGGTGTTACCCTAATGTCTAAACTGAAATAGAAACGGAAACAGAAAGATCTCTACATAAACAGAATGATAGCAAAGGGCCTTTACCACCTTAACAGAGACAGACGGTACAGAAACAGAAGTAGAAACGGAATCAGAGATAGAAATAGAATAATCGCTATGGAAATAGAATGTCAGAGTTAGGTGTACACTAGTAACGGGCCTTTACCACCCTTAACAAATGGTACCACACAGAAATAGACAGGTGTTACCACCCTAACAGAAACAGAAGGTACCCTAACAGAAACAGACAGAACTAGATGTACCCTAAATTCTACCCCTAGCGATCAGCTCCCTAATACATAAATACCTGGTGTCGGCCCCACAGAAGGGTGTATCATTCCTTAAAGTGGCAATATACAGAAAGACACAGGCCTATTTACAGATGTCACAGCGTCTTAACCTCCCCAGAGCAGACCAGATCCCTGCACGCACATGACCCGGTTGGAATGCTCCATCAACACCCCTCGCCATTATCTGAATGGACCTCTTATAACCAATTCAGTAAGCGTGCCCTGACCCCTACCTAGTGTTGGGTCGCCGTTTGATACCAGAAAGGGTTACTGACTGATATGGATCCCACACAACAGATGACACAAGTAAATACCCCTCCTAACCTTGTGTCTGCAGACTAACATATTTCAAATGTACAGATTTCAGATTAACACGTTTGCAGACTAACAGAGAAAATTTACATATTCACAGGTTTAAGATTAATATAGTAGATTTACGAATTAACATGTTTATGGATTAATAGTTCGTAGGTTAATGGATTAGATGTACAGATTATCAGATTAACAGATCAGATTGCACAGATTCAACATATGCAATAGGTTAAGTTTGTCGGGTCTATATACATATAACCCACCCCGTCGGTTTATTAGGATTAACTTAACCCCTCCCACTTATTCAAGCAAGTTTACTTAACCCCTATCAATTTAACAGGTTCATGTAACCCCTACAAATTCAATTAGGTTAAGTATTCCAAGTTGACAAAATATTATTATTTCTGGTTAATGCACCACACCTCTCACATTAGATTTACCACCTGTGGATGTTGGATATGCCGGGCGGTGCTGGGCAGACTTCTACCACAAGGGTAATCTAACCTCGTGTCTGAGTACTATTTCATATGTATGCACTAGGCCCCTCACATTAGATTCACCACTTGTGGTTGCTGGATCTGAGTGGTTCCGGGCAGACTTATACCACAAGTACAATCTAACCTCGTGCCTACGCGCGGTTCAGTTTTAGGCATATTCATTCTTAAACAATTATTCATGTTTATCGTAGGCTTTTCAATTATAGTATTCAGTTTCAAAAGAATTCAGCAGATTAATCAATTTAACAGATTAAACATCTCCGCAAATTACAGCAGGTTACTTAAAGTTCCATTACCATGTTCTGCTCAATCATAGATTGAGCCTACAGATTTACATACCCAAATTACGGTCCTAATTCAGAATATAACATTCGCCTAAGTTTTTTGTCAATTTTATACAACACAGATTGTGCCCCTAAAACCTCAGCCATGATTCATAATACAAGTTATGCCAAATTATAATATTTGGTTATAGTGTATGCCAATTACCCAAAATCCCAAATTAGGCGTGTTCATATTTAATAGTTATCCCTATTTCATTATAGGATCCCAAGTCATATATCATTTTGCACAATAATCCCCTTCTTCCAAGTCATAAATCATCATATATAGTATGCCCCAAATTTAGGTTTTAAATTACAACATGTTCAATACACTTTATGCCCCAAATTTATCTTTCCCAACGATTCCCAATTTCATGCGTTCGCATATTTCAGTGTTAGGCCTAGGCTCAAAGGTAGCCTGGCTATATAATAAAAAGGGAAGAAGAGGGAGAGAAGAGAATAACAAATCAAGCATGTAATGACAGGAATAGGCATATAAGAATAGATTTGATGAACAGAAATAGGCATAGTCTCAGATTCAGAATTATTAACATGTCAGGATTACAATCAAATTTCATTTCTAAAAGTAGCATGAACTCACCATTGTTAGATCTTAAAAGAAAAGAAATAGTCTTTGTTGATTGTAGATCTTATCTTCTAATCTGAATACTCCTATTCTGATTTGTCTTGGTGGAGAAGAAAGACTAATTTAATTTAGATTAGAGCAGCATGGTGTCGCCATGGATTAGTGTGGAGAAAACAATGAGTTTACGGGTCTTTATATAGCATAGGAGTCAAGGAACAAAGGCACAAATCGAACCAGAAACAAAACAACGTGTCTGTCCAGATCTGGGCTGAGGGGGTCGACATCTCTATAGGGGGATCGACACCCCCTAAGGGGGTTCGACACCCATGTCAACACCCCCTGGGGGAGTTGACACCCCCTAAGGGGGGGGGTCGACACCCTTGAGTGGGAGATTTCCCGCTAACCTAGTTTTATCCGAATTTGACTTTTGAATCTGTTTTGTTAATTAAGTATTATTTTAATTTGATTTTGCTTAATCCTTAAATCTTCCGAGCTTCATAACTTCTTCATACAGTATCGATTTACGCAAACCCGGGCTCTATCCCAAGCAGAATTCAGAGACGAATACTATGGTGCAACCCATTTCTCTTAATTCTCCTTTTAAAAATTAAGTATCCTTTAATTTGTTATTTTAATATTCTTTGAAAATAGGGGGTGTTACATTCTCCCCTCTATAGAGGATTTCGTCCCCGAAATCTCCAAGTTAAGAAGAATGTATATCCTACCATCCATCATCCATCTACTCATCCACCAATCATAGGCATCCATTGTCCTTAGAAAACTTCTAATGTTGTATGAACATATGCAAAGGTGTGTGTATATGCCACTATGCTAATGCAGAAATCAGGCGGTCCACTAATTCAGTTGACCTCCTTAATGCAAATTTATGTCAGTACCATGAGTCCAATCATGTATGCAAATAATCCTAATGCATCATATAAGTACTATATGCGTGCGTAATCATTCATCTAAATGCAACTCATGTGATGATACATCCAATTTTCATCTATAAAAGAAACAAAAATATGCACACGCATCCATATGCAACATGAGAGTGTTTTTTGATCTGATCTAGTGCCTAGTGTGTGTATATGAATCCACGAGCAACCACTAGCAATCACTTGCATCCACTTGAAACTATCAAACATAACATGTCTCAAACACATGTCTACACCCATTAGTTTCTACCTAAAGGTCGAAGATTCGATCAATAGGATATACTCAAACGCCTAACATAGATATCCTCAAACCCCGTCATCAGACAGATGAGCCGTACCCCCTATGGGGTTTGAGACAATAATGGAATCAGAAACAGAACTAGTATTAAGGTGCAGAGACTCAACCACAGAATCAGAAATAAAAGATTGAGAAGTGCCTGAATCAAAAGAGTTCTGATTGGATAATCAGATAGGGAAATCAAACCTTCTACATAAACTTTCCTACCTCTGTTCGGTCTATTGGCTTCAATAGCATTCACCTGCCCTCCAGAATATCCTGCCATTTGGCCTTGTCCTTGTTCCCTCGGGCAGTCCCTAGTAAAGTGTCCCATTTCACCATAGTTGAAGCAAGTGCTCTTCCTTTTTCTGCAGTCCTTGTTCAGATGACTCAACCTCCCACATGTAAAGCACTTTTTCTCCTTCTTATTCTCGGTCTTTTCATCCTTCTTTTGTGTTTCCTTCTTGGGCCACACTTTCTTGCTTCGTGGTTCTTCGAGCTTCTCCTCTTTCTTATCATCTTTGGTTCCTCATGTAACAATGCCATATCAACCAACCTTTCAAAAGTTGCGCCTATTGGGACATGGGACATAGCCATTCCATGTAACGGCTCGTTCAATCCTCTAGCAAACCGTAAAGCTTTCTTGTATGGAGTATTTACCAACTCCAACCCAAATCTTGCCAACCGGATGAACTTGCTAACATATTCTTTAACAGACATGCTTCCCTGTTTGAGTGCCAGAAACTTCTCCATTTGCAAACTCTGCTCGGCTTGCGAAAGAAACTTCAGCTCGAATCTTCGTCCGAAATCTACCCAAGTCTCTACTGGACGTTCAGCATTAGTAACCTCCCACCAAAAAGAAGCTTCTACCTTCAGTTGCCAACTGGCTAAATGAATCTTTCTTTTATCGTTGACTTCAAAGATATCAAACAAATCCTCTTTGTCCATGACCCAGTTCCAAGCTTCCACAAACATCTCAGTTCCATTAAAGGTTTTTCCACCCATAGAACAGAAATCCTTACATGTCTTTGAAAAAGAATCCACACGCGGAGGAGGAGGAACAATGGCTACAGCTGAGGGAGGAGCGTCTGCTTGGTCTACAGCAGTTGTTGTAGCCTCCAGATACCTTCGGAACCACCCCAGTATATGTATGCCCTCTGGAAGATTAAGATCCCCAGACATGCTGAAATAAAAGAAAAAGAGATTCAAAACAGAGAATCGAAAGATAGATATATGGCTTTGGGGATTATGTTTTTCAAAATAAACTTTCCTTTTGAAAATAATTCCTTTTAAAACCTTTTTGAAAATAGTTTTCAAAAACTTTTATCTAATCTGGTAACCTTCAGCTCTGATACCAAGTGTGACACCCCACGTCCGTTAATGTCACTCACAAAGGGAATGCATTAAGTTTTGTGGAGCGTTATAAATAAACAGAATAGAATATTACGAGACAGATACATAAAGTAGTACTTGAAAATTTTATAACTTTATTGCAGTAGAAACTGAAATAAGTTTGGTTACATCTTCAAACACTAAAACCAAGTAAGTAATATCAGTCTTGTACAAAAGCCATCAGAGTACAAAATTTTTAAAACCATAATGCCACTCCAAAATACCATATGTAAGAGAAACAAAGCTAAGCATTACTTTCATCGCTTCCAAGCACTTTAAGCAGAAAAAAAAATCAAAATCAAGCTTCTGCGTTCTCACCCTGAGAACCTTGGGAGGGGGAAGGAAGAAAAGAGGCGAAACAAAAAGGGTCAGACATAAAGACTGACGAGTCCAGTGACTTTCAACATAAAAACAGATAATAGTATTATGAAATGTAAATAAAATTGGATGAGAAATAACAGTAACAGGAGTAGCAGGTATACATAGGTTAAACAAAGGAAACATAATGATATAGACTGTAACACCCCATGTCCATTAATGTCACTCACAAAAGGAATGCACAAACTTCTATGGAGCGTTTTAAGTGAGTATAGAACAGAAACTTAACAACAAGACAGATATAAAGAGTACTTGAAAAATTAAAAACTTTATTTCATTGCAGCGGAAAATACATATGTTTGATTACATCATCAAAACCAGAGCCAAGTACATAATATCCATCTTGACTAAATCAAAGTACATAAATTGGAAGACATAATCCCCAATACAAAATAGCCATAAATAAAAAGAAGGCTGAACTTTACTTCAGCGATCCAAACAATCTTCTAAAAGCAAGAAGCACAGCAGTCCAAAATCAAGCTCCACTGGTGCTAGTTCCAACCTGAGCACCTGGGGGAGGGGGGGAGGAAGAAAAGAGGAGGAAACAAAGGGGGTCAGACATAAAGTCTGGCGAGTGCGATAACTTTAACAATATAATCACCAAAGTAACTAGGCTAAGGCATAAGTTGGAAAAACAGGAAATGACCATGAACCATTGAGTATGGCAGAGTAAACAAGGAAACAGGATGTACAACGATATCGTTAAAGCGCACCTAACCCACTGTAAGATAATTACTAAACTACACCAACACTATGAGATAATTGCTATACTGCACCACCACTAGTCATCCTGACGTTGATACCGCCTACAAAGCTTAATAATGATATTGGTAGTTTCGTGCACCCCTAGCTGCCTTCATAGGTGCCGCCTGCCCCTATCTCCACTAGGTGTATCCACTACCCCCAAGCGATCGGCTCCCTAACTCGTAGATACCCGTGCTGGTCCCACAATGGGGTGTATCACTCCCCAAAGTGGCAACCCAATACTACCAGAGATGCACGGCTTATACCTACACAATGCAACAACGTCTTACCTACCAGCCCGGGCCCACACACGCACATGAACCCGTAGGACTTGCGTTGCCACCGCTAACCGTTTTGGCCTCTTACAATCAAGCCCAGTACGCGTGTCCCGTCCTTGACATGGGTCGAGCCCACAGAGATACTCATGGGTTACTGGTTGAAACGGCCCCCCATTACTTGACACAAGCTATCCACTTAAGCTTGGTCCCCTCTAGTACATCCCACTTAACCCTTTCCTTATTCATGTTCACTTACATGTTTCAAATTTTGGTTAAGTGTTTCTAATTGTATTTCAAATGCCGCCCAAGGCACCCACTGGATTCCACATGCAACCCAAGGCACCCACTTAACCCCCTCATGTCCCACTACATGTTTATCTGGTTAAGTGTTTCTTAATTCATTATGACCGTAACCTCGTAAAGACCTCCCACATTAAACCGGCATTTGTGGCAGCTGGATTTACCTGGCGTATCCTGGCAGTCTCACACCATGAACGAGCCTAACCTCGTGTCTTTACAACTATTACGCATTTAATTTATGCCTAAGACCTCCCACATTAGACTGGCATTTGTGGCAGCTGGATTTGCCGGGTGGGTCCAGGCAGTCTTACACCACAAAAGAGCCTAACTTTGTGTCTTAGACAATTAATTACACCTAATTAATCATTCCCCAATTTGAATTATTTTCCCTATTCAAATTATCAATTAATTCCAAATTTAACTATGGCCATAATTGACTCAATTATGTCCATCTATTTATGGTATGTAAAATCATACCAATTTTCATCACAAATTTATTTTATGCCTTTTAAGGCATTTATGCCAATTAAATCTTTAGTTATTATCCCCTTTTACCCCCACGTTGTACGTTCGTTCGTTTAACATAAAATATATGTTAGACTCGAATAGTCTAACTCATGGAATAAAGAGAAAACATCACAACATACATATAATTAAAACTAGATCTAAACATAAGGGGTGAACTTGCATGTGTGAATGATGTTCTACATCTAAAACTTGCATAGGCCAAAGTTACAACTTGCATAAAATTACATATGTCATAAATCCAAATCTAAAGGTGTGAACTTGTTTAGATAATGGTCACAAACTTGCATAAATCATGCATGTCATAGATCTACGTCTAAAGGTGTAAACTTGCATAGGCAGTAACCACAAACTTGCATAACATGATTCATTTTCAAACACATGTATTCATATAAACTTGCATATGTGATTTATGCAACATAACAATGGTATAAACTTACATCTAAACATGTAAAGTAGCATGTAGAATTTGGCGTATAACTCACACATGTCATAGCCTAACTTTAGATCTAAAATAGATGCCATGAAACATATAAGGTTATATATAATTTTCCCCAACTTGCATATGATTTATGTCTTAATAAAAAAAAATCTAAACTTGCATACATACTTATGATTTATCATATGAATCAACATACCTAAACTAACATATGAACAACATGGTGATTCGATTATACATAAGCCAATCATAAAATTACAACATAGATGATCACAACTTTACAAGATAGCATCATAGAATTTACAACATAAACATCACAATTTTACTACATGAATAATAACATGCGGTCAATAATTCACATCATATCCAAATAGTCCACATCATATCTCAATCCAATTAATTTGCTAATTATTTTATTAAAATTATCGAACTCACAATTCAGAGAAGGTCTTGAATTCCGAGTTCTGAGTTCTGAAGTTGTAATAGCTTTCCCTTGAAGAAGATTTGTTGTTAAAGTTGAAAATGATTGATTTAGACTAGGTTTCTTCCTCTCTAATTGGTGGCGGCTATGCTGAGTTGCTAGGCGACGGCATGGAGGCCATGAATCTAATTTTGTTTTGATTTTAGGGTTTGAGTCTAGATGTGTTTTTATAGAGTTTAGGATTAATTTAGGCCATCCGATCAACCTAGAAGCAACCTGAACCATCCAAACAAGATAGGGTGACACCTCAGCCCTACTGACTGAGCACAGTGTATTAAATGTTCATTTTTTCTATAATTTACATATTTCTTATTTATGACAAATTCCGTATGTAAATTATTCCCATTTTAGTCATGCCATACCTATATTTTTAATTATGCTCACAATTAATGGTATACTAAATATACCATTTCACGAACCAATCTATGCCATGTAATTTTCATGTTTATCCTTCATATTTATATGTAAATTATAAATCTAATATTGTTAATTACATATTCTCCCTTTTACCATATAAATTAATTACCCATATACAAATATCCATTTATACATGCATAAATCTTTCTTACTTTAATTTGTCATAAAAGCCGATCAGAGATGGCCACATAAAAAAACAATCATTGACAACCAAAAATGCGCCACGTACGCCACATGATACGTACACGTCATATATATATATATATATATATATATGTGTGTGTGTGTGTGTGTGTGTGTGTGTGTGTGTATATATATATATATATTCTTTTTATCTATCTTCCCAATTACCTATTTTCACACTAAACCACTTTTTGAACTGTGTTCACACTAAGCCATTTTAAGTCATTCCCCTAAAACAAAAATATGGCGCTGGCGGGGATTGAACCCTGTACCCCTTGTGTGCCAGTCACGAGTTCCTACCAAATGAGCTACTAAGTCTTTTGTTTACAAACCATAGAACAATGTTAAACATTTATTCTTTTCTCATTCTTTTTTTTCCATGTTTTGCTACAATATTTAATTTAAAGATATCTTTTTCATACAGGATCCAATTTATGCAAACTCAGACTCTGTCTCAACCAGAATTCCGAGACGAACACAATGGCACAACCCGTTTCCCTTAATTCTCACATCTGAGATTAATTATTCTTTAATTTAGTTGATTTGATTATTTAAAAATTCAGGATGTTACATTCTCCCCTACTTAAAGGATTTCATCTCCGAAATCTCTAAGTCAAGAAGAATGTATCCTACCATCTAAACAAATATCTACTCAACCATCAAACACAGGCATCCATTATCCTTAAAATTTTCTAATGCTGTATGAACATATGCAAGAAGTGTGTGTATATGTTCCTTATCTAATGCAAAATCAGGCGGTCTACTGATTCAGTTGACCTCCTTAATGCAAACCATGAGAGTGCCATGCGTCCATTATGTATGCGAAAGAATCATGTCGATACATATTATCTCTACATGCGTGCAAAACCATTCACCAAAATGCAACGTCCATATGATAGTACAACCATTATACATCCATTACTTAAATATGTACACACATTTATATGCAATATGCAATATGAAGTGACTGAGCCGATCTAGGGCCTAAAGTGTGTGTATATGCATCCACGAGCAACCACTAGAAAAAACTTGCATCCACATGCATCCATCGTACATAACATGTCTCAAACACATGTTTCAACCATAGTTTCAACCTAAAGGTCGAAGACTCGATCGATATGATACATGACAGATGCAAGTACGATTAAAACAAAAGCTTTGTTCCTATCAGACATCGGTTTAAGAGAATAACCCCCTAAGTATCAACCCCGAAGACCGAAATCAACATCAGATTGATACTCAGAGAATCGCTTCCATTAAACAAATGCCCAGCTGGAAATATACTTCCCGCTTCGAGTAGAAACCCTTAACCGTATCAGAAATATTCATATACTTACAGACTACTGGTACAGATCAGATTATCAAATAATTCTTATGAAACCAAGCATGAAAAAAAACCCAGAATGTATGCGTCATAGTCAACTTCTTGCCTCGACAAACTTCTAAGTCCCATGAAGCGGTTTTCCGCCCATCGTGCGGAAGTCCTTATATATCTTAGGAAAAAGCATATATATGTGGAGGAAGAGATTCAAAAATGGAGAATTGAAAGAAAGATATATGGCTCTTGGGGTTACGCTTTCTAAAATAAGTTTTTCTCTTGAAAATACTTTCCTTAAAACATACTTTTGAAGGTACTTCTTTATAAAATTGTTTTTGAAAAACAACTTTCCAAAATTCATATCTGTTCAAGTAACATTTAGCTCTGATACCACGTGTAACACCCCATGTCCATTAATGTGACTCACAAAGGGAATGCATTAACTTCTATGGAGCGTTTTAAGTGAGTATAGAACAGAAACTTAACAACATGACAGATATAAACAGTACTTGAAAATTTTAAAACTTTATTTCATTGCAGCGGAAAATACATATGTTTGATTACATCATCAAAACCAGAGCAAAGTACATAATATCCATCTTGACTAAATCAAAGTACATAAATTGAAAGACATAATCCCCAATACAAAATAGCCATAAATAAAGAGAGGCTGAACTTTACTTCAACGATCCAAACAATCTTCTAAAAGAAAGAAGCACAGCTGTCCAAAATCAAGCTCCACTGGTGCTAGTTCCAACCTGAGCACCTGGGGGGGAAAGGAAGAAAAGAGGAGGAAACAAAGGGGGTCAGACATAAAGTCTGGCAAGTGCGATAACTTTAACAATATAATCACCAAAGTAACTAGGCTAAGGCATAAGTTGGAAAATCAGGAAATGACCATGAACCATTGAGTATGGCAGAGTAAACAAGGAAACAAGATGTACAACGATAACGTTAGAGGCCACCTAACCCACTGTAAGATAATTACTAAACTACACCAACACTATGAGATAATTGCTATACTGCACCACCACTAGTCACCCTGATGTTGATCCCGCCTACAGAACTTAATAATGATATTGGTAGTTTCGTGCACCCCTAGCTGCCTTCATAGGTGTCGCCTGCCCCTATCTCCATTAGGTGTACCCACTACTCCCAAGAGATCGGCTCCGTAACTCGTAGATACCCGTGCTGGTCCCATGGTGGGGCGTATCACTCCCCAAAGTGGCAACCCAATACTACCAGAGATGCACGGCTTATACCTACATGATGCAACAATGTCTTACCTACCAGCCCGGGCCCACACACGCACATGAACCCATTGGACTTGCGTTGCCGCTGCTAACCCGTTTTGGCCTCTTACAGTCAAGACCAGTACGTGTGTCCCGTCCTCGACTTGGGTCGAGCCCACAGAGATACTCATGAGTTACTGGTTGAAACGGGCCCCCATTACTTGACACAAGCTATCCACCTAAGCTTGGTCCCCTCTAGTACATCCCACTTAACCCTTTCCTTATTCATGTTCACTTACATGTTTCAAATTTTGGTTAAGTGTTTCTAATCGTATTTCAAATGCCACCCAAGGCACCCATTAGATTCCATATGCCACCCAAGGCAACCACTTAACCCCCTCATGTCCCACTACATGTTTATCTGGTTAACTGTTTCTTAATTCATTAAGACCGTAACCTCGTAAAGACCTCTCATATTAGACTCGCATTTGTGGCAGCTAGATTTGCCGGGCGGGTCCGGGCAGTCTTACACTACAAACGAGCCTAACTTCGTGTCTTTACAACTATTACGCATTTAATTTATGCCTAAGACCTCCCACATTAGACTGGCATTTGTGGCAGTTGGATTTGCTGGGTGGGTCTGGGCAGTCTTACACCACAAAAGAGCCTAATCTCGTGTCTTAGACGATTAATCACACCTAAATAATCATTCCCCAATTTGAATTACTTTCCCTATTCAAATTATCAATTAATTCCAAATTTAACTATGGTCATAATTGACTCAATTATGTCCATCTATTTATGGTATGTAAAATCATATCAATTTTCATCACAAATTTATTTTATGCCTTTTAAGGCATTTATTCCAATTAAATCTTTAATTATCATCCCCTTTTACCCCACGTTGTACGTTCGTTCGTTTAACGTAAAATATACGTTAGACTCGAATAGTCTAACTCATGGAATAAAGAGAAAACATCACAACATACATATAACTAAAACTAGATCTAGACATAAGGGGTGAACTTGCATGTGTGAATGATGTTCTACATCTAAAACTTGCATAGGCCAAAGTTACAACTTGCATAAAATTATATATGTCATAAATCCAAATCTAAAGGTGTGAACTTGTTTAGATAATGGTCACAAACTTGCATAAATCATGTATGTCATAGATCTACATCTAAAGGTGTAAACTTGCAAAGGCAGTAACCACAAACTTGCATAACATGATTCATTTTCAAAAACATGTATTTATATAAACTTGCATATGTGATTTATGCAACATAACAATGGTATAAACTTACATCTAAACATGTAAACTAGCATGTAAAATTTGGCATATAACTCACACATGTCATAGCCTAATTTTAGATCTAAAATAGATGCCATGAAGCATATAAGGTTATATATAATTTTCCCCAACTTGCATATGATTCATGTCTTAATAGAAAAAAAATCTAAACTTGCATACATACTTATGATTTATCATATGAATCAACATACCCAAACTAACATATGAACAACATGGTGATTCGATTATACATAAGCCAATCATAAAATTACAACATAGATGATCACAACTTTACAAGATAGCATCATAGAATTTACAACATAAACATCACAATTTTACTACAAGAATAATAACATGCGGTCAATGATTCACATCATATCCAAATAGTCCACATCATAACTCAATCCAATTAATTTGCTAATTATTTTATTAAAATTATCAAACTCACAATTCAGAGAAGGTCTTGAATTCTGAATTCTGAGTTCTGAAGTTGTAATAGCTTTCCCTTGAAGAAGATTCGTTATTAAAGTTGAAAAGGATTGATTTAGACTTGCTTTCTTCCTCTCTAATTGGTGACGACTATGCTGAGTTGCTAGGTGACGGCATGGAGGCCATGAATCTAATTTTGTTTTTATTTTAGGGTTTGAGTCTAGAGGTGTTTTTATAGAGTTTAGTATTAATTTAGGTCATCCGATCAACCTAGAAGCAACCTGAACCATCCAAACATGATAGGGTGACAACTCAGCCCTAATGACTCAGCACAGTGTATTAAATGTTCATTTTTTCTATAATTTACATATTTCTTATTTATGACAAATTCCATATGTAAATTATTCCTAATTTAATTATGCCATAACTAGGTTTTTAACTATGCTCACAATTAGTGGTATACTAAATATACCATTTCATGAACCAATCTATGGCATGTAATTTTCATGTTTATCCTTCATATTTATATGTAAATTATAAATCTATTATTGTTAATTACATTTTCTCCCTTTTACCATATACATTAATTACCCATATACAAATATCCATTTATACATGCATAAATCTTTCTTACCTTTAATTTATCATAAAAGCCAATTAGAGAAGGCCACATAAAAAAACAATCATTGACAACCAAAAATGCGCCACGTAAGCCACATGATGCGTACACATCATATATATATATATATGTGTGTGTGTGTGTGTGTGTGTGTGCGCGCGTGTATTTTCTATATATATTTTCTTTTTATCTATCTTCCCAATTACCCATTTTCACACTAAACCACTTTTTGAACTGAGACGACCCGATTTCCCGTTCTCACGGAAACAAGGTTATCTTTGGAATATAACACAGAAACATATAATAGCAGAACAGAATTAAATAAATACACCAGAATGAACAACAAAATATACTGGATAAAAGTAATCATCAGAGTTACATAGTATACAGGATCTTACTTAGTACAAATACAGTTCAGCTATACATAAATGTCTACAGCGGAAATAAACAAAATATGTACAATAGGAGCTGAACAGCATAAAAAGAAATAAATGATAGAATCCATCTTCAGCTCCATCTATCCAGAAAAGAACCAGCTAAACCTGAATACAAGGCTGCCCGTGTAGAAAAAGGGGCACCCGAGTTTGAAAGTGAAACAAACTACGAGTCAGTCATGGGACTGGTATGAGAAATCCACTCAACACATATATAATTGGCTAATCACAGGACCACGCCACTTTCGTGGAACGGGTTTACTCCATTGGATTGCCAGTGCTTTAAAACAAATCTTTCTTTTAAACATCGCTATGCTTTTTATAAAAATGAAGCCGTTATAAGACTCAGTTCCCATCACACAATGCAACGCAAACCGGAGGATAGAGTTTTTACCTTATAACGGCCAAGATATGCTTGATACGAATAAAACAAAGGCATTTAATATTATTGCTAGTGTTTATATGTTTTGAAATCAATTTCAAATCATAACTATCAATCATAGACGGCATTAATGCCCCATACCACTATGTCGCCATATATAGGTATACAATCACAACCGCACGATCACGTATTTGGAAATTGGATTTCCGTCATGAACCAAGGCAAAAGATAGTCCTTACCGAATTCGAGACTGCGTAGCCCGAGTCTCAGGATCAGAACGCATCGATCCTTGGATCGTCAGGGCCGGTCCACACGGAGTGGATTAAAAATGCCTGAGCACTACGTTTCGCCGCCCTTTGGGGCGTAAGCGAGCCAACAAGTGACTCCATCGGACCCGGATCGTCCGATCTAACCGAGGCGCCTCGCAACAGCAACAACCACATAAGTCAAACTCGTCAGGGCGTGTAAAACCACTGACGCCACTTTTAGCTAGGAGGAAACGCATGCCCTCCCTGATGTCCTCTCCCGTTTTAGGTTCATACCGGGGTGTGAGGCTCGCGAATTCACGTTATACACAAAGCTACGCCACACAGGCGGTGCTTTGATCATCACCACAAGACTTTGCTTTTCAACAGAAGCCCTGATCACTGCATCTTAGCATGCCACACAGAATAAATCCTATGTCAGACACACAGTCCATTTACAAGTCCGTTCTGGGTCTGAACGAAACCGGAGGCACTAAATACCTCGCAAACCCTTCGATCAACACGTACGTCTGAACGATCACCACTCATTATCCATATTTCGGGATGCCTCCCAATCAGGACCTCGGTTACCATCCAAACGAGGTGAAGATCTCCGGTCTTCGACCATCGTCTTTATCTTCGACTTTCAATCGTCGGTCAATTATTTGAAATGAGAATTAACTCGGCCTTTTCAAATAATTCACGTATATTTAGAATTTCAAATCGATTTATTTCAATGGTTAAATTATTCGACAACACCAATTGTGTTCTTTAATATAGTTTTCACACCAAACACATTCAACCATCAAACATCACATAAATCAAGCAAATTCAGTTTATTTCCATTCCATATCGCTTACGATATTTTATAACTATTTATCGCTATTTTTATTTATTTTAAAATAGCCATTTTATTCAAAACGACGCTTCGGGCCATAAGGCGGCCGTGGCGCTGTTTTTCTTCAGATTTGATTTACACATATCTGAAAATCTAACCGTTGGATCTTCACAAAATTTACATCATTAGAAAGGTCTTTTCAAAACGAACCCAACGGTTCCAGTTTCGGGAAAATCCGACGGTCGGATCTCCCGGTACAATCGTTTGAAATTTCGATTTCAAAATACGAACTACAGCGTCGTTATTCGATTAAATATAATTATATTTATATATATAAATAAATATAATCGTTTCTGGCGCTGTTTTTCTTCAGAATTGAATTAAACATTCCAGACAATCCAACCGTTGGATTTTAACAAGGTTGGTGCCGTTGGAAAGATTATTCCAAGGCGAACCCGACGGTTGAGGTTTCGGGAAAATCCAATGGTCGGATTTCCCGCACTAGTCGTTTGAAATCACGGTTTCAAAATACGAACTGCACGGCTTCGTTTCGTTTTAATTTTATTTATATTTATATAGTTATATAAATATAGTTCATTCAACGATTTCAATATCGTTTTCACTTCAAAAAAATTTTCTAACACCTTAAATTCTGGAAAAATTTCGCCATAACCTCCCCTGTACCGGGAGCGTCGGGAAATCGCAAATAGCGTCCCGGTCCTTCTAATCTCAAAAAGAAAAAGAAAAAGCCAAGCGGCTAGCCAACAGGCTCAAAATCATCACCCAAACAAATCAGTAAATGTGTACCTATTTGTCGGGCACAAATTTTATTCCTCTTCTCTAGCCCCTTTGCTATAACCTGTTCAATGAATATGCATGTACATATATATACAGTCCATATCATTTTTTTTTTCATTTTCTATTCAACTTCATATTTGATTTCTATTTGGTTTAAAAACACCATTCATTCTAACGTTACATAAATAGGTGCAAATCATTTCATTAGCTAATTAATGAATATTCCAACTCATATATGTTTATTTTGAACAAGTGGCTATTTTTAACACTTCACATTTCAACGATTTATGCATACAATAAAAATGTGATTTTTATTGTAAAACAATTCATTTCAAAACACTATTTTTCTATATAGTTCATATAGTCGATAAAAGGTGATTTTTATTATCAAACAATTTATTTCAAAATATGAATACCATTCAACACATGAATTTCTAAACAACGAATGAATATCAATTCAACACATGAATGTTTTCAATAGTTTTATATATAGATAAAAATGTGATTTTTATTATCGAACAATTTATTTCAAAATATGAATACCATTCAACACATGAATTTCTAAACAACGGATGAATATCAATTCAACACATGAATGTTTTCAATAGTTTTTATATATAGATAAAAATGTGATTTTTATTATCGAACAATTTATTTCAAAATATGAATACCATTCAACACATGAATTTCTAAACAACGGATGAATATCAATTCAACACATGAATGTTTTCAATAGTTTTTATATATAGATAAAAATGTGATTTTTGTTATCGAACAATTTATTTCAAAATATGAATACCATTCAACACATGAATTTCTAAACAACGAATGAATATCAATTCAACACATGAATGTTTTCAATACAATGAATAAATATAGTTTAAGCATATGAAAATAATTCAAACACACAAATATTATTCAAAATTTCGGCAGCATAACGGCAGGGTAGTTACACCGGCACCGTCCCTAGTACGGCTCCTCGCTCTACCTTAAAACCTCGCGGTTTTTGACAATGGGGATCATGCATCTAGTTCGCACGCAGGCGGCATGTATATATTTATTTCATTTCCACAAACTAATCCTATGTGGTTTCAACCAAATATTTCACAACCACCAATGGGTATTTTTCAACCACATACAACCAATATCAATCACAAACAATCCCAAACAACCATTCGTTATCAACCAATTATCACAACCATTTCAATCAATAAATATCGTCCATGGTTTGTGGACGAGGGGCGTATATATATATATATATATATAGATATTTATATATAGCTATTCACTTTCATTTTCAACACATATATATAATTTTTAAATCAGAAATCTCACCAATAGCTATCCAACTGCACGACACTTTCTTTATAGAAATCTTCGCCTTTTGTCGCTTTCGCCCGTATTCTCTACATATGCAAAAATAGAATTTTTACTATGCTATTCAATATATAAAAATCGAATTTTGACTTCGCTATTCAATATATAAAAATATGATTTTTACTTTTGCTTTCAACATATAAAAATATGTTTTTTTTTCTTTTGCTTTCAACATATAAAAATATGATTTTTACTTTTGCTTTCAACATATAAAAAATATGATTTTCTCTTCGACTTTCAACATATAAAAATATTTTTTTTCTATTTTTAAAGAAACCAGTTTTAACTCTTAAAAATTCCAGTTTTTATCTTTTTATAAAAATGCAGTTTTTGAATCTTTTAAAATTCAGTTTTTAACTGTATAAAAAATGCAGTTTTTATTATTTATTTTTTTATAGATCAGTTTTTAACTTTTTTAAAACAAAACAGTTTTTAATACTTATTTTATAAAATCAAATCAGTTTTAAATATAAAATCAAAACAGTTTAAATATAAAATCAAAACAGTTTTAATATAAAATCAAAACAGTTTAAATATAAAATCAAAACAGTTTAAATATAAAATCAAAACAGTTTAAATATAAAATCAAAACAGTTTTTACTGAATAAATAAAAATAAAAAAAATAAAAATAAAAAAGGGAAATGCTCACCGAAGCTGCGGAAAAAGGGGGGAAGAAGATGTCGTCGGCGCTCGCTTCGAGGTGGCAGCTTCGATCTGGAGGCGTCGAGACGAGGGGGGCGGCGGGTCGATTGTTGTCTCGAGGGGGGGCTGGCGAATTGAAGGAGGAGGAGGGCGGTGGCTTCCAGGGGGCTCGCGATGGTGCTCGTCGGCGTCAGGTCTCGAGGTGGTGACTGCTTCGCGAGGGGGAGGGCTGGATCGGCGCTAGGGTTTTTCTTCTTTTTTTTTTTTTTAATTTATGTTTTAACTGAATCGGGGGGGGGGGGCAGAAAGGAGATAAGGAGGGAAAAATAGATATTTTTTTTTATTTAATTATTAAATTTAGCAAAAAGTTGACTTTTACATATGACCTCGAAACGAGGCCCACCGCCTGTCGTCCATAGCGTTTTACCCCCATTCCGAACACAATGGGATATGTATCGCAAGCTGGTTTGATCATTACAATCGGTTTCCTTTTGAATTTACATTTAAATCACTATATTGAATTTTAAACGCACATTTCAAATTACCGGGGTCACATACTAACTAGAAAAAATCTAGAAAAATATTTTCTAGCTTCGTATCAACGATACGGTCCTAACAAAACTAGTTTCGTCGAATTCTGAGACCGTTTGCAAAATGGCCAATTTCCAGTCGATTAAAATCAACGGAAACTGGTCAAACGCGTTTTCTTTTGCCACGCTCACATATTGATTCGAAAAATTATGAAATGTGAAACCTAGCAATAACTTGACACTGCGGACCCAACAAGAGTGGTTTCGTCGAAATCCGAGGTCATCTGCAAAATGTCCATTTTTAAGGGCCTGAATTCCATAGCGACTATTCAGAATTTTCAACTGGACATATCTTTTGATTCCCGCTATCAAATTTCGATTGGTCAGATTCGTTAGAAAGATATTACCAATTAGATTCCATTATTTTTGGTTTCACTAAAATCTGGATTGTTTTACACCCGGTATATTCAATTGAAGTTTGAAATCGAATTATCGAACTACCGCGCCATTTTCAATTCTATATATAATTATAATTAATTATATTCGTTTTCAAATGTCGATTCCAACTCAGTTTTCATCGCCATTATTTAAAATATTTATTTTAAATATTTAAAATCCATTATTTTAGCCAATTTAAAAATTTTAAATTGGTTCAGATTTTCTGGGTCGTTACAATCTCCCCCACTTAAAACTTTTCGTCCCCGAAAAGGAATAAAGTCGAAAGTGGTTTGATAAATCTACAATCCCACAATACAACAACCAATTTGTTTTTAATATTCTGAGTATAGAATAAACAATGCACATCCATGGGAAGAAAATAGCAACAGAATAGAGAATTAAATGGTGATGCAAAGTAGGGTAAATGTACCTTGCACCAGAGTCAATCAGAGATATCTACTCGGCATCTAGGATAAGCTTTCTGAATGCTCTCCTCTGTTTCCCAAGTACAATCTCGCGGATCTCCACTCCATTGCACCTTGACTAAGTGAACCTTCTTGTTCCTCAGCTCTTTGGTTTCTTTGCCGATAATCTTTAGCGGCTCTCGCCTCACAGCTAGTTCTGGAGTAATTTCAATATCCTGCTGAGCTGCTTCTTCCACGATCAAGTCTGGATCATGAACGTGCTTTCGAAGTTGAGATATATGAAATACATCATGCACTCCAGGCAACCAGTCAGGCAGTTTGACTTTATATGCGAGAGTTCCAATCCGTTCCAGAATAGGAAACGGACCAATGAATTTGGGCGCTAACTTTCCTGTTTTACCGAACCGGATAACTCCTCTCATCGGCGATACTTTCAAATATACATAGTCGCCAACTTCAAAGGTTATATCTCTTCTTCTTTTATCAGCATAGCTCTTTTATCAGCTTCGGTGAGGAGTAAATCTTTCTAAGAAAATCACTTTGAATCTGTCCCAGGTGATATCACCTTCTGGATTATCCTCTATAATCGAATCCCACCAGAACAAAGCTTCATCTTTGAGAGCCCAGGAGGCCAGTAATCTTTTCTGGTCATCTCTAAGCTTCAATGCTTCGAAGATTTTCTCAGCCGAACGAATCCAAGCTTGTGTCTTCATAATAGATTCTTCACCAGAGAACGGTATTCCACCCATATTTCGATATTTGATTAATAGGGCCTCAATATCCGGCTCTGCATTCCTTCTGTTTCTGACACTCATTTTCTAGAACTTCTGCAAATTGCAGACCAAGTGTCAGGTCACAGAAAAGGTATTTTTAAAATATAGAAACACATACTTCAAATGTAAATGTGTCTATCAAGGTGTAATTTCATTCTGCTTTACTCATACTAGGATATTACTGATCCTATCTGTATAGAGTTACCCGTCCTAGAACACTACTGGTTCTATTTCTGACGAGTTCGTTCAAATGTTATATTCCAGAACTAAGCTTAACCAAAGCTCTGATACCACGTTGAGACGACCCGATTTCCCGTTCTCACGGAAACAAGGTTATCTTTGGAATATAACACAGAAACATATAATAGCAGAACAGAATTAAATAAATACACCAGAATGAACAACAAAATATACTGGATAAAAGTAATCATCAGAGTTACACAGTATACAGGATCTTACTTAGTACAAATACAGTTCAGCTATACATAAATGTCTACAGCGGAAATAAACAAAATATGTACAATAGGAGCTGAACAGCATAAAAAGAAATAAATGATAGAATCCATCTTCAGCTCCAGCTATCCAGAAAAGAACCAGCTAAACCTGAATACAAGGCTGCCCGTGTAGAAAAAGGGGCACCCGAGTTTGAAAGTGAAACAAACTACGAGTCAGTCATGGGACTGGTATGAGAAATCCACTCAACACATATATAATTGGCTAATCACAGGACCACGCCACTTTCGTGGAACGGGTTTACTCCATTGGATTGCCAGTGCTTTAAAACAAATCTTTCTTTTAAACATCGCTATGCTTTTTATAAAAATGAAGCCGTTATAAGACTCAGTTCCCATCACACAATGCAACGCAAACCGGAGGATAGAGTTTTTACCTTATAACGGCCAAGATATGCTTGATACGAATAAAACAAAGGCATTTAATATTATTGCTAGTGTTTATATGTTTTGAAATCAATTTCAAATCATAACTATCAATCATAGACGGCATTAATGCCCCATACCACTATGTCGCCATATATAGGTATACAATCACAACCGCACGATCACGTATTTGGAAATTGGATTTCCGTCATGAACCAAGGCAAAAGATAGTCCTTACCGAATTCGAGACTGCGTAGCCCGAGTCTCAGGATCAGAACGCATCGATCCTTGGATCGTCAGGGCCGGTCCACACGGAGTGGATTAAAAATGCCTGAGCACTACGTTTCGCCGCCCTTTGGGGCGTAAGCGAGCCAACAAGTGACTCCATCGGACCCGGATCGTCCGATCTAACCGAGGCGCCTCGCAACAGCAACAACCACATAAGTCAAACTCGTCAGGGCGTGTAAAACCACTGACGCCACTTTTAGCTAGGAGGAAACGCATGCCCTCCCTGATGTCCTCTCCCGTTTTAGGTTCATACCGGGGTGTGAGGCTCGCGAATTCACGTTATACACAAAGCTACGCCACACAGGCGGTGCTTTGATCATCACCACAAGACTTTGCTTTTCAACAGAAGCCCTGATCACTGCATCTTAGCATGCCACACAGAATAAATCCTATGTCAGACACACAGTCCATTTACAAGTCCGTTCTGGGTCTGAACGAAACCGGAGGCACTAAATACCTCGCAAACCCTTCGATCAACACGTACGTCTGAACGATCACCACTCATTATCCATATTTCGGGATGCCTCCCAATCAGGACCTCGGTTACCATCCAAACGAGGTGAAGATCTCCGGTCTTCGACCATCGTCTTTATCTTCGACTTTCAATCGTCGGTCAATTATTTGAAATGAGAATTAACTCGGCCTTTTCAAATAATTCACGTATATTTAGAATTTCAAATCGATTTATTTCAATGGTTAAATTATTCGACAACACCAATTGTGTTCTTTAATATAGTTTTCACACCAAACACATTCAACCATCAAACATCACATAAATCAAGCAAATTCAGTTTATTTCCATTCCATATCGCTTACGATATTTTATAACTATTTATCGCTATTTTTATTTATTTTAAAATAGCCATTTTATTCAAAACGACGCTTCGGGCCATAAGGCGGCCGTGGCGCTGTTTTTCTTCAGATTTGATTTACACATATCTGAAAATCTAACCGTTGGATCTTCACAAAATTTACATCATTAGAAAGGTCTTTTCAAAACGAACCCAACGGTTCCAGTTTCGGGAAAATCCGACGGTCGGATCTCCCGGTACAATCGTTTGAAATTTCGATTTCAAAATACGAACTGCAGCGTCGTTATTCGATTAAATATAATTATATTTATATATATAAATAAATATAATCGTTTCTGGCGCTGTTTTTCTTCAGAATTGAATTAAACATTCCAGACAATCCAACCGTTGGATTTTAACAAGGTTGGTGCCGTTGGAAAGATTATTCCAAGGCGAACCCGACGGTTGAGGTTTCGGGAAAATCCAATGGTCGGATTTCCCGCACTAGTCGTTTGAAATCACGGTTTCAAAATACGAACTGCACGGCTTCGTTTCGTTTTAATTTTATTTATATTTATATAGTTATATAAATATAGTTCATTCAACGATTTCAATATCGTTTTCACTTCAAAAAAATTTTCTAACACCTTAAATTCTGGAAAAATTTCGCCATAACCTCCCCTGTACCGGGAGCGTCGGGAAATCGCAAATAGCGTCCCGGTCCTTCTAATCTCAAAAAGAAAAAGAAAAAGCCAAGCGGCTAGCCAACAGGCTCAAAATCATCACCCAAACAAATCAGTAAATGTGTACCTATTTGTCGGGCACAAATTTTATTCCTCTTCTCTAGCCCCTTTGCTATAACCTGTTCAATGAATATGCATGTACATATATATACAGTCCATATCATTTTTTTTTTCATTTTCTATTCAACTTCATATTTGATTTCTATTTGGTTTAAAAACACCATTCATTCTAACGTTACATAAATAGGTGCAAATCATTTCATTAGCTAATTAATGAATATTCCAACTCATATATGTTTATTTTGAACAAGTGGCTATTTTTAACACTTCACATTTCAACGATTTATGCATACAATAAAAATGTGATTTTTATTGTAAAACAATTCATTTCAAAACACTATTTTTCTATATAGTTCATATAGTCGATAAAAGGTGATTTTTATTATCAAACAATTTATTTCAAAATATGAATACCATTCAACACATGAATTTCTAAACAACGAATGAATATCAATTCAACACATGAATGTTTTCAATAGTTTTTATATATAGATAAAAATGTGATTTTTATTATCGAACAATTTATTTCAAAATATGAATACCATTCAACACATGAATTTCTAAACAACGGATGAATATCAATTCAACACATGAATGTTTTCAATAGTTTTTATATATAGATAAAAATGTGATTTTTATTATCGAACAATTTATTTCAAAATATGAATACCATTCAACACATGAATTTCTAAACAACGGATGAATATCAATTCAACACATGAATGTTTTCAATAGTTTTTATATATAGATAAAAATGTGATTTTTGTTATCGAACAATTTATTTCAAAATATGAATACCATTCAACACATGAATTTCTAAACAACGAATGAATATCAATTCAACACATGAATGTTTTCAATACAATGAATAAATATAGTTTAAGCATATGAAAATAATTCAAACACACAAATATTATTCAAAATTTCGGCAGCATAACGGCAGGGTAGTTACACCGGCACCGTCCCTAGTACGGCTCCTCGCTGTACCTTAAAACCTCGCGGTTTTTGACAATGGGGATCATGCATCTAGTTCGCACGCAGGCGGCATGTATATATTTATTTCATTTCCACAAACTAATCCTATGTGATTTCAACCAAATATTTCACAACCACCAATGGGTATTTTTCAACCACATACAACCAATATCAATCACAAACAATCCCAAACAACCATTCGTTATCAACCAATTATCACAACCATTTCAATCAATAAATATCGTCCATGGTTTGTGGACGAGGGGCGTATATATATATATATATATATAGATATTTATATATAGCTATTCACTTTCATTTTCAACACATATATATAATTTTTAAATCAGAAATCTCACCAATAGCTATCCAACTGCACGACACTTTCTTTATAGAAATCTTCGCCTTTTGTCGCTTTCGCCCGTATTCTCTACATATGCAAAAATAGAATTTTTACTATGCTATTCAATATATAAAAATCGAATTTTGACTTCGCTATTCAATATATAAAAATATGATTTTTACTTTTGCTTTCAACATATAAAAATATGTTTTTTTTTCTTTTGCTTTCAACATATAAAAATATGATTTTTACTTTTGCTTTCAACATATAAAAAATATGATTTTCTCTTCGACTTTCAACATATAAAAATATTTTTTTTTCTATTTTTAAAGAAACCAGTTTTAACTCTTAAAAATTCCAGTTTTTATCTTTTTATAAAAATGCAGTTTTTGAATCTTTTAAAATTCAGTTTTTAACTGTATAAAAAATGCAGTTTTTATTATTTATTTTTTTATAGATCAGTTTTTAACTTTTTTAAAACAAAACAGTTTTTAATACTTATTTTATAAAATCAAATCAGTTTTAAATATAAAATCAAAACAGTTTAAATATAAAATCAAAACAGTTTTAATATAAAATCAAAACAGTTTAAATATAAAATCAAAACAGTTTAAATATAAAATCAAAACAGTTTAAATATAAAATCAAAACAGTTTAAATATAAAATCAAAACAGTTTTTACTGAATAAATAAAAATAAAAAAAATAAAAATAAAAAAGGGAAATGCTCACCGAAGCTGCGGAAAAAGGGGGGGAAGAAGATGTCGTCGGCGCTCGCTTCGAGGTGGCAGCTTCGATCTGGAGGCGTCGAGACGAGGGGGGGGCGGCGGGTCGATTGTTGTCTCGAGGGGGGGCTGGCGAATTGAAGGAGGAGGAGGGCGGTGGCTTCCAGGGGGCTCGCGATGGTGCTCGTCGGCGTCAGGTCTCGAGGTGGCGACTGCTTCGCGAGGGGGAGGGCTGGATCGGCGCTAGGGTTTTTTTTTTTTTTTAATTTATGTTTTAACTGAATCGGGGGGGGGGGGCAGAAAGGAGATAAGGAGGGAAAAATAGATATATTTTTTTTATTTAATTATTAAATTTAGCAAAAAGTTGACTTTTACATATGACCTCGAAACGAGGCCCACCGCCTGTCGTCCATAGCGTTTTACCCCCATTCCGAACACAATGGGATATGTATCGCAAGCTGGTTTGATCATTACAATCGGTTTCCTTTTGAATTTACATTTAAATCACTATATTGAATTTTAAACGCACATTTCAAATTACCGGGGTCACATACTAACTAGAAAAAATCTAGAAAAATATTTTCTAGCTTCGTATCAACGATACGGTCCTAACAAAACTAGTTTCGTCGAATTCTGAGACCGTTTGCAAAATGGCCAATTTCCAGTCGATTAAAATCAACGGAAACTGGTCAAACGCGTTTTCTTTTGCCACGCTCACATATTGATTCAAAAAATTATGAAATGTGAAACCTAGCAATAACTTGACACTGTGGACCCAACAAGAGTGGTTTCGTCGAAATCCGAGGTCATCTGTAAAATGTCCATTTTTAAGGGCCTGAATTCCATAGCGACTATTCAGAATTTTCAACTGGACATATCTTTTGATTCCCGCTATCAAATTTCGATTGGTCAGATTCGTTAGAAAGATATTACCAATTAGATTCCATTATTTTTGGTTTCACTAAAATCTGGATTGTTTTACACCCGGTATATTCAATTGAAGTTTGAAATCGAATTATCGAACTACCGCGCCATTTTCAATTCTATATATAATTATAATTAATTATATTCGTTTTCAAATGTCGATTCCAACTCAGTTTTCATCGCCATTATTTAAAATATTTATTTTAAATATTTAAAATCCATTATTTTAGCCAATTTAAAAATTTTAAATTGGTTCAGATTTTCTGGGTCGTTACATGAACTGTGTTCACACTAAGCCATTTTAAGCCATTCCCCTGAAACAAAAATATGGCGTTGGCGGGGATCGAACTCTGTACCCCTTGTATGCAAGTCACGTGTTCCAACCAAATGAGCTACTAATTCTTTTGCTTACAAACCTTAGAACAATGCTAAACATTTATTATTTTCTCATTCTTTTTTTTTTCATGTTTTGCTGCAATATTTAATCTAAGTTATCTTTTTTATACGGAATCCAATTTATGCAAACTCGGACTCTATCTCAATCAGAATTCTAAGACGAACACAATGGCTCAACCTGTTTCACTTAATTCTCACATCTGAGATTAATTATTCTTTAATTTAGTTGATTTGATTATTCAAAAATCCAGGGTGTTACATACAGCAAGCTATGCTTCTTACTTACTTTTCACTTCTCTGCACTAATACTAGTATAACGGGATCAGGTGTTACCCTAGTGTCTAAACTGAAATAGAAACGGAAATAGAGTGATCTCTGTAGAAACAGAATGATAGTAAAGGGCCTTTACCACCCCAACAGAGAAAACGGTAAAGAAACAGAAGTAGAAACGAAATCAGAGACAGAAACAGATTAATCTCTATGGAAACAGAATGTTAGAATTAGGTTTACACTAGTGACGGGCCTTTACCATCCCAATAGACGGGACCACACAGAAACAGACAAGTGTTACCACCCCAACAGAAATAGACGGTACCCCCAACAAAAATAGATAGAACTAGAAGTACCTTAAATTCTACCCCAAGCGATCGGCTCCCTAATACATAAATACCATGTGTCGGCCCCACAGAAGGGTGTATCATTCCCTAAAGTGACAACCTACAGAAAGACATAGACCTATTTATAGATGTCATGACGTCTTAACTTCCCAAGAGCGTGGACCTCTTATAACCAATTCAGTAAGCGTGCCCTGACCCCTACCTAGAATTGGGTCGCCGTTTGATACCAGAAAGGGTTACTGACTGATATGGGTCCCAAACAACAGATGACATAAGTAAATACCCCTCCTAACCTTGTGTCCCCAGACTAACAGATTTCAGATGTACAGATTTCAAATTAACATTTTTGCAGACTAACATAGAAGATTTACATATTCACAGGTTTACAGATTAATATAGTATATTTACGAATTAACATGTTTACGGATTAACAGGTTCGCAGATTAATGGATCAGATGTACGGATTATCAGATTTACAGATTAACAAATCAGATTGCACAGATTCAACATATACAATAGGTTAAGTTTGCTTGGTATATATACATATAACCCACCCCATCGGTTTATTAGGATTAACTTAACCTGTAACAACCCGCAAATTCTGAACCAATTTAAAAAATTTATTTTAGAAAATTTTAATGAATTTTGAGGTTATAATATAATTTATATAAATAATAATGGCTCGAATTTATTTTAATTGATGTTAGAACGAATAAATTTAATTTAAATATAAAAGGGAATTAGAAATAACGCAGTAGTTTGAAAAGTCAAACTTGAACTTTGACTGACCGTACAGGATGCAAAATTTAACGGATTTTAGTGAAACCAAAAATATTAGAATCTATTTAAAAATATCTTTCTAACGAATCTAAAAAATTGAAATTTCATAGCGGAAATCAAAAGTTATGGCCAATTCAATATTTAGAAAGGTCGCTGTAGAATTTATATAATATATATGGCCCAAAAGGCTATTTTTCACATATGAAGGAATTTTGACTAGAAACCACTTCCATTGAGTCCGAAATGATGTTTCTGCAATGAAAAACAGTAAACACTTATATATTTTGAGTTTCGGGATTGATTTGTTTAAAAATGTATTTTTAATATTAAATATATAGCCCTTGAAAATAGTCATTTTTCAAACGACCTCCATTTTCGACGAAACCACTTTTGTTGGAACCGGGATGTCAAATTATAGCTAGGTTTCAATTTTCAGAATTTTTCGAATTAATATGTGAGCGTGGCAAAAGAAAATGTGTTTTGACTATTTCAATTAAATTTAAACGCCTTAAAAATAGCCATTTTTCAAACAGTCTCAGAATTCGACGAAAATAATTTTGTTGGATTCATATCGTCATAAGGAAGCTAAAAATATTTTTTTTTGAAATTTTCTGAGATCGTATGTGGCCCCGGCATATTTAAATATACGGTCAATATTTAATTAATTAATTATTAATGGGATTTTAAATAAAATTTCTACAAATTTCGGAATTGGACCCCGAGACCCATCCCATTGCGTTCAGAAGGCCTCAAAACGTTAAGATCGATAGCAAGCAAGCCCAATTCAGAGGCAGCCCGCATTTTCACCTTTTTAACACATTTTTAATAATAAAATAATAAAAAAATCCGAAAATAAAACCCTAACCCTAGAAAATGTCAGCCGCCGCCTATTCATTCGAAGGCCAGAAAGCTCCGATTTTCAAACACCAATTTCTCTCAATCCGTTCAACGAAAATCTACAAAATATATACCAAATCGAAGAGAATTCAGGGAGCTTCGAATCTATACGGTTAAGATCGGGTTTTGGTGCACGAATTTCGTGAATTTGGAGCAGGAAGGCGGCGCGTTCGTGGTGGTTTTCGGGCACCTAGGGACCCGCGAGCTGGCCATGGTGGGGAGGCGCAGGTACGGTGGTCGAAGGCGGTCGAGGTGGTGATGTCCGATCGGTAGTGGCTGGCTCGGTTGGGCGCGCGCAGGGGAGGTTGGACAGTGGGAATTGGGTTCGGTGGTTACGATGTAATGAGGAAGAAGAAGGTCTTTTTTTTGTTTTTTTTTATTATTTTATTTATTTAATATTTAATTTATTCGATCTTTAAAAATCAATAACTCTCTCATATGAGGTCCTATTGACGAACCGTAAGTTGCGTTGGACTCGTCTTTCCGAGAGCTTCGCGATGGCGTAGACCAGAACTGATTCTGAGACAGTCGAATTTTCAGCCATATCAATGTGAGAATTCTGAATTTTATTATTTAATTAATTATCAATTATTTTTCTCGCTTTAAATAGTTGTATTGTGATATTAGTTCGGATCTGAAATGTTCTATATTGTATAAATTGTTGATTGTCGTTTGTGGAGTGTTCTGTTGTCCATGATTGAGATTGCATATATTGTTGAATTTTATTGCGATTGGATCTAGTTGTTCTAATTTATTTAATATTGTTAAAATATTATTTTTTATACGAAATTGAACAACAGAAATTGGTTAACAAATAAATCTTACTTTTATTTGTTTACATTAAGAACAAGATTTGTGAATTACAGTAAAGATTTCTTTTTACTGTCACCTTAAACATAGGATGTTATAGAATTAGAGTAATTATGAAATATAAAATTTTATTGTTAATTTTAAAACCATGTTTATAAAACAAAACTTTATTTACATTGTATTTGTAAATTAAAAGTAATATTTGGAGAAAAACACATAAGTGTTTACATTTTATTTGAGAAAAAGAAACCATTCATTTATTTGTGTTTTCGTTACAATTAATAACATAGAAAAAGAACCATTCTTTTATTTGTGTTTTTCAACATAAATATATACATAGAAATGAATTATTATTTTTATTTGTGTTTTTCAACACAAATATAACTCAGCAAAAGAATCATCTTTTTATTTGTGTTTACTAACACAAATAAAACTTAGAATATGAATTATTTATTTATTTGCATTTTACAATGTAAAAATTACATAGAAATAAAGTTCATCTTTTTATATGCATTTTACAATGCAAATATTACATAGAAATAAAGTTCATCTTTTTATTTGCATTTTACAATGCAAATATTACATAGAAATAAAGTTCATCTTTTTATATGCATTTTACAATGCAAATATTACATAGAAATAAAGTTCATCTTTTCATATGCATTTTTCAATACAAATATAACATAGAAATAAAGTTCATCTTTTTATTTGTATTTTTCAATACAAAATATAACATAAGAAATTAAGTTCATCTTTTTATTTGTATTTTCCATACAGATATAACATAGAAATTAAGTTCATCTTTTTATTTGTATCTTTCCATACAAATATGACATAGAAATAAAGTCCATCTTTTTATATTCATACTATAACACAAATATGTACTTAGAATTTGTTGCACAAATAAAATTCACTTTTTATTTGTCATTTGAAACGCAGAATTTATTAGACGAATAAAATCTACTTTTTATTTGTCATTTAAAAATTAGAATAAAATTCACTTTTATTTGACATTAGAATACATAGAAAAATATTTACATATAAAATATTCTTTTATATGTTATTAGAATGTATAGAAAAGTATAAACAAATAAAGGGACGCTTTTAATTGTTATTAGAACACATAGAAAAGTGTAAACAATGAAATACCCCTTTTTATGTTATCCTAGAACTGAAATTTTGATTTCACTCTTTTATTTGCATTCACTAATGCAAACATACATTGAAATAAAATTTACCCTTTTATTTGCATCCACCAATACAAATATATGTTGAAACTAAAATTTATTCTTCTATTTACATTCACTGATACAAATATAACATGGAAAAATAAGTTAACTTTTTTTTATTTGCATTTTTCAGTGCAAATATACATTGAAGATAAAGTTTATTCTTTTATTTGCATTCTCTAATGCAAATATACATTAAAATATAAATTGTTCTTTTATCTGCATTCCCTAATGCAAATATAGTTTGGAAATAGAGCTTGCACTTTTATTTGCATTCACAAATGCAAATATATTCTGAAAATGAAATTTGTTCTTTTATTTGCATTTTTTTGTAAATATGCATTGTAAATAAAATTATTTCTTTTATTTGCATTCACAAATGTAAATATGCATTGTAAATAAAATTATTTCTTTTATTTGCATTCACAAATGTAAATATATATTAAAAATAAAATTTGCTCCTTTTACATTCACAAATGTAAATATACTTTGAAAAATCAAGTTTGTTCTTTTATTTGCATTCCACAATGCAATATAACATCAAAAATAAAACTTACATTTTTATTTGTAAACATAAAAATGAAATGAACATTTTGTCAAACTTGATTAGTTAAAATAAAATAATTACTTTTGTCAATTTATACTAGTTGAAATAAAATAATCACTTTTATCGATTTATACTATCGGAAACAAAATATGCATTTTTGTCAAATTGGTTTGTTAAAATGAAATAATTACTTTTGTCAATTTATACTAGTTGAAATAAAATAATCACTTTTATCGATTTATACTATCGGAAACAAAATATGCATTTTTGTCAAATTGGTTAGTTAAAATGAAATAATTACTTTTGTCAATTTATACTAGTTAATAACAAAATATTCACTTTTATCAATTTACATTTGTTGAAAACAATTATTCATTTTAGTCAATTTATATTAGTTAAACCAAATTGACATTTTGTCAAAAATATTCATTTTTGTCTAATGAATTAGTTAAAGCAATTTACATATAGATATATATATATATATATATATATATATATATATCTCTTATGTTTGGCAAGATATATACTTGTCAAGATAGGTTAGTTAAATCAAAATATTTATCATTCTTGTCTCATTAGAATTGTCAAAACAAAATAACCATCTTGTTTGAGTTTAAACTAGAAAAATAGAAATTGTTAATAGAAACGAAGTATTATTCTTTTCCATTCATTGCAATAGAGATATTTTCTTGTCATCATTATATATTGTGTATTACACTTCCATTCACAAGTTACCCGACTTGTTTATGTGATTGGGACGATAATTTTCACACATCGCCCAAGTGCACAAATTAGTTTATTATTTGTTTGTTGATGGAAACCCCACACGGGTGTTGGGATGAAAATTTACATACACTAATCCTAATTTTCAGTTGTATGTTGATCGTTAGATCGACAGGCTGTGATGAGCGTTATTGTTTCATTTTAACACTTACACAGTGGAAATTGCACTCTGGATGTAGATGGATGATTATACTGTTCCTCTCTATATATGATGTGTGTGAAATACATATAATCTAAGTTATATGGTAAATGTTTGAGTCACATTTTGATCCAGGTGTTCTTTTAAATAAGAATATTTTTACATTAGAAATCCATTTTATATAAAGTGTATATATTTTCATAAAATATATTTTTAATCAAGTATATGTTAAAACATAGAATATTTGGAAAAGATAAGAATTTGTAATATAACGAATACTCCTCATTTGGAATCTTTTATATAAAGAATATTTTTAATGATTATTTTAAAATATTTTTTTTAAGATTATTAGGATTTTCAATTATAAATAAATTGAGATGTGAAGTGGATTTATCGTGGACGATGTTTTAAATGACATTTGTCCTTTAATCCAATTTACATTGAAATTATTATTTGGAATTTATAAATCTATTTTATAGATTTGAAATAAGTGATCCTGTAATAATGATTTTTGATATCAAATCAAAACTGTAGTTTTAATAAATCTTTTAAGGAAGATTTAAGATTTTATTTTCAGAGTTTATCTTTGATAAAATTAATGAGAATCTTTTAATATGAATATCTTATTAAAAGAATACTCTGAGTTGGAATGTGGCGAAATGTGTGATTTTCCAACATTGGCTTTTTAATCACAAAATACGCGAGTTATTCAGAAAGACCGGGTTTAACCCGTTCTGAATAATCATCATGACGATCAAGAGTCGAAGATGAAGACGGTGATGGAAGACCGAAGGTTTCCACATCGTTGGGAGGATGATGACTGGTATCATGAATTGGGATTGGCCTTCCAAGGCAAGGTATTTAGAATGATCGTCCGAACGCATTTGGAGATCGACGGACACGTTGTTTCGCTCAGATCCAGAGCGGACTTGTAAATGGATTGCGTGTCTGACATTGTATTCATTTCTACTGTATTTATTGAACGCTACTGATTATATATTTCTGTTTGGTGGTGAAGAATTTATTCTTTACTTATCACCCTTCTCTAAGACGTATGAGCTTAGAGGTTATATATATTGGTAGATGATCAATAATATGGTAGGGTCTGACAATGTGGCATGCTAAGATGCGAATGATCAAGGCTTTGTTGAAAAGCAGGCCTTGTGGTTGATGATCAAAGCACAGTCTCTTTAGGCATAGCTTTGTGTATATCGTGACTTCGCGGGCCTCACACACCGGCTGAGTGTAAAACGGGGGAAGGGAACGCAGGGAGTGCACACGTTTCTTTCTAGCTAGAAGTGGTGTTGGGCTTTAACACGGCCCGACATTTTCTTATGTGGTTGATGGAATTTTTGCGAGGCCTCGGTTTATTCTTATCGGTCGCCCTCGGCTGATTTGTAGAACCAATAGGATCGGGGAGCGTGTGTTCAGGCATAACTAATCCACTAAAGTATTTATGGACCGGCCCTGCTGTATCCAAGGGTTCGCCAGCGTCCGAATCCTGAGGCATTGCTAGAGTGTCTCGAATCGGTCAGGAGCTCCTCCCTAGCCTTGACTCATGATGGAAACCCAATTTCCAATACGCCCTTGCGATTTTGATTGTATTACTAGTATGGCGACATAGTAGATGGTATCTATGCCGTCTAGGATTGATATTATATTTGAAATGTTTTAAATATATCTATACACACTAATAATAATATCGTTTTTACGTATCAAGCATCTTTTGACCATTATAAGGTAAAACCCTATCCTTTGGTGTGCGTTGCATTGTGTGATGGGACCTGGGTCTTATAATGGTTTCATTTTTCTAAAAAGCATTGCGATATTTGACGATTTACTTTAATTATGCATTGGCAATCTAATGGAGTAAACCCGTTCCGCGTTAGCGGCGTGGTCATGTGATTAGCCTAGTTATTAGACAAGTTAAGTATAGAATTCTCACACCAGTCCTTGTTGTTGGTTAGGGAGCTGGTTACGCATGATAGGGGGTTCTCGCTATGGTGTTTGGTGGCGAGCAGTGGACTCTTACCCCTACATGTCCCTTATTTATTAGGGTTGGTTAGGCGTTAGCCTGGAGGCTCGAAAGGGTCGCCGTAAAACAAGGTGTACTGGGGTACCTCTGTAAGCCATGGTGGGAGTTTAGCCCACTGCCTCATGGCGGGTCGTTACAGCTGGTATCAAAGCGAGGTTAGCTCAAATCTTTGGGGTACAACTCGTTAGAACTGAACAGAAGACTCATCAGAGGTTGGATTAGTAATATCCAATAAGAATACTCATTAGAGATAGGATCAGCAGTATCCTAGAATGAGAATACTCATTAGAGATGGGGTTAGCATTGCCCTAGAATGAGTCAGAGTGGAATATCTATAATTGACGTACTTGTAATTATATATAAATCGATTTTAGAAAATTTGATTTTGAATATATAAAAGTTATATATTTTGAAAATTTAATCAACTAATTGATTGATGATTGTGTTGTGTGAATATGAGTTCAACTAATAAAATGATTAAACAATTAAAGAATGAAAATTAAATTAGTTAAATAAACAACTCTGGCTTTATTTCCTTTTCGAGGACGAGAAGATTTTAAGTGGGGGAGATTGTAACAACCCGCAAATTCTGAACCAATTTAAAATTTTTATTTTAGAAAATTTTGATGAATTTTGAGGTTATAATATAATTTATATAAATAATAATGGCTAGAATTTATTTTAATTGAAGTTAGAACGAATAAATTTAAATTAAATATAAAAGGGAATTAGAAATAACGCAGTAGTTAGAAAAGTCAAACTTGAACTTTGACTGACCGTACAGGATGCAAAATTTAACGGATTATAGTGAAACCAAAAATATTAGAATCTATTTAAAAATATCTTTCTAACAAACCTGAAAAATTGAAATTTCATAGCGGAAATCAGAAGTTATGGCCAATTCAATATTTAGAAAGGTCGCTGTAGAATTTATATAATATATATGGGCCAAAAGGCTACTTTTCACATATGAAGGAATTTCGACTCGAAACCACTTCCATTGAGTCCGGAATGATGTTTCTGCATTGAAAAACAGTAAACACTTATATATTTTGAGTTTCGGGATTTATTTGTTTGAAAATGTATTTTTAATATTAAATATATAGCCCTTGAAAATAGTCATTTTTCAAACGACCTCCATTTTCGACGAAACCACTTTTGTTGGAACCGGGATGTCAAATTATAGCTAAGTTTCAATTTTCAGAATTTTTCAAATTAATATGTGAGCGTGGCAAAAGAAAATGTGTTTTGACTATTTTAGTTAAATTTAAGCGCCTTAAAAATAGTCATTTTTCAAATAGTCTCAGAATTCGACGAAAATAATTTTGTTGGATTCGTATCGTCATAAGAAAGCTAAAAATATTTTTTTTTGAAATTTTCTGAGATCGTATGTGGCCCCGGCATATTTAAATGCACGGTCAATATTTTATTAATTAATTATTAATGGTATTTTAAATAAAATTTCTACAGATTTCAGAATTGGACCCCGAGACCCATCCCATTGCGTTCTGAAGGCCTCAAAACGTTAAGATCGACGGTAAGCAAGCCCAATTCGGAGACATCCCGCATTTTCACCTATTTAACACATTTTTAATAATAAAATAATAAAAAATCCGAAAATAAAACCCTAACCCTAGAAAATGTCAGCCGCCGCCTATTCATTCAAAGGCCAGAAAGCTCCGATTTTCAAATATCAATTTCTCTCAATCCGTTCTACGAAAATCTACAAATTATATACCAAATCGAAGAGAATTCAGAGAGCTTCGAATCTATATGGTTAAGATCGGGTTTTGGTACACGGATTTCACGAATTTGGAGTAGGAAGGCGGCGCGTTCGTGGTGGTTTTCGGGCGCCTAGGGACCCGCGAGCTGGCCATGGTGGAGAGGCGCAGGTGCGGTGGTCGAAGGCGGTCGAGGTGGTGATGTCCGATCGGCAGCGGGTGGCTCGGTTGGGCGCGCGCAGGGGAGGTTGGACGGTGGGAATTGGGTTCGGTGGTTACGATGTAACGAGGAAGAAGAAGGTATTTTTTTGTTTTTGTTATTATTTTATTTATTTAATATTTAATTTATCTGATCTTTAAAAATCAATAACTCTCTCATACGAGGTCCGATTGACGAACCGTAAGTTGCGTTGGACTCGTCTTTCCGAGAGCTTCGCGATGGCGCAAACCAGAACTGATTCTGAGACAGTCGAATTTTCAGCCATATCAATGTGAGAATTCTGAATTTTATTATTTAATTAATTATCAATTATTTTTCTTGCTTTAAAATAGTTGTATTGTGATATTAGTTCGGATCTGAAATGTTTTGTATTGTATAAATTGTTGATTGCCGTTTGTGGTGTGTTCTGTTGTCCATGATTGAGAATGCGTATATTGTTGAAGTTTATTGCGATTGGATCTAGTTGTTCTAATTTATTTAATATTGTAAAAATATTATTTTTTATCTGAAATTGAGCAAAAGAAATTGGTTAACAAATAAATCTTACTTTTATTTGTTTACATTAAGAAAAAGATTTGTGAATTACAGTAAAGATTTCATTTTACTGTCACCTTAAACGTAGGATGTTATAGAATTAGAGTAATTATGAAATATTAAATTTTATTATTAATTTTAAAACCATGTTTATAAAACAAAACTTTATTTAATTGTATTTGTAAATTAAACGTAATATTTGGAGAAAAACGCAAAAGTGTTTACATTTTATTTGAGAAAAAGAAACCATTCTTTTATTTGTGTTTTCGTTACAATTAATAACATAGAAAAAGAACCATTCTTTTATTTGTGTTTTTCAACATAAATATATACATAGAAATGAATTACTATTTTTATTTGTGTTTTTCAACACAAATATAACTCGGCAAAAGAATCATCTTTTTATTTGTGTTTACTAACACAAATAAAACTTAGAATATGAATTATTTATTTATTTGCATTTTACAATGCAAATATTACATAGAAATAAAGTTCATCTTTTTATATGCATTTTACAATGCAAATATTACATAGAAATAAAGTTCATCTTTTTATTTGCATTTTACAATGCAAATATTACATAGAAATAAAGTTCATCTTTTTATATGCATTTTACAATGCAAATATTACATAGAAATAAAGTTCATCTTTTCATATGCATTTTTCAATACATATATAACATAGAAATAAAGTTCATCTTTTTATTTGTATTTTTCAATACAAAATACAACATAAGAAATTAAGTTCATCTTTTTATTTGTATTTCCCATACAGATATAACATAGAAATTAAGTTCAACTTTTTATTTGTATCTTTCCATACAAATATGACATAGAAATAAAGTCCATCTTTTTATTTGTATTTTCCATACAGATATAACATAGAAATTAAGTTCATCTTTTTATTTGTATCTTTCCATACAAATATGACATAGAAATAAAGTCCATCTTTTTATATTCATGCTACAACACAAATATGTACTTAGAATTTGTTGCACAAATAAAATTCACTTTTTATTTGTCATTTGAAACTCAGAATTTATTAGACGAATAAAATCTACTTTTTATTTGTCATTTAAAAATTAGAATAAAATTCACTTTTATTTGACATTAGAATACATAGAAAAATATTTACATATAAAATATTCTTTTATATGTTATTAGAATGTATAGAAAAGTATAAACAAATAAAGGGATGCTTTTAATTGTTATTAGAACACATAGAAAAGTGTAAACAATGAAATACCCTTTTTATGTTATCCTAGAACTGAAATTTTGAGTTCACTCTTTTATTTGCATTCACTAATGCAAACATACACTGAAATAAAATTTATCCTTTTATTTGCATCCACCAATACAAATATATGTTGAAACTAAAATGTATTCTTCTATTTACATTCACTGATGCAAATATAACATGGAAAAATAAGTTAACTTTTTTTATTTGCATTTTTCAGTGCAAATATACATTGAAGATAAAGTTTATTCTTTTATTTGCATTCTCTAATGCAAATATACATTAAAATATAAACTGTTCTTTTATCTGCATTCCCTAATGCAAATATATTTTGGAAATAGAGCTTGCCCTTTTATTTGCATTCACAAATGCACATATATTCTGAAAATGAAATTTGTTCTTTTATTTGCATTTTTTTGTAAATATGCATTGTAAATAAAATTATTTCTTTTATTTGCATTCACAAATGTAAATATGCATTGTAAATAAAATTATTTCTTTTATTTGCATTCACAAATGTAAATATATATTGAAAACAAAATTTGTTCCTTTTACATTCACAAATGTAAATATACTTTGAAAAATCAAGTTTGTTCTTTTATTTGCATTCCATAATGCAATATAACATCAAAAATAAAAGTTACATTTTTATTTGTAAACATAAAAATGAAATGAACATTTTGTCAAACTTGATTAGTTAAAATAAAATAATTACTTTTGTCAATTTATACTAGTTGAAATAAAATAATCACTTTTATCGATTTATACTATCGGAAACAAAATATGCATTTTTATCAAATTGGTTCGATAAAATGAAATAATTACTTTTGTCAATTTATACTAGTTGAAATAAAATAATCACTTTTATCGATTTATACTATCGGAAACAAAATATGCATTTTTGTCAAATTGGTTAGTTAAAATGAAATAATAACTTTTGTCAATTTATACTAGTTAATAACAAAATATTCACTTTTATCAATTTACATTTGTTGAAAACAATTATTCATTTTAGTCAATTTATATTGGTTAAACCAAATAGACATTTTGTCAAAAATATTCATTTTTGTCTAATGAATTAGTTAAAGCAATTTGCATATATATATATATATATATATATATATATCTTATGTTTGGCAAGATATATACTTGTCAAGATAGGTTAGTTAAATCAAAATATTTATCATTCTTGTCTCATTAGAATTGTCAAAACAAAATAACCATCTTGTTTGAGTTTAAACTAGAAAAATAGAAATTGTTAATAGAAACGAAGTATTTTTCTTTTCCATTCATTGCAACAGAGATATTTTCTTGTCATCATTATATATTGTGTATTACACTTCCATTCACAAGTTACCCGACTTGTTTATGTGATTGGGACGATAATTTTCACACATCGCCCAAATGCACAAATTAATTCATTATTTGTTTGTTGGTGGAAACCCCACACGGGTGTTGGGATGAAAATTTACATACACTAATCCCAATTTTCAGTTGTATGTTGATCGTTAGATCGACAGGCTGTGATGAGCGTTATTGTTTCATTTTAACGCTTACACAGTGGAAATTGTACTCTGGATGTAGATGGATGATTATACTGTTCCAGTCATATATATAATGTGTGTGAAATCCATATAATCTAAATTATTTGGTAAATGTTTGAGTCGCATTTTGATCCAGGTGTTCTTTTAAATAAGAATATTTTTACATTAGAAATCCATTTTATATAAAGTGTATATATTTTCATAAAGTATATTTTTAATCAAGTATATATTAAAACATAGAATATTTGGAAAAGATAAGAATTTGTAATATAACGAATACTCCTCATTTGGAATCTTTTATATAAAGAATATTTTTAATGATTATTTTAAAATATGTTTTTTTAAGATTATTAGGATTTGCAATTATAAATAAATTGAGATGTGAAGTGGATTTATCGTGGACGATGTTTATAATGACATTTGTCCTTTAATCCAATTTACTTGAAATTATTATTTGGAATTTATAAATCTATTTTATAGATTTGAAATAAGTGATCCTGTAATAATGATTTTTGATATCAAATCAAAACTGTAGTTTTAATAAATCTTTTAAGGAAGATTTAAGACTTTATTTTCAGAGTTTATCTTTGATAAAATTAATGAGAATCTTTTAATATGAATATCTTATTAAAAGAATACTCTGAGTTGGAATGTGGCGAAATGTGTGATTTTCCAACATTGGCTTTTTAATCACAAAATACGCGAGTTATTCAGAAAGACCGGGTTTAACCCGTTTTGAATAATCATCACGACGATCAAGAGTTGAAGATGAAGACGGTGATGGAAGACCGAAGGTTTTCACATCGTTGGGAGGATGATGACTGGTATCTTGAATTGGGATTTGCCTTCCAAGGCAAGGTATTTAGTAATGATCGTCCAAACGCATTTGGAGATCGACGGACACGTTGTTTCGCTCAGACCCAGAGCGGACTTGTAAATGGATTGTGTGTCTGACATTGTATTCATTTCTACTGTATTTGTTGAACGCTACTGATTATATATTTCTGTTTGGTGGTGAAGAATTTATTCTTTACTTATCACCCTTCTCTAAGACGTATGAGCTTAGAGATTATATATATTGGTAGATGATCAATAATATGGTAGGGTTTGATAATGTGGCATGCTAAGATGCGAATGATCAAGGCTTTGTTGAAAAGTAGGCCTTGTGGTTGATGATCAAAGCACAGTCTCTTTAGGCATAGCTTTGTGTATATCGTGACTTCGCGAGCCTCACAAACCGGCTGAGTCTAAAACGAGAGAAGGGAACGCAGGGAGTGCACACGTTTCTTTCTAGCTAGAAGTGGTGTTGGGCTTTAACACGACCCGACATTTGCTTATGTGGTTGATGGAATTTTTGCGAGGCCTCGGTTTATTCTTATCGGTTGCCCTCGGCTGATTTGTAGATCCAATAGGATCGGGGAGCGTGTGTTCAGGCATAACTAATCCACTAAAGTATTTGTGGACCGGCCCTGCTGTATCCAAGGGTTCGCCAGCGTCTGAATCCTGAGGCATTGCTATAGTGTCTCGAATCGGTCAGGAGCTCCTCCCTAGCCTCGACTCATGATGGAAACCCAATTTCCAATACGCCCTTGCGGTTTTGATTGTATTACTAGTATGGCGACATAGTAGATGGTATCTATGCCGTCTAGGATTGATATTATATTTGAAATGTTTTAAATATATCTACACACACTAATAATAATATCGTTTTTATGTATCAAGCATCTTTTGACCATTATAAGGTAAAACCCTATCCTTTGGTGTGCGTTGCATTGTGTGATGGGACCTGGGTCTTATAATGGTTTCATTTTTCTAAAAAGCATTGCGATATTTGACGATTTACTTTAATTATGCACTGGCAATCCAGTGGAGTAAACTCGTTCCGCGTTAGCGGCGTGGTCCTGTGATTAGCCTACTTATTAGATAAGTTAAGTATAGAATTCTCACACCAGTCCCACGACTGACCTGTAGTTTGTTTCACTTTGCAAACTCGGGTGCCCTCTTTCCACACGGGCAGTCGAGTAGCTTTTTTTGCTGATGCAGTTAAGCAGGATCCTGGATTGAAGCCTGAAGCTGTGTCCAGAATATTGATGGCCTTCCGCTGAAATTAGTTCCGCTGCAATGTATTTAATTTATTATAAATGTATCTTCCGCTATATTATTTATCAATGTACTCTGATATATTCTGTGCTCTGATGTAACATTTATTATTGATGTTATAAAAGTCTGTGTTGTTGTTCTGATGTTTTGTATGCCCAAAGTTAACGTACGCGGAATTTGAACGGTCTTGATCGATCTTGCGATCGGTTGGGGTCGGGCGAAATCCGGGTCGTTACATAACCCCTCCCACTTATTCAAGCAAGTTTACTTAACCCCTACTCAATTTAATAGGTTCATGTAAAACCTACAGATTCAATTAGGTTAAGTATTCCAAGTTGACAAATTATTATCATTTCTGGTTAATGCACCAGACCTCTCACATTAGATTTACCACCTATGGATGCTAGATATGCCGGGCGGTTCCGAGCAAACTTCTACCACAAGTGTAATCTAACCTCGTGTCTGTGTACTATTTCATATGTACGCACTAGGCCCCTCACATTAGATTCACCACTTATGGTTGCTGGATATGCCAGGCAGTTCCGGGTAGACTTATACCACAAGTGCAATCTAACCTCGTGTTTAGACGCGGTTCAGTTTTAGGCATATTCATTCTTAAACAATTATTCATGTTTATCGTAGGCTTTTCAATTACAGTATCCAGATTCAACAGATTTCAGTAGATTAGTCAATTTAACAGATTAAACATCTCCGCAAATTACAACACGTTACTTAATGTTCCATTATCATGTTCTGCTCAATCTTAGATTGAGCCTATAGATTTACATAACGAAATTACGGTCCTAATTCACAATATAACATTCACCCAAGTTTTAATCAATTTCATACAACACAAATTGTGACCCCAAAACCTCAGCCATGATTCATAATACAAGTTATGCCAAATTATAATCTTTGGTTATAGTGTATGCCAATTACCCAAAATCCCAAATTAGGCATGTTCATATTTAATAGTTATCCCTATTTCATTATAGGATCCCAAGTCATATATCATTATGCAGAATAATCCCCTTCTTCCAAGTCATAAATCATCATATATAGTATGCCCTAAATTTAGGTCTTAAATTACAACATGTGTTATGGCCGCAAATCCCAAGTCATATGTTCAATACACTTTATGCCCCAAATTTATCTTTCCCAATGATTCCCAATTTCGCGTGTTCGCATATTCCAGTGTTAGGCCTAGGCTCGAAGGTAGCCTGGCTATATAATAAAAAGGGAAGAAGAGGGAGAGAAGCGAATAACAAATCAAGCATGTAATGACAGAAATAGGCATATAAGAACAGATCTGATGAACAGAAATAGGCATAGTCTCAAATTCAGAATTATTAACATGTCAGGATTACAATTAAATTTCATTTCTAAAAGTAACATGAACTCACCGTGGTTGGATCTTAAAAGAAAAGAAATAGGCTTTGTTGATTGTAGATCTGATCTTCTAATCCGAATACTCCTATTCTGATTTGTCTTGGTAGAGAAGAAAGATAATTTAATTTAGATTAGAGCAGCATGGTGTCGCCATGGATTAGCGTATAGAAAACAATGGGTTTACGGGTCTTTATATAGCATAGGAGTCAAGGAACAAAGCCACAAATCGAACCAGAAACAAAACAACTTATCTGCCCAGATCTGGGCTGAGGGGGTCGACACCCCTATAGGGGGGTCGACACCCCCTGGGGGGGTCGACACCCTTGAGTGGGAAATTTCACGTTGACCCAGTTTTGGCCGAATTTGATTTTTGAATCTGTTTTGTTAATTAAGTATTATTTTAATTTAATTCTGCTTAATCCTTAAATCTTCGAGCTTCATAACTTCTTCATACGATGTCCGATTTACGCAAACCCGGACTCTATCCCAAGTAGAATTCCGAGACGAATACAACGGCGTAACCCATTTCTCTTATTTATCCTTTTAAAAATTAAGTATCCTTTAATTTGTTATTTTAATATTCTTAGAGAATACGGGGTGTTATAATACATGCATATATATATATGTGTGTGTGTGTGTTTGTGTGTATATATATATATATATCATGGTGGAACAAGTAAACAATCAAGAAATGGTCAATGTCAAAAGCACAACAAAGATCATGGTAAGACACCAGTGGCACAGTAAAGATCATGACAAATCACCACTCAGCCAATTACTATTCTATTTCAAGTATTGTATTGAGGTTGCAACTTGATTTATATTAATCATGAGGTAAACTCACTTTTTCTTAGTGCACTCGGACAGTGGCTACAGGCGGCGAAATGGAGTTGGAGGAGACCTGAGATGCGTTTGGGGGGTAATGGTGGTGGCTACTGTCGCCGCCCTATTTTTCTTATTTTTGGGAGGGAAGGCAAGGTGGACTGAGCAGCGATAAGGCGTGAGCTCGGCGCAGGCATTACGACCTAGGTGAACTTCTGGCATGGGTTGGTTGAAGGTGAGGTTGGCCTTAGTTTTGCGTACAGGGTTGGAAGGAGGGAAGTTGGACATGGCAAAAGGAAGGAAAAAGAGATGCTGAGAGAGGGGGAGATGCATCGGTTTATAAGGGGAGAGAAATGGAATGGCAAACATGTTTATTTGATTTTTTTTCATTAATATATATACGACATGAGTCATGACGTTTCAGAGAGAAGAAGAAATAGAGCCATACATTGGAATTGGAATAGTGCAAGAGTTGGTAATATTATATTTTGAGTCTTTCAAACTTTTGAGAACGTTTCCTTTTATATATAACATAAGGACATGCATTTTGTATTCTAATGTTTTTTTCTTTTATTTACTTTCAAAATTTCTTTCAATTTTTTTTGGTATTAAACATATTTAACGTGTAAAGAGATAGAAAAAATTGCATTAAGGAGATGAACGTATTCTAGCATGCAATGCAATGACATACACTTTTTATTGTTTATATATACACATTGAAATATATTGAACGTGTTCAAGCCATGTAATGGAATGACATACACTTTTGATTGTTTAAACATACACATTGAAATATGCTTTTATCGACAAAGTAATATATACAATTATCCGAATGTTCGAATTTCACGAAATGGGAAATGACGTTCTCTTCAAAATACGGTCTAGTATATTTAGATCAAATTCGCTCAAATTCCGACAACGTTTTATTCGTAGCGATTTATTTAATGTTTAATTAAATTAACGCGAATGGAACAAACTTGCGTATTTTTCTATGAAATTCATTCCTCCACTATGTCTAGTTAGACACATCTCAAATATTAAATTTTGGAAATTTATTTTGATTTTTGATAATTATTATTGTTTATGATAAATCGGTTGCTGCTACCGCGAATCAATCGTCAAAATCAATTCAAACTGTGTGATCGGACAGTGACGTTTTCAATATATAATTGTTTAGATAACTTCTATATGAAAATAATAAATCTTAAAGATGAAAGTTTCAATATAAATTGATTTCATATTTTAGTTTCCAAATAAATAAATTCTAAATTAGATTTATCGTTTAATTCTTATTTTCAACTCAAATATACCTCATATATCGTTGACACTCAGCTTTATGATAATTTCTTATTAAAAATCATATTGAACCATTCATTATTATCATAAACTTTATTTTAAAACCATTTTAAATTCAATAATTAAATTAAATTTAGTAACTTAAATGTCAAAATAATGGGATATTACATGCAGATAGAACAGCCGAACCAACATTTGTTGAAGTTCTTAGAGCGGTATGGGAAGTTCCTTTCATTTGGTGGTTCTAGAGGAGACAATGTGTGATTGGATGTATGTTTTGTTATGTTGATTTGAATATATTATTGTTATGGTTTGGATGTTGTATATTGGATTATGTTATGTATACTAATGTGAACCCATGCTACGCACACAGTTGCATTAGTAGGTATTGTGCAATGAAATTTTATTGCAAAAACACTTCTAGATACAACCGTTTATTTGATATAATTTAGAGATTTGATAATGGATAAATTATTCTATGAAATCTTTTACACATTAGCTTTGTGCGATTGCAAATCAAATTTTTTGGACTTAACAACCATTTAAGCATACGATAATTAGAAACCTTTGAAGGAGTATTAAGGTAGAATTCTTTACTTGCATGAATAATTGGATTAAAAAGTTGTGATATCGATGCAATAATATACCAAAAGAGGAATATAAAAATCCAATAACTCAACTGACTTGAAAATTAGAAAAAATGACATTACTAAGCACATTATTACCTAATGAAAAACAGAAAAATACTTGTGAAAACTTGAGTGGGTGACAAAACAAATCAAAATTATTATTTGATAGTGAAAAAGGTATTTGATGCATAATTCATTAACAAAGCATAAGAATAAAGAATGTTTGATATTGATCTTAAAGGAGATTGTTGGTTAATTTGTGGATTTTAAAAATTGATCAATTCTGGCATAGATGGACTGTAATATTGTAAAAGAGTAAAATTATGTTTAGGATATCAAGAGATTCATTTCACTCAAAAGGGATTTTTTTTGTAAAAGGATATTAAGATATTAAAATTTGCATTATTGACACACACAAATGAACATTGGCCACAATTTCGATGATTTTCTGAAAGTTGTGATTAAAATATTATACTTCCAATGTAAAGCAATGTAAATAATCATGAATCATTTGAAGAATACATGTCAATTTTTAAATAAGATGGTATGTTTCATGTAACGATTATATATTTCTAAAATAAATTTACGTGTCGGGAATGTCAAGTCAGACAGTAACAACGATAATTTTGTTTCCAACTGATTTTCTCTCATCATTTAATTCCATAAAATGAAACATTGACTTTTTTATATTTTGGACATTCAAAAATTCACTAAATCAATTTAACGGTAATAATTTGAATAACATATGATCCAAGATATCTGGATCCACTTTTCCAATATCTAGTAAAATATTATATAACATTACATGTAAAGAATAACATTCGCTCTAGCCTGATTGCTTTGAAGACAGTACGAAAAAAGATAAGCTCAAGTGAAGCCCTTCATTCTTTTTATTAAACCATCTGTATTCAAGATAATTTGTAATTCTCTTATATAGTTGAGCTATTGATTTTGCATCCAAACAATATATATGTATGTATGTATATATGTATATGGGTCCACTTTTCCAATATCTAGTAAAATATTACATAACATTACATGAAAAGAACATCATTCGCTTTAGCCTGATAGCTTTAAAGACGGTACCCAAAAAAATAAGCTCAAGTGAAGACCTTCATTTGTTTTCAATAAACCATTTGTATTTAAGAGAATTTATAATTCTCTTATACAGTTGAGCCATTGGTTTTACATCCAAACACTATGTGTGTGCGCGCGCTTGTGTGTGTACATATGGGAAAGTTTATTTGGACATAAATTTATAACACAACTGGTGACACAATAAATCTACACCACTGGATCACCCCCATTAATTTCACTTCTCCATATAAGGACATGAGGATCTAACAGTCGAGGCTTTTTGTCTACCAATATGTGGCTGGTTTTGTGTCTAAATACTCATTCCACATACTAACATACATACATACACACACACACACATATATACATATACACACACATAAACCGCAAAAAAATCCCATGTATTAGGGATCCTAATAAATCATTCCTTATAGACACATACTACAATAACAATATAGTGGTGTGAAATATTCCTTTGTTGGTTTTAATGATTCTTGATTGGAAAAAGGAGTCATAGCAGAATAACATAAGGATCATCCTATGGATATGCACTTCTTAACCTCTAAACAATAGGGCTACAACTGACGTCGTATCCTTTCCCACATGGTAGTTTTGTTTTAGCAATCTCTAATTATCTAATGTCAGATACTAAAATGATACTGCAAATTAGTATGCTTTCTCAATACAAATTTCTATCTTATACGACATCCATAAACTAATGCATCCATTTATACTTAGTGCTGTATTACATAGACTGCTGCCCAACTGGAGAAGTATATGTATGTACTTTTTACACCAACCTTTCAGGTTGGTTAAAAACGTTTGGCAACCAAACTATAATCAAATTACATAAAGTTATGTATTGATGAACTAAAAATATATGAGATTTTCATTTCTTGCACTCTAAACTCATTCTAGGTCATGGTTGGTCTATATATGAGAGTTTTTTTCCTTGCCTACTTGATATAGTTCCCTTTCATTCACATTATATACATTATCATAATCATAATAAGTGCAATTGGTCACAACAAAATAAATCAGCAACCACCAGCTATATTTTTTTGATTTTACAAAAATATTTCAAGTAGAAGTAGGCTAATCACTTATCGTTTCTTTTCTCTTACGAATTAATGTATTGACACTTCACATGCAATTAGAAGATCTATTGCTAAACTGATATCATAATATTATATTCAGTTATCAAGTGGATGTTTAGATGGTATATACTGAACTATGTTGCCAAACATTTAAAAATATAGTTGATTTTACCTTTATAATTATCCAATGAATTGATAATGAGTAAAAATGGATTGACATGAAAAAAATGAAAATGGTGGATAACTCAAGTTTTTGTTTGATACCCGGATACTTACACTACAGTAAATTCAAATAAAAATAACATGATTGGGGAATTGAATTACAAACTCAATTTTTTGGTTCATTTTTCACGCTCTTTTGTAGTGCAATTAATTTTAATAAGTATATATTCTATATAAATGTTTCCCTTGAGAATAAATTATATATTCTATAGAAAATAGAAATTTACGAATATATGGAAATGTTTTCCAGTGGTAATAAGAAATTTTGTAAAATTATAGGAAAGGATGATAATTGGAAATGTTTTTCAAAGGATCATGAGAGGCTAACAAATTTTGATAAATCAGAATGGCAAGAATGGGAAAAAAATAAAGAGCCGCACATCGAAAACAAAGGGCGACATAACATATGGGAAATGGATTCGTAAATTAAATTCAGGAATTACGTAAGCAATGATTTGATAAGAAATGGAGTCAAGGAATTTAGAAATTGACTGGAGATTAGTTAAGTTGAATAATTTCCTGATTGTTGACGTGATGTTGGTTTCGAGCTTCGGGGTTGATACTTAGGGAATTGTTCGCTTGCTAGTTCACGGTTGAAGGATGCGAATATGGAAGACTAATGATGCATGGATGAGAAATTTGTTATAAAAATAAAAAAATTCTAGTATTTTAAGAGCATAAAGATTTGAATTAAGTGATGAGTTTAATAATTGGAAAATTAGGGGAAATTTTGGTTTATATCCACTAGATCCATAAATATGAGTTTGAGGAGTTATCAAATAGCTGAGTTGATTAAGATATCAAAACTGAAATTTTGAAATTGGAATGAAATTTGAGGATGTTCAGTTTTAAATATTATAGAAGTTTTTGGAACTTATATGAGAAATAAAAGAATATGGTGAATTTGAAAACCACTTGATTGAAAGGTAAGCGAATTGAAAAGAAATATTATATAATATATTATATAAGAATGAGATGTTTTGAGAAGCTGATGTGGAAAGAAAATTTTATGTATGATTTACGAGGATTATGGAATGAAATACTATATGTACATAGTATTATATGTTTTCAAAGCAAAATAAGGAAAGTACCTTCCTTCACCTTTGAATTTCGAGCTTGGTTGAGATGTGCTGCTGGTGATAGTAGGTTGTCCGGACATAAAACTCGAGTTGTCATTATTCCTTGAAGAACACGACAGTGTTGCATAATTCATAGGGCTATAGATGGCCTACGACGGACAGATATTTCTTGGGGGAACCAAGCGTAACCATTGTGTCTGCTGGGATCTACAGTCGTGATAATGGCGTGATCCGCAGAGTTGCGAAAGTTTAAGGGTATGGATGTTTCCTGGGGGACCCAGACGTAACCATTGTGTACATGCGGTCCACATGGCATATCTACAAGTGAAAGAGATGTAATCGCTAGAGTTACTAAAGGTAGAATGGAGCCATGCAATGTTTGAGATATCTTAGTGATTTGTAACCACCTGTTTGATGTAGCACTGTGTCTTCATGACTTGATGGGTCTTCGTGACCTAATTTGTCTTTGTGACATGATTTTTCCTCCTGATTTGATGTATCCTTGTAACTCTATGATTTTTTTTTCATGACCGTGAGATAGAGCAGTCAACGCTCAGTGACCTCAAATTTTCTTTTGATTCTAAAATATCTTCTGTCAATCTATCAATGATGAAATTCGCAGGGAAGTGATTTCCTACGGATACAAATGTTTTCTGGGGGATCCAGACGAAACCATTGTGTATTTGCAATTCTGAAAAATCAACATATCAATATCACATTGGTACTTTTAACAAAGAGTTTTTTTGAAAATACTTTCTCTGGAAGTTGAAACAAGAATATTTCATACTTCGAGATTTTAGTCGTGCGCTTGGCCAGCATATGCCTAACATCTGTAAGAACGACAATAGACTTGTCAAACTTTGAGTTATCAAATACTTTCAAAATTAGTAATTTGAATTTAGAATGTATCTAATTTAAAAAAAAATTAGAAAAAAAAAATTCGAAGTATTTTCAATTCTATAGCTTTGGACTAATAATACGAATATTTTCTATATAAAAGATTTCGGATTATGGAAAATTTTCAAGTCAACAATTTGCAACTTGTGGAAGGGATGTTATTTACACTCTTGAATGAGTGTCGGAAAGGATTACACGGATTTAGTGTAAGGAGATCGGGTTAAGGGATGCTAAGCCTAGACTCATTACCATTGCAACGATGGATAAGTAATGTTGATATATGATGTTTATAAAGATATTTAAAATAATTTAAGATGCGTAAATCCAACTTATGCAAGATTTGAAATTTAAGAAGATATTAGTTGTGAAAGAAAAATTGATTTCCTGAGTAAATTGAATGTGATGGATAAACAAGAAAGTTTGATTACTTAAATGTCGATATTTAATTTAGTGGTAAGAATTACACATAAATATGATAATTTGAATATACATTGGTATAACTCTAACGATCTCTCCTCTTCGAGGACGAAAAGATTTAAAGGAGAGAAGATTATAACAACCCAGAAATTTCGATGAATTGGAAATAAAACTTATTGAAGATTTAAATATTAACAATAAATTGGATATTTGGTTTAGATATTTAAAATCAAATAGTGTTTTGAATACGAATTAAAACTCAATATTTAATTCGGGATGATTGGTTGAGAATCAAATATTTATTGTTAAATATTTGAATTGGATTTGATTGGATGTTTGATTTGGATTTTGACTAAAAATATAGATGGTCGGATTTAAAAATAAATATTATTGACGTTAAACGAATTAGAGAATTTTATTTGTCGAAATATATGGAAATGGGCTTGGATATGCAAGTATTTATGTACATTAAGAAATTGAAATTTAACATTCAAAATTTGGAATCAAACAGAGTTGCTGGTGGGCAACCGGAATAAAATCAGTGAATCGATAAATTATTTAAATAATGTTATACAGACAGAGTCTGTTTACAACCAGAATAATTTTATTAGATTCAGAATGTTGAGGCCTGACGATACATAAAATTTCATCACGATTGGAGTTAGTTTGTTACAGTTCAAAAATAAAACGTCAACATAATTTGTGGTTAAAAAAATTAAGGAACCATAAATAAATAAAATAAAGCTTTTGGTACCTTCCTACACACACTATTGATCCCTTGGCTCCTACGAAAACTTGGTACCCACGAGTTCTGCTTCTCTAAAATCGTACTGCTTTTCCCCAAATTCTTAACACAAAAACCATTTCTTTTACTCTAGATCAAATTTCCCAAAAGCTAATAATAGCCAAACCCAATTTTCATTTTCCCCCAAATCGCTTGCTTCTTCCTCCTTCCATTAAGTCGAAGCCAGTGCCTCAAGGAATCAAAGCTGACTGCTACTCGTTGAAGCCTAGCTACTACTTTTCATCTCCATCCTCCACTTCGCCGCCGCATTCTCCATCGAAACCCTAACTCCCATCGTTCCTCCATAAATCGAATTGTGACTCCTCAGTCGAAGTCATTTAAAGCACCACAAGTTGCAGCCTTTCAATGAAAGCTAAACCTCGGACCATCGTGGTTATCGCTTTCCGTCCACTGATTCAAGGTGAGTGTTAATTCATTTACGAATGACTCTGGTTAAAGTTTTTTTAACTTCTTTTGAAACTGTAATTATAGTAGCTGATGATGTTTTTGATTTGCATAACCACATATCAAATTGATGTTGTGTTTGCATAAAATTCTTAGTCTAAAACAGCTTGGGTCATTGAGACTTGTTGGTTTATGACATCATGTTTTTGTTTGTTACATCGGCACATAGGGTGGTCTGTTCATACATGGGCTTTGTTTTGTTTTGAATTAGAAACCAGCATACTTGTTCTGCGTTGGCTCTCCATTGAACTAATGACCTGCGGTTGTTTGTGTAATTCGAGTTTTAGTATTCCCTTCTACTTTTACTTACTGCCATAATGTTGAATCATACACTGTAATACATATATGTATATACATACATATGTATGCGTATACATGTATGGAGTTGCATGTGTAAATGTGTTGGTTGTTCCATAGTTCACTCATTTTGTTTATGAGTCTGTAAACTTGAAATGTTGTCATGATCTTGAATATAACCATAACTTAGAAAGGGAATCCATTTGCCTGTCATTGCTTGTTCGAAAATGAAGGTAAAAATGTTTTCATGTCCCATATTTGAGATTTCTATTTTTGCTAAACCCATAAGTTCTATTGTAAACAAACAATTCCTCTGTTTTCGACTTTATTATTGTTAAGAACAAGAAATTGCCGCTCGTTTAGACCAGATATTGTATCTTGCAATTTCTGGTAAAAGTAAATACTACAACTTGCTTCCCTAATAGAAATGGATGCATGAATCATTTTTTGAAAATGAAAACTGCAGATAATTTAGCCAAGGATTAGTAAATAATATATTGTTAATGTAGCTTAAGTCTCCAGATTTATGCTCAATATCAGTCTAGAAACTACTGCTAACAGCATTCTTGAGCATGAAAAAAAATAGTTGTCTTCAAGGAATACAAGCATTCTGCCAAATTTATTTTTAATGTATTCAGATAAAAGAAGGATGTGTTAGTTGCCCAGAGACTCAACAAATCTTGATGTGTCATGTTCAATTCACATTTGAAAAGAAACAATTATAATATGAAACATCTTTATGTGTGTTCTTGGCGGGCACATTGTCACAGCTATAATATAAATAGGGAGTAACCGCATGTAATGGTCATGCTTAGTATATGCGTATTCAGAAAAATTCATATATATAGTACTTGGATATGTGATTAGCTATGTTTATCTTTCCATGACTTGGAAATTTGACTTTATGGAATGGTGGTGATTTTGAACAAGCATGAAATCCTGTCACTTGTTACTTTTAACCTCCTACATTATAACCAATGCCTACGTGTAAATGAATATATAAACCCTATTGTTGAACGCTTACCATAAAGTTTTCTTTTCCAAATATATTTGTTTATGTAAATACTATAATGATAATACCAGGTCAATGCTCTTCCAAGTATATCAGGGATTATCAGTGTAATCATATTTCCATTATATATTGAGCTTGTGAATTAGCTATAAATTCAAATCCGTGACCTTGTTTATTACATACCGGACATATATACACATATAGTTTATTTTAACAAAGAGATGAATTACAAACACATACCAATCTCTTTTAATACTTTCATGCAATCTGGACATAAGAAAGGAGTAAACTACACTTGTATTGTAGGTTGTGTCTTATTAGAAATGCTGAGGTCTGGGTACCTGTGGGAATGAAATGAATTGTGAAATAAAATATATATGTATAGTTGGTAAGTTTTCCTAACATAATGATTTCTTTCCCCCACCTAAAAGTACTGATTGCACACATACATGCTTATGTCCCCTTTATGAACTTCGCATGCCATGCAAATCTTGATTCCATATGCCATGTGTGTTGATTTTGCTTCAGTACCCTTTTCATCCCTATGAGATTTATCGCACTTGTTGTTTTACCCGTTTGTGGCTTGTGGCATTACTCACTTAATGCTATAAAATTTATTTTGCATTGTTTCTACTCATATATACTCGATCCTATATATGTGATCATGGCTACACGTGTTATTCTGACTCTAGAGACACTAAGGCAGTGCACACATGTACCTGTTCATGTGTGTATATGCAAGCAATTAATGATCCACTTTTTGTCCCTTACTGCATTAATGATCCACTTTTTGTAAAATCTCCAATTGACATTTTTTTTTATATTTAAATGGGATATCGTTTGCAGCAAAAATAATTTATTTAGCTTTACGTAGTTCTCCTTCTTTTATGTTGGAATGTTAACACTACAAGACACAGAGCAAATTGTGACTGCAGAAAGCTGTTGGCGGCCATCACTAGCCATCGTTATGTGTCGTTGCTATTTAAGTCGTCGCCAACAAAAATAGCAACGGGTTGAGCAACGGCTCCGTCGCTCATTTAGCAAAGGCTTGTAAAGGTTAGTTGCCATGTGTCATCTTACATGGCGGGTAGTTTCTTTTACTTGGAAGTCGTTGTAAACCATCGCAAATCCATTACAAAATTGACGTTACAAGCCGTCGCGAGCCGTCCCTATATAATGACAAAGTATATTGGATAAGTTTTGACATTTCTTTTTGGTCTGATAGCAAGATGTCGTAATCCTTTGTTAACAACACAGTTTTTTAGATCATGAACATAGTCTGAAAACTGTCTAGCAAATTCTTTACTGAGATCACCAGATAGATGTTGTTATTCGTAGATACTTCATATATGTGTTACGTTCCTTTTTTATTAGTAGACCCAAATAAATATATATGTATATATAATTGAATTGTACATGAATTTGGTATTACCTGACAAATGGTGCAACTTCTGCGCAATTTAACAGAACATATGTGTGTGCCACATTATAGTCTGTATCGCTTAACCATATTTCCACACATTTTCCTGCAGGTCTTCCGTCTTGTCTAAAAATAGATAACATTGTTTGAGAAGAATACTGCTCAATGGCTTCTTCATTACGGGGAACTATTACAAAAGACAAGTTCACATCTTTACTAAAGTAATGACAGAAAAAAAACAAGCTTCTTCTTCAAGGTACGATTTGCAAATCAAACCTTCTACTCGAGCTTTTTGCCTAATTTTTTTCTTAAAATGATTCAAGTACCTATAATAAGATTAATTTAATTTATATATGGGTACAATAATATAAACTATAATCTACCACGATATTTATTGATACAAAATTACCTCTCAAATGGATACATCCATCCATATTGGACTGGACCTCGAAGAAGTTTTTTGGACAAAATATTAATGGGTAAATGCCACATTACATTAAAAAAACCAAGTGGAAATATTTTCTCAAGTTTGCAGAGCAGTACAGGGATTTCAAATTCAAGCTTACGTAGACATTCTACATTTAATGTCATTGAACAAAGTTGTTGTAAAACAAACTTAATTCAGTTATAACACTCTAGATTTTTGTGGGCAACAGTTCCGTGGAAATCACAGGTTAAACGTATTCCATCATGATATGGCAATCATGGCTTTTCATTCCACTCAATTTACTGTCTGTAAAGTCCGCACATCTGTGAAGGTTTGAAGAAATCCCATCAGGACATCGTTATCCTTCCACCCACTTTAGAACGAGTTTTACTTGCCTGTTGTCTAGCTCATAGCATGCTTTAGATTTTTTATTCTCGTCATACAAGTGTAGTTCCGGCCATTTACAAAAGTGTAATATATCACATCTCGAATTCGCATCGTCCATGGTCTTACCCTTTACATTCAAAACAGTATTAAAAACGTTATCAAAAACATTTTTTCATTATGCATCACGTCAATATTATGCCGAAGTTTTAGATTTTTCCAGTAAGGTAACTCCCAAAATATACTTTGTTTGCACCAATCATGAATGTCCAATTTACCTGGAATTTGAACCTGCTCTCCAGTTTCATGTATCGTTGGGTAGTCACATACAACTTCATATATCTCTTCACTTGTCCAAGCTTTAGGCGGTAGCATTGTCTCTACTTTGTTAGCTTTAAAGTTCTTTTTATTTGTTCTAAGTTTATGATTAGTATGGAGAAAGCACTGATGACAGTCAAACCAAGAAATTTTTTCCCCATACTTTAATGAAAATGCTCATGTCTCCTCCATACAATGAAGACAAGCTAGACGTCTAGCTGTGCTCCTGTAACAACCCGAAAATCTGGGCCAGTTTAAAATTTTTATTTTGGCGATTTTGATGAATTTTGAATATTTAAAATGAATCATTTTAAATAATATCGACGGGGAAATTTTATTTTGAATAGAATTGAACGTATATAGTTATATAGATCATCGTTAGAATATAAATATTTATTTTAAATTATAAAAGGAATTGAAAATGGCGCGGTAGTTCGATAATTCGATTTCAAACTTCAATTGAACATACCGGGTGCAAAATAAACCGAATTTCAGCGAAACCAAAAATAATAGGATCTATTTGAGAATATCTTTCCCACGAATCCGAAAAATCAAAATTTCATAGTGGGAATCAAAAGATATGTCCAGTTGAAAATTCAGAATAATCGCTATGGAATTCTGGCCCTTAAAAATAGCCATTTTGCAAACGACCTCGGATTTCGACGAAACCACTTTTGTTGGATCCGTAATGTCAAGTTATGGCTAGATTCCAGTTTTCGTAATTTTTCGAATCAATATGTGAGCGTGGCAAAGGAAAACGCGTTTGACCAGTTTCAGTTGATTTTAATCGACTAGAAAATGGCCATTTTTCAAACAGTCTCAGAATTCGATGAAACCAGTTTTGTTAGGACCGTATCGTCAATACGAAGCTAGAAAATATTTTTCTGGAATTTTTCGAGTTAGTATGTGACCCCAGTAAATTGAAATGCACGTTCAAATTCAATATATAGAGTTATATGTTGATTTTGACGAAAACTGATCGAAACGATCGAATCAGCTTACGATACATATCCCATTGTGTTCGGAATGGGGGTAATTAGCTAGGGACGACAGTTGTTGGGTCTCGTTTGGTGTTCAAACAAAAAGGTTGCTTTTTGGGGATAAAAATAAAATAAATATATATATAACTATACTTGGTCAACCCCTCATAAATTCTTCCCCGTCGTTCAAAAATAAAAAGGAATAAAAAAACAAACAAAAGCACGATGGACGGAGCCCTAGCCCAACCGCCGCCTGCGTCGCCCTCCTCCCCCCCCCCCCTCTCCCAGCCGCGCCGCCAGTCGCTGGAGCACCCCACCCCCCCCACCCCCCACCTCGTCGACACCGCCTCCTCCTACCTCCATTCAAATCTAAACCGTGAAGCCCAAATCTACCCAAACCCCGACCACAATCCCCTCCTGCGCCGCCTCCACCTCCATCAGCATCCGCCTGCGAGCCCTCTCCGGTTCTAGCGACTCCCCCTTCAATCTTTCCCTCCTTCTTCAAAAGGAAATCGATGCTCCAGCCGCCAAACCTCCTGAAAACCCTATCCCCGACCACCAGCACCCTCCCCGACCGTAAGACGCCCTCTCCCCTCTTCGTTCCGCAGCTGTAAGTTTTTATTCCTATTTTTATTTATTTATATGGTATAAAAATATGCTTTATAACTTAAAAATGTAATGGATAAAATGGTAAGGATATGAAATATTCATTAGTTGGTTAAAGATACGATTTTTAACAATATAAAAATATGATCTTTATATTGTTTACATCGAAATGAAAAGATTCAATTTTTAGTTTAAAAAGACAATATTTTCCCATATTAAAAGATTTGATTTTGTTCATTTAAAAGATTTGATTTTGTTCATTTAAAAGATTTGATTTTTATAGGAAGAAAAATTGGATTTTTATGTCATAGAAAGGTAGGATCTTTATGCATAGAAAATAAAATAAAATATATCTGAAGTATACATAAAAATATAATTTTTAAATAAGTATGATAATAAAAATATGATTTTTATTAGATGTGAAGATTAAAAATAGGATTTTTACATTATAGAAGTGTTAAAAATTTGATCTTTATATATGTATGAATCAAAAATATGAATTTTACTTGTGTAGAGTATTAAAAATATGACCTTTATATAGTAGAAGATATAAAATTACTATTTTTATATAAGTAGTGTATTGAAAATAAAATTTCTATATAATAGAGAATATAAAAATATAATCTTTATATAGAGAATAGCGTGAAAAAAAATAGAATTTTTATCTATATAATAGCGTGATAAAAATAGAATTTTTATCTATATAGTAGCGATATAAAAATAGGATTTTTATATACATAGCAACAATATAAAAATGTGATTTTTATATGTAGTGGCCACGGGTAGCGAAAGTGACAAAAGGCGAGAACAGTGATGATTCCCTACATTTGAAGTGTCGTGGAGTTGGGATAGCTTTTTGTGAGAATTTCTCACTCTTTAATTTAATTTTCTAGTTATATATTTATACTAGGATGCAGACGGTGTTTAGTAGCACCCGACACCATCGTCCACAGACCATGGACTTGTTTGTTTGGTTGTGTAGTTGGTTAGATTATTTGATTTGAATTTGATTGTTTGGTGAAATGGAATGGATTTGATTGATATGAGAATGGCGTGGGCCATTATTAGACCGGGGATAAGGCTAGGCCTTGTCCCGTTTCTAGTATCGTGTCGTTATACCGACGAAATTTTCTAAAATAAGTTAGAAAAATAAAGATATCATTTTATTTAATAAATGAACCAAATAGAATATTCATAGGTTGTATAAAATAATTTGGTCATTAAAAATATAATTTTTAACGTGAACATGAATGAATAAATATTCATTTACAAACCGGATGGTTTGTTTATGTACACCTATTTAAAGGACATTGATTGGGACGATAAATTTTACACATCGTCCAACTGCACAAATAAAAATCTATGTCTGTTGATTTGAAACCCCACACAGGTATTGGGATAATATATGACATACACTAATCCCAATAATTAGTTGTATGTCGATCGATTGATTGACTGGCTGTCATAAGCGTTAGATATCTATATTTGATGCTTATACAGTATAGTGCACTTTGGATGATGGTTGATTATTTATCGTTGCTAGTATATACATGTGTCGTATGGAATCCATATAATTAACTTTATATGGTGATTGATTGGGCCTCATTCCAATTGGGAAAATTAAGAATATTATAAAGTAAAGGTTCATGTGTTGACAGTACTCATTCGTTGAGATTAGTCATGTGTTGAACGAAATATTTTAACAATAAAATTTACATCTTTATCATATATAAAATTAGAAACTAACTGGAAAATAGATAAGATGAGTGGTCTCCTGGATATTGATCTGATGTTGGTTTCGGCCTTCGGGGTTAATATTCAGGAAATCGTTCTCTTACTAATTTACGGTTGGAGTCTGATTTGAAATCAAACGAAAGATATCAAAATTTTATAAAACATATTGAATAGCAAGAATAGTCACACGTGGACAGTACTCATTCGTTGAGATTAATCATGTGTTGACAAAAATATAGATTCACGTAGTGAATAGAATAAATATTCATTTGTTGAATAGAATAACGGAATTTTTGAAATATATAATGCCGTGTTGATTAGAGATGCGCTATTTTGATGGAATGATATTTATATCGATTATATTCGTTTTTATAATGAATTGAAAAGAAAACGAATTTGATTTGAATTGAAAAGAAAACGAATTTGATTTGAATTGAAAAGAAAACGAATTTGAATTGAATTGAAAAGAAATCGAATTGAATTGAATATATAACGAATTCGAATTGAACTTATAAAACGAATTCGAATTGAATTGAATATAAAACGAATTCGAATGGAATTGAAAACGAATTGAAATAGAATAAAAAACGCTTTGAAATGAATTCAAATTGAATCGAAATTTGAATTAAATTGAAATGAATTTAAAACGAATTTATAAGGAAAAATTCAATTTTGATTTGAATTGGAAATGGAAGTTGAAATGTTTTTGAAACGAATTTAAAACTATTTATAAAATTCGTTTTAAATAGAAATCGACAAAAAATATATAATATATATATATTATATAATGGCCTGAATTGAACGTGCCGCGCCGCGGTAGTTCGTAAATTTCGACCATTGACTTCGAACGGACATTAAGGGAGATCCGACCGTCGGATTCTCCTAAAATCGGAACCGTCGGGTTCGTATCGAAAAGAGCTTTCTAACGAATATTAGAAATTTGAAATCTAACGGTTGGATTTGGAGATACGTCCAAATCAAATTTGGGAAAGGTCGCTGTAAGTGCAGTTCGATGGCCGTTGATGGAAATCGACTGTACGGGCCTTGATAAAATTATTAATAATAGTAATAATTTGTGTAAAATCATAAGAAATGATTTGGAAAAAATTGGGATGAAAAACTCCATATTTGAAAAGATAAAAATAGTTTTTTATCGAAATGAACTAGTTTTGAACTAAAATTAAAACCCATTTATTTTTAAATAAATAAATTGGATTTGAAATGGGTTGTAAATAGAATTGATTTGTGGGTTTATCATGAAGGGTGTTTTAAATGACACTTGTTCTTTAACCCGATAATAAATAGAATGTGATTTGGGTTTGTCGTGAACTGTGTTTTAAATGACATTAGTTCTTTAACCCAGTAAAAGGAGTTTTAATGAATCTGTAATTAGATTGAAATGTGAATTGGTAATCTAAATTATCAAATTTAGAAAGTGAGCGAGAACGGTGTATCACCAGTTTTGCTCCAAAATGATAGTCAAATCTTTAATTAGATTTGAACGTGGAATGGTAATTAATTTTACCGATAACACCGTGGTATTAGATATGGAGTATTACCAGTTTTGCTTCATGGGATGAATAAGTTGGGATTGGGAAATAAAATAAATAAATAATTTGGTGTGGTTCGCTAATCCCGTCTAGTTAGAAAAACCATAATTTGGTTTGATATGACATCCAAAGGAAGATTAAAGAATAAGTTTAAAGAATTTATCTTTGATAAAATTAACGGGAACCTTTCCCCAAGAATATAAAATTTAGAAACTAGATGTAGGTTAGCTAAGAAGAATGGTTTCCTGGGTATTGATCTGATGTTGGTTTCGGCCTTCGGGGTTAATATTTGGTAAATAGTTCTCTTGCTGATTTACGGTTAGTGGCTGCTGAATTGGAATGAGGCGTATGTTGTGTTTGTGTAGCATTTGTTTACTATATACGCGGGTTGTTCGGAAAGGCTGGGTTTAAACCCATTTTAAATAACCGATTCGACGATAAGTCGAAGATGAAGACGGTGGTCGAAGACCGGAAGTCTTCATATCGTTTGGGTGATTACTGATGATCTTGATTGGGATGTACACCCAAGATGAGGGAATCAGTTGGTGGTCGTCCAGACGTACTTGGAGATCGATGGATATGCGAGGAAAGTGCCTCCGGTTTCGTTCAGACCCAAAACGAACTTGTAAATGGATTGGGTGTCTGACATTGGATTTTATTCTGTGTTGATTGATTTCTGTTAAATATATATCTGTTTGACGGCGGAGAATTTATTCTCTTGCTTAACGCCCTTCTCCGAGACGTACGAGCTTAGAGGTTATATATCGATAGATATCAATCGTATGGCATGAAGTGCCTGTGTGGCACGCTGAGTTGCATGGATCAAGGCTTCTGTTGAAAAGCAAGTCTTGTGGTTGATGATCAAAGCACGGCCTATGTGGAAGCTGTGTGTATAGCATGGATTCGCGAGCCTCACACCTCGGTATGAGTCAAAAACGGGATACGGACCACTGGGGGAACATGACGTTTCTTTCTATCATTGGTGGTGTCAGTGACTTACCTGCCCTGACATTTATATACTTTTCACCTTTGTGGCAGTTGGAATGAGGCGCCTCGATATTAGGTCTGATAGGACCGGGAAACGTGTGTTCAGGAATTGCCAATCCTCAAACGTAAGAGAGGACCAGCCCAACCGATCCAAGGGTTACCCAGAGTGTGTAGTCCTGGGACATTTGCTAGAGTGTCTCGAAGCAGAGAGGAGCTTGCCCCTTGCCTCGACTCATGACGGAAATCCAACTTCCAATACGAGATATTTCGGTTTTATTTGTAGAGCCTAATATGGCGACATAGTGGGATGGGGCGCTTATGCCGTCTATGATTTATATTTATGATTGAAATTGTTTTGACACTATCAACTTATTATAGTATCAAATGATTTGTTTTAAACGTACCAAGCATGTTTGGCTGTTATAAGGTAAAACCCTATCCTCCGGCTTGCGTTGCATTGTGTGATGGGACCTGCATCTTATAATAGCTTCATTTTTTGAAAAAGCATTTTGTTGTCTTTTCTATGCACTTGTATTCTGGGGAGGAAACCCGTTCCGTGTTATACGGCATGGTCCCTTGAATTACTCTCTTTTAAAGTAAAGTTTTGAATAACTGTTTTAGTTCTCACACCAGTCACATGACTGACCTGGAGTTTATTGTTTTAACCTAAACTCTGGGTGCCCTTATTTTCGACACGGGCAGCTAGTAGTTTTGGTTTTGCAGATTTATATTCACAGGATCCTGATTTACAGCTGGAACGATGCTCGGAAAGCTCTGTATCCGTGTATTACTTTCAGTTGTGTTTTCTATTGTTTTTCCGCTGCTTTGTAATTTATTGTAATCTCTGATATTTGTCGAATGTAATTTATTCAATTATACTCTGTATATTCTTGTATTCTGATGAAATTGTTGTAATATACAATGAAATGTTCTTCCGTCTGCGTTCTTTTATGTGTTGTTCTCAAAGTATCCGCTCTTTTCCTCACGGGGAAGTTACGAGTTCTTACAGTTGGTATCAGAGCTTTGGTTTACAGAGCTTGAGTACAAGACACATTAGAACCATACGAAAGAATTCATCAGATATTGGATTAGTAATATCCAATTAGAATGACTCGTTAGAGATAGGATCAGTAGTATCCTAGAATGAGTGTGAAGAGTATATTTTTCAAATGAAAACAAATTTTGTTTTTAAAATTTAAATCGCTTTTTACGTATTTGAATATTTTATTTATATTGAATTTGGACAATCGAGTATATAAAGGTTTTGCATATACGCCTCATGAACGTATATTCGAAGTTTTAATATACTGGATAGATATAGAATCACACTCTAGTCGCCTGAACATGATTCTGATGATGGCGCGCCATCACCAGTATTTATTTTCGTGTTTCGAAGGTGTGATATCTATAAATTTCCATCAGACTGGTGTGAGAACCAAAACTTATATAGATAAGTTGATTTGTTGTGATTTGGCATCAAAAACATGATTTTCTGTGTACATGTATCAAAATTATGAATTTGGAATTCTAATTCACTAATAGATTGATGGTTGTGTTGTTTGTTTATTTGTTTGATAATTTTGAACCATTATGCCTAATTGTACCAAATATTGAATTGTATTGAAAATTAGTCGCATTTTCTTGCATATACATGTACTTACATTGAACAGGTCATAGCAAGGAGGCTAGAGCAGAATTGTTTGCCCGACAAATAGGTACATGTTTACCATAATTTCATGTTTTGTTTGGGTGATGATGATTTTATGAGCCGATTGGCTTTTTATTTTTCTTTTTGAGATCAGAGGGCCTGTATGGCAATTTCGGGATTTTCCCCGTGCTCCAGGTGCAGGGGAGGTTATGGCGAAATTTTTCGAAAATTTAGGGTGTTAGCCAAATTTTTGAAAAAATTGAAAAGTTTTTAGAAACTGAAAAGTTGAAGAACTTAAGCCGTAACGAAAACAAATAAAGTTGAGTTGGTTTGTAAAACAACTTTCGACTTTGTTCCTTTTCATGGACGAAAAGTTTTAAGTGGGGGAGATTGTAACAACCCGAAAATCTGGGCCAGTTTAAAATTTTTATTTCGGCGATTTTGATGAATTTTGAATATTTAAAATGAATCATTTTAAATAATATCGACGGGAAAATTTATTTTGAATAGAATTGAACGTATGTAGTTATATAGATCGTTGATAGAATATAAATGTTTATTTTAAATTATAAAAGGAATTGAAAATGGCGCGGTAGTTCGATAATTCGATTTCAAACTTCAATTGAACATACTGGGTGCAAAATAAACTGGATTTTAGCGAAACCAAAAATAATAGGATCTATTTGAGAATATCTTTCCCACAAATCCGAAAAATCAAAATTTCATAGTGGGAATCAAAAGATATGTCCAGTTGATAATTCAGAATAGTCGCTATGGAATTCTGGCCCTTAAAAATAGCCATTTTGCAAATGACCTCGGATTTCGACGAAACCACTTTTGTTGGATTCGCGATGTCAAGTTATTGCTAGATTCCAATTTTCATAATTTTTCGAATCAATATGTGAGCGTGGCAAAGGAAAACGCGTTTGACCAGTTTCAGTTGATTTTAATCGACTGGAAAATGGCCATTTTTCAAACAGTCTCAGAATTCGATGAAACTAGTTTTGTTAGGACCGTATCGTCAATACGAAGCTAGAAAATATTTTTTTTGGAATTTTTTGAGTTAGTATGTGACCCCAGTAAATTGAAATGCGCGTTCGAATTCAATATATAGAGTTATATGTTGATTTTGACGAAAACTGATCGAAACGATCGAATCAGCTTACGATACATATCCCATTGTATTCGAAATGGGGGTAATTAGCTAGGGACGATAGTCGTTGGGTCTCGTTTGGTGTTCAAACAAAAAGGTTGCTTTTTGGGGATAAAAATAAAATAAATATATATATATAACTATACTTGGTCAACCCCTCATAAATTCTTCCCCATCATCCAAAAATAAAAAGGAATAAAAAAATCAAAAAACAAAAAACAAAAGCACGATGGACGGAGCCCTAGCCCAACCGCCGCCTGCGTCGCCCTCCTCCCCCCCTCCCCAAGCCGCGCAGCCAGTCGCTAGAGTCCCCCCCCCCCCACCTTGTCGACGCCACCTCCTCCTACCTCCATTCAAATCTAAACTATGAAGCCCAAATCCACCCAAACCCCGACCGCAATCCCCTCCTGCGCCGCCTCCACCTCCATCAGCATCCGCCTGCAAGCCCCCTCCGGTTCTAGCGACTCCCCTTCAATCTTTCCCTCCTTCAACTGGAAATCGATGCTCCAGCCGCCAAACCTCCTGAAAACCCTAGCCCCGACCACCAGCACACTCCCCGACCGTAAGACGCCCTCTCCCCTCTTCGTTCCTCAGCTGTAAGTTTTTATTCCTATTTTTATTTATTTATACGGTATAAAAATATGCTTTCTAACTTAAAAATGTAATGGATAAAATGGTAAGGATATGAAATATTCATTAGTTGGTTAAAGATACGATTTTTATGATCTTTATATTGTTTACATCGAAATGAAAAGATTCAATTTTTAGTTTAAAAAGTATTTTCCCATATTAAATGATTTGATTTTGTTCATTTAAAAGATTTGATTTTGTTCATTTAAAAGATTTGATTTTTATAGGAAGAAAAATTGGATTTTTATGTCATAGAAAGGTAGGATCTTTATGCATAGAAAATAAAATAAAATATATATGAAGTATACATAAAAATATAATTTTTAAATAAGTATGAAAATAAAAAATATGATTTTTATTAGATGTATAGATTAAAAATAGGATTTTTACATTATAGAAGTGTTAAAAATTTGATCTTTATATATGTAGTGAATCAAAAATATGATTTTTACTTGTGTAGAGTATTAAAAATATGACATTTATATAGTAGAAGATATAAAAATACTATTTTTATATAAGTAGTGTATTGAAAATAAAATTTCTATATAATAGAGAATATAAAAATATAATCTTTATATTTGAAAAAGCGAAATCTTTATATAGAGAATAGCATGAAAAAAAATAGAATTTTTATCTATATAATAGCTTGATAAAAATAGAATTTTTATCTATATAGTAGCGATATAAAAATAGGATTTTTATATACGTAGCAACAATATAAAAATGTGATTTTTATACGTAGTGGCCACAGGCAGCGAAAGTGACAAAAGGCGAGAACAGTGATGATTCCCTACATTTGAAATGTCATGGAGTTGGGATAGCTTTTTGTGAAAATTTCTCACTCTTTAATTTATTTTTCTAGGTATATATATATATATATATATATATATATATATACATATACAAGGATGCAGACGGTGTTTAGTAGCACCCAACACCATCGTCCACAGACCATGGACTTGTTTGTTTGGTTGTGTAGTTGGTTAGATTATTTGATTTGAATTTGATTGTTTGGTGAAATGGAATGGATTTGATTGATATGTGTATGGCGTGGGCCATTATTAGACCGGGGATAAGGCTTTGTCCCGTTTCTAGTATCGTGTCGTTATGCCACCGAAATTTTCTAAAATAAGTTGGAAAATTAAAGATATCATTTTATTTAATAAATGAACCGAATAGAATATTCATAGGTTGTATAAAATAATTTGGTCATTAAAAATATAATTTTTAACGTGAACATGAATGAATAAATATTCATTTACAAACCGGATGGTTTGTTTATGTACACCTATTTAAAGGACATTGATTGGGACGATAAATTTTACACATCGTCCAACTGCACAAATAAAAATCTGTGTCTGTTGATTTGAAACCCCACACAGGTATTGGGATAATATATGACATACACTAATCCCAATAATTAGTTGTATGTCGATCGATTGATTGACAGGCTGTCATAAGCGTTAGATATCTATATTTGATGCTTATACAGTATAGTGCACTTTGGATGATTGTTGATTATTTATCGTTGCTAGTATATACATATGTCGTATGGAATCCATATAATTAACTTTATATGGTGATTGATTGGGCCTCATTCCAATTGGGAAAATTAAGAATATTATAAAGTAAAGGTTCATGTGTTGACAGTACTCATTCGTTGAGATTAGTCATGCGTTGAACGAAATATTTTAACAATAAAATTTACATCTTTATCATATATAAAATTAGAAACTAACTGGAAAACAGATAAGATGAGTGGTCTCCTGGATATTGATCTGATGTTGGTTTCGGCCTTCAGGGTTAATATTCAGGAAATCGTTCTCTTACTAATTTACGGTTGGAGTCTGATTTGAAATCAAACGATAGATATCAAAATTTTATAATATATATTGAATAACAAGAATAGTCACACGTGGACAGTACTCATTCGTTGAGATTAGTCATGTGTTGACAAAAATATAGATTCACGTAGTGAATAGAATAAATATTCATTTGTTGAATGGAATAACATAATTTTTGAAATATATAAAGCCGAGTTGATTAGAGATGCGCAATTTTGACGCGAACGATATTTATATCGATTATATTCGTTTTTATAATGAATTGAAAAGAAAATGAATTTGATTTGAATTGTGATTTGAATTGAAAAGAAAACGAATTTGATTTGAATTGAAAATAAAACGAATTTGAATTGAATTGAAAAGAAATCGAATTGAATTGAATATATAACGAATTCGAATTGAATTGAATATAAAACGAATTCGAATTGAATTGAATATAAAACGAATTCGAATGGAATTGAAAACGAATTGAAATAGAATAAAAATCGATTTGAAATGAATTCAAATTGAATCGAAATTTGAATTATATTGAAATGAATTTAAAACGAATTTATAAGGAAAAATTCAATTTTGATTTGAATTGGAAATGGAAGTTGAAATGTTTTTGAAACGAATTTAAAACTATTTATAAAATTCGTTTTAAATAGAAATCGACGAAAAATATATATATAATATATATATATATTATATAATGGCCTGAATAGAACGCGCCGCGCCGCGGCAGTTCGTAAATTTCGACCATTGACTTTGAACGGACATTACAGGAGATCCGACCGTCGGATTCTCCTAAAATCAGAACCGTTGGGTTCGTATCGAAAAGAGCTTTCTAACGAATATTATAAATTTGAAATCTAATGGTTGGATTTGGAGATACGTCCAAATCAAATTTGGAAAAGGTCGCTATAAGTGCAGTTCGATGGCCGTTGATGGAAATCGACTGTACATGCCTTGATAAAATTATTAATAATAGTAATAATTTGTGTAAAATCATAAGAAATGATTTGGGCAAAATTGGGATGAAAAACTCCATATTTGAAAAGATAAAAAATAGATTTTTATCGAAATGAACTAGTTTTGAACTAAAATTAAAACCCATTTATTTTTAAATAAATAAATTGGATTTGAAATGGGTTGTAAATAGAATTGATTTGTGGGTTTATCGTGAAGGGTGTTTTAAATGACACTTGTTCTTTAACCCGATAATAAATAGAATGTGATTTGGGTTTGTCGTGAACTGTGTTTTAAATGACATTAGTTCTTTAACCCAGTAAAAGGAGTTTTAATGAATCTGTAATTAGATTGAAATGTGAATTGGTAATCTAAATTATCTAATTTAGAAAGTGAGCGAGAATGGAGTATCACCAGTTTTGCTCCAAAACGATAGTCAAATCTTTAATTAGATTTGAACGTGGAATGGTAATTAATTTTAACGATAACACCGTGGTATTAGATATGGAGTATTACCAGTTTTGCTTCATGGGATGAATAGGTTGGGATTGGGAAATAAAATTAATAATTACTTCGGTGTGGTTCTCTAATCCCGTTTAGTTTGAAAAACCATAATTTGGTTTGATATGACATCTAAAGGAAGATTAAAGAATAAATTTAAAGAATTTATCTTTGATAAAATTAATGGGAACCTTTCCCCAAGAATATGAAATTTAGAAGCTAGTTGTAGGTTAGCTAAGAAGAATGATTTCCTGGATATTGATCTGATGTTGGTTTCGGCCTTCGAGGTTAATATTTAGGAAATTGTTCTCTTGCTGATTTACGGTTAGTGGCTGCTGAATTGGAATGAGGCGTATGTTGTGTTTGTGTAGCATTTGTTTACTATATACGCGGGTTGTACGGAAAGGCCGGGTTTATACCCATTCTGAATAACCGATTCGACGATAAGTCGAAGATGAAGACTTCGATCGGAAGTCTTCACATCGTTTGGGTGATTGCTGATGATCTTGATTGGGATGTACACCTAAGATGAGGGAATCAGTTGGTGGTCGTCCAGACGTACTTGGAGATCGATGGATATGCAAGGAAAGTGCCTCCGGTTTCGTTCAGACCCAGAACAAACTTGTAAATGGATTGTGTGTCTGACATTGGATTTTATTCTGTGTTGATCGATTTCTGTGAAATATATATCTGTTTGGCGGCGGATAATTTATTCTCTTGCTTAACGCCCTTCTCTGAGATGTACGAGCTTTGAGGTTATATATCGATAGATATCAATCGCATGGCATGAATTGCCTATGTGGCACGCTGAGTTGCATGGATCAAGGCTTCTGTTGAAAAGCAAGTCTTGTGGTTGATGATCAAAGCACGGCCTATGTGGAAGCTGTGTGTATAGCATGGATTCGCGAGCCTCACACCTCGGTATGAGTCAAAAACGGGATACGAACCACTGGGGGAACACGACGTTTCTTTCTATCATTGGTGGTGTCAGTGACTTACCTGCCCTGACATTTATATACTTTTCACCTTTGTGGCAGTTGGAATGAGGCGCCTCGATATTAGGTCTGATGGGACCGGGAAACGTGTGTTCAGGAATTGCCAATCCTCAAACGTAAGAGAGGACCGACCCAACCGATCCAAGGGTTACCCAGAGTGTGTAGTCCTGGGACATTTGCTAGAGTGTCTCGAAGCGGAGAGGAGCTTGCCCCTTGCCTCGACTCATGACGGAAATCCAACTTCCAATACGAGATATTTTGGTTTTATTTGTAGAGCCTAGTATGGCGACATAGTGGGATGGGGCGCCTATGCCGTCTATGATTTATATTTATGATTGAAATTGTTTTGACACTATACACTTATTATAGTATCAAATGATTTGTTTTAAACGTACCAAGCATGTTTGGCTGTTATAAGGTAAAACCCTATCCTATGGCTTGCGTTGCATTGTGTGATGGGACCTGGGTCTTATAATAGCTTCATTTTTCGAAAAAGCATTTCGTTGTCTTTTCTATGCACTTGTATTCTTGGGAGGAAACTCGTTCCGTGTTATACGGCGTGGTCCCTTGAATTACTCTCTTTTAAAGTAAAGTTTTGAATAACTGTTTTAGTTCTCACACCAGTTACATGACTGACCTGGAGTTTATTGTTTTAACCTAAACTCTGGGTGCCCTTATTTTCGACACGGGCATCTAGTAGTTTTGGTTTTGCAGATTTATATTCACAGGATCCTGATTTACAGCTGGAACGATGCTCGGAAAGCTCTGTATCCATGTATTACTTTCAGTTGTGTTTTCTATTGTTTTTCCGCTGCTTTGTAATTTATTGTAATCTCTGATATTTGTCGAATGTAATTTATTCAATTATACTCTGTATATTATTGTATTCTGATGAAATTGTTGTATATACAATGAAATGTTCTTCCGTCTGCGTTCTTTTATGTGTTGTTCTCAAAGTTTCCGCTCTTTTCCTCACGGGGAAGTTACGGGTTCTTACAGCTCCAACCTGAAAACATGCCATACGAGGGAAAATCACTAATAGTCCATAATACAGAAGCAAACATACAAAAATTTCTTTTTCTCGAAATGTCGTATGTTTTGACTCCTTCGTGCCACAGTGTTTTCAACTTTTCAATCAACGGTTGTAGATAAATATCAATTCCTTATGTCGGATCATCAGGACCAGGGACGACAACCATTAGAAACATATATGGATTTTCATACACATCTATGGAGGTAAGTTATAAGGAGTAACAATGATAGGCCATGATGAATATTAATACCAAACTGAGAAAATGGCGAAAATCCATCCGTGCATAAACCGACCCTAACATTACGGCCTTCTACAGCAAATTCAGGATAAGTAGAATCAAAGTATTTCCATGTTTCACCATCAGATGAATGCATCAAAGTTCCTTCTTCTGATGTTCTCACGCTATGCTATCGCATATGAAATGCTGTAGCCGAAGATGCAAATAGTTGTTGAAGTCTAGGAGTTATGAGTAGATAATGCATTCTTTTATACGGAACTTCTTTTCCTTTCTTTTTCCTTGGTTTATATCTATCTTCGTTGTAAAATTTTCATTTTCTACGGTGAACGTATTCTTTCCAATACAACATGCAACCTTTAACACATGTATCAATCTTATGATACGGTAGTCCAAAAGCAGACATAAGTTTTTTCACTTTATAATGACTATTGCACATCAAATTATTGGGTGGCATATGTCATTTTGCAGTTTGTACAACTGCTGTAAATGCAACTTCTATAAGATTGAATTTTAATTTCATAGTGATGAATTCGACGGTTACAAACAATTCGGTTCTGCTTGTATACCCTTCCCACAACGGCCTCTTAGCATAACTCAATAAATCATTAAAAAAATCGCTTTCGTCGTTGGTTCTTCAGCATTTCCAGTTTTATCTTTGCTTTGCTCAATGTTAAGAAACATTGATCGTGCTGCATCTTGCAGCATATTTTCTATCGGATTCGTCATTGTATTATGGTTCATCATTGTACTATCGTTCTCTGCCACTACAGGGTTAGACGTAAGTTGAATAAGTTCTCAATGATGATCCCATATGTAATAATTCGACACAAAACCAAATTTATACAGATGTACTTCTACTACATATGGCTTCCAATGCTTCAGATGTCTGCACTTACTACACGGACAACGAATGTCTATGGTACTTCGATTATTAGATTTAGTGAATCTAATAAATTCTTGGACTCCATTACAAAAATGTTCCTTTATCGACTCTTTCTTACCAATTCAGGGTTGATACATCCAACTGCAATCACGGAAATAATCAAACATGTTAGAAAATTCAATCAAAAACTTTATACTAATTGAAATCTTGTAAAATTTCATTTATAACTACTTAACGCTTCTTTTTTTTTTTTTTACTTTGACGGCCGGTCTACCTACTTCCCATTACAAATATAATAATGTAAGCATATTTTATAAATCATTTCAGGTTAAACGGTTCAACAAAATTTCGGCAGCACTTCCCTTTGGTCCCTGTATCGTACACAAATACGTGTACATATGGAACAAAAAGGAAGTGCCATCGAAACTTTGTTAACCGTTTAAACTAAAATGATTTATAAAATATGCTTGCGTTATTATATTTATAACTCGTCCAATACTGGGACAAATCCAACGAATATTGTATCAGATGAATATAGATTTTTGTTTTGTGTAAAAACGTATATCCATATAACGACCATATACAACACTTGTCGGATGGGGCCAAATTTATCTAAGGGGTTCACATAAGTAGTCAAAAAAACATTCAACCTAAGTTTAAACAAAAAAAATACTTCAACTGAAAAAAAAAAAAAGCTTTTTGCGCTTTGGGCTTTTTTGCGCTTCACTAATAGGTACGCCTTAAACTTCAAAAAAAGCACTTAGTTGTGCCTTGCGCCTTTTTCCGCCTATGTGCGCGCGTAAAGTACATAGCGTTTACATAATATTTTTCAGTACTTTCAATATGTAAAATAACATGAAAATGAAAATTATGTCATATAAATTAGTTTTAGTTACTTTTAGTTAATTTTAGTTTAAAGTATAAATTATGAAGTTAAATTTGATATATTGCAACAAATTTTTTAATAAATATTATAGCAACAAATTTGTAAAATAACATTTTTTTTTATTAAATATTGTAGCAACAAATATTTTTCTGGTATATTGCAAATGCATTATTTAAATTTGTTTGGACCGACCATTCTTGCATCCGATTATGACATAATTAATAGTGCACGCAAAGAGGGACATCATCACACCATTTCAATAATTATAATCAATTTACTACCGATAAACAATCACATTTACTTCATTTTTTCTTAAATAATCCTTCAACACAATCAACTTAAGCCCAATTATATATATGATAATCATCGTTTTCATGCTCCTAAATCTAATACATATGTGATAATCAACGATTTCAACCTTCTAATCAATTACACTTATTACCAAATCAATGTATAACAAAATCAACATTATATGCATCTCACAAGATAACCAATTTCATATCCATAAATAATCAATTTACAAACCCATATAAACATACAAATTAACCCTAATTAAACATGTAATAGGGTTTAGAAGACATAATGGCACAAATTGAGAGGATTGGAATGGAGTTTGAATGGATGAAATCGGAGCTAGGGGTGACGGCGCAACAAGGGCATTTTTTTTTATATAATTTCAGCTGAACTGATTTCGAAAAGAAAGGCTCAGCAGTTATTATTTCAGGATCTTGCAACGCCTAGCGACGACTAGCGACAACCGTTTTTTTAGTTGTCGCCCATACCCGTTGCAAAATGAGCCGCTCCTTGTAGTGTAAATTTTAAAACATACTTAACTTAAAAATCTTATCATGCTTGAAATAAAATATGCTTGATGAATATCATAAAATACATCCAAAACTAACCAGTTAATTGTAGAAACGTTTTGAGAAGAATATTCAGATTTTAAAATCCCCAATTTGGGACCAAAAAAGGTTGGCTATAATGGTTAGATGAAATAACCTTAAAAAAGAAGTTAAAAAGTGTTAAGTTATATTAAAAGAAAAATAGCACCACACTTCCAAGATTTTTATTTAGAATGACAATAGTATTCTCATGCATCTGACTTCATCTTTTTTAATTTGAAGTAGAACAATCTCCTCATGGCTTCCACCAATAGTAGTATTTTTCAAAACCTTTTTTCTGTTTGCATAATTTATATTTCATTTATATCTAACATTTATGTCGATATATCTAATGAAATTCTGCCAATTCAACACTATGTAATGTCAATTAAAAAATTGAAATACATAGTGCAACATACTTCCATGAATTTAAGGCCCATAAATTGTAACATTGTTTTCCAACTCTACATTATTAATACAGCTAAAACACATGCTTTAACATAGCTGATAAATTTTCCAACCAATATGACACGTTTTCATATCACAAACTACATAACAATAGTTCATTATAATTCAAACTTTGACATGTAAGAGCTTTTAATTTGAGTAAATATTTGAGAATCTTCAGTTCACATTTATGAATCAGGAAGCTTGAAAATATACAGTTAAGGTTTTAACATGAAGTGACAAATTTTCATGATGGCATGTAGTTCCGGAACTAAGTAGTATGAAACAGTTGTACATTACAATCCATAATTTGAGCAAAAAGAAGTTAAATACCAGAGTTCTAAGTCGCCACTCGAGCAAGCATCATGTACTTGTACTCAATGTTTATGGGCTTTACATACACTAGTGATAGAATGTAAGCATACATACTCAAATCTACATCAATTATAACAAATTCAAGCACGATACTTATTTAATATTAAGGTTAGGTACAAATAATTTATTCAAAGAATAATTATAAAATAAAGAACTTTATGTTCAGAGCATTTCCTAAAAAGAAAATTATGCTTCTGAGATTTTAGTTTGAATAGTTAATTAAGTGTAAATGAACTATTTCTAAAGTAAAAATAATAAAATATTGTTTCTTGAAGGAATAATGTTACAGCGGAAGAAAAGAAGCTAATAAATACCAAATCTATAGAAGTGTCCTAAGATTACAAAAACAATTTCGTTGGTATGAAAACCAAGTGTTTTGATTAAAGACAAAACCTAAGGTAAATAAATGGTTTAGTACATTTATATCCCTTTTTCTTTAAAGTTGAAAGAAAACAATTATGAATTAAGTTAGTTGAAGCTACACGTTTAAATCAATGTTATGTATTACACTTGAAATTTGAATGAACTGCATAGCTGGGAAATTACAAAGACAGTAACAAATCAAGTTGTCAAAAAATAACATTAAAATTCTATGGACGAAAATTAATAGGAAACTAATGACACATCAAAGGAATTATCAATGTAGGTTCACTTCTTTCACTTGTTGTCCTTTTAAATACACAAATAGAGTGTATCATCATAAGAAATAAATAAAATGAAGAGTTATGCAAATTCTTTAAAAGTTAAATAAATAAATAAAGATAATCAATATAACGCCTTACATGTGCAGCCAATGGTTGATTCTTAATGTTTCAATCACTGGATATTGTTGCCTGCCTGTGAGATTCAGGTTGTCACAAACCCTAATGAGAAACCTTTTACTTTTCGCTACATTCACTATTTATATCACTTCACAATAGAACCAATTTTCAATAATTCAATCATTGTAAAGAAACTAATCTTTGTCCACCGCATATTTCACATTATTAGCTATATATAGTAACTGTTTTGTATTAAATAGATGTAAAGATATTAAGTTATACACCACTATCAAAATTTTATTCTTCATATATAAAGACATAATAATAGTATTGGTTTCACAAATGTTCAAATGTTGTAAGTCAAGTCATTACATGTGATACAAAATTGTTTATTTCTAACTCAAGAAATACTTATTTTCAACCAAATTTTATAAAATAACATATCGATAATTTATTATCCTTCCTTTTCTTTAAGGAAAATAATAATAATGCGTCATATCATATGACTTGTAAACTTAGGACAAAATTGCAAGCATTATTTACACAAAAAATGGAAAAATTACATTAAAAAATGGTATTTCAGGCAACTCCCACTTCCTAATTTCTTTATATCAAATATACCACATCAAATTTGGTCGGTTGCTAGTTAAGTTTCCAAAATCTAATTCTTTATTTAGTATAATAATTTCCTTCCGATCACTTATAACAACGAAGTAAATAACTAAAAAAAACTATGTAGATATGAATAAATTTAGCAAACAAATTTCATTAAAAATTACAAAGTCCATCAAAAATAAATGTTAAAGAATATATATCCAACAATCTCAAACTTGGACATGGATCTACGTGACGATAAGAAACGTGGATATGCACCAATTAATTTGGTGAAAATTTGTTTTTTTATTTCCGCATTGTTAGTATAGTACCTAACAAGAATACAAAAAATTTGAAGCGTTTCGAAATAACAGCCAAAAACATCCTAAAATAAGAAATAAAGCAAAATAACCTCTTGAAATCAAAGATTGCTATGTTGTAGGCAATTGATTGAAAGATGCATAATGCCACAAGAATTTCAGAACAATGCACGCACCTATATGAAAAAACGAACACCTGACTTTTCCTTCTATAAAGATTTCGTAGTAGCAAACCAAATTTCATGAAAATTAGACATTATCAATAATTGGCAATTGCTGAAGGAAAATATTGTCATATAGTGTTTATTTAAAGAACGTGTAATTAACATCTTAATATTTAGCCCAAATAATTTTAAATAAATAAGCAGCCATTATATAATCTTATTTAATACTATTTATAGTTGGTACATCGCAATTCTTACAAATAATATCGTGCCAAAGAAGATCTAGGATCAGCTAAATAAGAAGGTAAATGAAATTAATCAAAAAATGAATATGAAACTCTACCGTGAATTCCTTTAATGGAATTTTGATTTGCGATATGCCACATCATGTGGGAGGGTAGGAGGGGTAGGATGAGAGCATGGTGGTAGGATGATCCCAACTACTTAATCATCAAAAAACAACAGCAACGTGATTTAATAGGCAAAAAGGAGGGTAAAAGAATAATAAAAATAACATAGATTATCTATTAGCAACAATAAGGGGAGAGATCCAAGAAAGGTGGAAGAAACTATAGAATGTATATTAGATTGGTGAAGAAGAATGATCGTTTTCAAATAAATTTTAGGGTTATGTTTAGCAAAAAAGGAAAAAGGTAGCGATGTAATCTTTTCGGCAAGGATGTGAGTCGAACGACGTTAATTTGTTGATAGGGCAAGTGTTACGACATAGATTTTCTGGGTAGATTGGAATTGAAAGGTCTTATGAACCTATATTGTAATTTTGATTTACATTAAGGTTATAATTTTTTACTCTAGCATGCATAGAAAAATGGAAAATAAAAAGGCAAATTCTATTTGTACACCTTAAATTGCTTTAGATACACTAGTCTTTTTTTTCAAATCATATACACTACTTTTTGCTTAGTATCCACCATACATATTACGAAACTAACCTTAAGCCTGAATAGGACAAAATAAGTTTCTCATTTAGTATCTTTCTCACATGCATTGATCGTACTAAGGAATATTGATTTCTAAAATCTATGAATTCACTTTTGCAACTCAAATTCAAATCCTTAATTGGATTTATATTTATTTAGTTATTCATATATTAGAATTTAACTTTAAATTTTGAATATAAAATATTAATCTACTTAAATTTTGATTTTAAATTAAAAACCGATTTAAATATAATAAGAAATTGAGAACTTAGTACACAATGAAACATATTAATTTTAGTAACTCATTTGTACAAAAAAATTGTGCCTAATTTGGAATGCATAATGTTAGAACTGATTATACATGAATATAACAAGATAAAATATGAATAAAATTTAACACTTCAATACAAGTTAAATTAAGTTCACTTGACAACACATAGAAATTTCAATTATTTTATAAAAGAACTTTAAGGATTGTGTATGATGTGCGCATATGAAATTTTTTATATTTAATTTTATTTTGATAATTTTTTAACAAGAGTATTTTTGTCTTTAATTTTTTTAATGGTGTAGGTAAAGTAATTTACGGTGTATAAACAAAATTTGCCAAAGGAAAAAGACAACATTGTGGGAAAATGAAATTGAAGTGAAAGAGTCAAGAAATGACAAATATGCACATTGATATTTCTCCTAGAATGTATATATGGAAGATAATTTATAAAACATAAATGAGTATTTTTGTATCCTTGTAAGAGATAACTGAAATAAGAAAACTTAATGACATATTTTAGATAATTAAATTACTGTGGCACATGGCAACACGTGTGTAACAATTCTGATTTCGCCCGGACCTAATCGATCGCAAAATCGACTAAGACCGTTCAAAACCCGAATACGCTAACTTTGGGAATACAACACATCAGAACAAATAATAGAAGACTTTTATTACATCATAATAATGCAACGTCAGAGTACAGAATATCAGGGTATATCGAATAAATAATAATACAATGGAATATTAATTTACAATAATTTTAATACAAAGCAGCGGAACTAACACAGCGGAAGAATATCATGCTCTGGACACAGCTTTAAGCTCCGATCCAGAATCCTTCTCAATATATCTGCAAAATAAGCTACTCGACTACCCGTATGGAAAAGAGGGCACCCGTGTTTGCAAGTGAAACAAACTACAGGTCAGTCATGGGACTGGTATGAGAAATCTACTTAACTTATCTAATAATAAGGCTAATCACAAGACCACGCCGCTAATGCAGAACGGGTTTACTCCATTGGATTGCCAGTGCATGAAATAAAGTAAATCGTTAAACAACGCAATGCTTTTTAGAAAAATGATACCATTATAAGACTCAAGTCCTATCAAACAATGCAACGCAAACCGGAGGATAGAATTTTACCTTATAATGGTCAAAAATACTTGATACGATAAAACGGAGTTAATATTATTATAGTGTATATATGTTTCAAAAACATTTCAATCATAATGTATCAATCATAGACAGCATAGCTACCATATACTTTGTCGCCAAATATAAGTTTACAATCAAAACCGCAAAGGTCGTATTGGAAGTTGGATTTCCATCATGAACCAAGGCAAGGGAACGTCCTTATCGAATTCGAGACTCTCTAGCCCGAGCCTCAAGACTCAGTCGCAACTGCACCCAGAGTGCCAGGGCCGGTCCACAAATATGTTAGTGGATTGGTAATGCTTGAACAATACGTTTCCCCTCCCTATGGGGCGTAAATAGAGCCACTAGGGACTCAGATAACCGAAGTGCCTCGCAATCCATCATCCACGTAAGTAAAACTACCAGAGCTTGTAAACGCTGACACCACTCCTAGCTAGAAAGAAATGCATGTCCTCTTTGGGGTCCATCTCTCATTCCTGGTTCATACAGGGTGTGAGGCTCGCGAAGTTACGCTACACAAAGTTATGCCTAAAATAGGATGTGCTTTGATCATCAACAACAAAGCTCTTCTTTTAAAACAAAAGTCTTGATCAATTGCATCTTAGCATGCCACATTGTCAATCCATACCATACCATTGATTTCTGTCAATATATAACCTCTAAGCTCATACGTCTCAGAGAAGGGTGTTAAGCAAGAAAACAAATTCTCTGCCACCAAACGGATATATATTTAGCAGAGATCAACGAATACAGCAGAAAGGAATACAACATTAGACATACCATCCATTTACAAGTCCGTTCTGGGTCTGAACGAAACCGGAGACACCATATTCCCCGTCCCATTTGTCCAATACAGGGGAAAGGTGCTCGCATATCCGGTCGATCTCCAAGTACGCCTGTACTACCACCACTTAATACCTTGTCTTGGGATGCCTCCCAATCAAGACATCAGTAATCATCCAAACGATGTGAAGACCTCCGGTCTTCAACCACTGTCTCCATCTTCGACTCTTAATCGTCGTAGTAATTATTCAGAAGGGTTGAACCCGGTATTTCCAAATAGCTCGCATATTTTATAATCAATAATAAAGTTCTAGAGAAACATAACATACGCCTCATTCCAATTCAGAATATTCTTTTAAATAAATGTTCACATTATTAGGGAAAGGTTCCCATTAATTTTATCAAAGATAAATTCTTTAAATTTATCCTTTAATCTTCTTTTTATAGATTCATTAAAACTCCAATTTGGTTTTAATATCAAAAATCATTATTTAATGATTATTTAACATTAAGAAATCTATCGTGTCTTTAACTGGGTTAAAGAACCAATGTCGTTTAAAACACAGTTCACGATAAATCCAAAACCATCTTCCATTAAATATGGAAATTTTTCAAAAATCGAATCAATATATAATCGATATAAATTTCCATATCAGGCTAATAATATAAATGGAATAACGGCAAAGCCTTTTAAATTTCATATATAATAATGGTCTTCTTTTACAGAAGCTCATCGTGAATATAATTGAACTCCATTCAATTCCAATTTCTTCTATTAAATTGGAAAATTTTACTTTGGAAAATTTCCGTTTAAATATTAATAAAAGATTTACGAATTCCAAATTATATTTTCACTGTTAATTGGGTTAAAGAGTGAATGTTATTAAAAACACAGTTCACGATAAACCCAATTCACATTTCATTTTATTCTAATTATTAAATATAATTGAAAACTCTAATAATCTTAATTAAAAGATTTATTCTTTTCATACGGGGTTTTAAGAACAGTGTTATTTAAGACACCACTCACGATAAACCCAAAATTCCAATTTATTTTATTTAATTCCGATTAAATATTAATTAATTGGAAAACTTCATTTAATCTTAATTTAAAGATTTATTCTAGTTAATAACTAATACATTTTGATAAAAATATATTTTATTTTTTTTAAAATGTAATTTTCATCTAGAAACTTTTTAAATCATTTATTATGAATTTATATAATTTATGCATATTTTTAATAATTTTATTAAGGCCTTTACAGTCGATTTCCATAAACGGTCATCGAACTGCACTTACAGCGACCTTTTCTAAAATTGATTTGGGCATAGCTCCAAATCTAACTATCAGATTTCAAAACTCTTATATTCATTGGAAAGCTCTTTCCGGTACGAACCCAACGGTTCCGATTTTTGGGGAATCCGACGTTCGGATCTCCCGTTACATCAATTTGAAGTTAATGGTAAAAATTCACGAACGGTCGGTGCGCATCGCGTTCTATTCAGGCCATTATATAAATATATATAATATATCATCGATTTCTATTTAGAATGTATTTTATAAAATATTTATAAATATGTTTTAAAATGATGTTAACTTCATTTTCAATTTTAAAACAAAATTGAATATCCTATATTTTATCATATTAAAATATTTATATTTTCAAAATATTAGATTTATAAATCACTTCTTCTTATATTCAGTATAAAATGAATAAAATCGATCGATAAACCCGTTCAGGTTAAAAATAGTGTTCCTACATAACAGGGCTTCATATTTCAATATTTTTTTACTCTTCATTGAATAGTATTCTAAAATATTCATTATTTTAAAAATATTCTTTATTTATAAGATTCTTTACTTTAAAATATTTTTATATAAAGATGCTCTTTATTTCAAAATATTTTTTTATTAAAAATATTCTGAATCATAACGTGACTCGATCAATTACCATATAAATTCGATTATATGGATTTCATACATTGAATATGTATATAACAGTAAAGATAAATAATCATTAAACAATCCATTCACATCCAAAGTGAAATTTATAACTGTGTGAGCATTAAAATAAATAAATAACGCTCATTACAGACTGTCAATCCATCGATTGACAATTAATTAAATATTGGGAACTAGTGTATGTCAAATATCATCCCAATACCCATGTGGGGTTTTCAAACAACAACTGTTTACATAAATAAATCACTGGTTAATAGATTTAACCAATTCTAATTCAGTTTGGATTATTTTCTATTTAACCAATTTTCACTATTAAATTACAAATAAATATTTATAATTTAATTTCAACAAAACATATATTTTGACAAGTAAATATTTTTATTCTTGTCAAACAAGATGACATTATTATTTTAACATGACATTTCTAAATAAGTGACATATTCATTTAACATGGATATAATCTAAATAAATGACATATTATTTAACATGAACATGATCTAAATATATGACATTTTTAATGTAACATGAACATCACCTAATATATGACATTTTTAATGTAACTTGATATTCTTATCTAAAATGGCAATTTATTCCAATATGACATTTTTACTTAGAATGACTAAATTAACATTTTAATTCTAACATGACGTTTTTAATCTAAAATGATAATATTAACTAAATAAAGAACATATATAATTCAAGTGTACTTACTCTAGATAAAGGGCATATATAGTTCTTGTAACAACCCGGAAAATCTGAGCCAATTTTAAAAAACAATTTGGCTATTTTTATGAATTTTAGATATTTAAAATAATTATTTTAAATAATAGTGACAAAAAGTAAGTTTGAATCGACATTTGAAAATAAATATAATTATTTTAAATTATAAACGAGGCCTGAATTGGCGCGGCAGTTTCAAAATTTCAATTCAAACTTTGACTGACTGTACCGGGTGCAAAATAATACGGATTTTAGTGAAACCAAAAATATTTAAATCTGTTATTGAATATCTTTCTAAAGAATCTGAAAAATCGAAGTTTCGTAGCGGGAATCAAAAGTTATGGCCTTTCGTAGCGGGAATCAAAAGTTATGGCCAAATGAATTTTCAGAAAGTTCGCTATAGAATATATATAGCCCTTGAAATTTGACATTTTGCGAACAACCTCAGAATTCGACGAAACCACTTTTTTTGGATCCGGGATGCCAAATTATTGCTAGGTTTCAAATTTCATAATTTTTGAAGTTAGTATGTGAGCGTGGAAAAGGAAAATGTGTTTGGTCGATTTCTATTAAATTGGATCGACCAGAAAAGGGCCATTTTCCAAACGACCTCAGAATTCGATGAAACTAGTTTTGTTGGGACTGTATCGTCAAAACATAGCTAGATTTATTTTTCAGGAATTTTTAGAATCAGTATGTGGCCCCGGCAAATTGAAATGTACGTTCAAATCAAATATTGAATGTTTTATATTTTAGTTTGAAGAAAAACAGACTAAAACAGTCGAATGGGCCTATGAAACATATCCTATTGTGTTCAGAATGAGGTATTTAGCTAGGAACGACAGTCGTTGGGTTTGGATTGGAGTTCGTATGAAGAAGGGGTATTTTTGGATTTTTAAAATATATAAATATAAAGAAAAAATATCATTGGTCCACTTCATCGTCTCTCTCCCCGTAATCCTAAATCGTGAACGACGGCTGAAGCTCAAACCTTACCCCTCCGATTTCACATGCATCAAAACAGGGTGCTCGTTTGGAGAATTTTGTCGTGCTCTCCACCACCTTCAAATCCATATAAGGTACACCCTCCATCGTCGCGTTTCGCTCGAGTTCTGTGCTTCTGAAGACCACAAGCATCGAACCTATTTTCTCTGCCCCTGTTGCATCGATCTGACCACCAGTGGGGGCGCCGGGAAGCAGGCTCCAAGCTCTTCGTCGCTGTATACCCCGATCGTCGTATCACTTCACGGTTTGGTCAGGAATTGAAGACCTAGTTTTGAACTATTTAAGAAAGGTAACGACCTTTATTTTATTTTATAGTTTATAGCACTTTAAAGTGCTACGGTTTATGATTTTGTAATAAAAATCGTGTCTTTTTCGTTTCTTGTCGAAATTCAGTGAAACAAGAGACAATGGGCTCGTGTGGACGTCTTCTACATTCTAGAAGAGACCGGATATGTTTCTGAGCCTTCTACAATTTTTGGTGGAGTGGAACCCAATGTAAGATTTCTGAATTATAAGCGTTATGGAAACAACGATGTATAAATTATATAGTCGAAGTATGAGTTATATAAGCGCTGTACACCTCATGTATAAGCATTGTATAAGTTGTATGTTCGATGTATAAGTTATATGTGCGTTGTAAAAGTGATATACGCATTGAAATAAATTGAAATGATATTGAAAATATAGTTATATACGTATATATATACTCCCCTCGTCCATAGACCATGGACGATATATATATTAGTTGCGATATTGTTTGTATTATTGGTTGATGTGAAATTTGGTGAATATCATGAATGGTTGATTTGAAATGATTGATTGTGGTTGAAATCCCAATAGGATTATTATATAGGAAAATTAGTCTACGTACGAACTAGATATTGAAAATCCCCATTGTCAAAAGCTGCGAGGCTTTAAGGTAGAGCGAGGAGCCGTACTAGGGACGGTCCCGGTTTTAACTACCCTACCGTTATGCTGCCGAAAATTTCTGAAATACTTCTGTGTTTGATTTAAATTCATGTGTTGAATGTTGAAATAAAATTCATGCGTTGAATGTTGAAATAAAATCCATGTGTTGAATGTTGAAATAAATTTCATGTGTTGAAATAAATTCATGTGTTGAATGGAGTTTGTGTATTGAATAAATTCTTTGAAAGATAAAAATAACATTTTAATTATATATATAAACTATATAAAATATTAGTGTTTTAAACAAATTGTTTTAACACCAAAAGTAACATTTTTACCTTATATATAAACTATATAAAATAATCGTGTTTTGAAATAAATTGTTTTACAATAAAAATCACATTTTTATTATATATATCAACTATAGAAAATAATCATGTGTTGAATAAAGGACTAGAATGATAATAATCATATTTTTATCGTATATGTGAAGTAAAAAATATTCATGTGTTGAATATATCGATTGAACAATAAAATCTACATTTTTTATTGTGAATATAAAGTGCTAAAAATATTCATGTATTGAATAAATATTTTTGATGATAAAAAAATATCATTTTTATCAAATATATGAAGTGGATATGGTTTTGAAATCGAAGAATGAATTATATTTATATATATAAATAAAATAAATCAAATAATGAAGCTGCAGTTCGTGTTTTGAAACCGTGATTTCAAACGATTAGTGCGGGAGATCCGACCATTCGGATTTTCCCGAAACTGAAACCGTTGGGTTCACTTTGGAAATTTCTTTCCAACGACACCCACTTTGTGAAGATCCAACGGTTGGATTGTCTGGAATGTTTAACTCAAATCTGAAGAAAAACAGCGCTAGAATCGATTATATATATATTAATACAATTAAATTAAATCGAATAACGACGCTGCAGTTCGTATTTTGAAATTGTAACTTCAAATGATTGTACCGGGAGATCCGACCGTCGGATTTTCCCAAAACTGAAACCGTTGGATTTGTTTTGAAAAGATCTTTCTAATGATATAAAATTTATGAAGATCCAATGGTTAGCTTTTCAAATATGTGTAAATCAAATCTGAAGAAAAACAGCACCACGGCCGCATTATGGCCTGAAGCGTTGTTTGAATGAATTGGCTTAAATAAATAAAAATAACGAAAAATCGTGATAAAATATTATAAATTATATGGAATGGAAATAAACTGAATTTGCTTGGTTTATGTGATATTTGATGGTTGAACGTGTTTGGCGTGAAAGTTACATTAATGAATTTAATTATTGGTGTCGAATAATTTAACTATTGAAATAAATTGATTTGAAATTCTAAATATACGTGAATTATTTGAAAAGGCCGAGTTAAATCTCATCTTAAATAATTGATTGGCGATAAGAAGTTGGTGATGAAGATGGTGGTTGAAGACCAGAGAACTTCACCTCGGTTGGATGATAACTGATGTCTTGATTGTGAGGCATCCCGAAATATAGATAATAAGTGGTGATCGTCCAAACATACGTGGAGATCGATGGATATGCGAGGTATACGTTGCCTCCGGTTTCGTTCAGACCCAGGACAAACTTGTAAATGGACTGTGTATCTGACATTGGATTTTGTTCTGTGCTAATTGATCTCTATTAAATATATATCTGTTTGGCGACGGAGAATTTATTCTCTTGCTTAACGCCCTTCTCTGAGACGTATGAGCTCAGAGGTTATATATCGATAGAAATCAGTCGCATAGAGTGAATTGCCGGTGTGGCATGCCAAAGTGGCAGATGATCGAGGCTTCTATTGAAAAGCAAAGTCTGGTGGTTGATGATCAAAGCACGGCCTGTGTGGCATAGCTTTATGTATAATGTGAATTCGCGAGCCTCACACCCCGTATGAACCAGAAACGGGAGAGGACATCAGGGAGGGCATGTGTTTCCTTCTAGCTAGGGTGGTGTCAGTGACCTACCAGCCTGACATTTATATTATTTTCACATGTGTGGTTGTTGCTGTTGCGAGGCGCCTCGGATATATCGGTGACTATGTGGAGCCGATGGAGTCATTGGAATCATTTACGCCCCAAAGGGCGGGGAAACGCAGTGTTCAGGCATTTTAATCCACATCGGTGGACCGGCCCTGTCGCTCCAAGGGCTTAACTGAGTACTTGTCCTGAGACACGGGCTAGGGCATCTCGAATTCAGTAAGGACTATCTTTTGCCTTAGTTCATGACGGAAATCCAATTTCCAAATACGACACCATGCGGTTTTGATTGTACACCTATATATGGCGACATAGTGGTATGGGGCATTAATGTCATGTATGATTAATACTTATGATTTGAAATTGTTTTTGAAACATATAAACACTAGTAATAATATCAAATGCTTTTGTTTATTTCATATCAAGCATATTTTGGCCATTATAGGGTAAAAACTCTATCCTCTGGTTTGCGTTGCATTATGTGATGGGAAACGAGTCTTATAATGGCTTCATTTTTGTAAAAAGCATTGCGATGTTTAAAAGATTTACTTGTTTTAAGCACTGGCAATCCAATAGAGTAAACCCGTTTCGTGAAAGTGGCTTGGTCCTGTGATTAGCCATATTATAAAATGTGTTAAGTTGATTTCTCATACCAGTCCCATGACTAACTCGTAGTTTGTTTCACTTGCAAACTCGGGTGCCCCTCTTTCTACATGGGCAGCCTTGTATTCAGGTTTTAGCATGCTCTTTCTGGATAGCTGGAGCTGAAGATGGATTCTATCATTTATCTCTTTTTATGTTGTTCAGCTCCTGTTGTACATATTATGTTTTGTTTTCCGCTGTAGACAATTATGTATAGCTGAACTGTATCTTGTACTAAATATGATCCTGTATACTGTGTAACTCTGATAATTATGTTTATCCGGTGTATTCTATTGTACCTTATCTGGTGTATTTATTTATTTCTGTTCTGCTGTTTTCTGTTTATGTGTTATATTCCAATGATTACCCTTGCCACCGTCGTACATGGTTTTGGGGTCGTCACACCGTGGTATCAGATCTTTGGTTAAGCTTAGTGCTGGAATATAACATATTAACGAACTCGTCATAAATAGAACCAGTAGTGTTCTAGGACGAATAACTCATTACAAATAGGATCAGTAATATCCTTGTATGAGTATGGCAGAATGAAATAACACCTCGATAGACACATTTACATTCAAGTATATGTTTCTATGCTTTATAATATCTTTTCTGTTGACCTGACATTTGGTTTGCTATTTGCAGAAGTACTAGAAAATGAGTGTTAGAAATAGAAGAAGGAATATGGAACCAGTTATTGAGGCTCTATTAATTAAGTATCGAAATATGGGTGGAATACCGTTCTCGGGCGAAGAGTCTATTATTAAAACACAAGCTTGGATTCTTTTTGCTGAGAAAATCTTTGAAGGTTTAAAGCTGAGAGATGACCAGAAAAGATTACTGGCATCTTGGGCACTCAAAGACGAAGCTTTGTTCTGGTGGGATTCGATTATTGAGGATAATCCAGAAGGTAATATTACCTGGGATCGATTTAAAGATATTTTCAGTAAAAGATTTATTCCTCCAGAAGTAACTGAGCGATTGTGTGATGAATTTTGTTATCTGATACAAGGGGATATGACCATTCCAGAATATCATAAGAAATTCAACGAATTCTCTCATTTTGCCCAGCACCTAATTGAAAATACGAAGAGGAAGAACCTGAGATTTATTAATGGGCTTCAAAGAAAGTACCAAAGTAGAGTAATGGGCCATGTGAAGCTCCCTTTTTCTGAAATGATATACATGGCTTATCAGTATGAAGATCTCCATAAGAAAGGTCTTTCGAACGAAGAAGAGGAAGTCAGTTCTAGTAATAAAGAGGAGTCTGAAACTGGTAGTCCTGAGGCCAGTACGATGCCTGAGGTCAGTAAGAAGCCCAGAGCCAAGAGGAAAAGGGTTAAAACTGAGAAAGGACCAGTAACGACTGCCATATGCAGTAACTGCAAGAAGCCAGGGCATTTGGCGATAAATTGCAAACCTTCAAAGAAGAAAAAGAAATCTCATAGTGAAAGGAAATGCCATAAGTGCCACCAAGCAGGTCATATTGCCAGGGAGTGCCATCTCTCAAAGAAATCTGAAGCAGTACATATAAATGAAGTGGCAGAAGTGCCTGCATCTTCCTCTGGTCAGGAGAGGTCTGATATTTTGGAAGGCACGCTTAATGTCAAAAACATTCCAGTTAAAGCACTGTTTGATACAGGCGCTTCATGAAGCTTTATTGCAAAGGATGCGGTTAAGAAGTTGCATTTGAAATAGAAAAAGCTCAAAGAACCCATCACTGTCCATAATCCGATTGGGGGTTCCCTCAATCTTAGTTGGGTTTGTGCGGTTCCTGTCTCTTTTTCCTGTTATAAGTTCCCTACCATCTCTATCGTCATGAATTTTACTGAATTCAATCTTATTTTGGGATTGGATTGGTTAACCAAATATGAAGCAGAGGTTAAATGTGCCGAGAGAGTTGTTAAGGCAAAGGCCCAATTAGGGAACTATATAACCATACCATGCGAAGGTACGAATTCAGATAGAAAAGACTTTTGGCCAGCTCTGGATGTTTCTCCTGCTCAAATAGAAAATATCCCTGTGGTCATAGAGAATATTCCCGACCTCATAAAAGTTATTCCTGTCATTAAGGAATATGCAGATGTGTTTGAAGAAGTTGTTAGCTTGCCTCCGAAGAGAGAAATTGATTTCAAGATCGCTTTAATCCCGAATGCAAGGCTAGTAGTGCACGCTATTCGGAGAATGACTCTAAAGGAGAAAGAAGAATTAGATAATCAAACTCGATAGCTTGTATGGAAAGGTCTGATCAGGCCTAGTTTCTCTGATTGGGGTGGAGCAGTGGTGTTTGTCCCAAAGTCAGATGGTACTCTTCGACTATGTGTGGATTATCGTGACTTGAACAAACAGACACTAAAGAACAAATATCCATTGCCGCGGATTGATGATTTGCTGGATCGATTGAATGGTGCACAAGTATTTTCAAGGATGGACCTGGCTACAGGTTTCCATCAGCTTTGTATTGCCGAAGAGTGTGTTCCCATGACAGCATTCAGAGGTCCCGATTTGTTCTGCGAGTGGTTAGTAATGTCGTTCGGCTTATGTAACGCTCCAGCTTATTTTGTGGATTTGATGAATCGAGTATTCCGCGATGTCTTAAATAAATTTGTTCTGGTTTTCATTGATGGCATATTAATCTTCTCTAAGTCAGAGAGCAAGCACGCGAAACATTTGGAACAAGTATTGGAAATTCTCAGAAAGAACGTCTTGAAGGCCAAACTTTCCAAATGTATATTCTGGCAAGAAGAAGTCAAGTTTCTATGCCATGTTGTATCAAAAGAGGGAATTTCTGTGGATCCCGATAAAATCACCGCTATTCAAAACTGGAAGCAGCCTAGTACTCCCACAAAAGTTCGAAGTTTTCTTGGGTTGGCTAGTTATTATCGGAAGTACGTTAAAGATTTTTCGAAGATATCTAGTTCCTTAACAAAGCTTACCAAGAAGAACGCAAGATTCAAGTGGACTCCCGAATGTGAGGAGGCTTTTCAGAAGCTAAAATTAAGATTAATAACTGCTCCAGTGCTAACAATTATCGACGGCAATCAAGACTTGAAAGTCTGGACAGATGCCTCTAGAAAAGGCCTTGGTGCAGTATTAATGCAAAGAGGTCAAGTGGTTACTTATGCTAGCCGTCAGCTGAAGCCGCATGAGAAAAATTACGTTACTCATGATCTTGAGTTGTTAGCCATTGTATTTGCTTTAAAAATCTGAAGGCACTATCTTTTGGGTGAGAAATTCGAACGGTTTACAGATCATCAGTCGCTAAAGTATCTACTCACCCAAAAAAACTTGAATCTGAGGCAATAACGTTGGCTAGAATTTCTTGCAGCATACGATTTTGAGATTTTGTACACTCCAGGGAAAGCCAATGTTGTGGCCGATGCGCTAAGTAGAAAGAATGTAATGATCGCCAACTTCATTATTATGACTTCTTTGATTGACAAAATATCTATTCTTCAGAAGGATGATAATTTTATTAAGGATATGATCAGAAGGACTCAGAAAGGCGAACCCTCGGGTTTTCAAATAGATAACGATGGGATCCTGAGATTGAGAGGAAGGATTTGTGTTCCCGACATCCTCGAGCTAAAAAGGGAAGTGTTAGACGAGTGTCACAAGTCTAAGCTGAGTATCCATCCAGGTGTGACCAAAATGTATAACAATCTCAAGCGAACATTCTGGTGGAAGGCTATGAAATGGGACGTTTCAATATATATTATCTGGTGCTCTACTTACCAACTAGTCAAAAGCGACCAACAGAAACTTACCGGATTGTCGCAACCGCTGGACATTCCAGGTTGGAAGTGGGAACATATTTCTATGGACTTCATTGATAGTTTGCCCCGAACCAGGAAAGGAAATGACAATATTTGGGTGATCATAGTTCGCTTCACGAAGACCACCCATTTTATACCTGTCAGATCCAATAGAACTGCTCAGAGTCTGGCACAAGTTTATTTCAAAGAAATTGTTAGGCTACATGGAGTGTCGATCAGTATAGTCAGTGACAGAGATCCAATATTTACTAGCAAATTCTGGGAGGCATTTCAAGTAGAACTGGGAACGAAGTTGAATCTAAGCACCTCCTATCATCCTCAGACAGATGGTCAGACTGAGAGGGTGAGTCGTATACTAGAAGATTTATTACGGGCTTGTGTTCTTGATTTTGGTGGATCATGGAAAGACCATTTGCATTTGGCTGAGTTCTCATACAACAACAGCTACCAAGCGAGCCTGACAATATCACCATTCGAAGCATTGTATGGTAGACTGTGCCAATCTCCTACTTGTTGGGTAGAACCTGGCAATAGACTTGTATTGGGACCTGATATGATCCGTGAAGCTGCAGACAAAGTCGATTTCATTAAGAAACGATTACTCGCCGCCCAAAGACGACAGAAGAGCTATGTTGATTCGAGAAGAAGAGATTTGGCTTTTTCTGTTGGTGATTATGTGTATCTATGAGTTTCTCCGATGAGATTGGAAAAACTGGGAAGTTGGCGCCTAGATTTATTGGTCCATTCCGTATTCTTGAACGGATTGGAACTCTCGCTTATAGAGTTCAGTTACCTGATTGGTTGCCTGGAGTTCATGATGTATTTCACATGTCTCAACTTAGAAAGCATGTACATGATCCGGACTCGGTTGTGGAAGAACCCACACATCAGGAATTGGAAATTACTCCAGAGTTGGCTGTGAGAAGAGAGCCGATAAAGATTATTGGCAAAGAAACCAAAGAACTGAGGAACAAGAAGGTTCACTTAGTAAAAGTGCAATGGAGTGGAGATCCGCGAGATTGTACTTGGGAAACTGAGGAGAGTATTAAGAAAGCCTATCCTAAGTGCAGGGTGGATATCTCTGATTGACTCTGGTGCAAGGTACATTTACCATACTTTGCATTACCATTTTGTTCTCTACTTGGTTGTTATTTTCTTTTCATGGATGTAAACTTTTAATTCTATAGTCTGATTATTTTAAAAGAGTATATGAATTAATTAGTATATTTTTGAAAAGTTAAAAACAAATTGATTGTCGTTTGTGTTGGGTGATAGTGGATTTGATTAATTAAATTATTACAACGATAGTTAATTTAATCAAGAAGAGAATGATGATAAATTTATAAAATTAAATCAAGTATTGAACTGATTTAAAAATAGATAGAAATATATACATGTGCATTATGTATGTTTGAACAGGTAAATGGATTAGTTGATGAGTGAAGAATTTATTTGTGTTCCCGACAAATAGGTAAACCTTACTAAGTTCGATGCGCAATTTTATTATTATATCAACTCCTGTGAATGCCATTGGATGCGGAGTGCTGGTTGTTCTGTGTGTAATAATAAATGTTGCCATAGGATAGTAACAATTAATTTTGAATTACACTACATGGCATACTTCTTGAAGATAGGCATACTTCACCATGTACCACATAAGCATTTGGGGCTTGTGTGACGAGGTTGAAGATTTACCATACGAGCGAGAGGCTTGTATGGCGAAGACTATATATTACAGGTTGAACTGATGACTGATATGGACCATATAAAATGTAATGGTAAATTACAAGATTAATAAAAAAACCACACGGTTCTGGAGATGACAATAAACATGTCTCTCTGGTCATTAAGGCACAAAAACCATTTATAGGGTGACGAGAATTTATTCTCTGGAGTTATGATCTATACACACTCCCCTGTGGACACCGGAATATATCACTATAAATATGTGCATGCTTATCAGGATTTATTGGGTACCTAACACGGCCCAATAAATTTCCAAACCCCTCCCCGTACAAAGGAGGTTATGGCGAAATTTTTCGAAAATTTAGGGTGTTAGCCAAATTTTTGAAGAATTTGAAAATTCTGAGAAACTGAAAAGTTGAAGAATGAAAGCCAGAAGGAAAGTTGAGTTGGTTAATTAAACAACTTTCGACTTCATTCCTTTTCGAGGACGAAAAGTTTTAAGTGGGGGAGATTGCAACAACCCGGAAAATCTGAGCCAATTTAATTTTTTTTAATTTGGCTATTTTTGTGAATTTTAGATATTTAAAATAATTATTTTAAATAATAGCGACGAAAAGTAAGTTTGAATCGACATTTGAAAATAAATATAATTATTTTAAATTATAAACAAGGCCTGAATTGGCGCGGCAGTTTCAAAATTTTAATTCAAACTTTGACTGACTGTACCGGGTGCAAAATAAAACGGATTTTAGTGAAACCAAAAATATTTAAATCTGTTAGTGAATATCTTTCTAACAAATCTGAAAAATTGAAGTTTCGTAGCGGGAATCAAAAGTTATGGACAAATGAATTTTCAGAAAGGTCGCTATAGAATATATATAGCCCTTGAAATTTGACATTTTGCAAACGACCTCAGAATTCAACGAAACCACTTTTGTTGGATCCGGGATGTCAAATTACTGCTAGGTTTCAAATTTCATAATTTTTGAAGTCAGTATGTGAGCGTGGCAAAGGAAAATGTGTTTGGTTGATTTCTATTAAATTGGATCAACTAGAAAAGGGCCATTTTTTAAACGACCTCAGAATTCGACGAAACTAGTTTTGTTGGGACCGTATCATCAAAACATAGCTAGATTTATTTTTCGGAAATTTTTAGAATCAATATGTGGCCCCGGCAAATTGAAATGTATGTTCAAATCAAATATTGAATGTTTTATATTTTAATTTGAAGAAAAACGGACTGAAACAGTCGAATGGGCCTACGAAACATAACCCATTGTGTTCGGAATAGGGGTATTTACTTAGGGACGACGGTCATTGGGTTTGGATTTGAGTTCGTATGAAGAAGGGGTATTTTTGGATTTTTAAAATATATAAATATAAAGAATAAATATCATTGGTCCACTTCATTGTCTCTCTCCCCATAATCCAAAATCGTGAACGGCAGCTGAAGTTCAAACCTTCCCCCTCCAATTTCTCCTTCCATACGCATCAAAACAGGGTGCTCCATTGGAGAATTTTGTCATTCTCTCTACCACCTTCAAATCCATATAAGGATCACCCTCCATCGTCGCGTTTCGCTCGAGTTCTGTGCTTCTGAAGACCGCCGGCATCGATCCCATTTTCTCTGCTCCTGCTACGTCGATCTGACCACCAGTGGTGGCGCCGGGAAGCAGGCTCCAAGCTCTTCGTCGCTGTATACCCCGATCGTCGTATCACTTCACGTTTTGGTCAGGAATTGAAGACCTAGTTTTGAACTATTTAAGAAAGGTAACGGCTTTTATTTTATTTTATAGTTTATAGCACTTTAAAGCGCTACGGTTTATGATTTTGCAATAAAAATCATATCTTTTTCGTTTCTTGTCAAAATCCAGTGAAACAAGAGACAGTGGGCTCGTGTGGATGTCTTCTACATTCCAGAAGAGACCGGATATTTTTTTGAGCCTTCTACAATTTTTGGTAGAGTGGAACCCAATGTGAGATTTCTAAATTATAAACGATATGGAAACAACGATGTATAAATTATATAGTCGAAGTATGAGTCATATAAGCGTTGTACACCTCATATATAAGCGTTGTATAAGTTGTATGTTCGATGTATAAGTTTTATATGCATTGTAAAAGTGATATATGCGTTGAAATAAATTGAAATGATATTGAAATGAAATCGAAATATAGTTATATACGTATATATATATACATATATATATATATATACACACACACACACACACTCCCCTCGTCCATAGACCATGGACGATATATATATTGGGTGTGATATTATTTGGATTATTGGTTGATGTGAAATTTGGTGAATATCATGAATGGTTGATTTGAAATGATTGATTATGGTTGAAATCCCAATAGGATTAGTATATGGGAAAATTCTTCTGCGTACGAACTAGATATTTAAAATCCCCATTGTCAAAAGTTGTGAGACTTTAAGGTAGAGCGAGGAGCCATACTGGGGATGGTCCCGGTTTTAACTACCCTGCCGTTATGCTACTGAAATTTTCTGAAATATTTCTGTGTTTGATTTAAATTCATGTGTTGAATGTTGAAATAAAATTCATGCATTGAATGTTGAAATAAAATCCATGTGTTGAATGTTGAAATAAAATTCTTGTGTTGAAATAAATTCATGTGTTGAATGGAGTTCGTGTATTGAATAAATTCTTTGAAAGATAAAAATAACAATTTTATCATATATATAAACTATATAAAATATTAGTGTTTTAAATAAATTATTTTAACACCAAAATTAACAATTTTACCTTATATATAAACTATATAAAATAATCATGTTTTGAAATAAATTGTTTTACAATAAAAATCACATTTTTATTATATATATCAAATATAGAAAATATTCATGTGTTGAATAAAGGACTAGAACGATAAAAATCATATTTTTATCGTATATGTGAAGTAAAAAACATTCATGTGTTGAATATATCGATTGAACAATAAAATCTACATTTTTTATTGTGAATATGAAGTGCTAAAAATATTCATGTGTTGAATAAATATTTTTGATGACAAAAAATATCATTTTTATCAAATATATGAAGTGGATATGGTTTTGAAATCGAAGAATGAACTATTTATATATATATATATAATAAATCGAATAATGAAGCTGCAGTTCGTGTTTTGAAACCGTGATTTCAAACGATTAGTGTGGGAGATCCGACCATCGGATTTTCCCAAAACCGAAACCGTTGGGTTCGCTTTGGAAATATCTTTCCAACGACACCCACTTTGTGACGATCCAACGGTTGGATTGTCTGGAATGTTTAACTCAAATCTGAAGAAAAACAGCGCCAGAATCGATTATATATATATACACATATATAATTAAATTAAATCGAATAACGACGCTGCAGTTTGTGTTTTGAAATCGTAACTTCAAACGATTGTACCGGGAGATCCGACCGTCGGATTTTCCCAAAACTGAAACCGTTGGATTCGTTTTGAAAAGATCTTTCTAACGATATAAATTTTGTGAAGATCCAACAGTTAGATTTTCAGATATGTGTAAATCAAATCTGGAGAAAAACAGCGCCACGGTCGCGTTATGGCCTGAAGCATTGTTTGAATGAATTGGCTATTTTTAAATAAATAAAAATAGCGATAAATCGTGATAAAATATTATAAATGATATGAAATGGAAATAAACTAAATTTTCTCGGTTTATGTGATATTTGATGGTTGAATGTGTTTGGCGTGAAAGTTACATTAATGAATTTAATTATTGGTGTCGAATAATTTAACTATTGAAATAAATTGATTTGAAATTCTAAATATACGTGAATTATTTGAAAAGGCCGAGTTAAATCTCATCTCAAATAATTGATCGGCGATAAGAAGTTGATAATGAAGACGGTGGTTGAAGACCAGAGAACTTCACCTCAGTTGGATGATAACTGATGTCCTGATTGGGAGGCATCCCGAAATATAGATAATAAGTGGTGATCGTCCAGACGTACGTGGAGATCGATGGATATGCGAGGTATATGGTGCCTCCGGTTTCGTTCAGACCCAGGACGAACTTGTAAATGGACTGTGTGTCTGACATTGGATTTTGTTTTGTGCTGATTGATCTCTATTAAATATATATCTGTTTGGCGGTAGAGAATTTATTCTCTTGCTTAACGCCCTTCTCTGAGACGTACGAGCTAAGAGGTTATATATCAATATAAATCAATCGCATAGAGTGAATTACCTGTGTGGCATGCCTAAGTGGCAGATGATCGAGGCTTCTGTTGAAAAGCAAAGTCTTGTGGTTGATGATCAAAGCACGGCCTTTGTGGCATAGCTTTGTGTATAACGTGAATTCGCGAGCCTCACACCCCGGTATGAACCAGAAACAGGAAGGACATCAGGGAGGGCATGTGTTTCCTTCTAGCTAGGGTGGTGTCAATGACCTACCAACCCTGACATTTATATTATTTTCACCTGTGTGGTTGTTGCTGTTGTGAGACGCCTCGGATATATCGGTGACTATGTGGAGCCGATGGAGTCATAGGACTCATTTACGCCCCAAAGGGCAGGGAAACGCAGCATTCAGGCATTTTAATCCACATCGGTGGACCGGCCCTGTCGCTCCAAGGGCTTGTCTGAGTACTTGTCCTGAGATACGGGCTTGAGCGTCTCAAATTCGGTAAGGACTATCTTTTGCCTTGGTTCATGACGGAAATCCAATTTCCAAATACGACACCGTTCAGTTTTGATTGTTTACCTATATATGGCGACATAGTGGTATGGGGCATTAATGTCGTCTATGATTGATACTTATGATTTGAAATTGTTTGAAACATATAAACACTAGTAATAATATCAAATGCTTTTGTTTATTTTGTATCAAGCATATTTTGGCCATTATAAGATAAAAACTCTATCCTCCGGCTTGCGTTGCATTGTGTGATGGGAACTGAGTCTTATAATGGCTTCATTTTTGTAAAAAGCATTGCGATGTTTAAAAGATTTACTTGTTTTAAGCACTGGCAATCCAATGGAGTAAACCCGTTCCGCGAAAGTGGCGTGGTCCTGTGATTAGCCATATTATAAAATGTGTTAAGTTGATTTCTCATACCAGTCCCATGACTGACTCGTAGTTTGTTTCCCTTGCAAACTCGGGTGCCCCTCTTTCTACATGGGCAGCCTTGTATTCAGGTTTTAGCAGGCTCTTTCTGGATAGCTGGAGCTGAAGATGGATTCTATCATTTATCTCTTTTTATGATGTTCAGCTCCTGTTGTACATATTATGTTTTGATTTCCGCTGTAGACATTTATGTATAGTTGAACTGTATTTTGTACTAAGTATGATCCTGTATACTGTGTAACTCTGATAATTATGTTTATCCAGTGTATTCTATTGTACCTTATCTGGTGTATTTATTTATGTTCTGTTGTTATCTTTTTATGTGATATATTCCAAAGATAACCCTTGCCACCGTCGTACGGGGTTTTGGGGTCGTCACAGTTCTAGTTTACAAATTATGTTTTAATCTAAATGACATATTTATTGAACAAAGTTGTGTTCTAATCTAAATGACATATTTGGTGGACAAATATGTGTTTTAATCTAAATGACATATTTGGTGGACAAATATGTGTTTAAATCTAAATGACATATTTGTGGACAAATATGTGTTTAAATATAAATGACATATTTGTAGACAAATATGTGTTTTAATCTAAATGACATATTTGTTGTGTAACATAACATGATTCTGAATAAAAAGATATTTTTATCTAACGTAACATTTCTAACTAAAAATGACATTTTATATTCTAAATAAACATTTCTAACAAATGATGTTTTTATTCTAAATAAACATTTCTAATACAAGTGATGTTTTTATTCTAAATAAACATTTTACAACAAAAATGATGTTTTTTCTCTAAATAAACATTTATAACAAAAATGTTATTTTTATTCTAAATAAACATTTTATAACAAAAATGTTATTTTACTCAAATGCAACATTTTATAACAAAAATGTTATTTTTCTTCTAATGCAACATTTTATAACAAAAAATGTTATTTTATTCCTAATGTAGCACTTCATAACAAAAAAATGGCATTTTATAATGCTAATATTTTTAACTAAAATGACAATTTTATTCTAATGTAACATTTTTAACTAAAATGTCAATTTTATTCTAATGTAACATTTTATAACAAAATGAGATCTTTATTTATAATATAGCATTTTTAACAAAAATGACATTTCTATTTACAACCTATGATTCTAACTAAATGTCATATTTCATTTACAAAATATGATTATACTTAGATGTCATATTTGATTTACAAAGTATGATTCCAACTAAATGTCATGTTTTATTTACAAAATATGATTATAACTAAATATCATATTTTATTCACAACATATGATTATAACTAAATGTCACATTTGATCTACAAAATATATTTCTAATGTGATCATATTTCTAATATAATCATTTTTCTAACGTAATCATATTTCTAATGTAAACATTTTCTAAGGTAATCATATTTCTAATGTAAACATTTTATGAGGTAATCATATTTTTAATGTAAACATTTTATAAGGTAATCATATTTCTAATGTAAACATTTTCTAAGGTAATCATATTTCTAATGAAATATTTTTTTTCTAAGGTACAATAAAAATAGGAATTTTATTGTCTAAAAAATTTTCTTAACAAACATGAATATTTTTCTAATTTACATGCACAATAAAAATAGGATTTTTATTGTCCAAATTTTAACGCACATGAATATTTTTCTATGTACCTTAAAAATATGATTTTTATTATCTACACAAATCTTATTGATTAATTTTTAAAATAAAAAATACGGTTTTATTTGTCTAAACATGTTCTTACTAAACATGTACATTTTTCTGACATACACAATTCAAACCAGTCATTAGTCATAATCACAAACAATCGATTCAAATTTTAGATAACACATAAATGGATTTCACGTCGCAATCAAATTTTATTTTAAAATTCAGAAATCTTACCATGATTTTAATTCTGTGTGGTTCCGATTTTTAATTCCCCAAAATCTGATATGCTCCGTTTCAGATCCGGTTTGTTCCATCATCTAGATCTCGATTTTTTGATTCCAACGCAACAGATTTTGGTCGATTTTGAAGTTGTATGATAAAGTTGCGATATTATTTCCATCTGATAAAAAAATTAAAATAATTAAATTGAACTAACTACATCATTTGCTCCCTAATCCTTCTTCCTCCTATCAAAATTACCAACCGTAGAACCCAAAAAGCTCCGACCTTCCTCCTAGAATCGCACCTTCCTCAGGCCCCTAGACCCCAATCAACCAACACTACTCGAAGCGCCACATCGCCCGCTCCCCACGCCGTGAACCAGGTTGCACTCGCATCCCTGTGTGCATAGGAAAACGCAACCAAGTGCAGTGGCTTTGAGCTGCAATTTCGACCACCTCGAGGCCCCATATCTCATCATAGCCGTTCAGATCTTAGAGCACGTTGAGCTCTTCGTGTTTGCCTTTGGTTGTGTGGCGAATTACTTCTTGGATTAGACGAAATTAGGGGAAGAAGGATCAAAGAAAATCGACCATTGATATGAAAAGAGGCGGCTGTGTATTAGGATTTAGTAAATTAGGTTTTTGGCAATTCCTATATTTATAATATTATTATATTTATTAATCATTAAAAGTCCGTTTATTCTCATAGCTCCAAATTCATCCCAACTTATGTTGTCCCTAGCCAAAGAACCCCTTCCGGACACAATGGACTAGGTCCCGTCAGCCCGTTTTATCGTCTCAGCCCACTTTTCTTTATTTTAAAATATAAAACATTTAATTATTTAATTTAATCATACATTTTAAATTACCAAGGCCATATACTGACTCTAAAAATTACAGAAAAACTATTTCCAGTTATGTTTTGATTATACGGTCCTAACAAAATTAATTTCGTCGAATCTGAAGATCGTTTGAAAAATGGCCATTTTCTGGTCGATCCAAATTGGCTGAAATTGACAAAACACATTTTAATTTGCCACTCTCACATATTAATTCTAAAAATTATGAAAATTGGAATCTATAATAATTTGACATTCCGGATCCAACAAAAGTGGTTTCGTCGAAAACCGAGGTCGTTTGCAAAATACCTATTTTTAAGGGCTATATATTATATTAAAATATATATAAATTCCATAGCGACTTTTCTAAATTTTGAACTGGACATAACTTGTAATTTATAAAGTGAAATCTTAGTTTATTACATTCGTTAGAAAGATATCATTAAACAGATTTAAATATTTCTTGTTTCGTCCAATTCTGATTTATATTGAATTCTGTATATTCAATTGAAATTAGGAATCGAATTTTCAAACAACTGCGCCATTTCAAACTCCTTTTATAATTAAATTAAATTTATTCGTTTTAACTTCGATTAAAATAAATTTTTAGTCGTTATTATTCAAAATAAATCACTTTAAATACTAAAAATCCATTAAAATTTCTAAAATAAAAATTTTAAATTGGTTCCAAAATTCCGGGTTGTTATAATCTCCCCCACTTAAAATTTTTTCGTCCTCGAAAAGGAACGGAGTTGAAATTTGTTTAACTAACCAACTCAATTTTAATTTCTTGTATTGGTTTTAATAATTTTATTAGTTGAACTAATAATCACACAATCACTAATTAATTAGCTTTTCAAATATACATAATTTTTATATATTCAAAAATCATAATTCCTAAGATAGGATTATATATAATCACCAATACATTAATTATAAATTTGTTACTCTCAACTCATTCTAGGGCATTACTAACCCCATCTCAGACGAGTTTCTCATTCTAGGATACTACTGATCCTATCTCTAATGAGTATTCTTATTGGATATTACTAATCCAATCTCTGATGAGTCTTCTGTTCAGTTCTAACGAGTTGTACCCCAAATATTCGAGCTAACCATAGCTCTGATACCAACTGTAACGACTCGAATTTTGCTCGGACCTAATCGATCGCAAAATCGACTAAGACCGTTCAAAACCTGAATACGCTAACTTCGGGAATACAACACATCAGAACAAATAACATAAGACTTTTATTACATCATAATAATGCAACATCAGAGTACAGAATATCAGTGTACATTGAATAAATAATGATACAACGGAAGATTAATTTACAATAATTTTAATACAATGCAGGGGAACTAACACAGCGGAAGACTATCATGCTCTGGACACAGCTTTAAGCTCCGATCTAGAATCCTGCTCAATATATCTGCAAAATAAACTACTCGACTGCCCGTGTGGAAAAGAGGGCACCTGAATTTGCAAGTGAAACAAACTACAGGTCGGTCATGGGACTAGTATGAGAAATCTACTTAACTTATCTAGTAATAAGGCTAATCACAGGACCACACCGCTAACGCGGAATGGGTTTACTCCAATGGATTGCCAGTGCATGAAATAAAGTAAATCGTTAAACAACGGAATGCTTTTTAGAAAAATGAAACCATCATAAGACTTAAGTCCCATCACACAATGCAACGCAAACCGGAGGATAGAGTTTTACCTTATAATGGTAAAAAATGCTTGATACGATAAAACGGAGTTGATATTATTATAGTGTATATATGTTTCAAAAACATTTCAATCATAATATATCAATCATAGACGGCATAGTTACCATATAATATGTCACCAAATATTGGTTTACAATCAAAACCGCAAGGGTCGTATTGGAAGTTGGATTTCCATCATGAACTAAGGCAAGGGATCATCCTTACCGAATTCGAGACTCTCTAGCCCGAGCCTCAGGGCTCGGTCGCAACTGCATCCGAAGAGCCAGGGCCGATCCACAAATACGTTAGTGGATTGGTAATGCCTGAACAATACGTTTTCCCGCCCTATGGGGCGTAAATAGAGCCACTAGGGACTCAAATAACCGAGGCGCCTCGCAATCCATCATCCACATAAGTAAAACTGCCAAGGCTTGTAAACGCTGACACCACTCCTAGCTAGAAAGAAATGCATGTCCTCCCTGGGGTCCTTCTCCCATTTCTGGTTCATACCGGGGTGTGAGGCTGGCGAAGTTACACTACACAAAGCTATGCCTAAAATGGGTTGTGCTTTTATCATCAACCACAAGGCTTTGCTTTTCAAAAAAAGCCTTGATCAATTGCATCTTAGCATGCCACATTATCAATCCATACCATACCATTGATTTCTGCCAATATATAATCTCTAAGCTCGTACGTCTCAGAGAAGGGTGTTAAGCAAGAGAATAAATTCTCCACCACCAAACAGATATATATTTAGCAGAGATCAACGAATACAACATAAAGGAATACAACTCAGACATACCATCCATTTACAAGTCCGTTTTGGGTCTAAATGAAACTGGAGACACCTTATTCCTCGTCTCATATGTCCAATACAGGAGAGAGGTGCTCGCATATCCGGTCGATCTCCAAGTACGTCTGGACGACCACTACTTATACCTTGTCTTGGGATGCCTCCCAATCAATACATCAGTAATCATCCAAACGATGTGAAGACCTCCGGTCTTCAACCACCGTCTTTATCTTCGACTCTTAATTGTCGTAGTAATTATTCAGAATGGGCTAAACCAGGTCTTTCTGAATAACTCGCGTATTTTATAATTAATAATTAAGTGCTATAGAAACACATCATATGCCTCATTCCAATTCAGAATATTCTATTAAATAAATATTCACATTATTAGGGAAAGGTTCCCATTAATTTTATTAAAGATAAATTCTTTAAATTTATCCTTTAATCTTCTTTTTATAGATTCATTAAAACTCCAATTTGGTTTTAATATCAAGTATAATTATTTAATGATTATTTAACTTTAAGAAATTTATCGTGTCTTTAACTGGGTTAAAGAACCAATGTCATTTAAAACACAGTTCACGATAAACCCAAAATCATCTTCCGTTAAATATGGAAATTTCACAGAAATCAAATCAATATATAATTGATAGAAATTTCCATATCAGGCTAATAATATAAATGGAATAATGGCAAAGCCTTTTAAATTCTGTAACGGTCTTCTATAGAAGCTCATCTCGATTATTATTAAATCGAACTCCATTCAATTCCAATTTCTTCTATTAAATTGGAAAATTTTACTTTGGAAAATTTCCATTTAAATCTTAATAAAATATTTACAAATTCCAAATTATATTTTCACTGTTAATTGGGTTAAAGAACGAATGTCGATAAAAACACAGTTCATGATAAACCCAATTCACATTTCATTTTATTCTAATTATTAAATATAATTGAAAACTCTAATAATCTTAATTTAAAGAGTTATCCTTTTCATATGGGGTTTTAAGTACAATGTTATTTAAGACACCATTCATGATAAACCCAAAAATCAAATTCATTTTATTTAATTCTGATTAAATATTAATTGGAAAACTTCATTTAATCTTAATTTAAAGATTTATTCCCGTTAATAACTAATACATTTCGATAAAAAATATATTTTTATCTTTTAAAAAAACGTAGTTTTCATCTAGAATCTTTCTAAATCATTTATTATGAATTTATATAATTTTGCATATTTTTAATAATTTTATAAGGCCTTTACAGTCGATTTCCATAAACGGTCATCGAACTGCACTTATAGCGACCTTTTCTAAATTGATTTGGGCATAACTCCAAATATAACCGTCAGATTTCAAAACTCTTATATTCATTGGAAAGCTCTTTTTGGTACGAACCCAATGGTTCCAGTTTTAGGGAAATCCAACGGTCGGATCTCCCGTTACATCAATTTGAAGTTAATGGTCGAAATTCGCGAATGGTCGCTGCGCGGCGCGTTCTATTCAGGCCATTATATAAATATATATAATATATCATCGATTTCTATTTTGAATGTATTTTATAAAATATTTATAAATATGTTTTAAAATGATTTTAACTTTATTTTCAATTTTAAAGCCAAATTGAATATCCTATATTTTATCATATTAAAATATTTATATTTTCAAAATACTAGATTTATAAATCACTTCTTCTTTTATTCATTATAAAATGAATAAAATCGATCAATAAACCCGTTCGGGTTTAAAATAGAATTCCTACATAACACGACTTCATATTTCAATATTTTTTTAATTCTTCATTGAATGTTATTCTAAAATATTCATTATTTTTTAAATAATCTTTATTTATAAGATTCTTTACTTTAAATATTCTTTATATAAAGATGTTCTTTATTTTAAAATATTGTTTTATCAAAAATATTCTGAATCAGAATGCGACTCAATCAATTACCATATAAATTCGGTTATATGGATTTCATACATTGAATATGTATATAACAGTAATGATAAATAATCATTAAACAATCCATTCACATCCAGAGTAAAATTTATAACTGTGTGAGCATTAAAATAAACAAATAACGCTCATCATAGACTGTCTATCCATCAATTGACAATTAATTAAACATTGGGACTAGTGTATGTCAAATATCATCCCAATACCCGTGTGGGGTTTTGAAACAACAGTTTACATAAATAAATTATTGGTTATAGATTTAACCAATTCTAAGTCAGTTTGGATTATTTTCTATTTAACCAATTTTCACTATTAAATTATAAATAAATATTTCTAACAAATATTTCTAATTTAATTTCAACAAAACATATATTTTGACAAGTTATTATTTTTATTCTTGTTTAACAAGATGACATTATTATTTTAACATGACATTTCGAAATAAATGACATATTCATTTAACATGGATATAATCTAAATAAATGACATATTATTTAACAAGAACATGAACTAAATATATGACATTTTTAATGTAACATGAACATCACCTAATATATGACATTTTTAACGAAACATGACATTCTTATCTAAAATGTCAATTTATTCCAACATGACATTTTTACATAGAATGACTAAATTAACAATTTAATCCTAACATGACATTTTTTATCAAAAATGACGATTTTAACTAAATAAAGAACATATGTAATTAAAGTGAACTTACTATAAATAAAGGGCATATGTAATTCTAGTTTACAAATTATGTTTTAATCTAAATGACATATTTATTGAACAAAGATGTGTTCTAATCTAAATGATATATTTGGTGGACAAATATGTATTTTAATCTAAATGACATATTTAGTGGACAAATATGTGTTTAAATCTAAATGACATATTTGTGGACAAATATGTGTTTAAATCTAAATGACACATTTGTGGACAAATATGTGTTTTAATCTAAATGACATATATGCCGTGTAACATAACATGATTCTAAAAAAAAGATATTTTTATCTAACATGACATTTCTAACTGAAAATGACATTTTATATTCTGAATAAACATTTCTAACAAAGTGATGTTTTTATTCTAAATAAACATTTCTAACACAAGTGACATTTTTATTCTAAATAAACATTTTACAACAAAAATGTTATTTTTACTCTATATAAACATTTTATAACAAAAATGTTATTTTTATTCTAAATAAACATTTTATAACAAAAATGTTATTTTACTCTAATGCAACATTTTATAACAAAAATGTTATTTTTCTTCTAATGCAACATTTTATAACAAAAATGTTATTTTATTCCTAATGTAACACTTCATAACAAAAAATGGTATTTTATAATGCTAACATTTTTAACTAAATAACATTTTTAACTAAAATGTCAATTTTATTCTAATGTAAAATTTTATAACAAAATGTGATCTTTATTTTTGATACAACATTTTTTAACAAAAATGACATTTCTATTTACAACGTATGATTCTAACTAAATGTCATATTTTATTTACAAACTATGATTATACTTAGATGTCATATTTGATTTACAAAGTATGATTTTTACTAAATGTCATGTTTTATTTACAAAATATGATTATAACTAAATATCATATTTTATTCACAACATATGATTATAACTAAATGTCACATTTGATCTACAAAATATATTTCTAATGTGATCATATTTCTAATGTTATCATTTTTCTAATGCAATCATATTTCTAATGTAAACATTTTCTAAGATAATCATATTTCTAATGTAAACATTTTCTAAGGTAATCATATTTCTAATGTAAACATTTTCTTAGGTAATCATATTTCTAATGTAAGCATTTTAATCATATTTCTAATGAAATAATTTTTTTCTCTAAGGTACAATAAAAATAGGATTTTTATTGTCTAAACAAATATCTTAACAAACATGAATATTTTTCTAATTTACATGTACAATAAAAATAGGATTTTTATTGTCTAAATTTTAACACACATGAATATTTTCCTACGTACCCTAAAAATATGATTTTTATTGCATATACAAATCTTATTGATTCATATTTAAAATAAAAAATATGATTTTATTTGTCTAAACATGTTCTTACTAAACAAGTACATTTTTCTGACATGCACAATTCAAACCAGTTATTAGTCACAATCACAAACAATCGATTCAAATTTTAGATAACACATAAATGGATTTCACATCGCAATCAAATTTTATTTTAAAATTCAGAAATCTCACCATGATTTTAATTCTGTACAGTTCCAATTTTGAATTCCCTAAACTCTGATTTGCTCCGTTTTAGATCCGGTCTGTTCCATCGTCAAGATCTCAAATTTTCGATTCTAACGCAACAGATTTTGTTCGATTCTGAAGTCGTATGATAAAGTTACGATATTATTTATATTTGATAACAAAATTAAAATAATTAATAATTAAATTGAACTAATTACATCGTTTGCCCCCTAATCCTTCCTCCTCTTATCAAAAGTACGAACCGCAGAACCCAAAAAGCTCTGACCTTCCTCCTAGAGTCGCGCCTTCCTCAAGTCCCTAGACCCCGATCAACCAACACCACCTGAAACGCCACATCGCCGGCTCCTCACGTCGTGAACCTGGCTGCACTCGCACCCCTGTGTTCATAGGAAAACACGCCCAACTGCAGCGTCTTTGAGCTGCAATTCCTACCACCTCGAGGCCCCATATCTCATCATAGCCGTTCAGATCTTAGAGCACTTTGAGCTCTTCCTGTTTGCCTTTGATTGTGTTGCGAATTACTTCTTGGATTAGGCGAAATTGGGGGAAGAAGGATCGAAATAATCGGCCATTGATATGAAAAGAGGCGGCTGTGTATTAGGGTTTAGTAAATTAGGTTTTTGGCAATTCCTATATTTATAATATTAATATATTCATTAAACATTAAAAGCTCGTTTATTCTAATAGCTCCAAATTCAGCCTAACTTATGTTGTCCCTAGCCAAATACCCCCCTTCCGGACACAATGACTAGGTCCCGTCAGCCCGTTTTATTATCTCAGCCCACTTTTCTTTATTTTAAAATATAAAACATTTAATTATTTAATTTAATCATACATTTTAAATTATCGAGGCCACATACTGACTTTAAAAATTACAAAAAAATTATTTTTAGTTATATTTTGATGATATGGTCCTAACAAAATTAACTTCATCGAATTTAGAGACCGTTTGAAAAATGGCCATTTTCTGGTTGATCCAAATTGACTGAAATTGACAAAACACGTTTTAATTTGCCATGCTCACATATTAATTATAAAAATTATGAAAATTGGAATCTAGCAATAATTTGACATTCCGGATCCAACAAAAGTGGTTTCGTAGAAAACGGAGGTCGTTTGCAAAATGCCTATTTTTAAGGGCTATATATTATATTAAAATATATATAAATTCTACATCGACTTTTCTAAATTTTGAACTAGACATAACTTATAATTTATACAGTGAAATCTCAGTTTATTACATTCGTTAGAAAGATATCATTAAACAGATTTAAATATTCCTTGTTTCATCCAATTCTGATTTATATTGAATTATGTATATTTGATTGAAATTAGAAATTGAATTTTCGAACTACCGCGCCATTTCAAACTCCTTTTATAATTAAGTTAAATTTATTCGTTTTAACTTCGATTAAAATAAAATTTTAGTCATTTTTATTTAAAATAAATCACTTTAAATATTAAAAATCCATTAAAATTTCTAAAATAAAAATTTTAAATTGGTTCCAAAATTCCGGGGGGTTACAACGTGAGATTTTTGAGGAAATTGGAATCGTAAAGTCTTCAAATGAATATTGTGCTTTCATGTAATATAATAGATTGGATTGTCTGTGTATGATTTGGGTTGAATATTATGTTTGGGTATGTATGTGATTATTGTTGTTATATTTATGCCAAAAATGGAGCTGTTATGGTATATATATATATATACACACACATATATATATATATATATATGCGCGTGTGTGTGTGTGTGATTGCGGGTGGGTAGAAGTAAACATGTCAAGATTCTAGAAATAAAAATATCCAGATTTTCAATGGTTTTCAATGGCTTATAAGTCATTGGCTTCCAACGACATTTTTCAATAGTTTCTAACGGTTACCAATAAAAATTTGATCAAAAGTATTCGTTACATGTCCAAATTTGTTGTTGGAAAAACCCGGTTGATGTTGTTGGAAAGCATTACAAGCCTGTTGGTAATATACCAACAACATTTCCATTGGTTGGTAGTCGTTGGAAATCACTGTTCATCTTGTAGTGAACATATCTCTTACCAAACCCAAAAATCACATCGATACTAACATCAATTAATACTAATATTATTATAACAACCCGGAATTTCTGAACCAATTAAAAAAAAATTAGCTATTTTAATGGGTTTTGAATATTTAAAATGATTTATTCTAAAAAATAACGACTAAAAAATTATTTAAATTGAAGTTAGAATGTATAAATGTATTTTAATTATAGAACGAACTTGAAAAAGCGTGGTAGTTTGAAAAGTCGATTTTTAATTTCAAATGAATGTACAGAATTCAATATAAATCAGAATTGGACGAAACAAGAAATGTTAGTATCTATTTAACTATATCTTTCTAACGAATGTAAGAAACTGAGATTTCACTTTATAAATTGTAAGTTATGTCCAATTTAAAATTTAGAATAGTCACTATGGAATTTATATATACTTTATATATATATAGCCCTAAAAAATAGCCATTTTGCATATGACCCCCGTTTTTGACAAAACCACTTTTGTTGGATCTAGAATGTCAAATTATTGTTAGGTTTCAAATTTCATAATTTTTAGAATTAATATGTGAGCGTGGTAAATTTAAACGTGTTTTGTAATTTCAGTTTGAATTTAATCGACGGGAAAGGGCCTTTTTTCAAATGGCCTCCAAATTCGACGAAATTAATTTTGTTAGGACTGTATCATCAAAACATAGCTAAAATTAATTTTTCTATAATTTTTGGAGTCAGAATGTGGCCCCGATAAATTAAAATGTACATTCCAATTTAATATAACCATTATATTAATTTATATTTTAATGTTGATGAAAACTGGTCAAAACAGTCAAATTGGCTTACGAAAAATATCCTTTTATGTTCGGAATGGGGGTATTTGGTTAGGAACAACAGTTGTTGGGTTTGATTTGGAGTTCGGGAATTAAAAAAGATATTTTTGAATTAAAATAATATATATATTAATACCCTATCTCCTCATTAATTATCCGCGACGTTAGCTCCAAAAACGAATGGTGATAAACAGCTCCAAATTTACTGTACAGATTTCTTTAAATCCACGCAATGAAATCCAAACCTTATTGAATAAAAATAAAGAGTAAAGTGAGATCTTTAAATCCATATAAGCTTGAGCAATTATCATTGTGTGTTGTGGTCGATTTCTGGGCTCAAAGAGCCGTCGTTCGAAATGGTTTTCCGGCGCGATGGGGGCTATGAGCTCGATGGTGGTGGAGGCGCTGGAAGAGGATGCGACGGGCTTCGACGTGGGCCCCTCCAATATGGGTGCATGCGATCGTGGCGGTGGCAAAATAAAGACCTTGGTTTGGAGCGTGGGTCAGCATGAAAATTTTGAAAGAGGAAGAAGGTTTAGTCAACCTTAATTAATTCGCTAATGACGATTAAATTATCCAAGGTATAAAATGCTATATCTTTTTCATACGAGGTCAAAATCCGACGATTTCAGTTGCGTTGCAATCGTGACGACGAGATCTACAACATGGGACTAGCCAGAACAGAAACAGAGGACACTGGATTTTCAGGTAAATTAAATGTGCGTTTAATTTAGTTTGAAAATAAATTCCTCCATTAAAGACTGACGGAGTGGAAACCAAAATGAGAACTCTCTCACTTAATTATTTTGGTTCTGATATTCATATTTATAAAAATAAACAAATTATCATTGTTGATTTTTATTTATTGTATGTGACATTGCTTGAGTTCAACACATGAACTATTCACGACTCATATGCATAAGAAGCGTTGTTTGAATATACGACACTCGTATTTCAAACAATGTGGACAGACAATTTATGGTTGTTGAAATGAGATGTAAATATCTATTTATAATTTAAACAGTGAAGATTAGTTAAATAGAAAAATAATTCAAACCGAGTTTGAATTGGTTAAATTTATTAACCAGTGATTTATTTAATTCGACTGCTGTTTGAAAACCCTACACAGGTATTGGGATGATATTTGACATACACTAATCCCAATATTAGTTGTATGTAAATCGATTGATTGACAGACTGTTGTGAGAGCTATTTATCCATTTTAATGGTTACAAAGTTATAGAATGCACTCTGGATAATGTTTGAATGTTTAATGATTATTTATCATTATTGTTGAATATTTGCGATGTATGGAATCCATATGAATAAAATTATATGGTAATTGATTGAGTCTGAGACCAATTCAGAAATAACGAATAATTTAAAATAATATTCAGTGAAGAATCAAAACATGATTTTGATGTCCGATTTTGGATGGACACAAAATTATTGAAATATATAAAGCTGAGTTAAGTAGATATATGCCATTTTAACTCAAACGGAATTTTCTGCCGGTTTTATTCATTTTATAATGAATATCGAAAAAGAATTGATTTCAAAATCTGATATTTTGAAAATATTCATTTTAATATTTTAATGATATAGAATATTCAATTTTGATTTAAAATTGAAAATGAAGTTGAAATCGTTTTTAAAATTTATAAACGATTTTTAAAATACGTTTTAAATTGAGATCGACAATATATATTATATATATTTAAATAGCTTGAATAGAACGCTACGCGCGGCGACCGTTCGCGAATTTCAACTATTGACTTCAAATTGGCATAACGGGAGATCCGACCATCAAATTCTCCTAAAGTTGGAACCGTTGGGTTCGTATTGAAAAGAGCTTTCGAATGTTAATAAGAGATTTGAAATCTAATGGTTAGATTTTTAAGATATGTCCAAATCAATTTTGGAAAAGGTCGCTATGGATGCAGTTTGGTCGCCGTTATTGGAAACCGACTGTAAGGGCCTTAATAAATTGTTAAAAATATAGAAAAATCATGTAAAATCATAATGAATGATTTGGAAAGATTTTGGATGAAAAAAATCCAAGTTTGAAAAGATAAAAATATATTTTTGGTGATATGAACTAGTTATTAACTAGAATAATAATCCAGTGTTTTTAAATAAATAAATTGTATTTGTAAATGGTTTTTGAAATAACCAGAATTTTCCAGCATATGAATTGGAAAGGATGTAAATGGAAATAATCTTTTGAACATTTCGATATTGGATTTCCGTGGTTATACGGATATTGTTAAGGAATTTGGAAGATATAGATATCGTTATTCCCAATACGATATCCTTTACTTTCAGAATTTGATATTGAATATATGCCGATATAATTTCTATTTAGAGCCTTGTATTTAATATCAAATTGGATTCTGGGTTTGTCATGAATGGTGTCTTAAACAACACTGCTCCTAAAGCCAATTGAGAAAAGAATAAATCTTTTAATTAAGATTAATGAAGTTTTCCAATTATATTTATTAATTGGAATTAAATGGAAGATAATTTTGGATTTATCGTGAACAATGTTTTAAATGACATTTGTTCTTTAGTCCAATTAACATTGAAGATGTGATTTGGAATTTATAAATCTTTTTATTAAGATTTAATGGAAATTTTCCAAAGTAAAGTTTTCCAGTTTAATATATAAATTGGAATTGAATGGAATTCGATTTGGTAATAATCGAGATGAGCTTCTATAAAGGAAGACCATTACTATATATGGGATTTAAAAGGCTTTACCATTGTTCCATTTATATTATTAGTCTGATACGGAAATTTATATCAATTATATACATTGATCTTTTTTCCGCAAAGATTCCACATTTAATGGAAGTTGATTTGGGTTTATCGTGAACTGCTTTTAAATAACATTGGTTCTTTAACCCTGTTAAAGACAAGATTAATTTCTTAAAGTTAAATAATCATAAAGTAATGATTTTTGAGATTAAAACCAAGTTGGAATTTTAATAAATCATTAATCAGATTGAAATGAGAATGGGATAATTAAATTTATTTAATTCATGAAATGATCGAGAATGGAGTACCGCCAGTTTTACTCCATGCGATAGTTAAATCTTTAATTAGATTTGAACAGGAAATGGTAATTAAATTTACCGATAACACAATGGGTGTTAGATATGGTGTACTACCAGTTTTGCTCCATGGGAAACATGTGTCCAGGAATAACCAATCAGCTAAAGTAAGTATGGACCGGCCCTACCATTCATAGGGTTGCCCAGAGTGTGTAAACCTGAGGCATTTGCTAGAGTGTCTCGAATCGGGAGGAGCCATCCCTTGCCTCAACTCATAGATGGAAATCCAATTTCTAATACATGACTTTTCGGTTTTAGTTGTAAACCTATATTGAAACACCACACCTCCGTTAAGGTCACTCGCAAAGGGAATGCATTAACTTTGGTGAAGCATTTTTGGTGAAAGGCAAAGATAATTTACAAGACAAATATATAAACAGCGGAAAACTGAAAATCATTACATAAATAGTGTGGTTCAGTCAAAACATTACAAGCATTGTCTCAAAACCCAACATCTAAGTTATTACAACAAAACATCTGTCTTGATTTATACATAAAGAAGCATAAAAAAGTAGTAAAGCAGCATAAATCCCCAATAAAAGTGTAACCACAGCCATAGCCTAAGAAAAGAGAATCCAAGCAATACATCTACTTTCTTCAAGCAGGAAAAGGTCTGCACTAAGCTGAAGTATTCCCTCCCTGAGGACCTAGGGGGAAACAGAAGAAAAGATGGCGAAAGAAAATGGGTCAGGCATAAGCCTGGTAAGTCCAGTGATTATTCAGCATGTAAACATGTAAAAGGATCATGACATGAATAAAATGAACATAGGACAATACCATAGCAATAAGAAAACATAAGATAAGGCAAGATAAACTGAATATACAATCGCACTCATTTCCATTTCTCTGCACCTACTAATGAATGTTTCAACCACCATCATGTGTTCATAACAAAGTGACCCATTTCTCGACCGGCTTCAAATCGAATGCAATTATTACTGTCTCATTTGGCCTCGCTTGATTGTAGATACCTATGCTGGTTCCACCATAGAGCGTATCAATTCCTATGGTGGAAACCCGACACAAAATTCTAGATGCACAGTGTATACTACTCATGCCCAGTGCCTGCTTTATCCACTCCGGAGTACGTGCATGCCCATACTCCACCGGAGCCTACACTGTTGCATCACCCGCCGCTATTTTGACTGCTTATAATCAGCCCGATAATTGTTCCCTACCCTGCCTAGTTCAGGGTACCGTGATACATCTATGTGGGTTACTACTGAAATGGGTCCCCGTTACTAGGGTTTCCTAATCAACATGTTATAACGGTTAAGTGTTCTCAAATTTACCCAACCCCACCCATCTGTTTAATTAACATGTCGTATTGGTTAAGTGTTGCCTTAATTAACTTAACCCTACCATTTTTAGCATGCCTGTTCCTTAGCTTTAATTCATTCATTAAAGCATCAACCTCTCACATTAGATCTATATTGTTGTGGTCGCTGGATGTGCAGGGCGGTTCCGGGCAGTCTTACACCGTAACTCAATCTAACCTCGGGTTTTTGGGTCTTAATGCGCTAACCTCTCACATTAGATCTATATTGTTGTGGTTGATAGATGTGCTGGGCGGTTCCGAGCAGTCTTATTCCGCAATTCAATCTAACCTCGGGTTAGGCATGTTCATATTTAGCCGATTTACATATTTGTCATATGTGTCCAAGTTTATGTCTTTTTATGCCAATATTCCCCCAAGTGTAGCCAGTACAAGTTTTATGCCACAATCACATGTTATGCCCAAAATTTACTAAATAAAATTATACCCAATATTCCCCGCATTATAATCGCACGTACAACGAGATTCAATCTAAGTTTTGAATGAACTTAGTATTCACAAAAGCAAGTCAAAAGGGAAAAATAGAGAAGGAGCATAAGAATTGACATAAGGAAAAATAGGCATGTAAAGATGTACCCAATTCAAGAATCATGTTTCAATGTTATACATTAACAATATGTGTAGACAAGCTAAGCAATTTACACCATATGTATAAAGATTAGATAGAATTGGACTTAAGAGAATCACTAATTTTTATGTACAACATGATAAGTCCCACTATATAAATCATAATAATCTCATACGCATAGGATGTACAACATGATAGGTTCCATCATATAAATCACAGCAGTCTCATAGGAATGATAGGTTCCATTATGTCAATCCAACAGTCTCGTAGGCATGATAGGTTTTATTATGTCAGTCACAACGGTTTCATAGGCATGATAGGTTCTATTATGTTAGTCCAACAGTCTTATAGGCATGATAGGTGTCATTTCATTAATCACAATAGTCTCATAGGCATAAGGAATTTAGATTTGACAAAAGGATAGGCATGAATCAAAATTAGGCATCGTTCTAGATCCGATTATTAATGTCATGATTTCCATTAGATGTTTAAATCTAGATAATAACTGAACTTACAGAAAAAGGACGGATTTTGTATTCTGGGATCTGATTTCTGAATTTGTTTAGCTATCCTTTGATGTAGACATTTGATTTGAAGTTCTTTTAATCGATTACTAGTTTGGATTTGATTTTATAGTTTGGAGAAGATGAAGGAGGCTAGGCTAGCTTGTAGACGAACAACATGACAACACCATAGTTTTAGGGTTATGAGGTTAGGGTTTAGGTTTAGCTACGTATATATAGATGTCTAGGATTAATTCTAGATTTTAGACTAGTCTAGGAGAAATCAGAGCCATCAAACCAAAGAGATGTGTCATCCAGCCAACAATAGCACGACACATAAGCCCTAATACCTCATAAATTAGTCATCGGCCAATCACAGAAGGCCACATCAGCTCAGGGTTAAAAAAATCGTCATAGGAACTAGATCTCAAAGGGGTCGACTGCCCACAGGGGGGGTCGACACTTATATCGACACCCCTATAGGGGGGTCGACACCTCTGGGCGGGAATTTTCCCGCCCAGCTATTCTGACCGATTTTTGAATTTTTAACTGAATTTATTATTTAATTATTATTTTCTGTTTACACTAGAAATCATCTAACCTCCATAACTTCTTCATACGGAGTCCGATTCACGCAAACTCGGACTCTATCTCAAGAAGAATTCCGAGACGAACGTAATGGCGTAACCTGTTTCACCCAATTCTTCTTTTAAAAATTAAGTGTTCTAAGATTTGCTAATTTTAATATTCATAGAAAATTCGGGGTGTTATAGTCTCCCCTCCTTAAAGGATTTCGTCCCCGAAATCTCTAAGTTAAAAAGAGTGTGTCCTAACATCCAACATCCATTTACTCAACCATCAATCACAAGCATCCGTTGTCCTTAGAAGATTTTCTAATGTTTTCATGATCATATGCATAGTGTGTGTATATGTCCTAATCTAATGCAAAATCAGGCGGTCTACTGATTCGGTTGACCTCCTTGATGTGAATCATGTCAGTGCCATAAGCCATTATGTATGCATTTTTTCCTAATCGTATTTTGTAACTTCTACACGAGTGCACAATCATTTATACAAATGCAACGTCCACATGATAACACACCAAGTTTCAATTCATATATAAATACATATATGCATATGTAATATGAAAGAGACTGAGCCGATCTAGTACCACGAGCAACCACTTGCAACCATCAACCATAACATGTTTCAAATACATGTTTACATCCATTGGTTTCTACCTAAGGATCAAGAATAGGACCGAGGAGATATACTTAGAAGATAGATGCAAGCGTGCATAAACTTATGGAAAAAGAGATCAAGAATGTACCCTCAAAAAGATAAGGGTAGGTTGCGCGTATCTTGTCCTCAGTCTCCCACGTCGCGTCTTCCTCAGCATCACTCCATTGTACTTTAACTAGCTTGACCTCACGATTGCGTAGCTTTTTAACTTCTTTACCCAAGATACGAGTTGGAACTCCCCTCGCCGTTGCTTCTCGTTCCATATAACGACCCAAGGTTTTTGGCCCCGAAAATCGACATCAAACCACCATGTCGACTAATCAAGCATCGAAAACACTGGATTGTCATGAGAAAGAAATTAGAGGGTGAGAAAAGAAAGAAAGAATGTTAGAATAGAAGAAAGAAGAAAAACACATCATCAGAATCTCACAGCGGAATGAATGAAATATAATATCAACTACCTTTATACAAAAGAACAGTATATACATACCAATCATCAGAGTATAACATACAACTGCACAGAGATAACTTTATATATAACTAGTGGTGAAGCCGCCTGCTTCTAGCTCCTGAAACTCCAAGCAAACCTAACCTGGAAATACACTCGGTCTGATCCGAGCACATTTAGTTTAAAACAAAATACACCGGGTCAGTCTGGAGTACTATCAGTGATAAATTCACATAACACACACTCAACTTGTTTAACTTTGCAAAAATCCTTTCGAAATAAAAGAATAATAGTAAGACCAGTCCACACATAAACATGGACGGTTTTTACCTTACTATAACCCAAACCATTTTTGAAATCATACTTTGATCTGATATTATCATAATGTCTAAATACAAATAATTAGCAATCTAGAGGAACGCTTGCATCTCACGCTCCCTATATATAGTATACAAACCAAAACCGTGGGCGCTTATTGGATATTGGGTTCCAACTATGACAAGGTATGGGACCACCTTCCGAACGTGTATCTCCAGAGGCGAATACACTGGGTTCAACAAGAACTCTTGCAACCCGGCCCTTACATGACCGACCACTCATTTCGCTTGAGTGTATTGAATGTATATCACCGACGGTTGGGATCAGCAACCGCCTACCCGAAAAGGGACAACATTGATAGATTTAAGAAGCAAAAGGAATTTCTCTAGACAGGTGATCATACATCCTAATGGGAGCGACCCACATAGCCATGCTGCCTGCCCGATTTTTGTCATTTCCCGGTTGATGAGGCTTGAGGCTAGAATTCCTTTAAAACATCTGGCCACCATTAACTTTGAATGCCACATCGTCAGATCCGCCATATCACGCTTGATTGACGTCCACAAAAATACTCTAGTTTATTAGGCTAGAGAATAACCATTTCTCCGCCATAAACTATGGTACGTTTGGAGAAATCAACGCGTGCAATTCCTTTGGAAATACTCTATCAGACATCCGTCCATACAAGTCATCCAGGAACAGGATGAACCGAAGGTACTGTCCTACTGCATCTCATATAGGAATCATCCCATGGATCAGTAGCGAGAAGTCCTTGCAACCCGTGGATTTCAACCACGACAGAATCACAAATCAAAATAACTCTGGTTGCAAGCCAGAGAGATTTGACAAGTAGTTCTTCCGCTTACGAAGATCCACGGTCTTCGATTGCTCCATCTTCAATTACATCTTCACGTATAGTTGGTTGGAATGGTATTCGAATATAATTCGATCCCGGACTTTCCATACCAACAAGCGTATTGGTCTGGTTTGAAAGTCGGTGATTTAACTATCAAATAACAAATAGTGTGAATACAATGAGTTTGTTGATTCAGCACTTTACACAACTCGACCTCTTTTAAAATATATTTAACCAAATTCCCTTTTGACTAGCTTTGACTGATTTACTTTGATTAATTAACTCTAACTTGACTAACTCGACTTATTTAACTCGACTGGACTAACTAGACTTGATTACTCTTATTGATTAACTAATACTCGACTTAACTCCATTCGCTTGACTCTAGATCACAGCGATCACAATGGTTACGCCTGATTCCCTCTGGAAACATCCGACTGCCGTAGGCTATCTGCAGCCCTGCGAATTATGCTAGCAGTCGTACGAAATGGCAATTCCTACTGAATAACTATGATTGACTAACTCTAACTATATTCGATCAACTCTAATTGAATAACGAATATTCAATATAATTTGAAATCAATATTCTTGTTTCTTGAAACTAATATTGCAATATTATTTATTCCCAAAACTTTGCAGTAGAGTTTGATACACCTCGTATAGGGTAAAACAATTTCATCAACTTCACTCACTCCAAACTAATATTGTTCCTCGATAATAGTGAAGCCAACCATGTTGGGGTATTTTAGTTACCTCTCAGACCTTGATCAACCCGTTCTTATCTCGGAATAACATCAGTTTGTCACTTAACTATTAACATCTCAATTTTCCTCTTTTGGTTTCAAATCTAGTTTTATAAACCTTTTCTTACTTTGAAATCTTTGTTCGATAATCTCTTTAATCAATTCCCTTAATTAAGTAAGTCTTAATTTACAGCACACCTCTTAACTTTACAACCCTTACACCATCCAATCACTTCCGTGAATTCCAATTAAAAACCCATTTCTTAACTCCTTATTAATTAAAACAATAATTAACTTCAAATATTAACTATGTAAAAATATAGTTAACTTGGTTATTTATCAAAAATATGATAATGGTTACTCTTAAAAGCTGATTAAACAATACTTTTCTTTATAAATTCTTAACCAATCAAATACTTATTCTGAGGTTTAGTTAATCGAAGATTAACTAAAATTTAACACTAAACAATTCGGAAATCCCTTATTTATAGTTAATCAAAGATTAACTAATTATTTAGCACCACTCGCCAAATTTGAAGAACATTCAGAATCCAATTAATCCCATTATCGTCATCAGTTAAAAACAGTTGGTTTTGTCGACCTAACATCTCAGTTAACCATTAATTGAATTCTCTTGTCATTTCCCCTTTTTGAATTTATCAAATAACTTAATTAGTTTAAAAACCCTATTTAATTGTTTAAAAAAATTATTTCACCTTCCCAACCCGTAGGTAAATCTTCGGTTTCCTTTGTTTAATAACTGGTAAAATCCATTTAAATAATCCCTTTAAACTCAATTAAAAATAGATATTTATAAATTTCTATTTAATTCCTTATATACTTTAATTTGAACTTAAATTCGGTTATCAAATAAATTCTAATTTTAAAACTACGTCAATTTCCCGAACAGTCAACTAACGTTAGCCACAACACATTTTTAGACATTCATCGTCAATTACCAAATCAACATGGTCAGCAGATTTTTAGCACATCATGGATGAATATTATTCAACCATACAAACAAGTTTTAGTGTCAGTCAGGGTGAACAACTCATATATAAGCACAACAAACAAATATACAGTTTTATTTGAGGAATCCGGTCGGATCCCTCCAACCTGTCCTTCTCTGCATCACAGATATCAGTCGATAAAAATATACAAATTAAATAATTGATGGATTATAAATAACTGCAATGAATCAAGAATAGCAACCAATTTGCATCCATCGCATCCAATCAACCAATTTAAACTGTTAACTGAAAAATATATTTACTGTGAATGTACCACATCACAGGATTCTAGAAGGTGTGAGAATTAACTCACCAGAGTTTGTTCTAGTCGATGGTTGATGCGTTTGTTGCTTTTAATTTGAAACGAACGCTCAGAATTTGCTGAAATTTCAACTGTGTTAGATCGACTCCTAGTCAGTGCCATCGGATAGGTCTCGTCCCTGCGATCCCAACATATCCAGTTTCGTCAATTTTCGTTCACGTACGTAAAAGTTATTATGGTTTTAAGTTTGAATATATATATACGATTAATAACTAAGTTTAATTATTAATTAATTAAAACATTTCTTACCTTAATTACCGCTAATAACGGTTGCCACGTCAGCTTAAACTTCTCCCCTCCCCACGTGTTTACTTTTTCCTTTGCTCTTGAACCACAATCGTTCCTCCTTTCTTCTTCGGCCTTGAACAACACATGACTGAAACACCCACCATCGTCGATAGAGACCACCGGAACCCTTGGCTCCGACATCGCCAGAACTGCCTCGACGAGGCCTTCCAACGCCCGCCGGTCCCACTCCCCCTAGCGCCTCCTACCGCCGTGAATCAATAGATGAACGGAACCCACATTTTAGCCAATTTCTCCCCCCTCCGTTCACCTTAGGTGACCCAACCACCGCCAATCGCTGCTGCTCGCCACCTCCTACCAGTCCCCCTTCTGACCCGACACAAACTCCACCTCGAGCCGCCGGAAAATGGCCAAAACTGTTCACGACTTCAAAACCGAACGTAAAAATAACCACCTCCGTTCATCTTCCAATTTCGGCCACCACACACCATTACAGACCTCGAGACCACAGCCATTTGAAAGCACTTCCTTCCCTCTACAGAAGCCCTAAGGTCCCGAATCCTGAAATCGACCATACCTCTCGCAATCAAGCCAAAAACGAAAGTCATTTCCTGCCTTTGCTTGCGAAATCCGGCCACCATAGTCAGTGATACAACCCCAACTTTTGACTGAAGCTCCCTCTCCTCCTGATCTACGACTTTCCCTTTGGATCCCTTAGCAATTTCTTCCCGGATTTATAGATATAATTGTTTTTATGATTAGGGGCTTTTTCGCAAAATGTAAAGGTGGAATTTCTGGTTGGCTGGAAAATGAGATGGAAAAGGGTTTATATAGGTGTAATTTATATTAATTTAAATTGATGTGACGAACGATGTTGACTAACGATTTTTATTTCGCACCTATCGCTATTTCGATTGTTGTTTATTCGTTGCTGCGCTCATATACGAACCCCGTTCGAGACGCGACTGGACGGCATAATATTTTTTGACGATACGGTCCTAACGAAACTTGTTTCATCGAATTCCGAGTCCGTTTGCTCAAATAGCGTTCGTACACGCCCAAATAGATCGATTTATTTTACATTTTATTTTGCCAGGCTCACAGAATAACACCGATTGATGCGCCGTCTGAAAATTTAGCAATAATTTACTGTTACGGTTCCAACAAAATTTGTTTCGTCGAAAACAGAGGTCGTTTGAAAAATATCCCTTTTGAACTGGCCAAATTTGAATAAAATAACCCAATTTTAAAATATTTCAATATAAAATAAATTAAATACCGCAGTTGGTCATACACGACCAGAATTTGATAAATTACCAAGGAAAAATATCATAGGTTGAATTTCACGCCAAGTCGATACTCAAAATATTATAAACCCTTATTTTATATAAACGCAGCGCTATATATATACAGGGAATTCTGGCACTGTTTTTCTGAGAATTTGATTTGGACATAAAACAAAATCTACACGACGAAAACTCGATTTTCCTCTGTCATTGGAAAGATATTGTCAACTCGGTCCCGACGTTTCTTGTTTTGAGGAAATCCGACTTATTTTGAACCCGGTACGACCAATTAAAGTTCAAAACGCCAAATCGCGAACTGTCGCGCCGCTGCAGCTCGTTATTTAATTAAATTATAAACCATATATATTTAATCGTCATTTTGTAAGCGAATCGTCACTAATATTCCATCATAAACAATATTCGACCACTTTAAACTGCTTGATCCCAGTACATTTCAAATCCAACATTTTTCCAAATATTCTGGAAATTAAAATATTATTTATTTAAATAATATATTCCAAATAAATCGTTAAATTCGATTATTTAAATTCAAATCAATATTTTAAATAATTAAAATGTTTCAAATAAATGGCCAAAAACACGGGACGTTACATTCCACCTCTATTTTCTGTAGTATGCTTGGCTCCACAACTTTCGCAGACTCATGTAAGCACTTTCGTAGATAAGAGACATGAAAGACATTATATACTCCAGCCAATCTTTCAGGCAGCTCTACTTGTAAGCCATCTTCCTAATCCTCTCAATGATAGGAAATGGCCCTATAAATCTTGGTGCCAATTTTCCTACGGACCCAAAGAGAACGACATTCTTCAAAGGAGATACTTTAAGAAAAATTCTGTCTCCAACCTCAAACTCAAGGTCGTCCTTCTTTTATCAGCGTAGGACTTCTGTCTATCTTGTGCGGTCTTCATTCGTCTTCATATCAAGTCCACCTTCTCTGAAGTTTCTCTAATCATGTCAGGCCCAAGTACGAGCTTGTCTGTAGACTCCCACCAACAAGTTGGCAATCGGCACGGTCTTCCATATAAAGCCTCAAAGGGTGTCATGCCTATGGTGGCTTGGTAGCTATTGTTGTAGGCGAACTCCACCAAAAGAAGATGATCCTCCCATGTTCCTCCAAAGTCAAGAATGCACAATCTCAAAAGATCTTCTAATGCTCTGTTCACCCTTTCCGTTTGACCATCGGTTTGAGGGTGATAGGCAGTGCTCAAGCATAGTTGTGTGCCTACAACCTCTTGCAAACTCTTCCGAAACTCGCTCGTAAAGATAGGCACTACAAGAAAAATGATTTTTAACAGCATTGAAAAAATGTTGTCGTATCTTTTAACAGCGTTATTAAGAGTTTAACGACATGCTGTCGTAGATCTTAAAGATCTAACAAGGCATAATAAACGCTGTTAAAAAATGATTTAACAGCATTTACTAACTGCTGTAAATATCTTTCAACAACATCAATATAAACCTTTGGTCTGTTTACTTACTGTCTATACTTTTATAAATAACAACAATTATTTCATGCTATGTTAAATCTTCTATGTTTTTCCACAGCAGTACATTTGTGCAGCTATAACTTCTAACAGCACTTACATTGTACTATCACTAAATTATATTTAAATGCTAAATGTATGCTTCATTAAGATATTCAAACTAGCATCAGATAGCAATCATACAAATACAATTTAAATGATTCAGAAAAATTTATATCATTAAACATATCACGATGTACACAACATCAAAAACCCAATATTATATAAGTATCAAAAGTCAAATTTTTATAGCATACATACATCAAACATAAATACAATAAAAGCTTTACTATATAGAAAAAAGAGTGAGACGCTTGAATGCTGCGATAACTAGCTGATTTTTGCTCCAAAAATGTTTAGTCGGCTATAAGTGAAGAAATTCAGATTGTTAGCAATGAAATATAATAAAACATGAATCTGTAAAACTAAAAAACATAAAATAAGTACATTAATTACAAGCAATCAATATGTGATACATAAACCAAAAATAACTGCTTCATACTGTAAATAATATAAGTAGACATATGTGCATGCACTAGAAAACAAAAGGTTACAAAACTTTGGCTATTGAAGAAAAAAAGGGCAGCATAGAAGAAAAGACCAGCAGACCATATGTGGGCAACACGAAATAGACTGCATGAACCAAACCCTGAGCTGAAGTGAAGGCACTATGCTGCAATGGTTTGGTAGCAAAAACTCAGCATAAAGAAATTGCAAAATGAGGCAACTCCATAAAAAGGTGCAGAAGAACTAGACTCTACACTGGATTCTACAAAAAAAAAACTAGCATAAACTGTGACAGACAAAAAGATAAAATCTAGAGGCAGCATAACTGTGATAGGCAAAAAGATAAAATCTAGAGGCAGCATATACTGTGAATGGGGACAAAGGAAATACATGAGAAAATGGTCAACATGAGGACACAAAGGGGTGTATGAAACAAAGGCGTCACTACAGGTCTAAATATGTCAGGCCATACATCTTCTGTTATACTAGTGCATTTTGGATTAAGTAGAAACATTTTGACATATCATATGAAACTTCAACATAATTTTATATTTTTAAGTTTAGTTGTAGCTAAGATATGTATTATTTGCAGCCTGCATCAGTTACAAACCTGAGTAGACTATTTGAAAACTTTTTAAACTTGAAATAGTGATTGATTATCTATATAATAAGGACGTAGGTATCATCGAATTAAAAGAAGAAAATTATCTCTTTGCTTTCATGAGACTCAATAAAACTAATGTGGTTGATTTAATTAGTAACACTACTACTATTTCTTTTAAATGAATTTTAATGGGAAGCTCCATCTTAGTTAAATTTAGTTAATAAATTCTTTAGTAACTTAGTTAATTTACATATTTTTGATGAACTTGTTAAATTTTACAAAACTACATAAATTTTTATAAAAATTAGTCAACTTTACCAAATTAGGTTATTTTTAAAATTTTAGTTAATTTTATAAACTTGGTTAATTTGTTTAGTTTATTTAATTTTTATAAAATTTGTTAATATTGAGAAAGTCATTTAATTTCTATAAAACTTGGTTAACCTATTAAGTAATTATGTAACCTACTTCATTTTTACAATTTTGTTTAATTTTTATAAATTGGTTTAATTTTATAAAACTTGGTTAATATTTTGAAAACTATATGATCTTTAAAAAGATTGGTTAAATTTTATAAACATATTTCACTTAGTTAAAATTTACCATTAGTTAAGTTTCATAAACATTCAATTAACATGGTTAAAAAATTAATTATTATTTATAAATATAGTTTTTTCTTGATTTTTAAAACACTAAATTACTATTAAAAAGCATTGTCATTTCTTAAATTGGCTTAACTATTTGTTAATTATTTTAATAAGTTTATTAATTTCTTCTTTAAATTTAAAAAATAGCCATTTCTAAATATTTTTTACAAACTTATTTATTTCTTATATTAACTTAGTTATTTTTAAAAACCTTAATTATTTAGTTAACATAGTTTAATATCTAGGAAACTTAATCAATTCTTTGGTAACTTAGTTGAACTGTTAATAAAAATAGTTAATTTTGATAAACTTATTTAATTCTTATAAAATCAAGTTGAATTCTACATACTTTGTTTTAGTCCAACATTCATAAAACTCGATTAATTTTTGTAAAACTTAGTTAGATATTGCTAACTTGGTTATTATTATGAACTTGGTTTTTTTAATTAATTAATTTTTGTAAATTTAGTTATATTTATGAACTTACTTAAATTTTAGAGAACTTATTTAACTTCCATAAAATTTAGTTAATTTTCATAAATTAATTATTATTTTTATAAATAAGGTTAGCTTTTATAAATTTAGTTGATTTTTATAAAACTTCGTTAACTTCTTTAATTTTTTTCTAAAACTTAGTTAATTTTTTTTAATTGTATGAAGTTCTGTCCATATTTAGAAAACCATTGAATTTCTATATAACTTAGTTAAATTTTGAAACATCCACCTTTAAAAACTTGGAAAATTGTTAAAAGTTCCATAATTGTATTATTTTCACGTACATTTAAATTAACATTTTCAGCCTTTTTTGTGTCTTCAATGCTATTTAATGTAATATGAGAGCTATTGTAGAATTTAAGGAATTTTTTTCTTCAAATATGAGAAAAGAGGTAAAGGTTTGACCCGGTTCATTAATTACTAATTAGTGCAAAATCACTTGTGTGAGCATTAAATCAACAATTACCACTCTGTACCATATGTTCAAAATTCTAAGGAAACTTGAAAACTGCTTGGTCAAAGAAAAACTTTATACATGTATATAAAAGGTAAGGATCATTATAAACAAGGCATATACATAATGTCCCCACACCATAACGTGGAAAATGATACAGTGCCACACCTTATGGCTAGTATATGCAAGTCGATGAACTCATTCAAGTAACGAAAGATATAAAAATCAACAACAAAATTGATTGCTCACATTTCCATCATTTAAATTTGTGATTTTTCCAGCTTTTTAAGTACAGCTAAAGATTTTAAGTCACAAAAATTACAAGTGGTCCTTTTTGTATAACTAATTTAAAAATGTTACTGCATGTTTCAAGCAATTAGCATGAAATTATACTATAATTAAGATAAATTTGGACACCCAAAGCAATAGCTATTCATTTGAAAGTGAACTAATACATATATATTGTTTATCAGGAAAGTGGCATTTAGTATATTACTTCCGAGTGTGCCACTTTCCTGATACAAATTCAAGTATTTTATATTGTGTTTCTTCCCAGATACAAATTAGTGTCGTTCCCGATACAAATTTAAGTAATATATATTGTGTTACCTAAGCTTGAAAGTGAGCTGATACATATCTTAAGCAGAATTAATAAATTCTACAGGAACTTCCAAGTGTGCAGTCTCATACTAAATGCCACTTTCCTGTAAATTAATGCCACTATCCTGATACACAATATATACTGTGTAACCAAATATGACAGAAAAGTTTCCATATTTCATTACAAGATGAAAAGTTTCACCTACCAAATATGACATACCAAATATGATAGAAAATGATATAAAAATCAAATATGACAGAAAATTTTCCATAACTTAAAAATTACTTGCAAACTGACTCATACATGACAGACTTTCTAAAACTGTAGCCATTGCTTAAGAATTAGATGAACACGGTAGTACATCTGTGCTACTTAATTGTTAAAAATGCAAATAATTTGACTATACACACATGCTTTAGATTAGTGAGTTAATATTCCTAGCCGAGCTCATCTATATATTCAGTTGATTACTTTCCTCTTAGCATTTGATGAATTCTTACCTAGGCAGCTAGAGACAAAGTGGGTGCAATTTTGCTGTCTATTGGGCTTTGCTATAAAAGTCCTTCTGGGCTTGGACCTCGCTTAGGCATTAGGCGATGCTTACTGCCTAGCAATTTGCCTACGCATGCCTAATTCCACCTAGACAAGGTGTGCCATCTTTTGTAAGAATTGAACATGTATTTAGGCACTGGTTATGAATTAGTTAAGGTTTTATGATTAGTACTTGTATTGCATTTTTTCTTGTTGTTTCTTATACTAATTTTCAATAAAGTCTCCCTTTCATGATGCAGATCAATTCTGGAGGAAATACATAGCATTTTAATAAGTTTTAAGCCTTAAAAATATCCTATATGACAGTATATTTTTCATATTTGGTATGTGAAATTTTCTATAAATTTGTACCACTTTCCTGATACAAATTCAAGTAATATATATTGTGTTACCTAAACTTGAAAGCGAGCTGATACATATATTAAGCAGAATTAATAAACTCAACAGCAACTTCCAAGTGTGCAATCTCTTACTAAATGCTACTACTATAAGTGTTTCCAAACCTGAGCAACACTGCGGTGGAACTGGCTCGGACCTAGTTTTGTCAAATTTAGATCCACAAAGGCTTCTGTAAATTAGTGTCACGAAGAAGTGGCGCTGTACGAACAACGAAGGACTAAGGTACCAAGGGTTGTGATGTTAGCTTTTAGGACTTGGCCTCCGACTTCAATAATGTCTCAACTTATCAATAGGCCTCTGAAGCCGTGTTCTTCTACATCTGCAGCTTCTTTCATCATTGCCCTTATGAGTCCTAACAACATTCTCCAATAGATACTTCACTCCTAGGGAAATCCCTCCTCCTGTTTGACAACAAAACTGCAGAGCAATCATTCTAAACAAACAATTTGAGATCAACGTCAATATTTTCTTTTTAGGGTACCATTTACAGTTCACAGCTTCAGGGCTCACTATCACTACATAGTTGTTATAGTTAGCCTGCAAGATATTGTTCGCCAAATCGAGGGAGATGATGCCAGCACTGCAACCCATATCACCAAGGTTATAACTAAATATGTTTCCTCTCATCTTGTAATGATTAACAATCACGGTTGATAGAAACGCAGTGGGATTGAATAGACTTCAGTTGATGATAAAATCCTTACATCTTTAGGGCTTACTCTATATTTTTCAAAGATCTCATCCAGTGCTGCAGATGTGTATCTCAACCTTCTACCATCCAATGACGTATATTCTTTATTTTTCTTCTAGAACTTGCAAACATAACTTGCAATATTATACAATAACATGATAATAATAAATACAGTGTTTTTAGATGCATTCAAAGACAAAATAAATTACCTTGAACGGCAGAATCAACAAAAAATTCTTTACTGGTGAGCGAACTCGAAATCAGATTTATGCTCTCGTGTTTGTTAATGATTGATTCCAGTGGCTCTAGGGATCAGGTGGTTTCCACTAGTGGATTCAAGGTATTTTAGGGCTCAAGTGAACTGGGTATTCTACAAAAAATTAGAGGATGAATGAAATTCCATAGGAGACTTCATCTCCATTTTCGATTTTGATTAGATTTAAATTTAGGAGGAGGATTAGTATTAGGTTTTTTCTCATTTTGCGCCCTATGAACATGAAAGGAAGGAAGGCGGCAAAGTTACCACGTAATGAAAAAAATAAGAAGGTTTTGTATAAACAGCGTTCATGTTTTTAACTTATATCTTTCGAAATGCCTTTATCAGCACTCAATCGAAAAACGTTGACCATCAATGCTGAGAAAGCTGCGTTTTCTTATAGTGAGGATCTCGATCACTTACTATGCTAGAGGGTATCCACGCAGTCGAACCACCTCCTTAAGACAAATGGATGCTAACAATGAGGCAGTCCTACTCTTAACAGGTATAAAGTGAGTGCTTTTAGTGAGCCCGTCCACTATTACCCAAATATTGGTATTGCCCCTTCTTGACCTAGGCAACCCATCAATGAAGTCCATCGAAATGTTATCCTAATTCCACTATGGGACCTCTAGGGGATGAAGCAGACCACCAGGCTTCTTCTGCTTTGCCTTGACTTGCTGGCATATCAAGCATTTAGAGACAACTCAGCTGCATCCTTCTTCATGCCATTCCAGAAGAAAACCCTTTTTATGCCTTTAGACATCTTGTCCCCACCTGGGTGTATGGTCAACATAGAATGGTGCGCTTCTTCGAGAACGGTTTTCACTAAATCCCTTGCTTGTGGGACACATAGTCTTCCATCCCGTCTCAACCAACCCTTGTCATTGATGAAGTATCTATTGAGGTGACTAGAAGTCTCACCTCTGATTAGCTTATCCATCACATCAACTAGCCAAGGGTCTTCACGTTGCGCGATTCCTATTGAATCCAAAAGAGTAGGCCACACCTCTAGCGATGCTAACAAACCAGGTACAAATTCAAAGGAGGGTCTAAAGTCAAAGTTTGCTATGTACTCCAAGCTTTGCCTTTTATAAAGAGAGGACTTAAGGTCAGCTTTTTCCTACTTAAGGCGTCTGCTACCACATTGCCCTTGCAAGGGGTATAAGCAATCTCAAAATCGTATGAGGCAAGAAATTCCATCCACCTTTGTTGTCTTAAGTTAAAATCTTTCTATGAGAAAATGTACTTTAATGATTTATGGTCAGTAAATAGTTCAAACCTTTCTCCTAGCAGGTAATGACGCCATGACTTAAGAGCGAAAACAATGGCAGCTAGTTTTAAATCATGAGTTGGGTAGTTTTTCTCATGTACCTTCAACTGCCTTCCTCTATAACAAACTACTCTGCCCTCTTGCATCAAGACAGCGCCCAATCATGTACCGCATGCGTCTGTGTATACTGTAAACTTCTTACTTCCATCAGGCAATGTCAGAACCGAAGCTGTTGTTAGAGCCCTTTTCAATCGTTGGAAAGAAACATCACAATCCAAATCCCAGGAAAAAGTTAGGTTCTTCTTTGTCGCCCTAGTAAGTGGGGCTGAGATTTTTGCAAAGTCCTTAATGAACTTTTTGTAAAAGCCCGCTAGCCCGAGAAAACTTCATACTTCGGTTGCATTCCGTGGAATCTTCCAATCTTGCACCGCAACTACTTTTGCGGGGTCCACAGCTATTCCTTCTTTGGACACCATATTTCCAAGAAACCTTGCTTCATCTCTCCAAACATGGCATTTGGAGAATTTTGCTTTCAGCTGATGTGCATGAAGAGTATCCATGACTTCCCTTAAATTCAGGGCATGTTCTTCCTCACTCTTTGGGAAAATCAAAATGTCGTCCACGAAGACCACTACAAATTTATCAAGGAACTCTCTGAACACCCCACTCATCAAGTCTACGAAATAGGCAGGTGCGTTCGTCAAGCCGAAAGGCATGACAAGCCATTCAAAGAAACCGCCCGGGGTCGTGATCGCGGTCTTATCTATGTTGTCTTCGGCCACTCTTAGCTGATGAAATCCGGTGGCCAAATCTAGTTAGGAGAAAACCGAGGCACCTACGGGCTGGTCGAACAAGTCGTCTATTCTAGGAAGTGGGTGCCTATTCTTCTTGGTCAGCTTGTTTAGCTCCCTATAGTCCACGCACAGACAAAGTGAACCATCCGCTTTGGTTGCAAACACCACTGGAGCACCCCATTCAGAAATACTCCGCCTTATGAACCCCTTTTCGAGCAACTCTTTAACATGCTTGCTGAGCTCTTTTCTTTCCGTTGGAGCCATGTGTCTAATAGGTAAAGCAATAGGTTTTGCATTATCAACAAGGTATATGCGGAAGTCTATCTCTCGCTTCGGAGGTACACCCTTCACCTCTTTAAAGATATCCGAGTATTCATGAACCACTCTAACAGATTGCAAGTTTTCAACAGATGCATCAAGAGATTCTAAATAGCTAAGCATACCAGAATTCATGGGATTACAAGAGATTTCGAGAGTGTTACCAAGGCGAGTCATAAGTCTAACCACTCTCTTTTCACAATCGAGGATGGCACCATTACTGGATAACCAATCCATGCCTAGAATCAACCCATAGCCCGTGAATCCCAAAACATAAGCACTACATCTAAACCTGACGCTTAGTATAGAAATTTCCAAATCCAAACAAATCATGGACAAATAAGCCGAGCCCTTAATTGGATTTGAAACAACCATGGGATCATCTACTATACTGGTATCTAGGTGCAGAGATTCAACTAAAGCAGTGGATATAAAAGAGTGCGATGCTCCAAAATCAAAAAGAGTACGAACTGGATGATCAAAAAGATAAACTAAACTTTCAACAGAAATATTTCTACCTCTTTCTTGCGGAGGTGAAATGAGAGCATGAATCTGCCCTCCAGAAGTAGATCCAGTCCTCTGCCCTTGCCCTTGCCTTTTTAGGCAATCCTTAGTCATATGTCCTGTCTTGCCGCATTGAAAGCAACCACCCATCTTCCTCTTCTTCTTTCTGCAGTCCTTAATCAGATGTCTAGGTATGCCACAAAATTTACACTTCCTCTTGTCACGGGGTTTGTTATTCTTCTCGCCTTTCTTGGAATCTGTCTTCTTATTCTGCGATCCCTCCACTTTCTTGTCCAGAGGTTCTTCCACATTTGTCCCTTTCTTACCATCCTTGTCTTCCTCCTGTAACAGTGTCATGTCCACCAGCCTCTCAAAAGTCGCACCCATAGGTATATGGACATAGCTAGGTTGTACAGTGGCTCATTTAACCCTTTAACGAATCGGAGAGCCTTTTTATGTGGAGTGTTTACTAACTCCAGTCCGAATCTAGCCAGCTGGTTGAATTGGTTGACATATTCCTTAGCCGATAGGCTTCCCTGTTTGAGTGCTAAGAACTTCTCCATCTGTAGGCTTTGTTCAGCTTGCGAGTGGATCTTCATTTCAATTCTCATCCTGAAATCCTCCCAAGTTTCAACTGGTCTCTCAGCATTAGTAACTTCCCACCAGTAAGAGGCTTCGTCCTTAAGTAACCATACAGCCAATTGTATCTTCTACCTATCGTCCACTTCGGAGATAACAAACAAATCTTCTATTTCCTTGAGCCAGTTTCTTGCTTTCACAAATGACTCAGTCCCATTAAAATTCTTTCTGCTCATAGCTCGAAAGTCTCTACATATCTTCGAGAAAGCATTCACACGCGGAGGAGGAGGAGGAGGAGGAACGGCTGCAATGGGGGGAGGAGGAACGTCGGCTGGGGCTACGCCATTAGCCCTAGCTTCCAGATACCTTCTGAACTAGCCATATATCGGTACACCCTCGGGAAGATTAAGATTCCTAGACATGCTCAAACGAAAAGAAAAGGTTCAAAACAAAGGATTGAAAGATAGTGCATATGGCTTTAGGGATTATGCCTTTGAAATAAAACAACAATTTTCTTGAAAATGCTTCTTTAAACTTCTTTTTTTTCTTTGAAAAATAGTTTTCAAATTTTTTTACCTGATCTGGTAAACCATCGCTTTGATACCAAATGAAACACCACACCTCCGTTAAGGTCACTCACAAAGGGAATGCATTAACTTTGGTGAAGCATTTTAGGTAAAAGGCACAGATAATTTACAAGCAGATATATAAACAGCGGAAAACTGAAAATCATTTCACAAATAGCGTGGTTCAGTCAAAACATTACAAGCATTGTCTCAAAACCCAACTTCTAAGTTATTACAACAAAACATCTGTCTTGATTTAAAACTCCAAGTACATAAAGAAGCATAAAACAGTAGTAAAGCAGTATAAATCCGTAATAAAAGTGTAACCACAGCCATAGCCCAAGAAAAGAGAATCCAAGCAATAAGGTCTGCACTAAGCTAAAGTATTCCCTCCCTGAGGACCTGGGGTGGAAACGAAAGAAAAAAAGGCGAGAGAAAACGGGTCAGACATAAGCCTGGTAAGTCCAGTGATTATTCAGCATGCAAACAGGTAAAAGGATCATGACATGAATAAACTGAACATAGGACAATACCATAGCAATAAGATAACATAAAATAAGGCAAGATAAACTGAATATACTATCGCACTCATTTCCATTTCTCTGCACCTGCTATCGAATGTTTCAACTATCATCATGTGTTCATAATAAAGTGACCCCTTTCCCAACCGTCTTCTACTCACATGCAATTATTACTTGCGTCATTCGGCCCCGCTTGATTGTAGATACCTGTGATGGTCCCACCATAGGGTGTATCAATTCCTATGGTGGCAATCCGACACAAAATTCTAGATGCACAGTGTATACTACTGATGCCCAGTGCCTGCTTTATCCACTCCGGAGTACGTGCACGCTCATACTCCGCCGGAACCTACATTGTTGCACCGCCTGCCGCTATTTTGACCGCTTATAATCAGCCCAGTAATCGTGCCCCACCCTGCCTGGTTCAGGGTACCGTGATGCACCTATGTGGGTTACTACTGAAATGGGTCCCCGTTACTAGGATTTCTTAATCAACATGTCATTACGGTTAAGTGTTCTCAAATTTACCTAAGCTCACTCATATGTTTAATTAGCATGTTGTATTGGTTAAGTGTTGCCTTAATTAACTTAACCCTACCATTCTTAGTCTGTCCATTCCTTATCTTTAATTCATTCATTAAAGCACCAACCTCTCACATTAGATCTATATTGTTGTGATCGCTGGATGTGTCGGGCGGTTCCGGGCGGTCTTACAGCGCAACTCAATCTAACCTCGTGTTTTTGGGGCTTAATGCGCTAACCTCTCACATTAGATCTATATTGTTGCGGTTGCTGGATGTGTCGGGCGGTTCCGGGCAGTCTTACACCGCAACTCAATCTAACCTTAGGTTAGGCATGTTAATATTTAGTCGATTTGCATATTTGTCATATATGTCGAAGTTTATGTCTTTTTATGCCAATATTCCCCCAAGTGTAGTCAGTACAAGTTTTATGCCACATTCACATGCTATGCCCAAAATTTACTAAATAAAATTATACCCAATTTTCCATGCGTTATAGTCGCACGTACAACGAGATTCAATTTAAGTTCTGAATGAACTTAGTATTCACAAAAGCAAGTAAAAAGGGAAAAATAGAGAAGGAGCATAAGAATTGACATAAGGAAAAATAGGCATGTAAAGATGTACCCAATTCAATAATCATGTTTCAATGTTGTACATTAACAATATGTGTAGATAAGCTAAGCAATTTACACCATAGGTATAAAGATTAGATAGAATTGGACTTAAGAGAATCACTAATTTTTATGTACAACATGATAAGTCCCATTATATAAATCACAATAGTCTCATACACATAGGATGTACAACATGATGGGTTCCATCATACAAATCACAACAGTCTCATAGGCATAATAGGTTCCATTATGTCAATCCAACAATCTCATAGGCAAGATAGGTTTTATTATGTCAGTCACAACTGTCTCATAGGCATGATTGGTTCTATTATGTCAGTCCAACAGTCTTATAGGCATGATTGGTGTCATTTCATCAATCACAATAGTCTCATAGGCATAAGCAATTTAGATTTGACAAAAGGATAGGCATGAATCAGAATTAGGCATCGTTCTAGATCCGATTATTACAGTCATGATTTCTATTAGATGTTTAAATCTAAATAACAATTGAACTTACAGAAAAAGGACGGATCTTGTATTATAGGATCTGATTTCTGGATTTGTTTAGCTATCCTTTGATGTAGACGTTTGATTTGAAGTTCTTTTAATCGATTACAAGTTTGGATTTGATTTTCTAGTTTGGAGAAGATGAAGGAGGCTAGACTAGCTTGTAGACGAACAACATGACGGCACCATAGTTTTAGGGTAATGAGGTTAGGGTTTAGGTTTAGCTATGTATATATAGATGTCTAAGATTAATTCTAGCCTTTAGATTAGTCTAGGAGAAATCAGAGCCATCAAACCAAAGAGATGTGTCATCCAGCCAACCATGGCACGACACATAAGCCCTAATACCTCAGAATTTAGTCATTGGCTAATCTGAGAAGGCCACATAAGCTCAAGGTTAAAAAAATCGTCACAGGAACTGTATCTCAAAGGGGTTGACTCTCGACGAGGGGGTACACCTATGTTGATTCCCCTTGGGGGGTCGACACCCCTGGGCGGGAATTTTTCCGCCCAGCTATTCTGACCGATTTTTGAATTTTTAATTGAATTTATTATTTAATTATTATTATTTTTTTACACTAGAAATATTTTAACCTCCATAACTTCTTCATACGGAGTCCGATTCACGCAAACTCGGACTCTACCTCAAGCAGAATTCCGAGACGAACGCAACGACATAACCCGTTTCACCCAATTCTTCTTTTAAAAATTAAGTGTTCTTAGATTTGTTAATTTTAATATTCACAGAAAATACAGGGTGTTACATATATGGCGACATAGTAGGATGGGGTACTATGCCGTCTATGATTGATACATTTATATTTGAAGTTGATTTCTTCACTTATAGTAATAATAAAAGAGAAATTTCACGTACCAAGCATATTTGGCCATTATAAGGTAAAACTCTATCCTTCAGCTTGCATCGCATTATATGATGGGACTTAAGTCTTATAATGGCTTCATTTTTCCTTTTTAGCATTGCGTGGTTTGTTTATGGTGTTCTTAGGAGGAAACCTGTTTCATGTTATATGGTGTGGTCACTTAATTTACCCAACTTTAAAATAAAGTTAATAACTGTTTTAGTTCTCACACTAGTCTCATGACTGACTCAGAGTTTATTGTTTTAACCTAAACTCTGGGTTCCATATTTTCCACACGGGCAACTAGTAGTTTTGGTTTTCGCAGATGTTTCTTTTCACAAGATCCTGGATTACAACTAGAGGTATATTCGAAAAGCTCTGTATCCATGTATTTCTTTCAGTTGTGTTAGTTGATGTATTTCCGCTACGCATTGTATTTTTACATTTTAAATTTCCGCTGCTATGTATTTTAAACCTTTGATATTTCTGTTTTCTGTTATGTAATATTTATTCATACTCTGATTTATTCTTGCACTCTTATGTAAATTGTTGTAGTAGAAATGAAATGTTCTACTGATTGTTTCTGATGCGTCATGTTCTCAAAGAAATCCGGACTCCTCTGTCCCTTAGGGGATCGGGGAAGTTTGGATCATCTCAGTTTGGTATCAGAGCTTTGGTTTACAAATCTCGAGAATAAGACACATTAGAACTGAACGAAAGAATTCATCAGAGATAAGATTAGTAATATCCTATAAGAATGACTCGTTAGAGATAGGGCTAGTAATGCCCTAGAATGAGTTTGAAGAGTGATTACTTACTTAAAAAATGAAAATGAATTTAGTTTTGAAAATTATATCTTATTATACGTATTTGAGTATTTTATTTTATATTGAATTTGGACTATCGCGTATAAGGAGATTTTTTAATATACGTCTGATCCATGTGTATTCGAAGTCTCAAATATGTTGGATAGATATAGAATCACAATCTAGTCGCTCGGAGATGATTCTGATGATGTGGCCACATCATCAGCATTTTTGTTCGAGTTTCGAAAGTAGGATATCTATATATTTCCAATTGACTAGTGTGAGAACCAAAAACTTAGTTAGAATTTATTGTTTATGATTTGGCATTGAAATCGGGTTTTTGAGTATATATAAAAAGTTAACCAATTAATTGATTGCTGGTTGTGTTGTGTAATTATTAATTTAACTAATAAAATTATTGGAAGGATGATTAATTTAACCAATATGAGAATGAATGTTAAATTAAACCAAACCAAATATAATATAGAGTTGAATAAAATTTGAATTAGATTTATATATTAGATAGATATGAATATATATATATATACACACATGCTGAGCAGGTTATGGATTTACTGTTGAGTAGAGAAATATATTGCGTGCCTGACAAACAGGTGCACCTTAATGAGTTGGTTGCACAATTTTATTTATTTTATAAACTACTATGAGTGTTTTTGGATGCGTTGTGATGGTTATTCTGTGTGAAATTTAAACCCACGCCATAGGATAACAATAAATAAATTATGAAGTAGACTGCATAGCATACATCATGAAGACAGCATATCATATCATATTTCATATATACATTTGGTGCTTATATGACGAGGTTTGGATTACCATACGAGTGAGATGCTTGTATAGTGATGAATGAATTACAGGTTGAACAGAAGACTGATTATGGACTTAATAAACATGTAATGGTGCTCGGGGCAGGATATAATAAAAACCCTACACAGGTCTGGAGATGACAAAAATTCATGTCTCCCTTGTTTTTAATTAAGGCACATGGATTATTATATTTTCAATACTGGGGCAACGTATGAGATTTCGACTTTTTACACATCTCCCTTAGGCATAGATAAGTTACAAAAATTATGTATGATTTTTATTGATTTATTGGGTGCCTAATACGGCCCAATAAATTTTTCAAACCCTCCCTGTACAAAGGAGGTTATAGAGAATTTTTTCGAAAATTTAGGGTGTTAGCCAAATTTTTGAGAAATTAGAAAGTTCTTAAAAACTGAAAAGTTGAAGAACTCAAGCCAGAATGAAAGTTGAGTTGGTTAGTTAAACAACTTTCAGCTCCGTTCCATTTCGAGGATGAAAAGATTTTAAGTAGGGGAGAATGTAACAACCCGGAATTTTTGAACTAATTTAAAATTTTTATTTTAGCTATTTTAGTCGGTTTGGAATATTTAAAATGATTTATTCTAAATAATAATGACTAAATATTTATTTAAACCGAAGTTAGAATGTATAAATTTATTTTAATTATAAAACGAGCTTGAAATGGCATGGTAATTTGAAAATTCGATTTTTAATTTCAAATGAATGCACATAATTCAATATAAATCAGAATTGGACGAAACAAGAAACGTTGGAATTTATTTAACTATATCTTTCTAACGAATGTAAGAAACTGATATTTCACTATATAAATCGTATGTTATGTCCAGTTTAAAATTTAGAATAGTCGTTATGGAATTTATATATATTTGTAATGTATATATAGCCCTTAAAAATAGCCATTTTGCAAACGACCTCCATTTTTGATGAAACCACCTTTGTTGGATCTAGAATGTCAAATTATTGTTAGGTTTCAAATTTCATTATTTTTGGAATTAATATGTGAGCGTGGTAAATTTAAACGTATTTTGTAATTTCAGTTTGGATTTAATCGACTGGAAAATGGCCATTTGTCAAACGGTCTCCAAATTCGAAGAAATTAATTTTGTTAGGACCATATCGTTAAAACATAGATAGATTTAATTTTTCTGTAATTTTTGGAGTCGGTATGTGGCCCCAGTAAATTAAAATGTTCGTTGGAATTCAATATTGACCATTATATTAATTTATATTTTAATTTTCATTAAAACTGATCGAAACAGTCGAATTGGCTTATGAAACATATCTCGTTGTATTCGAGATAGGGGTATTTGGTAGGAATTACAGTCATTGGGTTTGATTTGGAGTTCGGGAATTAAACAAGATATTTTCGAATTAAAATAATAACAATATATATATATTAATTAAAACCCTAGCTCCTCATTAATTATCCACGTCGTCAGCTCCAAAAACGAACGGTGAAAAATAGCTCCGAATTTCCCGTCCAAATTACTTTAAATCCACACAATGAAATCCAAACATTATTGAACGAAAATTAAAGAGGAAAGTGAGATCTTTAAATCCATATAAGCTTGATCAATTATCGTTGTGTATTATGGTCGATTTTTGGGCTCAAGGAGCCACCGTTCGAAGTGGATTCCGGCGCGATGCGGCTGCGAGCTCGATGGCGGTGAGGGCGCTGAAAGAGGATGCGGCGGGCTTCGACGTGGTCCCCTCCGATCTGGGTGCAGGCGATCGTGGCAGTGGCAAAATCGAGACCTACGTTTGGAGCATGGGTCGGCCTGAAAATTTTGAACGAGGAAGAAGGTTTAGTCAACCTTAATTAATTCGCTAATGATGATTAAATTATTCGAGGTAGAAAATGCTATATCGTTTTCATATGAGGTTGAAATCTGATGATTTCGGTTGAGTTGCAATCGTGACGACGAGATCTACAACATGGGACTGACTAGAACAGAAACAGAGCATATTGGATTTTTAGCTAAATTAAATGCGCATTTAATTTAGTTTGGAAATAAAATCCTTCATTAAAGACTGACGGAGTGGAAACCAAAGTGAGAACTCTCTCACTTAATTATTTTGGTTCTGATATTATTGTATTCATATTTATAAAAATAAATAAATTGTTGTTGTTGATTTTTATCTGTTGCATGTGACATTGCTTGAGTTCAACATATGAACTATTCACGACTCATTTGCACAAGAAGCGTTGTTTGAATATACGACACTCGTATTTCAAACAATGTGGATAGGCACTTTGTGGTTGTTGAAATGAGATGTAAATATCTATTTATAAGTTAAATAGTGAAAATTAGTTAAGTGGAAAAATAATTCAAACCGAATTAGAATTGAATAAATTTATTAACCAATGATTTATTTAAATTGACTGTTGTCGTTTGAAAACTCCACACGGGTATTGGGATGATATTTGACATACGCTAATCCTAATATTTAGTTGTATGTAAATCGATTGATTGACAAACTGTTGTGAGCGTTATTTATTCATTTTAATGCTTATACAGTTATTGAATGCACTCTGGATGATGTTTGAATGTTTAATGATTATTTATCATTATTGTTGAATATTTACGATGTATGGAATCCATATAAATAAAATTATATGATAATCGATTGAGTCTGATTCCAATTCAGAAATAACAAATATTTTAAAATAATATTCAGTGAAGAATCCAAACATGATTTTGATGTCCGATTTTGGATGGACACAAAAATATTGAAATATATAAAACCAAGTTAAGTAGATATACGCCATTTTAACTTGAACGGAATTTTCTATCGATTTTATTCATTTTATAATCAATATCGGAAAGAATTGATTTCAAAATCTGATAATTTGAAATTATTATAGAATATTCAATTTTGATTTAAAATTGAAAATGAAGTTGAAATCGTTTTTAAATGAATTTATAACAATTTATAAAATATGTTTTAAATGGAAATCGACGATATATATGTTATATATATTTAAATGGCTTGTATAGAATGCGCCGCTCAGCGACCGTTCGCGAATTTCAACGATCAACTTCAAATTGGCATAACGGGAGATCTGACCGCAACGACCCGTAGTCTACGTATCAGAGGATCGTAGAATATTTATTTTATTTTCATACGAAGTCATATGGTCATGTAACTTTGGGAAACGAGTATTGAGGTCATTTCTCATGTTCCTGATTTTTGTCGAATTTCAAATGACCGTTTTGCCCCTAGCGAATCTTGTTTCGCCTATAACTTTTGATTGTAAGGAGTTGTACCTGAAATAACTTCTGTTGGATTCGAATGATGGTTTACCTTTTCGTAGAGTGGTTACATAAATCAAACGGACTTACCGTTTGGGAGATATGGCTGAAACAAGGTTTGTAAGGTGAAAAATTGCTTAAGCGGGCTTAATAGGGTAATTAGTGAAATGAGTTGGGAAACCATCTCATTACATTTTCTTAGCCGCCACTTTCATTTCTTCAAACCTAGTAATGGCCTCCACCTTCTAAACTACCTCCTAATCACTTTATAATCCAAGATTAAGCTAACCAACATCAAATCAAGGCAAATTAACATCAAATTGGAGGTAGAGCTGCTGTGTTGCATCGGGATTCGAACCAAATCAGAGATATTTTCAGATCAGAGATTTATTTGTGGCTAAGGTGAGTGATTTGCACTTTTATTCACTAATTACGACTAATTTGGGGTGACTAGTGATAATTAGCGAAATTATGACTCAAAAAAATATGGAAAAATATGCGTAAATTCTAAAATATTATTTTATTCCTCTGTTAGAAATTTGGGTTAATTTGGATTAAGTTTGCTAATCCAATTGCTAGATATAGTTAAACATGATTAAGGGAAAAACATGGGTTTTCGGCATGTTTGATCCATATTGACATGTTAAATTGTTGTCTTGGCGTTTGTGATTGATTATACATGTTATAACTACTAATTGGAATGCTTCATGATTGTTTAGCAAAGTTAGAATAGTCGAAAATGCCATCGTATGGCATAAATAACTTGCTGGAAAGTTGCAGGAAATAGTACAGGACCCCACTCTAAACCAGGGTACAACGACCCGACCCCATATCCGACCCAACTCACGAATGAAGACCATGAATCGGCCTACACCACTCGTGAAGCACCCGAACCGATGGCATCTTGAAACCACGAGCCACTGCCACCACAAGTCAGGAACCAGAGGACAGATCACGAGTCGAGCCGCCTGCTCATCATGAACCGACATCATCGAGCTGCCCTGGATGGAGACTCACGAATCGAGCTGGAGCATCACGACCCAGATGCTCATCACGAAACGACTACCTCGAACGGAAGGGAGAGTGAACCGAGCTGGAGGAGACCAAAACCCGAGATGCAAAGGAAGTCCAAATGGGAGGTTATTACTCAAGATCCAGATGGGAACCGGCGAGTTAACTTCATGAGTTGGGCTTTGCTGCGGGACATGTGCAAAGGGGTTATCAATATCTATAGCTTTGGTTCACCACTAAGAGACGGGTTATTAGCTATGGATGAGTGCTGTAGAGCCGTCATGACTCCAAAGGGGCATAGTGATCATAGCATGGCTATGGATCAGTGCAATGAGGCCCTTAGGACCCCTAAGGGCAAAGTGATTGTAGCAAAGGATTAGTGGCTATGGACCAGCGCAATGGGGTCATTAAGACTCTCAAGGTCAAGTGGTCGTAGCAAAGGATTTGGTGATCAAAGTGGTGGATATCATATGCTTTATGCACTGAACGAGAGATGTGAGGATGAAAGTCATGTTTGATGTTTGCTATCACCATGACATGTGCACTTCCACTTTACACTTTATGTTAGTGTTACCTTAGAGTACGGTACATCTTGTTGTGCTAACTCTGTGGCTGCAGGTCCAGGTTCAGGTATGATTATTTATACTTGTTATTGTTCTGTTTTGCTGCTATCGCTCATACCAAAATTTTGTCTGACACAAAGTTTTATGTCTCTTTTTCTTACTCTGGGCGCTCCTAAACGAGCAGACTAGAGACATGTAAGGTGGTATGCACTAATAGCTGTCCGGAGATGAGCAGGAGGCTTCCACGTACTATTTACATATATTCTCTCTGTGTTGTTGATGGTCACTGCTTTGGGCATTAGTAGTGTACCTTTTCCATTTTTCTTTAGAGACAGTATTTTGAAGTTGTAATAATGATGGATTGGATCATAAGCTGTATTTTGGATTCCGCTGCTATAATGATTTAGTTTTCAGCTTATACACTGTCTCGCCTGTTTTATGTAAAATTATGTTGTTATTATATTTTATTCCATGCGCTATGAGACATACCACAAGTTCTTTTGTGATTCATAGTTCTACACCCTTTTCCTTTGATGACCGTCCCGTGCTATTTGGGCATTAGCACAACGCATTTCAGGGAAATGTCGGCTGGTCCGGGGGGGCCGTCACACCGACTGTCGGATTCTCCTAAAACCAGAACCATTGGGTTCGTATTGAAAAGAACTTTCAGATGATATAAGATATTTGAAATCTAATGGTTATATTTTAAAATATATCCAAATCAATTTCGAAAAAGGTAGCTATGGATGCAGTTCGGTGGTCGTTATTGGAAATCAACTGTAAGGGCCTTAATGAAATTACCAAAAATATGGAAAAATCATGTAAAATCATAATGAATGATTTGGAAAGATTTTGGATGAAAAAATCCAAGTTTGAAAAGATTAAAATATATTTTTATCGAAATGAACTAGTTATTAACTAGAATAATAATCCAATGTGTAAATAAATTGGATTTGTAAATGGTTATTGAAATAACCAGAATTTTCCAGCATATGAATTGGAAAGGTTGTAAATGGAAATAATCTTTGGAATATTTCGATATTGTATTTCCGTGATTATACAGATATTATTGAGGAATTTGGAAGATATAGTATTGTTATTCCCAATACGATATCCGTTAGTTTCAGAATTTGATATTGAATTAAGCCGATATAATTTTGTATTTGGAGCCTTGTATTTAATATCAATTTGGATTTTGGGTTTGTCGTGAATGGTGACTTAAATAACACTGCTCTTAAACCTAGTTGAGAAAAGAATAAATCTTTTAATTAAGATTAATGAAGTTTTCCAATTATATTTATTAATTGGAATTAAATGGAAGATAATTTGGGTTCATCAAGAACGATGTTTTAAATGACATTTGTTATTTAGCCCAATTAACGATAAAGATATGATTTGGAATTTATAAATATTTTTATTTAGATTTAATGGAAATTTTCCAAAGTATAGTTTTCCAGTTTAATATATTAAATTGGAATTGAATGGAATTCAGTTTGGTAATAATCGAGATGAGCTTCTGTAAAGGAAGACCATTACGATATATGGAATTTAAAAGGCTTTGTCGTTGTTCCATTTATATTATTAGTCTGATACGGAAATTTATATCAATTATATATATATATATATATATATATATATATATTGATGCGTTTTTCGCGAAGATTCCATATTTAATGGAAGTTGATTTGGGTTTATCGTGAACTGTGTTTTTAATAACGTTGGTTCTTTAACCCTATTAAAGACAAGATTAATTTCTTAAAGTTAAATAATCATAAAGTAATGATTTTTGAGATTAAAATCAAGTTGGAGTTTTAATAAATCTTTAATTAGATTTACGTGAGAATGGGATAATTAAATTTATCGAATTCATGAAATGATCGACAATGGAGTACCGCCATTTTTACTCCATGCGATAGTTGAATCTTTAATTAGATTTGAATGGGAAATGGTAATTAAATTTACTGATAACATAGCGGGTGTTAGATATGGAGTACTACCAGTTTTGCTCCATGGGTTGAATAGGTTGGGATTGGGATAATAAAAGAAATGATTACTTCGGTAAGGCTCGATAATCCCGACTAGTTTTATAAACCTTAATTTGATTGAGAATTGTTAAAGGATAAAATAAAATCTTTTGAAATTAATATCCAAATGATGATTAAAGAATACGTTTAAAAGAATTTATCTTTAATAAAATTATGGGAACCTTTCTTTTGAAATTGAGATCCAAATGAAGATTAAAGAATAAGTTTAAAAGAATTTATCTTTGATAAAATTAATGGGAACCTTTCCCTAAAGATGTGAATATTGAATAAAAGAATATTCTGAATTGAAATGAAATGAGGCGTATGATGTGTTTTATAGCACTTGATCTTTGATTATAAAATACGCGATTTATTCAGAAAGACCAGGTTTAACCTATTCTGAATAACTAATACGACGACTAAAACACGACGATGGGGACGGTGGTCGAAGACCGAAGATCTTTACATCGTATGGATGATTACTGATGTCTTGATTGGGTTGTACACCCAAGACAAGGTAATAAGTGGTGATCGTCCAGATGTACTTGGAGATCGACTGGATATATGAGGACCTCTCTCCTGTATTGGACATATAGGACGAGGAATAAGGTGCCTCTGGTTTTGTTCAGACCTAGAGAAGACTTGCAAATGGATGGTATGTCTGACATTGTATTCCTATATACTATTGTTGATCTCTCCAAAATACATATATGTTTGGTGGTGGAGAATTTATTCTCTTGCTTAACACCCTTCTTTGAGACGTACGAGCTTAGAGGTTATATATTAGTTGAAATTAACATCAAATTGGAGGTAGAGCTACAGTGTTGCATCGGGATTCAAACCAAATCAGAGATATTTTCAGATCAGAGATTTGTTTGTGGCTAAGGTGAGTGATTTGCACTTTTATTCACTAATTTTGGCTAATTAGGGGTGATTAGTGATAATTAGCGAAATTATGACTCAGAAAAATATGGGAAAATATGCATAAATTCTTAAATATTATTTTACTCCTCTATTAGAAATTTGGGTTAATTTGGATTAATTTTGCTAATCCTATTGCTAGATATAGTTAAACATAATTAAGGGGAAAACATGGGTTTTGGGTATGTTTGATCCATATTAACATGTTAAATTGTTGTTTTGGTGTTTGTGAATGATTATACATGAAACACCCCACCTCCGTTAAGGTCACTCACAGAGGGAATGTCTTAACTTCGGTGGAGCATTATAGGTAAAAGATGCATATAAATTACAAAACAGACAATAAAGCAGCGGAAAATAAAGTCATTTTATAAACAACTTAATTCAGTAAGACTTTTACAATAATTTCCTCAATCATACTTAAATGTAATACATAGAACTTCTGTCTTGATTTAAAAACTTCCAAGAATAAAAGAAGCATAAAAACAATGATATTCCCCGATAAAGCATGAACCAGCCATAGCAGTGGAAGAGAGAGAGTCCAAAGCGATACACCAACTAATCTTCAAGCTTGGAAAGAGAAGAGGTCCAAGTTAGGCTGAGCTATTCCCTCCCTGACTACCTGGGGGAAACGGAAGAAAAGAGGCGAAAAACAAACTAGGTCAGACATAAGTATGGTAAGTCCAGTGATCTTTCAGCATGCAAACAAGATAAAGGATCATGACATGAATAAACCGAAAATAGGACAATACCATAAAAACAAGGTAACTAAAGACAAGATAAGTGCAAGGTGAACTGAATGCGCTTCTACTTTTTCTCTGCTTCACTACTACTCTGTTAATATGATTTCAATATTTATCTCTGCACCACTTAACTAGTGTCCCAATTAGTAATCTGTATAAAATGATAATCGTGGTCCCAACCCCCGTAATTGTGGTAGCCTTCAGGTGTACATCTATTGTGAGGATTCCACCTCAATCAGCCTAATTGCGATGAACATGTTAGATGTACCCTTACTACCGTATCGATCGTCTCCCTATTTGTATTCATGTTCTATGTGTCTGTGTCAATCGGCCCACTCTTGCGTGTAGATACCCTGTGCTGGTCCCACCATAAGTTGCATCAATCCTTATGCTAGCGACCCGATACGATTCAAGATGCACAGTCTATAACTACTGGTACCCAGTGCCTATTTTTTTCCCACTCCGGAGTACGTGCACGCCCGTAAACCGTCGGAACCTACACTGACATACCCCTTGCCGCTGCTTTGTCCGCTTATTTTCATGTGTGCAATCTGATGATGATGAACATGTAGAGCAAGTTACTCTTAATGCGGATCTTGCTGTTGGAGGAGCACAAGGGAAAAATGGTGAGGGAATAAACGATAAAGAGAATTTTGTTAGGAATGACTCATCTACTCTCCAAAATGCTAGTGATAATACAACCAACAAGGCTGTGAAACCAAATAATGTTGTTCTCCCAAATAAAGATAAGGAATCTTCTAGAAATGGAACAACAAAGGAAAACGAAGAAGAACTACTTAGCAACATTACTGCGTCCGTTTTGGAAATGCATAACATTGGTAAGGTTGTTATTGGATCTCAGTGTGATAGCAACGCAAGGGAAGATGAAATGAGGTGTCAAGATATTTCTATAAATATAGATGAGATAGGCAGTTATAACATGAAAATAGTATCAAATGAGAATTGTGATGAGATTAATGCTCTAAATCCATCTCTCATCCTTTGTCTGCAGTTGACAGTTTAGACCAGGCAAAACATAATACTTCTATTCTCGCTTTTGAAACACAGGAAAAGACATCACCTTACACTAATATCCAAACTCTTAATGCATACAAAGTTCCTCCCCCTCTTACAACAACGTCAGTCCCCAGAATGAGGAGCAGGCTCAAGCATCTGCTAAAGGCAAAGAAATCAATCGATATAGCTCTCTCAAAAGAAAATAGAATCTTGGCGGTTCAATTGAATCACCTCTATCTGCATCTCTACAAGGTAACGCTAGAACATCTCCTCGTTATACTAGGAGCAAGGCAAAGACTGATTTACCATCCAAGTTTAATCCATGACACATGTATTGGTGTATGGAACATAAGAGGGGCACACTTGGATACGAAATTAGATCAATGTAAGTTTTTAATTTCTGATCATAAATTAAGTATGCTTGTTATCCTTGAAACTAAGCTTAACAAGGAATTAACTGATAGAGCTGCTCACTACATTGATCCATCTTGGAATATGATAAATAACATCAAGCAAGCCCCTTATGGTAGGATTCTTATTATATATGACCCTAATATTCATCAGTTATCGACGCTTGACTGTGATAGACAGGTAATTCATTGCCACGACAGGCATACTCCTACTTCTACTTCCTTTTACATTTCCTTTATTTATGCTGACAATGTTGTTAGTGCTAGAGAGAAATTATTCCACAGCTTACCTAATTGGAGGCAAGAAACTCACCCATAGATCATCTGTGGGGACTTCAATTGTTTCCTTGAGCTTGGGGATCGACGCGGTGGTGATGCTCCATCTCTTACTGATATTACTCCCTTAATCAGCTTCTATCGAATGCGAATCTTTTCGAAATAAAAACCTCTGGGTTATATTATACTTGGAATAACAAGAAAAAACAGGGTCCTAGGACTTTTTCGAAGATTGATTTCAGCTTTAGTAACTCTATTTCCTTGCTTGCCTGGCCTGAAATACACACTCGCAAACCATCTCCTTTACTTTCTGATCACTTCCGACAAATAATATCCTTGGGAAAGATTTTTCAAAGAGGCAAAGCTTCCTTTAAATTTTTTAATCATTGGGTTGATGAAACTGACTTTTTAAGCGTGGTGGATGCCAATTGGAGAATTCCTATCCTCGGCAACTTCATGTACATTCTCCACAAGAAACTCAAATCGACAAAAGATGTACTTAAAGCTTGGTCCACCAGAAAATTTGGTAAGGGAAATAAGCATTCTATCATATGTAAAGAAAGGCTCTCTGATATTTAGAAAATAATGGAACGTGATTTGAATAATACTAACTTAGCTGCTTTAGAAACTAATGCCACCGATGATTATCGTAATGCTCTTTTTACTTGAGAACTCTATGATAAAGCAGAAGGCTCATCTAAAATGGTCGGTTGAGGGTGATAGGAATACTTTTTATTACCATGCCTCTCTTAAATCAAGACAAACTCGACAAAAAATATACATGGTAAAAGATAAACAGGGATTTCTCCACTCTACTTTGCCTGAAACTGAGAAAGTTTTTATTACATACTTTGCCGATCTTCTTGGTAATGTTAATAGGTTTAGTCCTTATATTGATGATATAGATCCAATGATTCTCCCTTGACTTGGCTCGCAGGATATTTCTATGCTGATAGATGAAGTTAAGGACGTTAAGACTGAATTAGCTTTCACTTCTATAAATAAAGATGCTAGCGGCGACCCGGATGGCTACAATGCTCAATTTTACTAAACAGCTTGGCCGATGATTGGAAATGATGTTATCAAAGCGGTTAAGCAATTTTTTCTCAAAGCTAAAACGCAAATGTCATTTAACAACACCAATTTAGCTTTGATTCCTAAGGTTAAGAACCCCGACAAGTTACATGATTTTCGGCTCATATATTGTTGTAGTGTTATATACGAAGGCATATCCAAGATTATTGCTAATAGGATGAAAATGGTTTTGCCTTCCAATATATCAAACAATCAATCAGCCTTCCTAGAAAAGAGGAATATTTTGGATAATGTTATGCTTTCTCATGAATTGTTGTATGGTTACAAAAGTGCTAACATCTCTCCTCGTGCAGTACTTAAGCTCGACATCCAAAAAGCTTTTGATTCGATACAATGGGATGCGATAGTAAGAATTTTAAGTTACATGAACTTCCCGAAACTGTTTGTCTCTTGGATAAATGCTTGCATTTCTTCTGTAAACTATTCCATTGTTCTTAATGGGTCTTGCGTAGGTTTTTTCAAAGGTAATCAAGGCATATGGCAAGGAGATCCGATGTCAGCATACCTTTTCATTGTGGTGATGGAAATGCTCACGCAAATGCTGAATAAACTTGTTCATCAGAGACTTACTAGCCTTCATCCCAAATGCAAGGAACCCAGGTTGTCTTGCTTCTTTTTGCTGATGATCTCATGATATTTTGTAAACCTGATGCGAACACAATAAGTAACATTCTTAAATGTCTTAATGACTTCTACACGATAACCGATTTAAAGACTAATCTTACATAAGCTGAATTTTCCTCTGCTGGTCTGACTGCCGAGCAAATTAATCACATTATGATCACTTCTGGCCTTCAATGTAGTAACACAACCATGTTATATTTAGGACTGCCTCTCGCCACTTCTATCGTGATCTGCTGCCGAACCTGTTCCAATTCCAATTGGATCCAAAATTGACGGGTTAGTGTGAGCTTATCCATGCGGTTATGCACTTTTCAAATAGGAATCCATTTTCTGAAAAATCCTGGCTTTCGTGCTTTGGTGAGTCGTCCGAGATCCTTTCGGTGACCATGCAACAGTGTTTTCCTCTTTATGAAAGAGTTATTAACAAACTTGATTCATGGGCTAACCGTTTCTTAGGTCAAGCTGGAAGATTAACAATTATTAAATCTATCATATTTTCTATGCATGTCTACTGGGCGAGAACTTTTGTTCTCCCCAATAAACTGATTAAATGATACGAACAGCTATGATGCAATTCTTTTGGAAAGGCAATTTAACAAGCAAGTACCTCGTTCTTGTCCCTTTCTCTGCTCTGGAGAAACCTATAAGGAAAGGTGGGCTCGGCCTAATTGACTTGGTGGAATGGAATAGAGCTGCTCATGCTCAACACTTGGCTGATTTTATGCATCGACGAAACAGTCTATGGGTTGAATGGTCGACAAAGCATGTAATAAAGAACAAAAACCTGTGGAGAAATTCCACAAAAGTGCAGCTAGACGTGGTGTAGTCTATTCAAATTAAGGGGAGTATTGTTACCTTATGTTAAATTAAATATGAACGTGAATAACAAAGTTCTCTTCTGGCAGGATCCATGGCTTAATATGGAGACATTCTCAGTCAAAGACTATCTTATGAATACATCGCACAAGTTGGCATTCCTCTCCACGCTGCGCTGAGTAACCTTGCTGGCAGATCTGGGCCCCATCTTTCGAATTCCTCTAATCCGAGAATTAATGCATTGTGGCAGGAGATAAGGAACAAATGGATGAACTGCGTAGCTTGTGTGAAGTCAACTGGTTTGCTGATGACAAAGCTTTCTCTATCAAAGCGGTCTACAGTAAATTAAATGAAGGCGAGATAGATGACTGGAAATGCACAAGCGAGTTTGCAAGAATGACAATCCAGCAAAGGAGAACCTCTTTTATTGGAAAATGCTCAATGGAGCGCTTATGACGAAAGATAAGATAATTCAACGTGGCATGGATATAAATGGCTTATGTATTTATTGTGGTGTTCAGTCCGAATCCATTGACCATCTATATTTTGAACGCAACGAGGTGGGAAAGATATGGAGCAATATCAATAACAGAATAGGAAGAAATATAAGTGTAGGGAGTAACAGTCAAGAATGGGCGAAGATTTACACTGAAACTGGTACCAAAAATTTGAAGAAAAGATTGCTAAATATGGTTTTGAAGAAGCTTATTTGGTGTGTATGGAAGGAGAGGAATGTGAAGATCCTCAAGCCATAAAATGCAAAGGCGCAGCCTGCTCTTTTGAAGTGGATTGTGCTGGAAATTAAACAATGCATGAAACGTGCATCTTTTGCGAGTGAACCAGGGATTGTTGATCATTTTGTTGCATGATTCATGTTTTTCCTTTTTTTTTTTTTTTTCTTTCTTACTTCCCGTGCTTGAGGCATTGTTTCCTCCATTTTCTGCATTGTAGTGTTCTCACTTTAATGTCCTTGTATTTTCTCTTAATGCTTCAATAAAAAGGTCAGGGTCCTTTAACCCTGTCAGCCATGCTAAAAAAAATATTGGGTTTATATACACACATATATGAAATTAATTATGCATTGATTTTATATGTTATAAGAAACTAGCAAATAAGATTCAAAATATGTATTTAATGTTTCCGTTTATAGGAAATAATTGGATAGGTTAGCAATCAATTATGCATTAATTGTCCATATATTCTATTTAATACCGATTGATTTCTATTTTTGTTGACTTCATATATTATAGAGGGAAAGTTAATTTCATATTCTTTTAATTAACCAGTATGGAGTTGAATTATCCTATATATGTTTACATGAAAATATTTTAATTTTATATATAGGAAAGTTGTAATTGTGCATGTTGTAAAATTAGAACATTGGTTGACAAATAAGTCATTAATATATTTTGATAGACAATTGTTTCCTACAAATTTAGGAATTAATTATTTTGTATAAAAGGTGATCAGTTTCTAATAGGCTTTAAAATATATTCATTTATTACCCTTTTTAAATGGTTAATCTAATGGAATAAATCAATTTCTAGCCACTATATAAGAGAGCCAAATCTAACTCTTTAACGGGGACATTTTACCTTTGATCTTTTATTTTTCCTCTTGAACATTAACATAATTATTCAACTTCTAAATCAACTAGAAAGAAGGTAATTCGAAATCTTAACCTAGAGAGGGAAGATCTACAGTTTTAGGAAGGAAGGAACTCATTTGAATGATTGTTCCATTTTTGATCTAGAAAGATTTCTATGATCTATCATTGTAGGAAAATGTGAGTATAATTTTATGTCTACTGATTTCTGTCTACATATAAGAGCTCTTTTGGGTTAAGACTTTTTAAGAAACACTTTATTCCTAAATTATATCTTTGCAAATAAGTCCTAAGATTTTATCTTAGATCTAAACATGCTAGAACTTTGGACATTAATTTGTTGGATAGATGAATTCTTTCATCTAATTTTACTCTTAGATGTAAATATCATAAACATATGAAAGCTGATTGATTTGATGTATGCACTTTTTCACATAAATTATGTATTTCTATCTTAGATCTAAACATTCTGAATTGGTTTAAAATCGATGAACTGAATATTATAATTTTATGTATGTAGAATGATGGAGAATGTTATATTTGACTTGTGGATTTCTAACTAATCATTTCTGTAATTGCATAAGAATTACAAACTTGTTTTTGTTTAACATACAAAAATGATGAAAATGAGGAAATATATAACTCTTTGGGTTTTCCTGATATTTTAATGTATTAGAACATGAAATGTAATAATTTCCGCATGTTGTGAAGATGAAAACAAATAAAAATGTAACGTTTAGGATAACAAGGAATGCACAGAAAAGAATAGAAATTCCTTATAGTTACAAACACTGCACAAAATATATGGTAAGTAAAATAAAATAAAAGATGTTTTAGTATATCAAAAGGTAGTAAATTCCAAAGGTAGGCTGGATGAAAATAATAAGACCGCCACATAAATGGAAAGTATTAAAGAAAACAACAGTCTTAAATAGTAGGCAAAAGGAAGGAGTAAGAAATCAAATAGAAATTAAAGTATGATTGAATGGTTAAAATATATGATCATATAACTGATTTATTATATGTGTTGTTTCTTGGTGATGGATCACAATAAGGATGTTTATGAGCTTTTTTTACCATTGATTACTACAAATTGATGTGTAGTTAATTATGGTCATTTATTGGTGGATGTCGTCATATCAATATTGATTCGATTACTATGCTTTGATGACTGTGCTACTATTTTTCTAAATAATTAGTATATACAAAAAGGTTTATATTTACATTGATTGTGTACAATTATTGATTGATAAATAATAATTATGTAAATATATTAATGTGGTTACCTTTTATTTCATAACTTGGAATTGCAATTGGATGTTGTTTATTTTTGAAGGTTGCGTGTTAATTTTATTTAGCTTACTTCATTTGGTGACATGTTGTGATAGATGAGTAAGATACTATTTTCTGCTCTTATCCGATTACTAGTGTAGCGATTATTTTAATTATACTGATTACATTTATTTCAAATTTTGCATTGATTGTATTGAACCATATTGATTGCAATGGTTGAATGGATGAAATAATTAAATGGTTTTAATGTAGTAATGAGTATTTGGATGTAGGAGAAGAGCAGGAAATAGAGCTACGTGGGCTTGATCCCTCAAAAGGGGTACGTAGACAATCTTTTCCTATGCAATAGCCACCGCATCCCTTAGGTTGGGCTGGGGTGTATAGGGTTAGGCGCAGTCCAAATATAGTTGAAACTTTTTTCCTCTTTGTATAGAATTTGTAAAATTAAATGATGGGAGATAACAGAAAGAAGAGAAGAAGAGGCAGAAGGGAGCTTAGCTTGCATGTTGGATCCACATGTTGTTTATTTTAAAATTCGTTTCTTATGTATTGCTACTGTTTTGTCTATGGATGTTTGATGTAATAAAATGCATTATGATGATTTAATTATGTAAATTATTCCGTCATGAGATCTTCCATATTATATATTATTTCCAACATTTTTTTATATCTATATACTTAAGGTCCGCTACTTTTAATATCTAAAATTAGTTGTAAGCGTGTTTGATAACGTTTATAATTGATTTTGAACCTTTAAAAATAGTGGGTCTTTACGTTTGGTATCAGAGCCTATTTATATGATACCAAGTGTGACGGCCCGCCCTGGACCAGTCGACATTTCCTGAAATGTGTTGTGCTAATGTCCGACTAGCACAGGACGGTCGTCAAAAGAAAAGGGTTTGAAACTATGAATCACCTAAGAATCAGTAGTATATCTCACAGCGCATGGAATAAAATATAATAGTAACATAACTTGACATATAACATGCGAGATAGTGCATAAGCTGAAAACTAAATCATCATAGTAGCGGAATCCAAAATACAGCTTATGATCCAAACTATCATTATTACAAGTTCAAAATATTGTCTCTCAAGATAGAAAAGGTATACTACTAATGTCCAAAGCAGTGACCAGCAACAACACAGGGAGAATATATGTAAATAGTACATAGAAGCCTCCTGCTCGTCTCCGGACAGCTACTCGTGCATACCATCTAACCTGTCTCTAGTCTGCTCGTTTAGGAGCACCCACAGTAATAAGAAGAGACATAAAACTCTGGGACGGACAAAAGTCTAGTATGAGCAATAGCAGCAAAACAAAACAATAACAGGTATAAATACTCATACCTGAACCTAGACCTGTAACCAAAGAGTTAGCACAACAAGATGTACAGTACTCTAAGGTAACACTAACATAAAGTGTAAAGTGGAAGTGCACATGTCATGGTGATTGCAAATATCAAACATAGCAATCATCCTCACATCTCTCACTCAGTGCGTAAAGCATACGACATCCATCACTTTGGCCACCAAATTCTTTGCTATTACCACGACCACTTTGCCCCTTTGGGGCCATGGCGACCCCATTGCACTGGTCCATAGTCAACAATCCCTTGCTACGATCATTTTTCCCTTTGGAATCCATATGACTCGGTATCAGAGCTGCTATTTTGATATATGTTTTCGTAGTTAAGGAATTTCGAGGGCGATATTTCTTATGGGGGGAGAGTGTAGCAACCTGTATTCTACGTATCGAAGGATCATAGAATATTTATTTTATTTTCATACGAAGTCCTATGGTCGTGTAACTTTAGGAAACGACTATTGGGGTCATTTCCCATGTTCACGATTTTTGCTGAATTTTAAATTACCGTTTTACCCTTGGCGAATATTGTTTTTTCTATAACTTTTGATTGGTAAGGAGTTTGGACCTAAAACCACTTCCATTTGATTCAGATAATGGTTTAACATTTCATAGAGTAGTCACATTAATCAAACAGACCTACCGTTTGGTAGATATGACTGAAACAATGTTTGGAAGGTGAAAAACTGCTTAAGCGGGCTTAATAGGGTAATTAATGGATGGGCGCATAACCTATTTCGGGATTAGGGTTATGGGGAAGCTGAAATGAGTTACGAAACCATCCCATTTCATTTTCTTAGTTGCCACTTTCATTTCTTCAAACCTAGTAATGGCCTCAACCTTCTAAACTACCACCTAATCACTTTCTAATCCACTATTAAGCTAATCAACATCAAATCAAGGCAAATTAACATCAAATTGGAGGTAGAGCTAATGTGTTATATTGGGATTCGAAGCAAATCAGAGATATTTTCAGATCATAGATTTATTTATGGCTAAGGTGAGTGATTTGCACTCTTATTTACTAATTATGGCAAATTAGGGGTGATTAGTGATAATTAGCGAAATTATGAGTCAGAAAAATATGAAAAAATATGCATAAATTCTAAAATATTGTTTTATTCCACTGTTAGAAATTTGAGTTAATTTGGATTAAATTTGCTAATCCTATTGTTAAACATGATTAAGGGGAAACATGGGTTTTGGGTATGTTTGATCCATATCAACATGTTAAATTGTTGTTTTGGTGTTTGTGATTGATCATACATGTTATTACTACTATTTGGAATGCTTGATGATCGCTTAGCAAAGTTAGAATGGTCGAAAACGTCGTGGTATGGCGTAAAAAACTAGTTGGAAAGTTGCAGGAAATAGTACAGGACCCCGCTCTTGACCAGGATACCACGACCCGACCCCATCTCCGACCCAGCTCGCGAAAGAATACCACGAATCCGCCTGCACCACTCGTGAAGCACATGAACCGATGGAATCCCGGAACCACGAGCCACCACCAGAAGTCACGAACCGGAGGACAGATCACTAGCCGAGCCGCCTGCTTATCACGAACCGGCATCATCGAGCCGCCCTGGATGGAGACTCACAAACCGAGGTAGAGCATCACGACCCGGATGCTCATCACGAACCGACTACTTTGAATGGAAGGGAGACCAAACCGAGCAGAAGGAGACCAAAACCCGAGATGCAAAGGAAGTCCAAATGGGAGGTTATTACTCAAGATCCAGATGGGAACCAACGAGTTAACTTCATGAGTTGGGCTTGGCTGCGGGACATCTGCAAAGGGGTTATCGATATCTATAGCTTTGGTTCACCACTAAGAGACGGGTTATTGGCTATGGATGAGTGCAGTAGAGCCGTCATGACTCCAAAGGGGCATAATGATCATAGCATGGCTATGGATCAGTGCAATGAGACCCTTAGGACCCCCAAGGGCAAAGTGATCATAGCAAAGGATTAGTGGCTATGGACCAGCGCAATGGGGTCATTAAGACTCCCAAGGGAAAGTGGTCGTAGCAAAGGATTTGGTGATCAAAGTGGTGGATATTGTATGCTTTACGCACCGAGTGAGAGATGCGAGGATGATTATCATGTTTGATGTTTGCTATCACCATGACATGTGCACTTCCACTTTACACTTTATGTTAGTGTTACCTTAGAGTACTGTACATCTTGTTGTGCTAACTCTTTGGTTGCAGGTCCAGGTTCAAGTATGATTATTTATACGTGTTATTGTTCTGTTTTGCTGCTATCGCTCATACCAAAATTTTGTCTGACACAGAGTTTTATGTCTCTTTTTATTACTCTGGGCGCTCCTAAACGAGCAGACTAGAGACATGTAAGGTGGTATGCACGAATAGCTGTCCGAAGATGAGCAGGAGGCTCCCACGCACTATTTACATATATTCTCTCTGTGTTGTTGATGGTTACCGCTCTGGGCATTAGTAGTGTACCTTTTCCATTTTGCTTTAGAGGCAGTATATTGAAGTTGTAATAATGATGGGTTGGATCATAAGCTGTATTTTGGATTCCACTACTTTGATGATTTAATTTTCAGCTTATATACTATCTCGCCTGTTTTATGTCAAATTTTGTTGTTATTATATTTTATTCCATGTGTTGCGAGACATACTACAGGTTCTTTGGTGATTCATAGTTCTAATCCCTTTTCCTTTGACGACTGTCACGTGCTAGTCGAGGATTAGCACAGCGCATTTCCGAGAAATGTCTGCTGGTCCGGGGCGGGCCGTCACACTTGGTATCAGAGCCTATACCCAGCCGGAATTGTGTGGCTAATGCTGCGAATGTCAGTCGGTGTGGTACTGATGCAGTTACATGCGCAACGCCTGGGTGATTAGTGATATGAGCCAACAAGGACGTTAGGCTCTTTAAGGGGGTAGTCTATAACTCCCCTGTCGAAAAGCTAACAAAAATATCTTTTAGCACAGTGGTTAGTGCGTGGTGTTTCTTTCCGGGAGGTCAGGGGTTCAAATCCCGTGGTTGTCACATTTGTAAATTGTCGGAGGTCGGGTCTTTACATTAAGAAAAGTGAGACAACAATTATGGGGTGAGTTGTGAGTTTGGTTATAACCTAAATGACATACACACGATTATTAGGTTGCAATTGAACCCCAACTTTTGTAAATATAGAATCATTTTGATTTTAGGAGAACAATAATGGTTTGGAATTAGTGTTATTCCATTATTTTAAATCTATCTCATTAGTTAGTTAAAAATGGTCATTTTTGAATGATTTCTTTACCTTTTGATTAGAACAAAGTACTACATTTGAAAATAAATCGATCCTTTTCATGATGGTATTTCAAAAGGTGAAAAATGAATAAAATTAGGTAATGATGATGTTCCTAAATTTGATAGTTTTGGAAACATTCTTTGACAAATGAAGTGATTTCATTAAAAAACATATGTAAAGTTGTAAACAATAAAACAAATTTGAAATTACGGTTTCAATTAAAGAATGGAACTTTAATCACAAATCTAAAAGGATTTGACAATTTATGTTTTGAACCGTTATCGAACACACGCGCGCGCACACACACATACACACACACAAACACACACACACACACACACACACACACACACACATATATATATATATATACACACACACAACAGAACGTTGTAGGGTGATAGAGAGGATAGTGTTTAAGGCTTGTGTTTGGAAAATACAGTTTCCTGCTCTCCCTGGCTATCCCTAATTGATCCGACGAATGGGATGGTTATTTCAAAATCTGATGAAAACCTCTATTTTAAAGAAGGAATATTTTATTGAAACTTAGCCAAGAATATTACTATTTAGAAAAGTCTAAAAAAGGGCTAATTTGAAAGATATTTTATTGTAATACATTAAGAAAATATATTACCAAAAACAAGGATGATTAGAACGGATAAAAGACCAAACCTTTGATGTGCTTGAACTAGATCTTGTATATAAGGTGCAAGATTGTAGGATAGAACAAGTTTTAGGTTTACTTTTCACCTTGATAATGATGTTAGCATATGACCGTTATGTTCGACTTTCCCTTTTGTGAGTTGTGGGGAAGTCTAGCTATTTCCTTCCATCGTGGAGGAGGGGATGTGATGAGGGGACTACCTATTTTGATATTTAAGTTAATAGCCTTTTGTTTATGATTTACATGTTTAATACAATAATTATGTCACATATTGGGTTGATTTGCATTTGTTTTGTTAATCCCGGGATTTAGGGGATTAAGAGTAATAAGGGTTAATTAGTCACATTCTATGAACATGAATATTGTTTTGATCTTTTCGATTGAACCTATATGTTGTTACTGCTATTTGGTATGTTTTATGATTGCATAGAATAGTTAGAATGGTTGAAAACACCATCGTATGGAGAGAATGGACGAAACAAGCTCGCTCGAAAAGGTGCAGGTTTTCGGTTCGAATTGATCGGATCAGACTGATGGGATCAGATTGGACATATGGGATCAGATCGGACTGTTTGGTATGTTTCTAACTAGAACTTGGCATCTTCGGAGGTGTACATATGCAAAGGCAACAAGGAAGGCCTGGTTTGGATCGAGTTGGCATAGGAAGGATCAGAGGATGGGATCGGTTCAAGGCAACGGAACCGAACTGTAGTGGCCGAACCGAATGGGAGATGTCGAGTTGAGTTGGAGGACCAAACCGAGCTGAACTGAGGAAAGGTGATCGAACCGAACTGAATGGGGACTTGAATACTATACACCCGAACCAAAGCAAGGATGATCGAACTGAGGTGACGAAGTGATGACGATCGTGAACTCTTTTAAAGACCAACCCAACTCCAATTCGACCAAAACCCGAGATGCAAAGGAAATCCAAATGGGAAGTTATTACTAAGGATCCAGATGGGAACCAACGAGTTCACTTCTAGAGTTAGGCTTTGCTGCGGGATGTATGCAAAGGGGTTATCGATATCTATAACTTTGGTTCACCATTGAGAGAGGGGGCATGTAGACGAACCAGAGCCAGGGAAGTGTGGACTGGTTGGCCCATTAGGGCTATTGACTATGGACCAGTGCAGTGGGGTCAGAGTAATATGTATCCGGAGTTACCAGCCCTAATATATTTGGTGATCAAAGCGGTGGATAATCGTATGCTTTATGCACTGAGTGAGAGACGTGAGGATGATTGCTATGTTTGATTGTTTGCATTAATTCTTTTAATTGAATTGGTTATTGTTTTCTTATTTGATATGTTTAGTTTGCTTGTATGTTATTTGTTTGTTTGTTATTTATGTTAATTATATGATTAGATAGTAAGCTAGTGTTGATTGAATTTCCACTACTCCAATGCAACGACAGAGAACTCTTTTGAAGATAAACTCCAATCGATTAAAATTCGAGATGCAAAGGTAGCTCAAGTAGGAAGTTGTCTTTAAAGGTCCAAGTGGGGACCAAGGGATTTAAGATGGAATTGCGGGGTTCAAGTGGCAACCAAGGGTTCAAGTAGGAACCAATGTGTCAACTTCCAAATTTGGGCTTTGCTGCAGGATGTTTGCAAAGGGGCAGTTGGCGTTCGAGACTTCAGCGCATCCTTGAGAGGTTGGCACAAGGAAGGTAGGGGACTCCACCATGTGAGGCTTTAAGGAATTTCATCACATTTTTATAGAAAAATTAATTCATTGTGGAGAATGAATTGTCGCATATTGTGAATGACGAGAAAATATAATTATCATTACATACCATTTTATGTAAAGACAACTTATGTTTGATGAATTTTCATACATTTTGTCATTAAACCCATAAGAAAAAATTATTATTTTGAGTGGGTTTTATATTTAGGGAAATGCGGGGGCGTAATTCTTTTGAGGGGGGAAGAATGTAACATCCCGCAACTTTATAGTTCTAAAACTTAAATAATTAAGAATTAATTTGTAGTTTGTCATAAATCGGATGTTATATCTATAACCATTGCGAAGGTCTTTGTGAAACAATCAGTTTGATATATCATTTTGATATATTTGGAATCATGGCTTACAAAATATTGGTTTTTTTTTAAGAATGAAGGTTACACACATGGTACCATTAATTTCTAGTGTACTAATTTTGAATACAAAGTTATGCTTAGTCTAGTTGTTAAGGAAGAGGATTTTTTTATGAGAGTCATGGGTTCAATACTCATTAATGACATATTTTTAAGTTTTAAGACAGAACAATCAAAAAGTTACATGTTCCAAGTAGTAAGTAGGTGCGTCTGCATATGCATACATAAATGAGAAATAGGTGTGGTAAAAATGCACTATAGGAAAATAAAATGTATGCATTTACATATAGTGCATATTGCTGTGATGTATTGATTTATATATTGTGAGTTAATCGTGCCATGATTCCATATACTATGAATTAATTGCATATTGATTGTCATGTTTTGCAAATATTGGGTTTATAAAAAAAATCAAGCAATAAAAATATATCAAGAAAGAACAATGGCAGAAGTAGCCGCGTAAACGTCTCCTCAATTAGTCATTGCTTCTGCTCCCTCTTCCTACCATCAAATCAACCCATCTTCTCTCTCATCATTGCCGACCTCTTCAGAGGCCTCGCCGGAAGCTCCACTCAAACCTCCTGACCCTTCGCCTAATGTCAATCCCGTGGTTATTCCTGCTCCTTTACCCATAAATCCAAATGCTTCCAAAGTGAATGATAAAATGCCAATGTCGTCTTTGTTCAAGAACAAACCTAGAAATGCTGGAAAATATGTGCCGTCAGACATGGCTCCTTCCTTCAATGGCAAGAAGATGATTTTGACTCCTCAAGTAATTGAAGCAGGAACCCAGCAATGGTCGGATGCTCTTGTTGGTTTTTTTCTTGGACCATCCACTACCATATACTCCTGTGATTGAAAAACTCACAAGTTTGTGGAAACTAAAAGGTCAAGTGAGATTTAGATCAGATGGCACTCTTTTTCTCTTCAAATTCTCTTGCTTTGAAGATAAAGAAAAGATCTTGCAAGGAGATCCCATTCTTATGCGTAACAAACTTTTTATAGTTAAACAATTTGACCCAGCAATTAGCAATATTTAGGGCAATATAAGAGTGGTTTCTGTGTGGGTTTTCTTGTACAATATTCCTATGATTGCTTGGTCGCATATAGGGATTAACGACCTAGCAAGTCGGTTAGGTAAGTTGATATGTATGGATGAGAGTACAAAGAATTTGGAAAGACTTACCTACGCTAAGAGTTTGATAGAGGTTAAAGCTGATGTTGAACTAATTGAAGAATTCGAGGTTGAAACACCTGAAGGAGGAACTCAAGTAATAAGAGTTGAGTATGTCTGGAGGCCGGATATTTGCTTGCAAAGCTTTTGGTCATAAATCTATGAACTGTGAAATTCAAGATAAAATGGAAAGAGATAATGCTAAAAAGGAGGCACCTAAAGGCTTGAATCCTAAAACTCAAAATCACGTAAGTAAAGTTCCAGAGAAAGTTGTTGCTCGTAAATGGAAAAAAGTTAGACTGAAGGGAAGAAGCAAAAATGAAAAAATAATACAGAGTTAAGGTAAATAAAATAGCTATGGAAAAGGAAAAGGACAGTCTTACTACAATAACTGAAAGGGAGGATGAATCAGAGGACGGGGAAATAATGCATAGCAAAGCAAGCAAGGATAAACAAGTGGAGCAACCACAGGAAAACTCAGAAAAAGAAATGACAGACACTCCAGCAATTTTAATCCTGATATAAAAGGCAAGTCTAAGGTTACAACAAATGAAGGCACAAGCTTGAGGAAGAACAATGAAAATACCGGTGCAAATAAACAAAGCTCAACATTTGTCGCCCCCTTCAAGATTAATACACATATTGTAGATTCTAATGTTTTTGGATGCTTGTATATAGATGAGAATGATGACGATATGGAGGTGGGACATGAAAATGTTGAAGAATCGGTTACGGATTCTGAAATAGAAGACACTAACAGCAATTAATCATGTGTGCAATATGATGATGATGAACATGTAGAGCAAGTTACTCTTGATGCGGATCTTGCTATTGGAGGAGCACAAGGGAAAAATGGTGAGGGAATAAATGATAAAGAGAATTTTGTTAGGAATGACTCATCTACTCTCCAAATTGCTAGTGATAATACAACCAACAAGGCTGTGAAACCAAACAATGTTGTTCTCCCAAATAAAGATAAGGAATCTTCTAGAAATGGAACAACAAAGGAAAAAGAAGAAGAATTACTTAGCAACATTACTGCGTCCGTTTTGGAAATGCATAACATTGGTAAGGTTGCTACTGGATCTAAGTGTGATAGCAATGCAAGGGAAGATGAAATGAGGTGTCAAGATATTTCTATCAATATAGATGAGATAGGCAGTGATAACATGAAAATAGTATCAAATGAGAATTGTGATGAGATTAATGCTCTAAATCCATCTCTCATCCTTTGTCTGCAGTTGACAGTCTAGACCAGGCAAAACATAATACTTCTATTCTCGCTTTTGAAACACAGGAAAAGACATCATTTTACACTAATATCCAAACTCTTAATGCATACAAAGTTCCTCCCCCTCTTACAACAGCGTCAGTTCCCAGAATGAGAAGCAGGCTCAAGCATCTGCTAAAGGCAAAGAAATCAATCGATATAGCTCTCTCAAAAGAAAATAGAATCTTGGCGGTTCAATTGAATCACCTCTATCTGCATCTCTACAAGGTAACGCTAGAACATCTCCTCCTAATACTGGGAGCAAGGCAAAGACAGATTTACCATCCGAGTTTAATCCATGACACATGTATTGGTGTATGGAACATAAGAGGGGCACACTTGGATACAAAATTAGATCAATGTAAGTTTTTAATTTCTGATCATAAATTAAGTATGCTTGTTATCCTTGAAACTAAGCTTAACAAGGAATTAACTGATAGAGCTGCTCACTACATTAATCCATCTTGGAATATGATAAATAACATCGAGCAAGCCCCTTATGGTAGGATTCTTATTATATATGACCCTAATATTCATCAGTTATCGACGCTTGACTGTGATAGACAGGTAATTCATTGCCACGACTGGCATACTCCTACTTCTACTTCCTTTTACATTTCCTTTATTTATGCTGACAATGCTGTTAGTGCTAGAGAGAAATTATTCCACAGCTTACCTAATTGGAGGCAAGAAACTCACCCATAGATCATCTGTGGGGACTTCAATTGTTTCCTTGAGCTTGGGGATCGACGCGGTGGTGATGCTCCATCTCTTACTGATATTACTCCCTTAATCAGCTTCTATCGATTGCGAATCTTTTCGAAATAAAAACCTCTGGGTTATATTATACTTGGAATAACAAGAAAAAACAGGGTCCTAGGACTTTTTCGAAGATTGATTTCAGCTTTAGTAACTCTATTTCCTTGCTTGCCTGGCCTGAAATACACACTCGCAAACCATCTCCTTTACTTTCTGATCACTTCCGACAAATAATATCCTTGGGAAAGATTTTTCAAAGAGGCAAAGCTTCCTTTAAATTTTTTAATCATTGGGTTGATGAAACTGACTTTTTAAGCGTGGTGGATGCCAATTGGAGAATTCCTATCCTCGACAACTTCATGTACATTCTCCACAAGAAACTCAAATCGACAAAAGATGTACTTAAAGCTTGGTCCACCAGAAAATTTGGTAAGGGAAATAAGCATTCTATCATATGTAAAGAAAGGCTCTCTGATATATAGAAAATGATGGAACGTGATTTGAATAATACTAACTTAGCTGCTTTAGAAACTAATGCCACTGATGATTATCGTAATGCTCTTTTTACTTGAGAACTCTATGATAAAGCAGAAGGCTCATCTAAAATGGTCGGTTGAGGGTGATAGGAATACTTTTTGTTACCATGCCTCTCTTAAATCAAGACAAACTACACAAAAAATATACATGGTAAAAGATAAACAGGGAGTTCTCCACTCTACTTTGCCTGAAATTGAGAAAGTTTTTAATACATACTTTGCCGATCTTCTTGGTAATGTTAACAGGTTTAGTCCTTGTATTGATGATGTAGATCCAATGATTCTCCCTTGACTTGGCTTGAAAGATATTTCTATGTTGATAGATGAAGTTAAGGACGTTAAGACTGAATTAGCTTTCACTTCTATAAATAAAGATGCTAGCGGCGACCCGGATGGCTACAATGCTCAATTTTACTAAACAGCTTGGCCGATGATTGGAAATGATGTTGTCAAAGCGGTTAAGCAATTTTTCTCAAAGCTAAATGAAAATGTCTTTTAACAACACCAATTTAGCTTTGATTCCTAAGGTTAAGAACCCCAACAAGGTACATGATTTTCGGCTCATATCTTGTTGTAGTGTTATATACGGAGGCATATCCAAGATTATTGCTAATAGGATGAAAATGGTTTTGCCTTCCAATATATCAAACAATCAATCAGCCTTCCTAGAAAAGAGGGATATTTTGGATAATGTTATGCTTTCTCATAAATTGTTGTATGGTTACAAAAGTGCTAACATCTCTCCCCGTGCTGTACTTAATCTCGACATCCAAAAAGATTTTGATTCGATACAATGGGATGCGATAGTAAGAATTTTAAGTTACATGAACTTCCCGAAACTGTTTGTCTCTTCGATAAATGCTTGCATTTCTTCTGTAAACTAATCCATTGTTCTTAATGGGTATTGAGTAGGTTTTTTCAAAGGTAATCAAGGCATATGGCAAGGAGATCCGATGTCAACATACCTTTTCATTGTGGTGATGGAACTGCTCACGCAAATGCTGAATAAACTTGTTCATCAGAGACTTACTAGCCTTCATCCCAAATGCAAGGAACCCCAGGTTGTCTTGCTTCTTTTTGCTGATGATCTCATGATATTTTGTAAACCTGATGCGAACACAATAAGTAACATTCTTAAATGTCTTAATGACTTCTACACGATAACCGGTTTAAAGACTAATCTTACATAATCTGAATTTTCCTCTGCTGGTCTGACTGCTGAGCAAATTAATCACATTATGATCACTTCTGGCCTTCAATGTAATAGCACAACCATGTTATATTTAGGACTGCCTCTCACCACTTCTATCGTGATCTGCTTCCGAACCTATTCCAATTCCAGTTGGATCCAAAATTGACGAGTTAGTGTGAGCTTATCCATGCGGTTATGCACTTTTCAAATAGGAATCCATTTTCTGAAAAATCCTGGCTTTCATGCTTTGGTGAGTCGTCCGAGATCCTTTCGATGACCATGCAACAGTGTTTTCCTCTTTATGAAAGAGTTATTAACAAACTTGATTCATGGGCTAACCATTTCTTAGGTCAAGCTGGAAGATTAACAATTATTAAATCTATCATATTTTCTATGCATGTCTACTGGGCGAGAACTTTTGTTCTCCCCAATAAACTGATTAAATGATACGAACAACTATGATGCAATTCTTTTGGAAAGGCAATTTAACAAGAAAGTACCTCGTTCTTGTCCCTTTCTCTGCTCTGGAGAAACCTATAAGGAAAGGTGGGCTCGGCCTAATTGACTTGGTGGAATGGAACAGAGCTGCTCATGCTCAACACTTGGCTGATTTTATGCATCGACGAAACAGTCTATGGGTTGAATGGTCGACAAAGCATGTAATAAAGAACAAAAACCTGTGGAGAAATTCCACAAAAGTGCAGCTAGACGTGGCGTAGTCTATTCAAATTAAGGGGAGTATTGTTACCATATGTTAAATTAAATATGAACGTGAATAACAAAGTTCTCTTCTGGCAGGATCCATGGCTTAATATGGAGACATTCTCAGTCAAAGACTATCTTATGAAGACATCGCACAAGCTGGCATTCCTCTCCACGCTGCGCTGAGTAACCTTGCTGGCAGATCTAGGCCCCATCTTTCGAATTCCTCTAATCCGAGAATTAATGCATTGTGGCAGGAGATAAGGAACAAATGGATGAACTGCGTAGCTTGTGTGAAGTCAACTGGTTTGCTGATGACAAAGCTTTCTCTATCAAAGCGGTCTACAGTAAATTAAATGAAGGCGAGATAGATGACTGGAAATGCACAAGCGAGTTTGCAAGAATGACAATCCAGCAAAGGAGAACCTCTTTTATTGGAAAATGCTCAATGGAGCGCTTATGACGAAAGATAAGATAATTCAACGTGGCATGGATATAAATGGCTTATGTGTTTATTGTGGTGTTCAGTCCGAATCCATCGACCATCTATATTTTGAATGCAACGAGGTGGGAAAGATATAGAGCAATATCAATAATAGAATAGGAAGAAATATAAGTGTAGGGAGTAACAGTCAAGAATGGGCGAAGATTTACACTGAAACTGGTACCAAAAATTTGAAAAAAAGATTGCTAAATATGGTTTTGAAGAAGCTTATTTGGTGTGTATGGAAGGAGAGGAATGTGAAGATCCTCAAGCCAGAAAATGCAAAGGCGCAGCCTGCTCTTTTGAAGTGGATTGTGCTGGAAATTAAACAATGCATGAAACGTGCATCTTTTGCGATTGAACCAGGGATTGTTGATCATTTTGTTGCATGATTCATGTTTTTCCTTTTGTTTTTTTTTCTCTTTCCTACTTCCCGTGCTTGAGGCATTGTTTCCTCCATTTTCTGCATTGTAGTGTTCTCACTTTAATGTCCTTGTATTTTCTCTTAATGCTTCAATAAAAAGGTCAGGGTCCTTTAACCCTGTCGGCCATGCTAAAAAAAATATTGGGTTTATATACACACATATATGAAATTAATTATGCATTGATTTTATATGTTATAAGAAACTAGCAAATAAGATTCAAAATATGTATTTAATGTTTCCATCTATAGGAAATAATTGGATAGGTTAGCAATCAATTATGCATTAATTGTCCATATATCCTATTTAATACCGATTGATTTCTATTTTTGTTGACTTCATATATTATAGAGGGAAAGTTAATTTCATATTCTTTTAATTAACCAGTATGGAGTTGAATTATCCTATATATGTTTACATGAAAATATTTTAATTTTATATATAGGAAAGTTGTAATTGTGCATGTTGTAAAATTAGAACATTGGTTGACAAATAAGTCATTAATATATTTTAATAGACAATTGTTTCCTACAAATTTAGGAATTAATTATTTTGTATAAAAGGTGATCAGTTTCTAATAGGCTTTAAAATATATTCATTTATTACCCTTTTTAAATGGTTAATCTAATGGAATAAATCAATTTCTAGCCACTATATAAGAGAGCCAAATCTAACTCTTTAACGGGGACATTTTACCTTTGATCTTTTATTTTTCCTCTTGAACATTCTTTAAACATAATTATTCAACTTCTAAATCAACTAGAAAGAAGGTAATTCGAAATCTTAACCTAGAGAGGGAAGATCTACAGTTTTAGGAAGGAAGGAACTCATTTGAATGATTGTTCCATTTTTGATCTAGAAAGATTTCTCTGATCTATCATTGTAGGAAAATGTGAGTATAATTTTATGTCTACTGATTTCTGTCTACATATAAGAGCTCTTTTGGGTTAAGACTTTTTAAGAAACATTTTATTCCTAAATTATATCTTTGCAAATAAGTCCTAAGATTTTATCTTAGATCTAAACATGCTAGAACTCTGGACATTAATTTGTTGGATAGATGAATTCTTTCATCTAATTTTACTCTTAGATGTAAATATCATAAACATATGAAAGCTGATTGATTTGATGTATGCACTTTTTCACATAAATTATGTATTTCTATCTTAGATCTAAACATTCTGAATTGGTTTAAAATCGATGAACTGAATATTATAATTTTATGTATGTAGAATGATGGAGAATGTTATATTTGACTTGTGGATTTCTAACTAATCATTTCTGTAATTGCATAAGAATTACAAACTTGTTTTTGTTTTACAAAAATGATGAAAATGAGGAAATATATAACTCTTTGGGTTTTCCTGATATTTTAATGTATTAGAACATGAAATGTAATAATTTCCGCATGTTGTGAAGATGAAAACAAATAAAAATGTAACGTTTAGGATAACAAGGAATGCACAGAAAAGAATAGAAATTCCTTATAGTTACAAACACTGCACAAAATATATGTTAAGTAAAATAAAATAAAAGATGTTCTAGTATATCAAAAGGTAGTAAATTCCAAAGGTAGGCTGGATGAAAATAATAAGACCGCCACATAAATGGAAAGTATTAAAGAAAAAAACAGTCTTAAATAGTAGGCAAAAGGAAGGAGTAAGAAATCAAATAGAAATTAAAGTATGATTGAATGGTTAAAATATATGATCATATAACTTATTTATTATATGTGTTGTTTCTTGGTGATGGATCACAATAAGGATGTTTATGAGCTTTTTTTACCATTGATTACTACAAAATGATGTATAGTTAATTATGGTCATTTATTGGTGGATGTTGTCATATCAGTATTGATTCGATTACTATGCTTTGATGACTGTGCTACTATTTTTCTAAATAATTAGTATATACAAAAAGGTTTATATTTACATTGATTGTGTACAATTATTTATTGATAAATAATAATTATCTAAATATATTAATGTGGTTACCTTTTATTTCATAACTTGGAATTGCAATTGGATGTTGTTTATTTTTGAAGGTTGCGTGTTAATTTTATTTAGCTTACTTTGGTGACATGTTGTGATAGATGAGTAAGATACTATTTTCTGCTCTTATCCGATTACTAGTGTAGCGATTGTTTTAATTATACTGATTGCATTTATTTCAAATTTTGCATTGATTGTATTGAACCATATTGATTGCAATGGTTGAATGGATGAAATAATTAAATGGTTTTAATGTAGTAATGAGTATTTGGATGTAGGAGAAGAGCAGGAAATAGAGCTACGTGGGCTTGATCCCTCAAAAGGGGTACGTAGACAATCTTTTCCTATGCAATAGCCACCGCATCCCTTAGGTTGGGCTGGGTTGTATAGGGTTAGGCGCAGTCCAAATATAGTTGAAACTTTTTTCCTCTTTGTATAGAATTTGTAAAATTAAATGATGGGAGATTGCAGAAAGAAGACAAGAAGAGGCAGAAGGGAGCTTAGCCTGCATGTTGGATCCACATGTTGTTTATTTTAAAATTTGTTTCTTATGTATTGCTACTGTTTTGTCTATGGATGTTTGATGTAATAAAATGCATTAGGATGATTTAATTATGTAAATTATTCCGTCATGAGATCTTCCATATTATACATTGTTTCTGGCATTTTTTTATATCTTATATACTTAAGGTCCACTACTTTTAATATCTAAAATTAGTTGTAAGCGTGTTTAATAACGTTTATAATTGATTTTGAACCTTTAAAAATAGTGGGTCTTTACGTTTGGTATCAGAGCCTATTTATATGATACCAAGTGTGACGGCCCGCCCCGAACCAACCGACATTTCCCGAAATACGTTGTGCCAATGTCCGACTAGCACAGGACGGTCATCAAAAGAAAAGGGTTTGAAACTATGAATCACCTAAGAATCTGTAGTATATCTCACAGCGCATGGAATAAAATATAATAGTAACATAATTTGACATATAACAGGCGAGATAGTGCATAAGCTGAAAACTAAATCATCATAGCAGCGGAATCCAAAATACAGCTTATGATCCAAACCATCATTATTACAAGTTCAAAATACTGTCTCTCAAGATAGAAAAGGTATACTACTAATGTCCAAAGCAGTGACCAGCAATAGCACAGGGAGAATATATGTAAATAGTACGTAGAAGCCTCCTGCTCGTCTCCGGACAGCTACTCATGCATACCATCTAACCTGTCTCTAGTCTGCTCGTTTAGGAGCGCCTAGAGTAATAAGAAAAGACATAAAACTCTGGGTCGGACAAAAGTCTGGTATGAGCAATAGCAACAAAACGAAACAATAACAGGTATAAATACTCATACCTGAACCTAGACCTGCAACCAAAGAGTTAGCACAACAAGATGTACAGTACTCTAAGGTAACACTAACATAAAGTGTAAAGTGGAAGTGCACATGTCATTGTGATAGCAAATATCAAACGTAGCAATCATCCTCACATCTCTCACTCAGTGCGTAAAGCATACGACACCCATCACTTTGGTCACCAAATTCTTTGCTATTACCACGACCACTTTGCCCCTTTGGGGCCATGGCGACCCCATTGCACTGGTCCATAGTCAACAATCCCTTGCTACGATCACTTTTCCCTTTGGAATCCATATGACTCGGTATCAAAGCTGCTATTTTAATATATGTTTTTGTAGTTAAGGAATTTTGAGGGCGATATTTCTTAAGGGGGAGAGTGTAGCAACCTGTATTCTACATATCGGAGGTTCATAGAATATTTATTTTATTTTCATACGAAGTCCTATGGCCGTGTAACTTTAGGAAACGACTATTGGGGTCATTTCCCATGTTCACGATTTTTGCTGAATTTTAAATGACCATTTTGCCCTTGGCGAATATTGTTTTTCCTATAAATTTTGATTGGTAAGGAGTTTTGACCTAAAACCACTTCCATTTGATTCAGATGATGGTTTACCTTTTCGTAGAGTGGTCACATTAATCAAACAGACTTACCATTTGGGAGATATGACTGAAACAAGGTTTGGAAGGTGAAAAACTGCTTAAGCGGGCTTAATAGGGTAATTAATGGATGGGCCCATAACCTATTTCAGGATTAGGGTTATGGGGAAGCTGAAATGAGTTAGGAAACCATCCTATTTCATTTTCTTAGTTGCCACTTTCATTTCTTCAAACCTAGTAATGGCCTCAACCTTCTAAACTACCTCCTAATCACTTTCTAATCCAATATTAAGCTAATCAACATCAAATCAAGGCAAATTAACATCAAATTGGAGGTAGAGCTGCTGTGTTGTATTGGGATTCGAAGTAAAACAGAGATATTTTCAGATAGAGATTTATTTGTGGCTAAGGTGAGTGATTTGCACTCTTATTTACTAAGTATGGCAAATTAGGGGTGATTAGTGATAATTAGTGAAATTATGACCCAGAAAAATATGAAAAAATATGCATAAATTCTAAAATATTGTTTTATTCCACGATTAGAAATTTGAGTTAATTTGGATTAAATTTGCTAATCCTATTGCTAGATATAGTTAAACATGATTAAGGGGAAACATGGGTTTTGGGTATGTTTGATCCATATCAACATGTTAAATTGTTGTTTTGGTGTTTGTGATTGATCATACATGTTATTACTACTATTTGGAATGCTTGATGATCATTTAGCAAAGTTAGAATGGTCGAAAACGTCGTGGTATAGCATAAAAAACTAGTTGGAAAGTTGCAGGAAATAGTACAGGACCCCGCTCTTGACCAGGATACCACGACCCGACCCCATCTCCGACCCAGCTCGCGAATGAATACCACGAATCCGCCTGCACCACTCGTGAAGCACATGAACCGATTGCATCCCAGAACCACGAGCCACTACCACAAGTCACGAACCGAAGGACAGATCACTAGTCGAGCCGCCTGCTTATCACGAACCGGCATCATCGAGCCGCCCTGGATGGAGACTCACAAACCGAGGTGGAGCATCACGACCCGGATGCTCATCACGAACCGACTATTTTGAATGGAAGGGAGACCGAACCGAGCTGGAGGAGATCAAAACCCGAGATGCAAAGGAAGTCCAAATGGGAGGTTATTACTCAAGATCCAGATGGGAACCAACGAGTTAACTTCATGAGTTGGGCTTTGTTGCGGGACATGTGCAAAGGGGTTATCGATATCTATAGCTTTGGTTCACCACTAAGAGACGGGTTATTGGCTATGGATGAGTGCAGTAGAGCCGTCATGACTCCAAAGGGTCATAGTGATCATAGCATGGCTATGGATCAGTGCAATGAGACCCTTAGGACTCCCAAGGGTAAAGTGATCATAGCAAAGGATTAGTGGTTATGGACCAGCGCAGTGGGGTCATTAAGACTCCCAAGGGCAAGTGGTCGTAGCAAAGGATTTGGTGATCAAAGTGGTGGATATCGTATGTTTTATGCACCGAGTGAGAGATGTGAGGATGATTATCATGTTTGATGTTTGCTATCACCATGACATGTGCACTTCCACTTTACACTTTATGTTAGTGTTACCTTAGAGTACTGTACATCTTGTTGTGCTAACTCTTTGGCTGCAGGTCCAGGTTCAGGTATGATTATTTATACTTGTTATTGTTCTGTTTTGCTGCTATCGCTCATACCAAAATTTTGTCTGACACAGAGTTTTATGTCTCTTTTTATTACTCTGGGCGCTCCTAAACGAGCAGACTAGAGACATGTAAGGTGGTATGCACGAATAGCTGTCCGGAGATGAGCATGAGGCTTCCACGTACTATTTACATATATTCTCTCTGTGTTGTTGATGGTCACTGCTTTGGGCATTAGTAGTGTACCTTTTCCATTTTGCTTTAGAGACAATATTTTGAAGTTGTAATAATGATAGGTTGGATCATAAGCTGTATTTTGGATTCCGCTGCTATGATGATTTAGTTTTCAGCTTATACACTGTCTCTCCTATTTTATGTCAAATTATGTTGTTATTATATTTTATTCCATGCGCTATGAGACATACTACAGGTTCCTTGGTGATTCATAGTTCTAAACCCTTTTCCTTTGACGACCATCCCATGCTATTCGGGCATTAGCACAGCGCATTTCAGGGAAATGTCGGCTGGTCCGAGAGGGGGATCACACCGACTGTCGGATTCTGCTAAAACCAAAACCGTTGGGTTCGTATTGAAAAGAGCTTTCAGATGATACAAGATATTTGAAATCTAATGGTTATATTTTAAAATATATCCAAATCAATTGCGGAAAAGGTCGCTATGGATGCATTTCGATGGCCGTTATTGTAAATCGACTGTAAGGGACTTAATGAAATTATCAAAAATATAGAAAAATCATGTAAAATCATAATGAATGATTTGGAAAGATTTTGGATGAAAAATTCCAAGTTTGAAAAGATTAAAATATATTTTTATCGAAATGAACTAGTTATTAACTCGAATAATAATCCAGTGTTTTTAAATAAATAAATTGGATTTGTAAATGGTTTTTGAAATAACCAGAGTTTTCCAGCATATGAATTGGAAAGGATGTAAATCGAAATAATCTTTGGAATATTTCGATATTGGATTTCCATGATTATACAGATATTATTAAGGAATTTGGAAGATATAGTATTGTTATTCCCAATACGATATCCGTTAGTTTCAGAATTCGATATTGAATATAAGCCGATATAATTTCTATTTGGAGCCTTGTATTTATTATCAAATTGGATTTTGGGTTTGTCGTGAATGGTGCCTTAAATAACACCACTCTTAAACCTAGTTGAGAAAGGAATAAATCTTTTATTTAAGATTAATGAAGTTTTCCAATTATATTTATTAATTGGAATTAAATGGAAGATAATTTTGGGTTCGTCATGAACAATGTTTTAAATGACATTTGTTATTTAGCCCAATTAACGGTAAAGATATGATTTGGAATTTATAAATCTTTTTATTTAGATTTAATGGAAATTTTCCAAAGTAAAGTTTTCCAGTTTAATATATTAAATTGGAATTGAATGGAATTCGATTTGGTAATAATCGAGATGAGCTTCTGTAAAGGAAGAACATTACTATATATGGAATTTAAAAGGCTTTGCCGTTGTTCCATTTATATTATTAGTTTGATACAGAAATTTATATCAATTATATATATTGATTTGTTTTCCGCGAAGATTCCATATTTAATGGAAGTTGATTTGGGTTTATCGAGAACTGTGTTTTTAATAACATTGGTTCTTTAACCCTATTAAAGACAAGATTAATTTCTTAAAGTTAAATAATCATAAAATAATGATTTTTGAGATTAAAACCAAGTTAGAGTTTTAATAAATCTTTTATTAGATTGAAATGAGAATGGGATAATTAAATTTATCGAATTCATGAAATGATCGACAATGGAGTACCGCCAATTTTACTCCATGCGATAGTTAAATCTTTAATTAGATTTGAATGGGAAATGGTAATTAAATTTGCCGATAACACAGCGGGTGTTAGATATGGAGTACTACCAGTTTTGCTCCATGGGATGAATAGGTTGGGATTGGGATAATAAAAGAAATGATTACTTCAGTAAGGCTCGAAAATCCCGACTAGTTTTATAAACCTTAATTTGATTTAGAATTGTTAAAGGATAAAATAAAATCTTTTGAAATTGATATCCAAATGAAGATTAAGGAATAAGTTTAAAAGAATTTGTCTTTGATAAAATTAATGGGAATCTTTCCCTAAAGATGTGAATATTTAAATAAAAGAATATTCCGAATTAGAATGAGGAGTATGATGTGTTTTATAACACTTGATCATTGATAATAAAATACGCGACTTATTCGGAAAGACCGTGTTTAACCCATTCTGAATAACTGATATGACGACTAAAAGTAGACGACGAAGACGGTGGTTGAAGACCGGAGATCTTCACATCATATGGATGATTACTGATGTCTTGATTGGGTTGTACACCCAAGACAAGGTAATAAGTGGTGATCGTCCAAACGTACTTGGAGATCGACCGGATATGCGAGGACCTCTCTCCTGTATTGGACATATAGGACGAGGAATAAGGTGCCTCCGGTTTCGTTCAAACCTAGAAAAGACTTGCAAATGGATGGTATGTCTGACATTGTATTCCTATATATTGTATTGTTGATCTCTGCTAAATATATATCTGTTTAGTAGCGGAGAATTTATCCTCTTGCTTAACACCCTTCTTTGAGACGTACGAGCTTAGAGGTTATATATTGGTGGAAATAAGTGGTACGGTATGGATTGACAATGTGGCATGCTAAGATGCAAATGATCAAGGCTTATTGTTGAAAAGCAGAGTCTTATGGATGATGATCAAAACACGGCTTTAATTAGCATAGCTTTGTATATAGCGTTAATTCGCGAGCCTCACACCCGGTATGAGTCAAAAACGGGATAATGACCGTAAGGAGTGCACGAAGTTTCTTTCTAGCTAAAAGTGGTGTCATGCCATGGAGCCCAGACATTTTTACTTATGTGGATGATGGATTGTGAGGTGCGTCGGATATATTGGTCGTTACTGGCCAAGTGATAGGTCCGATAGGATCGGGAAACGTGTGCTCAAGAATAACCAATGCACTAAAGTAAGTGTGGACAGGCCCTACCGTTCAAAGGGTTTCCCAGAGCGTGTAATCCTGAGGCATTTACTAGAGTGTCTCGAATAGGGAGCAACTATCCCTTGTCTCGACTCATAGATGGAAATCCAATTCCAATACGCGACTTTTCGATTTTAGTTGTAAATCTATATGGCAACATAGTAGGATGGGGTACTATATCGTCTATGATTGATACATTTATATTTGAAGTTGATTTCTTCACTTATAGTAATAATAAAAGAGAAATTTCACGTACTAAACATATTTGGCCATTATAAGGTAAAACTTTATCCTTCGGCTTGTATTGCATTGTGTGATAGGACCTGAGTCTTATAATGGCTTCATTTTTCCTTTTTAGCATTGCGTGGTTTGTTTATGGTGTTCTTGGAAGGAAACCCGTTCCGTGTTACACAACGTGGTCCCTTGATTTACCCAACTTTAAAATAAAGTTAATAACTGATTTAGTTCTCAAACCAGTCCCATGACTGACTCAGAGTTTATTGTTTTAACCTAAACTCTGGGTACCCATATTTTCCACACGGACAACTAGTAGTTTTGGTTTTCACAGATATTTCTTTTCACATTTTCCTGGTTTACAGCTGGAGCTATATTCAGAAAGCTTTGTATCCGTGTATTTCTTTCAGTTGTGTTATTTGATGTATTTCCGCTACGCATTGTATTTTTACTTTTTAAATTTTCGCTGCTATGTATTCTAAACCTCTGATATTTATATATTTCGTTATGTAATATTTATTCATACTCTGATTTATTATTGTACTCTGATGTAAATTGTTGTAATAGCAATGAAATGTTCTACTATTTGTGTTCTGATGCGTCGTGTTCTCAAAGCAATCCGGTCTCCTCCGTCTCTTCGGGATCGGGGAAGTTTGGGTCGTCTATATTAACTGTATTAGCAAAAACTAATGTTAACAAAGTCAAAAAATGAAATTAGAAACTGAACAAACAAAAGCTCGGAAAACACTTAAAAATGAAAATTGATATTCATAATAAAAACATAAACTTAAAAAATGATATTAATAGAAAAAAGGAATTGATAGTAATTGTTTACCATAGCAAAGACAAAACATCACTACTTAACTTAAAAATGCATAAAACAAAAATATACATTGATTACTATTTTTTAGTAGTAACCCCATTAAAACACCTGATCATGCCTTTAAATTAGTAGCATCTTAAAAATCATTTGCTCGGCATTGCTTAAAACCAACTATACAAGCACCGAGACTAACGAACACTCTCTCAAATTGGGTAGTACAAACATTAACATCGAGGTCAATATAACTACCTGGATTCTGCTTCTTTAAGGCCTTTGAATACTAACTAAAATCGTTGTAAGGCATAACATCATTACCATATAATTTCAATAAAACAAGTTGTTTTCCACAATAAGCTAAAGAGTAAGACAACTCAAGATTATATTCTCTTTGAAAATCATCTATCATATCTCTATGATTCTTACTAGGATGATCACAAATTTCATTGATAATTAACGATTTAATTAATGGTAAGTTTGTCTCACATCCCTAAAAAGTTTGGAAATTCAACTCACGTCCCTCCCTTAATTTTTTATAAATTAGGTCCCTATTTTTCGAAAATTCGTCAAAAAATAAAAATTAACTAAAAAAATACGAAATTTCATAGTTGAATTAAATACGTAAACATCATAAAATTAATGCATTAAAACCACCAAAAAACTCATAATAAAAAACACGAATCTCCAGTATATTGCATCAAAAGATGCAATTATTTGCAATGTTGCATGCATTTCGGCCACAATTGCAGTAATGCATCAAACTACAGTATTATTGCTGATATTTCAGCAATAATACTACAATAATTGCATCATTTGATGCAATAATTCATTTTACGTCTGTTTTTTCAACTGTACATAATTTTTAAGCATTGTTGCTTACATTTCAGCAATTATAAGCAATAATTGCATACATATCAGCTCATATTGATAAGCCTTCATCTGTTTTAACACTGTTGCATACATTTTAACAAGTATACACAATAATTGCATACATTTCAACAACAATTCGTAAGCCATGCAGAATTGTTCATCTTTAATTGCATACATCTCAGCAAATATAACCAATATTTGCATACATGTATGCAATAATTCATCCAGATTTTCAATATAAACCCAGGATGAATTGTTGCATACATGTATGCATTTATTGGTTATAACTGCTGATTTTTTTAGAATGCTTTTGTAAATATTTGCAATTTTTTGATTTTTTTAATCAGCAGCGCATTTTTTTATAAAAAAAACACGTAACATTGGAAAATAGGGACTCGCTTTGTATTTAATCTTTGGAGCGGAGGCCGTTTATACCAAACTTGGAATAGGGACGTGACACTAATTTTCACTTTAGTAAATGTACTAGAAATGTGAGGATTATTCAAATTTCTTGGGCCACCTTCACAAGAATTGTCGTTAACCAAATTTCGAATAGAAAAACTTATTAAGTTGTCTGAAATCACAAAAACATGCAATCTTAAAAAGACACACACTCATAAGCGAAGAATAAGTAACTGTTATTCTGTTAGAATTTTTTTTCGAAAAAACTTATTCATATACCCTTTGAATTTGAGGTGTCATCAAAACTTCTCTAAAATCATTAGCTCCTTTAAAAAACCAACAATGGATAATTTAAAACCTTTCTTCAACACATCTTGTAAATTACTTTTAGGGTAGTTCCATTTGTACACCATTAATTAGTTAGCACACACCAAACATTATATAAGTAAATTATACAACTAAAACTACTTTATATACACCATTATTTTTACAAAATTAACCTTGTTCTTGTCATCATTTTCTTTCCTCGTTAAGACATAAAACTCATATGCAAAATAAAAGCATGACCTTAAAATAAATAATCATAATTGACTTTATTTTCTAACATTAAAATTGTAACCTCTTTATTATTACTCATATAAGTTATCATTTTGATTAAAATCAACCCTAATTTAATGAGGGAAAAACAAACTTGTACATTTTAAATTAGAGCACTTAACGATGAAACTTGTCTTGACCGATGACAATTTTTGTTTTATAATAGGAAAAAATTCATTAATTTCATCACTAAAACCTATCGATTTGATATAATTTTGTTAATTTTAAAGTTTAATGGAAATAGGAAAGATAAGCGAGAAAGCAATTAAAAAGAAGGGTAATTTAGTAATAAATTTTATTAAAAAGATAGCGATGTGCATAAAGCAATTTTTGGTGTGTAAATAGAATTTGCCTAACTTTTATTTTGCACAATAATATTTAAACATAAAAACCTAGTAGATGATGACTAAATATAGTGATAGGACGGAATGGAAATAGTACCATCATTATTATTTTCCAATTTAAAACTCTTAGTCTTAACAGTGAAAGAAAATAAAATACTCTTCTTATTCTATTGAAAATAAATTGTACTTTAAAAATCAGAATTAGTATCAATAGTAATAATTTTATTCTGAAGTACACAACTAATCTCAATGGAAAGGGCAGTTAATTGAGCCTAATGATGACATATTTCATTATTCAAATTGTAAAACGAGCAATATGCAAACAACTGAGTGCTAAAGTATTATCATTGAATACAAACACAACAAGAATGTTACTATTACCACTGCAAAAGAAATTTAAAATAATAATTTGTAAAATAGTTATTACAAAAATGATACGTAAAAATAATAAAAATGACCTAAAAACTGATCCTGAAATAAATACTACAACCAACATTCAAAAGTACTATATCTAACATTTGCTGTAAAAAAAAACATAATTCATCTGGATAATCATCAAATTAAATAAATACTTTATTTACATATACACATATACACTCAAACTATAAAACAATATAAACTTTCAAGCAATATACAAAGCTAATACCTACAATATATAAAACCGATGCTTAAAGCCTAATACTAAATTTTCAAACGAAAGCGATGAATTCTTGATTTGATAATCGAGATATATGCATGAGATGTTCGCCTAAATTTCCTGTGATTCAATCCACAGAAACTATAATATATCTAACCATATAAACTATATAACAACTACAATTTCAAAAATACAAAAAGGAAAAAAATTTGTTAAAACAATTTAAATTTCATTATTCTTTAAAGTAATGCTAAAAAAATAAAAAAGATAAATAAAACCTGATCTAAACCGAATAGAACTTCACTAGTACACTTACATCAAAATCAATATAAATCTAGTAAACAATTACTAAACAACCCAAAATAACATTCAACTCAAATTTAAAAAAGTAACATTGGTTAATAAATAATGAGAGAAAACAAATTAACTTGCAACTACTGCCCAAAAATGCCATAGATCATTAAAAAACAACACAGAACAACAAATCTCATCACAATTTTCAAAAATAAAAAATAATAAAATCTAAGAAATAAACGAGTTAAAATGCTAATAGAAGAAAAAGAAGAAAGAGCAGAATGTTAGGATTTCAATAAACATTATCAACAATCAATTATGAAACCCTAGATCTAAATATTAAAACCCATATTGAATTTAACTGAGAACAAACATAAATAATAAGTAGCAAAAGCGTACCTGAATCCATAGCTATTTGCTAAGAAGAATATGAATTTGGTTTGGTCTTCATAATTGACACAAAACGTAGATCTGAAATTAGCTCTCCGTAGAAGAGGGTTAAAGAGTTGATAAGTTTTGTGTAATTTGGGGACCATAACCCCTTATTTATAAGACTGACCTTTTGTAATTTGGCCCTTCAATGAATTAAAATTCTCTGGTATCTACACATTAGGCTCATGACAATATAAGTTTTAAGCCTTTTAATTCTTATTTAAAACTAGATCACTTTATTTAGGCTTTACACTAAAATAGCACAACATATTTTTATTTTACATATGTGACCCAATTACCGAAATAGTCCAACATAGAAGGGAAAAAATCAAACCTGAATTTGACGAATTTCTGTTTGGAGCAGAAACAAACGACAACTAAAATCATGAACGACAGTTGAAACATAAAATCGAAGTTTGAAAGACGAAGCCAAAACAGAATTAAAAAAAGGAATGATATGGAAGAGGAGAAGAAACAACGCGAATGAAGAATATAGGAGAATGAATGCGACTGTTTCAAAATGATAACACTTTTGTCCTCGGGAATAAAAGTCTTGATGGACTATCCTACTGTTTAAAAAAGTTTTTAAGTGTATCCTAATTAATATTTTTCCATTATAAATATTTGTAACTTTCATTTGAAATAAAAAAAATTAACAGTTCCTACACAAACATCAAGTATTCGAGTTTAATTAGCCCAAAAAAGGTTCGTTGATAGTAACATGAGATCAAACATAGATTTTGTTCCAAAATATATTCTATCCATTCTTCATTTTATGCTAATCGTTTATATTATACCAATTTTATATATACATACATATATATATTCAACGTTCGTTAATTTTTCTTACATTATTTCGTTAATATAAATTTTTTTCCCTTTAAATAATCTTTTATTCTATATACCATCATTGTACCAAAAAAAAAGTTTTTTTTAAAGGAAATCATATAAAGTGTCGGTCCTCCCTTCATGATGTAATTAACACTTCAAAAATAACTAAGAAGAGGGCAAGTTAAAACACAAATATTCAGGCAGAAATTAGGGAGGCATACCTATTTCCAAACTTTATTCAATGCCAGTCCTTCCCTAGGTGTACATGTAAAGTCGTTCCCTATTTACTATAGCAACGTGTTTTTTCAGTTTTTTCGTGCTGTTGCATAATTTTTTTTTTCTCAAAAAATTGTAAATATTCAAGGAAGGGTTCTGCAAAAGAATTTCTTTTTTTGAAAAATCAGCACTTTTCTGAAAAATTGCTGACATTTCAGCGATTATTCAAACAGTGTATTGCTTGTAATAAAAATGGAAAAAAAGTTGCAACAATGTCTCCAATTAATATGAATAATTGCTGATATATAGGTAATCATCTTACAATGTATTGCATATGCATGTTATTGTGTGAAAAAATTGCTGAAATGTCCGCAATTGTTGCAAATAATGGCTTCTTTTACAGTAGTTTTCCTGAAAATGAAGCATTTTTTCCGTTTTTTAAATGATTTTTCTGCAATACTTCAATGTTTAATATTGTAGGTTTTGAATTTAAAATTTTGAAGCAAATCAGGGAAAATTGCATGACAATCTGCAATTTTTAGAAATAGTTATTGTGATGTCTGCAATTCTACGAAAATTGCTGAAATTCACTTGGAAGTGAATTTTTTTTTTAAATCATTTTTTTGTAGTTTTTTTTCTTGAATATGAGGATGATTATGTATTGAATTACAATTTGAAGTTTGATAAATTTTTATGTTTTTTTTTTTTTTATGATTTTCAGAAAACAAATACCTAATTTATAAAGTTTTATGACAGTGAGTCTTTTTATATTTTATAACCTAAACTGGACCTAAGCCAAACTATCTCAATATTCAATGTACACTCACCAATTTTTCTTTTCAACTACATTTGATAATCCTTCATCTCATCGAATTTTAAACTTAAATTCGACTTACCCTCGTACTTAAATTCGACAAAATGCTATCAAATTTAAAGTAAAATCATTCTTGACCAATTTTTGGAATGTAAATAAAACACCCTTTCAAAATAGGGGCAAACTGAAACTATTTCCTACTAGGCCAAATCTATTTGCACCCCACATTTTGCTTTTCACACGCCGTTGTTTAAACAAACAAAAAATTTCACATCACTTTTTGCTTATCACACCCCAAAAGTTACCGAAACTACCTTTCAATTTATATTTTCACAAACAAGTAACTATACGTTAACAATGAAAAGAAATAAAAGATAGATCCGGAAACAACAAAGTAGTAATTCATATTTATTTATTTTTATTCGTTTTGCAATCTAAAAAAAACATTTCAGTTCAAATTAAAAATAATTAAAATATATATTACACTAGAAATCATAAAATCAAATAATGTTAAGAAAAAAAATGTAAAATTGAAAAAGAGCAAATTTAAAATAAAACACCATTTTCTTGGCAAAAACATTATTTTCTTCTTCAGAGCCATCTGTCTTTTCAAAATATTTTAGTATCATTGTAGTTTTAGTAATTAAAGTAATAGAATGGAAAAGTGAATATGATAACTTGAATAATATACAAGGTTAAATTGGTTAAGGACTAGTGTCGAGGTAACAGCGATGCGAGTTCGAAACCCGGAATGACATGCTAAAAGGGTTTACCATGTGCATACGCTACGATTAGCCATTTATGTGGTATCCGCGGACTAGGTGCACTGGGGGATTTTACGGCTTCGGTCGGTTTCCCCCTGAACAAATTCAATATATATATACATATACATATACATATATATATATATATATATATATAGTGGAAAATAGGCATAAGGACAAACTTTGGAAAAAAATTAGTCTGAAGGACATCAAGTTTTATTTTTAGGCTGAAGGACAAACTTTGAAAAAAATTAGGCTGAAGAACAATGCTAAATATAATTAGCATTTTCTGTAGCGTAAAACTGAATAATGCTATTTAAAACTAGCATTTTCGTGTAGTGTAAAAAACCGAATATAATGCTAATTACATTTAGCATTTTCCTGCAGCTTAATTTTGGTTCAAAGTTTGTCCTTCAGACTAAAAATAAAACTTGGTGTCCTTCAGCCTAATTTTTCAGTAAAGTTTGGGCATAAGGACAAACTTTAAAAAAAATTTAGTCTGAAGGACATCAAGTTTTATTTTTAGGCTGAAGGACAAACTTTGAAAACAATTAGGCTGAAGGACAATGCTAAATATAATTAGCATTTTCTGCAGTGTAAAACTGAATAATGCTAATTACATTTAGCATTTTCCTCCAGCTTAATTTTGGTTCAAAGTTTGTCCTTCAGACTAAAAATAAAACTTGGTGTCCTTCAGTCTAATTTTTCGGTAAAGTTTGTCCTTCTCCTAATTACCTATATATATATATATATATATATATATATCAGGAAAATATTTAGGAGGACAAAATTGAAGGCCTTTTTATCCATAAGGACAGCCCACTAAAATTTTACTCAGAAGGACAATACACTGGAAATTAATTTCGGTCGCTGCTTTCTTCTTCTCCCTCTCTCACGTCTTTGTCAATTTCATCGTTTATCACAAAATCACCAAAATCACGAAATCATAAATCGCTTAAATCACAAATATGATAATACATTAGAATCGGCCGTCTCAATCGAAGACAAAAATCACGAAATCAAAATCACGACCATAAATCAGCCGAAACAAAAACCCTAGAAAAAAAAGTAGGTCGAACAACAAAAATCCATTCGAAATCACAATTGAATGGAATAAAAATATTTTTCAAACGATGGAAAGCGTATATGACGAACACGAAATGGTTGAAACAATTTTTTTAGGTTGGAAATGTTTTTTTTTTCATTTTGCCACTACTACAGTTCGTAGGTATCATTTTTCTATTTTTTAGGTATCATTTTTCATGTTTTTAACTTTAAATCGTAGCAGCAGTTTTTAGGTATTATTTTTCTATTTTTCTAGGTATCATTTTTCTTGTTTTTAACTTTAAAGCGTAGCCGCAGTTTTGAAGTATTAGTTTGCTATTTTTTTAGTTATTTTTTTTACCGTTTTAACTATGTTATATGTTTTTTATGAGATTTTGTTGCTGTTTTAATTTTGAAGTTATATTGTTGTATCAGCTTTGAAACTAAGTCGAACTTTTTTCATTTTAATCAACAAATCTGTGATATAAATTTTTTCCCCATTATTTTATCTTTAAAACATTGCATCAATATTTAGGTATCATTTTTCTAATTTTTTAGGTATCATTTTTTCTGTTTTAACAGTGTTATGTGTTGTTTTGTTGTGATTTTATTGCTGTGTAATTTTGAAACTATATTTTTGCATCAACTTCGTCACTCAGTCCAACTTATTTCATTTTATGTTTCATTTCTATATTTTTTAGTTATCATTTTATGTTTTAGTTATATAATTTTTTTCCATTAGTTTTTCTTAAAAACATTGCTGCAGTTTATAGGTATCATTTTGTAATTTTTTAGATATCAGTTTTACATTATTAACTGTGTTATGCTTTTTTTCCATGCAATTTTATTGCTGTGTTAATTTTGAAGTTATATTGTTGGATCAACTTTTTAACTCAGTCGAATTTATTTTATTATATTCAATCAAATAGTGATGTAAACATTTTTTGCATTGGTTTTTGTTTAAAACATTGATGGAGTTTGTAAGTATCAGTTTTCTATTTTTTCAATTATCAGTTTTCATGTTTTAACTGTGTTATGTGTTTTTTCCATGTGATTTTGTTCTTGTGTTAATTTTGCAGCAGTACACCATCACAAAAATTATCACATAAAAAAAGACGTATATGAACATAACACATAAATTACAGTAAAAATGATAACTTAAAAAATATAAAAATGATACATTCAAACTGTTATGATGCTTAACATAACACATAAACTGCAGTAAAAATGATACCATAAAAATATAAAAATGATACGTTAAAACTGCTGTGATGTTTAACATAACACATAAATTACAGTAAAAATGATAACTTAAAAAATATAAAAATGATACCTTCAAACTGCAGTAATGTGTAGCATAACAAAGAAATTACATTAAAAATGATACCTTAAAAATTATAAAAATGATACCTTAAAACTGCTGTGATGTTTAACACAACACATAAACTGCAGTAAAAATGATATCTAGAAAAATAGAAAAATGATAACTAAAAACTGCTGCTATGTTTTAAAGTTAAAATAGGAAAAATGATACCTAAAAAAATAGAAAAATGATACCTACGAGTTGCTATACTAGTAACGAAAAAAAAACATTTCCAACCACGAAAAAATTATTTCAACAATTTCGACTTCTTCAACTGCGTTTTCTATCATTAGAAAAATATTACTATTCAATTCAATTGTGATTTCCAATGGATTTATGTTGTTCGACATTTTTTTTCTAGGGTTTCTATTTCTCGCGATTTTTGTTTCGAATGCTCTCCTTATCGATTTTGATTTCGTGATGTTTGAATTCGATTTCGAATTTCGATTCTTTTATATTCTGAAATTCGTGATTTCGCAATTTATGATTTCTTGATTTTTTGATTTTGTGATATTGATGAATTCGACTTACGCGCGAGAGGAGAGAAGAAGAAAGCAGCGGCCGATTTTTATTTTCAGTGTATTATCCTTTAAGATAAAATATTAGGCCACTGTCCTTATGGATAAATTTTAGTGGGCTTTTGTCCTTGTCCTTATATTTGTCGTTTATTTTTTAGTTTGGAATGGCTGGTAAAGGCAAAAACAGGGTGTCAATGGAATTTGCGTTCCTAATATTCGCTGTACAAATCTAGCGGCCTCACTTGCCAAGTTCGTTTACTTCACGAAACAGCTCACTTTAATAAAATAAAATTTTCCCTCCTTTCCGTTCTCAAGATTCATGGCGGAAGCGTATAGAATCGAGCAGAGGCACGGAAAAAGTAGGGTTAGGGTATCTAGGGTCTGGCGGAGGTCGATGGAGGATGGAGGTGATGTGATGGTCGAATGGAACGTTAGCATCAGCCTCTTTTCTGATTGTCTTAAAGCTTATTTTGATTCCGATAATTCTAATCTTGTTGCCACTGATACCATGAAGAACACCGTAAGCATTTTTTTTTTCTTTCGATTTTTTATACAGGTTTTGTTTATGAAGTTAGGTTTGAGGTGATGCATACAACCATCTTCTGTCTCCATAAGCCCTCCACGCTCTCTCTCTCTTGTTGAATTTCTTGATTCAAATATTTTATGGAGAGGGTATAATCAATTAATTGATTTGATTGATTGATCAATTAATTGATTTGATTGATTGATTTGTATTTGATTGATTGATTTCATCATATAAGGAAAGAAATGAATAATTATATTGGGATATATTTGAAGAGCCAATTTGAATATTTGTCTAGGTCTTCTATTCTCCTATATACGCCGTCTTCTTGATTAGATCATAATAACAAGGAACCGTGTGTGGCATAGTTTTGCCGTCATTCTTCATCACTTTTCTCCAACAATATTTGTAGTCATCTAGATATTTTTTGTCTATCTCAATAAGGTTATTGATTCGTTGTATTTTGTTTATTTTTGGTTTTGATCTATTGTGTTTAAACAAAAATTTGTTTTTGGTGAATCAATAAAGAGAGTGGTTGAGTGAAATACCTTGTGTACTGCTATTACTTCCGATCTATTGTATTGTTATTTTCAATCAAAATCATCTTCAAGTGATTGGATGAAAAAAATCCTGTTTTTTGGGTGTTTTATCAAACTTCCACTGCGCACAAAACCTTCAATAGTTGGTATCAGAGTCAGCTTTATCGCAAAGCTTAGAGTGATTTTTGATTGGAAAAAATTGATTTTTTATTATATCGGATATAATGGCGTTTCCGAAAATGAATATTTTTATGGTAGATATTGGGTGATTTTGAAGGCCTCTAATGGTGGATGCTTCATACCTCAATGGTTTAATTGATGAAGATGAGAAGAAACCCTCTGATATGGATGAGCGAAGATGGAAGAAGACGAAGCGGAAGGCGGGCGACAAATGAAGAACCTAGTCCGCAACAAGGTGAAGAGGTTAATATGGTCACTGTTGATGGTCCTAAGGTGTATGATCATGGGTCTAGATGTTGATGATGCTCGAGGGATCCCAGAGATGAAGAGATCATGTCAAGCGGAAGATAGGTGTCGATGTAGAAAAATCCACAAGTCAGAGATCTTGTGGTATTACAAACACTTTTAGATCGTTAGTTTTGCGCGGTGCAGCGCAGGTGGTAGATGCATCTTTTGCAGGTGGTGGTTGTATTTGTAATTGAGGTGTGGTCGTAGTCCTTTCAAATCAGCTAGGTGTGATTGTTGCCGTGGAATTAATTAAGTCCATGTATTTTTTGCATGTAAATCGAGGTTGGTTTTAATTGAGACTAGGTGTTATTGAAGGGCAATTTGAATATTTGTCTAGGTCTTCAATTCTCCTATATATGCAGCAGCCTTAATGGTTAGATCACAATAACAAGAAACCATGTGAGCACGGGCGGATCTAGCCCTGGGCTGGCATGGGCTACAGCCCAGGGTTAAAAAAAATTATCTTTTTACATCAAATAAAATTCTTCCTACTACAGTTATGTCTCTTCCGCTTTATTGTTTTGCTTTCCAGTAAGAACACGCTTCGAATTCAAAAATTAAAATTAGTGAAAACTCTTCGACTTCAAATCAAAACTAGTATAAATTCAATCCCACAACCACTGGAAAATAAAAACAATCACAAACAAATCGAATCGATCGGTTAATGAGTTTTGGCATCAATTTTTTGCAGTCGAAATTCAGTTCCAACGGTGTCGCTGTATTGACTGTCAAAGATTAGCTCCTCAAATCCCGATTGGCGAGCTCAGTTCCTTGAGTTTTGGGAAGAATCGGAAGAGCTTGCTACGTGCAGTCTGTCTCGGATCCTTGAGAAATTCAGGTTTAATTTTTGTGCCTTTGTTTGAAGATTGATGTAAAACTGATGTTGCTCAAGGGCGCATTTTTCGCTGTTTCGAATCGATTAACTCGCCAGCTATCATTTTTGGTGACAAATTTATCAACGGTCATTTTAAACTACCTTTTACATCTTTTCATTTAGGTTTAGTTGATTAAGACCTGGTCGCTTTAATGTTAGCCTTCAATCATAGTTGGACTTCATTTCATTTGTTTTCTACGACTATAAAGGGTTTTTTTTTTTTTTTTTTGTATATAAAAGCATGAAGATCAATTCCTATTGAATCCAACTATAGCTGAGAAAAGAGGACATGTGCTGTAACAATTTGATTAGATATTGACACTGAGTAAATTAGGCAAACATTTCACTAAAATGTGATTTGTGATACCAATGCTTGCTATTACTAATTATTTTTTCCCTCTTTTAATGTGTCTTACAAGAAAAATATTGAAAACACTATGTATAAAAGGTTAAAATTAAAAAATAAAAACCAGCCCATCCTTTTGCTAATTCCTAGATCTGCCCTTGCATGTGAGACATAAGTTTGCCGTCGTTTTTCATCGCTCTTCTTTTCCAACAATATTTGTAATCATCTATATATTCTTTGTCTCTCTCAATAAAGTTATTGATTCATTGTATTTTGTTTTGATCCATTGTGTAAACAAAAATTTGTTTTTGGTGAATCAATAAAGAAGGTGGTTGGGTGAAATATCTTGTGTACTACTATTATTTTCGATCTATTGTATTGTTATTTTCAGTCAAAATTATCTTCAAGTGATTGGATCACTTGGATGAAAAATATACTATTTTTCGCGTGTTTTGTCAAACTTCCGCGCGCGCAAAACCTCCAACATCTCTCTCCCTCTGTCCATTTGAATCCTCTGCCCAACACACACATATATTGCACTTCCCAACACTCAGACTAATTCCAATAGCCTTCATTCAGGGCTCAGAAGTGATGGTATACATCCAAGTACCGCCCTTCAGATTGTATGTTCAGCTGAATATTCAGTTTGACTTCAGAACGCTGAAGCGATTCTGGGCACCCATTAAATGGGCTTTAGAGAATATGCCTTTGCCTCCATTAAATGGGCGGCCCATGCTTCATAACATACTAAAAAATATCGAGTACTTTCAGTAATTAATGTCAAACATACATTAAATGAGTGTCTAAAATTCTGAATAATATTTAACATACAAGTGCTATCGTCCAAGTTGACGCCCCATGCTTCATAACATACTAAAAAATATCGAATACTTTCAGTAATTAATGTCAAACATACATTGAATGAGTGTCCAAAATACTGCATAATATTTAATAGACAAGCGCTATCGTCCAAGTGGATAAGACAATTTGACATGATGCAAGATGTCATGGGTTCGAATCTCATCCCGTGAGATTTAACTCTCTTATCATGTAGGTGTAGTATATTATATACTACCTAAAATTGTATATAATATAAAGTACCCATTTAAAAAACATTTTTTTGGACGAATAAGCATTTGATTATTGGAGTTTTCTCTCCCGTTCAGGCCTGAATGTTCACTTCAAATTCAGGTTGAAGCTATTGGAGTTGCCCTCATACATCCCATTTTAATTAAATGAACATTATTGGTTGTCCTTTCTTTGAAACGGACGCTTTCATTTTCATTTCATTTTCTATCATTTATTACCCTTTTAGTTTATTGTGGTTTCTGATCGCTAAATGTGAACCCTAACTCAGAATCACAAACTTTTGACTCTTATTTGTGATTAGCCGTTGAAATTTGTCCAAAGTTGGTTCTTTGAATCTTGCTTGAAATTTATATTTGTTTTGAGATGGAACAAGATCAAATCTTGTTTACATCTTGTTTGACACCCATCTCTTTTGAAATATTAAGTTCCAAATTGAAATACGGATCAACGTCTCAATTAAGATTTTGGTTGAGTTTTGTACTCTTTTATATTACTTTATCTAATTTTAATGTATACACGAGGAATCCGGTTAGGTGGTTCTATTAACGCCCTGGCCTTTCATTTTCCACACCGGTGAAAAGATAAAGGTGTCTAAGGTATTTTAGGTGCCTCGGGCCCTCGAGTATCACTTTTACTGAATTACAGCCAAAAAGCTGCTAATAAAAAATGTAGTGAAAAAACAATTTTTGACTTCCAAAAACTGATTATAAATGGAATACTGAGAATAAAACACCATACCATCATCATAAATCAAACTAAGAAAGCAAAAGGCCATTCAATTCAAGTCTACCAACAAAAAAATACTTAAAATATAGAAATTACATCAGTACTTGAAGTTTTTATGCAAGTTATCATTTTCGAATTGTAAATCAAATCAAATCTTTATGTAATTTATGTGGTTTAGTTTAAAATTTTAACATAAATAAATTAATTTATATAAATTATAAGGTAAACGATTTTTGATTAAAAAGTTAGATTTAAATGCATAATGTCAGACATCAACTAAAACATAAATCAGCTAAATACATATGAATGATAAATCAGATTGTCGTCAGCTAAAGCATATAGCAGAATTGGTAGTGAGGGCTGAGAAGGCTAGTGGTGGCAAGTAGCTGCAAACAGGCTGGCAGACGACGAATAGGATGGCAGTGGTGGCAAATGATAATGACGATGGCGGTAAAATGCTTTTTAATCTAGGTTTTTTTGTTCGATATTGAAAGAACAATGTTTTTTAATGTTCAATATTGAAGTTGAGATGAATAAACATTTTTTTGCTAGTTGTTGGATTTGAAAATGTAATTGTGCTTCACATTGGGCCTGATAACAAAACTTTTTCTCCCCAATAATGCTGCATAATGCTTACTATTTCAGCACTTCAAACGCTTTGGCGTCTCTGGTGCTTTTTTAGTGCCTTACACGCAGCATTGACACTTTGAAAGCTAAAAATGCCCCAGGTTGACGCCTAGGCAAGGACTTTAATAACTACGCTTCCTTCAGCATAACCTTTTTTCAGTTTTCGGTTAAGTACTATGTTCAAATGCATCATAAAGCTTTAAGCATCATTATTGATTTGAGAATTCTAGTGATGCTAAATTCATTGCAGATTTACGTCATAAAGCTTTAAGCATCATTATTGATTTGAGACTTCTAGTGATGCTAAATTCGTTGCAGATTTATATATTCTGGAATGTCCTGTATTGTTGTATAATCTTCAAGGGGAGGGGCCATTGTGATGCAAAATTAAACACACGAGGTTGGATTTGTTTGTCTTTATGTGAAAGGTGGAATTCAAAGGGGAAATCCAATGGTTGAGGTTTCTTGTGTCTAATTATGTGTCAAAGTAGAGTTTCTCATCTTCAAGTCTAATGATTTCATTACTAAAGAGCATAGTCAGGAGCCAAGGGGAAAGCCAGAAACATAGCCAAGGATTGTACTTATCTAGTATATAAATTTCCGTATGTAATTATTGCATCATTGATATCTGACCAATTGCTTTAAATAATGCGTGAGAATCATATCTTATAAAACAATCCTCATCACAGAAGCTACGTTCTAAGTCTCGGTTTTAGTTATAATTTCAGATGGTAACATCTTGACTCATTGTGTTAGTTTTCATTACATAGTATGCAAATACATAAATATAAATGCAATAAATGTAAAATAATTGATGTAAATTCAAGGTGTATGCAAAAGCAAAAGAATGCTCTGAAGTTTTGCCAGTGGAAAATTTTGCCATCCTTCTTGCTAGACATTTCACTACATTCTATCCCCAGGTGATTTCTTCTTTCTTGTTTGTGATTAATAAGCATAATATAAAAATGCATTTCAAATTTCCCAAACATTTTTATCTGGTTAAAGTTTATTGTTTATAGAGAAAAATTGAACCATAACTAAATTATTAACAACATAATTTTGATATGGAATGTAGGTAACAGGGGCTATAGTTAATATAATAGAAAAGCCTTGGGAGCGTGTCATGGTGGACGGTCGACCTCATATTCATGGTTTGTGTTCTTTTTTAAATTCCATTTTCTTTACTAGGATTTTGACATAAGCAATAATGCACATGCATATATAACAACTAATTGAGCTGTAGTAATGATTTTCATATATATATATATATATATATATATATATAAAAATCTGATTGTATAAATTGGTAGTTTTAAACGTTGTACCGTGGTTTAAAAAATAAATGACAAGAGTGATACTTTATTCAAGCAGAGCACTCATTATGATTTCCGAGGACCTCGACCCATGATCTTTAGAACCTTTGTCTAACGCGTCATACCACTAAACAGTCAAGCTAGATGTCCTTGACTGTGGTAACATAAATTTTGTGTTGCAAGTTATCACTCCCAACCCTTTTTCTAGCTTGGATTTGATGCATCTGAATGTAAAAAAGGATTTAATTTTTGTGAGCTCCCTTGAAGAAGTTTTAATATTTTATGAGCTGGGGCAGAATAGTACCAGGATTGTTTTTAATTTCTACACTCGAGTAGTGCTATTTATTTAACTATTAATAGTTCCATAATTAAACTTAAAATGCACCTATTGGCCATTGTGAATGTATTACTTTACAATATTGTACAACAAGGAAAGCAAAACTCGACAAGCACCTAATTTAACATAGAAGGATTTGCCAAATATTTCTTTTGGAGAAAAAGTAAGCGAAATCAGTTGAAAACGGTTATATTAAATAATGTACTTAAAAGAAAGTTAACTTTGACAAGCAGTGACAAATCGTTTAGATGCCCATAACATAATTCACACTTATACACTAGATTAAAAGAAAAATAATTTGAGCTATTACATTATTTTGTTATAATACATAAGTTAAGTCATGCTTGTTCTTTGTCATATTTGGAGGGATCATTTGATTGCTCCATAGCTAATGTTGTTCTTTGCACATCAATCACTCCTTATATGCAGTTCATTTGCTATGAAACACATTGAATACAAATTTTTTTATTTCTTCATAGGATTTAAACTTGGATCAGAAAGACATACCACAGAAGTTACACTGAAAAAATGCGGGTCCTTGAATTTAATTTCAGGAATTGAGGGATTGTCTCTGTTGAAAACAACAATGGTCAGTTCTGCCAGTGTGCTTCTTTAATTGTTACGCTATATTCCATGTTGTACAATTATACAGGGTTTGCTCAACATGATTCAAATCGTAAATTATGCAGTTCAAAGTCCAAACTTTAAATTGGAAGTGTATTTAAACCATATAGTATATTCAGAGGATTTAAATTTTAATTTGTATATACAGACAATATGCTAGAAGTTTTGCTCTTTGTAGAATTAAATTATATTTAATTATGTTTTAAATGTCGAAATAATATTCAAATCAATTATATTTTTTAGTACAATTTTGATTTCACCGAACTTAATATTCTCTCGTGTTCCATCTATTTTTGTAATTTTTTTTTTTATAGTAAATTTGAATAAATATTTTATTTTGTTTAAGCCCAATTGGAGAAACACAGTTTGAAACATGAGTGCAATTGGAGAAACACAGTTTGAATAAATATTTTTGTCTATCTGATATTAAATAATATTCGGTTGAGTTTTGGACTGGACTTTGTGAACCAAATTGCAATTGCAGAAACACAGTTTGAAACATGATTTGAATCGACCTCTAAGATTTTTGATACTAATATGCAAATGTTCACTGAGTAATGTACATTTTTTTTCACGCAGTCTGGGTTTGAAGGTTTTGTAAGAGATCAGTACACGATCTTACCTGACACAAGAGAAAGGATGTTGGCGACCGAAATTACTGCTTTGTGGAGGTTTACGATAAATTTTAACACTTTAAATTAAATATTTGTCATAGGTAATATTTTGAGCAATCATATGGAGATCATCATAAATCTCTTGAGAATAAGAGTGGTATTGTACTTAAGCGCAGAGTACTCGTTTAGATGTCTCTGGGGTTCGAATTCATAGTCTTCCCGAACCTTAATCTATAGCGTTGTACCACTTACTAATTAAGCAAGTGGTACTTGAAAAATCTTAACTCTTAAAATTAATTATTTGTTATCGGTAAAATTTTGTGCAGTATCATGATGTTGTTTGTTGCTTAGTAGTTGAGACGAAGTATCAACTAATACAACCGATATGTTGGCTATTTATCATATTCACTATGGCAACAATACAATATACAGTATTGTGAAACAATATGTTCTGGGCATTTGTTTGCTGAGCCAGTTTGCAACATTGAATACAATAATGCTATTAACTATGTCTGCTAACAATATGGGTTGGCTTTTCACTTTTGTTTATTAAAACAAAATAAACTATTCACTACCCAATCAGCTTCTGAGATATTCTACCTTTTATGTACCTGTGTATCTGCGTCTCTCTTCATATATGCAATTATGCATAGATACACAGGGTACATATATATGCCATGGGCGAAGGGATCCACGTTCACTTTATTCTTAGCCATTTTGTAGTCATTTCACTTTGGCTTCTAAATTTTGTAAACTAATGTATGGAGCTGATGATGCAAGAAAAAAAATGATGCGAGGGCACTGAATTGTGACATTAAATCCTCTCATTGATTTATGGACAAGAAGGGGTTACTAAATGGTTAAATACAGGGGAGCTATGGATCCTCATATACACATATATTTACACACATATAAACATTCAGGTTTTTTTATGTTGATTTATGTCTAATTCATTTTTTAGTGTATGTGTTTACCAAATTTTGGTATATTTTTTCCAAGTTTGATTATATATCATCAACATCATCTTTGCGAAATAATTCAGAATAATAACAACAAAATTGTATCTTATTTCAATCTTTTTTGCTCATCAAACTTAATTATGCAATATATTATATACTTATTATAATCATTAATTCAAAAAATATATTTTTGGTGGTCAATAGATATCAAAATAAGATATTTTTTTTGCAAAGATGATCTATAAGATCACAACGGCAAAAAGGTTATCAAGTTTTGATAATCGAGGAACCAAAATATGGATTGGACACAATTCGAGTAGACAACATAGTTGGAAAATATGTGTACACGTGCTCACACATAATATTGATCGATTACTACACTCTTATCATGCTCTCTTTTATATCATCCAATCCATCCTTTAATTTATCAAGTCCTACAGTAGGGTTTCAATGAAGCTAAAAACATAGTTATGAAATGCACGCTACCATGCGCCATGGCGTAAGGCACGACACGACGTTTTCGACTTTCTTTTGTATGGTGTGGCCACATAGAAAGACATAACTAATTTTCAACTATGATTAAATGTATTATATATTTTTTATACGATAATATGATTACATTTCAAACTAATTTCCAATAAACTTTAAACTATTTAACCATATTGTTGTCACATCGCACTACGATGGACAATTAAAACCGAGTTCTCCAAATTTGGACAAGCTTGCTTGATTTTTTTGGGAAATTAAGTACTTTATATACAAGTTTAGGTAGTATGTAACATACCAAATTTATCTTTAAGTTAGGATTTTTTATTTTTTTTTAATTCTTGGATAGAGTGTCACCTTTTGTTCTGATTTTTCTATAAAAAGAAAACTCACATGGCAAGAGGATTCGACACCGTAAAGTAGGAATCAAATCCGTGACCTCTTGCACCATGTCTAAGTGTTCTAACCAGTTTGGACAAGGCGTTTGTCAAGCTTGTCCGAATTAGTTTTGAATCTGATTGATTTTAGGTTGAGCCTAGGTGATGAAAAACAACATGAAGAACCAATCCAACTCAGAAGGTTAGACACAAAAGCGAGAAAATGTATGCATTTGTAGTATTATTATCCAATTCGACTCGGAAGATCAGACAAAAAAGCAAGAAAATATATGCATTTTTAGTATTATTATCCGATCATATCCAAATTGATCCTCAGGTCGGGTCAGGACTTTAAAATATGCAAATTAGACTTAGCAAAACAAAACCCAATTAGAACCGAGACACGTTGGGTCAAGTTTATATCCGATCCTACTTGTCTAATTATTATCTCTGTACCGAATAAACAATCTCGAATGGTCGTTATCTCCAAATCAATCTCAAATCAACTTCAGACTATTTATTCTATTTATTACTGCTGCATTTGTAAAACGACGTTAAATGGGTATGTTTTTCAAATTAGTCTCTCACGAACTTTGAATTATCTGTTCCTATCACGGTCGATTAAATAAACCGTCGATCGATGTGAAACAAAAGTGAAAGATGCTAGAACTTATGAATATGATGGTGCATATATTGATTTAAGAAATATGTTTGTTGAATCAGATTCAAATTCTTGTTTATCAGTAATACGTATTATTATTTTGGATTTTTTTTCTTTCAAAACTGGTATGCTTATAATATTATATTTGATAATATTTTTGCAAAATGTCTATAAATAATCATAATTACATTTGTTTTAATAAAAAATATAAATTATAATTATTCTTTAAAACAGTTTTTTTTTTATATATATACATATTAATTTACAGAGAAGATCTAAACATGACGGTATATTGGGAAATGCACAGCATTTACAATGTCATGCGCCAAGGCTCGACGGACGCAATGTGGCTTGTTGTGCAGGCGTCATTGATAACTATGGTTAAAAATGAAAGGGTTACGGATACACATACACACGAAAATCATATATCCAAAAGATCGATATTTTAAGACATTTTGAACTTTGAAATGTGATTTTGATGTTTAGATTTTTGCATCTAAAGCCTAAAACTCAATTTTATCTGTTATTCCATTTTATTTTGCTTAGAAAACACTAAAATTGGAATTGTGGATCCAAACAAATATACTGAATATATTAGTATGGAATGAATGGATTTCCTTGACTGCTGTTATAACTGATTCTAACCGATTTTGAATTGGAATGTAAATTAGATCATAAAAGGAGAGATTGTTTTAAATACTGCACTATTTGAAATCAAATGAAACTAGTGTTTTGTAATGTTACACTATTCTAAAGCAAATAAAACTTTGGGGATGCTAGATTTGCACTATGAATTTCATATTCAGGCACACACACAAAAAAAAGATCATTTCACTATGAATTTCATATTCAGGCACACACAAGAAAAAAGATCATTTCAAAATTTGTGGCATGTTCGAAATGTTAAATTCATATCAACCATTAAAACATTTTAACCATCATTTTTTTTTAAAAAAAAAAATTGGATATGGTATAATTATCCGGATCGATCACAATCATTTTTTCTTTTTTAAAATTTAACTGTGTAGCATGAAAAATCGTAAGGGTGTGGCAGAGATGAATAGGAATACGTGTGTATGTGTATCCATTTAATGTAAATATAGCTCGCTTTAACTTCTCCTCTTACATTCTAGGAGTACCTAAGTTAGATGAGTCAATGGAACCTTTACACATACTCGGAATAATGTGCACTATTGTCTCACCAACTCATGAGCTACTAGATTGAACTCTACAAATTCTTCAATTAATGCACCATAGCTACACACATGGTGCGCGCGCATCACTCTTTGTACCACCCCTGGCTTTTTTCTCTCCCGCTTTTTCCTCTTTCTACTTTTTTACACCAACCTTTTTGCTTATTGCTACTGCATTATTTTCTCTCCGCTTTTCCCCGCTCATTTTGTTATTTTTCTTGTTAGAAATTGGAAATATTGTCATGCCACGTCAGATGTACTCAGTGCTCTGGTTTACCGTGTATCCTGTGTAGATATGAGTAAATTGTTTACAATTTATCCGGTTACTACATCCAGCATTCACCTATATCCCCGATCTTTTGCCTTACAACATTAGATATTTCAAATCCCCACCTAATATATGGTTTATGTTGTTCAGTATTTGAAACATTGACCCAATTAGCATATAATATTATTCATGATCTAATTTTTTTTACTGTTGGTGATTTATTAATAATGCATTGAAGTTTTCCTGGTGCAATGCTCTTTTTATCAGATGAGCAGACCCCACTTACATGTAGATACACCCAAAATAAAAATAAATAAATAAATAAAATAAAGGCCTCTTTCTAGAATGTCTTAATACAAGATAACATTTGCGAAGAATATGGATCACTACATTTATATGGCGTGCATCGTTTAGCGAATTTTCTATAATTGAATCTAGGAATTACTTTTTAGTGCAGACTGTAGTTGCAATAGTACAATCAAGTACGATTGAACTATCGAACACAATATGTAGATATAATGCTGAAAAAAATCGAGGAGGAATATCAGCGCAACATACTTTTTTAATATGTAGTTCGAAAGATACTAACTGCCCAAATTTTCTCATTTCTTACAGATATCCTATAGATGACATATCCAATATTGATACCAAATCCTTTTGCTTCTCTGAAACGTACCAAGATGTAAAGAAAACCCTATTAGATAACTTTTTTGGCCCACCAATGGTAGGGGAGTACAGCCCATCAGTTCAGAATACACTCTACCTTATGGCCAAATCCGTTCTTAACAGGTTGTTACATTTTCTTTTTTCTTTGAAAAAATATTGCTCTTGAAAAACCTTATATTTCTATTTGATCTCCTAGTGGTTGATATTTTAATCTGATATGCAGGTTCAAGCACATTGCAAGTATTCATCTTAGAATGCCTAATATTCACTTCTTGCCTGTCAACTTATCTAGCAAGGACAATCCTAGCATAGTCAAGGTGATATTCAACTGTCAACTCATGATAAATATAGTAGGGAAAACAAGTAGTGGTTTATGTTCTTTGTGATATTCAAACTATTTAATAAAAGAAACTGCAGTTGACAATATTTTTTGCTGAATGGTATGCAGTTTGCTGATGATGTGTACCTACCAACAGATGAGCCTCATGGGACGATCCAGGCAACAGTTACGCGATCTATGTCCAAGTTGTGATACTGTGAAAAATAACCGTTAACTGTAAGATTCTTATTTCTCTATGGAGTTTGAAAATGTCTGTTCATGGGGCTAGGCTGAAACTGTGAAAAATAATGCCTTCCCCTTGTTACTGTTAACTGTAAAATTCTTATTTCTCTATGGAGTTTGTTACTACATTCAGCTTCCTTTTCTCTTTCCGTGTGTCAGCCTCTGGTGTTATTAAATCTTAATTTTGATATAAAATTGGCGTTCCCAATTGGCCGGAAGTTAGCATTGGGTATGATCTGATTTATGGTTTGAATTGCAACGTCAAAATTAGGTTTTTGGTATAGACTATGGTTGAAGATGGAACCTTAGGTGTGGATTTTTGATACAAAATAAGCTAGTGGTGGCCAAGTACAATAAATGACAATGAATATGTGGCCTTTGTCAGCCTGAGGCCCAGGGAAAAATTAAAGCCTAAATAAGCTGGAAACATCTGTCAGGCACATACTGCTAGTTGAAAGGAATCCAACACCGATCAAAGGCAAGGAAATGCAGTATCTTTACCGCTAAGTCATAATACCCAGTTTTGTTCTGTTTTGAATAGGTTTTATTCTTATATATATCAGAATTGTTCTGAGGCTCTACCCCAGCCCACCATCTAGATGGCCTTGGCCACCTCTTAAGAAACATTCATCTGGAGTTTTGATTTATTAAGATTTAATTTGAAAATTATTTATTATACAACTGATAGACTCGGTTACAACAAATGAAAAAAAAAGTATTTTCACCAGTGAAAGTTCTGCATTTTAGTTAAGAAAGAAGCGATTTTAGATATAAAACCTAACCTAAAACCGACTGACTGAGTTTTAGTAGATAAAATTTGAATTTTAATAAGGAGAAGTTTTAGTGAAAAGATTAAAGTGTTTGACCAATAAATATAATATTTTAATTTAATTTAAGGTGTGATAACATTCAGATATATTTGAGATATAATTCGAATTTAAAAGGGCATTTTGACGAGTTTATCTTTATGTTATAAAATTATGACATCAAAAGTATTACAATTATTATTAAAATATGATTTAAATAGAGGTTTTAATTTTAATCGGAATGTAAGAATATTTAGGTATATCTAAGATGTGTATTAAACGTAAAAGTGCAGTTTTAGAAATTTACGTTTACACAAAAATGCGTAACAATAAACGTATTACAACTGTTGATAAAGATGTATGTTTTCATACATATGTATATATATGTATGTGTGTGTACATGTGTGCGCGCGTGCATGTAGTAAATGTAACATTTACTAAAATCATTTAAATAATAATTTTATGAACATAAAAGGAGAGACTAATTTTACACTGTTTTATCGAGGGAGATTCAAATCTAATACTTTTCACCTAAAATCACAATCCCTATCCATAATTCCTATTTTGTTCATAAGCTAACTGCATTTGCATGGTTATTACCGTCCTTGTATTAGAGATGAGTGGGAAATATGAAGTGAAAATAAAAGGATGCATTTGCCAACCTTGCATTCGCCAACGGGCCAATGGAAAAGCAAATAACGGGAATTATGTCGACTTAGCTTTGATAAGTTGAACATAATGAATATTTTAGCATATTCATTACCGTGGAAATTAGGAACATGTCCCTATTTTTATGCTCATGTAAGTTTTCCTCTTCTAATTGAGCATCAAAATTTACATCCCCATAATTTATAATGTCTGCTTAGGCAAATAAAAGAAGTTTACTTGTAATATTAAAACACGATATTTTTTTTAGTAGATTTATCAGATTTCAATTTTGTTTTTACCGTTAAATCACAAATTTAATTATCTTTCTGTTAAGATCGAGAAGTCATATGTTTTGACATTTTTCTTATATGTGCAAATATTTACCTCTAAATATCTAAGTAAGATGGATATTGATAGTTGGGTGAGAAATTGAGAAATGTTGGTGATAACTAGTTCTAAGTAGAGTAACTAGTTGGTGCTGAAGGGGCTGATGTTGGAGGAACCATCACCATTTGCTGAAGGTGAGATTATGGAGGTAAAAATTGATGATGATTAAGTTTACAAGGGAATTTTTTTGCTTACTGAATATGTGTTTTGAGTGTGGTCTGCTAATACGCGACAAAGTAGTAACTGCATTGACTACAATCACTAATGCATTTATAATTGTAGCCAACATGATGGGTATGGTGATTTGACTATAATTGCAATCGAAATGCATCGCCTGAAATGAGATGAAAAATGCGCATGGAGAAGCTACATGAAGCGGAATGAAGTGCTCAAAGATGATGAATTGACATAGTATATATGAGGCTTATAGCAAAATAAATAGAGATATGATAATGGATCTAACATTTTATAATGAAGCAATGTGGCTTTGGGGATGACAAGTGATGGATCTGCTTGTAGATGGTCATAGTGGTATTGAGACGACCCCCTCCCTCCCCCCTCCCCTCAATTTTTTTTCTCTTTTCAAATTTATTTATAATTTACACAAACCAGGGTCATCTTCTCAAGGGTCATCCCCTTCCCATTTAATCAATTCCAAGATCATCGTATACCAATATAAAAATATTAGTGTATAAAATCAAAACTTAACGTGTATGAGGATACATAAGTCTATTTTACTTGATTAATCGGAGTATATTTTAAAAGTAAAAGAAAATTTATTAGTTTAAAGTTACTAATCGTTGACGTGAGAATTTGGTTATTTGCGCATGCCAACTACCACTAACACCTATGTCCATTCCACAGTAATAATTCATCATATATTGGTCGATTACAAAGTTGGTACAAGTTCGAACGATTTGTGCGTACAAAGTTGTACAACAGAACAACAAATAGCTTGTTAATTCTAAACTTTGACCAAAATGCCTTTTTTCTTCTTCTTCGTCGAGTCAAAGTGTGAGTCAATGTCCAAGAAATAGCTCCAATGTCCAAAGTGTGAAAATATGTCCAAAAGCATACCAAAAGTCTACCTGAATGTCCAAAAGTCGTAGGCAAATGTGTATGTAGTGTTTACAAGTCCATGGAGATGTCCTAGGTGATGAAGATGATGATGACAGTCATTAATGGTGCTTGAGAGCTCCAATCTCGTATGCCAAAGTGTGGTAGAAGTCCAAAAATGCTCAGCCCTAAGAATGTCAAGCAAGGAGGTATTTATAGCTGAGTTTTGGAGGCATCAGCCCGAATTTCGCATCCCCTCGAATTTTGTATCCCGAGGGGATGCAAAATTCGCACCCCGAAAAGATAGCCATAAAACAATTCCAAAGCCAAAATATCGTATCCTGGAATGTTAAAAATTCGACTCCCAAAAAACATGTATGCGAGCCGTGTTGATCAACCTAAAATTGGTGATCTGCTCGTGAAAAACGAGTTTACCACATTCCCTTGCCAAAAACCAGAATTCGAGCCAGAATTCGAATCCCAGACCATAACTCGAATTCGCATCCCCATAAATCGCGATACATATGCATGAAATTTCGTATCTAGGTCGTTTTGCTCAGAAGATTTGGAGTTGCCAAATCTCGAAACCTCGAGTTGCACTTGTGAGATTTCAAGTCCGCCCCGTTCCGGTCCACTTAATTTTTAGATGCCAAATCTGGTGTCAAGCCTAGCCAAACTTCGAATCCCAGCTTTGCCAAGCCTTCGCATAGCTATCCTAGAAAACCGCTTCACATCCCCAATACTCAAGATTTTGAGTGATCAGCCCATGGTTTCACATTCGATCAAGGATGTGAAATCTAGGGATGCGAAAATCCAAGTTGCCAAACCAAAATCTCTGGCCTGATCAGCCCTGCACGCACATGGGGTTTTCAACCATTTTCACGCATTAATCACAAGATTTTGGCATGCCAGATTTACCAATTTGCCAAATGCCAGATTTTGATGTCGTGAGTTGCGCAAGCCATTTTACATTATCATGCGATGCCGATCAGCTATTTTTGAGTGCGCAAAACAGAATTTGTCAGAATTCATATATTTTTCCATGATAAGTTTTGCCATGTGATCGAACCGGCACACTCAAAGATTTTAAGCTAACCGGACCGAGTTGATCATGTACTTTTACCATGTCGGTTTTTCCAAGTTTGTTAACAATGATTTCACGAATCAATGCTATTTCCAACCTTTTCCGATCATGTCACGACTTCAACCAAATCGCTTTGTCTGTTTCAATGACGTTTTCGAGGCGTGAGCGCGTCGCGAACCATAATCTTGACGTGTGACCGCTTTGCCAAAAAGTCGGTCAACACTAACCATTACACAACAAAACAAAGTTTTAGGCACATGTTTTTCTCATATAAATGTCTCGTGCAATTATATATATTTATATTAAACACATTTTATGTAGCCTAAACTATCATATTAGGGGTTGACATATCATTGTGTCTTCGACCATACTTATCATATAACTGAGAGATAATGTGGTCCTTTTATATCCTGAAGTGTTTGATTCTAGAACATGTATACTTTCCATTAATCTTAAAATATATTGCATTAGGGATATATATATATATACACACACACACACACAGAGCAACTGGTCAGTTAGGCTTTATTACACATATATTAGTTTTAGGTCTCTTGTCTTTTAAAAATGTGGCTTACTACCTTGGTTCAATATGTTTATGTTTGATACACCTGTGCATTTTATGTACACCTTAGTTCACAATTCTACCCGAACTATTACTCATCAGATATTCATGTATTATTCAACTAGGACTCAGTTATCTATGCTTACATGTCCTCCCCTAGTACCTATATTTAAGTATTATAAAACACTGCATGTACATTGTGTTATAACTTTATTTCTTTTACAAGGACATGGCAGACACGTGTATTTTTCATGTATATATAAGTGTGTTCCCCTCCATACTTAGAGCATCTCCAACAGATGCCTATTCCTAGTTTGAATATGTAATTAAAGGGAGAAACTGTTCCTAACGGCTGTTCTTCCCGTGAATATTCGGGGGGAAATTACGGGGCCAATTCTGAATCTTGAGTTGGCCTCGCATGCCGAATTTATCGGCATGTGATATAGCATGCCGATTTTTTTTACGCGTGATATCACACGCCGATAAACTCGGCGTGTCATTTCCAACGACTGAAAACACTTGCATTTTCACTATAGAACAACAAAACGGTCGTATTTTTCCCGAAGGCTATAAAACGTTCAAAAATTTTCAAACGGCTATATTTTCAGTTGTAAATTGGTTCCTTTCTACCATTCTACATCACAACATATTTGCAATTCCATTCTATCTCTTAAATCTAAAGAAACTCTAACTTTATAATGTCGTCACCATTCAGAGATTTTTCATATCCGATGATGAACGGAAGCCAGTTTTCGCAAGCCAACACGAACTATGGCCTAGGTACTTAATCAAGCAAACAACAACTATTTTATGGACGGGACAGACGAAGAGGACATCGATCTAGCACAATCTATTGTCATTTCTCACAAGATTCGACTACGGGTGTAACGACCCGTGTTTTTGGCACTCGAATATGTAATTTAATTTATTTTATTTAAATATTATATTTGGAATATCGATGGAATTAATATCTAATTCGCTATTTAAACAAAGTTCGACGTTATATATTTATATAATTATAAATATAGCTTGAAATATAGCGCTGCAGTTTGAAAATTCGAGTTTGAACTTCAACTGGACATACAGAGTCTGATATAAGTCGGAATTCTGTGAAACAAGAAATGTTGGGAGCGTGTTGACGATAGCTTTCATATGAAAGAGAAAAATCCAGATTCTGTGTTATTGGTTGCGAGTTATGGCTAAATCAAATTTTAGAAAAAATGCTGTGGAAATCGTTATCGGCCGTTAAAATAGCCGTTTTGCAAACGGACTCTGTTTTCGATGAAATCAGTTTCAATAGGACCGTATCGCTAAATTATTGTTAGAAAGTCAAACGGCGTGGCAAACAGATGTCGTATGTGACCACAACAACCGTAAACGCCCGTTCAAATTCTATAGCGCGCATTCAAATAAATATAAGGAGTATTTGGGCGTAACTTGAGAAGACGATCGAATTAGGCCGCGAAACCAGTTCCGTTGAGTTCGTATCGTCGATTAGAGTTAGGATAAGTATATAGTTTGTTATTTTTAGAGATCGAGAAATTTGGCGTTAAAAAGGGTAGGACGGTTCGGGGTAAAAACAGCCTATCGGGCAAACAGTCTCAGAATGCAACGAAACTAGTGTCGTTGGGTTCGTATCAACAAATTATTGTAGGATTTCAAAGTTTCAAGTTGATTTGATTTATCTAGTGATCGTAGAAAAATTAAATGCGTGATTATTTCTGGTTTTATAAAGGAAAAATTTTCATACGACCTCGGATTTCGACGAAACTTGTCCCATTGGGTCCGGAATACCTTTTTACATTAATATTAGCTTTTTTATCAGTTAATAGAAGTCGATTGTGGTCAGATCACTTCTCAAACAACGGTTGGCGGTAAACCAAAGTAACCGTATTTAATAAAATATATATTACTCATACTTCATACTCAAGTAAAGCGCACAGTCCTATTCCAGCCTAGCAACAGTGATGCGAAAAGAAAATCTAGTAAAGGTGACAAGAAAACACACACTGTGCCTGTTGTTTCTTCTGTATGATATCTACTTCTACAAACCAGCTCCTGCCCATCTCTTTTCTTTTCTTTCCGTCAGCTATTCTACTCTTACTCTACTTTCTACTTTGAAATGAAAATTCATCTCAGCTTTTCTTTTGTCCAGCTAATCTACGAAACACTGCAAACCTACCTACGTATTGATATTACGTGCTTCTTATCTCTTAACCTCTTCTCCTATATATACACCATATTATTGCTTCATTCTTTGGCCTCTTTTTTCTTGCCTCAGAAAATAAAGGAACCAGACTTTCGATCTCTTCTTTCTTATAGATTATCAAACCCGTTCTGCGCCTCCACAAAGTAATTAACGACCGATCTCCTGTCCATTCATTCTCCCTAAGCCGATTAATCCATTCACCACTTGGATAATTATTCAACTACCAATTTGCTTAGATCGTCCAGTCCTTTCAACTGAACGGTTGTAAGCATGTATAGTTGGTCGAGATGGCCGATTTGTCTTCAGCAAGTTGCAGATTTTATTGTGAAATTGGAGGAGGCCGGTACACTCGAGTTGGCCACAGGTCTGGCCGTTAGCGGGGGAAGTTGAGGTGTAGGGGCGGACGGAGTTGGGGCGAAGCCAGTGGCGGGTTCCGATGATCACCGGTGGTCAAACTTCGGTGTAGCGGTGGTTTATTTGAAGTCAAACTGGTGATGTAAAGGATGTGAGGGTTCGGAGATGATGAATGAAAAGGGATGGGATTGAAGGCGTGGGTACCGTAGTGGACACAAAGAGGGGACAGCGTGAAGAAACCGTTTGCAAAGGGATGGACCAGAGACATACCAAAGGGAAGAAACAAGATCTACTCCTATTGGTCTAACGTAATACAGTTATTAGTTTTAAGATTTATTAGTTTTATAAAAAGGAAAGTAAGGATTCAATCATTTCAGGTATTCAAAGGGGAACCGTAAGGAATGGAAGGACCAGAACCATTGGAACAAAAGAGAATTTGATCGTATATTTTCCTTAAGTATGGAGTTAGATAGTAAACATGTTTAGTTAATTTATTTAATAACCCGTGACCATGAACTTAAACCATTTCAGCTTGTTATAGGGTACTGAACGGAGTACGGGAACAGGAAGCAACGAAGGCTGATGTTAAGGGAGAAGGAAGATCAAAATGTAATTAACATTACTAACCTAAATAATTTGTTAGTTAATCATATTGATTAGGGAATAGTAATTAGTTTAAAGATGTTTAGGAAATTATTTAGATTAATTTGGAACCTAGTTAAGTGTTAATTAAGAAATTTGTTAATTATTAATTAATTGTTAATCGTAAATTTTTAATAGCCTTTTATTGGATAAACAGAACTGGAAAAAAACAACTTGCGTTATGACAAAAACAACTTGCGTTATGGTTGTGACGACGGGTCGAACATTCTGGAACAAACTTGGACGGGATTCAAAGCAGCAGGATTTTTTTCAATAAAACTAAACGACTGTTTAATTTCGTTGAAATCAAACCGTTCAACAAATCAACACAAGGTGAGTTAAACTCACTCAGTTACCCTTTTATATTTTATATAAATTGGGTATTTTTATTTTGTGTGCTCTGCTTGCCAATGGTTGACTGCTTTGCTAGCTATCTATTTAACTATTGATTTAACCGATGAAATTAAACTGTGTTTAATTTCAGTAGAATACCAAATCGTTATTTTGACGATTGGACCCAACGGAGGTAACTCACCCTGTTGGTTACGTTTATTTATAAGCGTGCTTAGTTATTTGAATTGTTCGGTTATTTGATTGGTGCTAAATGGTTGTTATTTATTATCAGTAGAATGTGATTAATTTGATTTGTTAATTTTGATTGCATGTTCAACATCTGGTTGGTTTAGACTAATAAGTGGGATTGGTTGGGTATTTGGCAAAGTATGGCCTATTAAATCAATTATTTACAGATGGTGGTTCACCGTCAGGTGAATCGATAGAGTTGAGGTTAAAAATTTATTTTAACCAGAGTTAGATTTTGAATTATAATATTTTGAATAAAAGATATTAAAGAGATAAATAAATATTTTATTTATTTAAGACCTTGATTTGTTATTAATTTATTTTATAAAATAAATGCTGATGTTAATCAGATTTACAAGTAGGAGTATGAGAGGGGAATCGAGTGGTTAAACTTTGATAATTGTTGTGTAAAGGAAATAATCAATGGGATTATTTAAATTAATTATATACTTAATAAATTTAAAGTGTGGATTAAGTGGAATCGGTTAATAAAATAAATCGAGTTTCTGAAAGAATTAAATCGACCGTTTTGAATTGATTATCAAATTAATGTATGTGGATTAAAATAGTTGGTTAAATATTGTTTAAATTCAAATAAGATTTTAAAAAAGGGATTTGCCATTAATTTAGTTAATAGGGGAATTAACTACTGAGGTAGTTAATGATTGAAATAAACTATTATTCTAATTAACTTAGAAAATTACTTTGTAATTGAGATGCATTTAAGAAGTAAACGATTTTGGAAAATAAAATCCAAGAGAACGGTGAAAGGAGCTATGAACAGGTTTTATGTTAAACTTGAGTTTTATACCAAAGTTATAAAGAGAATTTTAGGCCAATACGATAGCTTAGATTAGACGGACCCAATATTTGGGTTAAGTAAAAGAAGATAGGGATAAAAGGATCGATATAGACCAGTGTTATATATACTTGAGGTTCAAGATGGGAAAGCGAAATTTTAGGTTAATGTTACTTAAAATTTGGATTAAGCAAGAAAGGGGAATTGAAATAAGATTCCTAAGTGGGTAATGCTTAAATATATGTTTGAAAGGAGATTGGTAAAACTGATTTTGGGTAAAGAAGTGGGTCGTAGAGTTGTATAACCAAATCCAAATAATAAAGGGAAATGGTTTTGAGATTGGAATAGAATAGTGGTTTGATTACAGGTTATATTTGTCCAAGGATGAGAACGGTGTTGATCAAGGTCTGAGAGGTAATTAAAATACCCCAACTTGAACAACATCGGGATTATCTGAAGATAGTATTAGTTGGTAATCGTAAGAGACGTTAGTGGGTATGTTTTGAAAATCTAAACAACGATTTTAGCACTGTTGTTATAATATATGTTTTGTAAATCTAATATAGCGATTGTAGCGCTTTTGCTATAGTAAATGGGTTGTAAACCTAAACAGCGATTATAGCGCTGTTATTTTGTAAATCTAAATAGTAATTATAACGCTATTGTTATAACATATGTGCTATAAATTTCTTTGTTAAAACTAATGGATTTCCGAATTTAAAAGATGATTGGAAGGAAGATTTAAGTGGGAAATTGAATATAGTTAATCGAGCTAGAGTTAGTCAAACATAGTTTTTCAAGATGAGTGCCATTTCGTACGACTGCTAGCGTAATTCGCAGGGCTGCAGATAGCCTACGACGGTCGGATGTTTCCTGAGGGAATCAGGCGTAACCATTGTGATCGCCGCGATCTAGAGTCAAGCGAATGGAGTTAAGTAAAATAGTAGTAAATCGATAGGATTAAAGAAGTCGAGTTAATCAGTTAGAGTTAACCACTTTGAGTTAATCAATTGGAGTTAATCGATTAGAGTTAAATCGAATTAGAGTTATTCAAGTATCGTATTTTTAAATATTAACAGAGTTAGAAGTTTTAATGTAACAAAAGTAAATCAAGTGTTAAAAGGCCAGGTGATGCTGAATACTTAACCAGTGAACTCATTGGAGTGTCATGATTGAAAAACTGTATATTTTGATAGTTAAAACACCGACTATCAAACCTGTCCAATACGATTGTTGGTATGGAAAGACCGGGATCGAATTTATATTCGAAAACCATTCCGACCAACAAATACGTGAAGATATCAGAAGATGATCGAGATGGTGCTGTGAAGACCGTGGATTTTCACAAACGGAAGAACCACTAATATTCTCTGCCTGGCAAGCAGAGATAAGCTGTGATTCTATCGTAGTTGGAATCTACGGGTTGCAAGGACTTCTCGCTACTGATCCATGGGGTGATTCCTATATTGGATGCAGCAGGAGAGTACCTTCGGTTCATCCTGTTCCTGGATGACCTGTATGGACGGATGTCTGACAGAGTATTTCCAAAGGGTCACGTACGTTGATTTCTTCAAACATGCTATGGTTGTTGGCGGGGAATTGCCGTTCTCTTAGCTTCCAGCTGAGTACTTTTGTTGATATCAATTAGTGATATCTGACGGATCTGATGATGTGGCATCCAAAGTGAATGACGACCAGATGTTCAGAAGTTATTCTGACCACAAGCCTCATCAACCGAGAAATGACAAAAATCGGGCAGGCAGCATGGCTATGTGGGTCGCTCCCATTAGGGTGTATAACCACCTATCTAGAGAAATTCCTATTTGCTTCTTTAATCTATGTTTCGATGCTGTCCCTATTCGGGAGGCGGTTGCTGATCCCAACCGTCGGTGGTATACATTCGATACACTCAAGCAAAATGAGTGGTCGGCCATGTGAGGGTCGGGTTGCAAGACGTTCTTGTTGAACCCAGTGTATTCGTCTCTAGAGATACACTATCGGCAGGTGGTCCCATACCTTGTCATAATTGGAATCCAATCTCCAATAAGCGCCCGCGGTTTTAATTGTATACTATATGTGGAGCGTGAGATGCAAGCGTTCCACTATATTGTTATTTACTTGTATGTAGACATTATTATAATATCAGAAAAGATATTGGTTTCAAAATTGTTTTGGATTATCGTAAGGTAAAAACCGTCCGTGTTTATGTGTGGATTTGGTCTTACGATTATCCTTTTCTTCGAAAAGGTTTTTGAACTCTAAAATCAAGTTGGATGCTCACACAAATACTGTGCGAGTTTATCTCACTCTGGTTCACCAGACTGACCCGGTGTTTTGTAAATGCTCGGGTTAGGCCGGGTTGTACAGGTTCAGGTTATCGACTACTGTGAAGAGACGAGCTGGAAGAGTCCAAACGTATGATATTACTAGTATTCCGCTGTGTGTTGTATGAGGACAGATTATCACTGTCCAGATGTTGATGTACTCTGATATTGTAAGTATTTTCAAAGTTCTCAATAAAGATTTACTTCTGTATTATATTTTGTTCTGCTGCGATGTGAGACTCTGTGTGTGGTGCTTCTTCTTCTTCTATTCTAATATTTCTATCTTATCTATTCTCACCCCCTAACTTCTTTCTATTAATGATCTGGAATGTTCGATGTCTGAATGGTCAACATGGTAGTTTGATGTTGATTTTTGGAGTCGAAAACCCCAGTTCGTTACAGTGGTATCAGAGCTGAAGGTTAAGTAATTATCTTGGCTCTGTGGTGTAACTCAGTAGAGATGGGGTTAGTAATACCCTAGACTGAGTTTGAGTGTATATATATGAGCGTGTATTTGTAAATTGTTATAAAAACTGTCTTATATTGTGTTGATTGGTTTGTCGAGTAGTTTATGAATTCTGGTCGATACAGTAATGCAAACTGTGTCGATAAGTGTTTCTAAACTCTTGAACAGAATAATTCGACACAGTATGTTTTTGAAAAAGGGTAAATGGAAATTTTTACCCGAAATATATTTTGATATAAACAAGGTATATATATTAAAATTATTATAATGTATATATTGGTTGTGTTAATTTGTTAATATAATTGAATCAGATTATAATCAAGATGGTTATAAATAACTAGTCAGGATTAGTGGAAATGTAATAAATCAGTCAGATGAATTAAATCTCAATTTAAATCAGAATTTAGATTGAAATTGTGAAAATTTAGAAAAGTGTGAAAAAGAATTTTGGATTAAATATATGAGAATATTAAAATCCTGGGAGATTTTAAATTGTTTTACGAGTACTTCATTTGGTATTTTGAAATAGATTTCAAAATGAAAGGGTTTAAATATGGTTTTGATAAGTGATATAGTATTGAACCCACTTCGATAGCTGGGAAATAACTCTGAGGATGCTGGCCACATCATCAGTGTTCATTTACGAGGTCTAAGTGAATGATTACTACCAAAGAAGTTGTTTTGAATTGCTTTGAGAAAAACAAGCTGTTTTAAATTGTGGAAAAGGAATATTTGAAATTTTTGGAAAAAGATGAACTGTTTAAAACTCCCAGAGAATTTGTTTGAACAAAAAGAAATTTCCAATATCTTTGAAAATATTTATTTATGATTTGGAAATTGGTTTCTAATTTAAAATGGATTAGATTTGAAAATAAATCGGGTTTTGATTTAAATTGGATTTGAAAGTTACTGGGTTTATAACGTTCTTTCTTATCTTAGCAATTTCGAGGACGAAATTATTTTAAGGGGGGAAGAATGTAACGACCCGTGATTTTGGCACTCGAATATGTAATTTAATTTATTTAATTTAAATATTATATTTGGAATATCGATGGAATTAATATCTAATTCGCTATTTAAACAAAGTTCAACGTTATATATTTACATAATTATAAATATAGCTTGAAATATAGCGCTGCAGTTTGAAAATTCGAGTTTGAACTTCAACTGGACATACAGAGTCTGATATAAGTCGGATTTCTGTGAAACAAGAAATGTTGGGAGCGTGTTGACGATAGCTTTCATATGAAAGAGAAAAATCCAGATTCCGTGTTATTGGTTGTGAGTTATGGCTAAATCAAATTTTAGAAAAAACGCTGTGGAAATCGTTATCGACCGTTAAAATAGCCGTTTTGCAAATGGACTCTGTTTTTGATGAAATTAGTTTCAATAGGACCGTATCGCTAAATTATTGTTAGAAAGTCAAAGGGCGTGGCAAACAGATGTCGTATGTGACCACAGCAACCGTAAACGCCCGTTCAAATTCTATAGCGCGCATTCAAATAAATATAAGGAGTATTTGGGCGTAACTTGAGAAGACGATCGAATTAGGCCACAGAACCAGTTCCGTTGAGTTCGTATCGTCGATTAGAGTCAGGATAGGTATATAGTTTGTTATTTTTAGAGATCGAGAAATTTGGCATTAAAACGGGTAGGACGGTTCGGGGTAAAAACAGCCTATCGGGTAAACAGTCTCAGAATGCGACGAAACTAGTGCCGTTGGGTTCCTATCAACAAATTATTGTAGGATTTCAAAGTTTCAAGTTGATTTGATTTATCTAGTGATCGTAGAAAAATTAAATGCGTGATTATTTCTGGTTTTATAAAGGAAAAATTTTCATACGACCTCGGATTTCGACGAAACTTGTCCCATTGGGTCCGGAATACCTTTTTACATTAAGATTAGCTTTTTTTATCAGTTAATAGAAGTTGATTGTGGTCAGATCACTTCTCAAACGACGGTTGGCGGTAAACCAAAGTAACCATATTTAATAAAATATATATTACTCATACTTCATACTCAAGTAAAGCGCACAGTCCTATTCCAGCCTAGCAACAGTGATGCGAAAAGAAAATCTAGTAAAGGTGACAAGAAAACACACACTGTGCCTGTTGTTTCTTCTGTATGATATCTACTTCTACAAACCAGCTCCTGTCCATCTCTTTTCTTTTCTTTCCGTCAGCTATTCTACTCTTACTCTACTTTCTACTTTGAAATGAAAATTCATCTCAGCTTTTCTTTTGTCCAGCTAATCTACGAAACACTGCAAACCTACCTACGTATTGATATTACGTGCTTCTTATCTCTTAACCTCTTCTCCTATATATACACCATATTATTGCTTCATTCTTTGGCCTCTCTTTTCTTGCCTCAGAAAATAAAGGAACCAGACTTTCGATCTCTTCTTTCTTATAGATTATCAAACCCGTTCTGCGCCTCCACAAAGTAATTAACGACCAATCTCCTGTCCATTCATTCTCCCTAAGCCGATTAATCAATTCACCACTTGGATAATTATTCAACTACCAATTTGCTTAGATCGTCCAGTCCTTTCAACTGAACGGTTGTAAGCATGTATAATTGGTCGAGATGGCCGATTTGTCTTCAGCAAGTTGCAGATTTCATTGTGAAATTGGAGGAGGCCGGTACACTCAAGTTGGCCACAGGTCTGGCCGTTGGCGGGGGAAGTTGAGGTGTAGGGGCGGACGGAGTTGGGGCGAAGCCAGTGGCGGGTTCCGATGATCACCGGTGGTCAAACTTCGGTGTAGCGGTGGTTTATTTGAAGTCAAACTGGTGATGTAAAGGATGTGAGGGTTTGGAGATGATGAATGAAAAGGGATGGGATTGAAGGCCTGGGTACCGTAGTGGACACAAAGAGGAGACAACGTGAAGAAACCGTTTGCAAAGGGATGGACCTGAGACATACCAATGGGAAGAAACAAGATCTACTCCTATTGGTCTAACATAATACAGTTATTAGTTTTAAGATTTATTAGTTTTATAAAAAGGAAACTAAGGATTCAATCATTTCAGGTATTCAAAGGGGAACCGTAAGGAATGGAAGGACCAGAACCGTTGGAACAAAAGAGAATTTGATCGTATATTTTCCTTAAGTATGGAGTTAGATAGTAAACATGTTTAGTTAATTTATTTAATAACCCGTGACCATGAACTTAAACCATTTCAGCTTGTTATAGGGTACTGAACGGAGTACGGGAACAGGAAGCAGCGAAGGCTGATGTTAAGGGAGAAGGAAGATCAAAATGTAATTAACATTACTAACCTAAATAATTTGTTAGTTAATCATATTGATTAGGGAATAGTAATTAGTTTAAAGATGTTTAGGAAATTATTTAGATTAATTTGGAACCTAGTTAAGTGTTAATTAAGAAATTTGTTAATTATTAATTAATTGTTAATCGTAAATTTTTAATAGCCTTTTATCGGATAAACAGAACTGGACAAAAACAACTTGCGTTATGGTTGTGACGACGGGTCGAACATTCTGGAACAAACTTGGACGGGATTCAAAGCAGCAGGATTTTTTTCAATAAAATTAAACGACTGTTTAATTTCGTTGAAATCAATCCGTTCAACAAATCAACAGTGAGTTAAACTCACTCAGTTACCCTTTTATATTTTATATAAATTGGGTATTTTTATTTTGTGTGCTCTGCTTGCCAATGGTTGACTGCTTTGCTAGCTATCTATTTAACTATTGATTTAACCGATGAAATTAAACTGTGTTTAATTTCAGTAGAATACCAAATCGTTATTTTGACGATTGGACCCAACGGAGGTAACTCACCCTGTTGGTTACGTTTATTTATAAGCGTGCTTAGTTGTTTGAATTGTTCGGTTATTTGATTGGTGCTAAATGGTTGTTATTTATTATCAGTTGAATGTGATTAATTTGATTTGTTAATTTTGATTGCATGTTCAACATCTGGTTGGTTTAGACTAATAAGTGGGATTGGTTGGGTATTTGGCAAAGTATGGCCTATTAAATCAATTATTTACAGATGGTGGTTCACCGTCAGGTGAATCGATAGAGTTGAGGTTAAAAATTTATTTTAACCAGAGTTAGATTTTGAATTATAATATTTTGAATAAAAGATATTAAAGAGATAAATAAATATTTTATTTATTTAAGACCTTGATTTGTTATTAATTTATTTTATAAAATAAATGCTGATGTTAATCAGATTTACAAGTAGGAGTATGAGAGGGGAATCGAGTGGTTAAACTTTGATAATTGTTGTGTAAAGGAAATAATCAATGGGATTATTTAAATTAATTATATACTTAATAAATTTAAAGTGTGGATTAAGTGGAATCGGTTAATAAAATAAATCGAGTTTCTGAAAGAATTAAATCGACCGTTTTGAATTGATTATCAAATTAATGTATGTGGATTAAAATAGTTGGTTAAATATTGTTTAAATTCAAATAAGATTTTAAAAAAAGGGATTTGCCATTAATTTAGTTAATAGGGGAATTAACTACTGAGGTAGTTAATGATTGAAATAAACTATTATTCTAATTAACTTAGAAAATTACTTTGTAATTGAGATGCATTTAAGAAGTAAACGATTTTGGAAAATAAAATCCAAGAGAACGGTGAAAGGAGTTATGAACAGGTTTTATGTTAAACTTGAGTTTTATACCAAAGTTATAAAGAGAATTTTAGGCCAATACGATAGCTTAGATTAGACGAACCCAGTATTTGGGTTAAGTAAAAGAAGATGGGGATAAAAGGATCGATATAGACCAGTGTTATATATACTTGAGGTTCAAGATGGGAAAGCGAAATTTTAGGTTAATGTTACTTAAAATTTGGATTAAGTAAGAAAGAGGAATTGAAATAAGATTCCTAAGTGGGTAATGCTTAAATATATGTTTGAAAGGAGATTGGTAAAACTGATTTTGGGTAAAGAAGTGGGTCGTAGAGTTGTATAACCAAATCCAAATAATAAAGGGAAATGGTTTTGAGATTGGAATAGAATAGTGGTTTGATTACAGGTTATATTTGTCCAAGGATGAGAACGGTGTTGATCAAGGTCTGAGAGGTAATTAAAATACCCCAACTTGAACAACATCGGGATTATCTGAAGATAGTATTAGTTGGTAATCGTAAGAGACGTTAGTGGGTATGTTTTGAAAATCTAAACAACGATTTTAGCACTGTTGTTATAATATATGTTTTGTAAATCTAATATAGCGATTGTAGCGCTTTTGCTATAGTAAATGGGTTGTAAACCTAAACAGCGATTATAGCGCTGTTGTTTTGTAAATCTAAATAGTAATTATAACGCTATTGTTATAACATATGTGCTATAAATTTCTTTGTTAAAACTAATGGATTTCCGAATTTAAAAGATGATTGGAAGGAAGATTTAAGTGGGAAATTGAATATAGTTAATCGAGATAGAGTTAGTCAAACATAGTTTTTCAAGATGAGTGCCATTTCGTACGACTGCTAGCGTAATTCGCAGGGCTGCAGATAGCCTACGGCGGTCGGATGTTTCCTGAGGGAATCAGACGTAACCATTGTGATCGCCGCGATCTAGAGTCAAGCGAATGGAGTTAAGTAAAATAGTAGTAAATCGATAGGATTAAAGAAGTCGAGTTAATCAGTTAGAGTTAACCACTTTGAGTTAATCAATTGGAGTTAATCGATTAGAGTTAAATCGAATTAGAGTTATTCAAGTATCGTATTTTTAAATATTAACAGAGTTAGAAGTTTTAATGTAACAAAAGTAAATCAAGTGTTAAAAGGCCAGGTGATGCTGAATACTTAACCAGTGAACTCATTGGAGTGTCATGATTGAAAAACTGTATATTTTGATAGTTAAAACACCGACTATCAAACCTGTCCAATACGATTGTTGGTATGGAAAGACCGGGATCGAATTTATATTCGAAAACCATTCCGACCAACAATACGTGAAGATATCAGAAGATGATCGAGATGGTGCTGTGAAGACCGTGGATTTTCACAAACGGAAGAACCACTAATATTCTCTGCCTGGCAAGCAGAGATAAGCTGTGATTCTGTCGTAGTTGGAATCTACGGGTTGCAAGGACTTCTCGCTACTGATCCATGGGGTGATTCCTATATTGGATGCAGCAGGGGAGTACCTTCGGTTCATCCTGTTCCTGGATGACCTGTATGGACGGATGTTTGACAGAGTATTTACAAAGGGTCACGTACGTTGATTTCTTCGAACATGCTATGGTTGTTGGCGGGGAATTGCCGTTCTCTTAGCTTCCAGCTAGAGTACTTTTGTGGATATCAATTAGTGATATCTGACGGATCTGATGATGTGGCATCCAAAGTGAATGACGACCAGATGTTCAGAAGTTATTCTGACCTCAAGCCTCATCAACCGAGAAATGACAAAAATCGGGCAGGCAGCATGGCTATGTGGGTCGCTCCCATTAGGGTGTATAACCACCTATCTAGAGAAATTCCTATTTGCTTCTTTAATCTATGTTTCGATGCTGTCCCTATTCGGGAGGCGGTTGCTGATCCCAACCGTCGGTGGTATACATTCGATACACTCAAGCGAAATGAGTGGTCGGTCATGTGAGGGTCGGGTTGCAAGACATTCTTGTTGAACCCAGTGTATTCGTCTCTAGAGATACACTATCGGCAGGTGGTCCCATACCTTGTCATAATTGGAATCCAATCTCCAATAAGCGCCCGCGGTTTTAATTGTATACTATATGTGGAGCGTGAGATGCAAGCGTTCCACTATATTTTTATTTACTTGTATGTAGACATTATTATAATATCAGAAAAGATATTGGTTTCAAAATTGTTTTGGATTATCGTAAGGTAAAAACCGTCCGTGTTTATGTGTGGATTTGGTCTTACGATTATCCTTTTCTTCGAAAAGGTTTTTGAACTCTAAAATCAAGTTGGATGCTCACACAAATACTGTGCGAGTTTATCTCACTCTGGTTCACCAGACTGACCCGGTGTTTTGTAAATGCTCGGGTTAGGTCGGGTTGTACAGGTTCAGGTTATCGACTACTGTGAAGAGACAAGCTGGAAGAGTCCAGACGTATGATATTACTAGTATTCCGCTGTGTGTTGTATGAGGACAGATTATCACTGTCCAGATGTTGATGTACTATGATATTGTAAGTATTTTCAAAGTTCTCAATAAAGATTTACTTCTGTATTATATTTTGTTCCGCTGCGATGTGAGACTCTGTGTGTGGTGCTTCTTCTTCTTCTATTCTAATATTTCTATCTTATCTATTCTCACCCCCTAACTTCTTTCTATTAATGATCTGGAATATTCGATGTCTGAATGGTCAACATGGTAGTTTGATGTTGATTTTTGGAGTCGAAAACCCCAGTTCGTTACAACGGGAAACGACCAATCATCTGCTATGTTTTGGAAAAAAATTACGACCGCCTTCGTTGAGAAGATCCAAAAGACTTACGAACGTTGTCAGCGATTCAAGGTCGATTCGGAAAAATAAGTCGTGAAACAACGTTTATGAATCACAAGTTTACAAAATAAAGATAAAGAACCAAGTGGAATGGGAGGAGAGGATAATCTGGTATATTTTCTTACAACGTACATTAGTGGTCGAGTATATATTATTTATGAATCATCTTCCCTATCTTTATTAGAAATGAATGACAAAAGACGAGTTCAAGAAGCTTTTTGCTAGAGAAAATGGTGCGAAAAGGCCACATTATTATCATTTTATGCATTGTTATGATTTGCTTACCAGTCAACCAAAATGGAACTCTGAACTTGCCAAGAGCCTACGCGATGTTCAAACTGCTAACAAGGGGAAGAAAAAAGTTTCTAAATCTGGGTATTCTTCCAGTCCTAGCGAGTCAATGGTCAAAATTTCTCAATGTGTAGGTGAAAACCTACTTGATGAGTTCAATACCACGGTTGACGAAGATTTTAGACTTGAGGGAGTCAAAGCTGCGAAAAGAAAGGGCAAAACTACGGTTGTGCTTGAAGGAAAAGTGAACGCACACCACGAAGAACACGGTCGTAGACATGTAGAAAGACGTGAAGAAGCTAAGGAGAAAATAGAGGTTATGAAAAGGTTTGCTGATCTGGAAGAGAAGAGGCTACAAATTCTAGAAAATGAGTTAGCGTATAAGCGACAACAAGATGAGAATGCTATCATGGCCAAAGATTTAACTGGAATGGATGACATAAAGAAGGAATTTTGGATGGGAATGAAACAACATATTCTAATGTCAAGGTTTCCTCAGTTATAAGTAGATTGTTCATCACTATCTTTAGTACTAGTTTCTTGTATTATGTTGATTCAGTAATGTTATATTTCCTACTGCAGTAACGATTTTCTTATAAATGCAATGTGTGCTTTATTTATATTGCTACTGTTTTCTTAAGTGATAGATTTATATTGTGTACTAAAGTATAAAATTAGAAGAACTCCATATTTGTCGTAGAATCATTAAATAAAAGAAAAGGTAAACCATGAAAGTAAAATAGACCAAAACCATTAGCCTATTCAGCCTCTTATTGGGTTAGCCAACAAAACCATGAAAGTAAAATAGACCGAAACCATTAGCAGTTTATAGGCTTTATGGCCAACAAAATCAGTATAGTACTCTGCAAGGTAACGATAATCAAAAATTGTTTTAGTCAGTTTAAATATGTCTTCGTCTTCAACTGTCTATAATCTTTTGGTATCGTTCACAAGCTTCTACGAAACGTCGATGAGCCACATGAATTTCAGCAGAAGATCTTGAAGTAGTGCAGGTACAATGGTTGTTATGTAATCTTGTTATCATTGACCAAAATTCTTCATGGGTTAGATCCCTTCCATTTTGCATCAGTAACAAATCTCTCGACCAACTTCAATATAGGATTTCACGAGTATAAGTAAGTCCTGCGGTGAGAATTCAGTTGTAGTAGTACTGGAGCTAGCATTACTTCGGTTGTGACGATTAAGATTACCCATTTTCCTCGCTATGTTGTATCGTGAACGTGCTTTTGTATTCTGAACTTCAACTACTCATTGAGTACCATGAATAATTTCATTCTGAACCGGTTCGTCCGCCTCTTCCACTTATGTATCTGGAACGAATCCACCCTCTTTCTCATCCTCCTTGTCCCATTCATACCCATTAAACATTTCATCCATGATTTCATCACTGGTTTCCCAATCGTCCATTTAAGCTACATAGAAATAAAAAATGTATTATGTATACAGCGAAATACTTGAATACGTAGAAGCAAAAGGAGTAATGGTTTCTCACCTTAATGTCGTGGTTGATCTAGAACGCACAAATTATAGTTATGGTTGGAGGACGAAATTCATCACTATTTAAACGAGTGAGGGTGATTGTTGAGGTTGTCCTATATCACATGGGTATAGGTACAGGTTTTATTGACTGGACTCGACTGACGATATGTACATATGTCATAGCTGTACCACAACTTGGCGCTTGTTATAAAGCTTTGTCATCAATAGTTGAGCTGTAGAATAGAAACATATGACATGACTACACTCTGTAATCAATAGTTGAGTTGCCTTCAATCTGCCATAGAATAGTTGATGTTACCACACTCTGCAAAACTTGTGCAATGTGCTATAACTTGTCCAACGAATAGAAACAACATGACTTGACAAGTCGTACTTATTAAAGATGACATGTTCGCTACTTTAATAAAGAAAAGCACGAAATTAGTGGACTTAGCAACCTTTAAGACCACCCAGCCCCTCTTCCTTTATTCAGTACTTCTGAATTCTTATGTTAGTCAAATTACCCATTTTATCTAGCTGCCATTCTTCAAGTAGTTCAAAATGTCTTCTTGGGAATTGGATGGTGAAACCATGGTCCAAATGTACGATCAATATGAAAGAAATAAGCAACCAGTCGAGTTTGTGCCCGAAACACAATTGGAAGATCAAGTGGAAGCTGGAGATGAAGTCTGAACTCTTTAGTGCCACGCAACCGAACGTTGACGTCCCACGTATTGTACCGTTCAAAAAATCCTCACTCGTTTAAAGGGAAGTAATTGCTCGGGAGAACCCAGAGAGGTCAAGCTCTAGCAAGATAGGCCGTTCAATACTTTGCTACTGTGCAGTGGAATGTAATGTGGTTGTTTCTAAAAGCCAAAGCAACACTGGTCGTCGCTTTTATGGTTGCAAAGCGTACATTACTGCACTTAACCGATAGGGGTTGGAACATTGTAATTTTTTTCACGGATCGATCCACCATTGACGGAAAGGGGTGTCCAGTACGCACTAGAGATGCAAGCAGAGGTAAGTCGCTTGGAAGGGTTGAATGTTGCAATAAAGGCTGAAATGTTTTATGGGTTCTATGGTTCATCCTGAAACTAGGGTCATAGTTATATGGTACTTTGTCTTAATTATATGTATTGCATTCCACGTTATATCGTACTTTATTGTAGTTGTATGTTGGGTCGAACATTCACTGTATCATGTATCTTGTATTTTGTTATATTGAACGAAGTTTCTACGTTACTTAAAAGGTATTATTTATATTTATGAATGCAAATGAGTTAAAAACTAGGGTCGTCCCCATTTTAATTAAACATTTAAATACACAAAGGAGTTGAAAAATAGGGTCGTACTCATCGACATGAGCATTATTGCTGACAAATGCTTTGGAAATTGCAGCACGTAAAGAAAAGTGGAACCAACGACCATTCACATCACGGCAGTATGAAAAGTAGACTCCCTACAGTTTTACATCGAGCAAAATAGTGTCCGACAGCACGTAAAGCATAGTCGTAACAGTGACCGATGACTTCACTATTTGTTTGATTCATTTGTACACTATGCAGCTATATATCTCTGTCAAAGTACTCACAACTTACCTCACTCAAACAACTTTGTTTTCACCTACTCTTTGATTCCTACAACTATGCGTACATGGCCCTAGCCAATGGATTCTGACTGGGATCGAAACTTAGCTCAACCATCGCGAAGTAGTCCAAGAACAAATATTACTTGGCTAATTGAATGCCAAGAGAGGCACTACGAGGATGTGCATCATGATTTCCCATATCTTAACCTACTTAGACTCCAGGAACTAGTTGATTATATCCCAGATTTAAGTCACCTGGTAGTTCAACCTGTATTTGAACGAGAGGTACAAGCGGCTAATGTTACTCTCCCTCCAACACAAGAAGTGGTAGATTAATTCTCATCCAATCAACCTATATACGAACAAGAGGTACGAGTGACTACAATTACCAAACCTCCAAACGATCAAGAGGTGAACTCATATCCCGTTTGTTGCCATTGTGGGTACGAGGTAGAGGTGGTGGTAAGGGAGGATGGATAAAACATTGGTTGTAGGCTCCAGTTATGCTCATTATGGCCGAATGGCTGCAATTACTCTGAGTGGATTGACGACCGTTTATGTCTAAGGGGTATTTCTTATGCCAACAAGTTAGGACAAGACATTAGGCGGCTTAGAACAACTTTGGAATCTTTTGAGATTGAATGTAGCATTTAGTTTGCTTGCATATTTATTTTTCTACTTTACTTCGGTCTAATCGTTAGTTGTATCGTTTAATGATTCCGGCACATGTAGTGACTTCTGCTGTATTTGTTTCTAGCAGATGTAGCAAGGTTTGTTGTACTAATTTTCTTGCGGATGTAGTAACGTCTATTGTATTTATATCGGTGTACGAAATATTAGTTGTATCGTTATGTTTATAAACAACTATTTTCTTATGCTTTATTATCAGTTGTATCGTCAGTATTATATGTCCATTCAAACGTTTTATATCAACCTAAAACACTAAATAAACCTAAAAGGGAAAAAAATATTCAACTTTCACATAATCTTTATAGTTTAGTGGATAGTTTGTTTAAGTTTAAAATGAATTAGGACATAGCGCGCCGATAATGTAGGCGCGCTATGATAACGCGCTGATTTCATCGGCGTGCTTTAATAAAATAGGAGCACGCCGATAAAATCAGCGCGCTCCTATTGGGGAATTTATCCCAGATCCCCCTGAATCTTACGGGTCGTAATATTTTGACCTTCAAGTCTATTGGAGATGCTCTTATACCAGTGTGCCAACATTTCATATAAATTCTGATAAGTAATGCCATGATGTTCTGCTACTTGGTTTCTATGAACTTATGTGTGATAAACATCCTGGCATTGTGTAATACGTACATATTATTTAAATCACGTTGCACTCAGCCTAACCTCCTCTAATAAAAGTTTATTTCAAAGCGGAAAACAAGTCATTCAACATGGCAACTACAACCTTTTAGCTTAACACATCCAATAAACCATGTCCATAATATAGAACCCAGACAACGTAACACAACAACATGATTAAAATGCTTCAACCATTAACAAGTATTCATACAAACATGTATCACCATCCACCCATTCACTTATCACTTCTCTTGAATCTATCTCTATAACTAAAACTGTTGAGGAAGCATTATCAAATTCTAGATGGCATGCTACTATGATTGAAGAAATAAATGCTCTTGAGTATAATGAAACATGACATTTAATTCAGTTACCAGAAGATAAGAGACCCATTGGATCACAACACCAGAATTGCCATTTTATAACGGTTGTAAAATTTAGAAATCAGATTACCAACAGTTATAACTATCGGTAGTGGGTAGGTGGTAAATTTTGTGACGTATATACTAACGATTATAACCGTTGGAAAAGAATACTGTTCCAACGATTATAACTATTGGCAGAGTTTCCTATTTGTAACGACCCATAAATCTCGCCATTTAAAATATAAATTAGATTAAGATTTAACGTTAAAATAAATATTTATATTTGGATTTCGACATAGAATTTTGAATTTTATCTATTTTGAATGTAATTTGGGTTTACTTCAAAATGAATCCTTTCGTAAATTTATAAACATTTTGTCAAATAAACGTGATTTACATTATTAACTAAATTGAATATTTAACGTTGGAATTCTTTTGTTGTTTTAATATGAACGTTATAGGAAAAACAAGTGTTACTACCGTTAATAAGTAATTTGATTTTTATATGTGAAATTTAACCGTTGTGAATAAATTCGGTTATGGAATAGAAATCTTGTATTTTAACTTAAGGAGAAAAATCTATTAATTTTTTTAAATTTGACTTCAAGTATAGATTTTGAAATTTTAATTTAAAAAGCTAATTGATTTTAAATTTTATTTTGAATGAAGCGTTAAGTTCTAAATCTTGTTTGGATAAACCGTTAAACATAAATTGATTCCAATAAGCAATTGATTTGATAAACATATTAAATTCATTCACATCAAATTAATTCATCGTTTAGTAAAATGGTTGAGATTTAAATTCATTGAAACAAACAGCGGTGTACTTCGTTCAACATGTTCCTTCGTAGCCTACCGTTTCCTTCAAAAGGTAAAAAAAAGGAAATTTTGGACATCTATTTCACTTCAAAACCATATTTGATAAAATTTACTTCAAGATTTGGCATCTGAAATTTTTCTCCACTTATATTCTCCTTTCTGTAAATTATACACATGTTCTTCTCTGTCTAAAATTGTTGTACACGTTGTGTTTTGCTCTTGCTACTGGTCTCCTTTCGTTTGTATTAAAAAGGGGCATACCTTATCAACCGTTCACAATAAAACAAGTGCTCCTTCCCCTTTTATTTCTTTACCAGCCGAATTAGCCCCTCTTTCCCCAAATCGCTTCATCGACCTTCATGCCGCTAGACCAAGCTGCACCTTCGTTCCTCCCTTCAACACGCGCAACTGTAGCCTCCAATGGCACTGGCAATCTCCGACCCGAAAAAATGTAGAGTCGTTCAATGTCACCACTGCGTCGACCGAAGCCATCAACCACGCAACCATCGAACCCGTGCGTCCTAAGCCACTGCGTCAAGCCCACGGTCTATGCCTTCTTGCTGTCGAATTCAAGGTGAGTATAAATTCACGATTAAACTTGTTTCAAGAATAATAACTTCGATAAGAACTGAAATTTGGTTTTGATTGTTGTTGACTGTGATTTGGCAATTGTTGCTAATCTTATTGCTCAATGCATTGCACATCACACCCTTTTCCCCTTGCCATGCTTAGTGCTGTAATTTATTTATTGAATCTTTGCCAGTCTGATATTGGCTTAGGTTTGCATTTGCTAGTTTGAAAATAGCATAAGTGGGTTCACACACTGTTGATACACTTGTTGTCCCATTCGGCACAAATTGAACTAACTCACTTCGAAGAAATGAACTTAATATGTTTTAAATGTGAATTTGGAATTAATTTTAAATATAATTTTTAATATAAATATGTTTAAATAATAAAACAGATGTTTAATTTTGTCAAAATATAACGGTATGATTTTAATAAGAATTTATCAAGTTTTTAAAACATATTTGTAAAGCTATTTTGTCAACATAAGTTTTTGTCACTTAATTATACATAATATAATTAAATAATTATTTTTGAAACATTAATAAATTTTTAATATTTTTTAGTTTTGATAGCACGAATTGTTAATGTCCAAAATAGCAAAGCATGGTGAAGAACTTGAGTTTTTCAACATATATGTGTAACAAAACTTGCAACATCCCCTAGGTGTTACAAAAATGTTTTTAGCCCAAACCACTTACATGAAGACATGATTTTTTCCTTAGGATAAGGTGGCATGCTATGTGTATACATGCATGTTTATGGAAGTAGTTGGGTGGCAAGTGTCTCCTTGAACAATGACTTAAATGCCCTTGAGAAGAGAGTATATAATGGCACCATACCTCTTCATTTTCCTTACTTCCCTTCTTTACATTTTCTCTCTTCTTTTTCCTTTGCCTCTTTTTCATTTTCATCCATGTAGTCCTCCTCCATCTTGGCCACGTTCTGTAACACCCCACATCCTTTAGTGTCACTCACAAAGGGAATGCACTAAGTTCTGTAGAGCATTTAGGGCAAAAGATGCAGATAAATTACAAGACAGACAAAATTAAAACAGCGGAAAATAAAACTTTACTTTATTGATAAAATAGTTTGTACGACATTTGTTTTCCATTTTCAGAGTATCATCTGTCTTACAAAATAAAGAAGCATAAAATAACATTTATATTCCCCAATGTAGCATAAGCCAGCCATAGCAGCAGAAAAAGAGAGTCCAAAGCACTTTGTCAAAGAATCTTCGAGCTTGGGAAGAGTGACGGTCCAATCTAACCTGAGCTATACTATTCCCTCCTTAACTACCTGAGGGGGGGGGGGGGGGGGACGGAAGAAAAAAAGACGAAAGAAAACTGGGTCAGACATAAAGTCTGGTAAGTTCAGTTGCTTCTAGCATGTGAACAAGGAAAAACAAAACGACATGAATTAACTGAATACAAGGCAATACCATGATGATAGGGCCAACAAGATAGGATAAGATTAACACAAGATATGCTAAGACAAGATAAACTGGATATGCTTTAATACTTTCTCCGCTTCGCTATTAACCTGTTATTATGGTTTCTATGTCTCTGCACCATCTATCTAGTGTCCCAACTAGTAATCTGTCTAAAATGATAACGCGATCCCAATCCCAGTAATTGTGGTTGCCTTTAGGCGTACATTTATAATTTATTACCTAGATCTAATCTAGGGTTTTATATCAAAGTGCTTCCTAGATTCCACTCGGGTTTACGCGGCTTATCTAATGCTTCACAGATTCAGGGTTTATGCCACCTAGGTCCAACTAGGGATTACACTACCTGTCGAACGATGCCCCTAGTCTAGGACGCACTACCTAGAGTGGTATATGTTCCTAGACTTTCCCCACGTATGTGTGACGAATCGTTTATTGCTGTCTAGATGCACATGTCCTGAAATGTGCGACCCGAGTCCCGTGGCAGGGCTATTCTAGAAACACGGAACTCAGTCGGGTGCTTTCAGATATCTGCCGATGCAGATGCTAAGGTCTGTTTTTCCTGTGGCTATGGTCCCACCTGACCCCTCCCTCAACTAATGAAAGGCCACCCTTGAAAAATTGAGAACTATACGCAGGCCCCCTATGCCCCACTGTCTTATGGCCATCCTTACCCATAACTAGATGGCAAGTATATGGTCTTTTGGAGTTCTCCGCCTTTCCGCTTTACGTATCTCGACTGACTCAAGATGGTAGGTAGACGACGAGTTGCTATCACAGGGCTACTGGTCTCGCCGAATCATGCTGGTCCACCCTAGTCTTTAGGTTGCCTTAAATTGCAACCAAGGCATACCCTTGGTTCTCCTAACGCAGACCTTAACCTCTGTGAGCCCAGGAGGATCATCTGCAGCCTCACAGAGGGATACCAAGAGTACCCTCACGTCCCCTCGAAGCCTCGGGCTTCGTAACCCAATTCGTTGGAGCCTTCTTTAAGATCAGATGGACGTTCTCTCCTCCTCGTGTTATACTAAGAATTACTACTTAGTTTTCCTAACTAAGGTTTACCACTTAGTTTCCTGAATCCTCGTTTTCTTAACTAAAGTTTACCACTTAGTCCTTTTAACTAAGGTTTACTACTTAGTTCTCTTTCTCGTCAAGTTGGATTGGTTAAGCGTCATTAGTCGATACAAGTTAACTTAACATATTCATTTGTCATGTTAAACTGGTTAAGTGTTACCAGTAATTCACGTTGACTTAACCCTACCAGCATCAAGTTATATTGGTTAAGTATTTACTTAACCCTACCCATTCATCTTGTATTGGTTAAGTGTTCCTTTTAACTTAATCTTTCCTATCTGTTTTAACTAACATGTTATAACGGTTAAGTGTTCCCTTAGTTAACTTAACCCTAACATTGGTTTGATTAACATGTTCTAATGGTTAAGTATTGTCCCATCATGTTTTTAACTTAACCCTATTCATTTATCACACTCTGATGGTTAAGTGTTCAAGCTTACTTAACCCTACGGTCTAGTCCAGCTAACATATTAAATTGGCTAAGTGTATTAAATTTACTTAACCCCAACCTCTAGTCTAGTTAACATGTTAAATTGGCTAAGTGTATTAACTTTACTTATCCCCAACCTCTATTCTAGTTAACATGTTAAATTGGCTAAGTGTATTGAATTTACTTAACCCCCACTTTCTAGTCTGGTTAACATATTAAATTGGCTAAGTGTTTTTCTTAGTTACTTAACCCCTACAAATCTTATCTTGTTACTGTAACACCCCGTGTATTCTATAACTGTGGAATTAACAAATTAAAGTATAATTAATTTGAAATCAAAGAACTAAGGGAAACGGGATACGCCATTGCGTTCGTCTCGGAAAAATACGCGAAATAGAGTCCGAGTTTTCGAAAAACGGAGTCCGTATGAAGAAGATATAGCCTCCGGAAGTTTCTGAATTAAGTTTAAAATTCGAACAGCTCAGAAAACAGTTTAAAAATTAAAACCGGGCCCAATTGGCCAAGGCGGGAAAACTCCCGCCTAAGGCACCCAGGTCGACTGGGCTGTCGACCTGGTCTAGCCAGGTCGACAGGGCTGTCGACCTGGTCCAGACCCAGGTCGAACCCAGTCCACCCTGGCTGGCCTATTCTATGTTGGTCGATTTTCTGTGGTCTGTTTTGTCATTAGGGCTAGGTGGCAGGCTCTAATTGGTCCCTCTTGCGAATGAATGGCTACGATCAATCCAAGCAACATCGATGGTCCTAATCAGTTCATAAACTCTATAAAATGACCCTAGACTCTACCTAGGTATCTTACACAATTCTCTAGCCTCCATTGCTCTCTTCTTCTAATTAGAAATAAAAATGGCGTCTCTGCTCTGCTGGAGTTAAAACTAGAAGATAATCAACATCAGCCTAAGCAACTCAATCCAAACTAGAGATTAAAGTTTCTGCAAAGATTCTACAACAAGTTAAAGTTCTTTCTTTAATCCAATCAAGGCAAGTACAGTTATTCTCCGCTATAAACGTTAATTATAATTTTGATATGCATTTAAAACTGAGTTTGAGGTTGTATATATATTCTCTTCTGTTGGATCTGTTTTCTGTGACTGTTCTGTATTCCTTTCTTCTTTTCTGTTTCTATAGCCAGGCTACCACGAGCCTGTGCCCAATCTCATAAAGAGATTAACGTATGAACGCGAAATTTGGGACAATTAATGAATGATGCGAAATTTGACAAGACTAAATTGAATGTATGACTTTAGATCTGAGGCATAAAATATATTGGACATGTGACTTGGGATTGGATGCATAAATTTGACTATGAACATGTAATTTATGCATGTTGTATGCATAGTTATGTTGTAATTTAGATCTGTAATTAATTAGAAAAATAAGTATATGTTATAAAGTAGTTTTAGACCTATGCATATTCTGTGATAAAAGAAGAAGAGGAACCACTGTAAGATTACATATGATTTGAGACTTTGAACAAAATGCATATAAAAGTCAAGATTTGATTTTTAGAAGATATGATTTAAAGATTTAGATTGTTGGGTATAGTTTGCATAATGATTCATGACTTAAAAAGAAGAAGATATGGAAGCTTAGAAGATTTGCATTAATTAGGATATCTATTATTGTGATTACACCTAAATAGGGATTTTTGGATATATGGCATGCATTGGAATTAATGGTTATATTTGGTATAATTTATATGTGAATCTGCTGTAAAATGCTAGTTTAACAAAAATTGGGACATATGTTATAGGGTAAATTATGTCCATATTCTGCGCTATGTAAATGTATGCAAACATGGAAGTATATGATCATATTGTGAATCATGACATTATTTAGGCATATGAACTTAGGCCTAATTTATGGTTAGGCAAGGCATGTAAATAGAACCTTTAGAAATATTAAATTTGCTAAATCTGCTAATTTGCCAAGTTGCCTAAACTGCTAGTTTTGTTATATTGCCTAGACTGCTAATTAGATTGAAATGCCTAATCTGTTAAATTTGTCGGTTGAAATGCCTAACCTGTTATATGCCAAAACCTGCTAAGTTGCTAAATCTGTTAAATCCGTTAAGTCATATAAAATCTGTTATCTGCTATGTTGATATAATCATCATGTTATTGATATAATCTGAATTGGCATATATATTGGGCGTGCGCATAAACGGTAAATTATTAATTAATTGGCCGTAAAGATAAACATGGCTAACTCGAGGTTAGAGTGAGTTTGCGGCGTAAATCTGCCCGGAACCGCCCGGCACATCCAGTGGCCGCAAACAATAGGTTCTAATGTGAGAAATTAGTCATAACATGCGTAAGACACGAGGTTAGGTCTGGCTTGTGGCAGAAGTCTGCCCGGAACCGCCCGACATATCCAGCGGCCACAAGCTACCGACCTAATGTGAGAGGTCTGTGCATTAATAATTAATTAATGCAAATCTAAGATAAGAATGACGTCTAAAACGTATTGGGGAAAATAGGGTTAAACCAAAGGGATTAATAGATGTAGTAAAACCCATCCATGAATCTGTAGGCCCAATACAAAGTTAGACAAATCTGAAAAATCTGTACATCTGACCTGTTAGTCTGAAAACTTGTTAACTTAATTTGTGAATTAGTAAACCTGAATTCTGTATGTCTGAACTTGTAAACAAGTTAATCTGAAATCTGTTAGTCTGGGGACACAAGGTTAGGAGGGGAATTACTTGTGTCATCTGTTGTTTGGGACCCATATTAGTCAGTAACCCTTTCTGGTATCAAAACTTTGACCCAACAGTAGGTAGGGTCCGGGCACGCTTACTGAACTAATTATAAGTGGTTCATTCTGATAATGGCGAGGGGTGTTGATGGTGCGTTCCAACCGGGTCATGTGCGTGCATGGATCCTGGTCTGCCTCTGAGGATGTAAGACGCCGTGACATCTGTAAATAGATCTGTGCCAATTGGTTGTCACTTTAGGGAGTGATACACCCTACTGTGGGGCCGACACAGGATATTTATGTATTAGGGAGCCGATCGCTTGGGGTAGGGTTTTAGGGTACGCTTAGTTCTGTCTGTTTCTGTTGGTACCGTCTGTTTCTGTTGGGTGGTAACACCTGTCTGTTTCTGTGTGGTACCGTCTGTTCGGGTGGTAAAGGCCCATTACTAGTGTACACCTAATTCCACATTCTGTCTCCATAGGGATAAATCTGTTTCTTCTTCTGTCTGTTTCTGATCGGGTAGTAAAGGCCCATTATTAGCATTCTATTTCTGTTAAAGTATTCTGTACCCGTTCCTGCTTCAATTTAGACATTAGGGTGACACCTAATTCTGCTATACTAGTATTAGTGCAGAGAAGTGTAAAACAATAGTTTATATCATTCTGTTTTTCTGTTATATCTGCTACACCTGTTATATTTATCTCACATCCAGTTTTATGTTCATATCATATTATTATTATCTGTTCATATGCTGAAAGTCACTGGACTTGCCAGACTTTTTGTCTGACCCTTGTTGTTTCGCCTCCTTTCTTCCGTTTCCCCCCCAGGTTATCCAAGGAGGGAAATACTTTAGCTTGATCCGGATTTCTCTTTGCTTGAAGTGCTTAAAGTATGGCTTGGCTCTGTATAGCTTCTGTTCCATGGGGATTATGATTTTAAACTATGCATTTTGAAGGCTTTTGTACAAGACTGATATTTTGTACTTGAATTCTGAAATTGAAAGGATGTAACCATATTAATTTTCTGTTTCCGCTGTAATAAAGTTAAAATTTTTCAAGTACTGTTTTATCTGTCTTGTAAGTTTCTGTTCTGTTTACTAAAATGCTCCACCAAAGTTAAGGCATTCCCTTTGTGAGTGACCTTAACGGAGGTGGGGTGTTACACTTGGTATCAGAGCTGAAGGTTACCAGATTGGGTAAAGTTTTTGAAAACTATTTTCAAAAAGGTTTTGAAAGGAAGTATTTTCAAAAATAAAGCTTATTTTGAAAAACATGATCCCCAAGAGCCATATATCTTTCTTTCAGTCCTTTTTGTATTGAACCTTTCCTTTTTCGTTTCAGCATGTCTGAAGCATCTGAGATACCAGAGGGTGTCCATGTACCCGGTTGGTTTCGTCAATATCTTGAGGCTAGGACCGCCACTGCAGGTCCAGCAAATGATCCCCCTCCTCCACCCCCTCCTCGTGCTATTGCTTTCTCAAAAATCTGTAGAGATTTTAGGGCCATGGGTGGGAAGGATTTCAAAGGAACTGAATCATTCGTGGAAGCAAGGAATTGGCTCAAAGAAACTGAGGATCTGTTCGTTATCTTCGAGGTGGACGATAGGCAGAAGGTACAGTTGGCAGTATGGCTGCTCAAAGACGAAGCTTCCTACTGGTGGGAAGTCACTAACGCCGAGAGGCCGGTTGAGACATGGATGGATTTCAGAACAAGGTTTGAGACAAAATTCCTCTCGCAAGCTGAACGAAGTTTACAATTGGAAAAGTTCTTGTCTCTTAAGCAAGGAAGTATGACGGTCAAGGAATACGTCAACCAGTTCAACCAACTAGCAAGATTCGGATTGGATTTAGTCAACACTCAGCATAAAAAGGCTCTCCGCTTTGTTAAAGGATTGAATGAGCCACTGCACAGCCTAGCCATGACCCATGTACCCATGGGAGCAACTTACGAGAAATTGGTGGATATGGCACTACTGCACGAGGAAGACAAGGGCCCGAAAGAGACAAAGAAGGAAGAACCACAGAATAAGAAAGCGGGGCCCAAAAAGGAAACACAAAAGAAGGATGAGAAGTCTGAAGATAAGAAGGGGAAAAAGTGCTTTACTTGTGGGAGCTCAACTCATCTGAACAAGGATTGCAGAAAAAGGAAGGGCGCTTGCTTCAACTGTGGGGAGATGGGACACTTCACTAGGGACTGCCCGAAGAGACGAGGACAAGGAGGGCAGGCGAACACTCTTGAGGCTAGTGGCTAGGATAGAAATAGGAAAATTTCTATAGTAGGTTTAATTTCTTTATCTGATTATGGAGTTAAGACTTTTTCTGATTCTGGTATTTTGATTTTGTAATCGATACTCTGCACTTTAATACTAGTATTATTTCTGAATTCCGCTGTAGGCTCAGACCCATAAGGGTTATGGCCCATCTGTTTGAGATTAAGGTTTGAGGGATATCTGTGTTAGGCATCAAATATGACGCATATATTCTGAGTTTTTGTGGGATATGATTTTATCATGCTTAGCTTCCTAAGAATCATTAGGGAACCTGATCTGTATCAGTAGTCTGTAAATATCTGAATAATTATGATTTCCAGTTTTGACATTGTCTAAAGAAGGTAATCCTCTGAGTGTCAATCTGATATTGATTTCGGTCTTTGGGGTTGATACTTAGGGGAATTATTTTCTCAACCAATGTCTAATGGGAACCAAGTCTTCATTCTATCTGTACTCGCTTCCATCACTAGACTCTATCCTATCGATCGAGTGTTCAACTTATAGATAGGAATCCTAATGGGTGTAAACATGTGTTTGAGACATGTTATGTTTGATGGTTGCAAGTGGATGCAAGTGGTTGCTAGTGGTTGCTCGTGGACGCATATACACACACTAGGCACTAGATCGGCTCGAAAACACTCTCATACTGCATATGGATGTGTGAGCATTTTCAATTCTTGTGGATGCAAAATGGTTGATTCAGCACATGGATGTTGCATTTGAGTGAATGGTTGTGCACTCATATAGAAATAATGTATATCATCAGAATTCTATTGCATACATGTTGAACTCATGGCACTGACATAATTCGCATTAAGGAGGTCAACTGAATCAGTAGACCGCCTGATTTTGCATTAGATAAGGAACATATACACACACTTTTTGCATATGTTCATACAACATTAGAAGTTTTCTAAGGACAATGGATGCTTGTGGATGATGGTTGAGTAGATGGGTGATTGGATGGTAGGACACATTCTTCTTAACTTGAAGATTTCGGGGGCGAAATCCTTTTAAGTGGGGGAGAATGTAACACCCCGTGTATTCTATAACTGTGGAATTAACAAATTAAAGTATAATTAATTTGAAATCAAAGAACTAAGGGAAACGGGATACGCCATTGCGTTCGTCTCGGAAAAATACGCGAAATAGAGTCCGAGTTTTCGAAAAACGGAGTCCGTATGAAGAAGATATAGCCTCCGGAAGTTTCTGAATTAAGTTTAAAATTCGAACAACTCAGAAAACAGTTTAAAAATTAAAACCGGGCCCAATTGGCCAAGGCGGGAAAACTCCCGCCTAAGGCACCCAGGTCGACTGGGCTGTCGACCTGGTCTAGCCAGGTCGACAGGGCTGTCGACCTGGTCCAGACCCAGGTCGAACCCAGTCCACCCTGGCTGGCCTATTCTATGTTGGTCGATTTTCTGTGGTCTGTTTTGTCATTAGGGCTAGGTGGCAGGCTCTAATTGGTCCCTCTTGCGAATGAATGGCTACGATCAATCCAAGCAACATCGATGGTCCTAATCAGTTCATAAACTCTATAAAATGACCCTAGACTCTACCTAGGTTTCTTACACAATTCTCTAGCCTCCATTACTCTCTTCTTCTAATTAAAAATAAAAATGGCGTCTCTGCTCTGCTGGAGTTAAAACTAGAAGATAATCAACATCAGCCTAAGCAACTCAATTCAAACTAGAGATTAAAGTTTCTGCAAAGATTCTACAACAAGTTAAAGTTCTTTCTTTAATCCAATCAAGGCAAGTACAGTTATTCTCCGCTATAAACGTTAATTATAATTTTGATATGCATTTAAAACTGAGTTTGAGGTTGTATATATATTCTCTTCTGTTGGATCTGTTTTCTGTGACTGTTCTGTATTCCTTTCTTCTTTTCTGTTTCTATAGCCAGGCTACCACGAGCCTGTGCCCAATCTCATAAAGAGATTAACGTATGAACGCGAAATTTGGGACAATTAATGAATGATGCGAAATTTGACAAGACTAAATTGAATGTATGACTTTAGGTCTGAGGCATAAAATATATTGGACATGTGACTTGGGATTGGATGCATAAATTTGACTATGAACATGTAATTTATGCATGTTGTATGCATAGTTATGTTGTAATTTAGATCTGTAATTAATTTGAAAAATAAGCATATGTTATAAACTAGTTTTAGACCTATGCATATTCTGTGATAAAAGAAGAAGAGGAACCACTGTAAGATTACATATGATTTGAGACTTTGAACAAAATGCATATAAAAGTCAAGATTTGATTTTTAGAAGATATGATTTAAAGATTTAGATTGTTGGGTATAGTTTGCATAATGATTCATGACTTAAAAAGAAGAAGATATGGAAGCTTAGAAGATTTGCATTAATTAGGATATCTATTATTGTGATTACACCTAAATAGGGATTTTTGGATATATGGCATGCATTGGAATTAATGGTTATATTTGGTATAATTTATATGTGAATCTGCTGTAAAATGCTAGTTTAACAAAAATTGGAACATATGTTATAGGGTAAATTATGTCCATATTCTGCGCTATGTAAATGTATGCAAACATGGAAGTATATGATCATATTGTGAATCATGACATTATTTAGGCATATGAACTTAGGCCTAATTTATGGTTAGGCAAGGCATGTAAATAGAACCTTTAGAAATATTAAATTTGCTAAATCTGCTAATTTGCCAAGTTGCCTAAACTACTAGTTTTGTTATATTGCCTAGACTGCTAATTAGATTGAAATGCCTAATCTGTTAAATTTGTCGGTTGAAATGCCTAACCTGTTATATGCCAAAACCTGCTAAGTTGCTAAATCTGTTAAATCCGTTAAGTCATATAAAATCTGTTATCTGCTATGTTGATATAATCATCCTGTTATTGATATAATCTGAATTGGCATATATATTGGGCGTGCGCATAAACGGTAAATTATTAATTAATTGGCCGCAAAGATAAACATGGCTAACTCGAGGTTAGAGTGAGTTTGCGGCGTAAATCTGCCCGGAACCGCCCGGCACATCCAGTGGCCGCAAACAATAGGTTCTAATGTGAGAAGTTAGTCATAACATGCGTAAGACACGAGGTTAGGTCTGGCTTGTGGCAGAAGTCTGCCCGGAACCGCCCGGCATATCCAGCGGCCACAAGCTACCGACCTAATGTGAGAGGTCTGTGCATTAATAATTAATTAATGCAAATCTAAGATAAGAATGACGTCTAAAACGTATTGGGGAAAATAGGGTTAAACCAAAGGGATTAATAGATGTAGTAAAACCCGTCCATGAATCTGTAGGCCCAATACAAAGTTAGACAAATCTGAAAAATCTGTACATCTGACCTGTTAGTCTGAAAACTTGTTAACTTAATTTGTGAATTAGTAAACCTGAATTCTGTATGTCTGAACTTGTAAACAAGTTAATCTGAAATCTGTTAGTCTGGGGACACAAGGTTAGGAGGGGAATTACTTGTGTCATCTGTTGTTTGGGACCCATATTAGTCAGTAACCCTTTCTGCTATCAAAACTTTGACCCAACAGTAGGTAGGGTCCGGGCACGCTTACTGAACTAATTATAAGTGGTTCATTCTGATAATGGCGAGGGGTGTTGATGGTGCGTTCCAACCGGGTCATGTGCGTGCATGGATCCCGGTCTGCCTCTGAGGATGTAAGACGCCGTGACATCTGTAAATAGGTCTATGCCAATTGGTTGTCACTTTAGGGAGTGATACACCCTACTGTGGGGCCGACACAGGATATTTATGTATTAGGGAGCCGATCACTTGGGGTAGGGTTTTAGGGTACGCTTAGTTCTGTCTGTTTCTGTTGGTACCGTCTGTTTCTGTTGGGTGGTAACACCTGCCTGTTTCTGTGTGGTACCGTCTGTTCGGGTGGTAAAGGCCCATTACTAGTGTACACCAAATTCCACATTCTGTCTCCATAAGGATAAATCTGTTTCTTCTTCTGTCTGTTTCTGATCGTGTAGTAAAGGCCCATTATTAGCATTCTGTTTCTGTTAAAGTATTCTGTACCCATTCCTGCTTCAATTTAGACATTAGGGTGACACCTAATTCTGCTATACTAGTATTAGTGCAGAGAAGTGTAAAACAATAGTTTATATCATTCTGTTTTTCTGTTATATCTGCTACACCTGTTATAGTTATCTCACATCCAGTTTTATGTTCATATCATATTATTATTATCTGTTCATATGCTGAAAGTCACTGGACTTGCCAGACTTTTTGTCTGACCCTTGTTGTTTCGCCTCCTTTCTTCCGTTTCCCCCCAGGTTATCCAAGGAGGGAAATACTTTAGCTTGATCCGGATTTCTCTTTGCTTGAAGTGCTTAAAGTATGGCTTGGCTCTGTATAGCTTCCGTTCCATGGAGATTATGATTTTAAACTATGCATTTTGAAGGCTTTTGTACAAGACTGATATTTTGTACTTGAATTCTGAAATTGAAAGGATGTAACCATATTAATTTTCTGTTTCCGCTGTAATAAAGTTAAAATTTTTCAAGTACTGTTTTATCTGTCTTGTAAGTTTCTGTTCTGTTTACTAAAATGCTCCACCAAAGTTAAGGCATTCCCTTTGTGAGTGACCTTAACGGAGGTGGGGTGTTACAGTTACCATGTTAAGTTGGTTAAGTGTTCTAGTTAACTTAACCCTATCGTTCTAACTTAACCGTGTTAAGTTGGTTAAGTGTTCCTATGGACTTAACCCTCCCATTCTAGCTTAACTGTGTTAAGTTGGTTAAGTGTTCTTATGGACTTAACCCTCCCATTCTTGCTTAACTTTAATTGTCTTATTAAAGCACCAGCCACTCACATTAGACAGGTATTGTTGTGGCTGCCGGTATGCCGGTTGGTTCCGGGCAGTCTTACGCCACAACTCAGTCTAACCTCGGGCCTTTATCGGGCTCAATGCCTTAACCTACGACATTGGATAGGTATTGTTGTGATCACTGGACAGCCGGGCGGGTCCGGGCAGGTTTACATCACAACTCAATCCAACCTCGGGTTAAGCATGTTCGTATTGTTTAAATTTACTTTTCTCACTTAGGATAAATTCTATAAGTAAATTTTCCCTAATTTATTTATTCCATTATTACTCTTTTAATGTACATTGTCAACATTTATTATTATGGCCCAGTTTCCCTATATATCATATTTATAGTTTTTGGTATGTAAATTATACCAAATTAAGTGTCACTAACCATGATTATTCTAAACATGACAATTACTCACAATTATGACTAAATTCAAAATTTGTGCTAATATACTTATTATGCCAAGTTAACTTTAATTGACCCAATTCTGATTTAACATCCTAATTTACAGTTTATGGCAAGACTAGAATTATTATTCTAGTTTACCGTTTACGCCTAAAACTTAGCTTACTTGCCAATACTAAATTTAATATGTCAAATTACATATTCCATAATTCATGTCAAATTTTCAAATTTGCGTTCTAATAAACATTCCATAATACATGTTCTAAATTATGTCAATCATAATTATGTTAATGTTCCACATTATGCCAATTTCCAAGTTTACAACCATGTTTAAGTCAAATTTATGATTTGCCCAAATCGTATTCCCATCGTTCATGTAATCGTGATTTCATCCTAGATTATAGATAAATCTAGATTCGTGGATAAAAAGGGAATGAACCAAAATGCCATGAAAAGATAGACATAATGACTGGCAGAAGATGATAATTCACTAATCACAGATCTAACAAATTACACTAAATAAATTGATTAAAGCATCGAAGGCCTATAGATCTGATAATATTATGACATAAAAAGGGTTGAACAAATAACATAGGTTCAAGTATATGGGTAGATCTAACTTAATAGATAAATTCCCATAATCGAGATCCAAGGATAATTGAGAATAAACTGAATTGATAATCAAGTTTAGATCCAATCTCATAGTCATAATCCTAGGCAATAATATCATATTCATGAATCATAGGTAATTATCCACTATTGTCCTTGTCATAGTCATAGGCATTGGTTTATGCTCCTAGTCAAAGGCTTATGTTCATAGCTAAAGGCTTATGTTCATAGTCAAAGGCTTATGTTCATAGTCAAAGGCTTATGGTTCCAAAGGCCACAGTTCCATGGTCATAATCTTAAGCATTGGCAATTTAGTCACAATGTGGTCTAGGCCATAATCAAGAATCAGATCCAAAGTCATAAACAAGCACAGATTCAATGAAATGATAAGGCATGTTTCTTATATTCTTTTAATTTCATGTCACAAATAGAAAAGGCGTTCAAATCTAAAAAGTAACCGACTTACATTGATTGGATCTAGAAAAGAATAGAAAGATAGCGTTGCTTGAAGCCGTTGAATCTTTACTTGAATCCTAACTTGTTTTGAATCTTCTCTTGAAAGACTTGAGCAGGATATCCTCGTCTTGATTTATATTTTATTTTAATCTATTTATTTAGATTTAGAGGTGGAAGAAGAAGCCATGCCCATCAAGAATTTGTGCAGCATAAGGTTAGAGAAGAATGGTGCAAAGAGAAGGAGACTAGGGGGCTGTTTATATAGGATTGCAAGTTAATTTGAGCCGTCGATGAATCCAAGGTTAATCAAAGCCATCCGTTCTAAAGAGAAGCCAATTTTGTTCACAATTACTTTCTTAATGTACATTATTAACATTTATTATTAAATTTGTATGCACATTAGATACATCCCCCCTTTACATATTTATTATTAAATTAGTAACTTTAGTCTTAACAGAAATACGGGGTGTTACATTCTCCCCTGCTTAAAGGATTTCGACCCCGAAATCTTCAAGTCAAGAAGAATGTAAATCCTACCATCCAATCATCCATCTACTCAACCATCAAACACAGACATCCATTGTCCTTAAAGACTTCTAATGCTTGTATGTTCATATGCGTAGTGTGTGTACATGTCTTTATCTAATGCAAATCAGGCGGTCTACTGATTCAGTTGACCTCCTTAATGCAAATCATGTCAGTGCCATGCGCCCAATATGTATGCAAATCCTAATAATACATATTATTTTTATATAAGTGCACAATCATTCACTCAAATGCGACATCCATATGATAACACACTAAGTTCAATTCATAAACAAATACATATATGCAAATGAAATATGAAGGCGTCTGAGCTGATCTAGTGCCTAATACGTGTGTATATGCATTCACGAGCAACCATTAGCAACCCTTCGCAACCATCAACCATAACATGTTTCAAATACATGTTTACATCAAAAAGGGTTTCTACCTAGGGATCGATGATACGTCCTAGAGGATATACCTTAAAAGCTAGAAATTAGTATGCATAGAATTCCTAAAAAAAGGAATCAAGGATGTACCCTTAAGAAAAAGGGTATGAGGCGCGTATGCCTTATCTTCAATCTCCCGTATCACATCTTCTTGAGCTTTACTCAACTGTACCTCAACAGATTCAACTTCACGATTGCGAAGTTTCTTGACCTCCATTTCCAAAATAAACAAATGTCAACCATGATACTGAGTGTATATACTAGGATGATCAGAGATCTCTCCTCTTAGCTTATCCATCATGCCATAACTATGAGGGTCAAAAGGTCACTACGTACTTTTTACCTCTCTTAAGGTTAGTCCTTCTCTATATAGAGAGCCTGCCACAACTATTCATCTCTCAAGCAAACCATCCTAGTCGAACTCGACATCCCTCAAGTACAAGCCCCAAAGGCCTAAACCAATATCAGACAAGCACTCGAGGAATTTCTCCTCCGAATTTAGACGATCTACGTGAGATGATCTAAGCAAAAACAACCAAACACTTGAGCACTAGTTGGGATCTTTTACTATACAAGTACTAAGGTGCAGAGACTCAACTATGGAAGCAAATATGAACAAATGCGAAGTGCTAAAACCAAAAGAAAGAGTACAAACAGAAAAGCTAGACTCTTCCAACAGAACTTTACTACCTTTCTCCTAGGTACGCTTAGGGGTGAAAGCATGTACTTGCCCTTCTGAAAATCTTGTCCTTTGTTCTTAATTATATGCCCTATTCTGCCATAGTAAAGATACTTCCTCTTGTCTTAGGTTTTAAAATCCCTTCCTCCTTCGTGAGCCAAGTCTACATCCATGAATTCCTCATCCTTGGGTTGTGCTCCTTAGCCAAACTCCTTATCCTCTTCCATGTGTAATCATGTTGACAAATCTCTCGAAAGCTGCCTCCATCGTACAGAAAACCCTACTTAGCTTGAAAGAAAACTAGCCGCAGGTGAAACTACTACGGTTATAGATGGAAGTCGGGCACTACTTCACCCTTCGATGAGGTTACCTCCCAGAAAGCCAGGAGCCCCAGAGACTCAAGAAAGAATGGGACAAGAATTCAAACAGAGAACCAGAAGATACTGCGTATGGCTTTTGGGGAATATGCCTTTAAAACAAAACTTTTCTTTAGAAAATGCTTCTTTTAAAACTGTTTGAAAATAATATTTTTTTTCAAATCTTTATCTGATCTGGTAACCTTCAGCTCTGATACCACGTGTAACACCCCACATCCTTTAGTGTCACTCACAAAGGGAATGCACTAAGTTCTGTGGAGCATTTAGGGTAAAAGATGCAGATAAATTACAAGACAAAAAAAATTAAAACAGCAGAAAATAAAACTTTACTTTATTGATAAAATAGTTTGTACAACAATTGTTTTCCAATATCAGAGTATCATATGTCTTACAAAATAAAGAAGCATAAAATAACATTTATATTCCCCAATGTAGCATAAGCCAGCCATAGCAGCAGAAAAAGAGAGTCCAAAGCACTTTGTCAAAGAATCTTCGAGCTTAGGAAGAATGGCGGTCCAATCTGACCTGAGCTATACTATTCCCTCCTTAACTACCTGGGGGGGGGGGGGGGGACGGAAGAAAAGAAGACGAAAGAAAACTGGGCCAGACATAAAGTCTGGTAAGTTCAGTTACTTCTAGCATGTGAACAAGGAAAAACAAAACGACATGAATTAACTGAATACAAGAAAATACCATGATGATAGGGCCAACAAGATAGGATAAGATTAACACAAGATATGCTAAGACAAGACAAACTGGATATGCTTTAATACTTTCTCCGCTTCGCTATTAACCTGTTATTATGGTTTCTATGTCTCTGCACCACCTATCTAGTGTCCCAACTAGTAATCTGTCTAAAATGATAATGCGATCCCAATCCCAGTAATTGTGGTTGCCTTTATGCGTACATTTATTATTTATTACCTAGATCTAATCTAGGGTTTTATATCAAAGTGCTTCCTAGATTCCACTCGGGTTTACGCGGCTTATCTAATGCTTCACAGATTCAGGGTTTATGCCACCTAGGTCCAACTAAGGATTACGCTACCTGTCGAACGATGCCCCTAGTCTAGGACACATTACCTAGAGTGGTATATGTTCCTAGACTTTCCCCACGTATGTGTCACGAATCGTTTATCGCTGTCTAGATGCACATGTCCTGAAATGTGCGACCCGAGTCCCGTGGCAGGGCTATTCTAGAAACACGGAACTCGGTCGGGAGCTTTCAGATATCTGCCGATGCAGATGCTAAGGTCTGTTTTTCCAGTGGCTATGGTCCCACCTGACCCCTCCCTCAACTAATGAAAGGCAACCCTTGAAAAATTGAGAACTATACGCAGAACCCCTATGCCCCACTGTCTTATGGCCATCCTCACCCATAACTAGATAGCAAGTATATGGTCTTTTGGAGTTCTCCGCCTTTCCGCTTTACGTATCTCGACTGACTCAAGATGGTAGGTAGACGACGAGTTGCTATCACAGGGCTACTGGTCTCGCCGAATCACGCTGGTCCACCCTAGTCTTTAGGTTGCCTTAAATTGCAACCAAGGCATACCCTTGGTTCTCCTAACGCAGACCTTAACCTCTGTGAGCCCAGGAGGATCATCTGCAGCCTCACAGAGGGATACCAAGAGTACCCTCACGTCCCCTCGAAGCCTCGGGCTTCGTAACCCAATTCGTTGGAGCCTTCTTTAAGATCAGATGGACGTTCTCTCCTCCTCGTGTTATACTAAGAATTACTACTTAGTTTTCCTAACTAAGGTTTACCACTTAGTTTCCTGAATCATCGTTTTCTTAACTAAGGTTTACCACTTAGTCCTTTTAACTAAGGTTTACTACTTAGTTCTCTTTCTCGTCAAGTTGGATTGGTTAAGTGTCATTAGTCGATACAAGTTAACTTAACCTATTCATTTGTCATGTTAAACTGGTTAAGTGTTACCAGTAATTCACGTTGACTTAACCCTACCAGCATCAAGCTATATTGGTTAAGTATTTACTTAACCCTACCCATTCATCTTGTATTGGTTAAGTGTTCCTTTTTAACTTAACCTTGCCTATCTGTTTTAACTAACATGTTATAACGGTTAAGTGTTCCCTTAGTTAACTTAACCCTAACATTGGTTTGACTAACATGTTCTAATGGTTAAGTATTGTCCCTTCATGTTTTTAACTTAACCATATTTATCACACTCTGATGGTTAAATGTTCAAGCTTACTTAACCCTACGGCCTAGTCCAGCTAACATATTAAATTGGCTAAGTGTATTAAATTTACTTAACCCTAACCTCTAGTCTAGTTAGCATGTTAAATTGGCTAAGTATATTAACTTTACTTATCCCCAACCTCTAGTCTAGTTAACATGTTAAACTGGCTAAGTGTATTGAATTTACTTAACCCCCACTTTCTAGTCTGGTTAACATATTAAATTGGCTAAGTGTTTTTCTTAGTTACTTAACCCCTACAAATCTTGTCTTGTTACCATGTTAAGTTGGTTAAGTGTTCTAGTTAACTTAACCCTGTCATTCTAACTTAACTGTGTTAAGTTGGTTAAGTGTTCCTATGGACTTAACCCTCCCATTCTAGCTTAACTGTGTTAAGTTGGTTAAGTGTTCTTATGGACTTAACCCTCCCATTCTAGCTTAACTTTAATTGTCTTATTAAAGCACCAGCCACTCACATTAGACAGGTATTGTTGTGGCTGCCGGTATGCCGGTTGGTTCCGGGCAGTCTTACGCCACAACTCAGTCTAACCTCGGGCCTTTATCGGGCTCAATGCCTTAACCTCCCACATTTGATAGGTATTGTTGTGATCACTGGACAGCCGGGCGGGTCCGGGCAGGTTTACATCACAACTCAATCCAACCTCGGGTTAAGCATGTTCGTATTGTCTAAATTTACTTTTCTCATTTAGGATAAATTCTATAAGTAAATTTTCCCTAATTTACTTATTCCATTATTACTCTTTTAATGTACATTGTCAACATTTATTATTATGGCTCATTTTCCCTATATATCATATTTATAGTTTTTGGTATGTAAATTATACCAAATTAAGTGTCACTAACCATGATTATTCTAAACATGACAATTACTCACAATTATGACTAAATTCAAAATTTGTGCTAATATACTTATTATGCCAAATTAACTTTAATTGACCCAATTCTGATTTAACATCCTAATTTACAGTTTATGGCAAGACTAGAATTATTATTCTAGTTTACCGTTTACGCCTAAAACTTAGCTTACTTGCCAATACTAAATTTGATATGTCAAATTACATATTCCATAATTCATGTCAAAATTTCAAATTTGCGTTCTAATAAACATGCCATAATACATGTTCTAAACTATGTCAATCATAATTGTGTTAATGTTCCACATTATGCCAATTTCCAAGTTTACAACCATGTTTAAGTCAAATTTATGATTTGCCCAAATCGTATTCCCATCGTTCGTGTAATCGTGATTTCATCCTAGATTATAGATAAATCTAGATTCGTGGATAAAAAGGGAATGAACCAAAATGCCGTGAAAAGATAGACATAATGACTGGCAGAAGATGATAATTCACTAATAACAGATCTAACAAATTACACTGAATAAATTGATTAAAGCATCGAATGCCTATAGATCTGATAATATTATGACATAAAAAGGGTTGAACAAATAACATAGGTTCAAGTATATGGGTAGATCTAACTTAATAGATAAATTCCCATAATCAAGATACAAGGATAATTACGAATAAACTGAATTGATAATCAAGTTTAGATCCAATCTCACAGTCATAATCCTAGGCAATAATATCATGTTCATGAATCATAGGTAATTATCCACTATTGTCCTTGTCATAGTCATAGGCATTGGTTTATGCTCCTAGTCAATGGCTTATGTTCATAGTCAAAGGCTTATGTTCATAGTCAAAGGTTTATGGTTTCAAAGGCCATAGTTCCATAGTCATAATCTTAAGCATTGGCAATTTAGTCGCAATGTGTTCTACTCCATAATCAAGAATCAGATCCAAAGTCATAAACAAGCACAGATTCAATGAAATGATAAGGCATATTTCTTATATTCTTTTAATTTCATGTCACAAATAGAAAAGGCGTTCAAATCTAAAAAGTAACCGACTTACATTGATTGGATCTAGAAAAGAATAAAAAGATAGCATTGCTTGAAGCCGTTGAATCTTTACTTGAATCCTTACTTGTTTTGAATCTTCTCTTGAAAGACTTGAGCAGGATATCCTCGTCTTGATTTATATTTTATTTTAATCTATTTATTTAGATTTAGAGGAAGAAGAAGAAGCCATGCCCATCAAGAATTTGTGCAGCATAAGGTTAGAGAAGAATGGTGCAAAGAGAAGGAGACTAGGGGGCTGTTTATATAGGATTGCAAGTTAATTTGAGCCATCGATGAAGCCAAAGTTAATCAAAGCCATCCGTTCTAAAGAGAAGCCAATTATGTTCACAATTACTTTCTTAATGTACATTATTAACATTTATTATTAAATTTGTATGCATATTAGATACATCCCCCCTTTACACATTTATTATTAAATTAGTAACTTTAGTGTTAACAGAAATACGGGGTGTTACACGTTCGGCCCCCTCCTCCTTCTCAATTCTAGCATCACCATCCCCACTTTTTCCTCCCTCTTCACCATGCTCCACCACCTCCTTAGCTGCCTCCAAGTCTCGGCCTACACCACATTTCTACCACCACTCATGGCCAACCACATCCTCACCTCCTCCTCCACCAACTCATGGCTTACTTCCTCCACCCAAGTCTGGCCAAACACTCCCACACTCCCACCTCTATGCACCACCACCCTATTTTTTCTCGACCTCCACCTCAGCCTAGACCAGCAACTTGCAGAGGCCATGACTCCTCAAAAACTAATCCAATCATGAAATTATTTCTTTAACTGTGTATTTTTTTTCAATGGCCAAAATTTTGTAGTTAAGAACTTTTCCTAATTCTGAGCCTAGCTATCCCAAAACCCAGGTTTTTAAGGGCCATATTTTCTGGTTCGTCTTTTGTCAAAATTGAAAAACACCTCTACCATTTCGGAAATATCTCCCTTAAAAACAATCGTAATTGAGAAATTATTTTTCTAAACTGAAGAAAAACTAATTTCCTACAAATTTTGTAGTTGGGCACTTTTCCAAATTCAAAGAGTCGCTTGTCCAAAAAATCAAGGGAAGTTGGCCTATTTTTGGGGTCAGAAAAGTTAAAGCGTGGTACGCTGTTACCCTATCCATCAGTATGATTAAGGTCCTAAGATAAAGTTTGATGGAGTGGAAATGTCAGTGAGTAATCTTAACACTTATTTACTTATATATATTCAATTATGAATGTTAGATATATATGTGTATGATATTGGATGAATGGAAGTGTTAATAATGACACATATACACTGATAAGTGTTAAGTACCGTAAGGCTTGCACGTAGGAACTAACATCATTGATGATATTATTGTTGAATTATTTGGAAGTTCACATGTTTCTAAGTACTGGTTGTGTGACAACCCGTCCTGCTTTCCGGTTCAAACCGATCTTTAAACCAACTTAAACCAATCAATAAGACGTATCGCTTGGGGTTACAACTTATAAGAACTAAACAAAATAACTTTTTAATTATCATTTCAATAACTTTTACGCCAGAGTACAAAATATATCAGAATATAATAATAAATACGTTGAGACAACCCCAAACCCTATTCCACGGTGGCAAGGGTAATCTTTGGAATATAACACATAAACAGATAACATCAGAACAAAAATAATAAATACACCAGATAATGTACAAAAGAATATACTTGAAATAATAATCATCAGAGTTACATAGTATACATGATCATACTTAGTACAAAATACAGTTCATCTTTACATAAAATGTCTACAGCGGAAAACAAAACATAATATGTACAATAGGAGCTGAACAGCATAAAAAGAGATAAATGATAGAATCCATCTTCAGCTCCATAGCTATCCAGGAAGATCCTGCTAAAACCTGAATACAAGGCTGCCCATGTAGAAATAGGGGCACCCGAGTTTGCAAGTGAAACAAACTACGAGTCAGTCATGGGACTGGTATGAGAAATCTACTTAACTTACTTTAATATATGGCCAATCACAGGACCACGCCGCTAATGCGGAATGGGTTTACTCCATTGGATTGCCAGTGCTTTAAAACAAGTAAATCTTTTAAACATCACAATGCTTTTTATAACATTGAAGCCATTATAAGACTCAGTTCCCATCACACAATGCAACACAAACTGGAGGATAGAGTTTTACCTTATAATGGCCAAAATATGCTTGATACGAATAAAACAAAAGCATTTTATATTATTACTAGTGTTTATATGTTTCAAAAACAATTTCAATCATAGACAGCATGGGTACCATATATCATGTCGTCATATATAGGTATACAATCAAAACCGTACGGTGTTGTATTTAGAAATTGGATTTCCATCATGAACCAAGGCAAGGGATCATCCTTACCTCTTCGAGACTCTCTAGCCTGAGCCTCAGGAACAGCCGCAACTGCCCCTTGGATCATCAGGGCCGGTCCACTCGATATGGATTATAATGCCTGAACACTCCGTTTCCCCCCTATGGGGTGTAAACTGGTCATATCCCGACCAGACCATCGGCTCCGAAGAGACCGAACTAACCGAGGCGCCTCGCTATCCATCATCCACATAAGTAAAATGCCCAGGCGTGTCAAACCCAATACACCACTCCTAGCTAGAAATAAACACAGGTCCTCCTAGAGGTCCTCTCCCATTTCTGGCTTATACCGGGGTGTGAGGCTCGCGAAACAACGCTAAACACAAAGCTAGATATTCAAAGCCATGCTTTGATCATCAACCACAAAACTCTGCTTTTCAACAAAAGCATTGATCATTTGCATCCTAGCATGCCACACAGGCAAACCACTCCATGCAACCGATATCCATCAATCACACAGGATGATATCCATGTCAGACACACAGTCCATTTACAAGTCTGTTCCGATTCTGAACAAAACCGGAGGCACCTTATACCTCGCACATACGTACAATCAACAAGTACATCCGGACGGCTACCACTTCAGCCCCTTCAAGGTAGCTACTCCTATCATGAGCATTAGTGGCACCCCTCCATTCGACGTGAAGATCATCGGTCTTGCACCGTCTTCATATCTTCGAATTTTAATCGTCGATCAATTATTTGAAATGAGAATCAACTCGGCCTTTTCAAATAATCCACGTATATTTATAATTTTAAATCAATTCATTTCAATGGTTAAATTATTCGACATCAATAATTCTGTTCTTTAATGTAATTTTCACGCCAAACACATTCAACAATCAAATATCCAATAAACTGGGTAAATTCGGTTTATTTCCATTCCATATCATTTATAATATTTTATAACGATTTATCGCAATTATTATTCATTTAAAAAATAGCTAATTCATTCAAACGACGCTTCAGGCCATAACAAGGCCATGGCGCTGTTTTTCTTCAGATTTGATTTACACATATCTGAAAATCTAACCGTTGGATCTTTACAAATTTTATATCATTAGAAAGATCTTTTCAAAACGAATCCAACGGTTCCAGTTTTGGGAAAATCCGACGGTCGAATCTCCCGGTACAATCGTTTGAAGTTACGATTTCAAAATACGAACTACAACATCGTTATTCGATTTATTTTAATTATATTTATATATATATAAACAATTCTGGCACTGTCTTTCTTCGGATTTGAATTAAACATTCCAGACAATCCAACCTTTGGGTCTTTACAAAATTGGTGTCGTTAGAAAGATATTTCCAAAGCGAACCCAACAGTTTTGGGAAAATCCGATGGTCGGATCTCCCACAATAATCGTTGAAATCACGGTTTCAAAATACGAACTGCAGCTTCGTTATTCAATCTATTTTAATTATATTTATATATATGTAAATATAATCCATTCTTCGATTTCAAAACCATATCCATTTTATATATTTGATAAAAATGATATTTTTATCCAACAGATATTTATTTCAATGCATCACTATTTTTAACAATTCATATGTATAATAAAAATATGATTTTTATTGTAAAACAATTTATTTCAAAACACGATTATTTTATATAGTTCATACATAAGGTAAAAATGTTATTTTCATTGTGAAACAATTTATTTAAAATATAATATTTTATATAGTCTATATATATGACAAAAATGTTATTTTTATCTTTCAAGGAATTTATTCAATACATCAATGTCATTCAACACATGAATTTCTATTCAACACATGAATATTATTGAAAATTTCGGCAGCATAACGGTAGGGTAGTTAAAACCGGCACCGTCCCGAGTACGGCTCCTCGCTCTACCTTAAAACCTCGCAGTTTTTGACAAGGGGGATTTTAATATCTAGTTCGTACGCAAACGAACTTTCCCATATACTAATCCTATTGGGATTTCAACAATAAATCATTTGCAATCAACCATTCATGATATTCACCAAATTTCACATCAACCAATAATCCAAACAATATCACAACCAATATATATCGTCCATGGTCTGTGGACGAGGTGAGTATATATATATATATATGTATATAACTATATTTCGATTTCATTTCAATTCATTTCAATGCATATATCATTTTTACGATGCATATATAACTTATACATTGAACATTCAACTTATACAACACTTATACATGAGGTGCACAATGCTTATATAACTCATTCATCGACTGTATAATTTATACGTCGTCATTTCCATATCGTTTATAAATCAGAAATCTCACATCGGGTTCCACTCTTCCAAAAATTGTAGAAGGCTCAGAAAAATATTCGGTCCCTACTAGAATGTAGAAGACGTCCGCACGAGTCTACTATCTCTTGTTTCACTAGATTTCGACCACATAGCAAAAAGATATGATTTTTAGAAGTTTGCAACGCTTTTAAATGTGGAAATCAGTTTAAATAATTAAACCCGTACCTCTCAGCAAAAGGTTCAAAACTAGGTTTTGATTTTGCGATCAAACGGTGTAACGGTTGGAGGATCGGAGGGTGCCACGTCGTAGGGCATGGAGAGGCGCACGTGCGCCAGGAAGGGGGCCCACTTCGGTGGCTTCTAGCGGCGGCGGTGGGAAGTCGGCCACTTCCCTGAGGTGATTCTCTCAAAACACTCAACGAAAAATCTCAAACCTTATATGGATTTGAAGAGAATGGGAAGATCTACAAATTTCCTAACTGGAGCCTGTGTTTTTATTGCACGGATTGATCGGATTTGAGGAGAGAAGGCTGGTAGTTTTTCCTCCGTCGCGACCTGTATTATCGGGGAGAGAGAAATTGTTATGGAGGAATTCTATTAGCGGGGGTATTATATTTAAATTTTTAATTTAATTAAATCCAAAAATACCCCTTATCACATACAAACCCCAATTCAAACCCAACGACTGTCGCCCCTTGCTAAATACCCCATTCCGAACCCAATGGGATATGTTTCGTAGGCCCGTTCGACTGTTACAGTCAGTTTCTTTTCAAATTAAAATATAAAACATTCAATATTTGATTTGAACGTACATTTCAATTTGTCGTGGCCACATACTGATCCCAAAAATTCCAGAAAAATAAATCTAGATATGTTTTAACGATACGGTCCCAACAAAACTAGTTTTGTCGAATTCTGAGACCGTTTGAAAAATGGCCCTTTTCTGGTCGATCCAATTTAATTGAAATCAACCAAACACATTTTCCTTCGCCACGCTCACATATTTACTTCAAAAATTATGGAATTTGAAACCTAGCTATAATTTGACATCCCGGATCCAACAAAAGTGGTTTCGTCGAATTCTGGGGTCGTTTGCAAAATGGCTATTTTCACGGGCTATATAAATTCTATAGCGACCTTTCTGAAAATTCGTTTGGCCATAACTTTTGATTCCGCTTTGAAACTTTGATTTTTCAAATTCTTTCAAAATATATTCATAAACAGATTTAAATATTTTTGGTTTCACTAAAATCCGTTTTGTTTTGCACCCGGTACAGTCAGTCAAAGTTTGAATTCAAACTTTTAAATTGCCGCGCCATTTCAGGCCTTGTTTATATTTAAAATAAATATATTTATTTTCAAACATCGATCCAAATAGACTTTTCGTCATTGTTATTTAAAATAATTTATTTTAAATATTTAAAATCCACTAAAATAGCCAAACTAAAATTTTTAAACTGGTTCAGATTTTCCGGGTTGTTACATACATGCACAGTGGAAATAACAATATTAGAACTTAACATGTAAACAGCAGAAAACATAAACTCTCAACGGAAGAAATAAAATGCTTTGGACATAGCTACAAACCAAAACTACTAGACTGCCCGTGTGGAAAATTGGGCACCCAGAGTTTAGGTGGGAAATAATAAATTCTGGATCAGTCATGAGACTAGTGCGAGAACTACAACAATTATTTACTTTATTTTAAAGTTGCATAAATCACAGGACCACACCATATTATATGGAACAGTTTTTGTCCACATGAATAACAATCATAAAACCACTCGCAATCCTTTTTGAAAAATGAAGCTATTATAAGACTCAAGTCCCATCACACAATGCAACGCATACCGAAGGAGAAAGAGGTTTTCCTTATAATAACAAACAAGCTTAATACACTAATGTATCTTTTATTATTACTAGTGCATAGTGTCGAAATCACTTTCAAAAGTAAATGCATAAATCTTAGCTTGCATAATACCCCATCTTATTATGTTGGCTATTAGGTTACATTTAAAAATGCAAAGCTTGTATTGGAAGTTGGACCAACAATGACCAAGGAAAAGGAATTTCCTTAATAGGAACACCTCTAGCTAGATGTCTCAGGATCGTGTCAAATAATGATCCTTCGGAGCAGTAGAACCAGCCATCACTAACAGGCTAATTATGATCGTTCCTTAACATAACGTTCCCCGGTCGTATTTGACCATTCTGAGGCACCTTAATCTGTCATCCACACAAGTAAACTTGCCAGGTCTCCATACCGTAGCATTACTTTTTATCTAGAAGGAAACATATGTTCATATCTCTACTATGCATCATTCTATTTTCGGCCATTCACGTGTTGTGAGGCTCTAAAGTCATGTTTTAACACAAAGTTATGTTATACCAGCTATGCTTTGATCATCATCCACAAATCTATGCTTTTCAACAAAAGCTTTGAATGACTCAACACTTAGCATGACACATTGTCAATTCACAACAAATAATCAGTGTATATTAGTATATAAACCTCCGGGTACAGAAGTCCCAAAAGAGGATGTTAAGTTAAGAGAATAAATACTACTCCACCAACTGATATATTATCAATATAAAACAATTTGTTATATTGTAAAATACTATGTCAGACACACATCCATTTACAAGTTCGTTCTGGGTTGTAGACGAAACTGAAGGCAACTTATTTCTCATCTAATAAAGGAGAGAGTCCCTTGCAAATCCGGACAATCTCCATGTACTCTGTACAACTGCCACTTATAACCTTGTTTTGGGTGTACCTCCCATGCAAGACATCAGAAATAATCCAAACGATGTGAAGATCTCAAATCTTCAACCATCATCTTCAGTATCTTCAATACTTGTCATATAGTTATTCAGAATGGGTCGAAATCCGGTCTTTCCATATAGCTAGTGCATCTTTACAAACCATAATTGATATATAAAATATCATGAGTCTAATTCTATTTTGGAATATTCATTTACTAAAATCATCCTTTACATTAGGAATTACTCCCTTAAATCTTATCAAACATTTATATACTTTAAAATCTTGTTTAAATATTTCCTTCGAAATCCTTTTAAAAGATTATAAAATCTTATTTCACCAACTTAAATCAAGTTTTCTACAATTTATTGAGATTATTGAATCTCATGAAAATGGTAATTTTTCAAATCATTATCCGTTTTCCCATCTATTCATCCCATGGAGCAAAACTGGTCGTACTCCATATCTAATGCCCCTCGTATATTGGTAAGTTTGATTACCTTCATTCATTTCAAATCTGATTAAAAATTTCAATTATCTTTACGAGAAAACATATTTACCCAAACCCAAAATCCTACTTACAGTTTCTTAGTTTTATCCCTTACGTGAAAAACACACTTATCTTCTTTTAAGCGATTCTCAAACTCATTCCTATTATCGTTTATTAGGGAAAACCCTTTCATTAAACATTTATATTCAAATTAAATAAAGATTTCATTTCGACACTCTTGGAAAATTATCTTTTCCTTTACATGGGTTAAAGAACGATGTTATTGAAGATACCATTTACAACAAACCCAAAATCAACTAATATTAAATAGAAGATTTAAATATGTTTTACATCAACTTATATTGAACACCAATTCTCATAATCAACGAATACTATATGTGACGGCCGGGAATTTTCGCTCGATCCGAATCAGTCGTTAAACTGATCTAGACCGTTCGAAACCCCTGAACGTTGAGAACATGACAAATCAGAACACAAACAGAAGAACATTTCATTGTATATTACAACAATGCATCAGATTACAAGAATATACAGAGTATAAATGAATAAATATTACACAGAAATATCAGAGATTTAAATTACATTTAAATACATAGCAGCGGAAAATAATACAAAGCACAACTGAAGGTGATATACGGATACAGAGCTTTCCGGATATCATTCCAGCTGTAAACCAAGGTCCTGTGAATATAAATCTGCAAAACCAAAACTACTAGCTGCCCGTGCGGAAAATAGGGGCACCCAGAGTTTAGGTTAAAACAATAAACTCCAGGTCAGTCATGTGACTGGTGTGAGAACTAAAACAGTTATTTAAAACTTTACTTTAAAAGAGAGTAATTCAAGGGAACTCGCCGTATAACACGGAACGGGTTTCCTCCCAAGAATACCAGTGCATAGAATAAACAACGCAATGCTTTTTCGAAAAATGAAGCCATTATAAACTATGCCGTCTATGATTTATATTTATGATTGAAATTGTTTTGACACTATACACTTATTATAGTATCAAATGATTTGTTTTAAACGTACCAAGCATGTTTGGCTATTATGATGGAAAACCCTATCCTCCGGCTTGCGTTGCATTGTGTGATGGGACCTGGGTCTTATAATGGCTTCATTTTTCGAAAAAGCATTGCGTTGTTTATTCTATGCACTGGTATTCTTGGGAGGAAACCCGTTCCGTGTTATACGGCGAGGTCCCTTGAATTACTCTCTTTTAAAGTAAAGTTTTAAATAACTGTTTTAGTTCTCACACCAGTCACATGACTGACCTGGAGTTTATTGTTTTAACCTAAACTCTGGGTGCCCCTATTTTCCGCACGGGCAGCTAGTAGTTTTGGTTTTGCAGATTTATATTCACAGGATCCTAGTTTACAGCTGGAATGATATCCGGAAAGCTCTGTATCCGTATATCACCTTCAGTTGTGCTTTGTATTATTTTCCGCTGCTATGTATTTAAATGTAATTTAAATCTCTGATATTTCTGTGTAATATTTATTCATTTATACTCTGTATATTCTTGTAATCTGATGCATTGTTGTAATATACAATGAAATGTTCTTCTGTTTGTGTTCTGATTTGTCATGTTCTCAACGTTCAGGGGTTTCGAACGGTCTAGATCGGTTTAACGACTGATTCGGATCGAGCGAAAATTCCCGGCCGTCACACTATAAGTGGAATAATGATAAAAACCCTTCCAAGTTCCTTAAATAGTAATGTAAGTACCCGTAACTTCCCCGTGAAGGAAAGCACGAATACTTTGAGAACAACACACAAATGAGCGCAGACGGAAGAACATTTCATTGTTATTACAACAATTCCATCAGATACAAGAATTTACAGAGTATAATTGAATAAATTACATTCGATAAATATCAGAGATTACAGTAAATTACATAGCAGCGGAAAATAATACAAAATCATAACTAGAAGTTATACACAGATACAGAGCTTTCCGAGCATCGTTCCAGCTGTAAATCAGGACCCTGTGAATATAAATCTGCAAAACCAAAACTACTAGCTGCCCGTGCGGAAAATAGGGGCACCCAGAGTTTAGGTTAAAACAATAAACTCCAGGTCAGTCATGTGACTGGTGTGAGAACTAAAACAGTTATTAATATTGGTTTTAAAGTTAGGTAATCAAGGGACCACGCCGTATAACATGGAACGGGTTTCCTCCCAAGAATACAGTGCATAGAACAAACAGCGCAATGCTAAATAAAGAAAAATGAAGCTGTTATAAGACCCAGGTCCCATCACACAATGCAACGCAAGCCGGAGGATAGGGTTTTCCCTTATAACAGCCAAAGCATGATTGATACGTTTAAAACACATTATTTGATACTATTATAAGTGTATAGTGTCAAAACAATGCAAATCATAAATATCAATCATAGGCGGCATGGCTACCATCTATTATGTCGCCATACTAGTTCTACAATTAAAACCGCAATACACGTATTGGAAATTGGATTCCGTCATGAGCCGAGGCAAGGGGCAAGCTCCTCTCCGCGTTCGAGACACTCTAGCAAATGTCCCAGGACCCCACTATGATCCTTGGATCTTCAGGGCCGGTCCTCTCTTACTTTTGAGGATTAGTTATTCCTGAACACACGTTTCCCGGTCCTTACAGACCTATATCCGAGGCGCCTCGCATTCCAACAACCACACAGGTGAAAAGTATATAAATGTCAGGGCTGGTAGGTCACTGACACCACCCTAGCTAGAAAGAAACGTCGTGCTCTCCCTGCAGTCACTATCCCGTTTTTGACTCATACCGAGGTGTGAGGCTCGCGAATTCACGTTATACACAAAGCTACGCCACACAGGCCATGCTTTGATCATCAACCACAAGACTTTGCTTTTCAACAGAAGCCCTGATCAATTGCCACTTATGCGTGCCACACTGGCAATTCACTCCATGCGACTGATGTCCATCGATATACAACCTCTGAGCTCGTACGTCTCAGAGAAGGGCGTTAAGCAAGAGAATAAATTCTCCGCCGCCAAACAGATGTATATTTAATAAAGATCAATCAACACAGAATGAAATCCAATGTCAGACACACAATCCATTTACAAGTTCGTTCTGGGTCTGAACGAAACCGGAGGCACTTTCCTCGCATATCCATCCATCTCCAGGTACGTCTGGACGATCACCAACTGTTTCCCTCATCTTGGGTGTACAGCCCAATCGAGATCATCAGTAATCACCCAAACGATGTGAAGACTTCCGGTCTTCAACCACCATCTTCATCTTCGACATCTCGTCGAATCGGTTATTCAGAATGGGTATAAACTCGGCCTTTCTGAATAACCCACGTATATAATAAACAAATGTTACACAAACACAATGAACGCCTCATTCCAATTCAGAATATTCTTTTATTCACAAAATCACATTCTTAGGGAAATGTTCCCATTAAATTTATCCAAGATAAATTCTTCTAAATTTATTCTTTAATCTTCCTTTGGATATCATTTCAAACCATATCATGGTTTTCCAAACTAGTCGGGATTAGCGAACCACACCGAAGTAATTATTTATTTTATTTCCCAATCCCAACCTATATATCCCATAGAGCAAAACTGGTGATACTCCACTCTCGATCACTTTTCAGATTTGATAATTTAAATTATCAATTCACATTTTAATCTAATTAAGGATACATTAAAACTCCACTTAGTTTTAATCTTTTCAAAAATCAACATCTTGCCTTTAACTGGGTTAAAGAACCAATGTCATCTAAAACACGATCCATGATAAACCCAAATCACATTTGATATTAAATACGAGGCTTTGAATAGAAAATATATCGGTTTATATTCAATATCAAATTCTGAAACCAACAAATATCGTATTGGAAATAACGATATAAAATATCTTTCAAATCCCCATAACAATATTTGTATAGTCACGAAATCCAACATCGAAATATTCCGAAGATAATTTCGATTCAACTCCAGTCCAATCCACGTATTGGGAATATTGATTACTTTTAAAATCACTTTCAAATTCAATTTATTTATTTCAAAAATAAATTGATTTTAATTCCAGCTCAAAACTAGTTCATTTCGATAAAAATCTATTTTTATCCTTTCAAATGTGGAATTCTTCAGCTCAATTTTTCCCAAATCATATATTATGATTTTACACAAATTATAGATATTTTTAATAATTTTATCAAGGCCCGTACAGTCGATTTCCATCTACGGCCATCGAATTGCACTTACAGCGACCTTTTCTGAAATTGATTTGGACATAATTCCAAATCCAACCGTTAGATTTCAAATTTCTAATGTTCATTGGAAAGCTCTTTTCGATACGAACCCAACGGTTCCGGTTTTAGGAGAATCCGACGGTCGGATCTCCCGCAATGTCCGTTTGAAATAAATGGTCGAAATTCACGAACTGCCGCGGCGCGACGCGTTCTATTCAGGCCATTATATATATAATATATATATATATATATTATATATATTTCATCGATTTCCTTTTTAAAACGAATTTTATAAATAGTTCTACATTCGTTTCAAAACAATTTCAACTTCATCTTCAATTTCAAATCGATTTGATTTCAATTCAATTCGAGTTCATTTCAATTCAATTCAAATTCAAATTCGTTTCAATTCAATTCAATTCCAATTTACCTTCTATTTGATTCAATTCGAATTCGTTTCAAATTGATTTCAATTCAATTTCAGTTCGTTTTAAATTTCAATTTCAATTTAATTCAATTTGAATTCATTTCTATTTTATTCGAATTCAAATTCGCTTCCTATTCAATTCGAATTTTAATCTAATTCAATTTGAATTTCATTTCAAAATATTTAATTTTGAAATCACTTTTCAATATTCATTACACAACGAATAAAATCGATATAAATATCGTTCGCATCAAAATAACGCATCTCTAATCAACACGGCTTTATATTTTTCAAAACTTCTTTATTCTATCTAACAAATGAATATTTATCCCATTCAACACATGAATCTATATTTCTTTCAACACACGACTAATCTCAACACATGAGTACTGTCAACACATCACTATTTTTGTTATGTAAAATATTTTATAAAACTATGGTATCTATCGTTTGATTTTAATTAGACTCCACCGTAAAGTAGATTCTAATCGTAAATATGATAAAGATGTGAATTTTATTATTAAAATATTTCACTCAACACATGAATAGATTCAACACATGAATTTTCCTTTATAATATTCATTATTTTCCCGATTGGAATGAGGCCTAATCAATCACCATATAATGTTAATTATATGGATTCCATACAACACATGTATATAATAGCATTGAAAATTAATCAACCATCAACCAAAGTGCACTACACTGTATAAGCATCAAATATAGATATCTGACGCTTATGACAGCCTGTCAATCGATCGATCGACATATTTAATCAATCAGGATGAGTGAACATCAAATTTCATCCCAACACCCGTGTGGGGTTTCAAACAATCAAACACAGATTTTAGTTGTGCAGATGGGCGACGTGTAAAATTTATCGACCCAATCGATATCAGTCAAATCAGTGTATATAAACAAATCGGTCGATTTGTTTATAAATATTCATTTATCCACTTTCACGTTAAAAATTATATTTTTAACGATAATATATTTTATTTTAACACATGAATTTCTATTCAGTTCATTTATTCAATAAAATGATATTTTTATTTTTCTAACATATTTTAGAAAATTTCGGTGGCATAACGGCTCGATACTAGAAACGGGACAAGGCCTAGCCTTATCCCCGGTCTAGTGAAGGCCCACGCCATTCACACATCAATCAAATCCATTTCATTTCACCAAACAATTCAATTCAAACCAAATAGACTAACCATCTACACAATCAAACAATTTAACAAACAAGCCATTCATGGTCTGTGGATGACGGGTGTCGGGTGCTACTAAGCACCGTCTGCATCCTAGTATATATATATATAACTAGAAAAACAAGTTGAAGAGTGAGAAGTTCTCACCGATAACTATCCAACTTCACGACACTTCATTTATAGAAATCTTCTTTATTCTCGCCTTTTATCATCTTCGTTGCCCGTAGTCACTACATATATAAAAATCACACATTTTTATATTTTGATGTCTTTAAAATAAAAATCACATTTTTATTCATTCACTTTCAATTTAAAAGTCATATTTTTATAATCACTTCATATATTTAAAAATTGAATTTTTACTACGATGTTCAATATATAAAAATCATATTTTTACTACTATGTTATATAGATAAAAATTATATTTTTATCACGCTATTTTCCATATAAAGATTTCGCCTTTTCTAAAATAAAGATTTCGCCTTTATAAAAACATAGACTTCGCCTTTTCAAATTTAAAGATTTCATCTTTATAAAAATCTCATTTTTATTTTTCTACACATTTAAAGATGATATTTCTAATATTCCTATCATGTAAAAATTATATTTTTAATTCTCTACCTAACCAAAAATCATATTTTTACATCTTCTATATAGTAAAGATTATATTTTTAATACTTTAAAAATATAAAAATCATATTTTTATTACTTTAAAAATATAAAAATCATATTTTTATCATCTATACTATATAAAAATTATATTTCATTTCAAAGCGAAGTATAATTTTATTTCAAAGCAATAAAAATCACATCTTTATCTTCGCTACTTTATATAAATAAAAACCATATTTTTATATGCTATTCGTAAAAATAAAAATCCTACTTTTTTGCTTTGTAAACTCGAGTTAAACAAAACTAGCATATCAAGTAAATAAGAATTTTAATCTAAACAAAATAAGAATTTTAATCTAAACAAATCAGTAATTACTCACTTTTTTCTTTTCTGATCGGAGGGGGGGGGGGGTCCTTTGCGGTGGCGCAGCTCGGAGGTGGAGGACTGGGCGAGGGGCGGAGGTGGGTGGCGACGTGGCTGAGGCTGCGGTGGAGGATTGGGGGGGCCTCGCGCGTTTCAGGAGGGGGAAGAAGGAAGGAGGAAGAAGAGGAGGGGGTGCGCCTACCTCCGGCGCGGCGGTGGCTCATCGGGGGGGGGGGGGGGGGGATGCGGCGGCGGCTCCCCCCCGTCGCTCTCGTCTCCTTTTCCTTTTTTTTTCTTTCTGAAATATGAAATCGGGGGGGGGGGGGGCAGAACGGGTTAAAGGGGGAGGAGAAGATATTTTTTTTATTTAATTTCAATATAATATTCACATAAAGGAACTTTTTCTATCGACCTCGAAACGAAGCCCACCGCCTGTCGTCCATAGCTAATTACCCCCATTCTGAACACAATGGGATATGTATCGTAAGCTGATTCGACTGTTACAATCAGTTTCCGTTAAAATCAACATATAACTCTATATATTGAATTTTGAACGTACATTTCAAATTACCGGGGTCACATACTAACTCTAAAAATTCTCGAAAAAATATTTTCTAACTTCGTATTGATGATACGGTCCTAACAAAACTAGTTTCGTCGAATTCTGAGACTGTTGGAAAAATGGCCATTTTCCAGTCGATTAAAATCAACTGAAATTGGTCAAATACGTTTTCCTTTGCCACGCTCACATATTGATTCAAAAAATTATGAAATTTGGAATCTAGCAATAATTTGACATCACAGACCCAACAAAAGTGGTTTCGTCGAAATCCGAGGTCGTTTGCAAAATGTCTATTTTTAAGGGCCTGAATTCCATAGCGACTATTCAGAATTTTCAACTGGACATATCTTTTGATTCCCACTATGATATTTCGATTTTTCGGATTCGTTGGAAAGATATTATCAATTAGATTATAATATTTTTGGTTTCACTAAAATTCGGATTGTTTTGCACCCGGTACATTCAATTGAAGTTTGAAACCGAATTATCGAACTACCGCGCCATTTTCAATTCTATTTATTATTATATATAATTATTTATATTCTAACGACGACGCGTATAATATATACGTCGAATTCTGTTCAAAATAAATTTCTCGTCGATATTATTTAAAATAATCTATTTTAAATATTCAAAATTCGCTAAAATTGCCAAAATAAAAATTTTAAACTGGCCCAGAATTTCCGGGTTATTACAATCTCCCCCACTTAAAACTTTTCATCCCCGAAAAGGAACAAAGTCGATAGTGGTTTGATTAATAAGCTCTACATTCGATCTGGCTTGCATTCTCCAACTTTTCAGTTTCTGAGAATTTCCTAAAATTTCAAAAATTTGGCTAACACCCAAAATTTTCGAGAAATTTCGCCATAACCTCCCCTGCACCGGGAGCATCGGGGAATTTCAAATAGCTTCCCCGGTCCTTCTAATCTCAAAAAGAAAAAGCCAAGCGGCTAGCCAATAGGCTCATAAAATCATCATCACCCAAACAAAACAGTAAATTATGTAGTAAACATGTACCTATTTGTTGGGCAAACAAATTTTATTCTCTGCTCTAGCCTCCTTGCTATGACCTGTTCAATGTAAGTATATGTATATGCAAGCAAATGCTACCAATTTCCGATACAATTCAATATTCGGTACAATTAGGCTAAATGATTCAAAATTATCAAACAAATAAACAAACAACACAAAACATCAATCAATTAGTGAATTAGAGTTTCAAATTCATAATTTTGATACATATACAAAAAAAATCATGTTTTTGATGCCAATTCACAACAATGTGTTCTAGCTATGTAAGTTTTGGTTCTCACACCAGCCTAATGGAAATATATAGAAGTCACACCTTCGAAACACGAATATAAATACTGATGATGTGGCCATATCACCAGAATTATCCCCGGGTGTCTAGAATGTGACTCTATATCTATCCAGTATATTAAAACTTCGACTATACGTTCATGACGCGTATACGCGAAATCTTTATATACTCGATTGTCCAAATTCAAAGTAAATAAATATTCAAATACGTATAAAGCGATTTAAATTTCAAAACAAAATTGTTTTCATTTGAAAAATATACTCTTCACACTCGTTCTAGGATACTACTGATCCTATCTCTAACGAGTCATTCTAATTGGATATTACTAACCCAATATCTGATGAATTCTTTCGTATGGTTCTAATGTGTCCTGTTCTCGAGCGCTGTAAACCAAAGCTCTGATACCACTGTAAGTACCCGTAACTTCCCCGTGAAGGAGAGCACGAATACTTTGAGAACAACACACAAATGAGCGCAGATGGAAGAACATTTCATTGTTATTACAACAATTCCATCAGATACAAGAATTTACAGAGTATAATTGAATAAATTACATTCGATAAATATCAGAGATTACAATAAATTACATAGCAGCGGAAAATAATACAAAATCCCAACTAGAAGTGATACACAGATACAGAGCTTTCCGAGCATCGTTCCAGCTGTAAATCAGGACCCTGTGAATATAAATCTGCAAAACCAAAACTACTAGCTGCCCGTGCGGAAAATAGGGGCATCCAGAGTTTAGATTAAAACAATAAACTCCAGGTCAGTCATATGACTGGTGTGAGAACTAAAACAGTTATTAATATTGGTTTTAAAGTTAGGTAATCAAAGGACCACGCCGTATAACACGGAACGGGTTTCCTCCCAAGAATACAGTGCATAGAACAAACAGCGCAATGCTAAATAAAGAAAAATGAAGCTGTTATAAGACCCAGGTCCCATCACACAATGCAACGCAAGCCGGAGGATAGGGTTTTCCCTTATAACAGCCAAAGCATGCTTGATACGTTTAAAACACATTATTTGATACTATTATAAGTGTATAGTGTCAAAACAATGCAAATCATAAATATCAATCATAGGCGGCATAGCTACCATCTACTATGTCGCCATACTAGTTCTACAATTAAAACCGCAATACACGTATTGGAAATTGGATTCCGTCATGAGCCGAGGCAAGGGGCAAGCTCCTCTCCGCGTTCGAGACACTCTAGCAAATGTCCCAGGACCCCACTATGATCCTTGGATCTTCAGGGCCGGTCCTCTCTTACTTTTGAGGATTAGTTATTCCTGAACACACGTTTCCCGGTCCTTACAGACCTATATCCGAGGCGCCTCGCATTCCAACAACCACACAGGTGAAAAGTATATAAATGTCAGGGCTGGTAGGTCACTGACACCAACCTAGCTAGAAAGAAACGTCGTGCTCTCCCTGCAGTCAGTATCCCGTTTTTGACTCATACCGAGGTGTGAGGCTCGCGAATTCACGTAATACACAAAGCTACGCCACACAGGCCGTGCTTTGATCATCAACCACAAGACTTTGCTTTTCAACAGAAGCCCCGATCAATTGCCACTTATGTGTGCCACACTGGCAATTCACTCCATGCGACTGATGTCCATCGATATACAACCTCTGAGCTCGTACGTCTCAGAGAAGGGCATTAAGCAAGAGAATAAATTCTCCGCCGCCAAACAGATGTATATTTAATAAAGATCAATCAACACAGAATGAAATCCAATGCCAGACACACAATCCATTTACAAGTTCGTTCTGGGTCTGAACGAAACCGGAGGCACTTTCCTCGCATATCCATCCATCTCCAGGTACATCTGGACGATCACCAACTGTTTCCCTCATCTTGGGTGTACAGCCCAATCGAGATCATCAGTAATCACCCAAACGATGTGAAGACTTCCGGTCTTCAACCACCGTCTTCATCTTCGACATCTCGTCGAATCGGTTATTCAGAATGGGTATAAACCCGGCCTTTCTGAATAACCCACGTATATAATAAACAAATGTTACACAAACACAATGAACGCCTCATTCCAATTCAGAATATTCTTTTATTCACAAAATCACATTCTTAGGGAAATGTTCCCATTAATTTTATCCAAGATAAATTCTTCTAAATTTATTCTTTAATCTTCCTTTGGATATCATTTCAAACCATATCATGGTTTTCCAAACTAGTCGGGATTAGCGAACCACACCGAAGTAATTATTTATTTTATTTCCCAATCCCAACCTATATATCCCATGGAGCAAAACTGGTGATACTCCACTCTTGATCACTTTTCAGATTTGATAATTTAAATTATCAATTCACATTTTAATCTACTTAAGGATACATTAAAACTCCACTTAGTTTTAATCTTTTCAAAAATCAACATCTTGCCTTTAACTGGGTTAAAGAACCAATGTCATCTAAAACACGATCCACGATAAACCCAAATCACATTTGATATTAAATACGAGGCTCTGAATAGAAAATATATCGGTTTATATTCAATATCAAATTCTGAAACCAACAAATATCGTATTGGAAATAACGATATAAAATATCTTTCAAATCCCCATAACAATATTTGTATAGTCACGAAATCCAACATCGAAATATTCCGAAGATAATTTCGATTCAACTCCAGTCCAATCCACGTATTGGGAATATTGATTACTTTTAAAATCACTTTCAAATTCAATTTATTTATTTCAAAAATAAATTGATTTTAATTCCAGCTCAAAACTAGTTCATTTCGATAAAAATCTATTTTTATCCTTTCAAATGTGGAATTCTTCAGCTCAATTTTTCCGAAATCATATATTATGATTTTACACAAATTATAGATATTTTTAATAATTTTATCAAGGCCCGTACAGTCGATTTCCATCTACGGCCATCGAACTGCACTTACAGCGACCTTTTCTGAAATTGATTTGGACATAATTCCAAATCCAACCGTTAGATTTCAAATTTCTAATGTTCATTGGAAAGCTCTTTTCGGTACGAACCCAACGGTTCCGGTTTTAGGAGAATCCGACGGTCGGATCTCCCGCAATATCCGTTTGAAATAAATGGTCGAAATTCACAAACTGCCGCGGCGCGGCGTGTTCTATTCAGGCCATTATATATATAATATATATATATTATATATATTTCGTCGATTTCCTTTTTAAAACGAATTTTATAAATAGTTCCACATTCGTTTCAAAACAATTTCAACTTCATCTTCAATTTCAAATCGATTTGATTTCAATTCAATTCGAGTTCATTTCAATTCAATTCAAATTCAAATTCGTTTCAATTCAATTCAATTCGAATTTACCTTCTATTTGATTCAATTCGAATTCGTTTCAAATTGATTTCAATTCAATTTCAGTTCGTTTTAAATTTCAATTTCAATTTAATTCAATTTGAATTCATTTCTATTTTATTCGAATTCAAATTCGCTTCCTATTCAATTCGAATTTTAATCTAATTCAATTTGAATTTCATTTCAAAATATTTAATTTTGAAATCACTTTTCAATATTCATTATACAACGAATAAAATCGATATAAATATCGTTCACGTCAAAATAACGCATCTCTAAGCAACACGGCTTTATATTTTTCAAAACTTCTTTATTCTATCTAACAAATGAATATTTATCCCATTCAACACATGAATCTATATTTCTTTCAACACACGACTAATCTCAACACATGAGTACTGTCAACACATCACTATTTTTATTATGTAAAATATTTTATAAAACTATGGTATCTATTGTTTGATTTTAATTAGACTCCACCGTAAAGTAGATTCTAATCGTAAATATGATAAAGATGTGAATTTTATTATTAAAATATTTCACTCAACACATGAATAGATTCAACACATGAATTTTCCTTTATAATATTCATTATTTTCCCGATTGGAATGAGGCCCAATCAATCACCATATAATGTTAATTATATGGATTCCATACAACACATGTATATAATAGCATTGAAAAATAATCAACCATCAACCAAAGTGCACTACACTGTATAAGCATCAAATATAGATATCTGACGCTTATGACAGCCTGTCAATCGATCGATCGACATATTTAATCAATCAGGATGAGTGAACATCAAATTTCATCCCAACACCCGTGTGGGGTTTCAAACAATCAAACACAGATTTTAGTTGTGCAGCTGGGCGACGTGTAAAATTTATCGATCCAATCGATATCAGTCAAATCAGTGTATATAAACAAATCGGTCGATTTGTTTATAAATATTCATTTATCCACTTTCACGTTAAAAATTATATTTTTAACGATAATATATTTTAGTTTAACACATGAATTTCTATTCAGTTCATTTATTCAATAAAATGATATTTTTATTTTTCTAACATATTTTAGAAAATTTCGGCGGCATAACGGCTCGATACTAGAAACGGGACAAGGCCTAGCCTTATCCCCGGTCTAGTGAAGGCCCACGCCATTCACACATCAATCAAATCCATTTCATTTCACCAAACAATTCAATTCAAACCAAATAGACTAACCAACTGTACAATCAAACAATTTAGCAAACAAGCCATCCATGGTCTGTGGATGACGGGTGTCGGGTGCTACTAAGCACCGTCTGCATCCTAGTATATATATATAACTAGAAAAACAAGTTGAAGAGTGAGAAGTTCTCACCGATAGCTATCCAACTTCACGACACTTCATTTATAGAAATCTTCTTTATTCTCGCCTTTTATCATCTTCGTTGCCCGTAGTCACTACATATATAGAAATCACACATTTTTATATTTTGATGTCTTTAAAATAAAAATCACATTTTTATTCATTCACTTTCAATTTAAAAGTCATATTTTTATAATCACTTCATATATTTAAAAATCGAATTTTTTACTACGATGTTCAATATATAAAAATCATATTTTTACTACTATGTTATATAGATAAAAATTATATTTTTATCACGCTATTTTCCATATAAAGATTTCGCCTTTTCTAAAATAAAGATTTCGCCTTTATAAAAACATAGACTTCGCCTTTTCAAATTTAAAGATTTCATCTTTATAAAAATCTCATTTTTATTTTTCTACACATTTAAAGATGATATTTTTAATATTCCTATCATGTAAAAATTATATTTTTAATTCTCTACCTAACCAAAAATCATATTTTTACATCTTCTATATAGTAAAGATTATATTTTTAATACTTTAAAAATATAAAAATCATATTTTTATTACTTTAAAAATATAAAAATCATATTTTTATCATCTATACTATATAAAAATTATATTTCATTTCAAAGCGAAGTATAGTTTTATTTCAAAGCAATAAAAATCACATCTTTATCTTCGCTACTTTATATAAATAAAAACCATATTTTTATATGCTATTCGTAAAAATAAAAATCCTACTTTTTTGCTTTGTAAACTCGAGTTAAACAAAACTAGCATATCAAGTAAATCAGAATTTTAATCTAAACAAAATAAGAATTTTAATCTAAACAAATCAGTAATTACTCACTTTTTTCTTTTCTGATCGGAGGGGGGGGGGGTCCTTTGCGGTGGCGCAACTGGGAGGTGGAGGACTGAGCGAGGGGCGGAGGTGGGTGGCGACGCGGCTGAGGCTGCGGTGGAGGATTGGGGGGGCCTCGCGCGTTTCAGGAGGGGGAAGAAGGAAGGAGGAAGAAGAGGAGGGGGTGCGCCTACCTCCGGCGCGGCGGTGGCTCATCGGGGGGGGGGGGGATGCGGCGGCGGCTCCCCCCCGTCGCTCTCGTCTCCTTTTCCTTTTTTTTTGAAATATGAAATCGGGGGGGCCAGAACGGGTTAAAGGGGGAGGAGAAGATATTTTTTTATTTAATTTCAATATAATATTCACATAAAGGAACTTTTTCTATCGACCTCGAAACGAAGCCCACCGCCTGTCGTCCATAGCTAATTACTCCCATTCTGAACACAATGGGATATGTATCGTAAGCTGATTCGACTGTTACAATCAGTTTCCGTTAAAATCAACATATAACTCTATATATTGAATTTTGAACGTACGTTTCAAATTACCGGGGTCACATACTAACTCTAAAAATTCTCGAAAAAATATTTTCTAAGTTTGTATTGACGATACGGTCCTAACAAAACTAGTTTCGTTGAATTCTGAGACTGTTGGAAAAATGGCCATTTTCCAGTCGATTAAAATCAACTGAAATTGGTCAAACACGTTTTACTTTGCCACGCTCACATATTGATTCGAAAAATTATGAAATTTGGAATCTAGCAATAATTTGACATCACGGACCCAACAAAAGTGGTTTCGTCGAAATCCGAGGTCGTTTGCAAAATGTCTATTTTTAAGGGCCTGAATTCCATAGCGACTATTCAGAATTTTCAACTGGACATATCTTTTGATTCACGCTATGAAATTTCGATTTTTCGGATTCGTTGGAAAGATATTATCAATTAGATTATAATATTTTTGGTTTCACTAAAATCCAGATTTTGCACCCGGTACATTCAATTGAAGTTTGAAATCGAATTATCGAACTACCGCGCCATTTTCAATTCTATTTATAATTATATGTAATTATTTATATTCTAACGACGACGCGTATAATATATACGTCGAATTCTATTCAAAATAAATTTCTCGTCGATATTATTTAAAATAATCTATTTTAAATATTCAAAATTCGCTAAAATTGCCAAAATAAAAATTTTAAACTGGCCCAGAATTTCCGGGTTATTACAGTTTACATAAGGGTAGTTAATACCAAATACTCGAAGATCATTTGTATCTAAATCCATATTCCAATTAATCTTAATTAAAAGGTTTCTCAAAACTTATCTTTCAAATCCAACAAACTAATATTTAGGTATCTTTAGTTCATTTAACTTCCAAAACATCATTTTATTGTATTCAACCAATTAAGCTGAAAGCACAAAAATTGAAATATAGTTCGAAACTTCATATTTCATTTCCAAATCTCTTTGACATCATTTATTATGATTTATCATAATTTTCCATATTTTAAATAATTTCATATGGCCATTTCGATTGATTTCCAATTACGGTCATCGAACTACGTTTACAACGACCTTTTCAAAAATAGTCATAACTTGAAATATACAAGTTGAAATTCCAAAATTTTCTTTTATTTGAAAGCTATTAGTAATGGAAACAAATATTTCCAGTTTTGGGGAAATCCGACTTAAATTGCATTAGTAATGCTCGTTTGAAGTTCATGGTTGAAATTAGCGAACTGTAGCTGCGCGACACGTCCTATTCAAACCATATTATTGTTTAAGGTAAAACTCGATCAAATCAATCCAAATGTATTTTACAAAATATTTATAAACTCGTTTAAAAACAATTTCAATCTCAATGAAATTTTAAATCAAAATAGAATATACTATTATTGTAATATTAAAACAATAATATTTTGAAATCCAAAATTTTCTAAATCCATTATAAAAACAAATAGGATCATTGGAACAAATGATTCGAGTTAATAACGTCATTTGTATATCTAACTTGAATTCACTTTTGAATTTACTATTGAAATTTTAATTTAAATTAGAATAAGCCATTTCTAATTCAAAACTCTTTCAAATTCATTTTAACCTTTTCAGTAGTTGTTTGAAATCATCTCAGTTTCATCTCCAAATTGTTTAAGATATAAAAATCCAATTTTTGTTTTTATGTCATTTCACTTAAATGAAAATACATTCATTTAATATTCCAATGGAACCGACTCAATCAATTCCCAAATAATTTCATATTCGTGGTGTGAATTATGTGATCATAACAACCACAATAATTTATCATTCATCAAACAACAGTCATAAGATAAGCGTTATAATTACACCAAAAATGATGATTTGTAACGCATAGAGTCATGACAAAGTGGATTGATAACGACCACAATCGTGACTATTAGATGCATTGCTAATGTCATTACAAAATTTTATCACGAGAATGTTCGTTATGACAGGAGCTTGTTTTGTAACGAGATATCCATTGTAGCATAGATGCATTATGCCGTTGTATTATACGTACTTTACGATGACATTATCTGTTATAACCCAGTCATTTTGTCATGAGAATACGCGTTATAAATAATGCAACTACATTTCATGTTATCATGACATATATCATTGTAACATTTCATTTTTATCACGATAAAACCCGTTATAATTTAGATATTTTATCACGAGAATACCTGTTATAAATAATGCAACTTCATTTCATGTTGTCACTACATACATCGTTGTAACAGTTGATTTTTATCACGATAACACCCGTTATAATTCAACTATAAATACTTCATCTACATCTGTTGTCACGATGATCTTCTCTATAATAATTATTTCTTTTTTCATGATAATACCCGTTGTAACATTGAAATTTTGTCATGAGATTACCTGTTATAAATACTGTAGCTACATTTCATTTTGTAACGACAATGTTCGTTACAATAGAATGAATATTGTTGCCAACAACCACGACAACCGATTATTTGCAAATTTATCCTAATGGTTTACTTTGTAGTATGGTAAACTAAATGGCCTAAGACACATCATCCGCATAATTCAAGAAATGGTTGTAGGCAAGCACAAGTTTGCGATAAGTAAATAAACAACCGAAGGATTTCATTTTCCCAATTTCATCCATATAAAGTATAAAGAATGTGATTTGATCTTAGCTTTTCCTATTAAGCTATGGGAATTTGAATTATAAAGAAAAAACAAAATGCCGATGGTTACGAAGCCAACAAACTATAAAATGAAGAAGAAACAATGATAGTAACATGAAAATTGATTAATCCAAGTCATAAGTCGGGATTATAATCTTATACTGGTCTGTTAAATTTCAAGGATCCAAAATGATATAAGGCATAATAGCTGATTATTTTGAACCCTTCAATCTAGGCTACAAACATAGTATGATCTTAAAATCTAGCAAAAGTTGTTTCTATCTATATTTGGAAACTTCATGTGCATAACTAAATTGAGAAGCAAGCAAAGAGCAACTGCAAGAAAAATATTACAATAATCTTAGGAACTTTGATGCCAAAATACTGTATAATTAATGCATGGTAGGTAAGAATGTGCATGCAAACTATAAAAAGAAGATAAGTTACTTCTAAGAGGAAAATGACTACCTTTTTAAAAGGAAAAACCATGCTAAGACCAAGATCAAATTTATTGTAATCTCAAAAATTATGCATTATAGTTTTGACATCTGTTATGAAAAGGATCCTACAATCCTTTATGAAAAGCAAGAACGCAAGTTTAATGCTTTCTAATAATTGTAGATATGCATTATTAGTAAACTAAACTAAGTGAAGTCCAATAAAAAAAATCCCTTAAACATGGAAAAATGAATCCACTATGTCTCGTATTGACCAAAATAATCTCTCTAACTCATATTTTAACCTTGCATATTATATATACATTCTAACTAAGCCAAGAAAATAGCATAAACCTAGGAAAGTACCCAACAAGAATTGAGAAGGTATTATTCAAGAGGAATTGTGGAAAGAGGAGGAAATCCATAAAATTAATGAGAAAACAGGAAACAAATCCACTTCATTATAATTTTAAGCATGTACCATATGTAAAGCAAAACCATCCTAAAATCACTTAATATATTATTCAGGTTGTAACAACCCTATCTACCCATAATCTAAGATTTCTATTACAAAAACATAGATATCATAAAATAGCAGTACAAAATAGCTTGTCATTTAGATTTCAACTGTTGGTTGAAAAATGTCAACTAAAAATATAATTTATTTGACATTACTCACAAAAAGTTGGCAGTTGTATTTTATTTTCCCATTATTTCATTACTGGTTCAACAATTCAAGTAAAAGTTAATTGTTTGTTTCAACCTTTTATGAATATTAAAAGCAGTTTATTATAGTACCTTTTTAGAAAGCACATGTGCAGAAGAATTGAGAAAAAATGAAATGGTGGTGCAGCAAAACACACCATTGGTTTTAATCAAACTATCATTGTTACATTAAAGATTTGAGTTGTATTTGTTGTATTTTTATGTTACTGCCGAATACTAAGTACAAGTCAGTATCATATAAGAAAACTAGTTGCAAATTGCACAATTGTACAAGGGTTCAGATCAGATACGAAAGAAGCAAAAAGTGAATTGGAGTTTAAGGTTAATTAGGATGAACAACAAACTAGTTAGAGCTTAATTGAACAAAGTGCAACAAACAAAAACTAAAATAGAAACAAAAAGTAGAAAATCCAATCTAGACTAAAATGCTCAATGCAACAGCCAAAGTGTGCATTAATATAAGGTCACAAACTCAAATTTTCCAAAACTAGAAAGCTGAAGTATTTAACAAGTCAAAATCAAAACCAAGGATTCAATCAAGGAAAAAAAAATTCCCAATTAAAAAAAATAATCAAAACCAAACAAAATGGTAAATTTATCGTTACCATACCTACTAATTAAAAAAAGAAAAAGAACAAACCAATTTTTACATCACTTAGACTATGTACAATATAATGGAATCAGAGATGTAAAGTGATGGAGCTCTCTGAACTACGAATGACTTCACCATTTAAGAAATATATATTATATATACCTTCCGAACTTTATTCCAATACCACTATTTCCAATAAAAACAAAGAGAAGAATATGAAAATTAAGCCAGCCTTTTGTGGTGGTATGAAATATCGTAAAAAGCACAATAAAAGTGAAAATGTATAGGGCAGACAAACATCAAAGAAAGCATTAAAAAAACTCAGAAAGTGGATGAAAACAATTTTTTAATTTAAGGCTACAAATGGATTTTTATTATTATTTCTCCACCGTACGGAAATAAATAATAGAAAGTAAATTGAAAATCCTAAATGATGCCATTTTATAACCGTCTTCTAATTTTCCATTTGTTTAACTTAAAGTTTTTTCCAACTATACTAAACATTTGTTGATTCAAATTTTATTGTTGTCCTCCTATATATTCTCTGTCCATGGCAAATGAAGTTGCTAATAAGAGAGAATATTTTTTCTCCTATATACGTCACAATATACTTCATGTAGACAAACTAAACGATCATGTCCATCAAATATCCAGTTTAAATAGAAACAAATATGATAGGCCGAAAAGTCAGCATTAGGAGTCTCAATCTTTACTTAAAAATCAAGAAAATCTGAAAACGATAGAACAAATTCCAAGCAAAGACTAAGCAGCTGCAAAATAAGAAACAAGGAAAAAAAGATAGGAATTCATCGCAACTACAAACGTAGATCAGTAGATGCCATACTTAATCCAGCGAGGGACAAATTTAAATCCCATTTTAGAAATGAGATATAAAAAAAATCAAAATGAACAAGAAGAGCCATACAGTGTTAGGCCACTAACAACAATAACGAAAACCCAAGTGGTGGGACACATACAGTGGATTAACATACTCTATATAAGTCCGCTCAACACATCAACTCAGACTTAGAGAATAGGGGAGGTCTCGAGTTAATATTTATATATAGTGGATTAACACCGTAATGCAGTGGCTATTTTATTATATCCATTGGGTACTTTGAATTAAATTGAGCGCTCATACCGTAATGCAGTGGCTGTTTTATTTATTTTTCTTCCAGTGCAATAATCATTTGCCAAAACTAGATCTGATTGCATATCAATAACTAATCCATTAGTGTTATCGGCCCTTTAATGCACAATAAAATTTGCATTATTTAAGAGTTTGTTTGCTTAGCCAAGATTCACATGGTAATCATACAAATAAGTGTAGAAACTGAGTGAAGAAAGATGAATTCAATTTATTATATTGATATAAGAAATTACCAAACAATCTGATGATGCTCGAGATTCACAAACGATGCTTCAGATTCAAAAGGAGTTAGAATTCATTTGGAAATTTGATAGCGCAATCTTCATGAGAACGGGATCGACGTCGAAAATAAAAATTAGAACTGCTTTAGGAGAACGGGAAAAAATGCCCCAGCGTTGGGAAAGTGAAAACAAACTCTTCCATTAGAAGTCTATGAGAGGGAAGACAAAAATTAAACTACAATAGTTAACGTAATTACATAGTCATTAAATTATGTAACAACAATGATCGTGGTAATGAAGTAATCACGAAAATATTCGTGATAAAATTACAATGAATATATTTGTTACAATCTCTAAAAAAATCTGTTGTAAAAGTGATAATTTGGTGTTGTGGCTGTTAATGCTTAAATGTACATAACTGTAAATAAAGAACTGTAATAAAGAACCATCATCCATGAAGTAATCATAGCAACCACAAGCAATCAATGTAATAAGATAATGATTAAATAACTTTTAAAAAACAGTTAAGAAGTTCTCAACGTGATTTTTGATCATTATAATAACAATCCCTTTTGATTTAAATTAAATGTAGGTTTAATTTAACAAAAAATTCCAACTAGCTCCAATCTCATCCAAATCTATTTGTATGCATAGCCTACGTCCATACGATCCCAATGGATCTTATTTCATCAGAATCGGATAACGTTAGCAAAAGTTATCAATTTAATAAGTTTGTACACAATTTAACATCATTAGCATTAGAATAATATTTAATTAACTCTAACTATTATTCTATCCACGTAATTTACCTTAGTTCTCCTTCTCCAAAAACGCTCCCTCCAGATATTCGAACCCGCCAACTCCTCAAGGCCACCTCTTCTTGCTTATGCCTCTCCCTCCTCACTTCATTTAAAATCACATAGAAATCACCATAATTCATCTTTTTCAATCCTCCTCATCTCATTCATATGCAATTCTTCACCACCCTCTACATTGCGTCGCATAGCTCCTCCGTGCACCATACAGGTGAACATCAAGTGCTCTAATCACCAATACCACCCAAATTTTGCAAGTAAACTCTATTTCATCTCCTCAATCCAATTACAAGCTTCATTTCGTGAATCCAAGCTTCAATTACCCAATAATTCCTCACTCTAGCTCACGAATCCATGCTGTTCGAAAATTTTAGTGTACAAAAATCTTGCTTAACCCTTTAAAAATTATACAAGCTTGAAGATAATCGCCTCACGAACTCATACGAGCTTAAAGATCTAAGCTTTGCAATTTATAGAATTTATATTATTTGGTATTGAATTTAAAATCTCCATTTCTCTTTGGTTTACAAAAGGGGACATACGACACAAAATAAGGAAAAAGAGAGAGAATGGAGATGAGTGGTCTAATTTTGAGAAGAGTGGAGTTGTATATATAGGCACAATTTTGTTATATTATATTGATACATGCCTATTGCTACCTTCATTCATCGTTTAAAAGTTCTCATGGGAACATACGAACTCCGTTCATAGTGAAAATTGATATACAGCTATGGTTTGTCATTACGGTCCTAATGAAACTTGTTTCATCAAAACCTAGGACGATTTGTTCAAATAGCGCCAGTTCGAGCTCAAATTATTGACATATATATTTACATTAAACGTTTATAGCTCGCACGACCACATACTAACTCCGACTGATCCGAAATTTGGAATCTTATAATAAATTAACGTTACAGATCCGATAAAATTTGTTCCATCGAAATCCAAGGTTATTTGCAGAACGACTATTTTCTACATCCAATTAAATCAATAAAATATAATTTAAATTCAAAATATTTCAATTCTTTGATAAACAAATTATAGTTATCATATATGTCCAAATAAAACTTTATATAGCTTCAAAATAAACTACATTGGATTCCAAACTCGATATGATTTATTATTTCAATTCTAAAATCCCTTTTATTATATAAATAAATCGTTATGGTTTATAAACGATTCCATAACGACTTTCTGAATATTTGATGTGGATATAACTCACAATCTATTTGATGAAATCTTGATTTTTCACTTTCATTAGAAAACTTCAGTTCAATAGATTCTTATGTTTCTTGTTTCAAATAATTCTGACTTATATTGGATCTTGTACGTTCATTTAAAGTTCAAAAAGTAATATTACAAATTACCGCGTTGTTGCAAGCTCGTTTTTAATTATATTATAAATTATATTTTCAAAATTTAAACTAAATAAATTCTAAGTCATTAATTCTTAAAATAAATCATTTTGAATATTTAATATTCATTAAATATTTCTTAATAAAATCTGGGTTGTTATACATTGTATGTTGTTGCACACCCATGACACCCAAATTATGGAATTATATGGTTGATTGGTTAGGTCTCCTTCTTAATTGAAAATGTAAATGATTTTATATTAATTTAATATTGGGTATGGAAATAAAATTTTGAATTTGGTATCCGAACTTTTTAGAAAAAGTTTTTTTTTTGACTTGAATTAACTAGTTTAATATGTGACATCAATTTCAAATTTAAATTGAATTTGAAGTAAAATTTTGAAAATATTGTTTTCAAATGAGTTTATATATTGTTTTAAAGGTTTCTAATTGTATGAGAAGTGAATTAGATAAATTTTTATTATAATTCATGATATGGTCTGGATATGACTTGTCGTGTAACGATAGTTCTCGAATTTCGACCATAAAATTTGAACAACTATAACTTATGCTTTAAATTTGATTGATGTGAAACGAAAAACATTTTCCTTATAATAACAATAGATTTCAAAGGAAAAAGTAATTTCAAATTTTAAATATACAGTTTTTATGTTATGTTTAAATCTTTTTCAAAAAGGTCACGGTAATGCAGTTCGTAGACAATAACGGCAAATAGTTGTTTTGAATTTAATAAAAATATGGGAAAAATTGTAAAATTATTTAAATGCGATTTGAATTGGAAAATTATAGTTTTTAGTTAGTATAAAGGTTATTTTGATCGAACTAGCTAATATAAGCTATTTGCGACGCTTTTGTAATGCTTTTGAAACACTTTGGCAACGTTTTTCTGAAAACAACTTATTTTGAAGTCTCAAGCTTATGGACCATTATTCTAAACTTAAATGATTATTTTGTAATGATTAATGAAATATTTTTAGAATTTTATAATACTTAAACATATTGGTTCTTAGTAAGATTTTAAAAGGGGTTTTCCAATTATTAACGAAATTGGAAATGTTGGGAAGTAATCTTTGAATGTCGTTATTAAGTCCATAAATAAACTTGTACTATTTGAGGTATTTGAAAGGTAGAGTTACCGTTATTCCGCTGATAGTATTATTCGAGTATGGAAGTTGATGTGTAACTTCTTTCTGATTCATACATAATATGATTTTGGTTTAATCTTTCAGATTAAAGTTTTTCTAGAATTAATAAGATGGGACTGGATAGAAATAATCTTCGGATATTTGATATAGAATTCGGTTTTTAGACGCATACTATCTGAGGAATTTGAGAGATATTTATATTGTTATTCTGATTATAGTATTCGCTGATTATGATAATTGGTATCGAATATAGTTTTGGGTTTGTTGTGAATGACGTCTTAAATAATATCATTCTTTAACCCGCTAAAGATTAAGTCATGATTTGGAATTTAAAGAGGATTAAGATTTTGTAATTACTACTTGAACGATACTTAATGGTCTTGATTTGGAGATGGGTTTTAAGAGGAAAAGAATAAAGAGTTAATGAATCTAGGTGGAATGGTAATGAATGATTATTGAGGTTTTTGAAGCTAAATTATCTTTAATTTAAAAAGATATGTTTTATAGAGGAAGTTATAAAATGAATTTTCGAAAGATAGATTTTTGACTTAAAAGTTTAAAGGAAATGATTTTTATTTATCTACTAAAAAATCACACATTATATGGCAGGACAGATTCATCGAACTATGGATCGGTCGAACTCAAAAACAGTGGATAGCAAAGGGTCGGTTAGGTTTGTACAATCGGGTCGGTCGATATCAACTGGTCGATCCTCATCACCTAGTCGGTCTCCTACCTGGTCAGTCTCTAACCTTGTCGGTTCCCCATCATTTCCTTCAGTCGATTGGCTCCAATGCGTGGTCAGTCAGTGCCACATGCAAGCTTGGTCGGTCAGTACCATCCTTATTGGTGTCAAAAGGTGGTCGGTCTAAGCTTCTGGTCGGTTGGTGGTGTCTGGTCGGTCGGTCATGAATGACAGCTGGTGACAACTGTTGACAGATATGTGGGTCGGTCAGTGACATTTTCGTAAATAACTTCAGGGTCGACCCAAATCGTGCACATCATATTTCATCCTTCCACTTCATTTGACCTCCGCCTATAAATAGACCATGACCTCTACACTAATCGGGATCGATTCCTAGCTCCGCGAAGTGTTGCCTATTTGTTTCCTCCACTATTCTAAGCCATTTTAACCTCCATTACACCTTTTTTAACCAAGTTCTCCATCGAATCATCCATGGAATCCTCCAATGTTGCTCAAGTGTTCAAGAGATTGTAAATCTTCATCAATTCTCATCACACTTAGACGAAATGGGTTGTTCCTTGGCGGATCTAAGAGGATGTAAGGAAATACTTGTAAAAGAGAGAGAAAGTATATGAATTTGAGAGCAATGTACTTTCTAATTGCTATGATGATAATGAAACCTTCCTCCATAGTGGACATAAGCCATTGTTAAGTCGTACCACTCTAAAACCGTGTGCACTTTATTTTTCCCCCGCTTTTTCGATTTCTAGCTTTATCTTCAATTGTTATTTGAAGTGTTGATAGTTTCTTGGGTGTTGGTACCATTTTTGATATCAACATTTTTGGCGCCCACTGTAGGGCTCGAACCCACGACCACAAGGTTAAGAGCCTTAGTAGGGGTTTGCTAAAGTGTTTTACGAAAGCTTGCTTGCTACAATGGGCTTTCAAAGTCTAAAGAGTGGGCCCATTGAAGAATTTGCTTAAAAGTTCAAAAAGTTGTTGGAAATTATGGTTGATTCGAAGAAGAATAACAAGTCTGTTAGAGCTACTATAAGTGCTGATAATGATGTAGTTACACTACAAACTTTGAACGGAGAGGTTGGTGAATCCTCGAGACCATCTGTAACTCAAGAAGAGTTGAATATGGCCGTAACTTGTTTAAATGAAAGGATGGATGCTACAACCAAGATGTTGATGGAGAAGCTTGATGCTTTGCTTAATGCTCAAGCCAATCCCCTACCTCTAAAGGTGGTAGTTCATGTCAACGAAAAAGAGGACTCTTCTGCCTCGGACCCTAGTCGTTCTCATTTTGAAATGGAAGACATGGATGAAGGGAATGACAATGAGGAGGCCGGTGTTGAGGACTCCAAAGACAAAGTGCGACAGCATGTCAAGAAATGTACTACTCGGAGCACTACTGTAACGACCCGGAATTTTGGGGCCAATTTAAAATTTTTATTTTAAAAATTTTAGTGGATTTTAATGTTTAAAATAATCTATTTTAAATAATAACGACTAAATATTTATTTTTAAACAAACAAATTTAGTTTAATTATAAAAGGAGTTTAAAACAACTCTACAGTTTGAAAATTTGAATTTGAACTTTGACTGACTGTACAGGATTCATTATAAATCAGAATTGAGCGAAACAAGAAATATTTAAATATGTTTAATCATATCTTTCTAACGAATCTGAAGAATCTAAATTTCACTTTAAAAATCAAAGTTATGGCCAGTTCAAAATTTAGAAAAGTCGTTGTAGAATTTATATATGTGAATATTAGGCACACATCCCTAAAACGAAACTTAATTAGGCTCATCCCCGGTCATAAACTTATTATAAATTTAGTCCCTATTTTTTGAAAATTCATCAAAAAAATACAAAAAAAATATTAAAAAACCATGTAAATTCGTATTTAATTAAAACAATTAATCGTGAAAAAAATCAGATCAAAAAAACATTAAAAACAACATCAAAATCATGAAATACAGAAAATCAACGAAATGCAGTAAATTGCATCAAAATATGCATATAAATCGATTAGTTGCATACTTGTATGTATTTATTTCAAATCTGCGTCAAAACTGCAGTATAAATGCATACATGTATGCACATATTGTTAAAACATGCATCTGCTGATGCATTTATTTAAAAACTGCATACCTACGTGCAACTTATTCACGTTTGCATATATTTTGACATATATGCACACATGTATGCAGTTATATAGAAAAACTGCATACATGTATGCAATTTTTCAAACAGACGTGCATAAATATATGCATGTGTATTCGAATAGTTGCATAAATGTATGCAACTATTCGTAAAAGTTGCATACATTTATGCAACTTTTTTTTTTAATTTCTGTGGACTTCCGAGAATATTTATAGATTTTAGAATTTTTTTTTTTTAAGTGATAGCGCCTGAAAATTTGGACAGAAAACGAAAGAGGCGGAGGTATGGAAATTGGCAGGCGGAAGATTCCAGGCGGCAGCTAAAATAGGGGGCGGGTTTACAGAGAAAACAATACAGGGATGTGGCGTGAATTTAAAACTTGCAAATAGTTGCATACATGTATGCAACTTTTGCCAATAGTTGCATACATGTATGCAAGTATTTCTGAAGCTGTTTTAGTTGAAAATGTATGCAGAAACTTGCATACATGTGTGCAACTATTTGAAATACTTGCACACATGTATGCAAGTATTTACATGTGAAAATAAAATGTGTGCAGAAACTTGCATACATGTATGCAACTATTTTAAATACTTGCACACATGTATGCAAGTATTGCATGTAAAAATATAACAGAGAAATACTTGCACAGATGAATGCAAGTATTCCAAATATGTGCATGATTTGATGCAAATTACTGCATTTTTCGTTATTTTCTGTATTTTTTTGATTTTGATGCATGTTTTGATTTTATTATGATCTGAATTTTTGGGCGAGTACATGTTATATTTAAATACGAATTTACGTGATTTTTTTATATTTTTTTCATATTTTTTTGATGACTTTTCAGAAAATAGGGACCTAATTTACAATAAGTTTATGACCGGGTTTTTTTATATTTTGAAACTTAATAGGGACCTCTAAAAAACGCACCCTTTATATATATTTTAATTAAATATATTGGCCTTGAAAATAGCCATTTTCAAACGACCTCGGTTTTCGACGAAACCACTTTTTTTGGAACCGGAATGTCAAATTATTGTTAAGTTTCAATTTTCATAATTTTTCGAATTAATATGTGAGCGTGGCAGAAGAAAATGTGACTTGAAAATGACCATTTTTCAAATAGTCTCAGAATTCAATGAAATTAGTCTTGTTAGAACCGTATCGTTAAAAAAAAGCCAAAAATAATTTTTCTGTATTTTTCGGAGTCCGTATGTGGCCCTGGTGAATTTAATTGTACGACAGAATTAATTTAATTAAGGATTTAAATATTAAATTAAATAAAACAGGCCGGAGATGACCAAACGGGCTGACGGGAACTATTCCATCGCGTCTGGAATGGGGGTATTTCCCTAGAAACGTCTTTCATTGGACTGAAATTAGATTTGTTTAGAACTAACAGATTTAATTGTAAAATTAAAACATTTATTAATATTTTATTATAAATATTAGTTAAGAGGAAACCCTAATCCCTAATGCCTTCGTTTACAGTAGCCGCCACCTAAAGGAATCAATGGCCACATTCCTACGAATTTCAATCTCTTCTTTCTCTCCAATTATGTAACAAAATCACATCAAACCAAAACCGAAATCAAAGAGGACATCATCACTACAACTTGAACGGATATGATGGATTTTAATATTCTGGATTTCTCGATTCGCACGCACGAAGGAGCGGCGGTTGGTGGCGTTTTCGTGCAATGTGGTCGGATCCAACTCCGATCAACCAGAAGGCGTGCGCAAGGGGGAAATGGGCGGTCGACGATGGGTTTAAACGCGACCTTGTTCACAGAGAGGATGAAGATGATGGATTATAAAGTAATTAGGGTTTAATTATATTTTAATAAATTTAAATTGTAATTAAAGTTTAAAAGGTCATAACTTTGTCAAATCTAATTAGAATTCAACAAAACAGAAAGCGTTGGAATCGCAGAGAGATCTACGACATGGGATTGACCGGGATCAGAACCAAGCACTTTGAAAAATTCAGTAAATTTCGAATATGAATTGTTTGGTGAGATTTCTTGTTTTAAATTTTAAATTAATTAAAAATACATATTTATTTATTCTGACTGTGATTGTAATATTGATGCACCGTATAAAATTTAGACTGCTGTTAGATAGTGGATTGTGATGATCTATTGAATTATCTGTGCTTGTTGATACAAAATCATCATTTTTGCTACAAATGATATGTTAGGGCAAAATCATCATTTTTGTTATGAAATGTTAGTGTAGAATAAAAACACTACTTTTGTTAGGAATGTTAATTCAGAAAAAAAAAGAATCATGTTTAAAAGAAGATGTTTTACAATAATAAAGATTACTGTTTTATTGTATATATTAAAAGAAAATCATGTTAACATATGTTTATTATTAAAAAGGTTATTATTTTCATTTTTTTTGTCGAACTAAATTTGTCGACAAAACAAAAGTTATTGTTTTTATTATTTTGTCAATTTAGATTGGTTGACAAAACAAAACTTCATTTTCATAGTATAAGATGTTAACATTCAAAACTTCATTTTGTCATATAAATGTTAGCATAACAAAATTATCATTTTTGTTATATAAAAAATTAACATAGCAAATTATTCTTTTGTCATATAAAATGTTAGTAAAATAAAATTGCCATTTTGTAAGATAATGTTATATTAGATTAAAATTGTCATTTTAATTGAAATGTGATGTTGAAATAAAAATGTCAACTTGGTAAGATATGTTATGTAGATCTGTTAATTGGATGATATCGTGTTGTAATAAAATTTGTTGAAAACAAAATTCACATTTTTGTCAAAATCAAACTTGTCAAACAGAAATATGATTTCTTTTCATTTTGTTGAATTAGAATTTTCAACAGAATTATTTTTATCATTTTTATTGAACTAGATTTGTATGAAATAAGAATGATATTTTTTATTGAAATAAAATTGATAAGTTATCATTTTTATTGAATAAGATTGGTGATAAAATAAAATGGTCATTTTGTTGAATTATAATGGTTAGAAATTGTAATTGTCATCTTTGGTTAGAAAGTAAACTGACATCTTTTGTTAGAGGACATAAATATCATCTTTCATTAGAAAATAACAACATTTTATTACAAAATGTTGCATGAGATTAAAATAACACATTTGTTAGAATAGTCATGTTAGATAAAAATAAACACATTTGTTAGAAAAGTCATGCTAGTATAAATTGTCAATTTGTTAGATAATATTATGCCAGAATGAAATTATCAATTTTGTTAAAAATGATATATTTAGAATAAACATGTCATTTTGTTAGGAATGTTTATTTAGAATAAACATGTCGTTTTGTTAGGAATTGTCATGTTAATTAAAACATCATTTTTGGATAGGAATTATCATGTAATTAAAATCGTCATTTATGTTAAAATTGTCATTTTTGAATAAAAACATCATTTATGTTAAGATTGTCATATTTGAATAAAAACAACATTTATGTTATAAAAAAAAGAACATTTTGTTGTAGAATGTTGCATTAGTAATAAAACATTATTTTGTTAGCAAATGTTATATTAGAATAAAACACATCATTTTATTAGCATATGTTAGGTTAAATAAAACATGTCATTATAAATGTAAACTGGTTATGACAAATAAATTCTCTTTTATTTTGTACTTAGAAATGTAAACAAGGCTATGAAGATAAAAACCGTCTTTTTATTTTTCATATATGAACATTGAAACTATTGAAAATAAATTTTCCTTTTTATTTGTTATATATGAGCATAGAAATTATGGAAAATTGTTTAACAATAAAAATTTACATTTTTATTGTACATTAGAAATGGTTAAAAGCATGCATTGTTTTACATAGGAAAAATGTTTTCATTTGAATATTTATGTTTAGTTAGTTAAAAACATTATCATTCATATGCTAGTTACATAGAAAATGTTCATTTATGAAACATATGTTGATCCATTGAAAATAGTGTCACTTAACGTTGTTAGCATTACAAAGATGCCATTTAGTTAGGACATGTTTGGTCAAATAAAAATGTCATCTTGTCAAAATATAAGTTTTTTTTGGAATTAAATTATAAATATTTAATTATAATTTAAACCGTGGAAATTGGTTAAATTTATTAACCAATGATGTATGTATATAAGCTGTCGTTGTTTGAAAATCCCACACGGGTGTTGGGATGACGTACACTATTCCCAATCTTTATCTATATGCAAATCGATGGATTGACAGTATGTGTTGAGTGTTATTTTTATATTTATTTTAACGCTCACACAATTATAAATTTCACTCTGGTTGTGAATGGTTGTGTATTGATTATTTATCACTACCGCTATATACATGCTATGTATGAAATCCATACAACTGAAATTGTATGGTAATTGACTGAGTCACATTCCGATTCAATATATCTTTTGGTATAAAGAATATTTTAAATAAAGAACATTTTAATATAAAGTATGTTTTAAAGAAACCTTTTAAAAATAAAGGATATTTTAAAATAACTAATATTTTAGAATAATATTCAGTGAAGGAAAAATATATAAATATAAAGCCGTGTTATGTAGAAACGCTATTTTTAACCCGAATGGGTTATCGATCGATTTTTATTCATTTTATAATGAATATTAAAAAGAAGTGATTTCAAAAATATGATATCTTGAAATATTATTATTTTAATATAATAAGATATAGAATATTCAACTTTGCTTTAAAATTGAAAATGAAGTTAAAATCATTTTTAACGAATTTATAAATGTTTTATAAAATTAGTTTTAAATAGAAATCGACAATATATATATTATATATTAATATAATGGCCTGAATAGAACGCGCCGCGTAGCGACCTTTCATGAATTTCGACCATTAACTTTAAATTGACGTAACGGGAGATCTGACCGTTGGATTGTCCTAAACCCAGAACCGTTGGGTTCGTATCGAAAAGATCTTTCCAATGAATATAAGAGTTTTGAAATCTAACGGTTGGATTTGGAATTATGTCCAAATCAAATTTGAAAAAGGTCGCTATGGATGTAATTCGGTGGCCGTTATTGGAAACCGACTATACAGGCCTTAATAAAATTGTTAAAAATATTAATAAATTATGTAAAATCATATTAAATGGTTTAGAAAGAATTGGGATGAAAATTTCCATATTTGAAAAGATAAAATATATTTCTATCAAAATGAACTAGTTATGAACTAGAATAAATTTTTAAATTAAGATTTAATGAAGTTTTCCATTTGATTCATATTTAATTGGAATTAAATAAAATAAATTGGATTTGGGTTGTCGTGAATGGTGTCTTCAATAACACTGTTCTTAAACCCAGTTGAGAAAAGAATAAATCTTTTAATTAAGATTATTAGAGTTTTCAATTATATTTAACAATTGAAATAAAAATTAATGTGAATTGGGTTTATCTTGAACGGTGTTTTTAGCGACATTTGTTCTTTAACTCAATTTACAGTGAGAATAAAATTTGGAATTTGTAAATCTTTTATTAAGATTTAATAGCAAATTTTCCAAAGTAAAGATTTCCAATTTAATTTATTAAATTGGAACTGAATGGAATTTGACTAAATAATAATTGAGATAAGCTTCTATGAAGGAAGACTGATACAATATATGGAATTTAAAAGGCCTTGCCGTTATTCCATTTATATTATTGGTCGAATACAGAAATTTATAACGATTATATATTGATTGGATTTCTGTAAAGATTCCATATTTAATGAAAGTCGATTTTGGGTTTATCGTGAATGGCGTTTTAAAGTGACATTAGTTCTTTAACCCAGTTAAAGATAAGATTTATTTCTTAAATTTAAATAATCATTGAATAATGATTTTGATATTTAAACCCAAATTAGGTTTTTAGTAAATCTTTAAAAGAAAGATTTAAGAATTAATTGGAAGAATCTATTTTTGACAGAATAATGTGAATATTTTATTTAAAGGAATATTCTGAATTGGAACGAGGCGTTGGATGTGTTTTCATAGTACTTGATTTTTAATCATAAATACGCGAATTATCCGGAAAGACCGGGTTTAACCCATTTCGAATAATTACTACGACGATGAAGAGTCGAAGGTGAAGACGGTGTTTGAGGACCGACGATCTTCATATCGAACGGATGTGTTGCTACAGAGACCCTTGATGGGAGTAGCTACCTTGGAGGGGCTTCAGTGGTGGTCATCCGGACTATTGTTGATTGTTAGGATTTGGTTTTCGCTCTGACCCAGAGCATAAGCTAATAAATGGATGCGTATCTGACATTGGATTTCATTCTATGTGAATTAAATCGATTTCTGTTAATGTATGTCTGTTTGGTGGTAGAGGATTTATCCTCTACTTAACACCCTGGTATATATTAATAGTGATTGATCGCATGTCGTGAATTGTCAATGTGGCACGCCAAGATGCAATTGATCAAGGCTTTTGTTGAAAAGCAGGGCTTTGTGGAATGATCAAAGCATTACCTATTACGGCATAGCTTTGTGTATATCGTGACCTCGCGAGCCTCACACCCCGCTATGAGTCAAAAACGGGATATGGACTGCAGGGAGTGCACACATTTCTTTCTAGCTAGTGGTAGTGTCAGTGCTTTGACACGGTCTGGCGTTTTATTTATGTGGATGATGGATTTTGAGGCGTCTCAGATTTTTATAGGCCGATAGTGGTCATATTATAGGTTCAAAGGAACCGGGAAGCGTGTGTTCAGGCATAATTAATCCACTACCCTTAGGTTGGGACCAGCCCTGAAGATCCAAGGGTTCACTGCGGGGGATCCTGAGGCATTTGCTAGAGTGTCTTGAATCGGAGAGGAGCTTGCCCCTAGCCTCGACTCATGATGGAAATCCAATTTCCAATATGACCTTGCGGTTTTGATTGTAGAACTAGTATGGCGACATAGTAGGATGAGGTACTATGCCGTCTATGATTAATACATTATGATTGAAATTGTTTTTGAAATATATAGATACCCATAGATATACACACTAATATTAAATCCGTTTTATCGTATCAAGCATCTTTTGACCATTATAAGGTAAAACCCTATCCTCCGGTTTGCGTTGCATTGTGTGATGGGACTTGGGTCTTATAATGGTTTCATTTTTCTAAAAAGCATTACGTGTTCAACGTTTTACTTTATTTTATGCACTAGCAATCCAATGGAGAAAACCCATTCCGCGTTAGCGGCGTGGTCCTGTGATTAGCCTTATTATTAAATAGGATAAGTAAGATTTCTCATACCAGTCCCATGACTGACCTGTAGTTTGTTTCACTGGCAAACTCGGGTGCCCTTATTTTCCACATGGGCAGTCGAGTAGCTTTTTGCAGATATTTACAGGATCCTGGTTTATAGCTGAAGCGGTATTCGGAAAGCTCTGTATCCGTGTATTCCTTTCAGTTGTATATTTGTAATATTTTTCCGCTGCTATTTAAATGTAATTTAAAACTCTGATATTATTGTATTTCTATTGTGTAATAAGTATTTGTACTATGTAATATTCTTGTACTCTGATGTAATTGTTGTAATCAGCAATAAAATGTTCTCCAGTTTGTGTTCGAATGTGTGTTGTTCTCCAAGCAATCCAGTCTTTCCTTTACCGGGAAGTTTGGGTCGTTTCAGTTGGTATCAGAGCTTAGGTTTACAGAGCTCGAGAACAAAACACATTAGAACTGAACAAAAGAATTCATCAAAGATTGGATTAGTGATATCCAATAAGAATAACTCGTTAGAGATGGGATCAGTAGCATCCTAGAATGAGTGTGTGGAGTATTATTTTCTTTAAAAATGAAAACAAATTTAGTTTTGAAAATTTTATCTTAAAATACGTATTTGAGTATATTATATTTTAATGTGGACAATCGAGTATATAAAGATTTCGGATATACGAGTAATTAAATGATATTCGATGTTTTAATATACTAGATAGATATAGAATCACACTCTAGTCGCCCGGAGATAATTCTGATGATTGGTGCACCATCATCAGTATTTATGTTCGAGTCTCGAAAGTGGGATTTTTATATATTTCCATTGACCGGTATGAGAAGCAAAACTTATTTAAGACACACTGCTATGATTTGCACAAAAATATGATTTTTGGCTATATATAAAAGTTATATATATTTGAAAAATTAATCACCTAATTGATTGCTGGTTGCGATGTTTGATAATTAGTTTCACTAATTAAAATATTAGAATGATAATTAATTGAAACCAATAAATAAAATATAAAGTTGAGTTGGTAAAAATTAAACAAACTTTTAACTACGTTCCTTTTCGAGGACGAAAAGATTTTAAGTGGGGGCGATTGTAACGACCCGGAATTTTGGGGCCAATTTAAAATTTTTATTTTAGAAATTTTAGTGGATTTTAATGTTTAAAATAATCTATTTTAAATAATAACGACTAAAAATTTATTTTAAAATGAACAAATTTAGTTTAATTATAAAAGGAGTTTAAAACAGCGCTGAAGTTTGAAAATTTGAATTCGAACTTTGACTGACTGTACAGGATTCATTATAAATCAGAATTGAGCGAAACAAGAAATATTTAAATCTGTTTAATCATATCTTTCTAACGAATCTGAAAAATCTAAATTTCACTTTAAAAACCAAAAGCTATGGCCATTTCAAAATTTAGAAAAGTCGCTGTAGAATTTATATATATTTTAAATATATTGGCCTTGAAAATAGCCATTTTTCAAACGACCTCGGTTTTCGACGAAACCATTTTTGTTGGAACCGGAATGTCAAATTATTGTTAAGTTTCAATTTTCATAATTTTTCGAATTAATATGTGAGCGTGGCAGAAGAAAATGTGTTCTGTCAGTTTCGGTCAAATTTAATCGACTTGAAAATGGTCATTTTTCAAACAGTCTCAGAATTCAACGAAATTAGTCTTAGTAGAACCGTATCGTTAAAACAAAGCCAGAAATAATTTTTCTTGATTTTTCGGAGTCCGTATGTGGCCCTGGTGAATTTAATTATACGACAGAATTAATTTAATTAAGGATTTAAATATTAAATTAAATAAAACATGCCGGATTTGACCAAACGGGCTGACGGGACCTATTCCATCGCGTCTGGATTGGGGGTATTTGCCTGGGAACGTCTTTCGTTGGACTAAAATTAGATTTGTTTAGAACTAACGGATTTAATTGTAAAATTAAAACATTTATTAATATTTTATTATAAATATTAGTTAAGAGGAAACCCTAATCCCTAATGCCTTCGTTTACAGTAGCCGCCACCTAAAGGAATCAATGGCCACATTCCTACGAATTTCAATCTCTTCTTTCTCTCCAATTATGTAACAAAATCACATCAAACCAAAACCAAAATCAAAGAGGACATCATCATCTACAATCTGAACGGATATGATGGATTTTAATATCCTGGATTTCTCGATTCGCACACACGAAGGAGCGGCGTTTGATGGCGTTTTCTGGCCACCAGGGAACGTCGAGCTCGGCGGCGGTGAGGGTGCAGGGGCGTCGTGCTTTGGCGATTCGTGCAAGGCGGTCGGATCCAACTCCGATCTACCAGAAGGCGTGCGCAAGGGGGAAATGGGCGGTCGACGATGGGTTTAAACGTGGCCTTGTTCACAGAGAGGATGAAGATGATGGATTATAAAGTAATTATGGTTTAATTATATTTTAATAAATTTAAATTGTAATTAATGTTTAAAAGGTCATAACTTTGTCAAATCGAATCAGAATTCAACAAAACAGAAAGCGTTGGAATCGCAGAGAGGAGATCTACGACATGGGATTGACCGGGATCAGAACCAAGCACTTTGAAAAATTCAGTAAATTTCAAATATGAATTGTTTGGTGAGATTTCTCGTTTTAAATTTTAAATTAATTAAAAATATTTATTTATTTATTCTGACTGTGATTGTAATATTGATGCACCGTATAAAATTTAAATTGACTGTTAGATAGTGGATTGTGATGATCTATTGAATTATCTGTGCTTGTTGATACAAAATTATCATTTTTGCTATAAATGATATGTTAGGACAAAATCATCATTTTTGATATGAAATGTTAGTGTAGAATAAAAACACTACTTTTGTTAGGAATGTTAATTTAGAAAAAAAAAGAATCATATTTAAAATAAGATGTTTTACAATAATAAAGATTACATTTTAATCGTATATATTAGAAGAAAATCATGTTAACATATGTTTATTATTAAAAAGGTTATTATTTTCATTTTTTTGTCGAACTAGATTTGTCGACAAAACAAAAGTTATTGTTTTTATTATTTTGTCAATTTAGATTGGTTGACAAAACAAAACTTCATTTTCATAGTATAAGATGTTAACATTCAAAACTTTATTTTGTAATATAAATGTTAGCATAACAAAATTATCATTTTTGTTATATAAAAATTAACATAGCAAATTATTCTTTTGTTATATAAAATGTTAGTAAAATAAAATTTCCATTTTGTAAGATAATGTTATATTAGATTAAAATTGTCATTTTAATTGAAATGTGATGTTGAAATAAAAATGTCAACTTGGTTAGATATGTTATGTAGATCTGTTAATTGGATGATATCGTGTTGTAATAAAATTTGTTGAAAACAAAATTCACATTTTTGTCAAAATCAAACTTGTCAAACAGAAATATGATTTCTTTTCATTTTGTTGAACTAGAATTTTCAACAGAAATGAACAGAATTATTTTTATCATTTTTATTGAACTAGATTTGTATGAAATAAGAATGACATTTTTATTGAAATAAAATTGATAAGATAAAGTTATCATTTTTTATTGAATAAGATTGGTAATAAAATAAATTGGTCATTTTGTTGAATTAGAATGGTTAGAAATTATAATTGTCATCTTTGGTTAGAAAGTAAACTGACATCTTTTGTTAGAGAACATAAATATCATCTTTCATTAGAAAATAACAACGTTCTTATTACAAAATGTTGCATGAGATTAAAATAACACATTTGTTAGAGTAGTCATGTTAGATAAAAATAAACACATTTGTTAGAAAAGTCATGCTAGTATAAATTGTCATTTTGTTAGATAATATTATACAAGAATAAAATTGTCAATTTTGTTAAAAATGATATATTTAGAATAAACATGTCATTTGGTTAGGAATGTTTATTTAGAATAAACATGCTGTTTTGTTAGGAATTGTCATGTTAATTAAAACATCATTTTTGGATAGGAGTTGTCATGTAATTAAAATCGTCATTTATGTTAAAATTGTCATTTTTGAATAGAAACATCATTTATGTTAAGATTGTCATATTTGAATAAAAACAACATTTATGTTAGAAAAAAAAGAACATTTTGTTGTAGAATGTTGCATTAGTAATAAAACATTATTTTGTTAGCAAATGTTATATTAGAATAAAACACATCGTTTTATTAGCATATGTTAGGTTAAATAAAACATGTCATTATAAATGTAAGCTGGCTATGACAAATAAATTCTCTTTTATTTTGTCATTAGAAATGTAAACAAGGCTATGAAGATAAAAACCGTCTTTTTATTTGTCATATATGAACACTGAAACTATTGAAAATAAATTTTCCTTTTTATTTGTCATATATGAGCATAGAAATTATGGAAAATTGTTTAACAATAAAAATTTACAATTTTATTGTACATTAGAAATGGTTAAAAGCATGCATTGTTTTACATAGGAAAAATGTTTTCATTTGAATATTTATGTTTTAGTTAGTTAAAAACATTATCATTCATATGCTAGTTACATAGAAAATGTTCATTTATGAAACGTATGTTGATCCATTGAAAATAGTGTCACTTAACGTTGTTAGCATTACAAAGATGCCATTTAGTTAGGACATGTTTGGTCAAATAAAAATATCATCTTGTCAAAATATATGGTTTTATTTGGAATTAAATTATAAATATTTAATTATAATCTAAACCGTGGAAATTGGTTAAATTTATTAACCAATGATGTATGTATATAAGCTGTTGTTGTTTGAAAACCCCACACGGGTGTTGGGATGACGTACACTATTCCCAATCTTTATCTGTATGTAAATCGATGGATTGATAGTATGTGTTGAGCGTTATTTTTATATTTATTTTAACGCTCACACAATTATAAATTTCACTCTGGTTGTGAATGGTTGTGTATTGATTATTTATCACTACCGTTATATACATGCTATGTATGAAATCCATACAACTGAAATTGTATGGTAATTGACTGAGTCACATTCCGATTCAATATATCTTTTGGTATAAAGAATATTTTAAATAAAGAACATTTTAATATAAAGTATGTTTTAAAGAAATCTTTTAAAAATAAAGGATATTTTAAAATAACTAATATTTTAGAATAATATTCAGTGAAGGATAAAATATATAAATATGAAGTCGTGTTATGTAGAAACGCTATTTTTAACTCGAATGGGTTATCGATCGATTTTTATTCATTTTATAATGAATATTAAAAAGAAGTGATTTCAAAAATATGATATCTTGAAATATTATTATTTTAATATAATAAGATATAGAATATTCAACTTTGCTTTAAAATTGAAAATGAAGTTAAAATCATTTTTAACGAATTTATAAATGTTTTATGAAATATGTTTTAAATAGAAATCAACGATATATATATTATATATTTATATAATGGCCTGAATAGAACGCGCCGTGCAGCGACCGTTCGCGAATTTCGACCATTAACTTTAAATTGACGTTACGAGAGATCTGACTGTCGGATTCTCCTAAGCCTGGAACCATTGAGTTCGTATCGAAAAGAGCTTTCTAATGAATATAAGAGTTTTGAAATCTAACGGTTGGATTTGGAATTATGTCCAAATCAAATTTGAAAAAGGTCGCTATGGATGTAGTTCGGTGGCCGTTATTGGAAACCGACTGTACAGGCCTTAATAAAATTATTAAAAATATTAATAAATTATGTAAAATCATAATAAATGGTTCATAAAGAATTGGAATGAAAATTTCCATATTTGAAAAGATAAAATATATTTTTATCAAAATGAACTAGTTATGAACTAGAATAAAATTTTAAATTAAGATTTAATGAAGTTTTCCATTTAATTCATATTTAATTGGAATTAAATAAAATAAATTGGATTTGGATTGTCGTGAATGGTGTCTTCAATAACAATGTTCTTAAACCCAGTTGAGAAAAGAATAAATCTTTTAATTAAAATTATTAGAGTTTTCAATTATATTTAACAATTGAAATAAAAATAAATGTGAATTGGGTTTATCGTGAATGGTGTTTTTAGCGACATTTGTTCTTTAACTCAATTTACAGTGAGAATAAAATTTGGAATTTGTAAATCTTTTATTAAGATTTAATAGCAAATTTTCCAAAGTAAAGATTTCCAATTTAATTTATTAAATTGGAATTGAATGTAATAATTGAGATAAGCTTCTGTGAAGGAAGATTGATACTATATATGGAATTTAAAAGGCCTTGTCGTTATTCCATTTATATTATTGGTCGGATACAACAATTTATAACGATTATATATTGATTGGATTTCTGTGAAGATTCCATATTTAATGAAAGTCGATTTTGGGTTTACCGTGATTGGCGTTTTAAAATGACATTAGTTCTTTAACCCAGTTAAAGACAAGATTTATTTCTTAAATTTAAATAATCATTGAATAATGATTTTGATATTTAAACCCAAATTAGGTTTTTAGTAAATGTGACGGCCCGCCCCGCACCAGCCTGCATTTCCTCCAAAAGTGCGCTGTACACATGCCCGACTAGCACGGAACGGTCGCCAAAGAAAGGAAAGAAGGGAATAAACTAACCAAGGAACCTGTAGAATGTCTCACAGCGCATGGAATAAAATATAATAATAACATACTTGACATTAAACAGGTGAGACAGTGTGTAAGCTGATAACTAAAATCAACATCCATCATCAGAGCAGCGGAAATCCAAACACAGCTTATTACAATTTTCCAAATTTACTGTCTCTAAACAAAAGAAAGCTAAAGTAGAAGATGCACCACCAATGCCCAAGCAGTGATCTTCAACAACACAGGGAGAATATTATATATATATTACGTGGAAGCCTCCTGCTCGTCTCCGAATCATCCACCCGTGCATCACCAGTTAACCTGTCTCTAGTCTGCTCGTGTGAGCACCCAGAGTAATAAGAGGAGACATAAAACTCTGGGTCAGACATAAAGCCTGGTATGAGCGATAAGCATCTAAACAGAATAATAACAGGTATACTAAACCATACCTGAACCTGCAACCAAAGAGTTAGTACCGCATACCGTACAATGCTCTAAGGTGCCATAATAAATAGTGTAAGAATACGGGGGTGGGGTGTGTATGTCAAACAATCAAGCATAGCAACCATCCTTACGTCTCTCACTCAGTGCATAAAGTATACGATATCTACCACTTTGGAACACTAGACAAAATGAGGTAACGACGAATCCCGACTTGTAGAAACCCTGCTGTGACCAAGCCAAACACTTGGAGTCATGACCAAACATTTCAATGACCCACTTCATTGGTCGTAGCCCTTGGTTCTACCGATGCCATAATGGCCCTGAATCCGCCTTCGTACCTCCTACCATAGTGGTCCAAAGCTATAAACGTCGATAACCCCTTGGCACGCGTCCCGCAGCAAAGTCCAACCATGAAGCGAACTCATTGGTTCCCAACTAGATCCTGAGCTCTAACTTTCCATACTGGACTACCTTTGCATCTCGGTTTTCTGTCATCACCGGATCGGTTCGGATCCCCTCTTAGCCATCGGTTCGGTTCGGCCTTTAGCTCCCCATCATCAACGCAGTGCGGTTCGTGGCGTTCATCTGGTAGCGGTTCAGATCGGTCGTGGTCACTCCTGGCGGATCGGGTCAGCCTTCGAATCCAATCGTTACCCATCGGTTCGGGTCGGAGTAGTTCATGCTCACGAGAGGTGGATTGGGTCGGGTGGTGTGAGCGGGTCGGTTCGGATAGTGTGCTCCTCTTCGTGAAGTAACACGGATCGTCTCGCGAAGTCTTGATCGGATCGGATCATATCGCGCCGTCGGGTCGGAGTCTCCCACAAGAGCAGGTCAGATCGGTCGCTATCATCGGATCGTGGTCTTCAAGCATCGACGGATCGGATCGCTCCATCGGTTCGGATCGCCCTTATTTCCTCCGATCCGGTCCGGTTCGGATGATTTCCTGCAATTCTTCCAGCGAGCAGTTTACGCCATTCGACGGCGTTTTTGACAAATCTAACACTTCTAATCAATCATAAAACACACCATAGAGTCATAGCAACATGTAATAGCAACCACAACAGCAAACAACCATTCAAATGAATCAAAATGGATCAAAAGTGGCCAAAACTCCTTATTTTCCCTTAAGCATGTTTAAGTAAAACTGATCATAGGGTTAACAAAACTTAATCAAATCGAACCAAATTTCAACCAGAGGCATAAAACATTATTTAAGAATTTCTAAACATTTTTCCAGAATTTATTAGTGTATAAATTCGCTAATCTTCACTAATTACCCTTAATTACCGTAATTAGTGCAAAAACTATGCAAATCACTCACCTTTGCCACAATAAAACTTTCAGATCTGAAGTGAACCTCTGATTTGCACGAATTCCAAAATATAACAGCAGCTCTACCTCGGTCCTTGTGCTAATCCTCCTTGATTTGATGCCTCTAAGCCTTAATCCTTGATTAGGAAGTGATTTTGGGTGTTTTTAGAGAGACTTAAAGGGTGGAGGCCATGGCTAGGTTAAGAGGAATGAAAGTGGCGGCTGGAAAATGTCTAAAGAAATGTTTTCTAACCCTAATCAGCCCCTATATACTCCTAAACCCGAAATTCCCCTCTGGGCCTAACTGCTAATCACCCGGTTAAGCCCAATTAAGCTATTTTTCACCATCTAAAACTTTTTTCAGCCATATCTCCCAAACGGTAAGTCCGTTTGGCTAATGTGACCACTTTAAGGAAAGAGAAACCATCATCCGGAGCCAATGGAAGTGGTTTCAGGTCAAAATTCCTTTCCAGTCAAAAGTTATGTCCAAAACAGTGCCAACTAGGGGTAAAATGGTCATTTAAAAATCGGGAAAAATCATGAACATGGGAAATGACCCCAATAGCCATCCCCTAAAGTTACATGACCATACGACTTCGTATGAGAAATAAATAAATATTCTATGATCTTATGATGCGTAGAATGCGGGTCGTTACAGTAAATCTTTAAAAGAAAGATTTAAGAATTAATTTGAAGAATCTATCTTTGGCAGAATAATGTGAATATTTTATTTAAAGGAATATTCTGAATTGGAACGAGGCGTTGGATGTGTTTTTATAGTACTTGATTTTTAATCATAAATACGCGAATTATCCGGAAAGACCGGGTTTAACCCATTCCGAATAATTACTACGACGATGAAGAGTCGAAGATGAAGACGGTGTTTGAAGACCGATGATCTTCACATTGAACGAATGTGTTGCTACAGAGACCCTTGATGGGAGTAGCTACCTTGAAGGGGCTTCAATGGTGGTCGTCCGGACTATTGTTGATTGTTCGGATTTGGTTTTTGCTCGGACCCAGAGCATAAGCTAGTAAATGGATGCGTATCTGACATTGGATTTCATTCCATGTGAATTAAATCGATTTCTGTTAATGTATGTCTGTTTGGTGGTGGAGGATTTATCCTCTACTTAACACCCTGGTATATATTAATAGTGATTGATCGCATGGCATGAATTATCAATGTGGCACGCCAAGATGCAATTGATCAAGACTTTTGTTGAAAAGCAAGGCCTTGTGGGATGATCAAAGCATAGCCTATTACGGCATAGCTTTGTGTATATCGTGACTTCGCGAGCCTCATACCCCGGTATGAGTCAAAAACGGGATATGGACTGCAGGGAGTGCACACGTTTCTTTCTAGCTAGTGGTAGTGTCAGTGCTTTGACACGGCCTGACGTTTTACTTATGTGGATGATGGATTTTGAGGCGCCTCGGATTTTTATAAGCCGATAGCGGTCATATTATAGGTTCAAAGGAACTGGGAAGCGTGTGTTCATGCATAATTAATCCACTACCCTTAGGTAGGGACCGGCCCTGAAGATCCAAGGGTTCACTGCGGGGGATCCTGAGGCATTTGCTAGAGTGTCTCGAATCGGAGAGGAGCTTGCCCCTAGCCTCGACTCATGATGGAAATCCAATTTCCAATACGACCTTGCGGTTTTGATTGTAGAACTAGTATGACGACATAGTAGGATGGGGTACTATGCCGTCTATGATTAATACATTATGATTGAAATTGTTTTTGAAATATATATACCTATAGATATACACACTAATATTAAATCCGTTTTATCGTATCAAGCATCTTTTGACTATTATAAGGTAAAACCCTGTCCTCCGGTTTGCGTTGCATTGTGTGATGGGACTTGGGTCTTATAATGGTTTCATTTTTCTAAAAAGCATTGCATGTTCAACGTTTTACTTTATTTTATGGACTGGCAATCCAATGGAGAAAACACGTTCCGCGTTAGCGGCGTGGTCCTGTGATTAGCCTTATTATTAAATAGGATAAGTAAGATTTCTCATACCAGTCCCATGACTGACCTGTAGTTTGTTTCATTAGCAAACTCGGGTGCCCTTATTTTCCACACGGGCAGTCGAGTAGCTTTTTGCAGATATTTACAGGATCCTGGTTTACAGCTGAAGCGGTATTTGGAAAGCTCTGTATCCGTGTATTCCTTTCAGTTGTATATTTGTAATATTTTTCCGCTGCTATTTAAATGTAATTTAAAACTCTGATATTATTGTATTTCTATTGTGTAATAAGTATTTGTACTCTGTAATATTCCTGTACTCTGATGTAATTGTTGTAATCAACAATAAAATGTTCTCCAGTTTATGTTCGGATGTGTGTTGTTCTCCAAGCAATCCAGCCTTTCCTTTACTGGGAAGTTTGGGTCGTTTCAACTACTTGTCCCACCAAAGGGGGCACCTCTCAAGAGAGGTCCAAGGCACCGGGACTCAAACCGTGATCATTCCGGTAAGAGGACCAACGGTTGCTCCGTGGAACGAACTAGTGACGAGAAGTATATCTCGGACATGGTTGAACGAATAATGAAAGAGAGCATGGAACGTGAAGATGATGAGAGAGAATGGGAATTTTCACCAAGCAAGAATCCGCTCATGGAAAGAATCTGTAAAGCGACGTTCCCTAATAAATTTACACCTCCGACGATAGCAGCTTATAGGGGGACTGGAGATCCGAACATCTTTCTGTTCAAGTACGTTCAACATATGAACGGAACTAGAGCCACTGATGAAATAAAGTGCTTGTACTTCCCTATATGCGTGGAGGGTGTAGCTTCATTATTGTTCGCTAGACTTCCTCCTAGGTCTGTGGATCAGTTTGCTGATTTGGCAAAGAGGTTCCAAGAGCAGTTCCAACTGCAAACTACCAAAGTAAGGGATGTGATGTCACTCAACGATATGGAGCATAATCCCAAATAAACAATTGAGATTTTTCTCACAAGATTTCATGCTACGGCAACTGAAGTTATAGGTCCAGATCCTTGGTATGTATTAGCAGCGCTAAAGTGGGCTATAGATAAGAAGACAGAGTTCGGGAGGTGGATCAAGATGAAGAGGCCCAAAACTCTAAAGAAATTTTATAAGAAAGATGAGGAGTACATGAGTGTGGAGCATGATATTCCTCCTATTGTTCGAAATGTTGCGGAAAGCAGTGCCACTGTGAAGGGAGAAGCAGTGAGGTCCAAGCCGAGTCGAAGAATAATCCTGGACAAAAGGGAGGGAACGAGGGGAAGGAAAACAAATATTATAAGAAGATGCGATTCTTCAAGCATTCAGAGTTAAACCCTCTAAATGAGACTCCAGAAAAGATCTACTTCGCCACTAAGGACTCGGAAAATCTTCCCCGAACTAAAGCAACAGAAAATCACAGAGAAGCAAGCTAATACCGGTAAATTCTGTCGCTTCCACAATCAACTGGGGCACAATACCAATGAGTGAAGACACTTGAAGAGCTTGATTGAAGAGCACATCAGAAAGAATAAGCTTCAACAGTACGTGAGAAATCAGCAAAATACCAAGCTGACCAGGGGCAGAACGTGTCTACAAATCAGTATGGATCAGGACAGAAAGCTCCAGCACCTGTCAATCCAAGACCACTTGTCAATACTATCTCAAGGGAGCCTCACTCAGTTGGAAAGAATTAGGAAGACATCGAAAGGTTGCTAGCGAGTTGAAAAATGCATTGAAGGAAGAGAAATGCTTCGTTCTAAGCAATGCATTTCCAGCAAAGATGCCAAGGACTTCATATGAAGACGTGGTATTCAAAGATTTCGATTCCAATGGAGTTGTCACACCGACTGTCGATCCAGTGGTTGTTATAGTTGGCATTGGCCCAATGATAGTGAAGAAGATGTTGGTTGACACTAGGGCTTCTGTTAATGTACTTTTCAGAAACACGTTTAACAGGATGAAGTTGTCCATGTCTGATGTGCGGCATGCCAAAATAAAATCCATGGGTTCACTGATGAAACAAAGCAACCTATCGGTGTGATTGATTTGTTAGCAGAGCTCGGAGAAGGAGAGAAGAAGGTAGCCATGATGCAGACATTTGTCTTGGTCGACGAACTCTCAGCTTATAATGCATTCTTAGGAAGGCCAGCTTTGGCAGCATTTAAGATTTCACTAGCTCCATGGTGTATAACTATGAAGTTTCCAACTGAAAATGGAGTTGGTGTAGTCAAAGGTGACCAAGAGGTTTCGGGGAGTGCTATATGATGGAATTGCATGAGGTTAAGAAGAAAAACTCGGGCAAGAAGGTGAATGCAGAGCTTCCCCTCCGCATTCATGATGCTACCTTATGGCAATTAAGCCGAGGTCCGTGCACTGGGGAGCATAACAGTGCACAAAAAGAGATGGATCCAAGAAAAGACGGTACAGGGGAAGGAAGGGACACTCCAGCTGAGGTCAAAATTCCTATTGTAGTTCATCCTAAAGATCCTGATCGATAGCTCCTAAAGATCCTGATCGATTGCTAAATATAGGATCTAGCTGAGTTGCAAGTTACATAGTGAATTGGTTGTTTTTTCTGAAAGCAAACTTGGATGTATTCGCCTGGAGCCATTCCGACATGTGCGGTATATCTCTAGGAGTTGTCATCCATAAGCTTAATTTTGATCCATGTGTTCCATCCGTAAAGCAGAAGAGGAGAATCCAAGGCCCAGAATGGTCAAGGGCTATGAAGGAAGAAGTTGATAGGTTAATGGAAAAGAACTTCATCAGATAATCCACTTATCCAGACTGGGTCTCCAACCCCGTGCTCGTAAAGAAATCGAATGGTAAATTGCGAGTTTGTATAGATTACTCAGATCTCAACAAAGCATGTCCCAGAAATAGTTTTCCTCTCCCCAGAATCAATTAACTTGTGGATTCTACAACTAGGCATGAGTTACTTTCGTTTATGGATGCCTATATAGGCTACAATCAGATTATGATGTATGCCCCATATCAGAAAAATACAAGCTTTGTCACAGATGTAGGCTTGTATTGTTATAAAGTGATGCCATTTGGTTTGAAGAACGCGGGAGCAACTTACCAACAACTGGTTAATGCTATGTTCAAAGCTCAAATTGGTAAGACAATGGAAGTGTATGTTGATGATATGCTGGTAAAGTCAAGAAGAATCACTGATCATTTAGAAAATTTGGCCAAGGTGTTCGATATATAACTTGGTATGAAGTTGCATCTATTGAAAACGTTCATTTGGGGTTTCCTCAAGGAATTTTTTGGAGTTCACGGTCAATGCCAAGGGAATAGAGGCCAATCCATCCCAAATTATAGCCCTAAGAGAAATGCGCACTACGAGAACCAAAAGGGAGCTTCAACGCTTAAATGAAAAAATTACCGCTCTAAACCGCTTCATATCGAGAGCCATCGATAGGTGTATTTCTTTCTTTGATGCTTTGAGAAAAGGAAAGAAAGACTTTTAGTAGACTTCCGAATGTCAGAAAGCATTTGAAGATATAATCCAGCACATGGCAACACCACCGATGCTATCTTAGCCAGTGATAGAGAAGACTTGTTCTTGTATTTGGCAATGTATGCTCATGCACTAAGTGCTGCTTTGGTAAGGGAAGATTCGAAAGTTCAAAGACCAGTATACTATATTAGCAAGAGGTTGACTGGGGCAGAATTAAACTACACGAAGCTAGAGAAGCTCGCTTATTGCCTACTCATAGCCTTAAAGAAGCTCAGGCCATACTGTCAGGCTCACTCAGTCAAAGTCCTTACTGATCAGCCATTAAAGAAAGTTATGTTCCGTCCAGAAACTTCAGAGAGATTTTTGAAATGGAATATTGAGCTAACTCAGTATGACATTACATATCATCCCCAAAGAGCAGTCAACGGGCAGGCACTTGCGGATTTTATTGCAGAGTTCATAGACCGAGGAGAGGAGAAGGAAGAACCTGTCAGAATGTTTATTCAATGGAAGTTATTCGTTACTGGGGCATCAAACGATTATTCTTCTAAGGCAAGAGTGATTCCGGAAACTCTTGAAGGAAGATCAATTTGCTAGGCATTGAGATTAGAATTCCCATCGACCAACAACAAAGCTGAGTATGATGCCCTCATCAACGGGTTGAGGCTGGAAAAATAATTACAGCTAAAGACTTTGCAGATATATAGTGATTCGCAGTTGGTGGCGTATCAAGTTCGAAAAGTGTACCAAGCCAAAGGAGGAAATCATCGAGCTTATCTATCCAATGCATGGGAACTACTCGACAGCTTTGACATTTACACCATATCCCACATTCCTAGAGAAGAAAACATGAAGGCGGATTCACTGGAAAAGTACGCAAGCTCGGGAGATGCTCAATTACTAGGGTTAGTTCCGGTTGAAGTCCTTTCCAACCCTAGTGCAGAGCAAATCGATGTGGATTGGATCATGGAGATGACCGAAGAACCAGATTCATGGATGAATCCAATCAAAGAATATCTCCTTAATGGTGTGCTCCCAGTAGATTCTAAGAAGTGAAGAAAGATACCGTGGGAAGCCCTCATGTATCTCATTTAGGATGGTATTCAGGCGAGGATTCTCTATGCCTCTGCTTCGGTGTGTCACAAAGGAGGAATCAAAAGAAATAATGATGGATTTGCACGAAGAGGAACCCGTAGGCCATACTGGCGGTCAGACATCGACCAAGAAATTCTACGATATGGTTATTTCTGGCCAGATGTAAATCGAGACTACGCGGCATACACTAGAAAGTGCGACATATGTCAGAGATTTGCAAAATTTCCCAAGAGCACTATCCATAATGATAACGCAGATGGCCAGTCCATGACCATTTGCTGTTTGGGGCATCGATCTTATTGGAGCATTACCCACAGCGAAGTCCATCTTCAAGTATGCCATTGTAGACATTGATTACTTCACCAAATGGGCTGAGGCAGAACAATTGGCCACTATATCCTCATAGAAAGTTATCAATTTAATCTTAAATAACATCATTTGTAGATTTGGTGTACCGTAGAAGATAATCACGGATAATGGAACCCAGTTTGAAAGTGAAGAATTCCAAAGCTTCTGTGCCAAGTATAAGATCCAGAAAAACTTCGCAACAATGGCTCACTCTTAGGCAAAAGGGCAAGTAGAAGCAGTAAACAAAACCATAAAGTCAACCATCAAGAAGCGCTAGACAAGTCCAAAGGTGGTTGGGTAGATTAGCTTCCGCTTGCACTATGGGCATACTGCACAACTCATAAAATTGCGACTGGACATACTCCATTTTTCTTGGATTTTGGTTCTGAAGCTATGATACCGGTATAGCTGGAAGTTTCCACTCACAAAAGGATTCACTTCAACCAAGAGGAAAACGAGAAGTTGCAGCTTGAGGCCCTCGATCAGCTTGAAGAAAAGAGAGAAGAGGCAGAGCTTAGAGTTTCTACACACCAAAGAAGGGTAGTCGTACATTTCATTTCTAAAGTCAGACACATGACATTTGAGATTGGTAACCTTGTGCTGAAGAAAGTAATGACTGCAACCGGGGTTTTTGGGCCAAACTGGGAAGGACCTTATGTTATAAGCCAGAAGCTCCGAGATGGCACCTTCAAGTTATCCACTACAGATGGAATCCAGATTCCTAGACCTGGAATAGTGAGCATCTCAGTAGCTACTTTCTTTAATACATTGTTCAAACTTGTTGTATAAAGCTGTAAATATTTGCAAGCATTATATTTGAGCTATGTACATATGAAAAGTCATGAATGAGAAAGTCTATTTGCTTGCCTGAATCATGTGTTTGCAAACTCTTGTTTAAAGATACAAAGCTTGCTATAATTGTTTTTTTGAATGTAGGCAATATAGGAGCCACAGCTCATTCACAATTCAACCAGGCCTGGAAGCTTCCTAAGCATATCCTGGTTGGGACAGCTCAAGCGTTGAGTGCCAAAAGCATCATACAAACTAGACGGGATGTTGTGATGTACCACCTAGCAAACCAGAAAAGAATGAGATATCCTCAGTCAAACGGTGAAGAGCGCAACAAATGGGCATGAAGTTGGAAAGCCGCACCTTTCATCAAGGAAAACACTTCCTAAAGCGAGAAGCTTCCCTAGCTACGATCGCTTGTTAAGATAAGCGTTCAGCAGAAGGATCAGTGTCAAACCCATAAAATGATGCAAAGGTGGAAGCAGTCCAACCAAGTCAATTAATAATAAGTTGTGAGTTCCACCATAGGGGCACCTTTCTAAATGTAAGGTTCAGGACCTCGGTTCCATAAATCGTGATAATTTCCAATAAAAGAACTGACGTCTGCCTCATGGGACAATGTAATACCAAGATGGAAGGACCAGCATCATGTCAGAAGGACCGACTAACCTGAGCTGGAGTACTAGTATCATGCCGGAAGGACCGACAACCCAAAGCTGGAAGGACCAGCATCATGTCAGAAGGACCGACAAACCTAAGCTAGAAGTACCAGCATCAGGCCGGAAGGACAAGCAAACCCAAGCTAGAAGGACAACCACATACAGAAATCCTAGCCGATATGCGATTTCCAAACTAGTTCCTTCCATACCTGGCTTAACAGGTTGAAGGAAAGATAAGATAGGATTCACTGAATGGGTGTGTCCGGTTTAGTTTCGACGATGTTGGATTTATTCAGCGGGATAAGAAATAAACAACGGACTAAGCACTGGAAGGACCAGTAAATCCAAGCTGGAAGGACCAGCACAAAACAGAAATCCCAACCAAAAAAGGGGTATCCAATGTAGTCTTTTCCAATCTAGGTTAACCAAGTCGGACAAGGTGAGCATTATATTGAACTCAAACCCAAAACCTCTCTGGGGGCATATGTTCAATCTAACCTCCGAAGGGCCTAGATCATTAGGTTAGTGACTGAAATGATTGAATGCATTTAAAATACAAGACCTCCCTAAGTGGGGGCACAAACAAAAGGCCTCTGTAGTTGCAAGTATGACATCGATCAATAGAGTCGAATCTCTTGGAATTTTCTAAGGCAAGCTTGGAGACTTCGGCATAGTGGTGAACACCAAAGGATGTAACCCACGGAATAGAAGTCTTGAGTGCCACGGTCAAAATCAAAAGAGTTCAACGAAGTTGATCGTGTAGAATCAAAGCAGCTCGTGATAATCCATGGTATAGGGGCAACACAGCTACAACTGGAGAAACCAGTATTCACAAAACATATCACAAGATCATGATGACATTTGGTGTTACAACAACAAAGGGCTTATAATATAGAAAGCTTGTAATTCAAATGTGAAAAGAAACGTGTGCAGAATGCAGACGGAAAAGTACGATAAAGTTAAAGTAAAAAAGCTTAAGTGCAACAAAGTAGAGCATAGTTTCATCACAACAACAACAACAACGCAAGTCAAAAACAAGAGTTTCATACACAAGTGTGCATAAAGTGAGAAGCGGGAACCGATACTCGCATATACAGCTAGTCTAAGTAAATGTAATACATAAAAGGAAATAAAAGAAAGTAGAACAAGTTGTTCATGAGCATTACTTCTTCTTCTTCCCATTCTTGGGGTCACTAGACCTAAGAGATAGCTTGGTAGAAGGAGGAGGTGTACTGGCTGGTTGGTTCCTATCTTTGACTACTTGGCCATTAAGACTCGCTCGAGAAGATATAGTGATGATCCCTTCCTTCCTAGCAATATGCTTTCTTCCTTTGCGTCCCGAAGATGATAAAAACTTAGGTTTTTGCTTTTCTTGTACCTCGACGTCTTTCCCAAGGGTCTCATCGGTATAGTCAGAATCTTCGTCACTGGGGATATAGTCGGCATCGCCATCCAAGTTCACAAGTGCACCTATCTGGGTGTCCTGTGACCCTGGAGTATTAGCACCAAGAAAAGATGCATCACCCGGAGGGGGAGTAGTAACTGGGGTAAGAGGAAACGACATTAAGGTTGAGTCAGTAATGGTAGCCTCAGTTGTCGTTGTGTTGCCTACAGTAGGAGAAAGTTATGATGAGATTAAGTCTAGTGCAAAGGTATAGTAAGCATGGAATGTAAGAGTTCCAGGAGAACTAAAAAGAGAATCAAAATATGACACGGTTTGGTCAATCTCAGTATTACTTGGAGCCGAAGGATTCATGTATTCTACTTCGAACTTGTCTGCATTGTCATCATCATCACCTTCCCCATCTCCATCGTGCTTTTCGACAACATTCTACATGGTAGTATGCTCCTTGGTAGTTGTGACATTCTCTTTGAAAGCAATATGAGCATCTGTGGGAGGACTGATCGGAATTTGAGAACTAGTGGTTGCGGTGTTAGAAGGATCAGCAGGGGCATTAATATTGATGGTGTCCTGGGCTTGCTTCCATGAAGTTTTGGCCCCATCGCTTAGCAATCCTCGCAATTTCTTCAATTGAATATTCCCCTCAGCTAAGGCTTTGCCGGATTGTTCATCCAAAAGATCTTAAATAATATTATCTTCATTTTGATCGCCTTTATCAATCTCAAGTACCCTTTCCTAGATAAGAGCCAAAGTAACTACAAAGGCATCTCCCGGGTAGTGTAAACTTCCCCTACTCATAACACTGTAAATGTAAAAATTAAATAAGGAAGCATCAGTATCTTCCTTAGATTTCTCAACGGTAGTCGCAACTTTAAGTTTATCTTCCTCAATAATTTCATTATTGGCCTGCATCATGGAAAGAGCCATATTCTGAGAAGTGATCTTTTCCCGAAGAATAATATTTTCTTGCGGGTGAGTAGCCTAAGCATTCTTTTCCATGTTGTATATAACGTTGTTGTATACACAATTATATGATTTTTGTTTGATGATAACAACCAAATAAATTTTATTTCAAATGCGTTTGTAATCGTACTATTTCATATTCACATCACAGACAGGAATATAATATTTAAATAGAATACGACTATGCACGAATTCAAATATTCAACAGTATTTTATTTAAATATAAATATTTTATTTCATACATCCAAATAGTACAAATTTTATACTCCACTATTCGAATACATCACTGATATATATTTCAATTTATATTCATTTTCATATTCACTACAACACTCACACTCGACTATACAGACACTTTGATTTCATATATATACAATTTCTTTTTCACTCATATACAGATATGCATGTCTATTTTTTTGTCTTCTATTTTTCCATCTTTAATCTTCTAACATCAGTCTTCAGTCTTCACTGCTCTTCACAGTTAGTCTAGTAATCATCACCTGTCACATGAAATAGAAACACACAGTACACTGTAACCAGAATAAAACTGAATTCATGTGAATATAAATTTTTATTTTTAAAATTTTATTTGCCTCAGTTTTCTGGTGTGTTTCTCATCATTTTTCATGACTTGATCTGATTTATCTGTGTCTAGGCAGACAGTTTGTGTATGTACAAGGACAGGAAATTTTCTGAATGGCTGCATATACACATGTATAAATGTACATGTGTGCACTGCCTCGCCAATCAGTGTGCAACTGAGGAGTAGCCACGTGGACCATCTCGACTCAGTGCACATGTCAACAAATAATAAAGACAAAGTGAAATCAATTCAACATATCACAAAAGGTGTCGAGCACAAGGTCGAGTCAAGTCAGCAAGCAACATAAAGGTTGTGACAGCAAATACATGGAACCAGAATGGTCGAGCATGGTCATATACATGCAAATGAACAAGCATGTGTGCATCAATGTAAACATGGTGGTCAGGTCAACACAGAAGTTTGCAAATCAGTGTGCATCTCAGTTCAAAGAATATCATAGCAAGTACTCAGCAGAATTACAAATTGGTAATGGATGTTCACAACTAATGTAGCAGGCAGAACATTTCAAGCATGCATGGTGTATGGTGAATGATCAACACCTTTAACTGGGCTATACATTCACTGGAATGGCATAAAGCAATACACAGGAAATCACAAGTTTTTCAAACATAACATGCAGTGCAAAAGTGTTTCAGAAACATCATTCGAGTAAAACTGAAAGCATCAAACAACAAAAGTGAACATAGTGGATGACATGGTGTAACTATGGTTCAGAATGACATAAATATATAGTTGCAAGTACACTTTCAAAACAGTAAGCCAAAACCAGTTTGGCTCAGCATAACCAAGTCCATAGGTGCATGAAAATACAAATTTGGCTACAGCATGTCAAGGTTCGAGCAAGTATCAAAAAGCAAGCAAAAATGGTGTGCACATGGACATAACTACACAAAGTAACATGGAGTAAGACTTGGTGGTGAATGCAAACAAGGTAGCCCAACAACATGCATGATGCAATATCAGTTTACAAGAAGGATCAAGTTCAACTAAACAGAACTGGATACAAACAGATGAAACAGCATTTTTGAAAGTACACAGTCAACATGAATCAATGATCTGGATTCACTTTTGGAAAGTTTTAAAATCATTTTTTGGCAATACCATTTCAAGGCAACAAATCAGGGACAAAAGACAAAGAGGAATACATGATTTTCAGGTCTACATGCAGATATAGATTGGGAGCAGTTTAGTGAAGCAGCAAAGTAACAATTTCCAGTTTTAGCAAGGAAATTAAAGCATTAAAACAGTTCAAGCAAAAGTGGCATTATCAATGGACAAATGTATGCAAATATAAATACACATCCATGCAAGGCTGTGAAAGATCACAAAGTATTTTTTTCGTTGACAAATGATAAAATGAACATGCAAGAATTCTTTCCAGAAAATGAAAATAGCCGAGTAATCAATCAGAAAATGGACAGAGTGTTTTTGGGGAAAGTGAAATTATCTGGAACCAAAAAAAATGGCAAGAAGAATTATTCTTTCCGGGAATTCATAGATTATTCATATTTTTTTTCCAGAGAATCAATTTCAAGAAAAATGCACGCAATGGTAAATTGGAAAACAAATAGTTTGTTTCCAGTTTTTGTTCAATTTGTTTCGAGCAAGATTTTACTTCTAGAAATTAAAATATTCCAAAGGAGGCAACAATTCGAAATCAAAAACATTTCTAGGATCATTCATGTATATCAAGCAAGTATTTAAATAGAGGTCTGAAATCATAAAGGAGCCAATCACGTAACTCATTAGTACGAGCAAACCAGAATAGGAAACCACAAAAATCAGGGGACAAAATCAAACCAAGTCATATGACGAAATCAGAGTGATTTAGGAGTTCTAAATCCTATTTAACACCAATTACATCATCGGCAGTCGTATGGGGAAAACCAGAGAAAGATCGAAAAGAAAAATTCAGAGAAAACTCACAATTCAATCCATTGTTTTTTGATCGCCACTTCCCAAATCAAATCATCAGAAAGCAAGCCGCAATATATCAAGCTTCAGCAATTATCAATTTCATAAGCATCGATCGATTTGGGGAGTTTAATTGGAATCCCTAGAATTCGCCTTGCCGCCATTATTTTTCCCAGAGCAAATGAGAAGGATCGGGTCAATCAAAATAGTGGTGCAACGCAATAACAAGTTGGCCGGCCTATCGATGTTTCAAAGGGACAAGGGAGATTAAATCCTTTTTATTTTAAAAAACCAGGGTTTTGTTTTTATTTTTTATTGTATTTTCAATTTCTTTGTAATCATTCTAAATCAGTTTCTAGAGGTCTATAAAAATCTAGGGGAATCAGTCAGGGCGTTGACTGATAGTTGACAGAGTTTGTAAAATCTGGATTACTGGTTACAGGGTCGTAATCAGGGGAAATCTGATCGAGGGAATATCGGTCAGTCTAGGGTTTTGAGCGTAGGGTTAGAACAGGAGCAGGGTTTGCGAGTGTGCATGGTCTTGTATGCGGCAACTGTTCTATCACCTAGTAGAAACCTTAGAAATGCAGCAGTAGGCAGGGTTTTGCCGAAGCTGGGTATATCTGTGTGTGATTTATTTTTTGCATTTCTGTTTCTGCTATATTCTGTGATCTGTTTATTATATATATCTCGTTAGAATTTTTAATTCAGTTAATAAATTGTGATAAACCCTATTCACTCCCCCTCTAGGGTTAATCTCGATCCAACATTCCATAGCTAATTGAGATTCGACAAGTTGTCGAGCAGATTAAGCCTCTTGAGCTTGTGCTGTTAGTGTGTTCACTTTCTGTTTCACGGCGGCAAGCTCTTCTTTAAGCCTCTTATTTTCATCTTCTAAGCCCGCTAGCTCTATATTCCTTTGAGAGAAAGAAGCAATGGTGTTATCTTGGGATTTAAGAACCTTGATTAGCTCGACCTTGTCATTCTCTAGAGTGGCGATTCAATCAATGTTCTCCCCATTAAGCTTTTGAAGATCGTAAGCGAAAGTGTACCACTGACTCTTAGCTACATTAAACTATGTGTGCATACGACCCTTCATAGTATCGATCAATTTAAGAATGTCTCGCTTGTCATTAAGGTATATGTCTAAATTGTGGTACATCCCACTCAAACACCAACCCAGGAATCGATCAGCGAGACTAAAGTCGGTTGGTCCAGGAATATAGCGAGGCATGTTAATAATCTCCTAAAGGTCAGCAGGAGATGGAGTGACGGATGGTAAAGCCATGGAGAGTTGATCGGAGTAGTATTAATATTTGGCATTGGAAGTTTGTCTGACTTATGTCGCTTCCGAGAGTCATCTTTGCCTCGATCACCCTTATCTCTCTTCTGCCCTCCTTTCCTTTTCTACATTTCCTCTTCTTTCCTCTTCTGTTTTTCTAGCATATCTTTATGGTCACGCCTCCGCAGCCTTTGCTTATAAGTTTCAGGAAGCTCAGGAATTGGCCGAGATTGATGGGAAGGTTGTGGACGTCGAGGACGATGGGATCGCTGGGATTGTTGCGAAGGACGAGATTTTAGAAGATGCTTTGGATTATACTAGCTTGAGTTTTCATTGAAACCCTTCATAAATTAGTGACTCATTTCTGAACCTGGAAAAAGAAGAAAAGAAGAAGTTTAGTACTCATATTGAAAAGTACTAGGAAAGGTTCAAAAACTGATGCAATGAATCATAAACTCATAGCATAAACAAAACATCTGCTAGTATGTATCTAATAACGAACCAATTTTTGTAGTTGGTTCTTAGGCAATCCCTAGATCCGCAAGCATTTTTCTGGTAAATAGATGGGAGCTTCAACTATATTAGTCCCTGTTTTTGTAGCTTAAGGTTTAGGAGGTCGGATGACAATTTCACCCTGCACTAGATCTCTGGCCGAGCTAAGACACTCAGACTCTAATTAATGTGCATAGAAGTCTCCCCTTGAATATCTTGGATAGTGGGGTTCTCGACAACCTTATCAGCATCTAAATAATCCTTATAAGTCACTTCAACTTCTCTCGATTGCTCTATCCCCTTCATCAAGTCCGAAATAGTTTCTGAAGCGGTTTTATCCTCCTCGACCCGCTCGGTTTCCTTCGTAGGATCTAGGGTAGTACCATCTTTCTCAATCTGTCCAAACGAAGTCATAAGACTCTTACCCTCACACTGTTGAGACTCCTCTTCTTCAATGGAAGCCAACTTATGCTTAGGAGGTGTCTTACTCCTGCTCGTAAGGTCAGAGCACTTCTTTAAAGGAGTTTTTGTAGCCCGGGATTTGCCAGCAGCATCTTTCTTAAATGCTGGGTCTAGCCCAAGGGTCCAAGAAGGATGGAGAAAGTGACATTAGCAAAGAAGTTCTTCCGTAATTAAGAATTTCCTACTTCTCTCCCCCTCATCAACAGCTTTCAAAGAATTAAACAACTCCCAATCAACCGTAGCTTCTGGAGCAGAAGGTGGGATTTCTGTTAAACAAGGGAAGAGTTCAAAATCTGAGACTTAAATAAAAAGGAAATTAAAGGAATTTCTTGAGATAGATTTTTACCTCCTTCCATCCATTTGCCATAAAAATTGTTAGGTCACCGGATGTAGCAGTAATGATCTATGAATCCCTTTGCTCTTTCTAACAAATCAATTATAATCTTGGGATACTTCCCTTCAACAAAAATAATTGACGGCTTATCTTGTCTCTATTTAAAAATATATAAGGAACAGATTTCCAAAAAATTAGGCGCACTTAATCCTCATGGAAAGCACATAAAGAAGGGTTAAAATGGCATAGCCATTCTAGCGTAGTTGCATGGGGGCAATATCTAAGCGCTTAAGGATCATTTCCAGGAAGGGATTAAAAGGAGGGATGGCTCACATTGCTAACATGTGTCGATTAACCGGAATGTTACCAGGGGGTTGTGTATCAATAATTCGTCCTTCCTTGAAGTTTAGCATCAGTTTCTAGAATCTTAAACTGATCAAGCAAACTCTTATATGCATGATTAGAAAGTTTTGTGATTTTTTCTCACTAGGTACTTCAGTAAGAGGTTGAGGTACCAAGAACTCATGACTGACATCTGAAACTTGAGCAAAGGACTCAATTTGAATAGATCCAGAAGCTTCCTCAGAATGTTGGCGTGATCTATGATTAGTTTCCATTTCTACACAAATAATCGTCCTTGAAAACAAACTACAAAGTAGGTTATAATACGAAGCTATTGTGGCACTCACAAGAAAGGTAAATAATCAGTGGGATTGTTGAATAACACAAAATACAATGGACTGGACATAACTGACTACATCGGATTGGGAAAGACCAACCCCATTGGGTCGGTGCAGAACAACCCATAGTGGTCAGTACAGACCGACCACATTGGGTTGGTTTGGGCCGACCACATTGGGTCGGTGCAGACTAACCCATACTGGTCAGTACAAGCCGACCACATTGGGTCGGTGCAGACTAACCACATCGGGTCGGTTCGGACCGACCACTTTGGTCAGTAGACCAACCACTTTGGGTCAGTGCAGACGGACCACATTGGTCAGTACAGACCAACCACATTGGGTTAGTGCAGATAGACCGACCGTAATGGTCATCTGTGGTTGATCCATGTATATTTGTATATTCCCCAATCAAACTTGAAGGTGCAAGTGCAACCGGTTCTAACGCAACGAGCGTGATCAAACTACATTTTGTAAAAATGGATGCATGCCTCACGACAACATTATCAAGTTGAGGCAACAAGAAGGAATTTACTTGACTACATTGATGAAGCTTAACACAAGTCAAAGTTCAAAAAGCAGCTTGCATGTGGAATTCCTGGTATTATAAATTCAAAGCTTGCCAAAAAATAAAGACAAGCATTATCGCCGAAGCAAGAGCACACAAAATTATAGTCTTAGACGTTTCAAAAAACAAAATACAAGCGTGGTTACAACGACAAAATTAAGTACAGGAACATGAACATTCTACAAAGTTTAATGTCTCAAACATTTCTACAATCATCATATGGCCGTAAAACTGAAATCAAGTTTAAAGAGGATCAATATATTTCGAATCCCTCATGTACAACCTTAAACCCATTTCAATCAAATTGATTCCTATTTCAAATCATTTCGATACCCAAAATTTACAATTCAGAACCCCATATACTCGAGTATGCATTTCTGCCCCAAATTACTTCGACTCCAACCTTAACTTCTAAACCAACAAATTCAATGAAAACCTAAAAAAAAATTTGTACCTACAGTTGCAGTGAGAGATCAAATTTGGTTGATGAAGACTAGTTCAAGTTCGATACCGCTGAAGAGAGGCGGATTCGAGGGGCTTGACCTGATTTGATTCAAATCAGCTGATTAAAGAGTAGCATCCAAGCATAATTTGATTCGAAGATGAACTCGATTGAATATAAAGTTCAAAATTTAAGCAAAGTCATTTTTTTTCTCAAAAAAAAAGGGGTGCCACCATTAAAGTGATCTTTAGCTGGAGGAAAATTGTAACAACCCAGAAAAGCTGAACCAATTTAAAATTTTTAAATTGGCTATTTTAGTGGATTTTAAATATTTTAAATAGATAATTTAAATAATAACGACGAAAAGTAAGTTCGAACCGACGTTTGCAAATAAATATAATTAATTCTAATTATAAACAAGGCCTGAAATGGCGCTGTAGTTTCAAAATTTGAATTCAAACTTTGACTGACTGTACCGTGTGCAAAATAAAACGGATTTTAGTGAAACGAAAAATATTTAAATCTGTTAGTGAATATCTTTCTAACGATTCTGAAAAATCGAAGTTCCATAGTTGGAAGCAAAAGTTATAGCTAAATGAATTTTCAGAAAGGTCGCTATAGAGTTTATATAGCCCGTGAAAATGGCCATTTTGCAGACGACCTCAGAATTCGACGAAACCACTTTTGTTGGATCCGAGATGTCAAATTATTGCTAGGTTTCAAATTTCATAATTTTTGAAGCTAGTATGTGAGCGTGGAAAAGGAAAATGTGTTTGGTCGAATTCTATTAAATTGGATCGACCAGAAAAGGGCCATTTTTCAAATAGTCTCAGAATTCGATGAAACTAGTTTTGTTGGGACCGTATCGTCAAAACATAGCTAGAATTATTTTCTGGGAATTTTTAGAATCAGTATGTGGCCCCGGCAAATTGAAATGTATGTTCAAGTCAAATACTGAATGTTTTATATTTTAATTTGAAGAAAAACTGACTGAAACAATTGAATGGGCCTACGAAACATATCTCATTGTGTTCGGAATGGGGGTATTTAGCTAGGGATGACAGTCATTGGGTTTGGATTGGAGTTCGCATGAGATAAGGGGTATTTTTGGATTTTTAAAATTTACAAATACAAAAAGAAATATCATTGGGCGACATCATATTATCTCTCCCCGTAAAACCTCCAGATCGACGATGGTAAACAGTTCAAACCTTCCCATCCATTTTCTAGCCAAACCACTTCGTTTCAGACCTTGACCCAGTTGAGGATTTTGAAGAGCTCGGCGAGAGCTTCGAATTCATACCTGAAGCACCCCGTATCGTTGCGCGTGTATCGAGACCTACCGCCATGAAGTCACGACGTTCAAGTCGCCGCCGCCGCCTCAGGCGATCGAACGCCACGGCACCCCCATGCACATGTGCGCCACTCCTCCCCCTTCGACACTGCATAGCCCGATCTTCTTCAAGCTTCACGGATTTCGAGTAAAATCAAAACCTAGTTTCAAACCTTTCAGCTGAGGTACGGCTGATTTAATTTTAAACTATATTATAGCACTTTAAAGCGCTACGGTTTTTGATTTCACTGTAAAAATCGTATCTTTTCATTTCTTGACGAAATTCAGTGAAACAAGAGACAGTGGGCTCATGTGGATGTCTTCTACATTCTAGAAGAGACCGGATATTTTTCTGAGCCTTTTGCTATTTTTGGTGGAGTGGAACCCAATGTGAGATTTCTGAATTATAAACGATATGGAAAACGACGATGTATAAATTATATAGTCGATGTATGAGTTATATAAGCGTTGTACACCTCATGTATAAGCATTGTATAAGTTGTACGTTCGATGTATAAGTTATATATGCATTGTAAAAATTATATATGTGTTGTAAAAATTATATATGTGTTGAAATAGAAGTGAAATATACTTATATATATACGCCCCTCGTCCACAAACCATGGACAATATTTATTGGTTGTGATTGGTGTGAAAATTGGTTGACAGCGAATGGTTGATTAAAATTGTTTGTGGTTGAAATTGATTGATTGTGGTTGAGAATTATTTGGTTGAAACCACATAGGATTAGTTTGTGGAAAAGAAAAAAAATATACATGCCGCCTGCATGCAAACTAGATGCATGAAATCCCCATTGTCAAAAGCTGCGAGGCTTTAAGGTAGAGCAAGGAGCCGTACTAGGGACTACCCCGGTTTTAACTACCCTGCCGTTATGCTGCCGAAATTTTCAATAATATTCATGTGTTAGAATTATTTTCATGTTTTGAAACTATATTCGTGTGTTGAATAGAAATTCATGTGTTGAATAGAAATTCATGTGTTGAACGACATTCACGTTTTGAAATAAATTGTTTTATAATAAAAATCAAATTTTTAACATCTATATGAACTATATAAAATAGTCATGTTTTGAAATAAATTGTTTTATAATAAAAATCATCTATGTGAACTATATAAAATAGTCGTGTTTTGAAATAAATTGTTTTATAATAAAAATCATATTTTTATCATCTATATGAACTATATAAAATAGTCGTATTTTGAAATAAATTGTTTTATAATAAAAATCATATTTTTATCATCTATATGAACTATATAAAATAGTCATGTTTTGAAATAAATTGTTTTATAATAAAAATCATATTTTTATCATCTATATGAACTATATAAAATAGTCGTGTTTTGAAATAAATTGTTTTATAATAAAAATCATATTTTTATCATCTATATGAACTATATAAAATAGTCATGTTTTGAAATAAATTGTTTTACAATAAAAATCACAATTTTATTATACACATGAATTGTTAAAAATAGTGAAGTGTCGAAATAAATGTCTGTTGGATAAAAATATCATTTTTATCAAATGTATGAAAAGAATATGGTTTTGAAATCGAAAAATCGATTATATATATATAAATATAACTAAAATATATCGAATAACGAAGCCACAGTTCGTGTTTTGAAACCGTGATTTCAAACGATTAGTGCGGGAGTTCCGACCGTCGGATTTTCCCGAAACCATAACCGTTGGGTTCATCTTGGAAATATCTTTCCAACGATACCCACTTTGTAAAAATCCAACGGTTGGATTGTCTGTAATGTTTAATTCAAATATGAAGAAAAATAGTGCCAGAATCGATTATATATATATATATATATATATATATATAGGTAAATTGAATCGAATAACGACGCTGCAGTTCGTATTTTGAAATCGAAACCTCAAATGAGTGTACTGGGAGACCCAACCGTCAGATTTTTCCAAAACTAGAACCGTTGGATTCGTTTTGAAAAGATCTTTCTAATTATATAAAATTTGCGAAGATCCAACGGTTAGATTTTCAGATATGTGTAAATCAAATCTGGAGAAAAACAGCGCCACGACCGCGTTATGGCCCGTAGCGTCGTTTGAATGAAATGGCTATTTTTAAATGAATAAAAAGAGCGATAAATCGTTATAAAATATTATAAGTGATATGGAATGGAAATAAACCGAATTTACCCGGTTTATTGGATATTTGATGGTTGAATGTGAAATTTATAAACTAACTGAAGGTTAGCTAAGTCGAATGGTTTCCTGGGTTTTGATCTGATGTTGGTTTCGGTCTTCAGGGTTAATATTTTGGAAACCGTTCTCTTACTTATTTACGGTTACTGACTAGTGAATTGGAATAAGGCGTATGTTGTGTTTGTGTAGCACTTGTTAATTATATACGCGAGTTGCTCAGAAGGACAGGGTTTATCCCATTCTGAATAACTGAATCGACGATAAGAAGTCGATGATGAAGACGGTGGTTGAAGACCGGAGATCTTCACCTCGGTTGGATGATAAGTGATGTCCTGATTGGGAGGCATCCCGAAATATGGATAATGAGTGGTGATCGTCCAAACATACGTGGAGATCGATGGGTATGCGAGGTATATAGTGCCTCCGGTTTCGTTCAGACCCAGAACGGACTTGTAAATGGACTGTGTGTCTGACATTGGAATTCATTTTGTGTGATTGATAGCCATCAGTTGCATGGTGTGAATTTCCTGTGTGGCATGCTAAGATGCAGTGATCAAGGCTTCTGTTGAAAAGCAAAGTCTTGTGGTTGATGATCAAAGCACCACCTGCATGGCGTAGATTTGTATATAACGTGAATTTGAGAGCCTCACACCCCGGTATGAACCAGAAACGGGAGAGGACCTCAGGGAGGGCATGTGTTTCCTTCTAGCTAGAGGTGGTGTCAATGCTTAAACTGGCTGACATATATATTACTTTCACCTATGTGGTTGTTGCTGTTGCGAGGCGCCTCAGATATATCAGTCGATCCGAGACCGATGGAGTCATCTATTGGCTCATTTACGCCCCACAGGGCGGGGAAACGCAGTGTTCGGCATTTTAATCCACATCGGTGGACCAGCCCTGATGACCCAAGGTTCTGACTGAGTACTTTCCCTGAGGCTCGGGCTACAGAGTCGAATTCGGTAAGGACTATCTTTTGCCTTGGTTCATGACGGAAATCCAATTTCCAAGTACGTAACTGTGCGGTTTTGATTGTATACCTATATATGGCGACATAGTGGTATAGGGCATTAATGCCGTCAATGATTGATATTTATGATTGTATATAAAATTAGAAACTAACTGGAAACGAGCTAAGATGGGTGGTTTCCTGGGTATTGGTCTGATGTTGGTTTCGGCCTTCGGGGTTAATACCTAGGGAATCATTCTCTTACTAATTCACAGTTGGAGTCTGATTAAGAATTGAATGATAAAGTTTACATTTTAAGTGATTTTACTTTACACGTATTAAGCATAGCTTGGTCGATATAAGGTAAAACTCTATCCTCCGGTTTGCGTTGCATTGTGTGATGGGACTTGAGTCTTATATCGGCTTCATTTTTATAAAAAGCATTGCGATGTTTAAAAGATTTACTTATTTTAAAGCACTGGCAATCCATGGGAGTAAACCCGTTCCGCGAAAGTGGCGTGGTCCTATGATTAGCCATATTTTAAAATGTATTAAGTAGATTTCTCATACCAGTCCCATGACTGACTCGTAGTTTGTTTCACTTGCAAACTCGGGTGCCTCTTTTTCTATACGGGCAGCCTTGTATTCAGGTTTTAGCAGGCTCTTTCTGGATAGCTGGAGTTGAAGATGGATTCTATCATTTATCTCTTTTTATGCTGCTCAGCTCCTATTGTACATATTATGTTTTCCGCTATAGACATTTATGTATAGCTGAACCGTATTTGTACTAAGTATGATCCTGTATACTGCATAACTCTGATGATTATGTTTATCCAGTGTATTATTTGTACATTATCTGGTGTATTTATTTATTTTTGTTCTGTTGTTATCTGTTTATGTGTTATATTCCAAAGATTACCCTTGACACCGTCGTACGGGGTTTTAGGGTCGTCACAAAAATAAAAGTGAAAAAGAGAAAGGGTCAAAGAGACATTATAAAGACAAAAAAGATGGGTCGACCGACCCGTGGAAGATCTTTATACCCGACCCAGTCAAAACTTACTGATACATGTATGTCCACCAACCCTTATACGAACATTGAATCTGACCCATCACATTGCATCACTAAATTCAAAGCTCGTAACTTTTATAAAACAAAAAATACAAACTTCGAGGGGCAAATTTTTATCAACTAAAAAATTACACATTATATGGACGGGACAGATCATTGAACTATGGGTCGGTCGAATTTAAAAACAGTGGATAGCAAGGGGTCGGTCAGGATTGTATGATCAGGTCGGTCGGTATCATCTGGTCGGTCCTCGTCAACTGATCGGTCTCTACCACTTCTTCCAGTCGGTTGTATCCAATGCATGGTCAGTCAGTGCCACATGCAAACCTGGTCAGTCATTACCATCTTGATCGGTGTCAAAAGGGTGGTCGGTTTGTGGTGTCTAGTCGGGTCGGTCATGGGTTCTTAGTCGGTCGGTCGGTCATGCATGATAGCTGGTGACAACTGTGTGGGTCAGTCAGTAGCATTTTAGTAAATAACTTCGGGGCTGACCCAAATCCTGCACACCATATTTCAGCCTTCCACTTCATTCAACCTCCACCTATAAATATACCATGACATCCACACCAATGGGGTCGATTCCTAGCTCCACAAAGTGCTGCCTATTTGTTTCCTCCACTATTCTAATCCATTTTAACCTCCATTACACCTTTTCTAACCAAGTTTCTCCATCAAATCATCCATGGAATCCTAGAAAGTTGCTCAAGTGTTCAAGAGATTGTAAATCTTCGTCAATTCTCATCACATTTAGACGAAGTGAGTTGTTCCTTGGCGGATCTAAGTGGATATAAGGAAATATTTGTAAAAGAGAGAGAATGTATATAAATTTGAGAGCTATGTACTTTGTAATTGCTATGATGATAACAAAAGCTTCCTCCATAGTGGACGTAGGCCATTGTTGAGCCGAACCACTCTAAAACCGTGTGCACTTTATTTTCCCCTGGCCTTTTCTATTTCTAGCTTTATGTTCAATTGTTATTTGGAGTGTTGATGGTTTTTGGGGTGTTGGTACCATTTTTGGTATCAAAAGTGGGAATAATAAGTTTTTCAAATGAGGATTTTGTTAAAAAGGATATAGAAATTGAGGAGATTCAATTTATTGAAATCTAAAGTGAAAGAAGACTTAACTGAAATCATGTATAAGTCCATATGGTTTTCAAATATCGCTGCTTATTCGAAAAGACTGGGATCAGATTTGTATTCGAAAACTGTAACAACCCGCATTCTACACATCAGAGGATTGTAGAATATTTATTTCTTTCCTATATGAAGTCGTATGGTCATGTAACTTTGGGAAACAATCATTAGAGTCATTTCCTATGTTCATGATTTTTGTCGATTTTTAAATGACCGATTTGCCCCTAGCTGATCTTGTTTTGGCCATAACTTTTGACTGGAAAGGAATTTTGACCTGAAACCACTTCCATTAGTTCGTTTGATGGTTTACCTTTTCGTAGAGTGGCATAATAGCCAAACTGACTCACCGTTTGGGAGATGTGGCTGAAATAAAGTTTGAAAGGTGAAAAACTACTTAACCGAGCCAAATAGGGTGATTAGTGAATGGGCCCATAACCCATTTCGAGATTAGGGTTATGGGGAGGCTGAAAAGAGTTAGATATTCATTCCATTTCAGTTTTCTAGCCTCCACTTACCTCTTAGAAACCCTAAAAATGGCCTCCAACCTCCAAATCACTTTCTACTTGAAGATTGGGCTTAGCAACATCGAATCAAGAGAGATCAACACCAAATCAACGTTAGAGCTGCTGTTTAGCATTGGGATTCGCACCAAATCAGAGATTTATTTCAGATCTAAGTTTTATTTGTGGCTAAGGCAAGTGATTTGCATAGTTCCTCACTAATTATGGCTAATTAAGGGTAATTAGTGTTAATTAGCGAATTTAAGCATGATAAAATTCTGGAAAAATACTTATAAATCCTTAAATGATGTTTTAGACCTCTGATATGAATTTGGGTTAATTTGGTTAAGTTTTGCTAATAATATCATTAGTTTCACCTAAACATGCTTAAGGGAAAATATGGGGTTTTGGCTAGATTTGATCCACTTTAACCTATTATATTGTTGTTTTGATGCTTGTGGTTGATTACACATGTTGCTATGACTGTATGGTATGCTTTTTGATTGATTAGAATAGTTGGAATGGTCGAAAACGTCGTCGAGTGGCGTAAACTGCTTGCTGGAAAAAGTGCAGGAAGACAACCGAACCGGATCGGATCAGTTAGGAGGACCCGATCCGCTCTCACACTTCACACTTCGATCAACTCGCACTTCTCGTGGCATGCATCATCCAATCCGACCTGCCTGGTGTTCTCCGACCCGATCCGCCATGGTGCCCCGACCCGAACCGATGTACTACGACTGGGCTTCGAGACTACGACCCGACCCGGGGTGCTTTAGAAGAGGCCAATCCGAATCGTGGCAAGCTTGAGAATCCGACCCGATCCAGTGAAGGGAAGCATTCCGATCCGAACCAAACTAGTGATTAGGGGAAGATCCAAACCGATCCGGTGATGACCTATAACCCAAGATGCAAAGGTAGTCCAAATGGAAGTTAGAGCTCAGGATCCAGTTGGGAGCCAATGAGTTCACTTCATGGTTGGACTTTGCTGCGGGACGTGTGCTAAGGAGCTGTCGACGTTCATAACTTCGATTTACAACTGAAAATGGATGATGGGCTACTTATCAGTGCAGTAGAGTCACTATGACTCGAGGGGCTAGGTGATGGTAGCAAGACTATGTTATCAGTGCAACAGAGTCATTATGACTCGAGGGGCAAAGTGATGCGTAGTAAGACTATGAGCCGGTGCAGTGGGGTCATTATGACTCCATGGGGCAGAGTGGACATAGCAAAGGATTAATAAGGCTATGAGCCAGTGCAGTGGGGTCATTGCGACTCCATGGGGCAAAGTGGTGAATCCATTTATGACTTCATGGGGCAAAGTGATCATAGCAAGGTATGTTGGGTGATCGAAGTGGTGAATATCGTTTGCTTTACGCACTAAGTGAGAGATGTGAGGATGGATGCTATGTTTGATTGTTTGCCATCACTATGACATGCACACCCCCACCCCTATTATCTTTACACCTTTTGAAATGGCACCTTAGAGTGTTGTACAGTATGTAGTGCTAACTCTTTGGTTGCAGGTCCAGGTTCAGGTATGGTTTAGTCTACCTGTTATTGTTCTGTTTAGATGCTTATCGCTCATACCAGGCTTTATGTCTGACCTAGAGTTTTATGTCTCTTCTTATTACTCTAGGCGCTCACACGAGCAGACTAGAGACAGGTTAGCTGGTGATGCGCGAGTAGCTGATTCGGAGGCGAGCAGGAGGCTTCCACATATGATATATAGATATTCTCCCTGTGTCGTTGGTGGTCGCTACTTGGACATTAGTAGTGTACCTCCCTTACCGTACTTTTTCTTTTTGAGACAATTTGAAAAGTTGTAATAATGTTAACTTTGGATCATAAGCTGTACTTGGATTTTCTGCTGCTATGTTAGTTTGTTTTCAGCTTCTGCACTGTCTCACCTGTTTCATGTCAAGTATGTTGCTATTATATTCTGTACCATGCGCTGTGAGACATTTTACAGGTTCCTTGTTAGTTCATTTCCTTCTTTCCTTTCCTTCTGACGACCTGTAACAACCCGTATTTCGATAACATGTTAAAACGAGAATCAAGGCAGAATTTCACTTTAAAATTCTGAATCAAGTAAAACGGGCTATGCCATTGCGTTCGTCTCGTAAAAATACGCGAAATAAAGTCTGAGTTTTCGAAAATCGGAGTCCATATGACCCGATTAAGGCCCAACGAAGTTTTCAGAAAATTTCAAAGTAAAAACAGATTTCAAATTCAAGTTTGAATTTGGAAATTTGGGCCAGTTTGGGCCAGGCGGGAAAATTCCTGCCAGAGCACCCAAGTCGACAGCCCTCTCGACTTGGGAGTCGACTTGGTTGGACCCAAGTCGACAGCCCTGTCGACTTGGCTGTCGACTTGGTCCAGCCGGGCAGTTCTGCCTGGTGCACCATTTTGGGTTTGTGTTGAGTTTGGGGGCCAGATTCGGTTTTAAGGGCTGAGATTGCAACTAGGGTTTAATCCTATGGCCTAAAACACTTGCCTAATCTATAAATAAGACCCTAACCTAACCCTAAATCATCATTATTCATTCATACAATTAAACTATGGCAAAATTTTACCTCTCATGGCCTCCACTCTCTTCCTAAAATTTCTAAATTGTCTCTATGAGAGATTTTCCATGCATACAAGTGTTTTCAAGCTTGTATGAGTGTCATTAGCTTGCATTCAAGTCAAGTTTCTATATTTGCATCATAAAGCAAGGGTTTTGATCATTTTGGCTCAAGGGTTTTTATGTTAGAGCTTGCATTTTGGGTCTATTTGATTGCATAAGGTCTTTGTCATATCTTTTGTACCTTCATAGCAATGTAAGCCCTTTCCCTACTCTTAGATATTAACTATGAAGTTAAATGTTCATGTTGCAAGTTTGGGTTTGATCGTTGAGAATGATACATGCTATCATGTCATGCAAGTTTATGAAGTCATTATCTTGATCTTGTGAGCTAAAAGCTACAACCTTTATGTTGAAATGTTGCATTATGCAACATGAGAACCTTCATAACCTTTATGTCAACTTGCATATGAAGTCATAACCCTTATATGATGATATATGCGAGTTACTAGCCATCATTCCATGTCTTTTGTCACCATGATTCGTTTATGTGCCAAGTTTGGGTTTATGCATGTTTTTGAGGCTTAAGAATGTAACATGCAAGTTAATGAACACATTTGTGCCTCATTTGCCACCATGATTAACTTGTGGCTTAATATCCATTATTGCCATGCCTTTGCCAATTCTATTCTTTTAATCCATTACGTTGTTGCGAACGTATATGCGAGTTTAAAAGCGTTGGGTTATGTTATGGGAAATTTCTAATGACGTAAAAAAATAAGCTTGGGAATTTACCTATTAAGTTAGGTCTACCCATTGGGAATTTACCTATTAAGTTAGGACTTCCCAATTGCTTGAAAACTTGTAATGTGTTTTGGAAACACGATGGACATGACACTTAGAAAATATAAGTGTGGCCAACTCGAGGTTGGGTTGAGTTTGCAACGTAAAACTACCCGGAACCGACTGGCCTAACTAGTAGTTGCAAACAATAGGACCCAATGTGAGAAGTTGGTCATGTTGTGCTTGAACCCGAGGTTAGACCAAGTTGTGGTGTAAAGCTACCCGGAACCGACCGGCTTAACTAGTAACCACAACAAAGTCTAATGTGAGAGGTTGAGGTGCATTAAGTAATTAATGCCACATGATAGGGTTAAGTTAATTTGATTAATGACTCTTAACCAAATATGACATGGACAAATGGGTTAAGTAAATTGATTAGGCTAATGATACTTAACAAAACATGACAAGGTTGGGTAGGTTAAGTAACTTGATTTGCCTAATGACACTTAACCATTTTTATACGACTAGTGGACGGGGTTAAGTTAACCAACACTTAACCAAACCAACACGTGGATTTGATACGGTTAATTAAGCTTTCCTAATTACACTTAACCGTATAATACAGTTAGGGGATGTGGTTAAGTTAACCTGGACTCAACCCATCCAATTCGGTGATTTTGAAGTGGTTAAGTTAACCAACACTTAATCAATCCAACACGATAACTTGGTAAGGTTAAGTAAGTTTTCTTAATGACGCTTAACCGAAAAATACAGTTAATGGATGGGGTTAAGATTAGACTCAACTAGTCTAAACATGGAAATCGGATGGGGTTAAGTTAGCCTAGACTTAATTAATCCCACTTGGTAGTTTAATGGGGTTAAGTTAAACACTTAACTAATCTAACATGATGATTTGATGTGGTTAAGTGACCTATACTTAACCAATCTAACTCGTGAATTTATTGAGGTTAAGTTAACCAATACTTAACCAATCCAACGTGATAACATGATAAGGCTAAGTCACGAATCGTTTGAATACACTTGACCAATTTGACTCAGTAATTTGATAGGGTCAAGTTAATACATACTTAACCAACGCGAACATGGTTTGTAGGGTTAAGTCTTGGACTTGGATACTTAGCCAATTTTGACATGATTTGTAGACGAGATTAAGTCATGAACTTAAGTGACACTTAATCCATTATATAAACCCTAATTCGGAGAATTAGGTGGATAACCGTAAGTAACAAGAATAACGGGAATAAGGCTAAGTGGTAAACCTTAGTTGAAAAATAGCTAAGTAATAATTCTTAGTCAAGGAGATTTGGACCAGTTCATAGATAGATGAGTAACCTAATACGGTAGGTCATCGTTTAAGTATACGAGTAGGAGCAAGTATCTGATTTAGATAAAGGCTCCAGCGAACTGGGTAACGAAGCAGCGGCTTCGGGGAACGTAAGGATATTCTTGGTATCCCTCTGTGAGCTGCCAGGTGATCATACTAGGCTCATGAGAGGTTAAAGTCTGCGTTAGAAGAACCAAGAGTATGCCTTGGTTGCTATTCGAGCGACCTAAAGACGGGGATGGATAGGGGATAGTCGACGATACACGGTCGTGCCCTAGATAGCATTTCGTCAGGCTACCTACCATCTTTGGTCAAGCGTGTACGTACGGAAAGGCAGAGAACACCCAAAAGACCATAATTGCTATCTAATTATGGTTGCGGTAAGGCTAGGATTGTGGGTTGGCCAGTAGTGTGTTCTCGTACAGGATTTATCCTGTCTTGTCTTTCGCTAGTTGAGGGAGTGGTCTCGTGGGACCATAGCCACGTATAGAAAAAAACAGACCTTAGCATCTGCATCGGCGGATAAATCGAAAGCTCCCGACCGAGTCCTGTATTTCCTGACCTGCCCTGTGACAGGACTCGGATGGCACGATGTGATACATGTGCATACAGTCATGGAAAAACGATTCACAATGAATGCGTGGGAAAAACAACGCGGTTGATGGTTAGCGTAAATCCTAGTGGCCCTGGGTGGTTGAACCAAAACCGAGATACGAAAACGTGCAATAGGTAAGCATAATCCCTAGTAGTCCTAGGTAGCATAATTCCTAGTTGTACAAACAATGATTCATGTTGAAAGACCCTAGTTAGATATAGGGTGACAAATCAAAACGATCTTAAGGATCATGGAGCTATAGAATCTCATAGGAAAGCCCGTATGGTCTACGGCAAGGGACTGAACATTTACATGGAATAAAACATACAAGTTGAGTAACCTATATATGCGATATATTAGGTTGACATAGACCATTACACGACTTTTGAGTAAGGGTCATTCATAGTTAACACATGATACGGTGGGGATACTAGTACGGTAGGTGCAGAGCTAAAAGACAGGATAGGTACCATGGGATGTTATACGTGATAGATATCTTGGGGATATTATACTTGACAGGAACTTGACGATGGGATACCTTGTTTTATCTTGACATCATAATTCATCATGACACTTTAGTTTGTCTGAGTTCAGTAGTTCATCATGTTATTTTGATTTAGCTTATCTATCTTGTCATCATGCTTATGTTCATCTTAGTTTCTCATGTCAGTTAACTTTACTAGTTTTTATGCTGATAGTAGATAGGGCTTACTCACTCTTTTTGACTGACCCGTTTTGTTTCGCCTCTTTTCTTCCGTTTCCCCCCAGGTTACAGGGAGGAAATACTGTTGTTTAGTTCGGACTTCTTCTGCTTGAAGGTCATCATGGATGGCTTGGACTTTTCTTGGCTATGGCTACTTTACCGTTTTACTTGGGGAATAATTTATGAAAAAGTCTTTATGCTTCTTTACTATTGCAAGACAGGTTTTGATGTACTTAGATGTAAAAGGCTTTAGACCTTAATTATTGATGTTTATGAAAGTTCGATTTTACTTCCGCTATTTTTATATGTTCTGTCTTGTGATATTTCTGTGCATGTTTACCAATAATGCCCCTCTAAAGCTAGTGCATTCCTTTGCGAGTGACCCTAGCGGAGGCGGGGTGTTGCACGACCGTCCCATGCTAACTGGACATGTGTACAACGCACTTTTGGAGTAAATGTCGGTTGGTGCGGGGCGGGCCGTCACATTTGGTATTAGAGCTCTAGGTTGCGTAGTTAACCTAGGGAAAGACTCTAGGGAGAGATAGTACGTATATGAGAGCACGTATTTGTGATTACTTTGGTTTTCAAAAGCGATTTATATGTATATATTATTAGTGGTATAAAGATGAAGTCGCACTGCACTAGCACCACTATGGGGTCGTTGATCGTTTTCTCTTTACAGATTGAACGATGAGCCGATACGCAAGAGGTGCTGCTAGAGGGACCAACAATGGAAATGCTCCTGACATGAGGACGATGTTCACTAACATTATGAGGGAGATGCTCAGGGATGTTCAAGGGGCAGTTCCCAATTCCGGAAATGGTGGTGGTCTAGTAGTGCAGGCGCCTAGGGTCGATTTCGCCAAGTTGTGCAAGGATTACACTAACCTTGGTGGGAAGCCATTCCACGGAACGGAGTCGGCCACAGATGTTCAGGATTGGTTGGATAGCTGTGATCGTATCTTTGACGATTTACGTATCGAGGATGCGATGAAGAAGGCTAGCATCTCGTCAGTTGCAAGGGCGAGCGATGAATTGGTGGAATGCCATTAGAACAGCTACTCCAGAAGATCAGGTTACTTGGGATCAGTTCAAGGCTCGCTTTAGCGAGAAGTTTATTCCAGCTGCCCAGAATTCAGTGTTGTTTAAGAGATTCTTGGAAATCAAGCAGAATGGTAGGGCAGTCTCTGACTATATTGCTGAATTCGACATTTTGTCGAAGTATGGACTATCTCTTATCGATACTCCTGAGAAGAAGAATGAGAAGTTCATTACTGTGTTGGATGGATACTTGGGGGAAAGGCTTATCAACCACATCGATGAGACTTTTGAATCGATTGTAGGGAAAGCTTTGAGATCAGAGAGTCTTTACCCTAAGCCAAAGACTGAGGCTGCATCTGCAGAAGGGCTGAAACCGCAAGCGGGCGGTGGAGGAAAGAATAACTCTCAGAATAAGAGGAAACAGAACCAATCTAAGGATGGCCAGAAAAAGAACAAGAAAGATGTTGAGTGCTTCATCTGTGGTAAGAAGGGCCATTATTATAAAGAATGTCGGGCCAAGCCAGCGGATAGGAAGTGCTACAACTGTGGCCAAGTGGGACATCATAAGGATAAGTGTCCACAGCCTCTTAAAGAGAAACAGATTGTGAAAGCATATGCTATCGATGCTGTTCCTTCTTCGTCGAATGCCCCAACTGCGGCGGAGAAAGGAAAGAATGTCATCATTCAAGGTATGCTTTCTATTTATGATGTACCAGTTCGAGTTTTGTTTGATACTAGGGCTTCCCATTCCTTCATATCTAGTGACCTGGTGGATAGGTTGGGACTGGAACCCGAGATAGTCGATAGACCGTTGGTTGTGATGAACCCGATTGGTGGTTCAATTAACCTTAGTATGATTTGCTGAAATTTGGTCTTATCGAGTCATGGATGTATGTTTGTTTGTGATTGCTTTGTTTTGGGCTTTACTGGGTATAGCATTATATTGATGGTCGATTGGCTCCAAAGATACAGAGTGGTGGTAGACTGTGAGTGCTTTTTGGTGACAGTTAGGGTGGATGATGGGCGGAGGGTAGTGTTTGGTAGTCTACCTAGTGATAGGGTAATGGCTAGTTTTATAAATTCCCTCGACATCCCGCATGATGAGTTGTCAGATGTGCCCGTGGTTGGCCAGTATCCGGACGTCTTCGAGGAGGTGATCGGGCTTCCACCACACCGAGAGATTGAGTTTCGTATTGATTTAGTGAAAGATGCCAGACATATAGTGATGCCACTTTGTCGTATGGCACCAAGGGAGCAGCGAGAGCTCGGGGTGCAAGTCAGAAATCTTTTGAAGAAGGGGTTTATTAGAAGAAGTGTCTCCGAAAGGGGAGCACCAGTTGTGTTTGCCACTAAGGCAGATGGTCCCTTCGTTTGTGTGTGGACTATCGCGAGTTGAATAAGGTAACAAGGAAGAATAAGTATCCTTTACCGCGAATAGATGATTTGTTTGATCAATTGGAAGGAGCAAGAGTGTTCTCCTAGTTGGACCTCGCGATAGGATTTCATCAACTCCGAGTAGCGGATGAGAGTGTTCTGAAAACGACATTTAGGACGCCGTCTGGATTCTGTGAGTGGTTGGTTATGCCATTTGAGTTGACAAATGCACCAGCCTACTTTGTGGATCTTATGAATCGAGTATTCAGAGATCAGTTGAATAAGTTTGTTCTTGTGTTCGTAGACGACATCCTTGTTTACTCGAGGACAGAGGAGGAACACAAGGGACACTTGAGGATAGTGATGGAGGTGTTAAGGAAACACCAATTGAAAGCGAAATTCTCTAAGTGTCACTTCTGGAGGAGGGAAGTGAGATTCTTGGGTCATGTTGTTTCAGAGAATGGTATTTCTGTGGACCCTACGAAGGTGGCTACGGTACAGGATTGGTCTACGCCCAAGAATGCAACAGATGTAAGAAGTTTCTTGGGGTTAGCTGGATATTATCGTAAGTTTATCCAGGACTTCTCCAAGGTAGCAACACCATTGACTCAGTTGACTAGGAAGAATCAGACCCTCGTCTGGGACGGAGTGTGTGAGAATGCATTCAGGAGTCTAAAGGAAAAGTTGACGCGTGCACCGTGCTAGTCATTCCTAAAGGGAATGAAGAGATGACGGTATACACGGATGCTTGTGGTACCGGACTAGGTGCTGTATTGATGCAAGGAGGTAGGGTTGTAGCTTATGCTAGTCGGCAATTAAAGCCACATGAGAAAAAGTATCCTACCCATGATTTGGAACTAGCAGCGATTGTGTTCGCATTGAAGATGTGGAGACATTATCTCTTGGGAGAGAGATTTGAGTTGTTTACCAATCATAAATCGTTAAATTATCTCTTCTCCCAAAAGGATCTGAATCTCCGTCAGCAGAGATGGTTAGAGTTCTTGGCTTCGTATGATTTTGATATCGCATACACACCTGGGAAAGGTAATGCGGTAGCCGATGCCTTGAGTAGGAGACATGCCAGTTTAGGGGCTATGCTTCTTGAATGGAAGCAACTGGAGTATATCGCAGGGTTTGATTTCAGACTAAAGTGCGAATTGGATCCAGAAATGCTAGCTAGTTTGGCAATCAGACCCACTTTGATATAGCGGATTGGTTCCAGCCAGAGGGACGATCCTAATCTATTGGAAATCATCTCCAAGTTAGAGATGAATATCGATGGCGAGGAGATGAATTTGTATGGGCTTGATCGAGATGGATGGCTTAGAAAGAATGGAAGATTAGTTGTACCCAACGTGAATGGTTTGAGAGATGAAGTACTTAGAGAATGTCATCACTCAAAACTGACTATACATCCCGGTGGTAATAAGATGTATCGAGACATGAGACAGACTTACTACTGGGAAGGGATGAAAAGAGACGTTGGGAAGTTTATATCCAAATGCATGAATTGCCAGCTAGTTAAAGCCGAGCAAAAGAAGTCTAGTGGGTTGTTACAACCATTAGAAATTCCCGAATGGAAATGGGAGCAAGTCTCGATGGATTTCATCGATGGTTTACCAAGGACTAGAACGGGACATGATAGCATTTGGGTAATTGTGGATCAATTGACTAAAAGTGCAAGATTTATATGAGTCAAATCGACCAGAATGGTAGCTAATTAGCAGAATTGTATATGAAGTGGGTAGTGAAATTTCATGGAGTACCTAAAAGCATTGTGAGTGACCTAGACCCATTGTTTACTAGTGGGTTTTGGAAGAGCTTACAAGAGGCTCTAGGGTCAGAATTACATCTCAGTACCGCATATCATCCTCAGACCGACGGTCAGACGGAGAGGGTGAATCGTATATTGGAAGATCTCTTGAGAGCTTGTATATTGGATTTTGGTGGATCGTGGGATGACCATTTGCATCTAGTAGAGTTTGCATATAATAATAGCTACCAATGCACTATCGGTATTGCTCCATATGAAGCTTTGTACGGAAGACCGTGCAACTCACCATCATGTTGGATAGAGACTGGCGAGAAGTTTATGCTTGGACCAGATGTGGTGAGGGAAACTTCGGATAAGATTAAGATCATTCAACAACGAATGAAAGCTGCCCAAGATAGGCAAAAGAGTTATGCTGATAAGAGGAGAAGAGATTTAAAATTCTCCATTAGTGACTTGGTATTTGTCAAGGTTTCTCCATTGAAGAGCGTGATACGATTTGGCAGGAGAGGCAAGTTGGCACCAAGATTTGTTGGCCCGTTCCCAGTTCTTGAACTAGTTGGGAATTTGGCATATAGAGTTGACTTACCCGAGAAGATGACGGGAGTTCACAACGTATTTCATGTTTCCCAGTTAAGGAAGTTCGTGCGCGACCCAGATATGACTATTTCACCTGATCAGTTAGAGGACTTCGAAGTGGAACCCGAGGCGGTTGGGAACCGCAAACCGATTCGTATTGTCGAACACGATACGAAGCAACTTCGAAGGAAGGCGGTGAAGCTAGTCAAGGTTCAATGGGGCGAGAACGAGAATGACTGTACTTGGGAGACAGAGGAGAGCATTAGGAAGACGTATCCAGAACTCTTCGCCTAGTACGATTTACTTTGCGATTTAGTTATTCCGCATGCTAGGATAGACTTGTTTTGCTTGTTTAGCATGTTTGGTTGTTGTTTTATGACTGATAGGCATGCAGGACCCTTGTGTTTTTTGATTAGGAAATTTCGGGGGCGAAATTTCTTAAGGGGGGAGGGGGGAGAATGTAACAACCCGCATTCTATACATCGGAGGATTATAGAATATTTATTTCTTTCCCATATGAAGTCGTATGGTCATGTAACTTTGGGAAACAATCATTAGAGTCATTTCCTATGTTCATGATTTTTGTCGATTTTTAAATGATCGTTTTGCCCATATCTGATCTTGTTTTGGCCATAACTTTTGACTGGAAAGGAATTTTATCTTGGAACTTCTTCCATTCGATTAGTTTGATGGTTTACCTTTCCGTTGAGTGGTCATAATAGCCAAACGGACTCACCGTTTGGGAGATATGGCTGAAATAAGTTTGGAAGGTGAAAAACTGCTTAACTGGGCCAAATAAGGTGATTAGTGAATGGGCCCATAACCCATTTCGGGATTAGGGTTATGCGGAGGCTGAAAAGAGTTAGAGATTCATTTCATTTCAGTTTTCTAGCCTCCACTTACCTCTTAGAAACCCTAAAAATGGCCTCCATCCTCTAAATCACCTCCAAATCACTTTCTACTTGAAGATTGGGCTTAGCAACATCAAATCAAGAGAGATCAACACCAAATCAACGTTAGAGCTGCTGTTTAACATTGGGATTCGCACCAAATCAGAGATTTATTTCAGATCTAAGTTTTATTTGTGGTTAAAGTGAGTGATTTGCATTGTTCCTCACTAATTATGGCTAATTAAGGGTAATTAGTGTTAATTAGCGAATTTAAACATGATAAAGTACTGGAAAAATACTTATAAATCCTTAAATGATGTTTTAGACCTCTGATATGAATTTGAGTTAATTTGGTTAAGTTTTGCTAATCATATCATTAGTTTCACCTAAACATGCTTAAGGGAAAATATGGGGTTTTGGCTAGATTTGATCCACTTTAACCTATTATATTGTTGTTTTGATGTTTGTGGTTGATTACACATGTTGCTATGACTGTATGGTATGCTTTGTGATTGATTAGAATTGTTGGAATGGTCGAAAATGTCGTCGAGTGGCGTAAACTGCTTGTTGGAAAAAGTGCAGGAAGACACCCAAACCGGATCGGATCGGTTAGGAGGACCCGATCCGCTCTCACACTTCATACTTCGATCCACTCGCACTTCTCGTGGCATGCACATCCGATCCGACCCGCCTGGTGTTCTCCGACCCGATCCGCCATGGTGCCCTGACCCGAACCGATGTACTACGACTGGGCTTGGAGACTACGACCCGACCCGGGGTGCTTTAGAAGAGGCCGATCCAAACCGTGGCAAGCACGAGAATCCGACCCGATCCAGTGAAGGGAAGCATTCTGATCCGAACCGAACTAGTGATTAGGAGAAGATCCGAACCGATCCGGTGATGACCTATAACCCGAGATGCAAAGGTAGTCCAAATGGAAGTTAGAGCTCAGGATCCAGTTGGGAGACAATGAGTTCACTTCATGGTTGGACTTTGCTGCGGGACGTGTGCTAAGGAGTTGTCGACGTTCATAACTTCGATTCACCACTGAAAATGGATGATGGGTTACTTATCAGTGCAGTAGAGTCACTATGACTCGAGGGGCAAGGTGATGGTAGCAAGACTACGTTATCAGTGCAGTAGAGTCATTATGACTCGAGGGCCAAAGTGATGCGTAGTAAGACTATGAGCCAGTGCAGTGGGGACATAGTGACTCCATGGGGCAGAGTGGACATAGTAAAGGATTAGTAAGGCTATGAGCCAGTGCAGTGGGGTCATTGCGACTCCATGGGGCAAAGTGGACATAGCAAAGGATTAGTGGCTATGTATCAGTGCAGTGAATCCATTTATGACTTCATGGGGCAAAGTGATCATAGCAAGGTATATTGGGTGATCGAAGTGGTGAATATCGTATGTTTTACGCACTGAGCAAGAGATGTGAGGATGGATGCTATGTTTGATTATTTTCCATCACTATGACATGCACACCCCTACCCCCATTATCTTTACACCTTTTGAAATGGCACCTTAGAGTGTTGTACAGTATGTAGTGTTAACTCTTTGGTTGCAGGTCCAGGTTCAGGTATGGTTTAGTCTACCTGTTATTGTTCTGTTTAGATGCTTATCGCTTATACCAGGATTTATGTCTGACCCAGAGTTTTATGTCTCTTCTTATTACTCTGGGTGCTCACACGAGCAGACTAGAGACAGGTTAGCTGGTGATGCGCGAGTAGCTGATTCGGAGGCGAGCAGGAGGCTTCCACGTATGAAATATAGATATTCTCCCTGTGTCGTTGGTGGTTGCTACTTGGGCATTAGTAGTGTACCTCCCTTATCTTACTTTTGCTTTTTGAGACAGTTTGAAAAGTTGTAATAATGTTAACTTTGGATCATAAGCTATACTTGGATTTTCCGCTGCTATGTTAGTTTGTTTTCAGCTTATGCACTGTCTCACCTGTTTTATGGAAAAAATAAAGATTTTTGATGACAATGATTGAAGACTGGGGATCTTCACATCGAATGGATTACTTGCTAATGTTTCGGTTGGGTCGTACACCCAATACGAGGCTATAAGTGGTAGTGGTCTGAACGTACATGGAGATTTTCCAGATTTGCAAGGGCCTCTCTCCATTTTGGATGAAGAATATGGTGACTTTGGTTTCTTTCAGACCTTGGACTGTAACGTTGCGGATTTTATTTAATAATTAATTTATTTGATTATATTAATATAATGGTTTGAATTTATATAATTTAGATTATTTAATTATTTTAAATAATGGAATAACAAATTTAATTCCCAAAATAGTCGAAAATAGTTAAATTGGCAATATATGGGAATTGGATAATTTAATAGAATAAAATTTAGTCTAGAATTGAATTATAATAACGAATTTATTTTACAAATGACAACTGAACATATTAATTATAGTATAAATTATAATCGAGCTCGTAATGTCAAGGTAGTTCGTAATATTGAGTTTTGAACTTTAAACGACTTTACCAGATTCATTATAAGTCGGATTTCTTCGAAACAAGAAATATTGGAATCTATTGAATCATATTTTTCTAATGAAAGTGAAAAATTGTGAGTTCTCCTTATAGATTGTAAGTTAAATCCAATTTGAATTTCCAGAAAATCGCTATGGAATCGTTTATAAACCTTAACGATTTATTTAATATAATTAAATATTGTTTTCAAATTTGGATAAGACTTTTGAGTTGTATACTTAATTTAATTTATATAATTTTTATTTTGGAAAAATAAGCTATTTTTCGTTTGACATATTTTACACCCTATATCAGTGTTTTAAAATTCCATAATATAAGTCAACTTGTCTATTTTTTTATTTATTTTTAGGATCGTGACACATTGCTCGTTACAACAGTATTTCTATTTTTGTCGATAACAGTTCATAAATGAACGAAATTTAAGCAATGGGGTACTCTGAATAAATACACATTGCTCGTCACAACAGTATTTCTATTTTTGTCGATAGCAGTTCATAAACGAACGAAATTTAAGCAATGGGGTACCCTGAATAAATATAAATAATTATAATATATCAGCCTTAGTTACTAAGTTTCGTACCCTCATCCTTTCAACATAGCCTATGTTTTGGAAATTTAAACTACCTAGAGTGAACACATGCCTACAATGTACTTTAAGCTTAATGCTTAAGCTTCCTCCTCTATAAATAACACCACGAAAAGTCTCAGCCATTTTTCTGAAAATCAAAATACAGGAAGATTGTAAACAAATTGTTGAAAAACAAATATATAATAAATGATCACACGCTATTTCGAGGCGTTCAAAAATACGGCAGTGAGTAAGCGTTCTAATTTTCTAATCCTACAGCCGTCAATCTCGAGAACGAAGTTCAGACATGGATATGGCATGAGAAGCTGCGGCTTGTGGAACATGCTGAAGCACAGTGAAGTGGATAGGAAGTAGTTGCGAGTTGATTTAAGTGGCGATGGAGTTATAGAATATGGGAAGCGGAGAAGAATGGTGGAGGCATTGTATTTTTGTGTGCATTGGAGAAGAGGAACGAGGTGGGTTAAGTTGCGTAAATGGTAAAATTATATACAGTTGGAGCTCGCGTGATGAAAAAAGGAAGAAGAAGTAGAAGTTGTTACATGTGGATATTGGTGATTTTTGTTTGCATGAAAATATCAGTAGATGGGGAGTTTCATGAATTAGGCCAAAAAAGAGGGGGATGATGCTGTGTGTATGGTGGACGCGAACTATTTGTAGTGGAGAAATACATAATGGAGCTTGTGCGGTTTTACTTGTTCTGGAGTTGGATATATTCGATGAGGAAAGGGTTTCGAATGGTTACTATTTGTTCATGAATAAAAAGTGGAAAATGGAGGATTGATATACAGGTAGCGGGATCTTTATTTGAAAGTGAAGAAGAAGAACGCTTGGTTCTTGGTTTATACAGTGTGTAATGATTGGGCCGAGATATACAATGAGGCCCAGAGAAAAGAAAAAAAAGAGCCCAAAGAAAAGTGGACGTAAATGAGCAGAAAATGGGCGGGTAGGAGAAGAATGCGGTAGGGAAAGGGAAGATGGTTAATACTATTCACGCAGGTAGTACGGGCTTGGGCTAAAGAACATAGGGTGAGGCCCATTTTTATAGAAATAAATTTAAGTTAGTTTTGACTTATATTGTATATCTATAAATTTGTTAACGCTGTATTCTATACATACGATGTCAGTTTCATGAACGGTCTGATTCGTTGGAACCATACGAAGACAGGCTACATTATGAAGCTGGTTCGGAACCATTGGGATCTCGTTAGATATTTTAGCAGTATAAAACACCTGATTTGGTCTACTGACCGTTAACCGTATTTAACGATTAACGACCAAGGTGAGTAAACTCCTAAACTCTATCAAGTTTTATAATTTTATAAATGTTATTTAATATTGATAAAAATGATTGAATGTTGTGTGTGATGGTTGTTTAGATGAATTGCTAATTAATTGGTTGGAAGAGTATATATATAGTTATATATATAAATCATTAATTGAATATTAACTCTATTTATTATAATATCTCACATTGATATGAAATTGGAGTTATTTATGTTGATTAACATCTGTGGATGCAGGGAACATGTTGGAGGAATCCAACTGGATTCCTCGATAATTATATTGTTGTTTTTCATATATTTATTATACGATGTGACAAATAATATGTGGTTGATTATTGTGTGTTGGGATGTTTAAATAATACTGACCCTGCATAATTTGTATTTAAAATAACATAAAAATATATTAGAAAAGAATTCGAGTTTTAATGTAACGTCCCAGATTTTTAACGATTTAATAATTAATTTAATTATTAATAGTTGATTTGAAGATTTAAACGACATGAATTCAAATGATTTGAATATTTAATTTATATAAATAATGGTATAATATATTTAATTTTCAAAATAGTCGGAAATTAGTTGAATTTGCAATATTTTGTGAATTGGATAGTTTAAAGGATGTAATGGAGTACTTAAAATTTTCTTTTCGAACTTAAATATACACTAATAAGTGACTCGTGCTTCACACATGAGACATGAATGAAATTGTGGTTGCATTAAATATTGATTGGCTTGTGTGATATTACTGTTATTTTCTACCTTTCATAGATAGGCGTCTATAGTAAAATAAACCATATTGCAAACAACACACATCCCGTTAATTACTGTCAATACCTTGCCAAACAAAATCTTAATAAATCTCGATTGGATCTTATCCTACCCTATCTTTGACTAAATCATCTGTACACACAACAAAGAAAGGAAAGGGTTTGCAACGTCGTTTTCAATCCGCCATAATCACTGTAAATTTGAAAATAAAATCAAACAGTCTAGCATAAAATATATGGGATAAGATTTTTCTTACGGTCAAAAATATCTGCTAAGATAAAACAAAATATATACATATACAAAAGTAATAAAAGACAAAAGGGAAGAAGGGAAAAACTGTGTGAACACATGCAGATTAATAAATGTAAGAACTAGGATTTGATTTTTGCCCAAATCATCATGTACGAAAGCACATGGAGATGTATCCAATGCAGACATAAATTAATTAATGAACATCCTATCAAACAGTACTCTACGTTGAAAATAAACCCACCTATCCTATTCCAAAACGTGGTGGCCAAGTTGCCCAAATCTTTATATATACTGGCATGTTCCTTTATTTCTTCAGAAATGAGAAAATACATAACGCAGTCACCTGAAACGAACGGTTCCAGTCCTTTCAAACAATTTCACTTCTGATCTCTTCCTCCGTTTAAAAATCTCGAGTACGGGTCAAAAGAGAAAGTGCTCATCTTGGTGAAGCCTAGAAGTGAGAAGAGCCGCTGGAGGTCCGATGGCCTGTGGTGACCTAAATCGTGGTTGAACTGCTTCTCGGTTTTTGGTCGACTAGAAGAGCTATGGACATCGAGAATGAGAGGGACCCAGGGGTCTGAAAGTGCCATGGACGGGGGGTGATGCAGCAATGGCCGATCGGAATCCGATCAGATGTGGAGGAAGAGCCGATGAATAGAAGCATGCGGGGTTGAAGGTCGGTTGTGTTATACTGTAGGTAGGAGTCATGATTCTGAAGTAAGGTGAAGCTGGTATTCAGGAAAGGAAGTGGACAGGGCGGAGGATGTTGATGTAGTGGTGTGGGTGTGGGGGGGGGGATGGGGGAGGGGGAATCTTCAGGTAGCAACCATGTTTAAGTTGGTGAAGAAGGATTAGTGATGGCGTGGGTGCTTTAAGGTTAGTCATGGCACAGTAAGTTAAGTATAAATACATGGCAAAGAAAGAAACCTGAAGGTGTATTGTGCGTGGAGAGTGGGATGCTGTAGATGCTTGGTGGATGTGGCGTGGATAATGGTATGTGAAATGGGAAAAAATTTAGATTTGAACTGTATTGTGTGGTGCAAATACTAGAGTTAGGTTCAAATGAAGAATTGTGGCATAGTGGTTTGTGCAGTATTCATGGCTGGAGAAGATGCAGGGAGTAGGTTATTTTAGTTTGCTTAACACAGTATTGTTTGTTGTGGAATTATGGGGGAGTTTGGACGGCGCTTAAGGAAGGGAAGGCCGTTGTTTACAGGCTCACAGTGATGAAAAGAAAGAAGTTTAAGGCATGTGTTTCTGTACTGAGAGCGAGTTCAAAATTGAACGTGCTGATTTTCATTTTCTTCCGATTTATATGAAAAAAGGGAAGGTCCTATCAAAGTTTGGTCATCGGTTTTGGTGGGCTAAAGGGCCTGTGAGGTACCGGGTTTATGGAAATTGACCTGAGGTGGTAGCTGGTCAGTGGTGCATCAGAAGAGAAGGAGCAAGAGTGTAGCAATGTTCGGAAAATAGTTGGAGTTGCGGTTAAAAATACTGAATGAAGAAGAAGCACCGCGTTGGTAGCATTCTGATCGAGGGTATGCCTTTTAGTTTGGAAATGAATGGCTTTGATACAACTCAGTTAATTAAATATATTTAAAACTCTAAAATTTTCTTTTATGGGATTAAATGTATAAAAATTTTGTTGTTTGGTCTTTAGCAGTACGAGAAAACCAAAATCGCACTGCTATGGAGGGCGACGACCGAGATGTGGTGGTAAATTTACTCAGTTTGATGGCGGCGTTTCTGGTTGGATTTATGGAAAGATGCTTTCAAATGGTTAGGACGTGATTTACGTTTGGTCAGGGGAGGTATTAAATTTAAACAGTAGTGATTAAGATGCTAATTATATAAATTATTTATATATATATTACATTAAAAACAAATAGGAACATAACATTATAATTTGGACATATTTTAATAGAATCGAACGCCACCGGATCCGCTGGAATCGAAACGATGAGATCCATGTGATGGAACTGATATGGTAGAAAATAAAGTTGTTGGAATTTTGTGACAAAATCAAATGTCCGTTTGATTTTTAAACGAAACAAAAAAAGAATCATCAACTGCAAAAAAAGGTGAGTAAACTCACTAACCCTGTCTCATTTGTATTTTTATATAAATGAGTTTTAAATTATTTATAGTGATTTTATAACTAGTGTAATGGTTGTTTGGATGAATGTTTGATAAAATTGGTTGAATGGTTGACATTTTTATATCGTTGATCAGTTATTAATGTTGTTTAATATGGCTTTTCACATTGATGTGAAATTAATATTATTGATGTTATTAACGTCTGTGGATGCAGGGAAACAGGTTGGGGGGATCCAACTGGATCCCTCAACATTTATGTTACTGTTTTATTTATTGTGCTATATGATGTGTTATATAATCTATGATGGATAATGTTGTGGTTGAACTACTCTGGCCCTAGAATGTTAGCATTCAAAAACCGAAAAAATGAATTTATATAGAAAATGAAATTTGAGTTTTAAAAATGGAATTTATTCCCAAAATAGAAATAAAATTTCAAATAGAGTTGAAAATAGAAACCTGGTCAAATGGATAAATCAAGAAGTTGTTTGTAAATAAGAGTATAAATTAATTGAATAATTTATCATTAGATAAGTTGAAATATAAATTTAAATATGTATTTATATGGGAAAGTGGAAATCGGTTTTGAAGCCAATATTTGAAAAGAGAATTGAACTCAGCAAATTATAAAGGAATTTACAAACATGGTTTAACATGATTGGAATAAATAAAAAATGAGAATAGATGTTATAAACATAATTTGTGTAATAACCCGGAAATCCGAGCCAATTTAAAAATTTTATTTTGGCAATTTTAGCGAATTTTGATTATTTAAAATGAATTATTTTAAATAATAACGATGAGAAATTTATTTTGAATAGAATTAGAACATATATATTTATATAGATCATTGTTAGAAAATAAATATTTTATTTTAATTTTAAAAGGAATTGAAAATGGCGTGGTAGTTTGAAATTTCGATTTCAAAGTTCAAATGAATGTACATGATTCAAAATAAACCGGATTTTGGCAAAACCAAAAACATTAGAATCTATTTGAGAATATCTTTCCAACGAATCCGAAAAATCAAAATTTCGTAGCGGGAATAAAAAGTTATGCCCAATTGAAATTTCAGAATACTCGCTATGGAATTTTGACCCTTAAAAATGGGAATTTTGCAAACGACCTCTGTTTTCGACGAAACCACTTTTGTTGGATTCGGGATGTCGAATTATTGCTAGATTCCAAAATTCATAATTTTTCGAATCAATATGTGAACGTGGCAAAAGAAAACGTGTTTTGACAGTTTCAATCAACTTCGATCGACCAGTAATTGGCCATTTTTCAAACGGTCTCAGAATTTGACGAAATTAGTTTTGTTAGGACCGTATCGTCAATACGTGGCTAGAAATATTTTTTGGGAATTGTTAGAGTCCGTATGTGGCCCTGGTAAATTGAAATGTGCGTCCAAATTCAGTATAAAGATTTATATTTTGACTTTGACGGAAACTGATCAAAACGATCGAATTAGCTTACGATACATATCCCATTGTGTTCGGAATGGGGGTAATTAGCTAGGGACGATAGTCGTTAAGTCTCTTTTAGAGTTCGAATAAGAAAACAACTTTTTATTGAAAATTAAATAAAATAAAATAAATTATTTATAAAAAACCCTCACCTAAACCTCTCTCTCTCTCCCCCTTACTCTTGCCGTTGACCTCAGAAATCAAATAGAAAAAAACCCAAAATAAAACCTGCTACCCTCCCCCATCGTTTAACCCACCACCACGTCGTTGATTTCACGGCCGCCTACTGACCCCCCACCGCCACCAGTCACCCGCGGCCACCACTTCCCCTTCCTCTCTCTCTCTTTCCCCACGCCCCAATCGCAACCCTAGCCCCTGAAACCCAAAAATCCGTCACCGCCACCAATGTGGGCCACCGCCAACCACCTGCCCCGTTGCCACAACCACCTGCCCCGTTGCCACAACCACCTGCTTCCCCTCTCGACCACCCCCGACCGCGGTAGGGTCCCCTTCCTCTGGAAAACCAAATTAACAGTAAGTTTTTTTCCCTTTTCTTTTTATTTATTTTATTTAGTGTGATTAATTTGAAATACTGGGTTTTTATAAGTAAACATGGTTTTAAAAACATAAAAATACGATTTTTATATTTTTAGTTTGAACAAAATTCAATTTTTAGCTATATGAAGGTATGATTTTTGGTTAGAAAAAGATATGGTTTTTAACAGCATAAAGGTATGATCTTTAACGGTATAAAAATTAGATTTTTATATAAATAGCAACATAAAAATGACATTTTTATATACAAAGTAGTGAAACAAAAATTCAAGTTTTATATATGTGAGGTAACAATAAAGATTTCATTTATATATATATATATATATATATATATATATATAATAGCGATAAAAATTCGATTTTTATCTATATGGGATAGCGATAAAAATTCGATTTATATATATAGAATAGCGAAATAAAAATTCGATCTTTATATAAGAAGTAGAAATACAAAATATATTTTTTGTATAGAAAGAAGCGTTGTAAAGTATATGAAATTGAAATAAAAATACGATTTTTGTTTATTGGAACAAAGCGATAAAAATATGATTTTTATATTATAAAAAGAATAAGAATGTGATTTTTATATTATAGAGACAATAAAAATATGATTTTTATTTATTGGGATAAAGCAATAAAAATATGATTTTTATAAGGTAGAGGATATAAAAATACGATTTTTATACACGACGTAGCGACATAAAAGTTTGATTTTTATATATGTATGATAACAAAAATTCGATTTATATATATATGAAGTGGAAAATAAAAATATGATTTTTATGTACATGTAGCGTTATTAAAAATGTGATTTTCATATATGAACAGCGTGAAATGGTTGAGTTGGAATGTCGAGCGATTCTGAACCGTTCAGAATTAAAGAATGGTGGAGTGGAACCCTCAGTGAGAACTCCTCATTTAAATTTTATGTTCAGTTATTAATTTTATAACTGCATATATAAACTGCTCCCCGTCGTCCACAAACCATGGATGACTTGTGTGATTGTTTGTGTTGTGAAATTCGACTGTTGATTGTGATGAATAAAATATATATATTCATGTGTTGAAATAAAATATATATTCATGTGTTGAAATAAAATATATATTCATGTGTTGAAGTAAAATAAATATTCATTTACAAATCGAACGATTTGTTTATGTACACCGATTTGACTGATATTGATTGGGATGATAAATTTTACACATCGCCCAACTGCACAAGTAAAATATGTGTTTGATTGAAATCCCACACGGGTGTTGGGATGATATTGACGTACATTAATCCCAATTGTTTGGTTGTATGTCAATTGATTGGTTGACAGACTGTGTAAGCGTTAATTATTTATGTTTAATGCTTATGCAATTGTGTGGTGCACTCTGGATGATGGTTGATTATTTACTGTTGCTATTATATACATGTGTCGTATGGAGTCCATATAATTAACATTATATGGTAATTGATTGGGCCTCATTTCAATTTGGAAAATAAGGAATATTAAGAAAGAAAATTCATGTGTTGTATAGAACAAAAATTCATGTGTTGAACAGAAAGAAAATTCATGTGTTGAATAGAATAAAAATTCATGTGTTGAACAGAAAGAAAATTCATGTGTTGAATAGAATAAAAATTCATGTGTTGAACAGAATATAAATTCATGTGTTGAATAGAATAAATATTCATGTGTTGAATAGAACAAATATTCATATTTTGAAGAAAATATTCATTTGTTTAATAGAATAACGTAGTTATTGAAATATATAAATCCGTGTTGGTTAGATATGCGCCATTTTAATGCGAACGATATTTATATCGATTATATTCGTTTTATAATGATTATAGGAAAAGAAGTGATTTCAAAATAAAATATTTTGAAAACAATTTCATTTGTATACCGATGATGTGGAATATTCAATTTTGATTCAAAATTGAATATGAAGTTGAAATCATTTCGAAAACGAATTTAAAACAATTTATAAAATATGTTTTAAAAGGAAATTGACGAAATATATATTATATATATTAAACGACCTGAATAGAACGCGCCGCATCGCTGCAGTTCGCGAATTTCGATCATTGACTTCGAATGGATATTACGGTAGATACGACCGTCGGATTCTCCTAAACCCAGAACCATTAGGTTCGTATCAAAAAGAGCTTTCCAATGAATATTAGAGATTTGAAATCTAAAGGTTGGATTTGGAATTATGTCCAAATCAAATTTGGAAAAGGTCGCTATAAGTGCAGTTCGATGGCCGTTGATGGAAATCGACTGTACGGGCCTTGATAAAATTATTAAAAATAGTAATAATTTATGTAAAATCATAAGAAATGATTTGTGAAGAATTGCGATGAAAAATTCCAAATTTGAAAAGATAAAAATAGTTTTTTATCGAAATGAACTAGTTTTGAACTAGATTTATTTTTAAATAAATAAATTGGATTTGAAAGGGTTTTAAAAGTAACCAGAATTTCCAATAATTGAATTGGAATGGATTTGAATCGAAATTGTTTTTGGAATATTTCGATGTTGGATTTCGTGATTATAAATATATTGTTATGGAAATTTGAAAGATATATTTATATCGTTATTTCCAACGTGATATTTGTTGGTCGTAGAATTTGATATTGAATATAAGCCGATATATTTTCTATTCAGAGCCTTATATTTAATATAAAATTGGAATTGGGTTTATCGTGAACTGTGTTTTAACGACATTTGTTCTTTATCCCGATTTACAGTGAAATGTGATTCGGAATTTATAAATCTTTTGTTAAGATTTAAAGGAGGTTTTTTAAAGTAAAGTTTTCCAATTTAATAAAATAAAATGGAATGGAATGTGATTTTGGGTTTATCGTGAACCGTGTTTTAAATGACATTGGTTCTTTAACCCAGTTAAATACAGGATATGGTTTCCCAAGTTAAACAATCATTAATATTGATTTTTGGGAACATTAAAACCAAGTGAAGTTTTAATGAATCTTTAATTAGATTGAAATGATCGAGAATGGAGTATCACCAGTTTTGCTCCAAGCGATAGTTAAATCTTTAATTAGATTTGAACGTGAAATGGTAATTGAATTTACCGATAACACCGTGGTGTTAGATATGAAGTATTACCAGTTTTACTTCATGGGATGAATAGGTTGGGATTGGGAAATAAAATAAGTGATTACTTCGGTGTGGTTCGCTAATCCCGACTAATTAGAATTGATATTCAAAAGAAGATTAAAGAATAAGTTTAAAGAATTTATCTTTGATAAAATTAATGGAACCTTTCCCAAAGTATAAGAATATTTGAATAAAAGAATATTCTGAATTGGAATGAGGCGTATATTGTGTTTGTGTAACACTTGATTATTATATACGCGAGTTATTCAGAAAGACCGGGGTTATCCCATTCTGAATAACTGATTCGACGATGTGTCGAGGATGAAGACGGTGGCCGAAGATAGGAGGTCTTCACATCGTTTGGGTGATTAATGATGATCTTGATTGGGCTGTACACCCAAGAGGAGGGAATCTGTTGGTGATCGTCCAGACTTACTTAGAGATCGATGGATATGCGAGGTACAAGGTGCCTCCGGTTTCGTTCAGACCCAGACTGAACTTGTAAATGGACTGTGTGTCTGACATTGGATTTTATTCTGTGAGATTGGTTTCTATTAAATATATCTATTTGGTGGCGGAGAATTTATTCTCTTGCTTAACGCCTTTCTCTGAGACGTACGAGCTCAGAGGTTATATATTGATGGATATCAATCGCATGGAGTGAATTGCCTGTGTGGCATGCCTAAGTGGCAAATGATCAAGGCTTTTGTTGAAAAGCAGAGTCTTGTGGTTGATGATCAAAGCACGGCCTGTGTGGCATAGCTTTGTGTAGCGTTGATTCGCGAGACTCACACCCTGGTTGTGAGCCAGAAATGGGAGAGGACCTCAGGGAGGGCATGCGTTTCCTTCTAGCTAGGGTGGTGTCAGTGACCTACCAGCACTGGCATTTATATTATTTTCACCTATGTGGTTGTTGCTGTTGCGAGGCGCCTCAGATATATCAGTGACTGTGTGGAGCCGATGGAGTCATTTGGCTCATTGACGCCCCAAAAGGTGGGGAAACGCAGTGTTCAGGCATTTAAATCCTCGGTGGATCGGCCCTGACGATCCATGGGCCACTCGAGCTCTGATCCTAAGGCACGGGCTAAAGCGTCTCGAATCGGTAGATGACTATCTTTTGCCTCGGTTCACAGATGAAAATCCAACTTCCAATACGTGACTTCGTGGTTTTGATTGTAGAACCTATATATGGCGACATAGTGATATGGGGCACTTATGCCGTCTATGATTGATACTTATGATTGAAATTGTTTTGACACTATACACTTATAGTAATAATAAAAGATGAAATTTAGCATATCAAGCATTCTTGGCTATTATAAGGTAAAAACCCTATCCTCCTGCTTTTGTTGCATTGTGTGATGGGACCTGGGTCTTATAATAGCTTCATTTTTCTTTATTTAGCATTGCGCTATTTGTTTTATGCACTGGTACTCTTGGGAGGAAACCCATTCCGTGTTATACGGCGTGGTCCCTTGATTTACCTTACTTTAAAATAAAGATTAATAACTATTTTAGTTCTCCCACCAGTCACATGATTGACCTGGAGTTTATTGTTTAACCTAAACTCTGGGTGCCCTTATTTTGACACAGCAGCTAGTAGTTTTGGTTTTGCAGATTTATATTCACAGGATCCTAATTTACAGCTGGAATGATATCCAGAAAGCTCTGTATCCGTATATCTCCTTCAGTTGTGCTTTGTATTGTTTTTCCACTGCGACATTTTTAAATGTAATTTAAATCTCTGATATTTTCTGTGTAATATTTATTTATACTATGTATATTCTTGTATTCTGATGAATTGTTGTAATAAACAATGAAATGTTCTTCTGTTTGCGTTCTGATGTGGCTTGTCTTCAACTCAATCCGTGCTTTCCCTCACGGGGAAGTTCGAGTCATTTCAATTTGGATTTAAGATATTAATATAAGTACGAAATCAAACTGATTTTATTGTATATAAAAGAAATATATTCACGATTAAAGTGAATATCGGTTTAAAGTAAAATATTTTGCTCATGGAATATCTATAAAGGAAATTTGGACTTGAAATATGAATCCAGATTAGGAATTGAATAAAAAGGGAAATGGGCAATCGTTTTAAAAGAAATCGATGAGTTTTAGTTTAAAAATTCAGAATATAAAGTGTGATAATGTTTTGTAGACTGCAATGGTTATAAAGGAATTTGGTAATGATAAATTCAAAAGTGAATTTGGAATTTGAATTAACTTGAAATGGTAGATAAATTCCGAAATTATGAATATAAATCGGATATAGATTATTCAAGACATATTTATTTATTGGAATTCGATTATATTGAATTTAGGGTAGTTATTTTTACTTTCCATTTTGAATCAAATTTAAGTATTTAATAATTTAATTAATTAATTATTTACTTATTAATTTAGTTGTTGAAATTAATAAGTAAAAGTTATATCTTTATAAATCAAATATTTGGGAACAACGATTATAGCGTTGTCGTTATAACAAATGTTTTGTAAATTTAAACAGCAATAATAACACTACCATTATAATGAATGTTTTGTAAATCTAAACAGCGATTTTAGCGCTGTCATTATAATAATTGTTTTGTAAATCTAAACAGCGATTGTAACACTACCATTATAATAAATGTCTTATAAATCAAATATTTGGAAACAATGATTATAGCGCCACCGCTATAATCAATGTTTTTCTGTAAAGGAAGTGGATTCTTAGATTGAATCTGAGAGTCGCGTAAGCGATATTTTGTTTAAAGTTGTGAACTTTAGCTATTTCAAAGTTGAGAATGTTGTTCAATTAAGGTCTGAGAGGTAATTACACCCCAACTTGATTGACTTCATGATTGCTGGAGAAATGGTTAAGGTTCGATAGTGAAGATTGGTTAGTAATATGGTTAGTTAATAAATGATTAATGATTTGAGTTATAATAACGATGTTTATAACATCGCGTTAATTTAAAGGATTTTTGAATTATTTCCCAAATAAAAATGAAAAATATTTTCTATGTATAGAAAATGAAATGAAATGGGTTAATGAGGAGTTAAGGAATGAAATATGGAAATATTTTCCAAATGGTAAATAACGTATATTTCCAAATATAGAAAATGTGAATTCATGAATATATGGAAATGTTTTCCAACTGTGATAAAAGATATTTTCCCAGAACAAAGAAAATAAGCAGTTATAGTACATGGAAATGTTTTTCCTAAGAATCATGAAAGAAAAGGGGATTTGAGGAATATCTGGGAAATACAAATGTGATAAGAAATTCATTTAACGAGGGCCAGTTTTGCTTGATGGTTGAACGGTAGAATTTCCATTTGGAAATAGGATCGTTGGTTATCAAAGTTTAATTTATTTACATACCTCCATTGTCAATACGGAGAGACCAGGATCAGATTTAATATCTGAAAACCACTCTGTATTGGTATAAGCGTTACGAATCGAGTCATGCTGAGGATAATTGAAGATGAAGTAAAGTGCAAGGGCTGTCTGTTAACCCCAGGTAGAAATTGCCCAAGATGGATTAATCGAATGGTCCTTCAGTTTGTCCAGTCCCTTGACAATGTATATAGACAAATGTCTGACGCCGTGTTATTCAAAGTAAATGGTGGCAAGATGTTCTAAAAGGATAATCGTGACCTCAAGCCACATCAACCTGGAAATGACAGAAATCGGGCAGGCAACATGGCCATGTGGGTCATTCCCATTAGGGATATTATCACCTGATCTAGAGAAAATTCATTTGTTTCTTATTCTATTCGCTGCTGTATGCTTTTGGTGACGGCTGCTGATCACAACCGTTGTTGATAATATGCTCGATACACTCAAGTTAAATGAGTAGTCAGCCATGTATGGGCCGGGTTGCAAGACGTTCTTGTTGAACTCAGTGTATTCCCCTCTAGAGATACACTATCGGAAGGTGGTTCCATACGTTGTCATAGTCGGAATCCAATCTCCAATAAGCGCCCTGCGGTTTTTGATTTTATATTATATATGGAACGTGAGATGCAAGCATTTTGCTAAATTTCTATTTATTTGACGTAGACACTATTATAATATCACCGGATTTGATATCAAAATATTTTGGTTATCGTAAAGTAAAAACCATCCGTGTTTATGTGTGGATCGGTCTTACGATTATCATTTCTTTCAAAAGGATTTTTTTAAAGTTAAACAAATGGTTGGAGTTTACTCACACCAGTCCCATGACTGACCCAGAGTTTATTTTGTTTGTTTTCCCTAAACTCTTGGGTGCCAAAATTTGTATGGCCAGTCAAGTAGTTGGGATTTTATAGATTCATTTGGAGGAGTTTGAAGCAGGAGGCTTCACCAGTTAGCTATAGACTATCATATCTTTCCGCTGTGTATTATGTTTGTATCTGGAAACAGATGTTTATAACTGTTCCAGGAATAACTGTGGTGCTCTGATAACGGTATGGATATACAGTTACTGTTTTGTATTTCAAAATTATGTTATTTAATATATTTTATTCGTTCCGTTGTGAGATTTATGTTCTTCGTTTTTCTTCTATTCTAACTTTTCTTTCTTTCTATTCCTCATCCTATAACTTCTTTCTACTCATGATTCATATTTCTGTGTCATTTGGGTTGGACGTATGGTGTTATTAGTCAACCCAAAGGGTATGGAAATTCGGGCCGTTACATTTTTTTTTTTAAAATAGAAGTTGAATTTCAAATAAACTAGAATGTAATAACTTGTTTTAATTATATTAAAACAAGTAGTTCGATTTATAAAAGATGTTTAGAAATAAAGCGGAATAATTATTGTTAAATAATTTGAAAATATGAGGATGAATTTAGGGATGGGAAATTGGAAAATCATTTCAAAAGAAAATGATGAAATTATTTCATTGTTCGAAATGTAAATAAGATTGAAATAAATCCGTAAGGATTTATAATTAAAATTCGACTATGTCGAATATATTAAAAATAATTTATTCTTATAATAGTCCAAATAACTCGAATGTATTAAAAATAATTTATTCTTATAATTAAAATTAGACTATTTTGCTGTGACTTTCCCTGCCAAGCAAATTTAAACCACATAATAGTCCAAAAAACATATTGTATAACTCCCATGGAAATCAAATGTCAATATAGATTCAACGCATTAAATAAAACATCACTAATTACAACCGTATTTGGCTACTTGGACTCTATGCATTTCAATAATGTTAAATTGTGTTGTCCACTTAAATTGGAGTGGAGGTTTGTTGGTATCTTATAATCGTCTATGTCATCAGTCAAACGCTTGGGCGAACCCCGCACAATGAACCAATCAGGATTTTGCATGTTGTTAATGTAAAATATTTGGTTTGCTTCAGACACAAGAATGACAGACTCATCATACTGCCCATCACCACTTCTAGGCTTCTTTAAATTCACCATCGGTAAACTAGAATATGGACAAATCTTACATCCATGTGTTTTGTCAGCAATATTCACCCAATCGCAATAGAATACTACATGTTGAAAACTATAATAATCAACCTCTATAATCTCCTTTATAACACCATACCAAGTAGCATCATCGTCCATAGGTTTAAATCTTTTGCACTTGCGATAAATGTTGTAATTGCATCTATGCAAACGCCACTATCTTGTGTTGAATGAGTGTTGTCGTAATGCTGGAAAGAAAATACATAGTCGTTAATTCTATGCTTGAGATGAGTTTTAGCTTCTCATATTGGCCCACTAACATAACACCATAATAAAGAATTCGTGCTTTTTTCTTCCCTTATCTGTTAAAGCCAATAAAATATATTAAATAAAATTGTGTTTTTATATTCCAACTATTCTTTTGTGGAAACAAAACAAACCTTGTTGTGCAACTAATCAGTAACCTTAGATTGCACTACAACTTCCGTATTTCCCTAAAATCTTTTGTATTATGTGAAGCATCTTCTAACTGTTAGGATTGCCTTGCATGTTGTTAAGGTAGGAATTGCAGTTTGAATAAATAGTCTAACATCATGGAATAAGTTGAAGGAGTGGTGTATAAATATGAGTTGATAGGCATGTAACATCAAGGATTCCTTTTGTTCAAGGATGTGTGTATCAACTCATATGTGTGTGCCCTATGTGGAAGTAAGTGGGATTTGTTCTGACCATCGTTGCATAACAATGGTATTAATATCGAAGGTTACGGACTAGGCCATATAAGCAAGGTAGTGCTTACAAAAGATACTTGTAGGATGTGAGTCAAAGGGAAGACCGTTAGGATTGTCTCACATGTTATTAAGGTAGGCATTGAGGTTTGAATAAATGGTCCCGCGTCGCGGAATAAATTGAAAGAGTGATGTATAAATATGAGTTGGTAGGCACATAACATCAGAGGTTACTTTTGTTACAAGGAGGTGTGTCTCAACTCATATACACATGCCCTATGCAGAAGGAGGGGGCTTTATTTCGACCATCGTTACATAGCACTAATGACAATCGATACTCGCTACAAAGTAAACATGTTATATATTAGATAAATAGAAATTTGTTTTATAATCCATAAAAAAACTATATAATCATCTAGATCTGGTACGTCTACTCTAAAAAGTATCCACTTTCGAATTTGTATATGTTGTACGTCACTTAGCTTGATAGTTTTACCCTCAATAATAGAACCTTCATATGTATCGTTACCATTCGCATCCAAGATTGGTGCTTGTTTAGAGTTGTGATTACTGACATTTTGATCCACCATATACTCCGTTGCATATCTAACAGATTCTGAAACAAGATATGCTTCAGAAATTGACCCTTCCACATATCGTTTATTGCTTGTTATGTCCTTGCACTCCTTCATAGCTCTAAAAAAATAATGTAATGTTTATTTTCAATATAATCACTGAAAATTAATTCAAATAATACATGTTTTTATTCAAAAGAATATCTCATCCATCAAATGGATACATTCATGTATAATTAATCGGTCCATAGAGTAATGCTTGATCAACTAAATGCACCCTTAAATGTATGCTTATGTCGAAAAACTGAGCATGAATATAATGGACCAGCACACATAATGCCTTAACAATCATAACTTTGGCCGCTTGGACATGCTCTCGAATCGAAACCTTTGAATAGATGATGTTGAAGTACAAACATACTTGAAAAATCGCATGTCTCAAGTCACAAAACTTTGGAAATGCATATTGAACCATGACATGCAACAAATGCTGGATAATAGTATGATACTCATATGACTTTCTAATATTCAAACTAGGAGGTTGAATACTTACTAAATTGCCTAAGTTAGCTCTAAATCATGACAGAAATTTTACATCTTTTAAAACTTGACAACATTGGATTCTGTGACCTTTATCAAATGCAAATTTAGAGGATTGTTTGGTTCTACCGAATATCAAATTAATATATGTTCTGCCACATTCTTCTCAGTATGCATCACGACTATTGTATGTCGCACTTTATGGCCACTCCAATACTCTAAGGAAAAAAGAATCGACTTTTTATACCATGCTGGTCTTACATTATCCTCGTTCTCATTAATAAGGTGTTCTCTATCACCATCAAAATCGTTTCCTATATGCATCTTCTTTTTTAATCAATTTACCATGTGTGTATTTGATATGAGCAATATTATCTAAAAGAAATGATCATGTAAGTCATATTGGAGGTTCATTACACTCTATATCTTTATACCATCCATGTTTCAGTGCTCTATATGGATGACCATTCTTTAGAAATCTTTTGTGCTTTGTATAAACAATCTTATTACTGATATGCTCTACATCAGTCTCTGTAGCACAAATAAGACATGCTTTATAACCATAAGTCACACAACCCGATAGATTCCTAAATACAGGTATATTGTGAATTCCCCACAGTAGCATTACTTTCAATGTGAAAGACTCTTTCTTATCCATGTCAAATGCAAGCACTCCTATCATCCAAAGTTGCTTAAATCATCTACAAGAGGTTCCAAATATACATCAATATCATGACTTGGTGTTTTAGGTCCAGGAATTAATAAACAACACATTTAAACTTCTGATTTCATGCACAATGAAGGAGGCAAGTTATATGGAACCATATTAACAGACCAACAACTATAACTGTTTGACTGGATTGTATTAGGAATAAAGCCATTAATAGCAATTCCAAGCCAAACATTTCGAGCATTAGTAGCAAAATTTAGCCACTTATTTTTAAAAGATCACCACTCAGCTAAGTCGATAGGATGATGCATCAAATTCTAGTAAGGTTTTTCTTTGCTATTCCATAACATTTGTCGATCTATCCATGGTATAGTGTGCAATCTAGTTAATCTTGGAATTATTGGAAAATGATTTATAACTTTTCTTGGTTTGTTTGTGAATTTCACAACCTCACCTTCCTTTCTAACTTCGTATCTCGAAGTACGATAATGAGGGAATTTGATGACATCTTTATTATCCTTCCAAAATAATATGCAATCATTTTCGCAAGCGTGTATGCACTCTACGTGCGTTCCCAAATTCTTTAACATTTGTTTCATTTTGGGGTATTTATCTGGCAGTTATTTTCCTTCAGAAGCCACTTTTTCGATCTCTTCTATAATTCTGTCACACTATTTTCTTATCACTTGAATTCTTTTCTTTAAATTGTATAGCTCACTAAGGAAACTTAATGCAATAAGGCCATCTTTATAAGAAGAATATAGTTTTTCGTTTGCTTTTCTTTTGTACTTGTGGTACTTTCTTCCTTGACAACCATCATTGATTCCATGAATGTTTATCGTACAGATTATAAGCATTGGCACCAAGGTTTCCAAGAACACCTGTTACCTGGTTTACCTCTTAAATTTGATGAGACATGCAAGAATCGTTAGTGGTAGCGTATGGTGCATGATTGATAGTTGTGTTATCATCGTGAAGAAACCACTCATCATATGTTGGACCATACCGTAAATGATCATGTGTTTCTCGACTATTTTAAAGGACAATTTTTTTTTGAATTTCTATACTTTTTGCAGGGACAACACACCTCAAGATCAGGTGGTGAATGATGCTTTGCAAAATGTATAAAATTTCGGACCCCTTGTATGTACTCATTGGTGTTCCTGTGTCTACATCTAATCCACTCTCTCGAAGTAGGTGATCATATTATCCAGAACTTTAATCTTTTCTTATCAGCTTACATAAAAAAATGAATTTGTGAGGAAAAAAATGTTGACATTGTGGTATGTCAGTACTCAGAAGTAAACCCATGAGAAACTAGGCTCTTTGTGGAAAGAATCGAGTGCTACATATCATATGGCATGTAAAATTATAAAAGGTAGGTTGAGCATGAAGCAAGGATGTTGAGTAAACAAGATATGCTATGAAGTAATGGACTACTTGTTATGTAACGATGGTTGGAACAAAGCCCCCCTTCCTTGCACGCATATTAGCTGGTACACAACTCCCATATAACAAAAGGAATCCCTAATGTTATGCCTACCAGCTCATATTTGTACTCAACTCCTTCAATTTATTCCATGATATGGGACTATTAATTCCAATGCGTCATTCCTCCTTAACAACATGCGAGGCAATCCTAACAGTCTCCCCCTTGACTCGCATCCTACGAGTATATTTTGAGAGCACTACCTTGCCTGCATGGCCCAGTCCGTAACCTGGCTCTGATACCACTGTTACGTAACAATGGTTGGAATAAAGCCTCCTTGCTTGCACGCATATGAGCTGGTACACAACTCCCATATAACAAAAGGAATCCCTAATGTTACGTGCCTACCAACTCATATTTGTACTCGACTCCTTCAATTTATTCCATGATGTGGGACTATTAATTCCAACATGCCATTCCTCCTTAACAACGTTCTAGGCAATCCTAACACTACAGGTGCTGCTACTTTATACTTTAAGCGATGGACCCCAGGTCATATAGAAGTTACTACATACTGGAACAAAACTAGACAGAGCACCATTAGCTGTCATGTAACTCTCACGTGATTTATTAACTCTAATGTAACTAAATGCATGCTAGAAAAAGGATCCTTATAGTGTGGTTTGGTAGCTCTAATGGTATGGTAACGCACTGACTTGCTCAAAAATAAAAGTGAACTTTGCCTTTAGCCTCACAAAAAAAAATTCTATTCTGTTTTCTATGCACTAACTAATAGTTCATTTATAATTAATTCACTCTATTTTAGTTTTGTCTTTGCTATTAACATCTGCATTATTTTAGTTTGTGCAAATTATTTACCTCTTTTGTCACTTTGTTTTTAGTTTGTCCTAGTTGTTGTTTTTCTAGGTTTATGAATTTCTTTATCTCTACATTTCATTAAATAAAAATTAGATAGTTTCTTTTTCAAAGTCACTATGCATTCAAGTCCTGAGTTCTGATATTACACAACTTAAATAAATTACATTACAAACTTTCTTACAAAATTTACTTATACAAATTTTGCATTCATTACAAAATTGTTTCTCCTTTTTTTTAGTTTATGTTTTTACAAAACTAATTTTTTCTCCCCGTTTTATGAGCTTCTATGCATAATTTTAGACTGTAAATTCTCTAACCAAAACCCAGTCGTTACCAGTACCTTGCCATAAGCATCATTTACCTTCATTTCCAAAATAAACCAAGCCAGTTTAAACCTTTCTCATATGAACAGCCAAAACAATAGTCACCGCATTAGTCACTGATTCGTACAACTCCACATACAACCAGAAACTATTCCAATCATTTCTTTGCTTCTACTATCCCAATCGACATAGCAACCCAGTTAAACAGACCACGAGTAGAACATATGGAAAGCTTAAAGCAAACTATACAACATATAACGTGTATTTTGCTATTGCTCTATAAACTGAAATTCGCAGCTAACTAATGCATAATAACAGAATGTATAAACTAAAATTCCCAGCTATCTAATGTAGAATAATAGACCCTTTAAGCTAAACTCCCAGCTAACTAATGTAGAATAATATACATTTAGCACAGAAGCACAACTATAGCGTATAATCCATTAATTGTTAATCCAACATCTGTAACGCATCACTTCTCTTAATTTTAGATCATTAATGTTGCCTCCTTCCAACAAAATCCGAATAACTTTGGCATTGTTACATGATTTCTGGGTATGCATAATTGGACATCTTTTCCAGTTTGTAATGTATTCTTTCATGTTTAAAGTGATAACCGAATTTCATTATGGTCTTATTATTTAGCAATTAACTTAACTTGTAAAATCATAATTTACCTTAAATTGTGGTTAATTCTGTTTTGAACCTGCAAGTTGCAACAATGAAACTAGTCATAGCTTAATCATATTTACTACTGCTTGTATAAGTTATGTTTAATACATTATATATGGGAAATTGAAAAATAATTTTTACTTATGTTCAAGAGACATAATTCTCTTATTTTATAAGTCCGTGCTTACTTAATATTCATGTTCGATTTTGACTAGTCATTGAAATATTATTTCCATCTAAATATTTCATCAAAAAAATACCAAGTGACCCAGTTGACAAAGAAATTCAAAACGTTCATGGTACGGATATTGAGGCGAATAATAGTAAACCACTAAAGCTACCGAGAACGCTGCCAATTAAAAGCAAACCAAATGCTGAAAAAGATGATAATGGAAATGTAAATGGTACAGTAGGTGGAATAGAAAAAGGGAAACTACACACACGGCAGGAGACTAAGAGCATCTCCAACCCCTGATTTTTTTCGATGCAATGTTGGTTACACGCCATCACGTAACTTAGTTCAAGTTTTCACTCCAATGCCAATGTTAACAAAATGCTATGATGACTTGCAAAAAAGATATTAATCATTGTCTAGTGTGAAGTCTAGTTTTAGACATTTCTCTTCACAAAACACATATAATGGAATACCTTTTTATCTATAATTTTACTTATTTAAAAATTTATTTGGTATATATATTCAATTTCTTTTTTTACGAATACATGTGCATAGAAGCAGTTTTATTTTTTTATTGTGATGTTTAACTTTTAGAAATTACATTGAATTAACATTGTGATTTATCTCTTGACACATAGGATGCAATTAATGGTACATCATATCAGCATTGGAGATGCTCTAAAAGCATTGCAGAAGTAAATGGAGATGGTATTGAGTATTTGTTCAATAAACGAATGCATTGTGAAACGATGCCAGGAATAATCAAGGTGGTTGTGCAACCATTCTTGTAGTTGTATAAACAAAAGAGAGACAAATATATTAAACAAAATAAAATAAAATAAAATAAGAAAGCCATTTATAAACATAACCTAGAATTTGTAGGCCCACGAGCTTGCCTCGATGTTTCTTATAATGCCGGCCAGATATGTACACTCTTGTACAAATTTTCTTGAACATGGTTCCCTCTCAAGTGGAGAATAATCTTATATAGTAATGAAGGAGTAACAAATGACCTGAACTAATCAAGCCACTGAGGCCACTACCAAAATCAAACTATAAAACCAACAACTACAAGATTTCATAACCTTATCAATATAATGAGAGATGTAAACAAAGGGTATTGTGTCTAGTCATCAATACTCTTAGAATTGAGGGTGAAATTGGTTGCAATAGGGAAAGAAATTTCATTATAACACAGCTTCTAATAAAAAAATTGCCTCATGAACATTATGATTGCACCAATATTTTAGGAATGAACTATAATGATAATATACTTAGTAATGCATGCAAAAATCAAGTAGGTGTCCATACGTACCTCCAGCCGTTACTTCTAAATTTGTGTTGTGAACCAAAGAACTAAGAATATATTCGTTGCTACCAATGAAATTACCACTTTTAAGAAATGATGACAAATTGTCGAAGAAATGTAGTAAATGTTTTTCGAAAAGAAAAATAATGTTTGACAATAAGAAAAAAAATACCTAAATCAACCGAGTCGAGAACCGAAGGCGGGCACACTGATGTTGCTCCAGTAATGAAGCCCAAGAAAACGATAAGCTTCAGTGGAGAATTGGGGAACGCTAATGCTGTAAGATGGAAATAATAGCTTCTCCGAATCAAAAAAGAGAGATCGTAACAGGTGATTCCATTTGAGAAACAATGTCGATTTTGAATTTCATAGAAGAGGTGGGATATGAAAAAAAACTAGGTTTACACACTAAAGAAATGCGTTAGAAAGGACAAAAAGATGGAAATTACTGACCTACCCCCTTAATCTACCATAGTTACATCGTCAACTATGTTCTAACAGTTTTAAAAGTTATGGAAGCTTACAAACACAAATAACCATTGGTATTTAATAACAGTTATAATTGTTATGAATTCTAAAAGAATAAGTGCTACAAATTGGCAGATATGTTGTAGTGGATGCAAGTGGGTATTTAATATAAAAGCAAACTTAGATGGGTCGATTGCTAGGATGAAGGAATGCTTAATTGCAAAACGTTATGCATAGGTATATGGAGTAGATTACTTTGAAACTTTTCCCTAGTAGAAAAGTTAACTTCTATTCTATTGTTCATTTCTTTGGCAGCAACGTATAGCAGGAAACTGCATCAACTCGATATAAAGAATGTATTTCGTCATGGTGATTTAGAAGGAGTATACATGATCTAACCCCTAGAATTTTTTGCACAAGGAAAAAAAGTTCTAGTATGTCGATTGAAGAAGACATTATTGGATTAAAGCAAAGTCCTAGAGCTTGATTTGGAAAATTCAGAAATGCAATGGAAATCGTTGGAATGGTGAAATGTAGATGCAATCATTCAGTGTTAAATTAAGAACTCTATGTCTGATATAATCCTACTGGTGGTTTATGTTGATGATACAGTGATCAAGGGTAATGATGAATTGAGTATTTCATATCTCGAAACTTTTATCTATGAGTAGTTTATATTTAAGATTTAGGAGATTTGAATTACTTCATAGGAGTTGAAATCGCAAGAAGTAATGATAGTATTTTTTTATGTCTCAATGAAAGCGTGTTCTTGATTTATTAGAAGAAACTAGAAACCTAGTAGTCAAGTCCAACAGCATACCTATTCCACCAAATAGTAATATTGTAGAGGATGGTGAATTGTTTAAAGATCCAGATAAGAAGGCTAGTTGGAAAGTTGAACTATCTGACTATTACACGATGTGACATTTCCTTTGTTGTCAACATAATAAGTTAGTTTATGTCGTCTCCTACAGTGTGTCACTGGAGCATATTGAAATAAATTTTGAGCTATCTTAAGGGAACTGTAACGTCCCGTATTCTACGCATCATAGGATCGTAGAATATTTATTTCTTTCACATACAAAGTCGTATGGTCATGTAACTTTGGGAGACGACTATTGGGGTCATTTCCCATGTTCATGATTTTTCCCGATTTTTAAATGACCATTTTACCCCTAGTCGGCACTGTTTTGGCCATAACTTTTGACTGGAAAGGAATTTTGACCTAAAACAACTTCCATTGGCTTCACATGATGGTTTACATTTCCGTAGAGTGGTCACACTAGCCAAACGGACTCACCATTTGGGAGATATGGCTGAAACAAGTTTCAGATGGTGAAAAACAGCTTAATTGGGCTTAACCGGGTGATTAACAACTAGGCCCAACGGGGGATTTCAGGATTAGGGTAAGAAGGAGGCTGAAATCAGTTAGAGAACGATTTTATTCTCATTTTCCCAGCCGCCACTTTCTTTTTTGCAACCCTAGCAATGGCCTCCAACACCCAAATCACCTTCTAATCACTTTCTAATCAAGTTTTGGCTTAATCTACATCAAATTAAGTAGAGGAAACACGAAAGTAAGGCTAAAGCTACTGTTAGACGTTAGAATTTACCCAAATCAGCGAGGTTTCAGTTCTGAGAATTTCATTTGTGGCCAAGGTGAGTGATTAGCATCGTTTTGACACTAATTACAGTTAATTAAGGATAATTAGTGAAAATTAGTGAATTTATACACTAATAAATTCTCGAAAAATGTCTATAAATTCGAAAACAATATTTTATGCCTCCGGTAGAAATTTGGTTTAATTTGATTAAGTTTTGTTAACCCTATGATTAGTTTTGCTTAAACATGGGTAAGGGAAATTATGGGGTTTTGGGTATATTTGATCCATTTTGACATGTAAATTCATTGTTTTGGTGTTTATGGTTAGTTTGTTATGTTGCTATGACTGTTTAAGATGATTTGTGATTGATTAGTATAGTTAGATTTGTCGAAAACATCGTCGAATGGCGTAAACAAGTTGCTGGAAAAAGTTGTAGAAAGTTGTGCAGGGTTCCGGATCGGATCAGATATGGGCTCGGATCGGATAGGAGACCTGGGCAAGGAACCCGACCCGAACTGGAGTCTGGCACAAAAGAGGCTTGGCGAAAAGGAAGGCCATGTTGGTTAAGCTGGGGATCGGATCGACTTAGGGACGAAGGGTTCGGATCGGACTTGACACTTTGGAGAACTGGCAAGAGGGAAGGCCACGCGGATCAGATGGCGAAGCAGGGATCGGATCGGAGCACGTGAAGAACGAGGGAGCAGATCGGAGCGGAAGCACGAACTGGAAGGGAGATGGCACCCGACCCGACCCGGAGGAGGACACCCGACCCGACCCGAAGGGGGACACCCGACCCGATGCGACGCTGTGGACCCGAACCAAACCGCTACAGGAGAAGACTACGAACCGACCCGAAGTAGAGGACCCGACCCGAACCGATGGCTAGAAGGAGAACCCGACCCGACCCAGTATTGACCAATAACCCGAGATGCAAAGGTAGTCCGATATGGGAAGTTAGAGCTCAGGATCCAGTTGGGAACCGACGAGTTCACTTCATGATTGGGCTTTGCTGCGGGATGTGTGCAAAGGGGCCGTCGATGCTTATGACTTTGGATCACTATGTATGGGAAGTATGTGAACGGATTCAGGGCTGAAATGGCCTAGGTACGACTAAAGGGCTATAAACCAATGAAGTGGTGTCATTTGTAAAGATTTGGTCATGACTCCATGTGGTAAGCTTGGTAGTAGCAGTAGTTGTACAAGTCGAACTCCGTCACTACTTCGATGGGTCTAGTGATTGACAGTGGTGGACATCGTATGCTTTACACACTGAGTGAGAGATGTGAGGATGGTTGCTATGGTTGATTTGTTTGCTATCATTATGACATGCACACCCCACCCCCGTATTCTTTACACTATTTATTATGGCAACTTAGAGTACTGTACGGTATATGGTACTAACTCTTTGGTTGCAGGTCCAGGTTCAGGTATGGTTTAGTATACATGTTATTGTTCTGTTTAGATGCTTATCGCTCATACCAGGCTTTATGTCTGACCCAGAGTTTTATGTCTCCTCTTATTACTCTGGGTGCTCACACGAGCAGACTAGAGACAGGTTAGCTGGTGATGCAAGGGTAGATGATCCGGAGACGAGCAGGAGGCTTCCACGTAATGTATATATAGTATTCTCCCTGTGTTGTTGAAGATCACTGCTTGGGCATTGGTGGTGCATCTTCTACTTTAGCTTTCTTTTGTTTAGAGACAGTAAATTTGAAAAGTTGTAATAAGCTATATTTGGATTTCCGCTGCTTTGATGTTGATGTTGGTTTTAGTTGTCAGCTTATACACTGTCTCACCTGTTTTATATCAAGTATGTTATTATTATTATATTTTACTCCATGCGCTGTGAGACATTCTACAGGTTTCTTGTTAGTTAATTCTCTTCTTTCCTTTCTTCTGACGACCGTCCTGTGCTAGTTGGGCATGTGTACAGCGCACTTTAGAAGGAAATGCAGGCTGGTGTGGGGCGGGCCGTCACACTTGGTGTCAGAGCTCTAGGTTGCGTAGTTAACCTAGGGAAGTTATTAGGGTGAGATAATATATGTATGCGAGAGAGCGTATTTGTGATTATTTTGGTTTTTTAAAGCTATATATATACTATTAGTAGTATAAGAATGAAGTCGTGCTGCACTAGCACCACTATGGGGTCGTTAATCGTTTCCTTTTTCAGATTGACGATGAGCCGATATGTTAGAGGTACCGGTAGAGGAGCTTCCAGTTCTTTCATATCTAGTGACCTGGTAGATAGGTTAGGATTGGGGCCCGAGATTGTCGATAGGCCTTTAGTAGTGACGAATCCGATTGGTGGTTCGACTAGCCTTAACATGATTTGTCGTAATGTGGTCTTATCGAGTCATGGATGCATGTTTGTTTGTGATTGCTTTGTTTTGGGCTTTACTGGGTTTGGCATTATTTTGGGAGTAGATTGGCTCCGAAGATACGGGGTGGTGGTAGACTGTGAGGGCTTTTTGGTGACAGCTTGAGCGGATGATGGGCGGAGGATAGTGTTTGGTGGTCTACCCAGTGAGGGGGTATTGGCTAGTTTTCTAAACTCCCTCGACATTCCGCATAGTGAGTTGTCAGGTTTGCCCGTGGTTGGCCAGTATCCGGATGTTTTCGAAGAAGTGACTGGGCTTCCACCACACCGAGAGATTGAGTTCCGTATTGATTTGGCGAAAGATGCCAGACCTATAGTGATGCCACTTCGTCATATGGCACCAAGGGAGCAGCGAGAGCTCGAGGTGCAAGTCAGCGATCTTTTGAAGAAAGGATTTATCAGAAGGAGCGTTCTGAATGGGGAGCACCAGTTGTGTTTGTTACCAAGGCGGATGATTCCCTTCGTTTGTGTGTAGACTACCGCAAGTTGAATAAAGTGACGAGGAAGAACAAGTATCCTCTACCGCGGATAGATGATTTGTTCGATCAGTTGAGTGGCGCGAGAGTATTTTCTCAATTGGATCTCGCGACAGGCTTTCATCAGCTTAGAGTGGAAGCTGAGAGTATGGCTAAAACGGCGTTTCTGACGCCGTCTGGATTCTATGAGTGGTTGGTCATGCCATTCGGGCTGACCAATGCCCCAGCATATTTTGTGGATCTTATGAATAGGGTATTCAGAGATCAGTTGAATAAGTTTGTCCTTGTGTTCGTTGATGATATTTTGGTCTATTCGAAGACAGAGGAAGAACACAAGGAACATTTAAGAATAGTGATGGAGGTGTTGAGAAAACACCAATTGAAAGCAAAGTCTTCTAAGTGTCACTTATGGAGGAGGGAAGTGAGGTTCTTGGGCCATATTGTATCAGAGAATGGGATTGCCGTGGACCCGGCGAAGGTGGCTACGGTACAGGATTGGCCTACGCCCAAGAATGCAACAGATGTAAGAAGTTTCTTGGGGTTAGCTGGATATTATCGTAAGTTTATCCAAGGTTTCTCCAAGATAGCAGCACCATTGACCCAGTTGACCAAGAAGAATCAAGCTTTTGTCTGGGATGAAAGGTGTGAGAATGCATTCAAGAGTCTAAAGGACAAGTTGACATGCGCACCAGTGCTAGTCATTCTTAAGGGGAATGAAGAGATGACGGTATACACAGATGCCTGTGGTACCGGACTGGGTGCTGTATTGATGCAAGGAGGTAGGGTTGTAGCTTATGCAAGTCGGCAATCGAAACCGCACGAGAGAAGATACCCTACCCATGATTTAGAATTGGCAGCGATTGTGTTCGCATTAAAGATGTGGAGACACTATCTCTTGGGAGAAAGATTTGAGCTGTTTACAGATCATAAGTCGTTGAAGTATCTCTTCTCTCAGAAAGATCTGAATCTCCATCAATAGAGATGGTTAGAGTTCTTAGCTTCCTATGATTTCGACATCGCATATACACCGGGAAAGGGCAATGCAGTGGCTGATGCATTGAGTAGGAGACATGCCAGTTTAGGGGCTATGTTTCTTAAATGGAAGCAACTGGAGTATATCGCGGGGTTTGATTTCAGACCAAAGTGTGAATTGAATCCAGAAATGTTAGCAAGTTCAACGGTCAGACCCACTTTGATTGAGCGGATCGGCTCTAGTCAGAGGGACTATCCTAACCTATTGGAAATCATCTCCAAGTTAGAGATGGGTATCTATGAGGAGATGAACAAGTATGGGCTTGATCGAGATGGATGGCTTAGAAAGAATGGAAAGCTTGTTGTACCCAATGTCAATGGATTGAGGGATGAAGTGCTTAGAGAGTGTCATCACTCAAAACTTACTATACACCCCGGTGGTAATATGATGTATTGAGACATAAAGCAGACCTACTACTGAGAAGGGATGAAAAGAGACATTGGGAGGTTTATATCCAAATGCATGAATTGCCAGCTAGTTAAAGCCGAGCAAAAGAAGCCTAGTGGGTTGTTGCAACCATTAGAGATTCCCGAATGGAAATGGGGTCAAGTCTCGATGGATTTCATCAATGGTTTACCAAAGACTAGATCGGGACATGATAACATTTGGGTAATCGTGGATCGATTGACTAAGAGTGCAAGATTCATACCAGTCAAATCGACCAGAACGGCAGCTAGGTTAGCAGAATTGTATATGATGTGGGTAGTGAGATTTCATGGGGTACCTAAAAGCATTGTGAGTGACCGAGACCCGTTGTTCACTAGTGGGTTTTGGAAGAGCTAACAAGATGCTCTAGGGTCAAAGTTACATCTCAGTACCGCATATCATCCTCAGACCGACGGTCAGACGGAGAGGGTGAATCGTATTTTGGAAGATCTCTTGAGAGCATGTATATTGGATTTTGGTGGATCATGAGATGACCATTTGCATCTAGTAGAGTTTGCATATAATAATAGCTACCAATCCAGTATCGGTATGGCTCCGTTTGAAGCTTTGTACGGAAGACCGTGCAACTCACCATCATGTTGGATAGAGATCGGCGAGAAGTTTATGCTTGGACCAGATGTGGTGAGGGAAACATCAGATAAAATAAAGATCATTCAACAACGAATGAAAGCTGCCCAAGATAGGTAGAAGAGTTATGCTGATAAGAGGAGAAGAGACTTAAAATTCTCTGTTGGTGACTTAATGTTTGTCAAGATTTCTCCGTTGAAGAGCGTAATACGATTTGACAGGAGAGGCAAGTTGGCACCAAGATTTGTTGGCCCATTACCTGTTCTTGAACCAGTCGGGAATTTGGCATATAGAATTTGTTGATACCGAAAATAGGTATAACAACCAAAATGGAATTTCTAAACACGTTACCTAATCGGAGGCGAGATGCTTAGAAAGCACGTCACCTTTTCAGAGGCGGGGCGTTAGAAAACCTTTAGAGTTGTGTGAGGCCATATCTAACATTCAAAAGCATCAAAATACCAAAATAAAGAAAGAAGACAAGAATTTTATAGTGGTTCGACTCTTATTCGAGCCTACGTCCACTTTGAAGATTGGATTTCATTAGTAGCCACAAGATTACAATATTTGCTCCATTATGCATTCATACAAGCTTCTTTGACATGCATTTATCTTTACAACCGATTGAAAGAATGGATGAAAGCTTGACGTATTTTATGCCAATCCCTCCATGAAAGCCATGGATAAAAGCTCCTTAGATGATCAAGAAGAAATGAAGTAGTGTGAAGAGTGCTTATGCTTGTTCCTCCATGAAAGCTATGCTCCACATGCTCCAATGCTCCATTGATTTGTGATCGATGATAGAGAAGAGATGTAGAAATGCTTGGAGAAATCCCGAAAGTAATTAGACAGCACCTCCTCGTAGTTCCCGAAAAAGTCCCCCGAAATAATGGAGGTAGCGTCCTATTTATAGGCGGAGAAATGGCTGAAATCTTGTATGCAGGGGCCTGGTCGGTATTTTCAGTATTTACGGAAATGCCACTGCCAGTTGTCACCAGTTGTTTCCAGCTGTCACGCCATCACAGGTTGCTTCTAGCGCTTTGGCCGACCAGGAGCTTCCGCCAGAAGAAAGGACGACCAGGAGGCTAAAGTGCGGAGCGGACCGACCAGGAATGACTAAAAGACTTTGAAGCTGGCTGGTGCGATCAGAGGCTAGCGCGCGAGCAAGTTTGAAACGACCAGCTTTCTTTAGCTTTTGGAGCGACCGGGTGGCTTCTGGATCTGGAGCGATCGGGTCAGCGTATAAAAGAGAGCGACCAGGTGCCTTTTGTCTCTAGGGCGACCATAAGGCTTTCCTCTTTTGGAGCGACCCGGAGGCTTTGGTTCTCAGAGTGACCAGGCGTTGGGCTCTACGACCGATCCCTCTTAATAATTATATGACCGACCCCTTCTTCAAAACACTTAAAACCGACCCACATTCACTTGGATCGATCAGATGGATAACATTTTGCCCCTCGAAGTTTCATAGTTTTTATAAAAAAAACTGTGGGCTTCGAAACATTAGTGGATCGATCTACTTCAATTAAGGGTAGGCTTTGGATGCAGTTCTCATGGGTCGGTTCTAGAATTAGCTCGAGGGGTCGGTTTTAAGTAGAGGTCGGTCTTTTCTCCAGTTTTGGAACGCATGAAAAAGCCAAATTTCTGGAAGACGACGAGACAATTCTCGAAATATGAAGAGACCAAATTAAACTTTATATAATTAATTTAACTCATCATTCTCTCCTTCACTTTTTCTTGGTCAGAATTTTCATTAATGGCGACTCTCTTCTTTTAAAACAAATTGCTTAATTTCTCGCTTACTTCTTCGCCGATTCAAGCTGTTGTTTCATTGTTTCAAGACCGTGCTTCTTCAACCCGAACCATTCTTCCAAATCTCAGGTATCTTTTGAGTTAGTTCATTTTCAATCGCGACAGCCTTCGTAAGTCTTTGTCGTTGATGTCATTTATCAATTGAGTGTGGTTTCACTTGAGTTACGCTAGATGATCTTTCGCTTGGGAGAATTTTGGATGGTCGATTCATCTTGGGATCGGGTTTGATCGATCCATCACTGGATTGATTGTGGTTGATCCACCATGGATCGGCCATGGCCGATCCGGAATCGAATTGGTTCAATTTTTGCCGATCCAAGGTTGAACCGGTTTCAGTCGTTCTTCCTTGATTTAGAGCCAGTTACACATTTTCATGCTCGAAAAACTTTATTTTGCAGGATGTCAGGAAGTTCTGATCAAGAGAGTTCAAGGAAACGTCAGTGCTTGGGAAAACAGCCCGTAGCTGAGCCCCATGCTTCTCCGGTCGAGGCATCTTCTGTTGATCTTCGGGCCATCATCAACAGGCCTCGCTTTTGTCCTGTTCCTCATACCTCTGAACTGGCTAACCGATTTGAAGGTTGGTGCCTTGATGGTTTGCACTTTGATCAGTTCAGCTTGGATATATATCCGTCAGATGATCGGTCAGTTCCAGAAGACTTGGACGTTTTCAGGACTCATTTTGCGGCGCAGCTTGACGAGACGAAGGCCTGGATGGAGAAGCACTTGGGAGACATTGAGCGGTACCACTCGCGCAAGTTTGGTGCGTGGAAGACTTTTTCTTGCGACCTCCAAAGGTTAAATCGGGAGAACCTGGAGCAGATCGCCTTGCTGGAGAAGGATAAGGCTGTGCTTATTCAGGTCTTAAAGTCCCATGACGACCTCATTGCTGAACTGTCGAGCTCCGCGGGCAGGGCAAGTCCAGGTGGTTCTCCTTCCGGTTCTCCTAAGTAATGGTACCGTTCTTCCTATCTTTTTGGCTTTTTGCTTAGTATGTTCATAACTTTAGACCGGTTGTATATGCGGGTGTCGGTCCCCGCTTTAACTCTTTAAGTCGCTGATGTCGGAACACCATGGTTATTGTACTTGCGTTTGTTGACTCTTCTTAGATGGAAGGGATGTGTTTATAGTATCTACTACCGCTCAGTTGACTAACTTGCTTAATCTGCCTGCTTTTATTTTGCCTTTCTGTGTTTGAATGTGACATGGCAGTGCTCTTGTGCTCTTGTATTCTGAACCTTGTCATTACTTTCTTCCGCTTGTCCTGGTTTGCATACCACATTTGCACATTTCACTTTACACACATGGCTTGTTTGCAGTGATCCTTTGGCATGTAAAGAATCAAGTAGTCACTTTTGCTATATGCCCCCGTACCAATGGGATATTTCAACTTTAATATATTGAAAATAGATTTGAGATTTGGATGTTTTTAAGTTGTAGTCAGAATTTAGGAAGCGCCTGTCATTGCATTGTGACATTTGGAGCTTTTTCATTCTTCGTACGTCCTTCGCATGTGTTATCCATAATCTCTTATCCTTTGCGTCCTAATTCGTTGGGTATTCGAGAAATGTTTGAATGCCTTTCAAAGGTTTTCCTTGTCAAAGACTCAGTAATATCGTAGTCAAGTTTTATCTGACTTTGATTTATTGACTGAGCACCCCTGGAGAAGACTCAGTTTATTATTCGACTGAGAATCCTCGGAGAGGGTTTGGGTTAAGAACTCGGTTATAACGCGATCAGATTTTGTCTGACTTTGGGTTATTTGACCGAGTACCCTTGGAGAAGACTCAGTTTATTATTCGACTGAGAATCCTCGAAGAGGATTTGGGTTAAGAAACTCGGTTATAACGCGATCAGATTTTTGTCTGACGTTGGGTTATTTGACCGAGCACCCCTGGAGAAGACTCAGTTTATTATTCGACTGAGAAGCCTCGGAGAGGGTTTGGGTTAAGAAACTCGGTTATAACGCGATCAGATTTTTGTCTGACTTTGGGTTATTTGACCGAGTACCCTTGGAGAAGACTCAGTTTATTATTCGACTGAGAATCCTCGGAGAGGGTTTGGGTTAAGAAACTCCGTTATAACGCGATCAGATTTTTTCCGACTTTGGATTATTTGACCGAGCACCCCTGGAGAAGACTCAGTTTATTATTCGACTGAGAATTCTCGAAGAGGGTTTGGGTTAAGAAACTCGGTTATAACGCGATCATATTTTGTCTGACTTTGGGTTATTTGACCGAGCACCCCTGGAGAAGACTCAGTTTATTATTCGACTGAGAATCCTCGGAGAGGGTTTGGGTTAAGAAACTCGGTTATAACGCGATCAGATTTTGTCTGACTTTGGGTTATTTGACCGAGCACCCCTGGAGAAGACTCAGTTTATTATTCGATTGAGAATCCTCGGAGAGGGTTTGGGTTAAGAAACTCGGTTATAACGCGATCAGATTTTGTCTGACTTTGGGTTATTTGACCGAGCACCCCTGGAGAAGACTCAGTTTATTATTCGACTGAGAATCCTCGGAGAGGGTTTGGGTTAAGATTGCGCCTGCTTTTGGACCATATTTCTTCAGTAAAGCTATGGCAAGTTTCATGCCGGAAAACAGGATGATGGAGGTATTGTGTCCTGTAACCATAGCAATGCATCTTTTGGATATATGATCAAAGGCATGCGAATATGAAGCTTTGACAGAGTCAGAAGTGTTGCTGGATTTATATTCATGTAATTTCATACAAAGTATTTACTATATTCATAAAAAAATACAAAAGTACATGAGTTAGAAAATCATTTGAAATAGCGACGAAGGTGATCACTGTTCCAGGCCCTTGGGAGTTCTACTCCATCTGTAGTTTTGAGCTTAAAGGTACCGTCGAGGAGCTTTTGGTCGATGACAAATGCACCTTCCCAATTGGGGCCAAAAACTCCTGTTGCGGTCATAATTTTCTTTAACACCAGGTCTCCTATTTCGAATGTTCTATGCCTGACCTTTTGATTGAAGTGTCGAGCAATTCTTCTCTGATGGGCGACCATTCTAAGTTCTGATTCAGTCTTTTTCTCCTCGAGTAAATCAAGAGCCTCAAGTTGCAGCTTTTCATTCTCTTCTTGGTTAAAATGAATTCTGCGGTGAGTTGGAACCTCTAACTCCACAGGTATCATTGCTTCTGAACCATATGCCAAGGAGAACGGAGTATGCCCAGTTGCAGTTTTATGAGTTGTACGAGAAGCCCATAGGGCAAGTGGCAATTCTTCAATCCAGTTGCCCTTAGCTTTCTCGAGATGCTTTTTAATGGTGGATTTCAGGATTTTGTTGACTGCCTCAACTTGCCCGTTGGCCTACGGGTGGGCAACTGCTGCAAAGCTTTTCTGAATATGATATTTGTTGCAGAAATCCTTGAATTCATCACTTTCGAATTGTGTGCCATTGTCGGTGATAATTTTCTGCGGAACCCCAAACCTGCATATGATATTTTTCAACACAAAGTTGATTACCTTCTTCGATGTGATAGTTGCCAATAGTTCAGCTTCAGCCCATTTGGTAAAGTAATCCACGGCCACTATAGCATATTTGAAGCTCGATTTTGCGGTAGGTAGTGCCCCAATCAAGTCTATGCCCCAGACAGCGAATGGCCAAGGACTCAACATCTATGTCAACTCAGTTGACGGAGCTCTTGGAATTTTTGCAAATTTCTGGCACCGGTCGCATTTCTTAGTGAATGTCATTGAGTCGAAGTTCACATCGGGCTAAAAATAACCATATCGAAGGACCTTTTTGGCAAGAGTCTGTCCACCAACATGACCTCCGCAATCTCCTTCATGTAGCTCCACCGAAATCGCTTTAGATTCCTCCTTTGTCACACACCGTAGTAATGGCGTTGAATATCCTCTCCTGTATAAATGACCGTCTTGGACGAGATATAGGCGAGACTTTCGGAGCAGTTTTCTGCGATCCTTTGGTTTCTCAGGAAGTGTTCCATGAAGTATATAGTTTTTTATAGGGGTCATCCACGAGTCGGGCTCGTTGGTTGCTTCCATAACCCAGTCTATATCGGATTCCTCAATGCTGGAACTAGATAATACTTCCACAGGAACTAGATCGAAGATTTGAGGATCTCCGGTGCTAGCCAGCTTTGATAAGGAATCTGCCTTCCAATTTTCTCTGCGGGGAATATGAGAGATAGAATAATATTCCAAGTTGTCGAGAAGTTCTTTGGCTTTAAGCAGATATGTCGGAAGCCTTCCCATCTTAGTCTGAAATTCACCTTTGATTTGAGAAACCATTAGCTGTGAATCACTGAATATTAGTAGACTTTTCAAGCTTAATTCTTTTGCAACCCGCAATCCTCCAAGTAACGCTTCATATTCGGCCTCGTTGTTGGTGATGGGAAATTCAAATCGCAGAGCACAACATACATATCGTCCTTCTGGGGTTTCGAATACTATCCCCGCCCCAGCACAATATTCATTCTTAGCACCATCGACAAAAAGTTTCCACCTAACGGCCAATTCGTTAGTTTCCTCCATTTCCTCTCCCCTGTCAGTGAATTCAGCGATAAAGTCGGCCAGAGCTTGCCCATTTATTGCTTTTCTGGGATAATAAGTGATATCATATTGGCTGAGTTCAATATTCCATTTCAGGAGTCTCCCTGAAGTTTTTGGACGGAACAACACCTGTTTTAAGGGTTGGTCGGTAAGGACTTTAATAGAGTGGGATTGGAAATAGGGTCTGAGCTTTTGTGATGCGATGAGCAAGGCATATGCAAGCTTTTATATCCTTGGATAATTCATCTCCGCCCCGGTAAACCTTTTGCTAATGTAGTATACTGGCCACTGCACTTTGTCTTCCTCCCTAACGAGTGCTGCGCTCAATGCATGGGATGACACTGCAAGGTACAAGAGCAAGCTTTCTCCATCCCTAGGCTTCGATAGCATCGGAGGGGATTCCATGTGCTTGATGAGATCTTCAAATGCTTGCTGGCATTCAGGAGTCCACTGGAAGCTTTTCTTTTCCTTTTTTAATGCATCAAATAGGGGAATGCACTTGTCCGTTGCCCTTGAGATGAAGCGGCTTAATGCTGCTACCTTGCCGTTTAAGCATTGGAGTTCTTTCTTAGTCCGTGGAGCTTGCATTTCCCGTAAAGCAATCACTTGTGCTGGGTTTGCTTCTATGCCCCGAGCATTTACCATGAAACCAAGAAACTTTCCTGATGCTACGCCGAACGAGCACTTAAGTGGATTGAGCTTCATGCCGTATCTCCTCAGGATTTGGAACATTTCATCAAGATCCTCTATATGATTCTTTGCTTCTTTGGATTTTACCAGCATGTCGTCAACATAAACCTCCATAGTCTTTCCAATTTGAGTTTTGAACATCGCGTTCACCAAGCGTTGGTAGGTGGCACCTGCATTTTTCAAACCAAACGACATTACCTTGTAACAATATAAACCACGATCAGTTATGAAACTGGTACTATCCTGGTCTGGCTCGTGCATCATAATCTGATTGTATCCAGAATATGCATCCATGAAAGACAATAGTTCATGCCCCGCCGTTGCATCAACAAGTTGATCAATTCGAGGTAGGGGGAAACTATCTTTTGGGCAAGCCTTATTCAAGTCAGAATAATCAACACACACTCGCCATTTGCCGTTTGATTTTTTCACAAGGACCGAATTGGACACCCAATTAGGGTAGGTGGATTCTCGAATGAAATTATTTGTCAATAGCCTATCCACTTCATCTTTCAAAGCTTCAGACCTTTCTGGGCCCTGTACCCGTCGTTTCTGCTTCACCGGGCGCACGTTGGGGTCAATATTCAGCTTATGCACTATTACGTCTGGAGGTATCCCGCACATATCTGAGTGATTCCAAGCGAAGACATCCAAATTTGCTTTCAGAAAACTAATCAATTTCTTTTGCAGCATAGGGTCCAATTGGGAGCCTATCTTTATTAGCTTATCTGTATCACTATCATGGATCTCTATGGAAATGGTAGCTTCAGCTGGTGCTACCTTTTCATCCCCTGCACTGATTTTTCGTGGGTCCATATCTTCCTGCATGTCGTTATATGTTCCAGCGCAGGGGATGGTCATTAATTGCTATAAAGGAGCTTCATGGATGCAGAGAGGAGTCTCCGCATCCTTCCGGATTTCGTATTTCCGAGCTTCAATCATCTTTGTCATATAGCATTCTCTTGATTCCTGAGGATCCCCTTTGATAACTCCCACCCCATTTGCGGTCGGGAACTTCATCATCAAGCACCAAGGAGCAAGAGCTATCCTAAAGTCGGCAAGTGCTGGCCTTCCCAAGAATGCATTGTACCCTGAAGGTGAGTCAATTATAACGAAAGATTGTATCATGGAGACTTGCCTTTCTCCCTCTCCTAGCTCTACAAGGAGATCAATCACACCTATTGGCTGAGTTGGTATGCCAGTGAACCCGTGTATTTTGTCTTTGCTAGCTCGCACATTATCCATGGATAGACCCATTTTAGAGAAAGTATTGTAAAACAAGATGTTCACGGATGCTCCGTTATCAATCAACACCTTCTTTACTATTGCTGGACCCAAGCCAATGGTGATCACCATTGGGTCAACAGTTGGAACCAACATTCCATCGGAATCCCGATCCCGGAAGATAACATCTTCGCAGGATGTTTTAGGCATTTTTCGACTAAGAGAATTATTGCAAACCTCAAAACCGTCTCTTTTTAGAGTGCTTCTTGGTTCATTAGTATACCTGATCATATCTTCCCAAGTATCCCCTGCAGGATGAGGTCCACCACTGATTATATTGATAACAGGTCGAGGAATATTCGCAGGTGCTCTTCTATCTTGACTTGGATGGACCTGCTGCCCCTGGACAGGCTCGGTATCTGATGAACGCTTTACATACTCCTAGAGACGATTTTGCCTTATCAATTCTTCAATCAAGTTTTTCGGGTGTCGACATTCATTAGTGTCGTGTCCCGGTCGATTGTGAAATCGACAGAACCTCCCTGAGTTTGCAGCTCTTCGGACACCTTTACTGGCTTTGGGCTCGGATAGCCCTCTGCATCCTTCGTTGCCATATATATATGCTCGATTGTATCATTCAACGGAGTAAAATCCGTTGGCTTGAAGAAACGCCGTTTCTTGGAGTCCTTATCATTTCTAGCATTATTACTGCTTCCTCTCTTTTGACCTTCCCCAAAATTTTCTTGACTATTCTTTTTGGGAGCTTCCTTTCTTTCCGGGACCACCTTAGGTTTGACATTGCCAGCGGAATAGATAGGATCATCTTCAAGACACATGTATTCCTCGGCTTTGTCATAAAATTTCTCTAGCGTCTCAGGTTTCTTTCTTTTTAGCCACCTTCCGAATTCAGACAGCTTATCAATGCCCCCCTTTAAGTCCATTAGAATTAGCCTTGGCTCTTGGGTCCCTACTTCTGCAGTAGCAGCATTAAAACGATTCAAGAAAGACCTTATCGTTTCACCAGGAGCTTGTTCTAGTTCATTGAGGGACATGATATCTCTGACCTTTGTTGTTTGGAGGCGGAACTGGTCTCGGAAGCATCTTGCCAATGTGGCAAAGTCATCAATAGATCGGGGAGGCAACCTTGTGAACCATAATGACGCAACCCCTTCCAGATACACCGGGACGTACAACCACTTAAGTTCGTCAGTTGCTTGTGCCCTATCCATGTGCTGATCATATCGAAACAAGAACACATTGGGGTCGCCTGTCCCGTTATAAGCTTGGATTGAAGGAGGTTTGAATTTGCGTGGGAAAGTTGTCTTTTTAATCCTTTCAGTGAGGGGGGTTTTGGATGGTGCGAATTCCCATTCAGCCTCACTATCGTTTCGAGATTGGCTTTCCTTCATAAGCTGTTGGACCATTTTCTTGAGGCGTTCCTTCTCAGGGAGGCTATCTGTGGGGCAGACACCTTTGTCTTGACCGGAGGCTTGCCTGAGCAAACCATCGCGGTTGAGACTTAGGGGCCTTGGTCTTTCTTGGTTGGAAAGTGCCCCTTTGGCAGAATTGGCCGCTTGATGAGAAGTGATCCCTGCAGTGCGGTTCCGATCAGCTTGCTTCGAAATCCCATGCTTTCCTTTATCTGGATCGGAGATTTCTTGAAAAGATTTTTCCCGATTTGGACTAGAAGAAGAAGAAACAGCATCCTCTGCATGAATGGGCTTAGAGGCCACCTTTGCCGTAGCGGCCTGAAGAGCAAAGAGAGAATCAAGTTTTGTCAACATGGCTTTGTTAGCTATCACTAGCTGTTGCGTCAATCCAGCGACAGCCTGATCAAGCTCGCCTCTTGTGACATTCACACCTCCATTAGATGTCTCTCCCACTTCAAATCGGTTAGCCACGGGGGTCTCATCCCGATTTTCTCCGTTAGAGATTCTAATTCTAGCTTCCTTATTTGCTTTTGGCGGCATTATTTCAGAAAGCAATTTGAACTTTGCAGAAAATCCGTCAGAAGGTCCAAATCGCAAGCTGGAGCGAGCTATTTTAAGGCTTAGCTTCAAGATCTCAAGATCTTTGTAGTATACTTGATGCCAGAAAGTAGATCTTGCCCCACGGTGGGCACCTAATTGCTGATACCGAAAATTGGTATAACAACCAAAATGGAATTTCTAAACACGTTACCTAATCGGAGGCGAGATGCTTAGAAAGCACGTCACCTTTTCAGAGGCGGGGCGTTAGAAAACCTTTAGAGTTGTGTGAGGCCATATCTAACATTCAAAAGCATCAAAATACCAAAATAAAGAAAGAAGACAAGAATTTTATAGTGGTTCGACTCTTATTCGAGCCTACGTCCACTTTGAAGATTGGATTTCATTAGTAGCCACAAGATTACAATATTTGCTCCATTATGCATTCATACAAGCTTCTTTGACATGCATTTATCTTTACAACCGATTGAAAGAATGGATGAAAGCTTGACGTATTTTATGCCAATCCCTCCATGAAAGCCATGGATAAAATCTCCTTAGATGATCAAGAAGAAATGAAGTAGTGTGAAGAGTGCTTATGCTTGTTCCTCCATGAAAGCTATGCTCTACATGCTCCAATGCTCCATTGATTTGTGATCGATGATAGAGAAGAGATGTAGAAATGCTTGGAGAAATCCCGAAAGTAATTAGACAGCACCTCCTCGTAGTTCCCGAAAAAGTCCCCCGAAATAATGGAGGTAGCGTCCTATTTATAGGCGGAGAAATGGCTGAAATCTTGTATGCAGGGGCCTGGTCGGTATTTTCAGTATTTACGGAAATGCCACTGCCAGTTGTCACCAGTTGTTTCCAGCTGTCACGCCATCACAGGTTGCTTCTAGCGCTTTGGCCGACCAGGAGCTTCCGCCAGAAGAAAGGACGACCAGGAGGCTAAAGTGCGGAGCGGACCGACCAGGAATGACTAAAAGACTTTGAAGCTGGCTGGTGCGATCAGAGGCTAGCGGGCGAGCAAGTTTGAAACGACCAGCTTTCTTTAGCTTTTGGAGCGACCAGGTGGCTTCTGGATCTGGAGCGATCGGGTCAGCGTATAAAAGAGAGCGACCAGGTGCCTTTTGTCTCTAGGGCGACCATAAGGCTTTCCTCTTTTGGAGCAACCCGGAGGCTTTGGTTCTCAGAGCGACCAGGCGTTGGGCTCTACGACCGATCCCTCTTAATAATTATATGACCGACCCCTTCTTCAAAACACTTAAAACCGACCCACATTCACTTGGATCGATCAGATGGATAACAGAATTGACTTACAAGAGAAGATGGCGGGAGTTCACAATGTATTTCATGTTTCCCAACTAAGGAAGTTCGTCCACGACTCAGATACGACTATTTCACCTGATCAGTTAGAGGTCTTCGAAGTAGAACCCGAGGCGGTTGGGAACCGCAAGCCGGCCCGTATTGTTGAGCACGACATGAAGCAACTTCGAAGGAAGGTGGTGAAGCTAGTCAAGGTTCAATGGAGCGAGGACGAGAATGATTGCACTTGGGAGACAGAGGAGAACATTAAGAAGACATACCCAGAACTCTTTGCCTGGTAAGGTTTTGACTTCGATTTAGTTTTCCGCATGCTAGGACAGGCTTGTTTGCTTGCTTTGCATGTTTGGTTGTTGTATGTGGCTGTTAGGCATGTGGGACCTTTTGTATGTTTTAGGCTAAGGAATTTCGGGGACGAAATTTCTTAAGGGGGGGGGGGGGGGAGAGTGTAACGACCCGTAATCTACGCATCATAGGATCGTAGAATATTTATTTCTTTCACATATGAAGTCGTATGGTCATGTAACTTTGGGAGACGACTATTGGGGTCATTTCCCATGTTCATGATTTTCCCGATTTTTAAATAACCATTTTACCCCTAATTGGCACTGTTTTGGCCATAACTTTTGACTGGAAAGGAATTTTGACCTGAAACCACTTCCATTAGCTCCGGATGATGGTTTACAATTCCGTAGAGTGGTCACATTAGCCAAACGGACTCACCGTTTGGGAGATATGGCTGAAACAAGTTTCAAATGGTGAAAAACAGCTTAATTGGGCTTAACCGGGTGATTAACAGCTAGGCCCAATGGGGGATTTCGGGATTAGGGTAAGGAGGAGGCTGAAATCAGTTAGAGAACGATTTTATTCTCATTTTCCCAGCCGCCACTTTCTTTCTTGCAACCCTAGCAATGGCCTCCAACACCCAAATCACCTTCTAATCACTTTCTAATCAAGTTTTGGCTTAATCTACATCAAATTAAGGAGAGGAAACACGTTAGCAAGGCTAGAGCTGCTGTTAGACGTTAGAATTTAGCCAAATCAACGAGGTTTCAGTTCTGAGAATTTCATTTGTGGCCAAGGTGAGTGATTAGCATCGTTTTGACACTAATTACAGTTAATTAAGGATAATTAGTGAAGATTAGCGAATTTATACATTAATAAATTCTGGAAAAATGTCTATAAATTCGAAAATAATATTTTATGCCTCTGGTAGAAATTTGGTTTAATTTGATTAAGTTTTGTTAACCCTATGATTAGTTTTGCTTAAACATGCTTAAGGGAAATTATGGGGTTTTGGGTATATTTGACCCATTTTGACATGTAAATTCATTGTTTTGGTGTTTGTGGTTAGTTTGTTATGTTGCTATGACTGTTTGGGATTATTTGTGATTGATTAGTATAGTTAGATTTGTCGAAAACGTCGTCGTATGGCGTAAACAAGTTGCTGGAAAAAGTTGCAGAAAGTTGTGCAGGGTTTCGGATCGGATCGGATATGGGCTTGGATCGGATAGGAGACCTGGGCAAGGAACCCGACCCGAACTGGAGTCTGGCACAAAATAGGCTTGGCGAAAAGGAAGGCCATGTTGGTTAAGCTGGGGATCGGATCGACTTAGGGACGAAGGGCTCGGATCGGAACTTGACACTTTGGAGAACTGGCAAGAGGGAAGGCCACGCGGATCAGATGGCGAAGGAGGGATCGGATCGGAGCACGTGAAGAACGAGGGAGCGGATCGGAGCGGAAGCATGAACTGGAAGGGAGATGGCACCCGACCCGACCCGGAGGAGGACACCCGACCCGACCTGAAGGGGGACACCCGACCCGAACCGATGCAACGCTGTGGACCCGAACCAAACCGCTATAGGAGAAGACTACGAACCGACCCGAAGTAGAGGACCCGACCCGAACCGATGGCTAGAAGGAGAAACCGACCCGACCCAGTATTGACCAATAACCCGAGATGCAAAGGTAGTCCAATAAGGGAAGTTAGAGCTCAGGATCCAGTTGGGAACTGACGAGTTCACTTCATGATTGGGCTTTGCTGCGGGACGTGTGCAAAGGGGCAGTCGATGCTTATGACTTTGGATCACTATGTATGGGAAGTATGTGAACGGATTCAGGGCTGAAATGGCCTAGGTACGATTAAAGGGCTATAAACCAATGAAGTGGGGTCATTTGTAAAGATTTGGTCATGACTCCATGTGGTAAGCTTGGTAGTAGCAGTAGTTGTACAAGTCGAACTCCGTCACTACTTCGATGGGTCTAGTGATTGATAGTGGTGGACATCGTATGCTTTACGCACCGAGTGAGAGATGTGAGGATCGTTGCTATGGTTGATTTGTTTGCTATCATTATGACATGCACACCCCACCCCCGTATTCTTTACACTATTTATTATGGCAACTTAGAGTACTGTACGGTATGTGGTACTAACTCTTTGGTTGCAGGTCCAGGTTCAGGTATGGTTTAGTATAGCTGTTATTGTTCTGTTTAGATGCTTATCGCTCATACCAGGCTTTATGTCTGACCCAAAGTTTTATGTCTCCTCTTATTACTCTGGGTGCTCACACGAGCAGACTAGAGACAGGTTAGCTGGTGATGCATGGGTAGATGATCCAGAGACGAGCAGGAGGCTTCCACGTAATGTATATATAGTATTCTCCCTGTGTTGTTGAAGATCACTGCTTGGGCATTGGTGGTGCATCTTCTACTTTAGCTTTCTTTTGTTTAGAGACAGTAAATTTGAAAAGTTGTAATAAGTTGTATTTGGATTTCCGCTGCTCTGATGTTGATGTTGGTTTTAGTTGTCAGCTTATACACTGTCTCACCTGTTTTATGTCAAGTATGTTATTATTATATTTTACTCCATGCGCTGTGAGACATTCTACAGGTTTCTTGTTAGTTAATTCTCTTCTTTCCTTTTTTCTGACGAACGTCCCGTGCTAGTTGGGCATGTGTACAGCGCACTTTCAAAGGAAATGCAGGCTGGTGCGGGGCGGGCCATCACAGGAACTGTTGGACAGGGAATTGTATATAAAATTCATGGACATGCACATGTCGATATGTGATGCAGATTGGGCAGAATCGAAAATAGAAAGAAAATCTACCTCTAGGTTCTCTGTGTTTTTAGGAGGTAATCTAATCCCCTGGAAGAGTAAGAAACTGAATATTGTTTCTCGGTCGAGTGTTAAATCTGAGTATAGAGCTATGGATAAAGAAATTTGTGAGGTAATGTGGATAGATCGTCTGATGTGTGAGGATAGGCTAGAAATCGCTAAACTAATAACTCTGTATTGTGATAATCAAGCTGCTCTACATATTGCATCTAACCCAGTATTTCATGAGGGAACGAATCACATAGAGATGGACTGTCACTTCCAAGGAAAAGATACAGCAACGACTGATTACTACGAGACATGTTAAGACTAAAGAACAATTAGCTGATATCTTCACTAAAGCGCCGAGTGATGCCAGGATTGGGTATTTGTGTGGCAAGTTGAACATGATCAATATCTATGCACCAACTTGAGTGGGAGTGTTGTAAGTAGAGATTTTGTATATGTGATATATATATATACAGTATGTGTGTAATCTTTTATGTGTACACTTTTTTTCTTGTGTTCTGCATGGTTGCTATTCGGCCCATCATTGTTTAGCTTATCATTGCCGGGTTATTGTTCGACTGTGTATATGAAGACAATGCTGAGGTGTATAATGATAATGAGAAAACTTTATCTCGTTTTATCAAATTAGTTTCTTCTTCAATTGTAACATGCATGAACTCCCATTTTCTCTAATCATTACTTGTTACACAGTTCCTGATTTTTCTACCATAAGTGATGTACATTTTTATGCAATCATCTCAGCATATCAACTTATGCAAACATTAGGCACACCATGCACATCCAACCATTCAATCTAAATGAGACAAACTTATACAATTACTTCAATCTAGAAAACATGAAACATCAATATTATATCATGTATAATCCTCATTCAATGATCTGAAAGTCACTTATTCAGGGAAATATATAATCTCTTATTCAGTAGGCTGACTTTTATTTATGCCAAAAGAATATTCTGTAGATTATAAATGTTATCATATCAACTCATAAATTATTGTATGCATATGGCTAGAGGTGTTGGGGTACCTCCTAACCCTTTTATTTTTCTGTACTAATTTCTTCATATAACTATAGGAGTTAGCTCAGAAAATCTAATAAGATCAAGTGGATCAACACATGAATCTTTCATTGCTCTACTCATCTTTTAAATAGACATAAACATAAGCATAATTCTACTTATTTATGCTTCTTATCTCTTTCCTTTCGAACCTTATCACACAATAATATCACTTAAATTTTCTAGTTAGCTTTATCCGGTCTATATAGGCCTTCATTCATAAAAATCAATAATACTTATTTATCACAAAAGCATATAAGTTGGGTTATCAACATTCCTATTTCATTTGCGCTATTTTCAGCTAAAATTATATATATATATATAAAGGCTGACTCAGTTGGGTCTTAATGCCACAAAAAATGAAAAATACTCACCAAAATTCTTTCTCCCTTTGATCCAATAGTTCTCTGGTTTTCTAGTTTACCCTTTATTTACTTCTACTGCTCCACTAAAATTTTGCATTTCAAACAAATATAAGAGTATTATTTTTCCTCCCTATAGCTATTCCTTACTGGTTTTTATATAACAACACATCATCTATTTTACCCGTAAACTAACTAATTCGATTCCCTAACATCCCTTCCTTTTTTTAGCATGCTCCTTTTTGTTTGTAGTAATAATTTATCAAGCTATTTGCACGACTATGTTATCAAGTGTAGCCTTTTATTTCTCTTGAGAAAATGTGCACACGACCATCATTTATGTATGGCTTATATTTGAAAATACAAAAAAGCTGCTAGACATTTTCTGATTATAATCAGGTCATAATAAGGAATAACCATTTATTTAAATAACTTCTGTTCCAACCCATATCATGTTTATCATACTTAATCCAAATTTTACATGTTGCACTCAACATCCAAATAAATATGTATATTTATTCCTAGGTTAACCATGCACAATTCATCTATTTATCATATACGTACACAAAGTGTTATTATTTATCTATTCAAACTATATATACAAGGAGATTTATGTGTGAATCAATATAATATGAAGTTATAAATTCAGGCCATCACATACACCCCCTCCATTTAAAAATTGTGTCCCATAATTTCCTCATACTTGCACCAAGTATTCAACCAAAATCAATCAGTATAAAATTGATCCTTACTACGCCAAGTCAATCACATGACTTGTTCTTATATGCCTATTTTTAAAATAAGGTCATATCATATGTTCAATTATCACTAAACATATTCATTCAAAGAAACCAACGTATTACTAATGAAACACTATTAAAACCCGTTTTTGATTTGAATCTAAGCTCCTTTGAACTTATATTCCTTCTTCTTAATTAGATATTTATTTGAACTTATAGTTCCACATCTTCTTATTTTTCAATTCCAAGTCCTATTTGTTTCAGCAAATACACTAATTATTTGGATATGTTCAAAATGCTATTACCTTTTGTATATGAAAATAAAAATATATAACTCTTTGTACTTATGCCAATAATTTTTAACTCATTTCATTTATACTGCCGGGTCATGATAGACCTGGTTATTTCTTTACAAATATCCAATGCAAGTATATTCAAATTACTATTTGGCATGCATTAATCCGACATCCTACTCCAAAAATATCAAAATTTCAAAATAAAAGAGCTTTAATCTAAGTTACATTGTCATGCAAAATCAGTAAGTATATATTAAGCTATACGCAACAAAACAGAGCCCCTTTTATTCAAAGTGTTTGCTCTAGAAGATAAGCCAAGGTTATGGCCTATTCTTAGGATTCTAAGCATTTATAATATAATTTGTACTTTTTTGGACATCCTTTATTTTATATAAATACGTCAGTTACAACAGTACTATTTGCCTTAGAAATAAGAACATACATTCTGCATGCTTCATTTCAATTGTCAGTAATACTTAATCCATGTAATAAAAGAAAGAAAGAATAATCGGAAAGTTTTTGTATATGGTATTATATCCATATCCAGCAGTACATTTTCATATATGGTATTATATCCATATCCAGTTGTACACTTCCGTGTGTAACAAAGCAATCATGTGCCCATTATTCAAGCCATTTACATTTATTTCTTGTATAATAAATAGAGGGCTCCTCTACACAATTTGTATCATCTTGTATTACAATTCTTCAATAATAAATTGCTCTTTCATCTTAATTCTACTATTCTATCATGGTATCAGAGCATCAATAAGGCTTAACAGCCATCGATTTATATTCATCGTTTGGTCATCATGGCCAATAATGTTGCTTTATCAACTTCTGACAATGCCATTGGAATGATTGAAAGCCTCACTGTTGTTGAAAAACTCACCAAAACTATAATTAGTCCTCAGTCACAACTAAATATAGTGCAATTGGACAAAAACAATTACTTTTTTGGAAACCTCAAATCGAGACTAAAATCCAAGGTTATGGCCTTGAGGGCTTCATCATGGGGACTTTATCAATTCCACCAAAATTCATTACTGATCAAGAGAATAAAATAGTCAGTAATGAAGAATACATGAAATACCACAGACAAGATCGTTTAATCAGTTCATGGCTATTATCCTGTATCAATCAAAGCTTATTACCACAAGTGATTGGCTGCAAAAGTGCTAATGAGATATGGACAACAATAGAAAAATCATTTAACAACCAGTCAGCTGCTAAATTCATGTTTTATAAAAGACAATTGCAAAATATAAAGGACAACATTACCATGAGAGAGTACTTGTGAAAAATTAAATATGTTTGTGACATGTTAGAAGCTACTAGCCACAAAGTGCAAGATTGACTATTCTAAATGGCTTAAGTGAATAATATAAGGCTGTAGAAGCCATAATTTCCTCACAAAAGGAATTCTCATCTCTTAATTATGTTCACTCTATTTTATTAGCACATGAAGCTAGGCTTGAAGGCAAGAAAGCTCAAGAAAGTGACTTCTCTATTAACTATGTTGTTAATAAAAATAATGAAAATAACAGAAATTAGATAAGTAATAATTACAGAAATGAGCAAACCTTTTAGAGGGGTAACCCCATCACTAGAGGCAGAGGTGGTAGAGGAAGAGGGCGTTGGAGTAACAACAACAACAAAATCGACCAAAGGGTCAAATATGTGAGAAGATTGGCCATACTGCTATCAAGTGCTATTTCAGATATAATTCAAACTACTCACAGGCCAAGCCAGCAACAATAGTCAAAGAAACACCAAAATTTAGCAAAAGGATAGGGAGATGCAAATAATCATACTGATAACACAAGGAATCACAATGAACAAGCCAAAGCTGATCATATTCAAGATGAATCATGGTACCCAGACTCAGGAGCTAGCCATCATATCACTAACAATCTGAACAACCTGAATCTTGGGAATAAAGAATATAAAAGTAATAAAATTGTAAAGACCCGAATTTTTGGTCTGTTAATTTTAAATATTTAATATGGAATTTAAATATTTAGTTGATAATATAAATTAATTTTTATATTGAGTAATCAATTTAATAATCGAAAATAATTTAATTTAGAATATATCGAATTATTGTAATTTGAAATATAATTGAAATCAAAGTTAAAAACTGAATCAGAATGATTCAAATGATAAGTAGGAATTTTATTTGATATATACGATAATAAGTAATAATTTATTTTCAAAGAATTTGTGGTTTTCGAATTTAAATTATATTATATTAATTTAATATGGTATATATGTTGAAATTTAATTTCAAAATATTTATTGTTGAGTTCATAATAGAGTTATTATATTGAAAAGTCTGTCGGTACACTAGAATAGCAGTTCGTGACTTATATTACTGGACTCTGAGATATTTGATTGTGGATAGGTTCGAAATCAAATCGACATCCATCTAAAAAGAATAAAAGTCGCTTTATATCGAATCGTATTAAATACGAGATCGAATCAAAGATCAAATCAGAATCTGTTTAAAATAAATAAAGATCTCTTTATTTCAAATCGGGTTAAATCAAAATCTAATCACATTAATATATTGTACTATACACAGGCAATTCCTTAATGCTGAAGGATATATCAGTATAAATTGCGTCCCCTTCCTTTTTGGCCATTTCATTGTTCACAGAACAATAAAAATGAAACCAAAGCTTTAACTTTAAATGGAAGCTGTCTAATTCGATTTCGAGTTCAAGTCGCTTCCCTCTAATCCTCTTACCCTCCTCATTTACTTGACTCAAAGCATTTTCTTTACTTTTATCGCAAATCGAACTCAATAAATGACTGCTGTCCTCTTCAATTTTTAAAATCAAAACAAATCCTCAAATCGTTTTGTTAAACTCGGATTGATCGACGCTCAACTGGTATTGTTCGAAGTAGTATGCTCGATAGTTTAAGTTACGTTCAGGGTTGCGGTCACTTCCAAATTAGGGCTTTGGCTCTATGGGTTCGCGAGGATGAAGACGATCCCGTGGAAAGGGGTGTCGCGATTGGTTTGGAGTTGAAGTTCAGTGGTGGGTTTGGGATGAGTCGCGATAGGTTTTGGCCATGTCTAGGAGGGGCAGAAATGAAGTACGATGGTCTTGCGATGGACGCAATATGGATTAGGATTCGCGATTGGAAAGTGGACGTCGAAGTTCATATTTTAAGGATTGGAGAAGATGAAATTCACACCTTCATTGTAGTGCGTTGGGGCTAGAGGTCTCGATCTGTCGGAGTATGAAAATGGTAAAATAAAGGAGGAGAGACGAGTGGCTCACGTCTGTTTGGGGGATTCGATTATTGGTAGTTTTCAAACCATGTCAAGGGGCGAGGGAAGGTCAAATAGGAATTGAATGGTGGTAGAATTGATGTGAGGAGGGGTTCAGTGCTTTAGGTGGTTTACTGGAAGTGGTGCGTATTGTTTTCAAAGAGCAGAAGTTTGAATTATTAACTGGGCAGTTGAGTAAGGATTAATTTGTCATTAGAAAAATTCGTTATGTTATATATAGCAATATGCCTAAGTTAATAACACTAAGATGGTAGTGAGTTAGAAGGTTAAGTATAGACAAGAAATTAATTGGCTTAAAAATAAAATGTGTAGACTAATTGTTTAAGTAAAGTAATGGTTTAACTTGGAATTGATTCACGTGTGGGTAATTGATTAAATTAAATTAGTACAATTAAATAACTGAAATTTAATTAATATTATTTTACATTGGAAAACAGACATATGGAGGAATCACTATGAAATGGGAATTATCATTGGATATTCGGCAAATAAAAACACGATAAGTAAATCTCACTCAATTTTATTTCGAATTATTTTATTCGTTAAAATAATTGTTTGATGGTTGTTTGGTTGCATTAAAATATTACTGTGGCTATTATAAATATATATTAGTTACTTAGGATTAGTGTTTGTGGCTTTTATATATATATATATATATATATATATATATATATATATATATATTGGTGGCTGGATTCCCGCAGTATCATTAGCGGATGCCCGCAGTATCATTAGCGGATGATTTCCCTATGTGCCCCCATAATATATATAGTGGATGACCTTCATACCGCGATAACCTGCCTCGAAGCAGGATGGGTATTATTTATGTGGCTAACATTTGCGGATGCAGGAAAACAGGTTGGAGGGATCCAACTGGATTCCTCAAAAATATTATCATTTGTTTGGTTTAATATATGTTATCTTATATAATGTGTTAGATAAACCCATGATTGGATAATTTGGTATTTTGGATGTTTGAAGTATCACTGGGCCTAAATAGTAATTTATAAAAATATCATAAAGAGGGTTTTGAGATTTAAAAAGGAAAATTCTATTTTTTCAAAAATAGAATTTGAATTTAGAATGGTGTAACAACACGGAAAATCTGAACCAGTTTGAAAATTTTAAATTGGCTATTTTGGTGGATTTTACATATTTAAAATAGATATTTTAAACAATAATGACAAAGAGTAGGTTTGAATCGGCGTTTGAAAATAAATTTAATTAATTTTAATTATAAACAAGGCCTGAAATGGCGTGGTAGTTTCAAAATTTGTATTCAAACTTTGAATGACTGTACCGGGTGCAAAACAAAATAGATTTTAGTGAAACCAAAAAATATTTAAATCTGTTAGTGAATATCTTTCTAACGAATCTGAAAAATCGAAGTTTCATAGCGGGAAGCAAAAGTTATGGCTAAATGAATTTTTTGAAAGGTCGCTATAGAGTTTATATATAGCCCATGAAAATGGCCATTTTGCAAACGACCTCAGAATTCGATGAAACCACTTTAATTGGTTCCGAGATGTCAAATTATTGCTAGGTTTCAAATTTCATAATTTCTGAAGCTAGTATGTGAGCGTGGCAAAGGAAAAATGTGTTTGGTTGATTTCTATTAAATTGGATCGACCAGAAAAGGGCCATTTTTCAAACGGTCTCAGAATTCGACGAAACTAGTTTTATTGGGACCGTATCATCAAAACATAGCTAGATTTATTTTTCGGGAATTTTTAGAATCAATATGTGGCCCCGGCAAATTGAAATGTACGTTCAAATCAAATATTGAATGTTTTATATTTTAATTTGAAGAAAAACTGACTGAAACAATCGAATTGGCCTACGAAACATATTCCATTGTGTCCGGGATTGGGGTAAAACACTAGGGACGACAGTCGTTGGGTTTGAATTGGTGTTCGTATGGGAAAATAAATATTTTTGAATTTAAAAAGAATATATATATATATATATATTAACAGCCAATCAGATTAGCCCGTCCATCGCGTTGACCAAACCCGCTACCCTCTCTCTCCAACGAACGACGGAATTTGTTCATTTCTTCCCTCCTTGATTTCTCTTCCATTTCTCAACGAAACCGAGCGCCCTTTGGGAGATTTTGAAGAGCTTCGAGTCCTCTTTAAATCCATACCTGGCACGCCTTGTTTCGTGTTGTGTGTGGGGGGGGGGGGGGGAGAATCACCTCCCCGAAGTAGCCATCTTCACGGTACCGCCAGGCCGATTCTGACCACCGAAGTGGGGCCCATCGCCAGGGCACGTGCGCCTCTCCAAGCCCTTCCACGTGGCAGTGGCCGATCATCGTATCAAGCAACGGATTCGAAGAAAAATCGAAACCCAGTTTTGAACAAAACTGAAAGTATGGCTGAAAGTAAATTAAACTATTCTATAGCACTTTAAAGCGCTACGGTTCTTGACTTCACTGTAAAAATCATATCTTTTTCATTTGTTAATGAAATTCAGTGAAACAAGAGATAGTGGACTTGTGTGGATGCCTTCTACATTCTAGAAGAGACCGCATATTTTTCTGAGCCTTCTGCTATTTTTGGTGGAGTGGAACCCAATGTGAGATTTCTGAATAATGAACAATATGGAAAACGACAATGTATAAATTATATAGTCGATGTATGAGTTATATAAGCGTTGTACACCTCATGTATAAGCATTGTATAAGTTGTACGTTCGATGTATAAGTTATTTATGTGTTGTAAAAATTACATATATGTTGAAATAGAAGTGAAATTTACTTATATATATATACGCCCCTCGTCCACAAACCATGGACGATATTTATTGGTTGTGATTGGTGTGAAAATTGGTTGATAGCGAATGGTTGATTAGAATTGTTTGTGGTTGTAATTGATTGATTGTGGTTGAAAAAATACCCGTTTATGGTTGAGAATTATTTGGTTGAAACCACATAGGATTAGTTTGTGGAAAAGAAAAATATATACATGCCGCCTGCGTGCGAACTAGATGCATGAAATCCCCATTGTCAAAAGTTGCGAGGCTTTAAGGTAGAGCGAGGAGCCGTACTAGGGACGGCCCAGGTTTTAACTACCCTGCCGTTATGCTGCCGAAATTTTGAATAATATTCACATGTTAGAATTATTTTCTTGTGTTGAAACTATATTTGTGTGTTGAATAGAAAACATTCATGTGTTGAATAAAAATTCATTCGTTGAATAGAAATTCATGTGTTGAATGGTATTCGTGTTTTAAATAAACTGTTTTAACAATAAAGATCACTTTTTTATTTTATAAACCGAACTATAGAAAACATTGTTGTGTTGAATAGAAATTCATTCGTTGAATAGAAATTCATGTGTTGGATGGTATTTGTGTTTTAAATAAACTGTTTTAACAATAAAAATCACATTTTTATTTTATATATACGAACTATAGAAAATATTCATGTGTTGAATAGAAATTCATTCGTTGAATAGAAATTCATGTGTTGAATGGTATTCGTGTTTGAAATAAATTGTTTTATAATAAAAATCATATTTTTATCATCTATATGAACTATACAAAATAGCCGTGTTTTGAAATAAATTGTTTTATAATAAAAATCATATTGTTATCATCTATATGGACTATGTAAAATAGTCGTGTTTTGAAATAAATTGTTTTTCAATAAAAATCACATTTTTACTATATACATGAATTGTTAAAAATAGTGAAGTGTCGAAATAAATGTCGGTTGGATAAAAATATCATTTTTATCAAATGTTTGAAAAGAAAATAGTTTTGAAATCGAAGAATCAGTTATATATATATATAAATATAATTGAAATATATCGAATAACGAAGCTACAGTTCGTGTTTTGAAACCGTGATTTCAAATGATTAGTGCGAGAGATCCGACCATTGGATTTTCCCGAAACCGAAACCGTTGGGCTCGCTTTGGAAATATCTTTCCAACGACACCCACTTTGTGAAGATCCGACGGTTGGATTGTCTGGAATGTTTAATTCAAATCTGAAGAAAAACAGCGCCAGAATCGATTATATATATATATATATATATATAATTAAATTAAATCGAATAACGACGCTGCAGTTCGTATTTTGAAATCGAAACTTCAAACGAGTGTACCGGGAGATCCAACCGTCGGGTTTCCCCAAAACTGAAACCGTTGGATTCGTTTTGAAAAGATCTTTCTAATGATATAAAATTTGTGAAGATCCAATGGTTAGATTTTCAGATATGTGTAAATCAAATCTGAAGAAAAACAGCGCCACGGCCGTGTTATGGCCTGAAGCGTCGTTTGAATAAATTGGCAATTTTTAAATAAATAAAAATAGCGATAAATCGTATTAAAATATTATAAACGATATGGAATGTGAAATTTAGAAACTAACTGAACGTTAGCTAAGTCGAAAGGTTTCCTGGGTTTTGATCTGATGTTGGTTTCGGCCTTCGGGGTTAATATTCGGGAAATCATTCTCTTACTAATTTACGGTTAGTGAATAACGAATTGGAATGAAGCGTATGTTGTGTTTGTGTAGCACTGTTTTATTATATACGCGAGTTGCTCAGAAAGACCTTATTCTAAATAACTGAATCAACTATAAGAAGTCGAAGATGAAGACGGTGGTTGAAGACTGGAGATCTGCACCTCGGTTGGATGACAACTGATGTCCTGATTGGGAGGCATTCCGAAATATGGATAACGAGTGGTGATCGTCCAGACGTACGTGGAGATCGATGGGTATGCGAGGTATATAGTGCCTCCGGTTTCATTCAGACCCAGAATGGACTTGCAAAAGGACGGTGTGTCTGACATTGGAATTCATTCTGTGTGATTGATAGCCATCGATTGCATGGTGTGAATTGCCTGTGTGGCATGCTAAGATGCAGTGATCAAGGCTTCTGTTGAAAAGCAAAGTCTTGTGATTGATGATCAAAGCACGGCCTGTGTGGCATAGCTTTGTGTATAACGTGAATTCGCGAGCCTCACACCCCGGTATGAACCAAAAACGGGAGAGGACCTCAGGGAGGGCATGCGTTTCCTTCTAGCTAGAGGTGGTGTCAGTGCTTGAACTGGCTGACATTTATATTATTTTCACCTGTGTGGTTGTTGCTATTGCGAGGCGCCTCGGTTATATCGGTCGATCCGGGACCGATGGAGTCATTCATTGGCTCATTTACGCCCCATAGGGCGGGGAAACGCATTGTTCAGGCATTTTAATCCACATCGGTGGACCGGCCCTGTCGCTCCAAAGGCTTGACTGAGTACTTGCCTAAGACACGGGCTAGAGCGTCTCGAAGTCGGTAAGGACTATCTTTTGCCTTGGTTCATGACGGAAATCCACTTTCCAAATATGACATGTGCGGTTTTGATTGTATACCCGTATATGGCGACATGATATATGGTACCCATGCCGTCTATGATTGATATTTATGATTGTTTTATAAAATTAGAAGCTAATTGGAAACGAGCTAAGACGGATGGTTTCGGGTATTGGTCTGATGTTGGTTTTGGCCTTCGTGGTTAATACTTAGGGAATCGTTCTCTTACTAATTTACAGTTGGAGTCTAATTAAGAATTAAATGACAAAACTTACATTTTAAGTGTTTTATTGGTATCAAGCATATTTTGGCCATTATAAGGTAAAACTCTATCCTCTAGTTTGCGTTGCATTGTGTGATAGGAAATGAGTCTTATAATGGCTTCATTTTTATAAAAAGCATTGCGATGTTTAAAAGATTTACTTGTTTTAAAAGCACTGGCAATCCAATAGAGAAAACCCGTTCCACGAAAGTGGCGTGGTCCTGTGATTGGCCATATTATAAAATGTGTTAAGTAGATTTCTCATACCAGTCCCATGACTGACTCGTAGTTTGTTTCACTTGCAAACTCGGGTGCCCCTCTTTCTACATGGGCAGCCTTGTATTCAGGTTTCAGCAGGCTCTTTCTGGATAGCTGGAGCTGAAGATGGATTTTATCATTTATCTCTTTTTATGCTGTTCAACTCCTATTGTACATATTATGTTTGTTTTCCGCTGTAGACATTTATGTATAGCTGAACTATATTTGTACTAAGTATGATCCTGTATACTGCGTAACTCTGATGATTATGTTTATTCAGTGTATTATTTGTACATTCTTTGGTGTATTTATTTAATTCTGTTCGGCTATTATCTGTTTATGTGTTACATTCCAAAGATTACCCCTGCCACCGTCAGTACCGGGTTTGGGGTCGTCACAAATGGGCTAAAGATATTTACTTGTTCTGAAAATAAATAAAACAAGTATTGCATTTATAAACAATGTTTATAAATTGAATAATACAGGAAATCGAAGTAAAATTTATAAATAGTGTTTATAAATAAAATGGAATGGTTTTCATTGAACAATGTAGAGAATTGAAATGAATTTATAAACAACGTTTATAAATAAAGTGGAAAAATTATCATTGGATAATTTGAATATTTAAATTCAAATGTGAATTTAAAAATAGAAATGGGGAAATCATTTTAAAGAAATAAACGATGGAATTTATTCTGATGTTCAGAATAAAAATTGAACTAAAATAAATCCGTAAGGATTTATGATTTGAATTCAATTAATTCGAATTTATTTAAATAGAAGTTAAATTGAATATGAAAATAAATTGGGTAATTTATATATAAGTTATTGTAAATAGAAATTTCCAAAATAAGATTTTGGTTTTAAATAGATTTCGGAATAGACTTGTATAAAAATATAAACAAGAAAATTTATAAATTGGTGTTTGTAAATACAATGAATTAATTATCAAGAGATAATTTGAAATATTAAATTCTAATATGAATTTAAAAGTATAATTGAAATCATTTCAAAAAAAAAAGGAAATAATAGTTTTTATTCCGAAATTTGGAATATAAAAGGGGTTGGGATTCAAATAGGTATTTGAAAGGAAAGCTTGTTTTAATTTTTAAACAAGAAAAATAATTTATAAACAATGATTATAAAAATAGGGAAATAAATTATCATTGGATAATTTAGAAGTTTAAATTGAAGAAATAATTTAAAAAGTGAAATTGGAAAACGTGTTGAAAATAGAATAATTGATTATATTTCAGAATTCAAAAATATAAGCTGAATTGAGAAAAATTCAATGGGTTTATAGTTGAAATTCGATTATATCGAATTTTATAAATAATTTATTTATAAAAGGAATTTGAAGTAAATATAGAGATCGATGTATAAATAAATATATTATCGAGTAAGGAAAAATCGGCAATTATAGATAATCGAAAATATTATGTTGAACTGAGAAAATTGGTTTGAAATATATTAAAAATATATTAGAAGGGAGTTGAATTTATTTTAAACAAAGTTTAAACGTTTATATATACATAATTAAAATGAACTTGCTGCAACGCGATAGTTCATAAATTGACGATTTGAACTTCAATTGAGTATATAGAACTCAAATTAAGTCGGAATTCTTTGAAACAAGAACTGTCAGGACCAATTAGATAATAATTTTCTAATGGAAGAGAAAATTCTGAATTCCATTGTATATATTTTGAGTTATGTCAAAATCAAATTTTTAGAAAAACAGCGCCATAACCATTTGAAAACCATAATGGTTTATTTAATTCTATAAAATGATTTTAAGCAAATAAAATCCGAATTTCTATTTAGAGAATCCCAGATCTGAGTTGTGAAATATATCTGAACTTAAGTAGAGTAATGGATTGATTTTTGAAACAAAAATCAGATTTTTAATTATTGAATGGAATTAACTAATTTGAATAATAATTAGTTAACGAGATTCTGAAGTGAAATTGGGCTTTTAATAAGTGAATTCGATTTGGGGAATTTATATTCGAATTCAAATATGAAAGTTGAAATGAAAATTGGATTCAATTGATTTATAAGCAAACTAAAATACATACGAACATGATATGTTCAAATAATAATTGAAATAGGCTAAGAAGCTAATTAAAGAATAAATGGGTGAAACTGAATTCAAACAATTGGATTGAGTTGAATTGAAAACAGGTGAACATGTGTTAAACAGGTATGGAATGAAGAGAATGAAGTTTATAAATCTAATGCACGACAATAAGGTACATGTTTAAATGAGGTTTTATGTGCTGAATCGGCAAGCCATTTGGCTTTTCGATTTTCTTTTTGAATGGAAAGGGCCTAGAGAGGCGGGTTGAGGTTTGAACTATCAACCAGTACAAAGGAGGTTATGGCGAAATTTTCTGCAAATTTAAGATGTGAGAATATTTTTAAGATAATTGGAAATCTATATATCAATATATGTTGAATTCGATAAGGAAATGAATTTAAAATGGAATATTATAAACAAAAAGGAAATCTATATTCTGGTAATAGAAAGAGAAATGTATATACGTTTTAAAAATGAATAATTGGCTTTATATGATGTGAATTATTCGAGGTAAGTAGTTTTGTCTGTTTTGAAGTTAAGAATGCTTTCAGTCAGGGTCTGAGAGGTAATTATACCCCAACTAGATTGATTTCATTACTAACTGATAAACAGCAAGATCCAGTCTTGAAGAGAAATGTTTGAATAAGAGTTAATTGAATGCAGTGTTTTGGGTTGTTGTAACGATGTTTTACACAACATTCGTTTTAACCCAAGTAAGTGGAAATTTAGAAATATAATAAATAAATATTTCCTTGTGTAGAAATGAATAGGCATGAAAGAGATAAGTAATTGGAATGTTTTCCAGTTACAAATAGAAGATATTTTCTACGTATAGAAAATAAAAGGAGGAGATATATGCAAACATTTTCCAAATAGCGAAAAGGGCCAAGATGATTGTTGAAAATATTTGGTTAACAAATATTGGTAATGAAATGAAGTAGCGATTTAATTAATGAATGAAATATTAATTTAGGGGCCCAGTGATTTGTTTGTTTCCTTAAATGGATGTTTGTTTTTCTTCGATAGTCAAATAACAGATTATCGAAGTATTTGCTAATAATCATTGTCAATATGGAGAGACCGGTTGGACTATTATCCGAGAAGCACTCCGTATTGGCAGTAGCGTTGCGAATCAGATTATATGAAGATAATCGAAGACGGAGTAAAGTGCAAGGACTTTTTCTATTAATAGAAATGGTGCCATCGATTTCGTTCAGTCCCAGAACGAACATATATGGACGATTGTCTGACAGAGTATTTCCAATGATCATATATGTTGGTCTGTGTAAATATATATGGTGGCAGAGAATTTATTCTCTTAGCATAATATCCAGAATATATTTGTGCAAATCAATTAGTGATTAACAGATCTGACAATGTGGCATTCAAAGTGATTGTGCTATCAAGGAATGATAAGTAATCGTAGCCTCAGGTCTCAACAACCGGGAAATGATAAAAATCGGGCATACAGCATGAATATGTGGGTCACTCTCATTAGGGTGTATAATCACCTATCTAGAGAAATTCCTTTTACTTCTTTAATCTATCATTGCTGTCCCTTTTCGGGAAACGGTTGCTGATCCCAACCGTTGGAGATATACGTTCGATAGACTCAAGCGAAATGAGTGGTCGGTCATGTGTGGGCCGGGTTGCAAGATGTTCTTGTTGAACCCAGTGTATTCCTCTCTAGAGATACACTATCGGAAGGTGGTTCCATACCTTGTAATGTTGGAAATCCAATCTCCAATAAGCGCCCTATGGTTTTTTTTGATTTTTTATTATATATAGAGCGTGAGATGCAAGCGTTCCGCTAGATTGTTATTTATTTGATTAGACATTATTATAATATCACTGGATTTTCGTATCAAAATTTTTTGGGTTATCGTAAGGTAAAAACCATCCGTGTTTATGTGTGGATCGGTCTTACGATTATCATTTCTTTCGAAAGGATTTTGAAAGTTAAACAAATGGTTGGAGTTTACTCACACCAATCCTATGACTGACCCAGGGTTTATTTTATTTTCCACTAAACTCTTGGGGTGCCCAAATTTGTTCGAGCCATCAAGTAGTCGGGATTTTTCAGATTCACTTGGAAGAGCTGGAAGCAGGAGGCTTCACCAGTTAGCTGTAGACTATCATATTTCCGCTGTGTACTATGTGGTAACTGGAAACATGTGTTTATAACTGTTCCAGGAATAAGTGTTGTGCTCTGATGATGGTATGCATATAAAGTTACTGATTTGTATTTCAAAAGTTATGTTATATAATATATTTTATTCGTTCCGCTGTGAGTTTGTGATCTTCGTTTTCTTCTATTCTAATATTTCTTTCCTTCTATTTCTCATCTTCTAACTTCTTTCTAATAATGATTCGTATTTCTGTGCAATTTGGGTTGGACGTGTGGTGTTATTAGTCAACTCAGATTGTGCGGATTTGCGGGCCGTTACAGTTGGTATCAGAGCTTAGGTTGAGCGAATACCTCGGCTTTAGTGGGGTTGCGCTCATTAGAGATAGGGTCAGTAGTACCCTAGAATGAGTTAAATGTATATATATGAGAGAGCGTATTTGTTAATTGATATAAAATTGTTTTATATTGTGTTGGCTAATCTGTTGAGTGGTTTATGAATTCTTATCGAATTGTGGGATGCCACAAAGTCGATAGGAATTTCTAAACGCTTGAACAGAAAAATCTGACATGATATTGTTTTAAAGTGGGTAAATGAAATAATTTTATCCAGATTTCTATTTTGATATAGAAAGAATATTTTTCTTAAATTATTATAATGGATGTGTTGATTGTTATTATTATAATCAAATAAGATTATAAAAATGAATGGTTATATATAACCAAACAAAATTTGTATATGATTAATATATACAAATGAGATGAACTAAAATTAAATTCAAACCAGAATTTGGAATTTTAAATTCTCGGAAGTTTGAAAATATCTTCTGAAGTATATTAGAACAATATAGCCTTTGTTTGAAGGATTCTAAATAAAATCATTTTGAAATGAATTTTTGAAGGTGATAAAGCACTGAACTCACTTTAGTGGCTGGGAAATAATTTTAATGATGATGGCCGCATCATCAGTGTTCATTTTCGAGTTTTTAAGTGATGGATAGCTACCATAGAAAAGTTTTTGAAGGAAATTTGTTTGAAAGAAAACAAGCTGGTTTGAAAATTCAAATGCTTTGAATTTGTGTTGACTTATAAATATAGGTAAATGCTTATATGATTTTAAAGGGTTTTGAAATAAAAACCTAGGTATTTGAATTCGGGAATTTAAATTTACTTAACCAAGTTAAATGGATCGAAGTGAATGAATTGATTAAAATTAATTTGAATGAAAACTGAATGGAATATGAATTGGATGTAAGATATCAATCATTCAGATTAAATAAATGTAAGCCTATATGATGTGGAATACGAATGAAAACAAAAATTTTGTAGGAATTAAACTTTGTTGAAACAAGAAGAGTTGAGTTCAACTAAATGAGTTTTGAAAAGTAAATGGGTTTGAAGCACTTTTCTACCTTAGTAATTTCGGGGATGGAATTCTTTTAAGGGGGGAAGAATGTAACAGCCCGGATTTTAGGTCTGTTAATTTTAAATATTTAATATGGATTTTAAATATTAAGTTGATAATATAAATTAATTTTTATATTGAGTTATTGATTTAATAATCGAATATAATTTAATTTAGAATATATCGAATTATTGTAATTCGAAATATAATTGAAATCGAAGTTAAAAACTGAATTAAAATGATTCAGATGATAAATAGGAATTTTATTTGACATATACGATAATAAGTAATAATTTATTTTCAAAGAATTTGTGGTTTTCGAATTTAAATTATATTATATTAATTTAATATGGTATATATGTTGAAATTTAATTTCAGAATATTTGCTGTTGAGTTCAGAATAGGGTTATTATATTGAAATGTCGGTCGGTACACTAGAATAACGGTTCGTGATTTAAATTACTGGACCGTGAGAAATTTGATTGTGGATAGGTTCGAAATCAAATCGATATCCATCTAAAAAGAATAAAAATCGCTTTATATCGAATCGTATTAAATACGAGATCAAATCGAAGATCAAATTAGAATCTGTTTAAAATTAAATAAAGATTTCTTTATTTCAAATCGGGTTAAATCAAAATCAAATCACATTAATATATGGTACCATACTCAGGCTATTCCTTAATGCTGAAGGATATATCAGTATAAAATCGCGACCCCTTCCTTTTTGGCCATTTCATTGTTCACAGAACAATAAAAATGAAACCAAAGCTTTAACTTTAAATGGAAGCTGTCTAATTCGATTTCAAGTTCAAGTCGCTCCCCTCTAATCCTCTTACCCTCCTCATTTACTTGACTCAAAGCATTTTCTTTACTTTTATCGCAAATCGAACTCAATAAATGACTGTTGTCCTCTTCAATTTTTAAAATCAAAACAAATCCTCAAATCGTTTTGTTAAACTCGGATTGATCAACGCTCAAATTCTGGTATTGTTCGAAGTAGTATGCTCGACAGTTCAAGTTGCGTTCAGGGTTGCAGTCACTTCCAAATTAGGGCTTTGACTCTATGGGTTCGCGAGGATGAAGACGATCCCGCAGAAAGGGGTGTCGTGATTGGTTTGGAGCTGAATTTCAGCGGTGGGTTTGGGATGAGTCGCGATAGGTTTTGGCCATGTCAAGGAGGGGAGAAATGAAGTACGATGGTCTTGCGATGGACGCAGTATGGATTAGGATTCTCGATTGGAAAGTGGACGTCGAAGTTCGTGTTTTAAGGATGGGAGAAGATGAAATTCGTACCTTCACTGTTGTGCGTTGGGGCTAGAGGTCTCGATCTGTCGGAGCGTGAAAATGGTAAAATAAGGGAGGAGAGACGAGTAGCTCACGACTGTTTGGGGGATTTGATTATTGGTCGTTTTCAAACTGTGTCAGGGGGCGAGGGAAGGTCAAATAGGAATTGGTTGGTGGCAGAAGTGATGTGAGGAGGGGTTTGGTGCTTTAAGTGGTTTACTGGAAGTGGTGCGTATTGTTTTCAAAGAGCAGAAGTTTTAATTATTAACTAGGCAGAAGATGTTGAGTAAGGGTTAGGGTAATGGATATTTTTATTTGTCATTAGAAAATTTCGTTATGTTATATATAGCAATATGCCTTAGTTAATAACACTAAAATGGTAGTGAGTTAGAAGGTTAAGTATAGACAAGAAATTAATTGGCTTAAAAATAAAATGTGTAGACTAATTCCTTAAGTAAAGTTAAGGTTTAATTTGGAATTGATTCACGCATGGGTAATTAATTAAATTAAATTAGTACAGTTAAATAACTGAAATTTAATTAATATTATTTTACACTGGAAAACAGACCATATAGAGGAATCACTATGAAATGGGAATTATCATTGGATATTCGGCAAATAAAAACACGGTGAGTAAATCTCACTCAATTTTATTTTGAATTATTTTATTCGTTAAAATAATTGTTTGATGGTTGTTTGGTTGCACTAAAATATTACTGTGACTATTATAAATATATATTAGTTATTTAGGATTGGTGTTTGTGGCTATATATATATATATATATATATATATATATATATATATATATTGGTGGTTGGATTCCCGCAGTATCATTAGTGGATGCCCGCGGTATCATTAGCGGATGATTTCCCTATGCGCCCCACAATATATATAGTGGATGACCTTCATACCATGATATCCTGCCTCGAAGTGGGATGGGTATTATTTATGTGATTAACGTTTGTGGATGCAGGAAAACAGGTTGGAGGGATCCAACTGGATTCCTCAAAAATATTATCATTTGTTTGGTTTAATATATGTTATCTTATATGATGTGTTAGAAAAACCCGTGATCTGATAATTTGGTATTTTGGTTGTTTGAAATATCACTGGGCCTAAATAGTAATTTATAAAAATATCGTAAAGAGGGTTTTGAGATTTAAAAATGAAAATTCTATTTTTTCAAAAATAGAATTTGAATTTAGAATGGGCTAAAGATATTTACTTGTTCTGAAAATAAATAAAACAAGTATTGCATTTATAAACAATGTTTATAAATAGAATAATACAGGAAATTAAAGTAAAATTTATAAACAGTGTTTATAAATAAAATGGAATGATTTTCACTGAATAATGCAGAGAATTAAAATCAATTTATAAACAGTGTTTATAAATAAAGTGGAAAAATTATCATTGGATAATTTGAATATTTAAATTCAAATGTGAATTTAAAAATAGAAATGGGGAAATCGTTTTAAAGAAATAAATGGTGGAATTTATTCTGATGTTCAGAATAAAAATTGAACTAAAATAAATCCGTAAGGATTTATGATTTGAATTCGATTAATTCAAATTTATTTAAGTAGATGTTAAATTGAATATGAAAATAAATTGGGTGTTATATATATAAGTTATTGTAAATAGAAATTTCCAAAATAAGTTTTGGTTTTGAATAGATTTCGAAATAGACTTGTTTAAAAATATAAAAAAGAAAATTTATAAATTGGTGTTTATAAATATAATGAATTAATTATCAAGAGATAATTTGAAATATTAAATTCAAATATGAATTTAAAAGTATAAATTGAAATCATTTCGGAAAAAAAGGAAATAATAGTTTTTATTCTGAAATCTGGAATATAAAAGGGGTTGAGTTTCAAATAGGCATTTGAAAAGGAAATCTTGTTTTAATTTTTAAACAAGAAAATTAATTTATAAACAATGTTTATAAAAATAGGGAAATAAATTATCATTGGATAATTTAGAAGTTTAAATTCAAGAAAGAATTAAAAAAGTGAAATTGGAAAACGTGTTGAAAATAGAATAATTGATTAGATTTCTGAATTCGAAATATAAGCTGAATTGAGAAAAATACAATGGGTTTATAGTTCAAATTAGATTATATCGAATTTTGTAAATAATTTATTTATAAAAGGAATTTGAAGTAAATATAGAAGATCGAAGTATAAATAAATATATTATCGAGTAAGGAAAAATCGACAATTATAAATAATCAAAAATATTATGTTGAACTGGGAAAATTGGTTTGAAATATATTAAAAATATATTATAAGGGAGTTGAATTTATTTTAAACGAAGTTTAAACGTTTATACATATATATATAATTAAAACGAACTTGCCGCAGTGCGGTAGTTCGTAAATTGGCGATTCGAACTTCAATTGAGTATATAGAACTCAAATTAAGTCAGAATTCTTTGAAACAAGAACCATCAGGAACAATTAGATAATAATTTTCTAATGGAAGAGAAAATTTTGAATTCTGTTGTATATATTTTGAGTTATGTCAAAATCAGATTTTCATGAAAACAGCGCCATAACCATTTAAAAACCATAATGGTTTATTTAATTCTATAAAAGGATTTTAAGCAAATAAAATCCGAATTTCTATTTGGAAAATCCTAGATTTGAGTTGTGAAATATATCTAAACTTAAGTAGAGTAATGGATTGATTTTTTAAACAAAAATCAGACTTTTATTTATTGAATTGAATTAACTAGTTTGAATAATAATTAGCTAACAAGATTTTGAAGTGAAATTGGGCTTTGAATAAGTGAATTCGTTTTGGGGAATTTATATTCGAATTCAAATATGAAAGTTGAAATGAAAATGGGATTCAATTGATTTTTAAGCAAACTAAAATACATATGAACATGATATGTTCAATTAACAATTGAAATAGGCTAACAAGCAAATTAAAGAATAAATGGGTGAAACTGAATTCAAACGATTGGATTGAGTTGAATTGAAAACAGGTGAACATGTGTTAAACAGGTATGGAATGAAGAGAATGAAGTTTATAAATTTAATGCCCGACAATAAGGTACATGTTTAAATTCCATATGAGGTTTTATGTGCCGAATCGGCAAGCCACTTGGCTTTTTGATTTTCTTTTTTAATGGAAAGGGCCTAAAGAGGCGGGTTGAGGTTTGAACTATCAACCGGTACAAAGGAGGTTATGGAGAAATTTTCCGAAAATTTAAGGAGTTAGAATATTTTTAAGATAATTTGATAATTTGATAATTAGAAATCTATATATCAAAATATATTGAATTCGATAAGGAAACGAATTTAAAATAGAATATTATAGACAAAAAGGAAATAGATAGTCTGGTAATAGAAAGAGAAATGTATATACATTTTAAAAATGAATAATTGGCTTTATATGATGTGAATCATTCGAGGTAAGTGGTTTTGTCCGTTTTGAAGTTAAGGATGTTTTCAGTCAAGGTTTGAGAGGTAATTTTGCCCCAACTTGATTGATTTCATTACTAACTGATAAACAGCAAGATCCAGTCTCGAGGAGAAATGTTTGAATAAGAGTTAGTTGAATGCAGCGTTTTGGGTTGTTGTAACGATGTTTTACACAACATTCGTTTTAACCCAAGTAAATGGGAATTCAGAAATATAATAAATAAATATTTCCTAAGTGTAGAAACAATCGGACGTGAAATAGATAAGTAACTTGAATGCTTTCCAGTTACAAATAGAAGATATTTTCTATGTATAGAAAATAAAAGGAGGAGATATATGGAAATGTTTTCCAAATAGCGAAAAGGGCCAAGATGATTATTGAAAATATTTTGTTAACAAATATTGGTGTAACAACCCGGAAATTCTGAGCCAATTTAAATTTTTTATTTCGGTAATTTTGAAGAATTTTGATTATTTAAAATGGATTATTTTAAATACTAACGATGAGAAATTTAATTTGAATAGAATTAGAACGTATGTATTTATTCGAATCGTCGTTGGAATATAAATTATTATTTATAATTATAAAAGGAATTGAAAATGGCGGGTAGTTCGATATTTCGATTTCAAAGTTCAAATGAATACTGGGTGCAAAATAAACCGGATTTTAGCGAAACCAAAAATATTAGAATCTAATTGAGAATATCTTTCCAATGAATCCGAAAAATTGAAATTTCATAGCGGGAATCAAAAGTTACGTCCAGTTGAAAATTCAGAATAGTCGCTATGGAATTCTTGCCCTTAAAAATGGATATTTTACAAACGACCTCGGTTTTCAACGAAACCACTTTTTTGGGATCCGTGATGCAAAATTATTGCTAGATTCCAAAATTCGTACTTTCTCGAATCAATATGTGAGCGTGGCGAAGGAAAATGCGTTTGACCAGTTTTAGTTGATTTTAATCGATTGGAAAATGGCCATTTTTCAAACGGTCTCGGAATTTGACGAAATTAGTTTTGTTAGGACCGTATCTTCGATACGAAGCTAGAAAATATTTTTTGGGAATTTTTAGAGATCGTATGTGGCCCCTGTAAATTGAAATGTGCGTTTAAATTCAATATATAGATTTATATTTTGATTTTGATGGAAACTGATCGAAACGGTCGAATCAACATACGATACATATCCCATTGTGTTCGGAATGGGGGTAATTAGCTATGGACGATAGTCGGTGAGTTCAATTTCGAGGTCGAAATAAAAATTGCTTTTTGAAATTAAATAAATAAAAAAATAAAAATCCCTTTCATCTCCTTAACACTTCAGCGCCCCCCCCCCCCAGTTCATTTCCATTTCAGTTGATAAAATAAAATAAAACAAAAAAGGGGGGAGACGCGATTGTGGATCGCGGAAGCCACCGCGACCGGCGCCCCTCCGGCAATGCAGCCGCGGCCTCCCCCCTCTTCTTCCTCCCCTCTCGCTCTTCCTCCTCCCCCTCTTCTTAATCGACCTGCGCACCCTATTTCCCCCAATACCCACGAACCCCTCCACCACCGCCGGAGTCAGACCACCGTGACCCCCTGTCGGCCTCGCCCTCCGCCTGCGCCACCTCAACGCGCCCCTTCGACCCCCTCCCTCCTCCCCGTTTACTTTAGGCCCTCTTTTATTTTTATTTATTTTTAATTTTTGCTTTTCCTTTTCCTTTGTTGTTTATTTTTTATATATGAAAAGTAAGTAATTAGTTTATTAGAAAAAATAGGGTTTTATATTATTTTTAAATGAAGGATTTGATTTTTAAAATGATAAAAGTTTGATTTTTAATGCTAAAAAGGTTGGATTTTTATAATAGCAAAGTGATGATCTTTTATAAAGAAAGTTGCGATTGTTAGTTTAGAAAAGTTTGAATCTTTATATGAAATGTTAGAATAAAAATAGGATTTTTACTATGTATGTATGAAGTTAAAAATATAATTTCTATAGAGTAACGATAAAAAAATATGATTTTTTTTATATTATAGAAAGAGTAAAAATATGATTTTTATATTATAGAAAGAATAAAAATATGATTTTTATATTATATAAAGAATAAAAATATTATTTTTATATTATAGAAAGAATAAAAATATGATTTTTATATTATAGAAAGAATAAAAATACGATTTTTATATTATATAGATAGTAAAGATTTGATCTTAATTATATGAGCACCGATATAAAAATAGAATTTTTATCTATATAGTAGCGGTGTAAAAATAGAAATTTTATCCAGATAGCGTAGTTATAATAATATGATTTTTATATAATAGAGAATATAAAAATGTGATTTTTATATATGTAGTGAACATGGACGACAAAAGTGACAAAAGGCGAGTGGCGAAGATTTCCTACATATGAAGAATTGCAGTGTATTGGTTTAGCTAGTCGGTGAGAACTTCTCACTTTAAATTTTGTTTTCTAGTTAAAATATATACTAGGATGCAGATGGTGCTTAGCAGCACCCGACACCCATCGTCCATAGACCATGGACGACTTGTATGCTTGTTTGATGTGTGGTGAAGTTTGTTTGTGATGTTGATGTGAAATGGATAATAAAACATTCATGTGTTGAAATAAATTAATTATCGTTAAAAATATAATTTTTAACGTGAATGTGAATAAATAAATATTCATTTACAAACCGGACGGTTTGTTTATGTACACCTATTTGAAAGACGTTGATTGGGACGATAAATTTTACACATCGCCCAACTGCATGAATAATATTCAGTGTTTGTGGATTGAAACCACACACAGGTGTTGGGATGATATTTGACGTACACTAATCCCGATTGTTTAGTGGTATGTCGATCGTTTGATTTTAATAGATTGGAAAATGGCCATTTTTCAAACCGTCTCAGAATTTGATGAAATTAGTTTTGTTAGGACCGTATCGTCGATACGAAGCTAGAAAATATTTTTTTGAAATTTTTAGAGTTTGTATGTGGCCCCTGTAAATTGAAATGTGCGTTCAAATTCAATATATAGATTTATATTTTGATTTTGACGGAAACTTACGGAAACGGTCGAATCAGCATACGATACATATCCCATTGTGTTCGGAATGGGGGTAATTAGCTATGGACGATAGTCGATGAGTTCAATTTCGAGGTCGAAATAAAAAGTTGCTTTTTGAAATTAAATAAATAAATAAAAATCCCTTTCATCTCCTTAACCCTTCAGCCCCCCTCCCGTTCATTTCGATTTCAGTTGATTAAAAAAAACAAAAAATGGGGAAGATGCGATTGTGGATCGCAGAAGCAACCGCGACCGGCGCCCCTCCGACGATGCAGCCGCGGCCTTCCCCCTCTTCTTCCTCCCCTCTCGCTCTTCCTCCTCCCCCTCTATTTAATCGACCTACGCCCCCCTATTTCCCCCAAAACCCACGAACCGCTCCACCATCGCCGGAGTCAGACCACCGGGACCCCCTGTCGGCCTCGCCCTCCGCCTGCGCCACCTTAGCGCGCCTCTTCGACCCGCTCCCTTCTCCCCGTTTACTATAAGCCCTCTTTTATTTTTATTTATTTTTAATTTTTTCTTTTCCTTCTCCTTTGTTGTTTATTTTTTTATATATGAAAAGTAATTAATTAGTTTATTAGGAAAAAATAGGGTTTTTATATTATTTTTAAATGAAGGATTTGATTTTTAAAATGATAAAAGTTTGATTTTTAATGCTAAAAAGGTTGGATTTTTATTATAGCAAAGTGATGATCTTTTATAAAGAAAGTTGCGATTGTTAGTTTAGAAAAGTTTGAATCTTTATATGAAATATTAGAATAAAAATAGGATTTTTATTATGTAAGTATGAAGTTAAAAATATAATTTCTATAGAGTAGCGATAATTAAAATATGATTTTTATATTATAGAAAGAGTATATGATTTTTATATTATAGAAAGAATAAAAATATGATATTTATATTATCGAAAGAATAAAAATATGATTTTTATATTATAGAAAGAATAAAAATACGATTTTTATATTATATAGGTAGTAAAGATTTGATCTTTATTATATGAGCACCAGTATAAAAATAGAATTTTTTTCTATATAGTAGCGGTATAAAAATAGAAATTTTATCCATATAGCGTGGTTATAAAAATATGATTATTATATAATAGAGAATATAAAAATGTTATTTTTATATATGTAGTGAACACGGACGACGAAAGTGACAAAAGGCAAGCGGCGAAGATTTCCTACATATGAAGAATTGCGGTGTATTGGTTTAGCTAGTCGGTGAGAACTTCTCACTTTAAATCTTGTTTTCTTGTTGAAATATATACTAGGATGCAAACGGTGCTTAGCAGCACCCGACACCCGTCGTCCACATACCATGGACGACTTATATGCTTGTTTGATGTGTTGTGAAGTTTGTTTGTGATGTTGATCTGAAATGATAATAAAACATTCACATGTTGAAATAAATTAATTATCGTTAAAAATATAATTTTTAACATGAATGTGAATAAATAAATATTCATTTACAAACCAGATGGTTTGTTTATGTACACCTATTTGAAGAACGTTGGTTAAGACGATAAATTTTACTCGTCGCCCAACTGCATGAATAATATTCAGTGTTTGTGGATTGAAACCCCACACGGGTGTTGGGATGATATTTGACGTACACTAATCCCATTTGTTTAGTGTATGTCTATCGTTTTGATTGACAGACTGTATGAGCGTTAATTATTTATGTTTAATGCTTATGCAGTTGTGTGGTGCACTTTGGATGATGGTTGATTATTTATCGTTGCTATTATATACATGTATTGTATGGAATCCATATAATTAACACTATATGGTAATTGATTTGGCCACATTCCAATTGGGAAAATAAAGAATATTATAAAATAAAGATTCATGTGTTCAATAGAATAAATAGTCATGTGTTGACGATGCTCATGTGTTGAGAATATTCATGTGTTGAAACTTATCATGTGTTGAGTAAAATGTTTTAACAATAAAAATTTACATCTTTATCATAATTTTATAAAATATATTAAATAACAAAATAGTCATGTGTTGACGATGCTCATGTGTGGAGAATATTCATGTATTGAAATGATTCATGTGTTGAACAAAATATTTTATACAATAGAATACACATTTTTATTGTAAGTGAGAATAAATAAATATTCATGTGCTGAATAAAGAATATAGATTCATGTGTTGAATAGAATAAATATTCATTTGTTGAATAGAATAACGAAGTTATTGAAATATATAAAGCCGTGTTGATTAGATATGCGCCATTTAGACGCGAACGATATTTATATCGATTATATTCGTTTTTATAATGAATATAGAAAAGAAAGTGGTTTCAAAATATAACGTTTTGAAAATATTATCATTTATATAGTAATGATGTGAAATATTCAATTTTGATTTGAAATTGAATATGAAGTTGAAATTGTTTTGAAGACGAATTTAAAACAAATTATAAAATACGTTTTAAAAGGAAATCGATGAAATATATATATATATATATTATATATAATGGCCTGAATAGAACGCACCGCGTCGTGGCAGTTCGCGAATTTCGACCATTGACTTCGAATTGACATTGCGGGAGTTTCGACCGTCGGATTCTCCTAAAACCGGAACCGTTGGGTTCGTACCGAAAGGAACTTTCCAATGAATATTATAAATTTGAAAACTGACCGTTGGATTTGGGATTATATCCAAATCAAATTTGGAAAAGGTCGCTGTAAGTGCAGTTCGACGACCGTTATTGGAAACCGACTGTACGGGCCTTGATAAAATTATTAAAAATATTAATAATTTGTGTAAAATCATAATATGTGAATTGGAAAGAACTGGGATGAAAAATTCCACATTTGAAAGGATAAAAATATATTTTTATCGAAATGAACTAGTTTTGAACTAGATTTGAAACGATTTTAAAATAAAGGGAAATTTCCAATACGTGAAATGGAATGGATTTGAATCGAAATTATCTTCGGAATATTTCGATGTTGGATTTCGTGATTATACAGATATGGTTGTGGAAATTTGAAAGATATATTTATATCATTATTTCCAATACGATATTTATTGGTTTTAGAATTTGATATTGAATATAAGTCGATATATTTTCTATTCAGAGCCTTGTATTTAATATCAAATGGGATTTTGGGTTCGCCGTGAATGGTGTCTTAAATAACACTGTTCTTGAACCCAGTTTAGAAAAGAATAAATCTTTTAATTAAGATTTAGTGAAATTGTCCAGTTAATTAGTATTTAAATGGAATTGAATTTGAATTGGTTTTTGGGGTTTATCGTTAGCGGTGTTTTGAATAACACCTGTTCTTTAACCCGATTAACAATAGAAAGTGATTTTGGGTTTATCGTGAATCGTGTTTTAGGTGACATTTGTTCTTTAACCCAATTAAAGATAGGATATTGATTAGTGGGAAGATTAAAACTAAGTGGAGTTTTAATGAATCGTTAATTAGGTTAAAGTGATCGAGAATGTAGTATCTCCAGTTTTGCTCCAAGCGATAGTTAAATCTTTAATTAGATTTGAATGTGAAATGGTAATTAATATTTATCGATAACACCGTGGTGTTAGATATGGAGTATTACTAGTTTTGCTCCATGGGATGAATAGGTTGGGATTGGGAAATAAAATAAATAATCACTTCGGTGTGGTTCACTAATCCCGACTAGTTTGGAAGACCTTAACACGGTTTGAAATGATATCCAAAGGAAGATTAAAGAATAAATTTAGAAGAAATTTTATCTTCGATAAAATTAATGGGAACCTTTCCCTAAGAATGTGCAAATTTGAATAAAAGAATATTCTGAATTGGAATGAGGCGTATGTTGGGTTTGTGTAACATTTGTTTATTATATACGCGGGTTCTTCGGAAAGGCCGGGTTTATACCCATTTTGAATAACCGATTCGACGACAAGTTGAATATGAAGACGGTGGTTGAAGGCCGGAAGTCTTCACATAGTTTGAGTGATTACTGATGATCTTGATTGGGCTGTACACCCAAGATGAGGGAATCAGTTGGTGATCGTCAAGACGTACTTGTTGATCGATGGATATGCGAGGAAAGTGCCTCCGGTTTCGTTCAGACCCAGAACAAACTTGTAAATGGACTGTGTGTCTGACATTGGATTTTATTCTGTGTTGATTGATCTCTATTAAATATACATCTGTTTGGCAGCAGAGAATTTATTCTCTTGCTTAACGCCTTTCTCTGAGATGTACGAGCTTAGAGGTTGTATATCGATGGACCTCAGTCGCATGGAGTGAATTGCCTGTGTGGCATGCCTAAGCGGCAGATGATCAAGGCTTCTGTTGAAAAGCAATGTCTTGTGGTTGATGATCAAAGCACGGCCTGTATGGCGCAGCTTTGTGAATTCGCGAGCCTCACACCGCGGTATGAGTCAAAAATGGGATACAGACCGTTGGGATAACACAACGTTTCTTTCTAGCTATGGGTGATGTCAGTGACCTACCAGCCCTGACATTTATATACTTTTTACCTGTGTGGTTGTTGGAATGCGAGGCGCCTCGAATATATGGTCGATAACTGGCACTATGTGAGCCGACGTACAGACCATTATATATAGGTCCTACAGGACTGGGAAACGTGTGTTCAGGAATAACTAATCCTCAAAAGTATGAGAGGACCGACCCAACCAATTCCAAGGATCGCTGTGTGTGGTCCTGAGACATTTGCTAGAGTGTCTCGAATGGAGAGGAGCTTGCCCCTTGCCTCGACTCATGATGGAATCCAATTTCCAATACGGATATTTCGGTTTTATTTGTAGAGCCTAGTACAGCGACATAGTGGTATGGGTCACTTATGCCCTCTATGATTTATACATTATGATTGAAGTTGTTTTCTTCACTTATAGTAATAATAAAATATGAAATTTCACGTACCAAGCATTTTTTGCTATTATAAGGTAAAAACCCTATCCTCCGGCTTGCGTTGCATTGTGTGATGGGACCGGAGTCTTATAATAGCTTCATTTTTCTTTATTTAGCATTGCGCTATTTGTTTTATGCACTGGTATTATTGGGAGGAAACCCGTTCCGTGTTATACGGCGTGGTCCCTTGATTTACCTAACTTTAAATAAAGATTAATAACTGTTTTAGTTCTCACACCAGTCACATGACTGACCTGGAGTTTATTGTTTTAGTCTAAACTCTGGGTGCCCTTATTTTCCGCACGGGCAGCTAGTAGTTTTGGTTTGCAGATTTATATTCACAGGAACCTGGTTTATAGCTGGAATGATATCCGGAAAGCTCTGTACCCGTATATCTCTTTCAATTGTGTATTGTATTATTCTTCCGCTGCTATGTATTTAAATGTAATTTAAATCTCTGATATTTTCTGATGTATTATATTGATTCATACTCTGTGATATTCTTGCATTCTGATGGAATTGTTGTAATAAGCAATGAAATGTTCTTCTGTTTGTGTTCCGATGTGTGTTGTTCTCAACGCAATCTGTTCTTTCCTTCACGGGGAAGCTCGGGTCATGCCAGAGTGGTATCAGAGCTTTGGTTTACTGAGCTCGAGAACAAGACACATTAGAACCATACAAAAGAATTCATCAGAAATCGAATTAGTAATATCCAATAAGAATGACTTGTTAGAGATCGGATCAGTTGTATCCTAGAGCGAGTGTGAAGAGTATATTTTTCAAATGAAAACAATATTGTTTTGAAAATTAAATTCAAGTATACGTATTTGAATATTTTATTTGTATTGAATTTGGACAATCCAATATACAAAGATTTTGCGTATACGCGTCATGAACGTATATTCGAGGTTTTAATATACTGGATAGATATAGAATCACACTCTAGTTGCCCGGGGATGATTCTGATAATGCTGCAGCGTTATCAGTATTTATTTTCGAGTTTCGAAAGTGAGATATCTATATATTTCCATTATACTGGTGCGAGAGCCAAAAATAGATAGGTTTATTGTTGTGATTTGGCATCAAAAACATGATTTTCTGTGTATATATCAAAATTATGAATTTGAAAAGCTAATCAACTAATTGATTGATCATTGTGTTGTTCGGTTATTGGTTTGATATTTTTAACCGTTTAGGCCAAATTGAACCGAATATTGAACTGAATTGAAAACTGTTTGAAATTGCATGCATATACATGTACTCACATTGAAAAGGTCATAGCAAGGAGGCTAGAGAAGAAGAATAAAATTGTTTTCCCGACAAATAGGTACATGTTTACAAATTTATTGGGTTTGGATGATTTTATGAGCCGACTGGCTAGCCGCTAGGCTGTTTCTTTTTCCTTTTGGATTGAAGAAGGCCATGGGAGGCTATATGAAATATCCCGAAGTCCCCGGTGCATGGGTGGTTATGGCGAAATTTTTCAAAAATTTAGGGTGTTAGCCAAATTTTTGAAAAATTTGAAAGGTTCTTAGAAACTGAAAAGTTGAAGAACTTAAGCCGTAAAGAAAATAATGGAAGTTGCGTTGAATAGTTAAATAACTTTCAGCTTTGTTCCTTTTCAGAGACGAAAAGTTTTAAGTGGGGGAGATTGTAACAACCCGGAAATTCTGAGCCAATTTAAAAAAATTTATTTCGACAATTTTGACGAATTTTGATTATTTAAAATGGATTATTTTAAATACTAATGACGAGAAATTTAATTTGAATAGAATTGGAACGTATATATTTTTCAGATCATCGTTGGAATATAAATTCTTATTTATAATTATAAAAGGAATTGAAAATGGCGCGGTAGTTTGATATTTCAATTTCAAAGTTCAAATGAATGTATCAGGTGCAAAATAAACCGGATTTTAGCAAAACCAAAAATATTAGAATATAATTGAGAATATCTTTCCAACGAATCCGAAAAATTGAAATTTCATAGCGGGAATCAAAAGTTACGTCCAGTTGAAAATTCAGAATAGTGCTATGGAATTCTGGCCCTTAAAAATGGAAATTTTGCAAACGACCTCGGTTTTCGACGAAACCACTTTTTTGGGATCCGTGATGCCAAATTATTGCTAGATTCCAAAATTCGTAATTTTTCGAATCAATATGTGAGCGTGGCGAAGGAAAACGCGTTTGACCAGTTTTAGTTGATTTTAATCGATTGGAAAATGGCCATTTTTCAAACTGTCTCAGAATTTGATGAAATTAGTTTTGTTAGGACCGTATCGTCGATACGAAGCTAGAAAATATTTTTTTGAAATTTTTAGAGTTTGTATGTGGCCCCTGTAAATTGAAATGTGCGTTCAAATTCAATATATAGATTTATATTTTGATTTTGACGGAAACTGATGGAAACGGTCGAATCAGCATACGATACATATCCCATTGTGTTCGGAATGGGTGTAATTAGCTATGGACGATAGTCGGTGAGTTCAATTTCGAGGTCGAAATAAAAAGTTGCTTTTTGAAATTAAATAAATAAATAATTAAAAATCCCTTTCATCTCCTTAACCCTTCAGCCCCCCCTCCCGTTCATTTCGATTTCAGTTGATTAAAAAAAACGAAAAATGGGGAAGATGCGATTGTGGATTGCAGAAGCAACCGCGACCGGCGCCCCTCCGACGATGCAGCCGCGGCCTTCCCCCTCTTCTTCCTCCCCTCTCGCTCTTCCTCCTCCCCCTCTTTTTAATCGACCTACGCCCCCCTATTTCCCCCAAAACCCACGAACCCCTCCACCATCGCCGGAGTCAGACCACCGAGACCCCATGCCGGCCTCGCCCTCCGCCTGCGCCACCTTAGCACGCCCCTTCGACCCACTCCCTTCTCCCCGTTTACTATAAGCCCTCTTTTATTTTTATTTATTTTTAATTTTTTCTTTTCCTTCTCCTTTGTTGTTTATTTTTTTATATATGAAAAGTAATTAATTAGTTTATTAGGAAAAAATAGGGTTTTTATATTATTTTTAAATGAAGGATTTGATTTTTAAAATGATAAAAGTTTGATTTTTAATGCTAAAAAGGTTGGATTTTTATTATAGCAAAGTGATGATCTTTTATAAAGAAAGTTGCGATTGTTAGTTTAGAAAAGTTTGAATCTTTATATGAAATGTTAGAATAAAAATAGGATTTTTATTATGTATGTATGAAGTTAAAAATATAATTTCTATAGAGTAACGATAAAAAAAATATGATTTTTATATTATAGAAAGAGTAAAAATATGATTTTTATATTATAGAAAGAATAAAAATATGATTTTTATATTATATAAAGAATAAAAATATTATTTTTATATTATAGAAAGAATAAAAATATGATTTTTATATTATAGAAAGAATAAAAATACGATTTTTATATTATATAGATAGTAAAGATTTGATCTTAATTATATGAGCACCGATATAAAAATAGAATTTTTATCTATATAGTAGCGGTGTAAAAATAGAAATTTTATCCAGATAGCGTAGTTATAATAATATGATTTTTATATAATAGAGAATATAAAAATGTGATTTTTATATATGTAGTGAACATGGACGACAAAAGTGACAAAAGGCGAGTGGCGAAGATTTCCTACATATGAAGAATTGCAGTGTATTGGTTTAGCTAGTCGGTGAGAACTTCTCACTTTAAATTTTGTTTTCTAGTTAAAATATATACTAGGATGCAGATGGTGCTTAGCAGCACCCGACACCCATCGTCCACAGACCATGGATGACTTGTATGCTTGTTTGATGTGTTGTGAAGTTTGTTTGTGATGTTGATGTGAAATGGATAATAAAACATTCATGTGTTGAAATAAATTAATTATCGTTAAAAATATAATTTTTAACGTGAATGTGAATAAATAAATATTCATTTACAAACCGGACGGTTTGTTTATGTACACCTATTTGAAAGACGTTGATTGGGACGATAAATTTTACACATTGCCCAACTACATGAATAATATTCAGTGTTTGTGGATTGAAACCCCACACGGGAGTTGGGATGATATTTGACGTACACTAATCCCGATTGTTTAGTGGTATGTCGATCGTTTGATTGACAGACTGTATGAGCGTTAATTATTTATATTTAATGCTTATGCAGTTGTGTGGTGCACTTTGGATGATGGTTGATTATTTATCGTTGCTATTATATACATGTGTTGTATGGAATCCATATAATTAACATTATATGGTATTTGATTGGGCCTCATTCCAATTGGGAAAATAAAGAATATTATAATTGAATAGAATAAATAGTCATGTGTTAACGATGCTTATGTGTTGAGAATATTCATGTATTGAAACTTATCATGTGTTGAGTAAAATATTTAAACAATAAAAATTTACATCTTTATCATAATTTTATAAAATATATTAAATAACAAAATAGTCATGGGTTGACGATGCTCATGTGTTGAGAATATTCATGTGTTGAAATGATTCATGTGTTGAACAAAATATTTCATACAATAGAATACACATTTTTATTGTAAGTGAGAATAAATAAATATTCATGTGCTGAATAAAGAATATAGATTCATGTGTTGAATAGAATAAATATTCATTTGTTGAATAGAATAACGAAGTTATTGAAATATATACGTGTTAATTAGATATGAGCCATTTAGACGCGAATGATGTTTATATCGATTATATTCGTTTTTATAATGAATATAGAAAAGAAAGTGGTTTCAAAATATAACATTTTGAAAATATTATCATTTATATAGTAATGATGTGAAATATTCAATTTTGATTTGAAATTGAACATGAAGTTGAAATTGTTTTGAAGACGAATTTAAAATGAATTATAAAATACGTTTTAAAAGGAAATCGATGAAATATAATATATATATATATATATATATATATATTATACATATAATGGCCTGAATAGAACGCGCTGCGCCGCGGCAATTCGCGAATTTCGACCATTGACTTCGAATTGACGTTGTGGGAGATCCGACCGTCGGATTCTCCTAAAACCGGAACCATTGGGTTCGTATCGAAAAGAGCTTTCCAATGAATATTAGAAATTTGAAATCTGACGGTTGGATTTGGGATTATGTCCAAATCAAATTTGGAAAAGGTCGCTGTAAGTGTAGTTCAATGACCATTATTGGAAACCGACTGTACGAGCCTTGATAAAATTATTAAAAATATTAATAATTTGTGTAAAATCATGATATGTGAATTGGAAAGAACTGGGATGAAAAATTCCACATTTGAAAGGATAAAAATATATTTTTATCGAAATGAACTAGTTTTGAACTAGATTTGAAATGGTTTTAAAATAACCAGAAATTTCCAATACGTGAATTGGAATGGATTTGAATTGAAATTATCTTCGGAATATTTCGATGTTGGATTTCATGATTATACAGATGTGGTTGTGGAAATTTGAAAGATATATTTATACCGTTATTTCCAATATGATATTTGTTGGTTTCAGAATTTGATATTGAATATAAGCCGATATATTTTCTATTCGGAGCCTTGTATTTAATATTAAATGAGATTTTGGGTTCGTTGTGAATGGTGTCTTAAGTAACACTGTTCTTGAACCCAGTTTAGAAAATAATAAATCTTTTAATTAAGATTTAGTGAAATTGTCCAGTTAATTAGTATTTAATTGGAATTGAATTTGAATTGGTTTTTGGGGTTTATCGTGAGCGGTGTTTAGAATAACACCTGTTCTTTAACCTGATTAGCAATAGAAAGTGATTTTGGGTTTATCGTGAATCGTGTTTTAGGTGACATTGGTTCTTTAACCCAGTTAAAGACAGGATATTGATTCGTGGGAAGATTAAAACTAAGTGGAGTTTTGATGAATCGTTAATTAGGTTAAAGTGATCGAGAATGGAGTATCACCAGTTTTTCTCCAAGCGATAGTTAAATCTTTAATTAGATTTGAACGTGAAATGGTAATTAATATTTACCGATAACACTGTTGTGTTAGATATGGAGTATTACTAGTTTTACTCCATGGGATTAATATGTTAGGATTGGGAAATAGAATAAATAATTACTTCGGTGTGGTTCGCTAATCCCGACTAGTTTGGAAGACCTTAACACGGTTTGAAATGACATCCAAAGGAAGATTAAAGAATAAATTTAGAAAAATTTATCTTCGATAAAATTAATGGGAACCTTTCCCTACGAATGTGCAAATTTGAATAAAAGAATATTCTGAATTGGAATGAGGCATATGTTGAGTTTGTGTAACATTTGTTTATTATATACGCGGGTTATTCGGAAAGGCCGGGTTTATACCCATTCTGAATAACCGATTCGACGACAAGTCGAAGATGAAGACGGTGGTTGAAGTCCGGAAGTCTTCACATCATTTGGGTGATTACTAATGATCTTGATTGGGATGTACACCCAAGATGAGGGAATCAGTTGGTGATCGTCCAGACGTACTTGGAGATCGATGGATATGCGAGGAAAGTGCCTCCGGTTTCGTTCAGACCTAGAACGAACTTGTAAATGGACTGTGTGTCTGATATTGGATTTTATTCTGTGTTGATTGATCTTTATTAAATATACATCTGTTTGGCGGCGGAGAATTTATTCTCTTGCTTAACGCCCTTCTCTGAGACGTACGAGCTCAGACGTTGTATATCGACGGACATCAGTTGCATGGAGTGAATTGCCTGTGTGGCATGCCTAAGTGGCAGATGATCAAGGCTTCTGTTGAAAAGAAAAGTCTTGTGGTTGATGATCAAAGCATGGCCTGTGTGGCGCAGCTTTGTGTATAACGTGAATTCGCGAGCCTCACACCTCAATATGAGTCAAAAACGGGATATGGACCGTTGGGAGAACACGACGTTTCTTTCTAGCTATGGGTGATGTCAGTGACCTACCAGCCCTGACATTTATACACTTTTTACCTGTGTGGTTGTTGGAATGCGAGGCACTTCGAATATATGGTCGATAACTGGCACTATGTGAGCCGACGTACAGAACATTATATATAGGTCCTATAGGACCAGGAAACATGTGTTTAGGAATAACTAATCCTCAAAAGTAAGAGAGGACCGACCCAATCGATTCCAAGGATCGCTGTGTGTGGTCCTGAGACATTTGCTAGAGTGTCTCGAACGGAGAGGAGCTTGCCCCTTGCCTCGACTCATGATGGAATCCAATTTCCGAAACGTGATATTTCTGTTTTGTTTGTTGAGCCTAGTACGCCGACATAGTGGTATGGGACACTTATGCTGTCTATGATTTATACATTATGACTGAAGTTGTTTTCTTCACTTATAGTAATAATAAAATATGAAATTTCACGTACCAAGCATTTTTGGCTATTGTAAGGTAAAAACCCTATCCTCCGGCTTGCGTTGCATTGTGTGATAGGACCTGGTTCTTATAATAGCTTCATTTTTCTTTATTTAGCATTGCGTTGTTTGTTTTATGCACTGGTATTCTTGGGAGAAAACCCCTTCCGTGTTATACGGCTTGGTCCCTTGATTTACCTAACTTTAAAATAAAGATTAATAACTGTTTTAGTTCTCACACCTGTCACATGACTGATCTGGACCTGGAGTTTATTATTTTAACCTAAACTCTGGGTGCCCTTATTTTCCACACGGGTAGCTAGTAGTTTTGGTTTGCAGATTTATATTCACAGGAACCTGGTTTACAGCTGGAATGATATCCGGTAAGCTCTGTATCCGTATGTCTCTTTCAGTTGCGTATTGTATTATTTTTCCGTTGCTATGTATTTAAATGGAATTTAAATATCTAATATTTTTCTGATGTATTATATTGATTCATACCCTGTGATATTCTTGCATTCTGATGGAATTGTAGTAATAAGCAATGAAATGTTCTTCTGTTTGTGTTCTGATATGTGTTGTTCTCAACGCAATCCGTGCTTTCCTTCGCGGGGAAGTTCGGGTCGTGTCAATTGGTAAAGAAATGAATAAGTGATTTAATTAATGAATAAAATATTAATTAAGGGGCCCAGTAATTTATTTGTTGCCTTGAATGGATGATTGTTTTTCTTTGATAGTTAAATAACCGACTATCGAAATATTTGCCAATAATCGTTGTCAATATGGAGAGACCGGTTGGATTATTATCCGAGAACCACTAGGTATTGGCAGTAGCGTTGCGAATCAGATTATATGAAGATAATCGAAGACAGAGTAAAGTGCAAGGACTTTTTCTATCAATTGAAATAGTGCCTTCGGTTTCGTTCAATCCCAGAATGAACGTATGTGGATGAATGTCTGACAGAGTATTTCCAATGATCATATATGTTAATCTGTGTAAATATATATGGTGGCGGAGAATTTATTCTCTTAGCATAATATCCAGAATATATTTGTGCAAATCAATTAGTGATTAACGGATCTGACAATGTGGCATTCAAAGTGATTGTGATATCAAGGAATGATAAGTAATCGTAGCCTCAGGCCTCAACAATTGGGAAATAACAAAAATTGGGCAGGCATCATGGCTATGTGGGTCGCTCCCATTAGGGTGTATAATCACCTATCTAGAGAAATTCCTTTTACTTCTTTAATCTATCGATGCTGTCCATTTTCGGGAAACGGTTGCTGATCCCAACCGTTGGTGATATACATTCGATAGACTCAAGCAAAATGAGTGGTCGGTCATGTGTAGGCCGGGTTGCAGGATGTTCTTGTCGAACCCAGTGTATTCCTCTCTAGGGATACACTATCAGAAGGTGGTTCCATACCTTATCATGTTGGAAATCCAATCTCCAATAAGCGCCCTGCGGTTTTCTTGATTTTTTATTATATATGGAGCGTGAGATGCAAGCGTTCCGCTAGATTGTTATTTATTTGATTAGACATTATTATAATACCATTGGATTTTCGTATTAAAGTTCTTTGGGTTATCGTAAGGTAAAAACCATCCGTGTTTATGTGTGGATCGGTCTTACGATTATCATTTGTTTCGAAAGGATTTTGAAAGTTAAACAAATGGCTGGAGTTTACTCACACCAGTCCCATGACTAACCAAGAGTTTATTTTGTTTTTGTTTTCCCCAAACTCTTGGGTGCCCAAATTTGTACGGGCAGTCAAGTAGTCAGGATTTTCCAGATTCACTTGGAAGAGCTGGAAGCAGGAGGCTTCACCAGTTAGCTGTAAACTATCATATGTACGATGCGTACTATGTGGTAAGTGGAAACCAGTGTTTATAACTGTTCCAGGAATAACTGTTGTGCTCTGATGATGGTATGTATATAAAGTTACTGATTTGTATTTCAAAAGTTATGTTATATAATATATTTTATTCATTCCGCTGTGAGTTTGTGATCTTCGTTTTCTTCTATTCTAATATTTCTTTCCTTCTATTTCTCATCCTCTAAATTCTTTCTAATAATGATTCGTATTTCTGTGCAATTTGGGTTGGACGTGTGGTGTTATTAGTCAACTCAGATAGTGCGGATTTGCGGGTCGTTACAAAAACTATAAGCCTAGGCAATGGAACGTGTGTTAAAATCTCTCATACTGGCACTGGTAGTATCATTTGCAATAGGCAGTTATTTTTGCATAATTTACTAAGAGTAACCACTATTAAGAAAACCCTAATTAGTGTGTCTCAATTTGCGAAAGATAATAATGTATACTTTGAATTTTTCCCTAAATACTGTGTAGTTAGAGCATAATAACTAAGAAAATTCTTTTATAGGGTAATGCAGCGACGGGACTCAATGAATTCAATCTCAGCAACCACGGTACTACTATAAATGATCACCCACGTTGTAATCCGACTGATATAACTGATGAAATTTAAACTAAAAGTACTTTTGACTTATAGCATTATAAGTTAGGACGTCCTAGTGCTAGCATTGTAAAAAAAAATCTTAATGAATAAAATAAAATTTATTCCTGCAAAATTACCTTATGTATATACTTATTGCCAGTTGGAAAAAACCACAAATCACCATTCTCTGATTCATTAGTTGTGCATTCCATATCTGGTCAATGAATTACCACTGGTATTTAGGGTTCATCCCCTATATTTTTAGATTATGGATATAAATACTACATATCATTTTTTGATGCTTACACTAGATATACTTGGATATACTTCTTAAATGCTAAATTTGATACTAAAAGTGTTGTCATCAGTTTTATGATGTTGTTTGAAGACCAAATAAATTGTCAAATTAAAGTCATGCAATCTGATGGAGGATTAGAATACAAACCCCTTACATATTATTTTAAAAGTAAAGTTATTATACATAGTGTAACATATCCCTGTACATCTAAACAGAATGGTATTTTTGAGAGGGAACATAGACCATAGTTGAATCAGGTTTAACTTTGTTAACTTAAGCATCTTTGCCACTTAAATTTTGGCTTGATGCTTTCAGTTCTGTTATGCATCTAATAAATAGAGTTCCCATTAAAGTACTAAAAGACATAACACCTCTAGAAAAGCTATTTGTTGACAAACCTGATTACAACAGTCTAAAAACATTTGGTTGCATGTATTTCCCTTACTTAAGACATTATAATAATCATAAACTTGACTGCAGATCTAAACCCAGCACTTTCATAGGTTATTGCAATAATCAAAAAGGGTTAGATGTATAGACAAGTCTGGTAGAATATTTACAAGAAGACATGTTACTTTTAAAGAAAATATATTACCTCATAACAAATCAGATCTACAAACCACAACCAAAATATATAATCCAAAGGTTAGTATACCTGATCTGCACAACATTGCTGACACATAGAGAATGGTGACAAGGCTGCTAGTAACTCTGAAGGCCACCACAATGATAATGAAACTAATTATGATCTGCCAGAGAAAACTAGCCACTCCATTCAATCACATACAGAATCAAGTTGCAGACAATCATAGAAATAAGAGAAGAAAACAGCAATGATAGCAATCAAAACTCTAGCAGCAGACAAAATGACTCACTAACTCAACCATCACAGCATCAAAATGGACATCCAATGATAACCAGATCAAAAGGAGGAATATTTAAACCAAAGACTTATACTACAGACAAAACCGAAGAAGAGCCAAATAGTTATCAACAAGCTGTCAAACACAAAGAATGGAGAAAGGCAATTGATGAAGAATATCAAGCACTGATGAACAATTATACATGGGAACTAGTGAGTCCACCAAACAACAAGAATATAATTGGATGCAAGTGGGTATATAGACTGAAAAAGAATCCAGATGGATCCATTTATAGGTATAAAGCAAGACTTGTTGCAAAAGGATTCACAGAAGAATTTGGTTTTGATTATAATGAAGCTTTCTCACCAGTGGTAAAACCCTAAACTATTAAACTTATATTGACTATAGCATTAAGCAATAAGTGGAAGATCAAGCAGTTAGATGTCAGCAATGCATTCTTAAATGGGACTCTACATGAAGAAATATTCATGCAACAACCACAAGGCTATACACAAGACCCAACGTTGGTATGTAAATTAAATAAAGCAATCTATGGTCTGAAGCAAGCACCTAGAGTATGGTTTGAAAGACATAAAGCAAGTTTGACAACACTAGGCTATTTACCTACCAGATCTGACACATCCCTATTCATAAAAATCAGTGAATCATCTACCGCTTATATATTAATATATGTGATGATTTAATTATCACAAGCAGCAGTGGAACTAAAATCAGAAAATTGGCAGATTATTTGAACAATCAGTTCTTAATAAAAGATTTGGGTGAATTATCTTATTTCCTTGGAATAGAAGTTACAAGAAAATCAGATAAAGAAATTCATATTTGCGAAAGAAAGTATATTACAGAGTTTCTAAAGAAGACAAACGTGATTCAAGCAAATGGCCAACCAACTCCTATGATATCAAACCAACACTTGTCAAAGAACAGGGGGAAGCTATATCAAATATCAAACAATACAGGAGTGTTGTAGGAGCATTACAATATGCTACTATAACACAACCTAATATTTCTTTCAATGTTAATAAAGTTGTGAGGACCCGTAACTTCCCCGTGAAGGAAAGAGCGGATACTTTGAGAACAAGCCACAATAGAACGCAAACAGAAGAGCATTTCATTGTATATTACAACAATTCCATCAGAATACAAGAATATACAGAGTATCAATTAATATTACATAGAAAATATCAAAGATTTAAATTACATTTAAAGACATCGCAACGGAGAAAACAATACAAAGCACAACTGAAAGTAATACACGGATACAGAGCTTTCTGAGCATCGTTCCAGCTGTAAATCAGGATCTTGTGAATATAAATCTGCAAAACCAAAACTACTAGCTGTCCGTGTGGAAAATAGGGGCACCCAGAGTTTAGGTTAAAACAATAAACTCCCGGTCAGTCATGTGACTTGTGTGAGAACTAAAACAGTTATTAATATTTTTTTTAAAGTTAGGTAAATTAAGGGACCACGCCGTATAACACGGAACGGGTTTCCTCCCAAGAATACCAGTGCATAAAACAAACAGCGCAATGCTAAATAAAGAACAATGAAGCTATTATAAGACCCAGATCCCATCACATAATGCAACGCAAGCCGGAGGATAGGGTTTTCCTTTATAATAGCCAAATATGCTTGATACGCGAAATTTCATCTTATATTATTACTATAAATGAAGAAAACACCTTCAAATATAAATGTATCAATCACATATGGCATGGGTACCATATATCATGTCGCCAATACTAGGCTCTACAATCAAAACCGCAAAATGTCATATTTGGAAATTGGATTTCCATCATGGTGGCTCCTGATTCGAAAGATCGATCGCGTAGTGCCATCTACAACGGCTTACGTCTCAGCTAGAGAAAACATCGTAATGCACATCCGCACTTTTGGGAAATCGAGTATCACTGCGGCTTACGTCTCGACGAGAGAAAACACCGCTTACCCTATCCCTCTGAGCAATAAGCTCAATCTCGGTCGACCTAATCCACGACACACTAGGGTGCCCATCCTCTAAAAAGCATACTGATCAAACCATCAGTTTACCACCATACCGGGGTGTGAGGCTCGCGAATCAACGCTATACACAAAGTCGTGCCATATTAAAGCTACGCTTTGATCATCATCCACCAAACTTTGCTTTTCAACAAAAGTCTGGATCACTGCATCTCAGCATGCCACACTATCAATCCATATCGTACCACTGATTTCTGCCAATATATAACCTCTGAGCTCGTATGTCTCAGAGAAGGGCGTTAAGCAAGAAAATAAATTCTCCACCGCCAAACAGATATATATTTATCAGAGATCAACGAATAAAATATAAAGAAATACAATGTCAGAAACACCATCCATTTACAACTCCGTTCTAGGTCTGAACGAAACCGGAGGCACTTTCCTCACATATCCGTCGACCTCCAAGCATGTCCGGACGGCTACTACTTTAGCCCCCTTCAAGGTAGCTACTCCCATCGTGAGCATCAGTAGCACCCACCCATTCGATGTGAAGATCGTCGGTCTTGCACCGTCTTCAATCTCTTCGACTCGTCATCGAATCAGTTATTCAGAACGGGTTATACCCGGACTTTCTGAATAACTCGCGTATCTTAATCAACAAGTGCTATAAAACACAATATACGCCTCATTCCAATTCAGAATATTCTTTTATTCAGATACTCACACTCCTAGGGAAATATTCCCATTAATTTTATCAAAGATAAATTCTTTTAAATTTATTCTTTAATTTTCCTTTGGATGTCATTTCAAACCATATTATGGTTTTCCAAACTAGTCGGGATTAGCGAACCACACCAAAGTAATTATTTATTTTATTTCCCAATCCCAACCTATTTATCCCATGGAGCAAAACTGGTGATACTCCATAACTTACACCACGGGGTTATTGGTAAATTTAATTACCATTTCACGTTCAAATCTAATTAAAGATTTAACTATCGCTAGGAGTAAAACTGGAGATACTCCCCTTTCGATCATTTCCCAATTTTGATAATTTAAATTATCAATTCATATTTCAATCTAATTAAAGATTCATTAAAACTCCTTTTATTGGGTTAAAGAGCTAATATCATTTAAAACACAGTCCACGATAAATCCAAATCACATTCTATTTCAATTCCAATTAAATATATTAGAAATTCTGGTTATTTAAAACCCATTTCAAATTCAATATATTTGTTTCAAAAATAAATTGATTTTTATTCTAGTTCAAAACTTGTTCGTTTCGATAAAAATCTATTTTTATCTTTTCAAATATGGAGTTTTTCATCCCAATTTTTCCCAAATCATTTATTTTGATTTTACACAAATTATAGATATTTTTAATTATTTTATCAAGGCCCGTACAGTCGGTTTTCAATAACTGCCACCGAACTGCACTTACAGCGACTTTTTCCATATTTGAATTGGATATAATTCCAAATCCAACCGTTAGATTTCGAATTTCTAATATTCATTGGAAAGATCTTTTCGATACGAACCCAACGGTTCCGGTTTCAGGAGAATCCGACCGTCGGATCTCCCGCAACATCAATTCGAAGTCAATGGTCGAAATTCGCGAACTGCCGTGGCGCGGCGCGTTCTATTCAGGCCATTATATTATATATATAATATATAGTTCGTCGATTTCCTTTTAAAAAACGAATTTTATAAATCGTTTTAAATTCGTTTCATAAACAATTTCAACTTCCTTTTCAATTCAAATCAATTTCAATTCGATTTCAATTCAGTTCTATTCAAATTCAATTTCAATTCAATTCTATTCGAATTCAATTTTAATTCTATTCTATTCGAATTCAATTTTTATTCAATTCTATTCGAATTCAATTTCAATTCTATTCTATTCGAATTCAATTTCAATTCAATTCTATTCGAATTCAATTTTAATTCTATTCTATTCGAATTCAATTTTCTATTCAATTCAATTCAAATTCATTTTTCTATTCAATTCAATTCAAATTCATTTTTCAATTCAATTCAAATTCATTTACCAATCATTTCAATTCAAATTCATTTTCTATTCAATTCATTTCAAATTCATTTTCTATTCAATTCATTTCTATTCCGTTTCTATTCTATTCATTTCAAATCTGTTTTCTATTCTATTCATTTCTAATCCGTTTTCTATTCTATTCAATTCGAATCCGTTTGAGTTTACTTTCTATTCTTATTCAATTCAAATTCATTTTAGAAACGAATATAATCGATATCAATATCGTTCGCATCAAAATAGCGCATCTATAATCAACACGGCTTTATATTATTCAATAACTTCGTTATTCTATTCAACAAATGAATATTTATCCTATTCAACACATGAATCTATATTTCTTTCACCACCTGACTAATCTCAACAAATGAGTACCATCAACACGTTAATCTTTATTTTATAATATTCTTTATTTTCCCAATTGGAATGAGGCCCAATCAATTACCATATAATGTTAATTATATGGATTCCATACAACACATGTATATAATAACAACGATAAATAATCAACCATCATCCAAAGTGCACAACACAACTGCATAAGCATTAAATATAAATAATTAACGCTTACACAGTCTGTCGACCAATCGATCGACATACAATTAAATAATTGGGATTAGTGTACGCCAAATATCATCCCAACACCCGTGTGGGGTTTCAAATCAATAAACATAGATTTTATTTGTGCAGTTGGGCGATGTGTAAAATTTATCATCCCAATCAATGTCAGTCAAATGTGTGTATATAAACAAATCGTTCGATTTGTTTATAAATATATATTTCATTTTATATACACGGTAAAAATTATATTTTTAACTATACAATATTTATTTTCTATATAAATATTTTATTTCATTTCACATCACACATTCAATTTTTCACATCAAAATCAAACAAACAAACATACAAGCCATCCATGGTCTGTGGACGACGGGTGTCGGGTGCTGCTAAGCACCGTCTGCATCCTAGTATATATATTAAGTAGAAATTTAAAATAAAAGTGAGGAGTTCTCACCTACTAGCTAAACCAACGCCACGACTCTTCATATGTAGAAATCTTTGTCGTTCTCGCCTTTTGTCACTTTCGCTGCCCGTAGTCACTACATATATAAAAATCACATTTTTATATTGTTGCTATGTATATAAAAATTCTATTTTTACACCGCTACTATATAAATAAAAATTCTATTTTTACATCGTTACCATATAGATAAAAAATTCTATTTTTACATCATTACTATATAGATAAAAATTCCATTTTTACATCGTTACTATATAGATAAAAATTATATTTTTACATCGTTACTATATAGATAAAAATTATATTTTTACATCGTTACTATTTAGATAAAAATTATATTTTTACCTCGTTACCCTCTATATAAAGATTTCGCTTTTTCAAACATAAAGATTTAATCTTTTTATTTCATCACTATAAAAATCGCATCTTTATTATTTCTACTATATAAAAATCGCATCTTTATTATTTCTACTATATAAAAATTATATCTTTATTCCTTGCATCATATAAAAATTATATATATGTTTTTTTAAAACAAATCCTAATTTAATTATTTAAAAACATCGCTATTTTATTTTCCTACAACAAGGTGATTTTCTTTTTATCAAACAAAGTGATTTTATAAATAAACCTCTGACTGAAAAATAAAATAAACACAAATAAAATAGAGAGAAAAAAAAATGCTTACAGGGTTTTTTTCGCAAGGGGAGGGGGGTTTCTGGTTCGCGGTGGCTCAGGTGGTGTTCGCTGTGGAGGGGGCGTCGGAGGGGAGCTTGCCTGGTGCGTCGCTGGCCTGAGGAGGAGCGGCCATCATCAGCGGCGCGTCAGAGCTGGGCAAGGGAGGCGACGTCCTGGTGGTTCGCGCGATCCTTGTTGAAGATGGAGCATCGGCGCCTTCGATGAGGAGGATGTTATGAAGGAGGAGGCGGCAGACGTTAATGGAGGAGCGCGGTGGAGAGGCCGGCGTCTTCCTGGTGGCCGCCATTTTCAATCGTGGATCTGAACTTTATTTTAGGGAATAACGGGTTTTTTGATCGAAGAAAATTATGAGGGGGGGGGGGGGGCTATATGTAAAAGGATTATTATTTTTTTATTTTTTTTCTTTAAAAAGATACCTTTTTTACTTTGACCTCGAAACGAGACCCACCGCCTGTCGTCCATAGCTAATTACCCCCATTCTGAACACAATGGGATATGTTTCGTAACCCAACTCGACTGTTACGATCAGTTTTCGTTTAAATTAACGTTTAAATCATTATATTGAATTTTAAACGTACATTTCAATTTACCAGGGCCACATACTAACTCTAAAAATTCCCGAAAAATATTATTGACGATACAGTCCTAACAAAACTAATTTCGTCAAATTCTGAGACCGTTAGAAAAATGGCCATTTTCCAGTCGATTAAAATCAGCTGAAACTGGTCAAACACGTTTTCCTTTGCCACGCCCACATATTAGCTTTAAAAATTATGAAATTTGAAACCTAGCAATAATTTGACATCACGGATCCAACAAAAGTGGTTTCGTCGAAATCCGAGGTCGTTTGCAAAATGGCTATTTTTAAGGGCCGAAATTCCATAGCGACTATTCAGAATTTTCAACTAGACATATCTTTTGACCCCCACTATGAAATTTTTATTTTTCAGATTCGTTGAAAAGATATCCTCAAATAGATCCTATTAATTTTGGTTTCACTAAAATCCGGTTTATTTTGCACCCGGTACATTCATTTGAAGTTTGAAATCGAATTATCGAACTACCGCGCCATTTTCAATTCCTTTTATAATTAAAATAAAATTTTATATTCTAACGACGACGTAAATAATTATATACGTTCTAATTCTATTCAAAATAAATTTCTCATCGATATTATTTAAAATAACCTATTTTAAATATAGAAAATTCGCTAAAATTACCAAAATAAAAATTTTAAATTGGCCCAGATTTTCGGGATGTTACAATCTCCCCCACTTAAAACTTTTCGTCCCCGAAAAGGAACAAAGTCGAAAGTGGTTTGATTAATCAACTCTACGTTCGATCTGGCTTCCATTCTCCATCTTTTCAATTTCTGAGAATTTTCAAATTCTTCCAAAATTTGGCTAACACCCGGAATTTTCGAAAATTTTCGCTATAACCTCCTTTGTACGGGGAGAGGTTTGGAAATTTATTGGGCCGTATTAGGTACCCAATAAATCCTAATAAGCATACACATATTTATGGTGATATATTCTGGTGTTTACAGGGGAGCGTGTATTGATAATAACTCCAAAGAATAAATTCTCGTCACCCTGTCAAAGCCTGAGGGAGTGTGTATTTTAAATGCTCCAGAGGATAAATCCTCGTCACCTCGTCCCGTGTGGGAAATAAATAGTCGATGTGTCGTATCTAATAACTAGAGAGACGTGATCATTGTCAACTCTAGACCCGTGTGGGGTTTTTATTAATCTGGCAATTTTATCATTACAATTTAAATAGTCCATATCAGTCATCAGTTCAGCCTGTAAAATACAGTCATCACCATACAAACCTCTCGCTTGTATGGTAAATCTTCCACCTTGTCACACAAGCTCCAAATGCTTATGTGGTATATGATGAAGTATGCCTATCTCCCAGAGGTATGCCATGTAATGTAGTTCAAAATTAATTGTTGCTATCCTATGGCGATGTTTATTATTTCACAAAGAATAACCAGCACTCCGCATCCAATGACATTCACAGGAGTTGATATAATAATATTTCGCATCCAACTCATTAAGGTTTGCCTATTTGTCGGGCACGCAAATAAAACCTTTACTCAACAGCTATCCAATTTCCTGCTCAAACATATATAATGCACAAGTATATATTTCTAACTATTTTCTTATCAGTTCAATGTGTGATTTAATTGAATAAATTTGTTCTGGTTTTTTTTATTGATGATATTCTAATCTTCTCTAAATCAAAGGCCGAAAAGGAACAAAACAATGGAAGCCGAAAAGGAACGAAGCCGCAAGTTGTTTAACAAAAAATCAACTCAACTTCCATTATTTCGACTACGGCTTAAGTTCTTCAACTTTTCAGTTTCTAAGAACTTTTCAAATTTTTCAAAAATTTGGCTAACACCCTAAATTTTCGAAAAAAATTCGCCATAACCTCCCATGCACCGGGAGCACCGGGAAAATCCCGAAATTGCCATATAGGCCTTTTGATCTCAAAAAGAAAAAGAAAAAGCCAAGCGGCTAGCCAATAGGCTCATAAAATCATCATCACCCAAACAAAACAGTAAATTATAGTAAACATGTACCTATTTGTCGGGCAAACAATTTTATTCTTCTGCTCTAGCCTCCTTGCTATGACCTGTTCAACGTAAGCACATGTATACGCATGCATATGCGACCAATTTTCAATACAATTCAATATTCGATTCTATTAGGCTAAATGGTTCAAAATTATCAAACAAATAAACAAACAACACAAACATCAATCAATTAGTGAAGTAGAGTTTCAAATTCATAATTTTGATATATACAAAAGGTCATGTTTTTGATGCCAATTCACAACAAATAAATCTATCTATATAAGTTTTGGTTCTCACACCAGTCTAATGGAAATATATAGAAATCACACATTCGAAACATAAACATAAATACTGATAATGCGGCCGCATCATCAGAATTATCCCCGGGTGTCTAAAATGGGACTCTATATCTATCCAGTATATTAAAACTTCGACTATACGTTCATGACGCGTATACGTGAAATCTTTATATACTCGATTGTCCAAATTCAAAATAAATAAATATTCAAATACGTATAAAGCGATTTAAATTTTCAAAACAAAATTGTTTTCATTTGAAAAATATACTCTTCACACTCGTTTTAGGATACTACTGATCCCATCTCTAACGAGTCTTTCTAATTGGATATTACTAATCCAATATCTGATGAATTCTTTCGTATGGTTCTAATGTGCCTTGTTCTCGAGCTCTGTAAACCAAAGCTTTGATACCAACTGTGAGGACCCGTAACTTCCCCGTGAAGGAAAGAGCGGATACTTTGAGAACAAGCCACAATAGAACGCAAACAGAAGAACATTTCATTGTATATTACAATAATTCCATCAGAATACAAGAATATACAGAGTATGAATTAATATTACATAGAAAATATCAGAGATTTAAATTACATTTAAAGACATCGCAATGGAAAAAACAATACAAAGCACAACTGAAAGTAATACACGGATACAGAGCTTTCCGAGCATCGTTCCAACTGTAAATCAGGATCCTGTGAATATAAATCTGCAAACCAAAACTACTAGCTGCCTGTGTGGAAAATAGGGGCACCCAGAGTTTAGGTTAAAACAATAAACTCCAGGTCAGTCATGTGACTGGTGTGAGAACTAAAACAGTTATTAATATTTGTTTTTAAAGTTAGGTAAATCAAGGGACCACGCCGTATAACATGGAATGAGTTTCCTCCCAAGAATACCAGTGCATAAAACAAACAGCGCAATGCTAAATAAAGAACAATGAAGCTATTATAAGACCCAGATCCCATCACACAATGCAACGCAAGCCGAAGGATAGGGTTTTCCTTTATAACAGCCGAATATGCTTGATATGCGAAATTTCATCTTATATTATTACTATAAATGAAGAAAACAACTTCAAATATAAATGTATCAATCATAGACGACATGGGTACCATATATCATGTCGCCAATACTAGGCTCTACAATCAAAACCGCAAAATGTCATATTTGGAAATTGGATTTCCATCATGGTGGCTCCTGGTTCGAAAGATCGATCGCGTAGTGCCATCTACAACGTCTTACGTCTCAGCTAGAGAAAACACCGAAATGCACATCCGCACTTTTGGGAAATCGAGTATCACTGCGGCTTACGTCCCAGCGAGAGAAAACACCGCTTACCCTATCCCTCTGAGCACTAAGATCAATCTCGGTCGACCGAATCCACGACACCACTAAGGTGCCCATCCTCTAAAAAGCATACTGATCAAACCATCAGTTTACCACCATACCGGGGTGTGAGGCTCGCGAATCAACGCTATACACAAAGCCGTGCTATATTAAAGCTACGCTTTGATAATCATCCACCAAACTTTGCTTTTCAACAAAAGTATGGATCACTGCATCTCAGCATGCCACACTATCAATCCATATCGTACCACGGATTTCTGCCAATATATAACCTCTGAGCTCGTATGTCTCAAAGAAGGGTGTTAAGCAAGAGAATAAATTCTCCGCCGCCAAACAGATATATATTTAGCAGAGATCAACGAATACAATATAAATAAATACAATGTCAGACACACCATCCATTTACAAGTCCATTCTAGGTCTGAACGAAACTGGAGGCACTTTCCTCGCATATCCGTCGACCTCCAAGCACGTCCGGATGGCTACTACTTTAGCCCCCTTCAAGGTAGCTACTCCCATTGTGAGCATCAGTAGCACCCATCCATTCGATGTGAAGATCGTCGGTCTAGCACCGTCTTCAATCTCTTCGACTCGTCGTCGAATCAGTTATTCAGAATGGGTTATACCCGGACTTTCTGAATAACTCGCGTATCTTAATCAGCAAGTGCTATAAAACACAATATACGCCTCATTCCAATTCAGAATATTCTTTTATTCAGATATTCACACTCTTCGGGAAATATTCCCATTAATTTTATCAAAGATAAATTCTTTTAAATTTATTCTTTAATCTTCCTTTGGATGTCATTTCAAACCATATTATGGTTTTCCAATCTAGTCGGGATTAGCGAACCACACCAAAGTAATTATTTATTTTATTTCCCAATCCCATCCTATTTATCCCATGGAGCAAAACTGGTGATACTCCATATCTAACACCACGGGGTTACTGGTAAATTTAATTACCATTTCACGTTCAAATCTAATTAAAGATTTAACTACCGCTAGGAGTAAAACTGGAGATACTCCCCTTTCGATCATTTCCCAATTTTGATAATTTAAATTATCAATTCATATTTCAATCTAATTAAAGATTCTTTAAAACTCCTTTTACTGGGTTAAAGAGCTAATGTCATGTAAAACACAGTCCACGATAAACCCAAATCACATTCTATTTCAATTCCAATTAAATATATTAGAAATTCTGGTTATTTAAAACCCATTTAATTTATTTGTTTCAAAAATAAATTGATTTTTATTCTAGTTCAAAACTAGTTCGTTTCGATAAAAAACTATTTTTATCTTTTCAAATAGGGAGTTTTTCATCCCAATTTTTCCCAAATCATTTCTTTTGATTTTACACAAATTATAGATATTTTTAATTATTTTATCAAGGCCCGTACAGTCGGTTTTCAATAACTGCCACCGAACTGCACTTACAGTGGCCTTTTCCATATTTGATTTGGACATCACTCCAAATCCAACCGTTAGATTTCAAATGTCTAATATTCATTTGAAATCTCTTTTCGATATGAACCCAACGGTTCCGGTTTCAGGAGAATCCGACGGTCGGATCTCCCGCAACATCAATTCGAAGTCAATGGTCGAAATTCGCGAACTGCCGCGGCGCGGCGCGTTCTATTTAGGCCATTGTATTATATATATAATATATATAATATATTCTTCGTCGATTTCCTTTTAAAAAACGAATTTTATAAATCGTTTTAAATTCGTTTCAAAAACAATTTCAACTTCCTTTTCAATTCAAATCGATTTCAATTCGATTTCAATTCAATTCTATTCGAATTCAATTTCAATTCTATTCTATTCGAATTCAATTTTAATTCTATTCTATTCGAATTCAATTCAATTCGAATTCAATTTCAATTCTATTCTATTTGAATTCAATTCAATTTTATTCGAATTCAATTTCAATTCTATTCTATTCAAATTCAACTTCAATTCTATTCTATTCGAATTCAATTTTAATTCAATTCAATTCGAATTCATTTTTCTATTCAATTCAATTCAAATTCATTTTTCTATTCAATTCAATTCAAATTCATTTTTCTATTCAATTCAAATTCATTTTCTATTCAATTCAAATTCATTTTCTATTTAATTCATTTCAATTTCGTTTCTATTCTATTCATTTCAAATCCATTTCTATTCTATTCATTTCTAATCTGTTTTCTATTCTATTCAATTCAAATCCGTTTGAGTTTACTTTCAATTCTTATTCAATTCAAATTCATTTTAGAAACGAATATAATTGATATCAACATCGTTCGCATCAAAATAGCGCATCTCTAATCAACACGGCTTTATATTATTCAATAACTTCGTTATTCTATTCAACAAATGAATATTTATCCTATTCAACACATGAATCCATATTTCTTTCACCACCTGACTAATCTCAACAAATGAGTACCGTCAACACGTTAATCTTTATTTTATAATATTCTTTATTTTCCCAATTGGAATGAGGCCCAATCAATTACCATATAATGTTAATTATATGGATTCCATACAATATATGTATATAATAACAACGACAAATAATCAACCATCATCCAAAGTGCACAACACAACTGCATAAGCATTAAATATAAATAATTAACGCTTACACAGTCTGTCGACCAATCGATCGACATACAATTAAATAATTGGGATTAGTGTACGCCAAATATCATCCCAACACCCGTGTTGGGTTTCAAATCAATAAACATAGATTTTATTTGTGCAGTTGGGCGATGTGTAAAATTTATCATCCCAATCAATGTCAGTCAAATGTGTGTATATAAACAAATCGTTCGATTTGTTTATAAATATATATTTCATTTTATATACACGGTAAAAATTATATTTTTAACTATACAATATTTATTTTCTATATAAATATTTTATTTCATTTCACATCACACATTCAATTTTTCACATCAAAATCAAACAAACAAACATACAAGTCATCCATGGTCTATGGACGACGGGTGTCGGGTGCTGCTAAGCACCGTCTACATCCTAGTATATATATTAACTAGAAATTTAAAATAAAAGTGAGGAGTTCTCGCCTACTAGCTAAACCAACGCCACGACTCTTCATATGTAGAAACCTTTGCCGTTCTCGCCTTTTGTCACTTTCGCTGCTCATAGTCACTACATATATAAAAATCACATTTTTATATTGTTGCTATGTATATAAAAATTCTATTTTTACTCCGCTACTATATAAATAAAAATTCTATTTTTACATCGTTACTATATAGATAAAAATTCTATTTTTACATCGTTACTATATAGATAAAAATTCCATTTTTACATCGTTACTATATAGATAAAAATTATATTTTTACATCGTTACTATATAGATAAAAATTATATTTTTACATCGTTACTATATAGATAAAAATTATATTTTACATCGTCACTATATAGATAAAAATTATATTTTTACATCATTACTATTTAGATAAAAATTATATTTTTACATCGTTACTATATAGATAAAAATTATATTTTTACCTCGTTACCCTCTATATTAAGATTTCGCTTTTTCAAATATAAAGATTTAATCTTTTTATTTCATCACTATAAAAATCGCATCTTTATTATTTCTACTATATAAAAATCGCATCTTTATTATTTCTACTATATAAAAATCGCATCTTTATTATTTCTACTATATAAAAATTATATCTTTATTCCTTACATCATATAAAAATTATATATATGTTTTTTTAGACAAATTCTGATTTAATTATTTAAAAACATCGCTATTTTATTTTCCTACAACAAGGTGATTTTCTTTTTATCAAACAAAGTGATTTTATAAATAAACCTCTGACTGAAAAATAAAATAAACACAAATAAAATAGAGAGAAAAAAAATTCTTACAGGGTTTTTTCGCAAGGGGAGGGGGTTTCTGGTTCGCGGTGGCTCAGGTGGTGTTCGCTGTGGAGGGGGCGTCGGAGGGAAGCTTGCCTGGTGCTTCACTGGCCTGAGGAGGAGTGGCCATCATCAGCGGCGCGTCAGAGCTGGGCAAGGGAGGCGACGTCTTGGTGGCTCGCGCGATCCTTGTTGATGATGGAGCATCGGCGCCTTCGATGAGGAGGATGTTATGAAGGAGGAGGCGGTAGACGTTAATGGAGGAGCGCGGTGGAGAGGCCGACGTCTTCCTGGTGGCCGCCATTTTCAATCGTGGATCTGAACTTTATTTTGGGGAATAATGGGTTTTTTGATCGAAGAAAATTATGGGGGGGGGGCTATATGTAAAAGGATTATTATATTTTTATTTTTTTCTTTAAAACGGTACCTTTTTTATTTTGACCTCGAAACGAGACCCACCGCCTATCGTCCATAGCTAATTACCCCCATTCTGAACACAATGGGATATGTTTCGTAACCCAACTCGGCTGTTACGATCAGTTTTCGTTTAAATTAATGTTTAAATCATTATATTGAATTTTAAACGTACATTTCAATTTACCAGGGCCACATACTAACTCTAAAAATTCTCCAAAAATATTTTCTAGCTTCGTATTGATGATACGGTCCTAACAAAACTAATTTCGTCAAATTCTGAGACCGTTAGAAAAATGGCCATTTTCCAGTCGATTAAAATCAACTGAAACTGGTCAAACACATTTTCCTTTGCCACGCCCACATATTAGCTTCAAAATATATGAAATTTGAAACCTAGCAATAATTTGACATCACGGATCCAACAAAATTGGTTTCGTCGAAATCCGAGGTCGTTTGCAAAATGGCTATTTTTAAGGGCTGAAATTCCATAGCGACTATTCAGAATTTTTAACTGGACATATCTTTTTACCCCCGCTATGAAATTTTGATTTTTTGGATTCGTTGAAAAGATATCCTCAAATCGATCCTATTATTTTTGGTTCACTAAAATCCGGTTTATTTTGCACCTAGTACATTCATTTGAAGTTTGAAATCGAATTATCGAACTACCACGCCATTTTCAATTCCTTTTATAATTAAAATAAAATTTTATATTCTAACGACGACGTATATAAATATATACGTTCTAATTCTATTCAAAATAAATTTCTCATTGATATTATTTAAAATAACCTATTTTAAATATAGAAAATTCGCTAAAATTGCCAAAATAAAAATTTTAAACTGGCCCAGGTTTTCGGGTTGTTACAAAAGTATCTCATTTTTTGTAGGAACCTAGAAGTGAGCATTGGACATCAGTGAAAAGAATACTCAAATACTTGAAAGCAACAATCAACTTTAGCATATTATTAAAAGACAACAAAGACTTAAACATTGAAGCATATTCAGATGTAGACTAGGATACAGACATAGATGATAGAAAATTAATTTGTGGTTATCGCATTTGTATAGGAGAAAGTCTTATTTCTTAGTGCTCTAAAAAGCAAATAACCATCTCGTAATCAAGCACAGAAGTATAATATAGGAGTGTTGCTAGTACTAAAACTGAAATTTTATGGCTACAATCATTGTTAAAGGAGTTAAAACTATCACCTAACAGAAACCCTATAATTTGGTGTGACAATTTGAGAATAATCTACATGAAAGAAGATCCTATTCAGCATAATCGAACGAAACACATAGAAATCGATATCTATTTGTTCAAAAGCAAGTTCAAAAGAAAAATTTACAAGTGAATCATATTCCAGCTTACTATCAAACGGCTGACATGCTTACAAAATCTCTCTCAGCCAAAAATTTCCATAGATTCAGAGGTTCACTTGGAATCGAAGAGTTACAAACAATTACCAAGTAAAAGATGGAACTTTCATACCTAGATCTTACCTGTATTGTAACAGCCCGCATTTTATATATCGGAGTATCGTAAAATATTTTTATTTTATTCCCTGAGGGTTTGATCATTCTCATATTTTGATATGTTACTTATGGGGATGTGAGACATGTCCATAATTTTTACCAATTTTGTTTGTGACCATTTTGCCCCTGTAAGTCTTGTATATGGCATAATTTTTGACTCAAGTCAAATCAGATGGTGAGACCTGTGCCATTGGAAAACGAAATGATGATTGCTTTTCCATAGAGTGGTTACATTAAAGATTTGGCTTAGCGGTTTGGGTGGAATCGCTGTTTTAAGGCTGCTTAGTTGGTTGTCCAGGTTTTGGGGGCACAATGTGCTGATTTGGGAAGGCCCATTAGTGGGCTAGTGTAAACTATAAATAGGGGGTGAGAGATATGGGAAATGGTTTAGTTTCTCTATTCTCTCATTTGGTGGCCTATGTTCCTCCTTCCTCTAACACCTTTCTACTATTAAAAATCAAAATCTAAGGAAGGGAATCAAAGATCTACAATATTGGGGGCTAGATCTACATTGTTTGAAGTGAGAATTGGGGTTGGATTGGGGATGTATAGTGGACCGATAGGTCAAGAAGGATTGGCTATGGAGTGGCTTGGAGAACAAGCCAGGAATGGACCGATCGGTGTGCTCCAGAAGAGGGCCGATCGGTAGGTGCAGTCAGAGGACCGATTAGAGGGTGCAGTCAGTGGGCCAATCGGTGGGCTCAGCCAGAGGGTCGATCGGTGGGTGTAGGAAGAGAGTCGATCGATGGGTATAGGTAGGGGATCGATTGGTTGGAGCAAGAAGGGGACGATCAGTCAATGCTTCAGGGAGGGGGACGATCGGTCAATGCTCCGGGGAAGGGTCGGTCGTGCATGTAATGGCCGCATTAGTCATTTATAGTCAGCCAAGCAGACACAGGATTTTTTCTGAAAATTTGTTTTTTTGGGTACGACTTAGATTTGAACAAAAAGGTCTTAAACAAATATTTTTCGAGGGAAACCCCCCAAACCCTAGCCGCAGCATAGTGATGTAATTTGGCTCGGTGATGGTGTGACTTCGAAGTAAATTCAAGTAGGAAGGGTTGAAGTGTTAAAGGTGTTTGTTGATCGGTGTATAACAACAAATGAGGTGACAATTCAAAAGTCGTGAGTTGGTAGATCAAGAAGGTTGCTTGAGTTAAGAAAAGCCGTTGGGTTGGATGACTAGAGATATGAAGGCTGACAGGTTATCGTTGTCATAAGTTCTAGTAGGCTCAAAGCAAGGATAAAATAGGGGCACCTAAAAGACACGTTTAGATCGAGTACCCTGGGTATCGTTGAAAGTCCTAGTTGTCGAGGTTGGACATAAATACATATCGTTGAAAGGGTATGGAGTTTATGCTATAACTGGTGTTACCATTAGCCCCTGACATATGGCAAGGTTGGCTGCCATACGATTAACAATGGTTTTGAAGCAGGATTGGCAGTGATAGCCAGAGTCTGTAATGGTTGATTAGTTGCCTTGTTTGAACCATCCAATGTAGATTGTCCAACGTCGAAGGAGATGTTCCTTGGGTGCTTGTCTGATATTGGTTCAGGACTCTGGGGCTTGTGCTTGAGGGATGTTGAGTTCGATTAGGATAATTACATAAGATATGAAATTTGGATGTCATGAGTGCTTTGCTATGATTGAATGGGTGTTATAGTTTCCATGGATGTGTAGTTGCAATGTTATTGTAAAGGCTATCACTGCCCGATATGGAGAAGATAAGGTTGAGTTCTTCTCTGGTGTTATGGGTAGATTAGTATGTTTATCTATCCCTTCTCATATACTTTATTGTTGATGTTTGTTAGCTGTTTTATCACTCACTAAGACTGCTGTCTAACTCAAGGTTTTATGTTTCCCTCTTATTACCTTGGGTTGTTCATCTGGTTATGGATGGGCAGACTAGGTGGTAGGTGAGCGGTGATTAATGAGGATGATGTTGCAGTTCGGAGGCGAGCTAGAGGCTTACGTACTAATTTTATTACTATCTACTATTTCTGTTTTCACTGTTTGAGTTACTCTACAAGTGTTGTAGTGAGGCTTTATGTACAGACTTTGATATTTCATATGATGTTTAGATAATCTTTCAGGATGTTGTGAAAGTTTCAAAAGTTTGTTATATAATGCTTTACTATTATTACCTATTGTATATTATCTACTATATTTTATCCTTGTGCAGCGAGTTCGATGACAGGTATCGATTGTCTTTACCTACCTATGATGATCGCCACAGCTGCTTGGCACACCTTTCAATGCATTATTCCTCTTGTTTAGTGCAAGGGTTGTGGGTGGTCGTCACATGTATCTTCACTAGTATGACGAAAGATTGAAAATGCTTACTCTTTACGAACGTCAGTCCATGGCAAACTAGGGTTGCAAACCCTAACTCGAATTTGAGGGGAGGTAATAAAGGAAAGAAAGAATAATGGGAAAGTTTTTGTATATGGTATTATATCCATTTCCAGCTGTACATTTTCGTATATGGTTTTATATCCATATCCAGTTGTACACTTCCACATATAACATAGCAACGGTCACATGCCCATTATTCAATCAACGGTCACATTCCCATTAATCAAGCCATTTACATTTAATTCTTGTATTATAAATAGAGGACTCCTTTATACAATTTGTACCATCTTGTTTTACAATTCTTTAATAATAAACCGCTATTTCATCTCAATTCTGCTTTTTAATCACCATGAAATATTGTCACATATTCTAGTTGTTCTTTTCACCAATATAATCAAATTAATAGAGCCAGTGGGCAACACTACAAGAAAAACTGCATATAGTAGTGGTAGTATCCGCTTTTAATCCGTCTCTATATTGGCCTTAGCGACGGATTTCCTACATAACACTGTGGTCGGTAAAAACTATGATGGTAATTTTGTCATATTTTTTTCAAAGGAATTTTGCATGAATTTTTTGGCAAATTTTCATCTTTTCACTAATTATATAATAAAAATAAAACTTTATTTAGTAATTTAATTTTAATTTATATACCAACCGTTCACTGACGGATAATTAATTTATAATAACTTATCAATTATAAAAAATATCAGTAAAGACTTGCTAATTAGCAATGGATTAACGAAAAAATATAATTTAGATTAAACATTTTCGATAGGTAATCCGTCGTTATTCCCTTTCTATTCTGCCAATAAACATTCTTCCATGTTTCTACCTTCAGCTTTACTAATTACTATCGTTCAACAGTAAAATAAATAGCATAACCAAAAAATAAAAATAAAGAATGCACTTATGAGTACAATACACAAATTGTTACTATTTTACACAAAATAATACAATACAATGCAATATAATACACATGTTTTCGGAATTTGATGACATAGTACACAACCAAACACAATTCTCTTTATAACTTAGATTGCTAGGATAAGCATATAACTCATTCTTTTAGCTCAAAATTCAATATATGAATTACAAATTCTCTACCTAGCATTGCTACAAACCAGTACTCTATCCAGTCTGGGATCTTCTCTTTACCATTTTCCACCTGTAAAGTTAATAAAATATCAATAGAAAAAGGAGCTTCAATATTCAATTAGATTTGTTACTAACTCTATAAAATGATAACCGTACAAACTAAGCTCTATTAATGTTAAGCATTTTCAGCATCAACCACAATTTTCATCTGCTGCTGATGGGTTCTTTTCTAACTTCAAGAAAATGTATTTACTGTTCAAGTTCTTTAACGTAATCAAAGGCTCCTCTTACTATTGAGGCTTGGTCACCTCTGTAACAATTAATGAGCTACTTGATATAGGAAGTAATAAAGAAATTAAGCTTTTTTTTGTACATGCGTCTTAACAAAGGAATGGGTGTCAAATTCAAAATCAGACGATTCAGTTCTTTGATAAAATATCATAGCAGTGAACCTTAATATTGTTCTCATCATTTAAGTGACAAAACTTAAAGAGGAAAACGTAAAGCTAAGCCATTCACATGATAGTGACTTGACTTAGCACCAATCCTGTTAATGTTAAGTCCATATCAAGGAAAACATAAACAATGCATATGACGATCTTTAATGAGCACTAAATATTAAGCTAAGTACATGGCCAGTATAACCAGAACAGAAAATGGTATATAAAAAGAACTCACTATATGAATGAATGATTCTGGCATAAGAGACATTAGAAAATCAAAGTGTTCATTGATCAATCCGCATTTATTTCCTTCAAGCAATCTTATAAATTCCTTCAAGTAATCTTAGAGTTAAACTTCTCGTAGATCAATCTATAATAAACCGTATCCAAATTGGAAAGCATTATTAGGAGCTTCCATCAGTTCACATACAATAGTTTCTAAGTCATATGTATATCTTTTTTTGTGAGATGGTAGTTGAGATTAACTGTGAGAACAAGGTTCAACCCTTAATTAATTCAGCCGATAAATTTTAAATTGTTGTCTAACCTGATGGCATAAGAATATATAAACGGCAGACGCTACGTTATATTAACATTAATCGTGCATTCTAATACATTGCTGCTACCTAGAGTGAAATACCAAAAAATTTAATCACCACCCAAACAAAAATATTTGTATCCGTATTTAACAATATGTGCTTACAATTCTATCTTCAAGAGTGGGAAACATAGAAAGAGATTTTCTGGAGGCTTCAGCAGGACTTGGACTCAGAGCTGTTCCTGGTAAGGTTATCATATAAATAAACAACTTCAGAAATACATTTATAGTGAACAGAGAATAATTCACCAATTTTTTCATTTGTGTTACGTAATGGAAATATGACTGGGCGCACATAAATGATGATTAAGATTAAAATCACTTAGCATTGGTCAATTATGTCAAACATATTCTAAATTCCCAACCATATGTTTTTTGATACATAATGACCAAACGAAGAAAATATGGATCGGTAAAGGCAAAGATCAAAAGAAAAATCCTGCTAAACTGAAAGTAAAAACAGAGCATATTAAGTTGAAACTGTAATCAACCTGTGAGTAAAAAACTAAGCGAAACAGAGGTGGCAATTTTTCTACACATCTCGGCGAGTATGAATCCTTATATGCTTCCGTTTATTGATTCCTAAACTAGGACTAGATAAGTCCGTAAAGCACCATAAAAATACCAAATTACTTCCTAACAAAACTTAAATCCATCCATAAAATTTTAAAATCCTTCTAAACTCGCAAAACAACTGATAAAAAATGAAATCTGTATCAAATGTAAAGCCAAATATTATTAATTAGGGATTCAACACGAAACATATGATAGCTACGAAGTGTTTCTAATCTCGAGCTTGTTTCACAATAGATTGAAACCTGAGCAATTCGAAGACACTTGGAGTCCAACCAATATTTTCGTGGCATACGTCATTCCTCTTTCCATCTCCGGTTCAAGTTTGCGTATCATCCCCTGAGTTCTTTTGTAACAACTCGCATTTTACATATAGGAAGATTGTAAAATGTTTTTATTTTATTCCCTGAGGGTTGGATCATTCTCATCTTTTGATAGGTTGCTTATGGGGAGGTGAGACATGTTCATAATTTTTATCAATTTTGTTTGTGACCATTTTGCCCCTATTAGTCTTATACATGGCATAACTTTTGACTCAGGTCGAATCAGAGGGTGAGACCTGTGCCATTGGAGAGGAATTGATGATTGCCTTTCCGTAGAGTGGTTAAATTAAAGACATCACTCAGCGGTTTTGGAGAAATCGTTGTTTTAAGGTTTTTTTAGTTGGTTGTCCAGGTTTGGTAAGCCATAATGGGCTGAATTAGAGAGGCCCATTAGTGGGCTGATGGAAGCGTATAAATAGGGGATAAGGGATATGGGAAATGGTTTTAGTTTTCCATTCTCTCATTTGGAGGCCTTGTGCTCCTCCTTCCTATAACACCTTTGCACCATTAAAAATCAAAATATAAAGAGGAAAATCATAGATCTACACCATTTGAGGCTAGATCTGCATCAATTGAGGCAAGGGTTCATTAGATCAAGGTGTTTGGTGCGAGGTGCTTGCTGTCCGGATTCTTATTTCATCAATTTAGCTTGTTTTGGCAAATCGATGAGTGATTTACATCTCTCACATGAATGCAATAAAGTATATGAGTGTTTGTGCATGTTTCTGATCAAATTCAAGTGTTTTCCATAGATTTATGCTAAGTCCATTTTCATATAAATCACCTTATAATCTGATTTAGCAAGTTTAGATAGGTAATTTCTATAACATTTCATATGAATGTGCAAGTTAGATCCATGGTTTTGCTCATATGTACATTTATGGTGATTTTGGTGAATTTTATATGTTTGGTTATGGAATTGTCATATTGGTGTTATTGTTAATTTCATATCATGCTTGTGATCATATTGGATGAGCTGGTTTCGTTGAACGAATCGTTTTGGCGAAGTTTTGGTCGAAATTGGAGTTGCATTGGAGAATGCAGGTTTTGGGTCGAACATGGTGGATCGAACATGGACGGTTGGTCGAACCATAGGGAGGTTTTCTTGGAGGAAAAGAAATGGTTGGGTTGTTCGAACATGTTGGGTCGAACATGTTGGGTCGAACAGGTTGGATCGAGCTGAAGGGTCGGTTGGTCGTGCATGTGTGGGTCGAACAAGGATGTTGGCTCGAGCGGTGTTTTATGTCGGTCGCACCTGAGTAGGTCGGTCGAACATGGATGTTGGGTCGAGCAAGATGGGTCGGTCGAGCAGGCCAGGGATTGGTCGAATAGGGTTATATTCTGAAAATTTATATTTTCAGGTACGACCCATGTAACACCCCACATCCATTAAGGTCACTCATAAAGGGAATGCCTTAACTTCAATGGAGCATTATGGGTACTAGAACAGAAATATTACAAGACAGACATATATAAAACAGCGGAAAGTAAAGTGGAAGTACTTAAAATCATTTATTAAATATGATTGTTTACAATAAAAGCCCATCAACTTCCAATACCCAATTACATAGTTAAAATATCTGTCTTGCTCAAAAACAAAGAAGCATAAAAATAAGTTATAGTATTCCCCAATAAAGCAAAGCAAGCCATAGGCAAGACAAATCCAAGCCTTGCACGAAAGAGCCTTGGAGCTTGATAAGGTCCGAGCTAAGTTGTATTCCCACCCTGCGAACCGGGGGGGGGGGGGACGGAAGAAAAAGAGGCAAAACAAAATGGGTCAGTCATAAAGACTGAGTAAGTCCTAGTGACTTTCAGCATAAAAATAGTTAAGGATAATATGGCATGAGTAAACTGAAAGTAAACATAAACATGATGACAAGATAAGCAACAGGCAAGATAACTAAGGTTAACATGATGTGATTTTTGTCAAGTAACATCGCAAGGTTCCCATTCAAGATAAACTAAGTATAATTTCGTAAGATTCCTATCAAACATAACAAGATTCCTCTGCTTCACCATTAAAATATTTCTATGAGAACTACTTGCTCTGCACCACCTAACTAGCATCCTTACAATTGTCTTGCAAGGAATGATCCGTATTCTTACTAATACTCCAACTAGTGTCCTCTATAATAAGGATCCTTACCCCCTACTAGCGTCCCAACTAGTAGCCCGTGTTATATAACAAGGTGATCCCACCCACTACTTAGAAATCATAATACTAGTCTTATGTACCCCTAGCTGACTACATAGGTGCCGCCTGCCCCTATCTCCACTAGGTGTACCCACCAACCCCCATGCGATTGGCTCCCTAACTCGTAGATACCCATGCTGGCCCCACAGTGGGGTGTATCATTTCCCAAAGTGGCAACCCGATACAACTTGAGGATGCACGGCTTATACTTACACGATGCAACAACGTCTTACCTACCAGCCCGGGTCCACACACACATATGAAACCCGTTGGACTTGCGTTGCCACCGCTAACCCGTTTTGACCTCTTACAATCAAACCCAGTATGCGTGTCCCGTCCTCGACATGGGTCAAGCTCACAAAGATACGTAATGGGCTACTGGTCTGAAAAGGGTCCCCTTTCCTCGACACAAGCTTCCCTCCTATGCTTGGTCCCCTCTAGTAATTCTTACTTAACCCCTTCTTATTCATGTCCACTTACATGCTTAAATTTTGGTTAAGTATACACCAGTTATGTCTTGCATGTTACCCATGTCCTCCACTTAACCCCATCATCCTCATGTCTTAATACATGCTTTATCTTGGTTAAGTGCTTATTGGTTATATTTTACATGTCATTCATATTACCCCCAACGTCTGGGTTTAACCAAGCGCCTTGGCTTTATCCGCTATTAGACCCTATGTCTATCCATTAACTATGCGCTTGTGCTACCTCATCAGTCTTATCATTTAACTTGGTTATTTCCATTTATACCAACCTTCAACTTGCTTATTAATTCAATTCTTAACTTGAACTATACTAAGTCCATTAATAAGCCCGCAACATGTTATTCCTATGATTCATACATTAACCCCTGTTATGGTACAATAACATGTTCTTATTCAATCTTTACAACCAAGTACCCCTTAACTTACAAACACACTGGAGAGAGAGAATAATTCCCTAAATACCAACCCCGAAGACCGAAATCAATATCAGATTGATACTCAGAGGATTATCCAACCTAACCAATGTTTTGTTCCTTTTTATAATATAACTTATGTCGCCTTCAATTGTAAATTCATTCTTGTCTTTACATATTGCTTAATCTACAATGAAGCACATCTTTCCTTATTACATAAGTTATCTCATCTTATCTATTGTTCCGCCTAACTTACTTTATTCCATAAGTTATCATTCCCACTTAGGCATTAATTAAGATTTACTTAACTCAACCATTCATGTCATAACAGTTAAGTGTCATTAGCCTAGTCATATTACTTAACCCACCCATCCATACCATATTGGTTAAGTGTCATTAGCTTAATCATATTACTTAACCCACCCACTCATACCATATTGGTTAAGTGTCATTAGCCTAATCATATTACTTAACCCACCTAATCATATTACTTAACCCACCCACTCATACCATATTGGTTAAGTGTCATTAGCCTAATCATATTACTTAACCCACTCATTCATACCATATTGGTTAATTGTCATTAGCCTAATCATATTACTTAACCCACCCATTCATACCATATTGGTTAAGTGTTCTTAGCCTAATCATATTACTTAACCCTATCCACTGGTCTAATTACCATGTTATGTTGGTTAAGTATTACTATTCGTATTTCCACATGTCACCCACATGTCACCCGCTTAACCCCCATGTCCCACCACATGTTTATCTAGTTAAGTATTTCTTAATTCATTAAGGCCGTAACCCTATAAAGACCTCTAACATTAGACTGACATTCATGGAAGCTGGATTTGCCAGGCGGGTCCGGGCAGTCTTATGTAACAACCCGAAAATCCGGGCCAGTTTAAAATTTTTATATTGGCAATTTTAGCGAATTTTGATTATTTAAAATGAATTATTTTAAATAATAATGACGAGAAATTTATTTTGAATAGAATTAGAACGTATATATTATATACGTCGTCGTTAGAATATAAATATTTATATATAATTACAAATAAAATTGAAAATGCCGCGGTAGTTCGATAATTCGATTTCAAACTTCAATTGAATGTACCGGGTGCAAAACAATCCTGATTTTAGCGAAACCAAAAACATTAGGATCTAATTGATGATATCTTTCCAACGAATCCGAATAATCGAGATTTCATAGCGGGAATCAAAGGATATGTACAGTTGAAAATTCTGAATAGTCGCTATAGAATTCAGGCCCTTGAAAATGGAGATTTTGCAAACGACCTCGGATTTCGACGAAACCGGTTTTGTTGGGTCCGGGATGTCAAGTTATTGCTAGATTCCAAATTTCATAATTTTTCGATTCAATATGTGAGCGTGGCGAAGGAAAACGCGTTTGACCAGTTTTAGTTGATTTTAATCGACTGGAAAATGGCCATTTTTCAAACGGTCTCAGAATTCGGCGAAACTAGTTTTGTTAGGACCGTATCGTCAATACGAAGCTAGAAAATATTTTTCTGGAATTTTCGAGTTAGAATGTGACCCCGGTAATTTGAAATGTACGTTTAAAATTCAATATAGCGATTTAAATGTAAATTTAAAGGAAACTGATCGAAACGATCAAATCAGCTAGCGATACATATCCCATTGTGTTCGGAATGGGGGTAAAACGCTATGGGCGACAGGCGGTGGGCCTCGTTTTGAGGTCGTATGTAAAAGTCCACTTTTTACAAATAATTAAATAATTAAAAAAACCCTTTCTCCCCTTTTATTCGTTCTGCCCCCCCCCCCCCCCACGTTCGTTCAAAGCCAATCGACAGAGCAAAAAAAAAAAAAAAAAAGAGAAAAGGGGAAAATCGATCGCGCCTCCACCAGTGTCGACCACCGACGTTCATCGCGCCCCCTCCTGATGGCCACTGCGACCTCCGGCCTCCCATGGCGCCTCCGTCCCTCCCCGTACACGTCGCCCTCGCCTTGGCCTCTTCTTCCAATCGAAACCGCGACCAAGAACCCCACCACCGATCTGTGCCTCCGCCGCCGTCACCAGACCAGCGAGCGTCCCCCCCTTCCCTCCAATTCCATCAGAAAATTCGCCCCTTTCGCTGTAAGTTCCTTTATATTATTTTGTTTTTGTTTTTATTTAATATTATCAGTCTTAATGATAATTAAAATCAGTTCGTATGAAGAATAACATTGTTTAGATCTGAAAAGAATGAAAACTATATTTTTATAGAATGAAAGACTATATCTTTATCGCTTGAAAGATATGATTTATAACCAAACAAAGATATGATTTTTAACCAAACAAAGACATGATTTTTAGCTAGGAAAAGTTGCGATTTTTATTAACGATAGTAAAAATATGATTTTTATATATTGAACATCGAAGTAAAAAATATGATTTTTATATATTGAACATCGAAGTAAAAATATGATTTTTATATATTGAACATCGAAGTAAAAATATGATTTTTATATATTGAACATCGAAGTAAAAATATGATTTTTATATATTGAATAGCGAAGTAAAAATTCGATTTTTATATATGTAGTGGATACGGGCAACGAAAGCGACAAAAGGCAAGATCGATGAAGATTTCTATCAAAGAAGAGTCAAGATGTTTAGATAGCTTTCTGTGAGAATTTCTCACCTTTCAATTTCTTTTTCTAGTTATATATATATATATATATATATATATATATATACTAGGATGCAGACGGTGCTTAGTAGCACCCGACACAATCGTCCACAGACCATGGACTTGTTTGTTTGGTTGCATAAATTAATTTGATGATTTGGTTTGAATTGAATTGTTTGGTGAAATGAAATTGATTTGATTGATGTGTGAATGGCGTGGGCCTTCACTAGACCGGGGACAAGGCTAGGCCTCGTCCCGTTTCTAGTATCGTGCCGTTATGCCGCCGAAATTTTCTAAAATAAGTTAGAAAAATAAAAATATCATTTTATTTATAGAATGAACTGAATAGGAATTCATATGTTAAAATAAAATGTAGTATCGTTAAAAATATAATTTTTAACGTGAATATGAATATAGTGAAAGTGAATAAAATAAAATATTCATTTACAAACCGGACGGTTTGTTTATGTACACCTATTTGAAGGACGTTGATTGGGACGATAAATTTTACACATCTCCCAACAACACAAATAAAATATGTGTTTGATTGTTTGAAACCCCACACGGGTGTTGGGATGAAATATGAAGTTCACTCATCCTGATTTATTAAATATGTCGATCGATTGATTGACAGGATGTTATAAGCGTTAGATATCTATATTTGATGCTTATACAGTGTAGTGCACTTTGGTTGATGGTTGATTATTTTTCAATGCTATTATATACATGTGTTGTATGAAAATCCATATAATTAATTTTATATGGTGATGGATTGGGCCTCATTCCAATTTAGAAGATAAAGAATATTATAAAGTAAATGTTCATGTGTTGACTGCACTCATCCGTTGAGATTAGTCATGTGTTGAACGAAATATTTTGATAATAACAAACATTTTGATGATAGGAAATATTTGAAATAGAATATTTGAAAATAGAAATAAATGAAGCCGTGTTGATTAGATTGACGCCATTTTGACGTGAACGATAATTATATCGATTTTAAACGATTTCGAAATGAATTGAATTGAAACCGATTTCGAAATGAATTGAATTGAAAACGATTTCGAAATGAATTGAATTTAAAACGATTTCGAAATGAATTGAATTGAAAACGATTTCGAAATGAATTGAATTGAAAACGATTTCGAAATGAATTGAATTGAAAACGATTTCGAAATGAATTGAAAACGAATTCAAATTGAATTGAAAGCGAATTGAAATGAATTCAAATTGAATTGAAATTTGAATTGAATAGAAATAAATTTTAAAACGAATTTATAATAGAAAATTCAATTTCGATTTGAATTTGAAATAAAGGTTGAAATCGTTTTTGAAACGAAATTAAAACTATTTATAAAATTTGTTTTAAATAGTAATCGACGAAACATATATTATATATATTATATATCATATATTATATATATAATTTAATGGCCTGAATAGAACGCGCCGCGCCGCGGTAGTTCGTGAATTTCGGCCATTTATTCCAAACGGACAGTACGGGAGATCCGACCGTCGGATTCTCCTAAAACCGGAACCGTTGGGTTCGTATCGAAAAGAGCTTTCTAACGAATATTAGAAATTTGAAATCTAACGGTTGGATTTGGAGTTACGTCCAAATCAAATTTGAAAAAGGTCGCTGTAAGTGCAGTTCGATGGCCGTTGATGGAAATCGACTGTACGGGCCTTGATAAAAAAATTATTAAAAATAGTAACAATTTGTGTAAAATCATAAGAAATGATTTGGGAAAATTTGGGATGAAAAACTCCATATTTGAAAAGATAAAAATAGATTTTTATCGAAATGAACTAGTTTTGAACTAGAATTATAATTCTATTTATTTTTAAATAAATAAATTGAATTTGAAATGGTTTTGAAAATAACCAGAATTTCCAATGATTACATTGGAGTGGATTTGAATCGAAATTGTCTTCGGAATATTTCGATGTTGGAATTCGTGATTATACGGATGTTGTTATGGAAATTTGAAAGATATATATTTATATCGTTATTTCAATTACGACATTTGTTAATAGTAGAATTTGATATTGAATATAAGATGATATATTTTCTATTTAGAGCCTTGTATTGAATATCGAATGTGATTTGGGTTTGTCGTGAATGGTGTCTTCATTAACACTGTTCTTGAACCCAGTTGAGAAAAGATTAAATCTTTTTATTTAGATTTAATGAAGTGTACCAATTAAATAATATTTAATTGGAACTGAATTGATTTTTGGGTTTATCGTGGACAGTGTTTTAAATAACACTCGTTCTTTAACCCGATAATTAATGGAAGGTGATTTGGGGTTTATCGTGAACCGTGTTTTAAATGACACTGATTCTTTAACCCAGTCGAAGATTAAAACTAAGTGGAGTTTTAATGAATCTTTAATTAGATTGAAATGATCGAGAATGGAGTATCACCAGTTTTACTCCAGGCGATAATTAAATCTTTAATTAGATTTGAACGTGAAATGGTAATTGAATTTACCGATAACACCGTGGTGTTAGATATGAAGCATGACCAGTTTTACTTCTTGGGATGAATAGGTTGGGATTGGGAAATAAAATAAATGATTACTTCGGTGTGGTTCGCTAATCCCGACTAGTTTGAATTGATATTCAAAGGAGATTAAAGAATAAATTTAAAGAATTTATCTTGGATAAAATTAATGGGAACTTTTCACAAAGTATAGGAATATTTGAATAAAAGAATATTCTGAATTGGAATGAGGCGTATGTTGTGTTTGTGTAACACTTTTATAATATATACGCGAGTTATTCAGAAAGACCGGGTTTATCCCATTCTGAATAACTGATTCGACGTGGTGTCGAAGATGAAGACGGTGGTCGAAGACCAGAAGTCTTCACATCGTTTGGGTGATTACTGATGATCTTGATTGGGCTGTACACCCAAGAAGATGGAAACAGTTGGTGATCGTCCAGACGTACTTGGAGATCGATGGATATGCGGGGTACTAGGTGCCTCCGGTTTCGTTCAGCCCCAGAACGGACTTGTAAATGGACTGTGTGTCTGACATTGGATTTTAGTCCGTGTGATTGATCTCTATTAAATATATATCTGCTTGGCGGCGGAGAATTTATTCTCTTGCTTAACGCCCTTCTCTGAGACGTACGAGCTCAGGGGTTATATATTGATGGATATCAAACGCATGGAGTGAATTGCCTGTGTGGCATGCCTAAGTGGCAATTGATCGAGGCTTCTATTGAAAAGCAAAGTCTTGTGGTGATGATCAAAGCACGGCCTTTGTGGCGTAGCTTTGTGTAACGTTTACTTCGCGAGTTTCGCACCCCGGTTGTGAACCAAAAACGGGAGAGGACCTCAGGGAGGGCATGCGTTTCTTTCTAGCTAGGGTGGTGTCAGTGACCTACCAGCCCTGACATTTATATACTTTTTCACCTGTGTGGTTGTTGCTGTTGCGAGGCGCCTCGGTTTGATCGGACGATCCGGGTCCGATGGAGTCATTCGTTGGCTCATTTACGCCCCAAAGGGCGGGGAAACGTAGTGTTCAGGCATAATAATCCACATCGGTGGACCGGCCCTGTCGCTCCATGGGGCAGTTGCGGCTGTTCCTGAGGCTCGGGCTAGACAGTCTCGAATCGGTAGAGGACGATCCCTGGCCTCGGTTCATAGATGGAAATCCAATTTCCAAATACGTGACTTTGCGATTTTGATTGTATAACCTATATATGGCGACATAGTGGTATGGGGCATTCATGCCGCCTATGATTGATACTTATGATTTGAAGTTGTTTTATACACTATACACTTATAATAGTATCAAACGATTTCTTTTAAACGTATCAAGCATTATTGGCTATTATAAGGTAAAAACCCTATCCCCCGGCTTGCGTTGCATTGTGTGATGGGAACTGGGTCTTATAATAGCTTCATTTTTCTTTATTTAGCATTGCGCTGTTGTTTTATGCACTGGTATTCTTGGGAGGAACCCGTTCCGTGTTATACGGCGTGGTCCCTTGATTTACCGAACTTTAAAAATAAAGATTAATAACTGTTTTAGTTCTCACACCAGTCACATGACTGACCTGGAGTTTATTGTTTTAACCTAAACTCTGGGTGCCCCTATTTTGACACGGGCAGCTAGTAGTTTTGGTTTTGCAGATTTATATTCATAGGATCCTGGTTTATAGCTGGAATGATATCCGGAAAGCTATGTATCCGTATATCTCTTCTAGTTGTGTATTGTATTATTTTCCGCTGCTATGTCTTTAAATGTAATTTAAATCTCTGATATTTCTGTGTAATATTTATTCATACTCTGTATATTCTTGTAATCTGATGCATTGTTGTAATATACAATGAAATGTTCTTCTGTATGCGTTCTATGTTGTGGCTTGTTCTTGAACTATCCGACGCTTTCCTTTACGGGGAAGTTACGGGTTTTTACAGTTGGTATCAGAGCTTTGGTTTACAAAGCTCAGAGAACAAGGCACATTAGAACCATATGAAAGAATTCATCAGATGTTGGATTAGTAATATCCAATGGGAATGACTCATTAGAGATGGGATCAGTAGTATCCTAGAACGAGTGTGAGGAGTATATTTTTAAAATGAAAACAATTTTTGTTTTGAAAATCTAAATCAACTATTCGTATTTGATTATTTATTTCATATTGATTAGGACAGTCCAGTATATAAAGATTTTGCATATACGCCTTGCAAACGTGTATTTGATGTTTTAATATATTGGATAGATATAGAATCACATTCTAGTCGCCCGGAGATGATTCTGATGATAGTTCGAACATCATCAGAATTGGTATTCGTGTCTCGAAGGTGTGATATCTATATATTTCCTATTGACTGGTGTGAGAACCAAAATTAGATAGGGCCTATTGTTGTGATTTGGCATCAAAAATCTGATTTTTGGATATGTATCAAAATTATGAATTTGAGACTCTAATTCACTAATTGATTGATGTTTGTGTTGTTTGTTTATTTGGTTGATAATTTTTAACCATTTAGCCTAATTGAACCAAATATTGAATTGTATTGAAAATTGGTCGCATTTGCTTGCATATACCTATACTTACATTGAACAGGTCATAGCAAGGAGGCTAGAGCAGAGAATAAAATTTGTTTGCCCGACAAATAGGTACATATTTACTACATAATTTACTGTTTTGTTTGGGTGATGATGATTTTATTAGCCTATTGGCCATCCGCTTGGCTTTTTATTTTTCTTTTTGAGATCTGAAGGACCGGGGAAGCTATTTGAAATTCCCCGATGCTCCCATTGCAGGGGAGGTTATGGCGAAATTTTTCGAAAATTTAGGGTGTTAGCCAAATTTTTGAAATTTTTGAAAATTCTCAGAAACTGAAAAGTTGGAGAATGGAAGCCGAATCGAACGTAGAGTTGATTAATCAAACCACTTCCGACTTTGTTCCTTTTCGGGGACGAAAAGTATTAAGTGGGGGAGATTGTAACAACACGAAAATCTGGGCCAGTTTAAAATTTTTATTTTGGCAATTTTAGCGAATTTTGATTATTTAAAATGAATTATTTTAAATAATAACGACGAGAAATTTATTTTGAATAGAATTAGAACGTATATATTATATACGTCGTCATTAGAATATAAATATTTATATATAATTATAAATAAAATTGAAAAAGGCGCGGTAGTTCGATAATTCGATTTCAAACTTCAATTGAATGTACCGGGTGCAAAACAATCCGGATTTTAGCGAAACCAAAAACATTAGGATCTAATTGATGATATCTTTCCAACGAATCCGAATAATCGAGATTTAATAGCGGGAATCAAAGGATATGTCCAGTTGAAAATTCTGAATAGTCGCTATAGAATTCAGGCCCTTGAAAATGGAGATTTTGCAAACGACCTCGGATTTCGACGAAACCGGTTTTGTTGGGTCCGGGATGTCAAGTTATTGCTAGATTCCAAATTTCATAATTTTTCGATTCAATATGTGAGCGTGGCGAAGGAAAACGCGTTTGACCAGTTTTAGTTGATTTTAATCGACTGGAAAATGGCCATTTTTCAAACGGTCTCAGAATTCGGTGAAACTAGTTTTGTTAGAACCGTATCGTCAATACGAAGCTAGAAAATATTTTTCTGGAATTTTTCTAGTTAGAATGTGACCCCGGTAATTTGAAATGTACGTTTAAAATTCAATATAGCGATTTAAATGTAAATTTAAAGGAAACTGATCGAAACGATCAAATCAGCTAGCGATACATATCCCATTGTGTTCGGAATGGGGGTAAAACGCTATGGGCGACAGGCGGTGGGCCTCATTTTGAGGTCGTATGTAAAAGTCCACTTTTTACAAATAATTAAATAATTAAATAAAAAAAACCCTTTCTCCCCTTTTATTCGTTCTGGCCCCCCTCCCCCACGTTCGTTCAAAGCAAATCGACAGAGCAAAAAAAAAAAAAAAAAAAAAAAAAAGAGAAAAGGGGAAAATCGATCGCGCCTCCACCAGTGTCGACCACCGACGTTCATCGCGCCCCCTCCTGATGGCCACTGCGACCTCCGGCCTCCCATGGCACCTCCGTCCCTCCCCGTACACGTCGCCCTCGCCTTGGCCTCTTCTTCCAATCGAAACCGCGACCAAGAACCCCACCACCGATCTGTGCCTCCGCCGCCGTCACCAGACCAGCGAGCGTCCCCCCTTCCCTCCAATTCCATCAGAAAATTCGCCCCTTTCGCTGTAAGTTCCTTTATATTATTTTGTTTTTGTTTTTATTTAATATTATCAGTCTTAATGATAATTAAAATCAGTTCGTATGAAGAATAACATTGTTTAGATCTGAAAAGAATGAAAACTATATTTTTATAGAATGAAAGACTATATCTTTATCGCTTGAAAGATATGATTTTTAACCAAACAAAGATATGATTTTTAACCAAACAAAGACATGATTTTTAGCTAGGAAAAGTTGCGATTTTTATTAACGATAATAAAAATATGATTTTTATATATTGAACATCGAAGTAAAAATATGATTTTTATATATTGAACATCGAAGTAAAAATATGATTTTTATATATTGAACATCGAAGTAAAAATATGATTTTTATATATTGAATAGCGAAGTAAAAATTCGATTTTTATATATGTAGTGGATACGGGCAACGAAAGCGACAAAAGGCGAGATCGATGAAGATTTCTATCAAAGAAGAGTCAAGATGTTTGGATAGCTTTCTGTGAGAATTTCTCACCTTTCAATTTCTTTTTCTAGTTATATATATATATATATATACTAGGATGCAGACGGTGCTTAGTAGCACCCGACACAATCGTCCACAGACCATGGACTTGTTTGTTTGGTTGCATAAATTAATTTGATGATTTGGTTTGAATTGAATTGTTTGGTGAAATGAAATTGATTTGATTGATGTGTGAATGGCGTGGGCCTTCACTAGACCGGAGACAAGGCTAGGCCTCGTCCCGTTTCTAGTATCGTGCCGTTATGCCGCCGAAATTTTCTAAAATAAGTTAGAAAAATAAAAATATCATTTTATTTATAGAATGAACTGAATAGGAATTCATATGTTAAAATAAAATGTAGTATCGTTAAAAATATAATTTTTAACGTGAATATGAATATAGTGAAAGTGAATAAAATAAAATATTCATTTACAAACCGGACGGTTTGTTTATGTACACCTATTTGAAGGACGTTGATTGGGACGATAAATTTTACACATCTCCCAACAACACAAATAAAATATGTGTTTGATTGTTTGAAACCCCACACGGGTGTTGGGATGAAATATGAAGTTCACTCATCCTGATTTATTAAATATGTCGATCGATTGATTGACAGGATGTTATAAGCGTTAGATATCTATATTTGATGCTTATACAGTGTAGTGCACTTTGGTTGATGGTTGATTATTTTTCAATGCTATTATATACATGTGTTGTATGAAAATCCATATAATTAATTTTATATGGTGATTGATTGGGCCTCATTCCAATTTAGAAGATAAAGAATATTATAAAGTAAATGTTCATGTGTTGACTGCACTCATCCGTTGAGATTAGTCATGTGTTGAACGAAATATTTTGATAATAACAAACATTTTGATGATAGGAAATATTTGAAATAGAATATTTGAAAATAGAAATAAATGAAGCCGTGTTGATTAGATTGACGCCATTTTGACGTGAACGATAATTATATCGATTTTAAACGATTTCGAAATGAATTGAATTGAAACCGATTTCGAAATGAATTGAAATGAAAACGATTTCGAAATGAATTGAATTTAAAACGATTTCGAAATGAATTGAATTGAAAACGATTTCGAAATGAATTGAATTGAAAACGATTTCGAAATGAATTGAAAACGAATTCAAATTGAATTGAAAGCGAATTGAAATGAATTCAAATTGAATTGAAATTTGAATTGAATAGTAATAAATTTTAAAACGAATTTATAATAGAAAATTCAATTTCGATTTGAATTTGAAATAAAGGTTGAAATCGTTTTTGAAACGAAATTAAAACTATTTATAAAATTCGTTTTAAATAGTAATCGACGAAATATATATTATATATTATATATATAATATAATGGCCTGAATAGAACGCGCTGCGCCACGGCAGTTCGTGAATTTCGGCCATTTATTTCAAACGGACAGTACGGGAGATCCGACCGTCGGATTCTCCTAAAACTGGAACCGTTGGGTTCGTATCGAAAAGAGCTTTCTAACGAATATTAGAAATTTGAAATCTAACTGTTGGATTTGGAGTTACGTCCAAATCAAATTTGAAAAAGTTCGCTGTAAGTGCAGTTCGATGGCCGTTGATGGAAATCGACTGTACGGGCCTTGATAAAAAAATTATTAAAAATAGTAACAATTTGTGTAAAATCATAAGAAATGATTTGGGAAAATTTGGGATGAAAAACTCCATATTTGAAAAGATAAAAATAGATTTTTATCGAAATGAACTAGGTTTGAACTAGAATTATAATTCTATTTATTTTTAGATAAATAAATTGAATTTGAAATGGTTTTGAAAATAACCAGAATTTCCAATGATTGCATTGGAGTGGATTTGAATCGAAATTGTCTTCGGAATATTTCGATGTTGGAATTCGTGATTATACGGATGTTGTTATGGAAATTTGAAAGATATATATTTATATCGTTATTTCCAATACGACATTTGTTAATCGTAGAATTTGATATTGAATATAAGCCGATATATTTTCTATTTAGAGCCTTGTATTGAATATCGAATGTGATTTGGGTTTGTCGTGAATGGTGTCTTCATTAACACTGTTCTTGAACCCAGTTGAGAAAAGATTAAATCTTTTTATTTAGATTTAATGAAGTGTACCAATTAAATAATATTTAATTGGAATTGAATTGATTTTTGGGTTTATCGTGGACAGTGTTTTAAATAACACTCGTTCTTTAACCCGATAATTAATGGAAGGTGATTTGGGGTTTATCGTGAACCGTGTTTTAAATGACACCGATTCTTTAACCCAGTCGAAGATTAAAATTAAGTGGAGTTTTAATGAATCTTTAATTAGATTGAAATGATCGAGAATGGAGTATCACCAGTTTTACTCCAGGCGATAATTAAATCTTTAATTAGATTTGAACGTGAAATGGTAATTGAATTTACCGATAACACCGTGGTGTTAGATATGAAGCATGACCAGTTTTACTTCATGGGATGAATAGGTTGGGATTGGGAAATAAAATAAATGATTACTTCGGTGTGGTTCGCTAATCCCGACTAGTTTGAATTGATATTCAAAGGAGATTAAAGAATAAATTTAAAGAATTTATCTTGGATAAAATTAATGGGAACTTTTCCCAAAGTATAGGAATATTTGAATAAAAGAATATTCTGAATTGGAATGAGGCGTATGTTGTGTTTGTGTAACACTTTTATAATATATACGCGAGTTATTCAGAAAGACCGGGTTTATCCCATTCTGAATAACTGATTCGACGTGGTGTCGAAGATGAAGACGGTGGTCGAAGACCAGAAGTCTTCACATCGTTTGGGTGATTACTGATGATCTTGATTGGGCTGTACACCCAAGAAGATGGAAACAGTTGGTGATCGTCCAGACGTACTTGGAGATCGATGGATATGCGGGGTACTAGGTGCCTCCGGTTTCGTTCAGCCCCAGAACGGACTTGTAAATGGACTGTGTGTCTGACATTGGATTTTAGTCCGTGTGATTGATCTCTATTATATATATATCTGCTTGGCGGCGGAGAATTTATTCTCTTGCTTAACGCCCTTCTCTGAGACGTACGAGCTCAGGGGTTATATATTGATGGATATCAAACGCATGGAGTGAATTGCCTGTGTGGCATGCCTAAGTGGCAATTGATCGAGGCTTCTGTTGAAAAGCAAAGTCTTGTGGTGATGATCAAAGCACGGCCTTTGTGACGTAGCTTTGTGTAACGTTTACTTCGCGAGTTTCGCAATCCGGTTGTGAACCAAAAACGGGAGAGGACCTCAGGGAGGGCATGCGTTTCTTTCTAGCTAGGGTGGTGTCAGTGACCTACCAGCCCTGACATTTATATACTTTTCACCTGTGTGGTTGTTGCTGTTGCGAGGCGCCTCGGTTTGATCGGACGATCCGGGTCCGAGGGAGTCATTCGTTGGCTCATTTACGCCCCAAAGGGCGGGGAAACGTAGTGTTCAGGCATAATAATCCACATCGGTGGACCGGCCCTGTCGCTCCATGGGGCAGTTGCGGCTGTTCCTGAGGCTCGGGCTAGACAGTCTCGAATTGGTAGAGGACGATCCCTGGCCTCGGTTCATAGATGGAAATCCAATTTCCAAATACGTGACTTTGCGATTTTGATTGTATAACCTATATATGGCGACATAGTGGTATGGGGCATTCATGCCGCCTATGATTGATACTTATGATTTGAAGTTGTTTTATACACTATACACTTATAATAGTATCAAACGATTTCTTTTAAACCTATCAAGAATTCTTGGCTATTATAAGGTAAAAACCCTATCCCCCGGCTTGCGTTGTATTGTGTGATGGGAACTGGGTCTTATAATAGCTTCATTTTTCTTTATTTAGCATTGCGCTGTTGTTTTATGCACTGGTATTCTTGGGAGGAACCCGTTCCGTGTTATACGGCGTGGTCCCTTGATTTACCGAACTTTAAAAATAAAGATTAATAACTGTTTTAGTTCTCACACCAGTCACATGACTGACCTGGAGTTTATTGTTTTAACCTAACCTCTGGGTGCCCCTATTTTGACACGGGCAGCTAGTAGTTTTGGTTTTGCAGATTTATATTCACAGGATCCTGGTTTATAGCTGGAATGATATCCGGAAAGCTTTGTATCCGTATATCTCTTCTAGTTGTGTATTGTATTATTTTCCACTGCTATGTCTTTAAATGTAATTTAAATCTCTGATATTTCTGTGTAATATTTATTTATACTCTGTATATTCTTGTAATCTGATGCATTGTTGTAATATACAATGAAATGTTCTTCTGTATGCGTTCTATGTTGTGGCTTGTTCTCGAACTATCCGACGCTTTCCTTTATGGGGAAGTTACGGGTTTTTACATCTTACACCATAAAAGAGTCTAACCTCGTGTCTTTACAACTGTTACGCTTTTAATTTGGGCCTAGGACCTCTCACATTGGACTACCATTTGTGACTACTGGATTCGTCGGGCGGGTCCGGGCAGTTTTACGTCACAAATGAGTCTAACCTCGTGTCCTAAGAATTGATTATCACTTATAATCATTTACCCCAGTCTTAATAATTTCCCTATTCAAATTATTAATTAATTCCTAATTTAACGATGTCCATAATTGAATCAATTATGTTCATCAATTAATGGTATGCAAAATCATACCAATTTTACCACAATTTATCTTATGCCATTAAAGGCAACCTATCTCTATTTATATTTATCACTCCTTTAAGGCTATTACATTCCAACTACCCAAAACCCACTTAGGCGTGTTCATATTAGCCCCTTTTCAAGGCATAAATTATCATATGTGTTTCAACTACAAATCTCACCTAATTAACATATGCCCAAGTTCTAGATTACATGTCCGTTTTACATATGCCTAACTCATACCAAATTTACATATGTTCAGTTCATGTCATTTTATATGTATGCCAAATTTATGCCAATTTACACCTATCAAGTTCTAGCCAAATTACATATGCCAATCCCAATTCTTGCAATTACCATTTTAATGGCAATACCCAATTATCAAATTTCATATTAATGGCAATATTACCCATATATCCAATTTTCATGTTATGCCATAAATTCCACCAATCACATATATCCAAATTGGTAATATTCCCATACTTTTACCCATATTCAATCGTACGCAAAATCTTGGTTTAGGCCTAGATCCGAAATTGATCTAGGTTCATCAAAAGAAAATAAATAGGGGAAAGGTAGAATTTTGCAATAAAACAAGATCAGAGAGAAAACAGCATAAATCATCATGATAGGCATAAAGATTAGATCTTGATAATAATATCAACATGAATCCAAGAAATTGATTTACAACGACTGAATAGAGCATGAACTAGACATAAGAATGGAGATGAACAAGTCTCAAAACCCAAGGTTCAAAGGTAAACAGGAATAGATCTGAATTGATGAACATGCTTATATCCAATTACACTTTATTCCATAGCCATATTAAAAGTAAGTATTTTAATCTAAAAAGTAACTAGAACTTACATAGCATGGCTAGCGAATTTAAGAACTGAAATCGATGTAGAAACGTTGTAGAGTTGTTGATTCATCTCCTTGAGTTGTTGTAGAAGTCTTCATCTTTGCATTGGATTGCGTATGAAAGATTAAGAAGAAGATTAGAGACGGTGGCCATGACCAAGAGGGATTTTAGCAGTATAACGGTGGCTAGACATGTTGTAGTGAATTAGGGTTTAGGCATCAGGGGGGTTTATATAGGATTACGCAGACGAACCTGGATAGAAAGCGAGACTAGGAACATCAGGATACACCCAGGCCCAAAAGTGGGCTCGGGGACCAGGTCGACACCCAGGTCGACTGCCCAGTCGACCTGGTATGGGGGGGTCGACTGCCCAGTCGACCTGGGTACTGGGCGGGAAGTTTCCCGCCCATCCTTTTCTGGGTTTTGAATTCGAATTCGAGCTGTTTTCGATTCTGAAAATCCTGAAACTTCAGAGGGTCATATCTCTCTCATACGGACTCCGATTCTCGCAAACTCGGACTCGTTTTCAAGCAGAATTTTGAGACGAACGCAATGACACAACCCGTTTCCCTTGATTCTTGTTTTAAAATTTAATTCTGCCTTGATTCTTGTGTTAACATGTTATAAAAATTCGGGTTGTTATATTCTCTCCTCCTTAAAGGATTTCGTCCCCGAAATCTTCAAGTTAAGAAGAATGTGTCCTACCATCCATCATCCATCTACTCAAAACAACACCCACTAGCAATCATTGTCCTTAAAAGATTTTTAATGTTGTATGAACATATGCGAGAAGTGTGTGTATATGTTCCTTATCTAATGTAAATGATCAGGCCTAATTGATCCTCTTAATGCAAAAATATGTTTAGTGTCATGAGTCCAACATGTATGCAAATAGTCCTAGTCACATAAACACTATATGTCTGCACAAACATCCATCCATATGCAACATACACATGATAACACATTCAATTGCATCCATAAACAAGTGTAAACACTCATGCATATGCAATATGAAAAGTGACTGAGCCGATCTAGTGCCTAATGTGCGTGTATATGCATCCACGAGCAACCACTAACAACCGCTTGCAACCACTTGCAACCATCAATCATAACATGTCTCAAACACATGTTTACACCCAACTGTTCCTACCTAAAGATATAATCGAATGATAGAAGCAAGTAAAAACTTTGTGCCCATTAGGCAACGTCAAAATTGGAAATCTACGCCACATATATATTGATTAGGGGAAGAACTCCCTAAGCATCAGCCCCGAAGACCGAAATCAACATCAGACTGACACCCAAAGAAATTCTCAACCCAACCAATATATATGTGATTCTAGGAAACTAAGCATGATGGACACCTTTTAGGTCACAAGAAATCCCTTCCTAAAACTAACCCATATCCTGTAAAACCCAAAAGGTTTAATCAACCCAACGGACACCCTCAAGCCCCAACATGTAAAACTAACAGATGAGTCATACTCCCTATGGGGTTTGCAACAGAAATTGGATTGAGAATAGGACCGAGAGGATATACACAAAAGATAGCATGAAAGTAAGCTCTACAGGAAAAAGGAATCAAGAATATACTCTTAAAAAGAGATGTGATGCATGAATATAGTCTTCAATCTTCTAAGCTACATTCCCTTGAGCTTAACTCCATTGTGCTTTGACCGACTTTAACTTCACAATTTCATAGCTCCTTATTTCTTATTTCCAAAATACTAGTTGGAACTCATTTCACTGTTGCCTCTCGTTCCACTTTCACTTATTCTCCCTCTGGTATACTCGGTCTCAAACATAACTGTGTACTGAGGGTTCCATGTAAGCTCTTCAAAATTCACTAGTGAATCTTGGATCTCGTTCACTTACTAGAAGGTATTCCACATAGATGAATTATCTCTTGAAAATAAACAAATGTCAACCATGTTGCTAAATGTACTTACTAAGGCGATTTTCTACATCACATGCATAAGTGAAATGAACCATCCGCCTTAGTGGCGAACACTACTCGAGCGGATCAATAAATGTATCTAGAGATTCTAGGTAACTAAGCATGGCAAAAACCCTAAGTGTTACACTAGACTTCGAGGGCATTACCGAGGCAAGTCAAAAGTTTAACTACCCTCCTTTCAAAACCGAGAATGGCACCCTTTTTGGATAACCACTCCATCCCTAGAATCCACTCCTAGCCCAAAAATCATAAGCATTCCTTCTAAGCTCAATACCTAGCATAGACATTCTCAAATCCAAACAAATCATGAATAAATGAGCCAATTCCCCAACCGGATTTGAGACAAAAATTGGGATCCTCCAATACGCTAGTACTAAGGTGCAGAGACTCAACTATCGAAGCAAAATTAAAAGGATGGATGCACAAAAACAAAGTTCTAGCGGGATGATAGAAAAGAAAAGCTAAACCTTTAATGGTAACGTTACCAGCTCCCTTAGGTACGCTAGTAGTGAGAGCATACAATTGCGCTCTCGACGATCCTTTCCTTTTCCCTTGTCCTTGTCCTATAATACTTAACTACACTCCCTCCTTACCATACTAAAGATACTCTCTCTTGTCATGGGTTCTACTATTCTTTCACTTTGGCCTCTTTCCTTTCACCTTTTTTCTCCTTCGTGGATTAAGCCATAACAACTAGTTTCTTGTTCTTACTATCCTTGTATAGTTTGTTGACAAGTCCTTCAAAGCCACCTCTAACGCACAGCAACTCTACACAACTTGAAATAAGATTAGACGCAGATGGAACTACTGCGGCTACAAATGGAGGTTGGGCACTTCTTTGCCCTCCGACATATGTCGGATGCCTACGAAACTATGGTGAAAGGAGAGAGAGGAGAGATTTCAAGAGGGAATCAAAAGATAGTGCATATGGCTTTGGGGAATATGCCTTGAAATCAAAACAGAATTTTCCTGAAAATTTGCTTCTTTGTAAATGTTTTGAAAACTAGTTAGAAGGTTTTTGAAAACTTTTGCCCAGTCTGGTAACCTTCTGCTCTGATACCAAATGTAACACCCCACATCCATTAAGGTCACTCACAAAGGGAATGCCTTAACTTCAATGGAGCATTATGGGTACTGGAACAGAAATATTACAAGACAGACATATATAATACAGCGGAAAGTAAAGTGGAAGTACTTAAAATCATTTATTAAATATGATTGTTTACAATAAAAGCCCATCAACTTCCAATACCCAATTACATAGTTTAAATATCTGTCTTTCTCAAAAACAAAGAAGCATAAAAATAATTTATAGTATTCCCCAATAAAGCAAAGCAAGCCATAGGCAAGAAAAATCGAAGCCTTGCACGAAAGAGCCTTGGAGCTTGATAAGGTCCGAGCTAAGCTGTATTCCCACCCTGCGAACCTGGGGGGGGGGGGTAACGGAAGAAAAAGAGGCGAAACAAAATGGGTCAGTCATAAAGACTGAGTAAGTCCTAGTGACTTTCAGCATAAAAAATAGTTAAGGATAATATGGCATGAGTAAACTGAAAGTAAACATAAGCATGATGACAAGATAAGCAACAGGCAAGATAACTAAGGTTAAGATGATGTGATTTTTGTCAAGTAACATCGCAAGGTTCCCATTCAAGATAAACTAAGTATAATTTCGTAAGATTCCTATCAAACATAACAAGATTCCTCTGCTTCGCCATTTAAATATTTCTATGAGATCTACTTGCTCTGCACCACCTAACTAGCATCCTTACAATTGTCTTGCAAGGAATGATCCGTATTCTTACTAATACTCCAACTAGTGTCCTCTGTAACAAGGATCCTTACCCCCTACTAGTGTCCCAACTAGTAGCCCGTGTTATATAATAAGGTGATCCCACCCACTACTTAGAAATCATAATACTAGTCTTATGTACCCCTAGCTGACTACATAGGTGCCGCCTGCCCCTATCTCCACTAGGTGTACCCACCAACCCCCATGCGATTAGCTCCCTAACTCGTAGATACCCGTGCTGGCCCCACAGTGGGGTGTATCATTTCCCAAAGTGGCAACCCGATACAACATGAGGATGCACGGCTTATACCTACACGATGCAACAACGTCTTACCTACCAGCCCGGGTCCACACACGCATATGAAACCCGTTGGACTTGCGTTGCCACCGCTAACCCGTTTTGACCTCTTACAATCAAACCCAGTATGCGTGTCTCGTCCTCGACATGGGTCGAGCTCACAAAGATACGTAATGGGCTACTGGTCTGAAAAGGGTCCCCTTTCCTCGACACAAGCTTCCCTCCTATGCTTGGTCCCCTCTAGTAATTCTTACTTAACCCCTTCTTATTCATGTCCACTTACATGCTTAAATTTTGGTTAAGTATACACCAGTTATGTCTTACATGTTACCAAAATCCTCCACTTAACCCCATCATCCTCATGTCTTAATACATGCTTCATCTTGGTTAAGTGCTTATTGGTTATATTTTACATGTCACTCATATTACCCCCAACGTCTGGGTTTAACCAAGCGCCTTGGCTTTATCCGCCATTAGACCCTATGTCTATCCATTAACTATGCGCTTGTGCTACCTCATCAGTCTTATCATTTAGCTTGGTTATTTCCATTTATACCAACCTTAAACTTTCTTATTAATTCAATTCTTAACTTGAACTATACTAAGTCCATTAATAAGCCCGCAACATGTTATTCCTATGATTCATACATTAACCCCTGTTATGGTACAATAACATGTTCTTATTCAATCTTTACAACCAAGTACCCCTTAACTTACAAACACACTGGAGAGAGAGAATAATTCCCTAAATACCAACCCCGAAGACCGGAATCAACATCAGATTGATACTCAGAGGATTATCCAACCTAACCAATGTTTTGTTCCTTTTTATAATATAACTTATGTCGCCTTCAATTGTAAATTCATTCTTGTCTTTACATATTGCTTAATCTACAATGAAGCACATCTTTCCTTATTGCATAAGTTATCTCATCTTATCTATTGTTCCGCCTAACTTACTTTATTCCTTAAGTTATCATTCCCACTTAGGCATTAATTAAGATTTACTTAACTCAACCATTCATGTCATAACAGTTAAGTGTCATTAGCCTGGTCATATTACTTAACCCACCCATCCATACCATATTGGTTAAGTGTCATTAGCCTAATCATATTACTTGACCTACCCACTCATACCATATTGGTTAAGTGTCATTAGCCTAATCATATTACTTAACCCACCCATTCATACCATATTGGTTAAGTGTTCTTAGCCTAATCATATTACTTGACCCTATCCACTGGTCTAATTACCATGTTATGTTGGTTAAGTATTACTATTCGTATTTCCACATGTCACCCACATGTCACCCGCTTAACCTCCATGTCCCACCACATGTTTATCTGGTTAAGTATTTCTTAATTCATTAAGGCCGTAACCCTATAAAGACCTTTCACATTTGACTGACATTTATGACAGCTGGATTTGCCGGGCGGGTCCGGGCAGTCTTACACCATAAAAGAGTCTAACCTCGTGTCTTTACAACTGTTACGCTTTTAATTTGGGCCTAGGACCTCTCACATTGGACTACCATTTGTGACTACTGGATTCGCCGGGCGGGCCCGGGCAGTTTTACATCACAAATGAGTCCAACCTCGTGTCCTAAGCATTGATTATCACTTATAATCATTTACCTCGGTCTTAATAATTTCCCTATTCAAATTATTAATTAATTCCTAATTTAACGATGTCCATAATTCACTCAATTATGTTCATCAATTAATGATATGCAAAATCTGTAACACCCCGTAATTGTATTAATATTAATATTCACAAATTAAAGAATAACTAATCTCAGACGTGAGAATTGTGGGAAACGGGTTGCACCATTGTGTTCATATCGGAATTCTGGTTGAAATAGAGTCCAAGTTTGCGTGATTTGGACTTTGTATGAAGAAGTTATGGCCATCAGAAGTTTCTGAAAATTTAAAATAGCTAGCAGGAAATTTAAAATTCAAAATTCGAAGTCAAACTGGCTAGGCGGGGAATTTCCCGCCCAGCACCCTAGGTCGACTGGGGAGTCGACACCCCAAGGGGGAGTCGACTGGGTAGTCGACACCCCAGGGACCAGGTCGACTGCGCAGTCGACCTGGGTGTCGACCTGGTCTGGCGGCTAGGGTTTCTGCCTGACCTGTTTTTAATGGGCTAATGACCCACTAGGGTTTCTGACCTAATCTGGTTGGCTGGGATTAGTGCTGAGTTGATCTGACGGTCTAAAATAATTCCTATCTCTATAAATACCTAGGTAGTCTCTCACCCTAATTCATAAGAAAAATAGAATAGTTACCGTCATACCATCGCCATGGAAATCAATGGAGCCGCCGCCAACTAAGAAGGAAGAAAAGTTAATTCAATTCTAATTCTCTCAACCCTAAAGCAAAGCAAAACTCTCTTTTCTTCTCTAAATTGTGAGTATGATAATCTTAACAAGATTATTATCATTTTAATTAGGCTGAGTCATGAATGGATCATGAGTAGATGATGTGAATTGTCGTATATGTTATCATGTATGTTATTAATCCTATGATATGTGGTGATGATATCCTATATGTTGTAAATCATGTTATGATGATGTTATGTATGTTGAAAGTTGTGATGAATCATACATGTTAAAAAGCCATGATGATCCTATCTATGCTAGTTAGTTCATATTAATTAAATCATCATGTTTGGGCTATGTTGATCTATATGACAAGTTACATATGCAAGTTAGATTGATTAGAAAAGTTATGAACATATGCCATTACATCTATTATGACACCTAGGATTATTCTATTACATATGTGATACCCTATGCTAGTTCACACCATCATTATGTTGCCTAAAAACCCCATATGCAAGTTTATGTATAAATTTGGGCTATGACCATATCATGTAAATTGTGACATTTAACAAGTTGACACCTTTTGATCCTTAACATGTGTAGTTTATGCAAGTTTCACCCCTATTATGATTAGATTTATTTTAATTGTCTATATGTTGTGATAATTTATCTTTGTGCTATGTGTTAGACTATTCAAGTCTAGCCTATATTATGCGTTGAATAAGCGAATGTATAAACGTGGGGTAGGGGTAATATTAAGGATTTAATAATAAGATGTTGGGGGTGCAATTGATATGATTTTGCATACCTTGAGTGGATGACCATAATTGAGTCAATTATGGACATCAATAAAGGTGGACTTAATTAATAATTTGGATAGGGAATTATTAAAACTAGGGTAAAAGATTATAAGTGTTAATCAATGTTTAGGACACGAGGTTGGACTGGTTTGTGACGTAAACCTGCCCGGGCCCGCCCGACAAATCCAGTGGTCACAAATGTCAGTCCAATGTGAGAGGTCATAGGCCTAAACTAAAGCATAACAGTTGTAAAGACACGAGGTTAGACTCTTTTATGGTGTAAGACTGCCCAGACCCGCCCGGCAAATCCAGCTGCCATAAATGCCAGTCTAATGTGAGAGGTCTTTATGAGGTTATGACCTGAATGAGTTAAGAAATACTTAACCAGATAAACATGTAAAGTGGGACATGGGGGTTTAGTAGGTGCCTTGGGTGGCATGAGGAATCTAGTGGGTGCCCTTAGTGGCATGAGAAATACGATTAGTAAGACTTAACCAAACACACATGTAAATGAACATGACTAAGAGGGTTAAGTGGGATATACTATTATTGACAAGCTTAGGTGGGTAGCTTGTGGGGGCCCATTTCAACCAGTAACCCAAACGTATCTTTGTGGGCTCGATCCAAGTCGAGGACGGGACACGCATACTAGGCTTGACTGTAAGAGGCCAAAACGGGGAGCGGTGGCAACGCAAGTCCAACGGGTTTCATATGCGTGTGTGGACCCGGGCAGGTAGGTAAGACGTTGTTGCATCGTGTAGGTATAAGCCGTGCATTCTCAAGTTGTATCGGGTTGCCACTTTAGGGGAGTGATACACCCCACTGTGGAGCCAGCACGGGTATCTACGAGTAGGGAGCCGATTGAAAGTGGGTAGTGGGGTACACCTAGTGGAGATAGGGGCAGACGGCAGTCAGCTAGGGGTACGTAAGGCTATTTATATTGTTTCTGTGTGAAGCAAGTGGGATCAACCTTTAGGGTGACTGGTGCGGTGCAGTGTAGTCATGTGCGGTGCAGTGTAGTAATTATTCGATAGTAATTAGGTATGCCTTTAACGTTATCCTTCACGTTATCTTTATCTGTTCATTCCATACCTAATAGTTCATAGACATTTACTTGTCTTCCAGCTTATGTCTTAGTCTAGTTATTTTGATAATAGTATTGTTAGAATTGTCATACTCGCCAGACTTTATGTCTGACCCCCTCCATTTCTATCCTTTTTCCCCCTCCAGGTCCTCAGGTTGGGCCCAGCTCTAGTGGAGTTTGATTGGGTTGCTTCATCTCTTTGGAAAGCTTGGACCCTTGAAGTAAAGTCCAGCTTGTTATCTTCTTTAATGGCTATTTGTTTAATGGGATTATGTATTTTGTTTTATGAAGATGGATAATGTACTTGACTTTGATTAATGGTTTTGTGATGTAATAAACATGTTTCCGCTGCAATAAAATGAAGTTTTAGATTTCCAAGCACTACTTATTATCTGTCTTGTTGTAATTTTTCTATTTTATATTCACTTATAACCTCCATGGAAGTTAATGCATTCCCTTTGTGAGTGACATTAATGGACGTGGGGTGATACACGTGGTATCAGAGCGAGGTTACCAGAACAGATAAAAATACTTTAGAAAAATAGTTATTTTTGGAAGAAATGTTTTCAAAAACATGTTTTAATGAGAAATTTAAAGAGGAAGTTTTTATGAAAAACATAATCCCCAAATAGCCATATATCTTTATCTTTCGAATTCTCCATTTTGAATCTTTCCTTTTTCGTTTCAGCATGGCCGAAGATCTTAACCTACCTAACGGTGTAACGATACCTGGATGGTATAGGAGGTTATTAGAGGATAGGGCCGCTGCAGGTCCAGCCAATGTTCCTCCACCACCAGTTGCACCCGTTCCTCCTCCTCCTCCTCGCGTAGATACTTTTGCAAAGACGTGCAAGGAATTTAAAGCTATGGGTGGAAAACCCTTTTAAGGGTCAGAAACGTTTGTGGAAGCTAGAGATTGGCTTAAGGAGGTGGAAGAATCGCTGGAAATCTTTGAAGTGGAAGAAGGGAGGAGAGTTAGATTAGCAGCTTGGTTGATGAAGGGAGAGGCCTCGTTTTGGTGGGAGGTCACTAATGGGGAGCGTCCTGTTGACTCTTGGGTGGATTTCAGACGTAGGTTCGAGGCGAAGTTTCTCTCAAGGGCGGAAGAAAATCTATATATGGAAAGGTTCTTTACATCGAAGCAAGGAAGCTCATCAGTGAAAGAATATGTCAATAAATTTAATCAGTTAGCAAGGTTTGGCTTGGACTTAGTAAACACGCCGGAGAAGAAGGCTCTGAGGTTCGTTAATGGGTTGAATGAACCATTGCAAGGGTTGGCCATGACCCACATCCCTATGGGGCCACCTTTGAGAAGCTAGTAGAAATGACGCTCATGCACGAGGAGAAAAGTGCTAAAGCTGATAAGGCACTCGAGAAGAAAGGGGATCAGAAGAAACCCCAACAGCAAAACAAGAAGAGTGGTAAAGACAATAATGGGAAAGAAGAAATGTTTTAACTATGGGACCCTAGGCCATCTCAGCAAGGACTGTTGAAAGAAAAAGAAGACTGGCTGTTTTCATTGTGGCGATGCGGGACATCTAGTGAAGGACTGCCCAAAGAAGGGGCAGAGGGAAGGGGCTACCTCGGGAGGACAGGTGCAGGCTCTTATAGCACCAGGGCAGGCAAGGGGACAAGTTCAGGCTCTCCCGGTCCCACCGCTGCAAGAACGAGGTAGAACCATTTCTGTTGAAAGCTTAGTTTTTCTGTTTGATCATCATGTCCGTACCTTATTCGATTCAGGCGCATCGCATTCGTTTATCTCTACATCATTAGTTGAATCACTGCACTTAAACACCAGTTTAGTAGAGGATCCCTTAGTTGTTTCGAATCCAATTGGGGGCTCAGCTCATTTGTCCATGATGTGTTTGGATTTGAAAATTTCTATACTTAGCGTTGAGTTTCGATGTGATGCTTATGTGTTGGGCTTCACGGGCTATGGGCTAATTTTAGGAATGGATTGGTTATCCAGAAATGGGGCCGTTCTTGATTGTGAAAGGAGAGTAGTTAGGCTCGTGACTCGCCTTGGCAACATTCTTGAAATATTTTGTAATCCCATAAATTCTGTTATGCTAAGTTATCTAGAATCGCTTGACGCGTCTAAGGAAAATCTACGATCTGTTAGAGTGGTCCGAGAGTATTCAGATGTGTTTGAGGAGATGAAGGGCTTGCCTCCGAAGCGGGAGATAGATTTTCGAATATATCTTGTGGATAATATGAAACTAGTATCTTTGCCAGTATGCCACATGGCTCCTCGTGAAAGGAGGGAACTCGATAAGTAAGTGAAGGAGTTACTTGAGAAGGGGTTCATAAGATGAAGTATATCGGAGTGCGATGCTCCAGTAGTATTTGCCACAAAGGCGGATGGGTCCCTTAGACTTTGTGTGGACTATAGAGAACTTAATAAGCTTACTAAGAAGAACAGACACCCACTGCCGAGAATTGACGATCTCTTCGATCAGTTGGTTGGCGCCTCAGTGTTTTCGCAGTTGGACTTAGCCACTGGTTTCCATCAGTTGAGAGTGGCTGAGGATAGCATTGACCAAACTGCCTTTAGGACTCCAGACGGTTTCTATGAATGGCTAGTGATGCCCTTCGGTTTGACAAACGCCCCCGCATACTTTGTTGATTTGATGAGTAGGGTGTTTAGGGAGTACCTTAAACAAATTCATGGTAGTATTTGTAGACGACATCTTGATCTTTTCTAAGGATGAAGAAGAGCATGCCCTACATCTTAGGGAAGTGTTGGAGACCCTATGAGCGCACAGCTTTAAGGCTAAATTTTCTAAGTGTCACTTCTGGAGGAAGGAAGTATGATTCTTGGGGCACGTGGTTTCCAAAGATGGGATAGCTGTGGATCCCGCGAAGGTGGTGGCCATCCAAGATTAAAAGGTCCCTAAAAATGCTACCGAAGTGAGAAGTTTCTTGGGGTAGGCTGGCTATTATAGGAAGTTTATAAAATAGTTCGCAAAGATATCAGCTCCATTGACACGCCTGACGAAGAAGAACCTAGTTTTCACATGGGACGTAGATTGTGATGATGCGTTCCAACGTTTGAAGAGAGCTTTGACTTCAGCCCTAGTCTTAGTATTGCCAGACGGGAGTAAGCCGTTTACTGTTTATACCGACGCTTGTGGGACAGGACTAGGCGCAGTCTTAATGCAAGAGGGTAGGGTAATAGCCTATGGTGGAAGGCAGTTGAGAGCGCATGAGAAGAATTACCCTACACATGACCTAGAGTTAGCCGCTATTGTTTTTGCGCTTAAGTCTTGGCATCATTATCTTCTTGGCGAGAAATTCGAATTATTCACTGACCATAAATCTTTAAAATACTTATTCTCTCAGAAGGACTTGAACTTAAGGCAGCAAAGGTGGATGGAGTTCTTGGCGTCCTACGACTTTGAGATAGCATATACCCCCGGCAAGGGTAACGTGGTGGCCGATGCCTTAAGTAGAAAAAGATTATCCTTAAGTCCTTTGTTTGTTGAGCGGCAAAGTTTAGAGTTCATCTCTATGTTTGATTTTAGACCTTTCGTTGACTTTGTACCCGGTTTGCTAGCATCCTTGGAGGTCAGACCTACGCTTTTGGGACGGATTGGCGAGGCACAGCGAGACGACCCACAGTTGGTTGAGTTAGTAGAAAAGCTCAAAGGAGGGGAGTCATCAAGCCATCTTCGTAGGTATACCCTAGATGATAAGGGTTGGTTACGTAGGGACGGTAGACTATGTGTACCAAAAGACGATGACCTAAGGAAGACTATTCTTGACGAAGCACATCGTTCGAAGATGACCATTCATCCCGGCGGGGACAAGATGTACAAAGACATGAAGAGAGTTTACTTTTGGGCCGGTATGAAGAAAGATGTGGACGAGTATGTCGCTAGGTGCTTGGTGTGCCAACAAGTAAAAGCGGAGCAAAAGAAACCCGGTGGGTTGCTTCACCCATTGGAGGTTCCACTATGGAAGTGGGAAAGTGTCTCGATGGATTTTGTGGATGGATTGCCAAGATCAAGGAAGGGTAATACGGGGATTTGGGTTATAGTAGATAGACTTACTAAGAGCGCCCATTTCATTCCCGTGAAGAGTAAGAGGACGGCTCCATGGTTAGCTTCTGTATACGTCCGAGAGATAGTTCGTTTGCACGGTGTTCCTTCTAGCATAGTGAGCGACCGCGATCCTATTTTCACTAGCGAATTTTGGAGAAGCTTGCAAGAAGCGGTAGGGACTCAGTTATGTTTGAGCACAGCATATCATCCTCAGACGGACGGCCAGACCGAGAGGGTGAATCGTATTCTAGAGGACCTATTAAGGCTATGTATTCTAGACTTTGGGGGTACGTGGGAAGAGCATCTTCCATTAGTGGAGTTCGCATATAACAACAGCTTTCAGTCCAGCATTGGCATGGCACCTTTCGAAGCTCTTTATGGACGACCTTGTCGTTCGCCTACATGTTGGTGGGAATCTACGGATAAGATCCTACTTGGGCCCGATATGATTAGGGAGACTTCGGAAAAGATCGATTTGATTCGAAGGAGGATGAAAGCAGCGCAAGATAGGCAGAAATCTTATGCGGATAAGAGGAGGACAGATCTCGAGTTTGAAGTTGGGACATGGTCTTTGTCAAAGTGTCTCCATTACGAAACGTTGTTCGCTTTGGGTCCGTTGGGAAATTAGCACCAAGGTTCGTAGGACCGTTTCCTATTAAGGAGAAGATTGGACAGATGGCGTATAGAGTGGAATTGCCTGAGAGACTTAGTGGTGTACACGACGTATTCCATGTGTCACATTTGAGGAAGTGCTTGCATGAGACCGCGGAAGTGGTAGAGCCGAGCTTGCTTAGAGAGGTGGAGGTAGAGCGTGATGCGACGATTCGACGAGCTCCTACGCGCATTCTTGGGTCAGAGTTCAAGAAGTTGAGGAATCGTGAGGTCAGACTAGTCAAAGTACAATGGGGAGATGACGAGAGCAACGCTACTTGGGAGACAGAAGAGAAGATGCGTTCATGATACCCTTTTCTCGAGGACATGTCTTTTAATTTCTCCTTTATCGCTTATCTTGTACTTAGCTTATCTTTAGAGTATCCTCTCGCTAGTATCTTTGACCTTTAGTTAGGATAATCCTATGGTTGAAACATGTGTTTGAGACATGTTATGTATGATGGATGCAAAGTGGATGCAAGTGTTTGCTAGTGGTTGCACGTGGACGCATATACACACACTATTAGGCACTAGATCGGCTCAGTCACTTCATACTGCATATTGCATATGAATGGCTGTATTTAGTAAAATGGATGTATAATGGTTGTGCTATCATATGGATACCGCATTTTGGTGAATGGTTGGGCACGCATGTAGAAATAATATGTAGCATTAGGGAATTTTTGCATACATAATGGACGCATGGTACTATCATGGTTTGCATTAAAGGAGGTCAACTGAATAAGTGGACCGCCTGATTTTGCATTAGATATGGACATATACTCACACTGTGCATTTAAACATGAAAGCATTAGAAGTCTATAAGGACAATGGGTGCCTGTGTTTGATGGTTGAGTAGATGGACGATTGGATGTTAGGATATACATTCTTCTTAACTTGAAGATTTCGGGGACGAAATCCTTTAAGGAGGGGAGAATGTAACACCCCGTAATTCTGTTAATATTAATATTCACAAATTAAAGAATAACTAAACTCAAACATGAGAATTGTGGGAAACGGGTTGCGCCATTGTGTTCGTCTCGGAATTCTGGTTGAAATAGAGTCCGAGTTTGCGTGATTTGGACTTCGTATGAAAAAGTTATGACCATCGGAAGTTTCTGAAATTTAAAACACCTAGCAGGAAATTTAAAATTCAAAATTCGAAGTCAAACAGGCTAGGCGGGGAATTTCTCGCCCAGCACCCGAGGTCGACTGGGGAGTCGACTGGGCAGTCGACACCCCAGGGGGGAATCGACTGGGAAGTCAACTCCCCAGGGACCAGGTCGACTACGCAGTCGACCTGGGTGTCGACCTGGTCTGGCGGCTAGGGTTTCTGGCTGACCTGTTTTTAATGGGCTAATGACCCATTAGGGTTTCTGACCTAATCTGGTTGGCTGGGATTAGTGCTGAGTTGATCTGACGGTCTAAAATAAATCCTAACTCTATAAATAACTAGTTAGTCTCTCACCCTAATTCATAAGAAAAATAGAATAGTTACCATCATACCGTCGCTATGGAAATCAATGGAGCCGCCGCCAACTAAGAAGGAAGAAAAGCTAATTCAATTCTAAATCTCTCAACCCTAAAGCAAAGCAAAACTCTCTTTTCTTCTCTAAATTGTGAGTATGATAGTCTTAACAAGATTATTATCATTTTAATTAGGTTAAGTCATGAATTGATCATGAGTAGATGATGTGAATTGTCGTATATGTTATCATGTATGTTATCAATCCTATGATATGTGGTGATGATATCCTATATGTTGTAAATCATGCTATGATGATGTTATGTATGTTGAAAGTTGTGATGAATCATACATGTTAAAAAGCCACGATGATGCTATCTATGCTAGTTAGTTCATATTAATTAAATCATCATGTTTGGGCTATGTTGATCTATATGACAAGTTACATATGCAAGTTAGATTGATTAGAAAAGTTATGAACATATGCCATGACATCTATTATGACATCTAGGATTATGCTATTACATATGTGATACCCTATGCTAGTTCACACCATCATTATGTTGCCTAAAAACCCCACATGCAAGTTTATGTATAAATTTGGGCTATGACCATATCATGCAAATTGTGACATTTAACAAGTTGACACCTTTTGATCCTTAACATGTGTAGTTTATGCAAGTTTCACCCCTATTATGATTAGATTTATTTTAATTGTCTATATGTTGTGATAATTTATCTTTGTGCTATGTGTTAGACTATTCAAGTCTAGCCTATATTATGCGTTGAATAAGCGAACGTATAAACGTGGGGTAGGGGTAATATTATGGATTTAATAATAAGATGTTGGGGTGCAATTGATATGATTTTGCATACCATGAGTGGATGACCATAATTGAGTCAATTATGGACATCAATAAAAGTGGACTTAATTAATAATTTGGATAGGGAATTATTAAAACTGGGGTAAAAGATTATAAGTGTTAATCAATGCTTAGGACACGAGGTTGGACTCGTTTGTGAAGTAAACCTGCCCGGACCCACCCGGCAAATCCAGTGGTCACAAATGTCAGCCCAATGTGAGAGGTCCTAGGCCTAAACTAAAGCATAACAGTTGTAAAGACACGAGGTTAGACTCTTTTATGGTGTAAGACTGCCCGGACCCGCCCGGCAAATCCAGCTGCCATAAATGCCAGTCTAATGTGAGAGGTCTTTATGAGGTTATGGCCTGAATGAATTAAGAAATACTTAACCAGATAAACATGTAAAGTGGGACATGGGGGTTAAGTAGGTGCCTTGGGTGGCATGAGGAATCTAGTGGGTGCCCTTAGTGGCACGAGGAATACGATTAGTAAGACTTAACCAAACACACATGTAAATGAACATGACTAAGAGGGTTAAGTGGGATATACTATTATTGACAAGCTTAGGTGGGTAGCTTGTGGGGGCCCATTTCAACAAGTAACCCAAACGTATCTTTGTGGGCTCGATCTGAGGACGGGACACGCATACTAGGCTTGACTGTAAGAGGCCAAAACGGGGAGCGGTGGCAACGCAAGTCCAACGGGTTTCATATGCGTGTGTGGACCCGGGCAGGTAGGTAAGACGTTGTTGCATCGTGTAGGTATAAGCCGTGCATTCTCAAGTTGTATCGGGTTGCCACTTTAGGGGAGTGATACACCCCACTGTGGAGCTGTCGAACTCTGGGACCAAATTATTTTATTAATAAATCCAGTCAAGTTATCCCAAACTTTTGATTGGTTGAAAACAAAGAAAATAGCAGAAATTAAATAAAAGGAGAGTTTAACAATAAGTGAAAGCAATTAGGGGATAATGACATAGATCAGATTCACAATCATCAATAGCCAAAAGATTAACCAGATCTAATACATGTTTCTGTCACAAACATGAATCAACGATAATAGGTTTTTAGAAACAAATATGTAAATAACGACAAGCATAGCCTATGCAGGAGCTCAGCTCTACAACCATAGACTATCAGGACAGATTTACTAATTAATTTCTAAAACCCTAAAATTAGATCTAAATCTGATAAGTGTTAGACCGAACTCGAATATACCATGTGAAGGAGCACAGCTCTTAAACGACACAGGGTATGAAGGTTCAGATCTAACCCTTAGTTCAAATCTAAATCTACATACATGAAGTTCTAATCTTTTGGCTATGTGATTCATATTGAATCATAACTATTAGCGTCATCACCCTCTAATTAAAGAGGATTAGCTAGACATAGCTAAAAGAAAAGAAAATAAAAAGAAAATAAACGACATAAATAAAATGCAATAAAAACTAAATAGAAGAGAGAAAGAAGAGTTTTATTCCAAGAAAAGGATTACAGAATAAAACTGAATGTGTTTTTACAAGACTAAGATACAATGTATTTATAGCTAATATGACAAAGGCTAGCTAGCTAATTACATAATGTGGGACTAAAGAAATAACCCAAATAACACATAAGCCAGTGTGAACGCAGCTTTAGAGTGAGTGGTCTAGCAAATAGGCTAGTGTGAACGCAACATGAGTAAGAGGCCTTCCAAATGAGCTAATGTGAATGCAGTTTGAGTCTTTATTGAGCCAAATCTTCTTAACTGAAATATAATTGCAACCGTTCTTCAAGCTTTAGACTCTTCAAGCTTTAGCAATTTTAAACTTCACTCTTTTTCAGCAAATTCTTCATGCTTTATTCATCAAATGCTCTAAACCATGATTCTTGTCAATAATCTGAAAACACAGCTATAAATACACAATATCAATTATTTAAAAGATAAAATAAGATAAATATGCGGATAAAATATACACATTTACGTGTATATCAAATACCCCCACACTTATCTTTTTATTCGTCCTCGAATAAACTAAACTAAGATATGTCACACTTTCGTAGGAAACACGATTGCATTTAGCGTATGCAACAAGCCGTTAAACCTCTGGGTGTCCCCAGTAGGACAAGTGTTGTCTCGTGAGGGTTTTCAGCAAATACTACCCACAAAATCCAAAGCGTCTTATGTACGCAGATTAATCAAACAATATATTTAAGGTCTTTCACATTCCAAGGATTTTACCTAAATTCAATAATAACGGTTTAGCCCCAAATTGTCCATCCCATAATTAGTGCAAAAATGAACAAAAATTTTCAAGCTGAATCGTAATTCCTTGATAATACTGTAATTGTCTTCAAGGTTAAGAGCGTGGTGTCAACCAAAGTTCTACACATCGACAATGTGCACCCAATCATTTCTTTATTCTTTTTTCCCTTTTTTTGAATAATTTTGCACCAGTGTAACTGTAGTGTATTGGATGTGAGTTATGCATAGATGAAGGAGAATTTTGTAAGTTCTAAAAAGATTATAGATAAGAGGGCAAGTGTATTAGTTGAATTTCAAGCTATAAAAGATAAAGTAATACTAAGGCACATATGGACGTTTTGTTTCCTTTCATCTCCTCAACTACAATCCTTGCTTCCAAGTACGGTATGATGGAATGGAAATGGATGCTTCATAGTCAAGAATGATGAAGACTATTTTATTCAGAGAGACTCTCTCTTTATTTCATTTTTTTTCCTTTTTTTTCTATTCTTTTTTTCTTTTTTTTTTCTTTTTTTTCTTTTGCATGATGAATGATGAATGGAGATGGAATGATGTCATACATTATTTCATTTGATTCCTCTTCTACTAAACCAATCTTAACCAACACTTCATGAAAGGAAAGTTTTGTGCCCTAGTTACTCTACTTCTATAACCTTAATTCAACACACAAGTCTGGATTGTTGTTATACAAAAAGCTGAAAGGAATGATAAGCAAAGTTTCGTAAGATAGATAACCCATATAAAATAAGATGTGGTATATGGTTATCCTACCTTAAAACAAGTACGGAATGGGTAGTGTAATATTGGTATAAAATGTGACGTTTTTGACCTTTAAACAAAGGTTCTTGGGTATACCAATATAAGATAAACTTGTCGAAACATGGATGTAAATCGACTAAAAACTTGGGTTTGAATAATGTGGGGTATCGAAGAAGAACGCTACAATGAGTCATTTCTCCTTAACTGGGCCAAGTGGATTTTAGAACTTACTATTTTGAAAATTTGAGTGAAAAGAAAATATTATGCATGAAAACGAACTCAGAAAATCCAACAAATGTAAGTGCAAAATCATTATTATTTGATTTTTTTTTTTGATTTTTTTTACTTGCACGTTCTAACATGTATAACAAAGGTTGACACGCTTACTCCAGAACACGACTAACGTCTGCACAGTCTCAAGCTAGCATCTTAAAAAGACACATTACGATTCAATGAATAAATAATGTTCATTCCCATCACCCAACAATTCAACTTATCAAACAAGAACCAAGGTGTTATTTATGAATTTTAAGTTAATCCTTGTTCAATGAATGACCTATTTCATAAATTTTGATTGCTGATGTAATGTAAATTCCCCCCCACACTTGAGTGTGACTGTGTCCTCACAGTCTTAATCAGACATATCTTAGTGAAAGGGAAAAACAAATAAGAGGGTCAGCACGGCTTACCGGGTGCACTTTGAGAAAATACGCAGTCATTGAATAGATGAACCGGTCCACAATGGACCAATGGATCAGCCTCATCAAGATTATGAGACACAGCTGAAGCACAAAAAACCAAATCATAAAGGATTTTATATTACACGTCAGATTTGGAAAAACAAATTTTGTTTTTTCAAAAATTTGAGTTGCTAATTTTAAAATTTTGAGCTTACAATTGATCCTAAAATCAAATTGAATTTTTGTAGCAACTAAAGAGAGGTCATCGAGCTGAGGTTCAGTAAAAGTTTCAAAAACAAAATTTGATTTGTTCAGATGATGTACAAATTGAGAGACGTGTGCATCACTCTCACCCCCACACTTGTTTTGAGAAATATTGTTCGGTTTTGCTTTGATATTTGAAATTTTGTTAACTAAAGGTTCATTCGTAGACCTAAAGTTTAAACCAAACAAATGAATTTTCAGTAAATTTCGAAATCGTGTTTTCTCAAAAACAGTGTTATTCCAAAACGAGTTCATATACTGCAGAAATTTATCAGTGAAAAACGAGTGATCATAGTGAGGTTCAGTTGAAACGATTAAATCGCAAGGAGTTTCAACAGTTTTGAAAAAATCATCATTGTGTTCAAAATCACATTCAGCAGTTTCGTTATTATCAACCTCAAGAGTTTCAACGTTTTCATTTTCAGTTTCATACCCAACAACATTATCGTCAATCAATTCAAGAATTTTTAGCTCATCAAAGTCGTCCTCACTTGAACAGTTGTTAACAACTTCATCATTTTTGTCAAGTTGACAATCTAAAGTTGCTAAATTTTCAGAATCTGATAGAGGAAGATCAAATTGAAGATTAACGTCTTCGTTTTCAAGAGAATTTAAATTCAAATCAAGCACAGGGCTTTCAACAACTTTATTAAGATTTTCATCAATTTCAAAAGTTGTTAGTTGAAAATCGTCGATTGTGGGCAAAGGTGGATTTTTATTCGAATCGTCACAAGTTTGGATCCGATTTTGTTTCTCACAAAACTTCAAGTAATCGTCAAGTATGTTCGTTTGCTCAACAAAATCAAATTTATAATTATTTACATGAGAATTTTCACTTTGAAATTGTTGAGAACAAAAGTTTTCAGTAGCACCACAATTGAAATTATTCCCGTTGCCAAAATCATTTGAAAAGTGATTTATATTTCCATTTTGAATTTGAAATTCATTTTGGAGTTCAAAATTCAATTGACAAGTGTTATAATCAGAATCATTTGAATTTGGATGTGAAATCGAATTTTGAATATTTTGAAAGCTTTCACTTGAATTGTTGCACATGTATAACTTACACAATTCATTTATTTCTTTATTTTGTTGTATGCTCATTTCAAGTAAAGATTCAACACGTGTTTCAAGAGTTGAGGGCTGATCATCATTTTGAAAATTTGGTGGTGTACAAACAGGATTATCTTGAAAATTTTGAAAAGTTGGTGGCGTAAAATCCAAATTGTTTGTACAATAGTTGTTATTAAAATATCCATGTGTATTTGGTGTAAAAGTATATGGATTATATTGATTTTCACAACTATCGTAAAATCCGTAGGAATAAGGGAATTGAGACATTTTCAAGAAAGCTCTTTTTTAAAAAAATATGTTAAAATTAACAACTTCAGATTATATGAATACAAGTCTAGGCCAGGTCCGGACAGGGGTTATCAGTGTGCCACGAATCACCATAGAAACACAACTGAAGGTTTAAGAACCTGTTTGAGTTCGAGACTCTACCGTTCCTTAGACACCTCAGAGAGTATCAATCCTAATTGTCAATTTAACGAATATTTTGTCCTATGAGCTTTTGGGGAATCCTCGGTTTGATTTCAAAAATAAACTTTTCAATTAATCCCACGTTCGTTTTAAAATTTTAAACCACACATCAACAGGCGAAATATTCAGTCACAGAATGAACAGTCTCAGAACCGTCACAGAACAGGAAATTGCAGAAATATTTCTTTTTTTACAAGCAAGCCAATCTCCTGCAGAAGATTTTTACAAGCGATTTCTATATACTTTTCTTTGCAGCAGCAATCCCTGTAGAGTTAGAAAATACTCACTTTGATCGGCAGTCCGTCCAGTGCAGTTGAGTCGCGCTAGCGCGTTCACACCCCAATTGGTGTGCAACCGCTCCAACCCGTCTGAATCGTCCGTAGATTAATTGTTGTTTCGCATTCAATTAATTGTTCGACTGCGCTGCGGCACGGGCACGGGCACGCATTCAAATAATTGTTTTTTTATGACCTTTTTTTTCAAATTACCGCTGTACCTGTTTTCGAAATTTTCCTCAAACTTTTTTTTTAATAGTATATTAGAGACAAAAGGCTAAGAAAAATCAAAACAAAAACCAAAGAAAATGATGATAGGTTAAGTATACAGAACTCACAAGCCAATTCACAAAAATTACCACGCAACCAACTGAATAAATTAAAATACAAATTGAGAACACAAGCCGAATTAACAAAGCCTAAAAGCCCAATTATAAACAACAAGCCCAAACTTTTCCTTGCTTGACCTTTTATTTACGAATTGGGGTTTAGTTGAAACTAGCAACTAAGCTTAATACAGGAAGTTAGCTTTGCAAACTCAAAACCAAGCCACAAACGAATGGCTAAAATCCAAAGTACACCGCGCAAAGAAGCTCAACAGGAATATAAACACCCCAAAACAAAATGCTTCGAAGTACTTGTTCGGAATTCAAATCCAAAACAAAGTCTCTGAAATTAAGAGCAGTCAAACCCTCAAACAAAATTGCCTCTATTTATTTTTTTTGCGACGACGATCAATTTGGGTTTGAGGTTCGAATTTGAGTTTTAGTAATTGCGGTGTGGATGCTTGAACTGTGTTCGAGATCTGATGTTTGAAATCAATTTTGGGTTTCAGCAAGGTTTGAAAATTAAGGTATCGAGGCAGAAACAGATCGATGATCAGATTCTGTGTCTGATGTGCGGTTTTTGCAAGAGGGGGATCGGTTTGATTTTGGTCTGTTGAGGTATGTGTTGGTGGAAGCGATGGCGGATGGCCTAGGCAAGAACGATTTGTGGCAAATTAGTGAATTGGGATTTGCGGTTCTGGCTGAAAGGTAAGCACTGTTTTGTGATGATGTTATAGGGTTTTGTGGAGTGTGATGATGAAGTAGTAAATGTTGATGTCAGTATGGTTGTTTGAACTATGAAGAGGAGGAGGGTGAAGTTTATATGCTATTCAGAATTTTTGGGTGTTGGTGGTTGGACGTGAAAAAAGGGAGGTCTGTAAGGTTTGGTTGAGGTGACGATGCAGAAGTGAAGATGAAGTTTTGTTTATGAAGACAGATGCTTGGATGTTTGTATTTTGCGGGAGATGGAGTGAGCGTTGGCACTGCCAGTGGATGTTTAGGCTAATGAACCGGATGCTAGTTGTGTGGGATGGAGTATTATCCGTGAAGGGGTAATGAAGATAGTTAGTTGCTTGTCGGATATGCTGTAATGAAGAGGGATTGTGTGGTAGGGAAGGTTACCAAGGGAACGTGGTGACTGGGGTTTGAGAGGTGAAGGAACTGATTGACAAGCAGTTGTGGAATTGTTTGAAGTTTGTATTGGCTTTGTGAGACTGGAGTTTCGGTTGGATGAAGTGAAGTTGGTCACTTTAAATTGGTGGATTAGGGAGACTTTCCAAAGTCTGATGGGTTATGCTAATGGACTATGAAGGGGTTTAAACGCAGATGGGAAGATGCGGTTGTGGTTATGTAGGGAGAAAGAAAACACAAGGCAAGAAGAAGGAAATAAATAAAAATTTGCGGAAGTCTTTTTTTTTTCTTTTTTTATTTTATGTAAGAATTGTCAAAGGGAAAGATTTGTAGAAAATAATTTGTATTGAATAGGGAAAAAGAAAAAAAAGAAAAAAAAATGGTAAGAAATTAAAACAAAATCTGGCAAGAATATTTTTTTTCTCTTATTTGTTCTGATTGTGGTAACCAAATGATACCAAATCAAATAAACAAGATTTTTTTTTCTTGTAGACAAAGAAATGTAAAGACGGGAATAAGAAAGGAAACAAATCAAACAAAAATTGCCATTCTTTTTTTCTCTTGGTAGGAAGATTACAGTATTATTGACTAACACCAAATCAAACCAATCAAGAATTTTTTTTTATCTATACTAGAAAACAAAAGGAAACAAAATAAAATAAAAATATATTTTTTTGTGTGTTTTTTTATGAAGAAAAATAAAAATAAAAAAAATAAAAAAAAATAACTCGAAGGATTTAAAAAAAAAAAATATTTTGGTCCCCGGCAACGGCGCCAAAATTTGTTTGCGAATGAATTATGCAATTGTAAACAACTGTAAAATTCGTTCGTCTTTCCTAAACAACAAGGATCGTTGTAGAGGGTGTCGAACTCTGGGACCAAATTATTTTATTAATAAATCCAGTCAAGTTATCCCAAACTTTTGATTGGTTGAAAACAAAGAAAATAGCAGAAATTAAATAAAAGGAGAGTTTAACAATAAGTGAAAGCAATTAGGGGATAATGACATAGATCAGATTCACAATCATCAATAGCCAAAAGATTAACCAGATCTAATACATGTTTCTGTCACAAACATGAATCAACGATAATAGGTTTTTAGAAACAAATATGTAAATAACGACAAGCATAGCCTATGCAGGAGCTCAGCTCTACAACCATAGACTATCAGGACATATTTACTAATTAATTTCTAAAACCCTAAAATTAGATCTAAATCTGATAAGTGTTAGACCGAACTCGAATATACCATGTGAAGGAGCACAGCTCTTAAACGACACAGGGTATGAAGGTTCAGATCTAACCCTTAGTTCAAATCTAAATCTACATACATGAAGTTCTAATCTTTTGGCTATGTGATTCATATTGAATCATAACTATTAGCGTCATCACCCTCTAATTAAAGAGGATTAGCTAGACATAGCTAAAAGAAAAGAAAATAAAAAGAAAATAAACGACATAAATAAAATGCAATAAAAACTAAATAGAAGAGAGAAAGAAGAGTTTTATTCCAAGAAAAGGATTACAGAATAAAACTGAATGTGTTTTTACAAGACTAAGATACAATGTATTTATAGCTAATATGACAAAGGCTAGCTAGCTAATTACATAATGTGGGACTAAAGAAATAACCCAAATAACACATAAGCCAGTGTGAACGCAGCTTTAGAGTGAGTGGTCTAGCAAATAGGCTAGTGTGAACGCAACATGAGTAAGAGGCCTTCCAAATGAGCTAATGTGAATGCAGTTTGAGTCTTTATTGAGCCAAATCTTCTTAACTGAAATATAATTGCAACCGTTCTTCAAGCTTTAGACTCTTCAAGCTTTAGCAATTTTAAACTTCACTCTTTTTCAGCAAATTCTTCATGCTTTATTCATCAAATGCTCTAAACCATGATTCTTGTCAATAATCTGAAAACACAGCTATAAATACACAATATCAATTATTTAAAAGATAAAATAAGATAAATATGCGGATAAAATATACACATTTACGTGTATATCAGGAGCCAGCACGGGTATCTACGAGTAGGGAGCCGATTGAAAGTGGGTATTGGGGTACACCTAGTGGAGATAGGGGCAGACGGCAGTCAGCTTGGGGTACGTAAGGCTATTTATATTGTTTCTGTGTGAGGCAAGTGGGATCAACCTTTAGGGTGACTGGTGCGGTGCAGTGTAGTAATGTGCGGTGCAGTGTAGTAATTATTCGATAGTAATTAGTTATGCCTTTAACGTTATCCTTCACGTTATCTTTATCTGTTCATTCCATACCTAATAGTTCATAGACATTTACTTGTCTTCCAGCTTATGTCTTAGTCTAGTTATTTTGATAATAGTATTGTTAGAATTGTCATACTCGCCAGACTTTATGTCTGACCCCCCTCCATTTCTATCCTTTTTCCCCCTACAGGTCCTCAGGTTGGGCCCAGCTCTAGTGGAGTTTGATTGGGTTGCTTCATCTCTTTGGAAAGCTTCGACCCTTGAAGTAAAGTCCAGCTTGTTATCTTCTTTAATGGCTATTTGTTTAATGGGATTATGTATTTTGTTTTATGAAGATGGATAATGTACTTGACTCTGATTAATGGTTTTGTGATGTAATAAACATGTTTCCGCTGCAATAAAATGAAGTTTTAGATTTCCAAGCACTACTTATTATCTGTCTTGTTGTAATTTTTCTGTTCTATATTCACTTATAACCTCCATGGAAGTTAATGCATTCCCTTTGTGAGTGACATTAATGGACGTGGGGTGTTACAAAATCATACCAAATTTACCACAATTTATTTTATGCCATTAAAGGCAACTTATCTCAATTTATATTCATCCCTCCTTTAAGGCTATTACATTCCAACTACCTAAAACCCACTTAGGCGTGTTCATATTAGCCCCTTTTCAAGGCATAAATTATCATATGTGTTTCAACTAAAAATCTCACCTAATTAACATATGCCCAAGTTCTAGATTACATGTCCGTTTTACATATGCCTAATTCATACCAAATTTACATATGTTCAGTTCATGCCATTTTATATGTATGCCAAATTTATGCCAATTTACACATATCAAGTTCTAGCCAAATTACATATGCCAATCCCAATTCTTGCAATTATCATTTTAATGGCAATACCCAATCATCAAATTTCATATTAATGGCAATATTACCCATATATCCAATTTTCATGTTATGCCATAAATTCCACCAATCACATATATCCAAATAGGTAATATTCCCATACTTTTCCCCGTATTCAATCATACGCAAAATCGTGGTTTAGGCCTAGATCCGAAATTGATCTAGGTTCATCAAAAGAAAATAATAGGGGAAAGGTAGAATTTTGCAATAAAACAAGATCAGAGAGAAAACAACATAAATCATCATGATAGGCATAAAGATTAGATCTTGATAATAATATCAACATGAATCCAAGAAACTGATTTACAACGACTGAATAGAGCATGAACTAGACATAAGAATGGAGATGAACAAGTCTCAAAACCCAAGGTTCAAAGGTAAACAGGAATAGATCTGAATTGATGAACATGCCTATATCCAATTACACTTTATTCCATAGCCATATTAAAATTAAGTATTTTAATCTAAAAAGTAACTACAACTTACATAGCATGGCTAGCAAATTTAAGAACTGAAATCGATGTAGAAACATTGTAGAATTGTTGATTCATCTCCTTGAATTGTTGTAGAAGTCTTCATCTTTACATTGGATTTCGTATGAAAGCTTAAGAAGAAGATTAGAGACGGCGGCCATGACCAAGAGGGATTTTAGCAGTATAATGGTGGCTAGACATGTTGTAGTGAATTAGGGTTTAGGCATCAGGGGGGGGGGGTTATATAGTATTCGGCAGACGAACCTGGACAGAAAGCGAGACTAGGAACATCGGGATGCACCCAGGCCCAAAAGTGGGCTCGGGGACCAGGTCGACACCCAGGTCGACTGCCCAGTCGACCTGGTCTGGGGGGGGGGGGGTCGACTGCCCAGTCGACCTGGTCTGGGGGGGTCGACTGCCCAGTCGACTCCCCAGTTGACCGCCCAGTCGACTCCCCAGTCGACCTGGGTACTGGGCGGGAAATTTCCCGCCCAGCCTTTTCTGGGTTTTAAATTCGAATTCGAGCTGTTTTCGATTCTGAAAATCCTGAAACTTCAGAGGGTCATATCTCACTCATACGGAATCTGATTCTCACAAACTCGAACTCGTTTTCAAGTAGAATTTCGAGACGAACGCAATGGCGCAACCCATTTCCCTTGATTCTTATTTTAAAATTTAATTCTGCCTTGATTCTTGTATTAACATGTTATAAAAATTCGGGTTGTTACAACCTAGATTTGAACAAAAAGGTCTGAAAAAATATATTTTTTGGGGGCAACCCCCCGAAGCCTACTCAAGTCGCAGTGCAGTGGTGTAACTTGGTTCGGTGATGGTGTGACTTCGAAGTGAATTCAAGATTGGAAGGTTCAAAGTGTTGAAAGGTGTTCGTTGATCGGCGTAGAACAACGAATGAGGTGACAACTCAAAGGTCGTGAGTTGGTGGATAATGGTTGCTTGAGAAGGTTGCTTGTGCTATGAAAAGTCATCAAGTTGGATGACAAGAGATGAGAAGGCTGAGAGATTATCATTGTCGTAAGTTCTAGCAAGCTCAAAGTAGGGTATGATGGGGGCACCCAAAAGACCGGTTGTAGGTCGAGTACCCTGGGTATCGTTGAATGGCCTAGTTGTCAAGGTTGGACATACATACGTATCGTTGAAAGGCGTATGGAGTTTAGGCTAGAACTAGGGTTACCATTAGCCCTTGACATATGACAAGATTGGATGTCATACGATCAATGATGGTTTCAAAGCAGGATTGGCGGTGATAGCTAGAGTCAGTCATGGATGATTGGTTGTTCTGTTTGTACCGTTTCATGTAGGTTGTCCAACGTCGAAGGAGATGTTACTTGGGTGCTTGTCTGATATTGGTTTAGCCTTCTGGGGCTTGTGCTTGGGAGATGTTGAATTCGATTAGGATGGTTTACATGAGATATATATATAATGTGGATATTATGAGTGCTTTACCATGATTAAATGAGTGTTCTGGTTTTCATGGATGTATGGTTGAAATGTTATCATAAAGGTTATCACTGTCCGATGTGGGGAAGATAGGGTTAAGTTCTTCTCTGGTGTTGTGGGTAGATTAATATGCTTATCTGTCCATTCTCATATACTTTATTCCTGAAGTTTGTTAGCTATTTTATCGCTCACTAAGACTGTTGTCTGACTCAAGGTTTTATGTCTCCTCTTATTACCTTGGGTTGTTCGTCCAGCTGTGGATGGGCAGACTAAGTAGCAGGTTACAGGTGATTAGTGAGGACGGTGTTGCTGTGCAGAGGCGAGCAGGAGGATGGCGTACCAGTTTTATTACTATATAGTATTTTCTGTTTTCGCTGTTTGAGTGTTCTACGAGGGTTGTTGTGAGGCCTTATGTACAAACTTTGGTATCAGTTGGTAAACCTTTCAGGATTTTGAGAAAGTTTCAAAAGTTTGCTATATGATGCTTCATTACTATTACCTGTTGTATATGTTCTATTATATTTTATCTTTGTGATGTGAGTTCTGTGACAGGTTCCGATGTTGTTTACCTACTCTGATGATCGTCCATAGCTGCCTGGCACACTTTTCAGCGCATTATTCCTCTTGTTCAGTGCAGGGGTTATGGGCGGTCGTCACACCTTTCGAGTTCAAGTTGTTAGTTCTCTCTTTGATTTCAAGTTTAATTTTAAGAAATTGATTATAGAATTAGATCGTGGGATTATTTGGTGGTTTTGGGTATGAACTTAGGGATTTTGTTTTGAAGAGGGTTGCAGCAAAAATGTAATAACCCGGAAATCTGAACCAATTTAAATTTTTTATTTTGGCAATTTTGATGAAGTTTGAATATTTAAAATGAATTATTTTAAATAATAATGATGAGAAATTTATTTTAAATAACGTTAGAATGTATATGTTTATATAAATTGTCGTTAGAATAAAAATATTTATTTTTAATTATAAAAGGAATTGAAAATGGCGCGGTAGTTCGAAAATTCAATTTCAAATTTCAAATGAATGTACAGGATTCAAAATAAAACAGATTTTAGCAAAACCAAAAATATTTGAATCTATTTGAAATTATCTTTCCAACGAATCCAATAAATTGAAATTTCATAGCGGGCATAAAAAGTTACGCCCAGTTGAAAATTCAGAATAGTCGCTATGGAATTTTGGCCCTTAAAAATAGCAATTTTGCAAATGATCTCTGTTTTCGGCGAAACCACTTTTGTTGGATCTGGGATGTCAAGTTATTGTTAGGTTTCGAAATTCATAAATTTTGAAAGTAATATGTGAGCATGGCAAAAAAAATGTTTTTTGATAGTTTCAGTCATTTTAGATCGACCAGAAAATGACCATTTTGCAAACAGTCTCAGAATTTGACAAAAATAGTTTTGTTAGGACCATATCGTCAATACGAAGCTAGAAATAACTTTTCTGAAATTTTTAGAGCCTGTATGTAGCCCTAGTAAATTAAAATGTGCGTTCAAATTCAATATATTGATTTATATTGTAGTTTTAATGAAAACTGATCGTAACCGTCGAATTGGCTTATGATGCATATCCCATTGTGTTCGGAATGGGGTCAATTAGCTAAGGGCGTCAGTCGTTGAGTTCGATTTGGAGATCAAACGAAAAAGTTACATTTTGGAACTAAATAAATAAATAAATAACTATATAAGCCCTTAACCCTAACCTACCTCCCCAGAAATAATCGCATCCCCCTTTTCTAAAATTAAAAACAGTAAACCCGCTCCTCGATCTCTGTCGCCCTTCCCATCACGCCGTCATCGCCGGAGGTGGCCGCCGCCTCAACCCCAGACCACTACGACCCCTTTCTCCCTTTTCTCTCCTCTCCAACGCCGAAGTCGAGACCCCCTAGCCACCAAAACCGCATCCTACCGTAAAGTGACCACCGCCGACGCCCTGACAGGCCCGCCTCCGCCTACTGCGACTCCTGACGCCTCCCACCGTGCCTGCGCCGCCCTCCTCACTCCTCTCCTCCTCCCTCTTTCCTTCTTTAAATCGCTACCATCCAAAACGAACCCCACGCCTAGCCTTGAACCACCACCTCGACGCAACAGCACACCTCTAACCCCTTAGACATCTGGTGCCATCTCCAGGAACCCCCTCCTCCGTTCAAGAAGAAAAAAAAGTGAGCATTTTTTTTATTTTATTTTTCTTTACTTATTTAAGTAATTAGTAATGGGATTTTTATTAGATTACATCGATAAAAAAATACGATCTTTATATATAAAAATGTGATTTTTATATAGAGAATGGCGGGAGAAAATTATGATTTTTATTATATGAACACCAATATAAAACTCGATTTTTATATATATGAAGCAACAATTTTTATATATATGAAGTGGAAATAAAAATATGATTTTTATCTACATGTAGTGATAATAAAAATGTGATTTTTATTATATTGAACAGCGTGATAAGGACTGCATTGGAATTTCAAACAAATCCGAATGGTTCAGGAGTTCAAAAGTAAAACCGGCGGAGTGGAATCCAAAGGTGAGAACTCCTCACAATAATTTTTCTATATAGTTATTTATTTTATAACTGCATATGTGAACTATTTCCCGTCATCCACAAACCATAGACGACTTGTTTGTTTGGTTATTTGTGTTGATTGATGTGTTTGGTTGAATATTGGTTTGTGGTGTGAATGTGAAATTGATTTGATTGGTATGTGTATTGTGTAGGCCATTATTAGACTGGGGATATGGCTAGGCCCTATCCCGTTTCTAGTATCGTGCCGTTATTCCGCCGAAATTTTCTAAAATATATTAGAACAATAAAAATGTCATTTTTATTGTGTAAATGAACCAAATAAATATTTTATCATTAAAAATATAATTTTTAACATGTATATGAAAGAGAATAAATATTCATTTACAAATCAGATGATTTGTTTATGTACACTGATTTCACTGATATGAATTGGGAAGATAAATTTTACACATCGCCCAACTGCACAAATAAAACCTGTGTTTGATTGTTTGAAACCCCAAACGGGTATTGGGAAGATATCAGATATACACTAATCCCAATAGTTAGTTGTATGTCAATCGACTGGTTGAGAAGCTGTGTAAGCGTTAAATATTTATATTTGATGCTTACACAGTGTAGAATGCACTCTGGATGATGGATTGCTGTTTTCAATGTTGTTATACACATTTGTTGTGTGAAATCCATATAATCAAATTATATGGTAACTGACTGTGTCCAATTAAAGTTCAGAAAGAATGAATATTTTAAAATAACGATTATTTTAAAATAACGAATATTTTCAAATAATATTCAGAAAAGAATCAAAATTTTATTTTGATGTCCGATTTGGGATGGACACGAATATATTTAAATATATATAGCCGTGTTGATTAGATATGCGCCATTTTGATGCGAATGATATTTATATCGATTTTATTCATTTTTATAATGAATATTTAAAAGGGTAATGATTTCAAAATCTAATGTTTTGAAAATATTATCATTTATATATCGATGATATGGAATATTCAATTTTGATTTGGAATTGAATATGAAGTTGAAATCGTTTTGAGAACGAATTTAAAACGATTTATAAAATACGTTTTGAAAGGAAATTTACGAAGTATATATATATATATAATGGCCTGAATAGAACGCGCCGCGCTGCGGCAGTTTGCGAATTTCGACCATTGACTTCGAATGAACATTACGGGAGATCCGACCGTTGGATTCTCCTAAACTGGAACCGTTGGGTTCGTATCAAAAGAGATTTCTAACGAATACGAGAAATTTGAAGTCTAACGGTTGGATTTGGAATTATATCCAAATCAAATTTGGAAAAGGTCACTGTAAGTGCAGTTCGATGTCCGTTTAAGGAAACTGACTGTACGGGCCTTGATAAAATTATTAAAAATAGCAATAGTTTGTGTAAAATCATAAGAAATGATTTGGAAAGTATTGGGATGAAAAATTCCATATTTGTAAAGATAAAAATAGATTTTTATCGAAATGAACTAGTATTGAACTACAATTATAAATCCAATATTTTTAAAATAAATAAATTGGATTTGAAATGGTTTTAAAAATAACTAGAATTTCCAATATATAAATTGGAAATAGATTTGAATCGAAATTGTCTTTGGAATATTTCAATGTTGGATTTTGTGATTATACAGATATTGTTATGGAAACTTGAAAGATATATTTATATCATTATTTCCAATACGATATTTGTTGGTTGTGGTCTTTGATATTGAATATAAGCCGATATATTTTCTATTTAGAGCCTTGTATTTAATATCATATGGGATTTGGGTTTGTCGTTAATGGTGTCTTCATAAACACTGTTCTTAAACCCAGTTGAGAAAAAGGATCATATCTTTTTATTTAGATTTAATGAAATGTAGCATTTAAATGATATTTAATTGGAATTGAATTGGAATTGATTTTTGGGTTTATCGTGAACGGTGTTTTAAATAACACTTGTTCTTTAACCCGATAATTTATGGAATGTGAATTGGGTTTGTTGTGAACTGTGTTTAAACGACATTCCTTCTTTAACCCGATTCACAGTGAAATGTGATTTGGAATTTATAAATCCTTTTTTAAGATTTAAAGGAGATTTTCCAAAGTAAAGTTTTGCAATTTAAAAAAAATAAATTGGAATGGAATGGAATTCGATTTGGTAATAATCGAAGTGAATTTCTGTGGATGAGGACCGCTAATATATATGGAATTTAAAAGGCTTTGCCGTTATTCCATTTATATTGTTAGTCGGATATGGAAGTTTATATCGATTAAACATATCGATTTGTTTTCCATGAAGATTCCATGGTTAATGGAATGTAATTTTGGGTTGTCGTGAATGGTATCTTTAATGATACTGTTCTTAGACCCAACGGAGTTAAGAAAATCAGAAACTAACAGGAGATTAGTTAAGTTGGATAGTTTCTTGGGTATTGATCTGATGTTGGTTTCGGCCTTTGGGATTAACACTTAGGGAATTATTCACTTGCTAATTTATGGTTAAAGGCTGATGGAATAGAATGTGAATTTGGGTTTATCGTGAACCGTGTTTTAAATGACATTGGTTCTTTAACCTAGTTAAAGACAGGATATGATTTCCCAAGTTAAACAATCATTAATATTGATTTTTGGGAAGATTAAAACCAAGTGGAGTTTTAATGAATCTTTAATTTGATTGAAATGATCGAGAATGGAGTATCACCAGTTTTGCTACAAGCGATAGTTAAATCTTTAATTAGATTTGAACGTTAAATGGTAATTGAATTTACCGATAACACCGTGGTGTTAGATATGAAGTATTACCATTTTTACTTCATGGGATGAATAGGTTGGGATTGGGAAATTAAAACAAATGATTACTTCGGTAAGGTTCGTTAATCCCGACTAGTTTGGATAAATCATAATATGGTTTGAAATGATATTCAAAGGAAGATTAAAGAGTAAGTTTAAAGAATTTATCTTTGATAAAATTAATGGGAACCTTCCCCAAAGTAAAAGAATATTCGAATAAAGGAATATTCTGGATTGGAATAAGGAGTATGTTGTGTTTTTATAACACTTGTTTATTATATACGCGAGCTATTCGGAAAGACAGGGTTTATCCCATTCTGAATAACTGAATCGACGAGAAGTCGACGATGAAGACGGTGGTTGAAGACCGGAGGTCTTCACATCGTTTGGAAAATTACCGATGATCTTGATTGGGCTGTACACCCAAGAGGAGGGAATCAGTTGGTGATCGTCCAAACGTACTTGGAGATCGATGGATATGCGAGGAATAAGGTTCCTCTGGTTTCGTTCAGACCCAGAACGGACCTGTAAATGGATGTGCATCTGACATTGGATTTTATTCTGTGTTGATTGATTTCTATTATATATATATATCTGTTTGGCGGTGGAGAATTTATTCTCTTGCTTAACGCCCTTCTCTGAGAAGTACGAGCTCAAAGGTTATATATCGATAGATATCAGTCGCATGGCATGAATTTCCAGTGGGGCATGCTGAGATGCAAATGATCAAAGCTTCTGTTGAGCAGAGTCTTGTGGTTGTTGATCAAAGCACGACTTTAATACAGCGTAGCTTTGTGTACCGTTAATTCGCGAGCCTCACACCCCGGTGTGTACCAGAACAGGAGAAGGATCCAGGGAGGGCATGCGTTTCCTTCTAGCTAGGAGTGGTGTTTTGGGTTTTACACGCCCGAACATTTTACTTATGTGGATTATGGATTGCGAGGCGCCTCGGTTATATCGGTCGATCCGGGACCGATGGAGTTATTTGGCTCACTTACGCCCCATAGGGCGGCGAAACGCAGTGTTCGGGCATTTTAAACCACATCGATGGACCGGCCCTGTGGCTCCTAAGGCTTGACTGAGTACTTGCCTGAGGCTTGGGTTAGAGAGTCTTGAAGCGGTGAGGACGATCCCTTGCCTTGGTTCACAGATGGGAATCCAACTTCCAATACGACATCTTGCGGTTTTGATTGTAAACCTATATATAGCGACATAGTGGTATGGGGCGCTTATGTCGTCTATGATTGATACTTATGATTGAAATTGTTTCGACAATATGCACTTATAATAGTATCAAATGATTTGTTTTTAACGTACCAAGCATGTTTGGCTATTATAAGGGAAAACCCTATCCCCTGGCTTGCGTTGCATTGTGTGATAGGACCTATGTCTTATAATAGCTTCATTTTTTCCAGAAAGCATTGCGCTATTTTGTTATGTGCACTGGTATTCTTGGGAGGAAACCCGTTCCGTGTTATACAGCGTGGTCCCTTGATATATCTGATTTAAAATAAAGTTTAAAATAACTGTTTTAGTTCTCACACCAGTCACATGATTGACCTGGAGTTTATTGTTTTAACTAAACTCTAGGTGCCCATATTTGCAAAAGGGAAGCTAGTAGTTTTGGTTTTGCAGATTTATATTCACAGGATCATGGTTTTCAGCTGTAATGATATTCGGAAAGCTCTGTATCCGTATATCCTTTTCAGTTATGTTTTGTATTATTTTCCTATGTAATTTAATTCTCTGATATTTTTCTGATGTATAATATTTACTCATACTTTGCTGTATTCTTGTACTCTGATGTAAATTGTTGTAATAAGCAATGAAATTTTCTTCTGTTTGTGTCTCGATATGGCTTGTTCTCAATTCAATCCGGGCTTTCCTTCACGGGGAAGTTCGGGTCGTATTAGCTGGTATCGGAGCTTTTGTTTACAGAGCTCGGAGAATAAGACACGTTAGAACCAAACGAAAGAATTCATCAGAGATTGGATTAGTAATATCCAACGAGAATGACTTGTTAGAGATGGGATCAGTAGTATCCTAGAATGAGTCGGGAGAGTGTTATTTTAAAATAAAGATGAAAACAATTTTTGTTTTGAAAATATAAATAAATTATTCACATTTGAAAATTATTTTTATATTGATTTGGACAATCAAGTATATAAAATTTCGCGTATACATCTGATCCGCGTGTATTTGAAGTTTTAATATACTGGATAGATATAGAATCACACTCTAGTCGCCCGTAGATGTTCTGATGGTGGTTCGAAACATCATCAGAATTTATGTTCGAGTTTCGAAGGTGAGATTTCTATATATTTCCAATTGACTGGTGTGAGAACCAAAACTAGATAGGGCTTATTGTTGTGATTTGGCATCAAAAATCTGATTTTTGGACTATGTATCAGAGTTTTGAATTTGAAACGTTAATTCACTAATTGGTTGATGGTTGTGTTGTGTGATTATTCATTTAAACCATTATGTGAATGTACGGTAAATTTAGCCAAATTGAACCAAATATTGAACTGTATTGAAAATTGTTTGAAATTGCATGTATATACATTGAATAAGTCATAGAAAGGAGGCTAGAGAAGAGGAATAAAATTGTTTGCCTGGCAATAAGTACATGTTTATTGTATTTCTTGGAGTTTTTGATGATTTTATGAGCCGATTGGCTAGCCGCTTGGCCGTTTCTTTTTCTTTCTGGATTGGAGAGGCCTGTATGGCAATTTCGGGATTTTCCCGGTGCTCCCGTGCAGGGTAAGTTATGGCGAATTTTTTCGAAAATTTAGGGTGTTAGCCAAATTTTTGAAAAATTTGAAAAGTTCTTAGAAATTGAAAAGTTGAAGAACTTAAGCCATATTGAAAGGAATAAAAGTTGAGTTGATTAGTTTAACAACTTTCAGCTTCGTTCCTTTCCGGGGACGAAAAGTTTTAAGTGAGGGAGATTGTAATAACCCGGAAATCAGAACCAATTTAAAAATTTTATTTTTGCAATTTTGATGAATTTTGAATATTTAAAATGAATTACTTTAAATAATAACGACGAGAAATTTATTTTTAATAGAGTTAGAATGTATATATTTATATAAATTGTCGTTAGAATATAAATATTTATTTTTAATCATAAAAGGAATTGAAAATGGTGCAGTAGTTCGAATATTCGATTTCAAATTTCAAATGAATGTACAGGATTCAAAATAGACCGGATTTTAGCAAAACCAAAAATATTTGAATCTATTTGAAAATATCTTTCCAACGAATCTGAAAAATTGAAATTTCATAGCGGGGATAAAAAGTTACGCCCAGTTGAAAATTCAGAATAGTCGCTATGGAATTTTGGCCCTGAAAAATAGCCATTTTGCAAATAATCTCTGTTTTCGGCGAAACCACTTTTATTGGATCCGGGATGTCAAGTTATTGCTAGGTTTCAAAATTCATAATTTTTGATAGCAATATGTGAGCGTGGCAAAAGAAAACGTGTTTTGATAGTTTCAGTCAATTTAGATAAACCAGAAAATGACCATTTTTCAAACGGTCTCAGAATTTGATGAAATTAGTTTTGTTAGGACCGTTTCGTCAATACGAAACTAGAAATAATTTTTTTGGAATTTTTAGAGTCTGTGTGTGGCCCTACTAAATTAAAATGTGCATTCGAATTCAATATATAGATTTATATTGTAATTTTAATGAAAACTGATCGTATCCGTCGAATTGGCTTACGATGCATATCCCGTTGTGTTCGAAATGGGGGTAATTAGCTAGGGGCGTCAGTCGTTGAGTTCGATTTGGAGATCAAATGAAAAAGTTACATTTTGGAATTAAATAAATAACTACATAAGCCCTTAACCCTAACCTATCTCCCCAGAAGAAATCGCGCCCCCCCTTTTCTAAAGTTAAAAATCGTAAACCCACTCATTGATCTCTGTCGCCCTTCCCATCGCGCCGCCGTCGCCGGAGATGGCCGCCGCCTCAACCGCAGACCACTGCGACCCCTTTCTCCCTTCTCTCTCCTCTCCAACGCCAAAGTCGAGACTCCCCCAGCCCCCAAAACCGCACCCCCCTGCGAAGTGACCACCGTCGACGCCCTAACAGGCCCGCCTCCGCATGTTGCGACTCCTGACGCCTCCCACCGTGCCTGCGTCGCCCTCCTCACTCCTCTCCACCTCCCTCTTTCCTTCTTTAAACCGCTACCACCCAAAACAAACACCGCGCCTAGCCTTGAACAACCACCTCGATGCAACAGCACACCCCTAGCCCCTTAGACATCCGACGCCATCTCCAGGAACCCCCTCCTCCATTCAAGAAGAAAAAAAGAGAGCTTTATTTTATTTTATTTTTCTTTGCTTATTTAGATAATTGGTGATGAAATTTTTATTATATTACATCGATAAAAAAATACGATCTTTATATATAAAAATGTGATTTTTATATAGAGAATGGCGAGAGAAAATTATGATTTTTATTACATGAACATCGATATAAAAATTTGATTTATATATATATGAAGTAGTGATTTTTATATATATGAAGTGGAAATAAAAATATGATTTTTATGTACATGTAGTGATAATAAAAATGTGATTTTTATTATGAATAGTGTGGTAAGGACGGCATTGGAATTTCAAACAAATCCAAAACCCAAAGGTGAGAACTCCTCACTATAATTTTTCTATACAGTTATTTATTTTATAACTGCATATATGAATTGTTCCCCGTTGTCCACAAACCATGGACGACTTGTTTGTTTGGTTGTTTGTGTTGATTGATGTGTTTGGTTGAATATTGGTTTGTGGTGTGAATGTGAAATTGATTTGATTGGTATGTGTATGGCGTAGGCCATTATTAGACTGGGGATAAGGCTAGGCCATATCCCGTTTCTAGTATCGTGCCGTTATGCCGCCGAAATTTTCAAAAATATATTAGAATAATAAAAAAATCATTTTTATTGTGTAAATGAGCCAAATAAATATTTTATCATTAAAAATATAATTTTTAACATATATATGAAAGAGAACAAATATACATTTACAAATCAGATGATTTGTTTATGTACACTGATTTGACTGATATGGATTGGGACGATAAATTTTACACATCGCCCAACTGCACAAATAAAACCTATGTTTGATTATTTGAAACCCCACACGGGTACTGGGATGATATCGGACATACACTAATCCCAATAGTTAGTTTTATGTCAATCGATTGGTTGACAAGCTGTGTAAGCATTAAATATTTATATTTGATGCTTACACAGTGTAGAATGCACTCTGGATGATGGATTGTTATTTTCATTGTTGTTATACACATTTGTTGTTTGAAATCCATATAATTAAATTATATGGTAACTGATTGTGTCTGATTCCAGTTCAGAAGAATAAATATTTTAAAATACTGAGTATTTTAAAATAACGAATATTTTCGTATAATATTCAGAAAAGAATCAAAATTTGATTTTGATGTCCGATTTGGGATGGACACGAATATATTTAAATATATATAGCCATGTTGATTAGATATGCGCCATTTTGACGCGAATGATATTTATATCGATTTTATTCATTTTTATAATGAATATCGAAAAGGGAAATGATTTCAAAATCTAATGTTTTGAAAATATTATCATTTATATATCGATGATATGGAATATTCAAATTTGATGAAATTGAATATGAAGTTGAAATCGTTTTGAGAACGAATTTAAAACGATTTATAAAATACATTTTGAAAGGAAATCGATGAAGTATATATAATATATATTATATATATAATGTCCTGAATAGAACGCACCGCGCTGCGGCAGTTCGCGAATTTTGACCATTGACTTCGAACGAACATTACGGGAGATCCGACCATCGGATTCTCCTAAAACCGGAACCATTGGGTCGTATCGAAAAGATATTTCTAACAAATATGAGAAATTTGAAATCTAATGGTTGGATTTGGAATTATGTCCTAACCAAATTTGGAAAAGGTCGTTGTAAGTGCAGTTCGATGGCCATTTATGGAAATCGACTGTACGGGCCTTGATAAAATTATTAAAAATAGCAATAATTTGTGTAAAATCATAAGAAATGATTTGGAAAGAATTAGGATGAAAAACTCCATATTTGAAGAGATAAATATATATTTTTATTGAAATGAACTAGTTATGAACTAGAATTATAAATCCAATATTTTTAAAATAAATAATTTGGATTTGAAACGGTTTTAAAAATAACCAGAATTTCCAATATATAAATTGGAAATGGATTTGAATCGAAATTGTCTTCGGAATATTTCGATATTGGATTTCGTGATTATACCGATATTGTTATGGAAATTTGAAAGATATATTTATATCGTTATTTCCAATACAATATTTGTTGGTTGTGGTCTTTGATATTGTATATAAGCCAATATATTTTCTATTCAGAGCCTTGTATTTAATATCAAATGGGATTTGGGTTTGTCGTGAATGGTGTCTTCATTAACAATGTTCTTAAACCCAATTGAGAAAAAGGATTAAATCTTTTTATTTAGATTTAATGAAATGTACCAATTAAATGATATTTAATTGGAATTGATTTTTGGGTTTATCATGAACGGTGTTTTAAATAACACTTGTTCTTTAACCCGATAATTTATGGAATGTGATTTGGGTTTGTTGTGATCTGTGTTTTAACGACATTCGTTCTTTAACCTGATTCACAGTGAAATGTGATTTCAAATTTATAAATCTTTTGTTAAGATTTAAAGGAGATTTTCCAAAGTAAAGTTTTGCAATTTAAATAAAATAAATTGGAATGGAACTCGATTTGATAATAATCGATGTGAATTTTTGTGGATAAGGTACGCTAATATATATGGAATTTAAAAGTCTTTGCCGTTATTCCATTTATATTGTTAGTCGGATGTGGAAGTTTATATCGATTATATATATCGATATGTTTTCCATGAAGATTCCATGGTTAATGGAATGGGGTTTTGGGTTGTTGTGAATGGTATCTTTAATGATACTGTTCTTAGACCCAACGGAGTTAAGAAAATCAGAAACTAACTGGGGATTAGTTAAGTTGGATAGTTTCTTGGGTATTGATCTGATGTTGGTTTCGGCCTTCGGGGTTAACACTTAGGGAATTATTCACTTGCTAATTTACGGTTAAAGGCTGATGGAATAGAATGTGATTTTGGGTTTATCGTGAACCATGTTTTAATGAATCTTTAGTTAGATTGAAATGATCGAGAATGGAGTATCTCCAGTTTTGCTCCAAGCGATAGTTAAATCTTTAATTAGATTTGAACGTGAAATGGTAATTGAATTTACCGATAACACCGTAGTGTTAGATACGAAGTATTACCAGTTTTACTCCATGGGATGAATAGGTTGGAATTAGGAAATTAAAACAAATGATTACTTTGGTAAGGTTCGTTAATCCCGACTAGTTTGGATAAACCATAATATGGTTTGAATTAATATTCAAAGGAAGATTAAAGAGTAAATTTAAAGAATCTATCTTTGATAAAATTAATAGGAACCTTCCCCAAAGTAAAAGAATATTTGAATAAAGGAATATTCTGGATTGGAATAAGGCGTATGTTGTGTTTTTATAACACTTGTTTATTATATACGCGAGCAATTCAGAAAGACATGGTTTATCCCATTCTGAATAACTGAATCGACGAGAAGTCGACGATGAAGACGGTGGTTGAGGACCGGAGGTCTTCACATCATTTGGATAATTACTAATGGTCTTGATTGGGCTGTACACCTAAGAGGAGGGAATCAGTTGGTGATCGTCCAAACGTACTTGGAGATCGATGGATATGCGAGGAATAAGGTTCCTCTGGTTTCGTTCAGACCCAGAACGGACCTGTAAATGGATGTGCATCTGACATTTGATTTTATTCTGTGTTGATTGATTTCTATTATATATATATATATCTGTTTGGCGGCGTAGAATTTATTCTCTTGCTTAACGTCCTTCTCTGAGATGTACGAGCTCAAAGGTTATATATCGATAGATATCAGTCGCATGGCATGAATTGCCTATGTGGCATGCTGAGATGCAAATGATCAAGGCTTCTATTGAAAAGAAGAGTCTTGTGGTTGATGATCAAAGCACGACTTTAATACGGCGTAGCTTTGTGTAGCGTTAATTCGCGAGCCTCACACCCCGGTGTGAACCAGAAACGGGAGAAGGATCCAGGGAGGGCATGTGTTTCCTTCTAGCTAGGAGTGGTGTTTTGGGTTTTAAATGCCCGGACATTTTACTTATGTGGATGATGGATTGCGAGGCGCCTCGGTTATATTGGTCGATCAGGGACCGATGGAGTCATTTGGCTCATTTACGCCCCATAGGGCGGGAAAATGAAGTGTTCAGGCATTTTAATCCACATCGGTGGACCGGCCCTGTGGCTCCTAAGGCTTGACTGAGTACTTGCCTGAGGCTTGGGCTAGAGAGTCTCTAAGCGATGAGGATGATCCCTTGCCTTGGTTCATAGATGGGAATCCAACTTCCAATATAACATCTTGCGGTTTTGATCATAAACCTATATATGACGACATAGTGGTATGGGGTACTTATGCCGTCTATGATTGATACTTATGATTAAAATTGTTCTGACACTGTGCACTTATAATAGTATCAAATGATTTGTTTATAATGTACCAAGCATTTTTGGCTATTATAAGGGAAAACCCTATCCCCCGGCTTGCGTTGCATTGTGTGATAGGACCTGGGTCTTATAATAGCTTCATTTTTTCCAAAAAGCATTGCGCTGTTTTGTTATATGCACTGGTATTCTTGGGAGGAAACCCCTTCCGTGTTATATGGCGTGGTCCCTTGATATATCTGATTTAAAGTAAAGTTTAAAATAACTATTTTAGTTCTCACACCAGTCACATGATTGACCTGGAGTTTATTGTTTTAACCTAAACTCTGGGTGTCCCTATTTCCACACGGGCAGCTAGTAGTTTTGGTTTTACAGATTTATATTCACAGGATCCTGGTTTTCAGCTGGAATGATATTCGGAAAGCTCTGTATCAGTATATCCTTTTCAGTTGTGTTTTGTATTATTTTCCGTTGCTATGTAATTTAAATCTCTGATATTTTTCTGATGTATAATATTTACTCATACTCTGTTGGATTCTTGTACTCTGGTGTAAATTGTTATAATAAGCGATGAAATGTTCTTTTGTTTGTGTCCCGATGTGTCTTGTTCTCAATTCAATTCGGGCTTTCCTTCATGGGGAAGTTTGGGTTGTATCAGAAAAGTTTAGATTAAATTGTATATGTTGGGGCAAGCAAAGATTTAAGAGTTGGAGCCAAAATTTTACCTTTTGGAGCCAAAACAGGTTTCGTAAGTAAGACTTAAAGATTTTTGAGTTTTGCACGACTATCAAATGAATGTAAAACCGATGGTAAGCTGAGTCGAACTAAATGCTTTTTCAAAAAAACTACCATGTATAAATATTTATTCAAATACTAAGGAGATGTAGTACCATTATTAAACATTTTGAACTATTCTATTTTTTTATTGTACTCCTTAATTATTAATATTAAATTATTTATTATGTTTATTAATTATTGAATTTAATTAATAAATATTAATAATAGTCTACTAGTTATTAATAATTAACTACTATAAACTGTTAAATATAAAAAAATTCTTGTTGATAATAGTTAGTGAAAAAGCTACTGAAGATAAGTTTAGAAAACTTTCTAAGAGCATTTCATACTTATTAATTATTATTTATTGAAAGTTTACTACTTGACATTAAATATAATTTATTAATTATTAATTCTTAACAATTAATAATAATTGTTCTTTATTAAATTTAAATTCTATTTACTAATAATTAACTGTTCGATAATAATGATTACTTATTATTTATTTATTACTAAGTAGTGGTTATTAATGTTTATTGTTTCATACTTAGAACTATTATATTATACTTATTGGTAATTAAATTAATTATTTGCCACTGAATAATAATTATTGATACCAATTTTTAATTGTTTTTTTACAACTCGATGTATTTAAAAAAATCTACACATACATGATATTATTCTTGTTAACCAATCTGGACGATTAAAATCAATGATGTTTATTATATAGATCACATTAGTTAAGTCTTTTAAGTATTTATTCCAACTTTGAATATCAATTACCATAAGAAAAAAGAGAAAATTTATTGCTAAATTTTCACAAAATAAGGATCAACTATGATTATACAATTTAAATTAAACTATCAAATGAACTTTTTCAATATTTTATAGTTTAGAAATTTTTGTTATTTCGTGTCAAACATTAATTGGTTTTATAAACTTTATGATTTATTCAAATTTATTCAAGATGATTTCAGATTTTTAATTTTTTTGAAATATAAAATATAATTATCAACTATAATTATAAAATATAAGTATCAACTATAATTATCAACTGTAATTATTAAATACAATTATTTAAAATTAATTATTGAATACTAGATATAATTTCATAAGTATTAAATTTTATTATTAATTACTAAATCATTATTATAATAAACTGATATTTTTATCTCTTACAAATCTGTTGGAATTTTGCTGTAAAAAAGCTTTGATAAATATTCGTCGATATTCTGCCAGGATCTACAGCGGAAAATAGCGGTTGAAATATTCTATCGGTAATTTAACGCAATTTGCAACAATTTAGTGAGGGATGACAGAAAATGATGATAATAAATAAAAGAAAAAAGCTGAAAAAACAAAAAAACCATCCCTTGCATATCACATGTAAATCCATCGCAAATTAGCGATGCAAATTTCCGCTTCTTAATATACGACGCTAAATCGGTGTTCTCTTGTAGTGTAACTTAACATCACACTCAATATATATATATATATATATATGTACATACACATATTTTTGAAACACCTTTTATATAAAAATATAATCTTTATTATATGAACATCGTTGTAAAAATAGAATTTTTATCTATATAGTAGTAGTATAAAAATGTGATTTTTATATACATAGCAACAATATAAAAATGTGATTTTTATATACATGGCAACAATATAAAAATGTGATTTTTATATATGTAGTGACTACGGGCAGTGAAATTGGCAAAAAGGCGAACACGACGAAGATTTCTACATAAGAAGAGTCATGGCGTTTGGTTTAGCTTGGGTGAGAACTTCTCACTCAAAATTTCTTTTTCTAGTTATATATATATACTAGGATGCAGACGGTGTTTAGTAGCACCCGACACAATCGTCCACAGACCATGGACTTGTTTGTTTGGTTGTGTAGTTGGTTAGATTATTTGGTTTGAATTGAATTGTTTGGTGAAATGGAATGGATTTGATTGAAGTGTGAATGGCGTGGGCCTTCACTAGACCGGGGATAAGGCTAGGCCTTGTTCCGTTTCTAGTATCGTGCCGTTATGCCGCCGAAATTTTCTAAAATAAGTTAGAAAAATAAAAATATCATTTTATTGAATAAATGAACTGAATAGAAATTCATGTGTTGAAATAAAATATTTTATCGTTAAAAATATAATTTTTAACGTGGAAGTGAATAAAATAAAATATTCATTTACAAACCGGACGGTTTGTTTATGTACACCTATTTGAAGGACATTGGTTGGGACGATAAATTTTACACGTCGCCCAACTGCACAACTAAAATCTATGTTGGATTGTTTGAAACCCCACACGGGTGTTGGGTTGAAATTTGAAGTTCGCTCATCCTGATTGATTAAATATGTCGATCGATTGATTGACAGACTGTTATAAGCGTAAGATATCTATATTTGATGCTTATACAGTGTAGTGCACTTTGGTTGATGGCTGATTGTTTATTATTGCTATTATATACATGTGTTGTATGGAATCCATATAATTAACATTATATGGTGATTGATTGGGCCTCATTCCAATCGGGACAACAATGAATATTATAAAAGAAAATTCTTGTGTAGAATATAAAAATAGTCATGTGTTGACGATGTTCATGTGTTGAGTGAAATATTTTAAATAATGAAATTTACATCTTTATCATATTTAAAATTAGAACTACTTTACGGTTGAAGTCTAATTAAAATCAAAACAATAGATACCATAGTTTTATAAAATGTTTTACATAACAAAAATAGTGATGTGTTGACAGTACTCATGTGTTGAGATTAGTCGTGTGTTGAAAGAAATATAGATTCATGTGTTGAATGGGATAAATATTCATTTGTTGAATAGAATAAAGAATTTATTGAAATATATAAAGCCGTGTTGATTAGAGTTGCGCTATGTTGACGTGAACGATATTTATATCGATTATATTCGTATTTATAATGAATATAGAAAAGGTAGTGATTTCAAAATATAACGTTTTGAAAATATTATCATTTATATAGTAATGATATGAAATATTCAATTTTGATTTGAAATGGAATATAGAGTTGAAATGGTTTTGAAAACGAATTTAAAACGTTTTATAAAATACGTTTTAAAAAGGAAATTGACGAAATATATATAATATAATATATATATATATATAATATATATATAATGGCCTGAATAGAACGCGCCGCCCCGCGGCAGTTCGTAAATTTCGACCATTGACTTCGAATTGACGTTGCGGGAGATCCGACCGTCGGATTCTCCTAAAACCAGAACCATTGGGTTCGTATCGAAAAGAGCATTCCAATGAATATTAGAAATTTGAAATCTAACGGTTGGATTTGGAATTATGTCCAAATCAAATTTGGAAAAGGTCGCTGTAAGTGCAGTTCGATGGCCATTGGTAGAAATCGACTGTACGGACCTTGATAAAATTATTAAAAATAATCAGTATTCCCAATACGTGGATTGGACTGGAGTTGAATCGAAAATATCTTCGGGATATTTCGATGTTGGATTTCGTGACTATATAGATATTGTTATGGGAATTTGAAAGATATATTTTATATCGTTATTTCCAATACGATATTTGTTGGTTTCAGAATTTGATATTGAATATAAGCCGGTATATTTTCTATTCAGAGCCTTGTATTTAATATCAAATGTGATTTGGGTTTATCGTGAGTCGTGTTTTAGATGACATTGGTTCTTTAACCCAGTTAAAGGCAAGATATCGATTTCTGAAAAGATTAAAACTAAGTGGAGTTTTAATGAATCTTTAATTAGATTAAAATGTGAATTGATAATTTAAATTATCAAATCTGAAAAGTGATCGAGAGTGGAGTATCACCAGTTTTGCTCCAAAGCGATAGTTAAATCTTTAATTAGATTTGAACGTGAAATGTTAATTAATTTTACCGATAACACTGTGGTGTTAGGAATGGAGTATCACCAGTTTTGCTCCATGGGATATATAGCTTGGGATTGGGAAATAAAATAAATAATTACTTCGGTGTGGTTCGCTAATCCCGACTAGTTAGGAAAAACCATAAAATGGTTTGAAATGATATCCAAAGGAAGATTTTAGGATAAATTTAGAAGAATTTATCTTGGATAAAATTAATGGGAACATTTCCCTAAGAATGTGATTTTGTGAATAAAAGAATATTCTGAATTGGAATGAGGCGTTTGTTGTGTTTGTGTAACATTCGTTTATTATATACGTGGGTTATTCAGAAAGGCCGGGTTTATACCCATTCTGAATAACCGATTCGACGAGATGTCGAAGATGAAGACGGTGGTTGAAGACCGGAAGTCTTCACATCGTTTGGGTGATTACCGATGATCTTGATTGGACTGTACACCCAGGATGAGGGAATCAGTTGGTGATCGTCCAGACGTACCTGGAGATGGATGGATATGCGAGGAAAGTGCCTCCGGTTTCGTTCAGACCCAGAACGAACTTGTAAATGGATTGTGTGTCTGACATTGGATTTTATTCTGTGTTGATTGATCTCTATTAAATATACATCTGTTTGGCGGTGGAGAATTTATTCTCTTGCTTAACGCCCTTCTCTGAGACATACGAGCTCAGAGGTTGTATATCGATGGACATCAGTCGCATGGAGTGAATTGCCTGTGTGGCACGCATAAGTGGCAATTGATCAAGGCTTCTGTTGAAAAGCAAAGTCTTGTGGTTGATGATCAAAGCACGGCCTGTGTGGCGTAGCTTTGTGTATAACGTGAATTCGCGAGCCTCACACCTCGGTATGAGTCTAAAACGGGATAGTGACTGCAGGGAGAGCATGACGTTTCTTTCTAGCTAGGGTGGTGTCAGTGACCTACCAGCCCTGACATTTATATACTTTTCACCTGTGTGGTTGTTGGATACGAGGCGCCTCGGATATAGGTCTGTAAGGACCGGGAAACATGTGTTCAGGAATAATTAATCCTCAAAAGTAAGAGAGGACCGGCCCTGAAGATCCAAGGATCATAGTGGGGTCCTGGGACATTTGCTAGAGTATCTCGAACGCGGAGAGGAGCTTGCACCTTGCCTCGACTCATGACGGAAATCCAATTTCCAATACGTGATATTGCGGTTTTAATTGTAGAACTAGTATGGCGACATGATATATGGTACCCATGCCGTCTATGATTGATATTTATGATTGAAATTGTTTTGACACTATACACTTATTATAGTATCAAATGATTTGTTTTAAACGTACCAAGCATGTTTGGCTATTATAAGGGAAAACCCTATCCTCCGGCTTGCGTTGCATTGTGTGTTGGGACCTGGGTCTTATAATAGCTTCATTTTTCCAAAAAGCATTGCGTTGTTTTGTTATATGCACTAGTATTCTTGGGAGGAAACCCGTTCCGTGTTATACGGCGTGGTCCCTTGAATTACTCTCTTTTAAAGTAAAGTTTTAAATAACTGTTTTAGTTCTCACACCAGTCCCATGACTAACCTGGAGTTTATTGTTTTAACCTAAACTCTGGGTGCCCCTATTTTCCACACGGGCAGCTAGTAGTTTTGGTTTTGCAGATTTATATTCACTGGGTCCTGATTTACAGCTGGAACGATGCTCGGAAAGCTCTGTATCCGTGTATTACTTTCAGTTGTATTTTGTATATTTTTCCGCTGCTATGTAATTTATTGTAATCTCTGATATTTGTCGAATGTAATTTAATCATTTATACTCTGTTTATTTTTGTATCTGATGGAATTGTTGTAATAACAATGAAATGTTCTTCCGTATGCGCTCATTTGTGTGTTGTTCTCAAAGTATTCGTGCTTTCCTTCACAGGGAAGTTACGGGTTCTTACATTTTACTACATTCATGTTCATTTGAACTAGTCTCAATTCAGCATTAACAATCAAAGCATTAACATGACAAGATTTATATTTAGAGCAGACATCATTTGAAACGACCCAAATTTCCGTACTCTTTGAGTGGACTGATAACACCACACGTCCAACCCAAATTGCACAGAAATACGAATCATTTTTAGAAAGAAGTTAGAGGATGAGAAATAGAAAGAAAGAAATATTAGAATAGGAGAAACGAAGATCACAAACTCACAACGGAACGAATAAAATATATTAGATAATATAACTTTGAAGCACAAATCAGTATTTGTATATACATACCATTATCAGAGCACAACGATTATCCCTGGAACAGTTATAAACACCTGTTTCCAGATACAACATAGCACACAGCGGACAATATGATAGTCTATAGCTAACTGGTGAAGCCTCCTGCTTCAAGCTCCTCCAAGTGAATCTGAAAAATCCCGACTACTTGACTGCCCGTACAAATTTGGGCACCCAAGAGTTTAGGGAAAACAAACAAAATAAACTCTGGGTCAGTCATGGGACTGGTGTGAGTAAACTCCAACCATTTGTTTAACTTCGAAAATCCTTTAGAAAGAAATGATAATCGTAAGACCAATCCACACCTAAACACGGATGGTTTTTACCTTACGATAACCCAAAACACTTTGGAAATCATATATTATCTGATATTATAATAATGTCTAATCACAAGTAATTAAAATCTAGTAGAACGCTTGCATCTCACGCTCTACATATATAATATACAATCAAACTCCGCAGGCACTTATTGGAGATTTGATTCCAACTTGACAAGGTATGGGACTACCTTCCGAACGTGTATCTCTAGAGGCAAATACACTGGGTTCAACAAGAACATCTTGCAACCAGGCCCACACATGACCGACCACTCATTTCGCTTGAGTGTATCGAATGTATATCACCAACGGTTGGGATCAGCAACCGTCTCCCGATAAGGGACAGCATCGATAGATTTAAGAACAAAAGGAATTTCTCTAGATAGGTGATCATACATCCTAATGGGTGCGACCCACATAGCCATGCTGCCTGCCCGATTTTTGTCCAATTCCGGGTTGTGAGGCTTGAGGTTTGAATTTTCTTCCAGAACATCTGGCCATCATTCACTTTGAATGCCACATCGTCAGATCCATCGGAAATCACTAATTGATTCCCACAAAAATACTCAGATTGTTAGGCTAAAGAAGTTTCCCTTCTATGCCACTAACTTCGTACGTTTGAAGGAATCAACGTACGTAACCCCCTTTGGAAATACTCTGTCAGACATTCGTCCATACAAGTTGTCCTGGGTCTGGACAAACCGAAGGCACTAACCCATAAACAGGATAGCCCTTGCATAACTCCGTCTTCAATTTTCTTCAGCATTAGTTGCTTCATAACGCTTACGCCAATACGGAGTGGTTTTCAGATATCAAATCTGATCCCGGTCTCTCCATATTGACAACGGAGGTATAAAAATAAAACTTTGATAGTCGGTGATTTAACTATCAAAGAAACATCCATACAATCAACGGTTCTATTTCCAAATGGAAATTCTATCAATCAAGCATTAACCGACACTGGGCCTTTTTTTATATTAGTTCTTTATTACATTATCATTTCCAATTCCATTTTCCACCTTTCGTGTTCTTTTCAAAGCTCTATTTTCTCTCACGATTATTGGAAAACATTTCCAATACATATAATTCCTTTATTGAGAAAATATCTTTTACTCCAGTTAGAAAACATTTCTAAATCCTTTGAATTAACTGATGTTATAAACATTGTTATTATAACTCAAATCATAAATCATTCGTTAACTAACGATATCACTAACCAACCCTTGCTATCGAGCCTTAACCATTTCTCCGTCAATAATGCAGTCAGTCAAGTTGGGGTATAATTACCTCTCAGACCTTAACTGAACGATATTCTTAACTTTGAAATAGTCAGAGCCCACAACTTTAAACCAACATTGCTTTCAACACAGCGTTAAAACCGTTGTCTAGCATTATAGAACACTTATCATAACCATAGCATTAAGATTGCTATTAAAACAGTTATTATAACGGCAGTGTTAAAATTGCTATTTAGATCTACCAAGACATTTATTATAACAGCAGCGTCTAAGATTGCTGTATAGATTTACAATCTCTATTATAACAACAGCGCTAAAATCGCTGTTTAGTTTTATAAAAGCATTTCTTACAAAGACAGCGTTATAATCGCTATTTAAAATTATAAAAGCATTTCTTATAACAACAGCGTTATGATTGCTGTTTTGAATAAAATACCGTGTGCGACGCACACGCTTCCGTTGTTCATTTATAAACTCTGTTTATTTTAACAATTCAAGTTCTCCTTTAAACATATTTATAAACTATACATTTTTCTAACCACTTAATTCGATTTCTATAAATCCCCTTTTTATATACATTTTATTTGCAAAATATTTCCTTGTTTTAAACTATTATTCTTTTATTTTAAGCATTTGAAAATCTTTCTTTAAACTTTCCTCTGTAATTTGCTAAATTCGGATCCATTTCCCAAATATTGGTTTCAAAACCGATACTCACTTTCAAATATACATTCATATTTGAACTCACCTTTTAATTTATCCAATGGTTAATGATCCACTTAATTTATATCTTTATTTATAACATTTTTCTTGGTTTACCCAATGGAATAGGTTTCCATTTGCAATTCAATGAAAAGAAATTATTTCTAATTTGGAAATAAACTCTGCTTTTAAATTCTAATTTCCTTTTTCACATTCGATGATATTTTACGGTATCTAAAATACCAGGTTCCTAAGGCCAGGGTAAATCAAACACACAAATTCAACCATGGATAATGTAGCATAACATATATCACCATCAAATAAAACAGTAAATAAAATGTTGAGGGATCCAGTTGGATCCCTCCAACCTGTTTCCCTGCATCCACAGATGTTAGTAACATCAAAAATATCGCATTAATGAAAAAATCAATCAACGATGTGATTATATCAACCAATTTATCAACTATTCAACCAAGCAACCATTTCACATTATAAAATAATTTAAAACCCGTTTATATATAAAAATATAAACGAGAGGGAGTTAGTGAGTTTACTCACCTTGTTAGCAGTTGAACATTCTGCTTTTCTTTTGTTTAAAATCAAACGAGCGTTTGATTTATCCCGAATTCCAATATCTCTGTTATCAGCATCGTCAGTGCTATAACGTAGATTTCACTATTATAATTCCAAGGTAACTTGTTGCGTCCATTTTTTTGTTTAAGGTTTAAATAGTCGAACTCTTTCCTCTGTCTGGTCTTGTTCAAACTGATTTCCCTTTTTCCTCCAAGCACAAACAACGCTGCTTTGCCAATATTTCCAATTTCTGATATTACCATTGACGCCCCATTTGTATAAGCTTTTTCCTTCATCATTTATTTACAAAGCACGACTCCTCTTCCATGTAAATATTGATACCCAATGTGATAAATGGCGTTCAGTTCTTTTTTTAGCCTTTCCTAAATCTTTGTCTCTCATTCCTGCTGTTTGAAACTGGCTCTCCGCTGTTGTTCCAGAAAATACCATTACTACCCTTTTATATATAAGTATAATATGGCCTTACCGTTCGAATAAATCAAATGCCTCCTAACTCACCTCAACTTTCTTCTTCCCCCAATGTTTTACTGGTTCATAACTTGCCATATCGTTACCCTTTATCCCATATATCCTCACAAATACTGATGCCATTCTTGTTTGAATGCCAAAACAGCTATCCCCTCCTACTCAGCAAACAATGCTCCAACACTTTATCACAAATCCACTCAACCCATCCGTGTTTTAACAACAAATAACACAATAGTTTATATAACTAATACCGTTTAACCCACCTTCAAACTCAAGTTTGAACCCATCTATCAACTAGCGACAGTACCTCACTATGCTACAGGTTGCATCCCTTATTGGCACCATCTTCCACAAACCCATGCCCGCGAGTACTCCTATACCTCGCGGACCCCAGGCCGACCTCAAAATGACCCATCTTCCCCCTTCAGAACCGTCTAGCTCCGGCGATAGCTACTCCAGGACGACGTCGGTGACAAGTGGTGCGGAATTCCTTCCTACCCGAGCTCAAAAAAACATGATACTTTTGTTTTTAAGGGTCTGAACGAACCCTAGATTTGATTTTATAGAATTTAAAGAAGTATTATATTGGGGACGACTTCGTTTTGGACCCCGGAAAACCAAATTTGAGGAGAAGAACGGTATTTAAAGTGGAGGATAGTTTGGCACACACGACAACTATTTGTTTGGGGAGCACGTAATTAGAATTGCTTGGCAAGCACGGTGAACATTGGATTGGGGACCACGGGATTGAGAGGCGTGGGGAGCACGGTTCTAAATTTCCTTGGTGGTCACGGAATTAACAGTTGGAGTACACAAATATTGACACTGAAGATATTAATTTTAAAATAATATATAACATTCATAACTATATATATATGGAGTATACGAACTGAAGAATGGAAACCACCTCGTTGTTGCTTATATCTGACGTTCGTTTTAATAACATGTGTACGCTGGTTTATTACTCACAATGTATAACGTTCGAAATTACAATAATTAAGTTACAGTGGTATAACGAACCAAATGCACGCATATGTTAAACTATACACATTTCATTTTATAATATCACGAAACTTCCCGTGAGGTATCAAGTAAAACCAAGTATAGTCGACTTCTGTTTACTGATGAAAAAGCTAATCTTAGCATAAAAAGGTATTCTGAACCCAATGGGACAAGTTTCGTCGCATTCTGACATCGTATGAAAAAATTTCCTTTATAAAACCAAAAATCAACACGCGTTTAAATTTTTCACGATCACCAGATAAATCAAATCAACTTGAAACTGCGAACACTGACAATAACTTTTCGATACGAACCCAACGGCACTAGTTTCGTCGCATTCTGAGACTGTTGCCCCGGTAGGCTATTTTTAGCGCGTACCGCACTGCCCTTCTGAACACCAAATTTTTCGATCTCTAAAAATAACAAACTATATACCTACCCTGACTATATCCGACGCTGCGAACTCACTGGAACTGGTTTCGTGGCCTGATTCGATCGTCTGTTCAAGTTACACTCTAATATCCCTTTATTCAGTTGAATTAATTTAATTGCACTGAACGAGCGTTTACGGCTACCGTGGTTACATACGACATCGGTTTTCCCCGCCACTCACCACCGTACAATAATTTAACGATACGGTCCCAATGAAACTGATTTCGTCGAAATCTGAGTCCGTTTACAAAACGGCTATTTTAACGCGTATATTTTAAATAACGATTTCCACAGCGACTATTTCAAAATTTGATTTGACCATAACTAACAAAATATAACACGAAATCTGGATTTTTCTCTTTCATAAGAAAATTATAATCAATACGGTTCCAACGTGTCTTGTTTCACAGAAATCCGACTTATATCGGATCCTGTATCCTCAGTTGAAGTTCAAACCTCTATATTACGAACTGCCGCGCGATTTCGAGCTCGTTTTATAATTATATTATAAATTAACGTTCAAACTTCGTTTTTAATTAATAAATTCCTATATGTAATTCAATTAAAATTTTTAAAACAAATTTAAATATTCAGAATTCAACGGCCGAAAATCCGGGTCGTTACATTCCTTCCCCCTTAAAATAATTTCGTCCTCGAAATTGCTAAGGTAGGAAAAATGCCACGTATCCTATTAACTAGGTTTAAAATTCCTTTTTGTTCACTTCTTAATTTCAGCTTAACTGAACCAATTTATTTAAATTAAAATATTAATTTATTCTTACTAACGAAAATTTTCAAAAATTCTGAAAATTTTCTAACACTTTAAATTCTGAAAAATTTCGGCAGCATCTCCTCTGCACGGCTCAATCGGTACAACCACAACTCGCCTTTCTAGGCCTTCTCCAATCCAAAAGAAAATCAAAAAACCAAGTGGCTTGCCTCATAGGCTCATAAAATCATCAACCCAAACAATATTGTAAACATGTACCTTTTTGTCGGGCACAAATTCTACCTCTTGCACTTTCTTCCATTCTATATCTGCTCAGCATGCATATATCCATTTCTAGTTGGTTCCAAATCAATCCAACTTCCAGTTTTGAAATCTCTAATCAACTTCTGATTAGTCCACTTCAATTCTATCAATTCAAATCTGATCTCAACTTCAGGAATCAATCCACTTATTCCATTTGAGTTTCACTTTCCATTTAACTTAAATTTCAATCCATTTGATTTATTTCCACCAATTTATTCAACTTATACAAGTTAAAAATTTTTAGAATTCAAACTCCTGGGTTTTATTTCAAATGAGTTTGAAATCACATATATTTATAATCAACTCCATTCAAAACATTCGAATTTCTAAAACATCCTGTCATTTTCAAATAAATTTTCATTCCCAAATTACTATGGTAGCAATCCGTCACTCAGAAACTTGAAAATGAATACCGATAATGTCGCGATCCATTATCAGTACTATTTTCTCGCCACTGAAGTGATTTCAGTGCTTAATTACTTTCAAATCCATTTAAAACCATTCTAATTCAAAAATCTCTTCAAACCCATGCCATATTACCTTTAAAATACTTCAAGGAATATTTTCAAAATATCTGGGATTTAAATTTCAATTTATGGTTTGAATTTTATTCTAGTTTATCTTGGTTATATAACCGATTCAATATTTCATAATTTCATTTTATTGTAATAACAACCAACACATTCACATATAATTATATTTCAGAAACAAATCCTTTATACCAAAATAATCTTTGGGCAGATTATTTTATCCACCCATTTTTAAAACAATACCATGTCGAATTGTTTTGTTCGAGAGTTTAGAAACACTTATCGATACAGTTGTACATCCTGTATCGACCAGAATTCATAAACCACTCAACAAACCAGCCAACACAATATAAACCAATTTTATATCAAATCTACAAATACGCGCTCATATATATATATATATATATATATATATACACTCAAACTCATTCTAGGGTACCACTAACCCCATCTCTATTGAGTCACGCCAAAGAGCCAAGGTAATCACTTAACCTTCAGCTCTGATACCAAATGAAACGACCCAAATTTCCGTACTCTTTGAGTGGACTGATAACACCACACGTCCAACCCAAATTGCACAGAAATACGAATCATTTTTAGAAAGAAGTTAGAGGATGAGAAATAGAAAGAAAGAAATATTAGAATAGGAGAAACGAAGATCACAAACTCACAACGGAACGAATAAAATATATTAGATAATATAACTTTGAAGCACAAATCAGTATTTGTATATACATACCATTATCAAAGCACAACGATTATCCCTGGAACAGTTATAAACACCTGTTTCCAGATACAACATAGTACACAGCGGACAATATGATAGTCTATAGCTAACTGGTGAAGCCTCCTGCTTCAAGCTCCTCCAAGTGAATCTGAAAAATCCCGACTACTTGACTGCCCGTACAAATTTGGGCACCCAAGAGTTTAGGGAAAACAAACAAAATAAACTCTGGGTCAGTCATGGGACTGGTGTGAGTAAACTCCAACCATTTGTTTAACTTCCAAAATCCTTTCAAAAGAAATGATAATCGTAAGACCAATCCACACATAAACACGGATGGTTTTTACCTTACGATAACCCAAAACACTTTGGAAATCATATATTATCTGATATTATAATAATGTCTAATCACAAGTAATTAAAATCTAGTAGAACGCTTGCATCTCACGCTCTACATATATAATATACAATCAAACTCCGCAGGCACTTATTAGAGATTTGATTCCAACTTGACAAGGTATGGGACCACCTTCCGAACGTGTATCTCTAGAGGCAAATACACTGGGTTCAACAAGAACATCTTGCAACCAGGCCCACACATGACCGACCACTCATTTCGCTTGAGTGTATCGAATGTATATCACCAACGGTTGGGATCAGCAACCATCTCCCGATAAGGGACAGCATCGATAGATTTAAGAACAAAAGGAATTTCTCTAGATAGGTGATCATACATCCTAATGGGTGCGACCCACATAGCCATGCTGCCTGCCCGATTTTTGTCCAATTCCGGGTTGTGAGGCTTGAGGTTTGAATTTTCTTCCAGAACATCTGGCCATCATTCACTTTGAATGCCACATCGTCAGATCCATCGGAAATCACTAATTGATTCCCACAAAAATACTCAGATTGTTAGGCTAAAGAAGCTTCCCTTCTAAGCCACTAACTTCGTACGTTTGAAGGAATCAACGTACGTAACCCCCTTTGGAAATACTCTGTCAGACATTCGTCCATACAAGTTGTCCTGGGTCTGGACAAACCGAAGGCACTAACCCGTAAACAGGATAGCCCTTGCATAACTCCGTCTTCAATTTTCTTCAGCATTAGTTGCTTCATAACGCTTACGCCAATACGGAGTGGTTTTCAGATATCAAATCTGATCCCGGTCTCTCCATATTGACAATGGAGGTATAAAAATAAAACTTTGATAGTCGGTGATTTAACTATCAAAGAAACATCCATACAATCAACGGTTCTATTTCCAAATGGAAATTCTATCAATCAAGCATTAACCGACACTGGGCCTTTTTTTATATTAGTTCTTTATTACATTATCATTTCCAATTCCATTTTCCACCTTTCGTGTTCTTTTCAAAGCTCTATTTTCTCTCACGGTTATTGGAAAACATTTCCAATACATATAATTCCTTTATTGAGAAAATATCTTTTACTCCAGTTAGAAAACATTTCTAAATCCTTTGAATTAACTGATGTTATAAACATTGTTATTATAACTCAAATCATAAATCATTCGTTAACTAACGATATCACTAACCAACCCTTGCTATCGAGCCTTAACCATTTCTCCGTCAATAATGCAGTCAGTCAAGTTGGGGTATAATTACCTCTCAGACCTTAACTGAACGATATTCTTAACTTTGAAATAGTCAGAGCCCACAACTTTAAACCAACATTGCTTTCAACACAGCGTTAAAACCGTTGTCTAGCATTATAGAACACTTATCATAACCATAGCATTAAGATTGCTATTAAAACAGTTATTATAACGGCAGTGTTAAAATTGCTATTTAGATTTACCAAGACATTTATTATAACAGCAGCGTCTAAGATTGCTGTATAGATTTACAATCTCTATTATAACAATAGCGCTAAAATCGCTGTTTAGTTTTATAAAAGCATTTCTTACAAAGACAGCGTTATAATCGCTATTTAAAATTATAAAAGCATTTCTTATAACAACAGCGTTATGATTGCTGTTTTGAATAAAATACCGTGTGCGACGCACACGCTTCCGTTGTTCATTTATAAACTCTGTTTATTTTAACAATTCAAGTTCTCCTTTAAACATATTTATAAACTATACATTTTTCTAACCACTTAATTCGATTTCTATAAATCCCCTTTTTATATACATTTTATTTGCAAAATATTTCCTTGTTTTAAACTATTATTCTTTTATTTTAAGCATTTGAAAATCTTTCTTTAAACTTTCCTCTGTAATTTGCTAAATTCGGATCCATTTCCCAAATATTGGTTTCAAAACCGATACTCACTTTCAAATATACATTCATATTTGAACTCACCTTTTAATTTATCCAATGGTTAATGATCCACTTAATTTATATCTTTATTTATAACATTTTTCTTGGTTTACCCAATGGAATAGGTTTCCATTTGCAATTCAATGAAAAGAAATTATTTCTAATTTGGAAATAAACTCTGCTTTTAAATTCTAATTTCCTTTTTCACCTTCGATGATATTTTACGGTATCTAAAATACCAGGTTCCTAAGGCCAGGGTAAATCAAACACACAAATTCAACCATGGATAATGTAGCATAACATATATCACCATCAAATAAAACAGTAAATAAAATGTTGAGGGATCCAGTTGGATCCCTCCAACCTGTTTCCCTGCATCCACAGATGTTAGTAACATCAAAAATATCGCATTAATGAAAAAATCAATCAACGATGTGATTATATCAACCAATTTATCAACTATTCAACCAAGCAACCATTTCACATTATAAAATAATTTAAAACCCGTTTATATATAAAAATATAAACGAGAGGGAGTTAGTGAGTTTACTCACCTTGTTAGCAGTTGAACATTCTGCTTTTCTTTTGTTTAAAATCAAACGAGCGTTTGATTTATCCCGAATTCCAATATCTCTGTTATCAGCATCGTCAGTGCTATAACGTAGATTTCACTATTATAATTCCAAGGTAACTTGTTGCGTCCATTTTTTTGTTTAAGGTTTAAATAGTCGAACTCTTTCCTCTGTCTGGTCTTGTTCAAACTGATTTCCCTTTTTCCTCCAAGCACAAACAACGCTGCTTTGCCAATATTTCCAATTTCTGATATTACCATTGACGCCCCATTTGTATAAGCTTTTTCCTTCATCATTTATTTACAAAGCACGACTCCTCTTCCATGTAAATATTGATACCCAATGTGATAAATGGCGTTCAGTTCTTTTTTAGCCTTTCCTAAATCTTTGTCTCTCATTCCTGCTGTTTGAAACTGGCTCTCTGCTGTTGTTCCAGAAAATACCATTACTACCCTTTTATATATAAGTATAATATGGCCTTACCGTTCGAATAAATCAAATGCCTCCTAACTCACCTCAACTTTCTTCTTCCCCCAATGTTTTACTGGTTCATAACTTGCCATATCGTTACCCTTTATCCCATATATCCTCACAAATACTGATGCCATTCTTGTTTGAATGCCAAAACAGCTATCCCCTCCTACTCAGCAAACAATGCTCCAACACTTTATCACAAATCCACTCAACCCATCCGTGTTTTAACAACAAATAACACAATAGTTTATATAACTAATACCGTTTAACCCACCTTCAAACTCAAGTTTGAACCCATCTATCAACTAGCGACAGTACCTCACTATGCTACAGGTTGCATCCCTTATTGGCACCATCTTCCACAAACCCATGCCCGCGAGTACTCCTATACCTCGCGGACCCCAGGCCGACCTCAAAATGACCCATCTTCCCCCTTCAGAACCGTCTAGCTCCGGCGATAGCTACTCCAGGACGACGTCGGTGACAAGTGGTGCGGAATTCCTTCCTACCCGAGCTCAAAAAAACATGATACTTTTGTTTTTAAGGGTCTGAACGAACCCTAGATTTGATTTTATAGAATTTAAAGAAGTATTATATTGAGGACGACTTCGTTTTGGACCCCGGAAAACCAAATTTGAGGAGAAGAACGGTATTTAAAGTGGAGGATAGTTTGGCACACACGACAACTATTTGTTTGGGGAGCACGTAATTAGAATTGCTTGGCAAGCACGGTGAACATTGGATTGGGGACCACGGGATTGAGAGGCGTGGGGAGCACGGTTCTAAATTTCCTTGGTGGTCACGGAATTAACAGTTGGAGTACACAAATATTGACACTGAAGATATTAATTTTAAAATAATATATAACATTCATAACTATATATATATGGAGTATACGAACTGAAGAATGGAAACCACCTCGTTGTTGCTTATATCTGACGTTCGTTTTAATAACATGTGTACGCTGGTTTATTACTCACAATGTATAACGTTCGAAATTACAATAATTAAGTTACAGTGGTATAACGAACCAAATGCACGCATATGTTAAACTATACACATTTCATTTTATAATATCACGAAACTTCCCGTGAGGTATCAAGTAAAACCAAGTATAGTCGACTTCTGTTTACTGATGAAAAAGCTAATCTTAGCGTAAAAAGGTATTCTGAACCCAATGGGACAAGTTTCGTCGCATTCTGACATCGTATGAAAAAATTTCCTTTATAAAACCAAAAATCAACACGCGTTTAAATTTTTCACGATCACCAGATAAATCAAATCAACTTGAAACTGCGAACACTGACAATAACTTTTCGATACGAACCCAACGGCACTAGTTTCGTCGCATTCTGAGACTGTTGCCCCGGTAGGCTATTTTTAGCGCGTACCGCACTGCCCTTCTGAACACCAAATTTTCCGATCTCTAAAAATAACAAACTATATACCTACCCTGACTATATCCGACGCTACGAACTCACTGGAACTGGTTTCGTGGCCTGATTCGATCGTCTGTTCAAGTTACACTCTAATATCCCTTTATTCAGTTGAATTAATTTAATTGCACTGAACGAGCGTTTACGGCTACCGTGGTTACATACGACATCGGTTTTCCACGCCACTCACCACCGTACAATAATTTAACGATACGGTCCCAATGAAACTGATTTCGTCGAAATCTGAGTCCGTTTACAAAACGGCTATTTTAACGCGTATATTTTAAATAACGATTTCCACAGCGACTATTTCAAAATTTGATTTGACCATAACTAACAAAATATAACACGAAATCTGGATTTTTCTCTTTCATAAGAAAATTATAATCAATACGGTTCCAACGTGTCTTGTTTCACAGAAATCCGACTTATATCGGATCTTGTATCCTCAGTTGAAGTTCAAACCTCTATATTACGAACTGCCGCGCGATTTCGAGCTCGTTTTATAATTATATTATAAATTAACGTTCAAACTTCGTTTTTAATTAATAAATTCCTATATGTAATTCAATTAAAAATTTTAAAACAAATTTAAATATTCAGAATTCAACGGCCGAAAATCCGGGTCGTTACATCATTTTCATGGCATAACCCAAACTTTACATCCAACATGACCATTCTAAGTGAACTATGATTCCTGACTTAGCATTTTTAGTCAGCAAAACATTATTGTCTTCATGCCCTGTTTATTATTTTAGACATTCAAGTAAATTCTTCTTTTTGCATTTTCATCATCTACACAAATACATAAACCTATCCATTTTATACTTGTTGTGTAAGGAAGAGATCATATGCAGCTATCACTTATAAGCCATTCTCTCTTCCATTAGAAACACAAAGTATAAATAATTTTATCAACTTTTATCATATTCATTTTAGCATGTAGCATACTTTCTTTTCATGCTACATGCTTTTCATTCAACTTATATATAATTTCATTGCTTCTATCACATATAATTCAAAATCAATGCAAGGTAAATAGTGAAATGTTTAGTATTTTTAACCATGAATTTATAATACTGATAACCCAACCTATTCACAAGTTTTTTTAATACTTTTAACAGTAGTTATTATATCAATCGTATTTAACTCAGGCTGTTTTTCAGCAACTTGGTAACTTTACATCTAGGCATTTTTTGATTTAAGCGTGTATGATTTTCCCCCCATACATATAGGTCATATGTTAATACCTCATGGCCCCATTTACATATACATATATATATCCATGCCAAGCGTTGTTAAATGCCTCAAAATGTTTAATACTAATTGGTATACATTTAGATCATTGTAAGGTATGTGTTTATTCAGGCATCACATATAGAGCATATAAGTTTCCAACTATCACTTTATTGCATCTAAGCCTATTTGCGTCAGTTCATTTAAAAAACGCGTTCAACAAATCAAACATCATATTTGGGTTCTAATTTTCAATGCATGACTTAAGCAAACATATGCATCAATCTTGAGCAAACTAGGTCAACTTAATGACTTAATTACTTAGGCATTTTAAAAGCCTTTTCAAACTATGGTTATCAATTTCTAAAAGGTCAAGGACCCTATCCAATTTTATATTTACGAACTCTAAATATCCAGACATAGCACTATTTGCATTTATTTAAGCACCAATGCGAGCTATTTGTTGCAATTTATTTCATTCAATTACATATATAGGTTAGCTCTGGACTACCTGGCTATGTTAGGAAGAAATCATATGCATATATTAATTATATTCTACTCCTGCTTACTTCAGACATATAACAACTTACCAAAGAATACGTAACACTCTATTCATTAGTTTTAACCTAAGAAAATACTGGTATATTACTGGCTACCTATATATAATACAATTGCATACAATAGCTTCTCATTCATGAATAGCTAGTAGCAAACACTTGAACATACACATCATGATACTCTAAATATTCAACATAAAGATAAAGAAAATATTCTTGTATATCTTTCCTTAAAAATTTTAAAGCACATCCTATTACCTTATTCCTCATCACCTATGCTTTAATTAGACCTCACATTCTTTGTGGGACCAACTAAATCATAGTATATATTTTACGGGAACTCACATGATCGAACCACTATTAAGTATATTTAACCGATTCCTTAAAGAAATTCAATAATGCTTTACGGAAAATGGGTCAAAGGTTACTTTCGTCTAACCTTATTAATCTTCATCTAATAATATTATTGAAATTATTACACTACACGATCTTAACCAATACATGTAAAAGCACACATATTCCATTAATTATAGTTAATCACTCATTACGTTCAAACAATATACCAATCACGCTTATTTTATTAAATAACTAAAGTTGTCTAACATATAAATCAAAAGTAAATTCATGCCCACCTATAATCAACTCTACACACAAGCATTTCTTTTTTATGTAAAAAGTTGAGGCAGCTCAAACTTATCATTTAATTACAGTTTTGTACACTAAACCAAGCTTACGGGTTATATAATAAATATACTAAAACTTTTATATGGCCATATTTCAGAATTAATATACATGCACAATAATTCATTTTCATGCATTTCAACAATCGCAACACCTAACAACATAATAAACAACAACCATTCAATCATTCCGTGCATACCCCCATGTCATTTATCCAACGGCCGATTTCATAACTCAATCCATTTCTTGGACTATTATAAATCTTTAGGGATAGTTATAAATATGTTAATCAATCCCTTAAATTTTCTGTGCTACTTAAAATAAATAAGTAGACTCAACTAATTACGCAGTGTTTATACGCATTTGAATCAATATATTCAATCAACAAACGTTATATTTTTAATCTCTTCAGCCGTGTATTTTGTTAAAATAGCTCCAATACCAACTAAGATGAAACCCCCCTATATTTTTTTCTCTTTTTAAATTTATTTATTTATAATTTACACAAATCAAGGTCATGTTCTCAAGCTTCATCCCCTTCCAATTTAATAAATTCCAAGATTATCCAATAACAATATAAAAATATCAGTGTATAAAATAAAAACTTAACTTATGTATATGAAGATACATACGTCTCTTTTACTTGATTAATGAGAGCATATTTTAAAAGAAAAAGGGAATTGATTAGTTTAAAGTTACTAACCATTACACAGCCAAACAAAGTTTTAGGCACATGTTTTTCTCATATAAATGTCTCATGCAATTATTTATATTTATATTAAACACATTTTATGCAGCCTAAAATATCAGATTAGGGGTTGTCATATTGTTGTATCATCGGCCATACTTATCATATAATTGAGAGATAATGTGGTCATTTTATATCGTGAAGTGTTTGATTTTGGACTGAGTATACTTTTCACTTAATTTTAATATATATTGCATTAGGATATATACACACACACACGCCCACACAACAACTAATCATTTAGGCTTTGCATATGCATATATTAGTTTTAGGTCTCTTGTCTTTTAAAAATGTGGCTTACTACCTTGGTTCAATGTATTTATGTTTGATATACCTGTGCATTTTATATCACATCGGTTCACAATTCCACCCAAACTATTACTCATTATATATCATGTATATATTCAAGTAGGACTTGGTTATCTATGCCTACATGTCCTCCCTTAGTACCTATATTAAAGTATTATAAAACACCACTTGTACATTGTGCTACAACTTTTATTTCTTTTATAACGACATGGCAGATACATGTGTATTTTTCATACATATATAAGTGTGTTCCTCACCATACTTATATCAATATGCCATCATTTCATATAATGTTTGATGTTATAATACTTGGTTTCTATAAACTTATGTATTATGAAAATACTGGCATTGTATAATATGTGGATGATGTTTAAATCACATTGCACTTAGCTTAACCCCTTTTAGTACAAGTTTATTTCAAAGTGGAAAACAAATCATTCAAAATGGCAGCTTAGCACAACACATCCAATAAACAATGTCTCTTAATACAGAACCCAAACAACTTAACACAACAACATGATTAAAATACTTCAACTATTAACAACTAAGTATTCACAGTTATTCTAAGTTCTGTGATATTCTAAACGTATTAATCAATAGATTATCACCTATACTCTGTTTTAACGACATCAAATCAAACTCATAGGTGAGTCATTTTCATGTTGTTATCTATATATTTATATGCCTATTCATTTTCATATAACATACTATGTAAGTGAGAGAGCATATGTACACATCGATTTACATGCCACTCCTTCAGTACATAGTATACCGACAAATACTTAAATCAACAACTCATTCCTACTCTGTTTATCAGCGTCTACTTAAGTTTTTAAGTAATTCGTTTACTGCATATTCTCTATATGTTTAATGCATGTGCATTTAACATACTGGATGAATAAGAAAGCATATTCATATGCCATACTTTCTTTAACAATACAATATGTAAATATCCATATTATATCAGTTTATCATTCTATGCATCTCATGAACGTGTGCAGTTATTACTGAATATTCAAATTCCTATAAAAATGCATATATTCCACTCAAAATATTGTTAGGGGTTGCGGAATGCGGATCTTAAGGCAAGACAAACACTAAAGGAGGGGGTTGAATAGTGTTTATGAGGAATTTATGAAAATATTAAACTTAAATGATCAACTTTATGAATCACACACACCAGAGATGATCACAAACAAAAAATCAAACATAAACACAGAAACAAATAAATATAAAATGCAGAAAAGGAAAGAACACACTGGATTTTATACTGATTTGGATTACTCCTACGTCCAGTTCCGTGCAACGTTGGATTGCGCAGAGTATTATTATTATCAATATCCAAGTACAACCCCTTGATTTCACGGCTACAAGGTTAACACCGCTGTAAACACCCTTGATTTCACTGCTTCACGGTTAACACCGCTCCCTTTCCTTATTTCAGGGCTACAAGGAATACAACCTTTCCTAAACAATTCCTGAATGATTACAACATCCCTAAAGCTCTTCAATAACACTTCCTAATTGATAGTAGTAGATAGCGATTGAGAAGAGATGAAGTTTTATATAACTTGACATCAAGAAAAAGATGTATTTTACTGGTGGTATGAAAATGGGTGAAGTCGGAGAAGAAGAATAATGAAAAAATTCAAAATCTGTAATATCCCTCTCGAAAAGCTAACACAAAGATCTTTTAGCACAGTGGTTAGTGCGTGGTGTTACTTTACGGGAGGTCGGGGGTTCGATACCCGCGGTTATCACATTTGGTATTAGAGCTTATACCTAGCTGGAATTGCGTGTGTATTGCTGCGGATGTCTGTCGGTGTTGTACTGATGCGGGTTACATGCACAATGCCTGGGTGGTGAGTGATATGAGCCAACGAGGACGTTGGGCTCTTTAAGGGGGTAGTGTGTAACACCCTTCTCGAAAAGCTAACACAAAGATCTTTTAGCACAGTGGTTAGTGCGTGGTGTTGCTTTACGGGAGGTCAGGGGTTCGATATCCGCGGTTGTCACAAAATCAACCCTATTTATAATGTCTCAATGGTTGCAACGTTTCAGAAATGTTACAAATAGTGAATAGACACTTCCTTTGAATATTGAAAAACTAACACTTGTATGTCAACATTGGCATTTATGTATGTCGATATATGCCTTATATTTTGATTTTTTATAAGTATTTTTCAAGTGTTTAAACAAATATACTATTCTGGAAATTTTTGAATCAAAACTTAGTAATACAAATAAATATTCTAAAGTATAAAATTTTATGAAATCATAATAATATAATATATAAACATCTTTATAAAGTTATAAGGTTTAAAACTATATAACTATATATAAACATATATATATATATTAAAACTTTAAACTTATATGTTTGAAATCATAAGTAAGATAAAATAATTTGAATTCAGAATTTGAATTTTGAAAACAGAATTTGAAAATTGAAAATTAAAAATTAGAATTTGAAAATCAGGAATTGAACCTGGAGTGCTATTCGGAGTCTTACATATAAATTAGACTCTATTACTATATTTTTCTTGAACTCTTGAAATCTTGATAACATGATTACTCATGAGTCATGAATCTCTTCTGAGTCTTGATTCTCTTGAAACTCTAATAATGCACAGTCTTCAGTATTTAAGTCATGTATACAAACCCTGCGTATGTATGTATGTATATTCTAGATAGAGATGTTAGTATATATTTTATAATCAGTTAATAATGATAATTGAAATATGGTTGTTGTCATCAAAACTCCATTCTCCCAAAATCTCCCCCTTTTTGATAACAACCTTGATTTATAAAATATGTATACTTGTTCATACTTGTTGATACTTTTTGATCTGATCCTTCTATTACTCCCCCTTTCACCATGAATCCTACATACTCCTTAAACTAAGCCTAACTAATTCTTATTTTATAATTTCTCCCCCTTTTTCATCAACAAAAAGAAATCCTAAATGTACTCCCTCTTTATTTATACCATAAATACATATAGCCTATATCTATCTATATATTCTAAGATTATAATACTCGATTCTATACTAAAGTGCTAAATATACATGATCCCCCCCCCCCCCCCCCAAATCATGCCTATATTACCATAACTTTAAGAGTATAAACAATTTTAACAATTCAAGTACTTCAATCAATATTTACAATCCATACAAATCCAAGTTTTCAAATCCAATCCAAACCAAGAAATATTTACAAACAAGTTCGAAAAAATTCAAACATATTCAAATCGAACCAATCAAACATATCATACCAAACAATTTAAATATCTCTTGGAACTTCCACCCATCCGTCTCCTCCAAACATTGAATCCTTCTTGATGACTTTCCAATCTTTATCTTCTTTTGTGGGTGCTCCGAAAAGAGAAGATATCAGCCAACGGATGGCATCAAAGTGCTTCTCTTGATGTTCTACCATCCTTGTTTGACTCAACTCATGATGACACTAATTACGTAGTATTATGGATAGGATATTCTTGAATGAATTCAAAGTTTCTTCAAGATTCTCACTTAACTTATAAATGGGTTTTGCCGTAATTTGATATTTTCAGATAAGAAATGATTAGAGAAGAAGGAGAAAGGATAGAATAAATTTTGCTGGAAGAAATAGGTATTTATGGGGTCTAAAATTCGTTGGAATTGAATAGACATTAGTTAGTTATTTAAATTTTAAATTTTGAACAAACTTGGAAAACTGGTTGTTCTATGTCGACAGAGTGAAAAATGTATGTCGAAATGCATTAGTAATTTTTTTTGTTTATTTTCAACTTTTAGTTAATTCTTATTATATTATTTTAATTTATTTAATTCTAATACGTTTTTACAGTAAACTAAAGATTGTTTTGATAGAAACAAACACCTTTCATTACTACTTAGAAGCAAATACATCCAACTAATATAAGATACTAAATACGTGATTCTAAAGAAAACACAAGCATATACATAAGATAACATAAACTAGATAAGCATAGATTTTAGCAGATGATGAGGAGGAAGACGATATTCCAAGTTTTCTTCCTATTTTTCCAATGAAGTTAGACATATGAGAAAGAGTCTTTTTGATCTTCTTATGGTTCTTGGCTAACTTTGCTTGATTTTAGACAAGCATTTCTTTGGAAATGGTTCAAGTATTGGATGGACACTATATACTTTCAAAGAAGTTTCTTCTTCGATATTCATAGGATCTTGTTGTTGTTGCATACAAGCTTGTTTATCTTTGGCTTAAAGGTGAGTGGAATTTGCATAAGATATATATTTGATGAGTCAAACACCTTTCTTGACACAAATTCTTCTCTTTTGAGATCCACTCCAGAATATTTCAAAATCAGAGTAAGATAAACTCTATGGACATTTCTTTGGGCTTAAATTCTTTTAAAATCATATTGGCCCAACTGATGTCATAAACACCAATAATAGCAAAGAGTGCTTTTTGGACTCTGAGGGTAGGGTTGTTGAAATTCCGGAATGAGGAGTGATTGTATGTTGAAGGAGGAGGTTGACGATTCTTGCTGGCGGAAAAAGCGATTTTTGAATTCTAAATGTGCATCACTTTCAAATATATGAAGAAAGGTTTCCAAATTCGTTTCATCATTTTCGAATTTCGAAAGTTCTGAGCCCGTACTCTTACAATTCAAGATATTACCCAAAATTTATAATCTAAAATGATTCGAGTGCCTTTTACGCTACTCCATACTTGATTTTCATCTCCTTCGTAAAAGCCACGATTTATATATGCATAGAACATTTTGACTAGATTGGGATAACATACTTCATTGTCATCCTGTGAATCTATTAGACTCAAAACTCTTTTTGGTTTGAAAAGAGAATGAAGATTGTAAGATGGAAAATCTTCAAAGATGGTAAAGGCTCTCGTATTGACTTTTCCATTTTCTAGGTAGTCAACATAGGCATTTTTTGCTTCTTTACCATTGTAGAGATATCCTTTGATGGTCTTGGATAATCTCCTTGTTTGGGATATGCTTGAGAAAGCCATTAAAGAGTTGTTTCTGAAGAGTATAGATACAAAGAAAGTTGTTTGAAATTTGAATGAGAGGTAGAGAGAATAGTATTGAATAGATAAGTAAATAGAGGTTGAGTGGACACAACTTTTTAGAAATTAAAAACACCTTTTCAGGTCTCAAGAGTTGGTGTAAAGTTGAAGGGAAGTTTGAAAGTTCAAAATCTTCAAATTCAAATTTTGAATTTCATATTTGGCCTATATGTCAATATATTGATTTATGTATGTCGATATACATGTTGAATTTCAAAAAACATGTTGTTTTGACTTATGTTTTATTATATTAATGTTTTATATTTCAAATTTATTATTTCTTGAAATAATATTAATCCTAACAAACATTTAAAATTAATTTTTATTATTTATTATCATTTTGAATTTCAAAATTTGAATTTAAAATTTGAATTTTAAAGTTTAAATTTCAAATTCAAACAAGACAAACAAACAAAACATCCATTCATCTAAATCAACCAATTTTTTTAAATTAATTAAGGTGTACCGGGTTTTTAAATCAATTTCTTCGACATTTCTGAATTCTAAATTGTTATGAAACACATATTGTAATTCCCGGTTTGTGGCTCTTCATCACTTGATGAAAATCTAAATCATCTAAAATTGCTACATATATCCTCTTTCTATTCTTTGACGAAGTACTATTATCTGTTTGTTGATTTGATTTATCTGGATATGGACACATTCTCTTTATATGGCCTGGTTTGTTGCAGTTATAACATCTATCATCATTTCTTCCCGAACTCCCTTGATTATTTCTTTGAAAATTATTTCTCCTTTTATATCTCGGAAATGTTATAAAATTCCTTGTCATTAAAGCAATTCTTCATCATCCTCGCTGCTTGAATCAGAACCCTTTATTGTCGCTTGGAACGCTATAGAATTTTTTTTATGGGCTTATTTTTCTTTCTTTTCTGTAAATGAACTTCGAACAATGTCAAATTTCCAGTTAATTCCTCAATCTTCATTTCACTGACATTATTGGCTTCTTCAATTGCTAATGTTTTCTGATTCCATTCTAGATTCAATGAACTAAGTATTTTTCTGTCTTGATCTTCTTTTGAATAAGTTTTTCCCAATGCTATTAATGAATGCAAGATTTCCTGGAATCTGCAGTACATATCGGAGATAGATTCATTCTCGTTCATTTTAAATAACTCAAACTGATTTACTTGAATTGATATCTTTATCTATTTAACTTTATTGGTTCCGTTATGAGTAACTTGTAATGTTCTCCATATTTCATAAGCAGATTTACAAACTGGCACTCTATTAAATTCATTTCTATCTAACGAACAGAACAACATATTCATAGCTTTAGACTTGCCTTGCGCAGGAGCCTTTTGTTCATTAGTCCATTGTGCAAAATTAGTAGTGGGTTCAACATATTCAGTTTGTGTACTATTTCATGTGTCTAATCCTACTGATTGTAAATATATTTTCATTCTACATGCTCAATAAATTACTGCCATTAAATAGTGGAAGTCTAACAGTGGACCGGACCTCTACAAAAGAACTATTATTACCAGTGTTGGTTGTCATTTAATATTTTCAAAAATCAGATTATGAACTTTTGGAAATCAATGCTCTGATACCATTTGTTAGGGATTGCGGAATGCAAATCTTATGGCAAACCAAACAGTAGAGGTGGGGTGAATAGTGTTTATGAGGAATTTATGAATATCTTAAACTTAAATGATCTACTATATGAACCACACACACCAGAGATGACCACAAACAAAGAGTCAAACAAAAACACAGAAACAAATAAATATAATATGCAGAAAAGGAAAAAACACATCAAATTTTATACTAGTTCAGATTATTTCTACATCCAATCCCACATAAGGATGGATTGCGTAGAGTATTATTATTATCAATATCTAAGTATGACCTGTTGATTTCACGGCTACAAGGTTAACACAGCTCTAAACACCCTTGATTTTCATGGCTACAAGGTTAACACTGCTCCCTTTCCTTGATTTCAAGGTTACAAGGAACATGCCTTTTCCCAAACAATTCCCAAATGATTACAACAACACTAGAACTCTTCAATAGCACTTCCAAATTGATAATAGTAAATAAAGATTGAGAAGAGATGAAGTTTTATATAATTTGAGTAGAAATCGGCAAAGTATAAGTGTAGAAATCAAGAAAAAGATGTGTTTTAATGGCGGTATGAAAAGGAGTGAAGATGGAGAAGAAGAAGAATAATGAAAAAATTCGAAATCAACCCTTATTTATAATGTCTCAATGGTTGCACTGTTTCAAAAACGTTACAAATATTGAAAAGACATTTCCTTTTGAAAATTGAAAAAATGACAGTTGTATGTCGACATAGGCATTTATGTATGTCGACATATGCCATATATTTTGATTTTTTAAAACTATTTTCAAGTGTTTAAACGAATATACTATTCTAGAAATTCTTGAATAAAAACTTAGTAATATAAATAAATAATCTAAAGTGTAAAATCATATGAAATCATAATAATATAATATATAAACATATTTATAAAGTTATAAAGCTATAAGGTTTAAAACTATATAACTATATATATATTAAAACTTTAAACTTATATGTTTGAAATCATAAGTAAGATAAATTAATTTAAAAATAATTTGAAATCAGAATTTGAGTTTTGAAAATAGAATTTGAAATTTGAAAATCAAAATTCGAACCTGGTGTGCTATTGAGATCTTATATATAAAGTAGACTCTATTACTATATTTTTCTCAAACTCTTGAATTCTTGATAACTTGATTACTCATAAGTCTTGAATCTCTTTTGAATCCCGAATCTCTTGAAACTCTAAAACTATACAGTCTTTAGTATTTAAGTCTTATACAAACCCTGCACACACACACACACACACACACACACATATATATATTCTAGATATATATTCTAGATACAGATGTTAGTATTTATAATCAATTAATAATGATAATTGAAATAAGGTTATTGTCATCAAAACTGCATTCTCCAACAAAATATAACAAGTTACTGTGGAAAGAAACCACAACTATATATCTTCTTAAATGGCATGAATTTCTCCCTTATAAAAATAATACATATAAACTCAGATTTCTACAAACAATATCGAAGAAACTAAGTTCCCATTCATATTGTAGTTCAAATACTTTAAAGCATTAACAAATGTTTTTAGAGATAACTATTTAAACATGGTTCATACTTTTCAGTAAGTATAGACTTATTAGAACTACTTAATTTTGCATCAATTCTTTAAGCATGTTCAAATACTTTAAAAACAACAAACTCCTCTACTACTCAAATCAACTATCTCATGCTTCTTTTCCGGAAAACAATCCATGAACTGTCCCATTAGAACGAGACACCTTGGGTGATTGCAAAAGCAATTAAATAAAGGGCCAGACTTTCTCTGGTGTGAGTATAAAACATTAAGTATATGTCATGTAGAACTCAAAAGCTTCTTTATCAAGTTCAATGTTTCATACAGAGCATTTCTTTCTCTGATTTATCATTCAGAGGATAGGTTTAACTTCCACTTTAGAACTCAATGAGTATAAATCTCAGTTATATATATAAATATGGAAGTAAGTCAATCATGCAAATATGAATGGATGGTTATGCCATTCGGGTTGACAAACGCGCCAGCTTTATTTGCAGAACTTATAAACCTAGTATTTTGGGAACACTTAAATAAATTTTTGTCAGTTTTTATTGAAGATATATTGGTGTATTCGAAGGATGAGAAAGAGCATGAGACTCACCTTCGGATAGCCCTGGAGACTTTGCGGAAGCAACGATTGAAAGCCAAATTTTCTAAGTGTCGGTTTTAGGGGAAGAAAGTGAAGTTTCTTGTTATGTAGTTTTAGGAGAAGGACTACCAGTAAATCCAGCTAAGGTTGATGTTACCGTTAGTAGTAAGAGACCTAGCAGTGTTAAGGAGGTCCGAACATTTTTGGGATTGGTCGGATATCGTCAAAGGTTTATCGAGGATTCTTCGTGGATAGCGACACCTCACACAAAGCTAACCAGGTAAAAGGTTAAGTTTGTTTGGTCGAATACGTGTGAGGAAGCATTTCAAGGTTAGAAACACTTGTTGATCAATGCTCCTGTGTTAGAAATGCTAAGGTAACCAGGGTTTGGTCTTTATACTGATGCATGCAGAACAGGATTAAGTGTTATTCTTATGTAGATGGGAAGGGTTATTGCTTATGCTTCCCGATAGCTAAGACCTTATGAAGTCCAATATCCAACTCATGATCTTGAATCAGTTGTAGTTGTCTTGAATATTTGGAGGTACTACTTATTGGTTGAAAGGTTCGAATTGTTCGTGGACCATAAGTCCTCGAGATGTTTGTTTTCACAAAAGGAATTGAATATGCGAAAGTAGAGATGGTTGGAGTTCTTGGCAGTGTATGGCTTCGGCATAGAGTATACTCCTGAAACGAGGAATAAGGTTGTTGAATCCCTTAGTAGGAAACACCAAGGGATGGCATCAACTATGCTAAACGAATGGAAGGACTTAAAAGCCTCACGACTCACATGAAATGTGTAGATTAGGTCGACAACAAGCTCTGATGGAAGCACACTATGGTGTCATGCTTAGAGGTTCAAGTAGCTTTGATTGGGAAGATTCCTTATATGCAAGAAAAGGATCCTTCGTTAGCCAAAAGGATCAGAGATGCAATGTCCCTGTAACAACCCGGAAAAACTGAACCAGTTTGAAATTTTTAATTTGGCTATTTTAGTGAATTCAAAATATTTAAAATAAATATTTTAAATATTAACGATGAAAAGTAAGTTTGAATCAAAGTTTGAAAATGAATATAATTATTTTTAATTGTAAACAAGGCCTGAAATGGCGCGGTAGTTTCGAAATTTCAATTCAAACTTGGACTGACTGTACCAGGTGCAAATTAAAACGGATTTTAGTGAAACCAAAAATATTTAAATCTGTTAGTGAATATCTTTCTAACAAATCTGAAAAACTGAAGTTTCATAGCGGGAAGCAAAAGGTATGGCCAAATGAATTTTCAGAAAGGTCGCTATAGAGTTTATATAGCCCGTGAAAATAGCCATTTTGCAAACGACCTCAGAATTTGACGAAACCACTTTTGTTGGATACAGGATGTCAAATTATTGCTATATTTCAAATTTCATAAATTTTGAAGCTAATATGTGAGTGTAGCAAAGGAAAATTTGTTTGGACGATTTTTATTAAATTGGATCGACCAAAAAAGGGCCATTTTTCTAATGGTCTCAGAATTCGACGAAACTAGTTTTGTTGGGACCATATCGTCAAAACATAGCTAGATTTATTTTTCTGGAAATTTTAGAATCAATATGTGGCCCTAGAAAATTGAAATGTACGTTCAAATTAAATATCGAATGTTCTATATTTTAATTTGAAGGAAATGTGGCTGAAACAGACAAATGGGCCTACGAAACATATCCCATTGTGTTCAGAATGGGGGTATTTAGCTAGGGACGATAGTCGTTGGGTTTGGATCGGAGTTCGTATGAGATAAGGGGTATTTTTGGATTTTTAAAATTTATAAATATAAAAAAATATCATTGGGCCAAATCAGTTTCTCTCTCCCCGTAATCAAAATCGCGCACGGCCGAAAAGGCTCCCTGCCTTCTCTCTTCATTTTCTCCCTCTACAAGCAAAATCAGTCCCTCCTCCAGTTGACGATTTTGAAGAGCTCGAGACGGGCTTCACATCCTTATAGGGATTGGATTTTATCGTTGGGTATTCATCTAGTTACGGGTCCCCGAAGTCAGAGACTTCAAGCCGCCGTCGTACCCTCCTCCGACCGTCGAACTGACCAACTCCCCCCGGCGCCTGAGCGCCACTCCTCCCCATTCGACACTGCATAGCCCTATCCTCTTCAAGCTTCACGGATTTCGAGTAAGATCGAAACCTAGTTTCGAACCTTTCAACTGAGGTATGGCCTTGTTATTTTAAAACAGTTTTAACACTTTAAAACCTTTACAAACTTGTAAAAATCATATCTTTTGGCTATTTTGGCGAAATTCAGTGAAACAAGAGACAGCGGACTCGTGTGGACGTCTTCTACATTCTAGAAGAGACCGGATATTTTTCTGAGCCTTCTGCTATTTTTGGTGGAGTGGAACCCAATGTGAGATTTCTGAATTATAAAAAATATGGAAAACGACGATGTATAAATTATATAGTCGATGTATGAGTTATATAAGCGTTGTACACCTCATGTATAAGCGTTGTATAAGTTGTACGTTCGATGTATAAGTTATATATGCGTTGTAAAAATTATATATGTATTGAAATGGAAGTGAAAAATACTTATATATATATATATATATATGTGCCCCTCGTCCACAAACCATGGACGATATTTATTGGTTTTGATTGGTGTGAAAATTGGTTGATAGCAAATGGTTGATTAGAATTGTTTGTGGTTGAGATTGATTGATTGTGGTTGAAAAATACCCATTTGTGGTTGTGAATTATTTTGTTGAAACCACATATGATTAGTTTGTGGAAAAGAAAGAAAAATAAACATGCCGCCTGCGTGCGAACTAGAAGCATGAAATCCCCATTGTCAAAAGCTGCAAGACTTTAAAGTAGAGCGAGGAGCCGTACTAGGGACGGTCCCGGTTTTAACTACCCTGCCGTTATGCTGCCGAAATTTTGAATAATATTCATGTGTTAGAATTATTTTCATGTGTTGAAATTATATTCGTGTGTTGAATAGAAATTCATGTGTTGAACGACATTCATGTTTTGAAATAAATTGTTTTATAATAAAAATCATATTTTTATCATCTATACAAACTATATAAAATAGTCGTGTTTTGAAATAAATTGTTTTATAATAAAAATCATATTTTTATCACCTATATGAACTATATAAAATAGTCGTGTTTTGAAATAAATTGTTTTAATATAAAAATCATATTTTTATCATCTATATGAACTATATAAAATAGTCATGTTTTGAAATAAATTGTTTTATAATAAAAATCATATTTTTATCACCTATGTGAACTATATAATATAGTCATGTTTTGAAATAAATTGTTTAATAATAAAAATCATATTTTTATCATATACATGAATTGTTAAAAATAGTAAAGTGTCAAAATAAATGTCTGTTGGATAAAAATATCATTTTTATCAAATGTATGAAAAGAATATGGTTTTGAAATCGAAGAATAGATTATATTTATATATATATATATATAAATATAATTAAAATAAACCGAATAACGAAGCTGTAGTTCGTATTTTGAAACCGTGATTTCAAACGATTAGTGCGGGAGATCCGACCACCAGATTTTCCCGAAACCGAAACCGTTGGGTTCGCTTTGGAAATATCTTTCTAACGACACCAACTTTGTGAAGATCCAACGGTTGGATTGTCTGGAATGTGTAATTCAAATCTGAAGAAAAACAGCGCCAGAATCGATTATATATATATATATATAATTAAATTAAATCGAATAACGACGCTGCAGTTTGTATTTTGAAATCGAAACTTCAAACGAGTGTACCGGGAGATCCGACTATCGGATTTTCCCAAAACTGAAGCCATTGGATTCGTTTTGAAAAGATCTTTCTAATGTTATAAAATTTGTGAAGATCCAACGGTTAGATTTTCAGATATGTAAATCAAACCTGAAGAAAAACAGCGCCACGGCCGCGTTATGGCCCGAAGCGTCGTTTGAACGAAATGGCAATTTTTAAATAAATAAAAATAGCGATAAATCGTTATAAAATATTATAAATGATATGGAATGGAAATAAACCGAATTTACCCGGTTTATTGATTATTTGATGGTTGAATGTGAAATTTATAAACTAACTGAAAGTTAGCTAAGTCGGATGGTTTCTTGGGTTTTGATCTGATGTTGGTTTAAGCCTTCGAGGTTAATACTTGGGAAATCGTTCTCTTACTAATTTACGGTTAGTGAATGATGAATTGCAATGAGGTGTATATTGTGTTTGTGTAGCACTTGTTTATAATATACGCGAATTGCTCAGAAAGACCGGGTTTATCCCATTCTGAATAACTGAATCGATGATAAGGAATCGATGATGAAGACGGTGATTGAAGACCGGATATCTTCACCTCGATTGGATGGTAACTGATGTCTTGATTGGGAGGCATCCCGAAATATAGATAATAAGTGGTGATCATCCAGACGTTCGTAGAGATTGATGGATATGCGAGGTATATAGTGCGTCCGGTTTCGTTCAGACCCAGAACGAACTTGTAAATGGACCGTGTGTCTGGCGTTGGAATTCATTCTGTGTGATTGATGACATCAGTTGCATGGTGTGAATTGCCTGTGTGGCATGCTAAGATGCAGTGATCAAGACTTCTGTTGAAAAGCAAAGTCTTGTGGTTGATGATCAAAGCACGGCCTGTGTGGCATAGCTTTGTGTATAACGTGAATTCGGGAGCCTCACACCCCGGTATGAACCAGAAACGGGAGAGGACATCAGGGCGGGCATGCGTTTCCTTCTAGCTAGAGGTGGTGTTTGTGCTTAAACTGGCTAACATTTATATTATTTTCGCCTGTGTGGTTGTTGCTGTTGTGAGGCGCCTCGGATATATCGATGACTATGTGAAGCCGATAGAGTCATTCGTTGGCTCTCTTATGCCCCAAAGGATGGGGAAACGAAGTGTTCAGGAATAATAATGCACATCGGTGGACCGGCCCTGACGATCCAAGGTGCAGTTTCGGCTGTGCCTGAGACTCGGGCTAGACAGTCTCGAATTCGGTAAGGACTATATTTTGCCTTGGTTCATGACGGAAATCCAATTTCCAAATACGACACTATGCGGTTTTGATTGTATATATATATGGCGACATGATACATGGTACCCATCCGTCTATGATTGATATTTATGATTGTTTATAAAATTAGAAACTAACTGGAAACGAGCTAAGATGGGTGGTTTCCTGGGTATTGGTCTGATGTTGGTTTCGGCCTTCGGGGTTAATACTTAGGGAATCATTCTCTTACTAATTTATAGTTGGAGTATGATTAAGAATTAAACGACAAAATTCACATTTTAAGTGATTTTACTTTACACGTATTAAGCATATCTTGGTCGATATAAGGTAAAACTCTATCCTCCGGTTTGCGTTGCATTGTGTGATGGGACTTGAGTCTTATATCGGCTTCATTTTTATAAAAAGCATTGCGATGTTTAAAAGATTTACTTGTTTTAAAGCACTGGCAATCCAATGGAGAAAACCCGTTCAGCGAAAGTGGCGTGGTCCTGTGATTAGCCATATTATAAAATTTGTTAAGTAGATTTCTCATAATAGTCCCACGACTGACTCGTAGTTTGTTTCACTTGCAAACTCGGGTCCCCTTATTTCTACACGGGCAGCCTTGTCTTCAGGTTTTAGCAGGCTCTTTCTGGATAGCTGGAGCTGAAGATGGATTCTATCATTTATCTCTTTTTATGCTGTTCAGCTCCTATTGTACATATTATGTTTGTTTTCTGCTGTAGACATTTATGTATAGCTGAAATGTATTTGTACTAAGTATGATCTTGTATATCGTGTAACTCTGATGATTATGTTTATCCAGTGTATTATTTGTACATTATCCGGAGTATTTATTTAATTCTGTTCTGCAATTATCTGTTTATGTGTTATATTCCAAAGATTACCCTTGCTGCCGTCGTACGAGGTTTTAGGGTCGTCACAGTCCCTATTTTCAACGGTATAATAATTAATTTATTTAATTATTTAAATAGTGATTTAGAAATTTAAATGGTCGTTTAATTAAATAAAATTGAAGATTTAATTAATATAATAATTAAATAATATATTTAATTCTGAAATAATCAGAAATAGCTAAAATGGAAATACTGTGTGAATTGAATCATTTAAAATATTTAATTCAGTTTAAAATTGAAATACGATGATGAATATATTGAAATCATGTCAGTTGAACGTAGAAATTTTATTATAAATATAATCGAACTCGAAATGGTGTGGTAGTTCGCTATTTGGTGATTTGAACTTCAACTGAATATACAGAAGCCGTTTTAAATCGGATTTCTGTGAAACAAGAAATGTTCGGCGCTGGGGAAGTATATTTTTCTAATGGAAGAGAAAAATCGGGATTTCGTCATGTAGATTTTGATTTACATTCAAATCAAATTTTCGAATAGTCGCTATGGAATCGTTTATCAACCATAAAGATATATTTAATTATAATTAAATATTGGCCTCGAATTTAGACAAGCCCTTTGAGATGTAGTGATAATTTAATTTTAGAATTTTACTGTAATTTTTAATTAAATAAATAATCAACTTCTTATTTGGAGTGTTTTGCATCGTGTATCATCAATTTTTGGATTTCACAATATGAGTTAACCTGCCGATGTTATTATATTTTTGGAATCCTAGCACATCGCTGATTTCAATGGTATTTTTATTTTCGTCGATTAAGGTCTAAAAATGACTGGAGTTTACGAAATGAATACAGATGTTTTCATATAATAATTTAAACCAACACGTTGTACTCCTTAAAACCACAAATACCAAGTGTGGTTTCAAAAAGGTCACGTCTCCAAATATATAACCCTATAAAATAAGCTTCAACTCCTTTTTAACCTAAAACAAAATTCATTCTCCATCAGAAGGGCAAGCCGCTACTTCAGTAAACCCAAACCGCAAAGAATCCCCTTCATAAAAACTTAAAATAAAATCTAAATATGTATAAGCAAAAGAATACGACTTATTTCTCCTCACGATAGTATTCTTTCTGGAGTTTGCGATCAATGTTTTGAGAATTTCCGAGTTTAACAGCAGCTAGGGTTCGACGTGGTGCGAGATAGGGAAGGTCGGAAGTGAAGGAGAATGGTGCAGAGAGTGTGTGTTTTCATTGAAGGATATGTAAGAACGGGGTGAAGTAAACCAGAAACTTCGTGTGACTATTTGGAGGGAGAAGCACAGTGTGGTGGAGGACGCGATTGGAATGATAGGCACAAATTTGATCATATAGTATGAATTGAAAGAAGAGGCGTTGAGGAGATGCGAGAATGGTAGAGTGCAAAATCTGGAGCATTGAAAACATTTGAATGGAGCAGGAAAAAGAAAAGGAGTGGAGCTTTGAACTGAAGTAGAAGGGGAGGTAAGTGGACAAGCAGGTCACGGCTATTACTTTTGAAGGGGAAGAAATGAGTATGTTACGTGATGATACTGGAGTTTGGAGAAGATGAATTATCAAGTTTGGGCCGTTGTGGTATCTTCTTTACACAAAACTGGGTTTGTATAACATCAGTTTGTGCCATACTTGAAGATGAACACGCCATGTTCAGACAACCATGAGTTTTTATGTTAGGAGGGGGAGCCAACTCATATCAGCGTGATTCTGAGAAATGGGTAAGATCAAGTGGGTTTGGTTTAAACTAACCCGTAATTAGATTACGGTAAATTAGTTTAATATAATGATTAGTTTAATTATAAATTATTCAAATATAGAATCTTGTAAAATTAACAAACCTTTCATACGATCACAGAATTCGGCGAAACAAGATTCGTTGGAATCGTATAGAAATCATTATGAATACAATTTGGTTTGGAGCGATTCGAAGATCGCTTGAATTTTTAGCAAAGGAAAATGCCTGAATGGAACTATCGGCAGTTTATCGTTATTTAACGATAACCAACCAAAGTGAGTAAAACTCACCAACTCTGAACAGTTATATTTCTATAACGTATTCTTAGAACTGATCTGTTGATTGCTGTGTGTTAACTGTTTGGGTGAGTTGCTTATGTATTGGTTGAAATTATAGATAACGATATATATATATATAAAAAAAAAAATCGTTAATCAAATATTGATTCTGTTTAGCAGAATATTTCATAGTGAATTGAAATTAATGTTAATTATATTGTTTAACATCTATGATGCACGGAAACAGGTTGGAGGGACCCAGCTGGGTTCCTCAATATATAAAATACTGTTTTGTTTCATATATTGTGATATATTATGTGATATATAATATGTTGTTGATTATGTGTGTTTGAATGATATCGATCAATGTTGTTTGGTATTTTAAATACCGTGAGAAAACCTGGGATGAAAAAGGAAAATTTCAATAACTATATTGAAATAAAATATTATACAAAATCGAAAGATTTTATATAGAAGGAAGATTTCAAACTGTATATTGAAATAGAATATTTATAAAATCAAAGGATTTTATATAAAGGAATATTTATAAAATCAAGGGATTTTATAAAGGAAAATATTTGTAAAACAAATGAAAAGGATATATTTGTAAACCATTTTCAAATAGAAATGAAAAGGATATATTTGTAAACCATTCACAAATATAAATGAAAAGAATATAGTTGTAAACCATTTACAAAAAGAATTGAAAAGAAAATATTTATTTGTTAAATAAATAGGATTGGAAAAGAATATTTATTTGTTAAATAAATAGAGTTATAAAAGGAGATATTTATGTAGAAAATAAATAGAGTTATAAAAGGAATTTATTGGGAAATGAAAAAGAATGTCATATAAGGAAATATTTGGCAAATGAATAGAATTTTACATTAGGAAAGTTTAGACCCGTGCTTTGTACACGGGTATAACATGGTATAGATTTAAAGCAAAGATTTTGAATAGAATCTGTTGTAACCGATAGATTTGAGAAGATTAATTTATAAATAATATTTTATAAATTAAATAAAATATTTATCATTGGATAAATAGAATATATAAGTCGGGACTTATATAGAGAAGTAAGAATCGATTTCAACGTCGATATTTAAAACTGAATATGGACGTAGAGTTAATCAAAGGAGTTAATCAAAATGCGTTAATCAAAATGTGTTAATCAAAATCAGTTAGAGTTAATCGATTAGAGTTAGAGTTAACCAGTTAGAGTTAATCAGTTAGAGTTAATCAGTTAAGTTAATCGATTATAGTTAAATCGAACTAGAGTTATTCGAATAGAGTTAATCGAACAAGAGTTAGTCGAATATTTGTTATATCGAATAGAGTTAATAGAATTAGAGTTAGTCAGATTAGTGTTATTAAAATATAGTTTATTTGAATAAAGAGTTATCGAATAAGGTTATTCGAAGAAGAAAATTAATCGAATATAGTTTACTCGAATAAAGAAAGAAATTACCGAATATAGTTTATTCGAAACAAGTTAATCGAATATTAGTTATTCGAAAGGAGTTTATCGAATATTAGTTATTTGAAAGGAGATTATCGAATATAATGTATTCGAAAGAAGAGTTATCGAATATTAGTTATTCGAAAGAAATTATCGAATATAATTTAAAGAAGAGTTATCGAGTATTACTTATTCGAATAGAGTTCGTCGAATATTAGTTACTCGAAAGGAGTTAACCGATGATAGTTTAAATCGAAAGGGATTATCGATGTTAGTTTAATTGAAAGGAATTAATCAAACTTAGTTATTCGAAACTGAGATTATTGAATTTAAGTTATTCAAAAGGAGATTATCGAATATAGCGTATTCGAAAGAAAGAGATCCAATATAAGTTATTCGAAAGAGTGAGTTAATCGAATATAAGTTACTCAAAGTGAGTTAATCGAATATAATTTATTCGAAGAGAGTTATCGAATATAAGTATTCGAAGTGAGAGAATAGAAAATAAGTTATTCGAAGTGAGTTAATTGAATATATGTTATTCGAAATAAGTTAATCGAATATTTGTTATTCAAAGTGTTAATCGAATATTAGTTATTCGAAGAGTGTTAATCAAATATAAGTTATTCGAAGGAGTTATCGATTTTAGTTTAATCGGAAGGAGTTATCTAATATAGTTATTCGAAGAAGGATTATCGAATATAGTTTATTCGAAAAGAGTTATCGAATAAAGATTACTTGAAAGGGAGTTATACGTCAAATTCAATTATACCGAATTCGAGAAAGTATTATTTACTTCTGGGTTTTTAATCAAGATTTATTTATTTATAAATAAATTAGAGTAGGTTAGTTATTCAAAGTAAGAAATAAAAAGTTAGATGTTAAGTCAGATATTTCAGAAGTAGGGTTTATAACGTTAGCGTTATAATCAATGTTTTCAATAAAGAAGTGGATTCGTAAATAGACTCCGAGAGTTACGTAAGGAAGTTTGTTAATAATTTAAAAAATAGATAAACTTTGACTATTCCGCGTTGTTCAGTTAAGGTCTGAGAGGTAATTATACCCCAACTTGATTGACTTCCTTCTTAACTAAGGAATGGTAAGTTTTGATAGTGAAGGATGGTTAAGAGAATTTAGTTAATGAGTGAAATGGCTTGAGTTGGCATGGCGATGTTTGATTTAAACATCGGTTTAAACCAAGTAAAGGAGTTTTGGAAATGTTTTCCAAATAAGAATCAGAAATGTTTCTGATAATAGAAAATAAGAATTTAAAATATATGGAAATAGGAGATAAATAAATTAATGAACTAATGAGAATAAAAGTTAAATGATGATTGATCGATAAATTTCCATCTGGGAATAATATTGTTGTTTGCACACCTGTTTTTCTTTGACAGTAAATGTAAAGACCCGTAACTTCCCCGGTAAGGAAAGGACGGATTGCTTTGAGAACAACACACAAAAGAACGCAGACAGAAGAACATTTCATCGTTAATTACAACAATTCATCAGAACACAAGAATATACAGAGTATGAATCAAATAATATAAATTATAAAATATCAGAGATTACAATATATTACATTGCAGCGGAAAATAATACAAAACACAACTGAAGGAGATATACGAATACAGAGCTTTCCGGATATCGTTCCTGCTGTTAATCAAGATCCTATGAATATAAATCTGCAAAACCAAAACTACTAGCTGCCCATGTCAAAATAGGGGCACCCAGAGTTTAGGTTAAAATAATAAACTCTAGGTCAGTCATGTGACTGGTGTGAGAACTAAAACAGTTATTAATCTTTATTTTAAAGTTAGGTAAATCAAGGGACCACGCCGTATATCACGGAACGGGTTTCCTCCCAAGAATACGAGTGCATAAAACAACAGTGCAATGCTAAATAAAGAACAATGAAGCTATTATAAGACCCAGGTCCCATCACACAATGCAACGCAAGCTGGAGGATAGGGTTTTTACCTTATAATAGCCAAAGAATGCTTGATACGCTAAATTTCATCTTTTATTATTACTATAAGTGTATAGTGTCAAAACAATTTCAAATCATAAGTATCAATCATAGGCGACATGAGCGTCCCATACCACTATGTCGCCATATATAGGTTTACAAATAAACCGCAAAGTCACGTATTGGAAATTGGATTTCCATCTGTGAACCGAAACAAAAGATAGTCCTCACCGAATTCGAGACAATCTAAACCATGTCTCAGGCAAGTACTTAGTCAAGCCTTTGGATCATCAGGGCCGGTCCACCGATGTGGATTAAAATGCCTGAACACCGTGTTTCCCTGCCCTTTGGGGGCGTAAATGAGCCAACGGATGACTCCATCGGACCCGGATCGTCCGATCTAACCGAGGCGCCTCGCAACAACAACAACCACATAAGTAAAACTCGTCAGGGCGTGTAAAACCACTGACTCCACTTCTAACTAGAAAGAAACGCATGTCCTCCCTGAAAGTCCTCTCCCGTTTTTGTTCACCACTGGGGTGTGAGGCTCGCGAATCAATGTTACACAAAGCTACGCCACACAGGCCGTTCTTTTATCATCAACCACAAGACTTTGCTTTTCAACAGAAGCCTTGATCCATTGCTACTTAGGCATGCCACATAGGCAATTCATTCCATGCGATGGATATCCATCAATATATAACCCTTGAGCTCGTACGTATCAGAGAAGAGCGTTAAGCAAGAGAATAAATTCTCCGCCGCCAAACAGATATATATTTAATATAAATCAATCACATAGACTGAAATCCAATGTCAGACACACAGTCCATTTACAAGTTCGTTTTGGGTCTGAACGAAACTGGAGGCACCTAGTACCCCGCATATCCATCGATCTCCAAGTACATCTGGACGATCACTAACTGATTCCCTCCTCTTGGGTGTACAACCCAATCAAGATCATCAGTAATCACCCAAACGACGTGAAGACCTCCGGTCTTCAACCACCGTCTTCATCTTCGACACCACGTCGAATCAGTTATTCAAAATGGGATAAACCCGATCTTTCTTAATAACTCGCGTATATAATAAACATGAGTTACACAAACACAACATATGCCTCATTCCAATTCATAAGTCATTAACCATAAATTAACAAGAGACAAATTCCCCAAATATTAACCCCGAAGGCCGAAACCAACATCAGATCAATACCCAGGAAACCGTTCTGCTTAGCTAACCTACAGTTAGTTTCTAAATTTCACATTCTTAGGGAAAGGTTCCCATTAATTTTATCAAAGATAAATTCCTTTAAATTTATTCTTTAATCATCCTTTAGAGATCAATTCAAACCAAATTTTGGTTTATCCAAACTAGTAGGGATTAACGAACCTTACCGAAGTAATCAATTGTTAAATTTCCCAAACCCAACCTATTCATCCCATGAAGTAAAACTGGTAATACTTCATATCTAACACCACGGTGTTATCGGTAAATTCAATTACCATTTCACGTTCAAATCTAATCAAAGATTTAACTATCGTCTGGAGCAAAACTGGTGATACTCCATTCTCGATCATTTCAATCTAATTAAAGATTCATTAAAACTCCACTTAATTTTAATCTTTACTTGAGTTAAAGAACCGATGTCATTTAAAACACGGTTCATGATAAACCCCAAAAATCAATACCAATTTAATTCCAATTAAATATTATTTAATTGGAACACTTCATTAATTCTAAATAAAAAGATTTAATCTTTTGCTCAATTGGGCTTAAGAACAGTGTTAATGAAGACACCATTCATGACAAACCCAAATCACATTTGATATTAAATACAAGGCTCTGAATAGAAAATATATCGACTTATATTCAATATCAAAATTCAATGACCAACAAATATCGTATTGGAAATAACGATATAAATATGTCTTTCTAATTTCCATAACGCTATCTGTATAATCACGAAATCCAACATCGAAATATTCCAAAGACAATTTCAATTCAAATCCATCCCCATTCAATTATTGGAAATTCTGGTTACTTTTAAAACCCTTTTCAAATTCAATTTATTTATTTATAAAGAAATAGAATTATAATTCTAGTTCAAAACTAGTTCATTTCGATAAAAATCTATTTTTATCTTTTCAAATATGGAGTTTTTCATCCAAATTCTTCACAAATCATTTCTTATGATTTTACACAAATTATTACTATTTTTAATAATTTTATCAAGGCCCGTACAGTCGATTTCCATCAACGGCCATCGAACTACACTTACAGCGACCTTTTCCAAATTTGATTTGGGCATAATTCCAAATCCAACCATAAGATTTCAGATCTCTAATATTCATTAGAAAGCTCTTTTCGATACAAACCCAAATTTTCCGGTTTTAGGAGAATCCGACGGTTGAATCTCCGGCAATATCCGTTCGAAGTCAATGGTCGAAATTTGCGAGATGCCGCAGCGCGGCGCATTCAATTCAGGCCATTATATATATATAATATATATTATATATATTTCGTTGATTTCCTTTCAAAACGTATTTTATAAATCGTTTTAAATTCGTTTTCGAAACGATTTCAAACTTCATATTCAATTTCTAATCAAAATTGAATATTCCAATATAAATTCGTTTTAAATTCATTTCAAATCGATTTCAATTCAAATCAATTTCAGTTCAATTCCAATATGTTTTAAATTCAATTCAAAACGATTTCAATTTTATTTCAATTTTTTTTCAATCTAATTCGAATTTCAATTCTTTTCAATTTTATTCGAATTTCAATTTAATTCGACTTTCAATTCATTTCAGTTTAATTCGAATTTCAATTTAATTCGTATTTTCAAATCTATTCAGTTTAATTTGAATTTCAAATCTATACAATTTAATTCGAATTTCAAATCTATTCAATTTAATTCGAATTTCGAAATCACTTTCAATATTCATTGAAAAATGAATAAAATCGATATAAATATCGTTCACGTCAAAATGGCGCAAATCTAATCCACACGGCTTCATATATTTCTATTTTCAAATATTCTATTTCAAATATTTCTATTTCAAATATTTATTTTTCAAATATTTCTTTTCAAATATTCTATTTCAAATATTTCTATTTCAAATATTTCTTTTTCAAATATTTCTTTTCAAATATTCTATTTCAAATATTTCTATTTCAAAACTGGAATGAGGCCCAATCAATTACCATAGATTTTATTTCTATGGGTTTCGATACAACGCATGTATATATCAACAACGACAAATAATCAACCATCATCCAAAGTGCATTCTACACGTTATAAGCATCAAATATAAATACTTAACGCTTATAACATTCTGTCAATCAATCAATCGACATAAAACTAATTATTGGGATTAGTGTATGCCATATATCATCCCAATACCCGTATGGGGTTTCAAACAATCAAACACAGATTTTATTGGTGCAGTTGGGCGATGTGTAAAATTTATCGTCCCAATCAATATCAGTCAAATATGTGTTTATAAACAAATCGTCCGATTTGTTTATATTTATTTCATTTTAAATACACGTTAAAAATTCTATTTTCAACTATAAAATATTTTAACTATATAAATATTTTATTTTATTTCACATCACATCACACAATCAACTACACATCAAAATCAAACAAACAAGCATACAAGCTGTCCATGGTCTGTGGACGACGGGGGTCGGGTGCTACTGAACATCGTCTGCATCCTAGTATATATTTTAAACTAGAAATAAATTAAAAGTGAGGAGTTCTCACCTTGGGTTCCCACTCCTCCATTCTTTATTTCTGTATATCAGAACAGTCGGAGTTTGTCAGACTATCCAACGCAGTCTTCTCAACGTTGTTCATATTAAAAATCACATTTTTAATATGATGTTTATATATTTAAAAATTGCTATCTTCATACTGCTACTTCGTATGTATATAAATCAGAATTTTTATAGCGCCATCATATATTTAAAAATCGAATTTTTATCTTCACTTCATATACATAAAAATCGAATTTTTATCTTCACTTCATATATATATAAATCGAATTTTTTATCTTCACTTCCTATATATAAAAATCGAATTTTTATCTTCACTTCATATATATAAAAATCGAACTTTTAATCTGCTACTCATATAAAATTTATATTTTTTACTTTCTATATAAAAATTATATTTTTATTACTCTACTTCCTAGACCAAAAATCTTATTTTTATCGCCACTTCATACATAAGAATCTTATTTTTATATAGCTACCCTTATAATAAAAATCATATTTTTATTCTTTACATACAATAAAAATTATATTTTTATTTATAAAAATCCTTTCTTTAAATAAAAATCAAACTTTCTTGAATAAAAATCAAACTTTCTTTAATAAAAATCAAACTTTCTATAATAAAAATCTAATTTAATATAAGTAAATAAATATAAGTCAGATTTTATATAAAATAACAAGTTTTAAATACTCACAGTTGATTCGGAGGAGGGAGAGGAGCGCAGGGGGGCCGTGGGTGGAGGCGCGGGCTGTAGGTGGTGGCGGTGCTCCTTTGGTCGGCGGTGGAGCTGACATGGCGGCGCTGGCGGGTTGTTGGGAGTCTAGGGCTTCGGTTTAGGGGACTGGGGGGTACGAGTTTTGGGTTTAGCTGAGGTGGAGGACGGAGAGAGAGGGTCCGGTCCGGCGAGGCGGCGCCGTAGGGAGGCGGAGGTGGCGCTCGACGAGACTGCGGCGACGGAGTAGTTAGGTTTTTTTCTTTTGTTCGATTTGAGAAATCGACGGGCTGATAGGGAGTAAAGTGAGGGGGAGTTGACCAAAGGGAATTATAAATATTATTTTTATTTTATTTTATTTTTAAATTCACAAAGTTACCCTTTTAATCTGAACCCCAAATCGGACCCAACGACTGTCGCCCCTAGGGTAATACCCCCATTCCGAACACAATGGGATATTTTTCTGTAACAACCCGAAAATCTGGGCCAGTTTAAAATTTTTATTTTGGCAATTTTTGCGAATTTTGAATATTTAAAATGAATTATTTTAAACAATATCGGCGAGAAATTTATTTTGAATAGAATTCGAACGTATATATTATATACGTCGTCGTTAGAATATAAATAATTATATAAAAGGAACTGAAAATGGCGCGGTAGTTCGATAATTCGATTTCAAACTTCAATTGAATGTACCGGGTGCAAAATAAACCGGATTTTAGCGAAACCAAAAACATTAGGATCTAATTGAGGATATCTTTCCAACGAATCCGAAAAATTGAGATTTCATAGCGGGAATCAAAAGATATGTCCAGCTGAAAATTTTAAATAGTCGTTATGGAATTCACGCCCTTAAAAATGGAAATTTTGCAAACGACCTCGGATTTCGACGAAACCACTTTTGTTGGATCCGTGATGTCAAGTTATTTCTAGATTCCAAATTTCATAATTTTTCGAATCAATATGTGAGCGTGGCAAAAGAAAACGTGTTTGACCAGTTTCAGTTGATTTTAATCGACTGGAAAATGGCCATTTTTCTAACGGTCTCAAAATTCAACGAAACTAGTTTTGTTAGGACCGTATCGTCAATACGAAGCTAGAAAATATTTTTTTGGAATTTTCTAAGTCAGTATGTGACCCCAGTAAATTGATATGTACGTTTAAATTGAATATATAAAGAAATATACTTTAAATTCAATGAAAACCTGTCAAAACGATCGAATTGGCCTACGACACATATCCCATTGTGTTCGGAACGAGGGTAAAACGCTAGGGACGACAGTCGGTGGGTTCGATTTTGTGTTCGAATTAAAAGTCAACTTAAAGAAGAAAATTTAAATAAATATATATTATATTATAAGCCCCCCCCCCCCTTTGTTTTATTTCTCTCTCCCTCACCTTAATCCCACCTGACGTTCAGGGAGAAAACCCCCAAATCCACCGATCGATTTCCGTTGCCCCTACTCCCATCGCCATCGCCTGGCGATCGCCGCCGCGCCTGTGGCGAAGCCCACCCCCTCCTTCCCCGCTTCTCCTCTTCTCCTCCCCTTCTCCTTCTAACCCGCGAAGCCCTAGCCCAATTTCCCCAAAACCGACGCCGTAACCCCTCCCCCAGCCACCGTCCATCGCCTTGCACCTTCCCACGACCACCGCACCCCCTTCAGCTCCCCCTCCTACTCAGACCACGTCGATCCATATTTCTCCCCCAACCCCACGGAGATCCGCGCCGCCCAGCCTCCCAAGACCTGCCGCCGACCATCAGAGAACCCCGCGACCTTCCAACCCCTCCTCTGACCCCCCCCCTTAGCGTTGTGGACCCCCTTCCCTCCGACAAAATCAAATACAAAGTGAGTCTTCTTCTTTTTCCTTTTTGATTTTGTTTTTACATAAATAAAATCAGTTTATATTTATATAAAATATAATATAAAATCAGTTTTTATATATAAAAAGCATTAATTTTAGAAATCATTTTTTATAGATTTTTCTATGATAAAAAAAATAGATTTTTCTAAGTGAAAAGGTGACATTTTTATATATGAAAAGGGAAGATTTTTATATATGTAAATGTGGGATTTTTATATAGGGAACTAATTTATAAAAGTTTGATTTATATATATATATAACAATGATATAAGTAACAGCGAAATATTTATTTTTGAAAAGGCGAAATATTTATTTTTGAAAGGGCGAAATATTTATTTTTGAAAAGGCGAAAATTTTATTTTTGAAAAGGCGAAATCTTTATTTTTTAAAAGGCGAAATCATTATGTAGAGAATAGCGTCATAAAAATAGAATTTTTATCTATATAGTAACGATGTGAAAATAGAATTTTTATCTACATAGTAACGATGTGAAAATAGAATTCTTATCTATGCAGTAGTAGTAGTATAAAAAATTCGATTTTTATATATTGAATAGCGAAGTAAAAATTCGATTTTTATATATTGAATAGCGAAGTAAAAATTCAATTTTTATATATTGAATAGCGAAATAAAAATTTGATTTTTATATATTGAATAGCGAAGTAAAAATTTGATTTTTATATATGGAATAGCAAAGTAAAAATAGAATTTTTATATATGTAGTGGCTACGGGCAAAGAAAGTGACAAAAGGCGAGAACGGCGAAGATTTCCACTTTTGAAGTGTCGTGGAATTGGGATAGCTATTGGTGAGAACTTCTCACTCTAATTTTTTTTCTAGTTGTATATATATACTAGGATGCAGACGGTGCTTAGCAGCACCCGACACCCGTCATCCACAGACCATGGATGGCTTGTTTGTTTAATTGATGTGTTGTGAAATTTGTTTGTGTTGTTGATGTGAAATCGATAATAAATTGTAGATGGTTGAAATAAATCAATTATCGTTAAAAATATAATTTTTAACGTGAATGTGAATAAATGAATATTTATAAACAAATCGGCTGATTTGTTTATATACACTGATTTGACTGATATTGATTGGGTCGATAAATTTTACACATCGCCCAACTACACAAATAAAAATCTGTGTTTGTTGATTTGAAACCCCACACGGGTGTTGGGATGATATTTGGGTACACTAATCCCAATTATTTAATTATATGTTGATCGATTGGTCGACAGACTGTGTAAGCGTCGATTATTTATATTTGATGTTGATGCAGTTGTGTGGTGCACTTTGGATGATGGTTGATTGTTTATCGTTGCAATTATATACATGTGTTGTATGGAATCCATATAATTAACGTTATATGGTGATTGATTGGGCCTCATTCCAATCGGGAAAATAATGAATATTATAAAGGAAAATTCATGTGTTGAAACTATTCATGTGTTGAGTGAAATATTTAAAATAATAAAATTTACATCTTTATCATATTTAAGATTAGACACTACCTCACGGTGGAGTCTGATTTAAAAATCAAACGATAGATACCATAGTTTTATAAAATATTTTACATAACAAAAATAGTGATGTGTTGGCAGTACTCATGTGTTGAGATTAGTCGTGTGTTGAAAGAAATATAGATTCACGTGTTGAATAGAATAAATATTCATTTGTTGAATAGAATAAAGAAGTTTTTGAAAAATATAAAGCCGTGTGAATTAGAGATGCGTTATTTCGACGCGAACGATATTTATATCGATTTTACTTGTTTTATAATGAATATTGAAAAGTGATTTCAAAATTTAATATTTTGAAATGAAATTCAAATTAAATTAGATTAAAATTCAAATTGAAATTTTATTGAATCAATTTGAAATGAATTCGAATCGAATAGAAAATGAATTCGATTCGAATTGAATAGAAAGTGAATTTGAATTCGAATTGAATAGAAAGTGAATTTGAATTCGAATTGAATAGAAATGAATTCAAATTGAATTAAATTGAAATTGAATTAAAAACGAATTGAAATCGGTTTGAATGAAATTTAAAACTAACTGAAATTGAATTGAAATCAATTTGAAATCAATTTGAAATGAATTCGAATTGAATTAAATAGAAGGTAAATTCAAATTGAAATTGAATTGAAACGAATTAGAATTTGAATTGAATTGAAACGAATTTGAATTCGAATTAAATAAAAATGAAATGAATTCTAATTGAATTGAAATCAAATCGATTTGAAATTGAAGATGAAGTTGAAATTGTTTGTGAAACGAATTTAAAACGATTTATAAAATACGTTTTAAAAAGGAAATCGAGGAAATATATATAATATATATATTATATATATAATGGCCTGAATAGAACGCGCCGCGGCAGTTCGTGAATTTCGACCATTGACTTCGAATTGATGTTGCGGGAGATCCGACCATCTGATTCTCCTAAAACCGGAACCGTTGGGTTCGTATCGAAAAGAGCTTTCAAATGAATATTAGAAATTTGAAATCTAACGGTTGGATTTGGAATTATGTCCAAATCAAATTTGGAAAAGGTCGATGTAAGTGCAGTTCGATGGCCGTTGATGGAAATCGACTGTACGAGCCTTGATAAAATTATTAAAAATATCTATAATTTGTGTAAAATCATAATATGTGAATTGAAAAGAACTGGGATGAAAAATTCCACATTTGAAAGGATAAAAATATATTTTTGTCGAAATGAACTAGTTTTGAACTAGAATTAAAATCAATTTATTTTTGAAATAAATAATTTGAATTTGAAAGTGATTTTAAAAATAATCAATATTCCCAATACGTGGATTGGACTGGAGTTGAATCGAAATTATCTTCGGAATATTTCGATGTTGGATTTCGTGACTATACAGACATTGTTATGAGAATTTGAAAGATATATTTTATATCGTTATTTCCAATACGATATTTGTTGGTTTCATAATTTGATATTGAATATAAGCCGGTATATTTTCTATTCAGAGCCTTGTAATTAATATCAAATGTGATTTGGGTTTATCGTGAATCGTGTTTTAGATGACATTGGTTCTTTAACCCAGTTAAAGGCAAGATGTTGATTTTTGAAAGGATTAAAACTAAGTGGAGTTCTAATGAATCTTTAATTAGATTAAAATGTGAATTGATAATTTAAATTATCAAATCTGAAAGGTGATCGAGAATGGAGTACCACCAGTTTTACTCCAAAGCGATAGTTAAATCTTTAATTAGATTTGAACGGGAAATGGTAATTAATTTTACCGATAATACTGTGGTGTTAGATATGGAGTATTACCAGTTTTGCTCCATGGGATGAATAGGTTGGGATTGGGAAAAAAACAAATAATTACTTCGGTGTGGTTCGCTAATCCCGACTAGTTTGAAATGATATCCAAAGGAAGATTATTGAATAAATTTAGAAGAATTTATCTTGGATAAAATTAATGGGAATCTTTCCCTAAGAATGTGATTTTGTGAATAAAAGAATATTCTGAATTGGAATGAGGCATTCGTTGTGTTTGTGTAACATTTGTTTACTATATACGTGGGTTATTCAGAAAGGCCGGGGTTGTACCCATTCTGAATAACCGATTCGACGAGATGTCGAAGATGAAGACGGTGGTTGAAGACTGGAAGTCTTCACATCGTTTGGGTGATTACTGATGATCTCGATTGTCCTGTACACCCAAGATAAGGGAAACAGTTGGTGATCGTCCAGACGTACTTGGAGATGGATGGATATGCGAGGAAAGTGCCTCCGGCTTCGTTCAGACCCAGAACAAATTGTAAATGGATTGTGTGTCAGACATTGGATTTTATTCTGTGTTGATTGATCTCTATTAAATATACATCTGTTTGGCGGCGGAGAATTTATTCTCTTGCTTAACGCCCTTCTCTGAGACGTACGAGCTCAGAGGTTGTATATCGATGGACATCAGTCGCATGGAGTGAATTGCCAGTGTGGCACGCGTAAGTAGCAATTGATCAAGGCTTCTGTTGAAAAGCAAAGTCTTGTGGTTGATGATCAAAGCACGGCCTGTGTGGCATAGCTTTGTGTATAACGTGAATTCGCGAGCCTCACACCTCGGTATGAGTTAAATACGGGATATGGACCCAAGGAGTGCACGACGTTTCTTTCTAGCTAGGGTAGTGTCTGTGACCTACCAGCCCTGACATTTATATACTTTTCACCTGTGTGGTTGTTGGATACGAGGCGCCTCGGATATAGGTCTGTAAGGACCGGGAAACATGTTTTCAGGAATAATTAATCCTCAAAAGTAAGAGAGGACCGGCCTTGGAGGTTCCAAAGGATCAGAGTGGGGTCCTGAGGCATTGCTAGAGTGTCTCGAACGCGGAGAGGAGCTTGTCCCTTGCCTCGACTCATGATGGAAATCCAATTTCCAATACGTGATATTGCGGTTTTAATTGTAGAACTAGTATAGCGACATGATAGATGGTACCCATGCCGCCTATGATTGATATTTATGATTGAAAATTGTTTTGACACTATACACTTATTATAGTATCAAATGATTTGTTTTAAACATATCAAGCATTATTTGGCTATTATAAGGGAAAACCCTATCCTCCGGCTTGCGTTGCATTGTGTGATGGGACCTGGGTCTTATAATAGCTTCATTTTTCCAAAGAGCATTGCGCTGTTTTGTTATATGCACTAGTATTCTTAGGAGGAAACCCGTTCCGTGTTATACGGCGTGGTCCCTTGAATTACTCTCTTTTAAAGTAAAGTTTTAAATAACTGTTTTAGTTCTCACACCAGTCACATGACTGACCTGGAGTTTATTGTTTTAACCTAAACTCTTGGTGCCCCTATTTTCCACACGGGAAACTAGTAGTTTTGGTTTTGCAGATTTATATTCACATGGTCCTGATTTACAGCTGGAACGATGCTCGGAAAGCTCTGTATTCGTGTATCACTTTCAGTTGTGTTTTGTATATTTTTCCGCTGCTATGTAATTTATTGTAATCTCTGATATTTTTTGAAAGTAATTGATTCATTTATACTCTGTATATTCTTGTATCTGATGGAATTGTTGTAATAACAATGAAATGTTCTTCCGTCTGCGTTCTGATTTGTCCTGTTCTCAAAACGATCAGGGGTTTCGAATGGTCTTTGTCGGTTTAACGATCGATTCAGATCGAGCGAAATTCCTTGTCGTTACAGTTGGTATCAGAGCTTTGGTTTACAGAGCTCGAGAACAAGACACATTAGAAACGAACGAAAGAATTCAGCAGATATTGGATTAGTAATATCTAATTAGAATGACTCGTTAAAGATAGGATCAGTAGTATCCTAGAACGAGTGTGAAGAGTATATTTTTCAAAGAAAACAATTTTGTTTTGAAAATTTGATTCGTTTTAAACGTATTTGAATATTTATTTATTTTGAATTTGGACAATCGAGTATATATAGATTTCGCGTATACGCGTCATGAACGTACAGTCGAAGTTTTAATATACTGGATAGATATAGAATCACATTCTAAACACCCGGGGATAATTCTGATGATATGGCCACATCATCAGTGTTTATATTCGTGTTTCGAAGGTGTGATATCTATATATTTCGATCGACTGGTGTGAGAACCAAAACTAATATAGATAGATTTATTGTTGTGAATTGGCATCAAAACATGATTTTTGTATATGTATCAAAATTATAAATTTGAAACTCTAATTCACTAATTGATTGATGTTTGTGTTGTTTGCCTATTTGTTTGATAATTTTGAACCATTTAGCCTAATTGAATCACATATTGAATTGTATTGGAAATTGGTCGCATTTGCTTGCGTATACATGTACTTACATTGAACAGGTCATAGCAAGGAGGCTAGAGCAGAGAATAAAATTTGTTTGCCCGACAAATAGGTACATGTTTACTATAATTTACTGTTTTGTTTGGGTGATGATGATTTTATGAGCCGATTGGCTAGCCTCTTGGCTTTTTCTTTTTCTTTTTGAGATCAGAAGGCCTATATGGCAATTTTGGGATTTTCCCGTGGCACCCGGTGCAGGGGAGGTTATGGCGAAATTTTTCGAAAATTCCGGGTGTTAGCCAAATTTTTTTAATAATTTGAAAATCCTTAGAAACTGAAAAGTGGGAGAATGGGAGCCAGATCGAACGTAGAGTTGACTAATCAAACCACTTTCGACTTTGTTCCTTTTCGGGGACGAAAAGTTTTAAGTGGGGGAGATTGTAACAACCCGAAAATCTGGGCCAATTTAAAATTGATATTTTGGCAATTTTAGCGAATTTTGAATATTTAAAATGAATTATTTTAAATAATATCGACGAGAAATTTATTTTGAATAGAATTCGAACGTATATATTATATACGTCGTCGTTAGAATATAAATAATTATATATAATTATATAAAAGGAATTGAAAATGGCGCGGTAGTTCGATAATTCGATTTCAAACTTCAATTGAATGTACCGGGTGCAAAATAAACCGGATTTTAGCGAAACCAAAAACATTAGGATCTAATTGAGGATATCTTTCCAACGAATCCGAAAAATCGAGATTTCATAACGGGAATCAAAAGATATGTCCAGTTGAAAATTCTAAATAGTCGCTATGGAATTCAGGCCCTTAAAAATGGAAATTTTGCAAACGACCTCGGATTTCGATGAAACCACTTTTTTTGGATCCGTGAGGTCAAGTTATTGCTAGATTCCAAATTTCATAATTTTTCGAATCAGTATGTGAGCGTGGCAAAGGAAAACGTGTTTGACCAGTTTTAGTTGATTTTAATCGACTGGAAAATGGCCATTTTTCCAACGGTCTCAGAATTCGACGAAACTAGTTTTGTTAGGACCGTATCGTCAATACAAAGCTAGAAAATATTTTTTTGGAATTTTTTGAGTCAGTATGTGACCCCAGTAAATTGAAATGTACGTTTAAATTGAATATATAAAGAAATATACTTTAAATTCAATGAAAACTTGTCAAAACGATCGAATTGGCCTACGACACATATCCCATTGTGTTCGGAACGTGGGTAAAATGCTAGGGACGACAGTCGGTGGGTTCGATTTTGTGTTCGAATTAAAAGTCAACTTAAAGAAGAAAATATAAATAAATATATATATTATATTATAAGGCCCCCACTTTGTTTTATTTCTCTCTCCCTCACATTAATCCCACCCGACGTTCACGGAGAAAACCCCCAAATCCACCGATCGATTTCCGCCACCCCTACTCCCATCGCCATCGCTTGGCGATCGCCGCCGCGCCTGTGGCGAAGCCCACCCCCTCCTTCCCCGCTTCTCCTCTTCTCCTCCCCCTTCTCCTTCTAACCCGCGAAGCCCTAGCCCCATTTCCCCAAAACCGACGCCATAACCCCTCCCCCAGCCACAGTCCATCGCCTTGCACCTTCCCACAACCACCGCACCCCCTTCAGCTCCCCCCTCCTTCTCAGACCACGTCGATCCATATTTCTCCCCCAACCACACGGAGATCCGTGCCGCCCAGCCTCCCAAGAACCGCCGCCGACCATCAGAGAACCCCCGCGACCTTCCAGCCCCTCCTCTGACCCCCCCCTCAGCGTTGTGGACCCCCTTCCCTCCGAGAAAATCAAATACAAAGTGAGTCTTCTTCTTTTTCCTTTTTGATTTTGTTTTTGATTTTGTTTTTACATAAATAAAATCAGTTTATATTTATATAAAATATAATATAAAATAAGTTTTTATATATAAAAAGCATTAATTTTAGAAATCAGTTTTTATAGATTTTTCTATGATAAAAAAAAGTTAGATTTTTCTAAGTGAAAAGGTGATATTTTTATATATGAAAAGGGAAGATTTTTATATATGTAAAGGTGGGATTTTTATATAGGGAACTAATTTATAAAAGCTTGATTATATATATATATATATATATATATATATATATATATATAGATATAGATATAGATATATAACAATGATATAAGTAATAGCGAAATATTTATTTTTGAAAAGGCGAAATATTTATTTTTGAAAAGGAAAAATATTTATTTTTGAAAAGGCGAAATATTTATTTTTGAAAAGGCGAAATCTTTATTTTTAAAAAGGCGAAATCTTTATTTTTGAAAAGGCGAAATCTTTATGTAGAGAATAGCGTGATAAAAATAGAATTTTTATCTATATAGTAACAATGTGAAAATAGAATTTTTATCTATATAGTAACGATGTGAAAATAGAATTTTTATCTATATAGCAACGATGTGAAAATAGAATTCTTATCTATGTAGTAGTAGTATAAAAAATTCGATTTTTATATATTGAATAGCGAAGCAAAAATTCGATTTTTATATATTGAATAGCGAAGTAAAAATTCAATTTTTATATATTGAATAGCGAAGTAAAAATTCGATTTTTATATATGGAATAGCAAAGTAAAAATAGAATTTTTATATATGTAGTGGCTACGGGCAAAGAAAGTGACAAAAGGCGAGAACGGCGAAGATTTCCACTTTTGAAGTGTCGTGGAATTGGGATAGCTATTGGTGAGAACTTCTCACTCTAATTTTTTTTTCTAGTTATATATATATATATATATATATATATATATATATACTAGGATGCAGATGGTGCTTAGCAGCACCCGACACCCGTCATCCACAGACCATGGATGACTTGTTTGTTTAATTGATGTGTTGTGAAATTTGTTTGTGTTGTTGATGTGAAATCGATAATAAATTATAGATGGTTGAAATAAATTAATTATCATTAAAAATATAATTTCTAACGTGAATGTGAATAAATGAATATTTATAAACAAATCGGCCGATTTGTTTATATACACTGATTTGACTGATATTGATTGGGTCGATAAATTTTACACATCGCCCAACTGCACAAATAAAAATCTGTGTTTGTTGATTTGAAACCCCACACGGGTGTTGGGATGATATTTGGGTACACTAATCCCAATTATTTAATTATATGTCGATCGATTGGTCGACAGACTGTGTAAGCGTCGATTATTTATATTTGATGTTGATGCAGTTGTGTGGTGCACTTTGGATGATGGTTGATTGTTTATTGTTGCAATTATATACATGTGTTGTGTGGAATCCATATAATTAACATTATATGGTGATTGATTGGGCCTCATTCCAATCGGGAAAATAATGAATATTATTAAGGAAAATTCATGTGTTGAAACTATTCATGTGTTGAGTGAAATATTTTAAATAATAAAATTTACATCTTTATCATATTTAAGATTAGACACTACCTCACGGTGGAGTCTGATTTAAAAATCAAACGATAGATACCATAGTTTTATAAAATATTTTACATAACAAAAATAGTGATGTGTGGGCAGTACTCATGTGTTGAGATTAGTCGTGTGTTGAAAGAAATATAGATTCATGTGTTAAATAGAATAAATATTCATTTGCTGAATAGAATAAAGAAGTTTTTGAAAAATATAAAGCCGTGTGGATTAGAGATGCGTTATTTTGATGCGAATGATATTTATATCGATTTTATTCGTTTTATAATGAATATTGAAAAGTGATTTCAAAATTTAATATCTTGAAATGAAATTCAAATTAAATTAGATTAAAATTCAAATTGAAATTTTATTGAATCAATTTGAAATGAATTCGAATCGAATAGAAAATGAATTCGATTCGAATGAATAGAAAGTGAATTTGAATTCGAATTGAATAGAAAGTGAATTTGAATTCGAATTGAATAGAAATGAATTCAAATTGAATTAAATTGAAATTGAATTAAGAAGGAATTGAAATCGTTTTGAATGAAATTTAAAACGAACTGAAATTGAATTGAAATCAATTTGAAATGAATTCGAACTGAATTAAATAGAAGGTAAATTCAAATTGAAATTGAATTGAAACGAATTAGAATTTGAATTGAATTGAAATGAATTTGAATTAGAATTAAATAAAATTGAAATGAATTCGAATTGAATTGAAATCAAATCGATTTGAAATTGAAGATGAAGTTGAAATTGTTTGTGAAACGAATTTAAAACGATTTATAAAATAAGTTTTAAAAGGAAATCGAGTAAATATATATAATATATATATTATATATATAATGGCCTGAATAGAACGCGCCGCGCCGCGGCAGTTCGTGAATTTCGACCATTGACTTCGAATTGATGTTGCGGGAGATCCGACCATCTGATTCTCCTAAAACCGGAACCGTTGGGTTCGTATCGAAAAGAGCTTTCCAATGAATATTAGAAATTTGAAATCTAACGGTTGGATTTGGAATTATGTCCAAATCAAATTTGGAAAAGGTCGTTGTAAGTGCAGTTCGATGGCCGTTGATGGAAATCGACTGTACGGGCCTTGATAAAATTATTAAAAATATCTATAATTTGTGTAAAATCATAATATGTGAATTGGAAAGAACTGGGATGAAAAATTCCACATTTGAAAGGATAAAAATATATTTTTATCGAAATGAACTAGTTTTGAACTAGAATTAAAATCAATTTATTTTTGAAATAAATAATTTGAATTTGAAAGTGATTTTAAAAATAATCAATATTCCCAATACGTGGATTGGACTGGAGTTGAATCAAAATTATCATCGGAATATTTCGATGTTGGATTTCATGACTATACAGACATTGTTATGGGAATTTGAAAGATATATTTTATATCGTTATTTCCAATACGATATTTATTGGTTTCAGAATTTGATATTGAATATAAGCCGGTATATTTTCTATTCAGAGCCTTGTAATTAATATCAAATGTGATTTGGGTTTATCGTGAATCGTGTTTTAGATGACATTGGTTCTTTAACCCAGTTAAAGGCAAGATGTTGATTTTTGAAAGGATTAAAACTAAGTGGAGTTCTAATGAATCTTTAATTTGATTAAAATGTGAATTGATAATTTAAATTACCAAATCTGAAAGGTGATCGAGAATGGAGTACCACCAGTTTTGCTCCAAAGCGATAGTTAAATCTTTAATTAGATTTGAACGGGAAATGGTAATTAATTTTACCGATAATACTGTGGTGTTAGATATGGAGTATTACCAGTTTTGCTCCATGGGATGAATAGGTTGGGATTGGGAAATAAAACAAATAATTACTTCGGTGTGGTTCGCTGATCCCGACTAGTTTGAAATGATATCCAAAGGAAGATTATAGAATAAATATAGAAGAATTTATCTTGGATAAAATTAATGGGAACCTTTCCCTAAGAATGTGATTTTGTGAATAAAAGAATATTCTGAATTGGAATCAGACGTTCGTTGTGTTTGTGTAACATTTGTTTACTATATACGTGGGTTATTCAGAAAGGCCGGGGTTATACCCCTTTTGAATAACTGATTCGATGAGATTTTGAAGATGAAGACGGTGATTGAAGACTGGAAGTCTTCACATCGTTTGGGTGATTACTGATGATCTCGATTGGCCTGTACACCCAAGATGAGGGAAACAGTTGGTGATCGTCCAGACGTACTTGGAGATGGATGGATATGCGAGGAAAGTGCCTCCGATTTCGTTCAGACCCAGAACGAACTTGTAAGTGGATTGTGTGTCAGACATTGGATTTTATTCTGTGTTGATTGATCTCTATTAAATATACATCTGTTTGGCGGCGGAGAATTTATTCTCTTGCTTAACGCCCTTCTCTGAGACGTACGAGCTCAGAGGTTGTATATCGATGGACATCAGTCGTATGGAGTGAATTGCCAGTGTGGCACGCGTAAGTGGCAATTGATCAAGGCTTCTGTTGAAAAGAAAAGTTTTGTGGTTGATGATCAAAGCACGGCCTGTGTGGCATAGCTTTGTGTATAACATGAATTCGCGAGCCTCACACCTCGGTATGAGTTAAAAATGGGATACGGACCCAAGGAGTGCACGACGTTTCTTTCTAGTAAGGGTGGTGTCAGTGACCTACCAGCCCTGACATTTATATATTTTCACCTGTGTGGTTGTTGGATACGAGGCACCTCGGATATAGGTCTGTAATGACCAGGAAACGTGTGTTCAGGAATAATTAATCCTCAAAAGTAAGAGAGGATTGACCTTGGAGGTTCCAAAGGATCAGAGTGGGGTCCTGAGGCATTGCTAGAGTGTCTCGAACGCGGAGAGGAGTTTGCCCCTTGCCTCGACTCATGATGGAAATCCAATTTCCAATACGTGATATTGCGGTTTTAATTGTAGAACTAGTATGGCGACATGATAGATGTTACCCATGCCGCCTATGATTGATATTTATGATTGAAAATTGTTTTGATACTATACACTTATTATAGTATCAAATGATTTGTTTTAAATGTATCAAGCATTATTTGGCAATTATAAGGGAAAACCCAATCCTCCGGCTTGCGTTGCATTGTGTGATGGGACCTGGGTCTTATAATAGCTTCATTTTTTCAAAGAGCATTGCGCTGTTTTGTTATATGCACTAGTATTCTTGGAAGGAAACCCGTTCCGTGTTATACGGCGTGGTCCCTTGAATTACTCTCTTTTAAAGTAAAGTTTTAAATAATTGTTTTAGTTCTCACACCAGTCACATGACTGACCTGGAGTATATTGTTTTAACCTAAACTCTGGGTGCCCCTATTTTCCATACGGCAGCTAGTAGTTTTGGTTTTGCAGATTTATATTCATAGGGTCCTGATTTACAGCTGGAACGATGCTCGGAAAGCTCTGTATCCATGTATCACTTTCAGTTGTGTTTTGAATATTTTTCCGCTGCTATGTAATTTATTGTAATCTCTGATATTTGTTGAATGTAATTGATTCATTTATACTCTGTATATTCTTGTATCTGATGGAATTGTTGTAATAACAATGAAATGTTCTTCCGTCTGCGTTCTGATTTGTCCTGTTCTCAAAACGATCAGGGGTTTTAAACGGTCTTTGTCGGTTTAATAATCGTTTCAGATCGAGCGAAATACCTTGCCGTTACATTTCGCAAACCAATTCGATGGTTACGATCAATTTTCACTAAATTTAAAATATAAATCCTTATATTTTAAATTCAAATGCACATTTCAATTTACCGGGGCCATATACGAACTCTAAAAATTCCCGAAAAATTATTTCTAGCTTCGTATTGACGATACGGTCCTAAAAATCTAATTTCGCCAAATTCTGAGACCGTTTGAAAAATGGTCATTTTCTGGTCAGTCGAAATTGACTGGAACTTTTAAAACACATTTAACTTCGCCACTCCCACATATTGACTTCAAAAATTATGAATTTTTAAACCTAGCAATAATTTGACATCCCGGATCCAACAAAAGTGGTTTCGTCGAAAACCGAGTTCGTTTGCAAAATTTCCATTTTTAAGGGCCAGAATTCCATAGCGACTATTCTGAATTATCAACTGGACATATCTTTTGATTCCCGCTATGAAATTTCGATTTTTCGGATTCGTTGGAAAGATACTATCAAATGGATTCAAATATTTTTGGTTTCACTAAAATCCGGATTATTTTGCACCCGGTACATTCATTTGAATTTTGAAATTGAATTTTCGAACTACCACGCCATTTCAGGCTCGTTATATAATTAAAATAAAATATTTATATTCTAACGACGATTCAAATAAATTTATATGTTCAAATTCTATTCAAAATAAATTTCTTGTCGCTATTCTTTAAAATAATTCATTTTAAATATTCAAAATTCACTAAAATTGCCAAAATAAAAAATTTAAATTGGCTCAGATTTCTGGGTTATTACAATCTCCGCCACTTAAAACTTTTCGTCCCCGAAAAGGAACGAAGCCAAAAGTTGTTTAACAAATCAACTAAACTTTCATTCTTTTCATTACGGCTTAAGTTCTTCAACTTTTCAGTTTCTAAGAACTTCTCAAATTTTTCAAAAAATTTGGCTAACACCCTAAATTCTCGAAAAATTTCGCCATAACCTCCCCTGCACCGGGGACTTCGGGATATTTCATATAGCCTCCCATGGCCTTCTTCAATCAAAAAAAAAAAAAAGCCATGCGGCTAGCCAATCAGCTCATAAAATCATCATCACCCAAACAAAACAGTAAATTAGGGTAAACATGTACCTATTTGTCGGGCAAACAATTTTGTTCTTCTGCTCTAGCCTCCTTGCTATGACCTGTTCAATGTAAGTACATGTACATGCATGCAAATGCGACAAATTTTCAATACAATTTACTATTTGGTTTAAATTGGCTATATGGTTCAAATTTTAATTACTCAACCAATAATCAAACAACACAAACAACAATCAATTAGTTGATTATCATTTCAAATCCATAACTTTGATATATAGTCAAAAATCATATTTTTGATGTCAAATCACAACAATAAGCCCTATGTAGTTTTGGTTCTCACACCAGTCTAATGGAAATATATAGGCATCACCCTTTCGAAACTCGAACATAAATACTGGTGATGCGATCGCTATCATCAATATCATCTCCGGGCGACTAGAGTGTGATTCTATATCTATCCAGTATATTTGGGACTTCGTATACACGCTAGCTTGGCGTATATGCAAAATCTTCATATACTAGATTGTCCAAATCAATATAAAAATAATATTCAAATACGAATAATACGATTTAAATTTCAAAACAAAATTTGTTTTCATTTTTAAAATATACTCTTCACACTCGTTCTAGGATGCTACCGATCCCATCTCTAACGAGTCATCCTCATTGCATATTACTAATCCAATCTCTGATGAATTCTTTCGTATGATTATAATGTATCTTGTTCTCGAGCTTTGTAAACCAAAGCTCTGATACCACTGTAAAGACCCGTAACTTCACCGGTAAGGTAAGGACGGATTGCTTTGAGAACAACACACAAAAGAATGCAGACAGAAGAACATTTCAATGTTAATTACAACAATTCATCAGAATACAGGAATATACAGAGTATGAATCAAATAATATACATTATAAAATATCAAAGATTACAATATATTACATAGCAGCAGAAAATAATACAAAACACAACTGAAGGAGATATTTGGATACAGAGCTTTCCGGATATCGTTCCAGCTGTTAATCAGGATCCTGTGAATATAAATCTGCAAAACCAAAACTACTAGCTGCCCATGTCAAAATAGGGGCACCCAGAGTTTAGGTTAAAATAATAAACTCCAGGTCAGTCATGTGACTGGTGTGAGAACAAAAACAGTTATTAATCTTTATTATAATGTTAGGTAAATCAAGGGACCACGCCATATATCACGGAATGGGTTTCCTCCCAAGAATACTAGTGCATAAAACAACAACGCAATGCTAAATAAAGAACAATGAAGCTATTATAAGATCCAGGTCCCATCACACAATGCAACGCAAGCCGGAGGATAGGGTTTTTACCTTATAATAGCCAAAGAATGGTTGATATGCTAAATTTCATCTTTTACTTTTACTATAAGTGTATAGTGTCAAAACAAATTCAAATCATAAGTATCAATCATAGGCAACATGAGCGTCCCATGCCACTATGTCGCCATTTATAGGTTTACAAATAAACCGCAAAGTCACATATTGGAAGTTGGATTTCCATCTGTGAACCGAGGCAAAAGATAGTCCTTACCGAATTCGAGACAATCTAGTCCATGTCTAAGGCAAGTACTCATTCAAGCCTTTGGATCGTTAGGGTTGGTCCACCGATGTGGATTAAAATGCCTGAACACTGCGTTTCCCCGCCTTTTGGGGCGTAAATGAGCCAACGAATGACTCCATCGGACCCGGATCGTCCGATCTAACCGAGGCGCCTCGCAACAGCAACAACCACATAAGTCAAACTCGTCAGGGCATGTAAAACCACTGACGCCACTTCTAACTAGAAAGAAACGCATGTCCTCCCTGAGGTCCTCTTCCGTTTTTGGTTCACCACCGGGGTATAAGGCTCGCGAATCAATGTTACACAAAGCTACGCCACCCAGGCCATGCTTTTATCATCAACCACAAGACTTTGCTTTTCAACAGAAGCCTTGATCCATTGCTACTTAGGCATGCCACACAGGCAATTCATTCCATGCGATGGATATCCATCAATATATAACCCCTGAGCTCGTACGTCTCAGAGAAGAGCGTTAAGCAAGAGAATAAATTCTCCGCTGCCAAACAGATATATATTTAATAGAAATCAATCACACAGACTGAAATCCAATGTCAGACACACAGTCCATTTACAAGTTCGCTTTGGGTCTGAACGAAACTGGAGGCACCTAGTACACCGCATATCCATCGATCTCCAAGTACGTCTGGACGATCACTAACTGATTCCCTCCTCTTAGGTGTACGGCCCAATCAAGATCATCAGTAATCACCCAAACGACGTGAAGACCTCCGGTCTTCAACCACCGTCTTCATCTTCGACACCACGTCGAATCAGTTATTCATAACTCGCGTATATAACAAACATGTGTAACACAAACACAACATACGCCTCATTCCAATTCATCAGTCACTAACCGTAAATTAACAAGAGAATAATTCCCCAAATATTAACCCCAAAGGCCGAAACCAACATCAGATCAATACCCAGGAAACCGTTCTGCTTAGCTAACCTACAGTTAGTTTCTAAATTTCACATTCTTAGGGAAAGGTTCCTATTAATTTTATCAAAGATAAATTCCTTTAAATTTATTCTTTAATCATCCTTTGGAGATCAATTCAAACCAAATTTTGGTTTATCCAAACTAGTCGGGATTAACAAACCTTACCGAAGTAATCAATTGTTAAATTTCCCAACCCCAACCTATTCATCCCATGAAGTAAAACTGGTAATACTTCATATCTAACACCACGGTGTTATCGGTAAATTCAACTACCATTTCACGTTCAAATCCAATTAAAGATTTAACTATCGCCTGGAACAAAACTGGTGATACTCCATTCTCGATCATTTCAATCTAAATAAAGATTCATTAAAACTCCACTTAGTTTTAATCTTTACTTGGGTTAAAGAACCGATGTCATTTAAAACATGGTTCACGATAAACCCTAAAAATCAATACCAATTTAATTCCAATTAAATATTATTTAATTGGCACACTTCATTAAATCTAAATAAAAAGATTTAATCTTCTTCTCAACTGGGCTTAAGAACAGTGTTAATGAAGACACCATTCACGACAAACCCAAATCACATTTGATATTAAATACAAGGCTCTGAATAGAAAATATATCGGCTTATATTCAATATCAAATTCTACGACCAACAAATATCGTATTGGAAATAACGATATAAATATATATTTCAAATTTCCATAACGCTATCCGTATAATCACGAAATCCAACATCGAAATATTCCAAAGACAATTTCGATTCAAATCCATCCCCATTCAATTATTGGAAATTCTGGTTACATTTAAAACCCTTTTCAAATTCAATTTATTTATTTAAAAAGAAATAGAATTATAATTCTAGTTCAAAACTAGTTCATTTCGATAAAAATCTATTTTTATCTTTTCAAATATGGAGTTTTTCATCCCAATTCTTCACAAATCATTTCTTATGATTTTACAAAAATTATTACTATTTTTAATAATTTTATCAAGGCCCGTACAGTCGATACCCATCAACGGCCATCGAACTGCACTTACATCGACCTTTTCCAAATTTGATTTGGACATAATTCCAAATCCAACCATTAGATTTCGAATATCTAATATTCATTAGAAAGCACTTTTCGATACGAACCCAACGGTTCCGGTTTTAGGAGAATCCGACGGTTGGATCTCCTGGAATATCCGTTCGAAATCAATGATCGAAATTCGCGAGCTGCCGCGGCGCGTTCTATTCAGGCCTGTTAGACCAAAAAGTGGTTATAACACCCAAATTGATTAAAAGCAAAATGAAATGAGATAAAAATAAAAATGAACACACAAGATTTATGGTGGTTCGGCGAAGAAATGCCTACGTCCACTTGTTTTTCACTATTTTCAATGATTCAGTTGCAAATACAATGAAATACTCACTTGATCTCTCTCACAACTCACTCACAACCACTCAATTGTTTGAAAACAAATAATGAAAGAAGATTTGGATTTTCCGGGATTGCTGGAATTCGGGTTATGAAGGTGGTTGAACTCTCCAAGTGCCAGAAAAAAGATCCTTTTATTTGTCTCCAGACGGGGTATTTATAGGTGTGAATTTGCTCAGAGCCCGATCCGGATCGGAGCCACGTGTCACTCATCCCATCAGCATCAGATTCGGATTGATTTATTCGTTGACAACGCATCAGAATAGTGGACGTTATGGGCAGGAACTGGTCATAACCGATCCGGATATCCAGGCGCTTATGCTGGAGAATAATATGGAAAATGGGTTCGGGTCGGAGAGACACGTGCAAGGGGTTCGGGTCGGGATATCCGATCCGACCCGGATTGGCTTGTATACAACGCTTTCTCCTCTTTAGTCTTTTCCGTTCCGCTCCGACTTATCTCTACAACAACCAAATGGCTTTCCGATCCAATTGAGACTATATTCCCCTCCGATCCGAACAGCTGTGCCTTTCTAATTTCCTCAGCAATAGCTCACCGATCCGAACAGGAGATTTTATCCGACCCGAACCGATACGTTGCTCTGACCCGACCCGAACGATTGCAGCTGTCCAACCTAGGCTGTAGTGTCTTCTCCGATCTGAGTAGTGATGGGCTCTCCGATCCGAACCGAAGTCTTCTAATAAAAAATGCTCTTTAATGTCTGACATCTTGACTTTGTGTTGCCTAGTTCACAAAGTAGGCTAACATTTTGCCCCCTCAAAGGATGCTTCTGTTGGAAACGGAGCATGCTTTGATTGCCATGGCACAATACCTTCATCCTTCCTTTTGAATTCACATGTCAAGTTGTTGTTCATTATCCTGTTCGGTTCGGGATCCGACCCGAACGGATTTATAGTTTGAGTTCCGACCCGAACGGATGGATTTTCTATGCCTTGCAACAGATCAATGGGCCAGAAAGTGTGGGCTGTTAGGCTCGTACTCCGGACCGAGCGGAAATATAGGAGGGGAATACGAGTAGCCACCTCCCTCTTGTATATATTCTCTGCCCCTGTCTCCTTCTTTCTTTCCCTTTCTTTTACTTTCGCCGTTCTTGCCCAACTGATTCCACATCGAAACCCTAGTCTTTCCAGAAAATTTCAAAATTTTCGCTTCAATCTTTGAATCAAATACATAGGTAATCTTGCAATTGAATCTCGTTGCCATAACTGTTTTTAATTTACATTCGCAGTTAAGTTGAACGATTCTAGCAAGGTATTTGACTAATTCCATTGCCATAGCTTCCTTCATCCTCTGCCTTCGTCGTTAATGGCATCGACGCCATTTCGAGGCGTTGGAGGAGGGTATTGAGATTCGACGTTGAATACTTGAGTGCTTAAGCACTTGATTTTAATTAAGGTTTTGGATATTGAGTTGGGTTCGCTACTTAAGAGGAGGAAGATGAAGGAAATTGAAGGAGATCGGTTCAGGTGGGGGAACAGTAGGAGAAAAAGGGAAAGAGAGAAATTCACAGAACCGGACCGGGTCGGAGCAATAAGGCAAAGAAATGGGACTTAACTTGTTTGACCGGGTCGGGTCGGACCTATGAATAAAATGGAGGTCAAGACTTATGCGCTCGGATCAGACCGGGTTGTGAAACAAAAGAGAGAATAGGTGCATGGTTATTCAGGTTAATCCGACCCGCCCCGAAGGTCAATCCCCGAACCGATCCGGATATATCTCTCTGAGCGTGAGCCTTTGCTTTAAGCTGACATGTGACCTTGCCTATCCGATCTGAACCTGATGTATACATCCGAACCGAAAACTACTCAATCCAAAGCACAAACTTTTGTCCAACTATTTAAAACAATGCTAGATATTACTTCCAGCTGCATGAACAGTTAGGATAGTGCCTTGCGGACATAAACGAACATTAAGAACTACTCTGACTATCACTTTCTCTTCAAAGTTTCGTCTTACATTGTTGCACCTTTACTTTGCATTTCTCACATTCGCTGCACACATTTTAGTTCACACACATGCACAGGGGGGTACGGGCTAATTTACTCTAATTCGTGCTATTGCTTCTTCAATAGTTCTATGACAATGAGACCCAGACGCTCTTCCAGACTAGCTGAGAGGAAAGAAGCCCCGGAAACTTCTAACAAAATCACTCTTGAGGATATATCTTCTCCTTCGGATCCAGAATGGGACAGTGAGGGTCCAGACTACGGGGTTGGAAATCGAGAAAGCAACGAGGTGTCTTCAGAGAATGAAGTTTCTTTAGGTTTTGAGGAGGAAGGAGGGATTGGTGACGATCGAGCCCCTGATGAATTTGAATCGGCCATTATATTGGAATCACCCCTAGACTCCGTTGAATCAACAATCGACAACGATCGACTTGTCCGAATTTGCTTAAAGTATAGGATAATGAAAAGGGACACTCTAGTGCCTTCACGCTCTGACCGTCCCCACAACCCTCCAGAAGGATATATGGCGGTCACTCGATTGATGTGCATGGTCGGCGCCATTCCTCCATTCTCTCCCTTCATCGTTGACTTTTTAAGACAAATGCGGATTGCCCCCATGCAGCTGCATCCCAATTCATATGCCTACTTGCACACTTTGTACATAGCATATCGCGAAATCTTAGGCATAGAGCTCATGTTCGATGACGTTCACTTCTTCTATAATTTTAAGCATCGGACTCGAGAGACTCCATCTTTCTGCTACTTTGAGTCAGTTCCAAAAAGGAAGATAATCTCAGCACCATTCAGTAGTAAAGCTGGAGATTCCAGACTAGAATGGTTCTACGTGAAGCGACAGCCTGGATGCGCCAGGAGGTGGACAAAATCAAGTAAAGCACTGATTTTCTAAATCCGGTCTCTATACATTTGAATCATTACCTTAACTTATTTTCCTTTCTGTTTGCAGTCGACAATCCCAAACAGATATCAGATCAGGTGTTCTTTGACCGGATGCACCGACTTCTTAATGGCGATCAGAAATTCTTGACTATCGACAAAGTCCTTAAAGACGAATACCTTCACTTTCATGGGCTGTTATCCGTTTTTCGTAGCATCGGTCATGGGACGGCTCCATACGCATACATTCCTCCAGTGGAGGTAGTCCCAGAGACAGGAGAAGGCTCAGGAGTTCCTATAGCGCCTCTTCAAACTTCACCTTCTCCATCTTCTACACAAGATGATGAATTGGCTAATCTGGCCGAAAAGCATCGTGAAGGATATACTGCCCTCGAGGAGGCTACTTCTCTGGAAAAGTCAAAATCCTCCCAAGAGTCGCCACTTCATGCTTCCGAGGGGGATGTCCCTAGTACTGATGAGCAAATATTTCAGGGTTTGGGGGATCTCCCCTTACCTGAGACTATATATACTTCAGAGGATTTCAGGAAGGATCCTTTAGTCTTCACCTCTTCTGAAGAGACCACTCCTGCTAAGGCCAAAGAGCCTGCCCGTACTAGTCTATCTTCAGACTCGGGTTGGTTGGGGGGAAACACACCACTTAGGATACACTTTATATAACGGCATTAGCATTCATTGCACCTCTTTCTTCGTGAATCCATTAATTCTAAATTTCGTTTGTTTTATCATGCAGGTACGATGTCTCGATCCTACTACGATATCAGGAAGCTTCGTCGCAGCATGTCCAATCCTCTTCAGGATGTCGAGTATGATCGTCGTGATGATCGTGGCAGGGATGAGAGAAGGCCTTACGATCCCTATCATTCTCGACCCTCACGCTCTCGCTCACCAGTTCGGCCGGAACAAGAGAAATACAAGGGTTATCAATGCCGTAGGGAAGAGGACAGATCACCATCTAGAGACTCCACTTCTTCCCATGAAAAGCGCAGTAGGGAGAGAACTCCTCCAAAAGAAACTGGGTCTCGAAGTAAGCACAAGGTCCCTGCTACTAAACGACCTAGGACAGACAAAGAGACTACCGAATCCTCTTCACATAGGGACACCGAACTATCAATCCCCGCTCCTCCCCCACTAGATGCGGAAACTGCAGTAAAGCGGGCATATTTGGAGGAGCAATTTCCCGAGCACTACTTCGAGACTTTGACTTTTTTACCTGCCCTTGAACCTATTTCTTCTAAGTGGGCAGATGAGGCCAAAACAAAGATTGATGCGGTGGAAAAGCAGTATTCTGAGATGTTTAAATATTCACGCAACCTCTCCAGAATCATCCGCACTCTAATCACAAATACCGACTCAATGCAAAAGACCGCGGAGGAGGATGCCAAGGCCTTAAAAGCTCTAGGAAAAGATTTGGAGGACACCCAAGCTCAACTAGTTGTCGCTTAAAGGGATGCTTCTAACTTCAAACAACAATTCGAGGACATGCAAAAGCGTTATCATGACTTGCTTGAATCTCACACTCAGGAGCGCTCTGAATTAAAAAAGCAAGCTGATGAGGCCAAGTCAGAAGCTGCTAAGACACGCCTTGCTTATGCTGAGCTTGAACGGAAAAACGCCGAGTTAGCAAAGAGGAGTGCCGAATTAGAAAAGAAGAATGCCGACTTGGCTTCAAAGCTATTGGAGGCAGAGAACAGAGCTGCCCTGGCCGAGGGCAATGTGGAGTGTGCCATCAAATCTGCGGAGGAAGCCCGCAAGCAATTATCAGAGGCGGAGGCTGATATTCAGGGTTTCGGCGAACTAATGATTGAATTCTTCGCACATATTATCCGTCGCCGAAACATTTCTTGGATCGAGGACTATCCATCCACTCTAGTTCAAGTGTGGAATCAGATCATCGAGTGGGAAAAAGAGGAACTTAAGGTTGATTCCATTGACGAAGATAAGCTAATGAAGAAATACTTGAGGGATGATGAACCGAAGTGCCAAGCTGAAGGGCGCCGCCTTATTGCTGAGGCCATGGAAGAAGAGAGACGGAAGTCTAAACAAAAAACTGTTCTCGAAGCTGGTTCCTCTTCTTCTGCCCCTGCAACTTCTGAAGTAGAGGGGTATGATCCTGAAAATCCGGGAATTCCCCGAACAACTCTGTTATCCCCTATTCCTGAAATAGCACCAGAGGTAGTAGTCACCCCTACCGAGAAGTCTTCGGAAGGTATCCCTACCTTTTCTCCTCAATTTGCCAAGGCTATTTCTACCTTTCGCCATGTGATTGAACAATCTATGAAAGACCCATTGTTTTCGCTTGAGTTGATAACTGTTGCTTCTCATTCTGTAGGTGTTGAGTCATCCAAAAAGACAGATGTGACTCAAGGAGCCACCGCCGGGACAAAACCCGCAGAAAAGGCCAAAAGAGGGGGAGACAAGGCTGCTTCTATAGACTTGGGAGAAGGAAGTGAGCCGACTAAGGCCGCCACTCCCCATGATGAAGAAATGATAGCGGCTTTAAGGGATGATGGCGGTGACGGGGGTCAGGAAGAGGAACCAGAAGTTGCAATAATCGGGGAGTCAAAAAGTGCTGATGACGTTACCTAGGCTGCAATGAAGGCTGATCAAGACAAGCGCTTGCAATTAAACGCCGAAGAACTAGACCCTGAGGCCCTCAAGCCCCTCGCAGTTGTGGATGCGGGATCAAGGTTAGTTGTTAAGCTCTCAACTAGATCTATTACAGAGGAACTCGCTAAAAAATCTTCTCTTGATTCCAGCGCCCCGCCCTCCGGGAAGAAGTCTACTGGCTCCAGCACCGCATCTTCAGGAAAAAAGAAGTCAAAACGAATCTTGACGGAGGCTGAGAAAGAAGCAAAGGACGCGGAGAAAGCCGCCAAGAAATCCAAGGCTCATTCAAAATCTAAATAGTGGATTGCCTTGTATCGTTTTAGCATTTAGTGAACCAATAATTGCTGCTACAAGAGTAGCTCCTGCACTTTCTTTTTTAGCTATTTTCCTGTACAAATTCATTCATTTGTAAATAAAAATAACTCATTTTCTGCAATGTTTGTTTGTTAGTAGTTCTGCACTTATGTAAAAATGCATGTCTATAGTTATGAAACGAAGTTGTGGAGGGGGGAAATATGCGTATACATACGTGTCCCCAGTCAATTCCCACAAATTATTTAATGCTTAATCAAGCAATCTGAATGCTCCCGATTCTCTGACGGGATAGCACTTCCTGTGTCGTCAGTACCTGTCGTTTTTTCTGGCATTTCTTTTATACTCTCTCTCTTTCTCTTGAGAGTTAGAGTTCGAGCTCAGTCATCTATTCATTCCCCGGTCTTTCAACGGGGAAAGATTTCTTTCTCAGCGCTCAGTCGGAGACGCCTTTATACTCTCTTTCTCTCTGGAAAGTTAGAGTTAGGAGAAGAATTTCTTTTTCAGCGCTCAGTCGGAGACGCTTTTATACTCTCTCTCTCTGGAGAGTTAGAGTTAAGAATGTCGTTTTCTCATTCTTTTACGTCTTATCGCACAAATAGTCGTTGTGCTTCTTTTTATGTCTAAACTGTTTTCAACCTTTTTAGGCTGTGAGTCATCCTGTATTTTATAATCACAACAGAATAACTGATGAATGTATATATGTAATGCATAAAAGTAAATAACACACAATATTTTTATATTGGTTCGGCTAAGTCGTAGCCTACATCCACTTTATAATTCTTTATTCATATCGTCAGATTTTCCCAAGGCAAGTCGTGCCTTATTACAGAGTTTATAAGAAAAATAACACAAAGTACAGCATTTCTAATCCAAATATCGCATTAGGTGTTGTGCATTCCATGCTCTGGGGACTTCTTCGCCATCTACGGTCGTTAACTTGAAGGTTCCTTTATCAAGTTTCCGTTGGATGACAAAGGGTCCTTCCCATTTTGGACCGAGGTGAGGAAGGGATGGAAAGACTCTCTTTAGCACCAAATCTCCTGGTTCAAAAGTCCTGAGGCGAACTTTTTTGTAGTAATAGCGTGCCATAAACATCGATGTCTTGCCGCACGCAAATCTGCTTCGTCCCTTTTTTCTTCGACTTCATCAAGAGACTCAAGTAAGAGTGCCTGATTCGTGATCGGGTCATAATATGTCACCCTGTGGGAAGGAACTTCCAGTTCAACTGGAATTACAGCTTCTGAGCCAAAGGAGAGAGAGAAAGGGGTATGACCGGTGGCCGTTTTAAATGTTGTTCGATATGCCCACAAAGCTAGGGGCAATTCGTCAACCCATTTTGCCTTTGCACGCTCTAACCGTTTCTTGAGGATGGATTTTATTACTTTGTTTATTGCCTCTACTTGCCCATTCGATTGCGGATAGGCAACTGCAGTATATCGTTTGTCTATCTTATACTTCTGGCAGAAATTTCTGAATTTAGTACTATCAAATTGGGTTCCGTTGTCAGTTATAATTGTCCTTGGGATCCCGAACCGGCATATAATATTTCTGACCACAAAACTTATCACCTTTCTTGCCGTGATCTTGGTCAAGGGCTCAGCTTCCACCCACTTCGTAAAATAGTCCACGGCCACTATTGCATACTTAGCTCCTCCTTTAGCAATTGGTAGAACTCCAATGATATCAATTCCCCACGTGGCAAATGGCCAAGGAATCACCATTGATTTAAGTTGGGTCGACGGTGCCCTGGGGATTTTGGCGAATCTCTGGCACTTATCGCAGCGTCGTGAATAATCAGCTGCATCTTTATTAATCGTAGGCCAGAAGTATCCGTATCGCAATATCTTCTTTGCTAAAGTCTGACCTCCTATATGATCTCCACACTCACCTTCGTGTACTTCTCTTAGTACACGCTTGATGTCGTCGTGTGCTATACATCGTAACAGGGGCATAGAAAATCCTTGCCTATAAAGAGTATCATCTTGTATGACATATCTGGTAGCTTTGCGAACAACAGCTCTTTTCTCACTCTTCTTTGATGGGAGTGTCCCATTCTTAAGGAAATTCTTAATTGGAGTCATCCACGACTCCTTCTCTGATTCCGCTTCAAAAGCGAATTCAATTTCCATTGACTCAAAGCTTGGCGATTCCAACATTTCAATTGGAATTATTTCAGTCTCTTCTGGATTGTCGGAACTAGCCAGCTTTGCCAGCCTATCCGCTTTCTGGTTTTCAACTCTGGGAATGTGTGTTATGTTGTACCGCTCTAAGCTATTCAATAGCTCTCTCACTTTCCTGAGGTAGGCGATAAGTCGAGGTCCTCGAGCCACAAATTCCCCTCGCACTTGGCAAACAACAATTTTAGAGTCACAGAATATGTCTAACATTTTTACTCCGAGGTCTTTTGCAAGCTTCAGCCCGGCAATCAGGGCTTCATATTCAGAGTCATTGTTAGTCGCCGAAAATTCTAATCGCAGGGCGTAATATAACGACCGTCCTTCGGGAGTGACTAAGACGATTCCAGCTCCGGGTCTTCAGTCGTTCTTGGCTCCATCTATATATAGTTTCCACGGATCTATCTTTATCTCATCCTCGGACTTAACCACTCTGTCATCGATTACTTCCTCCTCTGGAATGGTGAACTCCGCAATAAAGTCTGCTAGAGCTTGCCCCCTGATTGACTTTCGTGGTTGAAAATTCAAATCAAACTGACTTAGTTCTATGTTCCATTTGATCAACCTTCCCGATGCTTCGGGTCTCTGCAACACCTGCCTTAAGGGCTGGTCAGTGTATATGGTTATTGGATGAGCTTGGAAATAGTGACGAAGTTTTCGGGATGCGATCAGGAGGCTGTAAGCGAGCTTCTCAATTTTTGGGTAGTTGCGCTCTGCCGCTGCTAATTTCTTGCTCACATAATACACTGGCCTTTTTACTTTGTCTTCTTCTCGAACCAGGGCTGTGCTGACGGCGTGAGCCGAGACTGCCAAGTAAACAAACAATTCTTCGTGATCTACGGGCTTTGACAAAATCGGCGGTTTCTCTAGCAGTTCCAATAAATTTCGAAAGGCCTCAACATAGTCCGGAGTCCACTCGAAGTTCTTCTTTCCTCTTTTAATCAAATCAAAAAAGGGAATGCACTTGTCTGTGGCTTTGGAGATGAATCTACTCAGCGCCGGTACTTTCCCTGCAAGACTTTGGACATCTTTAATTCTCCTCGGCTCTTCGATATTTCTAATCGCTGCTATCTGGCTAGGGTTGATTTCAATTCCTCGGGAGTTTACAATGAAGCCAAGGAACTTTCCCGATGCCACTCCAAATGAGCATTTCAGAGGATTCAATTTCATCCGATACTTTCGCAGGATACCAAACATTTCCGCCAAGTCTTGCGTATGGCTGGAGGACTGTTTCGATTTGACAAGCATATCATCCACATAAACTTCCATAGTCTTTCCTATTTGATTATAAAACATTCTGTTCACCAAGCGCTGATAAGTAGCTCCGGCGTTTTTCAATCCGAATGGCATTACAACATAACAATATAATCCCAAATTCGTAATGAAGCTCGTATGTTCTTGGTCTGGCACGTGCATAGGAATTTGGTTGTATCCAGAATATGCGTCCATGAAAGAGAGAAGTTCATGACCTGCTATCGAATCTACAAGCTGGTCAATCCTGGGAAGTGGGAAACTATCTTTTGGGCAAGCTTTGTTCAAATCTGAAAAGTCAATGGAAGTCCGCCAATTTCCGTTTGGCTTCTTTACCAAGACGGGATTCGATATCCAGTCGGGATATGTCGAATCTCGAATAAATCCATTCTGCTTCAACTTCTCTACTTCCTCTTTGAGAGCAGCCGACCTCTCTGGGCCCAGCATGCGTCTCTTTTGCTTCACAGGCGGATGTTTCGGGTTTACATTCAATTTGTGACTTATAATGGATGGCGATATCCCACACATGTCAGCATGGGTCCAGGCAAACACGTCTAAGTTTGCCTTCAAGAAGTCCGTTAGTTCTTTAGCTCGACGTGGATCCAATTGAGAACCAATTTTCAAAACTTTTGTCGGATCAGCTTCATCAATGGGAATTTTCACTGTCGCTTCATTAGGAGTTGCATTCCTAGCCTCTGGTTCCTCGTTTTTTCTGGGATCCAAGTCTTCAGGCGTTCCTTTGGGCAACTCCTTTGGGGTCAATCTTTCTAATTGCTATGCCGAGCCCCCCTTTGAGGGAGACGAGGCATCTTTACTCTCAACGTTAAGTCCTTTCATCAACATCTTTAACTCGGCCACATAGCAGGCCCGTCCGGAAACTTGATCCCCTCTCATTACTCCAGTTCCGGCTTCGGTTGGGAACTCAAGTAACAAACACCAAAGGGCGATACAAACTCTGAATTCAGCAAGGGCAGGCCTCCCCAAAAATGCATTATAAGGCGAATCTACGTCCAATACTACGAACTGAAGCATCCGCACTCTTCTACGTTCTCCTTGCCCCAGGGTCACGGGCAACTCTATGTATCCCATGGGAGCTGTCGACGCCCCGTTGAAGCCTCTGATCCATCCTTCACATGGCTTCAAATCTTCAGATTCAAGCTTCATTTGATCGAATGACTTTTTAAATAAAATATTGACAGAACTTCCGTTGTCTACTAATACCTTACGGACCAAGGCTGGCCCAATAGTGGTAGTAATAACCAACGGATCATCAGTGGGTGATTGGATCCCAGTATTGTCTCGGCTGCGGAATACCACGTCGTTAAACATGGTCTTCTGTTGTTTTATGGGGGTGATATCTTCCAAATCATCACCTTCATTCACATCTAGGTGCTTGGCAGCATTTACATATTGATCCATTGATCCGAAACTTCGGATTGCCGGGTGAGGTCCGCCTACTATGGAGTTGATAACAATTCCTTTACCTTTCTGCTGCGCTGTAGGCTTGGGAGCAGGTAGAATCTGTTTTGGAGCCTACTCTCCTTGCCCCCTGTCCCTCGGGGCAACCTTGTATTCATCCAACTTCCCTTCACGTAGCAGCTTCTCAATTACATCCCTCAAATGCCGACATTCATTGGTTGAATGCCCATGAGTTCCATGAAACAAACAAAATTTCCCTGTCGCCATTTCTTTCTTGGTCGAATCACGAGGTGGCGGTCTTTTGTACTGTAACACATTGTACGTATCCAGGTAAATATTTTCCAGGGTGTCGTTCAATGGTGTATAATTCTCGTAGGTCTGGAATCGGGGTCTTTTGTTAGGATCGCTTCCCCTATTTCTGTTTCTTCTGCTACCGTTCGGATTACGGTTATTGTTGTTGTTACCCCCGCTTCCAGCATTGTTGTTTCCACCCTTGTTTCCCACATTTACTTCAACTTTGCCAGAACTTTCCCCAGACTGCTTCACGGCGATATTACTCTGCACATTTTCTTTTGAAGCCGTCTCAGACTTTCTCTTTCGGTTTGCCCTGGCCTCCTCTCGCCTTAGATAAATATCTGCTTTTTCGTAGAATATCTCTCTTGTGGAGGGTGTTTTCCCAGAAAGGTTATCTCCAAACTCGGATTCAGGATCGACTCCTTCCTTTAATGCCATCAGAATAGTGGGCTCATGCGGGTCACTGACCTCAGTCACCGCTTGGTTAAAACGGTCAAGATATGCCCTCAAAGACTCTCCTGGTGCCTGCTTGATTCTCGATAATTCAATAACACTTTTGGACTTTCGGGCATGGAGTCGGAACTGGTTCATAAAACGCTCGCTTAGTTCCTTGTAATTCGAAATCGAACGAGGAGGAAGTCTGGTAAACCAGAACAGCGCCACATCTTCTAAGTAGATTGGGAATGCTTTGCATTTCACTTCATCAGGGGCAGCAGCAGCATTCATGAGCCATGAGTATCGCATCAAATGCTGTCCCGGATCAGTCCTTCCGTTATACTTGTCCATCTGTGGCAAGTTAAAGCGCCGGGGAAATTGGAAGTCAAGGATATCGTCGGTGAATGGAGTATGGCTTCGCTCAGTGCCATAATCTTCATTTGTATAGTTCCGGCTCTCAGACATGATCTGGCGAACCATTGCCTGCACATCTGCATTAGTTAGGGGCCGCTCAGGTTCCCTGGCCCTAGTATCCGAGTTCCTTCTGGGCTCTTGTTCAGGAGATGCCCTTCTTCTTCGAGCTGCTTCTGCTCGATTCCGTTCCCTGCGCTCCCGGTCGATCTCGGGAGGAGGGGACTGGAGTCTTTGCCCCCGTGTGGGGTCATTGTTTCCTAGCGCTCGTGCAATATCCTCACGAGATCCCAGAGATCCAAATGTCAACTGCTCCACATTCTGAGGTCGTTTGAGCGGCCTTCATTCACGGGGCCGCTCTTCCTCGGAAGATGAAGATTGATCCACTGGTGTGTGACGAACCGGTGATGGAGTTCTCTATCGACGGAGTTCACTAATCTCCCAACTCATGAGTCTCATATTTTCCTGCATCATGAGATTAGTGCGCTCGTGGACTTTCATAGCCTCCCTTGTGCTCTCAAGCATGTCAAGTAAACGCGAGAAATCTCCTTGTGTGATTGGCGCAGATGGATTAACCTGATCACTAACCCTGGTGGCTAGAATCGGAGCATTCGTAGGGACTCGAGTGGAGGTTCCAGCTTCACCAAGCGTCGGATCGGATCGGAGATAGGAGGTCGGGTCGGTTCGGAGCTGGGGAGCCGGATCGGATCGGTACGTGGCGAGCTGCTCGGGTCGGTTCAGATTGGGGGAATGCACTGCTTCAGAATCTCCTACCCGGATCGGATCGGAGCTCTCCCCCTGTTGGCGGCTTGGATTTCCTGCATTGGTTCTTCCTGCTGCTGAACTCTGCCCCCGAGACCTTGTTACAACCGCATTTTGCTGATCTTCGCCAGCTCCATTTCCTCGAGCAGATTGAACTTCTTTGCCTTTTCCTTTGGACATGATTCTTTGACAATCACTTCAACAAATATAAAAGAGCGGGGAAACTTAAGGATTAACTTCTTTGAACTCAACGGTCCAAAAAGTAGAAAGAAATCCCAGAAATAAAGAATTCAGATGAGGTATCTCAATGAAAGCACCAAAATGTTAGACCAAAAAGTAGTTATAACACCCAAATTGATTAAAAGCAAAATGAAATGAGATAAAAATAAAAATGAACACACAGGATTTATAGTGGTTCGGCGAACAAATGCCTACATCCACTTGTTTTTCACTATTTTCAATGATTCAGTTGCAAATACAATGAAATACTCACTTGATCTCTCTCACAACTCACTCACAATCACTCAATTGTTTGAAAACAAATAATGAAAGAAGATTTGGATTTTCCGGGATTGCTGGAATTCGGGTTATGAAGGTGGTTGAACCCTCCAAGTGCCAGAAAAAAGATCCTTTTCTTTGTCTCCAGATAGGGTATTTATAGGTGTGAATTTGCTCAGAGCCCGATCCGGATCGGAGCCACGTGTCACTCATCCCATCAGCATCGGATTCGGATTGATTTCTTCGTTGACAACGCATCAGAATAGTGGACGTTATGGGCAGGAACTGGTCATAGCCGATCCGGATATCCAGGCGCTTATGTTGGAGAATAATATGGAAAATGGGTTCGGGTCGGAGAGACACGTGCAAGGGGTTCGGGTCGGGATATCCGATCCGACCCGGATTGGCTTGTATGCAATGCTTTCTCCTCTTTAGTCTGTTCCGTTCCGCTCCGACTTATCTCTAAACAACCAAATGGCTTTCCGATCCAATTGAGACTATATTCCCCTCCGATCCGAACAGATGTGCCTTTCTAATTTCCTCAGCAATAGCTCACCGATCCGAACAAGAGATTTTATCCGACCCGAACCGATACGTTGCTCTGACCCGACCCGAACGATTGCAGCTGTCCAACCTAGGCTGTAGTGTCTTCTCCGATCTGAGTAGTGATGGGCTCTCCGATCCGAACCGAAGTCTTCTAATAAAAAATGCTCTTCAATGTCTGACATCTTGACTTTGTGTTGCCTAGTTCACAAAGTAGGCTAACAAGGCCATTATATATATATAATATATTATATATATTTCGTCGATTTCCTTTCAAAACGTATTTTATATATCTTTTTAAATTCGTTTTCGAAACGATTTCAAACTTCATATTCAATTTCTAATCAAAATTGAATATTCCAATATAAATTCATTTTAAATTCATTTCAAATCGATTTCAATTCAATTCCAATACGTTTTAAATTCAATTCAAAACGATTTCAATTCTATTTCAATCTAATTCGAATTTCATGTGACGGCCTGCCCCGCACCAGCCTGCATTTCCTCCGAAAGTGCGCTGTACACATGCCCAACTAGCACGGGACGGTCGTCAGGAGAAAGGAAAGAAGAGAATGAACTAATCAAGGAACCTGTAGAATGTCTCACAGCGCATGGAGTAAAATATAATATTAATAATATACTTGACATAAAACAGGTGAGACAGTGCATAAGCTGATAACTAAAATCAACATCAACATCAGAGTAGCGGAAATCCAAATACAGCTTATTACAACTTTCCAAATTTACTGTCTCTAAACAAAAGAAAGCTAAAGTAGAAGATGCACCACTAATGCCCACGCAGTGATCTTCAACAACACAGGGAGAATACTATATATATATATATATATATTACGTGGAAGCCTCCTGCTCGTCTCCGGATCATCAACCCGTACATCTCCAGCTAACCTGTCTCTAGTCTGCTCGTGTGAGCACCCAGAGTAATAAGAGGAGACATAAAACTCTGGGTCAGACATAAAGCCTGGTATGAGCGATAAGCATCTAAACAGAATAATAACAGGTATACTAAACCATACCTGAACCTGGACCTGCAACCAAAGAGTTAGTACCACATACCGTACAATGCTCTAAGGTGCCATAATAGATAGTGTAAGAATACGGGGGTGGGGTTTGTATGTCAAACAATCAAGCATAGCAACCATCCTCACGTCTCTCACTCAGTGCGTAAAGTATACGATATCTACCACTTTGGAACACTAGACAAACTGAGGTAACAACGAATCCCGACTTGTAGAAACCCTGCTGTGACCAAGCCAAACACTTAGAGTCATGACCAAACATTTCAATGACTTGCTTCATTGGTCGTAGCCCTCGGTTCTACCGATGCCATAATGGCCCTGAATCCGCCTTCGTACCTCCTACCATAGTGGTCCAAAGCTATAGACGTCGATAACCCCTTGGCACGCGTCCCGCAGCAAAACCCAACCATGAAGCGAACTCGTTGATTCCCATCTGAATCTTGAGCTCTAACTTCTCATTTGGGTTTCCTTTGCATCTCGGGTTTCTGTCATCACCCTACGGATCGGTCTTCATTCTGTTCGTAACTTCCTGGTTCGGTTCGCAGTAACCAGCTCGTAGCCATCAACCTCGGATCGGTTCGGAACATCCTTCACGCTCGCGTCGGATCGTGTCGCACCATATGGATCGCACCTCGTCAGCTCGTGGCGCCTTGTCGGGTCGGTTCGGGCTTATCAGTTCGTGGCAATCCACTGGTTCGGGTCGAGCTACCCATCTGGATCGTGGCGCCTCATCAGCTCGTGGCGCTTCCTCTCCAAGTTGGATCGTGGTCTTCCCTTCGTGACTCCGAGCTCTGGCACGTGGCGCGGTTCGAGCAGGCGGGTCGGTTCGTGGGCATGGGGGCGATCCGATCCGGATAAATTCCTGCACTTCGTTCCAGCGACAGTTTCTCGCCATTCGACGGCGTTTTTGACCAAACTAACACTTCTAAGCAATCACAAAACACACCATAGAGTCATAGCAACTTGTAATAGCAACCACAACAGCAAACAATCACTCAAATGAATCAAAATGGATCAAAAGTGGCCAAAGCTCCTTATTTTCCCTTAAGCATGTTTAAGTAAAACTGATCATAGGGTTAACAAAACTTAATCAAACCGAACCGAATTTCAACCAGAGGCATAAAATATTATTTTCGAATTTCTAAACATTTTTCCAGAATTTTATTAGTGTATAAATTCGCTAATCTTCTCTAATTACCCTTAATTACCGTAATTAGTGCAAAAACTATGCAAATCACTCACCTTTGCCACAATAAAACTTCCAAATCTGAAGTGAACCTCTGATTTGCACGAATTCCAATATATAACAGCAGCTCTACCTCGGTCCTTGTGCTAACCCTCCTTGATTTGATGCCTCTAAGCCTTAATCCTTGATTAGGAAGTGATTTTGGGTGTTTTAGAGAGATTTAGAGAGTGGAGGCCATGGCTAGGTTAAGAGGAATGAAAGTGGCGGCTGGAAAATGTCTAAAGAAATGTTTTCTAACCCTAATCAGCACCTATATACCCCTAAACCCGAAATTCCCCTTGGGCCTAGCTGCTAATCACCCGGTTAAGCCCAATTAAGCTGTTTTTCACCATCTGAAACTTGTTTCAGCCATATCTCCCAAACGGTGAGTCCGTTTGGCTAATGTGACCACTCTACGGAAAGAGAAACCACCATCCGGAGCCAATGGAAGTGGTTTCAGGTCAAAATTCCTTTCCAGTCAAATGTTATGGACAAAACAGTGATAACTAGGGGTAAAATGGTCATTTAAAAATCGGGAAAAATCATGAACATGGGAAATGACCCCAATAGTCGTCCCCCAAAGTTACATGACCATACGACTTCGTATGTGACAGAAATAAATATTCTACGATTCTATGATGCGTAGAATGCGGGTCGTTACACTCTCCCCCCCTTAAGAAATTTCGTCCCCGAAATTCCTTAACCCAAAACATACAAAGGATCCCGCATGCCTAACAGCCACGTACAACAATCAAACATGCAAAACAAGCAAACAAGCCTATCCTAGCATGCGGAAAACTAAATCGAAGTCAAAATCTTACCAGGCAAAGAGTTCTGGGTGTGACTTCCTAATGTTATCCTCTGTCTCCCAAGTACAATCATTCTCGTTCTCGCTCCACTGTACCTTGACTAGCTTCACCGCCTTCCTTCGAAGTTGCTTCATGTCGTGTTCGACAATACGGACCGGCTTGCGGTTCCCAACCGCCTCGGGTTCTACCTCGAAGTCCTCCAACTGATCAGGTGAAATAGTCATATCTGAGTCGTGAACGAACTTCCTTAGTTGGGAAACATGAAATACGTCGTGAACTCCCGCCATCTTCCCCGGTAAGTCAATTCTGTATGCCAAATTCCCGACTAGTTCAAGAACAGGGAATGGGCCAACAAATCTTGGTGCCAACTTGCCTCTCCTGCCAAATCGTATTACGCTCTTTAACGGAGAAATCTTGACAAACACCAAGTCGCCAACGGAGAATTTCAAGTCTCTCCTCCTCTTATCAGTATAGCTCTTCTGCCTATCTTGAGCAGCTTTCATTCGTTGCTGAATGATCTTAATCTTATCCGACGTTTCTCTCACCACATCTGGTCCAAGCACAAACTTCTCGCCAGTCTCTATCCAACATGATGGTGAGTTGCACGGTCTTCCATACAAAGCTTCAAACGGAGCCATACCGATACTGGATTGGTAGATATTATTATATGCAAACTCTACTAGATGCAAATGGTCATCCCATGATCCACCAAAATCCAATATACATGCTCTCAAGAGATCTTCCAAAATACGGTTCACCCTCTCCGTCTGACCGTCGGTCTGAGGATGATATGCGGTACTGAGATGTAACTCTAACCCTAGAGCCTCTTGTAAACTCTTCCAAAACCCACTAGTGAACAACGGGTCTCGGTCGCTCACAATGCCTTTAGGTACTCCATGAAATCTCACTAACCACTTCATATACAACTCTGCTAACTTAGATGCCGTTCTGGTCGATTTGACTGGTATAAACCTTGCGCTTTTAGTCAATCGATCCACAATCACCCAAATGCTATCATGTCCCGATCTAGTCCTTGGTAAACCATCGATGAAATCCATCGAGACTTGCTCCCATTTCCATTCAGGAATTTCCAATGGCTGTAACAATCCACTAGGCTTCTTTTGCTCGGCTTTAACTAGCTGGCAATTCATGCATTTGGATATAAACTTCCCAACGTCTCTTTTCATTCCTTCCCAGTAGTAAGTCTGTTTCATGTCTCTATACATCTTATTACCACCGGGGTGTATAGTCAGCTTTGAGTGATGACATTCTCTAAGCACTTCATCCCTCAATCCATTGACATTGGGTACAACAAGCTTTCCATTCTTTCTAAGCCATCTATCTCGATCAAGCCCATACTTGTTCATCTCCTCATCGATACCCATCTCTAACTTGGAGATGATTTCCAATAGGTTAGGATCGTCCCTCTGACTAGAGCCGATCCGCTCAATCAAAGTGGGTCTGATCGTCAAACTTGCTAACATTTTTGGATCCAATTCGCACTTTGGTCTGAAATCAAACCCCGCGATAAACTCCAGTTGCTTCCATTCAAGGAACATAGCCCCTAAGCTGGCATGTCTTCTACTCAATGCATCAGCCACCGCATTACCCTTTCCTGGTGTATATGCGATGTCAAAATCATAGGAAGCTAAGAAATCTAACCATCTCTGCTGACGGAGATTTAAATCCTTCTGGGAGAATAGATACTTTAACGACTTATGATCTGTAAACAGCTCAAATCTTTCTCCCAAGAGATAGTGTCTCCACATCTTTAACGCGAACACGATCGCTGCCAATTCTAAATCATGGGTAGGGTATCTTCTTTCGTGCGGTTTCAATTGCCGACTTGCATAAGCTACAACCCTACCGCCTTGCATAAATACAACACCCAGTCCGGTACCACAGGCGTCCGTGTATACCGTCATCTCTTCATCCCCCTTAGGAATGACTAACACTGGTGCGCTTGTCAACTTGTCCTTTAGATTTTTAAATGCATTCTCACACCTTTCATCCCAGACAAAAGCTTGATTCTTCTTGGTCAACTGGGTCAATGGTGCTGCTATCTTGGAGAAACCTTGGATAAACTTACGATAATATCCCGCTAATCCCAAGAAACTCCTTACCTCTGTTGCGTTCTTGGGCGTAGGCCAATCTTGTACCGTGGCCACCTTTGCTGGGTCCACGGCAATACCATTCTCTGATACAACATGGCCCAAGAACCTCACTTCCCTCTTCCAGAAGTGACACTTAGAAAACTTTGCTTTCAATTGGTGTTTTCTCAACACCTCCATCACTACTCTTAAACGTTCCTTGTGTTCTTTCTCTGTCCTCGAATAGACCAAAATATCATCAACGAACACAAGGACAAACTTATTCAACTGATCTCTGAATACCCTATTCATAAGATCCACAAAATATGCTGGGGCATTGGTCAGCCCGAATGGCATGACCAACCACTCATAAAACCCAAACGGCGTCCGAAATGCCGTTTTAGCTATACTCTCAGCTTCCACTCTAAGTTGATGAAAACCTGTCGCGAGATCCAACTGAGAAAATACTCTCGCGCCACTCAACTGATCAAACAAATCATCTATCCGCGGTAGAGGATACTTGTTCTTCCTCGTCACTTTATTCAACTCGCGGTAGTCTACACACAAACGAAGGGAGCCATCCGCCTTGGTAGCAAACACAACTGGTGCTCCCTATTCAGAAACACTCCTTCTGATAAATCCCTTCTTCAAAAGATCGCTGACTTGCACCTCGAGCTCTCGCTGCTCCCTTGGTGCCATACGACGAAGTGGCATCACTATAGGCCTGGCATCTTTTACCAAATCAATACGGAACTCAATCTCTCGGTGTGGTGGAAGTCCGGTCACTTCTTCGAAAACATCCGGATACTGGCTAACCACGGGCAAACCTGACAACTCACTATGCGGAATGTCGAGGGAGTTTAGAAAACTAGCCAATACCCCCTTACTGGGTAGACCACCAAACACTATCCTCCGCCCATTATCCGCTCTAGCTGTCACTAAAAAGCCCTCACAGTCTACCACCACCCTGTATCTTCGGAGCCAATCTACTCCCAAAATAATGCCAAACCCAGTAAAGCCCAAAACAAAGCAATCACAAACAAACATGCATCCATGACTCGATAAGACCACATTACGACAAATCATACTAAGGCTAGTCGAACCACCAATCGGGTTCGTCACTACTAAAGGTCTATCGACAATCTCGGGCTCCAATCCCAACCTATCTACCAGGTCACTAGATATGAAAGAACTGGAAGCTCCGGTATCAAACAAAAACTCTAACAGGAACATCATAAACAGAAAGCATACCTTGAATGACGACATTCTTTCCCTTCTCCGCCGCTGTTGGGGCATTCGACGAAGAAGGAATAGCATTAAGAGCGTAGGCTTTCACCATTTGCTTTTCCTTAGGGGGCTGTGGACACTTGTCCTTGTGATGTCCCATTTGGCCACAGTTGAAGCACTTCCTATCCGCTGGCTTGGGCCGACAATTACTAGCATAATGGCCCTTCTTACCACAGCTGAAGCACTCCACATCTTGCTTATTCTTTTTCTTCTGGCCATCCTTAGCTTGGTTCTGCTTTCTCTTATTCTGGGAACCACCCTTGCCTCCACCACTTTCTTGTGGCTTTGGCTCATCTGCGGATGCAACCTCAGTCTTCGGCTTAGGGTAGAGACTTTCTGACCTCAATGCTTTCCCTACAATCGACTCAAACGACTCATCGATGTGGTTAATAAGTCTTTGCCCCAAGTACTGGTCCAAACCGGTTATGAATTTCTCATTCTTTTTCTCGGCGGTATCAATAAGAGATAACCCATATTTTGACAAAGTGTCAAATTCGACAATATACTCGGAGACAACTCTGCCATTCTGCTTGAGCTCCAAGAATTTCTTAAACAGCACTGACTTCTGAGCAGCTGGAATGAACTTCTCGCTAAAGCGAGCTTTAAACTGCTCCCAAGTAATCTGATCTTCGGGAGTGGCTGCCTTTATAGCATTCCACCAATTCATTGCCCGCCCTTGCAGCTGACGGGATGCTAGCTTTCTCTTCATTGCATCCTCGATACCCAAATCTTCAAAGATACGTTCGCAACTATCCAACCAATCCTGAACATCAGTGGCCGACTCCGTTCCGTGAAACGGCTTCCCACCAAGGCTAGTATAATCCATATTCAGCTTGGCGAAGTCGACCCTCGGCGCCTGCACTATTGGACCACCACCATTTCCACCATTGGGAGATGCCCTCTGTACATCTCTAAGCATCTCTCTCATGAGGTCAGTAAACATCGTCCTCATGTCAGCAGCATTCCCATTGTTGGCTCCCCTACCAGCACCTCTAGTATATCGGCTCATCGTCAATCTGAAAAAGGAAACGATTAACGACTCCATAGTGGTGCTAGTGCAGTACGACTTCATCCTTATACTACTAATAGTATATGTATAGCTATTAAAAACCAAAGTAATCACAAATACGCTCTCTCGTATACGTATAATATCTCTCCTTGATAACTTCCCTAGGTTAACTACGCAACCTAGAGCTCTGATACCAAGTGTGACGGCCTGCCCCGCACCAGCCTGCATTTCCTCCGAAAGTGCGCTGTACACATGCCCAACTAGCACGGGACGGTCGTCAGGAGAAAGGAAAGAAGAGAATGAACTAATCAAGGAACCTGTAGAATGTCTCACAGCGCATGGAGTAAAATATAATATTAATAATATACTTGACATAAAACAGGTGAGACAGTGCATAAGCTGATAACTAAAATCAACATCAGAGCAGCGGAAATCCAAATACAGCTTATTACAACTTTCCAAATTTACTGTCTCTAAACAAAAGAAAGCTAAAGTAGAAAATGCACCACTAATGCCCACGCTGTGATCTTCAAAAACACAGGGAGAATACTATATATATATATTACGTGGAAGCCTCCTGCTCGTCTCCGGATCATCAACCCGTACATCTCCAGCTAACCTGTCTCTAGTCTGCTCGTGTGAGCACCCAGAGTAATAAGAGGAGACATAAAACTCTGGGTCAGACATAAAGCCTGGTATGAGCGATAAGCATCTAAACAGAATAATAACAGGTATACTAAACCATACCTGAACCTGGACCTGCAACCAAAGAGTTAGTACCACATACCGTACAATGCTCTAAGGTGCCATAATAGATAGTGTAAGAATACGGGGGTGGGGTTTGTATGTCAATCAATCAAGCATAGCAACCATCCTCACGTCTCTCACTCAGTGCGTAAAGTATACGATATCTACCACTTTGGAACACTAGAAAAACTGAGGTAACAATGAATCCCGACTTGTAGAAACCCTGCTGTGACCAAGCCAAACACTTAGAGTCATGACCAAACATTTCAATGACTCGCTTCATTGGTCGTAGCCCTCGGTTCTACCGATGCCATAATGGCCCTGAATCCACCTTCGTACCTCCTACCATAGTGGTCCAAAGCTATAGACGTCGATAACCCCTTGGCACGCGTCCCGCAGCAAAACCCAACCATGAAGCGAACTCGTTGATTCCCATCTGAATCTTGAGCTCTAACTTCTCATTTGGGCTTCCTTTGCATCTCGGGTTTCTGTCATCACCCTCCGGATCGGTCTTCATTCTGTTCGTAACTTCCTGGTTCGGTTCGCAGTCACCAGCTCGTAGCCATCAACCTCGGATCGGTTCGGAACATCCTTCACGCTCGGGTCGGATCATGTCGCACCATATGGATCGCACCTCGTCAGCTCGTGGCGCCTTGTCGGGTCGGTTCGGGCTTATCAGTTTGTGGCAATCCACTGGTTCGGGTCGAGCTACCCATCTGGATCGTGGCGCCTCATCAGCTCGTGGCGCTTCCTCTCCAAGTTGGATCGTGGTCTTCCCTTCGTGACTCCGAGCTCTGGCACGTGGCGCGGTTCGAGCAGGCGGGTCGGTTCGTGGGCATGGGGGCGATCCGATCCGGATAAATTCCTGCACTTCGTTCCAGCGACAGTTTCTCGCCATTCGACGGCATTTTTGACCAAACTAACACTTCTAAGCAATCACAAAACACACCATAGAGTCATAGCAACTTGTAATAGCAACCACAACAGCAAACAATCACTCAAATGAATCAAAATGGATCAAAAGTGGCCAAAGCTCCTTATTTTCCCTTAAGCATGTTTAAGTAAAACTGATCATAGGGTTAACAAAACTTAATCAAACCGAACCGAATTTCAACCAGAGGCATAAAATATTATTTTCGAATTTCTAAACATTTTTCCAGAATTTTATTAGTGTATAAATTCGCTAATCTTCTCTAATTACCCTTAATTACCGTAATTAGTGCAAAAACTATGCAAATCACTCACCTTTGCCACAATAAAACTTCCAAATCTGAAGTGAACCTCTGATTTGCACGAATTCCAATATATAACAGCAGCTCTACCTCGGTCCTTGTGCTAACCCTCCTTGATTTGATGCCTCTATGCCTTAATCCTTGATTAGGAAGTGATTTTGGGTGTTTTAGAGAGATTTAGAGAGTGGAGGCCATGGCTAGGTTAAGAGGAATGAAAGTGGCGGCTGGAAAATGTCTAAAGAAATGTTTTCTAACCCTAATCAGCACCTATATACCCCTAAACCCGAAATTCCCCTTGGGCCTAGCTGCTAATCACCCGGTTAAGCCCAATTAAGCTGTTTTTCACCATCTGAAACTTGTTTCAGCCATATCTCCCAAACGGTGAGTCAGTTTGGATAATGTGACCACTCTACGGAAAGAGAAACCATCATCCGAAGCCAATGGAAGTGGTTTCAGGTCAAAATTCCTTTCCAGTCAAAAGTTATGGCCAAAACAGTGATAACTAAGGGTAAAATGGTCATTTAAAAATCGGGAAAAATCATGAACATGGGAAATGACCCCAATAGTCGTCCCCCAAAGTTACATGACCATACGACTTCGTATGTGACAGAAATAAATATTCTACGATTCTATGATGCGTAGAATGCGGGTCGTTACATTTCAATTCTTTTCAATTTAATTCGAATTTCAATTTATTTCAATTTAATTCGACTTTCAATTCATTCCATTTTAATTCGAATTTCAATTTAATTCGAATTTTCAAATCTATTCAATTTAATTCGAATTTCAAATCTATTCAATTTAATTCGAATTTCGAAATCACTTTCAATATTCATTGAAAAATGAATAAAATCGATATAAATATCGTTCACGTCAAAATGGCGCAAATCTGAACAACACGGCTTCATATATTTCTATTTTCAAATATTCTATTTCAAATATTTCTATTTCAAATATTTCTTTTTCAGATATGTCTTTTCAAATATTCTATTTCAAATATTTCTATTTCAAATATTTCTTTTCAAATATTCTATTTCAAATATTTCTATTTCAAAACTGGAATAAGGCCCAATCAATTACCATAGATTTTATTTCTATGGGTTTCCATACAACGCATGTATATATCAACAATGACAAATAATCAACCATCATCCAAAGTGCATTCTACACGATATAAGCATCAAATATAAATATTTAACGCTTATAACAGTCTGTCAATCAATCGATCGACATACAACTAATTATTGGGATTAGTGTATGTCATATATCATCCCAATACCCGTGTGGGGTTTCAAACAATCAAACACAGATTTTATTGGCGCAGTTGGGCGATGTGTAAAATTTATCGTCCCAATCAATATCAGTCAAATGTGTGTATATAAACAAATCGTCCGATTTTTTTATATTTATTTCATTTTAAATACACGTTAAAAATTATATTTCAACTATAAATTATTTTAACTATATAAATATTTTATTTCATTTCACATCACATCACATCACACAATCAACTACACATCAAAATCAAACAAACAAGCATACAAGCCGTCCATGGTCTGTGGACGATGGGTGTCGGGTGCTACTAAACACCGTCTGCATCCTAGTATATATTTTAAACTAGAAATAAATTAAAAGTGAGGAGTTCTCACCTTGGGTTCCCACTCCTCCATTCTTTATTTCTGTATATCAGAACAATCGGAGTTTGTCAGACTTTCCAACGCAGTCTTCTCAACGTTGTTCATATTAAAAATCACATTTTTAATATGATGTTTATATATTTAAAAATCGGTATCTTCATATGCTACTTCGTATGTATATAAATCAGAATTTTTATAGCGCCATCATATATATAAAGATCGAATTTTTATCTTCACTTCATATACATAAAAATCAAATTTTTATCTTCACTTCATATATATAAAAATCGAATTTTTTATCTTCACTTCATATATATAAAAATCGAATTTTTATCTTCACTTCATATATATAAAAATCGAATTTTTATTTCGCTACTCGTATAAAATTTATATTTTTACTTTCTATATAAAAATTATATTTTTATAACTCTACTTCCTAGACCAAAAATCTTATTTTTATCGCCACTTCATACATAAGAATCTTATTTTTATATAGCTACCCTTATAATAAAAATCATATTTTTATTCTTTACATACAATAAAAATTATATTTTTATTACCTCCATACAAAAAAAACTATATTTTTATTTATAAAAATTCTTTCTTTAAATAAAAAATCAAACTTTCTTGTATAAAATTCAAACTTTCTTTAATAAAAGTCAAACTTTCTTTAATAAAAATCTGATTTAATATAAGTAAATAAATATAAGTCCGATTTTATATAAAATAACAAGTTTTAAAAACTCATAGTTGATTTCAGAGGAGGGAGAGGAGCGCATGGGGGTCGTGGGTGGAGGCGTGGGCTGCAGGTGGTGGCTGTGCTCCTTTGGTCGACGGTGGAGCTGACATAGCGGCGCTGGCGGGTTCTTAGGAGTCTAGGGCTTCGGTTTGGGGGCCTGGGGGGTACATGTTTTGGGTTTAGCTGAGGGGGAGGGCGGAGAGAGGGGGTCTGGTCCGGCGAGGCGGCGCCGTAGGGAGGCGGAGGTGGCGCTCGACGACGCTGCGGCGGCGGAGTAGTTAGTTTTTTTTCTTTTGTTCGATCTGAGAAATCGACGGGCTGGGAGGGAGTAAAGTGAGGGGGGGTTGACCAAAGGGAATTATATATATTATTTTTATTTTATTTTATTTTTAAATTCACAAAGTTCCCCTTTTAATCCGAACCCTAAATCGGACCCAACGACTGTTGCCCCTAGGGTAATACCCCCATTCCGAACACAATGGGATATTTTTCGCAAACCAATTCGATCGTTACGATCAGTTTTCGCTAAATTTAAAATATAAATCCTTATATTTTAAATTCAAACGCACATTTCAATTTACCGGGCCACATACGAACTCTAAAAATTACCGAAAAATTATTTCTAGCTTCGTATTGACGATACGGTCCTAACAAAACTAATTTTGCCAAATTCTGATACCGTTTGAAAAATGGCCATTTTCTGGTCGGTCGAAATTGAGTGAAACTGTTAAAACACGTTTAACTTCGCCACGCCCACATATTGACTTCAAAAATTATGAATTTTGAAATCTAGCAATAATTTGACATCCCAGATCCAACAAAAGTGGTTTTGTCGAAAACCGGGTTCATTTGCAAAATTTCCATTTTTAATGGCCAGAATTCCATAGCGATTATTCTGAATTTTCAACTAGACATATCTTTTGATTCCCGCTATGAAATTTTGATTTTTCGGATTTGTTGGAAAGATACTAACAAATGGATTCAAATATTTTTGGTTTTACTAAAATCCGGTTTATTTTACACCCGGTACATTCATTTGAATTTTGAAATTGAATTTTCGAACTACCGCGCCATTTCAGGCTCATCATATAATTAAAATAAAATATTTATATTCTAACGACGATTCAAATAAATTTATACGTTCAAATTCTATTCAAAATAAATTTCTCGTCGCTATTCTTTAAAATAATTCATTTTAAATATTCAAAATTCACTAAAATTGCCCAAATAAAAATTTTAAATTGGCCCAGATTTCTGGGTTATTACAGTTAACTCACCGACTATCGAAGTTTTTGACCATTTTAACGTTGTTAATATGGAGAGGCCGGTTGGATTATTATCCGAAGAACCACTCCGTATTTGCATAAGCGTTGCGAATCATATACGCCAAAGATAATTGAAGACGGAGTAAAGTGCAAGGGCTGTTGTATAAATCTTAGGTAAAGATTGCCTAAGATGGATGTACGGAATAGTGCCTTCGGTTTGTCCAGTCCCAGGACGACCTGTATGGAAGAATGTATAACAGAGTATATCTAATAGATCGCGTAAGTTGATCTCTTCAAACGTATTCACGTTTGGTGGTGGAGGAATTCATTTCTCTTAGCTGTATACCCGTGTTATTTTTTGGGAAATCAATTTGTGATTTGGCGACTATGACAATGTGACATTCAAAGTGAATAATTGTGTGATCTGCCAGAGATAAGCATGGCCTCTAGCCTCACAACTGGGAAATGACAAAAATCGGGTAGGCAGCATGGCTATGTAGGTCGCACCTATTAGGGTGTATAATCACCTGATCTAGAGTTTCATTTACTTCTAAAAATCTATTATCGATGTTGTCCCATTTGGGAAATGGTTGCTGATTCCAACCGTTGGTGATATACATTCGATACACTCAAACGAAATGAGTGGTCGGTCATGTGTGGCCGGGTTCCAAGATGTTCTTGTTGAACCCAGTGTATTGCCCTCTAGAGGTACACTAGCGAAAGGTGGTTCCATACCTTGTCATAGTTGGAAATCCATTACCCAATATGTGCTTGCGGTTTTAATTGTATACTATATATGTAGAACATGAGATGAAAGCATTTCTGCTAGATGATTATTATATTATGGTTGATAGACACTATTATAATATCAATGAGTTTTGATATAAAGTTTATTTTGGATTCTCATAAGGGAAAAACCCATTCCGTTATACGGCATGGTCTTATGAGATATCGTTTAATGGCTCAAACTGTTTTAAACTGTTTTACTCAAACCATTCCCATGACTGACCCGGAGTTTATTTTGTTTTATTTTCCCTAAACTCTTGGGTGCCCAATTTTATACGGGCAGTCAAGTAGTCGGGATTTACAGATACTTGAAGAGCTGGAGCAGGAGGCTTCAGGATCATATATGTGACGGCCCGTCCCGCACCAGCCTGCATTTCCTTCGAAAGTGCGCTGTACACATGCCCAGCTAGCACAGAACGGTCGTTAGAAGAAAAGAAAGAAGAGAATGAACTAATCAAGAAACCTGTAGAATGTCTCACAGCGCATGGAATAAAATATAATAATAACATACTTGACACAAAACAGGCGAGACAGTGCATAAGCTGATAACTAAAATCAACATCAATCATCAAAGCAGCGGAAATCCAAATACAGCTTATTACAATTTTCCAAATTTACTGTCTCTAAACAAAAGAAAGCTGAAGTAGAAGATACACCAACAATGCCCAAGCAGTGATCTTCAACAACACAGGGAGGATACTATATATGTATATTACGTGGAAGCCTCCTGCTCGTCTCCGGATCATCTACCCGTGCATCACCAGCTAACCTGTCTCTAGTCTGCTCGTGTGAGCACCCAGAGTAATAAGAAGAGACATAAAACTCTGGGTCAGACATAAAGCCTGGTATGAGCGATAATTATCTAAACAGAGAAATAACAGGTATACTAAACCATACCTGAACCTGGACCTGCAACCAAAGAGTTAGTACCACATACCGTACAATACTCCAAGGTGCCATAATGAATAGTGTAAAGAATACGGGGGTGGGGTGTGTATGTCATAATGATAGCAAACAAACCATCCATAGCAACCATCCTCACATCTCTCACTCAGTGCGTAAAGCATACGATATCTACCACTTTGGAACACTAGACAAACTGAGGCAACGACGAATCCCGACTTGTAGAAACCCTGCTGTGACCAAGCCAAACACTTGGAGTCATGACCAAACATTTCAATGACCCACTTCATTGGTCGTAGCCCTTGGTTCTACCGATGCCATAATGGCCCTGAATCCGCCTTCGTACCTCCTACCATAGTGGTCCTAAGCTATAGACATCGATAACCCCTTAACACACGTCCCGCAGCAAAGCCCAACCATGAAGCGAACTCGTTGATTCCCTTCTGAATCTTGAGCTCTAACTTCTCATTTGGACTTCCTTTGCATCTCGGGTTTGGTTGAATTGGAGTGGGTCTTCAGAAAAGTTGTCGTACAGTAACAGTCATAGAACTCGGTTCGGTTCGGTAGCGTCGGTTCGGGTCAGTCCTCCATCCTTGCCATCTTCCCTTTGGTTCGGGTCGGTTGCTTCACTCCGGGTCGGGTCGGGATCCTCCTCCTCCGGGTCGGGTCGGGGTGCTGTCCTCCTCCAGCTCATGCTCCTTTTCCAATCAGCTCCCTCGTTCCTATCTAATCCGATCCGATCCGATCACCTCGCCTTACTCTAGTCTTAGCCTTCATCTTGAGCCGATCCGATTTGGCTTCTATTACCCTTCCGATCCGATCCCCTTGTCCACTCCAACCCTAAGGAAATGGCCTTCCTTCTTGCCACGTCTTCTATGTGCTAAACTCCGGTTCGGGTTGGATTTCCTTGCCCAGTTCACATGTCCGATCCGAGCCCCCCCCCCATCCGATCCGAAGCTCTGCACAGCTTTCTGCAACTTTTTCCAGCAACTTGTTTACGCCATTCGACGACGTTTTTGACAAATCTAACTATTCTAATCAATTATAATTCATGTCAAACTGTCATAGCAACATATAACATCAATTGCAAACACCATAACAACAATTCAAATGAACCAAAATGGATCAAAAGTGGTTAAAACCTCACATTTTCCTATAATCATGTTTAAGCATACGATTAGCAAAACACATCGAAATTAACCCAAATTTCTAACAGAGCCTTAAAACATTATTTTAGAATTTTAAGAATTTTTCCAGAATTTATTTACGTATAAATTCGCTAATCTTCACTAATTACCCTTAATCACCGAAATTAGTGCAAAAACTATGCAAATCACTCACCTTGGCCACCAATGAAATTCTCAGAACTGAAACTCCTCTGATTTGGGGCGAATACTGATGTCTAACAGCAGCTCTAATCTTGTTTTGGTGCTTTTTCTCCTTAATTTGGTGTTGCTAAGCCTAATCTTCAATTAGAGAGTGATTTGGGGTGTTTTAGATGTAGGAAGCCATTACTAAGGTCTCAAGGAGGTTTGTGGCGGCTCAAAACTGAAATGAAAGTGATAACCTAACCCTAATCAGTCCTCCTATACCTCTAAACCCGAAATTCCCTTTGGGCTAAGCTGTTAATCACCCGGTTAAGCCCAATTAAGCTGTCTTTCACTATCTGAAACTTGTTTCAGCCATATCTTCCAAACGGTGAGTCCGTTTGGCTAATGTGACCACTCTACGGAAAGAGAAACCACCATTCGAAGCCGATGGAAGTGGTTTGAGGTCAAAATTCCTTTCCAATCAAAAGTTATGGCCAAAACAGTGATAACTAGGGGTAAAATGGTCATTTAAAAATCGGGAAAAATCATGAACATGGGAAATGACCACAATAGTCATCTCCTAAAGTTACATGACCATACGACTTCGTATGTGAAAGAAATAAATATTCTACGATCCTACGATGCGTAGAATGCGGGTCGTTACATTCTCCCCCCCTTTAAGAAATTTCGTCCACGAAATTCCTTAACCCTAAACATACAAGGGATCCCGCATGCCTAAAAACCATATACAACAATCAAATATGCAAAACAAGCAAACAAGTCTATCCTAGCATGCGGAAAACTAAATCGCTAATAAAATCTTACCAGACAAAGAGTTCTGGATACTTCTTCCTTATGTCCTCTTCTGTTTCCCAAGTACAATCATTCTCGTCTTCGCTTCACTGTACCTTGACTAGCTTCACCGACTTCCTTCGAAGTTGCTTCATGTCGTGCGCGACAATACGGGCCGGCTTGCGGTTTCCAACCGCCTCGGGTTCTACTCCGAAGTCTTCCAACTGATCAGGTGAGATAGTCATATCTGAGTCGTGAACGAACTTCCTTAGTTGGGAAACATGAAATACGTTGTGAACTCCCGCCATCTTCCCTGGTAAGTCAATTCTGTATGCCAAATTCCCGACTAGTCCAAGAATAGGGAATGGGCCAACAAATCTTGGTGCCAGCTTGCCTCTCCTGCCAAATCGTATTACGCTCTTCAACGGAGAAATCTTGACAAACACCAAGTCGCCAACGGAGAATTTTAAGTCTCTTCTCCTTTTATCGGCATAACTCTTCTGCCTATCTTGGGCAGCCTTCATTCGTTGTTGTATGGTCTTGATTTTATCTGAAGTTTCCCTCACCACATCTGGTCCAAGCATAAACTTCTCGCCAGTCTCTATCCAACATGATGGTGAGTTGCACGGTCTTCCATACAAAGCTTCAAATGGAGCCATACCGATACTGGATTGGTAACTATTATTATATGCAAACTCTACTAGATGCAAATGGTCATCCCATGATCCACCAAAATCCAATATACATGCTCTCAAGAGATCTTCCAAAATACGGTTCACCCTCTCCGTCTGACCGTCGGTCTGAGGATGATATGCGGTACTGAGATGTAACTCTGACCCTAGAGCCTCTTGCAAGCTCTTCCAAAACCCACTAGTGAACAACGGGTCTCGGTCACTCACAATGCTTTTAGGTACTCCATGAAATCTCACTACCCACTTCATATATAATTCCGCTAACTTAGCTGCCGTTCTAGTCGATTTGACTGGTATAAACCTTGCACTTTTAGTCAGTCGATCTACAATTACCCAAATGCTGTCATATCCCGATCTAGTCCTTGGTAACCCATCGATGAAATCCATCGAGACTTGCTCCCATTTCCATTCGGGAATTTCTAAGGGCTGTAACAACCCACTAGGCTTCTTTTGCTCGGCCTTAACTAGCTGGCAATTCATGCACTTGGATATAAACTTCCCAACATCTCTTTTCATCCCTTCCCAGTAGTAGGTCTGCTTCATATCTCGATACATCTTATTACCACCGGGGTGTATAGTCAGCTTTGAGTGATGACATTCTCTAAGCACTTCATCTCTCAATCCATTGACATTGGGTACAACAAGCTTTCCATTCTTCCTAAGCCACCTATCTCGATCAAGCCCATACTTGTTCATCTCCTCATTGATACCCATTTCTAACTTGGAGATGATTTCCAATAGGTTAGGATCGTCCCTCTGACTAGAGCCGATCCGCTCAATCAAAGTGGGTCTGATCGTCAAACTTGCTAACATTTCTGGATCCAATTCGCACTTTGGTCTGAAATCAAACCCCGAGATAAACTCCAGTTGCTTCCATTCAAGGAACATGGCCCCTAAGCTGGCATGTCTTCTACTCAATGCATCAGCCACCGCATTGCCCTTTCCAGGTGTATATGCGATGTCAAAATCATAGGAAGCTAAGAACTCTAACCATCTCTGCTGACGGAGATTTAAATCCTTCTGGGAGAATAGATACTTTAACGACTTATGATCTGTAAACAACTCAAATCTTTCTCCCAAGAGATAGTGCCTCCACATCTTTAACGCGAACACGATTGCTGCCAATTCTAAATCATGGGTAGGGTATCTCCTCTCGTGCGGTTTCAGCTGCCGACTTGCGTAAGCTACAACCCTACCACCTTGCATCAATACAGCACCCAGTCCGGTACCACAGGCATCCGTGTATACCGTCATCTCTTCATCCCCCTTAGGAATGACTAACACTGGTGCGCTTGTCAACTTGTCCTTTAGACTTTTGAATGCATTCTCGCACCTTTCATCCCAGATAAAAGCTTGATTCTTCTTGGTCAACTGGGTCAATGGTGCTGCTAACTTGGAGAAACTTTGGATAAACTTACGATAATATCCCGCTAACCCCAAGAAACTCCTTACATCTGTTGCATTCTTGGGCGTAGGCCAATCCTGTACCGTAGCCACCTTCGCCGGGTCCACGGCAATACCATTCTCTGATACAACATGGCCCAAGAACCTCACTTCCCTCTTCCAGAAGTGACACTTAGAAAACTTTGCTTTCAATTGGTGTTTTCTCAACACCTCCATCGCTACTCTTAAATGTTCCTTGTGTTCTTCCTCTGTCCTCGAATAGACCAAAATATCATCGACGAACACAAGGACAAACTTATTCAACTGATCTCTGAATACCCTATTCATAAGATCCACAAAATATGCTGGGGCATTGGTCAGCCCGAATGGCATGACCAACCACTCATAAAACCCAGACGGCGTCCGAAATGCCGTTTTAGCTATACTCTCAGCTTCCACTCTAAGCTGATGAAAACCTGTCGCGAGATCCAACTGAGAAAATACCCTCGCGCCACTCAACTGATCAAACAAATCATCTATCCGCGGTAGAGGATACTTATTCTTCCTCGTCACTTTATTCAACTCGCGGTAGTCTACACACAACCGAAGGGAACCATCCGTCTTGGTAGCAAACACAACTGGTGCTCCCCATTCAGAAACACTCCTTCTGATAAATCCCTTCTTCAAAAGATCGCTGACTTGCACCTCGAGCTCTCGCTGCTCTCTTGGTGCCATACGACGAAGTGGCATCACTATAGGTCTGGCATCTTTTACCAAATCAATACGAAACTCAATCTCTCGGTGTGGTGGAAGTCCAGTCACTTCTTCGAAAACATCCGGATACTGGCCAACCACGGGCAAACCTGACAACTCACTATGCGGAATGTCGAGAGAGTTTAGAAAACTAGCCAATACCCCCTTACTGGGTAGACCACCAAACACTATCCTCCGCCCATCATCCGCTCTAGCTGTCACCAACAAGCCCTCACAGTCTAACACCACCCCGTATCTTTGGAGCCAATCTACTCCCAAAATAATGCCAAACCCAGTAAAGCCCAAAACAAAGCAATCACAAACAAACATGCATCCATGACTCGATAGGACCACATTACGACAAATCATGCTAAGGCTAGTCGAACCACCAATCGGGTTCGTCACTACTAAAGGTCTATCGACAATCTCGGGTTCCAATCCCAACCTATCTACCAGGTCACTAGATATGAAAGAACTGGAAGCTCCGGTATCAAACAAAACTCTAACAGGAACATCATAAACAGAAAGCATACCTTGAATGACGACATTCTTTCCCTTCTCCGCCGTAGTTGGGGCATTCGACGAAGAAGGAATAGCATTAAGAGCGTATGCTTTCACCATCTGCTTTTCTTTAGGGGGCTGTGGACACTTGTCCTTGTGATGTCCCAATTGGCCACAATTGAAGCACTTCCTATCCGCTGGCTTGGCCCGACAATTACTAGCATAATGGCCCTTCTTACCACAGCTGAAGCACTCCACATCTTGCTTATTCTTTTTCTTCTGGCCATCCTTAGCCTGATTCTGCTTTCTCTTATTCTGGGAACCACCTTTGCCTCCACCACTAGCTTGTGGCTTTGGCTCATCTGCGGATGCAACCTCAGTCTTCGGCTTAGGGTAGAGACTTTCTGACCTTAACGCTTTCCCCACAATCGATTCAAACGTCTCATCGATGTGGTTAATAAGTTTTTCCCCCAAGTACTGATCCAAACCAGTTATGAATTTCTCATTCTTTTTCTCGGCAGTATCAATAAGAGATAACCCAAATTTTGACAAAGTGTCAAATTCAGCAATATACTCCGAGACAGCCCTGCCATTCTGCTTGAGCTCCAAGAATTTCTTAAATAGCATTGACTTCTGAGCAGCTGGAATGAACTTCTCACTAAAGCGAGCCTTAAACTGCTCCCAAGTAATCTGGTCTTCGGGAGTAGCTGCCTTTATAGCATTCCACCAATTCATTGCCCGCCCTTGCAGCTGACGGGACGCTAGCTTTCTCTTCATCGCATCCTCGATACCCAAATCCTCGAAGATACGTTCGCAACTATCCACCCAATCTTGAACATCCGTAGCCGACTCCGTTCCGTGGAACGGCTTCCCACCAAGGCTAGTATAATCCTTATTCAGCTTGGCGAAGTCGACTCTTGGCGCCTGCACTATTGGACCACCACCATTTCCAGCATTGGGAGCTGCCCTCTGTACATCCCTAAGCATCTCTCTCATGAGGTCAGTAAACATTGTCCTCATGTTAGCAGCATCCCCATTATTGGCTCCCCTACCGGCACCTCTAGTATATCGGCTCATCGTCAATCTGAAAAAGGAAATGATTAACGACTCCATAGTGGTGCTAGTGCAGTACGACTTCATCCTTATACTACTAATAGTATATATATATATAGCTTTTTAAAAACCAAAGTAATCACAAATACGCTCTCTCGTATACGTATATTATCTCTCCCTGACAACTTCCCTAGGTTAACTACGCTACCTAGAGCTCTGATACCAAGTGTGACGGCCCGTCCCGCACCAGCCTGCATTTCCTTCGAAAGTGCGCTGTACACATGCCCAGCTAGCACAGAACGGTCGTCAGAAGAAAAGAAAGAAGAGAATGAACTAATCAAGAAACCTGTAGAATGTCTCACAGCGCATGGAATAAAATATAATAATAACATACTTGACACAAAACAGGCGAGACAGTGCATAAGCTGATAACTAAAATCAACATCAATCATCAAAGCAGCGGAAATCCAAATACAGCTTATTACAATTTTCCAAATTTACTGTCTCTAAACAAAAGAAAGCTGAAGTAGAAGATACACCAACAATGCCCAAGCAGTGATCTTCAACAACACAGGGAGGATACTATATATGTATATTACGTGGAAGCCTCCTGCTCGTCTCCGGATCATCTACCCGTGCATCACCAGCTAACCTGTCTCTAGTCTGCTCGTGTGAGCACCCAGAGTAATAAGAAGAGACATAAAACTCTGGGTCAGACATAAAGCCTGGTATGAGCGATAATTATCTAAACAGAGAAATAACAGGTATACTAAACCATACCTGAACCTGGACCTGCAACCAAAGAGTTAGTACCACATACCGTACAATACTCCAAGGTGCCATAATGAATAGTGTAAAGAATACGGGGGTGGGGTGTGTATGTCATAATGATAGCAAACAAACCATCCATAGCAACCATCCTCACATCTCTCACTCAGTGCGTAAAGCATACGATATCTACCACTTTGGAACACTAGACAAACTGAGGCAACGACGAATCCCGACTTGTAGAAACCCTGCTGTGACCAAGCCAAACACTTGGAGTCATGACCAAACATTTCAATGACCCACTTCATTGGTCGTAGCCCTTGGTTCTACCGATGCCATAATGGCCCTGAATCCGCCTTCGTACCTCCTACCATAGTGGTCCTAAGCTATAGACGTCGATAACCCCTTAACACACGTCCCGCAGCAAAGCCCAACCATGAAGCGAACTCGTTGATTCCCTTCTGAATCTTGAGCTCTAACTTCTCATTTGGACTTCCTTTGCATCTCGGGTTTGGTTGAATTGGAGTGGGTCTTCAGAAAAGTTGTCGTACAGTAACAGTCATAGAACTCGGTTCGGTTCGGTAGCGTCGGTTCGGGTCGGTCCTCCATCCTTGCCATCTTCCCTTTGGTTCGGGTCGGTTGCTTCACTCCGGGTCGGGTCGGGATCCTCCTCCTCCGGGTCGGGTCGGGGTGCTGTCCTCCTCCAGCTCATGCTCCTTTTCCAATCAGCTCCCTCGTTCCTATCTAATCCGATCCGATCCGATCACCTCGCCTTACTCTAGTCTTAGCCTTCATCTTGAGCCGATCCGATTTGGCTTCTATTACCCTTCCGATCCGATCCCCTTGTCCACTCCAACCCTAAGGAAATGGCCTTCCTTCTTGCCACGTCTTCTATGTGCTAAACTCCGGTTCGGGTTGGATTTCCTTGCCCAGTTCACATGTCCGATCCGAGCCCCCCCCCCCCCCCCCCCCATCCGATCCGAAGCTCTGCACAGCTTTCTGCAACTTTTTCCAGCAACTTGTTTACGCCATTCGACGACGTTTTTGACAAATCTAACTATTCTAATCAATTATAATTCATGTCAAACTGTCATAGCAACATATAACATCAATTGCAAACACCATAACAACAATTCAAATGAACCAAAATGGATCAAAAGTGGTTAAAACCTCACATTTTCCTATAATCCATCTTAATCATGTTTAAGCATACGATTAGCAAAACACATCGAAATTAACCCAAATTTCTAACAGAGCCTTAAAACATTATTTTAGAATTTTAAGAATTTTTCCAGAATTTATTTACGTATAAATTCGCTAATCTTCACTAATTACCCTTAATCACCGAAATTAGTGCAAAAACTATGCAAATCACTCACCTTGGCCACCAATGAAATTCTCAGAACTGAAACTCCTCTGATTTGGGGCGAATACTGATGTCTAACAGCAGCTCTAATCTTGCTTTGGTGCTTTTTCTCCTTAATTTGGTGTTGCTAAGCCTAATCTTCAATTAGAGAGTGATTTGGGGTGTTTTAGATGTAGGAAGCCATTACTAAGGTCTCAAGGAGGTTTGTGGCGGCTCAAAACTGAAATGAAAGTGATAACCTAACCCTAATCAGTCCTCCTATACCTCTAAACCCGAAATTCCCTTTGGGCTTAGCTGTTAATCACCCGGTTAAGCCCAATTAAGCTGTCTTTCACTATCTGAAACTTGTTTCAGCCATATCTTCCAAACGGTGAGTCCGTTTGGCTAATGTGACCACTCTACGGAAAGAGAAACCACCATTCGAAGCCGATGGAAGTGGTTTGAGGTCAAAATTCCTTTCCAATCAAAAGTTATGGCCAAAACAGTGATAACTAGGGGTAAAATGGTCATTTAAAAATCGGGAAAAATCATGAACATGGGAAATGACCACAATAGTCATCTCCCAAAGTTACATGACCATACGACTTCGTATGTGAAAGAAATAAATATTCTACGATCCTACGATGCGTAGAATGCGGGTCGTTACAATATAGCTATTGTTTATTTCCGCTATGTTGTAAGTGTTGTACTTTGGAAATGAGATGTATATTCAAGTACAGATTTATATTTCAAACTTATGATATACAGTATATGTTATTCGTTCCGCTGTGAGGTTCGTGTTACTCTAATGGTTTGTTGTTCTTCTTCTATTCTAAGTTTCTATCTTATCTATTCTCACCCTTGATTTTCTTTCTATTAGTTTTCTGGTTTCCAGTACAATTAGGGTTGGACTTGTATTATTTGGTCAGCTCAAATTGGATCCGAATTTCGGGACACTACAAGAGAGCTCTTTAACAACCCGGAAAATCAGAACTAATTTAAAATTTTTATTTCGACAATTTTAATGAATTTTGGATATTTAAAATGATTTATTTTAAATAATAACGATTAGAAGTTTATTTTGAATAGAATTAGAACGTAAAAATTTATTTAAATCGAAATTAGTATAAATATTAATTTTAATTATAAAAGGAATTGGAAATGGCGCGGTAGTTTGAAAAATCGATTTCAAATTTCAAATGAATGTATCGGATTCAAAATAAACCGGATTTTAGCGAAACCAAAAATATTAGAATCTATATGAAAATATCTTTCCAACGAATCTGAAAAATCAAAATTTCATAACGGGAATAGAAAATTATGCCCAATTGAAAATTCAGAATAGTCGCTTTGGACAATATAGCCCTTAAAAATGTAAATTTTGCAAACGGCCTCCGTTTTCGACGAAACCACTATTGTTGGATTCGGGATGTCAAGTTATTGCTAGATTCCAAAACTCATAATTTTTGGGATTAATATGTGAGTGTGGCAAAGGAAAACGTGTTTTGATAGTTTCAGTCTACTTGGATTGACTAGAAAATGGCCATTTTCCAAACAGTCTCCAAATTCGATAAAATTAGTTTTGTTAGGACTGTATCATCGAAATATGGCCAGATTTATTTTTCTGGAATTTTTAGAGTCCATATGTGACCCCAGTAAATTGAAATGTACGTTTAAAATTCAATATAAGGATTTAAATGTTAATTTAAAAGAAAACTGATCGTAACAGTCGAATCAGCTTGCGGGACATAGCCCACTGAGTTCGGAATGGGGGTAAATAGCTAGGAGCGACAGTTATTGGATCTCGTTTGGAGTTCGAATAAAAAGTCAACTTTTTGTTAAAAATTAAATTAAATTAGTTAATTATATGAATCCCTAACCCCCTTTGCCTCCCCTCCCTTCCACGATCAGTTCAGATCTAAAAAATTTAAAATAAAAAAGAAAAGGGAAGGAACGACGATCACCGATGACCGTCGCCCCTCCCAAGAAGACCACCTGCGCCCCGACCGCCGCCACCCTCGGCCGTTCCCCCCTTTGATTCCCCCTCTGCCTCTCTCTCCTACCCCGTTCTTTTATGAGGTCGCGAGACAGGGACCTCGCAAAACCCTCCCGATGATACCCCTTCCCTTGCTCGAGAATCGCACCCTCCCCAACACCCAACCCGAAGCCCTAGCCACCGAATCTGCCCCCTGATGATCTCCGGTGCAACCTGGAGCCTATCCTCGCGCAAGCAACAAGTCTTCTCCCGCCCCTTCGAATCTAAAAACCTTAAAATGGTGAGTTTTTCTATTTTCTATTTCTTCGATAAAAACTGAGATTTTTATTCATATAAAGGTGTGATTTTAATTAGATAAAAATCTGATTTTCAGAAAGAAAGGCGAGATTTTTATATAGAGAAAGGCGAGATTTTTATATGGAGAAAAGGCGAGATTTTTATATAGAGAAAGGTGAGATTTTTATGTAGAGAAAGGCGAGATTTTTATATAGAGAAAGATGTGATTTTTAGCGAAATAAAAATATGATTTTTATTGTTCGAGTGGTTAAATAAAAATGTGATCTTATACATATATATATATATATATATATATATATATATATAGTGATATAAAAATATAACTTTTATATGGAAAGTAGCATTGAGAAAATATAATTTTTATAATGCAAACATCGATATAAAAATGTGGACTTTATTTTTATCATGAAGTAGCGAGAATAAAGATTCGATTTTTACACGAGTAGCAGATTAAAAATAGAATTTTTATATAATAGAGAATATAAAAATATGATTTTTATTTATATAGCAAAATAAAAATCTGATTTTTATTATATATATAGTGAAATAAAAACGTGATTTTTATAGCGTTGAAAAAAAAAAATTGATTTTTAATGTGAATAGCGGGAAAAGATCGCATTGGAATTTTCGGCAAATCCGAACCGTTCAGGAATAGAGAATGGCGGAGTGGAACCCAAAGGTGGGAACTCCTCACTTTTATTTTATTTTCTAGTTAAAATATATACTAGGATGTAGACGGTGCTTAGCAGCACCCGACACCCGTCGTACACAGACCATGGATGACTTGTTTGTTTAATTGATTGTGTAGTGAAAATTGATTGCGTGTTATGGAAAAATATTTTATCGTTAAAAATATAATTTTTAATGTTAATATGAATAAAATAAATATTCATTTACAAATCAGACGATTTGTTTATGAACACCCATTTGACTGATATTGATTGGGATGATAAATTTTACACATCGCCCAACTGCACAAATAAAATTAATTATTTGTTGATTGAAACCCCACACGGGTATTGGGATATTATTGAACATACACTAATCCCAATATTTAGTTGTCTGTCAATCGATTCGTTGACAAGCTGTGTAAGTGTTGAATATTTATATTTAATGCTTATGCAGTGTAGAATACACTCTGAATGATGGTTGATTGTGTTTGATTATTGTTGTATACATGTGTGTATGAAATCCATATAAATAACATTATATGGTAATTGAATGTGTCTGATTCCAGTTCAAAAAGAATGAATATTTTAAAATAACGAATATTTTAAAATAATATCCAGAAAAGATCAAAATCTGATTTTGATGTCCGATTTGGGATGGATACAAATATATTTAAATATATAAAGCTGTGTTGATTTGATTAACGTCATTTGGATGGGAACGATATTTATATCGATTTTATTCATTTTTATAATGAATATTGAAAAGGAAATGATTTCAAAATCTAATGTTTTGAAAATACTGTCATTTATATATCGATGATATGGAATATTCAATTTTGATTTGAAATTGAATATGAACTTGAAATCGTTTTGAAAACTAATTTAAAATGAGTTATAAAATTTGTTTTAAATGGAAATCGACGAAATATATATAATATGTATTATATATATATATATATATTATATAATGGCCTGAATAGAACGCGCGGCGGTAGTTCGCGAATTTCGACCATTGACTTCGAATTGACATTACGGGAGATCCGACCGTCAGATCTTCCTAAAACCGGAACCGTATGGTTCGTATCGAAAAGAGATTTTCAACAAATACAAGAGATTGGAAATCTAACGGATGGATTTGGAATTATGTCCAAATCAAATTTGGAAAAGGTCGTTGTAAGTGCAGTTTGATGACCGTTTATGGAAATCGACTGTACGGACCTTGATAAAATTATTAAAAATATCAATAATTAGTGTAAAATCATAAGAAATGATTTGGATAGAATTGGGATGAAAAATTCCATATTGGAAAAGAGAGAAATATATTTTTATCGAAATGAACTAGTTATGAACTAGAATTATAAATCCAATATTTTTAAATAAATGAATTGGATTTGAAATGGCTTAAAAATAACCAGAATTTCCAATTTATGAATTGGAATGGGATTTAATCGAAATTTTCTTCGGCATATTTCGATATTGGATTCCGTGATTATACGGATGTTGTGGAGGAATTTGGAAGATATATATATCATTATTCCAATACGATATTTGTTGATTTTAGAATATGATATTGAATATAAGCCGATATATTTTCTATTCAGAGCCTTGTATTTAATATCAAATGGGATTTGGGTTTGCCGTGAATGGTGTCTTCATTAACACTGTTCTTAAACCCAATTGAGAAAAGATTAAATCTTTTTATTTAGATTTAATGAAGTATACCAATTAATTAATATTTAATTGGAATTGATTTTTGGGTTTATTGTGAATGGTGTTTTAAATAACACTTGTTCTTTAACCCGATTAAAAATGGAATGTGAATTAGGTTTGTTGCGAATGGTGTTTTTAAAGACATTCGTTCTTTAACCCGATTTACAACGAAATGTGATTTGGAATTTATAAATCATTTTATTAAGATTTAACGGGAATTTTTCAAAGAAAAGTTTTCTAATTTAATATATTAAATTGGAATTGAATGGAATTCGATTGATAATAATCGAAGTGAACTTCTATGGGGGAAGACTGTTAATACATATGGAATTTAAAAGGCTTTGTCGTTATTCCATTTATATTATTGGTCGGATACGGAAATTGACATCGATTATATATTGATTTTTTTCCATGAAGTTTCCATAATTAATGGAAGGGATTTGGGTTTATCGTGAACTGTGTTTTAAATGACATTAGTTCTTTAACCCAGTTAACGGTAGGATAATATGTTTATCGTTGTATTTTGAACTGTACGGTTGATCTCTATTAAATATATATCTTTTTGGTGGCAAAGAATTTATTCTCTTGCTTAACACCCTTCTCTGAGACGTACGAGCTCATAGGTTATATATCGGCAAAAATCAATAGAACGGTGCAGATTGTCGATGCGACATGTTTGTGCTTCCAAAGTTAAATAAACATTAATATTGATTTTTGGGATGATTAAAACTAAATGGAGTTTTAATGAATCTTTAATTAGATTGAAATGTGAATTGATAATTTAAATTATCAAATTTGGGAAATGATCGAGAGTGGAGTATCACCAGTTTTGCTCCGAGCGATAGTTAAATCTTTAATTGGATTTGAACGTGAAATGGTAATTAATATTTACCGATAACACCTTGGTGTTAGATATGGAGTATTACCAGTTTTGCTCCATGGGATGAATAGGTTAGGGTTGGGAAATAAAATAAATGATTACTTCGGTGTGGTTCGCTAATCCCGAGTAGTTTGGATAAACCATAATATGGTTTGAATTGATATTCAAAGGAAGATTAAAGAATAGATTTTAAAGAATTTATCTTTGATAAAATTGATGGGAACAAATCCCTAAAGATGTGAATATTTAAATAAAAGAATATTCAGAATTGGAATGAGGCGTATGTTGTGTTTTTATAACACTTGTTTAATATATACGCGAGTTATTCAGAAAGGCTGGGTTTATACCCATTCTGAATAACTGATTCGACGATGAGTCGACGATGAAGACGGTGGTTGAAGACCAGAGGTCTTCACATCATTTGGATGATTACGGATGTCTTGATTGGGCTGTACACCCAAGACGAGGAAATAAGTGGTGATCATCCAAACGTACTTGGAGATCGACGGATATGCGAGGATCTCTCTCCTGTATTGGACATACGGGACGAGGAATAAGGTGCCTCTGGTTTCGTTCAGACCTAGAACGGACTCGTAAATGGATTGTGTGTCTGACATTGGATTTTATTCTGTGTTAATTGATTTTTATTAAATATATACCTGTTTGGCGGCGGAGAATTTATTCTCTTGCTTAACGCCCTTGTCTGAGATGTATGAGCTCAGAGGTTATATATCGATAGATATCAGTCGCCTGGAATGAATTGCTTGTGTGGCATGCTGAGATGCAGTGATCAACGCTTTTGTCGAAAAGTAGAGTCTTGTGGTTGATGATCAAAGCACGGCTTTAATACAGTGTAGCTTTGTGTATTGCGTTAATTCGCAAGCCTCACACCTCGGTATGAGTCAAAAACGGGATCACATTGTTGGGAGAACATGATGTTTCTTTCTAGCTATGGGTGGTGTCAGCGTTTTGCATGCCCTGACATTTATATTATTTTTACCTATGTGGTTCTTGGATTGCGAGGCGCCTTAGACATATCGGTCTCTACGGAGCCGATGGATAGGTCCGATAGGACCGGGAAACGTGTGTTCAGGAATAACTAATCCTTAAACGTAACGGAGGACCAGCCCAACCGATCCAGGGTTACCCAGAGTGTGTAGTCCTGAGACATTTGCTAGAGTGTCTTGAAGCGGTAAGGAGCCATCCCTGGCCTCGACTCATGACAGAAATCCAATTTTCAATACGTGACATTTGGTTTTGATTGTAGAGCCTAGTATGGTGACATGATATATGGTACCCATGCCGTCTAGGATTGATACATTTATATTTGAAGTTGTTATGACACTATGCACTTATAATAGTATCAATGATTTGTTTTAAACATACCAAGCATGCTTGGCTATTACAAGGTAAAACTCTATCCTCCGGCTTGCGTTGCATTATGTGATGGGACCTGAGTCTTATAATAGCTTCATTTTTTCAAAAAGCATTACTTTGTTTATCCTATGCACTAGTATTCTTGGAAGGAAACCCATTCCGTGTTATATGGCGTGGTTCCTTGAATTACTCTTTTTAAAGTAAAGTTTTAAATAACTGTTTTAGTTCTCACACCAATCACATGACTGACCTGGAGTTTATTGTTTTAACCTGAACTCTGGGTTCCCCTATTTTCCACACGGACAGCTAGTAGTTTTGGTTTTGCAGATTTATATTCACAGGATCCTAGTTTACAACTGGCATGATATTCAGAAAGCTCTATATCCATATATCTCTTTCAGTTGTGTTATGTATTATTTTCCGCTGCTATGTAATGTATCTTAATCTCTGATATTTTTCTGATGTATAATATTTATTCATACTCTGTATATTCTTGTACTCTGATGTAAATTGTTGTAATAAGCAATGAAATGTTCTTCTGTTTGTGTTCTGATTTATCTTGTCCTCAAAGAAATTCGGGCTTTCCTTTACGGGGAAGTTCGGGTCGTTTCAAGCTCAGAGCCTAAACGGAAGGGTATAGCATTGGAAAATTCATTAGAATGGTTAGTTATAAAGGAACAAAAGGATATGTGTTCTAAAGGTTGGTGATATAAGAAAGAAAGTTCTAGAACATCTCATCATTTTAAGTTTATGTACCAAAATATACAGAGAAGGTTATTCTGTGATGGCATGAAGTAGGATGTTGGTTTATAAATGAAGCTATGTATGAATTGCTAGCAGGTGAAAGTCGAACATCAGAAGCCTAATGGTTTTTTACAACTGCTAATATTCTAGTTTGGGAATGGGATTCGATATCCATGGGTTTCATCAATGGACTACCAAGATCAATAAGAGGAAACAAAAGCATCTGGATTTTTGTGGATAAGCTAACCTAGTGCGCCCATTTTATCCTTATGAAGCCTGCTAAGAAGGCACTATTTTTGGTTGAGTTATTCGTGAAGAATATAGCGAGGCTTTATGAAGTTACTAATAGTGTCAAAAGTGACAGGGATCCATTGCTTAAGCGTGAGTTTTGGAAAATTCTTCAAAGGTAATGGGAATGAAGCTCAAGATGAGTTAAACTTATCACCCAAAGACAGATAAGAAAATCGAAAAGGTGAATAAGATATTGGACGAATTGTTGAGAGCTTATGCTTTGGACTTTGATGGTTCATGGGAGTACCATTTGCATTTAGTGGAATTTTCATATAATGATATCGTTCAGGCCATAATATGTATTACACCTTTCAATGCTTTACGTGAAATACCATGTAAACCGCCAATGTGTTGGATAGAGACAGGTGACATGCTAGTTCTTAGTCCAGAATTAGTAAGGGATGCCACGGAGAATATTGAGATCATTCAAGATCAGATAAGGGAAGCTTAATCCAGGAAGAAGAGTTACGCATATAAGAGTCATAAGGACTAAGAACTCTCTGTTGGAAAAATGTTTTTCATCAAGGTACCACCAACGAAAGGTGTATTCTATTTGAAAAAGTGGGGAAGCTTGCACCAAGGTTTGTTAGGCCTTCTTGATACTGGAAAGGATTGAAAAGCTTGCATATCGGGTGAGCTACTATTGATCTGATGGTATTGGAAGAGTTGTCAGTGGAACCTGATTTGACTATCATGTGACAATCGGTCTGTGATGTAGATAGAGACGAAAGGAAGTTGAAAACCAAGATGGTTAAACTAGTGAAAGTCTAGTGGGGAGCTAACGAAAGGGATTATACTTGGAAAATGCGAGACAGGATTAGAAAGGATTTTCCAGATTTGCTTTCGGTAAGATCTATATTGCTTTGTAGGTTTGTTATTAATGGGGTATGCAAGTCTATTTGTGATAACATTGCTTGTTGGGTTGCTATGAAAGCTTTGCTTATCTAGTCTTTGACCAAATTTCGAGGACGAATTTTTTTTAAGGAGGGAAAGATGTAATATACCTCTAAATTTTGATAATATTATTCAAGAACTTAATTAGTTTAATTAAATGTGAATAATATGGTGAAGGAGTAAATGAGATTTGTGTTTAATAAATTAACTAGAAGGTTGGCCTTAGAAAAATGTCAATTTAAATATGCATAAAGGAAAGGCATATAGGAAGAGCATAGTCGTAAACTTTTGGACCATTATATAAATTATATCCTTCCACATTTGTTTCATTTCTGTTTCATTCTTTAAAACTAAGGGAAGCTGTGGGAGGCCGACCATTAAAGCTTGGAATGAAGAAGAAAAAAATAAAGCTAGAGCTAAAAGATTGGAAAACAATAAAGACAAATCTCACAACCTCTATTAATCAAGGTGAATAATACTCTTACCCTTATGTTTTAATTATTGAATAAATACCCAAAAAAGATGTGTGTTCATGATGGTTTTTCATGATTGAAATGATGTTACTTGGTGGTTAACCAATAACTATGTTCAATGTGAATTATATGCCTGAAATGTATGAAAATGAATAGGTTTATTCTCTAAACGCTACAAAATTTTGATATGATGTTTTTATTATTATTTTAGATGTATTTCGAATCTAGTAATTTTATATTATTGTATGAATCTGTTATAAATTTTCTACGTTTAAATTGCTTAGGAAAAGCTTACATGTTAATTTAAAAGTTAATATATTCATATAAATAATTTACACTTTGGCTGATACAAAGTATTGTAAAATGATATTAATTTCTACCCATTTTCATGTTCAAACCAATGAGAATTCGACAAATATGGTGAAGTAAGAATAAAATATTACTTTATAAGGAAATAAGTCAATTTTACACATATTTACTGTTAGTATCACTTCCTTATCCAGAAGCAACATTCTGATACCTTCGGAAGCCAGCCTCTGGTAGCGTTGGATACATGGAATATCATACACATGCTATAGGAAGTATTCATGCATTCGCCTCTTACCTTCCTGATGAGTTATGGTATTGATATTTATACGTTTTGAAAAGGGTGCGTTTTTTAGAGGTCCCTATTAAGGTTTGAAATTAAAACCACGCCCTTCCCATATAAAATCTTCAAACCCAGTCCCTAGATTTACTTCTGCCTGACACATCTTGAAAGTTCCGCTTCCTCCTTTCTTCCCTTCGCCTCCTCCATTTCCTGCAAGAAAAACAAGGCAGCAGTTCATAAAAAAAAATCTAAAATCATAAAATAATCTCAGAGATCCACGCAAACTAAAAAAAAAATTGCATACATGTATGCAACTATTGCCAATAGTTGCACACATGTATGCAACTATTGCATAAAGGGAATTCAGTTAACGTTTTTGCCTACAGATATGTTGCACACATCTGTGCATGTTTTCAGTTTTATTTGCACACTTGAATGCAAATAAAAATGAACTGAGTTTCACTATTATGAATTATTGCATCCTTCTATGCAAGAAATGTGCAATACATGCACATAAATATGCAAATAAATCAAGGTGGAAGGAAGCACTGGAATGCATGCACATATGCATGCAACAAAATGAAATATGTGCATAATATGATGTATTTAACTGCACTTTTCGCCGTTTTCTAACTTTTTTGTGTTTTGTCATGTTTTTTGGACTGAATTTTTTGTAGAATGCATAATTTATTTTAATATTAATTTACGATTTTTTTAATTTTATTTAATTATTTCATGAAGCTTTAAAAAATAGGGACCTAATTTAGAATAAGTTTATGACCAGATGTGAGCTTAATTAAGTTTGCTTTTAGGGACCTGAGCCTTATTTTCACTTTTGAAAATTAACAACTTCACAATAGGCTTTTGCTTCCACTATTTCGGTAGAGACGGAGGAGCGTCTTTTATAAAAAAGAATTATTTCATAAAAAGGACTTTACACCTTTTTTAGAAACCGTAATGAAGTCTTAATTGTTTTCTAACTTAGAGCTTATGCTTTCAAAAGCCTTAAAGCCATTTCCTATTATAATAAGCCTTTAAAAACTTGTTTTCCTAAAGTTATTTCCTTAAATGTGGTTAACAGTCAGTAATGAAGTATTTTTACTAAGTGTTTTAGGTTTCGGCTCATGGTTGTCAGCTCGATAATGACAATAAGGAGAGTTTGACTTAATATTTTTATAAAGGAGTTAGAGGTTTCTACCTTATACCCTGTCATTATGGATTTGATGCCACGTCTTGATTATTTGCTAGATTGCATGGATCCGAAAGGGGTACCTTTCATGGGGACTGTGTGTTGTTAGAGGGTTTTGCCTTAGGATTACATGACTGTTTGTCTTATGGAGCTGGAAGGGTTTATCTTTCTAAGATGAGTGATTACTGAATTTGGTAGGACAACATTGGAAGTTTCACGTGTTATGAGGTGGGTAATCATGGATACAACATTTGCAATTGTGTGAACATTAGGGGAACCAATAGGTCAAGAAAATTAGGAGAACTAATTAACTAAAATGATGAGTCTTCTGTCCCATTTTTAGTGAGGGTTACCTTATGAATCATGAAAGGGGGATCATAAGGAGGATGGTTTTGTTGCTTCGTTTTATGCGTAAGTCATAATAAGAAACTGGCTATGTTGCTTTTCATAGTACGGAATCCCAATGAACTAGAAGAAATGGTTTCAGTTCCTAGCTAGGGGTTACCTTGAGTCGCGCAGTGAGGACACAAAAATAAAGAAGAAATAAATTGTGGTTACAAATTTATATAAACTTGAAGATTGCGTTTGGACACATTTCTTCATGCAGTATAAGAGGTGCTTTGTTTTTGAATGATAGATAATCCATAGCAGTAGTGAGAATAAGCAGATATTTACAATGGAGCGGACCTAGAACAACTCGGCTCGATGCGAGTATAAAATACACGGGTTAGTTTAGCTTAAACATGTCAATTAACGCATGGTACATAAAGGGTAATGTAATATAAGGAATATTTTAACACAAGGAAAGAGGTATGTGATTTATATACAAATAATATATGATACATGAGATGAACTTGCGAACCATTGTGGGGGAATCAATATAAACAAATGAAAATGATAGGAAATCACTAGAAACCATTTAGACTGGAAGTTGGAAATAACCGGGATAGGAAATCCATTGTATGTGTTGCATAATGAACACTTATACTGTCACTTATGTTATTATGTCTTTCATACTAATCATTGAAGTGCAGGAGTTCCGAGGTTGGGCCCGTAGATAGCTTGATACTAGCAAGGGGAAAAAATCATTTTGTAATGCAGCATAGTCCCGCTAGATATCTATGTGTCGAGAATAAAGGATTATTATTCACACCAGTTTGTTCAATGATTCGAAGCTTTTGTTTTTTCCTTTAACTCTGGGCTGCTCATTTGAGTAGGGGTTGGGACTTTTTGGTGCTTTGTCGAATAAGCTTCCAGAGGCAAGCAGGAAGCTATAACTATTTAGGAGCACCGCCGTTTATTTTGTATTTTGTTGCGTGTATCGGCAAAGTTTTAGTTGCCTATATGTTCTGGATCTGGTCAACTAAGGGGACATCTTCATTTGTTGGTCTTGGAAATGATATTCAGTGATGATTCATATTTTCTCTAAATGGGGTATGCGAAAGGAATGTATGCATGAAATGATTCTTAATGAATGTTTTGTGAATTTTTTCATACTTCTGTCTCTTCTACTGTTATCGTTTATTAATATTGGTTCTCTATCATCAAAATTTGACACTAGAGATGACTGTTGCATCTATATGGTTTTGCTTCTGGTCTTAGAGAATGAGGTGTAACATATATGTTTTGCATTTATTCTGAGTAGCATGCCGAAACTCAAGACCATCAGCTTTCATAAGCATTGTCAGACGAGTGGACTGATATGCAATGTTAGATCCATTGACTAATGGTGCTTGCCATAGTTTTAAATTTTTGGAAGACTTATTTTGATTAGTGGAAGAACCTTGTGACACCCCACGTCCGTTAATGTCACTCATTAAGAGAATGCATTAAGTTTCGTGAAGCGTTATAGGTAAACAGAAACAGAAACATTACAAGACAAATATAAAATAACAGCGGAATTTAAAAACAAACTTTATTAATCATAAAGCATAACATCGTGGTTCAAAAACATCATAGGTCTGAAATTACATAACCCAGTACACCATTAAAATTTCTATCTTGTACTTAAAACATCAGAGTAAAATAATAAAGAAGCATAGTTCCCCAAATAAAACATAGCAATAGTAGAAAAGATAAGAGCTCGAGCAATACATCTAAGCAACTCCAAGCAAAGCTAAGCAGAATCCTGATCAAGCTTGAGTATTCCCACTTAGAGAACCTAGGGGAATCGGAAGAGAAAGAAGTGGAAACAAAATGGGTTAGACATAAGTCTGGCAAGTCCAGTTACTTTTAGCATAAAAATAGGTAAAGTATCATGATAGGCATATAAAGTGGATAAGATAGATAGAAGCATATAACGCAAGTATGACATGGTAAATAGGACAACTGGGTAGAATAAATAGCACTGCTCTAATGATTTCTCTACATGAATACTAGTGTCTTATTAACAAGATGATCCCCAACAAGTATAGGTGGTAGGCTTAGGTGTACTTCCGGTGAGAGGTTTTTACCCTATACAATCAACAGACAACCCAACATACGAGAGTCTAGATGTACCCTAACAACTACCATAATCGATCGGCTCCCTATTCCTTAGATACCCTGTGGTGGCCCCACAGTAGGGTGTATCACTCCCTAAAGTGGTAACCCTCCATTTTCAGGATGTGCACAACCATATCTACAGGTGTCACAGCGTCTTATCCTTCTCTGCCGGAACCATGCCCGCATATGACTCGTCTATCTGTGCCGCCCACACCACCCCTTTCATTTGGATCTCTTACAATCAGCCTAGTAAGCGTGCCCCGACTCCGACCTAGTTCGAAGTACTTGTTTGATACCTATATATGGGTTACTGACTGAAACGGGTCCCATACATAAGACGATGCAAGCTCTCCCCTTTGTCTTGCATCCCCACTACTAGGTTTTCTACAGGTTATGCCTACCTGCCGGTGTCATAAAATTGCATAACCCCACAGGTTAAGTTTGTGGGCCTATATATATAAATATTACCTACCCAGCCAAGACTTACGTAACCCACCCATTGTTTCAAACAAGTTAGTTACATGTTCATACAATCCCTATGGATTCAAATAGGTTAAGTATTCAACTTTTTTACCATATTCAGTTATGGTTACAATATACTAGACCTCCCACATTAAACCTACAACTTGCGGATGTTGGTTATGCCGAGCGGCTCCGGGCAGACTTTTTCACAAGTCGGGTTTAACCTCGTGTCATAACACGTTCCGTGTTGATGCACTTTGACCCCTCACATTAGATTCACCACTTGTGGTCGTTGGATATGTCGGTCGGTTCTGGGTAGACTTCTACCACCAGTGTAATCTAACCTCGTGTCTAAGCACGGTTACAGTTTCTAATTACTGTAATCCTAGGCATTTCAATTGTTAACTAATTATCCCTATGTCATTATAGGTTTTCATGCCCCTTTTGCCAAATTATGTTCATAATGAACCATATGCCCAAACTAAGGTTTTTAACCATAAGTTGATTTATGTCCCCAAATTCACGTTCATGTATCACGCCCAAATTATGCCCAAATTCCAATTACAAGTATGCAACCAATTAACGTTTTTCCATTCGTTCCCAATTTAACGTGTTCGCATATTTTAGCGGCATGCCTAGGCTCGAAGGTAGCATGGCTATAAAAATAAAAAGGGAAAAGATGAAGGGAGAAGGACAGAAATGATCATACTTACAAGTTTGACATGTAATGGCAGAAATAGGAATAAACATATAGTGGAAAAATGACAATATAGGGATAATGGGGTAGATCTAATGAACATGTGACAATAGAACTGATAATAGGGACATCGTAAACAAGCATACAGTGACCTAAACAGTGAATTAGATCAACTAATAATGGCAGATCTGACATGATAAATAGGTATAGGTTCAGATCTAGTACAATAGTCATGTCAAAATAACATAGTTAAACATGTTGTAATAGATCTGATATTGTTCACGTAGTCTTAGGCATAGATCCAAATTACAGTCATGTCAACTTTTACTTTTTAATTATTTAGATCTAAAATTAACATGAACTCACAGTGTTTCGATCTAGAAAAATAGAAGAAGAATTGCTGATGTTGAATCATGGATCTAAACTTGAATGACTAGATTGCTGAAGAGGAAAAAGACTTGATTCAATCTGGGTAGAGACAACATCTAGTTCTCCAATATTTTTGGTGTGCAAAAACATGGGAAACGAGGCCTTATATATAGCTACCAGCCCCAAAACCTAATCTGCTATGTCTGCCCTACGGGGTCAACCCCCCTTGAGGGGTCGACACCCCTAGGCGGGATATTTCCCGCTCACCTTATTTCTACGCGATTTGAACTGTTTTGACTTAATTTTGAATTTCTGGACTATATATATGTATGTATACTCTTCTTGCACGTATACAAACTTCAAACCTTAATAACTTCCTCATACGCTGTCCATTTTATGCAAATCAGGTATCTATTTCGACCAGAATTCCAGGATGAACGCAATGGCACAGTCTGTTTCCCTTAATTTTGAATATTAGATAAATTATTCTTTAATTTATCATCTTTTAGTGTTGTTAAAATTCAGGATGTTGCATTCTCCTCTACTCAAAGGATTTCGTTCTCAAAATCTCTAAGCTAAGAAGAATGTATATCCTACCATCCATAACTATCTACTCATCCACCAATCACATGCATCCATTGTCCTTAAAAGATTTCTAATGCCTAGATGAACATATGCAAATGTGTGTGTATATGTCCCTATGCTAATGCGGAAGATCAGGCGGTCTACTGATTCAGTCGACCTCCTTAATGCAATACATGTTAGTGTCATAAATCCAACATGTATGCAAATAATCCTATTATAACATGTAAGTTCTATATGTGTGCACAATCATCCATCCAAATGCAACATCCATATGATGATACATCCACATTCACTCATTAAAAGAAGAAAAATTCACATACATCCATATGCGGTATGAGAGTGATTGAGCCGATCTAGTGCCTATTGTGTGTATATATACATCCACAGGCAACCACTAACAAACACTTGCATCCATTTGCATCTATCAACGATAACATGTTTCAAACACATGTTTTCATCCATGGGTGTCCTACCTAAAGGTCGAAGAATCAATCGATAGGACATACAAAAATGATAGAAACAAGCATATATAAAAGCTTTGGAAAGGAAGTTAAGAACAAACCCTCGAAATGGAAAGGATACGAAGCATGAACCTTGTCTTCGGTCTCCCAAGTCGGATTCTCTCGGTTATCTCCCCACTGAACTTTCATCAACTTGACTTCTCTATTGCGTAGCTTCTTAACTTCTGATCCAAGAATACGGGTAGGAACTCGCCTAACTATCGCCTCCCGTTCCACCTCTACTTCTTCCAATGTACTTGGCTCAACTATTTCTGCAGTATCATGCAAGCACTTCCGTAAATGAGAAACGTGAAAAACATCATGAACACCGGACAGTCTCTCGGGTAGCTTTACCCTGTAGGCCATTTGGCAAGTTCTTTCTGTTATAGGAAATGGCCCTACAAATCTTGGCGCCAATTTCCCAATAGATCCAAAGCGAACCACATTCCTCAAAGGTGACACTTTAATGAAAACCATATCTCCCACTTCAAACTCAATGTCAGTCCTTCTCTTGTCTGCATATGACTTCTGCCTATCTTGCGTAGTCTTCATTTCTCTAACCATATCTGGTCCAAGTAAAGTCTTTTTGTAGTCTCCCACCAATAAGTTGGTGATCTACAGGGTCGTCCATACAATGCTTCTAAGGGTGCCATGTCAATACTAGCTTGATAACTATTGTTGTAGGTGAACTCTAATAAAGGAAGATGCTCTTCTCAAGTCCTTCTGAAGTCTAGGATACACAGTCTTAAAAGATCCTCAAGTACCCTATTCACTCTTTCTGTCTGCCCATCGATCTGAGGGTGGCAAGCCATGCTCAAACACAACTGTGTACCCAATGCTTCTTGCAAGCTCCTCCAAAACTCACTAGTAAAAATGGGGTCACGGTCACTTACAATACTGTAAGGTACTCCATGAAGACGGTCTATCTCACGGACATAAACTACGGCCAACCATGATGTCGTCCTCTTACTCTTAACCAGAATGAAATGAGTGCTCTTAGTAAATCTAACTACTACTACCCAAATGCTGGTGTTGCCCTTCCTTGATCTAGGCAAATCATCGATGAAATCCATAGGGACTCTCTCCCACTTCCATTGTGGAACCTCCAAGGGATAAAGTAAACCACTGTGCTTCTTTTGCTCAGCTTTGACTTGCTGGCAAATCAAACATTGAGAAACAAACTCTGCCACATCTTCCTTCATCTCAGCCCAAAAGAAAACCCTCTTCATATCTCTATACATCTTACCATCGCCTGGATGAATGGTCATCTTAGAATGATGGGCTTTCTCTAGGATTGTCTTTAACAAACTCCCAGTTTGAGGAACACAAAGCCTCCCATCTCTCCGCAACCACCCTTTATCGTCAATGGAATATCTACTAAGGTGACTAGAAGTCTCCCCTTTATCGTCACTAGAAGTCAATCGAGCATATATATATATATATATATATATATATATATATATACTCCGTTGAATGATACAATCGAGCATATATATATATATATATATATATATATATATATGGCAACGAAAGATGCAGAGGGATATCCGAGCCCAAAGCCAGTAAAGGTGTCCGAAGAAGCTGCAAACTCAGGGAGGTTCTGTCGATTTCACAATCGACCGGGACACGACACTAATGAATGTCGACACCTGAAAAACTTGATTGAAGAATTGATAAGGCAAAATCGTCTCCAGGAGTATGTAAAGCGTTCATCAGATACCGAGCCTGCCCAGGGGCAGCAGGTCCATCCAAGTCAAGACAGAAGAACACCTGCGAATATTCCTCGACCTGTTATCAATATAATCAGTGGCGGACCTCATCCTGCAGGGGATACTTGGGAGGATATGATCAGGTATACTAATGAACCAAGAAGCATTCTAAAAGTAGATGGTTTTGAGATTTGCAATAATTCTCTTCGTCGAAAAATGCCTAAAACATCCTGCGAAGATGTTATCTTCCGGGATCGGGATTCCGACGGAATGTTGGTTCCAATTGTTGACCCAATGGTAATCACTATTGGCTTGGGTCCAGCAATAGTAAAGAAGTGTTGATTGATAACGGAGCATCCGTGAACGTTCTGTTTTACAGTACTTTCTCTAAAATGGGTCTATCCATGGATAATGTGCGAGCTAGCAAAGACAAAATACACGGGTTCACTGGCGTACCAACTCAGCCAATAGGTGTGATTGATCTCCTTGTAGAGCTAGGAGAGGGAGAGAGGCAAGTCTCCATGATACAATCTTTCGTTATAATTGACTCACCTTCAGGGTACAATGCATTCTTGGGAAGGCCAGCACTTGCCGACTTCAGGATAGCTCTTGCTCCTTGGTGCTTGATGATGAAGTTCCCGACCGCAAATGGGGTGGGAGTTATCAAAGGGGGTCCTCAGGAATCAAGAGAATGCTATATGGAAGAACTGATTGAAGCTCGGAAATACGAAATTCAGAAGGATGCGGAGACTCCCCTCTGCATCCATGAAGCTCCTTTATAGCAATTAATGACCATCCCCTGCACTGGAACATATAACGACATGCAGGAAGATATGGACCCACGAAAAATCAGTGCAGGGGATGAAAAGGTAGCACCAGCTGAAGCTACCATTTCCATAGAGATCCATGATAGTGATATAGATAAGCTAATAAAGATAGGCTCCCAATTGGACCCTATGCTGCAAAAGGAATTGATTAGTTTTTTGAAAGCAAATTTGGATGTCTTCGCTTGGAGTCACTCAGATATGTGCAGGATACCTCCAGACGTAATAGTACATAAGCTGAATATTGACCCCAACGTGCGCCCGGTGAAGCAGAAAAGACGGATACAGGGACCAGAAAGGTCTGAAGCTTTGAAAGATGAAGTGGATAGGCTATTGACGAATAATTTCATTCGAGAATCCACCTATCCTAATTGGGTGTCCAATCCGGTCCTTGTGAAAAAATCAAACGGCAAATGGCGAGTGTGTGTTGATTATTCTGACTTGAATAAGGCTTGCCCAAAAGATAGTTTCCCCCTACCTCGAATTGATCAACTTGTTGATGCAACGGCGGGGCATGAACTATTGTCTTTCATGGATGCATATTCTGGATACAATCAGATTATGATGCACGAGCCAGACCAGGATAGTACCAGTTTCATAACTGATCGTGGTTTATATTGTTATAAGGTAATGCCGTTTGGTTTGAAAAATGCAGGTGCCACCTACCAACGCTTGGTGAACGCGATGTTCAAAACTCAAATTGGAAAAACTATGGAGGTTTATGTTGACGACATGCTGGTAAAATCCAAAGAGGCAAAGAATCACATAGAGGATCTTGATGAAATGTTCCAAATCCTGAGGAGATACGGCATGAAGCTCAATCCACTTAAGTGCTCGTTCGGCGTAGCATCAGGAAAATTTCTTGGTTTCATGGTAAATGCTCGGGGCATTGAAGCAAACCCAGCACAAGTGATTGCTTTACGAGAAATGCAAGCCCCACGGACTAAGAAAGAACTCCAATGCTTAAATGGCAAGGTAGCAGCATTGAGTCGCTTCATCTCAAGGGAAACGGACAGGTGCATTCCCCTATTTGATGCATTAAAAAAGGAAAAGAAAAGCTTCCAGTGGACTCCCGAATGCCAGCAAGCATTTGAAGATCTCATCAAGCACATGGAATCCCCTCCGATGCTATCGAAGCCTAGGGATGGAGAAAGCTTGCTCTTATACCTTGCAGTGTCATCCCATGCGTTGAGCGCAGCACTCGTTAGGGAGGAAGACAAAGTGCAGTGGCCAGTGTACTACATTAGCAAAAGGTTTACTGGGGCAGAGATGAATTATCCAAGGATAGAAAAGCTTGCATATTCCTTGCTCATCGCATCAAAAAAGCTCATACCCTATTTCCAATCCCACTCTATTAAAGTCCTTACCGACCAACCCTTGAAACAGGTGCTGTTCCGTCCAGAAACTTCAGGGAGACTCCTGAAATGGAATATTGAACTCAGCCAATATGATATCACTTACTGCCCCAGAAAAGCAATAAATGGGCAAGCTCTGGCCGACTTTATCGCTGAATTCACTGATAGGGGAGAGGAAATGGAGGAAACTAATGAATTGGCCGTTAGGTGGAAACTTTTTGTTGATGGCGCTAAGAATGAATATTGTGCTGGGGCAGGGATAGTATTCAAAACCCCAGAAGGACGACATGTATGCTGTGCTCTGTGATTCGAATTCCCCATCACCAACAACGAGGCTGAATATGAAGCGTTACTCGGAGGATTGCGGGTTGCAAAAGAATTAAGCTTGAAAAGTCTACTAATATTCAGCGATTCACAGCTAATGGTTTCCCGAATCAAAGGTGAATTCCAGACCAAGACGGGAAGGCTTCCGACATATCTGCTTAAAGCCAAAGAACTTCTCGACAACTTGGAATATTATTCTATCTCTCATATTCCTCGCAGGGAAAATTGGAAGGCAGATTCCTTATCAAAGCTAGCTAGCACCGGAGATCCTCAAATCTTCGATCTAGTTCCTGTGGAAGTATTATCTAGTTCCAGCATTGAGGAATCTGATATAGACTGGGTTATGGAAACAACCAACGAGCCCAATTCGTGGATGACCCCTATAAAAAACTATATACTTCACGGAACACTTCCTGAGAAACCAAAGGATCGTAGAAAACTGCTCCGAAAGTCTCGCCTATATCTTGTCCAAGATGGTCATTTATACAGGAGAGGATATTCAACGCCATTACTACGGTGTGTAACAAAGGAGGAATCTAAAGCGATTTTGGCGGATCTACATGAAGGAGATTGTGGAGGTCATGTTGGTGGACAGACTCTTGCCAAAAAGGTCTTTCGATATGGTTATTTTTGGCCCGATGTAAACCTCGACTCAATGACATTCACTAAGAAATGCGACCGGTGCCAGAAATTTGCAAAAATTCCAAGAGCTCCGTCAACTGAGTTGACACAAATGTTGAGTCCTTGGCCATTCGCTGTCTGGGGCATAGACTTGATTGGAGCACTACCTACCGCAAAATCAAGCTTCAAATATGCTATAGTGGCCGTGGATTACTTTACCAAATGGGCTGAAGCTGAACCATTGGCAACTATCACATCAAAGAAGGTAATCAACTTTGTGTTGAAAAATATCATATGCAGGTTTGGGGTTCCACAGAAAATTATCACCGACAATGGCACGCAATTTGAAAGTGATGAATTCAAGGATTTCTGCAACAAATATCATATTCAGAAAAATTTTGTAGCAGTTGCCCACCCGCAGGCCAACGGGCAAGTTGAGGCGGTCAACAAAATCCTGAAATCCACCATTAAAAAGCGTCTCGAGAAAGCTAAGGGCAACTGGATTGAAGAATTGCCACTTGCCCTATGGGCTTATCGTACGACTCATAAAACTGCAACTGGGCATACTCCGTTCTCCTTGGCATATGGTTCAGAAGCAATGATACCTGTGGAGTTAGAGGTTCCAACTCACCGCAGAATTCATTTTAACCAAGAAGAGAATGAAAAGCTGCAACTTGAGGCTCTTGATTTACTCGAGGAGAAAAAGACTGAATCAGAACTTAGAATGGTCGCCCATCAGAGAAGAATTGCTCGACACTTCAATCAAAAGGTCAGGCATAGAACATTCGAAATAGGAGACCTGGTGTTAAAGAAAATTATGACCGCAACAGGAGTTTTTGGCCCCAATTGGGAAGGTCCATTTGTCATCGACCAAAAGCTTCTTGACGGTACCTTTAAACTCAAAACTACAGATGGAGTAGAACTCCCAAGGGCCTGGAACAGTGATCACCTTCGTCGCTATTTCAAATGATTTTCTAACTCATATTCTTTTGTATTTTTCTATGAATATAGTAAATACTTTGTATGAAATTACATGAATATAAATCCAACAGCACTTCTGATTCTGTCAAAGCTTTATATTCGAATGTCTTTGATCATATATCCAAAAGATGCACAGCTATGGTTACAGGACACGATACCTCCGTCATCCTGTTTTCCGGCATAAAACTCGCCATTGCTTCACTGAAGAAATATGGTCCAAAAGCAGGCGCAATCTTAACCCAAACCCTCTCCGAGGATTCTCAGTCGAATAATAAACTGAGTCTTCTCCAGGGGTGCTCGGTCAAATAACCCAAAGTCAGACAAAATCTGATTGCGTTATAACCGAGTTTCTTAACCCAAACCCTCTCCGAGGATTCTCAGTCGAATAATAAACTGAGTCTTCTCCAGGGGTGCTTGGTCAAATAACCCAAAGTCAGACAAAATCTGATTGCGTTATAACCGAGTTTCTTAACCCAAACCCTCTCCGAGGATTCTCAGTCGAATAATAAACTGAGTCTTCTCCAGGGGTGCTCGGTCAAATAACCCAAAGTCAGACAAAATCTGATTGCGTTATAACCGAGTTTCTTAACCCAAACCCTCTCCGAGGATTCTCAGTCGAATAATAAACTGAGTCTTCTCCAGGGGTGCTCGGTCAAATAACCCAAAGTCAGACAAAATCTGATTGCGTTATAACCGAGTTTCTTAACCCAAACCCTCTCCGAGGATTCTCAGTCGAATAATAAACTGAGTCTTCTCCAGGGGTGCTCGGTCAAATAACCCAAAGTCAGACAAAATCTGATTGCGTTATAACCGAGTTTCTTAACCCAAACCCTCTCCGAGGATTCTCAGTCGAATAATAAACTGAGTCTTCTCCGGGGGTGCTCGGTCAAATAACCCAAAGTCAGACAAAATCTGATTACGTTATAACCGAGTTTCTTAACCCAAACCCTCTCCGAGGATTCTCAGTCGAATAATAAACCGAGTCTTCTCCAGGGGTGCTCGGCCAAATAACCCAAAGTCAGACAAAATCTGATCGTGTTATAACCGAGTTTCTTAGCCCAAACCCTCTCCGAGGATTCTCAGTCGAATAATAAACTGAGTCTTCTCCAGGAGTGCTCAGTCAATAAATCAAAGTCAGAAAAAACTTGACTACGATATTACTGAGTCTTTGACAAGGAAAACCTTCAAAAGGCATTCAAACATTTCTCGAATACCCAACGCATTAGGACGCAAAGGATGGAGAATTCCAAACAAAGCGTGTAGGGTTCGCATAAAAGAATCAAAAGCATCCAACTATCCACCTTCGATATATAAAGGTTGAAACGATCCAATGGTACAGGGGCATATCACATATCACGACACAAAACCAAAAGCAGCTCCTTGATTTCTCACATACCAAAGGATCATCTCAACCGTTTATAAGTGGGAAATTCATAAATAAGCAAAATGTGTAAAGTGTGGTGTGCAAGCATAATGTACAAACCAGAATGCACAGAAGAAAGTAATAACAAGGTTAAAAGCACCAAAACACAGAACATCGTCACATACACATACCAAAATAAAACAACCAGTGTCGCGTACACAACCAAAAGTAGGTGATAAAAAGAGTCATGAAGCGAGGACTGGCACTCGCTTGATACATCCAGTAATACAATATCTACAAACACCGGATCTGAAACCCCCAAGTCAAGCATTCTTACCAAGAGATTTCTCCCCATCACAAGGGGAAGGGGGAAGGACCTCGCTTTCCTAGCCCAAAAGTTCGACAATCTTCTTATCCCTAGACTTGAGAGCTCGAATGAGGAGGGCCTTATCTTCCTCCAAAAGAGCTATACGCTTGAGATGCTCACGATTCAGCCCCGAAAGATTGTTGACAAGGTCATGCCATCCTGTCAAGTCTTTAGCCAAGTAATTGCTAAGCATGTCAAAATGTCTTTCAAGCCAATCTTTCACTTTGTCAAGCTGAGTCAGCCCATCAAGCTGAATAGAGTTCACGTCATCAGCAAGCACTCTGTAATCGGACGGGTGTATATCAGGGTTAATAAACACCCCATCCAAGCAGTATCCTTTGAACCGATCAGCAAGCTCGGGGTGACATGGCAAGACACAATATTGGGGTCTATTTATGATAACTCGAAGTTCATTTAGGGAAGGGGTTCTCACAGCAGAATCACTAGTTGCAGAACAAGCTTCAGGCACAGGAGATTTACCAGCTCTGCGCTGTCTTTTAGAATCACTATCCTCCTGTTGAGGGTTTTCTGGCATACCATGCTTACCTGTCATCCTGCACAGAAATTTCACAAATTTTTTGGTCAACAATCAAGTTCAAGCAGTGTTGTGAGCTAAACTGATCGGTCATGATCAGTCAAACAAGAATGGTCGGCCTGAAAATTATCTAAGGCTGATCGCTTTAAAAGCTAAAACGCTGGTCACCCAAGATTGGCCTGGGTAGGTTTATATCAAACTTCGTCATAGCACGACCCAAACTCCACCAAAGCCTCACTCAGCTCTAAAGGCGATCGGTTTTAGGGGGATCACACACAAAAGCTGACCTGAATCGGTCAAACCTTGATTCGCTCTAAAATGGTAAGGATCCGATCGTGCCAAAAAGGGTAAAACTCTGGTCGCTCCCAACATAGACAATACCGATCGCTTAAAAATCAGTCAAAATTTAATCCAGTTCTAGTCGCACAAAACTAGCCTCGACTGGGTCGATAAAAACATCCCAAGGCTGGTCGTTCTACGATTAGTCTGAAAACAATCATACCCTGGTCGGTCAAGATTCAAATCCGTCTGGATCGTTCATATCGGGTAAAATTAAAGATAGCCTGTTCTGGTCGGTCGAAGGAGGATCGGCTCATTTAAAAACCGACCATACCACTGCTCTAAAAACGACCGGTCTGGCCGCGCAAATGAAAGGGAACTTAAATTTTCGTTGCAACTGCACAGTAAAAACATCAAAAATAATGGTACAAAGAGATGATTCTAGAAGGAAAATCAAAGCATGCATCACAAAAAGATTTCATATGCATCAGTCAGTCAAGCATTTGCACAAACAAGTCGTGATCGCTGCGAAAATAACATAGAAATTGCTCATTTTGAAATCATCACTCCCCTATTCCATTAGGGTGACTCGGTTGAAACCGCGCTCAAATGATTAATGATGTCAACAACGAAGGTTTACCAAAAATTATTGTAACTCCTTCCCCAAACTCATTCTACTCCAAACTCAAAATCAACGTTAGAATGCATACAATGTACCTGGGATTTGGAAGAATAGTTCGGGTTGGTAAAGCAGCAGCTTGAATCGGCAAGGAAGTAAGCTAAAGATCGAGCAATTTGTTTTTTAAAGAAGAGAAAGCCACCATTGATGAAGATTTTGACCGAGAAGAAATGAAGAAGGAAATGACGGGTTGAATTAATTATATAAGTTTAGTTTGGCCTCTCCGGATTTTTAGGAATTGTCTCTTCGCCTTCCAGAATTTGGCTTTTTCGTGCGTTCCAAAACTGGAGAAAAGACCGAACTCTACTTGCCACATTTAAGACCGACCCCTCAAGCCAATTCCAGAACCGACCCACGAGAACTGCGACCAAGACCGACCCTTAATTGAAGCAGATCGATCCACTAATGTTTTGAAGCCCACAGTTTTTTATAAAAACTATGAAACTTCGAGGGGCAAAATGTTATCCATCCGATCGATCCAAGTGAATATGGGTCGGTTTTAAGCATTTTGAAGAACGGGTCGGTCCTGTCGTTATTAAAAGGGAGCGGTCGTAGCGCAAGATTCCTGGTCGTTCTAAATCTGGTCGCTCTCATGAGCGCTGGTCGCTCCAAAAAAGCCAAAAGAAGTTGGTCGATCCGAAGCTGGTTGCTCCAAAAGCCAAAGAAGGCTGATCGCTCCGGATATACGGAACATCTGGTCGCTCGCTAGCCTCTCGTTCACTCCAACCAGCCTCAAAGCTTCTGATCGTTCCGAAGGCCAATGATTACCGATCGCTCCAAATATTCAAGATAGTTGGTCGCTCTAAACATACCAAAGCTCTTGATCATCCCAAAAGTACAGAAGATCCCTGGTCGCTCCAAAAATACAAGGTATCTGGTCGTTTACTAGCTCCTGATCGCACCAACAAGCTTCAAGGCTTCCTGGTCCGTTTGTTCCAAGCATCCTGGTCGGTCCGCTCCGCATTCTAGCCTCCTGGTCGTCCTTTCTTCTGGCGGAAGCTCCTGGTCGGCCAAAGCGCTAGAAACGACCTGTGATGTCGTGACAGCTGGAAACAACTGGTGACAACTGGCAGTGGCATTTCCGTAAATACCGACCAGGCCCCTGCATACAAGATTTCAGCCATTTCTCCGCCTATAAATAGGACCCTACCTCCATCATTTCGGGGGGGGGGGGGGGGGGGGCTTTTGGGGGAACTACGAGGAGGTGCTGTCCAATTGCTTTCGGGATTTCTCCAAGCATTTCTACATTTCTTCTCTATCATCGATCATAAATCTATGGAGTATTGGAGCATGTGGAGCATAGCTTTCATAAAGGAACAAGCATAAGCATTCCACGCACTACTTCATTTTTTCTTGATCATTCACCCGAAGATCTAAGGAGCTTTTATCCATGGCTTTCATGGAGGGATTGGCACAAAATACTTCAAGCTTTCATCCATTCTTTCAATCGGTTGTAAGGACGAATGCATGCCAAAGGAGCTTGTATGAATGTATAATGGAGCAAATATTGTAATCTTTTGGTTATTAATGAAATCTAATCTTCAAAGTGGACGTAGACTCGAATAAGAGTCGAACCACTATAAAATTCTTGTCTTCTTTCTTTATTTTGGTATTTTGGTGCTCTTGAATGTTAGATATGGCCTCACATAACTCTAAAGGTTTTCTAACGCCCCGCCTCTGAAAAGGTGACGTGCTTTCTAAGCATCTCGCCTCCGATTAGATAACGTGTTTAGAAATATCATTTTGGTTGTTATACCAATTTTCGGTATCAACAGTTCGGATCGGTGTTGTATATTCGGTTTAGATTAAAAAAAGGAGCGGTTTTCCGCACCATTTCTTCGGTTTGGGTCGGACGGTTTCCGTTTAGCGGTCCATTTATGCCCACCCCTACAAATAACTCTAAAATCATAAACCGTTGATGCCTTTCACATAGTGCAAATGTTAAAGAAACATGAATTAAGTCCCAAATTTTGGATGTCATAACAAAATGAACATTACCAGAAAAAGGAAAATTATGCAACCCCCCACCAGAGCCTTTGTAGCTCAAAATTTAAAAACAACTCTCAATCCCACTTTCCACATACATCCCACAACATCAAACAATGCATAGCTCATGCACCATCAATCAAAAATATGAAAACAATGGAGAGTATCCTTGAACGAGAAGGAAGGCTCCTAAGCATTACGTGATCGTACAACTCACAGGAGGTCCATCGACGCTGGTTCCATTCCCATTTTTGCGAGCAACCCGAATCTTAATCTCAGGGCAAAACACCTGGAATGCCTTAGGCAACAGTGGAACCTTCACAAAATGAAGCACGGCATGATACTTTGCCGAAAACACAATCATCCCTTTCTTCTCCAAATCATCATTCACTTCCCGAAGAGTCGACCAAACAGCCGTGTCCAGCCCATCTTCAACCCTGGCCACCACAACCCTGTCCGAACCAGGACCCTGCACGAAGCTCTGCTGGAAACTGCTTCCCACCATCTCATCCCCATAGAGCACATCGGCGCTCGCAAGCCTGTAAGAAATGGACGTGAACTTGTTTGGATTATGGAAGGAGAAGACCAGGGTGAAGTCGGAGAAGTTTACGGAGTCTGATACGTTCACGTAGTTGGTGGCGTTGGCGGAGAGGATGGACACCACGGGGTATTTTGGTCGGAGTACGAGGCTCAAGATGAAGGAGAAGAGGGTGGCGAGGAGAAAGAGGAGGGCGAGTATGAGGAGAATGCGCCAGAACCAGAGGCCATGGATCTTTTCGTCGGGATAGGTGGGGTAGGGAGGAGGAGGTGGAGGGCAGTATGGGAGCTGCGTAGGGTATGGCCCTCCGTAGGCCAAGGGTACCCCGTCAACGATGTAACAGGAAGTGGGGTTGCTAGCGGGGATGAGGTTCTGGGTTGGAGACGTGGGCGGTGAAGAAGATGAAGATGAAGACGTGGTTGAATTAGAGGCCATGCAAAAGGAGGAAATGCAAGTGTTGATGATGGGAAGGTTATGTTTTATTTTGGAGTTGGCCGTTGGGTTCTAAATATGGCCGGGATTGGTTATTGTGTACATTTGTGAAAAGGAGAAAGGCTGTATTGAACTAACGGGAGGTGATTTCATGGACTAAACATGGATACACATAGATTCATGATATGGATGTACAGCTCATACCGTGACCTGAATAATTCCTTTTTTAGAAAGTAAAATTGTAACTCCCAGTTTTTTTCCTCCTCATTCTTCTAGAACAAGAAATTTTGTTTCTATACATGAACTTACAAATATAAATAATAGAATGACATGCAATCTTAGAGCAACTTAACCATTAGAACATTCCAAACAGAAGGGTTAGTCATCCTTGCCATGTAGACATTTTGGGGGTGAGCAACCCTAAACAAATAGAACAAAAGATAAACAATAAAAGTGAATAAATTCTCCCATGTAACAATCCGTGTAGAATTGAAAGAAAGATACGAATTATGTGAAAAGTCGATAAAACTGTTCTTCAATTTCAACCTTATTTTAAATTTACTGGCCTTCTTCTTGCACATCTCATTCAAAACAGAAGCAAAGTTTAAACAAAATATTAATCATCTCTTCTTCCTCCTTCAAAACAAGCATGAATCGATAAAAAAATTGTTTTTGCATTCTTCTTCCAGTTCGTCTTCTTCAACTTTTAATGATAATCAACCACAAAAGCTCACATAACACTTGACAGCATCTATGTCATTAGAGCTAATTTATTTGCAATGAAAGCAAGAATCAGCCAAACTAGTTAAAATCGATGCAAGACAAAAAAACATTAGAAAGTAAAGAGATCATCACATGGAGTATGATCAAATTACGATACATTACTTTAACAATGATCTGTGTTTTAACATGTCGAAGCTCAAATAAAGGTACAAGGTGTCCAAAAATATATTTGAGTAAGTCACGTAAGGGTTGACTAGGGTAACAATATATTTCACTCAACGACGTAACATTATCGTTAGTTGGGCCTTTCGCCACATCGAAAATTGAAAGTGCTTTACGAACGTTAACATACGGAGAAAGTGCTGATAACAAAACAAGTACGTCCGAATTGTAGATTCTGCTGCAATCAAATAGAAGAATTCTGTAAAATTGTCCTCTTAACATTTGGTGTGGAGTATCTTAGATCGTCGAATGATGGGGACTTCAATCGACTATCAATTATGAATGCACGTGGATCATATGTATGTTGGGTAACTTAGATTATATGCATTAAGGTTGAATTTCTTTGAACGCATTAATGTTTTACATCATTCTTATTTGTTTAGCTCCCCTTCTAGTGATACTGCACCAGTTTGTAATTATACGATATAAGATAGTTAAAACCACACAATGTGGCAAACAACCTAGCTATGAAGTAGTAAGAATCGGATAGTGATCACTAAAGAGAATCCCAATACACTAGAATTTAAGGAGCACACTGCACTTGAATTCTCGTGGAAGCATTCTTTTTTTGAATTCAAATAGCATATGGCAACAAGTCTTGGTTGTCTGAATTCAAAGTGGTAACAATGTCTTGTCATAGTCGGACAGTATAGGCACGTTGCGTGTTTGCATGTCTTTTGGTAACATCCATTTTTTGAATTTAAAGAGAGCAAGACAATTGGACTTGACTGTTTGGATTCAAGAGTGGCTATAGTTCTTTGTCGTAGTCGAACACTATTGTGTATGACAGATGTAACGAACAGAAATTTGCGACCCCAAAAATCGACATAAACACGATGTCGACTGTTCAGACATTGGAAATACCTGATCATTAATAGAAAGAAGTTAGAGGATGATAAATAAAAAGAAAGAAAAATTAGAGTAGAAGAAGAAGATGAACACGACAGAACAAAATCAGCGTAACACGAATCTTACAGTTGAACGAATAAAATATATTATAACATAACTTTAAAATGCAAAACTATAACTGTCACTACAACAAAAAGCTGAACTTAAGACCACGATTTGATACCACAGATTTTTTTGTCTTTATAGAAGGACTTATTTGCTACAATATGTTTATGTCTCAATTATTTTCGCACTTACCAAAATAAACGTGACAACTAGATCTTAATTGACCAAGTCCCTGCAATCGCATCCACTTTTCTCAGTTACCCCTTTATCTCGCGTTAATTTCCGCCGCACCAGGAAACACGATCCCCAAATTCTAAAAACCCTAAATATCGATCTCTCTTTCTAGCTTTAGCGCTTCAAAATCTACAGGCTGCTCTGGAGCTTCAGAGCGATATCTCATACCTGCGCAAAGAGGAAGATTATTCTAAAATAACAAAGGTTAGTTTTCTCTGATTTAATCATACAATATCGGTGTGAATTTCCTACAGTCGACACTGACTTAATCTCTTTTTTTGATTGGCGGATACGCGATTTTTCGCAGAAAAAAGAATAAAAGGGAAAATCCGAGCTATGGATAATCGACTGTGAAGTGAGGAAGAACGAGGTATGCGATTTCGAAATTTATTTTGATATATGTCTGATCTATAATTCTTTTGATTTATTATCAGAATTATAATGGCCCGCATTCAAACATTAAAATTGTTCTGTTTTGAAATTCTTGTAATACCACTGATATTCTTGTTCATAATCATGTTATACCTCCTCAAATATCTAGCCAAAATAACTCATGCCTTATTTTGTTTTTACTGTATGCATAAATCTACTATGTGATGAAATTAGTATTAGTAAAATGCTACCCATGAAGCTATGAGTGAGTATTCATGTCAACTGGTTTTACTTGGTTAAGATTTAATTTTGGCTTACGGTGATGATTTCTTGACAATTTTTTTATATGCTTGTGATATTGAAGTTCCCTGAAATGTTGTTGCCAACTGACAATCATGATGCCAAGTTATACTCAACAAGTATCCTTAATAAAATATAATTTAAAAATTATTGACTATCCTAGAAATTGTACAAAAAGTCTAGTTGAACTCAAGAAAAAATACGTTCAAAAAGTTATATTGCTTGACATCATTATTATACATTGTTGTACTATATATTACTAAAAGTAAATGAGATATATATATATATATATATATATATATATATATATATATATATATATGATGTTCTCTTTGCTTTTATTTTACATTTTTTAAACTTACTTTTTTATTTTTAATGCATCCTTGGAAAACTTAAGAAAGCCATAACTTACCTTTACAAAACTAATTTTCTGCACATGCATCCTTGCAATCTTTACATATTAGGAAATTTAATTTATTTCTAATGTGGCTAAGTAAATTTTTGATGATGCTAGTGAGATAAATTGTAAGTTGTATTTACCATTTTACTTTGTTCCGTATCAATTACATAAGATGTTAATTTTTACAGCTTACAGAAAAAAAGAAAAAAAAATCCATCTTAATAATCATTTATATTATCCCGATCTCATTGCATTAATATGTAAAGTAATGTTTGTTGGAAAATGAATGAGCAAAGAAAGAGAAAAGTGGGAAGAAGAAGAGATAGGGGTAGCAACATTTAAAGTCCCACATCATAGAAATATTAGCACAATCTCTCCTTATATATTAGAAGCCAAAAAGGCTTATGTAAAATAAAAAAGAGAGGGATGATAAAAAGGATGTGGACTTGGTCATATTAAATACATTAAAAAAGTCAAAGATAAGGGCCTTGGGCCTTGGGGCTCTTGGGGTCTCCTGATTGGATATGGCCGACGTTGCTGATTGGGCTAGTGCACTGACATGAGAATATTTTTTTCTCAGAATTTTAAATGGTGTGTCTGTTCAGTTCAGAATTCGAAAGGAATGTCTGTTAACTGAACGAGTACAACCATTTGAATTCTCAGCATATGCATATTAATAACAGAGCGGTTAAAGGGTCGCAACCTTTCCTATTCTGACGGTTACTGATGCATGCGAACAGGCACTCCTCCTTGCCTATATATACACTGCCCAAAACAAAGACATTTTTTACTTTTTCTGCTGAATTATTCCTTCTTCTTCAACGTAATTCTCTGACCTAGTTTCTATAACCAACTTCAGTTCGTCGGAGCTCCGTTTGCTGGCACTAAGCTACGGAGTTGGTCCGTTTTATCCTGGGAAACAAATTGCAACTACGTCGATTGGTGTATACGACAGCAATATTGTTTCAAGGAAACAGAAAAGTTCTGGACTCGGACATTATTTAAACAGAATACTTTCTGTTTATCTTTGATTTTATGCACAAATCGGTTACGCTTTCTATGATTATTATAAACATAGTCTGACGTGACAATTGTGACATAATTGATTAACAGTGATTGTTGTTGCTGTCTGTTTGTAATACAGTTGTGTAATTACAAAAGTTCTAACATTCTTGAAACAATATTTTGTTGCAGATGACGAAAAACAGCAGCACTGATTCTGCACCGATTCAGACGGTGAAAACTGCTCAGCCAGCGCCTGTGCTTCCGACAATGGCTCTGTCTCATGGCGAAAGGCCAGAGAAGTTCAATGGAATCAATTTCAAGCGCTGGCAACAGAAAATGTTGTTTTATTTAACAACACTAAGCCTTGCAAAGTTTCTGACTGAAGAGGCTCCTGTGGTAGACGAACTCGAACCTGACGCTACTAAAGTAGAGGCAGTTAATATCTGGACAAATTCAGATTTCATGTGCAAAAACTATATTCTGAATGGTCTGGATGATAGCCTCTACAATGTCTATTGTACTTTTGCAACGTCCAAACAACTCTGGTTGGCTCTGGAAAAGAAGTACAAAACTGAAGATGCAGGCATGAAGAAATTCATTGCTGGAAAATTTCTAGACTTCAAAATGGTTGACTCAAAGACGGTGATAAGTCAAGCTCAAGAACTGCAACTTATCATCCGTCAATTAGAAGATGAAAAGATGAATCTTAGCGAGACTTTTCAAGTTGCTGCAACTATTGAGAAATTGCCTCCTTCTTGGAAGGACTTTAAAAATTACCTTAAGCACAAGCGTAAGGAAATGACAATGGAAGATCTCATAGTTCGGCTTCGCATTGAGGAAGATAACAGAAATTCTGAGAAAAAGATTTCTCAGAATATTGCTGCCAAAGCAAATGTTGTTGAGTCAGACAAAACTAATAAAAGGAAAAGGGAGAATGCTCCTAAGAAGTCAAAGAAATTTCTGGGTTCTTGCCACAACTGTGGAAAGAAGGGGCACAAAGCAGCCGAATGTCGTGCGCCTAAAAAGAAGAAGTTGGAAGCAAATACGGCTGATGTTTCGAAAGGCATTTCTGATCTTGATTTATGTGCAGTAATATCAGAATGCAACCTTATTGGCAACTCAAAGGAATGGTTTGTAGACACTGGAGCCACTCGACACATATGTGCTAACAAGTGGATGTTTACAACCTATAAAACTGCAACTGATGCTGAACAACTTTTTATGGGCAATTCTTCCACTTCCAAGGTCGAAGGCAAAGGAAAAGTTGTGCTGAAACTGACTTCTGGAAAGGAACTGACTTTAAATGATGTTCTCCATGTTCCAGAAATTCGCAAGAACCTGATTTCAGGATCGTTGCTGAGCAAGCATGGCTTCAAATTGATCTTTGAAGCTGACAAATTTGTTCTTTCCAAGAATGGGGTGTATGTTGGAAGAGGTTATGTGTGTGATGGTTTATTTAAAGCAAATGTAACCACTATTGTACCACGCACTGAAATGAATAAAAGTGAATCTTCTGCTTATATTGTTGAATCTTCTAACATATGGCATTCTAGATTAGGGCATGTAAACTTTGATACATTGCGAAAATTGATTAATCTAGAATTTATACCAAAATGTAATATAGATTCCAACTATAAATGTCAAGTTTGTGCAGAAGCAAAATTGACAAGAACCTCGTTTCATCATGTTGAACGAGTGACAGAACCTCTAGACTTAATACATACTGATGTATGCGATTTGAAAATGTGTCAAACTAGAGGTGGAAAAAGGTACTTTATTACATTCATTGATGATTGTACCAGATACTGTCATGTGTATCTCCTTAGAAGTAAGGACGAAGCATTCGAAATGTTTAAACAGTATAAGGCAGAAGTTGAGAATCAACTCAACAAGAAAATAAAATCTTTAAGAAGTGATAGAGGAGGAGAATACGAGTCTCCATTTGAGGAATTCTGTGCTGAACATGGAATTATACATCAAACTACAGCCCCGTATTCACCTCAATCCAACGGTATAGCCGAACGGAAAAATAGAACTCTTAAAGAAATGATGAATGCCTTACTAATTAGCTCTGGCTTGCCAGATAACTATTGGGGAGAAGCTATTCTTTCGGCAAATCATATTTTAAATAAAATACCCCGAAAGAAAATATCTAAATCTCCTCATGAACTTTGGAAAAACAGACCACCATCCTACAAATACCTAAAAGTGTGGGGGTGTCTTGCCAAAGTAGAGGTACCAAAACCAAAGAAGGTCAAAATTGGACCAAAAACAATTGATTGTGTATTCATTGGATATGCACAAAACAGTGCTGCATATCGATTTTTGGTACACAAATCTGAAATTGATGATATTCATGAAAATACCATCATTGAGTCGAGAAATGCTAGATTTTTCGAACATGTATTTCCCTTGAAACATGGTACTGAAAATCATGCACCTAAGAGACCAAGGGAAATTGAAGTTCCTTACTCCATTGAGGACGCTGAACAAAATAACACTCAGCAAAGTAGTGTTGAGCAGCAAGTAGAGGAACCAAGAAAAAGTAAAAGGTCAAGGACTTTAAAAACCTTTGGACCGGACTTCTATACATTTATGTTAGAAGATGATCCATTGACATACAAACAAGCTATGTCTTCCAACGATGCCCCTTATTGGAAGGAGGCAATTAACAATGAAATTGAATCCATTATGTCGAATCATACATGGGAATTGGTTGATTTACCTCAAGGATGTAAGGCCTTAGGTAATAAATGGATATTTAAAAAGAAATTGAAACCTGATGGTTCAATAGACAAGTACAAAGCTCGTCTGGTAGTCCAAGGATTTAGACAAAAGGAAGACCTGGACTATTTCGATACATATTCACCTGTAACGAGGATAACGTCAATTAGAATGCTCATTGCAATTGCATCCGTACATGACTTGGAAATACATCAAATGGATGTTAAAACTGCATTCTTGAATGGTGAACTAGAGGAGGAAATATATATGAAACAACCTGAAGGATTTCTAAGCTCAGAAAATGAGCATAAAGTTTGCAAACTGGTAAAATCACTTTATGGCCTTAAGCAAGCTCCAAAACAGTGGCATGAGAAGTTTGACAATACTATGTTATCAAATGGATTCACGATAAATGAATCAGATAAATGTGTGTACATAAAACATACACACATTGGATATGTCATTGTTTGTCTTTATGTTGATGACCTATTGATCCTAGGAAACAACAAGGCCATAATAACATCTACAAAGGATATGTTATCCTCTAGATTCGATATGAAAGACCTAGGACTGGCTGATGTAATATTGGGTGTAAAAATTCTGAGAACACCACAGGGATATGCATTATCCCAATCACATTACATCACCAAAATACTTGAGAAATTCAAGCAATATAATGTAACTATTGCAAAATCACCAGTAGATATGAACCAAAATTGGGTAAAGAACACTGGTGACGGTATTTACCAATTGGAATACTCTCGTATACTAGGAAGTATCATGTATGTTATGAACTGTACTAGGCCTGATATCGCATATGCTGTAAGCAAACTAAGTAGATTTACCAGCAATCCTGGTAAACATCACTGGAAAGCGATAATCAGAGTTCTAGGATATCTAAAGTATACACAGAGTTATGGTCTATACTATACAAACTATCCTTCAATAGTGGAAGGATACAGTGATGCAAATTGGATCACTGGATCAAATGATACAAAGTCTACAAGTGGATACGTGTTCACATTAGGAAATGGAGCAATTTCATGGAAATCATCCAAACAGACTTGTATCGCTAGATCTACGATGGAATCAGAGTTTATTGCACTAGATAAGACTGCAGAAGAAGCAGAATGGATTCGAAGCTTCTTAGAAGACATTCCTAATTGGAGCAAACCTATGCCTCCAATATGTATACATTGTGATAGTCAATCAGCTATTGGAAGAGCTAATAGTACACTATACAATGGAAAATCTAGGCATATTCGTCGTAGACATAAAACGATAAGACAACTTCTCTCTAATGGGGTTATCACAATAGATTACATTCGATCTAAAGATAACTTAGCGGATCCACTTACAAAAGGCTTGCCAAGAGAGAAAGTTCAAACCTTATCGAAGGGAATGGGGCTAAGGCCTATAGACTAAAGGTTTTTCTGAAATGGAAACCCCACCTAGTTGACTGGAGATCCCAAGATCTAGGTTCAAAGGGACAACGAAGTTTTAGAGAAACTTGATGGCACTGTTATACACAAACCATTCCTATGATAAGTCAGTGCATTATATGTTGAATAAGGATAAGTATTAGTACTTTTAATGATGTCTGTATTTGAGGAATTAAAGAATACCCTTTACAGAATCACCTACGTAAGTGCGAAGGCGCCGCTTCAAAGAGAATTATGAGGCCAAATTCTCTAAGCACTTATGAGACCAGGCAGGTGTTCAAGGCAAAAACGAACACATACAGAGAACGAAGGGTTATAAGAAACATTTATCGTGTGTTATCTACTTTAGAATTACACAAAAGGCTTACAGTTCAAGGACAGTCTATGTCTACTAATTCGCCGGTGATTCAAATAGGTAATCACTAGGAAAGTTCAAAGCCCTTGTGCTACTTTAACCGATGCGATAAATGGTTCGTGAAACTAAGATCGATTGCTCATTCATGTGGGGGATTGTTGGAAAATGAATGAGCAAAGAAAGAGAAAAGTGGGAAGAAGAAGAGATAGGGGTAGCAACATTTAAAGTCCCACATCATAGAAATATTAGCACAATCTCTCCTTATATATTAGAAGCCAAAAAGGCTTATGTAAAATAAAAAAGAGAGGGATGATAAAAAGGATGTGGACTTGGTCATATTAAATACATTAAAAAAGTCAAAGATAAGGGCCTTGGGCCTTGGGGCTCTTGGGGTCTCCTGATTGGATATGGCCGACGTTGCTGATTGGGCTAGTGCACTGACATGAGAATATTTTTTTCTCAGAATTTTAAATGGTGTGTCTGTTCAGTTCAGAATTCGAAAGGAATGTCTGTTAACTGAACGAGTACAACCATTTGAATTCTCAGCATATGCATATTAATAACAGAGCGGTTAAAGGGTCGCAACCTTTCCTATTCTGACGGTTACTGATGCATGCGAACAGGCACTCCTCCTTGCCTATATATACACTGCCCAAAACAAAGACATTTTTTACTTTTTCTGCTGAATTATTCCTTCTTCTTCAACGTAATTCTCTGACCTAGTTTCTATAACCAACTTCAGTTCGTCGGAGCTCCGTTTGCTGGCACTAAGCTACGGAGTTGGTCCGTTTTATCCTGGGAAACAAATTGCAACTACGTCGATTGGTGTATACGACAGCAATATTGTTTCAAGGAAACAGAAAAGTTCTGGACTCGGACATTATTTAAACAGAATACTTTCTGTTTATCTTTGATTTTATGCACAAATCGGTTACGCTTTCTATGATTATTATAAACATAGTCTGACGTGACAATTGTGACATAATTGATTAACAGTGATTGTTGTTGCTGTCTGTTTGTAATACAGTTGTGTAATTACAAAAGTTCTAACATTCTTGAAACAATATTTTGTTGCAGATGACGAAAAACAGCAGCACTGATTCTGCACCGATTCAGACGGTGAAAACTGCTCAGCCAGCGCCTGTGCTTCCGACAATGGCTCTGTCTCATGGCGAAAGGCCAGAGAAGTTCAATGGAATCAATTTCAAGCGCTGGCAACAGAAAATGTTGTTTTATTTAACAACACTAAGCCTTGCAAAGTTTCTGACTGAAGAGGCTCCTGTGGTAGACGAACTCGAACCTGACGCTACTAAAGTAGAGGCAGTTAATATCTGGACAAATTCAGATTTCATGTGCAAAAACTATATTCTGAATGGTCTGGATGATAGCCTCTACAATGTCTATTGTACTTTTGCAACGTCCAAACAACTCTGGTTGGCTCTGGAAAAGAAGTACAAAACTGAAGATGCAGGCATGAAGAAATTCATTGCTGGAAAATTTCTAGACTTCAAAATGGTTGACTCAAAGACGGTGATAAGTCAAGCTCAAGAACACTTATCATCCGTCAATTAGAAGATGAAAAGATGACTCTTAGCGAGACTTTTCAAGTTGCTGCAACTATTGAGAAATTGCCTCCTTCTTGGAAGGACTTTAAAAATTACCTTAAGCACAAGCGTAAGGAAATGACAATGGAAGATCTCATAGTTCGGCTTCGCATTGAGGAAGATAACAGAAATTCTGAGAAAAAGATTTCTCAGAATATTGCTGCCAAAGCAAATGTTGTTGAGTCAGACAAAACTAATAAAAGGAAAAGGGAGAATGCTCCTAAGAAGTCAAAGAAATTTCTGGGTTCTTGCCACAACTGTGGAAAGAAGGGGCACAAAGCAGCCGAATGTCGTGCGCCTAAAAAGAAGAAGTTGGAAGCAAATACGGCTGATGTTTCGAAAGGCATTTCTGATCTTGATTTATGTGCAGTAATATCAGAATGCAACCTTATTGGCAACTCAAAGGAATGGTTTGTAGACACTGGAGCCACTCGACACATATGTGCTAACAAGTGGATGTTTACAACCTATAAAACTGCAACTGATGCTGAACAACTTTTTATGGGCAATTCTTCCACTTCCAAGGTCGAAGGCAAAGGAAAAGTTGTGCTGAAACTGACTTCTGGAAAGGAACTGACTTTAAATGATGTTCTCCATGTTCCAGAAATTCGCAAGAACCTGATTTCAGGATCGTTGCTGAGCAAGCATGGCTTCAAATTGATCTTTGAAGCTGACAAATTTGTTCTTTCCAAGAATGGGGTGTATGTTGGAAGAGGTTATGTGTGTGATGGTTTATTTAAAGCAAATGTAACCACTATTGTACCACGCACTGAAATGAATAAAAGTGAATCTTCTGCTTATATTGTTGAATCTTCTAACATATGGCATTCTAGATTAGGGCATGTAAACTTTGATACATTGCGAAAATTGATTAATCTAGAATTTATACCAAAATGTAATATAGATTCCAACTATAAATGTCAAGTTTGTGCAGAAGCAAAATTGACAAGAACCTCGTTTCATCATGTTGAACGAGTGACAGAACCTCTAGACTTAATACATACTGATGTATGCGATTTGAAAATGTGTCAAACTAGAGGTGGAAAAAGGTACTTTATTACATTCATTGATGATTGTACCAGATACTGTCATGTGTATCTCCTTAGAAGTAAGGACGAAGCATTCGAAATGTTTAAACAGTATAAGGCAGAAGTTGAGAATCAACTCAACAAGAAAATAAAATCTTTAAGAAGTGATAGAGGAGGAGAATACGAGTCTCCATTTGAGGAATTCTGTGCTGAACATGGAATTATACATCAAACTACAGCCCCGTATTCACCTCAATCCAACGGTATAGCCGAACGGAAAAATAGAACTCTTAAAGAAATGATGAATGCCTTACTAATTAGCTCTGGCTTGCCAGATAACTATTGGGGAGAAGCTATTCTTTCGGCAAATCATATTTTAAATAAAATACCCCGAAAGAAAATATCTAAATCTCCTCATGAACTTTGGAAAAACAGACCACCATCCTACAAATACCTAAAAGTGTGGGGGTGTCTTGCCAAAGTAGAGGTACCAAAACCAAAGAAGGTCAAAATTGGACCAAAAACAATTGATTGTGTATTCATTGGATATGCACAAAACAGTGCTGCATATCGATTTTTGGTACACAAATCTGAAATTGATGATATTCATGAAAATACCATCATTGAGTCGAGAAATGCTAGATTTTTCGAACATGTATTTCCCTTGAAACATGGTACTGAAAATCATGCACCTAAGAGACCAAGGGAAATTGAAGTTCCTTACTCCATTGAGGACGCTGAACAAAATAACACTCAGCAAAGTAGTGTTGAGCAGCAAGTAGAGGAACCAAGAAAAAGTAAAAGGTCAAGGACTTTAAAAACCTTTGGACCGGACTTCTATACATTTATGTTAGAAGATGATCCATTGACATACAAACAAGCTATGTCTTCCAACGATGCCCCTTATTGGAAGGAGGCAATTAACAATGAAATTGAATCCATTATGTCGAATCATACATGGGAATTGGTTGATTTACCTCAAGGATGTAAGGCCTTAGGTAATAAATGGATATTTAAAAAGAAATTGAAACCTGATGGTTCAATAGACAAGTACAAAGCTCGTCTGGTAGTCCAAGGATTTAGACAAAAGGAAGACCTGGACTATTTCGATACATATTCACCTGTAACGAGGATAACGTCAATTAGAATGCTCATTGCAATTGCATCCGTACATGACTTGGAAATACATCAAATGGATGTTAAAACTGCATTCTTGAATGGTGAACTAGAGGAGGAAATCTATATGAAACAACCTGAAGGATTTCTAAGCTCAGAAAATGAGCATAAAGTTTGCAAACTGGTAAAATCACTTTATGGCCTTAAGCAAGCTCCAAAACAGTGGCATGAGAAGTTTGACAATACTATGTTATCAAATGGATTCACGATAAATGAATCAGATAAATGTGTGTACATAAAACATACACACATTGGATATGTCATTGTTTGTCTTTATGTTGATGACCTATTGATCCTAGGAAACAACAAGGCCATAATAACATCTACAAAGGATATGTTATCCTCTAGATTCGATATGAAAGACCTAGGACTGGCTGATGTAATATTGGGTGTAAAAATTCTGAGAACACCACAGGGATATGCATTATCCCAATCACATTACATCACCAAAATACTTGAGAAATTCAAGCAATATAATGTAACTATTGCAAAATCACCAGTAGATATGAACCAAAATTGGGTAAAGAACACTGGTGACGGTATTTACCAATTGGAATACTCTCGTATACTAGGAAGTATCATGTATGTTATGAACTGTACTAGGCCTGATATCGCATATGCTGTAAGCAAACTAAGTAGATTTACCAGCAATCCTGGTAAACATCACTGGAAAGCGATAATCAGAGTTCTAGGATATCTAAAGTATACACAGAGTTATGGTCTATACTATACAAACTATCCTTCAATAGTGGAAGGATACAGTGATGCAAATTGGATCACTGGATCAAATGATACAAAGTCTACAAGTGGATACGTGTTCACATTAGGAAATGGAGCAATTTCATGGAAATCATCCAAACAGACTTGTATCGCTAGATCTACGATGGAATCAGAGTTTATTGCACTAGATAAGACTGCAGAAGAAGCAGAATGGATTCGAAGCTTCTTAGAAGACATTCCTAATTGGAGCAAACCTATGCCTCCAATATGTATACATTGTGATAGTCAATCAGCTATTGGAAGAGCTAATAGTACACTATACAATGGAAAATCTAGGCATATTCGTCGTAGACATAAAACGATAAGACAACTTCTCTCTAATGGGGTTATCACAATAGATTACATTCGATCTAAAGATAACTTAGCGGATCCACTTACAAAAGGCTTGCCAAGAGAGAAAGTTCAAACCTTATCGAAGGGAATGGGGCTAAGGCCTATAGACTAAAGGTTTTTCTGAAATGGAAACCCCACCTAGTTGACTGGAGATCCCAAGATCTAGGTTCAAAGGGACAACGAAGTTTTAGAGAAACTTGATGGCACTGTTATACACAAACCATTCCTATGATAAGTCAGTGCATTATATGTTGAATAAGGATAAGTATTAGTACTTTTAATGATGTCTGTATTTGAGGAATTAAAGAATACCCTTTACAGAATCACCTACGTAAGTGCGAAGGCGCCGCTTCAAAGAGAATTATGAGGCCAAATTCTCTAAGCACTTATGAGACCAGGCAGGTGTTCAAGGCAAAAACGAACACATACAGAGAACGAAGGGTTATAAGAAACATTTATCGTGTGTTATCTACTTTAGAATTACACAAAAGGCTTACAGTTCAAGGACAGTCTATGTCTACTGATTCGCCGGTGATTCAAATAGGTAATCACTAGGAAAGTTCAAAGCCCTTGTGCTACTTTAACCGATGCGATAAATGGTTCGTGAAACTAAGATCGATTGCTCATTCATGTGGGGGATTGTTGGAAAATGAATGAGCAAAGAAAGAGAAAAGTGGGAAGAAGAAGAGATAGGGGTAGCAACATTTAAAGTCCCACATCATAGAAATATTAGCACAATCTCTCCTTATATATTAGAAGCCAAAAAGGCTTATGTAAAATAAAAAAGAGAGGGATGATAAAAAGGATGTGGACTTGGTCATATTAAATACATTAAAAAAGTCAAAGATAAGGGCCTTGGGCCTTGGGGCTCTTGGGGTCTCCTGATTGGATATGGCCGACGTTGCTGATTGGGCTAGTGCACTGACATGAGAATATTTTTTTCTCAGAATTTTAAATGGTGTGTCTGTTCAGTTCAGAATTCGAAAGGAATGTCTGTTAACTGAACGAGTACAACCATTTGAATTCTCAGCATATGCATATTAATAACAGAGCGGTTAAAGGGTCGCAACCTTTCCTATTCTGACGGTTACTGATGCATGCGAACAGGCACTCCTCCTTGCCTATATATACACTGCCCAAAACAAAGACATTTTTTACTTTTTCTGCTGAATTATTCCTTCTTCTTCAACGTAATTCTCTGACCTAGTTTCTATAACCAACTTCAGTTCGTCGGAGCTCCGTTTGCTGGCACTAAGCTACGGAGTTGGTCCGTTTTATCCTGGGAAACAAATTGCAACTACGTCGATTGGTGTATACGACAGCAATATTGTTTCAAGGAAACAGAAAAGTTCTGGACTCGGACATTATTTAAACAGAATACTTTCTGTTTATCTTTGATTTTATGCACAAATCGGTTACGCTTTCTATGATTATTATAAACATAGTCTGACGTGACAATTGTGACATAATTGATTAACAGTGATTGTTGTTGCTGTCTGTTTGTAATACAGTTGTGTAATTACAAAAGTTCTAACATTCTTGAAACAATATTTTGTTGCAGATGACGAAAAACAGCAGCACTGATTCTGCACCGATTCAGACGGTGAAAACTGCTCAGCCAGCGCCTGTGCTTCCGACAATGGCTCTGTCTCATGGCGAAAGGCCAGAGAAGTTCAATGGAATCAATTTCAAGCGCTGGCAACAGAAAATGTTGTTTTATTTAACAACACTAAGCCTTGCAAAGTTTCTGACTGAAGAGGCTCCTGTGGTAGACGAACTCGAACCTGACGCTACTAAAGTAGAGGCAGTTAATATCTGGACAAATTCAGATTTCATGTGCAAAAACTATATTCTGAATGGTCTGGATGATAGCCTCTACAATGTCTATTGTACTTTTGCAACGTCCAAACAACTCTGGTTGGCTCTGGAAAAGAAGTACAAAACTGAAGATGCAGGCATGAAGAAATTCATTGCTGGAAAATTTCTAGACTTCAAAATGGTTGACTCAAAGACGGTGATAAGTCAAGCTCAAGAACTGCAACTTATCATCCGTCAATTAGAAGATGAAAAGATGACTCTTAGCGAGACTTTTCAAGTTGCTGCAACTATTGAGAAATTGCCTCCTTCTTGGAAGGACTTTAAAAATTACCTTAAGCACAAGCGTAAGGAAATGACAATGGAAGATCTCATAGTTCGGCTTCGCATTGAGGAAGATAACAGAAATTCTGAGAAAAAGATTTCTCAGAATATTGCTGCCAAAGCAAATGTTGTTGAGTCAGACAAAACTAATAAAAGGAAAAGGGAGAATGCTCCTAAGAAGTCAAAGAAATTTCTGGGTTCTTGCCACAACTGTGGAAAGAAGGGGCACAAAGCAGCCGAATGTCGTGCGCCTAAAAAGAAGAAGTTGGAAGCAAATACGGCTGATGTTTCGAAAGGCATTTCTGATCTTGATTTATGTGCAGTAATATCAGAATGCAACCTTATTGGCAACTCAAAGGAATGGTTTGTAGACACTGGAGCCACTCGACACATATGTGCTAACAAGTGGATGTTTACAACCTATAAAACTGCAACTGATGCTGAACAACTTTTTATGGGCAATTCTTCCACTTCCAAGGTCGAAGGCAAAGGAAAAGTTGTGCTGAAACTGACTTCTGGAAAGGAACTGACTTTAAATGATGTTCTCCATGTTCCAGAAATTCGCAAGAACCTGATTTCAGGATCGTTGCTGAGCAAGCATGGCTTCAAATTGATCTTTGAAGCTGACAAATTTGTTCTTTCCAAGAATGGGGTGTATGTTGGAAGAGGTTATGTGTGTGATGGTTTATTTAAAGCAAATGTAACCACTATTGTACCACGCACTGAAATGAATAAAAGTGAATCTTCTGCTTATATTGTTGAATCTTCTAACATATGGCATTCTAGATTAGGGCATGTAAACTTTGATACATTGCGAAAATTGATTAATCTAGAATTTATACCAAAATGTAATATAGATTCCAACTATAAATGTCAAGTTTGTGCAGAAGCAAAATTGACAAGAACCTCGTTTCATCATGTTGAACGAGTGACAGATCCTCTAGACTTAATACATACTGATGTATGCGATTTGAAAATGTGTCAAACTAGAGGTGGAAAAAGGTACTTTATTACATTCATTGATGATTGTACCAGATACTGTCATGTGTATCTCCTTAGAAGTAAGGACGAAGCATTCGAAATGTTTAAACAGTATAAGGCAGAAGTTGAGAATCAACTCAACAAGAAAATAAAATCTTTAAGAAGTGATAGAGGAGGAGAATACGAGTCTCCATTTGAGGAATTCTGTGCTGAACATGGAATTATACATCAAACTACAGCCCCGTATTCACCTCAATCCAACGGTATAGCCGAACGGAAAAATAGAACTCTTAAAGAAATGATGAATGCCTTACTAATTAGCTCTGGCTTGCCAGATAACTATTGGGGAGAAGCTATTCTTTCGGCAAATCATATTTTAAATAAAATACCCCGAAAGAAAATATCTAAATCTCCTCATGAACTTTGGAAAAACAGACCACCATCCTACAAATACCTAAAAGTGTGGGGGTGTCTTGCCAAAGTAGAGGTACCAAAACCAAAGAAGGTCAAAATTGGACCAAAAACAATTGATTGTGTATTCATTGGATATGCACAAAACAGTGCTGCATATCGATTTTTGGTACACAAATCTGAAATTGATGATATTCATGAAAATACCATCATTGAGTCGAGAAATGCTAGATTTTTCGAACATGTATTTCCCTTGAAACATGGTACTGAAAATCATGCACCTAAGAGACCAAGGGAAATTGAAGTTCCTTACTCCATTGAGGACGCTGAACAAAATAACACTCAGCAAAGTAGTGTTGAGCAGCAAGTAGAGGAACCAAGAAAAAGTAAAAGGTCAAGGACTTTAAAAACCTTTGGACCGGACTTCTATACATTTATGTTAGAAGATGATCCATTGACATACAAACAAGCTATGTCTTCCAACGATGCCCCTTATTGGAAGGAGGCAATTAACAATGAAATTGAATCCATTATGTCGAATCATACATGGGAATTGGTTGATTTACCTCAAGGATGTAAGGCCTTAGGTAATAAATGGATATTTAAAAAGAAATTGAAACCTGATGGTTCAATAGACAAGTACAAAGCTCGTCTGGTAGTCCAAGGATTTAGACAAAAGGAAGACCTGGACTATTTCGATACATATTCACCTGTAACGAGGATAACGTCAATTAGAATGCTCATTGCAATTGCATCCGTACATGACTTGGAAATACATCAAATGGATGTTAAAACTGCATTCTTGAATGGTGAACTAGAGGAGGAAATCTATATGAAACAACCTGAAGGATTTCTAAGCTCAGAAAATGAGCATAAAGTTTGCAAACTGGTAAAATCACTTTATGGCCTTAAGCAAGCTCCAAAACAGTGGCATGAGAAGTTTGACAATACTATGTTATCAAATGGATTCACGATAAATGAATCAGATAAATGTGTGTACATAAAACATACACACATTGGATATGTCATTGTTTGTCTTTATGTTGATGACCTATTGATCCTAGGAAACAACAAGGCCATAATAACATCTACAAAGGATATGTTATCCTCTAGATTCGATATGAAAGACCTAGGACTGGCTGATGTAATATTGGGTGTAAAAATTCTGAGAACACCACAGGGATATGCATTATCCCAATCACATTACATCACCAAAATACTTGAGAAATTCAAGCAATATAATGTAACTATTGCAAAATCACCAGTAGATATGAACCAAAATTGGGTAAAGAACACTGGTGACGGTATTTACCAATTGGAATACTCTCGTATACTAGGAAGTATCATGTATGTTATGAACTGTACTAGGCCTGATATCGCATATGCTGTAAGCAAACTAAGTAGATTTACCAGCAATCCTGGTAAACATCACTGGAAAGCGATAATCAGAGTTCTAGGATATCTAAAGTATACACAGAGTTATGGTCTATACTATACAAACTATCCTTCAATAGTGGAAGGATACAGTGATGCAAATTGGATCACTGGATCAAATGATACAAAGTCTACAAGTGGATACGTGTTCACATTAGGAAATGGAGCAATTTCATGGAAATCATCCAAACAGACTTGTATCGCTAGATCTACGATGGAATCAGAGTTTATTGCACTAGATAAGACTGCAGAAGAAGCAGAATGGATTCGAAGCTTCTTAGAAGACATTCCTAATTGGAGCAAACCTATGCCTCCAATATGTATACATTGTGATAGTCAATCAGCTATTGGAAGAGCTAATAGTACACTATACAATGGAAAATCTAGGCATATTCGTCGTAGACATAAAACGATAAGACAACTTCTCTCTAATGGGGTTATCACAATAGATTACATTCGATCTAAAGATAACTTAGCGGATCCACTTACAAAAGGCTTGCCAAGAGAGAAAGTTCAAACCTTATCGAAGGGAATGGGGCTAAGGCCTATAGACTAAAGGTTTTTCTGAAATGGAAACCCCACCTAGTTGACTGGAGATCCCAAGATCTAGGTTCAAAGGGACAACGAAGTTTTAGAGAAACTTGATGGCACTGTTATACACAAACCATTCCTATGATAAGTCAGTGCATTATATGTTGAATAAGGATAAGTATTAGTACTTTTAATGATGTCTGTATTTGAGGAATTAAAGAATACCCTTTACAGAATCACCTACGTAAGTGCGAAGGCGCCGCTTCAAAGAGAATTATGAGGCCAAATTCTCTAAGCACTTATGAGACCAGGCAGGTGTTCAAGGCAAAAACGAACACATACAGAGAACGAAGGGTTATAAGAAACATTTATCGTGTGTTATCTACTTTAGAATTACACAAAAGGCTTACAGTTCAAGGACAGTCTATGTCTACTGATTCGCCGGTGATTCAAATAGGTAATCACTAGGAAAGTTCAAAGCCCTTGTGCTACTTTAACCGATGCGATAAATGGTTCGTGAAACTAAGATCGATTGCTCATTCATGTGGGGGATTGTTGGAAAATGAATGAGCAAAGAAAGAGAAAAGTGGGAAGAAGAAGAGATAGGGGTAGCAACATTTAAAGTCCCACATCATAGAAATATTAGCACAATCTCTCCTTATATATTAGAAGCCAAAAAGGCTTATGTAAAATAAAAAAGAGAGGGATGATAAAAAGGATGTGGACTTGGTCATATTAAATACATTAAAAAAGTCAAAGATAAGGGCCTTGGGCCTTGGGGCTCTTGGGGTCTCCTGATTGGATATGGCCGACGTTGCTGATTGGGCTAGTGCACTGACATGAGAATATTTTTTTCTCAGAATTTTAAATGGTGTGTCTGTTCAGTTCAGAATTCGAAAGGAATGTCTGTTAACTGAACGAGTACAACCATTTGAATTCTCAGCATATGCATATTAATAACAGAGCGGTTAAAGGGTCGCAACCTTTCCTATTCTGACGGTTACTGATGCATGCGAACAGGCACTCCTCCTTGCCTATATATACACTGCCCAAAACAAAGACATTTTTTACTTTTTCTGCTGAATTATTCCTTCTTCTTCAACGTAATTCTCTGACCTAGTTTCTATAACCAACTTCAGTTCGTCGGAGCTCCGTTTGCTGGCACTAAGCTACGGAGTTGGTCCGTTTTATCCTGGGAAACAAATTGCAACTACGTCGATTGGTGTATACGACAGCAATATTGTTTCAAGGAAACAGAAAAGTTCTGGACTCGGACATTATTTAAACAGAATACTTTCTGTTTATCTTTGATTTTATGCACAAATCGGTTACGCTTTCTATGATTATTATAAACATAGTCTGACGTGACAATTGTGACATAATTGATTAACAGTGATTGTTGTTGCTGTCTGTTTGTAATACAGTTGTGTAATTACAAAAGTTCTAACATTCTTGAAACAATATTTTGTTGCAGATGACGAAAAACAGCAGCACTGATTCTGCACCGATTCAGACGGTGAAAACTGCTCAGCCAGCGCCTGTGCTTCCGACAATGGCTCTGTCTCATGGCGAAAGGCCAGAGAAGTTCAATGGAATCAATTTCAAGCGCTGGCAACAGAAAATGTTGTTTTATTTAACAACACTAAGCCTTGCAAAGTTTCTGACTGAAGAGGCTCCTGTGGTAGACGAACTCGAACCTGACGCTACTAAAGTAGAGGCAGTTAATATCTGGACAAATTCAGATTTCATGTGCAAAAACTATATTCTGAATGGTCTGGATGATAGCCTCTACAATGTCTATTGTACTTTTGCAACGTCCAAACAACTCTGGTTGGCTCTGGAAAAGAAGTACAAAACTGAAGATGCAGGCATGAAGAAATTCATTGCTGGAAAATTTCTAGACTTCAAAATGGTTGACTCAAAGACGGTGATAAGTCAAGCTCAAGAACTGCAACTTATCATCCGTCAATTAGAAGATGAAAAGATGACTCTTAGCGAGACTTTTCAAGTTGCTGCAACTATTGAGAAATTGCCTCCTTCTTGGAAGGACTTTAAAAATTACCTTAAGCACAAGCGTAAGGAAATGACAATGGAAGATCTCATAGTTCGGCTTCGCATTGAGGAAGATAACAGAAATTCTGAGAAAAAGATTTCTCAGAATATTGCTGCCAAAGCAAATGTTGTTGAGTCAGACAAAACTAATAAAAGGAAAAGGGAGAATGCTCCTAAGAAGTCAAAGAAATTTCTGGGTTCTTGCCACAACTGTGGAAAGAAGGGGCACAAAGCAGCCGAATGTCGTGCGCCTAAAAAGAAGAAGTTGGAAGCAAATACGGCTGATGTTTCGAAAGGCATTTCTGATCTTGATTTATGTGCAGTAATATCAGAATGCAACCTTATTGGCAACTCAAAGGAATGGTTTGTAGACACTGGAGCCACTCGACACATATGTGCTAACAAGTGGATGTTTACAACCTATAAAACTGCAACTGATGCTGAACAACTTTTTATGGGCAATTCTTCCACTTCCAAGGTCGAAGGCAAAGGAAAAGTTGTGCTGAAACTGACTTCTGGAAAGGAACTGACTTTAAATGATGTTCTCCATGTTCCAGAAATTCGCAAGAACCTGATTTCAGGATCGTTGCTGAGCAAGCATGGCTTCAAATTGATCTTTGAAGCTGACAAATTTGTTCTTTCCAAGAATGGGGTGTATGTTGGAAGAGGTTATGTGTGTGATGGTTTATTTAAAGCAAATGTAACCACTATTGTACCACGCACTGAAATGAATAAAAGTGAATCTTCTGCTTATATTGTTGAATCTTCTAACATATGGCATTCTAGATTAGGGCATGTAAACTTTGATACATTGCGAAAATTGATTAATCTAGAATTTATACCAAAATGTAATATAGATTCCAACTATAAATGTCAAGTTTGTGCAGAAGCAAAATTGACAAGAACCTCGTTTCATCATGTTGAACGAGTGACAGAACCTCTAGACTTAATACATACTGATGTATGCGATTTGAAAATGTGTCAAACTAGAGGTGGAAAAAGGTACTTTATTACATTCATTGATGATTGTACCAGATACTGTCATGTGTATCTCCTTAGAAGTAAGGACGAAGCATTCGAAATGTTTAAACAGTATAAGGCAGAAGTTGAGAATCAACTCAACAAGAAAATAAAATCTTTAAGAAGTGATAGAGGAGGAGAATACGAGTCTCCATTTGAGGAATTCTGTGCTGAACATGGAATTATACATCAAACTACAGCCCCGTATTCACCTCAATCCAACGGTATAGCCGAACGGAAAAATAGAACTCTTAAAGAAATGATGAATGCCTTACTAATTAGCTCTGGCTTGCCAGATAACTATTGGGGAGAAGCTATTCTTTCGGCAAATCATATTTTAAATAAAATACCCCGAAAGAAAATATCTAAATCTCCTCATGAACTTTGGAAAAACAGACCACCATCCTACAAATACCTAAAAGTGTGGGGGTGTCTTGCCAAAGTAGAGGTACCAAAACCAAAGAAGGTCAAAATTGGACCAAAAACAATTGATTGTGTATTCATTGGATATGCACAAAACAGTGCTGCATATCGATTTTTGGTACACAAATCTGAAATTGATGATATTCATGAAAATACCATCATTGAGTCGAGAAATGCTAGATTTTTCGAACATGTATTTCCCTTGAAACATGGTACTGAAAATCATGCACCTAAGAGACCAAGGGAAATTGAAGTTCCTTACTCCATTGAGGACGCTGAACAAAATAACACTCAGCAAAGTAGTGTTGAGCAGCAAGTAGAGGAACCAAGAAAAAGTAAAAGGTCAAGGACTTTAAAAACCTTTGGACCGGACTTCTATACATTTATGTTAGAAGATGATCCATTGACATACAAACAAGCTATGTCTTCCAACGATGCCCCTTATTGGAAGGAGGCAATTAACAATGAAATTGAATCCATTATGTCGAATCATACATGGGAATTGGTTGATTTACCTCAAGGATGTAAGGCCTTAGGTAATAAATGGATATTTAAAAAGAAATTGAAACCTGATGGTTCAATAGACAAGTACAAAGCTCGTCTGGTAGTCCAAGGATTTAGACAAAAGGAAGACCTGGACTATTTCGATACATATTCACCTGTAACGAGGATAACGTCAATTAGAATGCTCATTGCAATTGCATCCGTACATGACTTGGAAATACATCAAATGGATGTTAAAACTGCATTCTTGAATGGTGAACTAGAGGAGGAAATCTATATGAAACAACCTGAAGGATTTCTAAGCTCAGAAAATGAGCATAAAGTTTGCAAACTGGTAAAATCACTTTATGGCCTTAAGCAAGCTCCAAAACAGTGGCATGAGAAGTTTGACAATACTATGTTATCAAATGGATTCACGATAAATGAATCAGATAAATGTGTGTACATAAAACATACACACATTGGATATGTCATTGTTTGTCTTTATGTTGATGACCTATTGATCCTAGGAAACAACAAGGCCATAATAACATCTACAAAGGATATGTTATCCTCTAGATTCGATATGAAAGACCTAGGACTGGCTGATGTAATATTGGGTGTAAAAATTCTGAGAACACCACAGGGATATGCATTATCCCAATCACATTACATCACCAAAATACTTGAGAAATTCAAGCAATATAATGTAACTATTGCAAAATCACCAGTAGATATGAACCAAAATTGGGTAAAGAACACTGGTGACGGTATTTACCAATTGGAATACTCTCGTATACTAGGAAGTATCATGTATGTTATGAACTGTACTAGGCCTGATATCGCATATGCTGTAAGCAAACTAAGTAGATTTACCAGCAATCCTGGTAAACATCACTGGAAAGCGATAATCAGAGTTCTAGGATATCTAAAGTATACACAGAGTTATGGTCTATACTATACAAACTATCCTTCAATAGTGGAAGGATACAGTGATGCAAATTGGATCACTGGATCAAATGATACAAAGTCTACAAGTGGATACGTGTTCACATTAGGAAATGGAGCAATTTCATGGAAATCATCCAAACAGACTTGTATCGCTAGATCTACGATGGAATCAGAGTTTATTGCACTAGATAAGACTGCAGAAGAAGCAGAATGGATTCGAAGCTTCTTAGAAGACATTCCTAATTGGAGCAAACCTATGCCTCCAATATGTATACATTGTGATAGTCAATCAGCTATTGGAAGAGCTAATAGTACACTATACAATGGAAAATCTAGGCATATTCGTCGTAGACATAAAACGATAAGACAACTTCTCTCTAATGGGGTTATCACAATAGATTACATTCGATCTAAAGATAACTTAGCGGATCCACTTACAAAAGGCTTGCCAAGAGAGAAAGTTCAAACCTTATCGAAGGGAATGGGGCTAAGGCCTATAGACTAAAGGTTTTTCTGAAATGGAAACCCCACCTAGTTGACTGGAGATCCCAAGATCTAGGTTCAAAGGGACAACGAAGTTTTAGAGAAACTTGATGGCACTGTTATACACAAACCATTCCTATGATAAGTCAGTGCATTATATGTTGAATAAGGATAAGTATTAGTACTTTTAATGATGTCTGTATTTGAGGAATTAAAGAATACCCTTTACAGAATCACCTACGTAAGTGCGAAGGCGCCGCTTCAAAGAGAATTATGAGGCCAAATTCTCTAAGCACTTATGAGACCAGGCAGGTGTTCAAGGCAAAAACGAACACATACAGAGAACGAAGGGTTATAAGAAACATTTATCGTGTGTTATCTACTTTAGAATTACACAAAAGGCTTACAGTTCAAGGACAGTCTATGTCTACTGATTCGCCGGTGATTCAAATAGGTAATCACTAGGAAAGTTCAAAGCCCTTGTGCTACTTTAACCGATGCGATAAATGGTTCGTGAAACTAAGATCGATTGCTCATTCATGTGGGGGATTGTTGGAAAATGAATGAGCAAAGAAAGAGAAAAGTGGGAAGAAGAAGAGATAGGGGTAGCAACATTTAAAGTCCCACATCATAGAAATATTAGCACAATCTCTCCTTATATATTAGAAGCCAAAAAGGCTTATGTAAAATAAAAAAGAGAGGGATGATAAAAAGGATGTGGACTTGGTCATATTAAATACATTAAAAAAGTCAAAGATAAGGGCCTTGGGCCTTGGGGCTCTTGGGGTCTCCTGATTGGATATGGCCGACGTTGCTGATTGGGCTAGTGCACTGACATGAGAATATTTTTTTCTCAGAATTTTAAATGGTGTGTCTGTTCAGTTCAGAATTCGAAAGGAATGTCTGTTAACTGAACGAGTACAACCATTTGAATTCTCAGCATATGCATATTAATAACAGAGCGGTTAAAGGGTCGCAACCTTTCCTATTCTGACGGTTACTGATGCATGCGAACAGGCACTCCTCCTTGCCTATATATACACTGCCCAAAACAAAGACATTTTTTACTTTTTCTGCTGAATTATTCCTTCTTCTTCAACGTAATTCTCTGACCTAGTTTCTATAACCAACTTCAGTTCGTCGGAGCTCCGTTTGCTGGCACTAAGCTACGGAGTTGGTCCGTTTTATCCTGGGAAACAAATTGCAACTACGTCGATTGGTGTATACGACAGCAATATTGTTTCAAGGAAACAGAAAAGTTCTGGACTCGGACATTATTTAAACAGAATACTTTCTGTTTATCTTTGATTTTATGCACAAATCGGTTACGCTTTCTATGATTATTATAAACATAGTCTGACGTGACAATTGTGACATAATTGATTAACAGTGATTGTTGTTGCTGTCTGTTTGTAATACAGTTGTGTAATTACAAAAGTTCTAACATTCTTGAAACAATATTTTGTTGCAGATGACGAAAAACAGCAGCACTGATTCTGCACCGATTCAGACGGTGAAAACTGCTCAGCCAGCGCCTGTGCTTCCGACAATGGCTCTGTCTCATGGCGAAAGGCCAGAGAAGTTCAATGGAATCAATTTCAAGCGCTGGCAACAGAAAATGTTGTTTTATTTAACAACACTAAGCCTTGCAAAGTTTCTGACTGAAGAGGCTCCTGTGGTAGACGAACTCGAACCTGACGCTACTAAAGTAGAGGCAGTTAATATCTGGACAAATTCAGATTTCATGTGCAAAAACTATATTCTGAATGGTCTGGATGATAGCCTCTACAATGTCTATTGTACTTTTGCAACGTCCAAACAACTCTGGTTGGCTCTGGAAAAGAAGTACAAAACTGAAGATGCAGGCATGAAGAAATTCATTGCTGGAAAATTTCTAGACTTCAAAATGGTTGACTCAAAGACGGTGATAAGTCAAGCTCAAGAACTGCAACTTATCATCCGTCAATTAGAAGATGAAAAGATGACTCTTAGCGAGACTTTTCAAGTTGCTGCAACTATTGAGAAATTGCCTCCTTCTTGGAAGGACTTTAAAAATTACCTTAAGCACAAGCGTAAGGAAATGACAATGGAAGATCTCATAGTTCGGCTTCGCATTGAGGAAGATAACAGAAATTCTGAGAAAAAGATTTCTCAGAATATTGCTGCCAAAGCAAATGTTGTTGAGTCAGACAAAACTAATAAAAGGAAAAGGGAGAATGCTCCTAAGAAGTCAAAGAAATTTCTGGGTTCTTGCCACAACTGTGGAAAGAAGGGGCACAAAGCAGCCGAATGTCGTGCGCCTAAAAAGAAGAAGTTGGAAGCAAATACGGCTGATGTTTCGAAAGGCATTTCTGATCTTGATTTATGTGCAGTAATATCAGAATGCAACCTTATTGGCAACTCAAAGGAATGGTTTGTAGACACTGGAGCCACTCGACACATATGTGCTAACAAGTGGATGTTTACAACCTATAAAACTGCAACTGATGCTGAACAACTTTTTATGGGCAATTCTTCCACTTCCAAGGTCGAAGGCAAAGGAAAAGTTGTGCTGAAACTGACTTCTGGAAAGGAACTGACTTTAAATGATGTTCTCCATGTTCCAGAAATTCGCAAGAACCTGATTTCAGGATCGTTGCTGAGCAAGCATGGCTTCAAATTGATCTTTGAAGCTGACAAATTTGTTCTTTCCAAGAATGGGGTGTATGTTGGAAGAGGTTATGTGTGTGATGGTTTATTTAAAGCAAATGTAACCACTATTGTACCACGCACTGAAATGAATAAAAGTGAATCTTCTGCTTATATTGTTGAATCTTCTAACATATGGCATTCTAGATTAGGGCATGTAAACTTTGATACATTGCGAAAATTGATTAATCTAGAATTTATACCAAAATGTAATATAGATTCCAACTATAAATGTCAAGTTTGTGCAGAAGCAAAATTGACAAGAACCTCGTTTCATCATGTTGAACGAGTGACAGAACCTCTAGACTTAATACATACTGATGTATGCGATTTGAAAATGTGTCAAACTAGAGGTGGAAAAAGGTACTTTATTACATTCATTGATGATTGTACCAGATACTGTCATGTGTATCTCCTTAGAAGTAAGGACGAAGCATTCGAAATGTTTAAACAGTATAAGGCAGAAGTTGAGAATCAACTCAACAAGAAAATAAAATCTTTAAGAAGTGATAGAGGAGGAGAATACGAGTCTCCATTTGAGGAATTCTGTGCTGAACATGGAATTATACATCAAACTACAGCCCCGTATTCACCTCAATCCAACGGTATAGCCGAACGGAAAAATAGAACTCTTAAAGAAATGATGAATGCCTTACTAATTAGCTCTGGCTTGCCAGATAACTATTGGGGAGAAGCTATTCTTTCGGCAAATCATATTTTAAATAAAATACCCCGAAAGAAAATATCTAAATCTCCTCATGAACTTTGGAAAAACAGACCACCATCCTACAAATACCTAAAAGTGTGGGGGTGTCTTGCCAAAGTAGAGGTACCAAAACCAAAGAAGGTCAAAATTGGACCAAAAACAATTGATTGTGTATTCATTGGATATGCACAAAACAGTGCTGCATATCGATTTTTGGTACACAAATCTGAAATTGATGATATTCATGAAAATACCATCATTGAGTCGAGAAATGCTAGATTTTTCGAACATGTATTTCCCTTGAAACATGGTACTGAAAATCATGCACCTAAGAGACCAAGGGAAATTGAAGTTCCTTACTCCATTGAGGACGCTGAACAAAATAACACTCAGCAAAGTAGTGTTGAGCAGCAAGTAGAGGAACCAAGAAAAAGTAAAAGGTCAAGGACTTTAAAAACCTTTGGACCGGACTTCTATACATTTATGTTAGAAGATGATCCATTGACATACAAACAAGCTATGTCTTCCAACGATGCCCCTTATTGGAAGGAGGCAATTAACAATGAAATTGAATCCATTATGTCGAATCATACATGGGAATTGGTTGATTTACCTCAAGGATGTAAGGCCTTAGGTAATAAATGGATATTTAAAAAGAAATTGAAACCTGATGGTTCAATAGACAAGTACAAAGCTCGTCTGGTAGTCCAAGGATTTAGACAAAAGGAAGACCTGGACTATTTCGATACATATTCACCTGTAACGAGGATAACGTCAATTAGAATGCTCATTGCAATTGCATCCGTACATGACTTGGAAATACATCAAATGGATGTTAAAACTGCATTCTTGAATGGTGAACTAGAGGAGGAAATCTATATGAAACAACCTGAAGGATTTCTAAGCTCAGAAAATGAGCATAAAGTTTGCAAACTGGTAAAATCACTTTATGGCCTTAAGCAAGCTCCAAAACAGTGGCATGAGAAGTTTGACAATACTATGTTATCAAATGGATTCACGATAAATGAATCAGATAAATGTGTGTACATAAAACATACACACATTGGATATGTCATTGTTTGTCTTTATGTTGATGACCTATTGATCCTAGGAAACAACAAGGCCATAATAACATCTACAAAGGATATGTTATCCTCTAGATTCGATATGAAAGACCTAGGACTGGCTGATGTAATATTGGGTGTAAAAATTCTGAGAACACCACAGGGATATGCATTATCCCAATCACATTACATCACCAAAATACTTGAGAAATTCAAGCAATATAATGTAACTATTGCAAAATCACCAGTAGATATGAACCAAAATTGGGTAAAGAACACTGGTGACGGTATTTACCAATTGGAATACTCTCGTATACTAGGAAGTATCATGTATGTTATGAACTGTACTAGGCCTGATATCGCATATGCTGTAAGCAAACTAAGTAGATTTACCAGCAATCCTGGTAAACATCACTGGAAAGCGATAATCAGAGTTCTAGGATATCTAAAGTATACACAGAGTTATGGTCTATACTATACAAACTATCCTTCAATAGTGGAAGGATACAGTGATGCAAATTGGATCACTGGATCAAATGATACAAAGTCTACAAGTGGATACGTGTTCACATTAGGAAATGGAGCAATTTCATGGAAATCATCCAAACAGACTTGTATCGCTAGATCTACGATGGAATCAGAGTTTATTGCACTAGATAAGACTGCAGAAGAAGCAGAATGGATTCGAAGCTTCTTAGAAGACATTCCTAATTGGAGCAAACCTATGCCTCCAATATGTATACATTGTGATAGTCAATCAGCTATTGGAAGAGCTAATAGTACACTATACAATGGAAAATCTAGGCATATTCGTCGTAGACATAAAACGATAAGACAACTTCTCTCTAATGGGGTTATCACAATAGATTACATTCGATCTAAAGATAACTTAGCGGATCCACTTACAAAAGGCTTGCCAAGAGAGAAAGTTCAAACCTTATCGAAGGGAATGGGGCTAAGGCCTATAGACTAAAGGTTTTTCTGAAATGGAAACCCCACCTAGTTGACTGGAGATCCCAAGATCTAGGTTCAAAGGGACAACGAAGTTTTAGAGAAACTTGATGGCACTGTTATACACAAACCATTCCTATGATAAGTCAGTGCATTATATGTTGAATAAGGATAAGTATTAGTACTTTTAATGATGTCTGTATTTGAGGAATTAAAGAATACCCTTTACAGAATCACCTACGTAAGTGCGAAGGCGCCGCTTCAAAGAGAATTATGAGGCCAAATTCTCTAAGCACTTATGAGACCAGGCAGGTGTTCAAGGCAAAAACGAACACATACAGAGAACGAAGGGTTATAAGAAACATTTATCGTGTGTTATCTACTTTAGAATTACACAAAAGGCTTACAGTTCAAGGACAGTCTATGTCTACTGATTCGCCGGTGATTCAAATAGGTAATCACTAGGAAAGTTCAAAGCCCTTGTGCTACTTTAACCGATGCGATAAATGGTTCGTGAAACTAAGATCGATTGCTCATTCATGTGGGGGATTGTTGGAAAATGAATGAGCAAAGAAAGAGAAAAGTGGGAAGAAGAAGAGATAGGGGTAGCAACATTTAAAGTCCCACATCATAGAAATATTAGCACAATCTCTCCTTATATATTAGAAGCCAAAAAGGCTTATGTAAAATAAAAAAGAGAGGGATGATAAAAAGGATGTGGACTTGGTCATATTAAATACATTAAAAAAGTCAAAGATAAGGGCCTTGGGCCTTGGGGCTCTTGGGGTCTCCTGATTGGATATGGCCGACGTTGCTGATTGGGCTAGTGCACTGACATGAGAATATTTTTTTCTCAGAATTTTAAATGGTGTGTCTGTTCAGTTCAGAATTCGAAAGGAATGTCTGTTAACTGAACGAGTACAACCATTTGAATTCTCAGCATATGCATATTAATAACAGAGCGGTTAAAGGGTCGCAACCTTTCCTATTCTGACGGTTACTGATGCATGCGAACAGGCACTCCTCCTTGCCTATATATACACTGCCCAAAACAAAGACATTTTTTACTTTTTCTGCTGAATTATTCCTTCTTCTTCAACGTAATTCTCTGACCTAGTTTCTATAACCAACTTCAGTTCGTCGGAGCTCCGTTTGCTGGCACTAAGCTACGGAGTTGGTCCGTTTTATCCTGGGAAACAAATTGCAACTACGTCGATTGGTGTATACGACAGCAATATTGTTTCAAGGAAACAGAAAAGTTCTGGACTCGGACATTATTTAAACAGAATACTTTCTGTTTATCTTTGATTTTATGCACAAATCGGTTACGCTTTCTATGATTATTATAAACATAGTCTGACGTGACAATTGTGACATAATTGATTAACAGTGATTGTTGTTGCTGTCTGTTTGTAATACAGTTGTGTAATTACAAAAGTTCTAACAATGTTGATATACTTCTCCACTTTGTAAGAAATAACAATGTCTTGTTATTTTTTTTCTTCCCGATATTACGAATTTAAGGTTTGATTATGTTAGTTATGCATATCGGTTTCTTTCTCATATAACACCGACATATTTTTGATTATGACCATCTACATCCACGTTGAAGGTTTATTATTATTACAAAGTTAAAAAAATTTGAAACTTAAATTTATTAAATATTCGCTACAAAGAGAATACCCATTAATAAAGGGTACTATTGATATAAGGTTTTTTTAACTTTGTACAAAACATGTAGTGTATCTGTAAACATGATTTTTGATATTTAGAATAAATAAAGAATGGAAGCAACAAAAATAAACTGAACTTTCTGTATGTGATGGAAACTGTACTTGTAAAAGCAAGAAGACCTTGCAAGTCTAAAAGATAAATCCATAATTTAATTGTATGTGATGGAAACTGAACTTGTCACTAACGCATGTACATATCAAAATCGATGACTAAAATTAATTTAATTAATTGCTTACGGTTAATTTGCTTATGATATGGCAATAGATTAGTTTACCAACACCATTAATTTTATTGTATGAAAATAGTTTAGTTATTTAATTTATTTTTGAAAACGATGGCCTTCGTAGCTCCAACTATGATTGTGTCCAAGATGAAATCAAATTAACCATTGATTTATGATTTAATGCAAAAAAAAAAAATGCATTTTGATTCAAATTCGATCCTGACTTGTATAAATGGAATGAAAATAAAATCAGGGGAAGAACCAATTAATGAGGGGATAGTTAATTAGAAAAACACGGTCTCATTATGTTTAATATAACATTTAAAGGTGATATGTTAAATTCTTCATGTTGGATAATATTTGTAGTTTTAAATCAGCATCCTCCTTTGTCTCATACAAAACCAATGCCTTTTGTTTAGGATTGATATCAAAATGAGTGATCGATCGTGGATGTATCGTAGACTTAAAGATGGATATATAAATATGGAGTTTGTCGATGGCGTCAAAAATTTTGTCGATTTTGCATTTCTACAAGTAGAATATGGAGGAACGGTTAGATGTCCATGTTCTATGTGTAAAAATGAAAATTTTCAAATTAAAGAAGAAATCACTAAGCATTTACTACAAAAAGGGTTTGTTCCACTTTATTCTACCTGGATTTTTCACGGGGAGGAAGAAGTTGAGGAGTCAACAATGTCTGAATCACAAAATAGCGATCTGAATGATGAGAACCCATATAGGGATATGGTCTTGGATGCAATGGGTGTTGATCACAATACAGAAGAGCAATTACCAAATCTCGAAGCTCAAAATTTTTTAGATATACTAAAAGCCGCTGATGAACCCTTATGGGACGGATGCAAAAAAGAGACAAAATTATCTGCATGTGCAAAGATGATGGCCCTTAAATCTCGAAGAGGTTTGACTGAGGCAAGTTTTAAAGATATGAGTACATTAATTGGTAATATGTTGCCAGAGGGGCATAAGCTAGTTCATAATTTTTATGAAGCTAAAAAGTTGTTGAAACCTTTTGGGCTTGGTTATGAAAAAATTGATGTTTGTCCCAATTTTTGCATGTTGTATTACAAAGAAAATAGTGCAAAGGTTTCTTGTGATATTTGTAGTAGTTCTCGTTATAAACCTTGTCAAAACAACATGAAAAATATTGCTGAAAAACAAGTTCGTTACTTTCCGATCATTCCAAGGTTGAAAAGGTTATACATGTCACCAAATCATGCAAAAGACATGACTTGGCACTATTATAATCAATCTAGTGATGGTACAATGACTCATCCAGTTGATGGTGAAGCATGGAAAGATTTTGATCGTCGACATCCAGAGTTCGCTTCTTCTGAGCGAAATGTTCGATTAGGCTTATGCACCGATGGTTTTAGCCCGTTTGGAGTTTCTGCAAAAGTTTATTCATGTTGGCCAGTAATTTTAACAGTTTACAATTTACCACCTTGGAAGTGCATGAAACAACCATTTTTATTCCTAAACACGATTGTCCCGGGACCTAGACATCCTGGAAAGAATTTAGATGTTTTTCTACGACCATTGATTGATGAACTGCTAGATCTATGGAATGGTGTTATAGCGTATGATGTGCATAAAAAGGATAACTTTATTCTAAGAGCTGTTTTGCTATGGACTATTAGTGATTTTCCTGCATATGGTATGTTGTCTGGTTGGAGCACTCATGGAAGATTAGCGTGCCTTATTGTATGGAGAGAATAAAATCCTTCACTCTAGAATATGGTGGAAAAGCATGTTTTTTTTATTGTCATCGACAGTTCTTACCATTGGATCATTCATATAGAAGGCAGAGGGACAAGTTTAGAGGAATAACATTGAAAATGATATATCACCCTTTCGACGTTCTGGTGCTAAGATGAAAAATATAGTGTCTAGCTTACCTAATATTGTATTTGGATTTAAAAGTGGAAATCAAAAAATAGCAGGATTCGGGGAATCACACAATTGGGTCCATAGGAGTATTTTTTGGGATCTTCCTTATTGGGATTCAAATTTGATTCGTCATAATTTAGATGTTATGCATGTTGGAAAGAACTTTTTTGACAACATATTCCACGCATTAATGGACACTGACAAGACAAAAGATAATTTAAAAGCTAGACTTGATCTTGAAAAAATCTGCAGCAAATCACGATGGATGAGCTTAATTCAACGTTCAAATGGTAATTATTACAAGCCAAAAGCTCCTTATTGTCTCTCAAAAAATGAACAGAAAATGGTTTGTAAGTGGGTAAAAAGTCTATGTTTTCCGGATGGTTATGCCTCAAACATTCAAAGATGTGTTAATGAGCATGAAAATAAAATCAGCGGGTTTAAGAGTCATGATTGTCATGTGTTCATGCAAAGACTTCTTCCCATTGCATTTCGTCCGTTATTACCAAAAATATATGGGAAACTTTAATTGAACTTAGTAATTTCTTCCGTGATCTTTGTGCAAAAAATTTAAGTGTTGAAAATATGAATTCACTAGAAAAGAACATTGTTGAAATAATTTGTAAACTTGAAAAAATATTTCCTCCTTCTTTTTTCGATCCTATGGAGCATTTGTCAATTCATCTTCCTTATGAAGCCAAAGTAGGCGGTCCTGTTCAGTATCGATGGATGTACCCTTTTGAAAGGTATGTTCAATTAATATTTTTATTTTGTATCGATCAATTTTCAACCATTTATAAATTATGTAGGTACTTGTTTTATTTAAAAAAGAAAGTGGGTAATAAGGCACATGTAGAAGGTTCGATAGCTGAAGCATACCTTATTGATGAGATTTCAAATTTTACATCATTTTATTTTGGTCCAAACGTTGAAACAATATGGAATCAACCACCTAGAAATGATGATGGCGGAGAAGTTGCACCTGATGAACGATTATCAATTTTTCGACACCCGGGTAGAGTATTATCAAACGCGTTCACTAAAAGGAAGCTCACCGCAAAAGAACACCTTGTTGTACACAAATATGTGTTATTCAATTGCCTTGAATTCAAGGACTTAATGATGTAAGCAATGCTAATTTTTTTTATAGCTAAATATATAGTTGTATAATTATGTTAACAAAATTATTTCTTACATATTGCAAGTGCAAAGAAGAACTACGAGGACAACATCCCCATAAAGATGAAATTTTCATTGATACGTTGTTGGAAACATTATTTTCAGATTGGTTAAAATCAAATGTAAGTTTATTGTCTAGATGGAAAAATAAATTATGTTGTATAGTTTCTAACTTTTAATTGCAAATGTTAAAAATAATTTTTTACTTTTGTTTGATAGGTTCCATTTCACTCTGATGGTATTCAACATCAATTATATTTGCTTGCACAAGGGCCAAATTTTGTAGTCGAGTGTTACAATGAGTTTTTCGTAAATGGTTATAAATTTCATACAATGCACTATGGAAAGAACAAAAAAACAATGAAAGTGGTGTATGTGTGAAAGGAAGTTGTTACGATGATTTGGAAAGTGATTATTATGGGATGATTAAAGAAGTTATTAAGCTGACATATCTTGGAAACAAAAATGAAATATTTTTATTCAATTGTGACTGGTTTGACACTGTAACAAGAGATGGAATAAGAGTGCACTATACAAATGGATTGATTGAACTAAAGAAAAATTCCAGACTTCGAACAGATGATGTTTTTGTGTTTGCTCAACAATATCAGCAAGTTTATTTCACTTGTCAGCCTGATACATCAAGTGAATGGTTAATAGTTATTAAAATTGCCGCGAGAAATCGTTTTGTACTTAATGCACCCAACTTAGAGGAGGATGTAGATGTGGATCAAGTAGATGAGATGTGTCAATAATCTACCGTTCACCTTGACGACAGTCTTGATCAACCAATAACATTTGACCATTATGTCGATGTTGATAACGAAGAACTAGAGCTAGCAATGGAAAATAATGATGAAAACGATGAATTAGAAGAAGACATAGAAGTTGATAATGACGACGACGAATTTGGAGAGAGTGATGATGATGTGGTAGAAAGTGATGAAGAAGTTGCTACTGAAGATGACTATTCTCTTTATTAGTTCAAGAATAATATTGGATTATGTCATGAGTACTATTTTGTATTTTGTTCGAATCTAATAAAAAATATGTTAAACTTTGTAACTTTGTTTTTGAATGCAATAATAATTTATGCATTTATTATATCGTAACATTTGAGTTCACATTATATATGGTCATGTGCCTCACTAGAGCAACCTTACTGGGTATGCATTCATTTTCACAGTTTGTGCATATTTATGTATTACAATGGAATGCACATTACAAAGTATCACTTCCATAGTAATTTGTGATCAAGTTTCCTTATCTCTTCAATATAGTATGCAATTGAGGATTTTTTTATCCATACATTAAATTATAACTATTTGACTGTTTTCTAATTTCAGTTTTCTCAAGTGGTTTTGAAGCTCACTGAAGAAATAGGAAAGTATTGGACATCAATAGAAAGGGGTTCACTTTCTAGATTAACTACAGGTAAATATATTTATTTTATTCAATTAATTATCGTATATGACATGCTTGCAGAAAATATTTAGATAGCATACTAAAATTTTGTTGACCATTTTTCTAATTTTATGATAATACCATGCTTTTGATAATTTTTCAAATAATCAAATTTATGTGTAGTTATGATATAATGACTGGTTTAGATTTTCGAAGTCTTATAAGAAGGATGACAAATACACATTCAGCACAATCCGAACATGTAGATAACATGTCAAGCCAGTTTATTTCAAACACAAGCACAAATGCAATGACTGACATATGTGAGCAGAGACTAGAAGTTGTAGATGAAAGAGGTGAAGAGGGACTTGAAGTACAACAAGAGATGAGAGACGGTCCACTAGGAATTGAAGCGGATAGTGCGGAAGAAGGAGAGGAAGATGATCCAAAAGCGTATATTCCGGTTGAAGGATATGACACTCCAATCGATCCTGTTACACAAAAGAGACCACTTGAGTGGATAGGAAATCAGTAAGAATTTATGACACTTCTTTGGTATATTGTATCCTATGAATATTCTATGAGGTATTTCAATATGTTGTTTAGATTTAAAAACAAATCCGCCTCTCGTCTTATTGGAAAAATTTGGAACCGTCGGTTTACGGAGCCATGTTATAGGTTTTCTAAAGTGCCTCATGAAAAAAGATCAATACTGTTTAATGAGTTTAAGGTATGTTTATGTTCTTTTTAATTCGAATTACTGTTTTTTGTAGTGAAATTTATTTAAAATATATTTCAATGTGTAGCGGGCTTACACATATGATGCTGTTTATGAGCAAAGAGTTTATGAGATTTGGACCAAAGCAGCTTCCTCTATCCTAAAAAAGAAATTATATCGTGCACGAAGAAAGGCAAAAGAATTAAGACAAACTGATAGGATGATTAGCTGTTGAAATATGCCACCAAGTTGGATTCAAGAAAATATTTGGAATCAAATGATTGATATAGAATGGCATAAGAGTACGTATGATGATAAAGGAAACAAGATGAGAAATAATCGTTTGACACCTAAAGAAGGGACTCACACGCGTCATACTGCTAGTTCGGTGTCTATTGTGTCACATGATGCACAAGTGGTAAGCCAATATCACTTTTCATGCTGATTACGTAAGAATAACGACGTATGGTTCGTCAATTTTTTTATTTTAAATATCATAAGAATAATGAAATATATAAATAACTGAAAATTACTTGCTATTCCCTCTTTTTATTAGTGCAAAAAAATACTGGTTGACTTCCTTTTGGCTTTCATCATTTGATCTTCATTTGAACTTAAATTACTTGTACAGCAGGTTCGAGTTTTATGGACTTAACTTTGAGACAGTTTTGCATGTTTACTTGTATTAAATATTTACTCATGCTTACTGTTTATACTAATTGATTTTAATATCCAATTTTGAAGGAACTTGAGACAGGCCATCCCGTACCATTTGCTGATAGTTTCTGTTATTGGCATACCAAAAGAGAGAAAGGAAAAGGCAAAGCAAAAGAATCGTTGATGCCAAGCAGCTCGTTTGTTGACAACAAATCAAAAAAAGTTTATGTAAGTTTATCAGTTGGTCCACTAGTTTTCTTAACAAATGAGGCGTTTGTATTCTTGCTGCTATGTTCATCATTTTATAATAATAAAATATAAGATCAGAAAATATAGGCATATTTTGAATCGTAGTCATGATAGCCCCTCCCCCCTCCCCCCCCCCCCAAAAAAAAGCTTTCCCCCCCTTTTCCAATCAGTTTAATCTTTTCTCCATATATGTACAAGGCTTCTTCTCTTCAAAAATTTGTTTTACATGTGCATATTCAGCATTTTACTTTCTGCGTTTATATGTCCAGGGATTAATTCCTTTATACTATATAAGTTTAACGGACTCATGAACCACATTAATTTTGGTTTTGTATAGACTTTAAAGAACATGTTTATTTTGAAAAATCACGATTATGATTTTATAAAATCATATTGGTGCCTGTTTTTGTCATTATTTTAAGAATCCATGAACTTGTGTCTATTTGGGAGTTTAGAATCCCTGTTAATCAAAACTGAAAAATTATCTCCACCTGCTGTTCATCTTGAAATTTATTTATCTTTTTTTTTTAATTTTGGAATTAATTCTCTGTTCTCTCCATTAGATCATACACTTTGAACCGATGTGGGTTCAAGGGATAAGCTATCAACTGAGCACCATTTTGCCATGCCCCTTTTTTAACCGTTTCCTGCATATCAATAAACATTATTTAATTATATACACCCCCTTAGCCAGTTAGTCAATGTACTTGTTTTGGCTGCAGGTATGTTGTGTGCGGTGATGCTATATGGTCACAACTCACAAGTAGTGTTGCCGACCTCATTTATTTTCTGAATAATAAAAACACTTTAGTTTTACTAGAACACTTCATTATGGCCTTGTAATTACCACATTAAATTTATTTAATTATTTAGGTTTCACCTATAATGGAGATCCTAGCTTTATTCTTCTGCCATGGGCTTAAACTAAGTTGCACCAAAATAAGGCATGTTAATCTGCAGTTGCTTCCTTCCAGCGTATGTTATATCTTTGTTAATAGTTAGTGGTTTGAAAACGTAATTTTTTGGTCCGATCGTGAACTATCCAAATACTCATATATATATATATATATATATATATATAGCTTTTAAATATAAAATTGCTATTTCATATGATCTCTGCAACAAAATAGGAGATAAAAATCTTCCTACAAATACTTAAGACGTGTTCAAACCTAGATAATGATTTCAATTATTTGGTGTAGAATTGTTCAAATCTAAGATTTTTTTAGATAAATCAATCAATATCTTTAATAATGATTGCAAAATTTTAGTGTTTCACTGTTTGCTATCATCTTGAACTACTGTGAATATCATTTTATCACTTAAAAGTATGGGCTATTAAAGAAACTTTCTTTACAAAAGGTAGGTAATGTATTTCTTCATTGCATGTATACATACAGTGAGAACATCGAAAAAATGCATTTTTGAACCAAAATGTCTATACCAAAAGAGAATAATATATGGTGCGTACTCTCTAACAATTCCAGCGCATGTCGCGCTCTATGCAGCCTATGAATTGATTAATGATAAGAGAATATTTTAACTTAAATAACCAGTATAAATGAACTCCATAAAAAGTTCACATGAAGATCTGGAAACTCACATTTGTTAGATGATTTACAAAAAAGAAAGAAGACATCAAACTGATCGCAAACCGATATAAAATTACAGAATTGTATTATGTAGAAAAAGCTTACCTACTAATGCTCTGTATCTTAATGAGCGGAGGAGGTAAAACATAACTGAACGCGAGTTGAAGTATAGTCTTTATGGGGAGCATACGTTGATTCGTGACCTTAGAATCCTAATTTTGTATATTCAAATCACGATTAAATATTACGTATCGTTTTTTTATGAAATGATTTATTTAATTAAAAAGAAAATGCTTGGTTTTCGCGTTTCAAATTGTTCAACCTTCGAAATCTTAAACCATGAGCAATCAAAAATTGATTATTAGAAACTATGAACTGGCATATGTGACATGTCATTATTAATGCATCAAGCAGTAATTTCCCATAGTAGGATGAGGTAACTTTGTTCAATCTCGCCAACTCTCTACCATGATCAAGTGAAATACTGTAGTTAGCTGATAGATTAATACAATACAAGCATTAAGGCGCGTGCTTTACGCATAATGATGAGACGATTTTCGCATAACCCAGGCAAAACGCTACATTCATGAATTATATTTCGAAAAATTGTATATATTTAATATGTTCAAAAAAAATGATATGAACAAATATTGAACTATATTTTTAAGTTTAATTAACGTGAGGTTGGTTAATTTTTTTTATTTTTAACTTGAACATCTATTTTCTTTTAGTTTGAACTTTTGTTTTTCATTTTAATAAATAGGTTAAAAAGCCATTTGGTAAATCATATTTTAAATCATATTAAATTAGTTAATTTAAGTATATTTTGAGTTTGCAAAGAGGTTTGCCTGCAAGGTCAAGGGACAAGCTATCATTTTACACGTCCTTTGCATCCTGGGTCAATCTTTGATTCTGTGTTCATCTTTTCCAAGCAATACATCTTCTGCCAAATCAAAATAAGTTTAGAACTTAAATTTGAGAAAGAAAAATTCAATATTCGGCGTTAGTTTTTCGCTAAGCATCTGTTTTTTTACAAAGCTATGCCATATACAAAGGTATCCAAATTCTCTCTTTCACGATTTTTTTTCTTAAATATTATTTTTCTTTTTATTATCATATTGGTAATCAAGGGGGATGTTCTTTCTCTGGAAACTGCTAACCCAAGTAACTAATTATTACTTTTTTATAGTTTGAGTTTTTATTATATTCTTGCTAGTCAAATTTGTTGATTTCATTCGTCGTTCATGATTTGTAACACAAAGCTCGATTTTGGGTACATGGGCTGAAATGCGAAATCACAAAGTAAGTTTCTGTAACATACTCGATTAGGTTGTTCATGATTACTAAATTACTACCGTTGGCGAACATTGCCAACGTTTTGAGCCATGTAGCTATATTACAGAACTTCCATTTATATTTTTTGTTTATCAGTACTTTGGCAGTGCATGGATATTGATATCTCAAAATAGAAATAAATAAGTAATTTACTAAGATTAAAATAGTGTCTGATCATTTTGCCTTGGATGAGTATGCATTGTGTTTAGTTAGAAGAATGAATGATGTTATGCAAGGGGCAAAAAAAATTAAAGAGTTATAATAGTATCCAAACATTTTTTTATATTTTTAGAGCATTGTTATTGACACTCCAAAAATGATTAAATAAGCATAAATTTCCTTTTTAAAATAATGTTTTCCAAGTGTATTTTGGGTTTGGAAAAAAAAAGAAAAACTTAAGAAGAATTTGCTTTCTATAACATTATCCCTATTAGCAAAGAGATGATCATAGCATGATAGCAACCACCTGCACATATTGACTGAAGGATGACTTCGAGCATTCGAATGGTGTTTGTTACAACGACGTATACTTCCGATTTTATATTTTTATAGTTGTATCTGTGTATGTCCAGATGGAGCCACCATTGCAGGGACTAATGGGCGTTTCTTTTAACATTGCTACATTTACATATTTTTAGGGAAAATCGAACCATACTATTATATTAAAGTCTAAAAAAAAACTGAAAACATATTTTAGCCTAATCGTATTCGTGAAGAATGTAACATTCATCAACTAGGTCTAATAATTTGGTCGACGTAAATTTCTCCATCAACTAATGTATAGCTGTCTCTATGCTGGTGTAAACCATATTTTTTCCTGAGAATATAGATTCTTGATGTTTGACATAGATTTTTTAAGCTAATATATGAATTTTATTACTTGTTGATATTTATAGAAATACAAAGACAACACCTATTCTAGTGCACAAACTCAATCACAGACTTAATGCATACTTAAATAAGTTAAAGAAAGGAGTCTAATAACGAGTTTCATGTAATTTGCGTCTTCTAGTCAGATTAAACTATGTTATATCCTTGGACCAGACCACTTCTATTTCATTTAAATGTGTCTAATTAACAATGCCCCCCATTTACTAGTTATCTTAACAGAGCAAATTATAACATTTAGATCAATATAAGAAGTCTGAAGTTATATCCTACTACTAAAATGTAAGCTCTATTAAAATTACGCACTTGGTAAATAAAATCCAAGCACTCTTGTTTTCATCACTAAGGTATGATAGATTATGATATTTATTTTGTTCTATTTTTGGCAAACTACCAATTTCAACCTAAGATGCCACTATTATAGATAAATATTCACCAAATTCAATCATCACTAAGTTGGTATAGACCGGACAGAAGACGTCATAGACATAAATATTAGATAAATTTTCACCAAATTCAATACAGGAAAGTAATTCCTGTATAAGCACAATACTATTCATCGAATATGAGTTTACCTTTGGTTTTTGTCCGTATAATCTGTGTAGATTTGGTGAAAATTTTAACGACAAATATATAAAATGAAAAGTACAATCGTCACTAAGGTGGTTTTATTCATTGGTGGTTAGCTAGTTTGTTAGTAAGGGTATTTGGTGTGTTATTTTCCTCCTCTCCTCTAGCTGTTTAGCATTGAATCTATTGGATGAAGCTTCTATCCACTATCAGGCAAAATATGATAGGTTCATATCATACGGTGTCCATAACCTGCTAGTGCTTGATGTTGAATGGTTTTGGTTTGGATGTCATAACAACTATTTTTGCCATATTTTGCTTTATCTTTTTCAGGTGCATAAGTTATTTTGCTTTCGTGCTTCTTACATAAGTTATTTGCCATCATTTTATTTTGATTGAATAGTTCATCACTCCATTTATTAGCATACCTGATTATATAATATATGTACTATTTTTCAGCTTCATTTAAGCTGTCAGTGTAATAATCTCATATAAGCATACTTTTTTTCTTTCAGGAAACATATTTGAGAAAGAAAGCGGAGTTAAACGAGGATCCAACTGAATGGAATCCACAACTTTGGATAGAGGCTTCCAGGGGACAAACAAGAGGCAGAGTATATGGAGCACCATACATTGATTCAAGTAGTCTGTTAAATAAAAGATCTCAGTCTTCTATTTTAGCGGATAATATCACTTGCCAAGAAAATTCTACACAATCCAATTCATCTTCAAGCATCTTGTTGACACCGGAGATTAGAAAATTAATCGAAAAGGAAGTTGAATTGGCAATCGCTAGCAAATATAGCTCTGTTGCACCACCACAACCTCCACAGCCACCACAGCCACAAGAAACATTCCCATAATATCCATTTTTTCAAAATGCTAATCGAATTCCTCAACAACTTGGACAGTTTCCGCAGTCTTCGTTTCAGTTTGTAGAACCATCAGTTGCTTATCGTCAGACACCTGCAAGCTTCCAATCTGTTCCTGTGTCTTGCCAACAAACTTTCGGAAACTTTTCACAGCAGCCTGGGCCATTTACGCAGCTACTTGGACCTGTTACAAACGAGTACAACATGGAGCCTGGGCAATATCAAGCAGCACCCCGTCATGGTACATTTCAGCAGTCTCTTACTGACAACATAGAATGAAACTGTTTTCTTTTTCTTTTACATTTTTAGTGTTTTGTTTGTGTTTTTGTTTTGGCTTTGATGTGGACACTAGGACATGGTTGTTTGTATTTCACTGAATTATGTTGTACTTTGTATTATGTTATAGGGATTTCTTTATTGCATCTTTGTTTTAGTCAAGTATGTTTCAGCTTTTATGTTTGTAGTTATTGTCATACAGCCTTTTTATCGTACAGGCTATGTATATCATATTATGCTGTATCATTGATAGGGTATGCATGTTACTTTATGAGAAAAAATGTTTTTGTGCATGTGATTTGAATATTAGGTTCTGTTTGCATTAGTTTTCGTGATATATGTAGTGCTGGATCTGTTAGTGTATGAATGTTAGCGTATGCCATTTTGAGCTTTCGTGACATGTAATATTAGGATGTACATGTTAGTGTATGCTATTTTGAGCTATAATATTAAGATCTGCATGGTATTGTGACAGTATATGGGGACTATTTGAGCATATGGCGGCTGTTTACTGTGTGCTGTTAACATTCCTATTTGAGACATCTTTATCACCATGTTCTTGGTCTTACAGCATGCGTTTGAGACAATATAAATGTATCTAGAGAGTATTAAGCTTAGTAACAAAGTTAAGACAAATTGGTTTGTCTTAAGTTTCATTGAGACAGATATTTGTTGTCTTTATAATATTTGGGACATGGTTTTAGATACCATATTTTTTGTATCTATTGGGTCTTAAGGAGAAATTTGAGACAAAATTACTTAAATTAATACCAATATGTTAAGTATCAAACCATTGTAATTTTTGTAGTGTGTATATATATATACCATTATCACATTACATCACAGCGGAAATAAACTCTATATATAGCTAATGTTGAAGCCCTCTACTCCAAGCTCCTCCAAGTATATCTACAAAATCTCGACTACTTGACTGCCCGTAAAAATTTGGGCACCCAAGAGTTTAAGGAAAACAAACAAAATAAACTCTGGGTCAGTCATGAGACTGGTGTGAGTAAACTCCATCCATTCGGTTTAACTTTTCAAAATCCTTTTCAATAGAAAAGATAATCGTAAGACCGATCCATACATAAATACATATGATTTTTACCTTACAATAACCCAAAATATTGTTTTAAAACAATATTATTCTGATATTATAATAGCGTCTAAATACATGTAAATAGCAATCTAGAAGAACGCTTGCATCTCACGCTCCACATATATAGTATACAATCAAAATCACAGGCTCTTATTGGAGATTGGATTCCGACTATGACAAGGTATGGAACAACCTTCCGATCTGTGTACTCTAGAGGGGATACACTGGAGTTCAACAAGAACATCTTGCAACTCAGCCACACATGACCAACCATTCATTTCGCTTGAATGTTCCGAATATATTGTCACCTTACAGTTGGTATACCACCATAACCGTTCGCGGGAGATACAGAAGCGAAAGTAGTAACAAATATGAATATTTTCTAGATAGTGACAATGCACCCTAATGGGAGCGACCCAAATAGCCATGCTTCCTGCCTGGTTTTTGTCATTTCCCAATTGATAAGGCTTGAGGTCATAACGTATCTTTTGTCAGATCACACCTTTATTTACTTTGAATGCCACATCGTCATACCCGCCAAATCACAAATTAGTTTCCACAAAATTCCATGGGTATAAAGCTAATAGGAACAAATTCCTATGCCACCAAACGTGAATACATTTGAAGAGATCAACTTACGTGATCTATTAGACATACTTTGTCACACATTCATCCATAAAAATTATCCTGGGACTGGACAAACCGAATGCACTATTCTGTAAATCCATCTTAGGCAATTTCTACCTAGGATCGCCAGAACAGCCCTTGCACAAACTCCGTCTTCAATTATCATCATCATATTTGATTCGCAACGTTAATGCCCATATGAAGTGGTTTTCAGATAATAATCTAATCCCAGTTTCTCCGTATTGACAATGAAAAAATGGCTAAAAACTTTGATAGTCGGTTGTTTAACTATCAAAGAAAAACATACATACAACAACGGTCGTATTTCAAAATGGAAATCTTATTAATCAATCGTCAATCAATACTGAGCCCCTTTAAAATTATCAATAATCATTTCATTTTCCAATTTCCCTTAAATATCTTTACCTAATTATTTTTCCTACACGCTTAGCCTCTCACGATCTCTTGAAAAACCGTTTATATATATTCACAATTACCTTATTTCCGTATTTCGGAAATATACGTTATTAATATTGGAAAACATTTCCATTTCTCATTCACGCATTACTATTCTCCCACCTTTATTAGTTCCAGTCCGTAAACTAGTAAGTGAATGACTTCTTATGTATCAACCCCGAAGGCGTAAGCCAACATCAAACTGATACTCCGAAATCCATTCAAACTACTAATCTCCAGTCAGTTTCTAATTTCATTGAGTCCCTTCTTAATTTCAAAATCATTTGATTTTCTATATTCAGGAAACATCTCGGGTTATATTTGGAAAAACATTTCCAAAATCCACTTGTATAGATTCAAACCGTCATTCGTATAAAATATTGATTATAACGATAGCGTTATAATACCTGCTTCCAAAAATATTTAAAGTATAACTTTGATTCTTTATTTAGATTAATTAATTAATTAAATCTTTAATTAAAACAGAAACTAAATAGTACCTTCCTGGATTCGACATAATCGAATTTCAACTTATTACTCTCTCCCGAATAATCTCTATTCAATTAACATTCCGAATGTCGAAATAAACTTACCGTTTCAGGTCAACTCAAATTCTAAATCCAGTTTTGAATTTATCACTTCCAGCATTTATCAATTTCCCTTTTTTTATTGCCATTCCAATTTGCAAAACGTTTGCTTTTAAATCATTATTCACTTTAAAATGTGAATATTATTTCTTTACAGAAAACTGGACTTGTTTTATCAAATCAAGTCTTGATTTATATTTACAAATACCATTACTGGTTAAAATCGAGTTATTTCATAACTTCATTATCAAATCTCGTTTTGCAAATAAACCTTATAGTCTATTTTATTTAAATCAGTTTATAGTTCTGAACTGATTTTAGATTCAATTATAAAATATCAGTTTCAAACCGAGTATTAATTATCCTGTCAAATTCCAAATTATAACATATAATTTCTAAAAATAAATTACATTTAAAACATTCGACATTGTCGAATTCTAACAACAAACCCTTACTGTTTTATTCAAATTTTATTTACATTTTGAACATTGAAATGAATACATCATTTAGAGTAAATGATTTCCATTTTCCTTTTTAATAAGTTCATTCCTTGAATTTATAATTTCAAACTATTAGATAATAATCATTCCGCTTCATTTAAAAAAAATCATTTATAAATCAAACTACTTGTTTTTTATATAATAAAAAACAAGTTATCATATTCTAACCCAAGCGAAATAAAAATTCTATGTTAAATTAGATTTTTTTTTCCTTTTTAAAACTCTAAATTCCTCTCCCAATATACTCGAATATATTTGATGGTATTTAAATACCAATAATTTCAAGTTCAATGTTATTCAACATCCCAAAACACAAAATAATCAATCACCGATTTTTTATCACATCATACAATGCAATATATGAAAATTAACAATATAATTGTTGAGGAATCTAGTTGGATCCCTCCAACCTGTTTCGCTACACCCACAGATATTAATCAACATAAATAATGCCAATTTGATATCAATATGGAATATTATAATAAATTGAATCAATATTTAAGCAACGTTATATATATATATATAGCGGTATATGAATTTCAAACAATTTATTAGTAAAACATCCAAACATTCATCACACACAACATTCAATCATTTTTATCAATATTAAATAACATTTATAAAATTATAAAACTAGACAGAGTTAGTGAGTTTACTCACCTTGGTTGTTGATTTTTAAATAGCGATTGATGGTCGATGATTTGAATCAAGCATTTAAATTTTCCATAATTTGTGACATTCTCCAAATGGTTCCACACAGACTTCACCGCGAAGCCGGCGTCCATACGATCGTAATGGATCATATTCCGTTAAATCCGGGTAACGTATTATTAAGTTAATAAGTTATATCAGTATTTAAATAGCTTAAATTTAAATTAATTGAATATGTGCCTCACCATTTCCTGTCCGGCCAAAGTCCAAACTGTTCAATCTGTTCGCTACAGTGTTCTTCCACCACCCCCACCTCGTGTTTCTCCACTTCTCTCATTTTAACTCCAGTACACCGTATTACATTATATAAATATCAACCTAGACGCTAAACGATCTACCATGTCCAAATCTGGCAGTTAATAAGAAAATTTTTTGGTTAACTTCAGTTAAACTCTGTAATATTAGTCCAACACATTAATATTCCACTGTATATGTGAATGATTTAAACCAACTGTTACCTTCCCATAATGTAGCATAGGGACTGGGCTTCACCTTCATACTTCGGCCCAATGCCAATTTCTACCCATGCACAAAAAACCCAACTCGCTTAAACTACTTCTTCCTCAAACAAAACTCCAGAATAAAACACGGTTCTATGATCCTACCCTCCACGCAAACCTCTTCCATTCCAGAAAACTTCCATCGATTCTTACTCCTCCACTATTCCACGAAACTCCATACGAACTTCATCGCTTCACTCCCGTGTGCCAGTTTAAAACCACAAGCTACAGACACCTTGAACCCACTCACGCACGTTTTAGCATCTTACTTCCTTCCTTTCCTCCATGATATCAGCCCAAACCGCCACCATGATTCTTCCTATCTCCTGAAACACATGTTTCCTCTTTCATCATGGAAAACTCTGAAACTCTCACCACAAGCTCGGCTTCCTTTCTAAATGTTAGTTTCAAGTCAACAAGTTATGCGCATGCCACTTTCTTGCTTACATCCAGCTCCTTGTTTCCAATGTTTTAGAGGTTTCCTTAACATGCTAAAACTTGAAACCCAGCCCACTGTTCAAACTATACTCGCTCCTTCCTTTTGCTGCTACACTCACACCAACGTTCTCCTCCGCTACCCTTTTTAACAAACCCACTCCTCCATTCCACCAATACTGCCACTTTGCTTACCCTTCTTCTCTTTCATACTTGCTGCATGCGCAAGTTTTCCCCTTCCGATTTTATTTCCAGTCCCTTGTACGTTATCTCCTTTCACACCCTGCACTCCCCTACTTCTTTATGCATGCAAAACTAACACATTTGTGCCAACCCTCCTGTTGAAGCCATGCATCACATATTTCCTAGCACAAACTCCTGATCCTCCTTCCTTTCCCAAACGCTCCATCCCAATATCTACATCCCTGCCACCACTTGCATGGCCTCGAAACCGTCCTCCATTTGACACAGTAACTCATTTTAGCCACTACAGCAGCTCAACGAGATTCAGGGAATACACAAGGTTTGAAGAGAAATAACACCACCGTACTTACTTTTGATTTAATAGAGAAACTGATTTAAATTTTTATTTTTTTGATGCCATTGGAAAATCGATTTTTCTTCCTATACTTTAAACGAAATGAATGTGAGAGCAGAGTGTTAATTTATAGACGTATAACCTTGCGTCCTAAGGAGTAGATGGTAGAGTAGCTGTGACAACCCGCAAATTCCGAACCAATTTAAAAATTTTATTTTAGAAAATTTTAATGAATTTTGAAAATATAAAGTGATTTATTTTAAATAATAATGGCTAGATTTTATTTTAATCGTAGTTAGAATGAATAAATTTATTTTTAATATAAATGGAGTTAGAAATGGCGCGGTAGTTTTAAAATTTGATTTTGAACTTTAACTGGATGTACAGGATTCAAAATAAGTCAGAATTGAGTGAAACCAGAAATATTTAAATATGTTTAACCATATCTTTCTAACGAATCTGAAAAATTGATATTTCATAGCGGAAAAAAAAGTTATGGCCAATTCAATTTTTAGAGAGGTCGTTGTAGAATTTATATATATATATTATATATGGCCCGAAAGGCTACTTTTCACATATGAAGGAATTTCGACTCGAAACCACTTCCATTGAGTCTGGAATGATGTTTCAGCATTTAAAAAGTATAAACACTTATATATTTTGAGTTTCAGAAATTATTAGTTTAAAAATGTATTTTTAATATTAAATATATTGGCCTTAAAAATAGTCATTTTTCAAACGACCTCCGTTTTTGACGAAACCACTTTTGTTGGAACCGAAATGTCAAATTATTGCTAGGTTTCAATTTTCAGAGTTTTACGAATTAATATGTGAGCGTGGCAAAAGAAAATGTGTTTTGACTATTTCAGTTAAATTTAAATGTCCTGAAAATAGCTATTTTTCAAACAGTCTCAGAATTCGACAAAAATAATTTTGTTGGATTTGTATCGTCATAAGAAAGCTAAAAATATTTTTTTAGAATTTTCTGAGGTCGTATGTGGCCCCGGCATATTTAAATGTACGGTGACTATTTAATTAATTAATTTTTAATGGGATTTTAAATAAATTTTCTACATATTTGCTAGAGTGTCTCGAATCGGAAGAGGACGATCCCTAGCCTCGATTTCATGACAAAAAACCAATTCCCAATATGACATCTTGTTTTCGATTGTATAACTAGTATGGCGACATAGTAGGATGGGGTACTATGCTGTCTAAGATTAATACATTTATATTGAAATGTTTTAAATATATACATACACACTAATAATATCGTTTTTACGTATCAAGCATCTTTTGACCATTATAAGGTAAAACCCTATCCTCTGGTGTGCGTTGCATTGTGTGATGGGACTTGGGTCTTATAATGGTTTCATTTTCCTAAAAAGCATTACGTTATTTGACGATTTACTTTAATTATGCATTGGCAATCCAATGGAGTAAACCCGTTCCGCGTTAGCGGCGTGGTCCTGTGATTAGCCTACCTATTAGGTGAGTTAAGTATAGAATTCTCACACTAGTCCCACGACTGACCTATAGTTTGTTTCACTTTGCAAACTCGGGTGCCCTCTTTCCACACGAGCAGTCGAGTAGTTTTTTGCAGATATAGTTAAGCAGGATCCTGGATTGAAGCCTGATGTTGTGTCCAGAATATTGATGGCCTTCCGCTGAGATTAGTTCCGCTGCAATGTATTTAATTTATTGTAAATGTATCTTCCGCTATATTATTTATTGATATACTCTGATATATTCTGTACTCTGATTTAACATTTATTATTGATGTTATAAAAGTCTGTGTTGTTGTTCTGATGTGTTGTATGCCCAAAGTTAACATACGCGGGTTTTGGACGGTCTTGATCGATCTTGCGATCGATTGGGGTCGGGCGAAATCCGGGTCGTTACAGCTGGTATCAGAGCTCAGGTTAGCTCAAATCTTTGGGGTACAACTCATTAGAACTAAACAGAAGACTCATTAGAGGTTGGATTAGTAATATCCAATAAGAATACTCATTAGTGATAGGATCAGCAGTATCCTAGAATGAGAATACTCATTAGAGATGGGGTTAGCAATGCCCTAGAATGAGTCAGAGTGGAAAATTTATAATTAACATACTTGTTATTGTATGTATAATTTGATTTTAGAAAATATGATTTGAATATATAAAAGTTATATATTTTTGAAAATTTAATCAACTAATTGATTGATGATTGTGTTGTGTGAATATGAATTCAACTAATAAAATTATTAAACAATTAATGAATGAAAATTAAATTAGTTAAATAGACAACTTTAGCTTCATTTCCTTTTCGAGGACGAAAAGATTTTGAGTGGGGGAGATTGTAACAACCCGCAAATTCTGAACCAATTTAAAAATTTTATTTTAGGAAATTTTAATGAATTTTGAAAATATAAAGTGATTTATTTTAAATAATAATGGCTACAATTTATTTTAATCGGAGTTAGAACGAATAAATTTAATTTTAATATAAATGGAGTTAGAAATGGCGCGGTAGTTTTAAAATTTGATTTTGAACTTTAACTGGATGTACAGGATTCAAAATAAATCAGAATTGAGTGAAACCAGAAATATTTAAATCTGTTTAACCATATCTTTCTAACGAATCTGAAAAATTGAAATTTCATAGCGGAAATCAAAAGTTATGGCAAATTCAATTTTTAGAAAGGTCGCTGTAGAATATATATATATATATATTATATGGCCCGAAAGGCTACCTTTCACATATGAAGGAATTTTGACTCGAAACCACTTCCATTGAGTCTGGAATGATGTTTCTGCATTTAAAAAGTATAAACACTTATATAGTTTGAGTTTCAGAAATTATTTGTTTAAAAATGTATTTTTAATATTAAATATATTGGCCTTAAAAATAGTCATTTTTCAAACGACCTCCGTTTTCGACGAAACCACTTTTGTTGGAACCGGAATGTCAAATTATTGCTAGGTTTCAATTTTCAGAATTTTTCGAATTAATATGTGAGCGTGGCAAAAGAAAATGTGTTTTGACTATTTCAATTAAATTTAAACGACCTGAAAATAGTCATTTTTCAAACAGTCTCAGAATTTGATGAAAATAATTTTGTTGGATTCGTTTCGTCATAAGAAAGCTAAAAATATTTTTTTTTAGAATTTCTGAGGTCGTATGTGGCCCCGACATATTTAAATGTACGGTCAATATTTAATTAATTAATTTTTAATGGGATTTTAAATAAATTTTCTACAAATTTCGGAATTGGACCCCGAGACCCATCCCATTGCATTCAGAAGACCTCAAAACGTTAAGATCGACAGTAAGCAAGCCCAATTCGGAGACGACCCGCATTTTCACCTTTATAACACGTTTTTCAATGATTTAATAATAAAATAATTAAAAAATAAAAACCCTAACCCTAATTTCTGAGCGGCCGCCGCCTATGCCTATTCAATGGCCAGAAACTTCCCAATTTCAAATATCAATTTCTTCCAATCCACTCTGTGAAAATCTACAAATAATATACCAAATCGAAGGGAATTCAGAGAGCTTCGAATCTATATGGTTAAGATCGGGTTTTGGTGCACGGATTTCGCGAATTCTGGCGAGGAAGTGGGCGCGTTCGGGTTCGGATTTCGAGGCAAGGGGGAGGCCGAGTTGGCTGGCCTTTGGGCGTTGGTGGCTCGCGGGCGGAGCGTTGGACTGGCGGAGTCTGATCGGCGGTCGGTGGCTCGGATGGGGGTGCGACGTGGAGGATCGGAGGTGGTATATGGGTTCGGCCGTGACTAAAACGAAGAAGGAAAGTTATATTATAATATTATTTTATTTATTTAACTATTTAATTTACCCAATCTTTAAAATTCAATATCTCTTTTATACGAGGGCCGATTGACGAACCGTAAGTTGCGTTGGACTCATCTTTCCGAGATCTTCGCGATGGAGCAGACCAGAGCTGAGTCCAAGACAGTCGAATTTTCAGCCATATCAATGTGAGAATTCTGAATTTTTTTTAATTAATTATAAATTATTTTTCTTGCGTTACAAATAATTGTATTGTGATGTAATTCAGATTTGAAATGTTCTGTGATTGATGAATGGTTGATTGTTGTTGGTGGTTTGTTTTGTTGTTCAGATATGCTAGATCCGCATTGAAATCTCATATATTGTTGAATTCTATTTGCGATTAGAAAAATAAATCTAAATTTAGATTTAAATCATATTTTATTCAGATCTAGTTATTCTAATTTATTTTAAAAAATATTATTTTTATTATTCTGAGATGAACAATAGTATTTGATCGACAAATAAAAACTTTATTTTTGTTTATTTGTTTACTTTGCAATAAGATTTGAACAACAAATAAAACATTCTTTTTATTTGTTTATTTACAATAGAATATGAACAACAAATAGAATATATTTTTATTTGTTTACATTACGACAGAATTTGGCTAACTAATAAAAATCCTATTTTTGTTTGTTTACATTTAGAACACGGTTTATGAATTACAATAAAAACATAAAACGTTCATTTGCTTGAATTGAAACCATATTAACGATAAAATTTACATTTTTACCGTATATATAGAATAGATTAAAAATGTTCATCTATTTGAAATGGAAACATGGAACATTAAAAATCTTATTTTAATGAAAAGAATTTTTCATATGAAAATGGTTCATGTTAAATAAAAGTGTTGAAAACAATAAAAAAATCACATTTTTAGTGTAAAGAATGATTCATATGGAAATTGTTTGTGTTAGAATTGTCGAAAGAAAAAAGAAAAAGAAAAAACAAAGTTATCCTTTTATTTGTTTTTGTTGAAATATTAGAAATAAATCAAAAGGATTACATTTTTAATGTAATTAGAATATAAATTAAAAGATTACATTTTTCAATGTAAATAAATTTGAAATAAAATTATTACATTTTTCAATGTAATTAAAATTGAAGTAGAATGATTGCATTTGCAATATAATTAATATTGAAATAAAAATAACATTTTTGTTAAAGCATAAGTATTGAAATAAGAGATCACATTTTTGGACAAACTTTATTAGTGAACATTTTTGGCCAAAACTTTATTAGTGAAATGAAAATATATCACTTTTGTCAAAACTTGACTATTGAATTGAAATTTTCACTTTTTGTCAAAATCTGATTAATGAATTGAAAATATCATTTTTGTTAAAACTCGATTACTGAAATGAAAGTAACAATTTTGTTTACATTTTATATGTAAATAAGAAATTATTTTCAGAAGATATATAGAAATTGGGTAGATATTTTATTCATATTTTTCAACGCAAATAAACATAGAAATTAAAAGGTTGCTTTTCATCTGCACTAGTCAATGCAAATATAACATGAAATAAAATTCATCTTTCTCATTTGCATCTCATGATGCAAATATAACTTGAAAATAAGAAGTACATTTTTATTTGTGTTCGACAACACAAATAAAACTAGAAAATACAACATATATTGAAAATAAAGTTTTGTTCTTTATTTTGTGTTCAAAAATGTAAACATGTTTTGAAAATAAAGTTTGTACTTCTATTTACATTCAGCCAGGCAAATATATATAGTAAATAGAAATTTTTCTTTTACTTGCATTTACCAATGCAAATGTATATTGAAACAAAGTATTCATTTGCACTCACCAATGCGAATACATACAAATATATTGAAAATAAAGTTTATTTCTTTGTTTGCATTTATCAATACATATATGCATTGAAATTAAAGTTTATTCTTTTATTTGCATTTATCAATGCAAATATTCAATGAAACTATAGTCTATTTTCTTTATCTACATTTACCAATACAAATGTACACACTTTTATACATTTAATAGAATTTGTTTAAAATATACTTTGAAAATAAATTTTGTTCTTTATTTACATTCACTAATGTAAATATAATTTGTAAACAAAACTATTCTTTGTTTGTATTCATAAATGCAAATACTCATTTAAATAAAATTTGTTTCTTTTATTTACATTCAATAACGTAAATACAATTTGTAAATGAGGTTCTTTTTACATTCACTCAAATATACCTTTAAATAAAAATAAAAGTTACATTTGTTATTTGCATTCCTTGTTGCAAATAAAACATTAAAATAAAGTTCATCTTTGTTTGCAATTCACTAATGCGAACAAACCATCAGATTGAAAATTTATTCTTGATTTATAATTTTGATATGAATAAAGATTGTTTGAATAAAGGATAGAATTTAAAGGTTACATTTTAATAACTAAACATTCACATTTTTATCGTTAAACAAAAACATTCATTTTGTCTAAATTACAAGAATGAAACAAAATATAGCATTAGCATGTTTATTAGAATTGAAATACAAATTTATCATTATCGTAAATTTATATTAGTTAAAACCAATTATTCATTTTTGTTAATTTACATTAGTTAAAAACAACTATTCATTTTAGTCAATTTATACTAGTTAAAACAAATATTCACTTTTATCAATTCACACTGGTTAAGACCAATTATTTACTTATGTCGATTTACATTTGTTGAAAACAATTATTTGTTTGTCATGGTTATACATATTATGTATTACATTTCCATTTACAAGTTACACGACTTGTGTATGTGATTGGGACGATAATTTTTCACACATCTCCCAAGTGCACAAATTAGTTTATTATTTGTTTGTTTGGTTGAAACCCCACACGGGTGTTGGGATGAAATTTATATACACTAATCCCAATATTTAAATGTTATGTTGATTGTTAGATCGACAGGCTGCGATGAGCGTTATTATTTAATTTTAACGCTTACACAGTGGAATTTACACTTTGGATGTAGATGGATGATTTGATGATTTTACTATGATTGTCATATATATGATGATGTGTGAAATCCATATAATCCAAATTATATGGCAAATGTTTGAGTCGCATTTCGATTCAGAAGTTCTTTTAAATAAGAATATTTTTACATTAGAAATCCTTTATATATAAAGTATATATATTTTCAAAATATATATTGTTAATCAACTATATGTCAAAGCAAAGAATATTTGTAAAAGAAAGAATTTGTAATATAAAGAATACTTCTCATTTAGAATCTTTATATAAAGAATATTTTTATGATTATTTTAAAATATGTTTTTAAAAGATTACTAGCATTTGCAATTATATTTTTTGATATGAAATAAATTGAGATGTGAAGTGGATTTATCGTGGACGATGTTTTAAACGACATTTGTCCTTTAATCCAATTTACATTGAAATTATTATTTGGAACTTATGAATCTATTTTATAGATTTAAAAAGGCATTTTCTAAAAACCAAGTTTTCAATGTAATATTTTAAATAGGAATTAAGTGGAAATTCGATTGGTAATAATCGAAATGGGCTTCTGTAAAAGAAGACCGATATTATATATGAAATTTAAGAGGCTTTGCCGTTATTCCATTTATATTATTAGTCTGATATAGAAATCTATATCGATTATGTATTGATTTGATTTCTGTGGAATTCCATATTTCGGAAATTGATTTATAGATTTTATTTTCAGTGTTTATCTTTGATAAAATTAATGAGAATCTTCTAATACGAATATCTTATTAAAAGAATACTATGAGTTGGAATATGGCGTAATGTGTGATTTTCCAATATTTGCTTTTTAATCCCAAAATACGCGAGTTATTCAGAAAGACCGGGTTTAACCCATTCTGAATAATCATCACGACGATCAAGAGTCGAGGATGAAGACGATGATTGGAGACCGAAGGTTTTCACATCGTTGGGATGATGATGATTGGTATCTGGAATTGGGATTGGCCTTCCAAGGCAAGGTATTTAGTAATGATCATCCAAACGCATTTGGAGACCGACGGACACGTTGTTTCGCTCAGACCCAGAGTGGACTTATAAATGGATTGCGTGTCTGACATTGTATTCCTTTTTACTGTATTTGTTGAACACTACTGATTATATATTTCTGTTTGGTGGTGAAGAATTTATTCTTTACTTGTCACCCTTCTCTAAGACGTATGAGCTTAGAGGTTATATATATATATATATATTGGTAGATGATCAATAATCTTGTAGGGTCTGACAATGTGGCATGCTAAGTTGCAAATGATCAAGGCTTTGTTGAAAAGCAGGCCTTGTGGTTGATGATCAAAGCACAGTCTATTTAGGCATAGCTTTGTGTATATCGTGACTTCGCGAGCCTCACACCCCGGTATGAGTCAAAAACGGGATATGGACCGTAGGGAGTGCATACGTTTCTTTCTAGCTAGAAGTGGTGTTTGGGCTTTGACACGGCCCGTCATTTTACTTATGTGGATTATGGATTTGAGGTACCTCGTTTTTTTTATAGGCCGGAAGTGGTCATATTATAGGTCCAAAAGGGCCGGGAAACGTATGTTCAGGAATTGCCAATCCACTACCGTTAGGTGGGGACCGGCCCTACCTTTCCAAGGGTTGCCCATAGGTGTGATCCTGAGGCATTTGCTAGAGTGTCTCGAATCGGAAGATGACGATCCCTAGCCTCGATTTCATGACAGAAAACCAATTTCCAATACGACATCTCGTTTTCGATTGTATAACTAGTATGGCGACATAGTAGGATGGGGTACTATGTTGTTTAAGATTAATACATTTATATTGAAATGTTTTAAATATATATATATACACACTAATAATATCGTTTTTACGTATCAAGCATCTTTTGACCATTATAAGGTAAAACCCTATCCTCTGGTGTGCGTTTCATTGTGTGATGGGACTTGGGTCTTATAATGGTTTCATTTTCCTAAAGAGCATTATGTTATTTGACGATTTACTTTAATTATGCACTGGCTATCCAATGGAGTAAACCCGTTCCGTGTTAGCGGCGTGGTCCTATGATTAGCCAACTTATTAGGTGAGTTAAGTATAGAATTCTCACACCAGCCCCACGACTAACCTGTAGTTTGTTTCACTTTGCAAACTCGGGTGCCCTCTTTCCACACGAGCAGTCGAGTAGCTTTTTGCAGATATAGTTAAGCAGGATCCTAGACTGAAGCCTGAAGCTGGGTCCAGAATATTGATGGCCTTCCGCTGAGATTAGTTCTGCTGCAATGTATTTAATTTATTGTAAATGTATCTTCCGTTGTATTATTTATTGATGTACTCTGATATATTCTGTACTCTGATGTAACATTTATTATTGATGTTATAAAAGTCTGTGTTATTGTTCTGATGTGTTGTATGCCCAAAGTTAACATACGCGGGTTTTGGATGGTCTTGATCGATCTTGCGATCGATTGGGGTCGGGAAAAATCCGGGTCGTTACAGTAGCTGCATGAGTTTTCACATCGGGTACGTAGCTGTTCTTCTCTAAAGTACAAAGTATGCAGAGGAGGCGTAGATCTGTAAATGTTGGGTTAGATGTGTTCTGCGAGGTGAAAAGAGTGAAAAGATAAGGTACGTAGCTTGGGAGTGAAGGAATGGAAATATATATTTCCTTTATTTTACTTTATCTTATTGTTTCCTTTTTTGACCTGTTCGAAAATTTTGTCAATGATTGTTTTGGTTTTAAATTGTTTTGTGTACCGTTGCGTAAAATTATGTTCTTGTATATAGACAAAAATAAAAGTACGGCCATATCAAGCGATGTGCCATAATTCTAAAAATATAATAATATAGAATGGTTAACTTATTCTATAAAACCCCAAAATGCTGATATAGGGTGTAAAATACTCCAAATAAATATTTGCTTATTTTCAAAATTAAAAATTACAGTAAAAGTCTAAAAAATAAATTATAACCACGTCTCAAAGATCTTATCTAAATTCGAAATAAATACATAATTATATTAAATAAAATGTTACAGCTTATAAACGATTCCATAGCGACTATTTGAAAATTTGATTTGGACATAACTCAAAATCTATAAGCTGAAATCTCGTTTTTCCACTTCTATTAGAAAGATACAGCTAAATAGATTCGGACGTTTCTTGTTTCGAAAAAATCCGACTTATAATGAATCCTGTATATTCATTTGAAGTTCAAAACCCAATAATACAAACTACCGCGACGTTACGGGCTCATTTATAATTATATTGTAATTAATATGTTCAATTTTTGTTTATATAATATATTCGTTATTCTAATTTGAACATAAACTCAATTAAATTCCTTAAATAAATCCAACTCACACAATACTGCATTTTAATCATTTCCGAACATTTGGGAAATTAAATATATTATCCCAAAAAAAATATTAATTTAAATATTTAAATATTTTAATTCAAACCATCCTGAATTATCAAACCAATATATATAAAATAAATAAATAAATCATTAAATCGCCAAAAAATTCGGGACATTGCATTCCTTCCATCTTAAAAGAATTTAGTCCCTGAAATTTCTAAGCAGTACAAATACTAGAAATCTAACTCCTCACAACCTACTGAGTTAAAATCCGGTACTCCATATTTTCGTACTTAGTCCTATACATATTACCGTTAACCTTAATACCGATACCCGACCTTTTATTTTTCAATCCAAATGATATGACCACCATTTTGGATGATCTATTATGCCACATACTCATCCATATGCTTTCTCACATATCTGCATATACTTAAATTGATTTTAAATTAGTTTATCATTTCACTTGTCCATTAGGATTTTATAATCGCTTATACAATCGATAAGTCGATTTTCAATTATCAAAATTTTCTAACTCTATAAATTTTCGAAATAAAATCGCCAGCATGTCATTTAAGCTGCTCAATCAGTACAACTACAAGTTGCCTCTCCAAGTCTTCTTCTATCCGAAAGAAAATCAAATAATTAAGCAGCTTACCCAATATGCTCATAAAATCTCATATTCAAATATAATATAAATTCATACCTTTTGGTTGGGCATTCACTCTATCTCTTCCGCTTTCTATCAATTCAACATATATTCGTGCATTCCCAATTGATTTCCAATTAATTCATCCTCAATTCAATCATTCTTAACCAAATTCCATTTCAACTCTAGTTCCAGCTTCAATTCCAAATTTTTATCCAAAAATCCAATTCCATTCCAGATTATCTTTAATCCAATCTGGTATAATTTTATTTAACTTAGTTTAAGTTAAATTTTAATTTATTTATTCACTTTTACCATTTGAATTTATTTAATCTCATTGGTTAAATTTACATTTCAGAATTCAAATTCCTAGGTTTTATTTCAAATCAGTTGAAATCATATATATTATAATAATAATAATAGTGCAAAACATATGAATTTTTTGACAACTTGTTTTCTCAAAACAATTCAAAATATTTTATAGTAATCTGTCATTTAGAAACTCGAAATGAATACTGATGATGCGGCCATCATCATCAGAATTATTTTCCAGCTACTAAAGTGTGTTCAATACTATATCACTTTAAAATTTCATCTTAAATCATTTCTATTTGGAAATTACTTCAAAATACCTTTTACAATATTTGAAAAACATTTTCAAATCACCCGGGATCTTAAAATTTCCACATACTTAATCCCAAACCATTTACAAACAATTTTCCAATTTCCCAAAGTTTTAATCTCAATTCTGGTTTGAATTTAGATTTAATTCAATTGAATTCGTATATCACTCTTATACTAATTCTGATTTGTTATCTATATCCTTCTCGATTTATAATCTTATTCGACAATAATTACAACCAACACAGAGAATATATGTTATAATAATTTAAACATATATACTTTGGATAAAATTATTTTATTTATCCTCTTTACAAAACATATTGTGCTAGTTCATCGTATTTGAGCATTTAGAAACCCCTATCGACCTTGTGGTGCCCCATTGCTGACCAGAATTCATAAGCCAATAAATCAATAAATCTCCACAATATAAAAATCATTTTTATTCAATCTACAAATACGCTCCCTCGTATATATACACTTAAACTCAATCTAGGGTATTACTAACCCCATCTCTATTGAGTTACGCCATAGAGCCAAGGTAATTACATCAACTTCAGCTCTGATACCAATGTAACGAATAGGGATTTTCGACCCTGAAAATCGACATAAACACGATGTCGACTATTCAGACATCGGAAATACCTGTCATTAATAGAAAGAAGTTAAAGGGTGAGAAATAGAAAGAAAGAAAAATTAGAATAGAAGAAGAAGAACACAACAGAACAGAATCATAGTAACACGAATCTCACAACGGAACAAATAAAATATATTATATAACATAACTTTGAAATGCAAAACTATAACTGTATATACATACCATTATTACATAACATCACTGCGGAAATAAACTCTACATATAGCTAATGTTGAAGCCCTCTGCTCCGAGCTCCTCCAAGTATATCTTCAAAATCCTGACTACTGACTGCCCGTACAAATTTGGGCACCCAAGAGTTTAGGAAAAACAAATAAAATAAACTCTGGGTCAGTCATGGGACTGGTGTGAGTAAACCCCATCCATTTAGTTTAACTTATCAACATCCTTTTCAAAAGAAAGGATAATCGTAAGACCGATCCACACATAAATACGGATGGTTTTAACCTTACGATAACCCAAAACAATTTTTTTAAAACAATATTATTCTGAAATTATAATAGTGTCTAAATAAAAGTAAATAGCAATCTACCAGAACGCTTGCATCTCATGCTCCACATATATAGTATACAATCAAAACCGCGGGGTCTTATTGGAGATTGGATTCCGACTATGACAAGGCATGGAACCACATTCCAATCAGTGTACTATGGAGGGGATACACTGGAGTTCAACAAGAACATTTGCAACTCAGCCACACATGACCTGCCATCTAATTCACCTGAATGTTCCGAATATATTGTCACCTTACGGTTGGTATACCAACATAACCATTCCTGGGAGATACGTAAGCGAAAGAAGTATCAAATATTAATATTCTCTAGATGGTGACAATACAGCCTAATGGGAGCGACTCACTTAGCCATGTTGTCAGCATTATTTTTTTCATTTCTTGATTGATATGGCTTGAGAACGTATTGAGACGACCCGAACTTCCCCGTGAAGGAAAGCCCGAATAGAATTGAGGACAAGACAAAATGGAACGCATACAGAAGAACATTTCATTGTTATTACAACAATTCCATCAGATACAAGAATATACAGAGTATAAATGAATAAATTACATTCGATAAATACCAGAGATTACAATAAATTACATAGCAATGGAAAAATATACAAAACACAACTGAAAGTGATACACGGATATAGAGTTTTCCGAGCATCGTTCCAGCTATAAACCAGGTTCCTGCGAATATAAATCTGCAAAACCAAAACTACTAGCTGCCCGTGCGGAAAATAGGGGCACCCAGAGTTTAGGTTAAAACAATAAACTCCAGGTCGGTCATGTGACTGGTGTGAGAACTAAAACAGTTATTTAAAACTTTACTTTAAAGGATAGTAATTCAAGGGACCACTCCGTATAGCACGGAACGGGTTTCCTCCCAAGAATACTAGTGCATATAACAAAACAACGCAATGCTTTTTGGACAAATGAAGCTATTATAAGACCCAGGTCCCATCACACAATGCAACGCAAGCCGGAGGATAGGGTCTTCCCTTATAATAGCCAAATAATGCTTGATACGTCAAAACAAATCATCTGATACTATTATAAGTGTATAGTGTCAAAACAAATTTCAGTCATAAATATCAATCATAGGCGACATGGGTACCATCTATCATGTCGCCATACTAGTTCTACAATTAAATCCGCAATATCACGTATTGGAAATTGGATTCCATCATGAGCCGAGGCAAGGGGCAAGCTCCTCTCCGCGTTCGAGACACTCTAGCAAATGCCTCAGGACCCCACTATGATCCTTTGGAACCTCCAAGGCCGGTCCTCTCTTACTTTTGAGGATTGGCAATTCCTGAACACACGTTTCCCGGTCCTTACAGACCTATATCCGAGGTGCCTCGTATCCAACAACCACACAGGTGAAAAGTATATAAATGTCAGGGCTAGTAGGTCACTGACACCACCCTAGCTAGAAAGAAACGTCGTGCACTCCTTGGTCCGTATCCTGTTTTTGACTCATACCGAGGTGTGAGGCTCGCGAATTCACGTTATACACAAAGCTACGCCACACAGGCCGTGCTTTGATCTTCAACCACAAGACTTTGCTTTTCAACAGAAGCCTTGATCAATTGCCACTTACGCATGCCACACTGGCAAATCACTCCATGCGACTGATGTCCATCGATATACAATCTCTGAGCTCGTACGTCTCAGAGAAGGGCGTTAAGCAAGAGAATAAATTATCCACCGCCAAACAGATGTATATTTAATAGAGATCCATCAACACAGAATAAAATCCAATGTCAGACACACAATCCATTTACAAGTTCGTTCTGGGTCTGAACGAAACCGGAGGCACTTTCCTCGCATTTCCATTGATCTCCAGGTACGTCTGGACGATCACCAACTGTTTCCCTCATCTTGGGTGTACAGCCCAATCAAGATCATCAGTAATCACCCAAACGATGTGAAGACTTCCGGTCTTCAACCACCGCATTCATCTTCGACATCTCGTCGAATCGGTTATTCAGAATGGGTATAACCCGGCCTTTCTGAATAACCCACGTATATAATAAACAAATGTTACACAAACACAACGAACGCCTCATTCCAATACAGAATATTCTTTTATTCACAAAATCACATTCTTAGGGAAAGGTTCCCATTAATTTTATCAAAGATAAATTCTTCTAAATTTATCCCATAATCTTCCTTTGGATATCATTTCAAACTAGTCGGGATTAACGAACCACACCGAAGTAATTATTTATTTTATTTCCCAAACCCAACCTATATATCCCATGGAGAAAACTGGTAATACTCCACATCTAACACCACGGTGTTATCGGTAAAATTAATTACCATTTCACGTTCAAATCTAATTAAAGATTTAACTATCGCTTTGGAGCAAAACTGGTGGTACTCCATTCTCGATCACCTTTCAGATTTGATAATTTAAATTATCAATTCACATTTTTCATCTAATTAAAGATTCATTAAAACTCCACTTAGTTTGAATCTTTTCAAAAATCAACATCCTGCCTTTAACTGGGTTAAAGAACCAATGTCATCTAAAACACGATTCACGATAAACCCAAATCACATTTGATATTATATACAAGGCTCTGAATAGAAAATATACCGGCTTATATTCAATATCAAATTCTGAAACCAACAAATATCGTATTGGAAATAACGATATAAAATACACCTTTCAAATTCCCATAATAATATCTGTATAATCACGAAATCCAACATCGAAATATTCCGAAGATAATTTCGATTCAGCACCAGTCCAATTAACATATCGGGAATATTGATTATTTTTAAAATCACTTTCAAATTCAATTTATTTATTTCAAAAATAAATTGATTTTAATTCTAGTTCAAAACTAGTTCATTTCGATAAAAATCTATTTTTATCTATTCAAATGTGGAATTTTTCAGCCCAATTTTTCCCAAATCATTTCTTATGATTTTACACAAATTATATATATTTTTAATAATTTTATCAAGGCCCGTACAGTCGATTTCCATCAACGGCTATCGAACTGCACTTACAACGACCTTTTTCAAATTTGATTTTGACATAATTCCAGGTCCAACCGTTAGATTTCAAATTTCTAATATTCATTGGAAAGCTCTTTTCGATACGAACCCAACGGTTCTAGTTTTATGAGAATCCGACGGTCGGATCTCCCGTAATGTCCATTTGAAGTTAATGGTTGAAATTCACGAACTGCCGCGGCGCGGCGCGTTCTATTCAGGCCATTATATATATATATATATTATATATTTCGTCGATTTCCTTTTAAAACAAATTTTATAAATAATTCTAAATTCGTTTCAAAACAATTTCCACTTCATCTTCAATTTCAAATCGATTTGATTTCAATTCAATTCGAGTTCATTTCAATTCAATTCAAATTCAAATTCGTTTCAATTCAATTCAAATTCTAATTCGTTTTAATTCGATTCAATTTGAATTTACCATCTATTTAATTCAATTCGAATTCATTTCAAATTGATTTCAATTCAATTTCAGTTTGTCTTAAATTTCTTTCAAAACGATTTCAATTCGTTTTTAATTCAATTCAGTTTTCAAATTCACTTTCTATTCAATTCAATTTGAATTCATTTCAAATATTAAATTTTGAAATCACTTTTCCATATTCATTACAAAACGAATAAAATCGATATAAATATCGTTCGCGTCAAAATAACGCATCTCTAATCCACACGGCTTTATATTTTTCAAAAACTTCTTTATTCTATTCAACAAATGAATATTTATCCCATTCAACACATGAATCTATATTTCTTTCAACACACGACTATTTTTGTTATGTAAAATATTTTATAAAACTATGGTATCTATCGTTTGATTTTAATTAGACTCCACTGTGAAGTAGATTCTAATTGTAAATATGATGAAGATGTAATTTTTATTATTTAAAATATTTTACTCAACACATGAATTTTTCTCAACACATGAATATCGTCAACACATGACTATTTTTATATTCAACACATGAATTTTCTTTTATAACATTCATTATTTTCCCGATTGGAATGAGGCCCAATCAATCACCATATAATGTTAATTATATGGATTCCATACAACACATGTATATAATAGCAATAATAAACAATCAACCATCATCCAAGGTGCACCACACTGTATAAGCATCAAATATAAATATCTAATGCTTATAACAGCCTGTCAATCAATCGATCGACATATTTAATCAATCAGGATGAGTGAACTTCAAATTTCATCCCAACACCCGTGTGGGGTTTCAAATCAACAAACACAGATTTTGATTTGTGCAGCTGGGCGATGTGTAAAATTTATCGTCCCCATCAATGTCCTTCAAATAGGTGTACATAAACAAACCGTCCGGTTTGTAAATGAGTATTTATTTATTCACATTCAATATATTCATATTCACGTTAAAAATTATATTTTTAACGATAAAACATTTTATTTCAACACATGAATTTCTATTCAATTCAATTATTCAAGAAAATGATATTTTTATATTTCTAATTTATTTTTAGAAAATTTCAGCGGCATAACAACACGATACTAGAAACGGGACGAGGCCTAGCCTTATCCCCGGTCTAGTGAAGGCCCACGCCATTCACACATCAATCAAATCCATTCAATTCACCAAATAATTCAATTCAAACCAAATAATCTAACCAACTACACAACCAAACAATTTAACAAACAAGCCATCCATGGTTTGTGGATGACGGGTGTCGGGTGCTACTAAACACCGTCTGCATCCTAGTATATATATATAACTAGAAAATGAAATTTAGAGTGAGAAGTTCTCACCAATAGCTATCCAACTTCACGACACTTCTTCATCGTTATCGCATTTTCGTCCTCTTCGTTGCCCGTAGCCACTACATATATAAAATTCACATTTTTATTTGTTCACTTCTAATTTAAAAATCATATTTTTATAATCACTTCATATATTTAAAAATCGAATTTTTTTACTTCTCTATTCAATATATAAAAATCTCGCCTTTTCTATTTTAAAGATTTCACCTTTTCTATTATAAAGATTTCCTCTTTTCTATTATAAAGATGATATTTCTAATATTCCTATCATGTAAAAATTATATTTTTAATTCTCTACATAAACAAAAATCATATTTTTACATCTTCTATATAGTAAAGATTATATTTTTAATACTTTAAAAATATAAAAATCATATTTTTAATATCCTACTTATATAAAAATTATATTTTAAATCTCCTATTATAATAAAAATTATATTTTTCTCTCGCTACTTTGAATAAAAAGATTATATTTTTCTCTGAAAATAAATAATAAAAGTTAATAAAACTCACCTTTTCAGATGGGAGGAGGGGATTCAGACCAACACTGGTTGGCGCAGGTCGTCCGGGAGGTTGCTGGGGCGTCGCGGTTGTCACCGATGGTCGGAGGTGGGCCCGAGGCGGCTGGGCAGCGGGCTAGAGGGGCGTCACGGCTCGAATTTGAAGGGGAAAAGAGGGGAGGGGGTCGCAGGAGGCGAAGGTGGGGCTAGGGGGGTCGCGGCTTCGGTGTAGGCGGTTGGAGGTGCTGGCGAGGCCAGGGAGGAAGAGGAGAACGAGGGGAGGAGGTAGCGAGGTGGAGGAGAAGGGGGAAGAGGGGCGGAGGACCCCTGGGGGGTCGGCGCGAGGGCGCGACGGCCCTGGTGGCAGCGGCGGCGGCGTCCTTGGCCCCCCCGTCGTTCACCCTTTTTGTTTTTTTTCTTTAATCTGATTCGGGGAAGAGAAATAAGAGGGGGGTTATGTAAATGTTTATATTATTTTATTTATTTTTAATTTTTTAAATCCATGAAGGTTGACTTTTTCATACGACCTCTAAACGAGGCCTACCGCCTATCGTCCATAGCTAATTACCCCCATTCCGAACACAATGGGATATGTACCGCAAGCTGATTTGATCGCTTCGATCAGTTTCCATTGAATTTACATTTAAATCGCTATATTGAATTTTAAACGTACATTTCAAATTACCGGGGTCACATACTAACTCTAAAAATTCTCGAAAAATATTTTCTAGCTTCGTATTGACGATACGGTCCTAACAAAACTAGTTTCGTCGAATTCTGAGACCGTTGGAAAAATGGCTATTTTCTAGTCGATTAAAATCAACTGAAATGGTCAAAACACGTTTTCCTTTGCCACGCTCACATATTGATTCGAAAAATTATGAAATTTGAAACCTAGCAATAATTTGACATCATAGATCCAGCAAAAGTGGTTTCGTCGAAATCCGAGGTCGTTTGCAAAATCCCCATTTTTAAGGGCCTGAATTCCATAGCGACTATTCAGAATTTTCAACTGGACATATCTTTTGATCCCCGCTATGAAATTTCGATTTTTCAGATTCGTTGGAAAGATATCATCAATTAGATCCTATTATTTTTGGTTTCACTAAAATCCGGATTGTTTTGCACCCGGTTCATTCAATTGAAGTTTGAAATCGAATTATCGAACTACCGCGCCATTTTCAATTCCTTTTTATAATTATATATATAATTATTTATATTCTAACGACGACGTATATAATATATACGTTCTAATTATATTCAAAATAAATTTCTCGTCGATTTTATTTAAAATAATTTATTTTAAATATTCAAAATCCGCTAAAATTGCCAAAATAAAATTTTTAAACTGGCCCAGATTTGCGGGTTATTACACTCTCCTCCACTTAAAACTTTTCGTCCCCGAAAAGGAACAAAGTCGAAAGTGGTTTGATTAATCAACTCTACGTTCGATCTGGCTTGCATTCTCCAACTTTTCATTTTCTGAGAATTTTCAAAATTCTTCAAAAATTTGGCTAACACCCTAAATTTTCGAAAAATTTCGCCATAACCTCCCCTGCACCGGGAGCCACGGGAAAATCCCGAAATTGCCATATAGGCCTTCTGATCTCAAAAAGAAAAAGAAAAAGCCAAGCGGCTAGCCAATAGGCTCATAAAATCATCATCAGCCAAACGAAATAGTAAATTATATAGTAAACATGTACCTATTTGTCGGGCAAACAAATTTTATTCTTCGGCTCTAGCCTCCTTGCTATGACCTGTTCCATGTAAGTACCAGTATATGCAAGCAAATGTGACCAATTTTCAATACAATTCAATATTTGGTTCAATTAGGCATAATGGTTCAAAATTATCAAACAAATAAACAAACAACACAAACATCAATCAATTAGTGAATTAACGTTTCAAATTCATAATTTTGATATATATACAAAAAATCATGTTTTTGATGCCAAATCACAACAATGTGTTCTAGCTATATAAGTTTTGGTTCTCACACCAGTCCAATGGAAATACATAGAAATCACACCTTCGAAACTCGATTATGAATACTGATGATGATGCACCATCATCAGAATCATCCCCGGATGTCTAGAATGTGATTCTATATCTACCCAGTATATTAAAACTTCGAATATACGTTCATGACGCGTATACGCGAAATCTTTATATATTGGATTGTCCATATCAATATAAATATATATTCAAATACGTATAAAGCGATTTAAATTTTTAAAACAAAATTGTTTTCATTTGAAAAATATACTCTTCACACTCGTTCTAGGATACTACTGATCCCATCTCTAACGAGTCATTCTAATTGGATATTACTAATCCAATATCTGATGAATTCTTTCGTATGGTTCTAATGTGTCTTGTTCTCGAGCTCTGTAAACCAAAGCTCTAATACCAAACTGAGATAGCCCGACGAAATCCGGTAGGCTTTGCAACCATCCCTTCATCCCCCAAAGCAGCAGGTAAAACCCACCATGGCTCCCAGCGGTCCCCCAGTAACTTGTTTTACGGCGACCCTCTCGAGTCTCCCGGCCATTGCCTAACCAACCCCCACCACAAGGGACATGTGGGGGTAAGAGTCTCCCGTTCGCCACCAGACCGCGAAGCGAGAACCCCCCATCACAACTGCAACAAGAACTGGTAATACTCCACATCTAACACCACGGTGTTATCGGTAAAATTAATTACCATTTCACGTTCAAATCTAATTAAAGATTTAACTATCGCTTTGGAGCAAAACTGGTGGTACTCCATTCTCGATCACCTTTCAGATTTGATAATTTAAATTATCAATTCACATTTTTAATCTAATTAAAGATTCATTAAAACTCCACTTAATTTTAATCTTTTCAAAAATCAACATCCTGCCTTTAACTGGGTTAAAGAACCAATGTCATCTAAAACACGATTCACGATAAACCCAAATCACATTTGATATTATATACAAGGCTCTGAATAGAAAATATACCGGCTTATATTCAATATCAAATTCTGAAACCAACAAATATCGTATTGGAAATAACGATATAAAATATATCTTTCAAATTCCCATAACAATATCTGTATAATCACGAAATCCAACATCGAAATATTCCGAAGATAATTTCGATTCAGCACCAGTCCAATTAACATATCGGGAATATTGATTATTTTTAAAATCACTTTCAAATTCAATTTATTTATTTCAAAAATAAATTGATTTTAATTCTAGTTCAAAACTTTCATTTCGATAAAAATCTATTTTTATCTATTCAAATGTGGAATTTTTCAGCCCAATTTTTCCCAAATCATTTCTTATGATTTTACACAAATTATAGATATTTTTAATAATTTTATCAAGGCCCGTACAGTCGATTTCCATCAACGGCTATCGAACTGCACTTACAGCGACCTTTTTCAAATTTGATTTTGACATAATTCCAGATCCAACCGTTAGATTTCAAATTTCTAATATTCATTGGAAAGCTCTTTTCGATACGAACCCAACAGTTCTGGTTTTATGAGAATCCGACGGTCGGATCTCCCGTAATGTCCATTCGAAGTTAATGGTTGAAATTCACGAACTGCCGCGGCGCGGCGCGTTTTATTCAGGCCATTATATATATATAATATATATATTTCGTCGATTTCCTTTTAAAACGAATTTTATAAATAGTTCTAAATTCGTTTCAAAACAATTTCCACTTCAACTTCAATTTCAAATCGATTTGATTTCAATTCAATTCGAGTTCATTTCAATTCAATTCAAATTCAAATTCGTTTCAATTCAATTCAAATTCTAATTCATTTTAATTCGATTCAATTTGAATTTACCATCTATTTAATTCAATTCGAATTCATTTCAAATTGATTTCAATTCAATTTCAGTTTGTCTTAAATTTCATTCAAAACGATTTCAATTCGTTTTTAATTCAATTCAGTTTTCAAATTCACTTTCTATTCAATTCAATTTGAATTCATTTCAAATATTAAATTTTGAAATCACTTTTCCATATTCATTATAAAACGAATAAAATCGATATAAATATCGTTCGCGTCAAAATAACGCATCTCTAATCCACACGGCTTTATATTTTTCAAAAACTTCTTTATTCTATTCAACAAATGAATATTTATCCCATTCAACACATGAATCTATGTTTCTTTCAACACACGACTATTTTTGTTATGTAAAATATTTTATAAAACTATGGTATCTATCGTTTGATTTTAATTAGACTCCACCGTGAAGTAGATTCTAATTGTAAATATGATGAAGATGTAATTTTTATTATTTAAAATATTTTACTCAACACATGAATTTTTCTCAACACATGAACATCGTCAACACATGACTATTTTTATATTCAACACATGAATTTTCTTTTATAACATTCATTATTTTCCCGATTGGAATGAGGCCCAATCAATCACCATATAATGTTAATTATATGGATTCCATACAACACATGTATATAATAGCAATAATAAACAATCAACCATCATCCAAGGTGCACCACACTGTATAAGCATCAAATATAAATATCTAATGCTTATAACAGCCTGTCAATCAATCGATCGACATATTTAATCAATCAGGATGAGTGAACTTCAAATTTCATCCCAACACCCGTGTGGGGTTTCAAATCAACAAACACAGATTTTTATTTGTGCAGCTGGGCGATGTGTTAAATTTATCGTCCCCATCAATGTCCTTCAAATAGGTGTACATAAACAAACCGTCCGGTTTGTAAATGAGTATTTATTTATTCACATTCAATATATTCATATTCACGTTAAAAATTATATTTTTAACGATAAAATATTTTATTTCAACACATGAATTTCTATTCAATTCAATTATTCAAGAAAATGATATTTTTATATTTCTAATTTATTTTTAGAAAATTTCAGCGGCATAACAACACGATACTAGAAACGGGACGAGGCCTAGCCTTATCCCCGGTCTAGTGAAGGCCCACGCCATTCACACATCAATCAAATCCATTCAATTCACCAAATAATTCAATTCAAACCAAATAATCTAACCAACTACACAACCAAACAATTTAACAAACAAGCCATCCATGGTCTGTGGATGACGGGTGTCGGGTGCTACTAAACACCGTCTGCATCCTAGTATATATATATAACTAGAAAATGAAATTTAGAGTGAGAAGTTCTCACCAATAGCTATCCAACTTCATGACACTTCTTCATCGTTATCGCATTTTCGTCCTCTTCGTTGCCCGTAGCCACTACATATATAAAATTCACATTTTTATTTGTTCACTTCTAATTTAAAAATCATATTTTTATAATCACTTCATATATTTAAAAATCGAATTTTTTTACTTCGCTATTCAATATATAAAAATTTCGCCTTTTCTATTTTAAAGATTTCACCTTTTTTATTATAAAGATTTCCCCTTTTCTATTATACAGATGATATTTCTAATATTCCTATCATGTAAAAATTATATTTTTAATTCTCTGCATAAACAAAAATCATATTTTTACATCTTCTATATAGTAAAGATTATATTTTTAATACTTTAAAAATATAAAAATCATATTTTTAATATCCTACTTATATAAAAATTATATTTTAAATCTCCTATTATAATAAAAATTATATTTTTCTCTCGCTACTTTGAATAAAAAGATTATATTTTTCTCTGAAAATAAATAATAAAAGTTAATAAAACTCACCTTTTCAGATGGGAGGAGGGGATTCAGACCAACACTGGTTGGCGCAGGTCGTCCAGGAGGTTGCTGGGGCGTCGCGGTTGTCACCGATGGTCGGAGGTGGGCCCGAGGCGGCTGGGCAGCGGGCTAGAGGGGGGTCACGGCTCGAATTTGAAGGGGAAAAGAGGGGAGGGGGTCGCAGCAGGCGAAGGTGGGGCCAGGGGTGTCGCGGCGTCGGTGTAGGCGGTCGGAGGTGCTGGCGAGGCCAGGGAGGAAGAGGAGAACGAGGGGAGGAGGTAGCGAGGTGGAGGAGAAGGGGGAAGAGGGGCGGAGGACCCCTGGGGGGTCGGCGCCAGGGCGCGGCGACCCTGGTGGCAGCGGCGGCCTTGGGCTCCCCGTCGTTCGCCCTTTTTGTTTTTTTTTCTTTAATCTGATTCGGGGAAGAGAAATAAGAGGGGGGGGGGTTATGTAAATGTTTATATTATTTTATTTATTTTTAATTTTTTAAATCCATGAAGGTTGACTTTTTCATACGACCTCTAAACGAGGCCTACCGCCTGTCGTCCATAGCTAATTACCCCCATTTCGAACACAATGGGATATGTACCACAAGATGATTTGATCGCTTCGATCAGTTTCCGTTGAATTTACATTTAAATCGCTATATTGAATTTTAAACGTACATTTCAAATTACCGGGGTCACATACTAACTCTAAAAATTCTCGAAAAATATTTTTCTAGCTTCGTTTTGACGATACGGTCCTAACAAAACTAGTTTCGTCGAATTCTGAGACCGTTGGAAAAATGGCTATTTTCCAGTCGATTAAAATCAACTGAAATGGTCAAAACACGTTTTCCTTTGCCACGCTCACATATTGATTCGAAAAATTATGAAATTTGAAACCTAGCAATAATTTGACATCACGGATCCAACAAAAGTGGTTTCGTCGAAATCCGAGGTCGTTTGCAAAATCCCCATTTTTAAGGGCCTGAATTCCATAGCGACTATTCAGAATTTTCAACTGGACATATCTTTTGATCCCCGCTATGAAATTTCGATTTTTCGGATTCGTTGCAAAGATATCATCAATTAGATCCTATTATTTTTGGTTTCACTAAAATCCGGATTGTTTTGCACCCGGTTCATTCAATTGAAGTTTGAAATCGAATTATCGAACTACCGCGCCATTTTCAATTCCTTTTTATAATTATATATATAATTATTTATATTCTAATGACGACGTATATAATATATACGTTCTAATTATATTCAAAATAAATTTCTCGTCGATTTTATTTAAAATAATTTATTTTAAATATTCAAAATCCGCTAAAATTGCCAAAATAAAAATTTTAAACTGGCCCAGATTTGCGGGTTATTACACGTATCTTTTGCCAGATCGCACCTTTATTTACTTCGGATGCCACATCATCATACCTGTCAAATCACAAAATGGTTTCCACAAAAATACCACGGGTATAAAGCTAAGAGGAACGAATTCCCCTGCCACCAAACATGAATACGTTTGAAGAGATCAACTTACGTGATCTATTAGATATACCCTGTTAGACATTCGTCCATACAAGTTGTCTTGGGACTGGAAAAATCGAAGGCACTATTCTATAAATCCATCTTAGGAAATTTCTACCAAGGATCGCCAGAACATCCCTTGCACAAACTCCGTCTTCAATTATTGTCATCATATTTGATTCGCAACGCTAATGCCCATATGGAGTGGTTTTTAGATAATAACCTGATCCTGTTCTCTCCGTATTGACAACGGAAAAATGGAAAAAAACTTTGATAATCAGTTGTTTAACTATCAAAGAAAAACACACATACAACAACGGTCGTATTTCCAAATGGAAATCTTACCAATAAATTATCAATCAATACTGAACCCCTTTAAAATTATCAATAATTATTCCATTTTCCAATTTCCCTTAAATATCTTTACCCAATTATTTTTCCAACTCGCTTAGCCTCTCACGATCTCTTGGAAAACATTTCTATATATTCATAATTTCCTTATTTCCCGTATTTCGAAAATATATGTTATTAATATTGGAGAACATTTCCATTTCCCATTCACGCATTACTATTCTCCCACCTTCATTAGTTCCTGTCTGTAAAATAGTAAGTGAACGACTTCTTAAGTATCAACCCCGAAGGCTGAAGCCAACATCAGAACGATATTTCGAAAGCTAATCAAACTACTAATCTCTAGTCAGTTTCTAATTTCATTGACTCCCTTCTTAATTTCAAAATTATTTCTTTTCTATATTTAGAAAACATCTCTAGTTATATTTGGAAAAACATTTCCAAAATCCAACTATATAGATTCAAATGGTCATTCATATAAAATATTAATTATAACGATATCATTATAATAGCTGCTTCCCAAAATATTTAAAATATAACTTTGGTTCTTTATTTAGGATAAATAAACTATATTTAATTAGTTAATTAAATCTTCAATTAAAACAGAAAGTAAATAGTACCTTCCTAGATTCGACATAATCGAATTTCAACTTATTACTCTCTCTCGAATAATCTCTATTCGATTAACGTTCCGAATGTCGGAATAAACTTACTATTTTAGGTCAACTCAAATTCTAAATCCACTTTTGAATTTATCACTTCCAGCATTTATTAATTTCCCTTTTTTTATTGCCATTCCAATTTGCAAAACGTTTTCTTTTAAATCATAATTCACTTTAAAATGTGAATATTATTTCTTTATAGAAAACAAGACTTGTTTTATTCAATCAAATCTTGATTTATATTTACAGATACCATTACCAGTTTGAATCAAGTTATTTCATAACTTCATTATCAAATCTCATTTTGCAAATCAACCTTATAGTCTATTTTTGTTAAACCAGTTTATAGTTCTAATCCGATTTTACATCCAATTATAAAATATCAGTTTCAAACCGAATATTAATTGTCTTGTCAAATTTCGAATTATAATATGTAATTTTTAAAAATAAATTACTTTTATAACATTCAACATCGTTGAATTCTAATGACAACCCATTATTGTTTTTTCAAATTTTATTTACATTTCGAACATCGAAATGAATTCATCGTTTACTTTCTAAATGATTTCTCTTTTCCTTTTTAATAAGTTCATTACTTGAATTTATAATTTCAAACTATTTAATAATAATCATTCCGATTCATTTAAAAATATCGTTTATAAACCAAACTACTTGTTTTTTATATAATCAAAAACAAGTTATTATATTCTAACCAAACGAAATAAAATTTCTATTTTAAATTAGAATTTTTCCCTTTATATAACCCCAAATTCCTCTCCCAATATATTCGAACATATTTGACAGTATTTAAATACCAATTATTTTAGTGTCAATGTTATTCAACATCCCAAAACACACAATAATCAATCATTGATTTTTTATCACATCATATAATGCAGTATATGAAAAAATAACAATATGATTATTGAGGAATCCAGTTGGATCCCTCCAACCTGTTTCCCTGCATCAACATATGTTAATCAACATAAATAATGCCAATTTTATATCAATATGGAATATTATAATAAATAGAATCAATATTTAAGCAACGTTCTATATATATAGCGGTATACGAATTTAAAACAATTTATTAGCAAATTATCCAAACAACCATCACACATGCATTCAATCATTTTTATCAATATTAAATAACGTTTACAAAATTATAAAACTGGACAGAGTTAGTGAGTTTACTCACCTTGGTCGTTAATCATTAAATAGTGATTCATGGTCGATGATTCGAATCAAGCATTTAAATTTGCCATAATTTATAACAATCTCCAAATGGTTCCAAACTAACTTCACCGCGAAGCCGGCGTCCATACGATCATAATGGATCCTATTCCATTAAATTCGGATAACAAATTATTAAGTTAATAAGTTATATCGGTATTTAAATAGCTTAAATTTAAATTAATTGAATACGGGCCTCACCGTTTCCTTTCTGGCCAATATCCAAATTGCTCAATCCGTTCGCCACAATGTTCTTTTCTCACCCACCTCGTGTTTCTCCACTTCTCTCATTTTAACTCTAGTACACCGTATTACATTATATAAATATCAACCTAGACGCTAAACGATCTACCCATATCCAAATCCGACAATTAACAAGAACAAAATTTTAGTTAACTTCAGTTAAACCCTGTAATATTAATCCAACACATTAATATTTCATTGTATATGTAAATGATTTAAACCAACTGTTACCTTCTCATAACGTAGCATAGGGACTGGGCTTCACCTTCATACTTCGGCCCAATGCCAATTTCTACCCATGCACAAAAAACCCAACTCGCTTAAACTACTTCTTCCTCAAACAAAACTCCAGAATAAAACGCGGCTCTGTGGTCCTACCCTCCACGCAAACCTATTCCATTTCAGAAAACTTCCATCGATTCTTACTCCACCATTATTCCACAAAACTCCATACGAACTTTATCGCTTCACTCTTGTTTGCTAGTTTTAAATCCACAAGCTATAGACACTTTGAAACAACTCACGCATGTTTCAGCATCTTATTTCCTTCCTTTCCTCCATGATATCAGCCCAAACCACGACCATGATTCTTCCAATCTCCCGAAACACATGCGTCCTCTTTCATCACGGAAAACTCCGAAACTCTCACTACAAGCTCGGCTTCCCTTTCTAAATGTTAGTTTCAAGTCAGCAAGTTATGTGCATGCGACCTTCTCGCTTACGTCCAGTGCCTTGTTTCCAACGTTTCAGAGATTTCCTTCACCTGCTAAAACTTAAAACCCAGCCTACTGTTCAAACTATACCTGCTCCTTCCTTTTGCTGTTACCCTCGCACCAACGTTCTCCTCCGCTACCCTTCTTAACAAACCCACTCCTCCATTGCACCAATGCTGTCACTTCTTTACCCTTCTTCTCTTTCATACTTACTGCATGTGCAAATTTTCCCCTTCCGATTTTAATTCTAATCCCTTGTGCATTATCTCATTGCACATCTTGCACTCCCCTACTTCTTTATGCATGCAAATCTATCACATTTGCACCAACCCTCCTGTTGAAGACATAAATCACATATTTCCTAGCACAAACTCCTGATCCTACTTCCTTCCTTTCCCAAATGCTCCATCCCAATATCTACATTCCTATCACCACTCGCATGGCCTCGTAACCTTTCTCCATTTGACATAGAAACCCATTTTAGCCACTATAGCAGCTCAACGAACTTCAGGGAATACACAAGGTTTGAAGAGAAATAACACCACCGTACTTACTTTTGATTTAATAGAGAAACTGATTTAAATTTTTATTTATTTGATGCCATTGGAAACTTGAGTTTTCTTCCTATACTTTGAATGAAATGAAGGTGAGAGCAGAGTGTTAATTTATAGATGTATAACCTTGCGTCCCAAGGAGTAGATGGTAGAATAGCTATTTGAGTTTTCACATCGAGTAAGTAGTTGTTCTTCTCTAAAGTACGAAGTATGCAGGGGAGGCGTAGATCAGTAAATGTTTGGTTAGTTGTGTTCTGCGTTGAAAAGAGTGAAAGATAGGGTACGCAGCTTGGGAGCGAAGGAATGGAAATATATTTCCTTTATTTTATTTTATCCAATTGTTTCCCTTTCTGATCTTCTCGAAAATTTTGTCAATGATTGTTTTGGTTTTAAAATGTTTTGTGTACCCATTGCATAAAATTATATTCATGTATAAGTTGCTATGGACAAAAATAAAAGTACGGCCGTATTAAGCGATATGCCACGATTCTAAAATTATAATAATATAGACTGGTTAAATTATTCTGTAAAACTCCAAAATGCTGATATAGGGTATAAAATCCTCCAAATAAAAATTTGCTTATTTTCGAAATTAAAAATTACAGTAAAATCCTAAAAATTAAATTGTAACTACATCTCAAAGATCTTGTCTGAATTTGAAATAAATACTTAATTATATTAAATAAAATGTTACGGCTCATAAACGATTCCATATCGACTATTTGAAAATTTGATTTGGACATAACTCATAATCTGTAAGCCGGAATCTCGATTTTCCACTTCTATTAGAAAAATATAGCTAAATAGATTCGGACTTTCTTGTTTCAAAAAAATCCGTCTTATAATGAATCCCGTATATTCATTTGAAGTTCAAAACCCAATATTATGAAATACCATGACGTTACAGGCTCGTTTAAAATTATATTATAATTAATACGTTCAATTGCCGTTTATGTAATATATTCTTTATTCTAATTCAAATATAAAATCAATCAAATTCCTTAAATAAATCCAATTCACACAATATTGCATTTTAACCATTTCCGAACATTTCGGAAATTAAATCTATTATCCTAAAAATATATATTAATTTAAATATTCAAATATTTGAATTCGAACCCTCCTGAATTATCAAACCAATATATATATAATAAATAAATTATTAAATCGCCAAAAATTCTGGGATGTTACAACTGAAAATGGCATGGATCAATGGGTAATTTAGCCCAACATTGAAGATAATCCTAGTACATTTGAATTCAAAAAACATGTAAACTTGAATTCTCTCGAGATCAATCATTATTTGAATTCATAGAGTACATGGCAACTATTGTGCAAAAAATGCTCCAATACCAATCTATTATGTGATAATTGAGCAGATGCAGAAAAAACAATAAACAAGATCTGGATTTGTCAATTGAACATCAATCTAGTCTAATAGCAATTATTCTATTACTCCAAACAAATAGTAAATAGCTATAAATAAGAAAAGAGACATAATAGTTGTACCGGTTCCACTATCATCAAGAAGATAGTGTATGTCTAATTCAAAGGAGAGAGATTTTATTCCACATAAGACAGAGAGATACAAGAGATTACAAGACAAGAGTTTACATAACCAAAACCTCAAATTAGTCTTAACAAGAAGAGACGCTCCATTTAGAGATCACTACCCCCATGTGAGGATGAGTTTACAATGAAGTCTACCCTCAATATTTAGCCAGTGAAATATATGTGAGTCATTAATTATCTTACTAAGATATGGTAAGAAGATAACAGAGGCAAATTACAATGGCAACAAATTGTGAAAACATAGCAAGTAATTCACTCATTCCTTTTAACAAAGATGGAAGAAAATAAACACATATCAATGCAATTACCAAGAAAGGATAATACACAAATCTTCTTGCATATATTATTCCTTAATCTTCATATGCATTTATTTCCCTGCCATCTCATATAAATGCTATCCGATGATTATTCATTTCCATAATAAACACATGCTATTCTATAGAATCTAGAGAATTGACAAGGAGAGAATTCAGGGCACCTCCATGCTATTATATAGACTCTAGCGTATGCTTAAGAGGGACAACAAACTATGTGTGCCCCGCAATTCTGCCTTGACAAATGCAGTGTTAGCTGAAGCTCATCACTCCAGCGTGACCATTCACCTCGTGGCAGAAAAGATGTACTAGGACATCAAACTAGTATTCTTTTGGCTTAGAATGAAAAGTCAAGTAGAGGAGTTTGTTACTAGCTGTATTACTTGTTAGAGTGTGAAACCAGAGGAAAATAAACCTGGAGGATTGCTCCAACCGTTCGATATATCATGATAGAAGTGGAAAATTGTTTATATTTAATTTTTTAGATGGCTTACCCTGACCGAGAAAAGAAAATTCGAGCATTTTGCTTATAGTGATAGGCTGAAAAAATATGCTCATTTTATTATCGTTTAGAGTAGAAGGAAGTAAACATCTTTAGCATCCCTATATGTGAGAGAGATCATTCATCTACACGGAGTTCCCTCTAGCATTGCCAATGATCAAGACCCACTTTTCACTAGTGAGATTTGAAGGAGTTTTCAAGAAGCTTTGGGAACCATCTTGGATTTTGGTTGGACATAGGAAGAGCACTATCACTATTGGAGTTCCCTGATAATAACAGTTATCAAGTATTGGGATAGCTCCCTTTAAAGCTGTTTATGGTAGGTCTTGCATAACACTGATACAATTAAACTTGGGACCGATATGGTAAGAGATACTTCATATTTCAAACAATGTGGACTTGATTCGGAGGAGGATGAACGCAACCCAAGACTAACAAAAGTCCTATGCCGATAAGAGGAGATATGATTAAGGGTTTTATGTTAGAGATTTAATGTTCATTAATGTCTTGTCACTAAGGCAGGTAATGAGGTTTAGGTTAATTAAAAAACTTGCTCTAATGTTTGTGGGACCCTACCCCATAGTAGCCAGAGTTGGGAAGATGACCTATAAGCAGATATCTGGGAGAAGTGGGATGGTGCTCTTTATGTTTTTCATGTATGACACTTGAGAAGTTATTTGCATCTCCCATCAACTATAGTAGATCCCAATCAATTGGAAGATGTGGAGGTAAAGCGTAAGACTTGGTTTATCATGTACCTGCTATAATTATAGGACATGACGTTAAGTGGTACCACAACAAGGTGGTCCGACTCGTCAAAGTCTAAGGGAAGAAGACTCAGAAGAAGAAACTAGGGTGCTAAAGGAGAGGATTCAAGCTTCTTATCCATATCTCTTTGACAGCACGCCTTGAATATAGTATTTTATACTTTTCCCTTAGTTAGAATCTTTGTATGTACCGTTAGAGAGGGTAGATCTTCAGGATTAAGCCTGTGGATGGTAGAAATCAATTTAAACATGTCATTAGGACATGTTATGTATGATGAGCACAATTGGATGCTAGTGCATTCAAATAGCTGCATTTACACACACTAGATAGGCACTATATAGTTTGATCAACCAACTAGATATTTGCATAAGCATATGTATGGATGTCTAGTTTCATTTTTATATTCTACGTGTTTTTTATATACATGGATGACTAGCATATGAATGTTGCATATGGGTAATGGATAAAGCGTGCACATATAGTTATCGGTTATCATCAGGATTTCTACGTACATTTATGTTAGATCACATGTTTTTGATTCATGACAAAGAAGAAGAGAAGATCAAAGGAAAAGTGATATAAGTTATGATTATTTCTTTAATTGTCTCTTAGATGTGTTATATATTGTTAAAATCTATCCTCAAATAACTCTACACAAATGCACTTATGAAAAGACACTTCACGAAAAGATACTTCAAGTTCCAATGGTCATATTTTACAACGGTCATATTTTTCCCAATGGCCATATTTTCCAACTGTCATATTTTCAAATGGTCATATTTCCCATAATCATATTTCTCAGCAGCCATATTTCTCAATGACCATATTGCACTTCTTTTCACCTAAAGATTTACCTAGTTGACTAATCATTTTTTACTAGTTGACTAGTAGTCCCAATTGCAATATTTCCAATGAAGAGACACTTCCGTTCACCAAGAGTTTTCAATCAGATTTCAAGAGAAATAGTCGCTTCTTTTTACTGAAAATTTTCATGAATAATTACTACTCTTCGATTACTATTTATACACTACAAACATAACTTTCCAAACCACCGAAATGATCAAATCTTCTTCTAATTTCTGATCTTACTTGCTATATTCTTGTGCATTATAAAAACAATCAAAATATTCAAATTCCCTTTGAATCATTGATTATATTTCATATCTCTTGATTCAATAAGTAATATACTTCCTTCAAATCTTCACAAACACGTTATATATTTGAGGATAAGATTATAGGAAGGGTGTACTCAAACTGTTGGCTACTCAGTGTTATTCAAGAACACAATCAAAGTCAAACTCTTGCTGTATTATTGAAAGTCCTGTTCGGTAGCTCAGGCATGAAAATCCCATTCGGTTGCTCGGTTGTAACAACCCAGATTTTGGAACCAATTTAAAATTTATTTTTAATTGATTTTAAGGGATTTTAAGAATTTAAAATGATTATTTTAAATAATAACAACTAAAGATTTATTTAAATTGAAGTTAGAATGTATAAATTTAAAATTTAATTAAAATGAGCCTGAAATGGCGTGGTAGTCTGAAAATTCGATTTTAAACTTCAAATCAATATACAGAATTCAATATGAATTAGAATTTGATGAAACAAAAAACAGTGAAATCTATTTAATTATATCTTTCTACCAAATGTGAAAAATTGAGATTTCACTTTATAAATTGAAAATTATGTCCAGTTTAAAATTTAAAATAGTCGCTATGGAATTTATTTAAATTATATATATATATAGCCTTTTAAAATAGCCATTTTGCAAACGACCTCCGTTTTCGACGAAACCACTTTTGTTGGATCCAAAATGTTAAATTATTGCTAGGTTTCAAATTTCACAATTTTTGGGATTAATATGTGAGCGTAGTAAATTTAAACGTGTTTTCAATTTCAACTTAAATTAAACTGACCAATTAAAAGGCCATTTTTCAAACGGTCTCCAAATTTGACAAAATTAATTTTGTTAGGATCGTATTGTCAAAATATAGCTAGATTTAAGCATACATAATTTTTGGAGTCAGTACGTGGTCTTGGTAAATTAAATTATACACTGAAATTCAATATTGACCATTATATTAATTTATATTTTATTTTTTATAAAAACTGATCAAAACAGTTGAATTGGCTTAACAAACATATCCCATTGTGTCCAGAATGGGGGTATTTAGCTAGGAACAATAGTCATTGGGTTTGATTTGGAGTTCATATCAATTAACAGGTATTTTTGGAAATAAAATAATTATTGAATATATATATTTTCAGTAACCCTAATTCTAATTCACAAATTCAGGTCGTCGCCATCTCGTTCCAAGGGCCGAAATCTCCTAGAATTTCGCCCTTGAAATCCTCTAAATCTATTCTGTGAATTCCAATGCTTCCTAAGGCAAATTCGAAGATCTTACTGAGATCTAAATGCTCAACGGTGGAGATTGTTTTTTATAGGATGTTGGCTTCGATTCTTGTGCTCAACGCAGTCGAGTTTGTGGCGGATTTCAAGGCTTAGGGAGGGTTCGAACTCGGTGCCACGATTGAAGGTGAAAAGCGTAGCAATGGGCTTCACGGCGGTGGTCCCTGTTCGGCCGACGATGGCCTCTTGTGGTGCGCAACTAGGTGAAGAAGGATGGAGCTTTTTGGGTTCATAGCTGGAGATTTGAACGGGGAAGGAGAGTTTAAAATTTAATTAAGTTTAATTATTATTTAATTATTTTCATTATGTAATTAACTTTTAAACGATTACAACCTTTTAATACGGATACAGAATTTCGTAAACTCAGTTGCGTTGGGATTGCAACAACGAACACTACAACATGGAACTGACCAGAGTGGAAACGGAGCAAATTGGATTTTCAGCTAAATTAAATGCGCATTTAATTTAGTTTGATAAAAAAATCAATAGCTAAAGAATGAGGAGTGGAAACCAAAAGTGAGAACTATCTCACTAAAATATTGGTACAGTTATTTATTTTATACCTGAAAATATATGAATTGCCAATGCTGATTTTTATTTGTTTAATTATCACAAAAATGTTGTACAATGCCAGTTAGCTCACACTCACTATTGTTTGAAAACCACAGATGATTTAATGGACTGTATTGTGTTGTGATTGTGATGTTACACATATTAAAAATAATGTTAATAAATTTGTGGTTGTTGAAATTAAATTATAAATATCCATTTATAATTTAAACAGTGAAAATTGGTTTATTAGAAAAATAATTCGAATCAAATTAGAATTGGTTAAATTTATCAACCAGTGATTAATTTGAATTCATAGTTGTTGGTTGAAAACCCCACACAGGTTTGGGGATGACAATTTATTCACGTCTCCCTTGGATTTAAATTGTATATCAACCGATTGATTGACAGACTATGATAAGCGTTATTTAATTATTTAATTCTTATACAATTTTTAATTGCACTCTAGATGCGAATGGAATGTTTAATAGTTGTTTATCACTATTTTTGAATACATGTGATATATGGAATCCATATAAATAAAATTATATGGTAATTGATTTATTCTGTTTCAATTCAAAAATAACAAATATTTTAAAATAATATTTGATGAAGAATTAAATTATGATTTTGATGTCCGACTTTGGACGGACACAAAAATATAAAAATATAAAGCTGAGTTAAGTATATAAATGCCATTTTAACTCAAACAGATTTTTCTATTAATTTTATTCATTTTATAATGAATATTGAAAAGATTTGATTTCAAGATCTGATATTTTGAAAATATTATCATTCTAATGTTATATTGATATAGCACATTCAATTTTGATTTAAAATTGAAAACAAAGTTGAAATCGTTTTAAAATGGATTTATAAACGATTTACAATATACATCTCAAATGAGAATCGACGATATATATATATATATATATATATATATATATATATATATATATATATATTTAAATGGCTTGAATCGAACGCGCCGCGTAGCGACCTTTCGTGGCTGTTATTGGAAACTGAGAGTAAGGGCCTTAATAAAATTATTAAAAATATGGAAAAATCATGTAAAATCATAACAAATGATTTGGAAAGATTCTAGATGAAAAATTTCAAGTTTGGAAAGATAAATATTTTTTTTATCAAAATGGACTAGTTATTAACTAGAATAATAATCTAATGTTTTTAAATAATAAATTGGATTTATAAATGGTTTTTGAAATAACCAGATTTTCCGGCGTACGAATTGGAAAGGATTTAAATAGAAATAATCTTCGTAATAATTTGATATTGGATTCCGTGATTATACATATATTGTTGAGGAATTTGGAAGATATAGATATCATTATACCCAATATGATATTTGTTGGTTTTAGAATATGATATAAAATTTAAGCAGAAATCATTTCTATTCAGAGCCTTTTATTTAATATCAAATTGGATTTTGGGTTTGTCGTAAATGGTGTCTTCAATAACACTGTTCTTAAACCCCATTGAGAAAAGAATAAATCTTTAAATTATGATAAATGAAGTTTCCCAATTTATAATTATAAATTGGAATTAAATGGAAGATGATTTTGGGTTCATTGTGAACGATGTTTTAATATCGCTATTCTTAAAACCCAATTAACAGTGAGGATATGATTTGAATTTCTAAATCTTTTTATTAAGATTTAATGGAATTTTTCCAAAGTAAAGTTTTCCAATTTAATAATAGAAATTGGAATTGAATGCAATTTAATTTAATAATAATCGAGATGAGCTTCTGTGAATGAAGACCACTACTATTTTTGGAGTTTAAAACGCTTTTTCTGTTATTCCACTTATAGTATTAGTTTGATACGGAAATGTATGTCGATTATGAATTTTTCGAATTTCCGTGAAGGTTCCATTTGTATGGAAGAAGATTTTGGGTTTATCATGAATGGTGTTTTAAATAACATACGTTCTTTAACCCAAGTTAAAGGCAGGATTAATTTTCGGAAAGTTGAATAATCATTAAATAATGATTTTTGAGATTAAAACTAAGAAAAGTTTTAATAAATCTTTAGTCAAATTTGGAATGGATAGATGGTAATTAAATTTACCGAAACATGAGATGTGATATAAATCAAACAAACTTGGTTTTGATATTGATTGGGATTGATTGATTGTTTGGATTGTGCTCGACTAGTTTATGAGCAAAATATGCTTTTACATTTAGCATTGGGTTAGGGAGAAAATATTTGTATCCTAACATCTTGTGAAACACTTCACGATTTGACTATGAGATGTGTAGCGATGTTGCTGAGTTCATTTCAAATTTAATGAATTATTTTGAAATGATATTTTTCTTAAGTGAAAAAAAATGTATTCCTGATTTTGGACGGGGAATGTTTTATAAAAATGTTTTATAAAATAGAAAGGATATCGAGGCCTAAACCCGATGTTGTCGAAATACTTTCGAAATGTATTTTGTGTTTGACAATGTAGTTCATCACATAACCGATTAGTTGCTATTGATGATATATCTGTTTGGTGGCGGAGAATTTATTCTCTTGCTTAACACTCTTCTTTGAGACGTACAAGCTCAAAGGTTATGTGATTAATAGTGACCGGTCATTGTGAAAACCCGTAACTTCCCCGGTGAGGAAAGCGCGGATAGTTCGAGAACAAGCCACAACAGAACGCAGACAGAAGAACATTTCATTGTATATCACAACAATGCATCAGATTACAAGAATATACAGAGTATAAATGAATATTACACAGAAATATCAGAGATTTAAATTACATTTAAATACATAGCAGCGGAAAATAATACAATACACAACTAGAATGAGATATACGGATACAAAGCTTTCCGGATATCGTTCCAGCTGTAAACCAGGATCCTGTGAATATAAATCTGCAAAACCAAAACTACTAGCTGCCCTTGTCAAAATAAGGGCACCCAGAGGTTAGGTTAAAACAATAAACTCCAGGTCAGTCATGGGACTGGTGTGAGAACTAAAATAGTTATTAATCTTTATTTTAAAGTTAGGTAAATCAAGGGACCACGCCGTATAACACGGAACGGGTTTCCTCCCAAGAATACCAGTGCATAAGACAAACAGCGCAATGCTAAATAAAGAAAAATGAAGCTGTTATAAGACCCAGGTCCTATCACACAATGCAACACAAGCCGGGGGATAGGGTTTTCCCTTATAACAGCCAAAGAATGCTTGATACGTTTAAAACAACTCATTTAATACTATTATACGTGTATAGTGTCAAAACAATTTCAAATCATAAGTATCAATCATAGGCGGCATGGGTACCATATATCATGTCGCCATACTAGGCTCTACAAATAAAACCGCAAATGTCACGTATTTGGAAATTGGGTTTCCATCTATGAACCGAGGCAAAAGATAGTCCTCAACCGATTCGAGACGCTCTAGCCCGTGTCTCAGGCAAGTACTCAGTCAAGCCTTGGATCCTCAGGGCCAGTCCACCGATGTGGATTAAACTTAAACCCTGAACATGCGTTTCCCCGCCCTATGGGGCGTAGGTGAGCCAACTAAATGACTCCATCGGTTCGAGAACGACCGATCAATCCGAGGCGCCTCGCAACAGCAACAACCACATAAGTCAAACTCGTCAGGGCGTGTAAAACCACTAACGCCACTTCTAGCTAGAAAGAAACGCATGCCCTCCCTGACGTCCTCTCCCGTTTTTGGTTCATATCGGGTGTGAAACTCGCGAAGCAAACGTTACACAAAGCTACGCCACAAAGGCCTTGCTTTGATCATCACCACAAGACTTTGCTTTTCAACAGAAGCCTCGATCAATTTCCACTTAGGCATGCCACACAGGCAATTCACTCCATGCGTTTGATATCCATCGATATATAACCCCTGAGCTCGTACGTCTCAGAGAAGGGCGTTAAGCAAGAGAATAAATTCTCCGCCGCCAAGCAGATATATATTTAATAGAGATCAATCACACGGACTAAAATCCAATGTCAGACACACAGTCCATTTACAAGTCCGTTCTGGGGCTGAACGAAACCGGAGGCACCTAGTACCCTGCATATCCATCGATCTCCAAGTACGTCTGGACGATCACCAACTGTTTCCATCTTCTTGGGTGTACAGCCCAATCAAGATCATCAGTAATCACCCAAACGACGTGAAGACTTCCGGTCTTCGACCATCGTCTTCATCTTCGACTAATCGTCGTATCAGTTATTCAGAGTGGGATAAACCCGGACTTTCCGAATAACTCGCGTATATTTTAAATAAGTGTTACACAAACACAACAAACGCCTCATTCCAATTCATCAGTCACTAACCGTAAATTAATCAAGAGAATAATTCCCCAAATATTAACCCCGAAGGCCGAAACCAACATCAGATCAATATCCAGAAAACCATTCTGCTTGGCAACCGACAGTTAGTTTCTAAATTTCACATTCATAGGGAAAGGTTCCCATTAATTTTATCCAAGATAAATTTCTTGAATTTATTCTTTAATCTATTTTTGAATATCAATTCAAACTAGTCGGGATTAGCGAACCTTACCGAAGTAATCATTTGTTTTAATTTCCCAATCCCAACCTATTCATCCCATGAAGTAAAACTGGTAATACTTCATATCTAACACCACGGTGTTATCGGTAAATTCAATTACCATTTCACGTTCAAATCTAATTAAAGATTTAACTATCGCCTGGAGCAAAACTGGTGGTACTCCATTTTCGATCTTTTCAATCTAATTAAAGATTCATCAAAACTCCACTTAGTTTTAATCTTTAACTGGGTTAAAGAATCAATGTCATTTAAAACACAGTTCACGATAAACCCCAAAATCACATTTATTAATTATCGGGTTAAAGAACGAGTGTTATTTAAAACACTGTCCACGATAAACCCAAAAATCAATATCAATTCAATTCCAGTTAAATATTATTTAATTGGTACACTTCATTAAATCTAAATAAAAAGATTTAATCTTTTCTCAACTGGGTTCAAGAACAGCGTTAATGAAGACACCATTCACGACAAACCCAAATCACAATTAAACACAAGGCTCTGAATAGAAAATATACCGCCTTATATTCAATATCAAATTCTACGACTAACAAATATCATATTGGAAATAACGATATAAATATATATCTTTCAAATTTCCATAACAACATCTGTATAATCACGAATTCCCATATCAAAATATTCCGAAGACAATTTCGATTCAAATCCACTCCAATGCAATCATTGGAAATTATGGTTATTTTTAAAACCATTTCAAATCCAATTTATTTATTTTAAAAATAAATAAATTACTATTCTAGTTCAAAACTAGTTCATTTCGATAAAAATCTATTTTTATCTTTTCAAATATGGAGTTTTTCATCCCAATTCTTTCTAAATCATTTCTTATGATTTTACACAAATTATTATTATTTTTAATAATTTTATCAAGGCCCGTACAGTTGATTTCCATCAACGGCCATCGAACTGCACTTACAGCAACCTTTTCCAAATTTGATTTGGACATAATTCCAAATCCAACCGTTAGATTTCTAATTTCTAATATTCTTTAGAAAGCTCTTTTCGATACGAACCCAACGGTTCCGGTTTTAGGAGAATCCGACGGTCGGATCTCCCGTAATATCCGTTCGAAGTCAATGGTTGAAATTCGCGAACTGCCGCGACGCGGCGCGTTCTATTCAGGCCATTATATTATATATAACATATATAATATATATTTTCGTCGATTTCTATTTAAAACGAATTATATAAATAGTTTTAAATTCGTTTCAAAAGCAATTTCAACTTCTACTTCAATTCAAATCAAAATTGAATTCTTCTTTATAAATTCGTTTTAAAATTCATTTCTATTCAATTCAAATTTCAATTCAATTTGAATTCATTTCAATTTGTTTCCAATTCAATTCGAATTCGTTTTCAATTCAATTCGAATTCGTTTTCAATTCAATTCGAATTGGTTTTATATTCAATTCAATTCAAATTCGTTATCTATTCAATTCAATTCGAATTCGTTTCGTTTGCTATTCAATTGAAATCAATTTCGTTTTCCATTCAATTCGAATTCATTATATATTCAATTCATTTCGAAATCGTTTTATATTCAATTCATTTCGAAATCGTTTTATATTCAATTCATTTCAAAATCGTTTTGTATTCAATTCATTTCGAAATCGTTATATATTCAATTCATTTCGAAATCGTTTTATATTCAATTCATTTCGAAATCGTTATATATTCAATTCATTTCGAAATTGTTATATATTCAATTCATTTCGAAATCGTTATATATTCAATTCATTTCGAAATCGTTTGATATTCAATTCATTTCGAAATCATTATATATTCAATTCATTTCGAAATCGTTATATATTCAATTCATTTCGAAATTGTTTTATTCAATTCATTTCGAAATCGTTTTATATTCAATTCATTTCGAAATCGTTTTATATTAAATTCATTTCGAAATCGTTTCAAAATATGCGTTTTCGAAATCACTTTTCAATATGCATTTTAAAATGAATAAAATCTATATAAATATCATTCACGTCAAAATGGCGTCAATCTAACCAACACGGCTTCATATATTTCTATTTTCAAATATTCTATTCAACAAATGAATATTTATTTTTGTCGACACACGACTAATCTCAACGAATGAGTACTGTCCATGTGTGACAATTTTTGTTAAATTATTTCGTTCAACACATGACTAATCTCAACGGATGAGTACAGTCAACACATGAACTTTTATGTTATAATATTCTTTATTTTCTAAATTGGAATGAGGCCCAATCAATCACCATATAAAATTAATTATATGGATTTTCATACATCACACGCATATAATAGCATTGAAAAATAATCAACCATCAACCAAAGTGTACTACACTGTATAAGCATCAAATATAGATATATAACGCTTATAACAGCCTGTCAATCAATCGATCGACATATTTAATCAATCAGGATGAGTGAACTTCAAATTTCATCCCAACACCCGTGTGGGGTTTCAAACAATCAAACACAGATTTTATTTGTGCAGTTGGGCGATGTCTAAAATTTATCGTCCCAATCAATGTCCTTCAAATAGGTGTGCATAAACAAACCGTCCGGTTTGTAAATGAATATTTTATTTTAACATATAAATTTCTATTCAGTTCATTCTTTAAATAAAATGATATTTTTATTTTTCTAACTTATTTTAGAAAATTTCGGTGGCATAACGGCACGATACTAGAAACGGGACGAGGCCTAGCCTTATCCCCGGTCTAGTGAAGGCCCACGCCATTCACACATCAATCAAAATCACCAAACAACCAAATTCAAATCACATCATATAACTAATCTATGCAACCAAACAAACAAGTCCATGGTCTGTGGACGATTGTGTCGGGTGCTACTAAGCACCGTCTGCATCCTAGTATATATATATAACTAGAAAAGAAATTGAAAGGTGAGAAATTCTCACAAATAGCCATCCAATCATCTTGACTCTTCTTCGATAGAAATCTTCATCTTTATCGCATCTTCGTCACCTTCGTTGCCCGTATTCACTACATATATAAAAATCACACATTTTTATATTTTGATGTCTTTAAAATAAAAATCACATTTTTATTCATTCACTTTCAATTTAAAAAAAATCATATTTTTATAATCGCTTCTTACATTTAAAAATCGAATTTTCACTTCGCTATTCAATATATAAAAATCGAATTTTTACTTCGCTATTCAATATATAAAGTTTTCGCCTTTATAAAAATATAGATTTCGCCTTTACAAAAATAAAGATTTCGCCTTTATATAAAAATATAGATTTCGCCTTTACAAAAATAAAGATCTCGCCTTTGCAAAAATAAAGATTTCGCCTTTATATAAAAATATAGATTTCGCCTTTTGAAAGATATCTTTATAAAAATCACATTTTTATTCTTGAACTGTTCATATAAAAATCATATTTTTATTCTTATACCACTCACACAAAAATCGTGTTTTTACAACGCTACAACATATGTAAAAATCGTATTTTTATAACGCTATGTTTATAATAAAAATCATATCCTTAAGTAAATACAAATCAAGTTTTCTTCATTTAAAAATCATGTTTTTCTACTTGTAAAAATCGAGTTTTCCTACCTATAAAAATATATTTTTTTCTACTATGAAATTCATTTCTTTAATACTACTCTTCATAAAAAAAAAAATCTCAATTTCTAAAATGATGCCATATATATAAAAAAAATTGATCTTTATCATAGCGTTGTATTCATTTGAATACGAGACTAGTTTATATTTAAAAACAAGATTTGTACGATGCCGTTTATATATAAAAATCTTACTTTTAAAACAATACATATATATAATTCAGATTTTTATGTAATTAAAAATCCATGATAATCATACAAGGAAGAAAATCGGATTTTTATTTATGTAAAACTGAAAATTAAATTAAATAAAAGGCTTACTTTTTGAGTTTTTAGAGTGGGGGAGGGAAGAGCTCGCAGCGGGGGGGGGGGGTGATGTCGACGCCGGGGTCTGGCGGTCTGGACGAGGCGGCGGTGGCGACGGTTTAAGGGGAGAGGGGTCGGCGCGATTTACGGATCGGGATTCCCCTCTTTTTTTTTATTCTCTGATCGGGTTTGAAACAGAAGGGGGGCCTGGGTATAGGAGAGGAAAGGTTTAATTTTTAATTAATTTATTTATTTTCAAAAAGTTGACTTTTACATACGACCTCGAAACGAGGCCCACCTCCTGTCATCCATAGCTAAATACCCCCACTCCGAACCCAATGGGATATGTATCGTAGGCTGATTCGGCTGTTACAATCAGTTTCCGTTAAATTTACATTTAAATCACTATATTGAATTTTAAACGTACCTTTCAAATTACCGGGGTCACATACTAACTCGAAAATTTCCAGAAAAATATTTTCTAGCTTCGTATTGACGATACGGTCCTAACAAAACTAGTTTCGTCGAATTCTGAGGCCGTTGGAAAAATGGCCAATTTCCAGTCGATTAAAATCAACTGAAACTGGTCAAATGCGTTTTCCTTTGCCACGCTCACATTTTGATTCGAAAAATTATGAAATTTGAAACCTAGCAATAACTTGACATCACGGACCCAACAAAACTGGTTTCGTCGAAATCCGAGGTCATTTGCAAAATGGCTATTTTTAAGGGCCTAAATTCCATAGCGACTATTCAGAATTTTCAACTGGACATATCTTTTGATTCCCGCTATGAAATCTTGATTTTTCGGATTCGTTGGAAAGATATTATCAATTAGATCCTATTGTTTTTGGTTTCACCAAAATCCGGATTGTTTTGCACCCGGTACATTCAATTGAAGTTTGAAATCGAATTATCGAACTACCGCGCCATTTTCAATTCTATTTATAATTATATATAAATATTTATATTCTAACGACGACGCGTATAATATATACGTTTGAATTATATTCAAAATAAATTTCTCGTCGATATTATTTAAAATAATTCATTTTAAATAATCAAAATTCGCTAAAATCGCCAAAATAAAATTTTTAAACTGGCCCAGATTTTCGGGTTATTACAGTCATATGTGTGAATTGCAAATGTAAAGTACTATAGTTTAAAAGTACTTGTGATTATTATGTTGTGAAATGACTTTTTCCCCACTTCGGGATATAAAATGATTTAGTATGTGGCTAAAGATTCGTTTAACCTAGACGACTAAAAGTATGGGTGAGATGGGCGGTGTATTTTCCCCGAGGGCATGGGAGGTGCATTGTCAGTGTAGCCTGCTCCATCGTAGGAGGTGCATATATATATATATATATATATTGAGTTGGTAAGTTGTGTACCCTTTACCTTGTCTAAGGGCTGAATACCCCCGATATTAGGTTGCATATCTTTTTGTATGCATTGTGATGTTTCAGAATTCATATTCCCAAAGATTTTGGTTTGAGATCCCGAAGTGAAATCTACTTTGATATAAAGCTAGATACATGTTTCAAATGATTTGAAATAAGAATTCGGGAATAAAGTCCAAAGAAATAGTTTCTGTAAAGTGAATTGGATTTTGAAAAAACTAAATTTAGGATTAAGCCTAAATAACATATTGAGGAATTGCATGTTATTCGTTGCATTGTAGATCCATATGACTATTATTCGTTATTGTTTATGCATTGGTATTCATGGGGGTAAACCTGTTCCGTGACATATGGCGTGGTCCCGTGATTTACCCTATTTTAAATAAAGTTAATAACTGGTTTAACTCTCACACCAATCCCATGACTGACTCGGAGTTTATTGTTTCTACCTAAACTATGGGTGCCTATATTTTGCACACGAGCAGCTAGTAGTTTTGGTTTTCGCATATATTTCTTTTTATAGGATGCTGGATTACGGCTGGAGCTATATTCGGAAAGCTTTGTATCCATGTATTTCTGTAACACCCCGTATTTTCTATAAACGTTAAAGTAACGAATTAAAGAATAATTAATTACAAATATTAGAAATAAGGGAAACGGGTTGCTCCATTGCGTTCTTCTCGAAATTCTTCTTGGAATAGAGTCCAAGTTTTCGAAAATCGGACTTCGTATGAAGAAGTTATGGCCCTCGGAACTTTCAGAAATTTATATAAGACAATTCAGAAAATTAAATACCAAGGCAGGTCGACCTACCCCAGGCCAGGTCGGCCAGGGGGTCGACCTCCCTATATACAGGTCGACCTGGGGGTCGACCTCCCACTCGGGCCAGATCTGAAATCTGATGTTTTTCTTTGTTTGACAATCTGCTGTGTCATTAGGGCTTGTGTGGCAAGTTCTGGTTGGTTCTCCTAGGTTTGAATGGCTATGATTTGCTCTAGGTTAATCTGACGGCTACTATTCAATCAAACTTCTATATAAGCAACCTAAATCTAAACCCTAAGCCACACAAAAATATTACTAAGAACCGTCATGCTGTTAACACTCAATCTAGAGTAGCCGCCATTCTTATTCAACTAGAAAGCAAGTAGGAATTACAAATCAAATCTAATTCAACTAAGAGAATTCAACGTCTACAACAAAGGAGAGCTATTCAATTTCAGAATACAGATCCCAGAACTCAAGACTAGCCTCCTTTTTGTAAGTCCAGTTATCATTTAGACCTAAACGATATTAGAATTGTGACTAAATAACGGGATGTAGAACAATGCCCTATGTAAATTTATGCCTATCCTTTTTGTTAAACTGAATTGATTAAGACATTGACTCTTATCATGATTTAGTTTGTGGCCATGTTGTATGTGATTTGATGATAAAGTTAAATGCTTGGCAATGAATCCATATGTTGAATAAATTGGCGATGACATATTATTGTATAATTTGGCAATGGCATATCATGTTGTGTAATTTGGCAATGACATACCATGTTGTATAATTTTGATGATGACATATCATGATGACACCTATATGTTGTATGTCAATTTGGGAATTCTGCTATGTTTATGCAAGTTGTTAGGCTAAGGCATGTATTATGTTTAGATCTACATTTAAATCTATGTTTATTGAATCATGCAAGCTATTAGGATAAGGCATGTATTATGTTTAGATCTACATTTATATCTATGTTTATTGAATCATGCAAGTTGTTAGGCTAAGACATGTATTATGTTTAGATTCACATTTAGATCTATGAAAATTGGATTTAAAAATTAAAGCTCATATTTACATGCCTTATTAAACTTGTGTCAAACCATATGCTTAAGATTCGTTTTTGTAGGATCCAAAATAAAAGTTAATATTTACATGCCTTGCTAAACCAGTGTAATTCCATATGTTTAAGATTCATGATTGTTGGATCCAAATTAAAGTTTATATTCACATGTCTAGTTGAACTTGTGCAATTCTATATGCTTAAGGTTTATGTTCATTGGACCCAAAATAAAAGTTTGCATATACATGCCTAGTTGGATTTGGGTAATTTCGTATGCTGAAGACCCATGTTAATTAGATCCAAAAATGCAAGTTCACCTTTATATGACTAACTGAAATTGTGTAGTTCTATGTAAACTCCCATCCGTATGCTTATGGTTCATGTTGATTAAGGTCAAAATTGCAAGTTCATAATGAAATATATATATTTATTCTATGCTAAATTTATGTGACATATGTTGGATCTATGTTATGCTTGTATTGAATACTACGTGTCTCTTCCTTTTCCCCTCTTGATTTTGAGTTAGGATAAATTGCAAAGCCTAACATTCTATGAAATTTATGCGAACGTTTAGCGGGAGTAACGTTGGTAAAAACATGAAGTTACATGTTATTGGTATATTTTAAATGATTAGTGGCATTGAAATGGTATAATTTATATACCTAAAATTATGAACATGATTTAGAGAGAAAGTGGGGCTTGACTTCAATGACAATAATTTACATACAAATATAAAGAGGTAAATATGTAAATTTAGAAAAGACGAAAATGCCTAACCCGAGGTTAGATTGAGTTACTGTGTAAGACCGCCCGGAAACGCCCGCCACATCCAACAACCGTAACAATATATATCTAATGTGTGAGGTTAGTGCATCAAGCCCAAAAGAACCCGAGGTTAGACTGAGTTGCGTGTAAAACTATCTGGAACCGCCCGGCACATCCAGTGACCGCAACAATACCTGTCTAATGTGAGTGGTTGGTGCTTTAATGAATGAATTAAAGCTAAGACAGGAATGGTAGGGTTAAGTTAATTAAGGTAACGCTTAACTAATATAATAAGATGAATGACTAGGGTTAAGTTAATAGGAAACACTTAACCAGTATAGCATGATGAATGGGTAAGGTTAAGTAATAAGAAACACTTAACCAATATAACTTGATTTGTGGTAAGGTTAAGTTAAAACAAGAGGGCAACACTTAACCGACATAACTTGATTTGTGGTAAGGTTAAGTTAAAACAAGAGGGCAACACTTAACCAATATAACCTAATTTGTGGTAGGGTTAAGTTAACACAAGAAGGCAACACTTAACCAAAGTAATATGACAAGTAGGTGTGTTAAGTTAACTTGAATTGATTGATGACACTTAACCAATACAACATGATGAACACGTGGGGTTAAGTTAATAAGAAACACTTAACCAACATGACATGATTAATGGGTGGGTTAAGTTAACATGAACGGGCGACACTTAACTAATATGGCATAATGTGCGGGAGGGTTAAGTACATCTCGTGTAGGTGGGTAATATTAGTAAATATAGGCCCAGAAAACTTAACGATTTAATAAACATGCTTGAATCGATGGGAGGGTTAAGTACATCTCGTGTAGGTGGGTAATATTAGTAAATATAGGCTCACAAAACTTAACTGTTTAATAAACATGCTTGAATCGATGGGAGGGTTAAGTACCTCTCATGTAGGTGGGTAATAATAGTACATATAGGCCCACAAACTTAACCGTTAAATAAACATGCTTGAATCAGTGGGAGGGTTAAGTACATATTGGGTTGGTGGGTAATATTAGTAAATATAGGCCCACAAACTTAACCAATAAGTAAACCCTAGTAAAGGGGACCCATTTCAGCAGTAACCCACATAGATGTATCACGGTACCCTGAACTAGGCAGGGCGGGGCACGATTACTGGGCTGATTATAAGCAGTCAAAACAGCGGCATGGGGTACTTCAGTGTAGGTTCCGACGATTTACAGGCGTGCACGTATTCCAGAGTGGGAAAAAGCAGGCACTGGGTACCAGTAGTTATACACTGTGCATCTTGAATCGTGTCGGGTCGCTATCATAAGGATTGATACACCTTATGGTGGGACCAGCACAGGGTATCTACACGCAAGAGAGGGCCGATTGACACAGACACATGGAACATTAATGCAAGTAAGGAGCCGATCGATAGGGTAGTAAGGGTACATCTAACATGTTCATGGCAATTAGGCTGATTGAGGTCGAATCCTCACGATAGTTGTACACCTGAAGGCTACTACAGTTATGGGGATTGGGATCACGTTATCATTTGATACAGATTTCTAGTTGGGACACTAGTTAGGTGGTGCAGAGATAGATATAAAAATCAGAATAATAAGGTAGTAGCAAAGCAGAGAAAGAGTAGGAGTGCATTCATTTTATCTTGCCTTATCATACCTTATGCTTATCCTATGTTACCTTATTTCTTTGTTATTGTCCTGCGTCCAGTTTATTCATGTCATGGTTATCTTACCAGTTTATATGCTGAATAATCACTGGACTTACTAGACTTATGTCTGACCTAGTTTTGTTTCGCCTCTTTTCTTCCGTTCACCCCCTCAGGTTCACAGGGAGGAAATGTTACCGCTTAGCTCAGTTTTCTTTTCAAGCTCGAAGATGGTCGGTGTTTTGCTTTGGACTCTCTCTTCCACTGCTATGGGTGGTTCATGCTTTATTGGGGAATATCATTGTTTTTTGTGCTTCTTTTACACTTGGAAGTTATTAAATCAAGACAGAAGTTCTATGTATTACTTTTAAGTGTGATTTGAAAAGAATGTTGTAAAAGCTTGACTAAATTAAGTTGTTTATAAAATGATTTTATTTTCCACTGCTTTATTTGTCTGTCTTGTAATTTATCTGCATCTTTTACCTATAATGCTCCACCGGAGTTAAGGCATTCCCTTTGTGAGTGACCTTAACAGAGGCGGGGTGTTTCACTTGGTATCAGAGCTGAAGGTTACTAGATTAGATAAAAGGTTTGAAAATTTATTTTCAAAATGGTTTTGAAAGAAGCATTTTCAAAAGAAAAGTTCTGTTCTAAAGGCATATTCCCCAAAGCCATATGCACTATCTTTTGATCCTCTATTTGAATCCTTGTTTCCTTCTTTCCTGAGTCTCCGGGGCTCCTGGATTTCTGGGAGGTAACCTCATCGCGGCATGGTTCTGTAGGCTCGATGGGACTACAACACCTGTCAAAGGGCGAAGAAGTGCCAAACCTCCATCCATAGTCATAGTAGTTTCACCTGCGGCTAATTTTCTTTCGAGCTTTGTAGGATTTTCCATGCGATGGAGGTAGCTTTCAAGAGACCTGTCAACAAGTTACACAAGGATGGAAAAGATGAGAATGAGGGAGTTTGGTTAAGGAGCACAACCCAAGGATGAAGAACTCATGGATATAGACTTGGTTCACAAAGGAGGGGAGGAAAGAATAGTAAAACCTAAAACATGAGGGAGTATCTTTATTATGGTATAACGGGTCGTATAATTAAGTGCAAGGGCAAGAACAAATGATAGGATTTTCAGGAGGGCAAATGCATGCTCTAACCCCTAGCGTACCTAAGAGAGAGGTAGTAAGGTTTCTATTGAAAAAGTTTAGTTTTTCTTCTTGATCATCCTGTTAGTACTTTTTTTTATTTTAGCGCTTCAAATTCGTTTATATCTGCTTCCATAGTTAAGTCTCTGCACCTTAGTACTTGTATAGTAGAAGATCCCATTATTGTCTCAAATCCCATTTGTGGTTCGGCTCATTTATCTTTGGTTTATAAGGATTTGAGATGCTTATGTTTCCGGGTTTCATGGGCCATGGATTGATTCTAGGCATGGATTGGTTAGCTAGTAATTGTGAAAGGAGGGTAGTTAGACTTTTTACTTGCCTCGGGAATACCCTCGAGATTTCGTGCGATCCTAAGGGATCAGTTTGTCTTAGCTACCTATAATCACTTTATGTATTTATCAACGATTTTCGATCCATTGGAGTTGTTCATGAGTACGCAGATGTTTTTGATTAAGGTTAGGGGTTTGTCCCCTAAAACGTGAGGTAGACTTCCACATATATCTAGTTGACAATGCAAAGCCAGCTGTGCGATCAACGATAGTTTTGGAGCAAGATTGGCGAGGATAGCCAGAGTCGGTTAAGTGCTCAATGTTTTGGTTGTTTGGCTAGTACCATCTCACATAAATCGTCCAAATTCGGAGGAGGTATTCCTTGGGTGCTTGTCTAATATTGGTTTAGGCCTTTGGGGCTTGTACTTGAGGGATGTCAAGTTCGGCTAGGATGGTTTGCGTAAGAGATATTGACCCTCAGATTTGTGACATGATGGATAAGCTAAGTAGAAGAGAGACCTCTCATCATATTAGTATATACACTTGGTATCATGGTTAACATCTGTTTATCTTAGAAAGATAGTTCAACTTCATTGGATACCCTCTGGCATAGTAAGTTATCGAGGTCCTATCTTTAGTAGTAGGCTTTGGAAATGGAGGTCAAGAAGCTTCGCAATCATGAAGTTAAATTAGTTAAGGTACGGTGGAGTGAAGCTCAAGAAGATGCAACTTAGAAGACTAAAGACTAGATATGCGCATCATACCCTTTTTGAGGGTATATCCTTGATTCCACTTTTTCTGTAATATTTATTTGCATGTTAGTCTTTATCTTTTAAGTATATCCTCTCGGTCCTATTCTCGATCCTTAGGTAGTACCCAACGGGTGTAAAAATGTGTTTGAGACATGTTATGTTTGGTGGATGCAAGTGGTTGCAAGTGTTTGCTAGTGGTTGCTCGTGGATGCATATACACACATTAGGCACTAGATCGGCTCAGTCACTTTCATAATGCATATGCATGAGTGAACTATATATATATATATACGGATTGAAACTTGGTGTGTTATCATATGGATGTTGCATTTTTATTAATGATGAAGCATTCATGTAAAAATTATAAAGTACGATTAGGAATAATTGCATACATGATGGACTCATGGAACCAACATAATCCGCATTAAGGAGGTCAACTGAATCAGTAGACCGCCAGATTTTGCATTAGATAAGGACATGTACATACACTATGCATATGATCATGAAGAATTAGAAGTCTTTTTAAGGACAATGGAATCATGTATTCGATGGTTGAGTAGATGGACGATTGGATGGTAGGATATAAGTTCTTCTTGACATGAAGATTTCGGGGACGAAATCCTTTAAGGAGGGGAGAATAAAACAACCCGTATTTTCTATAACATTAAAGTAACGAATTAAAGAATAATTAATTTCAAATGCAAGAATTAAGGGAAATGGGTTCCGCCATTGTTTTCGTCTCGAAATTTTGCTTGGAATAGAGTCCACGTTTTCGAAAATCGGACTTCGTATGAAGGAGTCATGGCCCTCGGAACTTTCAGAAATTTATATAAAACAATTCAGAAAATTAAATACCAAGGTAGGTCGACCTGGGGGTTGACCTACCCCAGGCCAGGTCGACCAGGGGGTCGACCTCCCTATATACAAGTCGACCTAGAGGTCGACCTAGGGGTGGACCTAGGGGTCGACCAGGGGGTCGTCCTAGGGGTCAACCTGGGGTTCAACCTCCCCCTCGGGTCAGACCTGAAATATGACGTTTTTCTTTGTGTGACGGTCTGTTGTGTCATTAGGGCTTGTGTGGCAAGTTCTGGTTGGTTCTCTTAGGTTTGAATGGCTTTGATTTGCTCTAGGTTAATCTGACGGCTCCTATTAAATCAAACTTCTATATGAGCAACCTAAATCTAAACCCTAAGCCACATAAAATATTCCTAAAAACCGTCATGCTGTTAACACTCAATCTAGAGTAGCCGCCATTCTCATTCAACTAGAAAGCAAGTAGAAATTACAAATCAAATCTAATTCAACTAAGAGAATTCAACATCTACAACAAAGGAGAGCTATTCAATTTCAGAATAAGATCCCAGAACTCAAGACTAGCCTTCTTTTTGTAAGTCCAGTTATCATTTAAACCTAAACGATATTAGAAATGTGACTAAATAATAGGATGTAGAACAATGCCCTATGTAAATTTATGCCTATCCTTTTTGTTAAACTGAATTGATTAAGACTATGATTCTTATCATGATTAAGTTTGTGGCTATGTTGTATGTGATTTGATGATAAATGTGAAATGCTTGGCAATGAATCCATATGTTGAACAAATTAGCGATGACATATTATTGTATAATTTGGCAATGGCATATCATGTTGTGTAATTTGGCAATGACATACCATGTCGTATAATTTTGGCGATGGCATATCATGATGACACCTATATGTTGTATGTCAATTTGGGAATTCTGCTATGTTTATGCAAGTTGTTAGGCTAAGGCATGTATTATGTTTATATCTACATTTAGATCTATGTTTATTGAATCATGCAAGTTGTCAGGATAAGGCATGTATTATGTTTAGATCTACATTTAGATCTATGTTTATTGAATCATGCAAGTTGTTAGGCTAAGACATGTATTATGTTTAGATTCACATTTAGATATATGAAAATTGGATTTAAAAATTAAAGCTCATAGTTACATGCCTTGTTAAACTTGTGTAAAACCATATGCTTAAGATTCATGTTTGTTGGATCCAAAATAAAAGTTCATATTTACATGCCTTGCTAAACCTGTGTAATTCCATATGTTTATGATTCATGATTGTTGGATCCAAATTAAAGTTTACATTCACATGTCTAGTTGAACTTGTGCAATTCTATATGCTTAAGGTTTATGTTCATTGGACCCAAAATAAAAGTTTGCATATACATGCCTAGTTGGATTTGGGTAATTTAGTATGTTTAAGACCCATGTTAATTAGATCCAAAAATGCAAGTTCACCTTTATCTGACTAATTGGAATGGTTCAGTTCTATGTAAACTCGCATCCATATGCTTATGGTTCATGTTAATTAGGTTAAAAATTGCAAGTTCATAATTAAACATATATTTATTCTATGCCAAATTTATGTGACATGTGTTGGATCCATGTTATGCTTGTCTTGAATGCTACGTGTCTCTTCCTTTTCCCCTTTTGATTTTGAGTTAGGCTAAATTGTGAAGCCTAACATTCTATGAAATTTATGCGAACGTTTAGCAGGGATAACGTTGGGAAAAACATGAAGTTACATGTTATTGGCATATTTTAAATGATTAGTGGCATTGAAATGGTATAATTTATATACCTAAAATTATGAACATGATTTAGAGAGAAAGTGGGGCTTGACTTAAATGAAAATAATTTACATATAAATATAAAGAGGTAAATATGTAAACTTAGAAAAGACGAATATGCCTAACCCGAGGTTAGATTGAGTTACGGTGTAAGACTTCCCGGAACCGCCCGACACATCCAACAACCATAACAATATATATCTAACATGAGAGGTTAGTGAATCAAGCCCAAAAGAACCCGAGGTTAGACTGAGTTGCGGTGTAAAACTGCTCGGAACCGCCCGACACATCCAGTAACCGCAACAATATCGATCTAATGTGAGTGGTTGGTGCTTTAATGAATGAATTAAAGCTAAGACAGGAATGGTAGGGTTAAGTTAATTAAGGTAACGCTTAAACAATATAACAAGGTTAATGACTAGGGTTAAGTTAATAGAAAACACTTAACCAGTATAGCATGATGAATGGGTAAGGTTAAGTAATAAGAAACAATTAACCAATATAACTTGATTTGTGGTAAGGTTAAGTTAAAACAAGAGGGCAACACTTAACCGATATAACTTGATTTGTGGTAAGGTTAAGTTAAAACAAGAGGGCACCACTTAACTAATATAACCTGATTTGTGGTAGGGTTAAGTTAACACAAGAAGGCAACATTTAACCAAAGTAATATGACAAGTAGGTGGGTTAACTTGAATTGATTTATGACACTTAACCAATACAACACGATGAATACGTAGGGTTAAGTTAACAAGAAACACTTAACCAACATGACATGATTAATGGGTGGGTTAAGTTAACATGAATGAGCGACACTTAACCAATATGGCATAATGTGCGGAAGGGTTAAGTACATCTCGTGTAGGTGGGTAATATTAGTAAATATAGGCCCATAAAACTTAACGATTTAATAAACATGCTTGAATCGATGGAAGGGTTAAGTACATCTCATGTAGGTGGGTAATATTAGTAAATATATGTAACAACCCGAAAATCTGGGCCAGTTTAAAATTTTTATTTTGGCAATTTTAGCGAATTTTGATTATTTAAAATGAATTATTTTAAATAATATCGACGAGAAATTTATTTTGAATGGAATTAGAACTTATATATTATGTACGTCGTCGATAGAATATAAATAATTATATATAACTATAAAAGGAATTGAAAATGGCGCGGTAGTTCGATAATTCGATTTTAAACTTCAATTGAATGTACCGGGTGCAAAATAAAGTGGATTTTAGCGAAACCAAAAATAATAGGATCTAATTGATAATATCTTTCCAACGAATCTGAAATATTGAAATTTCATAGCGGGAATACAAAGATATGTCCAGTTGAAAATTCTGAATAGTCGCTATGGAATTCAGGCCCTTAAAAATGGAATTTTTGCAAGCGACCTCGGATTTCGACGAAGCCACTTTTGTTGGGTCCGTGATGACAAATTATTGCTAGATTCCAATTTTCATAATTTTTCAAATCAATATGTGAGCGTGGCGCAGTTAAACGTGTTTGACCAGTTTCAGTTGAATTTAATCGACTAGAAAATGGCCATTTTTCAAACGATTTCAGAATTCGACGAAATTAGTTTTGTTAGGACCGTATCGTCAATACGAAGCTAGAAAATATTTTTCTGAAATTTTTAGAGTTCGTATGTGACCCCGGTAAATTGAAATGCGCGTTCAAATTCAATATATAGAGTTATATGTTGATTTTGACGAAAACTGATCGAAACGATCAAATCAGCCTACGATACATATCCCATTGTTTCGGAATGGGGGTAATTGGCTATGGGCGACAGTCGGTGGGCTTGATTCCGGGTTCGAAATAAAAAGTTGCTTTTTAGAATAAATTAAATATTTAAATAAAATATAAATTATAAAGAAATCCTTGGCCCCTTTGTCTCTTTATACCGGTCAACCCCTACCCCCTCTCCTTTTTCTAATCGTTCAGCGAGATAAGGGGAAAACAGAAAAAGAAAAAAAAGAAAAAAGGAAAAAAAAACCCACACTCGATCGACACCTCCCTTCCTCCTCCACCTGCGCACCACCGCGCCTAACCCCGTCGTCCTCCCCACGACGATGGCCTCCCCCTTTGCACGCCGCCCTCTCCTTGTTCACCTCGATGAAACCCCGAGCGCCCCCATCGAAGAAAACCTGGAAACCCTCGGCCTCACCACCACCTGCCGCGCCTCCAGTGCCCCACTCCGACTCCGACGCGCCACCTTTCCCCTCGCCTGCGACGCCACCGAGCAGCTTCCTTCCCCCTTCAGTCGACAACAGCGAATCCGCTCCCCCTGAAAGAGACAGTAAGTTTTTTTTACTTTTAATTTAGTTTGAAAGTTGATTTAGTTAAGTTTAAAAACCGAATTTAGTTAACTTTAAAAACTGGTTTTTTTTTTATATAAGAAAGAACAAATTTTTAATAGTGGAAAGAACAAATTTTTAATAGTGGAAAGATCGAATTTTTTTAGAGTGGAAAGATCGAATTTTTAACAGTGGAAAGATCGAATTTCTAACAGTATAAATATTGAATTTTTATATATAAGAAAGAAGAAGAAAAATCTAATTTTTATATATGAGGTGAGAATAAAAATATGATTTTTATATTATAGAGAGATTAAAAATATGATTTTTATATATTGAATAGCGAAGTAAAAATATGATTTTTCATCATATAAAAATATGATTTTTATATGATGTGAAGGATAAAAATATTATCTTTATATAGAAAGCGAAGTAAAAATTCGATTTTTATATATTGAATAGCGAAGTAAAAATATGATTTTTATATATTGAATAGCGAAGTAAAAATATGATTTTTATATATTGAATAACATAGTAAAAATTCGATTTTTACATATGTAGAGAATACGGGCAAAGAAGATGACAAAAAGGCGAGAACGATGAAGATTTCTATAAATGAAGTGTCGTGAAGTTGAATAGCTATTGGTGAGAACTTCTCACTCTTTAATTTAATTTTCTAGTTATATATATATATACTAGGATGCAGACGGTGTTTAGTAGCACCCGACACCCGTCATCCACAGACCATGGATGGCTTGTTTGTTTAATTGTTTGGTTGTGTAGTTGGTTAGATTATTTGATTTGAATTGAATTGTTTGGTGAAATGAAATTGATTTGATTGATGTGTGAATGGCGTGGGCCTTCACTAAACCGGGGATAAGGCTAGGCCTTGTCCCGTTTCTAGTATCGTGTCGTTATGCCGCCGAAATTTTCTAAAAATAAGTTAGAAAAATAATGATAACATTTTATTTAATAAATGAACCGAATAGAATATTCATAGGTTGAATAAAATAGTTTGATCGTTAAAAATATAATTTTTAATGTGAATGTGAATAAATAAATATTCATTTACAAACCGGATGGTTTGTTTATGAACACCTATTTGAAGGACATTGATTGGGACGATAAATTTTACACATCACCCAACTGCACAAATAAAAATCTGTGTTTGATTGCTTGAAACCCCACACGGGTATTGGGATGATATTTGACGTACACTAATCCCGATTGTTTAGTTGTATGTCGATCGATTGATTGACAGGCTGTTATAAGCGTTGAATATTTATATTTGATGCTTATACAGTGTAGAATGCACTTTGGGTGATGGTTGATTATTCATCGTTGTTGATATATATATGTGTTGTAGAAAATCCATATAATTAACATTATTTGGTAATTGATTGGGCCTCATTCCAGTTTTAAAATAGAAATATTTGAAGAAGAAATATTTGAAATAGAATATTTGAAAATAGGAATATATGAAGCCGTATTGATTAGATTGACGCCATTTTGACGTGAACGATATTTATATCGATTTTATTCATTTTATAATGAATATCGAAAGTGATTTCAAAATCTGATATTTTGAAAAGAATTGAATATAAATGAATTCGAATTGAAATGGAATAGAAATGAATTCGAATTGAAATTGAATTGAATCGAAAACGAACTGAAATTGAATTAGAAATCAATTTGAATTGAAATCAATTTGAAATGAATTTAAAATGAATTTAAATTGGAATATTCAATTTTGATTTAAAATTGAATATGAAGTTGAAACCGTTTTGATAATGAATTTAAAACGATTTATAAAGCACGTTTTGAATTGAAATCGATGAAGTATATAATATATATATATATATATATATTATATATAATATAATGGCCTGAATAGAACGCGTCGCGCCGCGGCAGTTCGCGAATTTCGACCATTGACTTCGAACGGATATTGCGGGAGATCCGACCGTCGGATTCTCCTGAAACGGAACCGTTGGGTTCGTATCGAAAAGAGCCTTCGAAGGAATATTAGAAATTAGAAATCTAACGGTTGGATTTGGAATTATGTCCAAATCAAATTTGAAAAAGGTCGCTGTAAGTGCAGTTCGATGACCGTTGATGGAAATCGACTGTACAGGCCTTGATAAATTATTAAAAATAGTAATAATTTGTGTAAAATCATAAGAAATGATTTAGAAAGAATTGGGATGAAAAACTCCATATTTGAAAAGATAAAAATAGATTTTTATCGAAATGAACTAGTTTTGAACTAGAATTACAATTCTATTTATTTTTAAATAAATAAATTGAATTTGAAATGGTTTTGAAAATAACCAAAATTTCCAATGATTGCATTGGAATGGATTTGAATCGAAATTGTCTTCGGAATATTTCGATGTTGGATTTCGTGATTATACAAATGTTGTTATGGAAATTTGAAAGATATAGATATATATATCGTTACTTCCAATACGATCTTTGTTGGTCGCAGAATTTGATATTGAATATAAGCCGGGATATTTTCTATTCAGAGCCTTGTATTTAATATCAAATGTGATTTGGGTTTGTCGTGAATGGTGTCTTGACTAACACTGTTCTTGAACCCAGTTGAGAAAAGATTAAATCTTTTTATTTAGATTTAATGAAGTGAACCAATTAAGTGATATTGAATTGGAATTGAATTGGAATTGATTTTTGGGTTTATCGTGAATGGTGTTTTAAAGAACACTTGTTCTTTAACCCGATAATTAATGGAATGCGATTTTGGGTTTATCGTGAACCGTGTTTTAAATGACATTGATTCTTTAACCCAGTTAATGATTAAAACTAAGTGGAGTTTTAATGAATCTTTAATTAGATTGAAATGGTGTTAGAATGGAGTATCACCAGTTTTGCTCCAGGCGATAATTAAATCTTTAATTAGATTTGAACGTGAAATGGTAATTGAATTTACCGATAACACTGTGGTGTTAGATATGAAGTATTACCAGTTTTACTTCATGGGATGAATAGGTTGGGATTGGGAAATTAAAACAAATGATTACTTCGGTAAGTTTCGTTAATCCCGACTAATTGAATCGAAATTCAAAAGGATAGATTAAAGAATAAATTCAAGGAATTTATCTTGGATAAAATTAATGGGAACCTTTCCCTATGAATGTGAAATTTAAAAACTAACTGTCGGTTAGCCAAGCAGAATGTTTTTCTGGATATTGATCTGATGTTGGTTTCGGCCTTCGGGGTTAATATTTGGGAAATTATTTTCTTGATTAATTTACGGTTAGTGACTGATGAATTGGAATGAGGCGTATGTTGTGTTTGTGTTTGTGTAACACTTATTTAAAATATACGCGAGTTATTCGGAAAGACCGGGTTTATCCCATTCTGAATAACTGATACGACGATAAGTCGAAGATGAAGACGATGGTCGAAGACCGGAGGTCTTCACGTCGTTTGGGTGATTATTGATGATCTTGATTGGGGTGTACACCCAAGAAGATGGAAACAGTTGGTGATCGTCCAGACGTATATGGAGATCGATGGATATGCGGGGTACTAGATGCCTCCGGTTTCGTTCAGACCCAGAACGGACTTGTAAATGGACTGTGTGTATGACATTGGATTTCATTCTGTGTGACTGATATCAGTTGCATAGAGTGGTTTGTCAGTGTGGCATGCTAAGATGCAAATGATCAAGGCTTCTGTTGAAAAGCAAAGTCTTGTCGGTGATGATCAAAGCACAGCCTGTGTGGCACAGCTTTGTGTAACGTGAATTTGCGAGCCTCGCACCCCGGTTGTGAACCAAAAACGGGAGAGGACCTCAGGGAGGGCATGCGTTTCTTTCTAGCTAGGGTGGTGTCAGTGACCTACCAGCCCTGACATTTATATACTTTTCACCTGTGTGGTTGTTGCTATTGCGAGGCGCCTCGGTTTGATCGGACGATCCGGGTCCGATGGAGTCATTCGTTGGCTCATTTACGCCCTAAAGGGTGGGGAAACGTAGTGTTCAGGCATAATAATCCACATCGGTGGACCGGCCCTGTCGCTCCATGGGGCAGTTGCGGCTGTTCCTGAGGCTCGGGCTAGACAGTCTCGAGTCGGTAGAGGACGATCCCTGGCCTCGGTTCGCAGACGGAAACCAAACTTCCAAATACGTGACATTTGCGGTTTTATTTGTAGAACCTAGTATGGTGACATAGTGGGATGGGGCGCTTATGCCGTCTATGATTGATACTTATGATTTGAAGTTGTTTTATACACTATGCACTTATAATAGTATCAAATGATTTGTTTTAAACGTATCAAGCATTCTTTGGCTGTTATAAGGGAAAACCCTATCCCCCGGCTTGCGTTACATTGTGTGATAGGACCTGGGTCTTATAACAGCTTCATTTTTCTTTACTTAGCATTGCGCTACTTGTTTTATGCACTGGTATTCTTGGGAGGAAACCCGTTCCATGTTATACGGCGTGGTCCCTTGATTTACCTAACTTTAAAAATAAAGATTAACTGTTTTAGTTCTCACACCAGTCACATGACTGACCTGGGGTTTATTGTTTTAACCTAAACTCTGGGTGCCCTTATTTTTGACACGGGCAGCTAGTAGTTTTGGTTTTGCAGATTTATATTCACAGGATCCTGGTTTACAGCTGGAACGATATCCAGAAAGCTTTGTATCCGTATATCTCTTTCTAGTTGTGTATTGTATTATTTTCCGCTGCGATGTGTTTAAATGTAATTTAAATCTCTGATATTTCTATGTAATATTTATTCATTTATACTCTGTATATTCTTGTTATTTGATGCATTGTTGTAATATACAATGAAATGTTCTTCCGTCTGCGGTTCTGTTTTGTCGTGTTCTCAAAACAATAGGGCATTTCGAACGGTCTGGGTCGGTTTAGCGACTGGTTCGGATCGAGCAAAATTGCTTTTCCTCACATTTGGTATCAAAGCTTTGGTTTACAAAGCTCAGAGAACAAGGCACCTTAGAACCATACGAAAGAATTCATCAGATATTGGATTAGTAATATCCAATGGGAATGACTCGTTAGAGATAGGATCAGTAATATCCTAGGACGAGTGTGAAGAGTATATTTTTAAAATTGTAAACCAATTTTGTTTTGAAAATTTAAATCAATTATTCGTAGTTGATTATTTATTTGTATTGATTTGGACAGTCCAGTATATAAAGAATTTGCATATACGCCTTGCAAACGTATATTCAAAGTTTTAATATATTGGATAGATAAAGCATCACACTCTAGTCGCCCGGAGATGATATTGATGATAGCGATCGCATCATCAACATTTATGTTCGAGTTTCGAAGGTGGGCTTTCTATATATTTCCTATTGACTGGTGTGAGAACCAAAACTAGATAGCACTTATTGTTGTGATTTGGCATCAAAAATGTGATTTTTGACTATATATCAAAGTTATGCATTTGAAAAGCTAATCAACTAATTGATTGATGGTTGTATTGTTTGATTATTGTTTGAATAACTAAAATTTGAACCATTTAGTTCATTTGAATCAAATATTGAATTATATTGAAATTAGTCGCATTTGCTTGCATATACATGTGCTTACATTGAACAGGTCATAGCAAGGAGGCTAGAGCAGAGAATAAAATTTGTTTGCCCGACAAATAGGTACATGTTTATTACATAATTTACTGTTTTGTTTGGGTGATGATGATTTTATGAGCCTATTGGCTAGCCGCTTGGCTTTTTCTTTTTCTTTTTGAGATCAGAAGGCCTATATAGCAATTTCGGGATTTTCCCGTGGCTCCCGGTGCAGGGGAGGTTATGGCGAAATTTTTCGAAAATTTAGGGTGTTAGCCAAATTTTTGAAGAATTTGAAAATTCTCAGAAACTGAAAAGTTGGAGAATGGAAGCCAGATCGAACGTAGAGTTGGTTAATTAAACCACTTTCGACTTTGTTCCTTTTCGGGGACGAAAAGTTTTAAGTGGGGGAGATTGTAACAACCCGAAAATCTAGGCCAGTTTAAAATTTTTATTTTGGCAATTTTAGCGAATTTTGATTATTTAAAATGAATTATTTTAAATAATATCGATGAGAAATTTATTTTGAATGGAATTAGAACGTATATATTATATACGTCGTCGATAGAATATAAATAATTATATATAACTATAAAAGGAATTGAAAATGGCGCGGTAGTTTGATAATTCGATTTTAAACTTCAATTGAATGTACCGGGTGCAAAATAAAGCGGATTTTAGCGAAACCAAAAATAATAGGATCTAATTGATAATATCTTTCCAACGAATCCGAAAAATCGAAATTTCATAGCGGGAATCAAAAGATATGTCCAGTTGAAAATTCTGAATAGTCGCTATGGAATTCAGGCCCTTAAAAATGGAATTTTTGCAAGCGACCTCGGATTTCGACGAAGCCACTTTTGTTGGGTCCATGATGACAAATTATTGCTAGATTCCAATTTTCATATTTTTTCGAATCAATATGTGTGCGTGGCGCAGTTAAACGTGTTTGACCAGTTTCAGTTGAATTTAATCGACTGGAAAATGGCCATTTTTCAAACGGTTTCAGAATTCGACGAAATTTGTTTTGTTAGGACCGTATCGTCAATACGAAGCTAGAAAATATTTTTCTAAAATTTTTAGAGTTCGTATGTGACCCCGGTAAATTGAAATGCGCGTTCAAATTCAATATATAGAGTTATATGTTGATTTTGACGAAAACTGATCGAAACGATCAAATCAGCCTACGATACATATCCCATTGTGTTTGGAATGGGGGTAATTGGCTATGGGCGACAGTCGGTGGGCTTGATTCCGGGTTCAAAATAAAAAGTTGCTTTTTAGAATAAATTAAATATTTAAATAAAATATAAATTATAAAGAAATCCTTGGCCCATTTATCTCTTTAAACCGGTCAACCCCTACCCCCTCTCCTTTTTCTAATCGTTCAGCGATATAAGGGGAAAACAGAAAAAGGAAAAAAAAAGGAAAAAAAAACCCACACTCAATCGACGCCTCCCTTCCTCCTCCACCAGCGCACCACCGCGCCTAACCCCGTCGTCCTCCCCACGACGATGGCCTCCCCCTCTGCACGCCCCCCCACTCCTTCTTCACCTCGATGAAACCCCGAGCGCCCCCATCGAAGAAAACCTGGAAACCCTCGGCCTCACCACCACCTGCCGCGCCTCCAGTGCCCCACTTCGACTCCGACGCGCCACCTTTCCCCTCGCCTGCGACGCCAGCGAGCAGCTTCCTTCCCCCTTCAGTCGACAACAGCGAATCCGCTCCCCCTGAAAGAGACAGTAAGTTTTTTTTACTTTTAATTTAGTTTGAAAGTTGATTTAGTTAAGTTTAAAAACCGAATTTAGTTAACTTTAAAAACTAATTTTTTTTATAAGAAAGAACAAATTTTTAATAGTGGAAAGAACAAATTTTTAATAGTGGAAAGATCGAATTTTTTTAGAGTGGAAAGATCGAATTTTTAACAGTGGAAAGATCGAATTTCTAACAGTATAAAAGTTGAATTTTTATATATAAGAAAGAAGAAGAAAAATCAAATTTTTATATATGAGGTGAGAATAAAAATATGATTTTTATATTATAGAGAGATTAAAAGTATGACTTTATATATTGAATAGCGAAGTAAAAATATGATTTTTCATCATATAAAAATATGATTTTTATATGATGTGAAGGATAAAAATATTATCTTTATATAGAAAGCGAAGTAAAAATTCGATTTTTATATATTGAATAGCGAAGTAAAAATATGATTTTTATATATTGAATAGCGAAGTAAAAATATGATTTTTATATATTGAATAGCATAGTAAAAATTCGATTTTTACATATGTAGAGAATACGGGCAAAGAAGATGACAAAAAGGCGAGAACGATGAAGATTTTTATAAATGAAGTGTCGTGAAGTTGAATAGCTATTGGTGAGAATTTCTCACTCTTTAATTTAATTTTCTAATTATATATATATACTAGGATGCAGACGGTGTTTAGTAGCACCCGACACCCGTCATCCGCAGACCATGGATGGCTTGTTTGTTTAATTGTTTGGTTGTGTAGATGGTTAGATTATTTGGTTTGAATTGAATTGTTTGGTGAAATGAAATTGATTTGATTGATGTGTGAATGGTGTGGGCCTTCACTAGACCGGGGATAAGGCTAGGCCTTGTCCCGTTTCTAGTATCGTGTCGTAATGCCACCGAAATTTTCTAAAAATAAGTTAGAAAAATAAAGATAACATTTTATTTAATAAATGAACCGAATAGAATATTCATAGGTTGAATAAAATAGTTTGATCGTTAAAAATATATTTTTTAACGTGAATGTGAATAAATAAATATTCATTTACAAACCGGATGGTTTGTTTATGAACACCTATTTGAAGGACATTGATTGGGACGATAAATTTTACACATCGCCCAACTGCACAAATAAAAATCTGTGTTTGATTGCTTGAAACCCCACACGGGTATTGGGATGATATTTGACGTACACTAATCCCGATTGTTTAGTTGTATGTCGATCGATTGATTGACAGACTGTTATAAGCATTGAGTATTTATATTTGATGCTTATACAGTGTAGAATGCACTTTGGGTGATGGTTGATTATTCATCATTGTTGATATATACATGTGTCGTAGAAAATCCATATAATTAACATTATATGGTAATTGATTGGGCCTCATTCCAGTTTTAAAATAGAAATATTTGAAAAAGAAATATTTGAAATAGAATATTTGAAAATAGGAATATATGAAGCCGTATTGATTAGAATGACGCCATTTTGATGTGAACGATATTTATATCGATTTTATTCATTTTATAATGAATATCGAAAGTGATTTCAAAATCTGATATTTTGAAAAGAATTGAATATAAATGAATTCGAATTGAAATGGAATAGAAATGAATTCGAATTGAAATTGAATTGAATTGAAAACGAACTGAAATTGAATTAGAAATCAATTTGAATTGAAATCAATTTGAAATGAATTTAAAATGAATTTAAATTGGAATATTCAATTTTGATTTAAAATTGAATATGAAGTTGAAACCGTTTTGAAAATGAATTTAAAACGATTTATAAAGCACGTTTTGAATTGAAATCGACGAAGTATATAATATATATATTATATATATAATATAATGGCCTGAATAGAACGCGTCGCGCCGCGGCAGTTCGCGAATTTCGACCATTGACTTCGAACGGATATTGCATGAGATCCGACCGTCGGATTCTCCTGAAACCGGAACCGTTGGGTTCGTATCGAAAAGAGCCTTCTAACGAATATTAGAAATTAGAAATCTAAGAGTTGGATTTGGAATTATGTCCAAATCAAATTTGAAAAAGGTCGTTGTAAGTGCAGTTCGATGACTGTTGATGGAAATCGACTGTACCGGCCTTGATAAAATTATTAAAAATAGTAATAATTTGTGTAAAATCATAAGAAATGATTTAGAAAGAATTGGGATGAAAAACTCCATATTTGAAAAAATAAAAATAGATTTTTATCGAAATGAACTAGTTTTGAACTAGAATTACAATTCTGTTTAATTTTAAATAAATAAATTGAATTTGAAATGGTTTTGAAAATAACCAAAATTTCCAATGATTGCATTGGAATGTATTTGAATCGAAATTGTCTTCGGAATATTTCGATGTTGGATTTCGTGATTATACAAATGTTGTTATGGAAATTTGAAAGATATAGATATATATATATCGTTATTTCCAATACGATCTTTGTTGGTCGCAGAATTTGATATTGAATATAAGCCAGGATATTTTCTATTCAGAGCCTTGTATTTAATATCAAATGTGATTTGGGTTTGTCGTGAATGGTGTCTTGACTAACACTGTTCTTGAACCCAGTTGAGAAAAGATTAAATCTTTTTATTTAGATTTAATGAAGTGAACCAATTAAGTGATATTTAATTGGAATTGAATTGGAATTGATTTTTGGGTTTATTGTGAACGGTGTTTTAAAGAACACTTGTTCTTTAACCCGATAATTAATGGAATGCGATTTTGGGTTTATCGTGAACCGTGTTTTAAATGACACTGATTCTTTAACCCAGTTAACGATTAAAACTAAGTGGAGTTTTAATGAATCTTTAATTAGATTGAAAAGGTGTTAGAATGGAGTATCACCAGTTTTGCTCCAGGCGATAGTTAAATCTTTAATTAGATTTGTACGTGATATGGTAATTGAATTTACCGATAACACTATGGTGTTAGATATGAAGTATTACCAGTTTTACTTCGTGGGATGAATAGGTTGGGATTGGGAAATTAAAACAAATGATTACTTCGGTAAGTTTCGTTAATCCCGACTAATTGAATCGAAATTCAAAAGGATAGATTAAAGAATAAATTCAAGTAATTTATCTTGGATAAAATTAATGGGAACCTTTCCCTATGAATGTGAAATTTAGAAACTAACTGTTGGTTAGCCAAGCAGAATGGTTTTCTGGATATTGATCTGATGTTGGTTTCGGCCTTCAGGGGTTAATATTTGGGAAATTATTCTCTTGATTAATTTACGGTTAGTGACTGATGAATTGGAATGAGGCGTATGTTGTGTTTGTGTGACACTTATTTAAAATATACGCGAGTTATTCGGAAAGACCTGGTTTATCCCATTCTGAATAACTGATACGACGATAAGTCGAAGATGAAGACGATGGTCGAAGACCGGAGGTCTTCACGTCGTTTGGGTGATTACTGATGATCTTGATTGGGGTGTACACCCAAGAAGATGGAAACATTTGGTGATCGTCCAGACGTACATGGAGATCGATGGATATGCGGGGTACTAGGTGCCTCCGGTTTCGTTCAGACCCAGAACGGACTTGTAAATGGACTGTTTGTCTGACATTGGATTTCATTCTGTGTGACTGATATCAGTTGCATAGAGTGGTTTGTTAGTGTGGCATGCTAAGATGCAAATGATCAAGGCTTCTGTTGAAAAGCAAAATCTTGTGGGTGATGATCAAAGCACAGCCTGTGTGGCACAGCTTTGTGGAACGTGAATTTGCGAGTCTCGCACCCCGATTGTGAACCAAAAACGAGAGAGGACCTCAGGGAGGGCATGCGTTTCTTTCTAGCTAGGGTGGTGTCAGTGACCTACCAGCCCTAACATTTATATATTTTTAACCTGTGTGGTTGTTGCTGTTGTGAGGCGCCTCGGTTTGATCGGACGATCCGGGTCCAATGGAGTCACTCGTTGGCTCATTTACGCCCCAAAGGGCGGGGAAACGTAGTGTTCAGGCATAATAATCCACAACGGTGGACCGGCCCTGTCGCTCCATTGGGCAGTTGCGGCTGTTCCTAAGGCTCGGGCTAGACAGTCTCGAATCGGTAGAGGACGATCCCTGGCCTCGGTTCGCAGACGGAAACCAAACTTCCAAATACGTGACATTTGCGGTTTTATTTGTAGAACCTAGTATGGTGACATTGTGGGATGGGGCGCTTATGCCATCTATGATTGATACTTATGATTTGAAGTTGTTTTATACACTATGCACTTATAATAGTATCAAATGATTTGTTTTAAACGTATCAAGCATTCTTTGGCTGTTATAAGGGAAAACCCTATCCCCCGGCTTGCGTTACATTGTGTGATAGGACCTGGGTCTTATAACAGCTTCATTTTTCTTTACTTAGCATTGCGCTGCTTGTTTTATGCACTGGTATTCTTGGGAGGAAACTCGTTCCGTGTTATACAGCGTGGTCCCTTGATTTACCTAACTTTAAAAATAAAGATTAACTGTTTTAGTTCTCACACCAGTCACATGACTGACCTGGAGTTTATTGTTTTAACCTAAACTCTGGGTACCCTTATTTTTGACACGGGCAGCTAATAGTTTTGGTTTTGCAGATTTATATTCACAGGATCCTGGTTTACAGCTGGAACGATATCCGGAAAGCTTTGTATCCGTATATCTCTTTCTAGTTGTGTTTTGTATTATTTTCCGCTGCGATGTGTTTAAATGTAATTTAAATCTCTGATATTACTGTGTAATATTTATTCACTTATACTCTGTATATTCTTGTAATCTGATGCATTGTTGTAATATACAATGAAATGTTCTTCCGTCTGCGGTTCTATTTTGTCGTGTTCTCAAAACGATAGGGCGTTTCGAACGGTCTGGGTCGGTTTAGCGACTGGTTCAGATCGAGCAAAATTGCTTTTCCTCACATTTGGTATCAAAGCTTTGGTTTACAAAGCTCAGAGAACAAGGCACCTTAGAACCATACGAAAGAATTCATCAGATATTGGATTAGTAATATCCAATGGGAATGACTCGTTAGAGATAGGATCAGTAATATCCTAGGACGAGTGTGAAGAGTATATTTTTAAAATTGTAAACCAATTTTGTTTTGAAAATTTAAATCAATTATTCGTAGTTGATTATTTATTTGTATTGATTTGGACAGTCCAGTATATAAAGAATTTGCATATACGCCTTGCAAACGTATATTCAAAGTTTTAATATATTGGATAGATATAGCATCACACTCTAGTCGCCCGGAGATGATATTGATGATAGCGATCGCATCATCAACATTTATGTTCAAGTTTCGAAGGTGGGCTTTCTATATATTTCCTATTGACTGGTGTGAGAACCAAAACTAGATAGCACTTATTGTTGTGATTTGGCATCAAAAATGTGATTTTTGACTATATATCAAAGTTACGCATTTGAAAAGCTAATCAACTAATTGATTGATGGTTGTATTGTTTGATTATTGTTTGAATAACTAAAATTTGAACCATTTAGTTCATTTGAATCAAATATTGAATTATATTGAAATTAGTCGCATTTGCTTGCATATACATGTGCTTACATTGAACAGGTCATAGCAAGGAGGCTAGAGCAGAGAATAAAATTTGTTTGCCCGACAAATAGGTACATGTTTATTACATAATTTACTGTTTTGTTTGGGTGATGATGATTTTATGAGCCTATTGGCTAGCCGCTTGGCTTTTTCTTTTTCTTTTTGAGATCAGAAGGCCTATATAGCAATTTCGGGATTTGCCCGTGGCTCCCGGTGCAGGGGAGGTTATGTCGAAATTTTTCGAAAATTTAGGGTGTTAGCCAAATTTTTGAAGAATTTGAAAATTCTCAGAAACTGAAAAGTTGGAGAATGGAAGCCATATGGAACGTAGAGTTGGTTAATCAAAGCACTTTCGACTTTGTTCCTTTTCGGAGACGAAAAGTTTTAAGCGGGGGAGATTGTAACAGCCCGAAAATCTGGGCCAGTTTAAAATTTTTATTTTGGCAATTTTAGCGAATTTTGATTATTTAAAATGAATTATTTTAAATAATATCGATGAGAAATTTATTTTGAATGGAATTAGAACGTATATATTATATACGTCGTCGATAGAATATAAATAATTATATATAACTATAAAAGGAATTGAAAATGGCGCGGTAGTTCGATAATTCGATTTTAAACTTCAATTGAATGTACCGGGTGCATAATAAAGCAGATTTTAGCGAAACCAAAAATAATAGGATCTAATTGATAATATCTTTCCAACGAATCCGAAAAATCGAAATTTCATAGCGGGAATCAAAAGATATGTCCAGTTGAAAATTTTGAATAGTCGCTATGGAATTCAGGCCCTTAAAAATGGAATTTTTGCAAGCGACCTCGGATTTCGACGAAGCCACTTTTGTTGGGACCATGATGACAAATTATTGCTAGATTCCAATTTTCACAATTTTTCGAATCAATATGTGAGCGTGGCGCAGTTAAACGTGTTTGACCAGTTTCAGTTGAATTTAATCGACTGGAAAATGGCCATTTTTCAAACGGTTTCAGAATTCGACGAAATTAGTTTTGTTAGGACCGTATCGTCAATACGAAGCTAGAAAATATTTTTCTAAAATTTTTAGAGTTCGTATGTGACCCCGGTAAATTGAAATGCGCGTTCAAATTCAATATATAGAGTTATATGTTGATTTTGACGAAAACTAATCGAAACGATCAAATCAGCCTACGATACATATCCCATTGTGTTCGGAATGGGGGTAATTGGCTATGGGCGACAGTCGGTGGCCTTGATTCCGGGTTCGAAATAAAAAGTTGCTTTTTAGAATAAATTAAATATTTAAATAAAATATAAATTGTAAAGAAATCCTTGGCACCTTTGTCTCTTTATACCGGTCAACCCCTACCCCCTCTCCTTTTTCTAATCGTTCAGCGAGATAAGGGGAAAACAGAAAATGAAAAAAAAAAGGAAAAAAAAACCCACACTCGATCAATGCCTCCCTCCTCCACCTACGCACCACCGCGCCTAACCCCGTCGTCCTCCCCACGACAATGGCCTCCCCCTCTGCATGCCCCCCTCCCTCTCCTTCTTCACCTCGATGAAACCCCGAGCGCCCCCATCGAAGAAAACCTGGAAACCCTCAGCCTCACCACCACCTGCCGCGCCTCCAGTGCCCCACTCTGACTCCGACGCGCCACCTTTCCCCTCGCCTGTGACGCCAGCGAGCAGCTTCCTTCCCCCTTCAGTCGACAACAGCGAATCCGCTCCCCCTGAAAGAGACAGTAAGTTTTTTTTACTTTTAATTTAGTTTGAAAGTTGATTTAGTTAAGTTTATAAACCGAATTTAGTTAACTTTAAAAACTGATTTTTTTTTTATAAGAAAGAACAAATTTTTAATAGTGGAAAGAACAAATTTTTAATAGTGGAAAGATCGAATTTTTTTAGAGTGGAAAGATCGAATTTTTAACAGTGGAAAGATCGAATTTCTAACAGTATAAAAATTGAATTTTTATATATAAGAAAGAAGAAGAAAAATCAAATTTTTATATATGAGGTGAGAATAAAAATATGATTTTTATATTATAGAGAGATTAAAAATATGATTTTTATATATTGAATAGCGAAGTAAAAATATGATTTTTCATCATATAAAAATATGATTTTTATATGATGTGAAGGATAAAAATATTATCTTTATATAGAAAGCGAAGTAAAAAATCGATTTTTATATATTGAATAGCGAAGTAAAAATATGATTTTTATATATTGAATAGAGAAGTAAAAATATGATTTTTATATATTGAATAGCATAGTAAAAATTCGATTTTTACATATGTAGAGAATACGGCCAAAGAAGATGACAAAAAGGCGAGAACGATGAAGATTTCTATAAATAAAGTGTCGTGAAGTTGAATAACTATTGGTGAGAATTTCTCACTCTTTAATTTAATTTTCTAGTTATATATATATATATATATATACTAGGATGCAGACGGTGTTTACGAGCACCCGACACCCGTCATCCACAGACCATGGATGGCTTGTTTGTTTAATTGTTTGGTTGTGTAGTTGGTTATATTATTTGGTTTGAATTGAATTGTTTGGTGAAATGAAATTGATTTGATTGATGTGTGAATGGCGTGGGCCTTCACTAGACCGGGGATAAGGCTAGGCCTTGTCCCGTTTCTAGTATCGTGTCGTTATGCCACCGAAATTTTCTAAAAATAAGTTAGAAAAATAAAGATAACATTTTATTTAATAAATGAACCGAATAGAATATTCATAGGTTGAATAAAATAGTTTGATCGTTAAAAATATATTTTTTAACGTGAATAAATAAATATTCATTTACAAACCGGATGGTTTTTTGATGAACACCTATTTGAAGGACATTGATTGGGACGATAAATTTTACACATCGCCCAATTGCACAAATAAAAATCTGTGTTTGATTGCTTGAAACCCCACACGGGTATTGGGATGATATTTGACGTACACTAATCCCGATTGTTTAGTTGTATGTCGATCGATTGATTGAGAGACTGTTATAAGCGTTGAATATTTATATTTGATGCTTATACAGTGTAGAATGCACTTTGGGTGATGGTTGATTATTCATCGTTGTTGATATATACATGTGTTGTAGAAAATCCATATAATTAACATTATATGGTAATTGATTGGGCCTCAGTCCAATTTTAAAATAGAAATGTTTGAAAAAGAAATATTTGAAATAGAATATTTGAAAATAGGAATATATGAAGCCGTATTGATTAGATTGACGCCATTTTGACGTGAACGATATTTATATCGATTTTATTCATTTTATAATGAATATCGAAAGTGATTTCAAAATCTGATATTTTGAAAAGAATTGAATATAAATGAATTCGAATTGAAATGGAATAGAAATGAATTCGAATTGAAATTGAATGGAATTGAAAACGAACTGAAATTGAATTAGAAATCAATTTGAATTGAAATCAATTTGAAATGAATTTAAAATGAATTTAAATTGGAATATTCAATTTTGATTTAAAATTGAATATGAAGTTGAAACCGTTTTGAAAATAAATTTAAAACGATTTATAAAGCACATTTTGAATTGAAATCGACGAAGTATATAATATATATATATTATATATATAATATAATGGCCTGAATAGAACGCGTCGCGCCGCGGCAGTTCGCGAATTTCGACCATTGACTTCGAACGGATATTGCGGGAGATCCGACCGTCGGATTCTCCTGAAACAGGAACCATTGGGTTCGTATCGAAAAGAGCCTTCTAACGAATATTAGAAATTAGAAATCTAACGGTTGGATTTGGAATTATGTGCAAATCAAATTTGAAAAAAGTCGTTGTAAGTGCAGTTCGATGGCCGTTGATGGAAATCGACTGTACAGGCCTTGATAAAATTATTAAAAATAGTAATAATTTGTGTAAAATCATAAGAAATGATTTAGAAAGAATTGGGATGAAAAACTCCATATTTGAAAAGATAAAAATAGATTTTATCGAAATGAACTAGTTTTGAACTAGAATTACAATTCTATTTATTTTTAAATAAATAAATTGAATTTGAAATGGTTTTGAAAATAACCAAAATTTCCAATGATTGCATTGGAATGGATTTGAATCGAAATTGTCTTCGGAATATTTCGATGTTGGATTTCGTGATTATACAAATGTTGTTATGGAAATTTGAAAGATATAGATATATATATATCGTTAGTTCCAATACGATCTTTGTTGGTCGCAGAATTTGATATTGAATATAAGCCGGGATATTTTCTATTCAGAGCCTTGTATTTAATATCAAATGTGATTTGGGTTTGTCGTGGATGGTGTCTTGACTAACACTGCTCTTGAACCCAGTTGAGAAAAGATTAAATCTTTTTATTTAGATTTAATGAAGTGAACCAATTAAGTGATATTTAATTGGAATTGAATTGGAATTGATTTATGGGTTTATCGTGAACGGTGTTTTAAAGAACACTTGTTTTTAACCCGATAATTAATGGAATGCGATTTTTGGTTTATCGTGAACCGTGTTTTAAATGACACTGATTCTTTAACCCAGTTAACGATTAAAACTAAGTGGAGTTTTAATGAATCTTTAATTAGATTGAAAAGGTGTTAGAATGGAGTATCACCAGTTTTGCTCCAGGCAATAGTTAAATCTTTAATTAGATTTGAACGTGAAATGGTAATTGAAATTACCGATAACACTGTGGTGTTAGATACGAAGTATTACCAGTTTTACTTCATGGGATGAATAGGTTGGGATTGGGAAATTAAAACAAATGATTACTTCGGTAAGTTTCGTTAATCCCGACTAATTGAATCGAAATTCAAAAGGATAGATTAAAGAATAAATTCAAGGAATTTATCTTGGATAAAATTAATGGGAACCTTTCCCTATGAATGTGAAATTTAGAAACTAACTGTCGGTTAGCCAAGCAGAATGGTTTTCTGGATATTGATCTGATGTTGGTTTCGGCCTTCGGGGTTAATATTTGGGAAATTATTCTCTTGATTAATTTACGGTTAGTGACTGATGAATTGGAATAAGGCGTATGTTGTGTTTGTGTAACACTTATTTAAAATATACGCGAGTTATTCGGAAAGACCGGGTTTATCCCATTCTGAATAACTGATACGACGATAAGTCAAAGATGAACACGATGGTCGAAGACCGGAGGTCTTCACGTCGTTTGGGTGATTACTGATGATCTTGATTGGGGTGTACACCCAAGAAGATGGAAACAGTTGGTGATCGTCCAGACGTACATGGAGATCGATGGATATGCGGGGTACTAGGTGCCTCCGGTTTCGTTCAGACCCAGAACGGACTTGTAAATGGACTGTGTGTCTGACATTGGATTTCATTCTGTGTGACTGATATCAGTTGCATAGAGTGGTTTGTCAGTGTGGCATGCTAAGATGCAAATGATCAAGGCTTCTGTTGAAAAGCAAAGTCTTGTGGGTGATAATCAAAGCACAGCCTGTGTGGCACGGCTTTGTGTAACGTGAATTTGCGAGCCTCGCACCCCGGTTGTGAACCAAAAACAGGAGAGGACCTCAGGGAGGGCATGCGTTTCTTTCTAGCTAGGGTGGTGTCAGTGACCTACCAGCCCTGACATTTATATACTTTTTACCTGTGTGGTTGTTGCTGTTGCGAGGCGCCTCGGTTTGATCGGACGATCCGGGTCCGATGGAGTCATTCGTTGGCTCATTTACGCCCCAAAGGGCGGGGAAACGTAGTGTTCAGGCATAATAATCCACATCGGTGGACCGGCCCTGTCGCTCCATGGGGCAGTTGCGGCTGTTCCTGAGGCTCGGGCTAGACAGTCTCGAATCGGTAGAGGACGATCCCTGGCCTCGGTTCGCAGACGGAAACCAAACTTCCAAATACGTGACATTTGCGGTTTTATTTGTAGAACCTAGTATGGTGACATAGTGGGATGGGGCGCTTATGCCGTCTATGATTGATACTTATGATTTGAAGTTGTTTTATACACTATGCACTTATAATAGTATCAAATGATTTGTTTTAAACGTATCAAGCATTCTTTGGCTGTTATAAGGGAAAACCCTATCCCCCGGCTTACGTTACATTGTGTGATAGGACCTGGGTCTTATAACAGCTTCATTTTTCTTTACTTAGCATTGCGCTGCTTGTTTTATGCACTGGTATTCTTGGGAGGAAACCCGTTCCGTGTTATACGGCGTGGTCCCTTGATTTACCTAACTTTAAAAATAAAGATTAACTGTTTTAGTTCTCACACCAGTCACATGACTGACCTGGAGTTTATTGTTTTAACCTACACTCTGAGTGCCCTTATTTTTGACATGGGCAGCTAGTAGTTTTGGTTTTGCAGATTTATATTCACAGGATCCTGGTTTACAGCTGGAACGATATCCGGAAAGCTTTGTATCCGTATATCTCTTTCTAGTTGTGTATTGTATTATTTTCCGCTGCGATGTGTTTAAATGTAACTTAAATCTCTGATATTTCTGTGTAATATTTATTCATTTATACTCTGTATATTCTTGTAATCTGATGCATTGTTGTAATATACAATGAAATGTTCTTCCGTCTGCGGTTCTGTTTTGTCGTGTTCTCAAAACGATAGGGCGTTTCGAACGGTTTGGGTCGGTTTAGCGACTGGTTCGGATCGAGCAAAATTGCTTTTCGTCACAATATAGGCCTACAAAACTTAACCGTTTAATAAACATACTTGAATCGATGGGAGGGTTAAGTACATCTCGTGTAGGTGGGTAATATTAGTACATATAGGCCCACAAACTTAACCGTTAAATAAACATGCTTGAATCAGTGGAAGGGTTAAGTACATATCGGGTTGGTGGGTAATACTAGTAAATATAGGCCCACAAAATTAACCAATAAGGAAACCCTAGTAAAGGGGACCCATTTCAGCTGTAACCCACATAAATGTATCACGGTACCCTGAACTAGGCAGGGTGGGGCACGATTACAGGGCTGATTATAAGTGGTCAAAATAGCAGCAGGGGGTACGTCAGTGTAGGTTCCGACGATTTACGGGCGTGCACGTATTTCGAAGTGGGAAAAAGCAGGCACTGGGTACCAGTAGTTATACACCGTGCATCTTGAATCGTGTCAGGTCACTATCATAAGGATTGATACACCTTATGGTGGGACCAGCACAAGGTATCTACACACAAGAGAGGGTTGATTGACACAGACACATGGAACATTAATGCAAGTAAGGAGCCAATCGATAGGGTAGTAAGGGTACATCTAACATGTTCATTGCAATTAGGCTGATTGAGGTGGAATCCTCATGATAGATGTACACCTGAAGGTTACCACAATTACGGGTATTGGGATCTTGTTATCATTTTATACAGATTTCTAGTTGGGACACTAGTTAGGTGGTGCAGAGATAGATATAAAAATCAGAATAACACGGTAGTAGCGACGCAGCGAAAGAGTAGGAGCGCATTCAGTTTTTCTTGCCTTATCATACCTTATGCTTATCCTATGTTACCTTATTTCTTTGTTATTGTCCTGCGTCCAGTTTATTCATGTCATGGTTCTCTTACTAGTTTATATGCTGAATAATCACTGGACTAACCAGACTTTTGTCTGACCTAGTTTTGTTTCGCCTCTTTTCTTCCATTCCCCCCCTCAGGTTCACAGGGAGGAAATGTTACCACTTAGCTCAATTTTTTTTTTCAAGCTCGAAGATGGTCGGTGATTTGCTTTCGACTCTCTCTTCCACTACTATGGCTAGTTCATGCTTTATTGGGGAATATCATTGTTTTTTTTTTGTGCTTATTTTACACTTGGAATTTATTAAATCAAGACAGAAGTTCTATGTATTACTTTTAAGTGTGATTTGAGAAAAATGTTGTAAAAGCTTGACTGAATTAAGTTGTTTATAAAATGACTTTATTATCTGCTGCTTTATTTGTCTATCTTATAATTTATCTGCGTCTTTTTACCTATAATGCTCCACGAAGTTAAGGCATTCTCTTTGTGAGTGACCTTAACGGAGGCGGGGTGTTTCCATTTCTTTCAGTTGTGGTAGTTGATATTTTCCGCTATGCATTATATCTTTGCATTTATATTTCAGTTGCTTTGTATTTTAAATCTCTGATATTATTATTTTTTCACTGTGTAATATTTATATGAACTCTGATATATTCTTATACTCTAATGTAAATTGTTGTAATAGCAATATGTTTGTGTCTGATGCGTTGTGTTCTCAAAACAATCTGGGCTCCTTCGTTTCCTCGCGGATCGGGGAAGTCTGGGTCGTTTCAGTTTGGTATCAGAGCTTTGGTTGACAAAGCTAGAGAACAAGGCACATTAGAATCGAATGAAAGAATTCATCAGAGATAGGATTCGTAGCATCCTATAAGTGTAACTCATTAAAGATAGGGTTAGTAGTACCCTAGATTGAGTTTGAAGAGTTTAATAATAAAAAATGAATTGAGTTTTGAAAATTATATCTTATTATACATATTTGAGTATTTTGTTTTATATTGATTTTGGACTATCGGGTATAAGAAGACTTTGCATATACGTCTGATCCACGTGCATATAAAGTCTCAAATATACTAGATAGATATAAGATCACACTCAAGTCGCCCGGAGATGATTCTGGCGATTAATCTATTATCATCAGAATTTATGTTCGAGTTTCGAAAGTGGATATCCATATATTTCCAATTGACCAGTGTGAGAACCAAAACCTTAGTTAGAATTTACTGTTTGTGATTTGGTCTAAAAAATATGATTTTTGGGTATATTAAAGTTATATACATTTGAAAATTTAATCAACTAATTAATTGCTGATTGTGTTGTGGGATTATTAGTTTGATTAATAAAAATATTGGAATGATAAAACCCATATGAGAATGAATGATAAATAAAACCAAACCAAATATAATATAGAGCTGAATAGAAAATTTAGTTCGAATTGGATTTATATATTACATAGGTAACTACATATATATACATGTTGAGCAGGTTATGGATTCGCTGTTGAGTAAAGAAATAAAATGCGTGCTCGACAAACAGCTGCACCTTAATGAGTTGGTTGCGCAATTTTATTTATTATATAAACCACTGTGAGTGTTTTCGGATGCATTGTGATGGTTGTTCTGTGTGAGATTAAAAATGTATGCCATAAGATAGCAACAAATAAATTATGAACTACACCGCACGACATACTACATGAAGACAGCATATCATATTCCATATAAGCATTTAGAGCTTATATGACGAGGTTTGGATTACCATATGAGCGAGATGCTTGTATGGCGATGACTGAATTACAGGTTGAACTGAGGATTAATAATGGAAAAGGTGCTTGGGGAAGGATTTAATAAAAACCCTACACAAGCCTGGAGATGACAAAAAATCACGTCTCTCTTGTTTTTAACTAAGGCACATGGATTATTTTATTTCCAACACTGGGGCAAGGTATGAGATTTCGACCTTTTTACACATCTCCCTTGGGAATAGATAGGTCACAAAAAATTGTGTATGCTTTTTATTGATTTATTGGGTGCCAAATATGGCACAATCAAATTTTCAAACCCTCTTCGTATAAAGCAGGTTATGGTGAAATTTTTCGAAAATTTTCGGCATTAGCCAATTTTTTTTGAGAAATTAGAAAGTTCTAGAAAACTGAAAAGTTGGAAAACTTGAATCAAGTAAAGGTGGAGTTGATTAAGTAAACAACCTTCGATTCTGTCTTCCTTTTCGAGGACGAAAAGATTTTAAGTGGGAGAGATTATAACAACCCAAAATTTGGAACCAATTTAAAATTTATTTTTAATTGATTTTAAGGAATTTTAAGAATATAAAATGATTATTTTAAATAATAACAACTAAAAATTTATATAAATTGAAGTTAGAACATATAAATTTAAAATTTAATTAAAACGAGCCTGAAATGGCGCGGTAGTTTGAAAATTCGATTTTAAACTTAAAATGAATATACAGTATTCAATATGAATCAGAATTTGATGAAACAAGAAACGTTGGTGTAACGACCTGCCTTTTTGCCCGATTCTCGCTGGAAATTAAACCAAATTAAACCATTCAGAAAGACGTATTGTTATGGGTACATACATACATTGAACAAAACAACAGAACATTTCATTGCTCAAATACAATATTACATCATAGTTACATGAATATCAGAGTTACGACATACATATATATAGCGGAAGAAAGAAATATACTCTTAGCGGAAGAACATATGTTACAGTTGAAGTTTCAACTCTAGCGTGGACTCCAACTCAGAAAGTGCTTCAAACTTTGCTCCAACGAAACATAACTGCAAAATCTAAACTACTATCTACCCATGTGAAAATTAATGGGCACCCAGAGTTTAGGAAGGAACAATAAACTCTACGTCAGTCATGGGACTGGTATGAGAACATAAAACAGTTGCTTTAAGGTTTATTTTAAAGTTGGTAATTTCACTAGACCACGCTGCTAAAGCGAAATGGGTTTACTCCGTGTGAATGCCCGTGCATATAAATACGCAATGACTTTTGAAAATGAAGCTAACATAAGATCATCCCACATCACACAATGCAAGTGTGACGGCCCGCCCCGCACCAACCGACATTTACTCCAAAAATTTGCGTTGTACACATGTCCAGTTAGCACGGAACAGTCGTCAGAAGAAAAGAAAGAAGACGAGGAATCAACAAAGAACCTGCAGAATGTCTCACAGCGCATGGAACAAAATATAATAATAACATACTTGACAAAAAAACAGGTGAGATAGTGTATAAGCTGAGACAAACTATCATAGCAGCGGAAAATCCAAATACAGCTTATGTTCCACAACATCATTATTACAACTTTTAAAACTGTCTCTAAAGCAAGATAAGGAAGGTACACTACTAATGCCCAAGTAGTGACCACCAATGACACGGGGAGAATATATATATATATATATATATATATATATATATATATATATATATATATATATATATATATCATACGTGGAAGCCTCCAGCTCGCCTCTGGATTAGCTACTCGTGCATCACCAGCTAACCTGTCTCTAGTCTGCTCGTTTAGGAGCACCCAGAGTAATAAGAAGAGATATAAAACTCAGGGTCAAACAAAAGTCTGGTATGAGCGATAAGCAGCTAAACAGAACAATAATAGGTATACTAAACCATACATGAACCTGGACCTGCAACCAAAGAGTTAGCACTACATACTGTACAGCACTCTAAGGTGCCACTAACATATGGTGTACAAGCATACGAGTGTGGGGGTGTGCATGCCATAGTGATGGCAAACAATCAAGCATAGCAACTATCCTCACATCTCTCACTCAGTGCGTAAAGCATACGATATCCACTAGACCACCCAATACTTTGCTATGATCACTCTGCCCCATGAAGTCGCAAAGGCTTCACTGCACTGATCCATAGCCACTAATCCTTCGCTGTGTTCACTTTTCCCCATGGAGTCGTACACACCCCACTGCACTGGCTCATAGCCTTACTAATCCTTTACTATGTCCACTCTGCCCTATGGAGTCGCAACGGCTCCACTACACTGGCTCATAGTCTTACTACGATCACTTTGCCCCTCGAGTCATGATGACTCTACTGCACTGATACGTAGCCCATCATTCCTTTTCAGGGGTGAATTGAAGTTCTGAACGTCGACAACTCCTTAGCACACATCCCGCAGCAAAGCCCAACCATGAAGTGAACTCATTGGTTCCCAACTGGATCCTGAGCTCTAACTTCCATTTGAACTACCTTTGCATCTCGGGTTATTGGTCATCACCGGATCGGTTCGGATCTCCTCGCAGCCACCGGTTCGGTTCGGCCTTCAATATCCCCCACTGGATCGATTCGTGCCAAGCTTCTTCGGATCGGATCGGAGAGTGCCATCGGGTTCAGGTCGTGCTCCACGTTCCAGCTCGTGGTGGTTCGGATCGGGGTACTCTGGCGGATCGAGTCGGAGAACTCCAGGCAGATCGGTCCGGTCGTGATCTCCTCCAGGTTTCTAGTTAGCTCGTGCCATGCAGGCTCGGTTCAGATGCAAGGGGGTGGATCGGGGATGGGCCTCACGAACGGTTCGGTTCGGACCTCCCCATCTGATCCGATCCGGTCCCTATCCATTTCCTGCATTTTGTCCAGCGAGTTGTTTACGCCATTCGATAGCATTTTCGACCACTTTAGCTATTCTAATCAATCACAAAGCATACCACAAAGTCATAGCAACAAATAGAAGTGACCTCAAATACCAAAACATCAATATGATATGTTAAAATGAATCAAACACAGCAAAAACCCCATATTTCCCTTAAGCATGTTCAAGCATAATTAATGATAGTATTTGCAAAACTTAACCAAATTAACCCAAGTTTCTAACAGGGGTCTAAAACATCATTCAAGAATTTATAAATATTTTTCCAGATTTTATTAATGCATAAATTCGCTAATCTTCACTAATTACCCTTAATCAACTGTAATTAGTGCAAAACTATGCAAATCACTCACCTTAGCCACAAATAAACCTTAGATCTGGAATAAATCTCTGATATGGCGCGAATACTAATGCTAAGCAGCAGCTCTAATCTTGATTTGGTGAAGATCTCCCTTGATTTGACGTTGCTAAGCTTAGTCCTTAATTAGAAAGTGGTTTGGAGGTGATTTAGAGGTTGGAGGCCAATTTTAGGGTTTCTAAGAGGTAAGTGGAGGCTAGAAAATTGAAATGGAATGAAACCCTAACTCTTTTCAGCCTCCCAATAACCCTAATCCCAAAATGGATTATGGGCCCATTCACTAATCACCCTATTTGGCCCAGTTAAGCAGTTTTTCACCTTCCAAACCTTATTTCAGCCATTTCTCTCAAACGGTAAGCCCGTTTTCCACATGTGACCACTCTACGGAAAGGTAAACCATTATCCGAAGCCAATGGAAGTGGTTTCAGGTCAAAACTCCTTTCCAATCAAAAGTTATGGCCAAAACAAGATCAGTTAGGGGCAAAACGGTCATTTAAAAATCGGGAAAAATCATGAACATGGGAAATGACCCTAATGGTCATTTCCCAAAGCCTCATGACCATACGACTTCATATAAGAAAGAAATAAATATTATACGATTCTCCATTGCGTAGAATGCAGGTTGTTACATTCTTCCCTCCTTAAGGAATTTCGCCCCCGAAATTCCCTAACCAAAACACACAAAGGGTCCCGCATGCCTATCAGCCATAAAACAACAATCAAACATGCAAAACAAGTCTATCCTAGCATGCGGAATAACTAAATTGCAAAGTAAATCTTACTAGGCAAAGAGTTCTGGATACGTCTTCCTAATGCTCTCCTCTGTCTCCCACGTACAGTCGTTCTCGTTCTCGCCCCACGGAACCATGACTAGCTTCACTGCCTTCCTTCGAAGTTGCTTCGTATCGTGCTCGACAATACGAATCGGCTTGCGTTTCCCAACTGCTTCGGGTTCCACTTCGAGGTTCTCTAACTGATCAGGTGAAATAGTCATATCTGGGTCGTGCACGAACTTCCTTAGCTGGGAAACATGAAATACGTTGTGAACTCCCGCCATCTTCTCGAGTAAGTCAACTCTATACGCCAAATTCCCAACTTGTTCGAGAACTGGGAATGGGCCAACAAATCTTGGTGCCAACTTGCCTCTCCTGCCAAATCGTATCACGCTCTTCAACGAAGAAATCTTGACAAACACCAAAGTCACCAATGGAGAATTTTAAGTCTCTTTTCCTCTTATCAGCATAACTCTTCTGCCTATCCTGGGCAGCCTTCATCCGTTGTTGAATGATCTTAATCTTATCTGAAGTTTCCCTTACTACATCTGGTCCAAGCACAAACTTCTCACCGGTCTCTATCCAACATGATGGTGAGTTGCACGGTCTTCCGTGCAAAGCTTCATATGGAGCCATACCGATACTGGATTGGTAGCTATTATTATATGCAAACTGTACTAGATGCAAATCGTCATCCCATGATCCACCAAAATCCAATATACAAGCTCTCAAGAGATCTTCCAATATACGATTCACCCTCTCTATCTGACCATCGGTTTGAGGATGATACACGGTACTGAGATATAATTCCGACCCTAGAGCCTCCTGTAAGCTCTTCCAAAACCCACTAGTAAACAACGGGTCTCAGTCACTCACAATGCTTTTAGGTACTCCATGAAATCTCACTACCCACTTCATATACAGTTCTGCTAACTTAGCTGTCGTTCTGGTCGATTTGACTGGTATAAATCTTGCACTCTTGGTCAATCGATCCACAATTACCCAAATGCTATCATGTCCCGATTTAGTCCTTGGTAAACCATCAATGAAATCCATCGAGACTTGCTCCCATTTCCATTCGGGAATTTCTAATGGTTGTAACAAACCACTGGGCTTCTTTTGCTCGGCTTTAACTAGCTGGCAATTCATGCACTTGGATATAAACTTCCCAACGTCTCTTTTCATCCCTTCCTAGTAGTGAGTCTGCTTCATGTCTCGATACATCTTATCACCACCGGGGTGTATAGTCAGTTTTGAGTGATGACATTCCCTAAGCACTTCATCTCTCAAACCATTCACGTTGGGTACAACTAGTCTTCCATTCTTTCGAAGCCATCTTTCTCGATCAAGCCCATACAAATTCATCTCCTCACCGTCAATATTCATCTCTAACTTGGAGATGATTTCCAATAGATTAGGATCGTCCTTCTGACTAGAACCAATCCGCTCAATCAAAGTGGGTCTGATTGTCAAACTAGCTAACATCTCTGGATCCAATTCGCACTCTGGTCTGAAATCATACCCTGCGACATACTCCAGTTTCTTCCATTCAAGAAATATAGCCCCTAAACTGGCATGTATCCTACTCAAGGCATCGGCTACCGCATTGCCTTTCCCAGGTATATATGGGATATCAAAATCATACGAAGCCAAGAACTTTAACCATCTCTGCTGACGGAGATTCAGATCCTTCTGAGAGAAGAGATACTTTAACGATTTATGATCGGTAAACAACTTAAATCTTTCTCCCAAGAGATAATATCTACACATCTTCAATGCAAACACGATCGCTGCCAGTTCCAAATCATGGGTAGGATACCTTTTTTCATGCGGCTTTAGTTGCCGACTAGCATAAGCTACAACCCTACCTCCTTGCATCAATACAGCACCTAGTCTGGTACCACAAGCATCCGTGTATACCGTCATCTCTTCATTCCCTTTAAGAATGACTAACACTGGCGCACACGTCAACTTTTCTTTTAGACTCTTGAATGCATTCTCACACACTCCGTCCCAGACAAAGGCTTAATTCTTCTTAGTCAACTGAGTCAACGGTGCTGCTATTTTGGAGAAGTCCTGGATAAACTTACGATAATATCAAGCTAACCCCAAGAAGCTTCTCACGTTTGTTGCATTCTTGGGCGTAGATCAATCCTGTACTGTAGCCTCCTTCGTATGGGTCCACGGCAATACCATTCTCTGAAACAACATGGCCCAAGAATCTCACTTCCCTCCTCCAGAAGCGACACTTAGAAAATTTCGCTTTCAATTGGTGTTTTCTCAACACCTCCATCACTATCCTCAAATGTCCCATGTATTGTTCCTCTGTCCTTGAGTAAAAAAGGACGTCGTCTACGAATACAAGAACAAACTTATTCAGCTGATCTCTGAACACCCGATTCATAAGATCCACGAAGTATGCTGGTGCATTGGTCAACCCAAATGGCATGACCAACCACTCATAGAATCCAGACGGCGTCCTAAATGCCATTTTCGGAACACTCTCAGCCGCTACTCGAAGCTGATGAAATCCTGTCGTGAGGTCCAATTGGGAGAACACTCTTGCTCCTTCCAGTTGATCAAATAAATCATCTATCCGCGGTAGAGGATACTTATTCTTCCTCGTCACCTTATTCAACTCGCAATAGTCCACACATAAACGAAGGGAACCATCTGCCTTAGTGGCAAACACAACTAGTGCTCCCCACTCGGAGACACTTCTTCTAATAAACCCTTTCTTCAAAAGATCACTTACTTGCACCTCGAGCTCTCGCTGCTCCCTTGGTGCCATACGACGAAGTGGCATCACTATAGGTCTGGCATCTTTCACTAAATCAATACGGAACTCAATCTCTCGGTGTGGTGGAAGTCCGATCACTTCCTCGAAGACGTCCGGATACTGGCCAACCACGGGCACATCTGACAACTCATCATGCGGGATGTCGAGGGAATTTATAAAACTAGCCATTACCCCATCACGAGGTAGACTACCAAACACTACCCTCCGCCCATCATCCGCCCTAACTGTCACCAAAAAGCCCTCATAGTCTACCACCACCCCGTATCTTTGGAGCCAATCGACCCCCAATACAATGCCATACCCAGTAAAGCCCAAAACAAAGCAATCACAAATAAACGTACATCTATGACTCGATAAGACCAAATTTCGGCAAATCATACTAAGGTTAGTCGAACCACCAATCGGGTTCGTCACAACCAATGGTCTATCGACTATCTCGGGTTCCAGTCCCAACCTATCTACTAGGTCACTAGATATGAAGGAACGGGAAGCCCTAGTATTTAACAAAACTTGAAAATGTACATCAAGAATAGAAAGCATACCTTGAATGATGACATTCTTTCCTTTCTCCGTCGTAGTTGGGGCATTCGACGAAGAATGAATAGCACTGATAGCATATGCTTTCATAATCTACTTCTCCTTAAGAGGTTGTGGACATTTATCCTTATGACGCCCCACTTGGCCACAGTTGTAGCACTTCCTATCCGCTGGCTTGGCCCGACATTCTTTGGCATAATGGCCCTTCTTACCACAATTGAAGCACACAACATCTTTCTTGCTCTTTTTCTGGCCATCCTTAGTTTGATTCTGCATCCTTTAGTTATGAGTGTTATTCTTATCTCCACTGCCTGCTTGTGACTTCAGCCCTTCTGCAGATGCAACCTCAGTCTTGGACTTAGGGTAAAGACTCTCTGATCTCAAGGCTTTCCCCACAATCGATTCAAAAGTCTCATCGATGTGGTCGATAAGCCTTTCCCCCAAGTATCCATCCAAACCAGTAATGAACTTCTCATCCTTCTTCTCAGGAGTATCGATAATGATAACCCGTACTTCGATAAAGTGTCGAACTCAGCAATATAGTCCGAGACTGCTCTACCATTCTGCTTAAGCTCCAAGAGCTTCCTAAACAATTCCGACTTCTGAGCAACTGGGATAAACTTGTTGTAATGTCCCGTATCTTTGGTAGTCAAATATTTATTTTATTTTATTTTATAAAATATTTATCTAGAACATTTGTGAATTTAAAATATAAATTTCACTTATAAAACGAAGTTCGAATGTTATAATTTATAAATATATATCCATATTTGTTTATGTATTGAGGTATATGATATTTTAGTAACACTTTATTTAGATTTGTTTTGGAATAGAATTTTATTTTGAGTACTAAACAACATAGCCGATCAATGTGCTTCATCATTTTTCAAATAATATTTAACAAGTATGAACGATCTGTATATATACAACCAGATTTAAACAATCCTTACATAGATGTCCACTGTTCATGCATTTCACTAAGACAATATGATCCATGCTATTTTATTTGATCCATGTTCCATATTTTTTTTAAAACACAAGTCGAAATCTGCCTATACCTCAATGTTGGTCCGATCTAACTCATCATGATCCAATCTACTTATACATTATTTATTTAGATCGAAGCCTTTACAAAAGAGTTTAACACTATATGAATATCAAAAGACTGTACCAACACAGTAGCATGAAAAAGGAAAATGAATGGAAAAAAGGAACTGCAATACAGAGAATGAACAACAAATAAAACCATAACATATACACAAATTTACATCTGACAATATATTTTCATACTTAAGGAAATCTACAACAATATATATAAATATTTCTTTTCACCATTCATAGTAAAATTTATACAGCCAATGTATATTTATATACATGAAAATCTCATGTACAAGACAACTCAGAACAGAAAGAAAAAAAACGAGAAAAAGGAAAAAAAAAGTGAATTTACAACATCAAATCTTCCTTGGTTGGGCGCAACCATCACCACAGTCATCAGCAATCCGTCCTGTAAAGAAAGAAAAGGGGGAGCTATGAGTAGCTAATAGGCAAAAATATATTTAAAGGTTGAAAGATTTCCAATGAGAAATACCACATGGAAACAGTGATAAACAGTACATAGAAACTTTAAAAGAAAACTAAATCTTGAATATATTCTACATCAAATCCATAATGCCGAATAGCCTATACATGTGCATCATCAATTCACAAGTAAGAGAAATAGGAAAATAATATACCATCCAATCTTTTGAATCAAAAAAATAGAGGCAGTGAATCATCAGTAAAATAACTGATATGAAACATTGATTCAACCATTCAAGAAAACAATAGGGTACACAGCTAGGAACAGCTAAGAATTCATATATGAAGCTGAAAGATTTCCAATAAAATACCACATGGAATCAAGTACATTGCACAACTCAAGAAAACAAAACGTTCAACTGTCAATATGTTGTATACATGTGTTTAGATAACCAAGAAATCCTGCACTGTATTTAAAGTGAAATAGGAATAGAGAAAAATATATTCCATCAAATCTTTTGAATCGGAAAAAAAACAGCAAGATCTTTAGCTGTACAAACTCTTTTTTTTTTGCCATATCAAATCTATTAAATTTCTTTTTATTTAAGTACAGAAGGCCATGTTCTTTTCTGAAATCAAAACAGTAGGAACCCAAGAATTTCAGACAAAATTCATCAGTTCAAAACCTAGAAACCGAATTAAACAACTACTTGTACATAGACAAGCTGAATGGACAACTCGAACAGGAAAAATACAGTATGAACAAACAATACATATAGGGTTACAGTAAACTATAGGAACAGCTCATCCATGTGCGTTTCTAAACATAGACAATACATGAGATCCATCACTGTTAAAAACATCACAAGCAAACCATCAAACAGATCGTAGCAGAACCGAGACACCTAAGGTTTAGACACGACTAATTCTAGACTAGGATGTAACAATTCGAAATCACTTTAATCAATTCTAGTATAAATAAGGGGTCTCGTATCATAATTTTTCCCAGAAACAACCATGAACAAAGTAAACCCAATTCGAAACCGAACAAAGAAATCAAAACAGAAATTAAAGTGGGAAAGAATTACTTAGCTTTTGGGAAGGAGGTCTCGGTCTGAGTGGAAGAACGGCGGTGGAGCAACAAAAGGGAGGCCGAGGCAGCGGGCGTCGCGATGGACACAAGTGGGAGCGACGGGATGGTTTCCATTTCCCTTTTCCTCTGGAAGGTTATGGCGGCTACGCTTTTTTATGAATGGAAGGAGACTGATAGTTTAGGGTTTAAGTGGATGAAAGGGTGTGGCTTCAATCAAATTCGGGTGGGCTGGGCTACACTAGGTAAGGCCCAAGGTGTTATAAATTTTTAAAGGGTTATTTAATTTAAAAAAAATCGTATAACTTAGAATGTTAATTTCGAGAGCTCACGTGGTCAGATTTCGACGAAACGAAAAAAGTCGTGACCGTGAAGATGAGTACTACGAGATGGGTGAGGACTGAGCAGGGCAGACAGCAGATGGATTTCTCGGATAAAGTAAACGCCATCTAATTCGACTAAAACAAGCAGATTTATCGACAAAACCAATCAAGGTGAGTTAAACTCACTCAGAACTATCCACTTATATTTTATATATAAGTTGGTTTTATCGTGTGTTATTGTTGTTCATGGTTGATGGTGATTGTTTGCTTATATATGTGTATATATATATAAATGGATTTAATTCCAGAAATAAAACGTTGTTTAAATTCAATGATAAACCAAACCGTTATTTTGACCACTAGTCCAAATTATTGGCCATGTTTATAGAGTAAACCCGATCGAATGGATTGTGTGAATTACCGTGGTAGTGTGAAATAATTTGATTGACATTGAATTATCAGCCTTGATTGTTATGAGGTCATTATCTATTTGAATTGAATTGGTTTGATTGGATGGTAGAATATTGATTTGAAATCCACTATATTGATGGTTTAAACGAATATGCAGCGTTGGTGGAGTAATTGACAGTACAGGGCCTATATCGATCTACCGTCAGGTAAATCGACGAGTTAAAGTTATAAAAATTTGTTTTATAACTAGAATTAGATTTTTAAATTTATTATTTTCAATTAGAATTTGTAAAAAGGGAAATTATTTATTATTTAATTATCGAACTTATAAATTGGTTTTATAAAGGAAAATCTGAGATTTATCAGATTTATAAGCGAGCAAGTAGAAATTAACTTAATGATATAAATTCGAATAGTCGTTTGGGAGATAATTTAAAAGAGATTATTTAAGTTAATTATATCGTTAATTAATTATTTGGAGTTTGTTAATATGATAGTCATTATTGGGTTGACAAAAATCCGAGCAACAAATATATTATTTAAAGAAGAAAAAGGAGACGGAATATTTAAATTTGTTATCAAGGGATTTAGAAATATTATTGAGAATAAGAATTCCCAAGGAAAGAAGTTTATAAAGTGGAAATTATGGTTAAATGAGGCATGTCTGAAATTAGAAAAATGTCGAGTTTTGAATTACAACTGATGTCTACCTAAAGGTAGGAACGTTGTTGATCAAGGTCCGAGAGGTCAATAAATACCCCAACTTGAACGACTTCGGGACTATCTGAGGGTGATATTAGTTCGTAATGAGAAGGTGAAGATAATCTGGTTTCGTACGAGAAAGGACAACGAAATGTAAGAAAAAGGGTCGAGAATTTATAGTTGGACGCCCCAAGCAATAGAGGAGGTAAAATGTTCAAGACTTACTATATAAATTGAATTTACTAAGTAAGGGAAATAAAAAGAGAATATATGAAAATCTGAAATAGTATTTTCAAGATAAAAGGAAATTTGAAACGCTAAGTTTTGCGAATGGTTTATACTAAGATAGTTGGTTATTATAAAATAAAGAAGATTTCATAACGTTATTCACTTGAAAAAAAAGATGAGTCGTTTTTCAGTATGGTTAATGAGGAATAAAATAGTAAATGGTTGTGAAACGATCAGAATATAAAGAATTTTGGTATGATATGAAAGTGGAATAGTTTTGAAAATGTGAAATCTTATATATCAAATGAGTTATATTTGGAATGATGAAACATTTAAAGAGTTTAAATATCGTTAATCATTTTAAAAAAGGCTATGTAGTGTTAATACTGAACTGGTAAACTTATGTTAGTCACACAGTTATTTATTTGATAGTTAAAACACCGACTATCAAAGTTGACCCATACGATCGTTGGTACGGAAAGACCGGGATCGAATTCATATTCGAAAACCATTCGGACCAGCATATACGTGAAAGAAGATCATTGAAGATAGAGCAGTTAAAGACCGTTGATTTTCATGAGCGGAAGAACAACTGATTGGATTTCTCTGGTTTAGCGGCTGGAGATATTTCAACAGTGATTCTGTCGTGATTTGAAATCAACGGAGTGCAAGGACTTCTCGCTACTGATCCGTAGGGTGATTCCTAGGATGCAGTAGGAGGGTGCCTTCGGTTCATCCTGTTCCTGGATGACTTGTATGGACGAGTGTCTAACAGAGTATTTCCAAAGGAGATTACGTACATTGATTTCTTCAAACGTATCATAGTTGATGGCGGAGAAATGGTTTTCTCTAGCCAAATGACTAGAGTATTTTTGTGGACATCAATTAGTGATATCCAGAGATCTGACGATGTGGCATTCAAAGTGAATGGTGGCCATATGCTGTAAAGAAAGTCTGACCTCAAGCCTTATCAACCGGGAGATGACAAAAATCGGGCAGACAGCATGGCTATGTGGGTCACTCCCATTAGGTTGTATGATCACCTATCTAGAGAAATTCCATTTGTTTCTTATTCTATATTCGATGATGTCCCTTTATCAGGAGGCAGTTGCTGATCCCAACCGTTGGTGATATACATTCGATACACTCAAGCGAATTGAGTGGTCGGTCATGTGTGGGCCGGGTTGCAAGACGTTCTTGTTGAACCCAATGTATTCGTCTCTAGAGATACACAATCGGCAGGTGGTCCCATACCTTGTCAGAGTTGGAATCCAATCTCCCATAAGCGCCTGCGGTTTTGATTGTATACTATATACGTGGAGCGTGAGATGCAATCGTTCCACTAGATTGTTATTTACTTGTATTTAGACATTATTATAATATCAGAGAAGATATTGTTTTCAAAACTATTTTGGGTCATTGTAAGGTAAAAATCGTCCGTGTTTATGTGTGGATTTGGTCTTACGATTATCCTTTTCTTCTAAAAAGATTTTGAACTTTAAAATCATGATTGGATGATCTACCCTTAATACTGTGCGAGTTTATCTCACTTTGGTTCACCAGACTGACCCGGTGTTTTGTAAATGCTCGGGTTAGCCCGAGTTTGTAGGATCAGGTTATTGAACACTACGAAAGGCATGCTGGAGAAGTCCAGACATATTTAATGTTATTCCGCTGTGTTGTATATAAGGGCAGATTATTAGAACTGTCCAGTAATGATGATGTACTCTGATATTGTAAGTTTTATTCAAAGCTCTCAATAAAGATTTATTTCTATATTATGTTTTTGTTCCACTGCGATGTGAGACTCTTGTTGTGTTCTTCTTCTTCTTCTTCTTCTATTCTTATATTTCTTTCGTTCTTATCTCACCCTCTAATTTCTTTCATTAACAATCCGGTGTTCTCGGTGTTCGGAGGGTCGGCATGAGATATAGTAAAGGTATTTATGTCGATTTTCGGAGCCGAAAACTGCTGGGTCGTTATATTTGTCGCTAAAGCGATCCTTAAACTGATCCCAAGTAACCTGATCCTCTGGAGTGGCTATCTTAATAGCATTCCACCAATTCATCGCTCGCCCTTGCAGCTAACGAGACACTATCCTTCTCTTCATCGCATCCTCGATACCCATGTCGTCGAAGATACGATCACAGCTATCCAACCAATCCTGAACATCCATGGCCTACTCCGTTCCGTGGAACGGCTTCCCACCAAGGTTAGTGTAATCCTTGCACAGCTTGGCAAAATCGGCCATAGGCCCCTGCACTACTGGACCACCACCATTACCGGCATTGGGAACTGCTCCCTGAACATCCCTAAGAATCTCTCTCATGAAGTCAATGAACATCGTCCTCATGTCAGGAGAATTCCCATTATTGGCCCCTCTACCAGCACCCCTCGTGTCTTGACTCATCGTTCAATTTGTAAAGAGAAAACGATTAGCAATCTCTATAGTGGTGCTAGTGCAGTACGACTTCATCCTTATACTACTAATAGTGTATATATATAGCTTTTGAAAACCAAAGTAATCAAAAATACGCACTCTCATATACGTAATATCTCTCCCTAGTGTCTTTCCCTAGGTTAACTACGCAACCTAGAGCTCTGATACCAAATGTGACGGCCCGCCCCGCACCAACCGACATTTACTCCAAAAGTAGAACTGTACACATGTCTAGTTAGCATGGAACGGTCGTCAGAAGAAAAGAAAGAAGACGAGGAATTAACAAAGAACCTATAGAATGTCTCACAGCGCATGGAACAAAATATAATAACAACATACTTGACATAAAACAGGTGATACAGTGTATAAGCTGAGACAAACTATCATAGCAGCGGAAAATCCAAATACAGCTTATTTTCCACAACATCATTATTACAACTTTTAAAACTGTCTCTAAAGAAAGATAAGGAAGGTACACTACTAATTCCCAAGTAGTGACCACCAAAGACACAGGGAGAATATATATATATATATATATATATATATATATATATATATATATATATATCATACGTGGAAGCCTCCTGCTCGCCTTCGGATCAGCTACTTGTGCATCACCAGCTAACCTGTCTCTAGTCTGCTCATTTAGGAGCACCCAGAGTAATAAGAAGAGACATAAAACTCTGGGTCAGACAAAAGTCTGGTATGAGTGATAAGCAGCTAAACAGAATAATAACAGGTATACTATACCATACCTGAACTTGGACCTGCAACCAAAGAGTTAGCACTACATACTGTACAACACTCTAAGGTGCCACTAACATATGATGTACAAGCATACGGGGGTGGGGGTGTGCATGTCATCGTGATGGCAAACAATCAAGCATAGCAACTATCCTCACATCTCTCACTCAGTGCGTAAAGAATACGATATCCACGACTTCGACCACCCAATACTTTGCTATGATCTCTCAGCCCCATGAAGTCGCAAAGGCTTCACTGCACTGATCTATAGCCACTAATCCTTCGGTATGTCCACTTTGCCCAATGGAGACGTACACACCCCACTACACTGGCTCATAGCCTTTCTAATCCTTTACTATGTCCACTCTGCCCCATGAGTCGCAAGGGCTCCACTGCACTGGCACATAGTCTTACTATGATCACTTTGCCGCATGATGACTCTACTGCACTGATACATAGCCCATCATTCCTTTTCAAGGGTGAATCGAAGTAATGAACGTCGAAAACTCCTTAGCACACGTCCCGTAGCAAAGCTCAACCATGAAGTGAACTCATTGGTTCCCAACTGGATCCTGAGTTCTAACTTCCATTTGGACAACCTTTGCATCTCGGGTTATTGGTCATCACCGGATCGGTTTGGATCTCCTCACAGCCACCGGTTCGGTTCGGCCTTCAGTATCCCCCACTGGATCGATTCGTGCCAAGCTTCTTCGGATCGGATCGGAGAGTGCCATCGGGTTCAGGTCGTGCTCCACGTTCCAGCTCGTGGTGGCTCGGATCGGGGTACTCTGGCGGATCGGATCAGAGAACTCCAGGCGGATCGGTCTGGTCGTGATCTCCTCCAAGTTTCTAGTTAGCTCGTGGCATGCAGGCTCGGTTCGGATGCAAGGGGGTGGATCGGGGACAGGCCACACGAACGGTTCGGTTCAGACCTCCCCATCCGATCTGATCCGGTCCCTGTCCATTTCCTGCATTTTGTCCAGCAAGTTGTTTACGCCATTCGACGGCATTTTCGACCACTCTAGCTATTCTAATCAATCACAAAGCATACCTCAAAGTCATAGCAACAAATAGAAGTGACCTCAAACACCAAAACATCAATATGATAGGTTAAAATGAATCAAACATAGCCAAAACCCCATATTTCCCTTAAGCATGTTCAAGCATAATTAATGATAGGATTAGCAAAACTTAACCAAATTAACCCAAGTTTCTAACAGGGGTCTAAAACATCATTCAAGAATTTATAAATATTTTTCCAGATTATATTAATGCATAAATTCGCTGATCTTCACTAATTACCCTTAATCCACCGTAATTAGTGCAAAACTATGCAAATCACTCACCTTAGCCACAAATAAACCTTAGATCTGAAATAAATCTCTGATATGGCGCGAATACTAATGCTAAACAATAGCTCTAATCTTGATTTGGTGTAGATCTCCCTTGATTTGATGTTGCTAAGCTTAATCCTTAATTAGAAAGTGGTTTGGAGGTGATTTAGAGGTTGGAGGCCATTTTTAGTGTTTCTAAGAGGTAAGTGGAGGCTAGAAAACTGAAATGGAATGAAACCCTAACTCTTTTCAGCCTCCTCATAACCCTAATCCCGAAATGGGTTATGGGCAATCACCCTATTTGGCCCGGTTAAGTAGTTTTTCACCTTCCAAACCTTATTTCAGCCATTTATCCCAAACGGTAAGTCCGTTTTCCATATGTGACCACTCTACGGAAAGGTAAACCATTATCGGAAGCCAATGGAAGTGGTTTCAGGTCAAAACTCACTACAAGAAAACATGATATACATAGCATTATATCATGACATTATATAAAACCGCTATAACAAAATAAATAAATAAATAAAAGAATATAACACACAATTTGTGCTATTTATACTAAGTAATGAAAAGGATAGATGAATTGTGCTATATATAATTGTGTTCCGCTATGTCAATGCTGCCCATTGGGAACGCGGAAGCGAAAGTGAAAAGAAGCGTGGGACAAAATAATGTAAGCCCCGAAAATAAAATTTCTTTCCATCACTTCCCCCTAGACCTGACTTTTCCCTAAATCCCTAAATTTTCAATTCGCTCACTCCAGGAACCCTAGGAAGTTTACCATCTCCGATTCAATCGAACATCCCATAAATCGACCACCTCCGATTCTACCAACCATAAATCTAAGCCATCTCCTCGATTCACTCAGCCTCGTCCAAATAAACAATGGAGCTGTTTTCGCTCATAAATTGGCTTCACTCGCCATTCTCCTATTTCAATAGGGTCACCAATGATCGATCCATAATGGCAGGTATATTAATTTCTCCTCAACGATGTCATTTTCAGATTTTTATGAAATTTTGAACTTCTTCGTTTTTATTTTGAATGTGGCTATTTTTAATTTGCATTTTTTTCTACTCAAATTTTTTTTTGAGCATAATACCGAAATCTGCTTAGATATACTAGAGTTCGCCCTGCATATAAGTCACAAAGCTTAGAATTGTAATGTAATGTTTTCCCATGCTTGATTAATCATGGTTGCTTCTGATTATTGATTTAGATTGCATTAACTTTTGTTTTATTACATTGATCACTGGACTCTAATTTTTGAAAGAAGAATTGATTCCATGATTACCATAAATTTACCAATGTGAAGTAATGGATATATCAGAAGATTGATTAACAAAACAAAAGTTTCTATTGCTACTTATAGTCTCTTTTTTCCTGTTGCTATTTTACAAGAATCTGACAATCTCTAATCATGATTGTGCCTTTCCAATGACTTTGCGTCAATTACTGAATTATGATTTTTTCTTTCACACGTAGTTTATGTGCTTAGTTTGAATTAATTTTTGTGTTTCAATTGAAAATTTGGATTGCCGAATGTGCTCATTTTAAATTGTTTACTATATAGTAAGGTTCGTATGCTTAATTTTTTTTTAACTTTAAAAGAAGATATACTTCCAGATTATTGGCTTTATATTGATTGATTGATTGTTTTATCTTTTATTTTAAAATCAATGCGCTACCTAGTAACTTAGAATCACATGCAACAGGTGCAAATGATTTGTCCTTGAGTAATACACATTTGCATTGCATTGTTTTATTTCTTTTAATGCACTTCTTGGTATTTTATAATTACATGCAATTGTGTAAAATACAAATGTGATTTGTTCTTGAATAACAAACTTATTAGATAACACAAATTTTATTTGTTCGAAGACTTTGTTGTTCTAGTGAATGCTTCTGATTCTCCTAATGTTTGTGAGATTATTGAATGGTTCTCATAATAAGTGCCTCTGAAAGAAAGCAGTGCACAAAATAGGTAGAATAGATTTTAGACTATTTGCGAATAAGTACATGTTTGATTCTATGCGTTTTCATAATATGTTTGCAACCTATTTACTTTTGCCTGTGCATGCTTCTTGTTATATGCACATACATATTTAAATTTCATTCAAACACTTTCCATTTTATACTGTGGCGAAATAAGCACCGATACTAGCTAATATATGCCCATGATAATTAATGTGTGTGCACATACTATAGCTCATGCATATATATGATAATGGTTTAGAGAATTTGCCACTGTTGGAGTGATAATTAATGTAGTACTACTGAATTCGAATTAATGATTCTTTCTTGCAATAAAATTTGTTTTATTAACCTGGTGTAGTTCTTGGATGTGTACCTGTAGCATTAACTCAAAGTTACTACTTTGCTTATTTAATTTTTAGTATAAAATGGAAGTTAACAATGTTGCCTTGTTTTTACGCCAGATCTGCTGTGTGCATTCTTTTCCCAAAGAAGTATGCATATGTATTGGTAATTTTTATAGCAGGTTCAGTAACAAGAGATTCCCTTTTAGTGTTTTACCGCATGCAGTACATTGTTCATGCTTAAGGAAGCATGTAAACATATCATTACATTACCCTATCATGTTGATAACAATTTAGTGGAAATCTCCTTTATTCTGTTTAGACAGCGTGAACTTATTTAAATCAAAATCATCTCGTTTCTAAATTAATCTAACCATAAAACATTCAAATCCAACAAAGTGAAACGTCTCACATAAAAGAAAAGGAATACGTGTGTCCCTATCATAGTAAAGCAATCATCAAATAACATATATAGGAAGTAAATAGTACTTTATCATACTTTACAAGAAACTAAAATACATTTAGGATTATTTTTGAACATAAATCAGTGATAAAGATTTGATATTATATATTACAGATGTAATACTCATGAAAGTAGAAATAAAAAATTAAGATCCAAACATTCTAAGCCTCCTAATTTAGATATTTAATTAAACCATCTTTCTAATTAGAAAGCTTAAAAGCAGAACCATAAAGTAGCTTTTAGCTTAAATCACTTTGCTTAATATTTATTTATTTTTCATTTTAAGGCACTGACAGATGTCCCAAATTTCTTAGCAACAATAGCAGCATCAGATTTCAACTCCCGACTATCTTTGGAGCATTTGCTGCATCCCGCGTGCCACATGTATGACTGGATCAACCTGAAGTTTCTGCAAAACGACTTATGCGCCTCTTCATAGTTTCATTCAGTTGGCACCTAATGCCTATCTGAGTAGAGCCCTATGACTTCTCCGTGCAGAGGCCGTAGAGTCATTTGCCTTTGAATTTGGGCATAATTTTTATAGGTACTATCTCTGCACTCTTCTTTTATCCACAACACTCGTATTTTACCATTTCTATTTCCATAATATTCCCATATTATGTCGTCTTTTTGTGTGGTTGGGTTTATTGAATCTGAGTGAAGTGCTAGCAGCGATGATTTATATGGTTAGGACTTAGGATGTTAGTATATCTATTTGAGGCCTCACAATTCTAAACGTAGTTTCTCTTTTTCTTTTTTAACATCAATTTATACCACATTCCCAAAACAAAATTGTACAATTGGTCCTATTTGAAACATATAGTAAAAATAAACATGTTTCTACCGTGTTAATGCTTATTTGTTAGTTTGGAAAACGAAACATTTAAACATGTAGTTGTGGATTCCTGAAAAATGAAATGTTAAAAATATTCGTGTTTTTTTTCAATATGTTAACAACAAAAACTGTAAATAGCCATGCCAAAACAAAAAAAACTGTAAATATTTTTACTTGTTAGACTAGTTAAAAATCAGTTCTGATCATAGAAAAATGCGATTTTGGAATTTGACAAAAATAAAACATCAAAATCAATCCTCAAGAGAAAAAAATTCTATTGATCAAAAATAAAAATGAGCATGTAATTTGTAACATTTAGAAATATTTTTTCACATATTAAACTTCAAAAAAAGGGGTAGAGACTGAATTCATGTTGAAAAGGCGAAAGACATGCACAATCTGAATCTGTTATGTGTTTATGGAACTCAGTCTGTTACGTGCTTATGGAAGCATGTAAATATATTGTACATGCATATGCATTTGCTAAACGTATTGATCTGTTGATTAATCTGTAGTGCATACAGGTATATATGCTGCTTCATTCATGTAACTATTGAGTAGTGCTACACTAATCTATTACATGCTTCACTTGTCTCATACAATCAATTGAATTCGACACCCTTGTCTCATACAATCACATTGCAGTGGACAAGGGATATGTTTGGGCTCATGCTTCTTTCCAATTTGATGTAGTAATCCTTTTTGCACGTATTTTCTATGAGTGGTAAGATACATCTTTGTCTGAAATGTTATTCATTCTCGAATTTTATTCTTAACTTCCACATGCTTTTCAGCTCAACGTGGCTCCCATTCTTTCTATAATACTTTCATCATTTACTGGGTTTGGGATTGCAATAAGCACATATTCACTCCTTGCAGAATATTTAAGATGGAGGATGAGATGAAATATGCTCTTATATCCACTAAACAATGCTGAAGAGTAACAAGTTCCTAGGATGAATCTTGAAACTGAAAATGGTGACTTCGGTACCTTTCAGCAGGAGACAGCTCGAGCTCAAAACTGCGAATATTATAACTTCATGAAATGGATGACCTTCTACATATATTTTTATTAAGGTAATTATTTGTTTCTGATGAAATCATCATAGTTTTCTTTTACCGCATGTACAATCATTCTCCAAGTCTTACACTAGAACTGGTTCCAAGTCCTAACCACACAACTAAAGTGCAAAACTCTTATAACGTCTATGTCATATTAGTATGTTTTGATAAATTCAGGATGATTATACACAATTCTGTTTCAAGGTCGTTAGAGATAATTCAGATTTTCACAATGCATATTTGTTATGAACCATTGTTGCAAAAATATAGTATTTCATGAATAGTAAGCTCTTCTTTCTGGATCATCATGAACCCAGTTTATTAGTTGGTTGAGTTATTGTGTTTCTGTGGAATAAACGATTTTGATTTTCTTAGTCTCCAGTATTTTGAGTCAACTGTTAAGATACCTTAGCATGATACTTCCATAGCTTTATTGCTTTATATCTATTATGTATTTGTGCCAGCACCATTAACTGTATAGAAAAAATTATACATCATCATTAATATATTGCTTCTGTGACAATGGTCATTGGTCAAAAAAGAGGCATGCAGTAGTATAATTGGCACAATGGATTGGTTTTCTTGACCATTCTGTTGGTTTACTCGTGAAGCGCATCAAACGAGATGGTGCAGAAGGTTGATGGCAGTCAAGAAGCAATATTTCTGAGCAGTTGGCATGGCTCTCAAATTAGTGAGTTTGGATCTCATTTGTGGTATAACATAAATCAAATTAAAGTTTGGATCTCATTTGTGGTACTTTTTTTTAATATATATGGTGTGAAAAATATTCCATATGATCTTTTGCTTTAATACCAGACAAAATGCGGATCTGTTCTTCGCTATGCATGCACACACAAAAACAGCATGTGTTTCAGCAGATGTAACATGTTTGATAAAAATCCATTCAAACTTGTGCTGCAAGGCATAGTTTAAATATCTCTGCTGTGAAACTTCTAATTGCATTTGTTTGAAAATTTCCTGTTTCTGATAGGAATGCTGCAAGCCATACAAGTTAGCTTACAACTTTATACAAAAATAGAAAATAAGCATACAAGCCTCGGAAGTTAGCTTTCGAATTTTGATATGAATTATATATTGACAAATTTTATTCTAGATCTTAGCAAGATAAAGAGCCTGAGAAAGAAACTGTTACTGAAGTTACAGGTGGTTGTAACAACCCGTATTTTTAATAACATGTTATAATGTAAATCAAGGCAGAATTAAATTCTAAAATCTGAATCAAGGGAAACGGGCTTTGCCATTGCGTTCGTCTCGGAAAAATACGCGAAATAGAGTCCGAGTTTTCGAAAAACGGAGTCCGTATGACCAAGTTATGGCCCAATGAAGTTTTCAGAAAATTCTAAGCCCGAAAACAGTTCAAATTCGAATTCAGAATCAAATTTCAGCCAAAACAGACTGGGCGGGAATTTTCCCGCCCAGGCAGGGTCGACATAGGTGTCGACACCAGTGTCGACCCCCCCAATGGGTCGACACCCATGTCGACCCAGGGGTCGACCCCCCCGGTCGGACCAATTCTTCTGGTGCACCATTTTGGCAGGTTGGGTCCTCTTTTGTTGGTTTCTGACGGGAGTTAATGGTTCAGATTCGTTTTAGGGTTAATCCTATGGTCTAAACTACCCCTAATCTCTATAAAAAGACCCCTAGACCTAGCCTAAACCTTCATTAATCATCCCTACAACTAAATGCTAACCAAATGTTCACTAATCATGGCCTCCTCCTTCTTCATGAGAGCATGAGTGTCTCAAATCAATCTATGTCATAAAGGAGCCATCTTTCTTAAGTAAAAGAGCCATCCTTCTTTGTCTTCGGGGTTATTCCTTCTTGTTCTCAAGTCTTGAAGTGGACTTTATCGACTTTGGTTGCGGATTTCTAGTGTGGCTTCGTCTCAATCTTATTTTATATTTATTATAGTCTTCATGGCATTGTAAGCCCTATACTAATCTTAGATTCTAACTATGAAGTTAAATATGACATGTTGCAAGTTGAGTTTGGGCCTAAGTATGATATGTGCTTTGATCCTATCATGTTACGCATGTTTGTAAAGCTATCACCTTTGCCTTAGGCATAGAAAGCTATGAGCTTTGATTGGAAATGTTGCATAAAGCAACCTAGAAACTCTCATAAACCTTGTGTTATCTTGCATATGATGTTATATGCGAATCACTAGCCATCATCCTATGTCATTTATGATCATGTTTCACCTATTTGCTTAAGTTTTATATTATGCATGTTTTGAGGCCTATGATGTAATATGAAAGTTTATGAACATATTTATGCCTCATATGCCACCATGTTTAACTAGTGGTCAACCTTATTACCTTATGCCCTTTTTGTCATGTTTTGCCAAGTTCCCTCTTTTGATCTATGTTATGTTATGCGAAACGTACATGCGAGGGGAATGCGTTGGGTTTGGGTAATATTAATGACATGAAACATGATTTTAAAATATGACATGCACATTGACTTGTGATTATGTTTGTAAACATGAATTTGGACATGACTTCTAGAAAATATGAGTGGCTAACTCGAGGTTGGGTTGAGTTTGTACCATAAATCTAACCGGAACCGACCGGCTTAACTAGTGGCTACAAGCAATAGGACCCAATGTGAGTAGTTGGTCATGTCGCACTTGAAACCCGAGGTTAGACCAAGTTGTGGTATAAAGCTACCCGGACCCGCCCGGCTTAACTAGTAACAACAACAAGGTCTAATGTGAGAGGTTGGGTGCATTAAATTAATTAATGCCACATGGTAGGGTTAAGTCATGGACCACTTGAATACTTAACCAATTAAACACAATGGGTTGATAGGGTTAAGTCATGAACCTTGGGTACACTTAACCAACTCGATGAGGTAGGGTTAACCACATTTAACCCGCTAGAAACCCTAGTTACGTGGTCCTTTTCACCAGTAACCCTCTTGATTGTATCATGATACCCTAGGGACTAGGCTAGGGTAGGGCACGATTACTGGGTTGACATGTAAGCGACCAAAACGACGGCTGAGTAGGTGCGCCGGTGTAGGTTCAGGCGGACCATGGTCGTGCACATGGTCCGGAGTTGAAAAAGCAGACACGGGCACCCGTAGGTTTAAACTGTGCGTGCTTGATTTGTGTCCGTGGTTGACACCCTAGGGCTTGATACACCCTAGGGTGGACCTAGCACAGTTTGACTGTGATTGGGCCGTATGACACCGACACTTGACGAGTTAGGCTTTTAGGGTGCCGATCGACTAGACCGAGTAGTTGGACCTCGATTTAGGTCATCTCATGATGTAGGCCAGCTTTGGGCCAAGGGATCATTTCTTGTTTATACTTGACATGGATTGGAATACTAGTACACACCTGGTGCAACTTAACCTTGTATATGCGATGCCACACTTGATCTATCTTGTTAACTTTTCACTATGCCAGTTATCACCCTATGTTTCATCTCTGCTTTGCATGTCCAGTTAACTTTATTAGTTTTTATACTAATAGTAGATAGGACTTACCAGTCTTTTTGACTGACCCGGTTTTCTTTCGCCTCTTTTCTTCCGTTCCCCCCCCCCCCCCCCCAGGTTTGCAGGGTGGGAACACTGGTACCTAGCTGGATCTTTAGCTGCTTTTCTGGATAGCTCATGTATGGTTTGAGCATGCTATGGCTTTCTTTCTACTTTGGGGATAGTTACTTTATGTTTTTTTTAGTTTTCAGTTTATGTTCTAGACTATGTTTTATGGAAAAATAATGACCAAGTACTTTGATGTAACTTGACTATGGTTTTGAAATGCTAGTTTTATCCGCTGCTTTACTACTCTGTTTTACTTATATGTTCTGTCTTGTGATATCTGCATGCATGTTTACCTCGTTTGACGCCCCTCCAAAGCTAGCGTACTTTCAAGAGTGGCATTGGCGGAGGTGGGTTGTTACATTTGGTATCAGAGCATAAGGTTTACAAGATTTGAGCAAAAGTGTTTTTAAAACTTACCTTTTTGGAAAACTATTTTCAAAACCAATTAAGTATTTTCCAAGAAAAGTCTGGTTATTTTAAAAGGCTATTCCCCAAAAGCCATTAGCACTATCCTTCGTTTCCTCGTTCTAAATCTATCTTTTCCTTTTTTCAGCATGGCCGATCTTAACCTTCCCGAGGGAGTAACCATTCCCGGATGGTTCCGGAGGTACTTGGAAGCTAGGGCCAACGATGCGGGCCCAGCAAATACCCCCACCATAGCTGAGGTTCCTCCTCCTCCTCCCCCTCCTCAGCATCCACAAGCAGATTTCACAAAGGTTTGCAAGGACTTTAAGGCAATGGGTGGCAAGAATTTCATTGGGACAGAGACTTTTGTGGAGGCACGAAATTGGTTGAAAGAAACTGAAGATCTTTTCGCTATCTTTGATGTGGAAGACCATAGAAAGATTTTATTAGCAGCATGGCTATTAAAAGAAGAAGCTGCTTATTGGTGGGAGGTCACCAATGCTACTAGACCTATAGAGACTTGGGCCTACTTTAGGACGAGGTTTGGGCTTAAGTTTCTATCATCAGCTGAGGCGAATCTGCAATTGGAGAAGTTTATATCTTTGAAGCAAGGGGACATGACAGTGAGGGAGTATGTGAATAAGTTTAACCAACTCGCTCGATTCGGTTTGGACATGGTTAATACTCCCCAGAAGAAGGCTTTATGCTTTGCACGAGAGTTGAATGAGCCATTACAAGGTTTAGCCCTGTCTCATATACCCATGGGAGCCACTTTTGAAGGCCTAGTGGACATGGCATTGCTTCAAGGAGACGATAAGAATGGCAAGAAAGAAGTCAAGCCTAATGAGAATCAAACCAAGAAGACGGACTCCAAGTGGGGAGGGAACCAGAGCAATCAGAACAACAAGAACAACAAGGGCAACAAGGCCAAGGCAAGGGACCCAAGAAAATGCAACTACTGTGGGATTGTTGGGCAAATAGCTAAAGACTGTAGGAAGAAGAAGAGGAAGATGGGTGAATGCTTTCATTGTGGAGAGACTGGACATTTTAGCAAGGATTGCCCCAAGAAGCAAGGGCAGAACCAGCGTGCAGGACCTTCTGGAGGGCAAGTGCATGCTTTAAACACTGCTCCAGCTCAGGACCGAGGTAGTATTTCTGTAGAAAGTCTTGTTTATATTTCTGACTTTCCTGTTCTCACTTTATTTGTTTCTGGCGCATCGCATACCTTTATTTCTTCTGACATTGTTGAAAATTTGCACCTAAGTACTAGTCTAGTTGAGGATCCCGTCAGTGATTCAAATCCAATTGGGGGTTCCGCCCATTTATCTATGATTTGTGTGGATTTGAAGATTTCTATCTTGACCGTAGAATTCACGTGTAATGCTTATATTCTCGGGTTTACGGGATACGGGTTGATTTTGGGCATGGATTGGTTGTCCAGTTATGGAGCCATTCTCGATTGTGAGCATAAGGTGGTGAGGCTCATGACTCGCCTCGGTAATACCCTAGAGATTTCTTGCAACCCGCTGGATCCCGTCATGCTATGTTATCTTGAATCTCTTGACTCATCCATCAATGATCTGCAATCTGTAAGGGTGGTTCGAGAATATCCTGATGTCTTTGAAGGGGTTAAGGGGTTACCCCCTAAACGAGAGATAGATTTTTGCATTTATCTTGTTGATAATGCCAAGCCAGTTTCATTGCCCGTTAGGCACATGGCCCCACGAGAAAGAAGAGAGCTCAGTAAGAAAATCAAGGAGCTGCTTGAGAAAATTTTTATTAGGCGAAGCATTTCTGAATGGGGTACTCTGGTGGTATTCGCTACTAAGGCGGATGGTTCGCTTCGTCTATGTGTTGATTATCGAGAGTTGAACAAGCTGACAAAGAAGAATAGGCACCCATTACCGAGGATTGATGACCTCTTTGACCAGCTTGTTGGTGCTTCTGTTTTCTCTCAGCTCGATCTAGCCACCGGATTCCATCAACTTAGAGTGGCTGAGGATAGTATTGATAGGACTGCGTTTAGGACTCCAGATGGATTCTTTGAATGGCTTGTCATGCCATTCGGTTTGACTAATGCACCCGCCTACTTCGTAGACTTGATGAGTAGGGTGTTCAGGGAGTTCCTTAACAAGTTCATGGTTGTCTTCATGGATGATATTCTGATCTTCTCAAAGGATGAGGAAGAACATGCTAGGCATCTCAAGGAAGTGATGGATACGCTTAGAGCGCATCAATTGAAAGCCAAGTTCTCCAAATGTCATTTCTGGAGAAGGGAAGTTCGGTTTCTTGGACATATAGTTTCTAAGCAAGGCATAGCGGCGGATCCCGCGAAAGTGGTTGTGGTTCAAGACTGGAAGACTCCTAGGAATGCAACCGAAGTAAGAAGCTTTCTCGGTCTGGCGGGCTACTATAGGAAGTTCTTCAGGGACTTCGCTAAGATTTCGGCCCCTCTCTTTGCATGGGACTTGGAGTGTGAGCTTGCTTTTCAAAGGCTCAAGAGAGCCCTTACCACAGCTCCAGTTTTGGCATTACCCGATAGTGGTAAGATGTTTACCGTGTACACAGATGCATGTGGCACGGGGTTAGGTGTTGTTCTGATGCAAGAGGGAAGGGTGATATGTTATGGGGGTAGGCAACTTAAAGTTCATGAGAAGAACTATCCCACTCATGATTTGGAGTTGGCGGCGATCGTCTTTGCACTCAAATCCTGGCGCCACAATCTCCTAGGCGAAAGGTTTGAGTTGTATACTGATCACAAGTCACTCAAGTACCTCTTCTTGCAGAAAGACCCGAATCTAAGGCAGCAAAGGTGGATGGAATTCTTGGCATCATATGACTTCGAGATAGCTTATACCCCTGGCAAGGGTAATGTTGTGGTAGATGCACTAAGCAGAAGGAGGTTGACTTTGAGTCCCTTGTTTATTGAGATGAAGAACTTAGAGTTCTTGGCAACCTTTGATTTCACGACGGCTGTTGAGTCGATGACGGGTTCATTAGCATCCCTTGAGCTTAGACCCACACTTCTTGATCAAGTAGGGACTTCACAGAAGGAAGACCCGCGGATAGTTGAGATAATGGGCAAGTTGATCCGTGGTGAGACGTCTAGTCACCTTGCTAGATATGCTATTGATGACAAGGGTTAGCTAAGGCGTGATGGAAGGCTATGCGTTCCACAAGTAGGAGACTTGGTGCATAAAGTTCTCGAAGAAGCACATCACTCGAAGATGACTATACATCCTGGAGGAGATAAGATGTATAGAGATATGAAGCGCATTTTCTTTTGGGCTGGAATGAAGAAAGATGTGGCAGAGTATGTTTCAAAGTGCGTGGTGTGCCAACAAGTGAAAGCCGAGTCAAAGAAACCAGGTGGGCTATTACATCCATTGGAGGTCCCGCAATGGAAGTGGGAGAGTATTTCTATGGATTTTGTGGATGGATTGCCTAAGTCAAGGAGAGGGAACACGAGCATATGGGTCATAGTTGACAGACTTACGAAGAGTGCTCACTTCATTCCTGTAAAGAGCAAGAGGACCGCATCATGTCTAGCATCTATATATCTTCGGGAGATAGTGCGGTTGCATGGAGTTCCTTCTAGCATAGTTAGCGATCGTGACCCAATTTTCACTAGCCAGTTCTGGAATATTTTGCAAGATGCGATGGGTACGCGATTGAATCTGAGTACAGCCTATCACCCCTAGACGGATGGCCAAACCGAAAGTGTGAATAGAGAGCTAGAAGATCTTTTGAGGCTATGTGTTCTTGACTTTGGTGGTACTTGGGAAGACCACCTTCCTCTTGTAGAGTTTGCTTATAATAATAGCTATCAAGCCAGCATAGGGATGACACCATTTGAAGCTTTGTATGGGAGGCCGTGTAGGTCACCATCTTGTTGGTAGGAGACAACGGATAGGCTTATACTTGGGCCCGATATGATACGGGACACATCCGAGAAAGTTGAATTGGTGAGAAGACGGATGAAAGCGGCCCAAGATAGGCAGAAATCCTATGCTGACAAGCGAAGGGCAGATTTGGAATTCGAAGTGGGAGACATGGTTTTCGTGAAGGTTTCTCCTTTGCGTAATGTGGTTCGTTTTGGAGCAGTTGGGAAATTGGCACCAAGGTTTGTAGGACCCTTCCCTATCATAGAGAGAATTGGAAAGATGGCCTATAAGGTGGAATTGCCCGAGAAGCTAGCCAGAGTGCATAATGTCTTTCATGTCTCGCATCTCCGAAAGTGCCTACATGAGTCCGCTGAGGTGGTTGAATCAAGCATGCTTGAAGACGTGGAGGTAGAGAAAGAGGAAACCTTGAGGAGAGCTCCGATTCGTATCTTGGGAACAGAAACCAAGAAGTTAAGGAATCGAGAAGTCAAATTGGTGAAAGTTCAGTGGAGTGAAGCTGATGAAGATGCAACTTGGGAAACCGAGGAGAAGATGCGTGGGCTTTATCCATTCCTTTTTGAGGGTACATTCTCAATCTCCTTTCCTAATCAACATATCTTTCTTTTTGCTATCCATGTTTATCCTGTTTATCTTGTTAACCTTGTCATGAGAACCTTAAGTAGAAACCCTTTGGATGAAACATGTATTTGAAACATGTTATGCTTGATGTTTGCAAGTGGTTGCAAGTGTTTGCAAGTGGATACTCGTGGATGCATGACACACATTAGGCACTAAGATCGGCTCACACACTTTCATATTGCATATGCATGAGTGCTGATACTTATTCATGGATGAAACTTGTTGTGCTATCACGTGGATGTTGCATATAGGTGAATGTTATGTGCACTCATGTAGAAATTATAAATTATGTTAGGAATTTGCATACATATGGACTCATTTCACTAACATACTTTGCATTAAGGAGGTTTACTGAATCAGTAACCGCCTGATTTTTTGCATTATATAAGTACATATACACACACCTTTTGCATATGTTCATACAACATTTAGAATCTTTTAAGGACAATGGTTACTTGTGGATGATGTTTTGAGTAGATGGATGATGGATGGTAGGATACGTTCTTCCTAACTTGGAGATTTCGGGGACGAAATCCTTTAAGGAGGGGAGAATGTAACAACCCGTATTTTTAATAACATGTTATAATGTAAATCAAGGCAGAATTAAATTCTAAAATCTGAATCAAGGGAAATGGGTTGTGCCATTGCGTTCGTCTCGGAAAAAATACGCGAAATAGAGTTCGAGTTTTCGAAAAACGGAGTCCGTATGACCAAGTTATGGCCCAATGAAGTTTTCAGAAAATTGTAAGCCCGAAAACAGTTCAAATTCGAATTCAGAATCAAATTTCAGCCAAAACAGACTGGGCGGGAATTTTCCCGCCCAAGCAGGGTCGACATAGGTGTCGACACCAGTGTCGACCCCCCCCATGGGTCGACACCCATGTCGACCCAGGGGTCGACCCCCTTGGTCGGACCAATTCTTCTGGTGCACCATTTTGGCAGGTTGGGTCCTCTTTTGTTGGTTTCTGACGAGAGTTAATGGTTCAGATTTGTTTTAGGGTTAATCCTATGGTCTAAACTACCCCTAATCTCTATAAAAAGACCCCTAGACCTAGCCTAAACCTTCATTAATCATCCCTACAACTAAATGCTGCCCAAATGTTCACTAATCATGGCCTCCACCTTCTTCATGAGAGCATGAGTGTCTCAAATCAATCTATGTCATAAAGGAGCCATCTTTCTTAAGTAAAAGAGCCATCCTTCTTTGTCTTTGGGGTTATTCCTTCTTGTTCTCAAGTCTTGAAGTGCAGTTTATCGTCTTTGGTTGCGGATTTGCTAGTGTGGCTTCGTCTCAATCTTATTTTATATTTATTCTAGTTTTCATAGCATTGTAAGCCCTATACTACTCTTAGATTCTAACTATGAAGTTAAATATGACATGTTGCAAGTTGAGTTTGGGCCTAAGTATGATATGTGCTTTGATCCTATCATGTTATGCATGTTTGTAAAGCTATCACCTTTGCCTTAGGCATAGAAAGCTATGAGCTTTGATTGGAAATGTTGCATAAAGCAACCTAGAAACTCTCATAAACCTTGTGTTATCTTGCATATGATGTTATATGCGAATCACTAGCCATCATCCTATGTCATTTATGATCATGTTTCACCTATTTGCTTAAGTTTGATATTATGCATGTTTTGAGGCCTATGATGTAATATGCAAGTTTATGAACATATTTATGCCTCATATGCCACCATGTTTAACTAGTGGTCAACCTTATTACCTTATGCCCTTTTTGTCTTGTTTTGCCAAGTTCCCTCTTTTGATCTATGTTATGTTATGCGAAACGTACATGCGAGGGGAATGCGTTGGGTTTGGGTAATATTAATGACATGAAACATGATTTTAAAATATGACATGCACATTGACTTGTGATTATGTTTGTAAACATGAATTTGGACATGACTTCTAGAAAATATGAGTGGCCAACTCGAGGTTGGGTTGAGTTTGTAGCATAAATCTACCCGGAACCGACCGGCTTAACTAATGGCTACAAGCAATAGGACCCAATGTGAGTAGTTGGTCATGTCGCACTTGAAACCCGAGGTTAGACCAAGTTGTGGTGTAAAGCTACCCGGACCCGCCCGGCTTAACTAGTAACCATAACAAGGTCTAATGTGAGAGGTTAGGTGCATTAAATTAATTAATGCCACATGGTAGGGTTAAGTCGTGGACCACTTGAATACTTAACCAATTAAACACGATGGGTTGATAGGGTTAAGTCATGAACCTTGGGTACACTTAACCAACTTGATGAGGTAGGGTTAACCACATTTAACCCGCTAGAAACCCTAGTTATGTGGTCCTTTTCACTAGTAACACTCTTGATTGTATCATGATACCCTAGGGACTAAGCTAGGGTGGGGCACGATTACTGGGTTGACATGTAAGCGACCAAAACGACGGCTGAGTAGGTGCGCCGGTGTAGGTTCAGGCGGACCATGGTCGTGCACATGGTCCGGAATTGAAAAAGCAGACACGAGCACCCGTAGGTTTAAACTGTGCGTGCTTGATTTGTGTCCGTGGTTGGCACCCTAGGGCTTGATACACCCTAGGATGGACCTAGCACAGTTTGACTACACTTCGTGATTGGGCCGTATGACACCGACACTTGACGAGTTAGGCTTTTAGGGAGCCGATCGACTAGACCGAGTAGTTGGACCTCGATTTAGGTCATCTCATGATGTGGGCCAGCTTTGGGCCAAGGGATCATTTCTTGTTTATACTTGACATGGATTGGAATACTAGTACACACCTGGTGCAACTTAACCTTGTATATGCGATGCCACACTTGATCTATCTTGTTAACTTTTCACCATGCCAGTTATCACCCTATGTTTCATCTCTGCTTTGCATGTCCAGTTAACTTTATTAGTTTTTATACTAATAGTAGATAGGACTTACCAGTCTTTTTGACTGACCCGGTTTTCTTTCGCCTCTTTTCTTCCGTTTCCCTCCCCCCCAGGTTTGCAGGGTGGGAACACTGGTACATAGCTGGATCTTTAGCTGCTTTTCTGGATAGCTCATGTATGGTTTGAGCATTCTATGGCTTTATTTATACTTTGGGGATAGTTACTTTATGTTTTTTTTAGTTTTCAGTTTATGTTATAGACTTTGTTTTATGGAGAAATAATGACCAAGTACTTTGATGTAACTTGACTATGGTTTTGAAATGCTAGTTTTATCCGCTGCTTTACTACTCTGTTTTACTTATATGTTCTGTCTTGTGATATCTGCATGCATGTTTACCTCGTTTGACGCCCCTCCAAAGCTAGTGTACTTGCAAGAGTGGTATTGGCGGAGGTGGGGTGTTACAGTGGTACTGCTTCCACCAAAAAATTCGCTCCTAGTGATTTTTCTGAAATCTGCCGTACACTTAAAAAGGTAGTTCAACCTTTTTTTCTTAGTAACACTTAGTCTTAAGCCAGTAATTTGTGCTCCAAAAAAAGGGGAACACAATAGACTTTTTACTGATAAAAACTCCAGTCAATGCAATTATATCTGCATATATTCTTTTTTATATGTTAGCGCGTTCCTGAAAAACATATTTAACTAATTAGTTTTTCAGCATTTGGCTGCAGCTTGTTACAGATGTTAATCTTGCTGTATCTGTTGAGGCTATTCAAGCAATCCGCAATCTTGCTCGAGGTTTAAGAAATCATTTTGCTGGAAGTTCACGTTTCTTGTTGCCTGTGCTACTTGTAAGAATACTGGATGTTTTAATTAGAACATATTTGGACCTTTTCTAAAATATATGCTAATTCTGCATCAAGAATTGAATACCCAGTGCATCAATAATTTAATATCAAAGAAAATTGTAAACATGAAAAATCATTCTTCACATTACCATGCTAGTCAGTCTGTGTGTTAAGATTAACTGTTGTATATGTTTTTTTGCATCATCCAGTGTAGTTGCATACAGATCCCAACTCATCACAAGAAGAAGGCAGCGGCGGCTAGGTGAATGAGCAGCTTCAGGTTTCACCAATACCATGTCGTTGGAAGAACTCTGCCTACATCAAAGGATGAAAACCATAAGATCTTCCGGATGAAGCTTTGGGCTACGAATGAAGTCTATGCCAAATCTAAGTTTTGGTATCGTACTTCTTAAGGAAACTAAAGTAAGTTAAGAAAAGAAATGGACAAGTGCTTGCTATTAATAAGTTATATGTTTTCAATAATGTCCTTGACTGGTAAAATTTTAAGGTGCATATGACTGGTATCATGCTGATCAGTGCTTATATATGATTATGACTGACGTGAAAATCATGTTTGATTTCCTGAATCGGTGGTTGATCATCGATGTTAATTGCCATTATGGACAGTAACATTCAGAACATTGACCACTTGCTTGATTTAAATAGCGTCTCATAGATTTATTTATTTTTAACGATTTTGTTATTATTTAACAATCTCCTTTAATCATATGGAAATAGTTAGCTGTATATATGTTATGCATGTTTCGTCCTTGCAAACATAGAGTCAGCACATAATATAAGATAAAATATGCTCAAAGAAAAATAACACAGGATGTCGTATATAAAATAGGATGGAAGAGCGTAAACAACTCTTCCACCGGCCCTATCCCCGGTTCTATCTACAAATACTCCTCCTCATAACATGTAGGCAATAGCCTACTTAGAAGGACCAAAAATAACAGCAACAACAATCATAACATCCATCAAGTAGAACCTATCTTTCACACTTCGAATCTTTGAATATACGATAATTCGTATTACTGATGCCAGGGACTAATCCAAAAACCCAGCTCACATCTTACTTTCATGCCTTCAGAGTTCAATACTCAGCATATGCTCGATTGATCCAAAGTCAGATAGTAGACCCAATCCAGCGGTCCAGAGTATATGAACCCTTACCACTGGTCCATGGGTGTCCCCAATATCTCATACTGCTGCTTTGAGTACAACAAGACCTCTTTGACTTATCGACGTTTCCTTAGCACTCATATAACATCCGAGTCTTCTCAACTACATCCTAGATAGTGGTCCCTACTCACTCAATCCTATTCGTTATTTCTATCCTCGTTCATCATGAGCTACCATGTTCAATTCCTACTCCAATATGAGTCGTCAATCGAAGAAACACAACTTCATAATGATGTAACTTCACCATCCTACTTGATGTAAATGAGACAATACCTCTAGCATAATCCAACATAACCCAATATCCTTTCTTATGAGTCACATGTGCATATGAGTTGCCTATGAGTCTGTATCAAGTCATGGTTATGACTCGTAGTCGACTCTTTTACTTAGCCAAATTTTCTCCTATCTTCATTCCATCATCTGGCGTAGCTTTCTCCAGTGCCATTGATCCCAATCTATCACTAGTAGCATCGCAATCTTCTCTTCCAAGTATCATAGTTTAAGTTATAGAAAATGATTTGTTATTTCCTTCCATGCTTTCCCTATGCTTGACTTCATGCTATAGAACTACCCCATGAACTAATTCCTTACCATCCATAAAGAGATCCTGCTTATAGTTCCCTCTTATATTACTTGGTGGCGAGTGATAGGGATGACATAACACTGACTCATATACTTAGCTCCAAATCATCTGCAATTTTCTAATCTCATTTCCACCTTACTTTAAAGCCTATCCTCCAGGTTTTGTGCAATTTCAACAAACTTAACTTTCGATATCCTCAGTTCTATAATTTAATGACTCATGGAAACACAGTACTAGCAAATAGTTGAAGCATATCATCCAATTCAATCATAACAACAATTCAACCAATTCAAATCATATAATTTCACATAACTAGAACATCCAAATCATTCAATTCAAAAGTAGTCACTTTCTGAGCATAAATCTACCTAGAAACATGGATTTACATACACGTAAGAATGGGGTCTAGCCAATTCATTGATCATATGCATAATTAGGTAAAATTAGAATTTAATTTTGAAATTCCATTTAGATCTAACCAATTTTTAGTGTCTAATCTAACACTTTAATCATATTGTTACCTATTTCTAGCATATAATCCAACGTAAACAAGTGAGAGATCATAATCACTCGTATAATCACCAAAATTATGTGGATCTAGTGTAGATCCATTTCGGATGGTAATAAGTCATATGCGAGAGCAACCAAAATGATGTGCACAAGCTTATAATTGAAAATCCAGCCTCTAATTTGCAATTAAAGACGATTTTGGATGAATTTTGGTTAAGTTAGTAGATATCTTGGGCAAAACTAGGGTGTGATTGATTAGAAATGAGTAGGAAATTTTAAAGTCACCATCTTAGCTCTTGTTTATATGCTACAACAATTAGACTAATGTGCCTCTTAACTAAGCCCCACTAATCACACATTAATGCCGATTAATAATATTTAAATTTCAAAACTACTATATCTTCTTAGCCACTTATCTAATTTTCTTATATAATCATTCTTTGGAATGGAGAATCGCCATCTTAAAATAATTTAAAATTTTAAAGCAACTAATTCAGCTTCTGTCAAAAGTTATAGACAAAATCATATTTTCAAGAATAAAATGGTCACGTAGAAATTCAAAAAAAAGGAAAACAGATTGTAGAACCCCTTAAAATTCAATCTTATAGTCATAGGACATCAAATGAATTAAATAAAATTATTTTATGACCCTTTAATATGTAAAATATCAATTGCTATACTCCCCTCCTTTTGGAAAAGTTTCTTCCGAAATCCCTGAACAAATATAAGCAACTAAGGTTATCTCATATGCTTGCGAGCCACCGGCAGTAATCAAACACTTCAACCAAGCAGCTACGCAGAAAATAACAAAATAAAATATATACTATCATGTGCAATATTAAAAGAATAAGATACCATGGTGAAAGTAAATTGATAAATGTGCCCTACCACTAAGAGTTTTGAGTATTCTATCCTTGTACTCTGTTTTATCTTTCAACTGCAGTCATTATCACTCTCTCCATTGCACCTTAATTAGCTTAACTATCTTTCTTATAAGTTGTTCTTGTTATACTCAAAAATTCGATTTGGCTTACGAGCCTTAAAAAACATCTGGCTTTACCTTAACATCTTCTATCTAATTTGATGCAACCACCATGCCTGAGTCTAGCATAAATTTCCATAGATAGGAGAAACATAAACACATTGTGCATGATGCCACCCTTGGAGGAAAGTCAAATATATACTTCAATCAAAACTCATTCATTCCTCTAAATCGAATTTCAATTTTCATGTCTGCTGCCTCTGCTTACCCTATCCCTCCCAATCCTATCACCACGTCTCCTCCCTCAAGCCAAACCACCAACCATACCCCCACCACTAAATCTGCCGCCTTTACCGCTTGATCCTCCCCCTCTTCTCCCTCCTTCGATGCCCTACCTTCATCATTATCTCCTTCTCCCCCTATTAACCAGGGTAGTCAACCGCCATGGACTTCGATGTTTAAGTGTAAACCTATGAACGCCGGGAAGTACGCACCAGTTGACTTAACCCCTACGATCGTTGATGGAGTTCTGGCTATTGTTGATGGAGTTCCAGAAGAAGGTACTGACGTATGGAATGAATTTATTGTTGAATTTTTTTTTTGATAGGCCACTCTCCTACACTGCTGTAATTGCAAAACTTAAAGAACTATGGAAGCTTAAAGGTTCGATGAAAGTAAAATTAGATGGAGTCTTGTTTCTTTTTTGCTTTTACTTGTTGTGATGACAAGAACATAATTCTCCAGACAGACCCAATTATTATAACAAGAAACTTTTTTTTTATAAAACCGTATGATCCATCCATCAGTAATGTTTGTGGAAATGTCAGATCCGTTCCAATATGGGTAAAATCCTATAACATACCTATCTTTGCACAGTCTAATTTCGATATTAACTGGCTTAGTAGCATGCTAGGGAAGTTGCTTTGCATGGACGAAATAACTGAGAGTAGAGATCGAATTCATTACGCTAAGTATTTAATTGAAGTCAAACCAGATAAGGAGTTAGTATATGATTTTTTAGCTAAAACTATTGAAGGTGGTGTGCAAAGAGTTTACGTCGAATACTTGTGGAAACCTGATATATGTGTCAAGTGTAAATCTTTTGGTCATGTGACTAGTGAATGTGACATCGTTAAAGTAGCAACAAGTGAAAGGAGGCATCCTATAGAGAAGGAAGTGGTAACAGGAAGAAATGAAGCAACTTCTAAGGGAATTCAATTAAGGGAACATGTGTTAAGAAGAACAAATGCTGAATTCGGGAATGTCACTCAGAGATGGCAAGTTGCCAATAACAAGAAAGGCAGGAATGCACCTTTTAGAGGTGAATAAAGTGTGATCAATAAGTCTATCGAGGTAAATAATGAAAGTAATGGAGTTATGAAGAAGACTGAAAAGAGCGCAATGCAAGGAATTCACAAAATTGATAGCTTTCAAGTTTTGGAAGAAGGTGAAATTGAGCAAGAAGAAGAAATGAACAATAATGAAGGAAATGACTTTGAGGAGTATGAAAACATGGACATGGAAGATATAAGTGAATTTTTGATGCCAACTGTTGAGGAACTACTGGTGCAAGGAGAGATTAACAGGAGTAGAATGTTTCTTTTAGAAAGAGAAAAGAATTCAGAAGAGAATACAATGTTAGATGAGGCAATTAAAGAAGTAAGGCTTTATGAGATAGTAAAACAAACATTAATGCTTGATTGCAATAATGAAGTTGGCAAGGTACAAGGAACTAATTAATGTAACAATAATGGGACTCTGCTGCATTCTAAAGTAGTAGTGGAAATTGAAACAGAAGCAAATAAATGTGAAGCTGTATTAAATGAGCAACAAGAATCTGGATCACATGTAAAAAAGCAACAGATAAATGCATTAAAAGAGCAGGTTCACATGAAAAACCCCGCGTCTTCCACTCATTTAATTGATCCAAATATACAACTGCATGATCTTCTTCTTCAAAAAGGAATATCTCCAATGCCAAATCTAAACCCTTTCTCACATTTGCAACCACCTGCTTCATACAGAAAATCACCTGCTGATTCCCTTACCCCAAATCCAAATTCTGCAATTAAAACCAAGAAGTATTCCACTCCAGCCTTTGTACCACATGGGTACATGCTAAGGAGTAAGAAAGATGAAGACTCCATCCCCCCTACAGTTTAATCCATATGGAAAACTGTTGGGGTGTGGAACATCAGAGGATGCCACAATGATATTAGGCTAAACCAATGTAAAAACTACATTGCCAACTTCAAACCTAGTATTCAAACTCTTCTTGAAACTAAACTCAATCTTGAGCTTACCTTGAGAGCCTCCAAATACGTAAACCCTAGCTGGTAGAATATACAAAACCTCAATAAAGCACCATATGGGAGAATTCTTATTCTCTTTAACCCCTCCGTCTATAAACTGTATCCTATCCATTTTACTTCTCAAATGATACACTGTCTAGCTATATCTATCCATGACCAGACTCCATTCCACATTACCTTTGTATGTGCTGCAAACTCCACCTCTGCCAGACAAATACTTCATGATTAAGTACCTACCCTCTCTACCTCTACCATTCCCTGGATTATTTTGGGGGACTTCAATTGTTTCTTTGATGTTACACAAAGATGTGGTGACAACCCTTTGTCCCTTAGTGAAACACAACCTCTTAGGAAACCAATTCATGATGCTAACCTTGTCAACATCAAACACTCTGGTATGCCGTACTTCTGGAACAATTGCAACAGGACTGGACCAAGGACCTTTTCTCTTATTGACCATGATCTATGTAATCCTACCTCCTTCTCTGTTTGGCTTGCACTTAACTATAATCTACCCCTCCCCTGCTTTCTGACCACTCTCCAATTATCCTCCAATCAGTGAGATGGACATGAAAATTTCCTCTAGTTTTTTTTGTTTAATATTTGGGTTAATCAGTCTGATTTCTTAAAGGTTGCTAAAGCTGTTTGGCTGAAATCTTACAATGGTAACCCTATGTTCATTTTGCAGTCTAAACTGAAAGAAACCAAAAAAGCCTTGAAGAATTGGTCCAAAGAAAAGTTTGGGAGTGGCAACAAGCAAAGTGCTTACTGGAGGTGTAAACTTGAAGAAATACAAACATCTATAATGCAGAATCCTGACAATCTTGAACAATCTAGTATGGAAAGATACATATCTAAGTAGTATCGTGAAGCCATGCTGAATGAAGACGCGATGGTGAAGCAAAAAAGCAAGACTCAAATGGAAACTTAAGGGGGCCAACAATAGTGCTTTCTTCCATGCTTCGCTAAAGGATAAACATTGCATAGAGAATCTTGTTTCAATCATTGATAAATTTGGTAATGCTGCAAATAGTCCCGCTCAGGTACAAAATGCTTTTCTTAATCACTTTACTGATTTGTTTGACAACTCGAATAATTTTTATCCTAATATTGATATGATTGATCCTTATTATTGCCAAAAATATCTACTCATGATATCAAACTCTATGCTATGAAGTTACTCGTGAAGAGATTAGATCCGTTATGTTTTCTTTGAATAGTAAATCATCTAGTGGTACTGATGGATTCAATTCTTTCTTCTATCAAACTTGCTAGCAATTTATACATAATGATGTGTGCAAGGCAATTCTTTACTACTTCAAAAGAGAAAAAATGTTCCGCTATTTCAACAACACTAACATTTCTTTGATCCCCAAGAAGAGTAATGCTACTTTAGTGAATGATTTTAGACTGATCTCACGCTACAATTCCATTTACAAATGCATCTCTAAAATCATTGCTTCTAGGTTGAAAAATGTCCTCCCCAATATCGTTTCTCCTAACCAATCTGCCTTCTTGCATAGTAGAAGTATCCTTGATAACGTCCTTCTTTCGCATGAACTTCTCAATGGCTACACAAACAAATTTACAACCCCTCGTGCAATGTTTAATTTTAATTATGAAAGAATTTGATACCCTCTAGTAGGATTCCATTGTTAGAATCATGGGGTACATGAATTTTCATCAACACTTTATCACATGGATTTACTCCTATATCTCGACTGCACACTTCTCTATAATTGTCAATGGTTCTCCTATTGTTTTTTTGCAAGTAGACAAGGTATACAACAAGGTGATCCATAGTATGCCTATATATTTATTATGGTCATGGAAATGTTGACTCAAATTTTAAATAGCAAAATTGACAGTGGACAGTTCAAGCTTTACCCTAAGTGTGCTAACCCCAGAATCTCACCTTTAATGTTCGTGGATGATCTGGTGATCTTCTGCACTCCTAAACCTGGGACCATTGCTTCTATTTTTGACACACTGGAATGCTTTTATGAAATGATAGGGCTGAGAACTAACTTAGCTAAATATGATATGAAATGTGCAGTCCTTTGTGATGCTGAGGTGAATCAACTGTGTTTGAGTACTGGATCGGTGAACAACACTGACAATATATCCTACCTTGGTATCCCTCTCACCACTGCCAAAATCTCTCTTCATCAGTGCCTGCCTCTGTAAGTAGAATTACTGTTCGAATTAACTGTTGGACTACTAGATTTTTAAGTCAAACAGGTAGGGTTACCTTAATCAATTCTGTTGTGTTATCGATGCAAGTATATTGGACTACAATGTACATACTTCCTTCCAAGTTGATTAAAATGGTTAGGTCTGCATTCATGAAATTTCCTTGGAAAGGTAGATGCGAAGGTAGATACTTAGCTCCCATTGCCTTCAAAAGAGATGAAAATCCTATGAGCAAAGGTGGGCTATGCATTGTTAACATGTCTATGTGGAACAAAGCTGCTTTTATTAAACATATGGATAATTTTTTGAATGAAAGAGAAAGTGTTTGGGTTGATTGGTCAAAAGTAATATCATCAAACACAAGCACTTTTTGACCATGCAACAGCCTCAAAAAATTAGCTGGACATGCATTGTATTTTCAAGCTACGTGATGTCATCCTACCTCAACTCCAGTACAAGATCCTCCCGAATTCTGATATTAAACTGTGGTGTGATCCATGGTTGGATAAGGGACTATTACTGTGTACTGTTCTCTCGCAACTTGAAATTCCCATGTCTAGTTTGAGTAATGCCACCAAGGTAAGTGATTTCATTCACCATAATATGATATGTCTTCTTGTTTCCACTGTCACAAGAATTAATCAGTTCTGGAGGAAAGCAAGGCTGCTGAAATTGGGGACCAATGAAGATGAAATTACACAGTGGGGGAGCGACAATAAGTACTTCACAATAAAGTATATGTGTAATAACCTCTCTGGAATAGACTTTATGAATATATGCAAATGGTGTAAAAAATGGCATACTGATAACTCTGCGAAAGAAGATATGATGCTTTGGAAGGTTGTTAACAAAGCTCTCCTCACAGAGATAAAATGTATAGAAGAGGTATGCCAACTAACATGCTTTGTGTGTTGTGTGGTACACAAGAAGAATCTGTTAGCCATATGTTCTTTGAATATGGCAATATTTACTCATTATGGAGTGACATCATGAAGACTTTTGGCAGAAATGATGCTAGCAGTGATAGTGGAACTAAATGGAGAAGTCTAACAAATCAAACAAGTAGGAAAATGATAAGAGGGAGATTGCTGAATTTTGCACTCAAAAAATTTACTACTACTGTCTAGAGAGAAAGGAATTCTAGAATTTTTGAACCTCTTAAGGCAAAGACCGGTGAGCAATTCAAGATGAGTGTGAAAATGGAGATAAGAAACAGTTTGAAATGCTAAACTTCACTTTCGATCCTGGAATTTTGTCTTTGCTTTGCTAAAATTCTTGTACATATGTGGTTTTCTTGTTTTCTCTTAGCCATTGGTGTACCATGTTTCTACATTCTCATGTTTGTATTGTAACCCCGTTTTCTCTGGTGCATTAATAAAAGTGGTCGAGGTCCACTCAACCCCGTCGGCCTTGCCAAAAAAATATATATACTTCAATATTCCTATAACGAACCGGAATTTGATCATCTTAATTAAAGATATTTAAATTATTTTAAATATTCAAATACTAATTATTTTATAATTAGTAATCAAGTTTAAATTGACAATGACGATAGTGAACTCGATTTGGGAAATTATTCTAAGAAATATTTTCTTAGGGAAAAGCTGGTAAAATGGTCAAAATCGTTTTATCAATAAAATTGATTTTTATCCATAAGGATAGTGAATGGTTCTAGATATAAACATTTATTTTCATAATAGAACTGAATATAAAATAGAATGTTATATTTTATTTTCGAAAATTAAATTTATTAGTGACATCATCAATAAGGATATTACATTTAATATATGATTTTAATACTTGAATAATTAGGTTTTAATTATTTAATGAAAGAAACTTATTTTCAATTATTTTTACTTAAATGAATATTTCAACTAAAAACTGAAACTATGACTAAGAAGCTGCTTTCGAAAAATCGACAGTTTGAGGAGTAAAAGTTGAGCAATATTATAAACTATATGTGATACACACACACACAAATATATATATATACGTAAACACATATAAACCATTCTCTAATGATAAATAAAATAATTAATTAAATTAAGCAAGATTAAAAAGTCAAGTATAAAAGAAAAAGAGTTTACTTTTCACAAGGAACAAAACATTAACTCATGTTACACAATATTAACTTACCCTTACACCACATCACATCCACATTTATGGATGACAATAAAGGAGGGTGGTAGTTTATGCAATTAAGGGGGTGGGTAAAGGGATTTGCATTATTTCACATTTGGACATTTTCCCTATATATACCACACCATTTCTTCTCATCTCTTTACATCTAAATTCTGTATTTCTTACTCTTCTTGAACTCAGTAATGGTTTAGCTCATCTCGTAATAAATTTTGGAAGTCATATAAAATGAAATCAAAATCCTCTCAATGTAATGGGCCGAATTCCGTACTATCTGAGTTGACTAAATACACCACTCATCCAACCCAAATTGCACAGGAATACGAATCATTATGAAATAAATAAGAAAAAGATAAAAGAAGAACAGAAATATCAACACAGAATCTCACATCGGAGCAGAATATAATATATATATATATATAACAGCTTTTGGAATACAAAATTTTAACTGTATATACATATCATCATCAAAGTATAACATATGTTCATTACATACACAACACAGCGGAATAAACAATATATATATATATATATCTAATATTGAAGCCTCCTGCTCCAAGCTTCTCCAAGGATATCCGAAAATACCTGAACTACTTGACTTCCCGTACAAAATTGGGCACCCAAGAGTTTAAGATAAAATAAAACAAAATAAACTCCGGGTCAGTCATGGGACTGGTGTGAGTAAACTCCAACCACTTGGTTTAACTTTTAAAAGTCCTTTTAAAAGAAAGGATAATCGCAAGACTGATCCACACATAAACACAGATGGTTTTTACCTTACGATAACCCATAACATTCTTTAAAATCAATACTTCTCTGATATTATAATAGTGTCTAAAACAAGTAAATAACAATGTAGCAGAACGCTTGCATCTCACGCTCTAGATACATAGTATACAATCAAAACCGTGAGCGCTTATTGGAGAATGGATTCCAACTGGCAAGGTATGGGACCACCTTCCGACAATGAGTCTCTAGAGAGGAATACACCGGGTTCAACAAGAACATCTTCCAACCCAGCATAAACAAGATCGACCACTCGCTTTGCTTGAGAGTACCGAATGTATTGTCACCAACGGCTGGGATCGACAACTGTTTCCCGAAAGGGACATCATCGAAAGATTTGATAAGCAAATGGAATTTCTCTAGATCAGGTGACAATACGCCCTACTTGGGTGTGACCCACTTAGACATGCGACCTACCCGATTTTTTACCATTTCTCGGTTGCGAGACTTGAGGTTACAATTACTTACCTTTCATTGATAGCACAGTCACTTTGAATGTCGCATTGTCAGATCCATTAATCACTAATTGATTTGCACAAAGATATTCTGGATATTATGTTAAGGGAATAAATTCTCCGCCACCAGATGTATATTTGTACAGGCCAACATATGCGATCATTGAAAATACTCTGTCAGACATTTGTCCATAACTATTCGTTCTGGGACTGAACGAATCCGAAGGCACAATTTACATTAACCATCTTAGGAAATTTTTACCTAGGATTAACAGAAAAATCCCTTGCTCTTTACTCCGTCTTCTATTGTCTTCATATAATTTGGTTCGCAACGCTACTACCAATACGGAGTGGGTCTCGGATAATAATCCAACCGGTCTCTCCATATAGACAACGATATTGACCAATACTTCGATAGTCGGTTATTTAACTATTGTAGAAAAACAAACATTCATCAAAGAATCAAACAATCACTGGACCCCTTAATTAATATTTCATTAATTAAATCGCTTATTCATTTTCTTATCAATATTGGTTAATCCAATATTTTCAACAATCATCTTGACCTCTTACGCTATTGGAAAAACATTTTCGTATATCACCTTTTTTTTTTCTATACTTGAAAATATCTTCCATTTATAATTGGAAAGCATTCCAATTACTTAACTCTTTTCCGAACTCATTTATTTCTATACTTAGGAAATATTTATTATTATATTTCCAAAATTTGACTTACTTAGGTTAAAATGAATGTTGTGTAAAACATCGTTACAATAACCCAAAATACTGCATTCAACTAAATCTTATTCAAACATTGATCTACGAAACTGAATCTTGCTATTTATCGGTTAATAATGAAATCAATCAAGTTGGGGTATAACTACCTCCCGGACCTTGATTGAATAACCTTCTTAACTTCAAAACGGACTAGACTGCTTATCCATTTTTTTAAATGTGTATACGATTCTCTTTCTATTCTTACCAGATTTAAATTTATAGATTTTCTTTTTGTTTATAATATTCTATTTTAAGTTCATTTCCTTATCGAATTCTATATATATTGATATGTTGATTCCTACTTATCAATTTCTCTTAAAAATATTCTAACTCCTTAAATTTCCAGAAAATTTCGCCAGCACATCCTTTGTACGGCTCAGTAGCTCAAATCCCAACTTGCCTCTCTAGGTCCTTTCCATTCAAAAAGAAAATCAAAAAGCCAAGAGGCTTACCTAATAGGTTCATAAAATCTCATATGGAATTTAAACGTGTACCTTTTTGTCGGGCACTCGAATTATAATCTTCATTCTCTACATTCCATACCTATTCCACATATATACGTCCATTACCAATTTATTCCAACTCAATCCAATAATTTTTAACTTAATTCGCTAATTTATTCTTTAATTAGGTCTTTTGCCCATTTCATTTTTTTGTTTGAACATAACATGTTCATATACGGTTTTAATTTGCTTACAAATGAATTTAATTCCATTTTCAATTCAAGTTACATATGTGATTTCAAATATGAATTCACAAATACGATTTACTTATCCAAAGTCAAACTCGATCCAACCCCGACTAACTAATTATTCTTCTACTTAGTTAATTCTATTCAATAATAAATATTTGATTTTGTTTCAAAAATCAATCCATTAACTTCACTTGAGTTCATATTTATTTTAAAACTCAAGTCAGGATTTTTCTAATGGAAATCTGAATTTAATTTACTTAAAATCCTTCTATTTAATTTAATAAAACTGTTATGGTTTAATAATGGTTATAGCGCTGTTTTTTTGGAAAATTTATTTTAACATAACTCAAAATCTATTAGATGAAATCTAGATTTTTCTCTTTCACTAGAAAACTATCATTCAATCAGTCCTGAAAGATTCTTGTTTTAAAGAATTCCGACTTAAATTGAGTTCTATATACTCAATTGAAGTTCGAAACATCAAATTACGAACTGAAAAGTCGGTGTGTACGATTTAAGTAGGATCTTTATATGGATATAGCGGAATTGTATATGATAATTTAACTAGTAAGCTACAATACTTATGCAGGTAAATATGAGCCATATAGATATATCACAAATAAACAAAAAGCAGTAAAAGACACCAGGAATTTTATATTGGTTCGGACTACCCATCCTACGTCCAATCCCCAAGCTCCTCCTCAGAGTTCATTAACATGCCCTCTCTTAACCCAGAGGAATAGGTCACAATACACCCGAGCACCAACAAGGATGTCCCCGCTTGAGCACCACCACAGGACTTCACAATTACAAGTAGTTTTGACTTCTGAATGTGTTCTTGTATCAACACTGAATAGTCACGATCAAGTACACCCTTCCTATAATCTTATCCTTGAGTATTTTGATGTGTATGTGAAGATTTGAGGAAGTATGTTGCTTATTGAATCGAGAGATATGAAATAACTTCAAAGATTCAACAAGTAACTTGAATTAGAGAGAGCTTTTAGAATGCGGTGAGTATAGAGATGTAAATCAGAATTTAGAATAGAATAAGTGTGAATCGATGATTTGGAAAACATGTTTGTAGTGTATTTATAATTGTAGAAGAGTAGCAATCTTCCATGAAGAGTTCCAGCAAAGAATTGCGTCCATTTCTGTTAATAATTGAAGAGGAATCTCTTCATGAAAGGAGATGAATCTTCATAAAATTGACTGTTAATTCCTGATCAGTTGCCTAGTGTAAAAATCATAAGTCGACTGGTTAACAGAGAAAATCACATATATATATATATATATGTATATGTATATATATATATATATGATAAGAAAGTAGCCATTACTGGACTCAGGCTTCCTGACCAGTCGACTGGTCGATTTTCTACTAGTCGACTGGTTAGGCAAAACCAGTCCAGTTAAGCTCTTTTCTTATTATATATATATATATCTGAAAATTCGTGCAATCGTGTTATACTTTGATGATAGGTTTTAACATATTTCTAACACGACTCAATACTCATATATATGAACTTTGCTATTTGATGCGATCTTCATTCTTTTCCATTTTGTTGTCCTGAATCAAAAATATAGCGAATCAACATTCTCACCCTTTTTGATTGACGAAAATATCTCGCATCCTATTGAAATATTTAATTGCTCCCCCTGAATGTATGCTTGTATACATTTTTAGCTCCAACTGAAACTCTGCAACATTTTATTAATTCATAATATAGTATATACTTACCTTGCTACTTCCTGTAACAAAAATGTTAACACATAGTATATATAAGCATATAACTAACCAATTAAATTGATACATTATTCTCCCCCTTTGTCATCGATTAAAAAGAATGCATGCTATGAGAAATAGTAGTATAAATCTTCAGAGATCCTTAAATGAAACAATTCCTAATTCTCTTCGAAGTCTTATGAAGGAATTATCTAATAGGGGTTTAGTAAATATGTCAGCAATTTGATTTTCCGAGTTTACAAATTCAAAGTTGTTGATTTGTTTTTCAATATTGCCTCTCAAGAAATGATGTTGTATATCAATATGCTTAGTTCTAGAATGGTTTACCAGATTTTTAGATAAATTTATTATGCTTGTATTGTCGCAATAAATTGTGGAGTTAGTGAAGTGAACATTAAAATCTTTAAGTGTCTGCTGCATATATATTATTTTTGAAAATTTCCGACATAATTCATCGTTTGTAGATCCAAAAATAATGTCATCGACATATATTTGCACTATTAAAATATCTTTATCAGCTTTCTTTGTAAAAAGTGTTTGATCAACCTTTCCTATTTGAAATCCTGAATCTAATAAATAGTTTTTGAGACATTCATACCAAGCACGAAGTGTTTGTTTTAAACCATAAAATGCGTTTTTTAATTTAAAAACATGATCATGAAATTTTTCATAAGCAAATAGTGGAGGTTGTTCAACATATACTCTTTCTTTAATACAACCATTTAAGAAAGCGCTTTTAACATCCATCTGATATAGTTTAAAGTTGTGTTAACATACGTATGCTAATAAAATCCAAATTGCTTCTAATCGTGTGATTGGAGCAAATGTTTCTTCGTAGTCTATGCCTTCTTCTTGATTGTAACCTTTGCAAAAAGTCTAGCTTTATTTCTAGTAGTATTTCCTAATTCGTCTGCTTTATTTTTGTAAACCCATTTTGTACCAATAACGGTTTGATCATTTGGTTTAGGAACTAATTCTCAGACTTCATTACGTTCAAACTGTTTCAATTCTTCTTGCAGGCGATTATCCAATTTTCATCTATAGATGCTTCTTTAGGATTTTTTGGTTTGATATTTGATAAGAAGGCTACATTACTTACTAAATTAAGTCGGCTTCTTGTTCTTACGTTTGAAGTTATTTCTCCAATAATATTTTGAGTTGGATGGTCTCGTAATATTCTTGGTGGAGATCTAACTTCATTAGCAGTAATATTTTAGTTATCGATATTATCTTGAATTTCTGTAGTAATGTTCTCTATGTTATTATGAACAATGTTTTCATCTTCTCTATATATTATAAAATCATCATCTTGAAAGAATTACTTTTTACAATATTTGAATAAAAAGAATTTTGAATAAAATTCTCATCAAATGAGCATGAAGTGATTCTTCTATTTTACTGTTCTCCTATTATAAATATGATAAGCTTTGCAACGCTCAGAATATCCGAATAATATTCCTTCGTTGTATTTTGAATCAAATTTTCCAAGCTGATCTTTTGTATTTAAAATGAAGCATTTTGAACCAAGAACTTTAAAATACGTAATATTTGGTTTTCTTCTAGTAAAAAGTTCGTATGGAGTGTTTTTAGTGAGAGGTCGAATGGACACTCGATTCAAAACATAAAAAGCCATAGCAACTGCTTCAGCCCAAAAATGTTTTGGTAGTGCACTTCCATTTAACAGCGTTCTGGCACATTCTTGTAAAGTTCTATTTTTACGTTACTCCATTTTGTTGTGGAGTTCTAGGAAAAGAGAAATTATGAAAAATTCCTTTCTTTTGACAAAATAAATCAAAATTTTCATTTTCGAATTCTCCTCCATGATCAGTTCTTATATTCTTTATTTTTACATTGGTTAGATTTTGAATTTGTTTGACAAACTTTTCAAAGAGATCAAAAGTATCACTTTTATTCTTTAGAAACATAGTCCAAGTATATCTTGAAAAGTCATCAACAATTACAAACACATATCTACTATAGTTTATGGACTAAACCTGAGTTGGTCCGAACAAATCCATATGTAGTCATTCAAGCGATTGTAATATTGATATAACCGTTTTACATTTAAAAGAGGATTTAGTTAACTTTCCAAGCTGACAAGCATCACACAAATTTTTAGTTTTGAATTTTATTTTCAGTAAACCTCTTACAAGTTCAATTTTAGAAATCTTGTTTATCGTTTTAAAGTTAATATGACAAAATCGTTTGTGCCATAATCAAGGGTCATTATCTTTGGCTAATAAATACATATTTGGATTATTATTAACTCCCATATTCAAAATATAAATATTTTTATCTCGGTTTCCCTTAAAGATAAGATTTCGATTTGAATCTAATATACTACATTTATTTTTAGAAAATGATATTTTAAAAGCTTTATCACATAATTGACTAATGCTTAACAAATTATGTTTTAAGTTTTTAACTAATAAAACGTCAAGAATAAGAGGTGAATTAGATATACCGTAATTGCTCACATCGCCTTTGCCGATGATATATCCTTTGGAGTTATCTCAAAATGTGACAGTTCCTCCTTTTGAATAGATAATATTGGTTAACATCTCTTTATCTCCTGTCATGTGTTTTGAGCAACCACTGTCGAGTATCCATTTTCCTCTATTTCTGTTTAGTGGGACCTGCAAAAAAAAATTTAGAATTTTATTGGTACCCACTTCCTCCGTTAGGGTCCTAAGGGTTAATTCTTAGGTAACCAAATCTAAGAGGGTTCAGAGTCCTTTTTGAAAATATAATTAATATTGTTATGAACAGTATCTAAGAAACTCTTAATATATCTATTTCTAATCATAATATTATTGGTTTTTGGAACACATATACTAATATTTCTTGAAGGATTCTTCTTAGTAACAATGTCTAATTTTTAATTACCGGTTTAATGCTAGATTTCTTTGGACTATATTTCTTTTTAGATTTAAATTTTTAAACATATCCTAGTCCTTTTTTTACTAGAAACCGGTTGAGAATTTTTTAATATCTTAGATAAATTTTCTCTACCTTTATTAAAATTGTTAATATTCTTAGTAGTATTATCCAATTTAACTTTTAGACTAGAATTTTCGAATTCTACAATTATCACCTCAGTATTTAAATCATGATTCTTAAAGACTAGAATATCATTTTTATTCTTTTGAGTCTTAATTTCTTGACTCAACATAGAAATATGAGAATTTGCAACTGATAAGGATTCTTGTAATTTTCTAGTCTAATCTTCTAAAATCTCTTTTTCATCTTTTAATAAGTCTCTTTCAAATTCTGCTCTTTTTCTATCTTCGTTTGCTTGTTTGTACTTTCTCTTAAAATTATTCCTAGATTCTAAAACTTCCGTATTAATTTCTATTAATTCATCATAAGTAAAATTATCGACCTTAGTATTCTTTGCCATGAAGCATACATTTGTTTATTCGTTGTCTCTATCACTGTCACTATTAGAAGATGATGAATCTGAATTATCCCAAGTGACTGAGAAAGCTTGTCTTTTTGATTCCTCCTTTTTGTTGCGATTTTTCTTCAATTCTGGATAATTTTTTTTGATAATGTCTAGTTTTGTGACAGTTGGAACAATTTACTAAGGCTGGGTCAGGCACTTTTGTTGAATTATTTTTCATATTCTTACTTTGGCCTTTTCTATATTTTAGTTTTTTTTTGAAATTCTTTGCAACAACAGCAATATCTTCTCCATCTGAATCTGCCTTAGCTTTCTCAGCATAGAAAGCTAGATTTTTCTTATCTTGGACCTGTGCTTCCTTTGCATGCAAATTTACTTCATAGGAAATCAGATTACCGATTAACTCTTCGAGTTTCATGGCAGAAAGATCATTAGCCTCTTCAATAGCTAACACCTTTCTTTCCCACTCATTCGTTAAAGAGTTTAATATTTTTGAAATTATATCAAAATTAGAGTATCTTTCTCCTAATCCTAGTAAAGAATGATAAATATTTTGAAAATGTGAGTACATGTCATTAATAGACACATTTTCGTTCATTCTAAAATTTTGGAAATAATTTTTAAGCAAGGATATCTTGCTTTGTTTGACCTTACTACTTCCTTCATGAGTTACTTTAAGTGTTCACCAGATTTCATATGCTGTGTTGCACATATAAACCTGGTTAAACTCATTTCTATCCATGGCACAATGCAACATATTCATGGCTTTAGCATTGGCAGTAGCCTCAACATTTTCATATGCAGACCATTCAATATATAGTGTAGTGGGTTGTATATATTCTTTTTCTGTAATATTCCAAGCTTCGAAACTATTGGCTTGCATGTATATTCTCATATGGGTAGCCCAATAACTATAATTCATGCCATTGAAAAAGGGTGGTCTTGGAGTAGATTGGCCTTCAGTATATCCAGTAGTAGTGCTAGTACTAGTGTTGTTATCCATATTAACTATGTATCAGATAACGATTTTACGGTTAAATGATGGCCTTGCTCCGATACCAAATGAAAAGTCGGTGTGTAGGACTTAAGTAGGAGCTTTATATGGATATAGCGGAATTGTGTATGATAATTTAACTAGTAAGCTACAATAGTTATGCAGGTAAATATGATCTATATAGATATATTGCAAATAAATAAAAAGCAGTAAAAGACACCTGAAATTTTATACTGGTTCGGACTTCCCGTCCTATGTCTAGTCCCGAAGCTCTTCTTTGGAATTCACTAACACGACTTCTCTTAACCCGAAGGAATAGATCACAATATACCCGAGCACCAACAAGGATGTTCCCGCCTGAGCACCAACACATGATTTCACAATTACAAGTAGTTTTGACTTTTGAATGGGTTCTCGTATTAACACTGTATAGTCACGATCAAGTACACCCTTCCTGTAATCTTATCCTCAAGTATTTTGATGTGTATGTGAAGATTTGAAGAAATATGTTGCTTATTGAATCGAGAGATATGAAATAACTTCAAAGATTCAACAAGTAACTTGAATTAGAGAGAGCTTTTAAGATGCGGTGAGTATAGAGATGTAAATTAGAATTTAGAATAGCATAAGTGTGAATCGGTGATTTGGAAAACATGTTTGTAGTGTATTTATAATTGTAGAAGAGTACTAATTTTCCATGAAGAGTTTCAACAAAGAATTGCATCCATTTCTGTTCATAATTGAAGGGGAATCTCTTCATGAAAGGAGACGACTCTTCATAAAAATGACTGTTAATTCCTGATTAGTCGAATGGTGTAAAAATCATAAGTCAACTGGTTAATAGATAAAATCATATATATATATATATATATATATATATACATGATAAGAAAGTAGTCGTTACTGGACTCAGGCTTTTCGACCAGTGACTGGTTAGGCAAAACCAGTCCAGTTCAGCTCTTTTCTTATCATGTATTCATGTATATATATATCTTAAAATTCGTGCAATCGTGTTATACTTTGATGATATATTTTAACATATTTTTAACACGACTCAAAATTCATACATATGAACTTAGCTATTTGATGCAATCTTCATTGTTTTCCATTTTGTTGTCATGAATCAAAAATACCGCGAATCAACACGAACTACCATGCTGATGCGAGTTCATTTTAATTGAATTTAAATATAAACGTTTAAAATTCATTTAATTTAAGTTCCAGTATCGTTTTATATATATATATATATTTTAATATATATAAAGCTAGTTTCCCAATCCAAATTAATATTTTGGATTATTCCTAATCGTTGATTTTTCCATAATTAAGTTATCAATTCAATCACTACTACATTTCTATTATTAATTTCCAATTTCATTCAAAATAAACTATTTTATAAAATTCGATGAAATCGAATTCCAATTATAATCCATTGAATTTTTCTCAATTCAATTTATATTTCGAATTCCGGAATATATTCAATCGTTTTTTCAACACGTTTTCTAATTCGCTTTTAAATTCATACTTGAATCTAAACTTCTTAATTATTTAATGATAATTTATTTCACTAGATTTATACACATCGTTTATAAATTCGACTTCCTTTTTTTATACACTAAAACAAGTTTCATTTCAAAAACTATTTGAAACTCAGTTCTTTTTATATTCTGAATTCCAGAATAAAACCCGTCGATCCCTTTTCAAAATGATTTCAAATTCTATTTTTAAATTTATACTTGAATTTAAAATTTAAAGTTATCTCTTGATTACTACTACATTTGTAAACATTGTTTATAAATTTGCTTGTTTTATATATTCAAACAAGTTTCAATTCAAAATCTATTTAAAACCAAAGTCTTATTTTGGAATATTCTATTTATTATAACTTATCCATATATAACATTGAGTCTATTTTAATGTTTAATTTTAAATCTTAGTTTCTAATTAATACAATTCCAATATCCTTTTTGGATATAATTTATTTTATAATTTCGACAAAATCTAATTTAATTTTCCAATTAAATTTACATTCCGAACATTGGAATAGATTTTATCGTTTTCTATTTAAAACGATTCCCAATTCTCATTTTAAATTCACATTTGAATATAAACTCTCTAATTATCCAATGATAATTATCCATTTCATTTATAAACTCCATTTATAAATTCACTACTTGTTTTTATTATTCAAAACAAGTTAATATTTCCTAGCCCATTCGAAATTCAAATTCTATTTTTAGAAAAACAGATTTCCCCTTTTAATCTCAAAATCCATTTTCACGATACTTTTATAAATCAACATTTAGGCCCAGTGATATTTAAACATCCAAAACACCCAATTATCAATCGTAGGTTTTCTAACACATCATATATGATAATGTATATGGAAACAAACAATAATAAATTTTTGAGGAATCCAGTTGGATCCCTTCAACCTGTTTTCATGCATCCACAGACGTTAGCCAATATAAATAATACCCATCCCGCTTCAAGGAAGGATATCGCGGTATAAAAGGTCATCAATTGTAATATATTGTGAGACACATAGGGACATCCGCTAATGATACTGCGGACATCCACTAATGGTACTGTGGGAAATATTCAACCACCAATATATATGTATATATAATAGCCACAAACATCAAGGCTAAATATAACTAATATATAATATCACTAACTGATAAACAATTTATAAATGCATCCAAGTAGCCAACAATTTATTTTTAACGATAAAAAATAAATTTTAAATAAACTTCTAAGTGAGAATTACTCACTGCGATTTTTTTATCTAACGGAATAAAATGGAGACGTTTTATTTTAAAACTAAAATTAAACTGATGTTTAATTTTAGCTACAATTCCAATTGACTCAGAAATCCACCAATCCAAAATGAAGATAATTCCTTCACGAATGCAACGTAACTATCCATACTTGATTTCAACCTTATATTAGTCAAATACAAGATCTATAAGAAATTTGATTGACTAAATTAGCAACCACAACATAATTAACTCAATTTAATTAACTTACTAAATTAAAAATAATTACCTTGGTTTAAATTATCTTCACCTTCGATTAGCTCCACACATTACGTGATTAAGCCGTAACCTTCCTAACCCACGTTTAATTCTTCTTCCCTTTGATACTACTGAGACCTACCGCCTGAATAACACCATGAAATGCTACCCTCAGTCCTTCTTCTCAATACTGATGAACGCAAATGGTGTACACAAAGAAAGAAAAAAAATTGAACCATTCTCAGATTTTTAAAATGGAACTTTGCAACACCCTAAATCCAATGCAACTTGCCTGAAACCATCACCCCGATATTAATTCCGACCACCTGTTAAAACCTCGACATATAGCTGCACCGCAACAACACCATTGTTGCTTTCCACCATTGATCACTGGAGTGCCCATAACCATGTTGACTAGTCCCTTGCACCTCCCCAAACTCATTGGTGATACTCATTTCAATTTCAGCTTCGTAAACCCCCTCGTGATTCATAACTCATCATCGCTGAACAAAGAATCGATCACACCCATCTTTTTCCAAAAATAGCAAACGCTTTGGCCGATGTCGAGCTCAGATTCCTCCGCGATTTCAAGTCTCCATGTTTTTTTATATGAAGTAGTGGATAAGATTTTGCTTTAAAATGGAAAAGGCAATTTTGGTTTGCCTGATTTGAAGAGCAATGGCTTAATCGTAAATATCGGTTACCCTTTTTAAGGCAACAAACTCATTTTGATTTTGAATATTTGATAGGGGCAGCCATTTAAATACGAAGCTTTTGAACTTGGATTTTTTTTCCTATTTGAGGAACGTAAATGCAAGAAATCATAAGAGAAGAGAAGAGAAGAGAAAGGGCTTGCATCTATATATAAATGGAACGGGGAAACACAACGTACATGAGTTTCAATCAGAGGTTGGCCAAAGTACTGACATGATTTGATTTTATTATTAATACGATGTGATTTAAAGAGATTTTTAGTTTATTTAAAATGATATCAATTTGATTTTAAACTTATCAACTAAAAATATCTCAGGGTTCATAACTTGAAATCATGGACCCCTAATTTAACGTAACGACTGGCATTTCAATGTTATAACTCTACTCTGAACTCAACAGAATGGATTATGAAATTTAATTTGAATGTATATATAAAATAACCATATTAAATCGATATAATATAATTTATATTGAAAAATAATAAATCCCTCGATAACAAATTATTATTGTTTTTGTTCATATCTAAATAGAATTTCTATTAATTGTTTGAATCATTTCGACTCCGTTTTTTATTTCAAATTGATTTATTCCAGATTCCCGTATTATGGTAATTATAAATATTTGAAATAAATTGTATTTCGATTATTAAATTGACAACTCAATATAAAAATCGATTTATATTATCAACTCAATATTTAAAACCATATTAAATATTTAAAATAAATCGACCAAAAATCCGGGTTGTTGCACTCAAACTCTTTCAAGACTGTTATACTATCATCAGAAGACTCTAAAGCAGAGGCAAGGAGATTTTAAGCCCCATTTAATCGAGGACGAACCCAAGGAGGAAGCAAGGAGCAAGGCCAAACATTCAGGAAAATAATACTCAAGTCCGTAAAGTTTGGTGCGATGGTAGCAAAGCTATAACGAATTTTAGAAAATTAAGAAACCAATGAAGGTGAGAAACTAAACTATAAATGTGAAGAACCGTAACTTCCCCGGTAAGGAAAGAGCGGATACTTTGAGAACAACACACAAAAGAACGCAGACAGAAGAACATTTCATTGTAAATTACAACAATACATCAGATTACAAGAATATACAGAGTATAAATCAATATTACACATTCGATAAATATCTGAGATTACAATACATTACATAGCAGCGGAAAATAATACAAAACACAACTAGAAGTAATACACGGATACAGAGCTTTCCGAGTATCGTTCCAGCTGTAAATCAGGATCCTGCGAATATAAATCTGCAAAACCAAAACTACTAGCTGCCCATGTCAAAATAAGGGCACCCAGAGTTTAGGTTAAAACAATAAACTCCAGGTCAGTCATGGGACTGGTGTGAGAACTAAAACAGTTATTAATCTTTATTTTAAAGTTAGGTAAATCAAGGGACCACGCCTTATAACACGAAACGGGTTTCGTCCCAAGAATACCAGTGCATAAAACAACAGCGCAATGCTAAATAAAGAAAAATGAAGCTATTATAAGACCTAGGTCCTATCACACAATGCAACGCAAGCTGGGGGATAGGGTTTTTACCTTATAATAGCCAAGAATGCTTGATACGTTTAAAACAAATCATTTGATACTATCATAAGTGTATAGTGTATAAAACAACTTCAAATGATAAGTATCAATCATAGACGGCATAAGCGCCCCATCCCACTATGTCGCCATATATAGGATTACAACTAAAATCGAAACGTCACGTATTGGAAGTCGGATTTCCATTTGTGAACCGAGGCAAAAGATAGTCCTCTACCGATTCGAGACAAACTAGCCCATGTCTCAGGCAAGTACTCAGTCAAGCCTATGAAACGACAGGGCCGGTCCACCGATGTGGATTAAAATGCCTGAACACTGCGTTTCCCCACCCTTTGGGGCGTAAATGAGCCAACGAATGACTCCATCGGACCCGGATCGTCCGATCTAACTGAGGCGCCTCGCAACAGCAACAACCACATAAGTCAAACTCGTCAGGACATGTAAAACCACTGACGCCACTTCTAGTTAGAAAGAAACGCATGTCCTCCCTGAGGTCCTTCTCCCGTTTTTGGTTCACGCCGGGGTGTGAGGCTCGCGAATCCACGGTACACAAAGCTATGCCACACGGGCGGTGCTTTGATCATCAACCACAAGACTTTGCTTTTCAACAGAAGCCTTGATCAATTGCCACTTAGGCATGCCACATAGGCAATTCACTCCATGCGTTTGATAACCATAAATATATAACCCCTGAGCTCGTACGTCTTAGAGAAGGGCGTTAAGCTAGAGAATAAATTCTCCGCCGCCAAACAGATATATATTTAATAGAAATCAATCACACAGACTAAAATCCAATGTCAGATACACAGTCCATTTACAAGTTCGTTCCGGGTCTGAACGAAACCGAAGGCACCTAGTACCCCGCATGTCCATCGATCTCCAAGTACGTCTGGACGATCGCCAACTGTTTCCATCTTCTTGGGTGTGCAGCCCAATCAAGATCATCAGTAACCACCCAAACGACGTGAAGACCTCCGGTCTTCGACCACCGTCTTCATCTTCGACTTATCATCGTATCAGTTATTCAGAATGGGACAAACCCGGTCTTTCCGAATAACTCGCGTATATAATAAACAAGTGTTACACAAACACAACATACGCCTCATTTCAATTCATCAGCCACTAACCGTAAATTAGTAAGAGAACAATTCCTCAAATATTAACCCCGAAGGCCGAAACCAACATCAAATCAATACCCAGGAAACCATTCATCTTAGCTAACCCACAGTTAGTTTCTAAATTTCACATTCATAGGGAAAGGTTCCCATTAATTTTATCAAAGATAAATTCTTTTAAATTTATTCTTTAATCTTCCTTTGAATATCACTACCAACTAGTCGGGATTAACGAACCTTACCGAAGTAATCATTTGTTTTAATTTCCCAATCCCAACCTATTCATCCCATGAAGTAAAACTGGTAATACTTCATATCTAACACCATGGTGTTATCGGTAAATTCAATTACCATTTCACGTTCAAATCTAATTAAAGATTTAACTATCGCCTGGAGTAAAACTGGCAATACTCCATTCTCGATCTTTTCAATCTAATTAAAGATTCATTAAAACTCCACTTAGTTTTAATCTTTAACTGGGTCAAAGAATCAGTTTCCTTTAAAACACAGTTCACGATAAACCCAAAATCACATTCCATTAATTATCGGGTTAAAGAACAAGTGTTATTTAAAACACTGTTCACGATAAACCCAAAAATCAATACCAATTCAATTCCAATTAAATATTATTTAATTGGTACACTTCATTAAATCTAAATAAAAAGATTTAATCTTTTTCTCAACTGGGTTTAAGAACAATGTTAATGAAGACACCATTCACGACAAACCCAAATCACATTTGATATTAAATACAAGGCTCTGAATAGAAAATATACCGGCTTATATTCAATATCAAATTCTACGACCAACAAATATTGTATTGGAAATAACGATATTAATATATCTTTCAAATTCCCATAACAATATCTGTATCATCTCGAAATCCCACATCGAAATATTCCGGAGACAATTTCGATTCAAATCCATTCCAATTCAATTATTGGAAATTCAGGTTATTTTCAAACCCATTTCAAATCCAATTTATTTATTTTAAAAATAAATAAATTATTATTCTAGTTCAAAACTAGTTCATTTCGATAAAAATATATTTTTATCTTTTCAAATATGGAGTTTTTCATCCTAATTTTTCACAAATCATTTCTTATGATTTTACACAAATTATTGATATTTTTAATAATTTTATCAAGGCCTGTACAATCGATTTCCATCAACGGCCATCGAACTGCACTTACAACGACCTTTTCCAAACATGATTTGGACATAATTCCAAATTCAACCGTTAGATTTCAAATTTATAATATTCATTAGAAAGCTCTTTTCGATACGAACCCAATGGTTCCGGTTTTAGGAGAATCCGATGGTCGGATCTCCCGCAATGTCCATTCGAAGTCAATGGTCGAAATTCACGAACTACCGCAGCGCGGCGCGTTCTATTCAGGCCATTATATATATAATATATATATATATATATTATATTTCGTCGATTTCCTTTTAAAACGTATTTTATAAATCGTTTTAAATTCGTTTTCAAAATGATTTCAACTTCCATCTCAAATTCAAATCAAAATTGAATCTTTCCAATATAAATTCGTTTTACTTTCATTTCAAATCGATTTCAATTCAATTTTAATTTAATTCGAATTTCAATTCATTTCAATTTAATTCGAATTTCAAATCTATTCAATTTAATTCGAATTTCGAAATCACTTTCAATATTCATTGAAAAATGAATAAAATCGATATAAATATCGTTCACGTCAAAATAGCGTCAATCTAATCAACACGACTTCATATATTTCTATTTTCAAATATTCGATTTCAAATATTTCTTTTTCAAATATTTCTATTCAAATATTTCTTTTTCAAATATTTCTATTCAAATATGTCTTTTCAAATATTTCTATTCAAAACTGGAATGAGGCCAAATCGATTACCATATAATGTTAATTATATGGATTTTCTACAGCACATGCATAAAATAACAACGATAAATAATCAACCATCATCCAGAGTGCACCACACAACTGCATAAGCATTAAATATATATAATTAACGCTTACATAGTCTGTCGATCAATCGATCGACATATAGCTAAATAATTGGGATTAGTGTACGTCAAATATCATCCCAATACCCGTGTGGGGTTTCAAACAATCAAACACATATTTTATTTTGCAGTTGGGCGATGTGTAAAATTTATCATCCCAATCAATATCAGTCAAATGTGTGTATATAAACAAATCCTTCGATTTGTTTATATTTATTTCATTTTAAATACACGTTAAAAATTCTATTTTTAACTATAAAATATTTTATTTCATTTCACATCACATCACACAATCAACTACACATTAAAATCGAACAAACAAGCATACAAGCCGTCCATGGTCTGTGGACGACGGGTGTCGGGTGCTACTAAACACCATCTGCTTCCTAGTATATATTTTAACTAGAAAAATTAAATTAAAGGTGAGATGTTCTCACCGAGGTATCCACTCCTCCAGTTTTATTTCTGAATTGTTTGGATTTTGTTTTGCTACCGGTCAATTCCATCGCACTTTTATTCACACTGTTCATAATAAAAATCACATTTTTATTTCAACGCTGTAAAAATCACATTTTTATTCCACTATATATAATAAAAATTAAATTTTTATTTCGCTACATATATAAAAATCGTATTTTTATATTCTCTACCTTATAAAAATTATACTTTTATAATCTCTACTACATAAAAATCATATTTTTAACTTATTACTCGAATAAAAAATTATATTTTTAGCCTTTCTATAACATAAAAATTATATTATGAACCTTCCTATAATATAAAAATTATATCTTGAACCTCTTGCTTATATAAAAATTATATTTTAAACCTCTAGCTTATATAAAAATTATATTTTTAATTGTTCCTTCATATATATAAAAATCTAATTTTTTTATATGCTATCATATAATAAAAACCATATTTTTTTTCATACGAATGCTATATAAAGATTAAACCTTTCTTCCATTTGAAAATCAAATCCTTCTTGTTTTAAAAGCCAAATCTTTTCTTGTTTTAAAATTCAACCTTTTCTTTGTTTTAAACACATCAAAAATTATAGTTTTTCAAATCAAAAACTAAAGCTTTTTGAAAATAAAATAAAAATAAAGATCAAACATTTCACTGTAAAAATCCTAGCTCAAAAATCCTATCTGTTCCACCCCAAAAATCCTATCCCTTCTACTCCAAAAAGCATAAGAGAAAGTATATATAAATCGCACCTTTATTGATTTGGATGACCGGAAGGGGGGTGGGGGGAGAAGGGCGCTGCGTCGGATTGCAGTTGGGTGGCGAGCTCACTTTGGGTTCGGGGGCTTCCTTCAATCGCGAATGGATCTGCTGTGGGGGGGGGGGGGGAGGGGAGGCGCTGACGCGAGGTGGAGGAGGGGGAAGTGGAGGCGACGATCGGAGCAAGGGGGTTTCCAGGCTAGGGCGCAGCGGTTCCTCGATGGTTGGGGGCCTTCGCGCGTGAGAGGAGGGAGAGAAAGGCTTGGAGGCGCGAGAGGAGGCTGGAGGGGTTCATCGGAGGGCGTGGCAGCCTGGCACCTCCACCTGGCGCCTCCGCCTGGCACCTCCACCTGGCGCCTCCGCCTGGCACCTCCACCTGGCGCCTCCGCCTGGCGAAGGGAGTGGCCGGAAAAGGGGATCGGGCCTTAGGTATTTTTTTTATTTCTCGACTGAATGAAAAAGGGGGAAGGGAGAGGAGGGAATAAATATTATATAATATTTAATTATTTATTTAATCCTAAAAAGCAACGTTTAATTTCGATCTCCAATCGAGACCCACCGCCTGTCGTCCCTAGCGTATTACCCCTATTCCGAACACAATGGGATATGTATCGTAAGCTGATTCGATTGTTTCGATCAGTTTTCGTCAAAATCAAAATATAACTCTATATATTGAATTTGAACGCGTATTTCATTTTATTGGGGTCACATACTAACTCGAAAAATTCCAGAAAAATATTTTCTAGCTTCGTATTGACGATACAGTCCTAACAAAACTAGTTTCATCAAATTCTGAGATCGTTTGAAAAATAGCCATTTTCCAGTCGATTAAAATCAACTAAAACTGGTCAAACGCGTTTTCCTTTGCCACGCTCACATATTGATTCGAAAAATTACGAATTTTGGAATCTAGCAATAATTTGACATCACGGATCCAACAAAAGTGGTTTCATCGAAACCGAGGTCGTTTGCAAAATTTCCATTTTTAAGGGCCAGAATCCATAGCGACTATTCCGAATTTTCAACTGGGCATAACTTTTTATCCCCGCTATGAAATTTCAATTTTTCAGATTCGCTGGAAAGATATTCTCAAATAGATTCAAATATTTTTGGTTTCACTAAAATCCGGTTTATTTTGAATCCTGTACATTCATTTGAAATTTAAAATCGAATTATCGAACTACCGCGCCATTTTCAATTCCTTTTATATATATATAAATAAATATTTATATTCTAACGACGATATATATAAAATATACGTTCGAATTCCATTCAAAATAAATTTCTCGTTGTTATTATTTAAAATAATTCATTTTAAATATTCAAAATTCACTAAAATTGCCAAAATAAAATTTTTAAATTGGCTCGGATTTTCGGTTTATTACAATAAATGACCCTAAATTTCTATATGTTGTTCTAATATAATGATTAAATGATGTTTATGTATGTCATGATGCTTGTTTCTAAGTCTGATCTATGTTATGTTGATTATATGGATTATTTAACAAGTTATGTTAAATACACGTTGATAAGAACAAAGAATATCATTTTTCTTTCTTAAATAAAGTGGTGAAAATGGAATGGTTAAATCATTTGAAAATGGGTTATATTGTTTCAGAAATGAAGAATAAACATGTCTAAGTGTTGAAATGAAGTTTGAAAAGAATAAGCAATTTGAAGAAACTTTGGTATGCCATGAAATGGCAACTCGTGATTACACGCCTTAAAAAGTGAGACTTTGTACACAATAAAATATAAATCCAAAATTCTTAAAGTAAGATTTTTCCGAATAATGGAGTATTGTACAAGTATGAACTTATATAACTTGTATAAAGTTGAAGAAATGACACTCTATTTGGACATGAGAAAGATATTGAAAGTACGAAAGCTGGTAGTATAAATACGTAGTGTAATGACATGAAATTTTGGGACTAATTTTAAAATTTATATTTCAAGTTTAAATTAATTATATAATGATTTATAGTCAATTTAAAAATTCGATAATCTAGTATTATTTTAATAGCTCAATAAGAGACATTTTGCAAACAATCTCAGAATTCGACGAAACCAATTTCATTGGATCCGGAACGTTAAAATATGGTCAAATTTCAATTTTCATAATTTTCGAAGTTAGCATGTGAGCATACAAAATATAAACACATACCGGGAAAATCTGTCGAAATTAAATAATAACATAAGAAAATAATACAACCAATGTTCAAATAGACTATGAATTCAATGAGAACAACTTCATTGGATCTGTAATTATGAAATATAGTAGTCTTCCAAATTTTGTATCGATCAGACTTACCGTTTGGTCATACAAGTAATAAATGCATGAAAAGAATGAAATAAGTATTTACACTTAAACAAATCCAAATGGACTTATGTCCCTTTTGACATGCCTTCCATAAAGGGGCCCAACTTGTGATTTCTACTCTTCCTTCCTACGTCGATAACTCATTAATCCAAGGCTTCCTACTTCTATGAAATCAAGACTTCTTCCTCCTTCACTTTGCATTCTCTTCCTTTCTTTTTGCTACCCTCTCTCCTTCCTTGCTCTAACCCTACCCGAGTTCCGCCTACACCACCAACCCACCTCCGTGCCACGTTCCCCTCCTCCCTAAGCCAGCAAACACTACCAGTCCCTCCTCCTTAAGTTTTTGCCATATCCTCCCAAAAAGCCATATACCCCTTTGAAACCCTTAAAATCCAAGCCTTCCCCTTTGAAACACCTAATCCCTAGCCCCTTAGCCTAAAATTGCCCACATTCTCCCCTTCCTGGTCCCCACAGCCACGTCACAGCCCAATCAGAAACCTTGGGTCCCACTCCCCTCAAGGACGAACTCCAATAAGCCCGAACCCCTTTTTCGTTTGCACCTTAAGCCAAAATATACATCCCTTTATTCGCCCGTTAGTTTGTGAACTCCATAGCGTCTAACCCCTGCTAATTTCATTTCTTGAAATCTCCAGTGACGCCAAGAGACTGCCGAAGTCACCTGGGAACACTCAAATGTCCTCCGTTTAAAGAGTGATGGAGTGGAAACTTAGGTGAGAACTATAAACTGAAAAGGGCTAGTTAAATATTAACTATTGATTGTTAACTTGTACGAGTTATAGAATGACTTTTGATTGATGATATAAGCTCATGATAGGGTTTAATGATGTTTAGTATGATTAAGGTATGATTTATAAGTAATATACATGTAATTACATGGGTACATGATACTTAAGAACTAATAGTGTTGACGTGGAAATTGATTGAAACTTAAATGGTCATTAGAAAGGAATTAACTAAGTGTTGGTATAGATATTGATGTGAACACTATTTGGGTAACTGAATGATGATTGGTTGGACATTGATGGCTGAAATATACCTTATTGTTTGATATTGTGGTTAATACGTTGATTGACAAACCCATATAAGCGTTACTGGTTTAAGGCTTATATGGTATATACCACGTTATGTGTGGATGGATGTTATTATGATTACTGATATGGTGTTACACTGGTTAAATAGAATATTGGTTCATTGGTTAAGTCTCCATTAAATAAAACAATCTAATGAATATTTTATTAACATAATAATAGGAAAAAAAATAAAAGTTTTAATTTGACGTCCGATTTTAGATGGACATAAAGATTATGTTATTACGATGAATGTTTGTAAATGAAAGAAATTGATCTGAAATAATTTTCAGGTAGGTATGGCCTGTTTAAGTTTTATTTTAAAATGCATCATAATGGGTAAAAGTAAAGTTTGGTTAGGTTATCTAAGAAAAGTTTTAAAATGTTTTTTTTTAAAACAGTCTTATTTATTTTTATAGTGGAAGTCAGGAAAATATGGATTCAAAATAATAAAGTTTGAAAAATAATATTATTTTAATGATTTAAATAATATAATATTAGAATAATTGAATTTGAAGTGGAAAATTGAAAATATAGCTTTTGAAAATTATTACATATATTTTATATAATAAATAAACTATTTTTGAAGCTATTCAATGTAATTTATAATATACGTCGACATATGGTCAGAATGAACTCATCGAGCAACGGTAGTTCGTTCGACCTGTAACTTCAAACTGACGTACCGGGATATCCGACCGTCGGATTTTTCCGTAACAGGAACCCTTGGGTTCGTATTAAGAAGAGCTTACAAATGATAAGTAGAGTTTTGAAAACCAATGGTTAGATCTTGAGAAAAATTCAAATCAAATTTGAATAAAAACAGTGCTAGGACCGTTAGTGACCAGAAATCAAGATTTGTTGAAATGGGCTATTTTTTATATAAATAAAAATAGGGAAAAATCATTATAAATTTTAATAAATGATTTGAAAGAGGTTCCAACCAAATATATATGGTTTTGAATGATAAAAACCGGTTAAGTGGAAATTGGCTATTTTTGCAATGCCTTTTATAATGAGTTTTGAGAAACATATAGGGATAAGGGTTTTTACCTCGCAAATCGAATCTAATCCTTAATATAAAAAATTAGAAGTTAAAAAGAAGTGTAAAGATGATTTCTGGAAGCCGAACAACTTAACCAAGTTTAAGAATAAGATTTAAATCTTGTGAAATAATTTCCAATTAAAGAAGACTTATATGGCTGGTTGAAAATCAAATAAGAATTTTGTTTTGACGCTATTTATTTTGAAAAGACCGGGTTCAACCCATTTTGAATAATTATACGATGAATTAAAAATCGATGATATCAAAGATGGTGGAAGATCGGAAATTTCCACATCGAATGGACTGCTTGCTGATGCCTTGGTTAGCTCCCATTATAAGGTTAAAGTGGTAGTAGTCTGGATGTACTTGTTGATTGTTTGGATGTGCAAGGGCCTCTCTACTTAATTGGACAAGGAATAAAGTGCCTTCGGTTTCTTTCAACCCCAAAATGAACATGTAAATGGACTTGTGTTTGACATTATATTTTATAACATAATCGTTTGGTATCTATTGATGTTATATCAATTGGTGGCGGAGGATTCATTCTCTTAATTTAACACCCTCCTCTGAGATTTACGTACTCAGAGGGTTATATATTAGTAGACACCGATTATATGTTGTGAATTGACAATGTGGCATGCCAAGTGCTTCTGGTAGATAGATCAAAGCTTTTATTGAAAAGCAAAGCTTTCAGGGACATTGACACTAGGATTTCACACCCCGGAATGAGTCAAAAACAGGATGATGGATAGTAGAGTGAGGACTTACGTTTCCTTCTAGCTAAGAGTGATGCCATGGTATGAAGCCTAGATAATTTACTTATATGGATGATGGAATCGAGGCGCCTTAGACGATGGTCAAATTCGACCAGGATGATGGTCAGATACGACTGAGGAACATCATTTTCAGGAGTAACCCGAACTCACCAGGAACTGGTGGGCCAGCTCTGCCGATCCAAAGGACCATGTGTTGAGTCCTGGGCATCTTGCTAGAGATGATTCATACGGATAAGGAAGATCCTTTGCCTTGGTTCATTGATGGAATCCAATTTCCAATACGAGACTTTGCATTTTCAATTGTAAGCTATGTAGCCAACATAATGGGATAGGGATTATGCGAGCTAATTTATACATTTATTTTCGAAAATGATTTCCATAATTAGACACTAATATCAAATGATTTTATCGTATCAAGCATGTTTAGATACTATAATGTAAAACTCTATCATCCGACTTGCGTTGCAATGTGTGATGGGACTTGGGTCTTATAATAGCTTCATTTTACTAAAAGCATTACAAAGTTTTATGCACTGGTATTCATGTGGAGGAAACCCATTCCATATTATACGGCATGGTCCCCTGATATGCCTCACTTTTGAATAAGTTAAGAATAACTGCTTAGAGTTTCTCATACCAATCCCATGACTGACTCGTAGTCTGTTTTTCCCTTGCAAACCCGGTGCCCTTATTTACACATGGACAACCTAATATCCAGGTTATTGGCTTAGATCCTTTTGGAGTTGTGTATGGAAGCTTGTTTTAGATACGGAGCTAGAGGAGGATTAGGATGTTCTTTTGGACTCTCTAAGACTCTGTTATGTCGATTTATCATTATTTCCGCTTTGTATCTATTTGCTTATTGCAATTGCTATGTATAATATTAAGATCCTAAGTGATATATTAAACTATGATGAAACCTCTGATGCAATTTGATGTACGTTACGATGTGGTAGTGTAATGTTTTATCTTCTGCTATTATATTAATGTGTTATATTCTAAAGGCCATCTATTCTTTCGAGGTTTGGGAGAATGGTCGTCATACATGGTATCAGAGCCAAAGGTTAACCTTAGTTCTGGAGTATAACATATTAAAGGACTCATCAGAGATAGAATCAGTGGTATTCTGGGATGAGTGGCTCATTAGAGATAGGGTTATCAATAACCTAGATTGAGTACTGCAGAATAACTCACTCTTGGTAGACACATTTCTATTCATATATGTCTCTATGCTCTAACAATTTCCTTAAGATATCTTTTCTATTTACCTAAATATTTTCTATTTTGCAGATATAGTTAAAAATGAGTGGCAGAAGAGGTAGAAGAGGGAGGGGCAATGCTGAAGCTGAAGTTCAACAACCAAACCCCATAGGAGCAACAAATGAGGTAGTTGTGCCACTACAACCAGAACTAGATTTGGAAGTTCTAGCAAAGAAATACAAAAATATGGGAGGGCAACCATTCTTGGGAAAAGAATCAGTGGTAGAGGCCCAAGCATGGCTACTTTCTTACGGAAGAATTTTCACAGGCTTAAGGCTGAATGAGGAACATAAAAGGTATTTGACCTCTTGGTTATTGAAAGGCAAAGCCTTGATTTGGTGGGAGACGATCACGATGACAAATCTAGAAGAAAATTTCACTTAGGATCGTTTTAAAGAGGTCTTTAAAGAAAGATTCATGCCATCTGAAGCAATATCCCGCTTGCATTATGAATTCTCTAATCTAAAAAAAAGGACATGATGATTCAGGAATATCTCAATAAGTTCAACGAGCTTCCCCGCTTCAGTCCAAAGTTGATTCAAGTTTCGATGAAGAAGAATGTAAGGTTTATCGATGGTCTTCAAAGAAAGTATAAACCAGAGTGACCGCCCATGTAAAACTTCCATTTGCAGAAATGGTGGAAATGACATGCCGCTATAAATCTATGACAAACAAAATGCTTTGGAAGACAAAGGGAAAGGTAATTCTTGAAAGAAGAGAAAATTTAGAAATAAGAAACCAAAAGCAAATAACAAAGGGCATAAATCTAAAGAGGATTGCGTAAATAAAGCCACATGCTACAATTGCAACAAAAAGGGATACTTGTCAATAGACTATAGATCTCCAAAGAAGCTGAAAAGGAATGAATCTGAATCTAGCAAGAAGTTTCAAGAGAACAGGGAATGCTAAAATTGCCACAAGGCTATCCATCTTGCAAAGAATTGTCCGTAATTAAAGAAAGGTGAAGTGGCTCATGTTTATAATGTGGAAGATACTCCAACAACCTCTGCCGATAGGACAGATACAAAAGTTCTAGAAGGTACTACACTTACCGTTAAAAACATTCCAATTGAAGTGTTGTTTAATACTGGTGCATCACTTAGTTTTTTATCAAGTAAAATGGCTAAGAAACTAAATCTAGAATCAAATATATTGAAGAACCCATCTGCATTAGAAATCCAATAGAAGGCTCCATCAACCTTTATTTATACTGCAGAGTGCCTATCTCTTATTTCCATTACCTATTCCCCTTCAAACTGATTGTCCTGCATTTCACTGAATTTGATATTATACTTGGAATGGATTGGTTGACTCAATACAAAGCTGATATTGATTATGTAGAGAGAATCATTTTGGTAAAGACCAAAGTTGTAAATTTTGCGGAGATACATGTGAAGGCCCAAGTTTCAATAGGGATAAATTCTGGTATGCTCTAGATGTTTCCCTCATTTCTATAGAGACCATCATGGTTGTTAAATTATTTGTGGATGTGTTTGAGGAAGTAGTAAGTCTTCCTCCACGAAGGGAGACCGACTTTAGGATTGATTTGATTTCGAATGTAAGGCCAATTGTGCATGAATTCAGAGGATGAATATGAAGGAAAAGAAAGAGTTGAACAACCAAACTCAACAGTTTTTGTGGAAAGGTCCGATCAGGCCTACTTTCTCAAGCTGGGGTGCAACAATGACATTTGTTCCAAAGTACGATAGTTCCCTCAGACTATATGTGGACTATCGAGACCTCAACAAGAAAACTCTCAAGAATAAGTACCCTCTTCCTCGCATTGATAATTTGCTGGATCACTTGAATGGAGCTCGAATATTCTCAATTCCATCGCTATCTGGCAACAAATATTTGGTTTAAGTTATGGGTCGTGTTGAGAGAGAGAAAGAGGTGTACTTAAAGGCACATATCTTTTAGATTTGTCAAGAGACTTTATTAATGATGTGAATAAATAATTTATTTTGGTTTTTTAATGGTCAAGAGTACAATTGTATATGTATTGCATTGATTGTAAATGATGTGTATCGTATTGTATTATTTTGTGTTAAATAGTATTAATTTTGCATTTTGTATTCATAACTGCATTCATTATTCTTTATTGATAGTTGAACGATAGTATTTGGTAAAGCTATAAGAAAGAAATATGAAAGAATGTTTATTGGCAGAATAGAAAGGAATAGCACGGATTACCTACCATAAACGTTTGATATAAAAAATATTTTGTCGCTAATCCCTTGCTAATTAGCAAGGCTTTACCGATGTTTTTGTATAAATAATAAATTATTATAAATTATTTATCTGTCGGTAAACACTCGGTAAATAAATTAAAAATAAATTAATAAATAAAATTACGTTTTTATTATAAAAATAGTGAAATGACGGAAAACTATCGGAAAACTAATGCTATATTCCGTCGCAAAATCTGACACAATAACCGTCATGGTTTTTACTGACCACCATGTTATGCAGGAAATCCGCCGTTAAAGCTAATATAGCGACAGATTAGGAGCGGATTCTGCAGCTGCTATATGCAGTTTTTCTTGTAGTGTTTATATCTCAAATTCAACTATTCGAATTAGTTAGTATAAGACGACCCTAATCTTTTAACTCCACAGTTTAAATAGTTAATTTGGTAGGTTATTGAACCAACCAACCAATCACGTTTTTTCTTAAAACTTAATTTACACATAACTCAAAATGTACAAAACAAAATTAAGTACTGCAAGATTCATCTAAAAGCTAACTTCGAATAGGTCCCAACGATTTTTGTTTGGAAGGATTCTGAGTTATTTATGATTTTATATGATTTTTTGAAATTCATTTCATACATTTTCAAACTACCTCTACCAACCAAACCCCAATTTAATTAAAATAAATTATTCGTATATTACCCATATACAGTGGAGACTCATCTTAAAGTTTCCCAAGCTAACCCATGTGGTATGGGATAGCATGATGAGATGTCACAATCTGTCAAGGCGCATGGGATATACCTTTACCTATAGCCATGTGGTTGAGGACGACCCAAATGTTTAACTCCTTTACTTGTAAATTGTTGGGTTTCTTGAATTTAATACAACAAATATTGTATACCGAAAGTTAAACTATAAAGGGGACGACCCTAACCGTTTATCTCCTTAGCCATATTTCCAACATTGGATAACCCTAGATTTATATCTCAAATTCAACCATTCAATCCAGTTAGCATAGGACAACCCTAATCTTTTAACTTCACAGTTTAAATAATTATTTTGGTAAGGTTATCGAACCTACCAACCAACTATGATTTTTCTTAAAACTTATTTAAACATAACTCAAAATGTACAAAACGAAATTAAGTGCTGCAAGATTCATTTGAAAGCTAACTTCGAATAAGTCCATGTGATATTTGTTTGGAAGGATTTATGATTTTGTATGATTTTTTTGAAATTCATTTCGTATGTTTTCAAACTACCTCTACCAACCTACTCCAATTTAATTAGTTTTATTTTATTCGTATATAGAGGAGGCTCATCTTAAAGTTTCCTAAGCTAACCCATGTAATATAAGATAACATGCAGAGATGTCACAATCAGTCAAGGAAGATGACATATACCTTTACATGTAGACATGTGGTTGAGAACGGCCCAAATGTTTAACTCCTTTACTTTTGAATTATTGGGTTTGTTGAATTTAATACAACAAATACTGTATACTGAAAGTTAAACTATAAAGGGGACGACCCTAATCATTTAACTTCTTAGCCATGTTTCCAACATTGGACGACTCTAGATTTGTATCTCAAATTCAACTATTCGATGTAGTTGGCATAGGACAATCCTAATGTTCTAACTCCATAGTTTAAATAATTAATTTGTAAGGTTATTGAACCAACCAACCAACCATGATTTTTCTTAAAACTTAATTTAAACATAACTCAATTGTGTACGACAAAATTAAGTACTGCAAGATTCATTTGAAAGATAACTTCGAATAAGTCCTTGCAATATTTGTTTGGAAGGATTTATGATTTTGTATGATTTTCTTAAAATTCATTTCGTACGTTTTCAAACTACCTCTACGAACCAACCCAATTTAATTAATTTTATTTTATTCATATATTAGTCGTATACAAAGGATGCCCATCTTAAAGTTCCTCAACCTAACCCATGTGGCATGGGATAGCGTGCTGAGATGTCACAATCAGTCAAGACCGATGGGACGTACCTTTACCTGTAGCCATGTGGTTGAGAACGACCTACACATATAACTCTAACCTTTGAAATAGTTTATATTTTAATCTCCAACCATAAATTATAATCAGTGCACACTCAATCATCCAAGTCGTTAAGGTGAGAAATCAGTCTATTTCATTGCACCACGGTTACGTTTTTAGTTATAAACATCATGCATTTTCCCAACCTTTTTAGTATTAATGATTTCGTGTAGGTTTAATGGACGATTGGGAAATCAATGATGAAACTATGGAAAAAAATGTTTGAGGAGTACGAACGAAACAAAAAGGAAGATAAAGAGGTTGGATTTGTTCCAGATACACAAATACAAGTGGCGAATGAAGAGGTTCAAAATGAACTAGTCCGTGCTACGCAACAAGTTGTCAAAGTACAGAATCCACAACCACTTCCATAGTCATACCACGCCAGGCTAATGAGTACTTATTGATGTAGAGACATGCCAAGGGATGCATAGTTGTAATTTTTTTACTTAGCTGGATCCATCGCTCACAGAAGGAGGGGTACAATACGCACTTGAAATGCAAGCTAAAAATGATAGGTTGAAGAGGTTACATGTTACGATTAAAAATGAAATTCTTGCTAGATGCTACCATTTACCACGCAATTGACTATTTCTAATGCTATATCTACGTGTGTTAACTATGTACGAACTAAGAATTATGTAAAATTATATGTGTATGTTAACTATCTACTAAATTCAATGGAGTTGTAATTTCTATATATTACTTTTTATAAAATAACAGTAGTAAACTTATGTTGTAATTAACTTTTGCTACAGTCGCTTTCTTTAGTTAGCTCCATACATTGGTCTCACACCGAATATAGCCACTTGCTATATGTAACGTGGTTACACGGTTGCCACTGTACTCACTGAATGCGACATGACATTTGAGAGTTAATAATTTTTGTTTTGTAAAGCTTATGAATGTTCGTCTTCTACTGTAGAACTAGACATCACTAAGTACATATAAATGTCAACAACTGATTTTTCTTCTGTGGAGTTACTTATCTTCATGAAAGCATTTATTGAAGTTTATCGTAGACAAGAGTTAATGCTGCAAAGAGGAAGGGATCTATTATTTTCTTGATATTTTCATTTCTATCTTGATGTCTATGCTCGTGTACTTCATAACGAGCATTGCCTTTTTCTTCAACAACAACATCAACCTTGCCCTTTATTTTTTTAGCTTTGATTCCCTTAGGTCTAAAATCTTCATCATTTGTTTGATTGAACTCATAAAGAAGGTTTTCACCTTGAAATGGAGAACGTTTCTCCAATGACTCTCCAAGACTAGATGAATAAATATATTTTGAAGCTTTGTTCTTTCCCTTTGTAGAAGTTTGAATATCATGTGTTCCTCTAATAACTTTCAGAGGGCCAGACTTGTTTTACGAATGGTTAATAATGCCCTTCGGATTATGCAATGCCTTTGCTTACTTTGTGGACTTGATGAAGCGGGTGTTTCGAGAGGTAATAAACAAGTCCGTGCTAGTCTTTATTGATGACATTCTTATATTCTCTAAGACAGAGGATGAGCAAGCAAAGCATTTGGAAAAGGTATTGTAGATTGTACGAAGGAATATATTGAAGGCCAAATTTTCCAAATGTCAATTCTGTAAGAAAGAAGTAAAATGTCTTGGAAATGTGGTGTCAAAGGAAGGAATCTCGGTAGTTCTGAGTAAGATTGTTGCCATCCAAGACTTGAAGCAACCAAGGACCTCCACAGAAGTCAGAAGTTTTCTTAGGCTGGCCAGTTATTATCGAAAGTTCATAAATGTTTTTTCAAGGTTATCCAGTCCTTTGACGAAGCTGACCAATAAGCACGTCAAGTTTGTTTGGACTCCTAAGTGTGAAAAATCTTTCTGAACCACTGCCCTGGTATCAATGATAATAGATGGCAACCAAGATCTAACTGTTTATATGGATGCTTGTGGAGAAGAAGTTAGTACAGTATTGATGCAAAGGTAAAGGGATTGCTTATGCAAGTAGGTAGTTGAAACTACATGAGAAGAAGTACGCCACTTATAACTTGGAGTTAATCGCTGTGGTATTTGACTCGAAGATTTGGAGGCACTACTTGCTAGGTGAGAAGTTTGAGCTCTTTACTGATCATAAATCACCGAAGTATCTTTTTACCTAGAAGGAATTGAACATGAGACAACAACGTTGGTTAGATATTCTATGCACTTCAGGAAAATCCAACGTTGTAGTAGATGCACTCAATAGAAAAAAAATGCTATTATGGCCCATCTGATTGTTGTACTCATATTAATTGAAAAGATTTATGTTCAATTGAAGGATGGTGAATTTGCTTAGATAATTTGCAAGAGAATTCAAGAGAGTGAAGTCTCTAACTTCAAGAATGATAATAACGGAGTTCTGGGATTGAGAGGTCGAATTTGCATTTCGGATATCCCAAAGCTTAAGAGAGAAGTACTGGATGAGTGCTATAAGTCCAAACTCAGTATCCATCCAAGAGTTCATAAGATGTATCGAGATTTGAAGTGTGCGTTTTCATGTAAACCAATGAAGAGAGATATCTCGATATGCGTTAGCAGGGGCCCGACTTGCCAACAGGTCAAAAGCGATCAGCAGAAGGTTGCTGGGTTACTACAACAACTGTAGATTCCTAAGTGGAAGTGGGACCAGATATCGATGGACTTTATTAGTGGCTTACCTTGAACCAAGAAAGGTAATGAAAGTATTTGGGTTATCGTTGATCGCCTGACAAAGAGCACCCATTTTCTTCTAGTATAATCAACAAAAACAGCTGATAGTCTTGCTTAATTGTATGTGAAGGAAGTGGTTCGACAGCATGGAATACCCAGTAGTCTTGTTAGTGATTGGGATCCGATCTTTACCAGTAAGTTCTGGGAAGCATTTCAGTCGGTATTGGAGACAACGATGAGCCTTAGCACTGCTTATCACCCCCAAACAGATGGGCAGACTGAAAGAGCGAATCGAGTTTTGGAAGATTTGTTGCAAGCCTGTATCCTTGAATTCAGAAGATTATGGGAAGATCACTTGCATCTTGTGGAGTTCTCATGTAACAAATTCATCCAAGCAAGTATTAAGATGTCACCATTTGAAGCATTATATGGTTGACCTTGCAGATCTCCGGCATGTTGGATAGAGTTTGGAAATCGATTTGTATTAAGTCCAGACATGATCTGTGAAGTGGCAGATAAAGTGGACTTCATTAAGAGGAAGTTAAAGACATCGCAAAGCAGACAAAAAAGTTGTGCAGATTCTAGAAGAAGGGATTTGGAATTTACAGTTGGAAATCAGGTGTTTTTGAAGGTTTCTCCGCTGAGGGGAGTTATCCGATTCGGGAAAACGGGAAAGTTATCACCCAAGTATATTGGTCCATTCCCGATATTGGAAAGAATTGGATACCTAGCTTATAGGATTCAACTACCAAAATGGTTATCCAGGGTGCATAATGTGTTTCACATTTCTCATCTTCAAAAGTATGTACATGATCCTTACTTAGTTGTTGAGGAAGCAACTCAACAGAACTTGGAAATTACACTGAGTTTAGCAGTTCCAAGAGAACCTTTAAAGATAATAGGCAAGGAAATAAAGGAACTGATAAACAAGAAGTTGAAGCTAGTCAAAGTGAAGTCAATCAGAGATCCAAAAGAATGTACATAAGAGACGAATGAAATATTAGAAAATCTTATGCCAATTGCACAGTGGATATCGCTGAACGACTCGTTTGAAGGTAAACTTATTTCTTAGATATCATTTCTATTTCAGCTTTACTTTCATCAAGTTTCAGGGATAAAATTCTTTTCTGTGGGGGTGATTGTAACGACCTGAAATTTTGAGACAAATTTTTAAATTTTATATTTCAAGTTTAAATTAATTATATAAGGATTTATAGTCAAATTAAAAATTCGATAATTTAATATTGTTTTAGTAGCTTAAAAAGAACCATTTTGCAAATGATATCGGAATTCGACGAAACCAATTTCATTGGATCTAGAATGTTAAAATATGGTAAGATTTCAAATTTCATAATTTTCGAAGTTGGTATGTGAGCGTACAAAATATAAACGCATATCAGGAAAATCAGTCGAACTTAAATTATTACGTAATAAAATAATAAGAACAATGTTCAAACAGACATCGAATTTGACGAGACCAATTTCATTGGATCTGTAATTATTAGAAATGGTAGTGTTCCGAATTTCGTATTGATCGGACTTACCGTTTGGTCATACGAGTAATAAATGAGTGAAAAGATTGAAATAAATATTCACACTTAAATAAGTCCAAAAGGACTTGTGTTTCTTTTGACATGTCTTCCAACCAAGGTACCACCTTATAGTTTCTTCTCATCCTCTCGACGTCAACATCTCATCAATCCAAGCCTTCCCACTTCTATAAAACCAAGACTTCTTCCTCCTTCTTCACTTTACATTGTCCTCCTTTCTTTTTGTTACCCTCTCTCCTTCCTTGCTTTAACCCTACCTGAGCCCCTTACACCACTGGCCCACCTCCACGCCACTTGCCCCTCGTCCCCATGCCAGTGAACACCGCCATCCTCCTCCTTATCAAGCCTTGGCCCTCATCCTCCCTAAAAGCCTAAATACCACTTTGAATGCCTTGAATCCAAGCCTTCCCCTTTAAATCACCTAAACCCTATCCCCTTAGCCCAAACAACCCAAATTCACCCCTTCTTGGGTCTCATAGCCACGTCACAGCGTAGTCAGCGACCCCGGAGCCCACTCCCCTCAAGGATGAGGTCCAATAAGCCCAAATCCTTTTCCCGTTTGCTCCTTAAGCCAAAATATACATCCCCTTGTTCACCCATTAGTTTTTGAATTCCATAGACTCAAACCCCTACCAGTTTCATTTCTTTAAACTCTCTAATGGCGCTGGAAGGCTATCAAATTCATCCGGGGACACTAAGACATACTCCGATTAAAGATTGACGGAGTGGAAACCTAGGCGAGAAACTATAAACCGAAAAGGGCTAATTAATTATTAACTATTGACTGTGAACTTATATGAGTTATAGAATGATTTGTGATTGATGATATGATCTCATAATAGGGTTTAATGATGTTTAGTATGATGAAGGTATGATTTTTAAGTAATATACATTTAATTACTTCGGTATATGACACTTAAGAACTAATAGTGTTGACCTAGAAATTGATTGAGCCTTAAATGGTCATTAGAAAGGAATTAACTAAGTGTTGGTTAATGGATATTAATGTGAACCCTATTTGGGTAATTGAATGATGATTGGTTGGACATTGGCAGTTGAAATATACCTTATTGATTGATATTGCGGTTAATTTGTTGATTGACAATCCCATATAAGCATTAATGGTTTAAGATTATATGGTATATACCACGATATGTGTGGATGAATGTTATTACGATTGTTGATATTGTGTTATGTGTTACACTAGTTAAATATAACCAAAAGTGTGTTTATTGGTTCGTTGGTTAAGTCCGCATTAAATAAAACAATTTAACGAATATTTTACTAATATAATAATAGGTGAAAAATAATTTCAAATTTGACGTTCGATTTTGAACGGGCACAAAGTTTATGTTGTTATGATGAATATTCACAAGAGAAACAAATTAATCTAAAATAATTTTTAGTTAGTTAAGTCCCATTCAACTTTTTATTTTTAAATGCATAGTAACGGGTAAAAGTGAAATTCAGTTAGGGTATCTAGGAAATGTTTTAGAAATATTTTCTTTACAAAACTATATTATTTATTTTCATAACAGATGCCAGGAAAATACAGATTCAAAATAATGAAGTTTGAAAAATAATAAATTTGAAGATTGAAAATATAGCTTTCAAAAATTATTATATATATTTTACATCAGTATTAAATTATTTTGAAGCTATTCGTCGTGGTTCATAATATATGTAGAAATATGGTCGGAATAGAACTCGTCATGCAATGGTAGTTCGCAAACGTCAAACCGACATACCAGGAGATCCAACTATCAGATTTTCCTTAAATAGGAACCGTTAGGTTCATAATGAGAAAAGCTTACAAATATGAAGCAGAGTTTTGAAAATCAACGGTTAGATCTTGAGAAAACTTCAAATCAAATTTGAATAAAAACAGCGCTCGGACCATTAGTGACCTGAAATCCAAATTAGTGGAAATGCCCTATTTTTATATAAATAAATATAGGGAAAAATCATTATAAATTATAACAAATGATTTGAAAGAGGTTTGATCCAAATATATATGGTTTTGAATGATAAAAACTGGTTAAGCGGAAATTGGCTATTTTTGCAACACTTTTATAATGAGTTTTGAGAAACGTTTGGAGCTAAGGGTTTTTAATTTGCAAATCGAATCTAATCCTAAGTAAACCTTTTTATAAGGTTAAAAAGAAGCGTGAAGATGTTTTTTGGAAGCCAAACAGCTTAACCAAATTTAAAAATAAGATTTAAATCTTATGAAATAATTTCCAATTAAAGGAGACTTAATCCATGGCTTGATAATCCAATAAGGATTTTGTTCTAAAGCTAATTATTTCGAAATGACCAGGTTCAACCCATTTCAAATAATTATACAACAAATTAAAATTCGAGGATATTAAAGATGGTGCAAGATCAGAAATCTTCACATTGAATGGACTGCTTGTTGTTGCCTTGGGTAGCTCCCATTATAAGATTAAAGTGGCAGTAGTCTGGACATACTTGTTGATTGTTTAGATGTGCAAGGGCTTCTCTCCTTAATTGGACAAGGGGTAAGGTGTCTTTGATTTTTTTAAACTTAGAACGAACTTGTAAATGGATGCATGTTTGACATTGTATTTTACAATGGCATGCCGAGTGCTGTTGGCAGATAGATAAAAGCTTTTGTTGAAAAGCAAAGTTTTATGGGACGTTGACTCTAGGGCCTCACATCCTAGAATGAATGCATGTCTGACATTGTATTTTACAGCATTTTCGATTGTGCATGTCTGACATTGTATTTTACAACATTTTCGATTGGTTTATATTGATGTTATATCATTTGGTGGCGGAGGATTTATTTTCCTAGATTAACACCCTCCTCTAAGACTTATGTACTCAGAGGGGTTATATATTAATAGACACCAATTATATATTATGAACTGACAATATGGCATGCCGAGTGCTGTTCGCAGATAGATAAAAGCTTTTGTTAAAAAGCAAAGTTTTATGGGACATTGACTCTAGGGCCTCACATCCTGGAATGAGCCCAAAAAAGGATGATGGATAGCGGAATCAGACATACGTTTCCTACATTTCCTTCTAGCTAAGAGTGATGCCATGGTATGAAGCCCAGGAAATTTACTTATGTGGATGATAGAACTGAGGTGCCTCAGATGATGCTCAAATACAAACCCGAACTCACTAGGAATTGGTTGGACAATCTGAAGGACTATGCGTTGAGTCTGGGATATCTTGCTAGAGATGATCCGAAAGGATAAGAAAGATTGTAACACCCCGAATTTTTAAAGACACTAAAGAGGATAAATTAAAGAATAATTAATTTAATATTATAAATTAAGGGAAATGGATTACATCATTGCGTTCATCTCGAAATTCTGGTCAAGATTGACACCTGGTTTTTATAAATCGGATAACCTATGAAGAAGTTATGAACGATAGAAGTTTGGTGCTCAAAACAGGGATAACTGGTGCACTTGTCAAGTGCGCCAAGGCAATTTTACATTGGTGCACCTGCCAAGTGCTCCCATGTATGTTTTTAGGCTTCCGGGCCTTTTCCTTTTCAAGTGGGCGGCGACCCATAACCTGATTCACTCTAGGGCTGAGGTGGCATTCGAATTCTGGACATTAATAGCTATAAATATACCTCAATTCTCTTGTTTTCTTCACAAAGAATCAATGGCGACCAAACTCTACCAATGTGTAATTGAACTGGATCCCTTATCTTCTTCTAACAAGGCAAATCAAATCGATAAATTCAAGATCCAATCTCTTCTAGTTCTATCTTCTAATCTAAACTCTGTGAGTTCCTAGTTGCTTTTAGATTGGAATATTTAAAAGTAAACATGTCACGACTATGATTTGGATATGTTCATATGCCTAAATTATATCAGATCCTTTGTAAATTATGAACATATGACTTTCTGTACTGATTAGGATTTGGATCTAGATTTTTTTTTATCTTATCAGATCTATTATAACTTCTATGACATGCTATGATGTAGATCTAAATCTTTATTTGTGTTAGATCTAATTTTATCTATTAGATCTGAATTATGCGGACATTCTATGTAGATCTAAATCTTTATTTGTGTTAGATCTAATTTTATCTATTAGATCTGAATCATGCGGACATTCTATGTAGATCTAAATCTGTAACGACCCGTGTTTTTCGACCATTTGAATATGAATATTTAAAGTAGTTTTAAATATTATATTGGAATATAATGAAATTTAATATTTAATTCGTTATTAAAGACGAAGTTGAACGTTATAATTTATATATATAATATAAATCGAGCTTGAAAATGGCGTGCAGTTCGTGAAATGAAGTTTTGAACTTCAACTGAGAATACGGGATTCGATATAAGTCGGATTTCTGTGAAACAAGACACGTTGGAGCCGTATTGGCAATAGCTTTCATATGAAAGAGAAAAACCCAGATTTCGTGTTATAGTTTGATAGTTATGGCCAAATCAAATTTTGAAATAGTCGCTATGGAAAATCGTTATTAAATTATAAGCCTTTAAAATGGCCGTTTTGCAAACGGACTCAGATTTCGACGAAATCAGTTTCATTAGAACCGTATCGTTAAATTATTGCACGGTGTCAAATGGCGTGGCAAACCGATGTCGTATGTGACCACGGTAGCCATAAACGCCCATTGATTTTCTATAACGCGTAATTAAATTAATAAAGAGATATTTGAGTGTAATTTGAGCAGACGATCGAATTAGACCGCGAAACCAGTTCCGTTGAGTTCGTATCGTCGATTAGAGTCAGGATAGGTATATAGTTTGTTATTTTTAGAGATCGAGAAATTTGGCGTTAAAAAGGGTAGGGCGGTTCGGGGTAAAAACAGCCCACCGGGGCAACAGTCTCAGAATGCGACGAAATTAGTGCCGTTGGGTTCGTATCGAAAAGTTATTGTCGATGTTCGCAGTTTCAAGTAGTTTTGATTTATCTGGTGACCGTGGAAAAATTAAACGTGTGTTCATTTCTGGTTTCATAAAGGAATTTTTTCCATACGACCTCGGATTTCAACGAAACTCGTTCCATTGGATCCGGAATATCTTTTTACATCAAGAATAGCCTTTTTATCAGAAAACGAAAGTCGTTTGTTGTGGTTTTATCACATTATTTTAGGACGAAGTTTCGTAAATAATATTTTATTTATTTGGACACCCTATATATATACATATATGTTGTGATCCGTTAAAACCTTAAGTAGCTCCTAAGCTATGCATATGAGTCATTCTAGCCTAACCTAAGAAATACCCACTGTTGCACTTCAAACATTAATGTGGACATGAAATCTTCCTTTTCAACAACACATAAATGGACATGACTATTCCTTATGCATCCTTTCCTATACAACTTCGGGATTAAGCAAATGGGGGCAGCCGCGCAGGTATACCATCATATCATTTCACATCAATGAAAACGGCAGACCTAGCTTATGTCAAAACTAATGCCATCTGAACCATGCCGACCACATTTTAAATATATACCAGCTACTCTACCCAAATCTATGTCCTACGACACCTTGGCTCCCACGTAACTTCACTTATAAAAGACGTTGTTACCCATTCTCCTTTCGAGCAGAACAACGAAAACTATCAAGTGAAGAAGGGGTACGGTTTCAACATTTTAGAAGCAGCTTTCGGAAAAAAAAAAGAAAAAAAAACGAAAAAAAAAGCAAACAATAAACGCAAGGAAGAAAACGGGGTTCGAACGTGAGGATGGAGGTCATATGGTCACGGAATGGGTTTAGACCAGTCTCCGGTCAACCCTCATGGCAGCGCGATGGTGATTGTTGGGTCAAGGGGGATTGGCGACGTGATGGTGGAAAGGAAAGCGAACAGGAAGGAGAGGCCGAGAATGGGTTAGCGTGAAGAACGATGGGAACAGTTTGAATGTGATGAAGGGGTGCTGAAGCAAAACCGTGAGCTTGAGGAAAGGATGGGCCAATCTCCAAAGGGTTGTACAACAGTTGGAACGTGACATTAGGTATGGGCACATTTCTGAAACGAGAGTAACAAAGGATTCAGTCACCTATCTTGATAACGTAATTACTTGATTTAACCAAAGTGATTTAGAATTTATAATTATAATTAAGGAAAAGATTTAATTAAATTTGTATGTCTTATATAATCAAATACAGACTCATATAGATACAGAATTCACCGGTTCAAGTGACGTTGAACTCCCATTGGCAAACATTACTTTATGGTACTGGAATCATATGTTCAAGCTGAATATTTTGGGACTAGCCTGGACAGGATTGGAAGCAGCGGAATCTCTCAGTAAAATTAAACGGCAGTTTAATTTAACTGAAACCGTACCATTCAACGAAATCAACTCAAGGTGAGTTAAACTCACTCAGTTACCCTTTTTATATTTTATATAAATTGGGTGTTTTTATTTTGTGTGCTCTGCTTGCCAATGGTTGACTGCTTTGCTAGTTATCTATTTAACTGTTGATTTAACCGATGAAATTAAACTGTGTTTAATTTCAGTCAAATATCAAATCGTTATTTTTAACGATTGGTTCCAATAAAGGTGACTCACCTTGGTTGGTCATGTTTATTTATAAACATGTTTAAAATGGTTGCATTGTTTGAATTGCTTGTGGTTAATGTTGAATGGTTGTTATATTAGTTTATCAGTTAAACAAAACTGAACCGTCTAATTTGAGATAACCATTTGAATACAGGGAAGAACAGGTTGGAGGAATCCAACCGGATTCCTCAAATGTATTACTTATTTTCATATGATCATATATGAACTGATCTGTTTGTGTGATTGATTTGATCGTTGATTATTGACTGGATATTCAACATATGTTTGGTTTAAACCAATGGGCGATATTGGTTAAGTGTTCGGCAGAGTATGGCCTATAAAATCAATCAAGTTATAAATATTTATTCACCGTCAGGTGAATCGATAGAGTTGAGGTTATAAAATTTATTTTATAACCAGAGTTAGATTTGAATTATATTATTTGAATAAAAGTTATTTAAGAGAAATAAATAAATATTTTATTTGTTTAAGACTTTGATTTGTTATGAATGTATTTTGCAAAGCAAACGCTGATGTTAATCAGATTTACCAGTTGAAGAATAAGAAATGAATTAAATGGTTAAACCTTGAAAATTTGTTTTGTAAAGAAAACAAATAATTAGAATCTATTTAAATTAATTATATTTTTAATTAATTTAAAGCGAGGATTGTTGAAATCGATTAATGAGATAATCAAGGTTTTTGTGTTAATTAAATCGACCGTTTGGAATTAGAATTGTTTATCAAGTTAATGTGTTTTGACTAAAATAGTTAAATGAATACTGTTTTAAAAGGGATTTAATATTTAATTTAGTAAATGAAGGGATTAACTACTAAAGTAGTTAAATGTTTAAAATAAGTTATTATTTTAATTAATGATAAATTTAGAAATATATTTTTAAATGGAATTCATTTAAAAGGTTACCGAATGTGAGATGCAAGCCAATTGAATGGGACAAGGGAAATAAGATCTCCAAAGTGGATAAGGGTTGAAAATAATGGAAGGGGATCGATAGAAAGTGAAATTTGGGAATAAAGAAATGGGTCATAAGATTGTATAACTAAACCCAATTTATAAATGGGATTTTGTTTTGAGACTGGGGTGGAATTTTGGTGTTGGATTACAACTGATATTTATCTGAAGATTTGAACATTGTTGATCAAGGTCTGAGAGGTAATTAATATACCCCAACTTGAACCACATCAGGATTATCTGAAGATAGTATTAGTTGGTAATCGTAAGTGACGTTAGTGAATATGTTTTGAAATCTAAACAGCGATTTTAGCGCTGTTGTTATAGTATATGTTTTGTAAATCTAATATAGCGATTGTAGCACTTTTGCTATAGTAAATGGATTGTAAACCTAAACAGAGATTATAGCGCTGTTGTTTTGTAAATCTAAATAGTAATTATAACGCTATTGTTATAACATATGTGCTATAAATTTCTTTGTTAAAACTAATGGATTTCCGAATTTAAAGGATGATTTGAAGGAAGATTTTAAATGGGAAATTGAATATAGTTATTCGAGATAGAATTAGCCAAACGTAATTATTCGGCTGAGTTGCCAATTCGTACGACTGCTAGCGAAATTCGCAGGGCTGCAGATAGCCTACGGCGGTCGGATGTTTCCTGAGGGAACCAGGCGTTACCATTGTGATCGCTGCGATCTAGAGTCGAGCGAATAGAGTAAGTCGAATGTTAGTTAATTGAAATTAGAGTTATTCAAATACCATATTTTTGAATATTAAAAGAATTGGAAGTTTCAATTTAACAAAAAGGAAATTAGATTGTCAAAGGCCAAATGATGCTAAATACTGAATCAGTGAACTCATTGGAGTGTCATGTTTGAAACACTGTATATTTTGATAGTTAAAACACCGACTATCAAATCTGACCAATACGAGTGTTGGTACGGAAAAACCGGGATCGAATTTATATTCGAAAACCATTCCGACTAACAAATACGTGAAGATCTCAGAAGAAGTTCAAGATGGAGCATTGAAGACCGCGGGTTTTCATAAACGGAAGAACCACTAATATTCTCTGCCTGGCAAGCAGAGGAAAGCTATGATTCTGTCGTGGTTGGAATCAACGGGTTGCAAGGACTCCTCGCTACTGATCCATGGGGTGATTCCTATATTGGATGCAGTAGGAGAGTACCTTCGGTTCATCCTGTTCCTGGATGACGTATATGGATGAATGTCTGACAGAGTATTTCCAAAGGGTCACGTACGTTGATTTCTTCAAACGTGCTATAGTGTTGGCGGAGATTCGCCGTTCTCTTAGCTTCCAGCTAGAGTATTTTTGTGGATATCAATTAGTGATATCTGATGGATTTGACGATGTGGCATTCAAAGTGAATGACGACCAGATGTTCAAGAGTTAATTCTGGCCTCAAGCCTCATCAACCAAGAGATGACAAAAATCGGGCAGGCAGCATGGCTATGTGGGTCGCTCCCATTTGGGTGTATAATCACCTATCTAGAGGAAATCCTATTTGTTTCTTAAATCTATGTTTCGATGCTGTCCCTTTTCGGGAGACGGTTGCTGATCCCAACCCTCGGTGATATACATTCGATACTCTCAAGCGAAATGAGGGGTCGGTCATGTGAGGGCCGGGTTGCAAGATGTTCTTGTTACACCCAGTGTATTCGTCTCTAGAGATACACGATCGGAAGGTGGACCCATACCTTGTCAAGTCGGAATCCAATTCCCAATAAGCGCCTGCGGGTTTTGATCGTATACTATATATGTAGAGCGTGAGATGCAAGCGTTCCACTAGATTGTTATTTACTTGTATTTAGACATTATCATAATATCAGACAAGATATTGGTTTCAAAACTGTTTTGGGTTATCGTAAGGTAAAAACCGTTCGTGTTTATGTGTGGATTTGGTCTTACGATTATCCTTTTCTTTTGAAAAGGTTTTGAACTTTAAAATCATGATTGGATGATTTACCTTTATACTGTGCGAGTTTATCTCACTCTGGTTCACCAGACTGACCCGGTGTTTTGTAAATGCTCGGGTTAGACCGGGTTGTACAGGTTCAGGTTATCGACTGCTATGAAGAGACGAGCTGGAAGAGTCCAGACGTATGATATTATTACTATTCCGCTGTGTGTTATATGAGGACAGATTAGTATCACTGTCCAGGTGTGTACTCTGATATTGTAAGTATTTCAAAAGCTTTCAATAAAGGTTATTTCTATATTATATTTTGTTCCGCTGCGATGTGAGACTCTGTGTTGTGGTGTTCTTCTTCTTCTTCTATTCTAATATTTCTATCTTATCTATTCTCACCCTCTAACTTCTTTCTATTAATGATCTGGAATGTTCGATGTCTGAAGGGTCAACATGATAGTTTGATGTTGATTTTCGGAGTCGAAAATCCCGGTTCGCTACAGTGGTATCAGAGCTGAAGGTTATGTGATTACCTTGGCTCTGTGGCGTAACTCAGTAGAGATGGGGTTAGCAACACCCTAGATTGAGTATGAGTGTATATATACGAGTGAACTTATTTGTAGATTTTATAAAAATGGTTTATATTGTGGAGATTTATTGGTTGAGTTGTTTATAAGTTCTGATCGATTAGTTTGATCCACTGTATCGATAGGGGTTTATAAACACTCGAATACGATGGGTCGTCACGATATGTTTTGAAAGAGGGTAAATGAAATAATTTACCCAAATTATATTTTGATATAAAGAAAATATGTATATTGGAAGTATTATAGTGTATTGGATGTGTTGGTTGGTTATAATTGAAATGGTTGTATAAATAACCAATTGGAATTCGTATAGTATAAAAGCAGATTTATTAAATCTGAAATTAAAATCGGAATTGGAATTAAAATTCCTAAAGGTGGAAAAGGGGTTTGCAAGTGAACTTGGATTGGATATATGAGAATTTTAAGATCCCGGGAGATTTTAAATTGGTTTACAAGAATCGTGAATGATATTTTGAAATATATTTCAAAATGGAGGTATTTAAATATGATTTTGAATGGTTATATAGTACTGAACTCACTTTGATAGCTGGGAAATAACTCTGAGGATGCTGGCCACATCATCAGTGTTCATTTCCGAGTTCTAAGTGACGGATTACTACCAAAAATCTTGTTTTGAATTGCTTTGAGAAAAACAAATTTTTTTGAATCCTAAAAAGGAATGTTTGATTTTTTTGAAAGAGCTGAACTGTTTAAAAACTCCCAGGGAAATTGTTTGAACAAAGGCAGAATTAAATAAAATTTGTGAAAGCAGATATGAATTGAATTGAAATAGATTAACTGGAAGTTAATTCGTGATATATTATCAAGTAGAATCAGATTTGAAATATGAGACAGGAATCTGAAATGGTGTTGATCTGGTAAGTCCAGAGATGGAATTGAAAATTGGATGGGAATTGAGTTAAGAATGGAATTTGGTTTGGATGTGTGAATGATCTGGTTTTGAAGATAAAATTGGAATTTTGGTTGGGAATGCATTTGTATATGCTGACAGGGTGGCAGACGGGAAAGATATAGTGATATGCCCGACAAAAAGGTACACGTTTATTTTATATGGGTTTGGTGATGCATGAGCCTATTTGGCAAGCCGCTTGGCTGTTTTATTTTCTTTTGGATTGGAGAAGGCCTAGAAAGGCAAGTTGGAGTTGTACCGATTGAGCCATACAGAGGAGGTGCTGGCGAAATTTTTCGGAAATATAATGTGTTAGAAAATTTTCAATATTTTTGAAAATATCTATATACAGTATTGAATTCAGTTCTAATTTAAAAACAAAACTAGATTTGAAGTTAATGAATTTATAACGTTCTTCCTTACCTTAGCAATTTCGAGGACGAAATTATTTTAAGGGGGGAAGATTGTAACGACCCGTGTTTTTCGACCATTTGAATATGAATATTTAAAGTAGTTTTAAATATTATATTGGAATATAATGAAATTTAATATTTAATTCGTTATTAAAGACGAAGTTGAACGTTATAATTTATATATATAATATAAATCGAGCTTGAAAATGGCGTGCAGTTCGTGAAATGAAGTTTTGAACTTCAACTGAGAATACGGGATTCGATATAAGTCGGATTTCTGTGAAACAAGACACGTTGGAGCCGTATTGGCAATAGCTTTCATATGAAAGAGAAAAACCCAGATTTCGTGTTATAGTTTGATAGTTATGGCCAAATCAAATTTTGAAATAGTCGCTATGGAAAATCGTTATTAAATTATAGGCCTTTAAAATGGCCGTTTTGCAAACGGACTCAGATTTCGACGAAATCAGTTTCATTAGAACCGTATCGTTAAATTATTGCACGGTGTCAAATGGCGTGGCAAACCGATGTCGTATGTGACCACGGTAGTCATAAACGCCCATTGATTTTCTATAACGCGTAATTAAATTAATAAAGAGATATTTGAGTGTAATTTGAGCAGACGATCGAATTAGACTGCGAAACCAGTTCCGTTGAGTTCGTATCGTCGATTAGAGTCAGGATAGGTATATAGTTTGTTATTTTTAGAGATCGAGAAATTTGGCGTTAAAAAGGGTAGGGCGGTTCGGGGTAAAAACAGCCTACCGGGGCAACAGTCTCAGAATGCGACGAAATTAGTGTCGTTGGGTTCGTATCGAAAAGTTATTGTCGATGTTCGTAGTTTCAAGTGGATTTGATTTATCTGGTGACCGTGGAAAAATTAAACGTGTGTTCATTTCTGGTTTCATAAAGGAATTTTTTCCATACGACCTCGGATTTCAACGAAACTCGTCCCATTGGATCCGGAATATCTTTTTACATCAAGAATAGCCTTTTTATCAGAAAACGAAAGTCGTTTGTTGTGGTTTTATCACATTATTTTAGGACGAAGTTTCGTAAATAATATTTTATTTATTTGGACACCCTATATATATACATATATGTTGTGATCCGTTAAAACCTTAAGTAGCTCCTAAGCTATGCATATGAGTCATTCTAGCCTAACCTAAGAAATACCCACTGTTGCACTTCAAACATTAATGTGGACATGAAATCTTCCTTTTCAACAACACATAAATGGACATGACTATTCCTTATGCATCCTTTCCAATACAACTTCGGGATTAAGCAAATGGAGCAGCCGCGCAGCTATACCATCATATCATTTCACATCAATGAAAACGACAGACCTAGCTTATGTCAAAACTAATGCCATCTGAACCATGCCGACCACATTTTAAATATATACCAGCTACTCTACCCAAATCTATGTCCTACGACACCTTGGCTCCCACGTAACTTCACTTATAAAAGACGTTGTTACCCATTCTCCTTTCGAGCAGAACAACGAAAACTATCAAGTGAAGAAGGGGTACGGTTTCAACATTTTAGAAGCAGCTTTCGGAAAAAAAAAGAAAAAAAAACGAAAAGAAAAAAAAAGCAAACAATAAACGCAAGGAAGAAAACGGGGTTCGAACGTGAGGATGGAGGTCATATGGTCACGGAATGGGTTTAGACCAGTCTCCGGTCAACCCTCATGGCAGCGCGATGGTGATTGTTGGGTCAAGGGGGATTGGCGACGTGATGGTGGAAAGGAAAGCGAACAGGAAGGAGAGGCCGAGAATGGGTTAGCGTGAAGAACGATGGGAACAGCTTGAATGTGATGAAGGGGTGCTGAAGCAAAACCGTGAGCTTGAGGAAAGGATGGGCCAATCTCCAAAGGGTTGTACAACAGTTGGAACGTGACATTAGGTATGGGCACATTTCTGAAACGAGAGTAACAAAGGATTCAGTCACCTATCTTGATAACGTAATTACTTGATTTAACCAAAGTGATTTAGAATTTATAATTATAATTAAGGAAAAGATTTAATTAAATTTGTATGTCTTATATAATCAAATACAGACTCATATAGATACAGAATTCACCGGTTCAAGTGACGTTGAACTCCCATTGGCAAACATTACTTTATGGTACTAGAATCATATGTTCAAGCTGAATATTTTGGGACCAGCCTGGACAGGATTGGAAGCAGCGGAATCTCTCAGTAAAATTAAACGGCAGTTTAATTTAACTGAAACCGTACCATTCAACGAAATCAACTCTAGGTGAGTTAAACTCACTCAGTTACCCTTTTTATATTTTATATAAATTGGGTGTTTTTATTTTGTGTGCTCTGCTTGCCAATGGTTGACTGCTTTGCTAGTTATCTATTTAACTGTTGATTTAACCGATGAAATTAAACTGTGTTTAATTTCAATCAAATATCAAATCGTTATTTTTAACGATTGGTTCCAATAAAGGTGACTCACCTTGGTTGGTCATGTTTATTTATAAACATGTTTAAAATGGTTGCATTGTTTGAATTGCTTGTGGTTAATGTTGAATGGTTGTTATATTAGTTTATCAGTTAAACAAAACTGAACCGTCTAATTTGAGATAACCATTTGAATACAGGGAAGAACAGGTTGGAGGAATCCAACCGGATTCCTCAAATGTATTACTTATTTTCATATGATCATATATGAACTGATCTGTTTGTGTGATTGATTTGATCGTTGATTATTGACTGGATATTCAACATATGTTTGGTTTAAACCAATGGGCGATATTGGTTAAGTGTTCGGCAGAGTATGGCCTATAAAATCAATCAAGTTATAAATATTTATTCACCGTCAGGTGAATCGATAGAGTTGAGGTTATAAAATTTATTTTATAACCAGAGTTAGATTTGAATTATATTATTTGAATAAAAGTTATTTAAGAGAAATAAATAAATATTTTATTTGTTTAAGACTTTGATTTGTTATGAATGTATTTTGCAAAGCAAACGCTGATGTTAATCAGATTTACCAGTTAAAGAATAAGAAATGAATTAAATGGTTAAACCTTGAAAATTTGTTTTGTAAAGAAAACAAATAATTAGAATCTATTTAAATTAATTATATTTTTAATTAATTTAAAGCGAGGATTGTTGAAATCGGTTAATGAGATAATCAAGGTTTTTGTGTTAATTAAATCGACCGTTTGGAATTAGAATTGTTTATCAAGTTAATGTGTTTTGACTAAAATAGTTAAATGAATATTGTTTTAAAAGGGATTTAATATTTAATTTAGTTAATGAAGGGATTAACTACTAAAGTAGTTAAATGTTAAAAATAAGTTATTATTTTAATTAATGATAAATTTAGAAATATATTTTTAAATGGAATTCATTTAAAAGGTTACCGAATGTGAGATGCAAGCCAATTGAATGGGACAAGGGAAATAAGATCTCCAAAGTGGATAAGGGTTGAAAATAATGGAAGGGGATCGATAGAAAGTGAAATTTGGGAATAAAGAAATGGGTCATAAGATTGTATAACTAAACCCAATTTATAAATGGGATTTTGTTTTGAGACTGGGGTGGAATTTTGGTGTTGGATTACAACTGATATTTATCTGAAGATTTGAACGTTGTTGATCAAGGTCTGAGAGGTAATTAAAATACCCCAACTTGAACCACATCAGGATTATCTGAAGATAGTATTAGTTGGTAATCGTAAGTGACGTTAGTGAATATGTTTTGAAATCTAAACAGCGATTTTAGCGCTGTTGTTATAGTATATGTTTTGTAAATCTAATATAGCGATTGTAGCACTTTTGCTATAGTAAATGGATTGTAAACCTAAACAGAGATTATAGCGCTGTTGTTTTGTAAATCTAAATAGTAATTATAACGCTATTGTTATAACATATGTGCTATAAATTTCTTTGTTAAAACTAATGGATTTCCGAATTTAAAGGATGATTTGAAGGAAGATTTTAAATGGGAAATTGAATATAGTTATTCGAGATAGAATTAGCCAAACATAATTATTCGGCTGAGTTGCCAATTCGTACGACTGCTAGCGAAATTCGCAGGGCTGCAGATAGCCTACGGCGGTCGGATGTTTCCTGAGGGAACCAGGCGTAACCATTGTGATCGCTGCGATCTAGAGTCGAGCGAATAGAGTAAGTCGAATGTTAGTTAATTGAAATTAGAGTTATTCAAATACCATATTTTTTAATATTAAAAGAATTGGAAGTTTCAATTTAACAAAAAGGAAATTAGATTGTCAAAGGCCAAATGATGCTAAATACTGAATCAGTGAACTCATTGGAGTGTCATGTTTGAAACACTGTATATTTTGATAGTTAAAACACCGACTATCAAATCTGACCAATACGAGTATTGGTACGGAAAGACCGGGATCGAATTTATATTCGAAAACCATTCCGACTAACAAATACGTGAAGATCTCAGAAGAAGTTCAAGATGGAGCATTGAAGACCGCGGGTTTTCATAAACGGAAGAACCACTAATATTCTCTGCCTGGCAAGCAGAGGAAAGCTGTGATTCTGTCGTGGTTGGAATCAACGGGTTGCAAGGACTCCTCGCTACTGATCCATGGGGTGATTCCTATATTGGATGCAGTAGGAGAGTACCTTCGGTTCATCCTGTTCCTGGATGACGTATATGGACGAATGTCTGACAGAGTATTTCCAAAGGGTCACATACGTTGATTTCTTCAAACGTGCTATAGTGTTGGCGGAGAATCGCCGTTCTCTTAGCTTCCAGCTAGAGTATTTTTGTGTATATCAATTAGTGATATCTGATGGATTTGACGATGTGGCATTCAAAGTGAATGACGACCAGATGTTCAAGAGTTAATTCTGGCCTCAAGCCTCATCAACCAGGAGATGACAAAAATCGGGCAGGCAGCATGGCTATGTGGGTCGCTCCCATTTGGGTGTATAATCACCTATCTAGAGGAAATCCTATTTGTTTCTTAAATCTATGTTTCGATGCTGTCCCTTTTCGGGACACGGTTGCTGATCCCAACCGTCGGTGATATACATTCGATACTCTCAAGCGAAATGAGGGGTCGGTCATGTGAGGGCCAGGTTGCAAGATGTTCTTGTTGAACCCAGTGTATTCGTCTCTAGAGATACACAATCGGAAGGTGGACCCATACCTTGTCAAGTCGGAATCCAATGCCCAATAAGCGCCTGCGGGTTTTGATTGTATACTATATATGTAGAGCGTGAGATGCAAGCGTTCCACTAGATTGTTATTTACTTGTATTTAGACATTATCATAATATCAGACAAGATATTGATTTCAAAACTGTTTTGGGTTATCGTAAGGTAAAAACCGTCCGTGTTTATGTGTGGATTTGGTCTTACGATTATCCTTTTCTTTTGAAAAGGTTTTGAACTTTAAAATCATGATTGGATGATTTACCTTTATACTGTGCGAGTTTATCTCACTCTGGTTCACCAGACTGACCCGGTGTTTTGTAAATGCTCGGGTTAGACCAGGTTGTACAGGTTCAGGTTATCGACTGCTATGAAGAGACGAGCTGGAAGAGTCCAGACGTATGATATTATTACTATTCCGCTGTGTGTTATATGAGGACAGATTAGTATCACTGTCCAGGTGTGTACTCTGATATTGTAAGTATTTCAAAAGCTTTCAATAAAGGTTATTTCTGTATTATATTTTGTTCCGCTGCGATGTGAGACTCTGTGTTGTGGTGTTCTTCTTCTTCTTCTATTCTAATATTTCTATCTTATCTATTCTCAACCTCTAACTTCTTTCTATTAATGATCTGGAATGTTCGATGTCTGAAGGGTCAACATGATAGTTTGATGTTGATTTTCAGAGTCGAAAATCCCGGTTCGCTACAAAATCTTTATTTGTGTTAGATCTAATTTTGTCTATTAGATCTGAATCATGCGGACATTCTATGTAGATATAAATCTTTATTTGTATTAGATCTAATTTTATCTATTAGATCTGAATCATGCATACGTTCTTTGTAGATCTAAATCTTTATTTGCGTTAGATCTAATTTTTTCCATTAGATCTGAATTGTGTAGACACCCAAATTATTAATCAGATCTGGTTTATTATTTGGATCCCTTTGTGCTTATCATATTAGATCTGAACCTATTGGAAATCTAAATTAGTATTTAGATATTGTCATGTTATCTTTGTGGATCTTGATCTTTATCCAAGTTGCGGTTAATTTGTCCTGTCATCTTTTTGGATATGAACCTTTATCTAGGATTGTGGCTAGCTTGGAATTATCATTAATTGGATAGTTAAATCTTTGCCTAGATCTAGATCATCATGTTGTGATTAATTAAGATCTGTCGTTTTAGACATATGAATTCTTATTTGGATCTGTTCATCCTAATTATGTTAGATCTAGTTTTATCATTACCCTTTTTACTAGATCTGTTTTTATGTCCACCTTATTATGCCTATTACTTGTCTATGCCAATACATATGTTTATGTAACCTTTAGAATGATCACTATTGTCATTTTTCCCATCACCTTTCCCTTTTATTGTCCATGACTAGGCTCTTTTCTAGTGTAGATGCAGCTAAATTTATGCGAACACGTTAGTTAGGGAACGGGGGAAAAATGTTAGAATTGGCATAATTTAAATAATGTTTATATGAATTGGACATATAATTAATGTAACGATCCGGATTTTCAAACAGTTTATTTTAAATATTTAATATGGTTTTAAATATTGAATTGATAATGTAAATGGATATTTATATAGAATTTATCGATTTATAATCAGATATAATTTAATTCGTGTACATCGAATTATCATAAACCATAAATAATTGAAACCGAAGTTAAAAACTGAATCGAAACAATTCAGATGATCAACATTAATTGTATTTGAATATAGATGATAATAAAAATAATTTATTACCAGCAAATTGATTAGTTCTGAATTTAAAATGATATATAGGTTGAAATTAAATTTCAGAATATATACTGTTCAGTTCAGAATAGCGTTATAACATTTAAACGACAGTGGTTACATTAAAATAGCGGTTCGTGTGTGAACCCTAAGATATTTTAATGGATAAGATCAAAATTGAATCAAAGAACAAATTAGAATCTGTTTAAAAGAAATAAAAATCTCTTTATTTCAAATCAGATTAAATCAATGATCAAGTCGTGGTTAAATCAAAAATCAAATCACATTAAATTATATATACCTTACCTACCATATATTATGTACTAGCGCAGACTATAATTTCTTCTTGCTTAAGTATTTATCACTTATAAATACGCGAGCAAATCTTCCCCTTAAATCCTTTTATTTTTCGTTCCTCAGGAAAAACAATTCCGCAAATCTTAAAATTAAATTAAATAATTGAGAAAATGGGAATCGAATTCAATTCGAATACTGAGGTCAGATCCATGAAGATTGGATACCACTCATGGCATCGCGATAGTTTCAGCTTTTCAAATTGAAGACCATGGATTCCTTAAAGCTCGATTAAGGAGCGCACGCGATTTCAGGCATGCATGTAAACATGTAGTTCGATTTGGGTCATCGTGAGTTGAGGGCTCGTGAGTTTTGAAGTCGCAATGTCTTCTGGGAGGATCGACAGTAGATGCGATGTGGATTTTGGGGATTTCAAATGGTGCGATAAACGGACTGGAAGTCGTGATTGCTTCCAGGTTTTCGATTGAAGGACAGTTCGATTATGTGATGGAGGATCTGGGGTTCGAGTAAGTGGATCAGGATGCTCTCTGTATTAGCAGATTGTGGCAAAAAAATTCATGTGTGGTGATGGAAATCGTTCACAGTTTGGGAAACTTAGCATTTTCGTTAAGTGATTTGGAGGGTGATGGAAATCGTTCACTGATGGGAAAGGAAAATGGTGACTGGAGTGGGTGATCAAAGGTGGATAGCTGAGGTTTGCAATTTTGGTTTGATGCCATGGACAACAGTAAGAATTACACGAAATGAAGTTAGTGGGATTCAAAGCTGTGAGGGATGGACAAATACAGTGTATGTTCAGAAAAGGTATTGCTGTATTAAATTCAAAGAAGAAGAAGAATTTAACAATGATTAAGGTAAACTAAACTATTCATTTAATTTATTTCTACAAGTAATGATTATTTAAAATATGTATTCCAAATTTATAATGCATATATATGTCATGTAAAATAGGATTCATTGGAACCATGTCTGAAATAACTATGCAATGGAATTGAATTTGGGATTTTTGAAGTCGACTAAGATAAGCAATGGAATTTTAATTTAAATTGAATATAGTTCGATTTAAATGAAAATCGTATCGGATCTGCAATTAAAATCAGGTGAGTAAGTCTCACTCAATTTATTTTAATTTGAATTATTTTTAGTCGTTAAAAAAAATTGATTGTTGTTTGGTTGCATTTAAAATATTATTGTGACTATAAAATATATATTAGTTATTTAGGATTGGTTGTTGTGGTTATTATATATATATATATTGGTGATTGGTTGGATTCCTGCAATATCATTAGCGGATGCCCGCAGTATCATTAGCGGATGACCTTATACGCCCCCACGCTATGATAGTGGATGACCTTCATACCGCGATATCCTTCCTCGAAGAAGGATGGGTATTATCTATGTTGGATAACGTCTGTGGATGTAGGAAAAACAGGTTGGAGGAATCCAACTGTGTTCCTCAAAATTTATTACTGTTTGTTGTCACATATATGATGTGTTCTAAAACCCGTGATTTGATAATTGAGGGTTTTTGGATATTCAAATATCACTGGGCTAAAATGTTGATATATAAAAATATTGTAAAACGATATTTGAAATTTAAATGGAAAATTCGATTTTTCTAAAAATAGAATTTGAAATTCGAAGGGACTAAAAATATTAGCTTGTTTTGAATAAATAAATCAAGTATTAAATTTATAAACGATGTTTATAAAATAATCTGGGAATTGAAGTAAATTTATAAACGGTGTTTATAAATAAAATGGAATGATTTTCATTAGATAATCAGGGAAATGAAGTGAATTTATAAACGTTGTTTATAAATGAAGAGAAATGAATTATCATTGGATAATGGGGAAATGTAAAAACAAGAGAAAATGGAAATGAAGTTTTATTTTCCGCTGTTAATTGTTTGTCTGTCTTGTAATTTATCTGCATCTTTTACCCATAATGCTCCACAGAACTTAGTGCATTCCCTTTGCGAGTGACACTAACGGACGTGGGGTGTTACACGTGGTATCAGAGCTGAAGGTTACCAAATCAGATAAAGGATTTGAAAAATTATTTTCAAAACAGTTTATAAAGAAGCATTTTTCAAGAGAAAAGATTTGTTTTAAAGACATATTCCCCAAAGCCATACACACCATCTTCTCTTCCTCTGTTTAAATTCTTATCTCCTTCTTTCTTGAGTCTCTGGGGCTCTTGGCTTTCTGGGGGGTAACCTCATCGAAGGGCAAAGTAGTGCCCGGCTTCCATCCATAGCCGTAGTTGTTTCATCTACAGGCAGTTTTATTTCGAAGCTTATAGGGTTTCCCGGACGATGGAGGCAGTTTTCGAGAGATTTGTCAACATGACTACACATGGAAGGGGGATGAGGAGTTTGGCTAAGGAGCACAACCCAAGGATAAGGAATTCATGGATAGGGACTTGGCTCACCAAGGAGGAAGGAGTTATAAAGCGTAAGACAAGAGGAATTAGCTTTTCTATGATATAATAGGGCATATAATTAAGGACAAGAGCAAGAACGAGGAACAAGATTTTCATAAGGGCAAGAACCTACTTTCGCCACCAAGCGTACCTAGGAGAAAGGTAGTAAAAGTTCTCTTGGAAGAGTCTAGTTTTGCTATTCGTACTATTTCCTTTGGTTTTATCGCTTCACATTTGTTCGTATCCACTTCCATAGTTGAGTTTCTGCACCATAGTACTTGTATAGTAGAAAGGTCCCACTAGAGTCTCAAATCCAATTAGTGGTCCGACTAGTTTATTTTTGGTTAGTAGGAATTTAAGAATAGCTATCGAGTCTGCTTATATCATCTCACGTAGATCGTTTAAATTCAAAGGAGATATTCCTTGGGTGCTTGTCTGATATTGGTTTAGGCCTTTGGGGCTTGTACTTGAGTAATGTCGAGTTCGACTAGGATGGTTTGCGTGAGAGATGAAAAGTTGTGACAGGCGCTCTAAAAAGCGCGTAGTGATCTTTCAACCCTTATAGTTATGGCATGGTGGATAAGGGAGAGACCTCTAATCATACACTTGGTACCGTGATTGACATCTATTTATTTTGGAAATGGAGGTTAGGAACTTCACAATCGTGAAGATAAATTGGTTAAGATACAGTGAAGTAAAGCTTAAGAAGGCTAGATACTAGCAACATGCCCTTTTTCCTTAAGGGTGCATCCTTGATTTCTCTGTTTAGGAGCTTTACGCGTAGTTGTTTCTCTCTTTCCAAAGTATATCCTCTAGGTCGTATCTGCGATCCTTAGGTAGAAGCCAATGGATGTAAACATGTATTTGAAACATGTTATGGTTGAATGGTTTCAAGTGGTCGCAAATGGTTGCTCGTGGATGCATATGCATACGTATTAGGCATAGATCAAGTTCAGACGCTCTCATATTGCATTTACATATATGCATTTGTTTATAAGTTGAAATTGATATGATATCATATGGACGTTGCATATGGATGGATGGCTGTGCACGCATGTAGTATTTACATGACTCTAGATGTTTGCATGCATGATTGGACGCATGACACTAACATGATTTGCATTAAGGAGGTCAACTGAATCAGTAGACCGCCTGATTTTGCATTAGATAGAGACATATACACACACTATGCATATGAACATGAAAGCATTAAAAATCTTTTAAGGACAATGAATGCATGTGATTGAATGGTTGAGAAGATGGGTGATTGGATGGTAGGACACATTCTTCCTAACTTGAAGATATGGGGACGAAATCCTTTTAAGTGGGGGAGAATGTAACACCCCGTAATTCTGTGACATTAAGATTCTCAAATTAAAGTATAATTAATTTTTAAAAGAAAAATTAAAAGAAAAAGATCCATGCAGTTGTTTAATTTAAGTATTGTAACTAACATGAAAAAGGAGAAGTAAGGAGAGAACAATAATTATTATTGTTCTAAGACTTATTAAAAAAAGCCTCTGTAGCTCAGTTGGTTAAGGCATTGGATTTGTAGCATGGAGGTCGGGGGTTCGAACCCCGGCGGCGGCATAATTTTTTTTTATCTTTGTTTTAGAGAGGGCCAACTGAACATGCAAATATATGTACGTATACAAATTCAAAATTTGAAAGGATAAGAACGTACATATAAGGAAATAAAGAAAAAATATATATACATATGAGAATATAAATATATATATATATATGCAAAAATATATGTATACGAAAGATAAAATTCAAGATAAGGCTACAGTCAATGAAATATGGCAACATCATTTGAATTTTGAAAATAAAATGAAAGTTGTGCGCATATATATACGCGTAAAATGGTCGTTAGAGGAATTGTATACATATAAGAATATTTCATGTGAATAAAACAGTTAAATAAATTCCAGAAATTCAAAAGTTCGAAAATCAAATTTCTACGCCAAAATAGTGGGACCCAATGCTGACTCAGCACTGCGTGTATGATAAGGTTTGGCTAGATTCATCTATGTACCTGGATTATTTTCTTAACTAGGTTCAATGCTGACTCAACGCTGCGTGTACGATAAGGTCTTGAGCAGCTATATAAACAGCCCTAGTCTTCATTCTCTTTCACCAATTCTCTTCTATCCATATGCTGCTAAGATTCATGGCTTCTTCCCCTCCTCTAAATTTTCTTAAATAATTAAAATAAAATATAAATTCAAGACATGGAAATGCTGCTCAAATCTGTTCAAGAGAAGATTCAAATCAAAGTGAAGAATTCAAAGGCTAAATCAACAAATCTCGAGCAACGACATACGAATCTTAGCATCGCCATTCTTCTATTCTAGATCTAATTTCTGTAAGTCAGTTGTTTCTAGATTTGAACGTTTTTGCTTTATTTTGTGACATGAAATTAAAGGAATAAAAGAATATGCCAAATCTCTCTCTCTCTCTCTCTCTCTCTATTCGAATCTGTGTTTATACTCTTGGACTAAATTAAGAACTGTTATGATTCAAGGACCAATAAGACTTTGCCTAAGACCGTTGCCTATGACTATGGATTCTGAGAACATGTGCCTTTGGACTATGAACATAAGCCTTTGATTTTGGGACATAAAATATTGCCTATGACGGTGACTTATGACTGTGGGAATTATTTTCCCTTTTGACTATGAATATTGCCTACGACTATGGAAATTTGCCTATGACTATGAACACAAGCCTTTGATTTGGACATAAAGTATTACCTATGACATAACAACGGTGATTTAAACACCTATGATTCATGACTAGGAAAATTGTTGCTTAGGTTTTGTGACTATGAAATTGGGTCTAAAACCCGATTTATCTATTCTGACTGTTCTTGATTTTCTTTGGTTTTAGACTATGGGAATTTACCTATTAAGTTAGGTCTACCCATGTTCTCGAACCTATTCTGTCTATTCTTGGTTTTAGACCGTGGGAATTTACCTATTAAGTTAGGTCTACCCATATTCTTGAACCTGCGTCGTTATTCAAAATCGTTTTATGCCAATTATTGTATCCACCCTTTTTCATAGCATCTTTGGTTCATTCCCTATTTTCTACAAATCTAGATTTATTTACAATATAGTTTGAATCATGATTATACGAACGGTGGGAATGCGATTTGGGAAAAACACAAAAATAAACATAAATATAGTTGTAAGCTTGAAATTGGCATAGTTTGGAAGCGAACATGATTCTGATTTATACAATTTTAGAACATGTGTTAAGACATGTGAATTGGGTAGATTTGACATGGATTATAGGTTATGAAATTTAGATCTAGTATTGGCCTGTAAACTGAAAAACTAGAATAATAAATCTAGTTTGTATGTAGACTGTAAACTAGAAGAATAAATATAGTTTTTGGGCATAAATGGTGAACTAGAATAGAAAATCTAGTTTGGCATATAAAATCTAGTTTAGCACAAACTGAAAATAAAGATGATAGATCTAAATTGCTATGAATTGTAGGTTAGGCAAATCAAGATTTGGGCCTAGAATATAAGTCTGTTAGCAACAAATGAATATAGGCAAAATTTGTTTAAAAAGAGGGAAATGGGCTGTAAGATAAATTGTTAACAATTTATAAACAAAAGAAAGATATTTTGATAACACCCCTTTTTATAACTCGTACCAGAAAGTTCTAGGGTGACAGAGAGGATAGTGTCTAGGCTTGGGTTTGGAAAATACAAGTTTCCTGCCCTCCCTGGCTATCCCTAACTGATCCGATGAACGAGATGGTTGCTTTCAAAACCAGGTTTGAAAATTAATCAGAAAACCCTTTGAACTTAGAAAACATGAATATGCCTAACCCGAGGTTAGACTGAGTTGCGGTGTAAACCTGCCCGGAACCGACCGGCACATCCAGTAACCGTAGCAATATCTGTCTAATGTGAGAGGTTGCGGCTTTAATTTATTAATTAAATCTAGAACAAGAAGGGGAGGGTTAAGTCCATAGAAACACTTAACCAACTTAACACAGTTAAAGCTAGAATGGGAGGGTTAAGTCCATGGGAATACTTAGCCAAATTAACAAGTTGACTAGACTAGAAGGTGGGGTTAAGTAAAGTTAATACACTTAGCCAATTTAACATGTTAATTAGACTAGAGGTTGGGGTTAAGTAATACACTTAGCCAATTTAATATGTTAGCTGGGTTGGACCGTAGGGATAAGTAAACTTGAACACTTAACCATCAGAATATGATAAATGAATAGGGTTAAGTCTAAGACATGAAGAGATGATACTTAACCATTAATAACAGGTTTAGTTAAAACCGGTGGGAAAGGTTAAGTTAAAAAGGGAACACTTAACCAATATAGGATGAATGGGTAGGGTTAAGAAATACTTAACCAATATGACTTGGTTTGTGGTGGGGTTAAGTCAACATGAATACTGACAACACTTAACCAGTTTAACAGGATAAGGGAAGAGGGTTAAGTTAGCTTGAATCGACTAAAGACACTTAACCAATCCAACTTAATGGGAAAGAGAACTAAGTAGTAAAACTTAGTTAAGAAGACAATGATCCTGGAAACTAAGTGGTAAAACTTAGTTAGTAGAACTAAGTAGTAATTCTTAGTATAACACGAAGGAGCGGACGTCCATCTGATTTTAAAGAAGACTCCAACGAATTGGGATACGGAGCCCGAGGCTTCGAGGGGACGTGAGGGTACTCTTGGTATCCCTCTATGAGGCTGTAGATGATCCGCCTGGGCGCACAGAGGTTAAGGTCTGCGGTAGAAGAGCCAAGGGTATGCCTTGGTTGCAATATATGGCAACCAAAAGACTAGGATGGACCAGCGTGATTCGGCGAGAAGACGGAAGCCCTGTGATAGCAACTCGTCGTCTACCTACCATCTTCAGTCAAGTGAGACACGTGAAGCGGGAAGGCTGGAGGACTCATACGGACCACATACTTGCTATCTAGTTGTGGTTGCGGGGTGTTGTTGGCCATAGAATTAGTGGGGCAGATAGGGGCCTTCGTACAGTTCTCATTTTACAAGGGTGGCCTTCCATTAGTTGAGGGAGGGGTCGAGTGGGACCATAGCCACTGGAAAAACAGACCTTAACATCTGCATCGGCAAATATTGAAAGCTCCCGACCGAGTTCCATATTTCTAGAGTAGCCCTGACACGGGACTCAGGTAGCACATTACATGACATGTGCATCTAGACAAGCGATAACGATTCGCGATACATGCGTGGGGAAAATCTAGGAACATATACCACTCTAGGTAGTGTATCCTAGACTAAAGGGCATCGTTCGACAGGTAGCATAATCCCTAGTTTGGAACTAGGTGGCATTAATCCTGAATACAAGAAGCGTTCAATAGATAGCGTAAACTCTAATTGAATCTAGAAAGCACTTGATATAAAACCTAGACTAGATCTAGGTAATAAATAATCAAGGTATGCCTGAAGGCGACGGAAACTACAGGGATTGGGATCACGTTATCGTTACTAGTTGGAACACTAGTTAGGTGGTGCAGAGATATAGAAACGAGTATATCGCGGTAAAAGCGAAGCGGAGAAAGTGTTGTAGTATATCCAGTTTATCTTGTCTTAGCATGTCTTGTGTGAATCTTATCTTGTTAGCCTTATCATCATGGTATTATCTTGTATTCAGTTAATTCATGTCGTTCTGTTTTCCCTGTTCACATGCTAGAAGTTACTGACTTACTCAGGCTTTATGTCTGACTCTGTTTTTCTTTCGCTTCTTTTCTTCCGTCCCCCCCCCCCCCAGGTAGTTGAGGAGGGAATAGTATAACTCAGGATTAAATTGGACCGTTGCTCTTTCCCAGCTTGAAGATTTGACGAAGTTATCCTTGGATTCTCTTTCAGATGCTATGGCTGGCTTATGCTACATTGGGGAATATAAATGTATTTTTATGCTTCTTTATCTAGTAAAGACAGATGATACTCTGATATTGTAAAGCAATCTTGTACAATCTATTTTATCAATAAAGCAAAGTTTTATTTTCCGCTGTTAATTGTTTGTCTGTCTTGTAATTTATCTGCATCTTTTACCCATAATGCTCCACAGAACTTAGTGTTTTCCCTTTGCGAGTGACACTAACGGACGTGGGGTGTTACAGGTTCCATACCTTGTCATGTTGGAAATCCAATCTCCAATAAGCGCCCTGCGGTATTTGGTTTTATAATATACAAGGAGCGTGAGATGCAAGCGTTCCGCATGATTCTACTTATTTGATGTAGGCATTATTATAATATCACTGGATTTGATATCAAAAATAATTTGTGTTATCGTAAGGTAAAAACCATTCGTGTTTATGTGTGGATCGGTCTTACGATTATCATTTATAGAAAGGATTTTTAAAGTTAAACAAATGATTGGAGTTTAGTCACACCAGTCTCATGACTGACCCAGAGTTTATTTTGTTTTTGTTTTTCCTAAACTCTTGGGTGCCCAAATTTGTATGGGCAGTCAAGTAGTTGGGATTTTTCAGATTCACTTGGAAGAGCTGGAAGTAGGAGGCTTCACCAGTTAGCTATAAACTATCATATTTCCGCTGTGTACTATGTTGTATCTGGAAACAGGTGTTTATAACTATTCCAAGAATAACTGTTGTGCTCTGATAATGGTATGTATTTACAGTTACTGATTTGCATCTCAAAAGTTATGCTATTTGATATATTTTATTCGTTCTGCTGTGAGATTTGTGTTCTTCGTTTTTCTTCTATTCTAACTTTTCTTTCTTTCTATTCCTCATCCTCTAACTTCTTTCTACTAATGATTCGTATTTCTGTGTCATTTGGGTTGGACATGCGGTGTTATTAGTCAACTCAAAGGGTACGGAAATTCGGGCCATTACACTTGGTATCAGAGCTTAGGTTGAGCGAATACCTAGGCTTTGGTGGAGTTGCGCTCATTAGAGATAGGGTCAGTATTAACCTAGAATGAGTTGAGTGTATATATATGAGAGCGCGTATTTGTTAATTGATTAAAAGTAATGTTTTATGTTGTATTGACTTGGTTGTTGAGTGGTTTAAGAATTCTGATCGAATCGTGGGACGCCACGAAGTCGATAGGAATTTCTAAACATTTTAACAGAGGAATTTGACATAATATCGTTTTAAGTGGGTAAATGAGATAATTTTACCCAAATTTCTATTTTGATATAGAAAGAATAATTTTCTGAAATTATTATATTATATGGATGAGTTGGTTGTTATTATAATAATCAAATGAGATTATACGAAATGGAATGGTTATGTATAACCAAATATATTTTGTATATGAATGAAATATACAAATGAGATGAAATAAAATTGAACTCAAATCAGAATTTGGAATTTAAATCCTGGGTGGCTGGAAAATATTTTCTGAAGTATATTAGAATAATATAGCTTTGTTTTAAAAGGATTTTGAGTAGAAACCATTTCAGATGGATTTTGAAAGTAATAAAGCACTGAACTCACTTCAGTGGCCGGAAAATAATTCTGATAATGAATGTAGCATCATCAGTGTTCATTTTCGAGTTTCTAAGTGATATATTGCTACCTTAGAAAAGTTTCGGTGGAAATTTGTTGGAAATAAAACAAGTTGGTTTGAAAATTCAAATGTTTTGAATTTGAAATGGTTATAAATATATGTATATATTAATGTGATTTCAAAAGGATTTGAAATAAAAACCCGGGGATTTGAATTCTGGAATTTAAATTTAACTTAAGCAAGTTAAATGGATCTAAGTAAATGAATTGACTAGAATCAATTTGAATAGATTTGAATGGAATATGAATTGGATGTGAAGATATTGAATCATTCAGATTAAATGAATGTAAGTGTAATGACCCGCATTTTTTAGCTGTTGAATAATTAATTTAATTATTAAATATCGAGTTGGCGATACCGATAATTGGAATTAAATAATATTTATATTTAATTAATATAAATAATAAAATAATGTATTTCTGGAATAATCGGAGATAACAGAATTCATGATATGGTGTGAATTGGACGATATAAAATATATAATTCAGTTTAGAATAGAATTACGATAACGAATATATTTAATTAATGATGGTTGAACGTATAAATTATATTATAAATATAATTGAGCTCGAAATGGCGCCGCAGTTCGTGAATTGGCGATTCGAACTTTAAACGAATATACAGAAGCCGTTTTAAGTCGAATTTCTGTGAAACAAGAAACGTTAGGAGCTGGTGAAGTATATATTTCTAGTGGAAGAGAAAAATCAGGATTTCGTCGTGTAGATTTTGATTTATGTCCAAATCAAATTTTAGAAAAGTCATTGTGGAATTCCTTTATAATTTATAACAATTTATTTATATTTATAAAAGGAATTTCATTATAAATCGAATATCGATTTAATCGAGACTTGAAATATCGAGTTAGAAATTCGTATGGGAATATTTTGAAGCTGTATGATATTCTATTGTGAATATATACGATAATATTTATTTATAAATATTAAATTTAATTATATTTAAATATATTTATATATTTAAATGGGTTATTTAGAGCTTTAAAAATAGCCAGTTTTGCAAATGACCTCAGAATTCGACGAAATCAATTTTGTTGGATCCGCAATATTAAATTATTGCTAGATTTCAATTTCCGTGATTTTTAGAGTCAGTATGTGGCCGTACCGGATTTTAGTGTGAAATACAGTCGATATTATGACGGTTAAAAATACGCTGTGTGAGCAAACGGAGTTGGAATTCGACGAAACTAGTTTTGTTGGGACTGTAATGTCGATCTGTAGCTGCATGCCAGTTTTCATGATTTTTAGATATCGTGTGTATTCGTAGGGATTTTTAGAGTGCTGAAATGAATATAAAATGAAAATAAAACCAAAATATCCTAAGCTAATTGTGAACTAAACAAGGCCACGTTTTTTTTGTTTTTCAGCCACACAAAAACTCATTTCCCATTATATAAACCGCCACTTTTGTTTTCCTTCTGAAACCCAAAAACGTGAGAAAAATCCCCTTCAAAAAAATTCATATCAATTCGAATAAATTATCAGAAATTTCAAAACATATATGTTTGGATTCGTATTGAGATAAGCTACCATCCTATATCAAATTTATACGGCCCGCACCCTTTTCTGGAAATCACGGTTTGAATCAGTTTGCCTAGGGCATGGGTTTTCTTGGATTTGAGGCATCGATGCAAACTTTTAATATTGGATTTGAGTTCAGTATTTGATTTAACATCTATTCTGAATTTTTTGGATTTATTGTGATTTAAAAGTGTCGATCCTGTTCTTGGGTGTGCGTGAAGGCTACAGGCGACGGAAAGTGGAAGGGTAGTTCGAGTTTGATCTTTCGATGAGGTGTGGATGGAGGATGGAACGGGATGTTCATTGGTGTAGTTGGTTTGGTGAACGGTGGCTTGGTGAGGGAGAACCGTGAGGGAGAAAGCACGATTATGGCATTGTGTGAGGAGTAGCGGTTGGGAAGGTCTGAACGTAGAAGAAGGAGGGTCATACGGGTTTGGGCTTGAGTATATTGGGCTGGGTTGAAGGGTAAGGCCCATTATAAAAATATAAATTCTTGTTTTTATTTTATTTAAATATGTATAAACTTCAAACTGTTATAACTTTGTCATACGTGATCGAAATCCAGCGAAATAAGATCTGACAAGATCGTATGGACGAGCGCTACACGATGGAACTGACGGGGAGTGAATCAGAGCTCGTTACAATTTATAGCAAAATAAATTGTCTGTCTGAATCAAGCGATGGTTATCGTTATTAACGATGATCGTCCAATGTGAGTAAAACTCACCAACTCTGAACAGTTCTATTTCTATAACGTATATTAGAACTGATAAATGATTGCTGTGTGCTGACTGTTTGGTTGAATTGTTTATGTATTGATTGAAAATATAGATAACGATATATATATATATATCGTTAATCGAATATTGATTCTATTTATCAGAATACTTTATATTTGTGTTATTGGTGTTGTTTAACCTCTGTGATGTAGGGAAATAGGTCGAAGGGACCCAACTGGGTTCCTCAATATTTATAATACTGTTTTGTTCATATGTTGTGTTATATGATGTGATGTATAATCTGTGATTGATTATAATGACAATGGTCTTGTTATTTGGTACTGTTAAATACCAGAAGAAATATTAAAATAAAATATTATATAAAATCGAAAGATTTTATATAGAAGGAAGATTTCAAACTGTGCATTGAAATAAAATAATTATAAAACGAAAAGAATTTCGTAAAAGGGTATTTACTTAGAAAGTAAATAGAAGGATAAAAAGGGATATTTACTTAGAAAGTAAATAGAATTAGGAAAGGAATATTTTTTTTATAAATAGAATTTATAAAAGAAATTGTTTATAAAATCAAAGGATTTTATAAAGGAAATATTTGGAAAACCAAATAAGAATTGAACGGAAATATTTGTAAAACACTTACAAATAGAATTGAAGGGAAAATATTTGTGAAATCAAATATAAAGGAAATATATTTGTAAAACAAATATAAAGGAAATATATTTGTAAAACAAATATAAAGGAAGTTATTTGTAAAACAAATATAAAGGGAATATATTTGTAAGACAAATACAAAGGAAGATATTTGCAAAAACAAATAGAAAAAGGGTATATTTGTAAACCATTTACAAATAGAAATAAAAAGGATATATTTGTAAACCATTTACAAATAGATTTGGAATGGGAATATTTGTAAAACATTTACAAATAGAATTGAAAAGATAAAAGAAATATTATTTGTTAAATAAATAGGAAAGATAAAAGAAATATTTATTTGTTAAATAAATAGAATTGAAAAGGGAATAGTTATTTGTTAAGTAAACAAATAGAAAAGGAGATAATACAAAGGAGATAATTCAAAAAGGGAATGATTCAAAGGAGTTAATTAAAAAGTGTAAATCGAAATGAGTTAATCGAAAAGAGTTAATCGAATATTAGTTATTCGATTAGAGTTAGTCGATTAGAGTTAGAGTTATCCAGTTAGAGTTAACCAGTTAGAGTTAATCGATTAGAGTTAGAGTTAACCAGTTAGAGTTAATCAAGTCGAGTTAGTCGAGTCGAGTTAGTCGAGTCGAGTTAGTCGAGTCTAGTCGAGTTAATCGATTATTAGTTAATTGAAAGGAGTTATTGAAGTTAGTTAAATTGAAAGAAGTTATCGAAGTTAGTTAAATTGAAAGGAGTTATCGATGTTAGTTTAATCGAAAAGAGTTAATCGAATTTAGTTATTTAAAAGGAGGTTATCGAATATAGTGTATTCGAAAGAAAGGAGATTATCGAATATAGCATATTCGAAAGAAAGAGATCAAATATAAGTTATTCGAAGTGAGTTAATCGAATATTAGTTATTCGAATCGAGTTAAAAGGAATTATCGAATATTAGTTATTTGAATCGAGTTAAAAGGAATTATCGAATATTAGTTATTTGAATCGAGTTAAAAGGAGTTATCGAATTAGTTTAGTTAAAAGGAGTTATCGAATTAGTTTAATCGAAAGGAGTTAATCGAATTTAGTTATTCGAAAAGAGTTATCGATTACTTTAATCGAAAGGAGTTAATCGAATTTAGTTATTCGAAAGGAGTTATTGATTAGTTTAATCGAAGTGAGTATATCGAATATAAGTTATTCGAAGAGAGATAATCGAATATAAGTTATTCGAAGAGAGATAATCGAATATAGGTTATTCGAAGAAGATTTAATCAAATAGAGATTACTCGAAGAGAGTTAATCGGCGAATTCGATTATGTCGAATTCGGGAAAGTATTACTTACTTTCCAGTTTTTAAATCAAGATTTATTTATTTATAAATAAATTAGTTGTTAGGTTAATTATTCAAAGTAAGAAATAAAAAGTTAGAATTATAAGTTAAATATTGCAGAAGTAGGGATTATAACGTTATCGTTATAACCAATGTTTTTATAAAAGAAGTGGATTCGTAAATAGAATCCGTGAGGTTCGCAAGGAAGTTGTTAAAGGTTTAAAAGATAAACTTTGACTATTTCGAAGTTAAAACGTTGTTCAGTTAAGATCTGAGAGGTAATTATACCCCAATTTGATTGACTTCCTTCTTAACTAAGGAATGGTAAGGTTTGATAGTAAAGGATGGTTATGTGAATTTAGTTAATGAGCGTAATGGTTTGTGTTGGCATAGCGATGTTTATTTAAACATCAGTTTAAATCAAATGAAGGAGTTTTGGAAATGTTTTCCAAACAAGAATCAGAAATGTTTTCTAAACATAGAAAACAAGAAATGGAAATGTTTTTCCATTGTTAATAACGTATATTTTCTAAATTTAGAAAATAAGAAATGCTGAATATATGGAAACAGGAGATAGGTAAATTAATGAACTAAAGAGATAAATTTTAAATGATGATTGATCGATATGATTTCCATTTGGAAATGATATCGTTGTTTGCACATCTGTTTTCCATTGATAGTTAACTCACCTACTATCGAAGTTTTTGACCATTTTAACGTTGTTAATATGGAGAGACTGGTTGGATTATTATCCGAAGAACCACTCCGTATTGGCATAAGCGTTGCGAACCATATATGTCAAAGATAATTGGAGACGGAGTAAAGTGCAAGGGCTATTGTATAAATCTTAGATAACAATTGCCTAAGATGGATGTACTGAATAGTGCCTTCGGTTTGTCCAATCCCAGGACGACCTGTATGGAAGAATGTCCAACAAAGTATATTTAATAGATCGTGTAAGTGATCTCTTCAAACGTATTTACGTTTGGTGGCGGAGGAATTCATTTCTCTTAGCTGTATACCCGTGATATTTTTGGGGAAATCAATTTGTGATTTGGCGGGTATGACGATGTGACATTCAAAGTGAATAAACGTGTGATCTGTCAGAGATAAGCATGGCCTCTAGCCTCACAACCGGGAAATGACAAAAGTCGGGCAGGCATCATGGCTATGTAGGTCGCACCTATTAGGGTGTATAATCACCTGATCTAGAGTTTCATTTACTTCTAAAAATCTATTGTCGATGTTGTCCCATTCGGGAAACGGTTGCTGATCCCAACCGCTAGTGATATACGTTCGATACACTCAAGCGAAATGAGTGGTCGGCCATGTGTGGCCGGGTTGTAAGATGTTCTTGTTGAACCCAGTGTATTCCTCTCTAGGGGTACACTAGCGAAAGGTGGTTCCATACCTTGTCATAGTTGGAAACCCATTACCCAATACATGCTTGCGGTTTTGATTGTATACTATATATGTAGAACGTGAGATGAAAGCGTTTCTGCTAGATGATTATTATATTGTGGTTGATAGACATTATTATAATATCAAAAGGTTTTTGATATAAATATGTTTTGGATTCTCATAAGGGAAAAACCCATTCCATTATAAGGCGTGGTCTTATGAGATATCGTTTAATGGCTCAGACTGTTTTAAACTGTTTTACTCATACCAGTCCCATGACTGACCCAGAGTTTATTTTGTTTTGCCTAAACTCTTGGGTGCCCAATTTTGTACGGGCAGTCAAGTAGTTGGGATTTACAGATACTTGAAGAGCTGGAGCAGGAGGCTTCAGGATCATATAGCTATTGTTTATTTCCGCTGTGTTGTAAGTGTTGTACTCTGATAATGTTATTGTATACATATACTGATTTTATTTCAAGGATATGTTATCTATTATATGTTGTTCGTTCCGCTGTGAGATTTGTGTTACTCTTATGTTGTATCTTCTTCTTCTTCTATTCTAAGTTTCTATCTTATCTATCCTCACCCTCTATTTTCTTTCCATTAGTTTTCTGTTTTCCAGTGCAATTGGGGTTGGACTTGTGTTATTTGGTCAGCTCAAATTGGACCGGAATTTCGGGACACTACAGTAAGCCTATATGATGTGGAATATGAATGAAAACAAAAGTTTTGTGGGAATTAAAATTTGTTGAAATAAAGAGTTGAGTTCAACATAAATGAGTTTTGAAAAGTTAATGGGTTTGTAGCATTTTTCTTCCTTAGTAATTTCGGGGACAAAATTCTTTTAAGGGGGAAAGAATGTAACGACCCGGATTTTCGAACAGTTTATTTTAAATATTTAATATGGTTTTAAATATTGAATTGATAATGTAAATGGATATTTATATAGAATTTATCGATTTATAATCAGATATAATTTAATTCGTGTATATCGAATTATCATAAACCATAAATAATTGAAACTAAAATTAAAAACAGAATCGAAATAATTCAGATAATCAACATTAATTGTATTTGAATATAGGCGATAATAAAAATAATTTATTACCGGTGAATTGATTAGTTCTGAATTTAAAATGATATATAGGTTGAAATTAAATTTCAGAATATATATTGTTCAGTTTAGAATAGCATTATAACATTTAAACGACAGTGGTTACGTTAAAATAGCGGTTCGTGTGTGAACCCTGAGATATTTTAATGGATAAGATCAAAATCGAATCGTAGATCAAATCATAATCTGTTTAAAAGAAATAAAAATCTCTTTATTTCAAATCAGATTAAATCAAAGATCAAATAGTGGTTAAATCAAAAATCAAATCACATTAAATTATATGTACCTTACCTACCCTATATTATGTACTAGCGCAGACTATACTTTCTTCTTGCTTAAGTATTTATCACTTATAAATACGCGAGCAAACCTTTCCGTTAAATCCTTTTATTTTTCGTTCCTCCTCATATAAAACAATTCCGCAAATCTTCAAATTAAATTAAATAATGGAGAACAAGGGAATCGAATTCAGTTCAAATACTGAGGTCAGATCCGTGAAGAATGGAGACCAATCATGGCATCGCGATGGTTTCAGCTTTTCAAATCGAAGACCGTGGATTCCTTAAAGCTCGATTAAGGAGCGCTCGCAATTTCAGGTACGCACGTAAACATGTAGTTCAATTTGGGTCATCGCGAGTTGAGGGCTCGTGAGTTTCGAAGTCGCAATGTCTTCTGGGAGGATCGACAGTAGATGCAAGGTGGATTTTGGGGATTTCAAGTGGTGCAATAAACGGACTGGAAGTCACGATTGCTTCCAGGTTTTTGATTGAAGGACAGTTCGATTATGTGATAGGGGATCTGGGGTGCGAGTAAGTGGATGAGGGTGCTCTCTGTATTAGCAGACTATGGCAAAAATTTTCATGTGTGGTGATGGAAATCGTTCACTGTTTGGGAAACTCAGCATTTTCGTTAAGGGATTTGGAGGGTGATGGAAATTGTTCACTGATGGGAAAGGAAAATGGTGACTGGAGTGGGCGATCAAAGGTGGATAGCTGAGGTTTGCAATTTTGGTTTGATGTCGTGGATAGCAGTAAGAATTACACGAAATGAAGTTAGTGGGATTCAAAGCTGTGAGGGATGGACAAATACAGTGTATGTTCAGAAGAAGAGGAATTTAACAATGATTAAGGTAAACTGAACTATTTATTTAATTTATTTCTACAAGTAATGACTACTTAAAATATGTATTCCAAATTTATAATGCATATATATATATATATATATATATGTCATGTAAAATAGGATTCATTGGAACTTTGTCTGAAATAACTATGCAATGGAATTGAATTTGGGATTTTTGTAGTCGACTAAGATCAGCAATGGAATTTAAATTTAAATTGAATATAGTTCGATTTAAATGAAAATCGTATCAGATCTGCAATTAAAATCAGGTGAGTAAATCTCACTCAATTTAGTTTAATTTGAATTATTTTTAGTTGTTTAAAACAATTGATGATTGTTTGGTTGCATTTAAAATATTATTATGACTATAAAATATATATTAGTTATTTAGGATTGGTTGTTGTGGTTATTATATATATATATATATATATATATATATATATTAGTGATTGGTTGGGTTCCCGCAGTATCATTAGCAGATGACTGCAGTATCATTAGCGGATGACCCTGTACGCCCCATGCTATGATAGTGGATGACCTTCACACCGCGATATCCTGCCTCGAAGCAGGATGGGTATTATTTATGTTGGCTAACGTCTGTGGATGCAGGAAAAACAGGTTGGAGGAATCCAATTGGATTCCTCAAAATTTATTAATGTTTGTTTTCACATATATATTATTATATATGATGTGTTCTAAAACCCATGATTTGAAAATTGAGTGTTTTTGGATATTTAAATATCATTAGGCTAAAATGTTGATATATAAAAATATCTGGAAAACGATATTTGAGATTTAAATGGAAAATTCTACTTTTCTAAAAATAGAATTTGAAATTCAATTGGACTAAAAATATTAACTTGTTTTGAATAAATAAAACAAGTATTAAATTTATAAATGATGTTTATAAAATAATCAGGGAATTGAAGTAAATTTGTAAACGGTGTTTATAAATAAAATGGAATGATTTTCATTAGATAATCAGGGAACTGAAGTGAATTTATAAACGTTGCTTATAAATGAAGAGAAATGAATTATCATTGGATAATGGGGAAAATGTAAATACAAGTGTGAATTATAAAAGGGAATTTTATTTTTCCAAAGTAGAAATTATCATTTCAAATGGATTTGAAATGAGACTTATTTAAATATATAAACAGGTAATATAAATGATGTTTATAGAGAAAGGTGAAAAATTATCATTTGGATAATTTAAAATATTTAAATTCAAATATGAATTTAAATTGAATTGGGAATTGTGTTAAAAGGGAAACGATGAAATTTATTCCAAGGTTCGGAATATAAGTTGAACTACAATAAATCCAAACGGATTTATGATATGAATTCGACTATGTCAAATTTATAAAACTAAATTATTTCCAGAAAGGGTATTAAATTTTTATTAGATAGAAACTATAATTAAAAGTGAAAATAGATTCTACAATTTTATTTATAAGTTGTAAAAATAAAACATTCCAATAGGAATAGAACTTCAAAAGGGTTTTGAAATAAGAACTTATTTTAGTATATATAAAACAAGGAAGGGAAATTTATAAATGATGTTTATAAATAAGGTGAGATAATTATCATTAGATATATTTGGCATTTTAAATTCACGTATGAATTTAAAAAGAGATTTAAAAACGTTTCAAAAAGGGAACGATATATTTTATTCGGGAATTTGGAATAAAAACTGAATTAAGATAAATATGAGGATTTACAATTAGAATTCGATTATATCGAATTTTATAAATAATTTATTTATAAAAGGGAATTGGAATTTAATATAGCAAATCGAGTATAAATAAATTATAACCAAGTAATGAAAAATCGACGATTTTAGATAATTGGAAATATTCAGTTGAATTGGGAAAATTAGATTCAATATATATTAAAATATATTAGAATGGAGTTGAAATATATTAGAATTCGTAAATTGGAGTTTCGAACTCCAATTAAGTGTATAGAACTCAATTTAAGTCGGAATTCTTTGAAATAACAATCGGTAGGACAGACTGAATAATATTTTTCTAATGGAAGAGAAAAATCTGGATTTCGTCTTATAGATTTTGAGTTATGTCAAAAATTAAATTTTCAGAAAAACAGCGCCAAAACCATTATAAAACCATAACGCTTTATTTAAATAAATAAAAGTATTTTAAAGAAATAAAATCTGAATTGCCATTAGAAAAATCCAAACTGGAGATATAAAATAAACATGAACTCCAGTGAAATAAGTGAAATGATTTTTGGGACAAAATCATATTTTTAGTTACTGAATAATACTAACTAATTTGAATAATAATTACTTAATCGAAGTTCGACATGAAAATGGACTTTGAATAAGTAAAGGATACTTGAGAATTTTTTTTCGAAATCGAGTATGGAACTTAAGTCGAAATGGAATTAAATTAATTCATAAGCAAGATAAAATGATAATTGAACATAATATGTTCAAATATAAAGTGGTATGGGAAAAGGAGCTAATAAAAAGATTAAATAGCGAGTTGAGTTAAAAATGACCAGATTGAGTTGAAATAAATTAGAAATGGACACATATGTGTTAGACAGGTATGGAATGAAGTATATGAAGTTTATAGATTTAGTGCCCAACAAAAAGATACACGTTTTAATTCCATATGTGTTTTTATGCGCCGATTCGGCAAGCCACTTGACTTTTTTATTTTATTTTTGAATGGAAAGGGCCTAGAAAGGCGAGTTGAGGTTTGAACTGTTGACCGGTACAAAGGAGGTTATGGCGAAATTTTTCGAAAATTTAAGGAGTTATAATATTTTTAATTTGATAGTTAGAAATCAATGTATCGATATATATAGAATTCGATAAGGAAATGAACATAAAAATAGAATATTATAAAGAAAAAGGAAATCTATAAATTAGATTTGTTAAAAATAGAAAGAGAACCGTATACGTGTTTAAGAAATGGAAAATTGGTTTAATATGGTGTTGATTATTTGAGTTAGAGGTCTGGTCTATTTTGAAGTTAATAATATTTTCAGTCAAGGTTTGAGAGGTAATTATACCCCAACTCGATTGATTTCATTACTAACTGATAAACAACAAGATCAAGTCTCGAAGAGAAATGTTTGAATAAGAGTTAGTTGAATGCAGTGTTTTGGGTTGTTGTAACGATGTTTTACACAACATTCATTTTAACCAAAGTAAGTGGAAATTTGGAAATATAAATATTTCCCGAGTATAGAAATAAATGAATGGTCGTGGAAGAGATAAGTAATTGGAATGTTTTCTAATTATAAATAGAATATATTTTCTAAGTATAGAAAATAAAAGAAGGCGATATATGGAAATGTTTTCCAAATAGCGTAAGAGGTCAAGATGATTATCGAAAATATCTTGTTAACGAATATGGATAAGAAAATGGAGAAGTGTTTTAATTAATGAAATATCAATTAAATGGCCCAGTGATTTGTTTGATGATTTGAATGAATGTTTGTTTTCTTCATAGTTAAATAACCGACCATCGAAGTGTTTGCCAACATCGTTGTCAATACGGAGAGACCGGATTATTATCCGTGAACCACTCCGTATTGGCAGTAACATTGCAAACCAGATTATATAAAGATAATCAAAGACGGAGTCAAGTGCAAAGGGATTTTTCTATTAATAAAAATTGTGCCTTCGGTTTCGTTCAAACCCAGAACGAACATATTTGGACGAATGTCTGATAGAGTATTTCCGATGATCGCATATGTTGTTATGTACAAATATATATGGTGGCAGAGAATTTATTCTCTTAGCATAATATCCAGAATATATTTGTGCAAATCAATTAGTGATTAACGGATCTGACAATGTGGCATTCAAAGTTATTGTGCTAACAAAGAATGGAAAGTAATCGTAGCCTCAGGTCTCAACAACCGGGAAATGACGAAAATCGCGCAGATAGCATGGCTATGTGGGTCGCTCCCATTAGGGTGTATTATCACCTATCTTAAGAAATTCATTTAATTCCTTATTCTATTCGATGCTGTCCCATTCGGGAAAATGGTTGTTGATCCCAACCGTTGGTGAAATACATTCGATACACTCAAGCGAAATGTGTGGTCGGTCATGTGTGGCCGGGTTGCAAGACGTTCTTGTTGAACCCAGTGTATTTCTCTCTAGAGATACACTATCGGAAGGTTGTTCCATACCTTGTCATGTTGGAAATCCAATCTTCAATAAGCGCCTTGCGTTTTTTGGTTTTATAATATATATGGAGAGTGAGATGCAAGCGTTCCGCTAGATTCTATTTATTTGATGTAGACATTATTATAATATCACTGGATTTGATATCAAAAATATTTTGGGTTATCGTAAGGTAAAAACCATCCATATTTATGTGTGGATCGGTCTTACGATTATCATTTCTTTCGGAAGGATTTTTAAAGTTAAACAAATGATTGGAGTTTAGTCACACTAGTCTCATGACTGACCTAGAGTTTATTTTGTTTTTGTTTTCCATAAACTCTTGGGTGCCCAAATTTGTACGGGCAGTCAAGTAGTAAGGATTTTTCAGATTCACTTGGAAGAGCTGGAAGCAGGAGGCTTCACCAGTTAGCTATAGACTATCATATTTCCACTGTGTACTATGTTGTATCTGGAAACAGGTGTTTATAACTGTTCCAGGAATAACTGCTTTGCTCTGATAATGGTATGTATATATAGTTACTGATTTGTATTACAAAAGTTATGCTATTTAATATATTTTATTCGTTCCGCTGTGAGATTTTTGTTCTTCATTTTTCTTTTATTCTAACTTTTCTTTCTTTCTATTCCTCATCCTCTAAATTATTTCTACTAATGATTCATATTTCTGTGTCATTTGGGTTAAACGTGTGGTGTTATTAGTCAACTCAAAGTGTACGGAAATTCGGGCCATTACAATTAAAAAGGGGAAAGTGGGGACATAATTACCTATAAAGACATAGGTAAGAATTTGATAAAAATGGAACGTTTAAACATTACAATCAGAAATCGTAATTGCACTTATGACACGAGGTTAGGTTGCATTAGTGGTAGAAGTCTGCCCGGACCCGACCGGCATATCCAACAACCACTAATGTTGAACCTAATGTGAGAGGTCTAAGTGCGCAAATACAAATAGGGTTAAGACACGAGGTTTGGCCCAACTTGTGGAATAAGACTAACCAGACTCGACCGACATATCCAGCATCCACAGGTTGTAGGCCAAATGTGGGAGGTCTAGCCCATTATAAACCATAAATGGACATGGTAATAAATTGGACTACTTAACCTAATCTAATACATAAGGAATTGTATGAATATGAAATAAAATTAGGGTTAAGTAAATCTTGGGTAGGTGGGTAATATTATTATATATAGGCCCACAAACTTAACCGTTAAATAAACATGCTTGAATCAGTGGGAGGGTTAAGTAAATCTTGAGTAGGCGGGTAATATTAGTATATATAGGCCCACAAACTTAACCGTTAAATAAACATGCTTGAATTAGTGAGAGGGTTGAGTAAATCTTGGGTAGGTGGTTAATATTAGTATATATAGGCTTACATACTTAATCGTTAAATAAACATGCTTGAATAAGTGGGTGGGTTAAGTAGATTTAAGAGAGTGGGTAATATTTACATATAGGCCCACGAACTTAACATAACAAGGTTATGTAATTGAAGACACCTAGTGGTATATATAACTGGTGGAAAATATAAAAGGTTACGTAATTAAAGTCACTTAGTGGCATACATAACCGGTGGAAAATATAAAAGGTTATGTAATTAAAGACACCTAGTGGTATACATAACCGGTGGAAAATATAAAAGTTAGGTAATTAAAGACACCTTTTAGGGTAAGCATAACTAGTATATGGCTATGTAATTAAAGACACCTAGTGGTATACATAGTCAGTGAAAACCTAGTGGGGTATACAAGACAAAGGGGAGAGCTTGTATCATATTGTGTGGGACCCATTTCAGTCAGTAACCCGGAGTAGGTACCAAATAAAGTACTTTATACTAGGTGGAGAAGGGGCACACTTACTGACTGATTGTAAGAGATCCAAACGTGATGGACGGTGTGGGCGGCACAAACCGACCGGGCCTTGTGCGTGCATTGGTCGGGCATACTGGATAAGATGACCGTGACACCAGTAGATTGTTGGATCTAGAATAACCCTAGAGGGGGGGTGAATAGGGTTATTCACAGTTTTTAACTGAATTAAAAACTTAACGAGATATATAATAATAAACTGATCACAGAAAATAGCAGAAACTGAAATGCAGAAAATAAATCACACACAGATATACCCAGCTTCGGCAAAACCCTGCCTACTGCTGCATTTCTAAGGTTTCTACTAGGTGATAGAACAGATCCCGCATACAAGACCATGTACACTCGCAAACCCTGCTCCTATTCTAACCCTACGCTCAAAATCCTAGACTGATTCAAACCCCTGAATCAGATTTTCCCCAGATTACAAACCCGTAACCTGTATTCCTAGATTTTACAGATTCTAGTACTGTCAGTTAACTCCTAACTGAAACTCCCCTAGAGTTTTACAGACCTGGAACTGTATGTTTGTTTTTACAGATAAACAACACAAATTGAAAAACAAAAACAAAACAAGAATAAACCAAAGAAAACCCTAGGAGTTAACTTTAAAAGGGTCATCCCTTTTAATTTAAAAACACATATGCCCTTTTGTTTAAGAACTTAGGCCGGCCCATTTTCTTTTCTTGCTTCATTCTTCTGCCCGATTCCTCTTTTGTTCTGGGAAACAAAAATGGCGGCTAGGGTTTTCTGAAACTTCCTCCCCAAATCGAATCGACTGCTTGAAGAATTCTGAAATTCTGATGCTTCACTTTAGTTGATGCTGATCGATTGATGCTCCTCTCCGATTTAGGCTTCCTTTCTGACGATCAAAATCCTGAACGTATGTGAGTGATTTTCTCTTCAATTCTTTTTACTTGATGGTGTGGATTTTCGATGATCAATAGCCGATGATGTAACTGGTGTATTAATAGGATTATAACATCCTAAAAATGCTCTGATTTCACTGAATGATTCGATCTGAATGCATGCTTGATTTTTCCCTGATTTTGCTCTTGAGTTATTGTTGGCTTTCTTGGTAATTTCTGATTTTTCTCGGCTTTTAATTCACTGACTTACTGCGTGATAAAACTTGAGTGAATCAGCCCCTTTTGAAATTCTCGAATGGAATTGAAATTTGTTGCCTTGTTTAAAATACAACGGCCTTGAATGATTGTTGCTTGTCCATGAATACTTGCCATGTTTGTGTTTTACTGTAGATTGATTTGTAGAATCCTTTGATTGAATTTGCAAGTATTCCATGATTGATGCCTTGAATAACAATCGGCTTTGATTGAAAAAAAAAATGCGTGTGTTAATTTGGTGAACCTGGACGATTAATGAATCTCCAATTCGAATATGTCCCTTGCATGAATTTTGAAATTATTGCCTTGAATAAGTCAGCCTTGATGACTCTGACTTTTTATTTTTGTGATTTTCCTCTTTTGAAATGGCCTTGATTAAATTGCTAATTCCTTGAAAGCTTTTGAATTTTGAAACTTATACTTGTCCACTATCGTCGGATTGAAATCTTGCCATTTGTTGCCTTGAGAAAAAGATATTCACAGATCTGAATTTATGCTATGACTTGCATGATTCTCCTTGGATTTGAGTCTGGTCGATATTATTTGCATTCTTAAAACAAACTTGCTATCACTCAATTTCCAAATCTGGAAACAACTTCAAAAACTTGAATGCTAATTGATAACTTGCCAGAAAAGGTTTATTGATATTCATCGAAAATATATTTCTTTGAAAACATTGATGAATAAATCCAGAATTGCTTGCATTGATTAAATCTGCTTAGAAAAGATTTCCAAAAAAAACTGATTTTCTGGAAAACAAAAAACTGCCTTAACTTGTGCATTTCTGTGATTTTCTTTTCTGGAAATAGAAGCATGATTTCTGAAATCATTTTAAAACTTGCCAATTTGGCTTCATGAACTTGTGGAAATTGTTTGACAGACTTGTCAAACATTGTGTAATTCGACCTGCTGCCATAACATGCTACATGTATTCATGCTCTACTGATTTTCTGAACTTGAAAACTATTTCATACTTGATCGAACCTGACATGTGTACTTGAATCATCTTGCTTAGCTGTATATGCAATACACTTATGCACACACTCTCCATCTGCATCACTTGCTTATGTATTTTTGCTCTTCCTGTTTAAAGTCTTGCCGTAAAATTTGAGCATGCAGAAACCATGCTATTGCTGCTGTATAGTCTTGACCTTGAATTGCTTGCATGTATTTTCACCTATGCTGCATTTTGATCATGCTGTTCTTGTAAAACTCATGTGCCTTGACAGTCACTTGTATTTGATCTTTGTGCTCCATGCAGTTGAACTTGTATATGGCATCACAATGTTACTTTGATCATTTTTCTTGCTGTCTTGCCAACCTTCTTGCTTGATCAGTTTGGGCTGCACCATCTTATTTGCTTTATTGACACATTGCACCACCTGTATTTGCTGTATCCATTGAAAATCTTGCAGGTGCACATTTGTTAGATGACATACTTGACCAAATGATGTTGTGTTGACTTTTGTTGCTCTGGCTTTGATTTTTCTTATGTCAATTTTGACCATGCTTTTTGGCATTTTGTATAAGATATATTAGAAGACTAGTCACACTATGTTGAGGCTGATCAAAAATCAGCAAACTAGTGTGATTATGTCGAGGCTGATCAAATCAGATCAAGTCATGAAAAAGGATGAGAAACACACCAGAAATCTGAGGCAAATAAAATTCTAAAAACAAAATTTATATTTGCATATATTCAGTATTATTTCTATTGCAGTATACTGTGTGTTTCTTTTTCATGTGTGACAGGTAAGCTGGGATGACTGGACTGACTGTGATGACTGGACTGACAATGACTGGACTGAAAGCTGAAGATAAGAAGACAGTGTGTGGTGTCAATGAATGTATGAGTCTGTATATACAAGTGAAAATGGATATATATGAAATGTAACTGTGTATATGTTGTGTGTATGTATGACTGAGTGACAATGAATGAACTGTACTGAGGAGCTGTGAGAGAATTGTACAAATATATGTAATAAACAAATTTGATTGAAATAAAATATCATTTTATTGTTGTCAAACGAACTTGTCTATTATATTCTGTTTATATACAAGTACAATATACAGTGCATGTTTAAATAGTGGAGTTATACAGAGTTGTACTGTTTGAATGTTAGAGATATAATATTCAATTCAAATATTATATTCCTATCTGTGTTGTATATATAAAAAATTACAATAACAAACACATTTATAATAATATATATTTGTTTGTTATCATCAAACAAAAATCATATAATTGTGTGTACAACTGCGTTATATACAACAATCTCCCCCTTTTGATGATGACAAACAAATAAAAGATTTTGATTACAATAAATGTGTTTGACAGTGAATTCTGAACTCCCCCTATTTATTAGCTCCCCCTACAACAGAAACTCCCCCTATAACTGTGCATGAGTGAAAAGAATGTAAAAGGATTCAGAATTCTCAAAACTAAAATATTTATAAAATATTCACTCATAAATCAAAATCTAATCCATTCTCCCCCTTTTGTTATCATCAAAAGGATATAGAATTTAAAATATCGATGCAAAATGAAAAAAAAAAAATATAACAGCTTAAGAGGAAGAACGGTCATCATAAATTTCAATTAGTCAAACAAAAATCATAATAAACTAAGAACTGGTGGCATATCTCACATTGTAGATAATGAGGGATTTACGATGAGTTTTATATAAAATGGGGAGAGTTTTAAAACAATTCATTATTTTCAAAGGATTTTTATAAAAATAAAGCACAAAAACAGTGATGGATTTGGACTATAGTTAATAATTCAATTTAAGTGACAAAATCGAATAATCTCAAATCCCAATACCCATCAATCAACAAATCATAATACGTCATAAGATTTCAACACATTTCACAGACAGAAAATGGATTGATAGGCTGGTTTATACACAAAGGAGAATTTCATATTAATTTCAATTTAGCATATTATTTCCTTTTCCCTTTTATTTTATTTAAGAGCACACTAACCATGCATAACCAGATCTTGGATTTTTAAATGAGATCAGTCGCAGCTTAAATTATAAGACGTCTCATAACCATGCATAACCAGAGCTTGGATTTTTAAATGAGGTTAGAGACACGCTTATGAATCAATTATATATATATAATCATTTTCAGCTTTAAATAAAAAAAAACTCCCCAGTATATACAACCAATATGAATGATAGAAATGTGATAGGTACAGAAATGGACTGTGAAATAAATTTCTAAATTAATTATATTATGATGAAATATGACCAACTGTACCGGGATTATTGAAAATTTTCAATTGACACTAATTCTGAAAAATAACATAACCACAATTCCATCGCAAATATTTTCATTGTTTATTCAAGACGATTTTTTAAAAAATATTAAACTCTCCACATTTATAAAAAATTATCATGGATGATAGAATGATGATAGATAATGAGGATGGTCGAAAAATAATTGCCAGTTCAAAGATATTATAATAAATATTCAACCATCATGAAAATCCATATAAAATTTCCTCTTGTTGTGAAATATATTGCAGTCACAATTCATCACAATTTCAAAATCTGATAATAATTTTGATGAATTCTAAATGCAGTTCAATTTGGATATTGATTTCAATTTCTGAATGAATAATCAATAAATAATTTTAAAATTGAAAATCAATTACAAGAGTAATCTGCTGATCTATGCATGACAAGAGGGAAAACATACATATATACAGCAAAAAATATGCAGCACTTTTAAACTGATACCACATGGTGTCTCTACAAAGTGAAAAATCAGAACAGATGGATGTGACAAATATAAGGCGCTTCTGATACCAAATGTTCTCGCTTTCTCAAGGATTTTAATGACACCCCGGTGGCAAATAATGGTACCTCAGTCAACAGAAAAAACTTAATTACAAAGCAAGCAACTCAAGCACACAAATTTCATTTATCAGAACACGATAAATCTTTGATACCAAATCAAGCAGTCCAAAACAAAATATTTACAAATCAATTTCTTATAATCAGAGCAGCATGATTCCAAAACAAACATTTTTCAAAAACAGTATCAGAGCAGCACAGAGAAATCTGTATCACAACAGACTTGTCAAGATGTTGGTCACATAAGGTGGTTCATGATCCAAGATTTGCAAATATACTCTATTTTAAATCATTTGAAGAAATGTAAAAGTATTAGGATTTAATGAATCAATCACACCAGGTTATATTTCAGATTCAAGATATGTGTGAGATCCAATAAATCAATAATTTCAAATGATTTTAAACAAACATATATTCAAATCAAATAATCATGAAATAACAATGATTTTCAAAGACCATTTTTAAAAAAAAAATTACAAGAATTTCTCAAAACTATTTCTGACAAGCCCAAGAGAAATTTCAGGTCATTTACATCAAATTTGAAAATATTCATGATCGGGATAATTTATTTGAAATCACATGAATCAATGTAAAGTTTTGGGATATAATGAATCAGTCACGCAAGATTGACAATTTTTAAAAAAAAATAAGAGGTGTGTGATATTCAAAATATCTAGAATTTCAGATGATTTCAAACAAACATATTTCAATATAATGATCATGAAAAAGATGAATTCCAAGATGTATCACTAATACAAGCCAATCTGAAAATCAATGAGATTATCACAACTGATAAATAACAGAGTGTTGTAATGAGTATAATATTTTGAGCTTTTCTAAAATGAATTAGAATAAACTCAGAACAACAAAGGTGTGTGACATTTCATTAAATATTCAGATCTTCAAAAAATTTAGAATTCAAATTAACAGTGTTCAAGATATGATAAGAATACATCAACACTGTTATGAATTCAGAAATAAAAAAATCTCAAAAACAATTGCAGATATTTACAAGATTAAATTTAGGATATGGAAATGATTAACACACGATGATTTTATACAAATAAAGCATATTTCAAGAAAGATCATGAATTCTGCAACTGGAAGTTTAAGAAGTACAGACAGAGAAGAATATGGCAGTGTCAAATAAAAAAAAACAAAAAGAAGGAGATAGAGGAAGGAATAAAAACAGAAAATAAAAAACAAACAAAGAGAATATACAAAGGTGAGTTTAGAGATCATACCAGAATCTAATGTAAAGCAGAATCTCTAACTCAACAGATGTGGCTAAGGAACTGTGAATGATTCTGTGATATGAAGCAGTTTGAATCCGTTTCTCTTTTCAGCACAGTTGTTCCTCAGCCTCCTTTGGTACCAAATGATTGAGATGATCAAGTGGTCGAACAAAATTAGTAAAACCACTCACAGTTGTATTCATTTGTTTTGGTACCCAAACCTGTTTATATAACAAACCATCAGAATAAACCTTTGTACCCTTAGGAACCCAAATCTGTTTGAATTTCACGAAGTTTGGTTTATTTCTTTTTGGGATCCAGGATTGTTTAGAAGGATTATTATAAAACAATTTCTCATTTTGATTTTGACTCAAAAAACCTTTGAAATTATAGGAGTTCAAATTTTCAAATTGATTCTTTTCAAGGTTGTTTGAAGAATTTTTCAAATCATTCGAAATTCGTCTTTCAAAATCATTATTTTTCTCAAACCCAAGTCCACGTTTATTTTGAACAGAGAATTGGTTTTTCAACAACATATTCAAAGATTTTTCACCGTTTGAGAAATTAGACAAGATTGTTTCAAGTTGTTGAATTTCAGTTTTAAGATCACCATTTTCTTTCAATAAATCTGAACAACGATTTTTAGTGATCTCACATCTTTCAAAATCAGATTTCAAAACCAAATTTTCATCATTGAGTAACTTTATTTTGGTTTGGGACTCAGCAATCTCAGACTCTAAATGTTTTCGACTTTCAGACTCAAATTTCTTGAAATTTTCAATCTCGTTTTCAAGTTCTTTCAAAATCGAATTCGATTTCAACAAATTTTCCTTTTTAGCAATTTCAAGTTTGGAATATATATCAGTCTTAAAACTTTCAAGTTCTTTTTTCAAAAGATTATTCAAATTTGATAACTCAGCCTTGTTCTCATTTAAGATCAAAATTTCATTTTCAAACTTTTCAATATTTTTATTGAAATGAACAAGATTGGTTTTCAATTTCAGACAATTTTTGCAAACTGAATTTGAAGAATTTTTAAAATAGTCAAGCTGTGATTCCAAATAATCAATTTTGCTGGTCAACTCAGAATTCCCAGATTTCAGAGATTTGTTTTTAGATTTTAGTTTATCAACAGATTTCGTTAAATCAAGACACATGTAAACCAAATCTTCATATGAGAGATTTTCTGTTTCAGCATTTGTTGATTCTCCATCATCTGATTCATCTGAAGTTTCATCTACATGACTTGTTAAGCATAGATCTGAATCAAAGTTGACATTAAGGGGTTTTGAGCTGTTGTCAGATTTTCCATACAACTTGTTGAGAGTTCTCCAAACTTCCTGTGCAGATAAACAATGACAGATAAGATTAAACTGTTCAGTGCTAAGATAGTCAAATATAATTTTCATAGCATGAGCATTGAAATTAATATCTACACTATCAAACCCATTGATAATGACATCCCAACATTTAATATTAACAGATTTTAAATAAAATTCCATTTTGGATTTCCAGTTTAAAAAATCTGTTCCATTGAAAATAGTTGGAGATGAGCTGGACTGACTCTCTATCGACTGACAACTAGGAATCACCATTACTCTAGAGTTAACAGAATACCTGGCTCTGATACCACTTGTTGGATCTAGAATAACCCTAGAGGGGGGGGTGAATAGGGTTATTCACAGTTTTTAACTGAATTAAAAACTTAACGAGATATATAATAATAAACTGATCACAGAAAATAGCAGAAACTGAAATGCAGAAAATAAATCACACACAGATATACCCAGCTTCGGCAAAACCCTGCCTACTGCTGCATTTCTAAGGTTTCTACTAGGTGATAGAACAGATCCCGCATACAAGACCATGTACACTCGCAAACCCTGCTCCTATTCTAACCCTACGCTCAAAATCCTAGACTGATTCAAACCCCTGAATCAGATTTTCCCCAGATTACAAACCCGTAACCTGTATTCCTAGATTTTACAGATTCTAGTACTGTCAGTTAACTCCTAACTGAAACTCCCCTAGAGTTTTACAGACCTGGAACTGTATGTTTGTTTTTACAGATAAACAACACAAATTGAAAAACAAAAACAAAACAAGAATAAACCAAAGAAAACCCTAGGAGTTAACTTTAAAAGGGTCATCCCTTTTAATTTAAAAACACATATGCCCTTTTGTTTAAGAACTTAGGCCGGCCCATTTTCTTTTCTTGCTTCATTCTTCTGCCCGATTCCTCTTTTGTTCTGGGAAACAAAAATGGCGGCTAGGGTTTTCTGAAACTTCCTCCCCAAATCGAATCGACTGCTTGAAGAATTCTGAAACTCTGATGCTTCACTTTAGTTGATGCTGATCGATTGATGCTCCTCTCCGATTTGGGCTTCCTTTCTGACGATCAAAATCCTGAACGTATGTGAGTGATTTTCTCTTCAATTCTTTTTACTTGATGGTGTGGATTTTCGATGATCAATAGCCGATGATGTAACTGGTGTATTAATAGGATTATAACATCCTAAAAATGCTCTGATTTCACTGAATGATTCGATCTGACTGCATGCTTGATTTTTCCCTGATTTTGCTCTCGAGTTATTGTTGGCTTTCTTGGTAATTTCTGATTTTTCTCGGCTTTTAATTCACTGACTTACTGCGTGATAAAACTTGAGTGAATCAGCCCCTTTTGAAATTCTCGAATGGAATTGAAATTTGTTGCCTTGTTTAAAATACAACGGCCTTGAATGATTGTTGCTTGTCCATGAATACTTGCCATGTTTGTGTTTTACTGTAGATTGATTTGTAGAATCCTTTGATTGAATTTGCAAGTATTCCATGATTGATGCCTTGAATAACAATCGGCTTTGATTGAAAAAAAAATGCGTGTGTTAATTTGGTGAACCTGGACGATTAATGAATCTCCAATTCGAATATGTCCCTTGCATGAATTTTGAAATTATTACCTTGAATAAGTCAGCCTTGATGACTCTGACTTTTTATTTTTGTGATTTTCCTCTTTTGAAATGGCCTTGATTAAATTGCTAATTCCTTGAAAGCTTTTGAATTTTGAAACTTATACTTGTCCACTATCGTCGGATTGAAATCTTGCCATTTGTTGCCTTGAGAAAAAGATATTCACAGATCTGAATTTATGCTATGACTTGCATGATTCTCCTTGGATTTGAGTCTGGTCGATATTATTTGCATTCTTAAAACAAACTTGCTATCACTCAATTTCCAAATCTGGAAACAACTTCAAAAACTTGAATGCTAATTGATAACTTGCCAGAAAAGGTTTATTGATATTCATCGAAAATATATTTCTTTGAAAACATTGATGAATAAATCCAGAATTGCTTGCATTGATTAAATCTGCTTAGAAAAGATTTCCAAAAAAAACTGATTTTCTGGAAAACAAAAAACTGCCTTAACTTGTGCATTTCTGTGATTTTCTTTTCTGGAAATAGAAGCATGATTTCTGAAATCATTTTAAAACTTGCCAATTTGGCTTCATGAACTTGTGGAAATTGTTTGACAGACTTGTTAAACATTGTGTAATTCGACCTGCTGCCATAACATGCTACATGTATTCATGCTCTACTGATTTTCTGAACTTGAAAACTATTTCATACTTGATCGAACCTGACATGTGTACTTGAATCATCTTGCTTAGCTGTATATGCAATACACTTATGCACACACTCTCCATCTGCATCACTTGCTTATGTATTTTTGCTCTTCCTATTTAAAGTCTTGCCGTAAAATTTGAGCATGCAGAAACCATGCTATTGTTGCTGTATAGTCTTGACCTTGAATTGCTTGCATGTATTTTCACCTATGCTGCATTTTGATCATGCTGTTCTTGTAAAACTCATGTGCCTTGACAGTCACTTGTATTTGATCTTTGTGCTCCATGCAGTTGAACTTGTATATGGCATCACAATGTTACTTTGATCATTTTTCTTGCTGTCTTGCCAACCTTCTTGCTTGATCAGTTTGGGCTGCACCATCTTATTTGCTTTATTGACACATTGCACCACCTGTATTTGCTGTATCCATTGAAAATCTTGCAGGTGCACATTTGTTAGATGACATACTTGACCAAATGATGTTGTGTTGACTTTTGTTGCTCTGGCTTTGACTTTTCTTATGTCAATTTTGACCATGCTTTTTGGCATTTTGTATAAGATATATTAGCAGACTAGTCACACTATGTTGAGGCTGATCAAAAATCAGCAAACTAGTGTGATTATGTCGAGGCTGATCAAATCAGATCAAGTCATGAAAAAGGATGAGAAACACACCAGAAATCTGAGGCAAATAAAATTCTAAAAACAAAATTTATATTTGCATATATTCAGTATTATTTCTATTGCAGTATACTGTGTGTTTCTTTTTCATGTGTGACAGGTAAGCTGGGATGACTGGACTGACTGTGATGACTGGACTGACAATGACTGGACTGAAAGCTGAAGATAAGAAGACAGTGTGTGGTGTCAATGAATGTATGAGTCTGTATATACAAGTGAAAATGGATATATATGAAATGTAACTGTGTATATGTTGTGTGTATGTATGACTGAGTGACAATGAATGAACTGTACTGAGGAGCTGTGAGAGAATTGTACAAATATATGTAATAAACAAATTTGATTGAAATAAAATATCATTTTATTGTTGTCAAACGAACTTGTCTATTATATTCTGTTTATATACAAGTACAATATACAGTGAATGTTTAAATAGTGGAGGTATACAGAGTTGTACTGTTTGAATGTTAGAGATATAATATTCAATTCAAATATTATATTCCTATCTGTGTTGTATATATAAAACATTACAATAACAAACACATTTATAATAATATATATTTGTTTGTTATCATCAAACAAAAATCATATAATTGTGTATACAACTGCGTTATATACAACATAGATATGGTTGTGCACATCTTGGGAAATGAAGGGTTGCCACTTAGGAAGTGATTCCTCCTACCGTGGGGCCAACACAGGGTATCTACGGAGTTGGGAGCCGATCGATTAGGGTAGAAGCTAGGATACAATTGGACGTATGCCTAAGTTTACCATCTTATAGTGGAAGGGATCATTTCATTCTAGTTATACTAGTAATAGTGCAGAGTAATCATTAATGAAGTGTATACACCTTACCCTGTCTACTTTATCACACCTGCCATTTATGTAGTGACCTCTCTTACCCACTTTATACGCCTATCATGTTACTTTTATTTATTTATTAGCTAAAAGTAACTAGACTCGCCAGACTTTATGTCTAACCCTTTTTATTTCCTCTTATTTCTTCTGTTCCCCTAGGTTCTCAAGGGAGGGAATTCTGAGGCTTAGTCAGGATTCTGCTATCGTCTTGCTTGGAGCTTCTAGTTGTATTGCTCAAGCTTCTATCTTTGCTACTATGGCTTATGATTTGGGGATTATGCTTTATTTTTTATTGTACTTTGATATTTAAAGTACAAGCAGAAGTTTTAATGATGTACTGAGTTTATGTATTTTCAAACATATAGTGTAACCATGCTTTATGATTAATTTTTTTAAATTCCGCTGCTATTTTATATCTATCTTGTAATGTTTCTGTTTTTTTACCTATAACGCTTCACGAAACTTAATGCATTCCCTTAGTGAGTGACATTAACGGACGTGGGGTGTCACACTTGGTATCAGAGCTGAAGGTTACCAGATTGGATAAAGTTTTTGAAAATTATTTTCAGAAAGGTTTTAAAAGAAAGCATTTTCAAAAAGAAAAATCTGTTTTGATAAACACATTCCCCGAAGCCATAGGAAATATCTATCGATTCTCCGGTTGATTCCTTTTTCTTTTTGTTTGGGGAAGCAATCCTTCCCAAAAGGTGTCCCTATTGCGGCATGGTTCCATAGGCATGTTAAGACTACGACACATGCCGAAGGGGAATGAAGTGCCTAACCTCCATCTATAGTCGTAGTAGTTTAGCTTGCAGCTAGCTTTCTCGAGCTTCGTAAAGATTTCCATGCGATGGAGACAACTTTCCAGAGACTAGTTAGCTTGTTGCACAAATATGGTAGAAAGGAGAATAAGGGAGCTAGGGCAAAGGTGTACAGCCCAAGGATGAGATAAATGATGGCCTAGGAAGGGAACATAGATAAAGTTCAAATAAATCTGAAAGGAAGAAGTTAAGATTGAGGAAACACAAAATAAAAAGGTATGGCCCAAGAAAGGACAGCAACAACAACAGAAGAAGGGCGGAAAGAATGACAAGGCTAAGGGTAAGAGGAAGTGCCATAGTTGCGGGCGAGAGGGTCACTTGGCCCAGGACTGCAGGAATAGGAAGAATGATTGCTTCATTTGTGAAGAGGTTGGACACTATTCTAGGGAGTGCCCAAGGAAGCAAGGGCAAGGTCGAAGGACAGGAACCTCTGGAGGGCAAGCGAATGCTCTCGTGGCTAGTGCACCAGATAGAGGTAGGAAAGTTCCATGGAAAGGTTTGATTTCTCTTTCCAATCACCCTATTAGAAACCTTTTGATTCTGGCGCTTCACACTCATTTATATCTAGTTCTGTAGTTGAATCTCTGCACTTAAATACTAGTACGGTAGTGGATCCCCTTGTTGTCTCAAACCCCATTGGTGGTTTGGCTCATTTATTTATGATTTGTTGAGGTTTGAGAATATCTGTGTTAGGCTTCGAGTTTGGGTGCAACGCATATGTGCTCGGGTTTATAGGCTATGGGTTGATTCTAGGAATAGACTGGCTTACCATATATGGTGTCATTCTGGATTGTGAGAGGAGGGTCGTTGGGCTTCTGACTTGTCATGGGAGGACCCTCGATATTTCTTGTGACCCACAAGGGTCGGTTATGCTTAGTTTCCTAGAGTCTCTTGATGCATCTGTCAATGGTCTGCAATCTATTCCAGTAGTCCAAGATTATTCTGACGTTTTTGATGAAATACGGGGCTTACCTCCGAGGCGCAAGATCGATTTTCGTATATATCTGGTGGACAACGCAAAGCTAGTTGGATTACCAGTACGCCATATGGATCCAAGGGAAAGGAGGGAGCTGAGTAAGAAAGTAGGGGAGCCACTTGAGAAAGGGTTTTCTTTAGGATGGGATGAAGAAAGATGTAGCAGTGTTGTTTCTCAATGTCTGATTTTCCAGCAATTCAAAGTTGAGTAAAGGAAGCCCGGTGGCTTACTCCATCCTTCAGAGCGCCTGCATTGGAAGTGGGAGAGCGTCTCCATGGATTTTATAGATGGTTTGCCTAGATCAATGAAGGGTAACACCAACATTTGGATGGTAGTAGATAGGCTTACTAAGAGCACCCATTTTATTTCTAATTAAGAGTAAGAGGACGACACCATGGTTGACAGCAATTTATGTCCCAGAGATAGTTTGTCTTCATGGAGTACCTTCCAGCATCGTGAGCGATCATGACCCCATCTTCACCAGTGAATTTTGGAGGAGCTTGCAAGAAGCATTAGGTACACAATTGTGTTTGAGCACTGCTTATCATCCCCAGACCGATGGACAGACGAAGAGGGTAAACATAATTTTTGAAGATCTTTTAAGGCTGTGTATCCTAGACTTCGGAGGGACTTGGGAAGAGCATCTTCCTTTAGTAGAGTTTGCCTATAATAACATTTATCAAGCTAGCATCGGCATGTCACCCTTCGAAACATTGTACGGATGACACTATAAATCACCAACTTGTTGGTAGGAGTCTACAGAAAGATTATTACTTGGACCAGATATGGTTAGGGAAACGTCCAAAAAGATTAACCTTATTCGACTGCGGATGAAGACAGCTTAAGATAGGCAGAAATCCTATGCAGACAAGAGAAGTACTGACCTCGAATTTGAAGTAGAAGACTTGGTTTTTATCAAAGTGTCACCTTTGAGGAATGTGGTTCGCTTCGGATCAGTAGGGAAGTTGTCACCTAGGTTTGTGGGACCATTTCCCATAACTGAGAGGATTGGCCAAATGGCCTATAGAGTAAAACTCCTAGACAATCTATCTGGCGTTCATGATGTTTTCCACATTTCCCATCTGCGGAAGTGCCTGCATGACACCGCAGTAATCATTGAGCCGAGTGTATTGGAAGAGGTAGAAGTGGAATGGGAGGCGACAGTTAGGCGAGTTCCTTCCCGTATTCTGGGATCAGAAGTTAAGAAGCTACGCAATAAAGAGATCAAGTTGCTAAAGTTTCAATGGGGAGATAACCCAGAGGATGCGACTTGGGAGACCAAAGACAAGGTTCGTGCTTTATACCCTTTTCTTTTTGAGGGTATGTTCTTAACTCTTTTTTTCCAAAGCTTTATCAGTACTTGTTTCTATAATTTGAGTATGTAATATCAATAGTATTTTCGACCTTTAGATAGGAATCCTATGGATGTAAACATGTGTTTGAGACATGTTATGATTGATGGATGCAAGTGTTTGCTAGTGGTTGCCTGTGGATGCATATACACACATTAGGCACTAGATCGGCTTAATCACTCTCATACTGCATATGGATGTGTGTGCATTTTCTTTTCTTTCATGGATGGAAATTGATGAATTAGCATATGGATGTTGCATTTGGACGAATGAATGTGCACACATATAGAGCTTACATGTTATAATAGGATTATTCGCATACATATTGGATTCATGGCACTAACATACATTGCATTAAGGAGGTCAGCTGAATCAGTAGACCGCCTAATCTTCGCATTAGTATTGGGACATATACACACACCTTTGCATATACCCATATAAGCATTAGAAATCTATAAGGATAATGGATGCCAGTGTTTGGTGGATGAGTAGATGGATGGTGGATGGTAGGATACATTCTTTTCAACTTGGAGATTTCGGGGACGAAATCCTTTGAGTAGGGGAGAATGTAACACCCCAAATTTTTAATGACACTAAAGAGGATAAATTAAAGAATAATTAATTTAATATTAATAATTAAGGGAAACGAATTACGTCATTGCGTTCATCTCGAAATTCTAGTCAAGATTGACACCTGGTTTGCGTAAATCGGATAACGTATGAAGAAGTTATGAACGGTAGAAGTTTGACTATCAAAACAGGGATAACTGCTGCACTTGTCAAGTGCGCCAAGGCAATTTTATATTGGCGTACCTGGAAAGTGCGCCCATGTATGTTTTTGGGCTTCCGGACCATTTCTTTTTCAAGTGGGGGGCGACTCGTAACTTGATTCACCCTACGGCTAAGGTGGCATTCGAATTCTGGGCATTAGCAGCTATAATTATACCTCAATTCTCTTGTTTTCTTCACAAAGAATCCATGGCTACCAAACTCTGTCGGTGTGTGAATTGAACTGGATCCATTATCTTCTTCTATCAACTAAGGAAAATTAAATCCAGATTTTCAAGATCCAATCTCTTCTAGTTCTATCTTCTAATCTAAACTCTGCGAGTTCCTGGTTTCTTTTAGATTTGAATATTTAAAAGTAAACATGTCATGACTATGATTTGGATATGTTCATATGCCTAAATTATATCATATCTTTTGTAAATTATGAACATATGACTTTTTGCATTGATTAGGATTTGGATCTAGATTTTTTTTTAATATTATCAGATCTATTATAACTTCTATCACATGCTATGATGTTGGTCTAAATCTTTATTTGTGTTAGATCTAATTTTATCTATTAGATCTGAATCATGCGGACATTCTATGTAGATCTAAATCTTTATTTGTGTTAGATCTAATTTATCTATTAGACCTGAATCATGCGGACATTCTTTGTAGATAGAAATCTTTATTTGTGTTAGATCTAATTTTATCTATTAGATCTGAATCGTGCAGACATTCTATGTAGATCTAAATCTTTATTTATATTAGATGTAATTTTATCTATTAGATCTGAATCATGCAGACATTCTATGTAGATCTAAATCTTTATTTGTGTTAGATCTAATTTTATCTATTAGATCTAAATCATGCAGACATTCTATGTAGATCTAAATCTTTATTTGTGTTAGATCTAATTTTATTTATTAGATCTGAATCATGCGGACATTCTATGTAGATCTAAATCTTTATTTGTGCTAGATCCAATTTTTCCCATTAGATCTGAATTGTGTGGACACCTAAATTATTAATCAGATCTACACTACACCAAAACAGTGGATTCCCAACAAGTATATGTGTTACAAATCATTTCTGTAACACTTTTATGTGTCATCAATGGCGTGTGAGGAATTTCCTGTAACACTTATAAGTGTTACGAACAGAGTAACTGCTAACACTTATAAGTGTTACAAACAAAGTAACTGCTAACAATTATAAGTGTTACAAACATATTCATTGCTAACACTTATAAATGTTGGAACCATAAGATATGGTAACATTTATAAGAGTTACAAACATATTCATTGCTAACACTTATAAATGTTGAAACTATAAGATATGGTAACACTTATAAATTTCAGTATCATAATCCTACTAACTCTTATAAATGTTGGTATACATAAATTGCCAACACTTATATGCATCACAGTACGAAATTAAGTTCTTCTCTATTTTTTACACGATTAATATTAAAACTCTCAAAACAAATGAATATAACATATCTTTGTGATTTTCAATACACATATATAATTCAACATATCAATTCAATATAAGATTTAGTACACTTCCATATCTCAAATTCAACAATGTCACATTTTCATAATACTCAAATTTGAGCTACATGCTTCCGATTTCAAAATACCATAATATCATGTCCAAACTATAAAATATAAATGCACTCATCACATTCCAAAAACTTTAGAGATAAAATCATTGTCAAGGTCACACGTGTTTGCTTTCTTTATGTTTTATCCCTCCTCTACGAGTGCCTGCAAAATATAAATGCACTCATTTTTAGAAGAAGAAAAAAATGACAAGTTGCAATGGAACATTTTTCACTAAGGTGATACATGCATCAACAATCAAAAACCAATCCTTACAACGGCATATCCACCAATCAAGTAAATAGCTTAAAGATCACACATAAATAGATATGCTTTTGCTGAGTACAAACATAAATAGGAAAACATACATTACACATAAATAGATATGCTTTTGCTGAGTACAAACATAAATAGAAAAACATACAGCTTATGAATTTGAAATAACTCGATATCTTTCTATCATAAAAAGATAACAAAGCCAGCTTATGAATCAGTGATGGAATGGCATGATGGAAATTCGATAAAAATGTATTAAAAATGTGAATACTACTTCAGGATGCACAATTAAAAATGTATTAAAAATGTGAATACTACTTCAGGAAATTCGATAAACTCTTAGAATGATATGTTATATAAGCAAAGACTAAAACAGTGAAATGGTTTCACTAACAACAAAAAATAATGAATAATGCACAATTATGCTCAAAAGTGGAACAACATCTAAGATAAACAAGATAAAGAAGAGCAACACAACAGGATGACATATCATAGTGCAAGCACAAAACATAGCAAGTTCAGACAAAGGAATTCGACATCAATCCATGAGGACACAAAAGTTCCACAAATGTAAAGGTCACAACTTCAGGATGCAAAACAGAAGGTTCCAAAGTAGTAAAGCAAAACAACAAATTTATGGGTCTAAACAACTCAACGATGGCAGTTTTCTATCTTATTTCAGTGTCAGATTTGGGGTTAAACTTGAATAAAGTGAAATCATAAGAGGGCTCTTACCTTTTGGAAAGCAGCGAGAGAATGCAAAGGCTTGGCCTTCGATTTAAAAGCAGCAACTTGGAGTCTTTGACGATGGCTAATTGGACTTCGGGTGATTTGCATTATAATCACTCATCATTCCCAATTATAACATATTCGCTTCTTAAATATGTAGATATATGTATATTGCTAGATGTCATTATTTTTGTTTGCATATAATCGAACAATATGTATATATATACATCCTTATTATTTTGTGAATCCATATGATTTTATTCAAACAGTGGGTATTCATTCAGGTTATGCACACACACAAATAATCCATCTTTAGCCATATATATTTTCACTTATAATACTTACTGATTTAAATTAACATTATTAATTAGCGTGTGGGTTTGTGTGTGCTTAGGGTCATCACATCTACCCCTCCTTTTAGGAATTATGTCCCGCAATTTCCTCGTACTTGCTTCAAGTGTCTTCCTCAATCAATTATCCTCAATAATCTGATTCAACAGTTCCAAGCCTATCACTTGGCTCATTCATATACACTTTACCCTTCCTTCTTTTCTAAACAATAAATTCAACTTATGTACTTGTGTAAATATTAATTAATTCTCACATATCCTGCTTTTCATCCCACAGGTTTATAACAATCTTTTTAATAACATACATGTTTGTTTCTATGAATGTTTGCTTAAAGTCAGGTTTTTAAAACATTATTTTCTTTTAGCATGAACAACTTCTCAGGCTCAGATATGTACATCATACATATGATGTCTTTTTGAAGCATCTGATTGCTAAAAAGAATTTTCTAGCATAATCTAGCATTATATGATTTCAGATAGTAGTAGCATTTGATTATTTAAATTCAAACTGGAATACTATGATGTCCTTTTATTCTACTTTTGTTTTTATAGTATGAAGCATGCCTATATCTTTCTTATAATTAAATATTGGCATCTTCTTAATAGCAAAACTAGCTCTTAAACGTCCTCTCTTACGTAACAGGTATACTTCCAAAACCAGTTTTTTTTTCAAATATTTCCTTTTTGAGTAATCAAATTAAAACTGGCAGTTGTGTCAGGGTATCACAGTATAGCTTGTACCCCTTATATGATTCCCCTGAATAATCTACCTTATATGCATTATGTTTTTACATTCAAAATCATTCCTGTACAGGCTCTTTTTATTCCATTTGCCTATAAATCCAGAAATCTTCCGTCGTTTTAACCCCTCTAACTCAAACCATTTCAATAATTAATTTTAATCCATACCTTCTAATGTGGATAGTTTATCAATTTTCCAGTTTAATCCCTGTTCTGACCACAAAATTTTCATTAATCCTGATTTAATCCCATCATTTTTCAGTAACATGGCACTCAGCACTTAAATTCTTTTATTTTTACTATGAATTTTTCCTCCCTTATAGGTTATTGATCAATAATTTTGAGTATCTTTTAACATTAACCCACTTCCAGTCATATTAAATCTCACTAAATACATATTAAAACATAAATTGGCCATCCATTCAGGTCATTTCACATACCCAATCTAAATTTTCAATCTATCATTTCATTATAAAATACTGATTTATTTTAGCAAAACATTTAACAGATTTTAATCATTGCACTTTTTATGCTTATAACACAGCAACTATCCAAAGAATTTTTTAACATACTTTTAACATTAATCTTTAACAAACAGTTTGCATGAAACATCAATGATTTATATAGCACCTCAACAACTTAATATATTGTTAAACCTGAGCATTTTTTATTCCATTTTCAAACTAAAATGATTTGTTTTCATGAAGAGCTGAAACTTCTTCTACTTACATGACAACAAGCATCCAATGTCTAAACAAATCATGCTACATTCAGATAAACAGCCACATGTGTTTTTCATTATCTCTTGGTTTCCATTAAAGTACTCACATAAGTTTTCATTCTAGGTGCCTTACTGTTTGAGCATAATCATATATATTATTTATAAACTATTTCTCTTACTTCCCGTAGCTTATAACCGGAATACATATTTTAATTATCAACCACTTCCAGAGAAGTTTTTGCATTCTGATTACTACTTTAATTTTAAGTAACAGTTCATATATGCTTCTAACTGAACATACATTATGATTACTACTTTCATTATAATAAATAGCATGTTATTCATCCTGAATTATTCAGCCATTTAATGGCAGACCTTGGTGATAAACGCACCCTTCCCAAATGTATAATTACCTTAAAGTAATTCTTACTTCCTAAAGAAATACCATGCCAACTAAAGCCTATTCATACTTTTATATTATTAAATTTTTCAACCTTACTGGTTGATCTTGACAAATCAAAGATTGCTAAACATTAACATTAGTGCAACCTGTACTTCGGAACTTCCTAACAGCTAGACTAACAAGTGCAGATTTTTCTGTTTTTTTTAATATATCAAGCTTTCTCTATAAAGCCATAAAATGATTAAGGCATACATAACCTTTATTAGACTACCATCTATAACTGTCAATCTATGTACAAAACAGGTATGTTTATATGCATTTTTGGTTACATTAAAACCCGTACCTTCTAATTTATTTCTATACAAAACTGGCATAATTTAAACAATGGTTCCAGCAAATATACTTAATTGTTCGGTTATAGCTAAGTTTGGGCAATTAAACACCATTCAAACCAACTTAAATGTTTTGCTCATCTCTTTTAAATTCCCTTAAATTTAGAAATAAGGAATTCAACGTAAATATGGTACTTCTTTGGCCCTACTCGGTGAATAAAAGGAAATACTTATTACACAGCTTTAATGCATATATGACCTACCTTGATCTATTCCATGGTTCATTTTCGTATTGATCAAATCTACACAGCCATATTTAATTTTTAGAGCAGTGAACAATCTCATCAGTTCAAATTTGGACATAAAGTCAAATTAGACCTTATATGCCTTGTTTCCCTTCTTGTCATGCAACACATAAATAATAACACTTCTGCATGCTTTTATACTTTTGGGTTAAACAAGAGAATAAATGCATATATTGACTATATTACATGCTCTCTCTATTCATTATATATGTAGATGGCTATTCACAGAAATGTATCCCCATATATATATTATTACCCACTCAAATATTAGCATTGATATTATTACATATTTAGGTTCAAATCTGATAATTTTCTAGAAAACAACCATACCCATTTATCAATTAAATGGCATAACTTTCTTCTTTAAAAAGATAATACATATGAGCACGTATATATTTACCAACAATGTCAAAGGAACTACGATGTCATGCATACAGTTCCCTTACTGCTATTTCTTGCATATAAATTGATATATATATATATATATATATATATATATATATATATACAAATCTACCCATGTTAAACCTTTCTACATAGAAAACAACACATGCTTATATCAATTATAAGCCATGCTCCTTCTCTAGTACATACTGATGCACATAAGTCTATATATACCACTATTTAACTCATATAAAATTGAACATCTATCCATGCAAATGGCTTTTATTCAACAGGCTTTTAAAATCAGTTTCAGTGCAATCTTAACATTGCCCTTTATATCACATTTTACTATCATTTTTATCATCTGAATTCTACACCAATGAACACATGTTCTCAAGAATATATTATTCTTTATAGTGTCAACTATCCTCAATCACAACAATACATCCAAACATGAAAACACATAGCACATCCATGTACACATAATAACAAGCATTCACTTCACTGTTACTCATCAGATTCATCTGTATAATAAGTGTGTACAACCTATCATTACTGGAATGTATAACAAGTTTACTAATCCTTCCTACAAAGCCTCTTCTATTTAGTTTATATCTATGCACACAGCAAATAGGAAAACAATCAGCAACCATACACCGATTCACAAAGATCATACATGTTAACTCGTGAATCACCCAATCGGTATATAAATGCATTTCGTCATACTAAGCATGAAATCGAAGACACATACAACTAACAGACTGCCTACAAAATAAGGTCATAGTACCTAAAAAGTGAGAATACACTCACCACGCTTTTGATCCTCGATCTCGTCCTCTTAGATTTAATTTAGACTCTCGAGCTCTCAGATTATGTTGCTGTCGCTCCTCTCGACTCCATCTCCCTCTCTGATTCCAGCTTTATCTTTGAATCGAGACACGTAGTTTGATTTTCCCCCATTTTAATTTTCTAGGGTTTTAATTAGTCGTGGATTGAGAAGCGAGTTGAGAAGCGAAGTCCATTTTTCTTTTTAATTGCTAAAGATACGACCTTTAGAGGAATAAGCGTTGGGGGAAAAAGAATTGAGGCAACAGTTAGGTTATGGCTGATAACTTACCCTTTTGCCCTTAGAAAATAAGAGTTGACCAAGCATAACAACACATAAAAGTGTTGGCACATTTTTGGTGACACATTTTTCCTACCGCAACACATATTAGTGTCACTAGTCTACAACACATATAAGTGTTGGCAGTTGAAAAAAATAAGAGTTGCCAATTGGCCATTATGGTGTAGTGCTAGTTTATTATTTGGATCCCTTTGTGCTTATCATATTAGATCTGAACCTATTAGACACCTAAATTAGTATTTAGATCTTGTCATGTTATCTTTATGGATCTTGATCTTTATCAAGTTGCGGTTAATTTGTCTTGTCATCTTTTTGGATATGGAACTTTATCCAGGATTGTGGCTAGCTTTGAATTATCATTAATTGGATAGTTAAATCTTTGTCTAGATCTAGATTATCAAGTTGTGATTAATTACGATCTATCATTTTGGACATATGAATTCTTATTTGGATCTGTTCATCCTAATTATGTTAGATATAGTTTTATCATTACCCTTTTTACTAGATCTGTTTTTATGTCCACCTTATTATGCCTATTACTTGTCTATGCTAATATATATGTTTATGTCACCTTTATAATGATCACTATTGTCATTTTTTCCATCACCTTTCCCTTTTATTGTTCATGACTAGGCTCTTTTCTAACCTAGATGCAGCCAGATTTATGCGAATACGTTAGTTAGGGAATGGGGGAAAAGTTAGAATTGACATAATTTAAATAATGTTTATATGAGTTGGACATATAATTAAAAAGGGGAAAGTGGGGACATAATTACCTATAAAGACATTGGTAAGAATTTGATAAAAATGGAATGTTTAATAATTACAATTAGAAATTGTAATTGCACTTACGACACGAAGTTAGGTTGTATTAGTGGTGGAAGTCTGCCTGGACCTGACCGGCACATCCAGCAGCCACTAATGTTGAACCTAATGTGAGAGGTCTAAGTGCGCAAATACGAATCGAGCTAAGACACGAGATTAGGCCCAACTTGTGGAATAAGACTACCCAGACCCGACCGACATATCCAGCATCCACAAGTTGTAGGCCCAACGTGGGAGGTCTAGTCCATTATAAACCATAAATGGACATGGTAATAAATTGGACTACTTAACCTAATCTAATCCATAAGGGATTGTATGAATATGAACTAAAGTTAGGGTTAAGTAAATCTTGAGTAGGTGGGTAATATTAGTATATATAGGCCCATAAACTTAACCGTTAAATAAACATGCTTGAATCAGTGGGAGGGTTAAGTAAATCTTGGGTAGGCGGGTAATATTAGTATATATATAGGCCCATAAACTTAACCGTTAAATAAACATACTTGAATCAGTAGGAGGGTTAAGTAAATCTTAGGTAGGTTGGTAATACAAGTATATATAGACCCACAAACTTAACCGTTAAATAAACATGCTTAAATCGGTGGATAGGTTAAGTAGATTTAAGGGGGTAGGTAATATTTACATATAGGCCCACGAACTTAACCTAATAAGGTTATGTAATTGAAGACACCTAGTGGTATATATAACCGGTGGAGAGTAAAAAAGGTTATGTAATTAAAGACACCTAGTGGTATACATAACCGGTGGAAAATATAAAAGGTTACATAATTAAAGACACCTAGTGGTATACATAACCGGTGGAAAATATAAAAGTTATGTAATTGAAGACACCTTTTGGGGTAAGCATAACTGGTATAGGGCTATGTAATTAAAGACACCTAGTGGTATACATAGTCAGTGAAAACCTAGTGGGGGATACAAGACAAAGGGGAGAGCTTGTATCATATTGTGTGGGACCCATTTCAGTCAGTAATCCGGAGTAAGTATCAAATAAAGTACTCTGTATTAGGTGGAGAAGGGGAACACTTTCCGACTGATTGTAAGAGATCCAAACGGGACGAACGGTGTGAGCGGCGTAAACCGACCGGGCCTTGTGCGTGCATGGGCCGGGCAGAAGGGGATAAGACAACTATGACATCAGTAGATATGGTTGTGCACATCTTGGGAAATGAAGGGTTTCCACTTTAGGGAGTGATACCTCCTACTGTGAGGTAGCACACGGTATCTATGGAGTAGGGAGCCGATTGATTAGGGTAGAAGTTAGGATATAATTGGACGTATGCTTAAGTCTACCATCTTATAGTGGAAGGGATCATTTCATTCTAGTTATACTAGTAATAGTGCAGAGTAATCATTAGAGAAGTGTATACACCTTACCCTGTCTACTTTGTCACACCTGCCATTTATGTAGTGACCTCTCTTATCCACTTTATATACCTATCGTGTTACTTTTATTAATTTACTGGCTAAAAGTAACTACACTCGCCAGACTTTATGTCTGGCCCTTTTTGTTTCCTCTTCTTTCTTCCATTTCCCCCCAGGTTCTCAAGGGAGGGAATTCTCAGGCTTAGTCAGGATTCTGCTATCGTCTTGCTTGGAGCTTCTAGATTTATTGCTCAAGCTTCTATCTTTGCTACTATGGCTTATGATTTGGGGATTATGCTTTCTTTGTTATTGTACTCTGATATTTAAAGTACAAGACAGAAGTTTTAATGATGTACTGAGTTTATGTATTTTCAAACATATGGTGTAACCATGCTTTATGATTAATAATTTTTTTTAATTCAACTGCTATTTTATATCTGTCTTGTAATGTTTCTGTTCTGTTTGCCTATTACGCTTCACGAAACTTAATGCATTCCCCTAGTGAGTGACAGTAACGGACATGAGGTGTCACAAAGATCCTTTGCCTTGGTTCATTGATAGAATCCAATATTCCAATACGAGACTTTTCATTTTCAATTGTAAACTATGTACCCAACATAATGGGATAGGGCCTTATGTGACCTAAGATTTATCCATTTATTTTCGAAAATGATTTCCACACTTAGACACTAATAATAATATCAAATTTTTTTCTCATATCAATCCTGTTTGGCTATTATAATGTAAAACTCTATCTTCCGGTCTGCGTTGCATTATGTGATGGGACTTGAGTCCTATAATTGCTTCATTTTTCTAAAAGCATTGCGAAGTTTTATATACTGGTATTCATGTGGAGGAAACCCATTTTGTGTTATATGGCGTGGTCCCTGATATGCCTCACTTTTTAATAAGTTAAGAATAACTTCGTAGAGTTTCTCATACCAGTCTCATGACTGACTCGTAGTTTGTTTTTCACTAGCAAACTCGGGTTCCCTTATTTTCACATGGGCAAACTAGTATCCAGGTTATTAGCTTAGATCCTTTTGGAGTTGTGTTTGAAGTTGGTTTTGGATTTGGAGCTGGTTTAGGATTAGGATGTTCTTTGGACTCTCTAAGACTCCATTATGTTAATTTATTGTTATTTCCGCTATGTATCTATTTTCTTGTTACAACTGCTATGTATAATATTAAGATCCTATGTAATGTATAAAACTCTGATGAAACCTCTAATGTAATTTGATGTACATTATGATGTGGTAATGTAATGTTTTATCTTCTGCTGTTATATTAATGAATTATATTCTAAAGGTCATCTATTCTTCCGGGAATTGGGAGAATGGATCGTCACACATAAGTTATATATAAATTGTTTTATTTGCATCTTAATATGGATTCGATTATGGAACTTTAAGGTGTTTACACTTGTCTGAAAGAGAATTCACCATTCGAAGGTTGACGGTGAATATTTATTGGGGTTTATGATTAAAGACTTGAGTTTTCTATCATGATTGAGAAGTATGCAAGGAAAACAAAGTCATATGATCGGAGAGCCTGATCAAAATCCACATTAGAGGATCAGAGGATGCATACTAATTTGAAAAGAAAAGTTTTGAATAGGAGGTCGAATTAGATATTGTGTATGGATAATCTACATATATCTTATGAAAGGAAGAAAAATAAATTTTTAGGAAAACAATCTTATATTCGTTTTGGTTTGATTTAGAGGGAGAAATCCATTTTCGGGAGGAAAATGTAATAACCCAAAATCTGATCACCTTAATTAAAAAATATTGGTTTAGATGTTCAAATCCGAATTATTTCTAATTAATAATCAAGTTTAAAGTGATAATAATGATAATGAAATCATTTGGAAAATTATTCTGCAAAATATTTCCTTAGGTCGCTAAAACTGATTTTTATTCGTAAGGATCGTGTGTGGTTCTGGATACATGTATTTATTTTCATAATTGAACAAGAATATAAAATAAAATTTTATATTTTATTTTTAAAAATTAAATGTAATGGTGACATCATTAATAAAGATAATACATTTAATATATAATATTGATATTTTAATAATCATGTTTTAATTATTTATTAATAATAAGAAATTTATTTTCATTTAACTAACAACCAAAAGTATGGATGAAAACCTAATTTCAAAAATTCAACGATTTGACGAGTAGAAGTCAAACAATATTGTAAGCTATATGTAGCATACATATACATATACATGAACATGTATAAACCATTCTCTAATTATAAACAAAAATAATAATTAAACTAAGCAAGATTAGAAAAAGCAAGCATAAAAGGCAAAAGAGTTTACTTTTCACAAAAGATAAATTTTTACCTCACCTTACACAACATCAACTCACCTTTACACCACATCACATTCACATTTATGGATGACAAGAAAGGATGATGGTAGCCTGTATAATTAAGGGGGAGTTTAAAAGTATTTGCATCATTTCACATTTAGATGTTTTCCTATCCTATAAGTACCACATCATTTCTTCCCGTTTCTTTGGACCTAAATTCTATACTTCTTACTCTTCTTAAACTTGTTATGGATTCTGAGCATTAAGAAAGAAAAAAAATAGCTTATTCCTTACTAACCTTTTCAAAGTTATATCAAACAAAATCGAAATCCTTTCGAACTTTTCCAAGCCTCTTATATCATAACTAGAAGACTCCATATCAAGTTTGAAGCCAAGACAAGGAGATCTAGAGCCCCATATAATCAAGGTTGGGTCCAAACAAGAAGAAAGGAGCAAGTCCAAACATCCAGGAAAATAATACTCAAGTTTGGGAAGTTCGGTGTGATCGTAGAGGATCTATAATGGACTCTACCCTCTTGCACCATAGGCTATTACCCTACCCTCTTGCATTAAGACTGCGCCTAGACCTGTCCCACAAGCATCAGTATAAACAGTAAATGGCTTACTCCCGTCTGGCAGCACTAAGACTGGGGCTGAAGTCAAAGCTCTCTTCAAACGTTGGAACGCATCATCACAATCTACGTCCCATGTGAAAACTAGGTTCTTCTTCGTCAAACGTGTTAATAGAGCTGATATCTTTGCGAAGTCTTTGATAAACTTCCTATAGTAGCCAGCCAACCCCAAGAAACTCCTTACTTCAGGGGCATTTTTAGGGACCTTCCAATCTTGGATGGCCACCACCTTCACGGGATCCACAGCTATCCCTTCTTTGGAAACCACGTGCCCTAATAATTGCACTTCCTCTCTCCAGAAGTGACACTTAGTAAATTTAGCTTTAAGGTTATGCGCTCTTAGGGTCTCCAACACTTCCCTAAGATGTAGGGCATGCTCTTCTTCGTCCTTAGAAAAGATCAAGAAGTCATCTACAAAGACCACCACAAATTTATTAAGGTACTCCCTAAACACCCTACTCATCAAATCAACAAAGTATGCGGGGGCGTTTGTCAAACCGAAGGGCATCACTAGCCATTCATAGAAACCGTCCAGAGTCCTAAAGGCAGTCTTGTCTATGCTATCCTCAGCCACTCTCAACTGATGGAATCCAGTGGCTAAGTCCAACTACGAAAACATTGAGGCGCCAACTAACTGATCGAAGAGATCGTCAATCCTCAGCAGTGGGTGTCTGTTCTTCTTAGTAAGCTTATTAAGTTCTCTATAGTCCACACAAAGTCTAAGGGACCCATCAGCCTTCGTGGCCAATAATACTGGACCACCCCACTCCGATATACTACGTCTTATGAACCCCTTCTCAAGCAACTCCTTCACTTGCTTATTGAGTTCCCTCCTTTCACGTGGAGCCATGTGGCGTACTGGCAAAGATACTAGTTTTGCATTATCCACAAGATATATTCGAACATCTATCTCCCGCTTCGGAGGCAAGCCCTTCACCTCCTCAAACACATCCGAGTATTCTCGGACCACTCTAACAGATTGTAGATTTTCCACCGACGCGTCAAGTGATTCTAGATAACTTAGCATAACAGAATTTATGGGATTACAAAAGATTTCGAGAGTGTTGCCAAGGCGAGTCATGAGCCTAACTACTCTCCTTTCACAATCAAGAATGACCCCATTTCTGGATAACCAATCCATTCCTAAAATTAGCCCATAGCCCGTGAAGCCCAAAACATAAGCATCACATCTAAACTCAATGCTAAGTATAGAAATTTTCAAATCCAAACACATCATGGACAAATAGGCTGAGCCCCCAATTGGATCCGAAACAACTAAGGGATCCTCTACTAAACTGGTGGTTAAGTGCAGTGATTCAACTAATGATGTAGAGGTAAACGAATGCGATGAGCCCGAATCGAATAAGGTACGGACAGGATGATCAAACAGAAAAACTAAGCTTTCAACAGAAATGGTTCTACCTCGTTCTTGCAGCGGTGGGACCGCGAGAGTCTGAACTTGTCCCCTTGCCTGCCCTGGTGCCATAAGAGCCTGCACCTGTCCTCCCGAGGTAGACCCTGCCCTCTGCCCCTTCTTTGGGCAGTCCTTCACTAGATGTCCCGCTTCACCACAGTGAAAACAGCCAGTCTTCTTTTTCTTTCTGCAATCCTTGCTGAGATGGCCTGGTGTCCCACAGTTAAAGCATCTTTTCTTTCCTTTGCCATTATTGTCTTTACCACCCTTCTTGTTTTGCTGTTGTGGTTTCTTCTGATCCCCTTTCTTCTCGGGTGCCTTATTAGCATTAGCGCCTTTCTCCTCGTGCATGAGTGCCATGTCTACTAGCTTCGCAAAGGTGGCCCCCATAGGGAAGTGGGTCATAGCCAACCCTTGCAACGGCTCATTCAAGCCATTAACGAACCTCAAAGCCTTCTTCTCCGGCGTGTTCAATAAGTCCAAGCCAAACCTTGCTAACTGATTAAATTTGTTGACGTACTTTTTCACTGATGAGCTTCCTTGCTTCAATGTCAAGAACCTTTCCATATATAGATTCTCTTCTGCCCTTGAGAGAAACTTTGCCTCAAACCTAAGTCTGAAATCCACCCAAGAATCAATAGGACGCTCCCCATTAGTGACCTCCCACCAAAACGAGGCCTCTCTCTTCATTAACCAAGCTGCTAATTTGACTTTCCTCCCTTCTTCTACTTCAAAGATTTCTAGCAATTCTTCCACCTCCTTAAGCCAATCTCTAGCCTTCACAAACATTTCTGACCCTTGAAAAGGTTTTCCACCCATAGTCTTAAATTCCTTGCATGTCTATGCAAAAGTATCAGCGCGAGGAGGAGGAGGAGGAGCGGGTGCAACTGGTGGTGGAGGAACATTGGCCGGACCCGCAGTGGCCCTAGCCTCTAATAACCTCCTATACCATCATGGTATCGTTACACCATCTGGAAGGTTAAGATCTTCAGCCATACTGAAACGAAAAAGGAAAGATTCAAAATGGAGAATTCGAAAGATAAAGATATATGGCTATTGGGGATTATATTTTTCTTAAAAACTTTCCTCTTTAAATCACTCATCAAGACATGTTTTTGAAAACACTACTTCCAAAAATACTTTAGAAAAATAGTTTTTCTAAAAAAATTATCTATTCTGGTAACCTTAAACTCTGATACCACGTGTAACACCCCACGTCCATTAATGTCACTCACAAAGGGAATGCATTAACTTCCATGGAGGTTTTAAGTGAATATAGAACAGAAAAATTACAACAAGACAGATAATAAGTAGTACTTGGAAATCTAAAACTTTATTTCATTGCAGTGGAAATTAAACATGTTTGTTACATCGTAAAACCATAAATCAGAGTCAAGTACAATATCCATCTTGATAAAACAAAATACATAACCCCATTACATAAATAGCCATTAAAGAAGATAACAAGCTGGACTTTACTTCAGCGGTCCAAGCTTTCCAAAAGAGAGATAAAGCAATCCAATCAAATTCCGCTAGAGCTGGGCCCACCCTGAGGACCTGGTGGGGGGGGGGGGAATATAGAAATGGAGGGGGTCAGACATAAAGTCTGGCGAGTATGATAATTCTAACAATACTATTATCAAAATAATTAGACTGAAGCACAAGCTGGAAAATAAGGAATTGTTTATGAACTATTGGGTATGGAAGAGCAGATAAAGATAACGTTAAAGGCACACCTAATTACTAATGAATAATTACTACACTGCACCGCACCAGCCACCCTAAAGGTTGATCCCACTTGCTTCACTTAGAAATTATATAAATAGCTTCGTGTACCCCTAGCTGACTACATAGGTGCCGCCTGCCCCTATCTCCGCTAGGTGTACCCCACTACCCACTTTCGATTGGCTCCCTACTCGTAGATACCCGTGCTAGCCCCACAGTGGGGTGTATCACTCCCCCAAAGTGGCAACCCGGTACAACTTGAGAATGCACGGCATATACCTACACGATGCAACAACGTCTTACCTACCAGCCCGGGTCCACACACGCATATGAAACCCATTGGACTTGCGTTGCCACCGCTACCCCTTTTGGCCTCTTATAGTCAAACCCAGTATGCGTGTCCCGTCCTCGACTTGGCTCGAGCCCACAAAGATACGTTTGGGTTACTGGTTGAAATGGGCCCCCACAAGCTATCCACCTAAGCTTGTCCCCACTAGTATATCCCACTTAACCCTCTTAGTCATGTTCATTTACATGTGTGTTTGGTTAAGTCATACTAATCGTATTTCAAATGCCACTAAAGGCACCCACTAGATTCCTCATGCCACCCAAGGCACCTACTTAACCCCCATGTCCCACCTTACATGTTTATCTGGTTAAGTATTTCTTAATTCATTCAGGCCATAACCTCATAAAGACCTCTCACATTAGACTGGCATTTATGGCAGCTGGATTCGCCGGGCGGGTCCGGGCAGTCTTACACCATAAAAGAGTCTAACCTCGTGTCTTTACAACTGTTATGCTTTAATTTGGGCCTAGGACCTCTCACATTGGGCTAACATTTTTGACTACTAGATTTGCCGGGCGGGTCCGGGCAGTTTTACGTCACAAACGAGTCCAACCTCGTGCCCTAAGCATTGATTAACAATTTTAATCTTTTACCCCAGTTTTAGATATATCCCTATTCAAATCATTAATTAATTCCAATTTTAATGATGTCCATAATTGACTCAATTATGGCCATCCACTTATGGTATGCAAAATCATATCAAATGCACCCCAATTTCTTAATATTAAATCCTTAATTTTACCCCTACCCCACGTTATATGTTCGCTTATTCAACACAAAATATACATTAGACTCGAATAGTCTAACTCATAGCACAAAGATAAATTATCACAACATATAGACAAATAAAATAGATCTAATCATGGTAGGGGTGAAACTTGCATAAAACTACACATGTCATGGATCTAAAGGTGTCAACTTGTTTGCTTAAATGTCACAACTTACATAATATGACCATAACTCAAATTCATGTATAAACTTGCATATGTGGTTTATGCAACATAATGAGGATGTGAATTAGCATCTAACACATAGAACTCACACATGTCATAGCACAATTCTAGATCTAAATAGATGTCATGGCATATGTTCATAATCTTTACTAATCAATCTAAACTTGCATACATGATTTGTCATATAGATCAACATAGCCCAAATAATATCAACATTATGATTTGATTAACATGAACTGATTAGCATAGATAATAACATCATGACTTTGTAATATGTATGCTTTATCACAACTTAGCATAGAAAACTACAACCTATACAATATCATCATAGCATGATTTACAACATATAGGATATCATCATCTCCTAACATAAGATTTACAACATACATGATAGCATAAGGTTTACAACAACATATATGACAATTCACATCTTTTTCTTATGATCCATATCACATCTTAATCTAATTAATTTGCTAATAATCTTGTTAAGATCATCATACTCACAATTAGAGAAGAAAGAGAGTCTTGATTTGCTTTAGAGTTGAGTAGAATTAGAGTTTTGATTAGCTTTCTTCCTTCTTAGTTGGCGGCGGCTACACTGAGTTCCATGGCGATGGCATGACGGCGGCTATTCTATTTTTCATGTGATTTAGAGTGAGAGACTACCTAGGTATTTATAGAATTTAGGATTTATTTAGGCCGTCAGATCAACTTAGAACTAACCTGAACCGTTTAATTTGCCAACTCAGCCCTAAAGGCACATCAGTAGCTCAAGATTGGGCTCAGTCAAACCCTAGCCGACTGGACCAGGTCGACACCCAGGTCGACTGCGCAGTCGACCTGGTCCCTGGGGTGTCGACTGCCCAGTCGACTCCACAGTCGATCTGGGTGCTGGGCGGGAAATTTCCCGCCTAGCCTGTTTGACTTCGAATTTTGAATTTTAAATTTTCTGAAATCTGTTTTGAATTTTCTGAAACTTCCGATGGCCATATCTCCTTCATACGAAGTCCAAATCACGCAAACTCAGACTCTATTTCAACCAGAATTCCAAGACGAACACAATGGCGCAACCTGTTTCCCACAATTCTCACGTCTGAGATTAGTTATTCTTTAATTTGTGAATATTAGTATTAACAGAATTACGGGGTGTTACACTAATTAATAATATCTTTCTGACGAATGTGAAAAATTGAGATTTCATGTTATAAATTGTAAGTTATGTCCAAATTAAAATTTCAATTAGTCTTTATAGAATCGTTTATAAAAAACAATGATCTTATAAATTAAATAGAAGGATTTGTCATAGAATTAAATTTTGAAATATCGAGTTATAATCCCAAGTATGTTTATTTTGCAGCTATGTTGATATTTCATTTGGATATGTGCAATAATAAAAATTAGTTTATTATTAATTTGAATAATTTTGGAATTTAATAATATTACAATAATATCACATAGGCCTTAAAACTAGCCATTTTGCAAGCAAACTCCTTTACGATGAAACCAATTTTGTTGAATCCAGAATATTAAATTATTTCTTGATTTCAAATTTCGTATTTTTTGGAGTTAGTATGTGACTATGCACAATTTAAATGTGAAATGGTCAATATTTTGACTTTAAAAATACGTGCATGATAAAAAATACTCGAAATTCGACAAAACAAGTTTCTATGGGTCCGTAATGTCAAGGTATAGCTCTTTGTCAATTTTCATTGAAGATGGGATTCGTATTTGATCATACGGATTGTTTAAACCACGAATACAAGAAACGATTTATATAATTGAATAAAATGAATATAATAATTAATAAAAAAATCTCACCTATAATAATCCTAAACACTTCCTAAACCTAAATCGCAAAATCATGCCGCCACCCAGTACTCCTAAAACATGAGAAAACCAAGCTTTTGAAAAGTCAAAACAATTCAAATACAAATCTATAAATCACAAAATACATATATTCGTGATCCCTGGGTGTTTCTCTTCAATCTCATGTAGTCATGTTGGGTTCCATGAAGTTTTTGGATGCACCCAATTTTACAATGTGCAGTTAAAAACGTTAGGGTTGGAGTTTTCATGAATTTAAAGCATGAATCAAAGGAGTAAGAATCGCATTTTAGTTTGTTATGGATTTTATAGGTTTGTGGCAATTTTTGGGTGGTTCGACACAAATTGGTGTCGTGATTTTTTCATGGGCTGCTGTAAGGAGGGGCGGCGACGTATTTTAGAAGGGGTGGCCGGAGTTTGTGTAGTGGGGATGGTCGCGGGGAGGAGGAGAAGAGATGAAGGCCAGTGCTTTAAATTTTGTAAATAGTTAAGAGATGTTGGAGAATCAATGGCGTGAAGGTGTAAAAATAGAGGAGCTTGCAAGCAGGAATGTGCACCTATAGGAGTAGGAGGTTTAGAGGAGTGGATTAAGGAATAATGCTAATTAAGGTTTAATGATTATATAATTATGTAAGTTAATGACATTATATATGTGTACAAACTTGTAAAATGCACAACTTTTTCATACCTCATCGGAATTCGCAAAACAGGATTCGTTGTAACCGTATCGACGAGAGCTTCACAATGAACCTAAGCGATTTGGAGCATGTTACAATTTTTGGATAAGGAAAACGTCTGATTTAATCAATCGACATTTATCATCATTTAACGATAAACGAACAATTTAAGAACTTTCACTCAACTTATTTTTACAGTTATTATAATCATAACTAAATGTGTATCGACTGCCTGTGTTTGCAATATTTATTTTGTGGTTGATGGATGTTTTTGACAGTTTTCACCGTTATTATTTAACTATGAATATAAGCATTGACGGTGAAAACACTTATATTATAAATATTGGTTGAATAATTAATTAATTATTGTTTATTGGTTAAAAATGCTACATTGGTTTTGGAATGACAAGCAGCCCGCACGTCTCCCAAGTGTGTAGATAAGTTCACATAGATTATGATGTAAACCCCAAACAGGTATTGGTATGATAATTTTACACATCTGCCACTTGTGTAAATAATAATCACTAGTATTGGATGAAAACCCCGCATGGGTTGTAATGTCCCGTATTTTTAGCGATGTAATAATTAATTAATTTAATTATTTAAATATCGATTTGACGATATCGATGACCTGAATTAAATAACATTGAGTACTTAATAAATATTAAATCACAGAATAATATATTTAATTTTCAAAATAATCGAAAATAGTGAAATTCGCAATAGTATGCGAATTGGATTATTTATAATATATCATTTAGTTTAGAGTTGAATTATACTAACGAATATATTATATAAACGACAGTTTGAACGTATAATTATATTATAATTATAATCAAGCCCGTAACGTCTCGGTAGTTCGCTATTTGGCGATTTGAACTTCAAATGAATATACAAAATCCGTTTTAAATCGGATTTCTGTGAAACAAGAAACTTTCGGAGCTGGTGAAGTATATTTTTCTAGTGGAAGAGAAAATTCGGGATTTCATCGTGTAGATTTTGATTTATGTCCAAATCAAATTTTCGTAAAGTCGCTGTGGAATTCCTTTATAATTTATAACGTTATATAAAAGGAATTTCAATATAAATTGAATATCGATATAACTGGGAATTTTGAAATATCGAGTTATAAATCCAATTGGAGCTATATGATATTCTATTATGAATATATATGATAATATAAATTTATTTATATTTAATTTAATTGTTTTTAAATATATTCATATATTTAAATGGGTTATTAGAGCTTTAAAAATAGCCAGATTTGCAAACGACCTCCGTTTTCGACGAAACTAATTTTGTTGGATCCGCAATATTAAATTATTGCTAGATTTCAATTTCCGTAATTTTTAGAGTCAGTATGTGGCCGTATGGGAATATAATGTGAAAAACAGTCAGTATTTTGACGGTTAAAAGTACGCTGTGTGAGCAAACGGAGTCGGAATTCGACGAAACCAGTTTCGTTGGGTCCGTAATGTCGAACTGTAGCTGCATATCCATTTTCGTGAGATTTGGGTATCATATGTGATCATACAGATTTTTTGAAGACAAATAGAAGCAACGATTGATTATTATTGAATAAAATAATCAATTAAAAATAAAATAAAATATTTTGTTACTCCTATAAATATACCGTAACATCTTCTAACCTAAGAGAATTTCATTCTATGGTCAAAGCATTTCCTACCGCCACGATTTCTTCCTCTCAGCAAATTCACCACTTCTAAAATGGAGAACAATTCAAATATAACTGTATAAAATCCAAACCAAGTGTTTTTGTGTTCCGGAAGTAATGCTCTTCAATCCAATATAATTCTTGAATGGTTCGATCAGGGTTTCCGTTCACTGTAAAGAGTAAGGGTGACCTAGGGTTCACGTTTTCGAGAGATTCAAACTTCAAATCGTGATTTGAAGGTTGGATTGGTGCTCAGGGGATCGAATAGCAACTCACTTTATTTTGTTGAGGGAATCCGTGCTCTTTAGTGTTGATCGATTTCTCTGTGGCACGGTTTAGGGTGCAATGTCAAAAAATGGAGGAGGGCGTCGAGCTTCATGTGTTTGGGGTGGAATCGGAGAGATTAAAAGGAGATGAACGATGGTGTACTTGTTTTTGATTTCGGCTGTTTGTAGAGGGAGTACAGGTGGAAAGAACGTCATGGCCATGAAGAGCTAAGCGCATAAACAGTGAGAAGAAGGAGTTCGAATGGGTTGAGGGAAGGATGAGTTCGGGTAGGCTGTTGAGGGTGAAAGTGTATTAAATGATTTTGGTAATTTGTTAAATTCAAGTGAAGGATGTAATGGGATGGAAATTAGCGTAATGGGGGTGGATTTGCTGGAAGGTCACGATCGACATTTAGGAGGAAGAAGGGTGCAAATGGGTTTGGGCATTTTGAATAAGTATGTGGGCCAGAATAAATTGGTAAGGCCCAAATTAAATATAATTAAGTTTAATTTTATTTTCAATAGTGTACCAACTTGTAATTCTAATACCCAGATCATACCTTATCATAATTAGACGAAACAAGATCTGACAGGATCGTAGGGACGGTGGCTACACAATGGAATTGACTAGGAGTGAATTGGAGCTCATTGCAATTTATTGCAAAATAAATTGTCCGTCTGAATCAAAGATAGTCAATCGTTATTTAACGATAACTGTCCAATGTGAGTAAAACTCACCAACTCTACCGGTTCATATTTTTATAACGTATATTTAGAACTGGTAAATGATGAATGATTGTTGTATGTTGACTGTTTGGTTGAACTGCTTATGTATTGGTTGAAATTATAGATAACGATATATATATATAAATCGTTAATCAAATATTGATTCTGTTTATCAGAATATTTCATATCGAAATGAAATCGATGTTATTATATGGTTTAACATCTGTGGATGCAGGGAAACAGGTTGGAGAGATCCAACTGGATTCCTCAATATTTATAATACTGTTGTTTTCATATATTGTAATATATGATGTGATATATAATCTGTGTTGATTATGTGTGTTTGAATGATATCAATCATTGTTATTTGGTATTTTAAATACCGTAAGAAATATTGGGATGTAGAAAAGGGGATTTTCAAAGTGTATTTTGAAAATAAATTATTTATATAAAATCAATGGATTTTATATATAAAAGGAAAAGGATTTTATAAAAGAAAATAATTATAAAATCAAAGGAGATTATAAGAAAAAGGAAATATTTATTTGTTAAATAAATAGAATTGAAAAGGAAATATTTGTCGAACAAATAGAAGAGAAAAGAGATATATATTGAAAAAAATAAATAGAAAGATAAAAGAATATTTATTTTTTTAAATAAATAGAAAGATAAAAGAATATTTATTTGTTAAATAAATAGAAAGATAAAAGAATATTTATTTGTTAAATAAATAGAATTGAAAGTGAGATATTTATCTAGAAAAATAAATAGAGTTATAAAAGGAAATATTTATTTAGAAAAACAAATAGAGTTATAAAAGGAAATTTTAAATGATATTTAAGTATTAGGAAAAAAAGGAGATTTCGTATGAATAATTCTATAAATAGAAGTATAAATAGAATTTGGAAATGCGATACTATTTTGAAATACGAAGTCAAACTTAATGGAGTTAATTGATTAGAGTTAATCGATTAGAGTTAATCGAATTAGAATAATCGATTAGAGTTAATCGAGTTAGAGTTAATTGAAAGGAGTTAATCGAGTGGAGTTAATCGATTAGAGTTAATCGAATTAGAGTTAATCGATTAGAGTTAATCGAATTAGAATGAATCGATTAGAGTTAATCGAGTTAGAGTTAATTGAAAGGAGTTAATCGATTAGAGTTAATCGAATATAGTTTATTTGAATAGATTTAAAAGAGTTATCGAATATTGGTTAGTCGAAAAGAGTTATTGAATATTGGTTGTTCGAAAGAGAGTTAATCGAATAACATTCGAAGAGAGTTTATCAAATATTAGTTATTCGAAGAGAGTAAATCGAATATATTTTATTCGAATAGAGTTAAAGGAGTTAATCGAATATAGTTTATTCGAATAGAGTTAAAGAAGTTAATTGAATATAGTTTATTCGAATAGAGTTAAAGGAGTTATCGAATATAGTTTAATTGAAAGGATTTAATCGAATATAGTTTATTCGAAAGGAGTTAAGTGATAAGAGTTAATGAACTAAAGTTAACCGAGTTAAAGTTAATGGAGTTAGGGTAAATTGATTTGAGTTAATCGAGTTATATTTTGGAGTTAGATATTTTAGAAGTAGGGATTATTACACTATGGTTATAATCAATGTTTTTCAATAAAGAAGTGGATTCATAAATAGAATCCGAGAGTTACATAAGGAAGTTTGTTAAAGGCTTAAAAGGTGAAACTTGGCTATTTCGAAGTTAGAAATGTTGTTCAGTTAAGGTCTGAGAGGTAGTTATACCCGAACTTGATTGGCTTTGTTTTTAACTAAGGAATGGTTAAGGTTCGATAGTGAAGGTTAGTTAAGTGAAATTAGTTAATCAGTGTAATGTTTTGAGTTGGCATAACTATGTTTTATTTAAACATCCATTTAAATCCAAATGTAGGAGTTTTGGAAATGTTGATAACGCATATTTTCTAAATTTAGAAAATAAGAAATGTTGAATATATGGAAACATGAATAAGGAAATGGATAATTGAATGACAAATTAAATTAAAGTGGATCAGTGTTGATTGATGATTTGCTCGGTAAGATTTCCATTTGGAAATATGACCGTTGTTTGTACACATGTTTTCCTTTGATAGTTAACGCACCGACTATCGAAGTTTTTGACCATTTATCCGTCGTCAATACGGAGAGACCGGGATTAGATTCATGACCTGAAAACCACTCTGTATGGGCATTAGCGTTGCGATCAAATATGATGAAGATAATTGAAGATGGAGTTATGCAAGGGCTGTCCTGTTTACAGAATAGTGCCTTCGGTTTGTCCAGTCCCTGGACGACCTGTGTGGAAGAATGTCTGACAAAGTATATTTAATGGATCACGTAAGTTGATCTCTTCAAATGTTTGTACGTTTGGTAGCGGAGGAATTTGTTTCTCTTAGCTGTATACCCATTGTATTTTTGGGGAAATCAATTTGTGATTTGGCGGGTATGATGATGTGACATTCAAAGTGAATAAATGTGTGATCTGTTAAAGATAAGCGTGACCTCTTGCCTCACAACCGGAAATAAAAAAAATCGGGCAGGCAGCATGGCTAAGTGGGTTGCTTCCAATTAGGATGTATTGTCACCTGATCTAGAGTTTCATTTACTTCTTTAATCTATTCGATGCTGTCCCATTCGGGAAACAATTGTTGATCCCAACCGTTGGTGATATACATTCGATACACTCAAGCGAAATGAGTGGTCGGTCATGTGTGGCCGCTCTGCAAGATGTTCTTGTTGAACCCAGTGTATTCCTCTCTAGAGGTACACTATTAGAAGGTGGTTCCATACCTTGTCATAGTTGGTAATCCATTATCCAATGAGTGCTAACGGTTTTGGTTGTATACTATATATGTAGAACGTGAGATGAAAGCGTTACTGCTAGATGATTATTATATTGTGGTTGATAGACACTGTTATAATATCAATGAATTTTGATATAAAGATTATCGTTTCTTTCAAAATGATTTGAAAGTTAAATCAAATTGATTTGGATTTTCATAAGGGAAAAACCCATTCCGTCATACGGCGTGGTCTTATGAGATATCGTTTAATTGCTTAAACTGTTTTAAAGTGTTTACTCATACCAGTCCCATGACTGACCCAGAGTTTATTTTGTTTTGTTTTCCCTAAACTCTTGGGTGCCCAATTTTGTATGGGCAGTCAAGTAGTCAGGATTTTATAGATATACTTGGAGAGCTTGGAGCAGGAGGCTTCAGGATTATATAGCTATTGTTTATTCCGTTGTGTTGTAAGTGTTGTACTCTGATAATGTTACTGTATACATATACTGGTTTTATTTCAAAGATATGTTATCTATTATATATTGTTCGCTCCGCTGTGAGATTCGTGTTACTCTGATGTTGTATGTTCTTCTTCTTCTATTCTAAATTTCTATCTTGTCTATTCTCACCCTCTAGTTTCTTTCATGGACTATCTGGTATTTCCGATGCTTGATTAGTCAACATCGTGTTTCGTGTCGATAACTAGGATCGCAAATTCCCCGAGTCGTTACATGGGTATTGGGATGATATTCGATTTACACAAATCCCAAGTGTGTAGTTTGTATATTAATCGGTTGATTGACAAATCGATATAAGCGTTATTTAATTATTTAAGGCTTATACGGGTGTAGTTGCACTCTGGATGTGAATTGGGTGTTTAATAGTTATTTATAACTATTGTTGAATACATATAATGTTTGAAATCCATATAAATGGGATTATATGGTATTTGGTTGAATTTCGTTCCAATCCAGAATAAAATTGATATTTTAATAATATAATATTCATTGAAAAATGAAAGTTTGATTTTGACATCCGATTTGGATTGGATGCGAATACATTAAAATATCAATGAATTTTTGTAACTGAACCAAGTGATTTTGAATTAATTTTCAATCGATTTTAGTATGTCGAAGTTTTTGATTTGAAATGAATAGTAACTTTCTGAAGTGAAGTTTAGTTAGGCTATTTAGCAAATGTTTTAAAGAAATTTCTGTTCAAAAGTTTCTTGTTTATTTTTATTACGAAGGACATGAAAGTTTGAGTTTGAAATAAAGAGTTTCAAAAAATATTGTTATTTTAATGATTAAAATAATATTAGGATGTCTTAATGTTGAAATATGTGATTTTGAAAAGAAAAGACGGAAATAGAATTTCCAATGTTAATTATATATATATTTTACATAATTTACAAAATATTTTGGAAGGATTTCGATTTATTTTTAATTACAAATAGATTCGGGCTTGCATACGACTTGTCGCGTCGTGTTAGTTTGCAAACATTAACTCGTAACTTCGAATTAACTAACCAGGAGATCCGACCGTTGGATTCTACTGAAACTAGAAGCGTTATATCCGTAATGAAATGAGCATTCAAATTAAATAATATTTTTAAAGATCCAACAGTTTGATTTTTAAATAAGTCCAAATCTATTTTGGAAACATTCGCTATGGATGTAGTTCGGTGGCCGAAATTGAAAATCGACTATAAGGACCTAAATAAAATTATTAAAAAATGTAAATAATTTATGATAAATCATAATAAATGATTTTAAAAGATTTTGGTTGAAATATTCCAATTTTTGAAAAGATAAAAGATATTTTATTTGAATGAGCTAGTAAACATCTAGAATACAAAATCCAATGGTTATAAAGTATTATATTGGGTTGTAAGGTTTTGAATATAACCAGAGTTTTCCAACGTATGAATTGAAATGGATTTGAATGGAAATAATCTTCAGATATTTTGATCTTGGATTCCGTAATTATACGGATACCGTTGTGAGAAATTTGGAAAACATAGATATTGTTACTCCTTATAAGGTATCTATTGGTTTCAAAATTTGAAATTGAATATAAGTCTATACAGTTTCTATTCAAAGCCTTGTATTTAATATAAAAATGGATTCTGGGTTCGTTGTGAATGGTGCATTTAATAACACTGTTCTAAACCCATTTGAAAATGGAATTTGAGATATAAATCTTTTAAGTAAGATTTAATGGAGGTTTCCAATTTAACAAATTAAATTGGAAATAAATGAAAGATTGATTTTGGGTTTATCGTGAACGATGTTTTAAGTGACATTTGTTCTTTAACCCAGTTAAAAACAAGATTAATTTCCTGAAGTTGAATAATCATTAAATGATGATTTTTGAGATTAAAATGGTGTGCGAATTTTAAAGAATCTTTAATTAGATTTGAAATGATAAAAGGTAATTAAATTTACCAAAACACGAGGAGTGTTCGATATGGAGTACCACTAGTTTTACTCCATGCGATAATTGAATCTTTAATTAGATTTAGAATGTAAAGATGGTAATTGAACTTACTGTAACAAGGTGGGTGTTAGATATGGATTATTGCCAATTTTGCTTTATGGGAGGAATAGGTTGGGGATGGGATAACGATATGAAATATTATCTTTAGCGTAGGGCTTGTTGATCCCGACAAGGTTAATAAACCTTAATTTGAGTTAAATTTGCGGAAAGTGATTATGTAATCTTTTGAAATGGTTTCCAAGAAGGATTTAAACTAGAGTTTAAGTAAAGTAAATCTTTATAAGATTTATGGGGTTAATTCCCATGTAATGAATATTTGAATAAAAGAATATTCTGGATTGGAGGGAAATCATTGGTATGTTTATATATTAGACGATTTTAAAGATGCGCCAGTTATTTGGGATGCCCAGGTTTAACCCATTCTTGATAACTGTTACGATGATTAAAAGTCGAGGATACGAAGACGATGCTTGAAGACCGGAGAACTTCACATCATTTGGATTATTACTGATGTCTCAATTGGGCTGTAAACCCAAGATGAGGTAATAAGTGGTGATCGTCCAGACATACTTGGAGATCGACCGGATATGCGAGGGCCTCTCTTCTGTATTGGATATATAGGTTGAGGAATAAGGTGCCTCCGATTTCATTCAGACCCATAACGAAATTGCAAATGGATTGTGTGTCTCACATTGTATTTCATGTTGTATTAATTGATATGTACTAAATATATATATATATATACACACACATATATATATATATACATACACCTGTTTGGTGGTAGAGAATTTATTCTCTAAGCTTAACAACCTTCTCTAACATGTCCGAGCTTAGAGGTTATATATTGGTAGACATCAGTTGTATGGTATGAATTGACAGTGTGACATGCTGAGATGCATAGATCAAAGCTTTTGTTGAAAACGGAGCTTTGTGGATGATGATCAAAGCATGGCTAATATAGTGTAGCTTTGTATTATGGCGTTAATTCACGAGCTTCACTCCCTGTTATGAGCCAAAAACGAGATGAAGGACAGTAGAGAGGAGATTTGTTTCTTTCTAGCTATAAGTGATGCCATGATATGGATCCTAGGCATTTTACTTATGTGGATGTTGGATTTGAGGCACCTCGGATGTGGTCACACAAGGCCATGGTTGTCGACGTACTGTCTAAGACGTCCAATAGGACCGAGAAACGTATTATTCAGGCATTGCTAATCAACGACCTACGACTAACCAGCCCTGCCGCTCTGGAGGGATAGGTTCCCTAGGACATTTTGCTAGAGATGTTCCGAAGTTCAGATGATGAAGGATCCTTTGCCTCGGCTCATAATGGAAATCCAAATTCCAATACGTGACTTTACGGTTTTAGTTGTGTGCCTACGACGACATAATAGGATGGGGTGTTATGCCATCTAAGATTAATACATTTATTTCGAAATTGATTTCACACTATACACTAATAATAATAAAAGAGAAATTTCGCGTATCGAGCATGTTTGGCTATTATAAGGTAAAAATTTGTCCTCCGACTTGCGCTTGCATTGTATGATGGGACCTGAGTCTTATAATTGCTTCATTTTACGAAAAGCATTGTGAGTTTCATTTTCTGGTATTCATGTGGAGGAAACCCATAACGTGTTATACGACATGGTCCCGTGATTTACCCAACCTTAAAATAAAGTTAATAACTATTTTGGTTCTCATACCAGTCCTATGACTTTTGGTTTGGCCCATATTTTTCATACGGGTAGCCAGTAGTTTTGGTTTTGCAGACATTCTTTATACAGGATCCTGAATTATGGATGGAGTTGTACTCTGGATTATTTTGCAATCTTCTGCTGTTTGTACTTACATTTCTGCTGTTTTGTAATTTATTATTCTCTGATATTTTCCTATGTATCGTTATCTATACTCTGATATATTCTTGTACTCTGATGTAAATTGCTGTAATAGCTATGAAATGTCCTTTTGTGTTCTATTCCGATGTGCCATATTCTTAAACGATATGTCTTGTTGATCGGTTTAGGTCAGCTTAGCGATCGACTTAGGCCGAGCGACAGGGTATGTCGTTACACATGGCTTGCCAAAAAGAATCGTAAAAGTTGAGATTCTTTTGAGTAGATTTTAAAATATGACTAATTTTCAAAAACATCGCGGTTTTGCAGTACGAAATCCAAAAATGGAAATTGTTTGGAAATGAGATTTTAAATTCAATAAAATTATGGAATGAATCTTATAAATTATCTAAAATGTTTTCAAAGTGATTTAAGTTGAATTTACAAAATTTCCAATAATATAAAAGTCGTTTTGATCAATTGAGGTGTAATAGCAGTTTCTGTAGTACTTTCAATAATGATTGAAATTTGAGTTTAAACTTAATAAATCTTCTCAAAACCTTTGGTGAATGTTTTTATATGATAAATGAAGTAATTTGGAGTTTGTTTATAGTTCTATAAATTATTTAAAGATGTTAAATTGCTTAATTGAATCAAATTGATATAATAACAGATTATTTAATCTTAGCTCTAATAAGCTGACGATTATGCTTGATTTTCCTATTTTTAAGATCCAAATGTGAGTTTTCAACCCAGGACATGTTCAGGAGCAACCGGTACCTTAAATTACCTATCTCTTTTGTGAATGAGGGATATATAAGATTGAAATGTCGGAAATGAGTTAAGTATAAAAGATCAAGTTTCCTCAAAATAAATAAATCAGAATTCTTAGGGACGATCTTGTTATATTTAATATCAAATTACTAGTAGAGAATCCTTACTATCCATGAGAATTTAAAAGGTGTTTATACTTTTATTTGATGAATTTTAGAGGTTGAACATGGAAACTGATATTTAGTAGAATAAGTATAATTTCTTTGGATCCATTATACTACAACGAATTCACCATTTACAAAGACAAGATAAAATGGGATTTAACAATTCCATATACAGGCTTGAAGAATACTTAAAGTTTTATATCCTTAAAAGATGTTTTAGGAAGTAATGAATTAATAAATGATGAACATCTAATGCTATTTAAACGATTTTTTTTTTGCAATGGTTGATTTGAGGAGACCGAGCTTGGATTTGGATGATTCCTATATGAAAACAACTTTAGATCATTAACCATTTTGAAGCAATGAAGATTAAAGAAAGAATAATTATGAAGATTGAATGAAGGGTTTCTATCACTGACCCTCAGAGGAATTTTCCCATGTTACAAATTGATAGTGGTTCTGCATTTAGATCTTTGGTGCAAGGGCTTCTATTTACTAGATCGCTCGATTATTCAGAGTAGTGTCTTTGGTTTATCCAAGTCTAGGGTGACTTGCATGGATGAATGTACGACATTGCATTTGTACTACGCATGTAATGATCTCCATGATTGAAAATCCATTGTGTGTGTCAGCCTTGGCAATGTGGCAATCAAAATTAAGAACGTGCTTGAAGAAAAGGTAATCGGTGACCTTTAGCCTCAACAACTGAAGTTGGTAGAAAATGGGCATGCAATGAATTTAAGTGGGTAGCATCCATTAGGAGATGATTACCACACTTCTAGGTTACTCATTACTTTTTGAGTGGAGAGAAAAAAATTCTTGAATAGGTCGGTTACGACTGGGTTGATGACGTATTTGGGCAGTGCACCATCGAAGGGTTCGTGTAACTGTCCCAGCTTTGATAGAATAGTGGAGTACAATGGTCCTTGGTATATCCCTCTGTAGGTGTATTGTATAGAAAGGTAGTCCCATACCTTATCATCATATGGAAATCCATTCTCCCTATGAGCTTACGATCTTGTATATAGGGACCAATAGGGGTAACAATTCCCCATAATTAGTTTACTTTACTTTATGTGTTTTATCCCAAAAGGAATTAAAAATAATATTAGATAAATTTACATCGCAAAGACTTGGTTACCATAAGAGAAAAAGGAAAGTCTATTTTGAAACAAAATGGTGGCACAAAATTGGATACAAACAATTTGAACCGTCGGATCTTCCTATTGAATTCCACTCACTACAAAAATACAAATGAATTCAATGGTTCATAATTCGTGTCTCTAATCTTGTGTTTAATTTTGTGTCCCAATATCCGCTACCAAGAGAATAACACGTGCCAGATTTATGCATGGTTGTTGTCTCATGAGGTACTATTATGTTTTCCAAAACCACGAATTTAAGTTTCTCACACCAGTCCCATGACTAACCCAGAGTTATCGTTCCTTAAATTTTGGGTGCCTTTATTTTCTCTAGAGAGCCCAACAACTCAGGATTTACTTGGATTAATTGGATAGAGGTTGGAACCAAAGACTACGAGGATAGTCATATGTTCCCACCTTTACCTTCTTAGATCTTTCACCTTTGTGAGGACAGGTTTAATAACTGTCCAGGCTGACAATAGTTGCCCTTTAATAAGTACAATTTAATATTGCACCGTAATGATTTTGAATGATGAATATATATATATATATTCCTTCTATGCAAGATTCTGTTCTTTCTTCTTCTTACTATTTCCTTTCTTACCAAAAACAATTCTCTTCTTTGACACTTGGTTTTGCCGCATGTAAGTACCGTGGATGTATTAGTGTCCATTTATGACGGTCAAGGAAGAAGGTCATTTCATTTCCAATCCTTTCTATTATTGGAAGTAGTCTAATAGATCCGGGTGCGAACTTTCCCTTTCTTCTAAATCAGACTATATTCCTTAGAGAAGACACCTTAATGGATACTATATCAGTAACAAATAATTTTTAAACTATCCTTCTCTTATCAGCGTAACTCTTCTATCAATCTTGAGTAGCCTTCATTTGCGTTGTACAATCTCTATTATTTTTCTATGTCTCTCGAATTATCTTTAGCCTAACTACGAGTTTGTTCTTATTTCTCACCAATATGACAGTGTAGTACAATATTGTTCATATAACGCTTTATACGGTGCCATGTCAGAACTTGACCGATAACTATTGTTGTACGCAAACTCTACCAAATACATATGATCTTACTAAGGTCCACAAAACTCTATAATATAAGTTCATAAAATATCTTTTTATATGTGATTTACTATATTGGTATGCCCATATGTCCGTGCATGATAAAATGTAAAAGTAGACTGATTCTCAATACTTCTTGCAAGCTCTTAAAAAATACAATAGTGAACAACGGGACTTTTTCCCCTTACAATGTTGTTCGAAACACCATGAAATTAACGAACTGCTTCACATACGACTCGACCAATTTGGACATCTAACTATTTGACTTCACAAGTATGAATCTTGCGCTTTTGGTCAGTCGGTTCACTATTATCCATATACTATCATATCCTATTCTGGTCCATGGTGGTCTATTTATTTCCTTAGATACTTGCTTTCATTTCCACTTAGAAATATATAGTGGTTATAGAATCCACTGAGCTTTTTCTACTCGGCTTTCACGAACTAATAATTTATATACTTTGCGATGAATTTCCAACATCCTTCTATATAAGTTCTCAGTAGCAGGTTCAATTTATATCTCCATACATTTTTTACCACTAGGTTGAATGACCAATCTAGAATGATGACACTCCTTCATCTCATAGTCCATCAACATGAGGAACAAACAATCTTCCATCCTCACAAAACAAACCTACTTAGTTGATTTCATACTGCTTTACGTCTTCAGATTCTATCACCAAATTAATCCTTTCCATGATCTCTACTAGCCCAGAATCTTATTTTTTGTTATCATTAATACTTTTTATGAGAGTATACCTGATCGACAAACTTGCTAACATCTCAGACTCAAGCTTACAATGCAACCTTAAATAAAATCTAGCTATATACTCTATATGTCTCAATTCTAAGAACGTAATTCCTCACTTAGCATGTATTTTGCTCAATGCATCAATAATTACATTTCATTTAACTAGATTGTAGGAAATATCAAAGTCATAAAAGACCAAGAACTCTGACCAGTTCTCTTATCGAAGTTTGAGATCCTTCTGAGAGAAAACATACTTCAATGATTTATGAACTTGGAATAGTTTAAAACTTTCTTCCAGTAGATAATGCCTTCACATTTTCAAATAAAAGACTAATGCTGCTAGCTGCAAATTATGAGTTGGATAATTCCTTTCATGTGGCTTAAGTTGACAATGAGAATCAACGACAAGTTTCCCTTTTATACAATACTGCTGCTAAACTAGTACCACAAACATCCATGTATATTGTCAACTCTTCATTTCCACTTGGTATAATCAATACAGGCACACTCTTCAATCTCTCTTTCTAAGCAAAGGATGCATGCTCATGTAACGACCCAGAAAATCTGAACCAATTTAAAATTTTTAAATTGGCTATTTTAGTGGATTTTAAATATTTAAAATAAATATTTTAAATAATAACGATGAAAAATAAGTTTGGATCGACATTTGAAAACGAATATAATTAATTCTAATTATAAACAAGGCCTGAAATGGCGTGGTAGTTTCAAAATTTGAATTCAAACTTTGGCTAACTGTACCGGGTGCAAAACAAAACGGATTTGAGTGAAACCAAAAATATTTAAATCTATTAGTGAATATCTTTCTAACGAATCTGAAAAATCGAAGTTTCGTAGCGGGAAGCAAAAGTTATGGCCAAATGAATTTTCAGAAAGGTCGCTATAGAATTTATATAGCACGTGAAAATGGCCATTTTGCAAACGACCTCGGAATTCGACGAAACCACTTTTGTTTGATCTGGGATGTTAAACTATTGCTAGGTTTCAAATTTCATAATTTTTGAAGTTAATATATGAGCGTGGCAAAGGAAAATGTGTTTGGTCGATTTTTATTAAATTGGATCGACCAGAAATGGGCCATTTTTCAAACGGTCTCAGAATTCGACGAAACTAGTTTTGTTGGGACCGTATCGTCAAAACATAGCTAGATTTATTTTTCTGGAATTTTTTGAATCAGTTTATGGCCCTGGCAAATTGAAATGTACGTTCAGATAGAATATTGAATGTTATTTATTTTAAATTGAAGGAAAACTTACTGAAACAGTCGAATGGGCCTACAAAACATATCCCATTGTGTTCGGAATGGGGGTAAAACGCTAGGGACGCCAGTCGTTGGGTTTGGATTGGTGTTCGTGGGTGAGAAGGGGATATTTTCGAGAAGTTAAAAATATATAAATAAAAATTTCTGGCCAATCACGTTCAGCCAAATCACTCTCTCTCTCCCTGTAATCGAACTCGACGCACGGCGGAAACCATCTAATCCCTTCTCTCCTCGTTTGTACCTCCTACAAGCAAAATCAGCCCCTCCTCCAGTTGAAGATTTTGAAGAGAACGAGAAGATCTTCAAATCCATATATAGTTTGGATTTTTTTCATTGTGTGGTTTAGGAGAACCGACGTCATGAAGTCGGAGACTTCGAACAGCCGCCGCTGATTGTGGCCGTCGAACTGGGCCCCACCCTAGACGCAGGTGCGTCTCACCCCCCCTCCATGTCGTGGTGCAGTTCAATTTCAATATCATGCAACCGTTTGTTTCAGAAATCAAAACCTAGTTTTGAATCAAAAGTAAAGGTAACGACCTATATTTAAATTAACTATATAATAGCACTTCTAAGCGCTACCATTTTTGATTTCACTGTAAAAATCATATCTTTTTCTTTTCTTGACGAAATTCAGTGAAACAAGAGACAGTGGACTCGTGTCGACGTCTTCTACATTTTAGAAGAGACCGCATATTTTTCTGAGCCTTCTACTATTGTTGGTGGTGTGGAACCCAATGTGAGATTTCTAATTTATAACCGTTATGGGAAACGACGATGTATAAATTATATAGTAACACCCCACGTCCATTAATGTCACTCACAAAGGGAATGCATTAACTTCCATGGAGGTTTTAAGTGAATATAGAATAGAAAAATTACAACAAGACATATAATAAGTAGTACTTGGAAATTTAAAACTTTATTTCATTGCAGCGGAAGTTAAACATGTTTGTTACATCATAAAAACCATAAATCAGAGTCAAGTACAATATCCATCTTGATAAAACAAAATACATAACCCCATTACATAAATAGCCATTAAAGAAGATAACAAGCTGGACTTTACTTCAACGGTCCAAGCTTTCCAAAAGAGAGAAAAAGCAATCCAATCAAACTCCGCTAGAGCTGGGCCCACCCTGAGGACCTGGTGGGGGAAAAAGATAGAAATGGAGGGGGTCAGACATAAAGTCTGGCGAGTATGATAATTCTAACAATACTATTATCAAAATAATTAGACTAAGGCATAAGCTGGAAAACAAGGAAATGTCTATGAACTATTGGGTATGGAAGAGCAGATAAAGATAACATTAAAGGCACACCTAATTAATAACGAATAATTACTACACTGCACCGCACCAGTCACCCTAAAGGTCGATCCCACTTGCTTCTCAGCTTAAAAATTATATAAATAGCTTCGTGTACCCCTAGCTGACTACATAGGTGCCGCCTGCCCCTATCTCCACTAGGTGTACCCCACTACCCACTTGTGATCGGCTCCCTACTCGTAGATACCCGTGCTGGCCCCACAGTGGGGTGTATCACTCCCCTAAAGTGGCAACCCGATACAACTTGAGAATGCACGGCTTATACCTACACGATGCAACAACGTCTTACCTACCAGCCCGGGTCTACACACGCATATGAAACCCGTTGGACTTGCGTTGCCACCGCTACCCCATTTGGCCTCTTATAGTCAAGCCCAGTATGCGTGTCCCGTCCTCGACTTGGGTCGAGCCCACAAAGATACGTTTGGGATACTGGTTGAAATAGGCCCCCACAAGCTACCCACCTAAGCTTGTCCACTAGTACATCCCACTTAACCCTCTTAGTCATGTTCATTTACGTGTGTGTTTGATTAAGTCTTACTAATCGTATTTCAAATGCCACTAAAGGCAACCACTAGATTCCTCATGCCACCCAAGGCACCTACTTAACCCCCATGTCCCACCTTACATGTTTATCTGGTTAAGTATTTCTTAATTCATTCAGGCCATAACCTCATAAAGACCTCTCACATTAGACTGGCATATATGGCAGTTGGATTTGTCGGGCGGGTCCGGGCAGTCTTACACCATAAAAGAGTCTAACCTCATGTCTTTACAACTGTTATGCTTTAATTTGGGCCTAGGACCTCTCACATTAGGCTGACATTTGTGACTACTGGATTTGTCGGTCGGGTCCGGGCAGGTTTACGTCACAAACGAGTCCAACCTCGTGTCCTAAGCATTGATTATCACTTATAACCTTTTACCCCAGTTTTAAATATATCCCTATTCAAATCATTAATTAATTCCAATTTTAATGATGTCCATAATTGACTCAATTATGGCCATCCACTTATGGTATGCAAAATCATATCAATTGCACCCCAATTTCTAATATTAAATCCTTAATATTACCCCTACCCCACGTTATAGTTCGCTTATTCAACGCAAAATATACGTTAGACTCGAATAGTCTAACTCATAGCACAAAGATAAATTATCACAACATATAGACAAATAAAATAGGTCTAATCATAATAGGGGTGAAACTTGCATAAAACTACACATGTTATGGATCTAAAGGTGTCAACTTGTTTGGTTAAATGTCACAATTTAAATGATATGATCATAACCCAAATTCATGTATAAACTTGCATATGGGGTTTTATGCAACATAATGATGGTGTGAACTAGCATCTAACACATAGAACTCACCCATGTCATAGCATAATTATAGGTCTAAATAGATGTCATGGCATATGTTTATAATCTTTACTAAACAATCTAAACTTGCATACATGATTTGTCATATAAATCAACATAGCCCAAATAATATCAACCTTATGATTTGATTAACATGAACTAATTAGCATAGATAATAACATCATGACTTTATAACATGTATGATTTATCACTACTTAGCATAGAAAATTACAACCTATACAATATCATCATAGCATGATTTACAACATATAGGATATCATCATCACATAACATAGGATTTACAACATACATGATAGTATAAGGTTTACAACAACATATATGACAATTCGCATCATTTTCTTATGATCCATATCACATCTCAATCTAATTAGTTTAATAATAATCTTGTTAAGATCATCATACTCACAATTAGAGAAGAAAGAGAGTCTTGATTTGCTTTAGAGTTGAGTAGAATAAGAGTTTTGATTAGCTTTCTTCCTTCTTAGTTGGCGGCGGCTACACTGAGTTCCATGGCGATGGCATGACGGCGGCTATTCTATTTTTCATGTGAATTAGAGTGAGAGACTACCTAGGTATTTATAGAGTTTAGGATTTATTTAGACCGTCAGATCAACTCAGAACTAACCTGAACCGTTTAATTTGCCAACTCAGCCCTAAAGACACATCAGCAGCTCAAGATTGGGCTCAGTCAAACCCTAGCCGACTGGATCAGGTCGACACCCAGGTCGACTGCGCAGTCGACCTGGTCCCTGGGGTGTCGACTCCCCAGTCGACCTGGGTGCTGGGCGGGAAATTATCCTCCTAGCCTGTTTGACTCCGAATTTTGAATTTTAAATTTTCTGAAATCTGTTTTGAATTTCCTGAAACTTCCGATGGTCATATCTCCTTCATACGAAGTCCAAATCACGCAAACTCGGACTTTATTTCAACCAGAATTCCGAGACGAACACAATGGCGCAACCCGTTTCCCACAATTCTCACGTCTGAGATTAGTTATTCTTTAATTTTTGTATATTAATATTAACAGAATTACGAGGTGTTACATTCTCCCCTCCTTTAAGGATTTCGACCTCGAAATCTTCAAGTCAAGAAGAATGTATATCCTAACATCCAATCGTCCATCTACTCAACCATCAAACACAGGAATCCATTGTCCTTATAGACTTCTAATGCTTTCATGTTTAAATGCACAGTGTGTGTATATGTCCATATCTAATGCAAAATCAGGCGGTCCACTGATTCAGTTGACCTCCTTAATGCAAATCATGATAGGGCCATGCGTCCATTATGTATGCAAAAGTTCCTTAATGCTACATATTATCTCTATATGTGTGCACAATCATCATCTGAATGCAGCATCCATATGATAAAAACAATCCTCATACATCCATTATACTAAATACATCCATTTATATGCAATATGCAATATGAAGTGACTGAGCCGATCTAGTGCCTAATAGTGTGTGTATATGCATCCACGAGCAACCACTAGCAAACACTTGCATCCACTTTGCATCCATCATACATAACATGTCTCAAACACATGTTTCAACCATAGGATTATCCTAACTAAAGGTCAAGGATACTAGCGAGAGGATACTCTAAAGGTAAGATAAGTACAAGCTAAGTGATGGAGGAGAAATTAAAAGACATACCCTCAAAAAGAAAAGGGTATTATGAATGCATCTTCTCTTCTGTCACCCAAGTAGCGTTGCTCTCATCATCTCCCCATTGTACTTTGACTAGTCTGACCTCTCGATTTCTCAGCTTCTTGATCTCCGACCCAAGAATGCATGTAGGAGCTCGTCGAATCGTCGCATCACGCTCTGTCTCCACCTCTCTAAGCAAGCTCGGCTCTACCACCTCCGTGGTCTCGTGTAGGCACTTCCTTAAATGTGATACATGGAATACGTCGTGTACACCACTAAGTCTCTCAGGCAACTCCACTCTATACGCCATCTGCCCAATCCTTTCCTTAATAGGAAACGGCCCTACGAACCTTGGTGCTAATTTCCCAAATGACCCAAAGCGAACAACGTTCCGTAATGGAGACACTTTGATAAAGACCATGTCCCCAACATCAAACTCAAGATTTGTCCTCCTCTTATCCGCATAAGATTCTGCCTATCTTGCGCTGCTTTCATCCTCCTTCGAATCAAGTCGATCTTCTCCGAAGTCTCCCTAATCATATCGGGCCCAAGTAAGATCTTATCCGTAGATTTCCACCAACATGTAGGTGAACGACAAGGTCGTCCATAAAGAGCTTCGAAAGGTGCCATGCCAATGCTAGACTGAAAGCTGTTATTATATGCGAACTCTACCAACGGATGATGCTCTTCCCATGTACCCCCAAAGTCTAGGATACATAGCCTCAAAAGATCCTCTAGAATGCGATTCACCCTCTCGGTCTGGTCGTCCGTCCGAGGATGATATGCGGTGCTCAAACATAACTGAGTCCCTACCGCCTCTTGCAAGCTCTTCCAAAATTCTCTAGTGAAGATAGGATCGCGGTCGCTTACTATGCTAGAAGGAACACCATGCAAACGAACTATCCCTCGGACGTATACAGAAGCTAACCATGGAGCAGTCCTCTTACTCTTCATGGGAATGAAATGGGCGCTTTTAGTAAGTATATCTACTATAACCCAAATCCCCGTATTACCCTTCCTTGATCTTGGTAATCCATCCACAAAGTCCATCGAGACACTTTCCCATTTCCATAGTGGAACCTCCAATGGATGAAGCAACCCACTGGGTTTCTTTTGCTCCGCTTTTACTTGTTGGCACACCAAGCATCTAGCGACATACTCGGCCACATCCCTCTTCATACCGGCCTAAAAGAAAACTAGCTTCATGTCTTTGTACATCTTGTCCCCGCCGGGATGAATGGTCATCTTCGAATGATGTGCATCGTCAAGAATGGTCTTCCTTAGGTCATCGTCTTTTGGTATACAAAGTCTACCGTCCCTACGTAACCAACCCTTATCATCTAGGGTATACCTACGGAGACGGCTTGATGACTCCCCTCTTTTGAGCTTTTCCACTAACTCAATCAACTGTGGGTCGTCTCGTTGTGCCTCACCAATCCGTCCCAAAAGCGTAGGTCTGACCTCTAAGGATGCTAGCAAACTGGGTACAAAGTCAACGGAAGGTCTAAAGTCAAACATCGAAATGAATTCTAAGTTTCGCCGCTCAACAAACATCGGACTCAAGGACAGCCTCTTCCTACTTAAGGCGTCTGCCACCACATTACCCTTGCCAGAGGTATATGCTATTTCGAAATCGTAGGACGCTAAGAACTCCATCCACCTTTGCTGCCTTAAGTTCAAGTCCTTCTGAGCAAATAAGTATTTTAAAGATTTGAGATCAGTGAATAATTCGAATTTCTCGCCAAGAAGATAATGACGCCAAGACTTAAGCGCGAAAACAATAGCGGCCAACTCTAGGTCATGTGTAGGGTAATTTTTCTCATGCGCTCTCAACTGCCTTCCACCATAGGCTATTACCCTTCCCTCTTGCATTAGGACTGCGCCTAGTCCTGTCCCACATGCGTCGGTATAAACGGTAAATGGCTTACTCCCATCTGGCAATACTAAGACTGGGGCTGAAGTCAAAGCTCTCTTCAAACGTTGGAACGCATCATCACAATCTACATCCAATGTGAAAACTAGGTTCTTCTTCGTCAAGCATGTTAATGGAGCTGAGATCTTTGCGAAGTCTTTGATAAACTTCCTATAGTAGCCACCCAACCCCAAGAAACATCTCACTTCGGTAGCATTTTTAGGGACCTTCCAATCTTGGATGGCCACTACCTTCGCGGGATCCATAGCTATCCCTTCTTTGGAAACCACGTGCCCTAAGAATCGCACTTCCTCTCTCTAGAAGTGACACTTAGTAAATTTAGCTTTAAGTTTATGCGCTCGTAGAGTCTCCAACACTTCCCTAAGATGTAGGGCATGCTCTTCTTCATTCTTAGAAAAGATCAAGATGTCGTCTACAAAGACCACCACGAATTTATTAATGTACTCCCTAAACACCCTACTCAATAAATCAACAAAGTATGCGGGGGCGTTTGTCAAACCGAAGGGCATCACTAGCCATTCATAGAAACCGTCCGGAGTCCTAAAGGCAGTCTTGTCAATGCTATCCTCAGCCACTATCAACTGATGGAAACCAGTGGCTAAGTCCAACTGCGAAAACACCGAGGCACCAACTAACTGATCGAAGAGATCGTCAATCCTCGGCAGTGGGTGTCTATTCTTCTTAGTAAGCTTATTAAGTTCTCTATAGTCCACACAAAGTCTAAGGGACCCATCCGCCTTCGTGGCAAATACTACTGGAGCACCCCACTCCGATATACTACGTCTTATGAACCCCTTCTCAAGCAACTCCTTTACTTTCTTATTGAGTTCCCTCCTTTCATGTGGAGCCATGTGGCGTACAGGCAAAGATACTGGTTTTGTATTATCCACAAGATATATTCGAAAATCTATCTCCCGCTTTGGAGGCAAGCCCTTCACCTCCTCAAACACATCCGAGTATTCTCGGACCACTCTAACAGATCGTAGATTTTCCACAGACGCATCAAGCGATTCTAAATAACTTAGCATAAATGAATTTATGGGATTACAAAAGATTTCGAGAGTGTTGCCAAGGCGAGTCATGAGCCTAACTACTCTCCTTTCACAATCAAGAACGGCCCCATTTCTGGGTAACCAATCCATTCCTAAAATTAGCCCATAGCCCATGAAGCCCAACACATAAGCATCACATCTAAACTCAACGCTAAGTATAGAAATTTTCAAATCCAAACACATTATGGACAAATAAGCTGAGCCCCCAATTGGATTCGAAACAACTAAGGGATCCTCTACTAAACTGGTGTTTAAGTGTAGTGATTCAACAAATGATGTAGAAATAAACGAATGCGATGCGCCATAATCGAATAAGGTACGGACATGATGATCAAACAGAAAAACTAAGCTTTCAACAGAAATGGTTCTACCTCGTTCTTGCAGCGGTGGGACCGCGAGAGCCTGAACTTGTCCCCTTGCCTGCCCTGGTGCCATAAGAGCCTGCACCTGTCCTCCGGAGGTAGACCCTTCCCTCTGCCCCTTCTTTGGGCAGTCCTTCACTAGATGTCCCGCTTCACCACAGTGAAAACAGCCAGTCTTCTTTTTCTTTCTGCAATCCTTGCTGAGATGGCCTGGTGTCCCACAGTTAAAGCATTTCTTCTTTCCTTTGCCATTATTGTCTTTACCACCCTTCTTGTTTTTCTGTGGTGGTTTCTTCTGATCCCCTTTCTTCTCGGGTGCGTTATTAGCATTAACGCCTTTCTCCTCGTGCATGAGTGCCATTCTACTAGCTTCTCAAAGGTGGCCCCCATAGGGATGTGGGTCATAGCCAACCCTTGCAACGGCTCATTCAATCCATTAACGAACCTTAGAGCCATCTTCTCCGGCGTGTTCACTAAGTCCAAGCCAAACCTTGCTAACTTATTAAATTTGTTGACATATTCTTTCACTGATGAGCTTCCTTGCTTTAATGTCAAGAACCTTTCCATATATAGATTCTGTTCAGACCTTGAGAGAAACTTTGCCTCAAACCTATGCCTGACATCCGCCCAAGAATCAACAGGACGCTCCCTATTAGTGGCCTCCCACCAAAACGAGGCCTCTCCCTTCATTAACCAAGCTGCTAATTTGACTTTCCTCCCTTCTTCTACTTCAAAGATTTCTAGCAATTCTTCCACCTCCTTAAGCCAATCTCTAGCTTCCACAAACGTTTCTGACCCTTGAAAAGGTTTTCCACCCATAGCCTTAAATTCCTTGCACGTCTTTGCAAAAGTACCAACGCGAGGAGGAGGAGGAGGGGCGGGGGCAACCGGTGGTGGAGGAAAATTGGCTGGACCTGCAGCGGCCCTAGCCTCTAATAACCTCCTATACCATCCTGGTATCGTTACACCATCCGGAAGGTTAAGGTCTTCAGCCATGCTGAAACGAAAAAGGAAAGATTCAAAATGGAGAATTCGAAAGATAAAGATATACGGCTATTGGGGATTATGTTTTTCATAAAAACTTTCCTCTTTAAATTACTCATCAAGACATGTTTTTGAAAATACTTCTTCCAAAAATACTTTAGAAAAATAGTTTTTTCTAAAAAAATTATCTGTTCTGGTAACCTTAAGCTCTGATACCACGTGTAACACCCCACGTCCATTAATGTAACTCACAAAGGGAATGCATTAACTTCCATGGAGGTTTTAAGTGAATATAGAATAGAAAAATTACAACAAGACAGATAATAAGTAGTACTTGGAAATCTAAAACTTTATTTCATTGCAGTGGAAGTGAAACATGTTTGTTACATCATAAAAACCATAAATCAGAGTCGAGTACAATATCCATCTTGATAAAACAAAATACATAACCCCATCACATAAATAGCCATTAAAGAAGATAACAAGCTGGACTTTACTTCAACGGTCCAAGCTTTCCAAAAGAGAGATAAAGCAATCCAATCAAACTCCGCTAGAGCTGGGCCCACCCTAAGGACCTGGTAGGGGAAAAAGATAGAAATGGAGGGGGTCGGACATAAAGTCTGGTGAGTATGATAATTCTAACAATACTATTATCAAAATAATTAGAATAAGGCATAAGCTGGAAAACAAGGAAATGTCTATGAACTATTGGGTATGGAAGAGCAGATAAAGATAACGTTAAAGGCACACCTAATTACTAATGAATAATTACTACACTGCACCGCACCAGCCACCCTAAAGGTTGATCCCACTAAAGGCAACCACTAGATTCCTCATGCCACCCAAGGCACCTACTTAACCCCCATGTCCCACCTTACATGTTTATATGGTTAAGTATTTCTTAATTCATTCAGGCCATAACCTCATAAAGACCTCTCACATTAGACTGGCATTTATGGCAGCTGGATTTGACGGACGTGTCCGGGCAGTCTTACACCATAAAAGAGTCTAACCTCGTGTCTTTACAACTATTATGCTTTAATTTGGGCCTAGGACCTCTCACATTGGACTGACATTTGTGACTACTGGATTTGTCGGTCGGGTCCGGGCAGGTTTATGTCACAAACGAATCCAACCTCGTGTCCTAAGCATTGATTATCACTTATAATCTTTTACCCCAGTTTAAAATATATCCCTATTCAAATCATTAATTAATTCCAATTAATATGATGTCCATAATTGACTCAATTATGGCCATCCACTTATGGTATGCAAAATCATATCAATTGCACCCCAATTTCTAATATTAAATACTTAATATTACTCCTACCCCACGTTATACGTTCGCTTATTCAACGCAAAATATACGTTAGACTCGAATAGTCTAACTCATAGCACAAAGATAAATTATCACAACATATAGACAAATAAAATAGGTCTAATCATAATAGGGGTGAAACTTGCATAAAACTACACATGTTATGGATCTAAAGGTGTCAACTTGTTTGGTTAAATGTCACAATTTAAATGATATGATCATAACCCAAATTCATGTATAAACTTGCATATGGGGTTTTATGCAACATAATGATGGTGTGAACTAGCATCTAACACATAGAACTCACCCATGTCATAGCATAATTATTGGTCTAAATAGATGTCATGGCATATGTTCATAATCTTTACTAATCAATCTAAACTTGCATACATGATTTGTCATATAAATCAACATAGCCCAAATAATATCAACCTTATGATTTGATTAACATGAACTAATTAGCATAGATAATAAAATCATAACTTTATAACATGTATGATTTATCACAACTTAGCATAGAAAATTACAACCTATACAATATCATCATAGCATGATTTACAACATATAGGATATCATCATCACATAACATAGGATTTACAACATACATGATAGTATAAGGTTTACAACAACATATATGACAATTCACATCATTTTCTTATGATCCATATCACATCTCAATCTAATTAGTTTAATAATAATCATGTTAAGATCATCATACTCACAATTAGAGAAGAAAGAGAGTCTTGATTTGCTTTAGAGTTGAGTAGAATTAGAGTTTTGATTAGCTTTCTTCCTTCTTAGTTAGCGACGGCTACACTGAGTTCCATGGCGATGGCATGACGGCGGCTATTCTATTTTTCATGTGAATTAGAGTGAGAGACTACCAAGATATTTATAGAGTTTAGGATTTATTTAGACCGTCAGATCAACTCAGAACTAACCTGAGTTGTTTAATTTTCCAACTCAGCCCTAAAGACACATCAGTAGCTCAAGATTGGGCTCAGTCAAACCCTAGCCAACTGGACCAGGTCGACACCCAGGTCGACTGTGCAGTCGACTTGGTCCCTGGGGTGTCGACTGCCCAGTCGACTCCCCAATCGACCTGGGTGCCGGGCGGGAAATTTCCCGCCTAGCCTGTTTGACTCCGAATTTTGAATTTTAAATTTTCTGAAATCTGTTTTGAATTTTTTGAAACTTCCGATGGCCATATCTACTTCATACGAAGTCCAAATCACACAAACTCGGACTGTATTTCAACCAGAATTACGAGACGAACACAATGACGCAACCCGTTTCCCACAATTCTCACGTCTGAGATTAGTTATTCTTTAATTTGTGAATATTAATATTAACAGAATTACGGGGTGTTACAGTACACCTCATGTATAAGCGTTGTATAAGTTGTACATTCGATATATAAGTTATATATGCGTTGTAAAAATTATATATGTGTTGAAATAGAAGCGAAATGCTTATATATATATATATATATATATATATATATATATATATATGCCCCTCGTCCATAAACCATGGACGATATTTATTGGTTGTGATTGGTGTGAAAATTGGTTGATTACGAATGGTGGATTAGAATTGTTTTTGGTTGAAATTGATTGATTGTGGTTGAAAAATACCCGTTTGTGGTTGAGAAAATTTGGTTGAAACCACATAGGATTAGTTTGTGGAAATGAAAAAAATATACATGCCGCATGTGTGCAAACTAGATGCATGAATCCCCATTGTCAAAAGCTGCGAGGCTTTAAGGTAGAGCGAGGAGCCGTACTATGGACGGCCCCGGTTTTAACTACCCTGCCGTTATGCTGCCGAAATTTTGAATAATATTCATGTGTTAGAATTATCTTCATGTGTTGAAACTATATTCGTGTGTTGAATAGAAATTCATTCATTGAATAGAAATTCATGTGTTGAATGGTATTCGTGTTTTGAAGTAAATTGTTTTATAATAAAAATCATATTTTTATCATCTATATGAACTATATAAAATAGTCGTGTTTTGAAATAAATTGTTTTATAATAAAAATCATATTTTTATCACCTGTATGAACTATATAAAATAATCATGTTTTGAAATAAATTGTTTTACAATAAAAATCACATTTTTACTATACACATGAGTTGTTAAAAATAGCGAAGTGTTGAAATAATTGTTGGTTGGATAAAAATGTCACTTTTATCAGATGTATGAAAGAATATAATTTTGAAATCGAAGAATCGATATATATATATAAATAGAATTGAAATATATCGAATAACAAAGCTGTAGTTCGTATTTTGAAAACATGATTTCAAACGATTAGTGCGGGAGATCCGACCATCGGAATTTCCTGAAACCGAAACTGTTGGGTTCGCTTTGGAAATATCTTTCCAACGACACCAAATTTGTGAAGATCCAAAGGTTGGATTGTCTGGAATGTTTAATTCAAATTTGAAGAAAAACAGCGCCAGAATCGATTATATCTATATATATATAAATATAATTAAATTAAATCGAATAACGACGCTGCAGTTCGTATTTTGAAATCGAAACTTCGAACGATTGTACCGGGAAATCCGACCGTCGGATTTTCCCAAAACTGGAACCGTTGGATTCATTTTGAAAAAATCTTTCTAATGATATAAAATTTGTGAAGATCCAACGGTTAGATTTTCAGATATGTGTAAATCAAATTTGAAGAAAAACAGCGCCACGGCCGCATTATGGCCCGAAGTGTCATCTGAATAAATTGGCTATTTTAAAATAAATAAAAATAGCGGTAAATCATTATAAAATATTATAAACGATATGGAATGTGAAATTTAGAAATTAACTGAAGGTTAGCTTAGTCGAATGGTTTCCTGGGTTTTGATCTGATGTTGGTTTCGGCCTTCGGGGTTAATATTTGGGAAATCGTTCTCTTACTGAATTACGGTTAGTGACTGATGAATTGAAATGAAGTGTGTATTGTGTTTGTGTAGCATTTGTTTATTGCATATGCGAGTTGCTCAGAAAGACAGGGTTTATCCCATTCTGAATAACTAAATTGACGATGAGAAATCGAAGATGAAGACGGTGGTCGAAGACCGGAGATCTTCACCTCGTTTGGATGGTAACTGATGTCCTGATTGGGAGGCATCCCAAAATATGGATAATGAGTGGTGATCGTCCCAACGTACGTGGAGATCGATGGGTATGCAAGGTATATAGTGTCTCCGGTTTCGTTCAGACCCAGAATGGACAGGTAAATCGACTGTGTGTCTGACATTGGATTTTATTCTGTGTTGATTGATCTCTATTAAATATACATCTGTTTGGCGGCGGAGAATTTATTCTTTTGCTTAACGCCCTACTCTCAGACGCACGAGCTCAGAGGTTGTATATTGATGGACATCGGTCGCATGGCGTGAATTGCTAGTGTGGCATGCCTAAGTGACAAATGATCAAGGCTTCTGTTGAAAAGCAAAGTTTTGTGGTGATGATCAAAGCACCGCCTGTGTGGCGTAGCTTTGTGTATAACGTAAATTCGCGAACCTCACACCCCGGTATGAACCAGAAACGGGAGAAGGACCTCAGGGAGGGCATGCGTTTCTTCCAAGCTAGAGGTGGTGTTAGTGCTTAAAATGGCTGACATTTATATTATTTTCACCTTTGTGGTTGTTGCGGTTATGAGGCGCCTCGGATATATCGGTCGATCCGGGACCGATGGAGTCATTCGTTGGCTCACTTACGCACCAAAGGGCGGGGAAACGCAGTGTTCAGGAATTTTAATCCACATCGGTGGACCGGCCCTGACGATCCAAGAATCACTCGAGCTCTGATCCTGAGATTCGGGCTAGGCAGTCTCGAAGTCGGTAAGGACTATCTTTTGCCTTGGTTCATGACGGAAATCCAATTTCCAAATTCGTGACTGTGCGGTTTTGATTGTATACCTATATTTGGCGACATAGTGGCATGAGATGCTCATGTTGTCTATGATTGATACTTATGATTTGAAATTGTTTTTGAAACATATAAACACTAGTAGTAATATCAAATGTTTTTGTTTTATTCGTATCAAGCATATTTTGGTCATTTTAAGGTAAAAACTCTATCCTCCGGTTTGCATTGCATTGTGTGATGGGAACTGAGTCTTATAATGGCTTCATTTTTATAAAAAGCATTGCAATGTTTAAAATATTTACTTGTTTCTAAAGCACTGGCAATCCAATGGAGTAAACCCGTTCCGCGAAAGTGGCGTGGTCCTGTGATTAGCCATATTATAAATGTGTTGAGTAGATTTCTCATACCAGTCCCATGACTGACTCGTAGTTTGTTTCACTTTCAAACTCGGGTGCCCCTTTTTCAACACGTGCAGCCTTGTATTCAGGTTATTAGCAGGCTCTTTCTGGATAGCTGGAGCTGAAGATGGATTCTACCATTTATCTCTTTTTATGCTGTTCAGCTCCTATTGTACATATTATGTTTGTTTTCCGCTGTAGACATTTATGTATAGCTGAACTGTATTTGTACTAAGTATGATCCTGTACTCTGTGGAACTCTGATGATTATTGTTTATCCAGTGATTATTTGTTCATTATCTGGTGAATTTATTTATTTCTGTTCTGCTATTATCTGTTTCTGTGTTATATTCCAGAGATTACCCTTGACACCATAGTACGGGTTTTGGGGACGTCACAACGTGGTATCAGAGCTTTGGTTAAGCTTAGCTGTGGTATATAACACATTAACAAACTCGTCAGAGATAGAACCAGTAGTGTTCTAGGACGAATAACTCATTACAGATTGCATCAGCAATATCCTAGTATGGGTGTAGCAGAATCAGAATAACTCGTTAGAGATGGGGTCGGAAGTGCCCCAGAACGAGTCGAGAGTTATATGTTTATAAATAACGTATTTGTGATTATATATATAGTTTGGTTTTAGAAATATGATTTTTGAAAATATAAAAGTATATTTTTGAAAAGTTAAAAACAATTTGATTGTTGTTTGTGTTGTGTGATAGTGAGTTGGATTAATTAAATTATTAGAACGATAGTTAATATAATCAATAAGAGAATGAATGGTAGAATTTATTCGATTATATCACACATTTAACTGGTATGAAAATAGATAGAAATATATACTTGTGCATTATATATGTTTAAACAGGTAAATGGATAGCTGTTGAGTAAAGAAATTATTTGCGTGCCCGAAAAATAGGTAAACCTTAATGAGTTGGATGCGAAATATTATTATATCAACTCCTGTGAATGCCATTGGATGCGGAGTGCTGGTTGTTCTGTGTGTAATAATAAACATCGCCATAGGATAGTAACAACTAATTTTGAACTACATTACATGGCATACTTCTTGAAGATAGGCATACTTCATCATATACCACATGAGCATTTGGAGCTTGTGTGACGAGGTGGAAGATTTACCATATGAGCGAGAGGCTTGTATGGCGATGACTATATTTTACAGGTTGAACTGATGACTGATATGGACCATATAAAATTATAACGATAAATTGCCAGATTAATAAAAACCCCACAAGGGTCTGGAGTTGATAATAATCACGTCTCTCTAGTCATTAGATACGGCACATGGATTATTTATTTCTCGCACGGGACGAGGTGACGAGAATTTATTCTCTTGAGCAATTAAAATACACACTCCCTTAGGCTTTGACAGGGTGACGAGAATTTATTCTCTGGAGTTATTATCTATACACGCTCCCCTGTAAACACCAGAATATATCACTATAAATATGTGTATGCTTTATAGGATTTATTGGGTACCTAATACGGCCCAATAAATTTCCAAACCCCTCCCCGTACAAAGGAGGTTATGGCGAAATTTTTCGAAAATTCCGGGTGTTAGCCAAATTTTTGAAGAATTTGAAAATTCTCAACTGAAAAGTTGGAGAATGGAAGCCAGAGTGGAAGTGGAGTTGATTAATCAAACCACTTTCGACTTTGTTCCTTTTCGGGGACGAAAAGTTATAAGTGGGGGAGATTGTAACGACCCGGAAAATCTGAACCAATTTAAAATTTTTAAATTGGCTATTTTAGTGGATTTTAAATATTTAAAATAAATATTTTAAATAATAACGATGAAAAATAAGTTTGGATCGACATTTGAAAACGAATATAATTAATTCTAATTATAAACAAGGCCTGAAATGGCGCGGTAGTTTCAAAATTTGAATTCAAACCTTGGCGGACTGTACCGGGTGCAAAACAAAACGGATTTGAGTGAAACCAAAAATATTTAAATCTGTTAGTGAATATCTTTCTAACGAATCTGAAAAATCAAAGTTTCGTAGCGAGAAGCAAAAGTGATGGCCAAATGAATTTTCAGAAAGGTCGCTATAGAATTTATATAGCACGTGAAAATGGCCATATTGCAAACGACCTCGGAATTCGACGAAACCACTTTTGTTGGATCCGGGATGCTAAAGTATTGCTAGGTTTCAAATTTCATAATTTTTGAAGTTAATAAGTGAGCGTGGCAAAGGAAAATGTGTTTGGTCGATTTTTATTAAATTGGATCGACCAGAAATGGGCCATTTTTCAAACGGTCTCAGAATTCGACGAAACTAGTTTTGTTGGGACCGTATCGTCAAAACATAGCTAGATTTATTTTTCTGGAATTTTTCGAATCAGTTTATGGCCCTGGCAAATTGAAATGTACGTTCAGATAGAATATTGAATGTTATATATTTTAAATTGAAGGAAAACTTACTGAAACAGTCGAATGGGCCTACAAAACATATCCCATTATGTTCGGAATGGGGGTAAAACGCTAGGGTCGGCAGTCGTTGGGTTTGGATTGGTGTTCGTGGGTGAGAAGGGGATATTTTCGAGAATTTAAAAATATATAAATAAAAATTTCTGGCCAATCACGTTCAGCCAAATCACTCTCTCTCCCCCTGTAATCGAACTCGACGCACGGCGGAAACCATCTAATCCCTTCTCTCCTCGTTTACGCCTCCTACAAGCAAAATCAGCCCCTCGTCCAGTTGAAGATTTTGAAGAGCACGAGAAGATCTTCAAATCCATATATACTTTGGATTTTTTCATTGTGTGGTTTAAGAGAACCTACGTCACGAAGTCGGAGACTTCGAACAGCCGCCGTTGATTGTGGCTGTCGAACTGGGCCCCACCCTAGGCGTAGGCGCGTCTCACCCCCCTCCACGTCGTGGTGCAGTTCGATTTCAGTATCATGCAACCGTTTGTTTCAAAAATCAAAACCTAGTTTTGAATCAAAAGTAAAGGTAACGACCTATATTTAAATTAACAATATAATAGCACTTCTAAGCGCTACCGTTTTATATTTCACTATAAAAATCATATCTTTTTCGTTTCTTGACGAAATTCAGTGAAACAAGAGATAGTGGACTCGTGTGGACGTCTTCTACATTATAGAAGAGACCGCATATTTTTCTGAGCCTTCTGCTATTTTTGGTGGAGTGGAACCCAATGTGAGATTTCTAATTTATAAACGATATGGAAAACAACGATGTATAAATTATATAGTCGATGTATGACTTGTATAAGCGTTGTACACCTCGTGTATAAGCGTTGTATAAGTTGTACGTTCGATATATAAGTTATATATGCGTTGTAAAAATTATATATGTGTTGAAATAGATGTGAAATGCTTATATATAAATATATATATATACGCCCCTCGTCCACAAACCATGGACGATATTTATTGGTTGTGATTGGTGTGAAAATTGGTTGATTACGAATGGTGGATTAGAATTGTTTGTGGTTGTAATTGATTGATTGTGGTTAAAAAAAAACCGTTTGTGGTTGAGAAAAATTTGGTTGAAACCACATAGGATTAGTCTGTGGAAATGAAAAAAATATACATGCCGCCTGCGTGCGAACTAGATGCATGAATCCCCATTGTCAAAAGTTGCGAGGCTTTAAGGTAGAGCGAGGAGCCGTACTAGGGACGGCCCCGGTTTTAACTACCCTGCTGTTATGCTGCCGAAATTTTGAATAATATTCACGTGTTAGAATTATCTTCATGTGTTGAAACTATATTCGTGTGTTGAATAGAAATTCATTCGTTGAATAGAAATTCATGTGTTGAATGGTATTCGTGTTTTGAAGTAAATTGTTTTATAATAAAAATCATATTTTTATCATCTATATGAACTATATAAAATAGTCGTGTTTTGAAATAAATTGTTTTATAATAAAAATCATATTTTTATCACCTATATGAACTATATAAAATAATCATGTTTTGAAATAAATTGTTTCACAATAAAAATCACATTTTTACTATACACATGAGTTGTTAAAAATAGCAAAGTGTTGAAATAATTGTCGGTTGGATAAAAATGTCACTTTTATCAAATGTATGAAAAGAATATAATTTTGAAATCGAAGAATCGATATATATATATATATATATATATATATATAGAATTGAAATATATCGAATAATGAAGCTGTAGTTCGTATTTTGAAAACATGATTTCAAACGATTAGTGCGAAAGATCCGACCATCGGATTTTCCCGAAACCGTTGGGTTCGCTTTGGAAATATCTTTCCAACGACACCAAATTTGTGAAGATCCAACGGCTAGATTGTCTGGAATGTTTAATTCAAATTTGAAGAAAAACAGCGCCAGAATCGATTATATTTATATATATATATATATATATAAATATAATTAAATTAAATCGAATAACGACGCTGCAGTTCGTATTTTGAAATCGAAACTTCGAACGATTGTAGCGGGAGATCCGACCGTCGGATTTTCCCAAAACTGGAACCGTTGGATTCGTTTTGAAAAGACCTTTCTAATGATATAAAATTTGTGAAGATCCAACAGTTAGATTTTCAGATATGTGTAAATCAAATCTGAAGAAAAACAGCGCCACGGCCGCATTATGGCCCGAAGCGTCGTCTGAATAAATTGGCTATTTTAAAATAAATAAAAATAGCAGTAAATCATTATAAAATATTATAAATGATATGGAATGTGAAATTTAGAAATTAACTGAAGGTTAGCTAAGTCGAATGGTTTCCTGGGTTTTGATCTGATGTTGGTTTCGGCCTTCGGGGTTAATATTTGGGAAATCGTTCTCTTAATGATTTACGGTTAGTGACTGATAAATTGAAATGAAGTGTGTATCGTGTTTGTGTAGCATTTGTTTATTGCATACGCGAGTTGCTCGGAAAGACCAGGTTTATCCCATTCTGAATAACTAAATCGACAATAAGAAATCGAAGATGAAGACGGTGGTCGAAGACCGGAGATCTTCACCTCGTTTGGATGATAATTGATGTCCTGATTGGGAGGCATCCCAAAATATGGATAATGAGTGGTGATCGTCCCGACGTACGTGGGGATCGATGGGTATGCGAGGTATATAGTGCCTCTGGTTTCGTTCAGACCCAGAACGGACTTGTAAATGGACTGTGTGTCTAACGTTGGATTTTATTCTGTGTTGATTGATCTCTATTAAATATACATCTGTTTGGCGGCGGAGAATTTATTCTTTTGCTTAACGCCCTTCTCTGAGACGCACGAGCTCAGAGGTTGTATATCGATGGACATCAGTCGCATGGCGTGAATTGCTAGTGTGGCATGCCTAAGTGGCAAATGGTCAAGGCTTCTGTTGAAAAGCAAAGTTTTGTGGTGATGATCAAAGCACCGCCTGTGTGGCGTAGCTTTGTGTATAACGTGAATTCGCGAACCTCACACCCCGGTATGAACCAGAAATGGGAGAAGGACCTTAGGGAGGGCATGCGTTTCTTCCTAGCTAGAGGTGGTGTCAGTGCTTAAACTGGCTGACATTTATATTATTTTCACCTATGTGGTTGTTGCGGTTGTGAGGCGCCTCAGATATATCGGTCGATCTGGGATCGATGGAGTCATTCGTTGGCTCATTTATGCCCCAAAGGGGGGGGGAACGCAGTGTTCAGGAATTTTAATCCACATCGGTGGACCGGCCCTTACGATCCAAGGGTCACTCGAGCTCTGATCCTGAGACTCAGGCTAGGCAGTCTCGAAGTCGGTAAGGACTATCTTTTGCCTTGGTTCATGACGGAAATCCAATTTCCAAATACGTGACTGTGCGGTTTTGATTGTATACCTATATTTGGCGACATAGTGGCATGGGACGCTCATGTCGTCTATGATTGATACTTATGATTTGAAATTGTTTTTGAAACATATAAACACTAGTAGTAATATCAAATGCTTTTGTTTTATTCGTATCAAGCAAATTTTGGCCATTATAAGGTAAAAACTCTATCCTCCGGTTTGCGTTGCATTATGTGATGGGAACTGAGTCTTATAATGGCTTCATTTTTATAAAAAGCACTGCGATGTTTAAAAGATTTACTTGTTTTTAAAGCACTGGCAATCCAATGGAGTAAACCCGTTCCGCGAAAGTGGCTTGGTCCTGTGATTAGCCATATTATAAATGTGTTGAGTAGATTTCTCATACCAGTCCCATGACTGACTCGTAGTTTGTTTCACTTTCAAACTCGGGTGCCCCTTTTTCTACATGGGCAGCCTTGTATTCAGGTTATTAGCAGGCTCTTTCTGGATAGCTGGAGCTGAAGATGGATTCTACCATTTATCTCTTTTTATGCTATTCAGCTCCTATTGTACATATTATGTTTGTTTTCCGCTGTAGACATTTATGTATAGCTGAACTGTATTTGTACTAAGTATGATCCTGTACACTGTGTAACTCTGATGATTATTGTTTATCCAGTGATTATTTGTTCATTATCTGGTGAATTTATTTATTTCTGTTCTGCTATTATCTATTTCTGTGTTATTCCAGAGATTACCCTTGACACCGCAGTACGGGTTTTGGGGACGTCACAGCTCACATCAAACATATCATATAAATGCCTAGTTCTTCTTCATCAAGTAGGTCAACACCATTGAAATGTTTAAGAAATCCTTGATGAAATGTCTATAACATAATGCCAATACTATGGAAATCCTTAAATCCATAGCATTATTGGGTTGGTTCTAATTCTGGATTGCTTCTACTATACCAGGTCCATAGCTCTTCCTTTCCATGACATGACATAACCTAGAAGCCTCACTTCTTTCTCCTTGAATGAAACTTAAAAACTTTGTTTTCGACTTGAGCTTCCTTAAAATATAAAGCACTATCTCAAGTGGTCTTATGATTTTTCCTTAGTTCCAAAGTAAATGATAATGTCATCCATAAACACAAGAACGATCTTGCCCAATTAGTATCCAAAAGCAGTTATCAGATCATTAAATATTCTAATGCATTGTCAGTCCAAAAAGCATCATAACCACTCGTAAAAACCTAATGACATAAGAAACAGGGTAATAAACAAACTTTCCTTTTTTACCCTAAGTTGGTGAAGTCTCATTGCTAAACCCATTTAATAAAACAACCTGTCCCAAGCAGCTGATCGAACAGGTTATCAATCTATGAAAGTAGATAATTATTCTTTCTTATCCCCTTATCTAGCTCAAGACAATCACATATAACCTTAAAAATCCATCGACCTTGGTCGACAATACAACTGGTGCGCTCAATTGGATATAATTCTAAGAATGAATCGTTTTCTAAATACGCCTGCACCTCAATTTATTTTGCTCTGTGGGTGGCATATGCCTCAAAGACATAATTATGAGTTTGACTTCAATATCAAGGTCAATTTGAAACTCTGTCTCTCTATATCATGATAACCTGTCACTTCCTCAAAGGCATCTAGGTAATCTTTAGCAATAAGCACATACTACAACCTTTAATGTGAAATTTCTAGTGATTATAGAAAGATGACCAATACCTGCATCTTTCATGGACATCGTATCACTATTGTCCATCCTTCCACACTCCCAATAGTCACCTCTAGCTTCTCACGATTCACCGCATACTTCCTATACTTGTATATTTCCAAAATATTTACAAACTAAGTGAAATTCAAAATAGAGAAATCACAAACAAGAAGACATTCATGACTCGATAACACTAAGCCATGATAAATTATACAAAGAAAAGTAGATCCTCTAACCAGGTTCACAACAATAAAAGGTTGATCTAGTATCTCATATATCAAGTAGAACCTGAACAGAAGCATCTTGCATGGAAATCATACCTTGTGTCGTGACTCCCTTTATTTTACCCTTGGTAGTAGGAACATTAGATAAAGTTGAAATTGCATCCAAAGCCTATGCCTTTGCAATCTTCTTATCTTTTGCCACTTATGGGAAAGACTTCTTAAAATGCCCTGAATTATCATAGTTATTTCAATTTTCCTTCATGGCCTTCCAATCCTTGATCAAATGACCCTTCTCTTTACATCCATAGAAAATTGGTTCAGACTTCCCTTTCATTTGTACCCCTTTTCATTCCATTGCTTCCTCTTCCCATTCCATTTTTCTTACCTCTATCCCTCTGTTGTGGCTTTGATTCCACCTTTTACCAGTAACAATAGTAGCGACACCATGCTTTGGGTATAGATTCTCATGCCTATGTTTTTTCTCTATCAATGTCTAAAAGGTACATAAATATGATCAACCGACTTCTCTCTCAAATAGTCATACCAACCTATAATGAATTTTTATTTTTTCTTTAATAGAGTATCGATGAAAGTAATTATATGCTTAGACAAGGCATCAAACTCTGCCATATACTTGGAATACTCTTATCACCTTGCTTCAACTTGAAAAATATTCTGAACTGCACTAGTTTCTATTCCGTTGAAATAAACTTCTCATTGAATCTGGTCCTCCAAAATAGCTAAGGTAGTAGCATTCCACTAACTCATTGCTCGACCCTAAAGTTCTCTTGAGGCTAACTTCATTTCCATGGCATTATATATTTTCATATCATTAAATATGCGCTCACAAGTGTTTAGCCAAACTTGAACCTCCATAATTGACTCTTTCAAGAGGAAGAAATTACCTACTAGAGTAGAGAAATCCTTACATGACTTAGCACAGTCAACCCTAGGCGCTTGTATATAAGCACCATCACCTACAACCACATAAGAGTGGACCGGAAAATCCTTACAATTGGTTTATACTAAAGAACATTATCTAAAATCAGGTGTAACAAAACTTTATCATGTCCTTCCTTTATTTATGAAGCAAAATTTCTAATAGGGTTCCTTGTATTCTGATTCATTCCCTATCTATAATAAGAATGATTAGTTTCTTACCAACAAGAGACATAAATAGTGCTTAAGTGCTTGCAACTATAATATATATAGCTTAAAAATCATCACATAAATAGTACGCTTTATTCTTAGCATAAGCCTTCGATCTACCCTAAGGTGAAAACTCCTTTCTTAAACTGGATCCTTGCATCCTTTTCAACTAAACAAGTAACCAAAGCTTTAATACTAAATGTGATGACCGCCCCATACTACTTGCACCGAGCACTACAACCATGCATGTTCAATATAGGACGACCATTAGAGAAGAAACAAAAGAAAATTAACTTATTGTATATTTCACAATGCATTGATAAAATATAATAGAATAAATATACAATAAAATAGTAGCCAAAGCCAAATGAAACATCATCTTTGTAGAATCATGAAATTATGTGCAAATGTCATGTCAAGTGTATACAACATCTACTCATTACAAGAACTCTCAAGATATAGGAAATATAGAGTAGCACCATTGTCTCAGTTCCACAACTCTACTAGCAGGAAGCATCAATATAATAAAACATAACACGTAATAGCTCTTCAAAGCTCATCCTCAATATGATGACAGCCTCATACCACTAGCATGTAGATACAGAAATAGTGCGCTATAGGCAATTCTACCTTAGGAGAGAAAAGAGAAAGTGGGTTGGGAGTGGCTAATCCCGATTATCGGGATTTGTTCTATGCTACAATGGTGTTAGTCGTAGGAAGAGCCTATGCCACTCTTGTTGTAGAATTAAGTGATGGTGGTGTACACGTGTTGATAACTCGAATGGACTTTTCCAAGTTATTTAAGGATTATTCAACTTTGAAAGGAAAGCCATTTAGTGGGTCCAAGTTTGCTATTGAGGTCCAGGAGTGATTGGACACTTATTCTCGCATTTTTGGAGATTAGGGATTGGTGATGCTACAAAGAGGAAGCTTGCTTCTCGATAGCTTTAGGGTAGAGCTGTGAGTCAGTGGATCACTATCACTCTTACTACCCCAGAGGATAAGATAACTCAAATAAATTCAGGACTAGATTCGAAGACAAGTTTGTTGCTATAGTTTAGAAGTCAATCTTATCTAAGAGGTCTGCCTAGCTGAAACAGGAAGATATGACAGTCTCGGAATATGTTATGGAATTTGAAGCTCTCTATTAATATAGACCTTCGTCTATAGATACTCAATTAGGAAAGAATGACAAATTCATAATTAGATTGGATGAGTAGGAAGAAGCTTGTGGACCATATTGAAGCTCCATTAGAGAAATTGGTTATGAAGACACTTAGGCATGAGTGGATGTACCCGAAAAGGGTTGTTGCTGATGTTATTGAGGAACCAAAACCGCAGCAGAACGTAAAGGTAAGAAAAAGTGGAACAGTAAAAGGAAGCAGCAGTAGGGCAAGAGCAGACCTAATAAGAAGAAAAATACGAGTGAGATAGTTTACTTCAATTGTATCAAGAAGGGGGCACTTTATCGACAAGTATAGGCTAGTAAGGTTGAGAATAAGTGTTATAACTGAGATAAATGGTTTAATTGAAGACGATTACCTAGATTCTTTGAAGGATAGGCAAATGATGAAAGCATATGCTTTGGATGCAATTCTGCCATTTTCTAATGCACTAACTTCTTCTGAAATGATAAAAGACTTTCATGGTGCAATGTATGCTTTCTATCGAAGATGTTTCTGTTAGAGTTTTATTTGATGCTGGAGTTACACTCCTTAATAGAAACAATTTAATGTGTAGACTGGATTTACACTCTGAGATTGTAGATAAGTCTGTGATTGTGACTAACCTAGTAGAACGATCTACTAGTCTTTGTATAATTTGTCATGGTCTTATTTTAATGAGTCATGGATGCTTCTTTGTTTGTGATAGTTTTGTTTTGAACTTTACAAGGTTAAGGGTTAATTCAGGTATAGACTGGCTTACGACTACTGTGGATTATAAGAGGCTTAATGTAACAATCAAGACCACAAAAAGACAAAGAGTTGTGATTGACTATTTCCAGGAATGGTGCAATGGTCATCTATTTATATTTTCTTGAGATTCCATAAGAAGGGTTTCCATCTGTGCCTATTGTTAGTGAGTATCTATATGTTTTCGAGGAAGTAGTACCACTGCATCAAGAGATCTAATTTAGGATCGATTTAGTGGATGAAGCCTAAACATTGTTGTTCTTTGAGGTATATAGCATCTAGGGAGAAAAAGGAGCTAGAAGTGCAGGTCTCTACTTAGGAAATGATTCATTTGGGGAGCATATCCGAATTAAGTGCACCTATTCTGTTCGCGACTAAAGAAAATGGCTCGTTGAGACTATGTATGAATTGCCATGAACTATGCGAGGCTAAAGTGTTTTCCCCAGTGGATTTTTTTATAGGATTTCATCAATTATAAGTGGTAGGTGATAGCGTTTCAAAAACCACTTTTAGGACACTTTAGGGTTTCTTTGGGCGTTTGGTGATGTCGTTTGGATTTACCAATACGTCGACATACTTTATGGATCTTATGAGTAGGGTATTCAAAGATCAGCTAAACAATTTCATACTTGCGTTTGTGAACGATATTCTTATATATTCTAGGATGTAAGAGAAACACAAGATGCACTTGAGGATTGTGCTTGATGTACAGAATGAAGGCCAAAATTAAGTGTCACTTCTGCAAGGAAGAAGTGAGATTCTTGGGTCATGTAGTATTTGAAAAGTGATAGTAGTGAATCCTTCAAAGGTAGAAGCAATCCATGATTGGAATCGACCTAAGAATATTATGAATATCTAGAGTTTACTTGGTTTGACTGGATATTATAGATGATTTATCGGTGGTTTCTTTTGGACCGTTGCACCGTTAACTAAGTTGACGAAGAAGAATCAAGCTTCCGATTTGAATGCTTGATGCAGGCATGCTTTTATGGTTGTGAAAAGAAAGCTTGATGAGTGCATTAGTATTCGTTATTCCTAGTGGGAATGAAAAGATGACAGTGTACACGGATGCTTATGATATAGGTCTTAGTGCTGTATTAACTTAGGAAGGAAGGGTTGTTGCTTATGCTAGTCGACAACTGAACCCGCACAATGGGAATTACCCTACTCTTGATTTGGAGTTGGATGCGGTTGTCTTCTCTTTAAAGATACAGAACTTGTTGGGAGAAAGTTTTGAGCTATTTACGAATCATAACTCACTAAAGTACCCCTTCTCTCAAAAGAATCTAGACCTTCAATAGCAAAGATGTTTAGAGTTTATAACCTTATATGATTTCAGTATTTCCTAACTTCGAGAAAGTCCAACGCAGTGGTGGATGCCTGAAGTAGGATCCGCATTAGACTTGGAGCTATGTTTCTGGAGGTGTAAATGATTAGAGCATTTGGCTGGGTTTGATTCAGGCCTCATTGTGAGTTGGAACCGAAATGTTGGCAAGTTTATCCATCAGACATACTTTCATTGAAATGATTGGGTCTTTCCATAAATAGGATGCTAAGCTAGTAGAGATATGAGTGAGATTAAGAGTAGAGTCAATTCAGGGGATTTGAAGCAAGATGAGATCGATCAAGATGGTTGGTTTTGCTAAAATGGAAGATTGTATGTTCGAGACATCGATGGTCTTCGACAGGAATTTATTAGAGAATGGCATCATTCTTAGTTGGCAATCCATCATGGTGGTAATAAGATGTACCAGGACATGGAAAAGACTTACTATTGTGAAAGTATGAGGAGTGATGTAAGCATGTTTATCTCAAAGTGAATGAATTGACAGTTGGTGAAAGTTGAGCGAAAGAAACCAAGTCTATTTCTTCAACTGTTATATATCCCAAAATGGAAAAATATATATAGATTGATTTAGTGATTTATTTGGGACAAGGGTGGATTATGACAGTGTTTGGGTTGTTGTTGATTGCTTGACCAAAAGTGCGAGATTCTTACCTGTCAAGCTTACTAGAATGAGATAGAATTTTGCAGAACTATATGTAAAGGAATTGTTCGATTTCATGGTGCACTTAAATGGGTAGTAAGAGACGTTGGGTGCTGAGCTACATTTGAGCACATCTTACGGGTAACACCCCATTATCCAAGACCGAAACCTCAACCCTTTATATGTTGCAGTCATCTCTAGTGTTGGCTTCTGATGATGGAAAACTAGATGTTAATAAAATACAACATAATACAACATAGGGGTATGAAAAACTTCACAAAACATTCATTGATATAAATTTCATTCATACAACTCCATTCGTAAACTTGTTCAGAGAATATATAAATTATTACGAAATATACTCTAAGTGCAAAATATGACGATGCCCTCTCAGTTGATCAGAGTGAAATATACAAGGAACAACATACCACAGCACAAAATAAACAGCATTGCTCCTAAATAGTTATAGCCTCCAGCTCGCCTCTGGAAGCTTATTTAATGAAGCACCTCAAAACCCTAACCCTCAGCCTACTGAAATGAACATTCAAGAGTTAAAGTGGAAAATAATAACTTCAGGTCAGTCAACAGACAGATTTGAATAATATTCCTTTATGCCCAATACATAGATATCTAGTGTAACCACGCTGCAATGCGGAACGGATTTCACCCTCGCAATTATCTAGCTACCTCAAGAAACATCCTCGAAACACCTGCACTTCAATTGTTAGTACAAGACCATTATAACATAAGTGACTTAATAAATGTGCAATACGCAACACACAATGGATTCCCCATCCCCGTTATTCCTGATTTCCCATCCTAACGGTTTCTAATGATTTCTCCTCATATTCATTCTTCATTGATTTCCCATCAATTTATTCCTTTAATTCAGTTCCCCTTCCATGTTTTGCAAGGTAATCCCCCTAGCAATGAAACCGAAGAACCTCCCATATTGCGCGAAGCAATGGGACTTTTACTTTTGTATCTGCACTACGCAGCTCAAGGTAACCCTTAGTTAGGTGATACAACCATTTCCTTGTTCAATTAGCTTTCGTACTGCACAAAGAAACAAATCCTTTCCTTATTAAATTTTCCATACTGCATAAAGCAATGGAATTTCTCCTTTCGTCCCCCCTCCCATGCTTCATAAGTTATCTCTCACTAACAGCGAAACTGAAGGCTTATACGTTTATCTAATTGGTTCTCTCAATTTCATTCCCCCATTGGTTCCCCCTATTGCTTAAGTGGTTTCCCTAATTTAGTTTACCCATTGGTTCCCCCAATGTTCACACAAATGCAAATGATGAACCCCCTTCTAGCATGATAAGATAATGGTTTTTTCTCCAAAGTAAAACCCCTACGCCACCATTCGTTATTCATCTCCGATAGGATATCCCTTCCGTTTTCATAAACAATCAACCAATCACTACACTGAAACAGGGGATTCCTAACAAGTATAGGTGTTACAAATAATTTCTGTAACACTTTTAAGTGTTACCGACGACCTGGGTGGAATTGTCCAACCATATTTCTAACACTTATAAGTGTTACAATCAGAATATTTTCTAATACTTATAAATGTTGGAACCAGAAGATATGGTAACACTTATAAATGTTACAAACATATTCATTGCTAACACTTATAAATGTTGGAACCATAAGATATGGTAAAACTTTTAAGAGTTTCAAACATATTCATTGCTAACACTTATAAATCTTGGAACGATAAGATATGGTAACACTTATAAGAGTTACAAACATATTCATTGCTAGCACTTATAAATGTTGGAACCAAAAGATATGGTAACACTTATAAATGTCAGTATCATAATCCTAACACTTATAAATGTTGGCATACATAAATGCTAACAATTATAGATGAGCATAACATGCTTTATGATTTCCAAACACATACATAATTCAACATATCAATTCAATACAAGATTTAGTATACTTCCATATTTCAAATTCAGCAATGTCACATTCTCATAATGCTCAAATATTTGTTACATGCTTCCAATTTCAAAATACCATAATACCATGTTCAAATTATAAAAATCAATACAAAGTTTTACTAAAGATACATAAAATTTTAGATACTGCGAAGGCGAAATGTGGACCATATCACAAAGCCGTCACAACACCGCCATTAATGTTCTGTTGCAATCCCGGTGCAACAAAAAGAAAGGATGACGAAAATGTTTAAGAGCATCGTTGATTTGGATTGACACTTGATTCGCCACTAGACTTGCAACTTGATTTTGTAATTCCATACACTATTGATGAAAATCTTCCTTTCTTTTCTTGTGGGCAATTGCTTTTGAAGCTTGTATCATCTTTACTTGCTTTATGGAAGAAGTGGAGCTAACTAAAAGTCAATAAAAAATTTTATTAGAACCAAAAACTATGGAGATAGGATCATTGTCAAGGTAACACATATTTACTTTCTCGTTGCCATTACATTCCAGATTCTGTTTTTTTTTCCTCCTCCTCCACAAGTGCCAACAAAATATAAATGCATGCATCTTTAAAGAAATGAAAAATTGCAAAACTAATAAATAACAAGTGTACTTACTAACAACAAAACCGAGTCGCTAACCCAGATTGCAAAAACTAAGCCACCGACTCAGTTTGCACTGCAAAAACTGAGGCTCGACTCAGTTTATGAACCAAGTCGCTTTAGTTCGCCAAAATGAAACTGAGTTGCGAATCTGCAACTCAGTTTGCAAACTGAGTCGCTGCAACTCAGTTTGCAACCACTCATGTGTGAATGTGTGAATCATCAAATATAGGAAGTTTTATATTTGTTTGAGATACTTAATGCATTTGCTTGCTTCTAAATTTTAAATGCACATTGGCTAATTCCATATCTACAGATCTAGTTTCAAAAATTAGACGTTAAAGAGTTTTAAGCATACATTTCCAATTTCAAAGATTTTATCTTTATCATGCTTACGAAAGTTTCCAAGTTTTAAACAAATTTCCTTGCATGCCTAACATTTGGCAGCCAAGAGTTCACGTTCAAAGAGATATGCATGAAATTCAATTTACAATTTTCAACAATGATCTGACCAAGATATGGACATGTTTGAGTACAAGTCTAACTGTAAAAATAATAATAATGAAAGTCTAACTGTATCGTGTTCGAGCAAATAACTTATGCAAGTTTGAAAAGGCTCAGTTCGTAAAAACTAAACCAGTCCAGGCTCAGTTTCAAAAAACTGAGCCAATCTAGGCTCAATGTTTTGAAACTGGGCCAGATAGGCTTTGAGTGGCTCATAAACATCTTTTCCATAAACACTTTGGTAAACCGGACCAGCTAATGGCCTACTGTCCAATGCCGGACTGAACTCTTTAATTTCTGCACTTTAAACCTCCATTTATGCTTCTTTTCTCCTTAATCAATGCAAGGGTTTAAATGTATGATGTTTGTGGGGATTACGATGGGTGGATACAGAAGTAGGGAACAATTTTTTTCTTAGTGTAATAAATAGTCTGGCATTGTAATGAATGGCAAAGGCTGTAGTATTTAAGTATCATGTACCAACTCGAATGACCATTTATTAGACTAAGTGTTTGGATGTGTTTTCTAGTTGGCAGGTGTTGCATTTATGAATTGTTCTAAGCATGCAACATCCATTTAAAAAGTTGGTCTGGTCACAATGTTCTATGTAACCTACAAATGAAGGTGGTATGTTTTGTAAAAAAATATGCCACTTTAGTCTAAACTGAGCCGGATAGGCTCAGTTCGAAGCTGAGCCTTTCCTGCTCAGCTTCGGATCTAAAGCTGAGCTGCAAAGGCTCAATCTGAAACTGAGCCAGACTCAGTTTTATTCCTTTAAATTCACATCAAACGACTCCACGCCTTCATAATAAAAGAAAAAAAAATCAATTTCATCACTGATAATAAAAGAATAAACCAATTTTGATACGAAACTGAGCCGGAGTCCGACTCAGTTTCTAAACCAAGCCAATCTCAGTTTAGAAAATGAGCCTTTCGGATCTCTTTCTAATTGAAACTAAGCAAGAAAAAACTTCAGAAGCTCGGACTTTAAGTCCAACAAAAAACTTAATGTTTAAGCACTAAGGGGATTCAAACCAACAACAAAAACTTCAGAAGCTTGGAGTTCTGATTTAAATGTACTTAAAATTAATATGCTTTTAAAAACAAACCTAGAAGTTTTTCAGCATTTCTTATAAAAGACCTAGACCAGTCTCTACAATATTCCTTTCAGTTTGATGAAGATCCCAGATAACAAAACCTATGACAAGTTTTAATTGCTGTGCACTGAGTTGCATAAAGATTGTGAGATATTGATTAAGTATAAGATGTTATTTGTATGAATAAATATAATTAATAAATAATGATCGTAGTAGTTCTTGAAATTCATCAAAATACGAGTAGGAACTTAGGAGTTGTAGATAGTTCAATTATATTCTTTTTTGCAATGAGCAGGTTTTCAATGAGCAGGTTTTGTTCAATGTATATGAGAACCTTAGGAAAATCAACCATAGTTTCTCATCATCTATAGCATGAGGTAGTATCAGGCCCTCTAAATTGCCAACTTGTCTCAACAATTCACTCAAATATGTAACATGGATCATTTTCTACTATGACAGGGTTATCGTTGAAAAAAAATAGTTGAAACAAGACTGAGTCATATAAACAATATAAAAATAGGCATGCAACATATTATATATTAACCAAGAATAACTGACATGAGTAGATAATGGGCACAATGCTTGAAATCAATGGCATTTGACGTTCATTTTATGATCAAATCTTGTAGTATTTGTTAAAACATGCATACATTGATGTAAGCAATCTACAAAACTGAAATGTCAACATGCATATGCAATAAATAACATTATTTATAATAAAAAAAGAAGAAGATGTTTTACCTAAAATTCCAATATCATATCCAAAAATAAGTCTCTTGTTAGCAAAATAGAAGCCAAGACAACATAGAAGCTTGTTTTTCATTATTATTAACAAAGCTACCACCTGCAAAATATAATAAGTATGAGATATCTTGCTGGGAATGTCATCAGAACTTGTTTATATGAGATAAAATTCTCATAGGCGGTAACTTTTGTTTCTAGTGAAATCCATTGAAAAAATATAACATATTAGATTGTTGATTCCTCAAATTTACGGTGTCAATAATAATCCCTTAATCTTTGTAACTGTTTTTGAATAGCAGGCTGACAAGGAAGTCACTGGTTTTATTTTTTATATGATTATCTTGTTTCATTCAGCATGACATACTTAATATGCCACCCAAACATCTTCTTAAGACTATAAGTTCGAGAAACAAGGATGTTATTTACGTTGCAGTTGTAACTGCAATAAGGAAACATAACTTTTCTTTCATCTCTATTTTTCTAGCTATAATATTTATACCGGATTGAACCTAGAGGCTAGACATTTGGCAACACAATCAAGCATGTGACTGCTACTAATAGAATTTGGCCATAACATGACTAATATTTAAATTGTAACAAAAAGCAATCATCTCTTTGATGTATCTAACTAAGATTTATTAGAATCAAAGAAAATAGTCAAGATTCATCGCTCAACAAATTTTAGAATAAATGCTGTAAAACATAATTAGTTATAAAAGGCCTTGGCCATATCCCTAGATAAATCTTTGCCTTTATTTATTCCAGTTAATTATCTCAATATACATTTATGATTTATCTCGAACATCAATGAAAATACAATGGTTGGGTATTATCGATGACATTTAAAGGGGAGAGTGTGTAAACTAATCTAGTTTTGAGCTTGTTAAAGTCCAACATGGTTTGCTTTTGTGCTACTTTCATAGGATGATAGGGTTGCAAGTTTAGAACATTCATGATGAATACTTTTGGTCAACATTTGTAAGCGACATATATTACACATTGGCCATATATCACTAATAACCATATAGATGCACATGCGCGTGCTCTATTGGGAACCACTTAACAAATTACCCAATAAGCCAAAATCTCCAAAAATAGTCTGGCTATGCTTATATGCAATTCTTTGTCATTTTAGTAGTCTATAAATAGAAACACTATCCACTGGAATGTGTAGTTTTTATGTAACTGAATAAAAATATTAAAACGGTGATGAGTGGATATGCAAACAAATTTTCAACCATACGTGCTTAGGACCTTAAGTACTACATCTATTGTTAACATTTTTGTTATGCATGTGACACTTAGTACCAAGAATAATTTAACTTACAAAACATGATACATCTACTTGTTTTTGAACATGCATATTTAGAGAATGGGGATATACTAAATGGTTATTAAATATTATATACACTTAGATATCCAAATAAAACATCCTAATACCACAAAACTAAGGTAAAATTGAAAAGGAGGAAAAGAATTTTTTATTGTCAATTCAGTAAAATTCGAGGAAATGTTAACTAATATTTGAGTAGTTAAATCCCTGTAGCTTGAGAAGGCTGACCTCTAATTAAGGAATAAGATGGTGTTTTGCAACTTGGTGAGAATATAACACATTAAGTAATTCACATGACAGAGATAAATAAGTTGACCTGCAGATATTGTCCAATTTGAGGAGTCTTATGGTGTTATGAAAAGAAGGAATTAGACAAACATGAACCAAGAAACAGATTACAGATAAGTGATGAGTCCCTGAAACAGTTAAGGCTAACCTTTTAGCTTCATACGACACAAGGTTCTTCACAAAAGCTTTTGGAAAGCTTTCAAATCTTTTATGAAGCATTTCAAGAGATCGGATCTACGAAGGATGCATAAAGACTATCAAAACAACTAATTAACAAGAATTTACATGAACGTACTTTATTGTTCAAGTAAATGTAGCCTAACAATATTCTAAATAACGTAGTTGATGTGGCAGTTTAGATCTGGTTACCTCACCCAAGCGACTGTGAGCACCCATCAATCCACCAGTATGGGTAGACATAAGTGCATACCATATTTGGATATCCATGATATAGATCTACATAGCATACATGAATAGACAACAAAGAAATGAAAATGGACAACATAGTAACAAATGAAAGTTAAACTGAATAATATAGTAGAAAGTAAACTCACAACAAAAACAGGACCCCATAGACTGAGTAGAGTAGAAGCATTATGATTTTCTGTTAAATTGAACAACAAAACATATAACATACGGTAATAGCGAAACATATAACATACAATAAAAGATGAATATTAATTGGGAAAGTGAAATCAATTTTCTTTACCTATTATCATGATTCCTTGAAGCCATGATTCCTTGAAACCGTAATTCACACAAAGACGAAGCCGATTGCCCCTAATTTGGGAAGCCGAAGTCTCTGAAGCCCCAATTTGAAGTCGATGATTGAGAAACGGGTGGAGAGAGGATTTGAGAGACTAATACTGATTTGAGAAATCCAAAATCCTTTGTATTGTTGATAATGATATCGTCGTTGATATTGATATCGATTAGAGAGAGGGATCGCTGATATCAATTCAAAGTCCATTTTTTTATTTGCGTATGAAGCGGCCTTCGGAGGAATAAGTGTTGAGGAGAGAGGATTGAGGCAGCAATTAGGTTATGGGTGAGAACTTACCATGTTATCCTCAGAATATAAGGGTAGACTGGGCATATCGACACAAATAATTGTTGACACATTTTTAGTGACACATTTTCGCGATAGTAACACATATTAGTGTCACTAGTCTACAACACAAATAAGTGTTGGCAGTTGAAATAAATAAGAGTTGCCAAATGGACATTATGGTGTAGTGATCTCTCCAAAGGCAACCCCTCCGGCTTCATTCAATTTCCCCAAAAGGTGCCCTTTCGGATCCAAAAGTGCGCTATGCCGATGTCCAACCAGCACGGGACGGTCGCCAAAGGAAGGAAAAAGAAGATAACTTACTGGTGAACTAACAAAGAACCTGTAGAATGTCTCACAGCGCATGGAATAAAATATAATAACAACATACTTGACATAAAACAGGTGAGACAGTGCATAAGCTGGAAACTAAAACTAGACATCATAGCAGCGGAAATCCAAACACAGCTTATGTTCACATCATCATTATTACAACTTTTCAACTGTCTCTAAAGCAAAGCAAAGGAAAAGGTACACTATTAATGCCCAAGGTAGTGACCCGCAGCGACACAGGGAGAATATCTATATATATCATACGTGGAAGCCTGCTGCTCGTCTCCGGTACAGATACTCGTGCATCACTAGCTAACATATCTCTAGTCTGCTCGTGAGAGCACCTAGAGTAATTAGAAGAGACATAAAACTCTGGGTCAGACAAAAAGTCTGGTAAGAGCAATAAGAAGCAAGACATAACAATAACAAGTATACTAAACCATACCTGAGCCTGGACCTGCAACCAAAGAGTTAGTACAACATACCGCTCAATACTCTAAGGTGCCACTAACATATGGTGTAAAGAATACGGGGGTGGGGGTGTGCATGACATAGTGAAAGCAACCAATCAAACATAGCAACCATCTTCACACCTCTCACTCAGTGCGTAAAGCATACGATATCCACCACATTGATCACCCTATTCCTTGCTATGATCACTCTGCCCCATGGAGTCATGATGGCACCACTGCACTGATCCATAGCCACTAGTCTTTGCTATGTCCACTCTTCCCCATGAAGTCATAACAACTCCACTGCACTGGCTCATAGCCTGGCTACGATCACTCTGCCCCATGGAGTAGTAACTACCCCACTACACTGATACGTAGCCTAACATCCGTCTTGGTGGTGAATCAAAGCTATAGACGTCGATAACCCCTTAGCACGCATCCCGCAGCAAAGCCCAACTCATGAAGTTGACTCGTTGGTTCCCAACTGGATCCTGAGTACAAACTTCCCACTTGGACTACCTTTGCATCTCGGGTTTTGGTCCTCTCCCTCCCCGGATCGGTTTGGCTTCCCCTTTTTCTTCGCTTCAGATTGTACTCCCAGTTCGGTTTGTGGTCCATGCCTCAAGTCCAAGCTCTTTGGTTCGGTCCGTGGCCTTCATCTTGTGGCGGTTCGGATCGGTCTTGGTCACCCCTGGCGGATCGGGTCGGCATTCAAGTCCTCTCGTGGTCCATCAGTTCGGGTCAGAGAACTCCTAGCGGATCGGGTCGGGGCTTCTGGTATGAGCGGTTCGGTTCGGATAGGATGCTCCGATTTGTGATCCTCCTTGGCCATCAGTTCACGAACTTCCAGGCGCTTCAGATCGTGGCAAACGTCTACGAGCGGTTCGGGTCAGGTAAAGGGGATATGATCCGGTCCCTGTCTGCATTTCCTGCAACTTATCCAGCAACTGTTTACGCCATTCGACGGCGTTTTCGACCAATTGAACTTTTCTAAGCAATCACAAAGCATATCATACAATCATAGCAACTTGTAAAATTGACCACAAACACCAAAACAAGAATTTGATAGGTTAAAACGGATCAAACATAGCCAAAACCCCATATTTCCCTTTAATCATGTTCAAGTATAATTAATGATAGGATTAGCAAAACTTAACCAAATTAACCCAAGTTTCTAACAGAGGTCCAAAACAATATTTCGAAATTTATCAATATTTTTAACATGTATAAATTCGCTAATTATCACTAATTACCCTTAATTAACCATAATTAGTGAGGAACTATGCAAATCACTCACCTTAGCCACAAATAAAATATCAAATCTGAAATGATTCTCTGTTTGGCGTTGTTCCCAAGGCTATACAGCATATCTAGCTTGATTCTTGTGCTAATCCGCTTTGATTTGATGTAGTTTTGGCTTAATTAGCGATTAGAAGGTGATTTGGGGTGTTTTAGATGTTGGAGGCCATTACTAGGGTTCCAAGAATGAAAGTGGCTGCTGTGAAAGTGAGAAAAAGGTTGTTCTCTAAACCCTAATAGCCCTTAAATACTCCAAATCCCGAAATTCTCCTTTGGGCCTAGCTGTTAATCACCTGGTTAAGCCCAATTAAGCTGTTTTTTCACTACCTCAAAATTGTTTCAGCCATATCCCCCAAACGGTGAGTCCGTTTGGCTAATGTGACCACTCTACGGAAAGGTAAACCATCATCCATATCTAATGGAAGTGGTTTCAGGTCAAAACTCCTTTCCAATCAAAAGTTATGGACGAAACAAGATCAGCTAGGGGCAAAACGGTCATTTAAAAATCGGCAAAAATCATAAACATGGAAAATGACCCCAATAGTCGTCTCCCAAAGTTACTTGACCATACGACTTCACATATGAAAGAAATAAATATTCTACGATCCTTCGATGCGTAGAATGCGGGTCGTTACATTCTCTCTCCCTTAGGAAATTATGTCCCCGAAATTCCTTAACCCAAAACATACAAAGGATCCCGCATGCCTACCAGCCACATACAACAATCAAACATGCAAAACGAACAAAACAAGCCTATCCTAGCATGCAGAAAGACTAAATTGAACTTAAATCTTACTAGGCGAAGAGTTCTGGATATGTCTTCCTAATGCTCTCCTTTGTCTCCCAACTACAGTCATTCGACTAATTTCACCGCCTTCCTTCGAAGTTGCTTCGAATCATTCCCAACAATACGCATAGGCTTGCGGTTCCCAACTGCCTCGGGTTCAACCTCGATATCATCCAACTGATCAAGTGAAACAGTCACATCGGGGTCGTGCATGAACTTCCTTAACTGGGAAACATGAAATACGTTGTGAACTCCTGCCATCTTCTCTGGTAATTCAACTTTATATGCCAAATTCCCAATTTGCTCAAGAACTGGGAATGGACCAACAAATCTTGGTGTCAACTTGCCTCTCCTGCCAAATCGTATCACGCTTTTCAACGGAGAAATCTTGACAAACACCAAGTCGCCAATAGAGAACTTTGATTCTCTTCTCCTCTTATCGGCATAACTCTTCTGCCTATCTTGGGCAGCCTTCATTCGCTATTGGATAACCTTAATCTTAGCTGAAGTTTCTCTTATCACATCTGGTCCAAGCACAAACTTCTCACTAGTTTCTAACTAACATGATGGTGAGTTGCACGGTCTTCCGTACAAAGATTCAAATGGAGGCATAACAATACTGGATTGATAACTATTATTATATGCAAACTCTACTAGATGCAAATGGTCATCCCATGATCCATCAAAATCCAATATGCAAGCTCTCAAGAGATCTTCTAACACTCGATTCACCCTCTCTGTCTGACTGTCGGTTTGAGGATGATACGCGGTACTGAGATGTAATTCTGATCCTAACGCCTCTTGTAAGCTCTTCCAAAATCCACTAGTGAACAACGGATCTCGATCACTCACAATGCCTTTGGGTATTCCAAGAAATCTCACTACCCACTTTACATATAGTTCAGCTAACTTAACGGCCGTTCTATTCGACTTGATGAGTATAAATCTTGCACTCTTGGTCAATCGGTCCACAATCACCCAAATGCTATCATGGCCCGACCTAGTCCTTGGTAACTGTAACGACCCGCATTCTACGCATCACAGGATCGTGGAATATTTGTTTCTTTCACATACGAAGTCGTATGGTCATGGAACTTTGGGAGACGACTACTGGTGTCATTTCCCATGTTCATGATTTTTGTCGATTTTCAAATGACCGTTTCGCCCCTAGTTGGTACTGTTTTGGCCATAACTTTTGACTGGAAAGGAATTTTGACCTGAAACCACTTCCATTGGCTTCGAATGATGGTTTCTCTTTCAGTAGAGTGGTTACATTAGCCAAACGGACTCACCGTTTGGGAGATATGGCTGAAACAAGGTTTAGAAGGTGAAAAACAGCTTAATTGGGCTAAACCAGGTGATTAGCAACTAGGCCCAATGGGGGATTTCGGGATTTGGGGTATTTAAGGGCTGCTAGGGTTAAGATTTCGGTTTTAGACTCATTTTTCCAGCCGCCACTTACCTCCTTCAAGCTCTAGCAATGGCCTCCACCTTCTAATTTCATCCCAAATCGCCTCTAATCACTTTCTAATCGAAGATTAAGCAAAACTACATCAAATCAAGGGAGGGTAGCACCAAATCAGAGGGAGAGCTGCTGGAACACATAGGGATTGGATCCAAATCAGATATTATTTCAGATCTAAAGTTTGTTTGTGGCTAAGGTGAGTGATTTGCATTGTTTTTCACTAATTACGGCTAATTATGGTAATTAGCGAAGATTAGCGAATTATGGCTTAGAAAAATCTAGAAAAATTCCTAAAATTCTAAAACATCATTTTATGTCTCTGATATGAATTTGGGTTAATTTCGACTAATTTTGCTAATCCCGGAATTTGGGGGATTAAGGGGTAATTAGTGATAATTAGCGAATTTGTGCATGTTAAAAATATGGAAAAAATATTTATAAATTTCTAAGTATTGTTTTAGACCTCTGTTAGAAGTTTGGGTTAATTTGGTTAAGTTTTGTTAGTCCTATGCTTAGTTGTTCTTAAACATGCTTAAGGGGAAATATGGGATTTGGCTATGTTTGATCCATTTTAACCCATCATATTGTTGTTTTGGTGTTTGAGGTCACTTCTACTTGTTGCTATGGGTGTATGGTATGCTTTGTGATTGATTAGAATAGGTAGAATGGCCGAAAACGCCGTCGAGTGGCGTAAGTTGCTTGCTGGAAGAAGTGCAAGAGACCGGATCGGATCGGATAGCCCGACCCGACCCGTTCATAAGACCCCGACCCGATCCGTCCATGGAAGGTGACCACGTGCCGACTCCTTTCACCTGAAGTTCTTTGAAAGATCCGATCGTGAACGATGGGACGATACGACCGGAGCATGGCCACGATCCGATGGAGCTGGAGCGCCACGAGCTAGAAGGAGCACGACCCGATCCTTATGGCGTGACTCGATCCGATGGAGGGAGCACGACCGACCCGATCCGAGATGATTTGACTTGAAGTGAAGACCACGATCCGACCAGAGCGAGGGTGATGACCATGATCTGAAGCAAGGTGAAGTGGAGACCGACCCGGATGAAGATGATGACCAAAAACCCGAGATGCAAAGGTAGTCCAAATAGAAGTTAGAGCTCAGGATCCATATGGGAACCAATGAGTTCACTTCGTGATTGGGCTTTGCTGCAGGACATGTGCAAAGGGGTTGTCGGTATTCATAACTTTGGTTCACCACTGAGAGATGGATAGTGGGCTTGTAGTGATAGTTACACGAGATTGGATTCCGTCATGGCCCAAAGTATTAGGTGACCAAAGTAGTGGATATCGTATGCTTTACGCACTGAGTGAGGGATGTGAGGATGATTGCTATGCTTGATTGTTTGACATCACTATGACATGCACACCCTTACCCCCCGTTATCTTTACACCATTTGAAAGGGCACCTTAGAGTGTTGTACAGTATGTAGTGCTAACTCTTTGGTTGCAGGGCCAGGTTCAGGTATGATTGGATTATACCTGTTACTGTTATTGTTATGTTTTGTTGCTTATCGCTCATACCAGGCTTTATGTCTGACCCAGACTTTTATGTCTCCTCTTATTACTCTGGGTGCTCACACAAGCAGACTAGAGACAGGTTATGGTTAGCTGGTGATGCGCGAGTAGCTGATTCGAAGGCGAGCAGGAGGCTTCCACGTATAATATATAGATATTCTCCCTGTGTCGTTGGTGGTCACTACTTGGGCATTAGTAGCGTACCTTCTTTATCTTTCTTTTGCTTTAGAGACAGTATTTTAAAAGTTGTAATAAGCTGTATTTTGGATTTCCACTGCTATGATGCTTAGTTCTAGTTTTCAGCTTATGCACTGTCTCACCTGTTTTATGTCAAGTATGTTGTTATTATATTTTATTCTATGCGCGGTGAGACATTCTACAGGTTCCTTGTTAGTTCATTTCCTTCTTCCCTTTTTCTTCTGACGACCGTCCTATGCTAACTGGACATATGTACAATGCACCTTTGGAGGAAATGTCGGTTGGTGCGGGGCGGGCCGTCACACTTGGTATCAGAGCTCTAGGTTGCGTAGTTAACCTAGGGAAAGACACCAGGAAGAGATAGTACGTATATGAGAGCGCGTATTTGTGATTAATTTGGTTTTCAAAATCTATATATACATATATACTATTGGTAGTGTAAGAATGAAGTCGTACTGCACTAACACCACTATGGGGTCGTTAATCGTTTCCCCTTTTACAGATTAACGATGAGCCGATATCCTAGAGGTGCTGGTAGAGGGACCAACTATGGGAATGCTCCTGACATGAGGACAATGTTCACTAACTTCATGAGGGAGATGCTTAGGGATGTTCAAGGGGCAGTTCCCAATCCCGGAAATGGTGGTGGTCCAGTAGTGCAGGCGCCTAGGGTCGATTTCGCCAAGTTGTGCAAGGATTACACTAACCTTGGTGGGAAGCCATTCCACGGAACGGAGTCGGCCACAGATGTTCAGGATTGGTTGGATTGCTGTGATCGTATCTTCGATGACTTGGGTCTTGATGATGCGATGAAGAGAAGGCTAGCGTCTCGTCAGCTGCAAGGGCGAGCGATGAATTGGTGGAATGCCATTAGAACAGCTACTCCAGAAGATCAAGTTACTTGGAATCAGTTTAAGACTCGCTTTTGTGATAAGTTTGTTCCAGCTGCTCATAAATCAGAACTGTTCCGGAAGTTCTTGGAGCTTAAGCGGAACGGTAGAGCAGTCTCGGAGTATATCGCTGAATTCGACACTTTATCGAAATATGGATGGTCCCTTATCGACACAGTCGAAAAGAAGAACGAGATGTTCATAACTGGCTTGGATGGGTACTTGGGGGAAAGACTTATAAACCATATCGATGAGACGTTTGAGTTTATTATAGGGAAGGCATTAAGGTCAGAGAGCCTTTTCCCTAAGTCGAAGACTGAGGTTGCTACGGCATCTGCAGAGGAGCCAAAGCCGCAAGCAGGCGGTGAAGGCCAGAAGAATTCTCAGAACAAGAGGAAGCAGAACCCGACCAAGGATGGTCAGAGTAAGAAAAATAAGAAAGATGGCGAATGCTTTAGTTGTGGCAAGAAGGTCCATTACGCCAGAGATTGTCGAGAAAAGCCTGGGGAAAGGAAGTGCTTTAACTGCGGCCAGGCGGGACATCACAAAGATGATAGCCCACAACCTCCTAGGGAGAAGCAGATTGTGAAAGCGTATGCTATCAACGCTGTTCCTTCTTCGTCAAATGCCCCAACTGCGGCGCAGAAGGAAAAAGGTGTCCTTATTCGAGGTATGCTTTCTATTTAAGATGTTTTGATCGGGTTTTGTTTGAAAAACCTGAGTTAGTCGATAGACCTTTAGTAGTGACGAACCCGATTGGTGGTTCGACTAGTTTGGGCATGATTAGTTAATGTGGTCTTATCGAGTCATGGATGTATGTTTCCTTGTGATTGCTTTGTTTTGGGCTTTACTGGGTTTAGCATTATTTTGGGGAGTCGATCTACTCCAAAGAAATAGGGTGGTATTAGGTACCTACCTAGTGATGGCGATGGTAACTGGAGTTAAGGAAGCTAAGAGGTTATCGTTGTAATAAGTTCTAGTTGTCTCTGGGAGGCAAATGAGTACTCCAGTTCTAGACTGTTTTGCTAGTATCACCTCATGTGGATTGTCCGAACTCAGAGGAGATGTTCCTTGGGTGCTTGTCTGATATTGGTTTAGGCCTTTGGGGCTTGTACTTGGGGAATGTCGATTTCGACTAGGATGGGTTACGTGAGGGGTAAATAGTTGTTGTGATTTTTCATTGGATGATATCTTGGTTTACTCGAGGAGTGATGGGCAGACGGAACATGATAAGACTGTTCAATGGTATAGACTGCCCAGAGTTAGACTCGATAGGGTTATGAGATTGCTCGAGTGGGACTCGGGAAAGATGCAAAGTAATGGATTGTTTAGGACCCTATGTTGATGTTCTCTATTGGATAGTAGAACTTTGAAGGAATAAGATGTGTTCGTTGATCATGGAAGATACAACGAAGATTAGAGCGATTCAAGTTGGACTTGAACTCGTAAAAGAAAATAGGTGTTCGTTGATCTTGGAGATGCAACGAATAGGGAGACGACTCACGTTGGACTAGAGTTTGTCGGCACTCAAGACTGGGTCTGAGTTATAGAGTGACTCGAGTTGGACTCGAGAAGGCTGCAAGGAATTGGATTCAGCTCGAGTTGGACTCGAGAGGGCAGCAAGATAATGGATATACTTGGGTTGGACTCAAGTATTTTAGGAGGACTAAAAGCAGGGGTATCTGGGGACGCCCGTTACCTTGGATCTGTTGGACGTGATCTAGTTATCCTTGGAGGATAAACGTACGTAGGACGTACGGTAGTCCGATTGGAGGCTGGGCTACCATTAGTTTAATTAACCTTGGAGGATAAACATACGTTGGACGTACGGTAGTCCGAAGGGAGGCGGGGCTTCCATTGGCCTGGGATTGGTTGGACCAGTCAAGTAGGCATCGGTGTATGTATGGAGGTTGGGCTTCCATTAGTTATTGATGTTGGTTAGACCAGACATACTAGAATTGACATATTGGGATTGGTTAGACCAATCATGTAGGTGTCGATGTGTTTATGAATTTAGCAGGTGATAGGTAGGACTTGTTTGATGGATGTTATGGTTGCTATGTTGTTTCTATTTTTCTTCCCTTGAGTAGACTATCACCTGTAGGGTTCCAGCGATGGGGAACAAAGTGATTGTAGTAGGACTATGAGCCAGTGCAGTAGAGTCATTGTGGCTCGAGGGGCAAAGTGGACATAGTAAAGGATTAGTAAGGCTATGAGCCAGTGCAGTGGAGTTGTTATGACTTTATGAGGCAGAGTGGACACAGAAAATGACTAGTGGCTATGGATTAGTGCAGTGGAGTCGCCATGACTCCATGGGGCAGAGTGATCATAGTAAAGGATTTGGGTGCAGTACTAGTTGCATTGAGTAGGAGACATGCCAGTTTAGGGGTTTTGTTTCTAGGATGGAAGCAACTAGAGTATGTCACAGGATATGATTTCGGGCCCAAGAGTGAATTGGATTCAGAAACACTAGTAAGCTTGACGATTAGATCGATTTTGATTGAGTGGATTGGTTTCAGTTAGAAAGACGATCCTAAACTATTGGAAACCATCTCTAGGGTAGAGATGGGTATCGATGGAAAGAGAATGATCAGGTAAGGATTTGATCGAGAAGGGTGGCTTCGAAAGAATAAGGGACTAGTTGTACCCAACGTAGATGGACTGAGAGGTGAAGTGCTTAGAGCATATCATCACTCGAAATTGACTATACATCCCAGTGGTAACAAGATGTATTGAGACATAGAGCAGATCTACTACTGGGAAGGGATAAAGATAGGCAGAAGGCTTATCTCGATAAGAGACGAAGAGATTTGGAATTCTTCGTTAACGACTTGGTGTTCGTCGAGATCTCTCCATAGAGAATGTGATTCGGATTGGTTGGAGAGGTAAGTTAGCACCAAGATTTGTTGGCCCATTCCCAGTCCTCGAGCAAGTTGGGAATTTGGCGTATGAAGTAGAGCTACCTGACAAGATGGCGGGAGTTCACAACGTATTCCATGTTTCCCAGTTAAGGAAATTCGTACACGACCCTAGTGTGGCTATTTCACCTGATCAGTTGGATAACATCGAAGTTGAACTCGAGGCGGTTGGGAACCGCAAGTCTATGCATATTGTTGGGAACGATACGAAGCAGCTTCGAAGGAAGGCGGTGAAACTAGTCAAAGTCCAGTGGGGGTGAGAATGAAAAAGAATGTACTTGGGAAACAGAGGAGGATATAAGGAAGAAGTATCCAGAACTCTTTGCCAAGTAAGGTTTTGGATGTGATAGAACCTTCCCTTGTTAGTAAACCGCATGCTAGGATAGACTTGTTTTGCATGTTGATTATTGTTTTATGGTTGATAGGCATGTCGAACCCTTTGTGTGTTTTGGTTAGGAAATTTCGAGGGCGAAATTTCTTAAGGGGGGGAGAGTGTAACGACCCGCATTCTACGCATCATAGGATCATGGAATATTTGTTTCTTTCACATACGAAGTCGTATGGTCATGTAGCTTTGGGAGACGACTACTGGGGCCATTTCCCATGTTCATGATTTTTGTCGATTTTCAAATGACCGTTTTGCCCCTAGTTGGTACTGTTTTGGCCATAACTTTTGACTGGAATTTTTTTGACCTGAAACCACTTCCACTGGCTTCGAATGATGGTTTCTCTTTCCGTAGAGTGGTTACATTAGCCAAACGGACTTACCGTTTGGGAGATATGGCTGAAACAAGGTTTAGAAGGTGAAAAACAGCTTAATTGGGCTAAACCGGGTGATTAGCAACTAGGCCCAATAGGGGATTTCGGGATTTGGGGTATTTAAGGGCTGCTAGGGTTAAGATTTCGGTTTTAGACTCATTTTTCCAGCCGCCACTTACCTCCTTCAAGCTCTAGCAATGGCCTCCACCTTCTAATTTCATCCCAGATCGTCTCTAATCACTTTCTAATCGAAGATTAAGCAAAACTACAACTAATCAAGGGAGGGTAGCACCAAATCAGAGGGAGAGCTGCTGGAACACATAGGGAATGGATCCAAATCAGAGATTATTTCAGATCTAAAGTTTGTTTGTGGCTAAGGTGAGTGATTTGCATTGTTTTTCACTAATTACGGCTAATTATGGTAATTAGCGAAGATTAGCGAAATTATGGCTTAGAAAAATCTAGAAAAATTCCTAAAATTCTAAAACATCATTTTATGTCTCTGATATGAATTTGGGTTAATTTCGACTAATTTTGCTAATCCCGGAATTTGGGGGATTAAGGGGTAATTAGTGATAATTAGCGAATTTGTGCATGTTAAAAATATGGAAAAAATATTTATAAATTGCTAAGTATTGTTTTAGACCTCTGTTAGAAGTTTGGGTTAATTTGGTTAAGTTTTGTTAGTCCTATGCTTAGTTGTTCTTAAACACGCTTAAGGGGAAATATGGGATTTTGGCTATGTTTGATCCATTTTAACCCATCATATTGTTGTTTTGGTATTTGAGGTCACTTCTACTTGTTGCTATGGGTGTATGGTATGCTTTGTGATTGATTAGAATAGGTAGAATGGCCGAAAACGCCGTCGAGTGGCGTAAGTTGCTTGCTGGAAGAAGTGCAGGAGACCGGATCGGATCGGATAGCCCGACCCGACCCGTTCATAAGACCCCGACCCGATCCGTCCATGGAAGGTGACCACGTGCCGACTCCTTTCACCTGAAGTTCTTTGACCGATCCGATCGTGAACGATGGGACGATACAACCGGAGCATGGCCACGATCCGATGGAGCTGGAGCGCCACGAGCTAGAAGGAGCACGACCCGATACGTATAGCGCGACTCGATCCGATGGAGGGAGCACGACCGACCCGATCCGAGATGCTTGGACTTGAAGTGAAGACCACGATCCGACCCGAGCGAGGGTGGTGACCACGAGCTCAAGCAAGGTGAAGTGAAGGCCGACCCGGATGAAGATGATGACCAAAAACCCGAGATGCAAAGGTAGTCCAAATGGAAGTTAGAGCTCAGGATCCAGATAGGAACCAATGAGTTCACTTCGTGATTGGGATTTGCTGCGGGACGTGTGCAAAGGAGTTGTCGGTATTCATAACTATGGTTCACCACTGAGAGATGGATAGTGGGCTTGTAGTGATAGTTACATGGGATTGGATTCCGTCATAGCCCAAAGTATTAGGTGACCAAAGTAGTGGATATCGTATGCTTTACGCACTGAGTGCGGGATGTGAGGATGATTGCTATGCTTGATTGTTTGACATCACTATGACATGCACACCCCCACCCCCGTTATCTTTACACCATTTGAAAGGGCACCTTAGAGTGTTGTACAGTATGTAGTGCTAACTCTTTGGTTGCAGGTCCAGGTATGATTGGATTATACCTGTTACTGTTATTGTTATGTTTTGTTGCTTATCGCTCATACCAGGCTTTATGTCTGACCCAGAGTTTTATGTCTCCTCTTATTACTCTAGGTGCTCACACGAGCAGACTAGAGACAGGTTATGGTTAGCTGGTGATGCGCGAGTAGCTGATTCAGAGGCGAGCAGGAGGCTTCCACGTATGATATATAGATATTCTCCCTGTGTCGTTGGTGGTCACTACTTGGCCATTAGTAGTGTACCTTCTTTTTCTTGCTTTTTCTTTAGAGACAGTATTTTAAAAGTTGTAATAAGCTGTATTTTGGATTTCCGCTGCAATGATGCTTAGTTCTAGTTTTCAACTTATGCACTGTCTCACCTGTTTTATGTCAAGTATGTTGTTATTATATTTTATTCTATGCGTTGTTAGACATTTTACAGGTTCCTTGTTAGTTCATTTCCTTCTTCCCTTTTTCTTCTGACAACCGTCCCGTGCTAATTGGACATGTGTACAGCGCACCTTTGGAGGAAATGTCGGTTGGTGCGGGGCGTGCCGTCACAGTAACCCATCAATGAAATCCATTGAGACTTGTTCCCATTTCCATTCTGGAACTTCTAGTGGTTGTAAAAAACCACTAGGTTTCTTTTGCTCAACTTTAACTAGCTGGGAATTCATGCATTTGGATATAAACTTCCCAACGTATCTTTTCATCCCTTCCCAGTAGTAGGTTTGCTTCATGTCTCGATACATTTTGTTACCACCGGGGTGTATAGTCAGTTTTGAGTGATGACATTCTCTAAGCACTTCATCTCTCAATCCATTGACATTGGGCACAACCACTCCTCCCTTCTTTCTAAGCCATATATCTCGATCAAACCCATACTTGTTCATCTCCTTCATCGATACCCATCTCTAACTTGGAGATGATTCCCAATAGGTTAGGATCGTCCCTCTGACTAGAACCAATCCGCTCAATCAAAGTGGGTCTGATCATCAAACTTGATAACATTTCTGGATCCAATTCGCACTTTGGTCTGAAATCATACCCAGCGATGTACTCCAGTTGCTTCCATTCTAGAAACATAGCCCCTAAACTGGCATGTCTGCATTGCCCTTTCCTGGTGTGTATGCGATATTGAAATCGTAGGAAGCCAATAATTCTAACCACCTTTGCTGTCAAAGATTTAGATCCTTCTGAGAGAAGAGACACTTTAACGATTTATGATTAGTAAACATCTTGAATCTTTCTTCCAAAAGATAATGTCTCCACATCTTCAACGCAAATACGATCGCTGCTAATTCCAAGTCATGGGTAGGGTATCTTTTCTCATGCGGTTTCAATTATCGACTTGCATAAGCTACAACCCTACCTCCTTGCATCAGTACAACACCCAGTCCGGTACCACATGCATCTGTATATACTGTCATCTCTTCATTCCCCTTAGGAATGACTAACACTAGTGCACATGTCAACTATTCCTTTAGACTTTTGAATGCATCCTCGCACTTTTCATCCCAGTCGAAAGCTTGATTTTTCTTAGTCAACGGAGTCAATGGTGCTGCTATCTTGGAGAAGTCTTGGATAAACTTACGATAATATCCAGCTAACCCCAAGAAACTTCTTATGTCTGTTGCATTCTTGGGCGTAGACCAATCTTGTACCGTAGCCACCTTCGCAGGGTCCACGATGATACCATTTTCTGAAACAACATGGCCCAAGAATCTCACTTCCCTCCTCCAGAAGTGACACCTAGAAAACTTTGCTTTCAATTGGTGTTTTCTCAACACCTCCATCATTATTCTTAAATGTTCCTTGTGTTCTTCCTCTGTCCTCGAGTAGACCAAAATATCATCCATGAACACAAGAACAAACTTATTCAATTGATCTCTGAATACTCTATTCATCAGATCCACAAAATATGCTGGTGCATTGGTCAACCCGAATGGCATGACCAACCACTCATAAAATCCAGACGGTGTCCGAAAGGCCATTTTATCTATACTCTCAGCTTCCACTCTAAGCTGATGAAAACCTGTCGCGAGATCCAACTGGGAGAACACTCTCGCACCACTCAATTGATCAAACAAATCATCTATCCACGGTAGAGGATACTTATTCTTCCTCGTCACCTTATTCAATTCGCGGTAGTCCACACACAATCGAAGGGAACCATCTGCCTTGGTAGCAAACACAACTGGTGCTCCCCACTTAGAAACACTTCTTCTGATAAATCCCTTCTTCAAAAGATCGCTCACTTGCACCCCGAGCTCTCGCTGCTACCTTGGTGCCATACGTCGAAGTGGCATCACTATAGGTCTGGCATCCTTCACCAAATCAATACATAATTCAATCTCTCGATGTAGTGGAAGTCCAGTCACTTCCTCAAAGACGTCCGGATACTGGCCAACCACGGGCACATCTGTCAACTCATCATGCGGGATGTCGAGGGAATTTAGAAAACTAGCCATTACCCCATCATTAGGTAGACCACCAAACACTACACTCCGCCCATCATCCGCTCTAACTGTCACCAAAAAGCCCTCACAATCTACTACCACCCTGTATCTTTGGAGCCAATCGACTCCCAAAATAATGCCAAACCCAGTAAAGCCTAAAACAAAGCAATCACAAACAAACATGCATCCATGACTCGATAAGACCACATTGCGACAAATCATGCTAAGGCTGGTCGAACCACCAATCGGGTTCATCACTACTAAAGGTCTATCGACAATCTCGGGCTCCAATCCCAACCTATCTACCAAGTCACTAGATACGAAGGAACTGGAAGCTCCGGTATCAAACAATACTCGAACAGGAACATCATAAACAGAAAGAATACCTTGGATAACAACATTCTTTCCTTTCTCCGCCGCAGTTGGGGCATTCGACGAAGAAGGAACGACATTGATGGCATATGCTTTCACAATCTGCTTTTCCTTAGGGGGTTGCGGACACTTATCCTTGTGATGTCCCACTAGGCCATAGTTGTAACACTTCCTAATCGCTGGCTTGACCCGACATTCTTTGGCATAGTGGCCCTTCTTACCATAGCTGAAACACTCAACATCTTCCTTATTCTTTTTCTTCTGGCCATCCTTGGTCTGATTCTGATTTCTCTTATTCTGAGAACCATTCTTGCCTCCACTGCTTGCTTGCGGCTTTGGCTCCTCTGCAGATGCAACCTCAGTCTTCGACTTATGGTAAAGACTCTCTGACCTTAATGCTTTCCCCACAATCGATTCAAACGTCTCATCGATGTGGTTAATAAGCCTTTCCTCCAAGTACTGATCTAAGCCGGTTATGAACTTCTCGTTCTTCTTCTCGGGAGTGTCGATAAGAGATAACCCATATTTCGATAGGGTATCAAACTCAACAATATACTCCGAAATAGCTCTACCATTCTGCTTGAGCTCCAGGAATTTCCTAAACAACTCTGACTTCTGGGCAGCTGGGATAAATTTTTCACCGAATCGGGCCTTAAACTGATCCCATGTAACTTGGTCCTAAGGTGTAGCTGCCTTAATAGCATTCCACCAATTCGTCGCCCGTCCTTGCAGCTGACGGGATGCTAGCTTTCTCTTCATCGCATCCTCGATACCCAAATCTTCGAAGATTCGCTCACAGCTATCCAACCAATACTGAACTTCTGTGGCCGATTCCGTTCTGTGGAACAACTTTCCACCAAGACTAGTGTAATACTTGCAAAGCTTGGCGAAATCGGCCCTAGGTGCCTGCACCGCTGCACCACCACCATTAGTAGTTTTAGGGAATGCCCTCTGAACGTCCCTAAGCATCTCTCTCATGAAATCAGTAAACATAGCACTCATGTCCGGAGCATTCCCGTTGTTGGCTCCTCTACCAGCACCCCTCGTATATCGGCTCATCGTTCAATCTATAAAGAGAAACGATTAAACATCCTCTTTGTGGTGTGCAGTGCAACTTCGTCCTTAGTTATACTAATAGTATATATATGTATAGCTTTTGAAAACCAAAATAATCACAATTACGCGCTCTCATATACGTATTATCTCTCCTTGGTGTCTTTCCCTAGGTTAACTACGCAACCTAGAGCTCTGATACCAAGTGTGACGGCACGCCCTACACCAGCCGACATTTCCAATAAAAGTGCGTTGTGCCGATGTCCAACCAGCACGGGACAGTCGCCAAAGGATGGAAAAAGAAGAGAACTTACTGGTGAACTAACAAAGAACCTGTAGAATGTCTCACAATGCATGGAATAAAATATAATAACAACATACTTGACATAAAACAGGCGAGACAATGCATAAGCTGGAAACTAAAACTAGCCATCATAGCAGTGGAAATCCAAACACAGCTTATGTTCACATCATCATTATTACAACTTTTCAACTGTCTCTAAAGAAAAGCAAAGGAAAAGGTACACTACTAATGCCCAAGGTAGTGACCCACAACGACACAGGGAGAATATCTATATATATCATACGTGGAAGCCTCCTGCTCGTCTCCGGTACAGCTACTCGTGCATCACCAGCTAACTTGTCTCTAGTCTGCTCATGAGAGCACCCAGAGTAATTAGAAGAGATATAAAACTCTGGGTCAGACAAAAAGTCTGGTATGAGCGATAAGCAGCAAGATAGAACAATAACAGGTATACTAAACCATACCTGAACCTGCAACCAAAGAGTTAGCACAACATACCGCTCAATACTCTAAGGTGCACTAACATATGGTGTAAAGAATACGGGGGTGGGGGTGTGCATGACATAGTGAAAGCAACCAATCAAACATAGCAACCATCCTCACACCTCTCACTCAGTGCGTAAAGCATACGATATCCACCACTTTGATCACCCTATTCCTTGCTATGATCACACTGCCCCATGGAGTCATGATGACACCACTGCACTGATCCATAGCCACTAGTCTTTGCTATGTCCACTCTGCCCCATGAAGTCATAACAACTCCACTGCACTGGCTCATAGCCTTGCTACGATCACTCTGCCCCATGGAGTAGTAACTACCCCACTGCACTGATACATAGCCTAACATTCGTCTTGGTGGTGAATCAAAGCTATAGACGTCGATAACCCCTTAGCACGCGTCCCGCAGCAAATCCCAACTCATGAAGTTGACTCGTTGGTTCCCAACTGGATCCTGAGTACAAACTTCCCACTTGGACTACCTTTGCATCTCGGGTTTTATTCCTCTCCCTCCCCGGATCGGTTCAGCTTCCCCTTTTTCTTCGCTTCAGATTGTACTCCCAGTTCAGTTCGTGGTCCATGCCTCAAGTCCAAGCTCTTCGGTTCGGTCCGTGGCCTTCATCTCGTGGCGGTTCGGATCGGTCTTGGTAACCCCTGGCGGATCGGGTTGGCCTTCAAGTCCTCTCATGGTCCATCAGTTCGGGTCGGAGAACTCCTGGCGGATCGGGTCGGGGCTTCTGGAATGAGCAGTTCGGTTCGGATAGGGTGCTCCGATTTGTGATCCTCCTTGGCCATCATTTCACGAACTTCCATGCGGTTCGGATCGTGGCGAACGTCTACGAGCGGTTCAGGTCGGGTAAAGGGGATCCGATCTGGTCCCTGTCTGCATTTCCTGCAACTTTTCCAGCAACTATTTACGCCATTCGACGGCGTTTTCGACCAATCTAACTTCTCTAAGCAATCACAAAGCATATCATACAGTCATGGCAACTTGTAAAATTGACCACAAACACCAAAACAAGAATTTGATAGGTTAAAACGGATCAAACATAGCCAAAACCCCATATTTCCCCTTAATCATGTTCAAGTATAATTAATGATAGGATTAGCAAAACTTAACCAAATTAACCCAAGTTTCTAACAGAGGTCCAAAACAATATTTCAAAGTTTATCAATATTTTTTCAGATTTTTAACATGTATAAATTCACTAATTATCACTAATTACCCTTAATTAACCATAATTAGTGAGGAACTATGCAAATCACTCACCTTAGCCACAAATAAAATATCAAATCTGAAATGATTCTCTGTTTGGCACTGTTCCCAAGGCTATACAGCAGTTCTACCTTGATTCTTGTGCTAATCCGCTTTGATTTGATGTAGATTTGGCTTAATTAGTGATTAGAAGGTGATTTGGGGTGTTTTAGATGTTGGAGGCCATTACTAGGGTTCCAAGAATGAAAGTGGCGGCTGTGAAAGTGAGAAAAAGGGTGTTCTCTAAACCCTAACAGCCCTTAAATACTCCAAATCCCGGAATTCTCCTTTGACCTAGCTGCTAATCACCCGGTTAAGCCCAATCAAGCTGTTTTTCACTACTTGAAACTTGTTTCATCCATATCTCCCAAACGGTGAGTCCGTTTGGCTAATGTGACCACTCTACGGAAAGGTAAACCATCATCTGAATCTAATGGATGTGGTTTCAGTTCAAAACTCCTTTCCAATCAAAAGTTATGGCCGAAACAAGATCAGCTAGGGGTAAAACGGTCATTTAAAAATCGGCAAAAATCATGAACATGGGAAATGACCCCAATAGTCGTCTCCCAAAGTTACATGACCATATGACTTTGCATGTGAAAGAAATAAATATTCTACGATCCTTCGATGCGTAAAATGCGGGTCGTTACACCCACGTTGACAACTAATTTGGGCAATGCCTCAAATCCTTTAATAAAAGGTTTCCTTTCATCCCATATTCCACGTCCGAAGAAATTAATTCAGGAAAATCACTTTATAAGGGCATGTCTTCGCAGGCAATGGCTTCGAGGGTTTGGACTTTCTCCGGTTTCCCTTATAGGTATAATGTCCTTATTAATAATGGTTTCTTTCTTATAAAAGACCCTATCTCTTTCGTGTCGAAAGAGTGGAGGTAAAAGCCACTTGTAGAGAAGTTAATTTAAGAACATGCAAGTATCAATACCAAAGGTTTTCCGGAAGGTGAGATGCAGATGTATGATACTTCCTATATCATACGTAGATGATATTCCAAGTATCCAGCACCAACAAAAGTGGCTTCTGAGAGTAAGAGAACATTGCCTCCGGAAAGATAGTGGAACCTACAGTAAATATTGACAATATTCACTTATTTCCTTATAAATTTTATTTATACTTGCTCCACTATTTTTTTCGAATTTTCATTGGTTTATATATTTAAAATACTAACCATACACAGTCTTTTTACTGTACTATTCTACCAGTCATATATAAAATATTTATGCACATATTTTAATCATTTTAACCAATATACAAAATTTCCCAAACAATTCAAACTTGGAAAATTTATAAATAATTCATACATCCATGAAAAATTATGAACTTCGAAGCATATCTATAAAATCATATAATAAGCATCATACCAAGAATCCATGGCATTTGGAGATTTTTAACTATAGGTTGTATAAAATCCATATAAACATGTTAACCATAGCTAAATGATTTCCTACCAGTTAGAATTATATTAATCATGAAAACCATTATGAACAAACACAATTTTCGACAATTTTCCCAATGATTAAAATACAATGATAACAATATTATTCACCTTGATTAGTTGAGGCTTTGAGTTTTGTTAACAAAATTCCCAATGTCCGGATCCTAGCCTTTTATATTTTCTTCTTTGTAGCTTTAACGGTCAAACTCTTAACGTTCTTTTAATTTTTTTAGAGTGAATAAAAAAGTGAATAAAATGTGGTGGATATGAGTAGATATAGGGGTCGAAAGTTTATCATTTTCCCCCTCTTATATGCCCATCCCTTAAGCATTAGTTCATTTGTTTCTAAGGCTAACCTACTAATAAATTTATTAAGCAAAATTTTATGTCTTCCTACACCACACTATTCTTATTTAATTTATCCAATAAAATTCATGAATAATGTTATCAAATCCAAGGGTTTTACATCCACCTCTCCTTAAAGAAATCATCCTTGAAATTCAATCAAGGATAAAACAAAGCCAAGCAATCATAGCAACCCGTTAAGCAATGTTACCAAAACATATACTAGCGTACCCCACTAGTAAATAATCTATAGAACCATATAAATGTTACCTAAAGAAAATCAGGAAAAACCATTCTTATTCTAGCTTCCATCTCCCAAGTACAGTCTCTTTCGTCGAAACTCCACCGAATCTTTACCAATTTAACTTTCTTAGTTCTCATTTTAATTTAATTTCATATCTATCGACAACAAAAACTAGTTGTCTCACGATAATCAAATCAGGTTCCACTACCAAATCTTCCAATACCCTTAGATCCATGGTAGCTTTAGGGTTATGTACATACTTTCATTATTGCGGTATGTGAAACACATTATGCAGTCTAGCCAATCTATCCAGTGACCCACTCGATAGGCAAGCTTTCCAATCCTTTCTAAAGCCAGGAAAGGTCCAATAAACTTTGATGCAGGCTTCCCTGCTTTCCCACAATGAAACATGCCTTTCATTGGTGACACCTTGATGAAATCTTTTTTTCTAATAGAGAATTCTAAATCCTTACGCCTTCTATTCGCGTAACACTTCTGCTTAGATTGAGCTTCCTTCATCTGACCCCAAATGGTCTCAATCTTCTCTGTGACTTTTCTTACTAATTCTAGACCAAGAACTAGCATGTCTCATGTCCCCAACCAACATGTTAGCGATTTACACGGTCTTCCATATAAAGCTTTGAAATGTGTCATTCCTATAATAGCCTGAAGGCTATTATTATAGAAGCATTCTACCAAATGAAAATTGTCCTCCTAAGAACCACCAAACTTTAGAAAATATGCTCTTAGCAAATCTTCTGGTATCTTATCCACCCTTTCGGTTTACCCATCCGTCTGTGGGTGATAAGCCATACTCATCTTGAGTTTGGTTCTTGTTGCTTTCTACAAACTTCTTTGAAACTCACTCGTAAATAACGGTTCCCTATCGCTTACAACACTACTAGGAACTTCATGAAATCTTACAACATTCTTATTGAACAACTCTGGTAAAAACGGCGCCATCCTAGTTGACTTTATAGGAATAAAATGAGCACTCTTGGTTAGTCTATCCACAACAAGCCATATGATTTTATTCTCTCTTTTCAATCTCGACCGTCTATCGAAGAAATCCATGGATATAGAATCCCACTTCCAAACTTGAATCTCCAATGGTTGTAATAAACCACTGGGCTTCAGATATTAGGCCTTCACCTACTGGCAATTCATACATTGCTTTACCGACAAGCCAACACTTTCTTTATTCCTTCCCAGAAGAAGCTTCTCTTCATGTCTCGGTACATCTTGGCTTCCACCGGATGTATCATAAACTTATAGCAATGGCACTCTCAAAGAACCATTTTTCCTATGATTACCTACCTTCGAAACACTAGCCTTCCATTCTTCCATAATCAACTCCTCTGGTAGATAGCAAAATTCCCAAGGCTACTCCCTTCCATTTTGGCTCTGATTTATTTTATCCTTTCAGCCAATAAAGGACCTTCTTCCTGCCTAGAAGAAAATTTTCTCAATTAAAGTTGGTCGAACCTCTAAGCATAGCACCCTCAGTGTATTTTTGCTAGAACTTTTTGTCGAACTGATCCTTACATTGCATGTGATTAAGCTTCTTAGTATGTCCATTCGTTCAGCATAGCCGACATCATCCCTCGGTGCTTCCTACTAAGGGAAGCTACAACCTTAATCCTTTTCCCAGGTGTATACTCTACGTTGAAGTCATATGTCACCAAGAACTCCAACCACCTCTGCTATTGCATATTAATCTGTTTTCAAGAAAACAAATATCTCAAGGACTTATTGATGCAGCATATCATGGGAAAAGTTCATTTTTGTATTTTAAGTCGTCCATCGACCTAGGGAGGGACTCTAATGTAACGTCCCGGGTTTTTCGTCGATTTATAATGAACATTTAGATTTGTTTTAAATACCGAATTATAAATGTAAGTGAATTTTATATATTTGATATGAATGGTAACAAGTGAATTCAGAGTTAAAAACTGAATTGAAAACAATTCAGTTGACTAATATAAAATTCTGTATTGAATTAGAATGACAATAATAATGATTTGTTATCGATAAATTTAGTTGTTTGAAATCGATTTATATTTCAAATCGAATTTAATTTAAGTTATTAATTTGAATTATTATTTCTTCTATACAGACGAATTAAATTTCAAAATCTATGCCGTTGTGTTTGGAATATCAGATAAGGCTAGAAACGTCAGTCATTACGGTTAAATATCGGTTTGGGATTACAAATTAAGGGACACGAGATATTATGTTTTTTTAATTAAAAACGAAATTTATATCAAATCAAATTAGCAGACCTATCATTTTAAAAGCCACCCTATATTCATATAAGCCGACCTCTTCTTCTCAGCGCAGACCTAAACCATTTACATCGCACATGTTATTTTCTTCTCGAGCAGAAAACTTTGTTCCCAAGCTTCAATATCAGGAAAACAGGATTTTAATGGCCTATGTACCTCTTGTCTCCTCTCGCCCTTATATAAACCATCGTGCCCCTCTGAACTTCATTCACAAACTTCAGCAATCGGAATGAAATACTGGTTCCCATTCTCTCTTCCTCATTTTCAAATGAAATCCGTTCGTTCTATTATAATAATAAAATAAAATTCGCCCCTTCTTCAACTGTAAAAATCGAATTGAAATCGGGCATCGCGGTTCAAGACTGGTCAAACCCTGAAGCTCGAAATCGTTCACGGAGCGCTCGCAATTTACAGAAAGGCGTCGACATCGGTTTGGCTAAGGCTTCAGATAAGCTGTCGACGTTGTGGTGCAATTCATTCTTGAGTGTTTAATGAATTCGAACAGTGCGATTTTGGGAGGTTGGCCTGATTTGGGGTGGAGCTGTTATTGAGAAGTGCGACATGTTGGCGATGAACTGGGGGAAGTCGCGATGGGTTTAAGAGGGTACTGCGGTTTCAAGAAACTCGGTGTAGCATGAGCAAAGTTCGATGATTGAGGAATGGGTCTGTGCGATAGTGGAGTTATTGGAGTAACGACGGTCTGTAGCCTGGAAGTAGTTGACTGCAAGTTGTTTGGTTAAATGCCATAATGGAGTAATGCTGTTTCGGGGCTGAACATAACATGCTGGATGTTAGGATGTTCAGAAAGGAGAGGAAGGATGGCACGGATTGAAGCGCATTGAGTTCATATGAATGAAGATTACAACATGGATATTAACGGAACGAAGTAGTATTTTGGATGGTTTGCAGTAAGAATGGATCAGCGATGGTTGAGTTCGCTTCATAGTTGGTCGAGGTGCGAAGTAAATTTATTCGAGATGATGCAAGAAAATTCGTTAGCCGAGTGATGCTAAATTTAAATGGATATTCAACAAATGGAAAATCAGGTGAGTAAATCTCACTCACCTTTACTTAAAATTATTTTTATTTCGTTAAAAATAATTGTTGTTGCTCGTTTGGATTTTTCTGCTTGCTTTATATATATTAGTTATTTAGGCTATATATATATATATATATATATATATATATATATTGGGTTGATTGATTGGTTGGATTCCCGCAGTCTCATTAGCGGATACCCGCAGTTTCATAGCGGATGATTACCCTATACTCCCCACGCTATGATTAGTGGATGACCTTCTATACCGCGATATTCTGCCACGAAGCAGAATGGGCATTATTTATGTGCTAACATCTGTGGATGCAGGAAAACAGGTTGGAGGAATCCAACTGGATTCCTCAAAAATATATTATCTGTTTGTTTGTTTGTTTGCATATATATTGTTATATATGATGTGTTAAAAAAATAAATAATTCGTTGCTTTGTGTGTTTAAATATCACTGGGCTTAAGTAATGATATTTAAAACTATCATGGAAGGATATTTGAGATTCAAAAGGAAAAATTCTATTTTTAAATAGAATTTGAATTTTTAAATGGAATAAAAATATAAAACTTGTTTTTGAAAAATATAACAAGTAGTTCCTTTATAAACGAAGTTTATAAATAGTTCTTTTATAACGAAGTTATAAAATGAAGAGGAAAGAATTATCATTTGATAATTCAGAAATAGAAATACAAGTGTAAAATGGGAATAAGAAATCTATCTTCAAAAGAAAATAGAAATATCGATTTCAAAAGGAATTGAAGTCGAGACTTGTTTAAAGAAGTTGGATATAAGAGTTCAAATAGAAAACAGACTTTGAAATATAGAATTTCAAAGAAGAATTGAATAGAATTTGAAATATAGAATTTCAAAGAAGAATTCAAATGTGAAATTTGAATAGAGATTGAATGGAATTCAAACATGAAATTTGAAAAGAGATTTGAATAGAAATTCAAGTATTAAATTTGAACAGGGAATTGAATATAGAAATTCAAGTATTGAATGCGAATATCAAATAGAAAAGGAATTGGAATTTGAATATAGAATTCAAATAAAAGTGAGATTGGAATTTGAATCAAGAAATTCAAATAGAGTTAAAATGGAATTGAATTCATTTTAAAGAAGTTTAAAGGTTTATATATATAAAAATAATTAAAACGAACTCGCCGCAGCGCTGCAGTTCGTAAAATAGCGATTCGAACTTCAATCGAGTATACAGGACTCAATTGGAGTCGGATCTCTTTGAAACAAGAAACGTCAGGACCAGTTTGATAATAGTTTTCTAATGAAAGAGAAAAATATGAATTTCGTCGTATAGATTTTGAGTTATGTCAAAATCAAATTTTCAGAAAAACAGCGCCAGAACTATTTAAAAACCATAACGGTTTATTTAATTTTATAAAAAGATTTTAAGGAAATAAAAATCCGCATTTTTATTTAGAAAAGCCCAGGTTTGAGAGGTGAAATATATCTGAACTCAAATGGAGTAATGAGTTGATTTCTGAAACAGGAATCAGATTTTTGATTATTGAATAGAATTAACTAATTTGAACGGAAATTAGTTAAATGAGATTTTTAATGGAGATGGAGCTTTAAATAAGTGAATTCGATTTGAAGATTTATATTCGAAATAGAAAAGAGCACTAGAATTGAAATTGAAATTCAATTTATTTATGAACGAGTTAATTATTTTGTTTGAACATGTTATGTTCAACAAAGAAGTGAAATAGGCAAAATGACTAATAAAAGAATAAATGGGCGAAACTGAATTCAAACGATCAGATGGTATTGAATTGAATCGAAACAGGTGAACATGTGTAAGCAGGTTGATATGAAGTATATGAAGATTTAAATTTATGTGCTCGACAAAAAGGTACATGTTTAATTCATATATGAGATTTTATGCACCGTATCGGCAAGCCGCTTGGCTTTTTCTTTTTCTTTTTGAAATGAGAAGGTACCGGGAAGCTATTTGAAATTTCCCGATGCTCCTGATACAGGGGAGGTTATGGCGAATTTTTCCGGGAATTTAAGGAGTTAGAATATTTTTTTTAGAAATTTGACAATTAGAAATCTATATATCGATATATATAGAATTCGATAAGGAAACGAAATCAAAAATAGCGTAAAGGACCAATATGGTTATTGAAATATTTGGATAACAAATATTGATAAGGAAATAGAGAAGTGATTTAATTAATGAAATATTAATTAAAGAGCCCAGTGATTTGTTTGATATGTTGGATGAATACTTGTTTTTATTCGATAGTTAAATCACAGACTATCGAAGTTTTGACCATCGTTGTCAATATGGAGAGACCGGTTGGATTATTATCCGAAGAACCACTCCGTATCGGCATAAGCGTTGCGAACCAAGTATGATGAATATATTGAAGACGGAGTAAAGTGCAAGGGCTTTTCTTGTAATAGAAATAGTGCCTTCGGTTTCGTTCAATCCCAGAACGAACGTAAATGGACGAATGTCTGACAGAGTATTTCCAATGATCAAATGGGTTAGTCTGTATAAATATATATATGGTTGCAACGGATTTATCCCTTAGCATAATATCCAGAATATTTGTGCAAACTCAACTAGTGATTAACGGATCTGACGATGTGGCATTCAAAGTGATTGTGTTATCAATGAATGGTAAGTATGCGTAGCCTCAGGCCTCAACAACCGGGGAATGACGAAAATCGGGCAGGCAACATGGCTATGTGGGTCGCACCCATTAGGGTGTATAATCACCTATCTAGAGAAATTCCTTTTGTTTCTTAATCTATCGATTCTGCCCATTCGGGAAACGGTGGTTTGAGTCCAACCGTTGGTGATATACATTCGATACACTCAAGCGAAATGAGTGGTCGGTCATGTGTGGGCCGGGTTGCAAGACGTTCTTGTTGAACCCAGTGTATTCCTCTCTAGAGATACACTAGCGGAAGGTGGTTCCATACCTTGTCATGTTGGAAATCCAATCTCCAATAAGCGCCATGCGGTTTTTGATTTTATACTATGTATGTGGAGCGTGAGATGCAAGCGTTCTGCTATTTGGTTATTTACTTGATGTAAACATTACTATAATATCACTGGATTTTCGTATTAAAGTGTTTTGGGTTATAGTAAGGTAAAAACCGTCCGTGTTTATGTGTGGGCTGGTCTTACTATTACCTTTTCTTTTGAAAGGATTTTTAAAGTTAAACAAGTGGTTGGAGTTTACTCACACCAGTCCCATGACTGACCCAGAGTTTATTTTGTTTTGTTTTTCCCTAAACTCTTGGGTGCCCAAATTTGTACGGGCAGTCAAGTAGTCGGGATTTTTCATATTCATTTGGAGGAGCTGGAAGCAGGAGGCTTCACTAGTTAGCTATAGACTATCATATATTCCGCTGTGAACCATGTTTGAAACTGGAAACAGGTGTTTATGACTGTTCCAGGAATAACTGTTGTGCTCTGATGATGTTATGTATATAAAGTTACTGATTTGTATCTCAAAAATTATGTTATATAACATATTTTATTCATTCCGCTGTGAGGTTCATGTTTTACCCTGATGTTGTGTATTCTTCTTCTTCTATTCTAATATTTCTTTCCTTCTATTTCTCATCCTCTAACTTCTTTCTAATAATGATTTGTATTTCTGTGCAATTTGGGTTGGACGTGTGGTGTATTTAGTCAACTCAGATAGTACGGATTTGTGGGCCTTTACAGTTGGTATCAGAGCTTAGGTTTAGCAAACACCTAGGCTTTGGTGGGGGTTTACTCATTAGAGATAGGGTCAGTAGCACCCTAGAATGAGTTGAGTGTATATATATGAGAGAACGTATTTGTAAGTTGAAAAAAAAATTTGTTTTATATTGTGTTGGCTTGTCTGTTGGGTAATTTATGAATTCTGGTCGAATCGTGGGACGCCACGACGTCGATAGGAGTTTCTAAATACTTGAACAGAAGATTGAACACGATATAGTTTTAAAATGGGTAGATGAAATAATTTTACCCAAAATTCTATTTTGATATAAAATTTTCTGAGATTATTGGATGTGTTGATTGTTATCGTTATAATCAAATTTGATTATAAAAATTGGAATGGTTATATATAACCAAAATAAAACTTGTATATGAATAACATATACAAATAAAATGAAATGAATTGAAATTGAATTCAAACCAGAATTTGAAAATTTAAATCCTGGGAAGTTTGAAATTTTTTTTGGAGTATATTAGAACAATATAGCTTGTTTTAAAAGGATTTTAAATGGATTTTGAAATTGTTAAGCACTGAACTCACTTCGGTGGCTGGGAAATAATTCTGATGATGGTCGCGACATCATCAGTGTTCATTTTCGAGTTTCTCAGTGATGGAAACCAGTTAAATGAAATGAAATTTAATATTCCCATGAAAGCTTAAAATTGCATGGGACTTGAGTTATAAAATTTGAAATACTAAGTTATAACAAAGTGGGTTTGTGATGAGTCTGCAACATCTCTTTTGCCTTAGTAATTTCGGGGACGAAATTCTTTTAAGGGGAAAGGAATGTAAGTCCCGGGTTTTTCGTCGATTTATAATGAACATTTAGATTTGTTTTAAATACCGAATTATAAATGTAAGTGAATTTTATATATTTGATATGAATGGTAACAAGTGAATTCAGAGTTAAAAACTGAATTGAAAACAATTCAGTTGACTAATATAAAATTCTGTATTGAATTAGAATGACAATAATAATGATTTGTTATCGATAAATTTAGTTGTTTGAAATCGATTTATATTTCAAATCGAATTTAATTTAAGTTATTAATTTGAATTATTATTTCTTCTATACAGACGAATTAAATTTCAAAATCTATGCCGTTGTGTTTGGAATATCAGATAAGGCTAGAAACGTCAGTCATTACGGTTAAATATCGGTTTGGGATTACAAATTAAGGGACACGAGATATTATGTTTTTTTTAATTAAAAACGAAATTTATATCAAATCAAATTAGCAGACCTATCATTTTAAAAGCCACCCTATATTCATATAAGCCGACCTCTTCTTCTCAGCGCAGACCTAAACCATTTACATCGCACATGTTATTTTCTTCTCGAGCAGAAAACTTTGTTCCCAAGCTTCAATATCAGGAAAACAGGATTTTAATGGCCTATGTACCTCTTGTCTCCTCTCGCCCTTATATAAACCATCGCGCCCCTCTGAACTTCATTCACAAACTTCAGCAATCGGAATGAAATACTGGTTCCCATTCTCTCTTCCTCATTTTCAAATGAAATCCGTTCGTTCTATTATAATAATAAAATAAAATTCGCCCCTTCTTCAACTGTAAAAATCGAATTAAAATCGGGCATCGCGGTTCAAGACTGGTCAAACCCTGAAGCTCGAAATCGTTCACGGAGCGCTCGCAATTTACAGAAAGGCGTCGACATCGGTTTGGCTAAGGCTTCAGAGAAGCTGTCGACGTTGTGGTGCAATTCATTCTTGAGTGTTTAGTGAATTCGAACAGTGCGATTTTGGGAGGTTGGCCTGATTTGGGGTGGAGCTGTTATTTAGAAGTGCGACATGTTGGCGATGAACTGGGGGAAGTCGCGATGGGTTTAAGAGCGTACTGCGGTTTCAAGAAACTCGGTGTAGCATGAGCAAAGTTCGATGATTGAGGAATGGGTCTGTGCGATAGTGGAGTTATTGGAGTAACGACGGTCTGTAGCCTGGAAGTAGTTGACTGCAAGTTGTTTGGTTAAATGCCATAATGGAGTAATGCCGTTTCGGGGCTGAAAAGAACATGCTGGATGTTAGGATGTTCAGAAAGGAGAGGAAGGATGGCACGGATTGAAGCGCATTGAGTTCATATGAATGAAGATTACAACATGGATATTAACGGAACGAAGTAGTATTTTGGATGGTTTGCAGTAAGAATGGATCAGCGATGGTTGAGTTCGCTTCATAGTTGGTCGAGGTGCGAAGTAAATTTATTCGAGATGATGCAAGAAAATTCGTTAGCCGAGTGATGCTAAATTTAAATGGATATTCAACAAATGGAAAATCAGGTGAGTAAATCTCACTCACCTTTACTTAAAATTATTTTTATTTCGTTAAAAATAATTGTTGTTGCTCGTTTGGATTTTTCTGCTTGCTTTATATATATTAGTTATTTAGGCTATATATATATATTGGGTTGATTGATTGGTTGGATTCCCGCAGTCTAATTAGCGGATGCCCGCAGTTTCATAGCGGATGATTGCCCTATACGCCCCACGCTATGATTAGTGGATGACCTTCTATACCGCGATATTCTGCCACGAAGCAGAATGGGTATTATTTATGTGCTAACATCTGTGGATGCAGGAAAACAGGTTGGAGGAATCCAACTGGATTCCTCAAAAATATATTATCTGTTTTATTATTTGTTTGCATATATATTGTTATATATGATGTGTTAAAAAAATAAATAATTCGTTGCTTTGTGTGTTTAAATATCACTGGGCTTAAGTAATGATATTTAAAACTATCATGGAAGGATATTTGAGATTCAAAAGGAAAAATTCTATTTTTAAATAGAATTTGAATTTTTAAATGGAATAAAAATATAAAACTTGTTTTTGAAAAATATAACAAGTAGTTCCTTTATAAACGAAGTTTATAAATAGTTCTTTTATAACGAAGTTATAAAATGAAGAGGAAAGAATTATCATTTGATAATTCAGAAATAGAAATACAAGTGTAAAATGGGAATAAGAAATCTATCTTCAAAAGAAAATAGAAATATCGATTTCAAAAGGAATTGAAGTCGAGACTTGTTTAAAGAAGTTGGATATAAGAGTTCAAATAGAAAACAGACTTTGAAATATAGAATTTCAAAGAAGAATTGAATAGAATTTGAAATATAGAATTTCAAAGAAGAATTAAAATGTGAAATTTGAATAGAGATTGAATGGAATTCAAACATGAAATTTGAAAAGAGATTTGAATAGAAATTCAAGTATTAAATTTGAACAGGGAATTGAATATAGAAATTCAAGTATTGAATGCGAATATCAAATAGAAAAGGAATTGGAATTTGAATATAGAATTCAAATAAAAGTGAGATTGGAATTTGAATCAAGAAATTCAAATAGAGTTAAAATGGAATTGAATTCATTTTAAAGAAGTTTAAAGGTTTATATATATAAAAATAATTAAAACGAACTCGCCGCAGCGCTGCAGTTCGTAAAATAGCGATTCGAACTTCAATCGAGTATACAGGACTCAATTGGAGTCGGATCTCTTTGAAACAAGAAACGTCAGGACCAGTTTGATAATAGTTTTCTAATGAAAGAGAAAAATATGAATTTCGTCGTATAGATTTTGAGTTATGTCAAAATCAAATTTTCAGAAAAACAGCGCCAGAACTATTTAAAAACCATAACGGTTTATTTAATTTTATAAAAAGATTTTAAGGAAATAAAAATCCGCATTTTTATTTAGAAAAGCCCAGGTTTGAGAGGTGAAATATATCTGAACTCAAATGGAGTAATGAGTTGATTTCTGAAACAGGAATCAGATTTTTGATTATTGAATAGAATTAACTAATTTGAACGGAAATTAGTTAAATGAGATTTTTAACGGAGATGGAGCTTTAAATAAGTGAATTCGATTTGAAGATTTATATTCAAAATAGAAAAGAGCATTAGAATTGAAATTGAAATTCAATTTATTTATGAACGAGTTAATTATTTTGTTTGAACATGTTATGTTCAACAAAGAAGTGAAATAGGCAAAATGACTAATAAAAGAATAAATGGGCGAAACTGAATTCAAACGATCAGATGGTATTGAATTGAATCGAAACAGGTGAACATGTGTAAGCAGGTTGATATGAAGTATATGAAGATTTAAATTTATGTGCTCGACAAAAAGGTACATGTTTAATTCATATATGAGATTTTATGCGCCGTATCGGCAAGCCGCTTGGCTTTTTCTTTTTCTTTTTGAAATGAGAAGGTACCGGGAAGCTATTTGAAATTTCCCAATGCTCCCGATACAGGGGAGGTTATGGCGAATTTTTCCGGGAATTTAAGGAGTTTGAATATTTTTTTTAGAAATTTGACAATTAGAAATCTATATATCGATATATATAGAATTCGATAAGGAAACGAAATCAAAAATAGCGTAAAGGACCAATATGGTTATTGAAATATTTGGATAACAAATATTGATAAGGAAATAGAGAAGTGATTTAATTAATAAAATATTAATTAAAGAGCCCAGTGATTTGTTTGATATGTTGGATGAACACTTGTTTTTATTCGATAGTTAAATCACAGACTATCGAAGTTTTGACCATCGTTGTCAATATGGAGAGACCGGTTGGATTATTATCCGAAGAACCACTCCGTATCGGCATAAGCGTTGCGAACCAAGTATGCTGAATATATTGAAGACGGAGTAAAGTGCAAGGGCTTTTCTTGTAATAGAAATAGTGCCTTCGGTTTCGTTCAATCCCAGAACGAACGTAAATGGACGAATGTCTGACAGAGTATTTCCAATGATCAAATGGGTTAGTCTGTATAAATATATATATGGTTGCAACGGATTTATCCCTTAGCATAATATCCAGAATATTTGTGCAAACTCAACTAGTGATTAACGGATCTGATGATGTGGCATTCAAAGTGATTGTGTTATCAATGAATGGTAAGTATGCGTAGCCTCAGGCCTCAACAACCGGGGAATGACAAAAATCGGGCAGGCAGCATGGCTATGTGGGTCGCACCCATTAGGGTGTATAATCACCTATCTAGAGAAATTCCTTTTGTTTCTTAATCTATCGATTCTGCCCATTCGGGAAACGGTGGTTTGAGTCCAACCGTTGGTGATATACATTCGATACACTCAAGCGAAATGAGTGGTCGGTCATGTGTGGGCCGGGTTGCAAGTCGTTCTTGTTGAACCCAGTGTATTCCTCTCTAGAGATACACTAGCGGAAGGTGGTTCCATACCTTGTCATGTTGGAAATCCAATCTCCAATAAGCGCCATGCGGTTTTTGATTTTATACTATGTATGTGGAGTGTGAGATGCAAGCGTTCTGCTATTTGGTTATTTACTTGATGTAAACATTACTATAATATCACTGGATTTTCGTATTAAAGTGTTTTGGGTTATAGTAAGGTAAAAACCGTCCGTGTTTATGTGTGGGCTGGTCTTACTATTACCTTTTCTTTTGAAAGGATTTTTAAAGTTAAACAAGTGGTTGGAGTTTACTCACACCAGTCCCATGACTGACCCAGAGTTTATTTTGTTTTGTTTTTCCCTAAACTCTTGGGTGCCCAAATTTGTACGGGCAGTCAAGTAGTCGGGATTTTTCAGATTCATTTGGAGGAGCTGGAAGCAGGAGGCTTCACCAGTTAGCTATAGACTATCATATATTCCGCTGTGAACCATGTTTGAAACTGGAAACAGGTGTTTATGACTGTTCCAGGAATAACTGTTGTGCTCTGATGATGGTATGTATATAAAGTTACTGATTTGTATCTCAAAAATTATGTTATATAACATATTTTATTCATTCCGCTGTGAGGTTCATGTTTTACCCTGATGTTGTGTATTCTTCTTCTTCTATTCTAATATTTCTTTCCTTCTATTTCTCATCCTCTAACTTCTTTCTAATAATGATTCGTATTTCTGTGCAATTTGGGTTGGACGTGTGGTGTATTTAGTCAACTCAGATAGTACGGATTTGCGGGCCTTTACATCTAATGACCTTAAGCAAGAAAGAAGTGAAACTGGGTTATTCTGCGGCTTAAACAAGGTCTCCTACGATCTAAAGGGGATCACCAGCATGCTAAAGCAAAGGAAAGAGGAGTTTGAGTCATTTTGCGGCTTAAAGAAGCCCGCGTGCGATCTAAAGCTGGGAGGATTAGAGAACAGGAAGTCCAACGACCCAATGAAGCCATTCCGCGAGCTAAAGGACCAGAAATAGAGAGAGAGATAGAGAGCTAGCGATCTAAAGAGGAGAAGCGAGCTTGCGGAAGCATTGTTAGATCGTTGCGGATGAAGTTTAGGTCTTCCTGCACCGTTTAGGTCGCACAGTCTGTCTATTGGGTCATGTTTTCCTGTTAGACCGTGAAATTTAGGTTGTTTTATGCTTTTAAGGCATGTGTTGTAACCTTATAAATAGGGGTAGGGTGTGAGTTGTAAAGGTTGTTGATTTTTGAATGAATTTGTGAGCTTTGTGCCACCATTAAAATTGGAAGTTAATTGTCAACTCCTATCTCCATCTTTGGATATTCGAGTGTGCTCGAATCAACGAACTTGAAGCCAATTCACGGTATCACTTGCGAGTGATTAACGTTCGAAAAATCGTATATCTACAACACGGTATCTTGTGAGATCACTGTGTTGGAGATAGTGAGATTCTGGCATCGAAAATTCAATGGAGTTGAGCACCTATCTCATCCTTGATAATTTTCCACGGATCCATCCATTCATATGAAGTTTAGATCCTGGAGCTGCTCCAGTTTGGTATCAGAGCGAGATTTCCATCTTTTGGTTGGATCGCCGGAGCCTTAATGGCCATTTTTGGTTGGATCGTCGACGCTAGATCGCCGCCACTTGGTTGGATCACCGGAAACCATTCGGTTTTATCACCATCACCACTAGATCGTTCAGCATCACCAGATCGCCATTGCCATCCATCAAACCATCATTTCCTTTATGAGACCGCCAACTCGTCACCACCATTCTAGATCGCCAGAGCCATTTGGACTGCCACCATCCTTCGAACCATCGCTAACACCATTGGACCGTCACACTCCTTTGGGCCAACAACCTCGGACTGTTGACATACATTGCCAGATCGCCATCGCCACACATTTCAACAACCACCATTCACCTCGTTACCATCTCCATTACCCGCCTAATGTTTAAACCGCAAGCTCATTTAGATCGTGAGCCACAATTTGAATTGCTCCATCGTTTTGGCCAGTGCAAGTGTGTTAAAGCTTGGTTGATTGTGAAATTTTTGAAGAACCTAATGCCTCCAAGACGTGTTAATCACCATCAAAACGTGGAAGAGTTGTATAGGAGAGAAGAAGCCGAACAAATGGAGAGGAGAATTAATGATAAATTTGATGAAGGAATTGGAAGATTAGAGAGGCTTATGTTAGACATGAATCAAGCCAGAAGGAGAGTATTTCTCAATTCAAATCATGGTGGACATTGAATTTCACCATCAAATTCGGTGAGACGAAGAAGATCACCACCATTGGATCGAGAGAGAAGAGATCACAATGATTTTTCTCGTGACCCATCCCATAGAAATGAAAGACATGAGGATGTTCATGATCGACACCGCTATACACCAGATCTTGGAGATGAAGGAAGTAGTCATTCTTATTATCAAGGTCGAGCTCGAGATTCATATCGCCAACCGAAAAATGATCATAATTGGGAGTCCGGAATAAAGAGAGAAATTCCAGAACTCAAAGGAGGGCTGTCTGCAGAAGAGTTCCTAGATTGGTTGTTAAATGTAGAAGAAATTCTGGAGTTCAAGATGTGCCTAAAAATCGAAGATTTTAGCTAGTTGCTACTCGTTTGAGAGAAAGAGCTATTGCTTGGTGGCAACAAACTAGGCCAACTCGAGAAAGAATGGGAAAGCCGAAGATTGTCACATGGGAGAAGATGAGAAAGATGATGAGAGCTACATTCTTACCTCACAATTATCAATCTCTTATGTATCAACGTTTGAAGAACTTGAGATACGGGACGAAGTCTGTGAGTGATTATACTGATGAATTCTATCAATTGATTGCAAGAAATGATATAATGGAAACAGAGGAACAGTTAACTGTTAGATATGTTGGAGGATTGAGAACACAGATTCAAGACTTGGTGAATATGTTTCATCCAATATCTGTTGCTAAAGCTCACCAGAAAGCTCTAGCTAGGGAGAAGCAAGGAAGACGAGGAGTAGGAGTGCTCACGAATTCCAACATTCAGAAAAAGAGTGTTAGTAGCAGTGCTAATGTCTCCAAGACAGTTCCTAAACCTGTTGCCAATGAAGCTACTATAACGAAAGTCAATTCAAATGTCAAGTGCTTTAATTGTCTAGAGGTGGGCCATAAGAGCAATGAATGTCCTAAGCTAAAGAAGAGAGCAATGATAGCTGAGGATGTAGAAGCTGAAGTGGACTATTCTCTACTACCTAAATTTGACAATGATGTTAAAAATGATGTAGAAGAGGCAGTGTTAGGAGATGAAGGGAGTAGTTTAATGATGAGAAGATCGCGTTTAACTCCAAATCATGTAGAAGAGACAAGTTGGTTGTGAAGTAATATTTTCCAATCTACTTGTATTATTCTCGGAAAGGTTTCCGAAGAAGCTGTTATTGATGCAGGTAGTTGCGATGACATGATTCCTGAAGAAGCCGTTAAGAAGCTAGGATTGAAGACTAAGAAACATCCTAGGCCTTACAAGTTTGCTTGGTTAAAGAAAGGATGAGAAGTCACAGTGGGAAAAAGAGCTTATGTATCATTTTCCATTGGGTTAAAATATAAGGATGATATTTGGTGTGATGTGGTTAATATGGATGTATGTCATTTGCTCATAGGTAGACCTTGGCAGTATGATCGATCAGTTCAACACGATGGTCAAACCAACAGCTATAGTTTCAAGTTTGAAGGTACTAAAATCACTTTGGTTCCTAAGAAGTGTGAGCAAAGTGAAAGCAAAGCAGAAAAGAAAGTGAATTCAACTAGTCTACTATCTTTGAAGAAATTTGTTGATGGAGCAAATGAGAGTCCTGAAGCATTTGTGTTGATTGGATTTGAATCCATTGGAGAGCCTGAAATTCTTGTTGAAGCTAAGCCTATGCTGAAAGAGTTTGAAGATGTATTTCTTGAAGAATAGCCAAAGGAATTACCGCCACTCAGGGACATACAACATCAAATTGATTTGATGCCAGGTGTAGTGTTAACGCACAGGCCACATTACCGAATGAGTCCAAAGGAGCATGAAGAGCCGAGGAGACAAGTTGAAGAGTTACTAGAACAAGGGAGAATACAAGAGAGCCTTAGTCCTTGTGTCATACCTACCTTATTAGTACCGAAGAAAGATGGTTCATGAAGAATGTGTACGGATAGTAGATCTCTCAACAAGATCACTATCAGATACAGATTTCCTATGCCGAGACTTGATGATCTATTGGGTCAAATCAGTGGCTCTATTACCTTTTCGAAGATTGATTTAAAGAGTGGTTATCATCAGATTCAAATTAGACCCGGGGATGAATGAAAACCGCATTCAAGACTCATGAGAGGTTGTATGAATGGTTGGTTATGCCGTTTGGTCTATCGAATGTACCGAGTACTTTTATGAGAGCGATGAATCAGTTATTTAGACATACATTGGGAAGTTTGTTGTAGCATATTTTGATGATATCCTGATCTATAGTCCCAGCATGGAGGAGCATATACAACACTTGAAGGTAGTATTGATGATTCTTTATCAAGAACAATTTTATGCTACAACGAAGAAGTGTGTGTTCATGACGCAAATTGTTTTATTCTTGGGATACATCGTTTCTAAGGAAGGCATACAAGTGGATCAGAATAAAAGTCACTGCAATCAGGGATTGACCTCGACCTATGACTATAACAGAAGTCAAAAGCTTTCATGGATTGGCATCATTCTATCGAAGGTTTATTCCACACTTTAGTAGTGTGGTGGCTCCTGTTACAGATTGCATGAAAGGAAAGCAATTTATGTGGACCAAGGAAGCTCAATTTTCTTTTGAGAAGATCAAGGAACTTTTTACAATTGCATCAGTCCTTGTGTTGCCAGATTTTCGACTGCTATTTGAATTGTATATAGATGCATTGAAGGTTGGAATCGGAGGGGTGTTAAGTTAGAAAGGTTGTCCTATTGCCTATTTTAGTGAGAAGCTATCAGGAGCAAAAGTGAGATACAACACATATGCCGTTGAGTTTTATGCTATTGTACAAGTCGTAAAGCATTGGAGACATTACTTGTTTCACAAGGAGTTTGTCCTATTTACTAATCATGAAGCATTAAAGCATTTTCAAGGTTAAGATAAGATTGCTGCTAGACACGCGTCGTGGATTGTTTATTTGCAACAGTTTACATTTGTTGCAAAGCACAAGTCTGGAGTGACTAATCGCGTAGCTGATGCTTTGAGTCGAGGGAATCATTTGCTTACGACTATGCACATTGAAGTAGTTGGTTTTGATGTACTTCCAGAATTGCTAATAACAGATTCATATTTCTCGCAAGTCATAAACAGAGTCACGGAAGGAAATATGGAAGGTTATGTGCTGATCAATGGTTTTCTATTCAAAGGAACCTAGTTATGTATTCCAAATTGCAGTTTGAGGATGAAGATTGTCAAAGAATTGCCTGAAGAAGGACACGTAGGCCGTGATCGTACTTTGAAGCTGATTTTTAACTCTTACTTTTGGCCATCTATGAGGAAAGAGGTCGAGAAGTTTGTGCAGAGATGCCACGTTTGCTAAGTATATAAGGGAACTGCCACTAATGCTAGATTGTACATGCCGTTGCCTGTGCCTACTAAGCCATGGGTGGATAATAGTATGGATTTTGTTTTGGGATTGCCAAGGATATAGCGTGGTAATGATTCTATCTATGTGGTAGTAGATCGTTTTTCGAAGATGGTTCATTTTATTGCTTGCAAGAAGATGGCAGATGCTGTGAATGTTGCTTAGTTATTCTTCAAAGAAGTCTATCATCTTCATGGGTTACCTGAATCCATTGTTTCATACAAAGACACTCGTTTTCTAAGTCATTTCTGGATCAGTTTATGGAAGATGGTTGGGACAAAGTTGAAATTTCATAGTGCTTATCATCCACAAATAGATGGTCAGATAGAAGTAGTAAACAGATCATTGGGAAATTTGTTGAGATGTCTAGTAAAAAATAATTTGAAGAGTTGGGATGCAAAGTTGTGTCAAGATGAGTTTGCATACAATCATGCCATTAATTGAAGTACTGGGTTTAGTCCATTCCAGATTGTCTATTCAATCATGTCGAGAGGACCCTTAGATTTGTCAACAGTTCCACAACAGAAAGGGGTTGTTAAGCGAGCCAATGATTTTGTTAATGAATTGCAGGAATACCACAAAGTTGTGCAGGAACGATTGCTTAAGACAAATGAGAAGTATAAGCAATTTGCAGATTTGAAACGATGAAGTGTCAACTTCAAAGAGGGAGATTTTGTTTATGCAGTGTTGACAAAAGATCGTTTTCCTATTGGAACTTGTAATAAGTTGAAAGGTAGAAAGATTGGTCCTATAGAAATCATGAAGAAGATAATAATAATGCTTTTCAGTTGAGGTTATCAGAGGGTGTGTATACTGCTGATGTGTTCAATGTCAAGCACCTAATTCCATATAATAAAGATGAGCTTATCGACGAAGACTGTGTGAATTTGAGGTCGAATTCTTGTCAAACAGGGGAGAATGATGCAGCACATCATGGGAAAAGTTCATTTTTGTGTTTTAAGTCGTCCAACAACCTAGGGAGGGGCTCTAATGACCTTAAGCAAGAAAGAAGTGATTCTGTAGCCTAAACAAGGTCTCCTACGACCTAAAGGGAACTACCAGCGTGCGAAAGCAAAGGAAAGAGGAGTTTGAGTCATTCTGCGGCTTAAAGAAGCCCGCGTGCGATCTAAAGTTGGGAGGAAGAGAGAACAGGAAGTACAACAACCCAATGAAGCCATTCCACGAGCTAAAGGACCAGAAAGAGAGAGAGAGAGAGAGAGAGAGAGAGCTAGCGATATAAAGAGGCGAAGCGAGCTTGCGGAAGCATTGTTAGATCGTTGTGGATGAAGTTTAGGTCGTGTCGCACCGTTTAGGTTGCATCGCCTGTTTGTTGGGTCGTGTTTTCCGGTTAGACCATGAATTTTAGGTCGTTTTCTGCTTTTAAGGCATGTGTTGTAACCCTATAAATAGGGGTAGGGTGTGAGTTGTAAAGGTTATTGATTTTTGAATGATTTTGTGAGCTTTGTGCCACCATTAAAATTGGAAATTGAGTGTAAACTCCTTTCTCCATCTTCGGATATTCGAATACACTCGAATCAATGAACTTGAAGCCGATTCACGGTATCGCTTGCGAGTGATCAACGTTCGAAGAATCGTAGATCTACAACATAGTATCTTGTGAGATCAACGTATTAGAGATAGCGAGATTCCGGCATCGAAAGATCAACAGAGTTGAGCACCTATCTCATCCTTGATCGTTTTCCATGGATCCATCCATTCGTGTGAAGTTTAGATCCTAGAGCTGCGCCACTTATGGTCTATGAACAACTCAAAACTTTCATCCAATAAGTATTGCCTCCAAATCTTCAAGGAAAAAACAAAAGTAGTTAACTCAATGTCATGAGTTAGGTATCCGACTTAATGGTGCCTCAATTGTCGGGAAGCATTAGTAGCAATCCTTCCCTTCTGCATCAATAAAACACCTAACCTTATTCCATAAGCATTAGTAAAAGCAACCAAACCTTTGTTTCCTTCTGACACTACTAACACAGGAGCATTGGTAAACAAGTGTTTAAAACTCTGGAATGCCTCCTCATGGTTTAGACCAAACAAACTTAACATCCTTTATGGTTACTTTAGTGAGCGGTGTTGCTATCCGCGAAAAGTCCTTAATAAACCTATGTTGGTACCTGACGAATCCCAGAAAGATTCAGGCCTCCGTAACACTTTCAGGCCTTTTCCAACTAATTGATAGCATCGACCTTCTTAGGATCTATCGACATTCCCTCTTCCAGAACCACGTGACCAAGGAACTTCACTTTCATCTCCCAAAACTAGCAATTAGAAAAATTGGCCTTCTATTGGTGTTTTGCAAAGTCTCCAGAATAATTCGATGGTGAATCCCATTCTCTTTCGCATCCTTCGAATACACTAATATATCATCAATGAAAACCAACAATCTATCTAAGTGTTCCCGAAACACACGGTTCGTCAAATCCATGAAGAAATATGATGCATTCGTCAATCCGAAAAGCATAACCATCCATTTGTATAATCCATATCCGGTATGAAATGTTGTCAACGGAATGCTCCCTTCTGCTACCCTCAGCTGGTGAAACCTAGTAGCCAAATCCAACTGAGAAAACACTTTCACTCCACTCAACTCATCAAACCAATCATCAATGCAAGACAAAGGATATCTATTCTTCACCATTTGCACGTTGAGCTCTCTGTAATTAATACACATCCAAATTAATCCATTGGGCTTCCTCATAAACACTGTCGATGCACACTAAGACTGTAACGAACCGGGATTTTCGACTCCGAAAATCAACATCAAACTACCATGTTGACCATTCAGACATCGAACATTCCAGATCATTAATAGAAAGAAGTTAGAGGGTGAGAATAGATAAGATAGAAATATTAGAATAGAAGAAGAAGAAGAACATCACAGCACAAAGTCTCATATCGCAGCGGAACAAAATATAATACAGAAATAATCTTTATTGAGAACTTTTAAAATACTTACAATATCAGAGTACACATCTGGACAGTGATAAAAATCTGTCCTCATATAACACACAGCGGAATAGTAATATCATACGTCTGGACTCTTCCAGCTCGTCTTTTCATAGCAGTCGATAACCTGAACCTGTACAACCCGGCCTAACCCGAGCATTTACAAAACACCGGGTCAGTCTGGTGAACCAGAGTGAGATAAACTAGCACAGTAATAAGGCAAATCATCCAGTCATGATTTTAAAGTTCAAAATCTTTTCGAAAGAAAAGGATAATCGTAAGACCAAATCCACACATAAACACGGACGGTTTTTACCTTACGATAACCCAAAACATTTTGAAACCAATATCTTGTCTGATATTATAATAATGTCTAAATACAAGTAAATAGAATCTAGTGGAACGCTTGCATCTCACGCTCCACATATATAGTATACAATCAAAACCGCAGGCGCTTATTGGGAAATTGGATTCCGACTTGACAAGGTATGGGTCCACCTTCCGACAGTGTATCTCTAGAGACGAATACACTGGGTTCAACAAGAACATCTTGCAACCCGGCCCTCACATGACCGACCACTCATTTCGCTTGAGTGTATCGAATGTATATCACCGACGGTTGGGATCAGCAACCGTCTCCCGAAAAGGGACAGCATCGAAACATAGATTTAAGAAACAAATAGGACTTTCTCTAGATAGGTGATTCTACACCCTAATGGGAGCGACCCACATAGCCATGCTGCCTGCCCGATTTTTGTCATTTCCCGGTTGATGAGGCTTGAGGCCAGAATTAACGCTTGAACATCTGGTCGTCATTCACTTTGAATGCCACATCGTCAGATCCGTCAGATACCACTAATTGACGTCCACAAAAATACTCTAGCTGAAAGCTAGAGAATGGCAATTCCCTGCCAACAACTATCGTACGTTTGAAGAAATCAACGTACGTGACCCTTTGGAAATACTCTGTCAGACATCCGTCCATATACGTCATCCAGGAACAGGATGAACCGAAAGCACTCTCCTACCGCATCCAATATAGGAATCACCCCATGGATCAGTAGCGAGAAGTCCTTGTAACCCGTTGATTCCAACTACGACAGAATCACAGCTTATCTCTGCTTGCCAGGCAGAGAATATTAGTGGTTCTTCCGTGTATGAAAATCCACGGTCTTCAATGCTCCATCTCGATCATCTTCTGAGATCTTCACGTATTTGCTGGACGGAATGGTTTTCGAATATAAATTCGATCCCGGTCTTTCCATACCAACAATCACATTGGCCAGATTTGATAGTCGGTGTTTTAACTATCAAAATATTCAGTGTTTCAAACATGACACTCTAATGAGTTCACTGATTCAGTATTCAGCATCACTTGGCCTTTGACAAACCAATTTCCTTTTTGTTAAATTGAAACTTCCCATTCTTTTTATATTCAAAAATATGATATTTGAATAACTCTAATTGATTAATTAACATTCGTCTTGACCCCATTCGCTTGACTCTAGATCACAGCGATCACAATGGTTACGCCTGAATCCCTCAGGAAACATCCGACCTCCGTAGGCTATCTGCAGCCCTGCGAATTACGCTAGCAGTCGTACGAAATGGCAACTTAGCCCAATAATTATGTTTGGCTAATTCTATCTCGAATAACTATATTCCATTACACACTTAAATCTTCTTTCAAATCATCTTTTAAATTCGGAAATCCATTAGTTTTAACAAAGAAATTTATAACACATATGTTATAACAATAGCATTATAATTACTATTTAGATTTACAAAACAACAGCGCTATAATCGCTGTTTAGGTTTACAATCCATTTACTATAGCAAAAGCGCTACAATCGCTATATTAGATTTACAAAACATATATTATAACAACAGCGCTAAATTCGCTGTTTAGATTTTCAAAACATATTTACTAACGTCTCTTACGATTACCAACTAATATTATCTTCAGATAATCCCGACGTTGTTCAAGTTGGGGTACTTTAATTACCTCTCAGACCTTGATCAAACAATGGTCTTATCCTCAGATAAATATCAGTTATAATCAATGCCAAAATTCCATTTATAACTCTGGTTTATAATAAACCCTTTTTCTCGTAGTCTCCTTTCACTTAATTCATATAATTAAGTACGTTTATTTCCTTTCACCATTCAATTGGCTTGCATCTCACATTCGGTAGCTTTTTAAATGAATTCCCATTTAAAAATATATTCCTAAATTTATCATTAATTAAAATAATAACTTATTTCAAACATTAACTACTTTAGTACTTAATCCCTTTTATCCCTATTTAAATTCAAACAATATTCATTTAACTATTTTAGTCAAAACACATTACTTGGTAAACAATTCTAATTCCGAACGGTTGCTTTAATTAACTCAAAAACTTGATTACCTCATTAACCGATTTCAACAATCCTCGCTTTAAAAATATAATTAATTTAAATAAATTCTAATTATTTGTTTTCTTTACAAAACAATGATCAAAGTTTAACCCTTTCGATTCATTTCTTATCTTCATACTTGAAAATCTGATTAACATCAGCATATACTTTATAAAATAAACCAACCATAAATCAAGGTCTTAAATAAATAAAATATTTATTTAATTTCTTTTTTTTTTCTTATTCAAATAATATATTTCAAGATCTGAGTCCAGTTATAAAATAAACTTTATAACTTCACTTTTATCGACTCACCTAACGGTGAATCCATATCTATAAACCGATTGATTTTTAAAGGCCATACTCTGCCAAACACTTAACCAATATTACCCATTGGTTTTAAACTAACAGATGTTGAACATCCAATAATCAACCATCAAATCAATCACACAAACAGATCAGTTCATATATGAGAATATGAAAAATAAAAATACATTTGAGGGATCCGGTTGGGTCCCTCCAACCTGTTCTTCCCTGTATTCAAATGGTTTTCTCAAATCAAACCATTCAGTTTTGTTTAACTGATAACACTAAATAGCAACCATTCAACATTAACCACAAACAATTCAAACAATGCAACCATTTTAAACATGTTTATAAATAAACATGACCAACCAAGGTGAGTCACCTTTATTGGAACCAATCGTTAAAAATAACGATTTGATATTTGACTGAAATTAAACACAGTTTAATTTCATCGGTTAAATCAGCAGTTAAATAGATAACTAGCAAAGCAGTCAACCATTGGCAAACAGAGCACGCAGAATAAAAACACCCAATTTATATAAAATATAAAAAGGGTAACTGAGTGAGTTTAACTCACCTTGATTTACTTGTCGCTGAGTGATTTGGTTTCAACTAAATTAAACAAATGTTTAATTTAACGAAAGATCTCCGCTATCTCTAGCTCTGGTTCAGACTTGTTCCAAAATGTAAGGTCTGCTCCCATAATTCCAACTTAGCTTTCGGTTATTACGGCAGGCCACTCTCTCCTTCAAGCACTCGAATACTGCTGCTTCGTTCCACTTTCGTCCAGTACCATGACTGTTATTCCCGGATTCTTGCCTAAATTTGCCCAACTCTGGTCATAGATGTACAAGTTATAAATGTTTTAAGTTTAAACAATTTAAATTATAATTAACTTTCTTAACAATTTTTTTATTACCCTAATCTTAAAAATTCCAAAACTTAGATTCAAATGGAAGGCCCGAAATGATTCTAGTCCAAACGCTTTACTGGCCGACTCCTTATTTGATTAAATAGTGTGCATTAGGATTGACTGGGCCGACGCTATTCTTTGTTCCAACTCTATTTTTACTTTACTGCTTCTCGTTTCCCTTTGTTTATCCCTGCGATGAATTAACATTAGATTAGGTTATCACTTAGTAAAAATAAGTAACTTAATTGTTCTCCGTTAGCTGTATTGTCAAAGACGGATCCACTTTTAACGCTGCTTCGTTCGGATTTTCCAAACAAAACACGCTGCTCATTTTCCCTCCATGAATACTACCTGTCACCTTGCTGTATATACCCATCGTGACACCCCGCATGCACCTCTCCCATTCCCCAGTCCTCACGTCCGCTCTTTTTTTTTTCTTTTTCTTTTTTTTTCATGTCCGCCCATCCCATTTCTTCACTCTTTTCCACGTGCTACCCTCCCACTTCGCCACTTCCATTTCTCCACCTTGCTGCATGTTTCAATCCCCTGCCACATTTTCTTTTTCTCCCCAAACGCTCCCCCTCCTGAAACATTAAACCCAGCACCCCTTGTTTTGATTTAAGTTATACGATTTTAGTTTGCATGAGTGGTTTTCGGTTGTATTAAAATGGAGCTTCCCTTTCTTTTTGTTTGTTTGCCGAGAAAAAGAAAACGAGGGTTATCGTATTTATAGGAGTAAAGTCCGTGGCGGCCACGGTATATAATTTGATATATTATATATATAAAACGTAGGGGTGCAGGCAGGACTTAGGGTAGCTGTATGCTTGCTCGGTGGTGTCTAAAACTTTGTCGGCAAGGTTTCATACTTTGTGAAAAGAAAATACACCGAGACTGAAAAGAAAAGATCTGGGGCGGTTCCAATGACTGCTGAAGTGAAATACAACAGAGGTAGTACTTGGGGAGGTTTATACATGTATAGGTTGGCTATGTTAAGTCTTAGGTTGGCGACGTATTGTTTAATCGGTTAGCTAGCTTTGTACGGGATGGTCAGGCTGAGTTGATTTGAACTTGTAGAGGTGAAGAAGGTAGATTCCAGTGCGTTTACACAGTAGTCCTGTGCTCCAGTTGTTTTATGGGGTAGGCTATGCATGTATTTATTAGTGAAACTTACGCGTAAAGTAACACGCAAATCCTACCTTACATAATTTTTGTTTACTGATAAAAAAGCTAATCTTAGTGTAAAACGATATTCCGGACCAAATGGGACAGGTTTCATCGGAATCTGAGGTCGTATGAAAAAATTTCCTTTATAAAACCAGAAACGAACACGCGTTTAATTTTCCCATGATCACCAGATAAATCGAATCAACTTGAAACTGCGAACATCGACAATAACTTTTCGATACGAACCCAACGGCACTAATTTCGTCGCATTCTGAGACTGTTGCCCCGGTAGGCTGTTTTTACCCCGAACCGCCCTACCCTTTTTAATGCCAAATTTCTCGATTTCTAAAAATAACAAACTATATACATATCCTGACTCTAATCGACGATACGAACTCAACGGAACTGGTTTCGTCGAAAACAGAGTCCGTTTGCAAAACGGCTACTTTAAAGGCCTATAATTTAATAACGATTTCCATAGCGACTATTTCAAAATTTGATTTGGCCATAACTATCAAACTATAACACGAAATCTGGATTTTTCTCTTTCATATGAAAATTATCGTCAATACGGTTCCAACGTGTCTTGTTTCACAGAAATCCGACTTATATCGAATCCTGTATTCTCAGTTGAAGTTAAAAATTCAAATTTACGAACTGCACGCCATTTTCGAGCTCGAATTATATTATATATAAATTATAACGTTCAACTTCGTTTTTAATAACGAATTCAATATCAAATTTCATTAATATTCCAATATAATATTTAAAATAAATAAATTAAATTAAATATTTGACGGCCAAAAATGCGGGTCGTTACATTCTTCCCCCCTTAAAATAATTTCGTCCTCGAAATTGCTAAGGTAAGAAAGAACGTTATAAACTCATTAATTCCAAATCTAAATTATTTTTAAATTAGAAACCAATTCAATACAGTTAATACATATTTTCAAAAATATCGAAAATTTTCTAACGCCTTTAAATTTCCGAAAAATTTCTCCAGCACCTCCTCTGTACGGCTCAATCGGTACAACTCCAACTCGCCTCTCTGGGCCTTCTTCACTTCAAAAGAAAATAAAACAGCCAAGCGGCTTGCCAAATAGGCTCATAACTTCCAAATCCACATAAAAGTAAACGTGTACCTTTTTGTCGGGCATATCATTATATCATCTCCGTCTGCTACCTTGTCAGTGTATACAACTGCATCCCCAAAATTCCAATTTATCCTCAGAACCAAATCCTTCACGCGTCCAAGCCAAATTCCATCCTTAACTCAATTTCCATCCATTATCAATTCCAACCAACACTATTTCAGATTCCTGCCTCATAACTCAAAATCTGATTCTACTTAATATATTATATCCTGATTCAATTTCCAGTTAACTGGATTCATATTTAATTCATATTTGCTTTCACAATTCCTATTTAATTTTTTTGCCTTTGTTCAAACAATTTCCCTGGGAGTTTTCAAACAGTCCATCGCTTTCAAAAATCAAATATTGCCTTTCAGGATTCAAAACACTTGTTTTTCTCAAAGCAATTCAAAACAAAATCTTTGGTAGTAATCCGTCACTTAGAACTCGAAAATGAACACCGATAATGGCGCGCACATCATCGGAATCTATTTTCCAGTTGTCAAAGTGAGTTCACTACTATATCACTTTCAAAACCATTCTAAACCTTCCATTTTGAAATCAGTTCAAAATATCCTTTCCAAGGCTTGTAAAACAATTTAAAATCTCCCAGGATTTTAAAATTCTCATATATTCAATTCAAATCCCTTTATGAACATTTTTCCCAGTCTTCAGCATTTTAATTCTAGTTCTGATTTAATTCAGATTCAATTAATCTGCTTTTATATTATACGAATTTGAATTGGTTATTTATATAACCATTTCAATTAAAATCAACCAACACATCCAATATACTATAATACTTCAAATATTAATCATCCTTTTATATTAAAATATAATTTGGGTAAAATTATTTCATTTACCCTCTTTCAAAACATACTGCGTCGGTTTACCATACTTGAGTGTTTAGAAACCCCTATCGATATAGTGGATCAAACCGATCGACCGGAATTCATAATCAGCTCAAACAAATAAATCTCCACAATATAAAACAATTTTTTTTATAAAATCTACAAATACGTTCACTCGTATATATACACTCAAACTCAATCTAGGGTATTACTAACCCCATCTCTACTGAGTCACGCCACAGAGCCAAGGTACTTCTTAACCTTCAGCTCTGATACCACTGTAACGAACCGGGATTTTCGACTCCGAAAATCAACATCAAACTACCATGTTGACCATTCAGACATCGAACATTCCAGATCATTAATAGAAAGAAGTTAGAGGGTGAGAATAGATAAGATAGAAATATTAGAATAGAAGAAGAAGAAGAACATCACAGCACAGAGTCTCATATCGCAGCGGAACAAAATATAATACAGAAATAATCTTTATTGAGAACTTTTAAAATACTTACAATATCAGAGTACACATCTGGACAGTGATAAAAATCTGTCCTCATATAACACACAGCGGAATAGTAATATCATACGTCTGGACTCTTCCAGCTCGTCTTTTCATAGCAGTCGATAACCTGAACCTGTACAACCCGGCCTAACCCGAGCATTTACAAAACACCGGGTCAGTCTGGTGAACCAGAGTGAGATAAACTAGCACAGTAATAAGGCAAATCATCCAGTCATGATTTTAAAGTTCAAAATCTTTTCGAAAGAAAAGGATAATCGTAAGACCAAATCCACACATAAACACGGACGGTTTTTACCTTACGATAACCCAAAACATTTTGAAACCAATATCTTGTCTGATATTATAATAATGTCTAAATACAAGTAAATAGAATCTAGTGGAACGCTTGCATCTCACGCTCCACATATATAGTATACAATCAAAACCGCAGGCGCTTATTGGGAAATTGGATTCCGACTTGACAAGGTATGGGTCCACCTTCCGACAGTGTATCTCTAGAGACGAATACACTGGGTTCAACAAGAACATCTTGCAACCCGGCCCTCACATGACCGACCACTCATTTCGCTTGAGTGTATCGAATGTATATCACCGACGGTTGGGATCAGCAACCGTCTCCCGAAAAGGGACAGCATCGAAACATAGATTTAAGAAACAAATAGGACTTCCTCTAGATAGGTGATTCTACACCCTAATGGGAGCGACCCACATAGCCATGCTGCCTGCCCGATTTTTGTCATTTCCCGGTTGATGAGGCTTGAGGCCAGAATTAACGCTTGAACATCTGGTCGTCATTCACTTTGAATGCCACATCGTCAGATCCGTCAGATACCACTAATTGACGTCCACAAAAATACTCTAGCTGAAAGCTAGAGAATGGCAATTCCCTGCCAACAACTATCGTACGTTTGAAGAAATCAACGTACGTGACCCTTTGGAAATACTCTGTCAGACATCCGTCCATATACGTCATCCAGGAACAGGATGAACCGAAAGCACTCTCCTACCGCATCCAATATAGGAATCACCCCATGGATCAGTAGCGAGAAGTCCTTGTAACCCGTTGATTCCAACTACGACAGAATCACAGCTTATCTCTGCTTGCCAGGCAGAGAATATTAGTGGTTCTTCCGTGTATGAAAATCCACGGTCTTCAATGCTCCATCTCGATCATCTTCTGAGATCTTCACGTATTTGTTGGACGGAATGGTTTTCGAATATAAATTCGATCCCGGTCTTTCCATACCAACAATCGCATTGGCCAGATTTGATAGTCGGTGTTTTAACTATCAAAATATTCAGTGTTTCAAACATGACACTCTAATGAGTTCACTGATTCAGTATTCAGCATCACTTGGCCTTTGACAAACCAATTTCCTTTTTGTTAAATTGAAACTTCCCATTCTTTTTATATTCAAAAATATGATATTTGAATAACTCTAATTGATTAATTAACATTCGTCTTGACCCCATTCGCTTGACTCTAGATCACAGCGATCACAATGGTTACGCCTGAATCCCTCAGGAAACATCCGACCTCCGTAGGCTATCTGCAGCCCTGCGAATTACGCTAGCAGTCGTACGAAATGGCAACTTAGCCCAATAATTATGTTTGGCTAATTCTATCTCGAATAACTATATTCCATTACACACTTAAATCTTCTTTCAAATCATCTTTTAAATTCGGAAATCCATTAGTTTTAACAAAGAAATTTATAACACATATGTTATAACAATAGCATTATAATTACTATTTAGATTTACAAAACAACAGCGCTATAATCGCTGTTTAGGTTTACAATCCATTTACTATAGCAAAAGCGCTACAATCGCTATATTAGATTTACAAAACATATATTATAACAACAGCGCTAAATTCGCTGTTTAGATTTTCAAAACATATTTACTAACGTCTCTTACGATTACCAACTAATATTATCTTCAGATAATCCCGACGTTGTTCAAGTTGGGGTACTTTAATTACCTCTCAGACCTTGATCAAACAACGGTCTTATCCTCAGATAAATATCAGTTATAATCAATGCCAAAATTCCATTTATAACTCTGGTTTATAATAAACCCTTTTTCTCGTAGTCTCCTTTCACTTAATTCATATAATTAAGTACGTTTATTTCCTTTCACCATTCAATTGGCTTGCATCTCACATTCGGTAGCTTTTTAAATGAATTCCCATTTAAAAATATATTCCTAAATTTATCATTAATTAAAATAATAACTTATTTCAAACATTAACTACTTTAGTACTTAATCCCTTTTATCCCTATTTAAATTCAAACAATATTCATTTAACTATTTTAGTCAAAACACATTACTTGGTAAACAATTCTAATTCCGAACGGTTGCTTTAATTAACTCAAAAACTTGATTACCTCATTAACCGATTTCAACAATCCTCGCTTTAAAAATATAATTAATTTAAATAAATTCTAATTATTTGTTTTCTTTACAAAACAATGATCAAAGTTTAACCCTTTCGATTCATTTCTTATCTTCATACTTGAAAATCTGATTAACATCAGCATATACTTTATAAAATAAACCAACCATAAATCAAGGTCTTAAATAAATAAAATATTTATTTAATTTTTTTTTTTTCTTATTCAAATAATATATTTCAAGATCTGAGTCCAGTTATAAAATAAACTTTATAACTTCACTTTTATCGACTCACCTAACGGTGAATCCATATCTATAAACCGATTGATTTTTAAAGGCCATACTCTGCCAAACACTTAACCAATATTACCCATTGGTTTTAAACTAACAGATGTTGAACATCCAATAATCAACCATCAAATCAATCACACAAACAGATCAGTTCATATATGAGAATATGAAAAATAAAAATACATTTGAGGGATCCGGTTGGGTCCCTCCAACCTGTTCTTCCCTGTATTCAAATGGTTTTCTCAAATCAAACCATTCAGTTTTGTTTAACTGATAACACTAAATAGCAACCATTCAACATTAACCACAAACAATTCAAACAATGCAACCATTTTAAACATGTTTATAAATAAACATGACCAACCAAGGTGAGTCACCTTTATTGGAACCAATCGTTAAAAATAACGATTTGATATTTGACTGAAATTAAACACAGTTTAATTTCATCGGTTAAATCAGCAGTTAAATAGATAACTAGCAAAGCAGTCAACCATTGGCAAACAGAGCACGCAGAATAAAAACACCCAATTTATATAAAATATAAAAAGGGTAACTGAGTGAGTTTAACTCACCTTGATTTACTTGTCGCTGAGTGATTTGGTTTCAACTAAATTAAACAAATGTTTAATTTAACGAAAGATCTCCGCTATCTCTAGCTCTGGTTCAGACTTGTTCCAAAATGTAAGGTCTGCTCCCATAATTCCAACTTAGCTTTCGGTTATTACGGCAGGCCACTCTCTCCTTCAAGCACTCGAATACTGCTGCTTCGTTCCACTTTCGTCCAGTACCATGACTGTTATTCCCGGATTCTTGCCTAAATTTGCCCAACTCTGGTCATAGATGTACAAGTTATAAATGTTTTAAGTTTAAACAATTTAAATTATAATTAACTTTCTTAACAATTTTTTTATTACCCTAATCTTAAAAATTCCAAAACTTAGATTCAAATGGAAGGCCCGAAATGATTCTAGTCCAAACGCTTTACTGGCCGACTCCTTATTTGATTAAATAGTGTGCATTAGGATTGACTGGGCCGACGCTATTCTTTGTTCCAACTCTATTTTTACTTTACTGCTTCTCGTTTCCCTTTGTTTATCCCTGCGATGAATTAACATTAGATTAGGTTATCACTTAGTAAAAATAAGTAACTTAATTGTTCTCCGTTAGCTGTATTGTCAAAGACGGATCCACTTTTAACGCTGCTTCGTTCGGATTTTCCAAACAAAACACGCTGCTCATTTTCCCTCCATGAATACTACCTGTCACCTTGCTGTATATACCCATCGTGACACCCCGCATGCACCTCTCCCATTCCCCAGTCCTCACGTCCGCTCTTTTTTTTTTTTTTTTTTTTTTTTTCATGTCCGCCCATCCCATTTCTTCACTCTTTTCCACGTGCTACCCTCCCACTTCGCCACTTCCATTTCTCCACCTTGCTGCATGTTTCAATCCCCTGCCACATTTTCTTTTTCTCCCCAAACGCTCCCCCTCCTGAAACATTAAACCCAGCACCCCTTGTTTTGATTTAAGTTATACGATTTTAGTTTGCATGAGTGGTTTTCGGTTGTATTAAAATGGAGCTTCCCTTTCTTTTTGTTTGTTTGCCGAGAAAAAGAAAACGAGGGTTATCGTATTTATAGGAGTAAAGTCTGTGGCGGCCACGGTATATAATTTGATATATTATATATATAAAACGTAGGGGTGCAGGCAGGACTTAGGGTAGATGTATGCTTGCTCGGTGGTGTCTAAAACTTTGTCGGCAAGGTTTCATACTTTGTGAAAAGAAAATACACCGAGACTGAAAAGAAAAGATCTGGGGCGGTTCCAATGACTGCTGAAGTGAAATACAACAGAGGTAGTACTTGGGGAGGTTTATACATGTATAGGTTGGCTATGTTAAGTCTTAGGTTGGCGACGTATTGTTTAATCGGTTAGCTAGCTTTGTACGGGATGGTCAGGCTGAGTTGATTTGAACTTGTAGAGGTGAAGAAGGTAGATTCCAGTGCGTTTACACAGTAGTCCTGTGCTCCAGTTGTTTTATGGGGTAGGCTATGCATGTATTTATTAGTGAAACTTACGCGTAAAGTAACACGCAAATCCTACCTTACATAATTTTTGTTTACTGATAAAAAAGCTAATCTTAGTGTAAAACGATATTCCGGACCCAATGGGATAGGTTTCATCGGAATCCGAGGTCGTATGAAAAAATTTCCTTTATAAAACCAGAAATGAACACGCGTTTAATTTTCCCATGATCACCAGATAAATCGAATCAACTTGAAACTGCGAACATCGACAATAACTTTTCGATACGAACCCAACGGCACTAATTTCGTCGCATTCTGAGACTGTTGCCCCGGTAGGCTGTTTTTACCCCGAACTGCCCTACCCTTTTTAATGCCAAATTTCTCGATTTCTAAAAATAACAAACTATATACATATCCTGACTCTAATCGACGATACGAACTCAACGGAACTGGTTTCGTCGAAATCAGAGTCCGTTTGCAAAACGGCTACTTTAAAGGCCTATAATTTAATAACGATTTCCATAGCGACTATTTCAAAATTTGATTTGGCCATAACTATCAAACTATAACACGAAATCTGGATTTTTCTCTTTCATATGAAAATTATCGTCAATACGGTTCCAACGTGTCTTGTTTCACAGAAATCCGACTTATATCGAATCCTGTATTCTCAGTTGAAGTTAAAAATTCAAATTTACGAACTGCACGCCATTTTCGAGCTCGAATTATATTATATATAAATTATAACGTTCAACTTCGTTTTTAATAACGAATTCAATATCAAATTTCATTAATATTCCAATATAATATTTAAAATAAATAAATTAAATTAAATATTTGACGGCCAAAAATGCGGGTCGTTACAAAGACAAACTACTTGGATGAACAAAGCTTTTACCTTTGAACTCAACAAGTTGCACCTTCAACTCCTTCATCTCCGAAGGGGTCATTCATTAGGGAGGCTAACTCACTGGCTCTACTCTCCACACAAGATCGATCTGAAACTCGATAGCTCTTTTCGATGGCAGTCCTTCCACTGGCTTGAAGACATTGGCAAATTATTTAACAATAGGAACACTGTCTACCTTTTCCTCCAATTCAAAACCATAAAACAAAGAAAACATCTTTGTAAGTTCTCTCTTCACCGAATGCACAATCCAGTCATTGCTATCGGGATGCTTTAACGATATTTCTCTGCTTTAACACAAAACTCTCGCATCATAACGACTCAACCAATCCATACCCAAAATAATTCTAAAACCGTCGAAATCAAACACCTACAAGCTACAAACAAATGTATAACCTGCCAACTTAAATTCTTGTTTATTAGATCTCAAATCAAGAGTTGCGTATCCTCCGATAGGATTAACCACCATAAAGGAAGTAACAAGGTATGATGGTTATAAAGACAATTTATCTACTACACATCTAAAGATAAATGCGTGTAACACACCAGTGTCAAACAAAACTCTAACAGGTATGTTAAGAAAAAAAAATCATACCTTCCAACACAGTCTTCCCTTTCTCCACGACAGTAGGTTTAGAAGTCAAAAGTTCAATAGTCATCACTTTACCCTTGGCTACTTCCATACATTTATCCTATAATGACTAGCTAATTGCAGTTGAAGTACCTGGCATTCTACTTCCCAACAAGTGGTCTTAACTTCTCCTACCTTGTACCCCATTGAATAGTGACCCTTATTGTGACATATAAAGCAAACAAAACCAACCTTATTCTTCTTAGGCGTTTCCTACTTCTGATCCTACCCTCCTTTGAAGGATTTTCTTTTCTTTCCCTATTATCCCTGGTTCCCTACCCCCATAAGCATCTTTTCATTACGAATGACCATCTCCACAACAACAACATCGCGGTCTCATAAATGAGGCATAGTCGCCCTTCAAATATCAAACCTTAACCCCTGAATGAACTTCTCATTCCTTAAAATGACAATGACAATGTCAATTGTCCCATAGGAATAACAGGACTACTCATCAAGTCTGGTAGCATACTCCACCGCTATCATTTCTCCCTGCTTCGGATCAACAAATCTTTGCATCATCAAAGACCAGGAACCTTCCAACACAAATTTGGTCCTAAGCCTATCTAGGAAACCATCTTATGTAATCTCTTTTTCTGATGTCGTAACAATAACACTGTGCCATTAATTCAAATCATTACCCTACAGCTGTCTTGAAGCCAATCTGCTATTTTGCTCATAAACCAGGCTTTAGTCCCCAAAGATTCTCTCACAATGCAATATCTAAGTACCCATGGCGAAGCATCTTTTGCTTTAAGGGCTTCCGATCCAAATCGGTATAATTCCTATTCAGCTTCGCATAGTTGTTTCCAACTTATGCTTCAAGATTAACTCCTCCAGGACCAACAATAACTCCAACTTGCAACATCAAGATAAAATTCTGGAACAAGATCCCCATATCCGCTAATGGATTAGAAACACCCTAATTCTCACTTGGCCTTCGGTCTTAGCCTTCTCCTTTCGGTCGAACATTTTTATCAGTCGTATTGCTTCCGCCATCAACATTCAGTCTTGAACTCATTCTCTTCATATCTTCCTTCTTTCTATAGATTAACTTTAGTAAGATACCGAAGGGTGTTCATGTGACTAAAAGGCGTATACATACTTATATAATACAAATAGAAATACGTAATATTTTTTATCCCAACCCATGGAATTTCCCTGATCTTTGGGTTTTAAATAAAAATCCTTGTGCGAAAACATTGTCTTAAATTTGCATAAATCTATGCTCTGATACCAAAGTTGTAACACCCAGTTATCCAAGATTGAAACCACGACCCTTAAGATGTTGCAGTCATCTCTGTTGTTGGCCTGCAGTGATGGAAAACTATATGTTAATGAACCACACATCAGGAAACACGGGAGCATGGAAAACTTCACAAAACATTCATTGACACTTTATTTATAAACCTGTTCAAAGAATATATAAATTATTACAAAATATACTTCGAGAGCAATATATGACAATGCCCCCTCGGTTGAGTAGAGTTAAATACATGCGTGACAACATGTAGCAACACAAAAATAAACTGCGACACTCCTAAACGGTTATACTTCCTTCTCACCTTTGGGGAAAATGATATAATCCTTTATACATGACTCATAGGTATCTAGCGGGACCACGCCGAAATGTGACACGGGTTTCCTCCCTCGCTAGATACCTTCCAATATCCCCCAAACACCCGCACTTTAATGGTTAGTACGAAACCAATATAACATAACTGATCACTTAATAAATGTACACTATGCAATACACAATGGATTCCCTATCCCCTTTATTGCTAATTTCTCATCTTAAAGGTTTCTAATGATTTCCTATCATATTCATTCTTTATTTATTTTCCATTAATTTCTTCCTTTAATTTGGTTTCCCTTTCATGTTTCGCAAGGTAACCCCTCGCCGCTAACAAAAACGAATCATCACCTATACCGCACGAAGTAATGAGTCTTTTCTTTGGTATCCGCACTGAAACTCAAGGTAACCCCTTGCTAGGCAATAGAACCATTTCCTTATTCAATTAGATTTCGTACTATGTAAAGCAACGAAGTATTTCCTTACTAAAATTTCCATACTGTGCAAAGCAATGGAATTCCTACTTCTAATCCCCCTCCCATGATTCGTAAGGTACCCTTACTAACAATGGAACCCATAGCTTATCATTTTATTTAATTAGTTCCCTAATTTTGTTCCCTCACTAGTTCCCCAATGTTTAAGTGGTTACCCTAATTTATTTAACCCATTGGTTCCTCCAGTGTTCATACATATGCAGATGTTGTATCCATTGTTTCCTACCATTAACATGTGCAACTTCCAATAGTTTCCTAACAAATCAACAAATAATTATCTCCTAAACGAACCCATTTCTGGCATAAGAAGACAACAATCTTTACTTCAACGGAAAACCCCTTCGACACCATTCATTGTTATTCTTCGAAATGATACCCCCTTCGTCTTCATAAATTATCAATCAACTAATCTCTATGAAGGCAAATCCTCTGGCTTCATTCAATTTACCAAAAGGCACCGCTTTCTGATCCAAGCAATTAAGCATCAACCAAATCGTAGCATCAAAACCATGGCGATAGGATATAGAGGCAAAGACCTCAAACTTCTTTACACAGTCATAAAACAATATTGCCATCGTTTCCATTACCAACACCAACAACCAATTTAGACAAAGCCTTAAATCCTTTAATAAAAGATTTCCTTTCGTCCTGTATACCATGCCCAAGTAAATAAATTTAGGAAATGGGTTTATAAAGTCATATCTTCGGAGGCAATGACTCCAAGGGTTTGTAATTGCTCCCAGTTCTCCCGATAGGTATAAAATCATTATTAAAAACGATTTCTTTCTTATAAAAGACCCTCTTTCGTCCTTGTCGAAAGTGTGAAGGCAAAATCCACTTATGAAGAAGTTAACTTTAAAAATATATAAGTACCAATACCAAAGTTTCTCTTGAAGGTGAAAGGCAGATGTATGAATACTTCTTATACCATATCTAGATAATATTCCAAGTATCAAGCGCCACCGAAAGTGGTTTCCGAGAGTATCGGAACATTGTCTTCGAAAAGACCGTGACACTGATAGTAAATATGGGTAATATTGACTTATTTCCTTGTGAAGTATTTATTTATACTTATTTCGCTATTTTTCTGAATTTTAAATGATTAATAAGTTGTAAATACTAACCATACGTAGTCTTTTTACAATACTTTTGTACCAATCATGTATAAAATATTTATTCACATATTTAAATCATTTAAATCGACATGCAAGCTTTCCCCCAATGATTCAAACTTAGAAAATTCTTAACTAATTCATACATCCATGAAAAATTATGAACTTTGAAGCATATCATCAAATCATATAGCAAACATCATACCAAGAATTCATGGCATTTAGAGATTTATAACTATAGGTTTTACCATAAAACCTAACAATTTTCATGTATATAAAAACTATTTAAAAATGTTAACCATATCTAAATGATTTCCCACCAATCTGCATCATATCAATCATGACTGACTCGTAGTTTGTTTCACTTTGCAAACTCGGGTCCCCTCTTTTCCACACGGGCAACCTTATATACAGGTTTTAGCAAACTCATTCTGGATAGATATAGAGATGAAGATGGATCCTATCATTTCTATTATGCTGATCAGACTTCATTTAGTATATTATGTTTAATTCCGTTGCAGACGTTTTATATTATAATTGAAAATGGTATTATGTACTACGTATGATCCTATTATGCTGTGTAACTCTTATTGATATCTTATTGTAATTTGATATACATTATCTGCTGTAATTCTATATTTCTGTTCTGCTGTTATTGTTTTTGTGTTATATTCCAATGATTATCCTTGTTTTTATACTACGGGAGTTTGGGGTTATCACATAAAGCAGACATGGTGAAACCGTGAACGGTGGAAAGCACATATGGGTTTAAATGAAAGCTGCATGAGGAACAAAAAGGGCGTCGGTACTTGTAATGTGGAGCATAAGCTTTAAAAACGGGGGTAGCATGCTGAACGATTGGGAAAAAGTAAACGAAGTCTGGTTTGTGTTCTCTGAATCAAGCACCAGTTGGAAGAAATAAGGGAGAGCAGAAGCAAGAAAGAAGAGAGGGGTGCAGTTCGAAAGTAAGAGAACGTGCATGGAGAATGGCTCTGTGATGTGCATTTGACTGCTGCACGTAGGGGTGGAAGAAGTTGAAAAGAGCAGTAAAGATGGGGATAAATAAATGCGTGGCCTAGTGGGCATATTACGTGAATAGTAAGGGGGCACAAGTTGGAAGCAACTATAATGACCCGGATTTTTCTTCCATTTGAATTGAATATTTAAATTGGTTTTAAATATTTTATTTAAAATATTAATGGATTACTAATATTGAACCCGCTATTAAACAACGGTTAAACGTATAGTTTATATATAATTAAAACGAGCTCGAAATGGCGCGGTAGTTCGTAATATTGGGTTTTGAACATCAACTGAATATACAAAATCCGTTTAAAGTCGGAATTTGGTAAAACAAGAAACGCTTGAACCCATATGTTTATAATTTTCTAATGAAAAAATAATAATTGGGATTTTGGCTTATATGTTGTTAGTTATGTCCAAATCAAATTTTAAAACGGTCGCTATGAAAACTGTTTATAAATTAAATTGTTATTTAATTATTTAAATATGAATTTTTGATATAGTTTGAATATCATTTAAATCGGGAATGTCAATATTGAGTTATAATTCCATTTTGGTTAGATTTGAAGCTCGTATTCGACAATGCGAAATTTAAAACATCGAGCGTCATACGTTAAAAATATATCGTTAATATATCATTCAGTCAACTCACCAAAATATCGTATCGTCTTTTCTCTACAAATATCCCTGATCTTTCGATGCATCAATTCTTTTCATCGTGTCGGTTCCTTTTGTACGCACCGTGTGCCCAACTTCAGAAATAGAAACGTATTGTGTCATAGCGGTTAAGCAATTGGACAAGGAAGCACAGGCTAACATTTCCAATCACAGACCTAACCTAAAACCTATATAATGCTAACATGCCTATTCCTTCAAAATGAAGGAAGCGAGCCTACCTACACATGCGCAGTATCATAGCATGTATTTTCCCATCAAGTACCCATCTCCATCATCGATTCAACATCACACAGCTACACTAACCTACAGATCCTAAGTATGTATGTATTGTAAGTTCAAGCTAGAGGTATACTGCAACTATCAAAGACAATAGTAGTAGCAAAGCGAACATGTTCTGACATGCTAGGAGAAACATGCAAATAGCTACCTGTGCATGCGTAACCCGTGCTCCGGTTTGTACAAAAAGTTGTGCATTAGAAATGTTGACATTTGTCAGGGCATTAACTTGACATCTTTCTTACTAAATATTTGTTGAAAAGGAACATCTTGCATTTGTATATTTCCTGGGTTTACATCTGCAGTGTTACATCGAGTTTCCCATCAAAAAGAAATTCGCTGGCCAACCAATCTTTTTCTCTTTATAGCTACTCCTTCCACTGTAAAACCAGCTGACCACTACAAACTATCTCATGCCTACCACCCTAAACTATCACCACATCCCTAAGCTCTAACACATCAAGTCATATGAAAATGAAATAACAGTGCAGGCCTATGGTAAACTCAAATCACTATAATGAAATATGAAAACACACTGGTAGATCGCAGCTACCATTCCTTATTGCATGCCCTTTCTTTTCAATCACTCAAAGTGATTATACCATTGCATGCAACCAATCTACCTAGCTCTGCCCCTCTCACATGCTTACCAATCCATTGCCGTGCATCCTAAATGATATGCGTGATAGCCAACGAACACCACTGTATAAATATGGGGTAACTTCATATACTTTCTCCCAGGTTTCTTCAATCAACGAAAAATGTTTCCAATCCTTTTTAAAATTTATTTCAACACTAACACGCCTCTAAAAATCATGAAATGCATGTGGTTGTGATTCACGAAAGATGCTCTTCATTCCGGTATCAATTTTGTTGGGTTTTCATGTTAAAAACTGGTCGCGGGTTTTACGTAGCAGTGGGCTAGAGTTCTGGTAATCGAGAGTTTGGAGCATAGATATGCAAAACTAGTGATGGAGTTGAGTTTGTGAGCTACTGAGGAAGTGCTAGGCGACGCAATTCCCAGGGTAGTGGCGAGATGAAGGATGCGGTGGCATTTACACGGTGCTGATTCAAGTTTCAACGAAGAAAGAAGAAGAAGTCGGTTGCGTGAGATGGTAGAAACTGCATTGGATGGAAAACCGGATAGGTAGTTTGTTATCAACTCAGTGGCGTCAATATGTGGCGTGTACACGAGTGAAAGGAAAGATGAAGCTTTACAGGCGGTTTTGAATGTATGGGCGTGGGTTCTTGAGGCAGTGAATGGGCCGTCATTATTTAAAGAATGAAAGTTATGGGAACAGTAAATGCATGGGGAGTAAGAACATGAAAAATGGGTGGAAGGGGGAGCATGACCAAAGGAATGGTGTAAGTGATGGTGGATAGAACGTGCTGCATGTTTTTGTTTTCATTGGAAGAGTAACTAATAGAAGGTGATGTGGAAAAAGGAAATGTTGGTGCATAGGGGTATAAAGTATAAACGAGCAACTGGGAAGAAAAGCAGAAATATGGGAAGAGTTTGCGTGTGTATTAACAAGCGTTGGGGAAGAAGCCTTGCAGCGGGTTCTGGGTTAATCGCATTTACGTGGGATGGTTTGGTTGGTGGGCTTCGGTCCATTATTTGAAAAAAAATGTAAACGTTGTCGGTCTGTTGGTGTACGTGGTGGAGATATGAGGAGGTGGGAGAAGTTATAACAATTAAAAGTGGGAATGTGGTTAGCGGTACTGCTCATACAAACAAAAAGGTGACGAACGAACCAAACTTCGAAGGAGGGAAGATTCCACCAAAATATGGACAGTACATGACGGTTTCATAGCACAAAAGGAAAGACCGGTTTGAATAGGTAACTAACATGTTGATTTTAAATGATTAAATAATATTTAATTTAGACTTAATCAATTTAATTTAACCATATAGCTCAATATTGATAACCTTGTATTGTATTGCCAGAATCAAACCAAACGAGATACACTGCAACCATATTGGCAAGCATACGGTTATGAAGCTAGCTTGGTCCAACAACCACCGAAAATTTTGATAAAATTAAACGAGTGTTTAATTTAATTTAAACAATGGAATAAAACCAAGGTGAGTCAAACTCACTCAGTTATCCCATTATAATTTTTATAAATCGGGTTTATTATTTGAATGCTATGGTTGCTAATTATTGGTTGATTTGATGATTGTTTGGATATCGTCAAATATTGCTGTATCGATGATTTAAATTAAACGTTGTTTAATTTAAATAAAATGACATCATTATTTCTAACGACGATTTCCAACAGAGGTAACTTACCTTATTGGTAACGTTTATAATAATTTAAACGTATCTAAATTAATTTGGATGCTTGAATTGTTATTATTGGTTGACCTCTATTAATTGAATTAATTATTTATCTGCATACGATCATTATATGAACCGTTTAACCCATGTGATTGGACTATTGATTTGATTGTCGATTGTTGAATCAAAATTCAACATTGTTTGATATTAACCAATGGGTAGTATTGGTTAAGAATTTATAGCAGATGGCCAAAATATAAACTGTTTTTATAAAGAAAGTTTTACCATTAGGTAAATCGATAGAAATGAAGTTATGAAATTTATCTATAATTGTATATAGATTTTTAAATATATTATTTTAATTGGGTTTATAAAAAGGAAATAAACCAATCATATATACATTGATTATATTAATCGCCAATCACCATTTTTATGTCAAAAATCTATCCGTGTGCGAAGCATGGGTCTCATTTCAATTATCAAATGATTTACAAAATAATCCTAATATATAAAAAATTGATAAGCAAGAAACCATGAATTAATGTGATGATTAATAATAGCGATAAATGGTTTTAAGAAACAAGTAAAATGAGATTATATTGATTTAATTACAATAATAATCAAATGGGATTATTTATATTAATTTAATTTGTAATTAATTTAAATGGCAAGATGAACTAAGATCTGATTAACGAGTTAATCATGCTTAGAGTTGACTAATTCAAATGTATTAATTGAAATGGATTTATTAAATTTATTTATTTATTTAATAGTTAAGTAAAACATTTTTACAAATGTTGATATTTATTTAATAATAATTGAAGGGGTAAATCACGAGATTTTAAAGGTATTAATTTAGGTATATGAAACGAGAAGGCTTATTTATAATAAAGTTATGTTATAAAGAAAATCATATTAATGACAATATAAGTTAAGTCTAATTTCCGATTTAAAGCGAATTCTTATTTGAGATTCTGTTTTAACTAGATTTATGAAATCCAAGATTTTGACGAAGTTACAAACCCGAGTTTAGTGAATATTATTGTAAAGAGTTATTAGAAATGGGTTTTTGAAATGGGAAATAAAAGCAGGGATATGAAATTTAAGAATTTGAATTTTACCGGGGATCGGTTAAGATAAATAGTTTTATGAATATTGATCTGATATTAGTTTCGACCTTCGGGGTTGATATTTAGGAGATTGATTTTTGACTGATTTACGGTTAAGAACTGATGGAGATACGAAATGGAAATCAAACGAAAACCCAAGTTTGAATTAGAGTAGTTAAACGAATGGAGTTATAAAGATGAAATATAGATCCGTGATTTTAAAATAAAAGATGATGTTTCATCAAGATAGAATTAAAATGGGATTTGTTTGATATTGGGAATAAATATCGGTTTGGGTATTGCAACTGACATCTATCTTAAGATAATAATGTTGTTGATCAAGGTCTGAAAGGTAATTAAAATACCCTAACTTGAACAACTGCAGGATTGTCAGAGGATGATATTAGTTTTTAGTGGTGAAGGTGTTAAAAGTGATTTATTATGAGAAATGATAGGGTAATGTTATTGAAAGAATTTGGATATATATGTATATATATATAATGGGATTCAAAAATAAAAGGGAATAAAGGAGGCCTGAGAATATGAAGTAATATTTCCATAGTAAGTGAAATAAAAGGAGATTTGTGAAAATATAATGATATTTTCAAAAAGTAAGAAGATGTAACTTGGAATGAGTTTACTCTAAAAAGGAAAGTGACTATTTTTGCGTTCAAGTAACGAAACAAAGGAGATATCATAACGATTGTTTAAAAGTATAAGTTGAATCGGATTCCCATTATAGATAATAAGTATTGTAACAAATGTTTTGAAAGGATAGTTAACAAGAAACATTGGATGGGATTTTAAGGTATTTTTTTTGTATATAAATAAATTATTTGAGAATATTGATATATTAAAGCTGATACATTATTTGGGTATTACAACTGATATACTATTTATTGGCCAAGTGACGTTGTATATTGAACCAATGGATTTGTTTTATTGATTGTTTATTTTGATAGTTAAATAACCGACTATCAAAATCTTACCCAACGTGTTGGTACGGAAAGACCGGGATCGAATTTATATTCGAAAACCATTCCGAACCAACAAATACGAAAATGAAGAAGATATCTGATGTTGATTGAGATGGAGCAATTGAAGACTGTATATCTTCATGAATGAAAGGACTATTGTTGGATTTCTCTAGCTGATCCCTAGAGGTATTTGAGGTGATTCTATCGTGATTGAAATATATGGATTGCAAGGTCTACTCGCTACTGATCCATAGGGTAATTCAAGGATACAGTAGGATGGTGCATTTGGTATGTCCAGTCCCTGGACAACTTGTATGGACGAGTGTTTGACAGAGTATTTCCAAAAGAATCACGTATGTTGATTTCCTCAAACATAGTTCTGTTGGAGGCGGAGAAGACACCTTCTCTTAACTTAACGACTAACGTATTTTTCTGGACGTCAATTAGTGATATCTGGCGGATCTGACGATGTTACATTCAAAGTGAATGGTGGCGAGATGTTCCAAAAGTCGATCATAACCTCAAGCCTCAACAACCGGGAAATGACATAAATCGGACAGGTAGCATGGCTATGTGGGTCTCTCCCATTAGGGTGTATAATCACCTATCTAGAGAAAATCCATTTCCTTCTTTAATCTTTCGATGTTGTCCCTTTCGGGAAACGGTGGTTTGAGCCCAACCGTTGGTGATATACATTCGATACACTTAAGCGAAATGAGTGGTCGGTCATATGTGGGCCGGGTTGCAAGACGTTCTTGTTGAACTCAGGGTATTACCCTCTAGAGATACACTATCGGTAGGTGGTTCCATACCTTATCATAGTCGGAATCCAATTTCCAATAAGAGCCCGCGGTTTTGGATTGTATACTATATATGTAGACCGTGAGATGCAAGCGTTCTGCTAGATTGATATTTATTTGTATTTAGACATTATTATAATATTAGAAAAGATATGATTTCAAAAATGTTTTGGGTTATAGTAAGGTAAAAACCGTCTGTATTTATGTGTGGGCTGGTCTTACTATTATCCTTTTCTTTCAAAAGGATTTTTGACTTTAAAATCAATATGGATAATGTTATAAACATAGCGAGTTTTTTCTCACTCCGGTTCACCAGACTGACCTGGTGTTTTGTAAATGCTGGGGTTAGACCGGGGTGTACAGGTTCAGGTTACCGGGTGCTGTGAAGTCCAAAGACGAGCTAAAGGAGTTCAGACGTATGGTGTTATACCATTATTGTTTCGTTGTGTGTTATATATATGAGGGCAGGTTATTATAACTGTCCAAATGTGTTAATGTACTCTGATGATTGTAAGTTTATTTAAAGCTCTCAGTAAAGATTTATTTCTATATTATATTTTGTTCCGCTGCGATGTGAGACTTACTTCTGTATTAGTTCTTCTTCTTATTCTTCTATTCCAATATTTCTTTCTTTCTTATCTCACCCTCTAACTTCTTTCTTCTAGCTTTCTGGATTTTCGATACTTGAGTTGGACAAGGAATGTATAAATGTCTGGATTATAGTGTCGAAATTCCCGAGACACTACAGTTGGTATCAGAGCGATGGTTTAGGAATAACCTTGGCTCTGTGATATATCTCGATAAAGATTGGGTTAGTAATACCCTAGATCGAGATTGAGTGTATATATACGAGAGCGTATTTGTAGATTTTATATATACAAATGTTTGTATTGTGTTGGTTGATCGATTCAAGTTGGACTGACAATTGATACAATATTGTTTTGTAAAGAGGGTAAATGGAATAATTTTTACCCAAATTATATTTTTATATAAAAAGAAAATAATTTTATTGAATTATTGGTATTTGTTTGAATAGAAATTCAAATGAGATTGAAAATTTGAATGGGTTGGTAAACCAGAAGGGCATTTGCAGGATTTGTAAATAGAATTTTAATATGAACCTAAAATTTACTAAATGCTAAGTTAATCAAATTTAAATATGGGATGATTGGGTTATGTTGATTGTGAATAGTGGGTTATCGAATGATGAATTGGTTGGATAATAAATTTTATCAACCGTTGAATGAATTGAAAATTAAAGAGAAATTTCAATATAATCAAATATGAAATGAAACTGAAATGGTTTAAACCCTGTATCTGTTATTGGCATTGGACATTGAGTTAAGTGCAGGATTGGAAGATGAAGAGATGTTAGTTGTCGTGCTTCATGGTTAGAGTATTGATTGCCCGACAAATTGGTAAACCTTAATATATTGATTTGGTGTTTGATTTTATATCCTTGCGTTGGGTTGCCGCTTGGCTTTATTTTCTTTTGATCGAGGTGAGGCCCGGAGTGGCGAGTTGTAGTTGTTGGATCAAACAATACAAAGGACGTGTTGGCAAATTTTTTCGAAAATTTTAAACTTAGAAATATATTTTATAATACTTTAATATAATTATTTTGGAAATAATTGGGTTTGAATCATTCTTCTTACTTTGCAATTTCGAGGACGAAATTTATTTAAAGGGGGAAGAATGTAACGACCCGGATTTTTCTGCCATTTGAATTGAATATTTAAATTGGTTTTAAATATTTTATTTGGAATATTAATGGATTACTAATATTGTGCCCGCTATTTAACAATGGTTAAATGTATAGTTCATATATAATTAAAACGAGCTCGAAATGGTGTGGTAGTTCGTGAAAGAGGCTATGCAGCAGTAGGATCGTGTAGTATGGAGAATAGGATATAATATCTATATAGCAGAGTAGAAAGCAGTAAATCACACAGTCGATTTATATTGGTTCAGACCACTGTCCTACGTCCAGTCCCAGACTCACTTCTGGTATTTCACTAACACTAAAACCCTCACTTCACCTGGAGGAATAGGTTCACAATTACCCGAACCACTGAATGGGATTTCTTGCCTCAACCACTGAAGAGGACTTCACAATTACAAAGGTTTTTGACTTTTGAATGTGTTCCAAATTACACTGAGTAGTCACAATATAGTACAACACTCCTATAGCCCTCACAAATGGTATTTTAGTGGATGTACAAAGGCTAGGATTAATATTAGATCGATTATAAAGGATGTGAATGAAAATAATCGATCTTTTTAATAGAATTTGAGAGAATGATAGTTGTAGAGCAATTTTAGAGCAAAATCAATAGATTTGATGTAACGACCCGTAGTCTACGCATCATAGGATCGTAGAATATTTATTTCTTTCACATACAAAGTCGTATGGTCATGTAACTTTGGGAGACGACTATTGGGGTCATTTCCCATGTTCATGATTTTTCCCGATTTTTAAATGACCATTTTACCCCTAGTTGGCACTGTTTTGGCCATAACTTTTGACTGGAAAGGAATTTTGACCTGAAACCACTTCCATTGGCTTCGGATGATGGTTTCTCTTTCCGTAGAGTGGTCACATTAGCCAAACGGACTTACCGTTTGGGAGTTATGGCTGGAACAAGTTTCAGATGGTGAAAAACAGCTTAATTGGGCTTAACCGGGTGATTAGCAGCTAGGCCCAGAAGGGAATTTCGGGTTTAGAGGTATAGGAGGACTGATTAGGGTTAGGTTATCACTTTCATTTCAGTTTTGAGCCGCCACAAACCTCCTTGAGACCTTAGTAATGGTTTCCATCCTCTAAAACCACTCCAAAACACATTTTTAGTGAAGATTAAGCCTAAACTACATCAAAGCAAGGCCAAATAGCAACAAAGCAAGGTTGGAGCTGCTGCTATACATAGGAATTCGACCCAAACAGAGAGTATTTCAGATTTGGTGTTTCATTTGTGGCCAAGGTGAGTGATTTGCATAGTTTTTGCACTAATTACGGTGATTAAGGGTAACTAGTGAAGATTAGCGAATTTATACGTAAATAAATTCTGGAAAAATTCTTAAAATTCTAAAATAATGTTTTAAGGCTCTGTTAGAAATTTGGGTTAATTTCGATGTGTTTTGCTAATCGTATGCTTAAACATGATTAAGAGGGATTATAGGAAAATGTGAGGTTTTGGCCACTTTTGATCCATTTTGATTCATTTAAATTGTTGTTTGTTGCTTGTGGTTGCTGTTATATGTTGCTATGACTCTTTGGTATGCTTTGTGATTGATTCCAATAGTTAGATTGGTCGAAAACGCCGTCGAGAGGCGTATAAACAGTTGCTGGAAAGTTGAAGAAAACTGCAGGGTATCTAACCGGATCGGATCGGATAAGGGAGACCCGAACCGAACCGATGTAAGGACTCCGACCCGATCCGCTGAAAGATGGTGAGCACGAATCGATGGAGGCTATACTACCCGAACCCCCTCCACGAGATGATGACCAAAGGAGATCTTGAATCGTAGCACCACGCCACGATCCGACCCGCTTGCACGATCCGAATCCCTCGTGACCAGAAAGTGCGACCCGAACCAGTGATGGCGATGCGACTTGGAGACTCCGACCCGACCCGTGTAGTCACTTTCGAACCGAACCGAGCACCACGAGACGACCCGAACCGGAGTTATGCACTAGAGGGAGCCGCCACGACCTGAGGATCACGATCCGATGGAGATGGGGAACTTGAACCGACCCGACCTGGGGAAGCTCAACACGACCGGTCCGAACCAGAATGGTGCGAACCGACCCGGACTGAAGAGCTGATGGCACGACCAGTGGACACGATCCGATCTGAAGCAAGAGGAGGAGACCCGAACCGATCCGGTGATGACTGAGAACCCGAGATGCAAAGGTAGTCCAAAGGGAAGTTAGAGCTCGGGATCCAGATGGGAACCAACGAGTTCACTTCATGAGTTGGGCTTTGCTGCGGGACGCGTGCCAAGAAGTTAGCGACGTCTATAGCTTTGGACCACTATGGTAGGAGGTACGAAGGCGGATTCAGGGCCATTATGGCATAGGTAGAACCAAGGGCTACGACCAATGAAGTGGGTCATTGAAATGTCTGGTCATGACTCCAAGTGTTCGGCTTGGTCACAACAGGGTTTCTACAAGTCGGGATTCGTCGTTACCTCAGTTTGTCTAGTGTTCCAAAGTGGTAGATGTCGTACGCTTTACGCACTGAGTGAGAGATGTGAGGATGGTTGCTATGGATGATTTGTTTGCTATCATTGTGACACGCACACCCCACCCCCGTATTCTTACACTATTTATTGTGGCACCTTGGAGTATTGTACGGTATGTGGTACTAACTCTTTGGTTGCAGGTCCAGGTTCAGGTATGGTTTAGTATACCTGTTATTACTTTATTTAGATGCTTATCGCTCATACCAGGCTTTATGTCTGACCCAGAGTTTTATGTCTCCTCTTATTACTCTGGGTGCTCACACCAGCAGACTAGAGACAGGTTAGCTGGTGATGCACGGGTAGATGATCCGGAGACGAGCAGGAGGCTTCCACGTACTGTATACATAATATTCTCCCTGTGTTGTTGAAGATCACTGCTTGGGCATTGTTGGTGTATCTTCTACTTTAGCTTTCTTTTGCTTAGAGACAGTAAATTTGGAAAATTGTAATAAGCTGTATATGGATTTCCGCTGCTCTGATGATTGACGTTGATTTTAGTTATCAGCTTATGCACTGTCTCGCCTGTTTTATGTCAAGTATGTTATTATTATATTTTATCCCATGCGCTGTGAGACATTCTACAGGTTCCTTGATTAGTTCATTCTCTTCTTTCCTTTCTTTGGCGACCGTTCCGTGCTAGTCGGGCATGTGTACAGCGCACTTTTGGAGGAAATGCAGGCTGGTGCGGGGCGGGCCGTTACACTTGGTATCAGAGCTCTAGGTTGCGTAGTTAACCTAGGGAAGTTATCAGGGAGAGATAATATACGTATACGAGAGAGCGTATTTGTGATTATTTGGGTTTTCAAAAGCTATATATATATACTATTAGTAGTATAAGGATGAAGTCGTACTGCACTAGCACCACTATGGAGTCGTTAATCGTTTCCTTTTTCAGATTGACGATGAGTCGATATACTAGAGGTGCTGGTAGGGGAGCCAATAATGGGAATGCTGCTGACATGAGGACGATGTTCACTGACCTCATGAGAGAGATGCTTATAGATGTGCAGAGGGCAGCTCCCAATGGTGGAAATGGTGGTGGTCCAATAGTGCAGGCGCCGAGGGTCGACTTCGCCAAGCTGAATAAGGATTATACTAGCCTTGGTGGGAAGTCGTTTCACGGAACGGAGTCGGCCACGGATGTTCAAGATTGGATGGATAGTTGCGAACGTATCTTCGAGGATTTGGGTATCGAAGATGCGATGAAGAGAAAGCTAGCGTCCCGTCAGCTGCAAGGGCGGGCAATGGAATGCTATAAAGACAGCCACTCCCGAAGATCAGATTACTTGGGAGCAGTTTAAAGCTCGCTTCAGTGAGAAGTTCATCCCAGCTGCTCAGAAGTCAATGCTGTTTAAGAAATTCTTGGAGCTCAAGCAGAATGGCAGAGCTGTCTCGGAATATATTGCTGAATTTGACACTTTGTCAAAATATGGGTTATCTCTTATTGATACTGCCGAGAAAAAGAATGAGAAATTCATAACTGGTTTGGATCAGTACTTGGGGGAAAAACTTATTAACCACATCGATGAGACGTTTGAATCGATTGTGGGGAAAGCATTAAGATCAGAAAGTCTCTACCCTAAGTCAAAGACTGAGGTTGCATCTGCAGAAGAGCCAAAACCACAAGCAAGTGGTGGAGGCAAGGGTGGTTCCCAGAATAAGAGAAAGCAGAACCAAGCTAAGGATGGCCAGAAGAAAAAGAATAAGCAAGATGTTGAGTGCTTCAGCTGTGATAAGAAGGGCCATTATGCTAGTGATTGTCGGGCCAAGCCAGCGGATAGGAAGTGCTTCAACTGTGGCCAAATGGGACATCACAAGGACAAGTGTCCACAACCCCCTAAGGAAAAGCAAATGGTGAAAGCCTACGCTCTTAATGCTATTCCTTCTTCGTCGAATGCCCCAACAGCGGCGGAGAAGGGAAAGAATGTCGTCATTCAAGGTATGCTTTCTGTTTATGATGTTCCTGTTAGAGTTTTGTTTGATACCGGAGCTTCCAGTTCTTTCGTATCTAGTGACCTGGTAGATAGGTTGGGATTGGAGCCCGAGATTGTCGATAGACCGTTAGTGGTGACGAACCCGATTGGTGGTTCGACTAGCCTTAGCATGATTTGTCGTAGTGTGGTCTTATCGAGTCATGGATGCATGTTTGTTTGTGATTGCTTTGTTTTGGGCTTTACTGGGTTTGGCATTATTTTGGGAGTAGATTGGCTCCAAAGATACGGGGTGGTGGTAGACTGTGAGGGCTTGTTGGTGACAGCTAGAGCGGATGATGGGCGGAGGATAGTGTTTGGTGGTCTAACCAGTAAGGGGGTATTGGCTAGTTTTCTAAACTCCCTCGACATTCCGCATAGTGAGTTGTCAGGTTTGCCCGTGGTTGGCCAGTATCCGGATGTTTTCGAAGAAGTGACCGGACTTCCACCACACCGAGAGATTGAGTTCCGCATTGATTTGGTAAAAGATGCCAGGCCTATAGTGATGCCACTTCGTCGTATGGCACCAAGAGAGCAGCGAGAGCTCGAGGTGCAAGTCAGCGATCTTTTGAAGAAGGGATTTATCAGAAGGAGTGTTTCTGAATGGGGAGCACCAGTTGTGTTTGCTACCAAGGCGGATGGTTCCCTTCGTTTGTGTGTAGACTACCGCGAGTTGAATAAAGTGACGAGGAAGAACAAGTATCCTCTACCGCGGATAGATAATTTGTTCGATCAGTTGAGTGGCGCGAGAGTATTTTCTCAATTGGATCTCGCGACAGGTTTTCATCAGCTTAGAGTGGAAGCTGAGAGTATAGCTAAAACGGCATTTCGGACGCCGTCTGGGTTTTATGAGTGGTTGGTCATGCCATTCGGGCTGACCAATGCCCCAGCATATTTTGTGGATCTTATGAATAGGGTATTCAGAGATCAGTTGAATAAGTTTGTTCTTGTGTTCGTGGATGATATTTTGGTTTACTCAAGGAACGAGGAAGAACACAAGGAACATTTGAGGACAGTGATGGAGGTGTTGAGAAAACACCAATTGAAAGCAAAGTTTTCGAAGTGTCACTTCTGGAAGAGGGAAGTGAGGTTCTTGGGCCATGTTGTATCAGAAAATGGGATTGCCGTGGACCCGGCGAAGGTGGCTACGGTACAGGATTGGCCTACGCCCAAGAATGCAACAGATGTAAGAAGTTTCTTGGGGTTAGCGGGATATTATCGTAAGTTTATCCAAGGTTTCTCCAAGATAGCAGCACCATTGACCCAGTTGACCAAGAAGAATCAAGCTTTTGTCTGGGATGAAAGGTGCGAGAATGCATTCAAAGGTCTAAAGGACAAGTTGACAAGCGCACCAGTGTTAGTTATTCCTAAGGGGGATGAAGAGATGACGGTATACACGGATGCCTGTGGTACCGGACTGGGTGCTGTATTGATGCAAGGCGGTAGGGTTGTAGCTTACGCAAGTCGGCAATTGAAACCGCACGAGAGAAGATACCCTACCCATGATTTAGAATTGGCAGCGATCGTGTTCGCGTTAAAGATGTGGAGACACTATCTCTTGGGAGAAAGATTTGAGCTGTTTACAGATCATAAGTCGTTGAAGTATCTATTCTCCCAGAAGGATTTAAATCTCCGTCAGCAGAGATGGTTAGAGTTCTTAGCTTCCTATGATTTTGACATCGCATATACACCAGGAAAGGGCAATGCGGTGGCTGATGCATTGAGTAGAAGACATGCCAGCTTAGGGGCTATGTTCCTTGAATGGAAGCAACTGGAATTTATCGCGGGGTTTGATTTCAGACCAAAGTGCGAATTGGATCCAGAAATGTTAGCAAGTTTGACGATCAGACCCACTTTGATTGAGCGGATCGGCTCTAGTCAGAGGGACGATCCTAACCTATTGGAAATCATCTCCAAGTTAGAGATGGGTATCGATGAGGAGATGAACAAGTATGGGCTTGATCGAGATAGATGGCTTAGAAAGAATGGAAAGCTTGTTGTACCCAATGTCAATGGATTGAGGGATGAATTGCTTAGAGAATGTCATCACTCAAAACTAACTATACACCCCGGTGGTAACAAGATGTATCGAGATATGAAGCAGACTTACTACTGGGAAGGAATGAAAAGAGACGTTGGGAAGTTTATATCCAAATGCATGAATTGCCAGCTAGTTAAAGCCGAGCAAAAGAAGCCTAGTGGGTTGTTACAACCATTAGAAATTCCCGAATGGAAATGGGAGCAAGTCTCGATGGATTTCATCGATGGCCTACCAAGGACTAGATCGGGATATGATAGTATTTGGGTAATTGTGGATCGATTGACTAAAAGTGCAAGATTTATACCAGTCAAATCGACCAGAACGGCAGCCAAGTTGGCCGAATTGTATATGAAGTGGGTAGTGAGATTTCATGGAGTACCCAAAAGCATTGTGAGTGACCGAGACCCGTTGTTGACTAGTGGGTTTTGGAAGAGCTTACAAGAGGCTCTAGGGTCAAGATTACATCTCAGTACCGCATATCATCCTCAGACCGACGGTCAGACGGAGAGGGTGAATCGCATATTGGAAGATCTCTTGAGAGCGTGTATATTGGATTTTGGTGGATCATGGGATGACCATTTGCATCTAGTAGAGTTTGCATATAATAATAGCTACCAATCCAGTATCGGTATGGCTCCGTTTGAAGCTTTGTACGGAAGACCGTGCAACTCACCATCATGTTGGATAGAGACTGGCGAGAAGTTTATGCTTGGACCAGATGTGGTGAGGGAAACTTCAGATAAGATCAAGATCATTCAACAACGAATGAAGGCAGCCCAAGATAGGCAGAAAAGTTATGCTGATAAGAGAAGAAGAGACTTAAAATTCTCCGTTGGTGACTTGGTGTTTGTCAAGATTTCTCCGTTGAAGAGCGCAATACGATTTGGCAGGAGAGGCAAGCTAGCACCAAGATTTGTTGGTCCATTCCCTGTTCTTGAACTAGTCGGGAATTTGGCATATAGAATTGACTTACCAGAGAAGATGGAGGGAGTTCATAACGTATTTCATGTTACCCAACTAAGGAAGTTCGTTCACGACTCAGATATGACTATTTCACCTGATCAGTTAGAGGACTTCGAAGTAGAACCCGAGGCGGTTGGGAACCGCAAGCCGGCCCGTATTGTCGAGTACGACTTGAAGCAACTTCGAAGGAAGGCGGTGAAGCTAGTCAAGGTACAGTGGAGCGAGGACGAGAGTGATTGTACTTGGGAAACAGAGGAAGACATAAGGAAGAAGTATCCAGAACTCTTTGTCTGGTAAGATTTTGACTTCGATTTAGTTTTCCGCATGCTAGGATAGGCTTGTTTGCTTGTTTTGCATGTTTGATTGTTGTACGTGGTTGTTAGGCATGCGGGATCCTTTGTATGTTTTGGGTTAAGGAATTTCGGGGACGAAATTTCTTAAGGGGGGGAGAGTGTAACGACCCGTAGTCTACGCATCATAGGATCGTAGAATATTTATTTCTTTCACATACAAAGTCGTATGGTCATGTAACTTTGGGAGACGACTATTGGGGTCATTTCCCATGTTCATGATTTTTCCCGATTTTTAAATGACCATTTTACCCCTAGTTGACACTGTTTTGGCCATAACTTTTGACTGGAAAGGAATTTTGACCTGAAACCACTTCCATTGGCTTCGGATGATGGTTTCTCTTTCCGTAGAGTGGTCACATTAGCCAAACGGACTTACCGTTTGGGAGGTATGGCTGGAACAAGTTTCAGATGGTGAAAAACAGCTTAATTGGGCTTAACCGGGTGATTAGCAGCTAGGCCCAGAGGGGAATTTCGGGTTTAGAGGTATAGGAGGACTGATTAGGGTTAGGTTATCACTTTCATTTCAGTTTTGAGCCGCCACAAACCTCCTTGAGACCTTAGTAATGGCTTCCATCCTCTAAAACCACTCCAAAACACATTTTTAGTGAAGATTAAGCCTAAACTACATCAAAGCAAGGCCAAATAGCAACAAAGCAAGGTTGGAGCTGCTGCTATACATAGGAATTCGACCCAAACAGAGAGTATTTCAGATTTGGTGTTTCATTTGTGGCCAAGGTGAGTGATTTGCATAGTTTTTGCACTAATTACGGTGATTAAGGGTAATTAGTGAAGATTAGCGAATTTATACGTAAATAAATTCTGGAAAAATTCTTAAAATTCTAAAATAATGTTTTAAGGCTCTGTTAGAAATTTGGGTTAATTTCGATGTGTTTTGCTAATCGTATGCTTAAACATGATTAAGAGGGATTATAGGAAAATGTGAGGTTTTGGCCACTTTTGATCCATTTTGATTCATTTAAATTGTTGTTTGTTGCTTGTGGTTGCTGTTATATGTTGCTATGACTCTTTGGTATGCTTTGTGATTGATTCCAATAGTTAGATTGGTCGAAAACGCCGTCGAGAGGCGTATAAACAGTTGCTGGAAAGTTGAAGAAAACTGCAGGGTATCTAACCGGATCGGATCGGATAAGGGAGACCCGAACCGAACCGATGTAAGGACTCCGACCCGATCCGCTGAAAGATGGTGAACACGAATCGATGGAGGCTATACTACCCGAACCCCCTCCACGAGATGATGACCAAAGGAGATCTTGAATCGTAGCACCACGTCACGATCCGACCCGCTTGCACGATCCGAATCCCTCGTGACCAGAAAGTGCGACCCGAACCAGTGATGGCGATGCGACTTGGAGACTCCGACCCGACCCGTGTAGTCACTTTCGAACCGAACCGAGCACCACGAGACGACCCGAACCGGAGTTATGCACTGGAGGGAGCCGCCACGACCTGAGGATCACGATCCGATGGAGATGGGGAACTTGAACTGACCCGACCTGGGGAAGCTCAACACGACCGGTCCGAACCAGAATGGTGCGAACCGACCCGGACTGAAGAGCTGATGGCACGACCAGTGGACACGATCCGATCTGAAGCAAGAGGAGGAGACCCGAACCGATCCGGTGATGACTGAGAACCCGAGATGCAAAGGTAGTCCAAAGGGAAGTTAGAGCTCGGGATCCAGATGGGAACCAACGAGTTCACTTCATGAGTTGGGCTTTGCTGCGGGACGCGTGCCAAGAAGTTAGCGACGTCTATAGCTTTGGACCACTATGGTAGGAGGTACGAAGGCGGATTCAGGGCCATTATGGCATAGGTAGAACCAAGGGCTACGACCAATGAAGTGGGTCATTGAAATGTCTGGTCATGACTCCAAGTGTTCGGCTTGGTCACAACAGGGTTTCTACAAGTCGGGATTCGTCGTTACCTCAGTTTGTCTAGTGTTCCAAAGTGGTAGATGTCGTACGCTTTACGCACTGAGTGAGAGATGTGAGGATGGTTGCTATGGATGATTTGTTTGCTATCATTGTGACACGCACACCCCACCCCCATATTCTTACACTATTTATTGTGGCACCTTGGAGTATTGTACGGTATGTGGTACTAACTCTTTGGTTGCAGGTCCAGGTTCAGGTATGGTTTAGTATACCTGTTATTACTTTATTTAGATGCTTATCGCTCATACCAGGCTTTATGTCTGACCCAGAGTTTTATGTCTCCTCTTATTACTCTGGGTGCTCACACGAGCAGACTAGAGACAGGTTAGCTGGTGATGCACGGGTAGATGATCCGGAGACGAGCAGGAGGCTTCCACGTACTGTATACATAATATTCTCCCTGTGTTGTTGAAGATCACTGCTTGGGCATTGTTGGTGTATCTTCTACTTTAGCTTTCTTTTGCTTAGAGACAGTAAATTTGGAAAATTGTAATAAGCTGTATATGGATTTCCGCTGCTCTGATGATTGACGTTGATTTTAGTTATCAGCTTATGCACTGTCTCGCCTGTTTTATGTCAAGTATGTTATTATTATATTTTATCCCATGCGCTGTGAGACATTCTACAGGTTCCTTGATTAGTTCATTCTCTTCTTTCCTTTCTTTGGCGACCGTTCCGTGCTAGTCGGGCATGTGTACAGCGCACTTTTGGAGGAAATGCAGGCTGGTGCGGGGAGGGCCGTTACATTTGATCAAAGTAGTTGTTGTAAAATCAATGGAGATGTTTGGGGCTTATATAACGATGAAGGGATGTCATTAGAATAGTCACAACCCTTCTGAAAGATCAAAAAACTGAAAAGATTTGGTAAAAAACGAAGTGTCTTTTCATAAAATATAGTCGTTATTTACAGCACTGAACAGTAGCGTTTAGCCCAAAAACGCTATCATATGTGTATTCCAAATATAGCCGTCATACCCTTTCATAGCGTTTCAGAATATAGCCGTTATAACCTTTAATAGCATTTCTGGACAAAATGCTACGGTTTTCTGCTGCAAAAAATTCTGCAAAAACAGCCTTCTATATTCATCATTTTTTGACTTTTTTTATCATTTTTCTTACAATAAAAAATTATGAAAAATTCTTTATGATATATTAGATGTTATGTAGAAATTTTAGGTGATTTGAAGTTAATTTGTGGGGCTTTAACAATTCTAGACTATAATGACTTTATGTACACTCAACTTATGATATGCATTCTTCTGAAGCTCTTGAGTCTGTTTCCTCTTATCTTCTTCCATCATTAGAGTCCAAATAGATTTTCAATCAGCATAATAGATATTTAAATGCTTGAACACTACATAATTGATTAACATCCTTCATGTATACGCTTTTATCCTCTTTTGTACTGTGTATCTTAATGTTGAACTTATTTTCTTTTCTCTTTTTGATACCCATGTACCTCCAAGTTAGCTCAGAAGTTCTTTGATACAATTGTATAGTTGTTGCCATCAAAATCCAACAATAGAGTTTCTAACATTCTCCCCCTTTTTGATGTAAAAATATATTCTTTTTATAACATCTTCCTCTTAGTATAATATCTCCCTCTATCAATATACACATGAATTTCTCCCCCTTTGTCATTATAAAAAAGAATGAGGGAACGTAATAAATATCGTCGTCTTCACTTTATTTTCTTCCCCTGAATGTGTGATATATGAATATTTCTCCTCCTAAGTATGTGATTATTATTTTCCCAAATTCCCTAATTTAGCTTTGAGCTCAGTTTTCAAAGATATTAGAGATACTGAAATACCCTCCTTTTTGTTGTGGTGTACCTACAACAAATATTATATATATACTTTGGTACCCACTTTCTCTATTAGGGTCCAGGGTTAGAGAGAAGGTAATCATACCCACAAGGGTTTAATGGTACCTTTGAAAATAAAGTTTTTATTTTTAACTACTGAATCAAAATAATCATCAATATATTTTTCTTTGTTTTTCCAATTTACATGAACCCAAATACTTAGATAATTTCTATTATTATTTCCTTTTATACCTCTATTATAAATGTTTCTAGTCATAGAAGCATTTGAATTTTTATAGAAATTTGATCTTCGAGTTACACGTGCTTTAATACTAGCAGTTAAATTTTTGTAATACATGAAAGCATATCTAGTACTAGTTCTATGATTAGTTTTATTATACCCTAATCCACTTTTATCGTGTAAAGGTCTAGAGCAAGATAAAATATCATTTAAATCATTTTGACCTTTATTAATTTTTGCGAACTTATTTGTACATTTTTCAAATTTGATCCCAAAGTCGCGATTGAAATTTTCAAAAGAAGTCTTGCAATCTTTTAAACCAATTTTCTTATTTAATTCAGAATTCTCCCTTTTCAAAGTACTATTCTCATTTTCGAGACGACAAATTTGAGATCCTGAATTAACTAAAGAAGAGTGTACTTTATCAAAATTTTCTTTCAAATCAGACGTTTCATTTTGCAAAGTATTATTATTAACCTTTAAAAACTCATATTCTTTAGATAATTCTAAATTCTTTTCAGTTAAAGCTCCATTCTCTTTTTCAAGAGACGAAACTAAAGAATTAGAATTATTTAAAGAATCTTCTAATGATTCATTTATATTTTTCAAGAGATCGATTTCCTTTAAAAGTACATTGTTTTTATCTTCTAGTCGCTCATTTTCTTTTTGAAGGAAATCTTTTTGAAAAACAAACTCTTCTAAGGTATTTTCAAAACATTTGGCTTGTTTGACTAAAAAATTATTTTCTTCTTTTAATTTGGAATTTTCTTGCTCACAATTTTTAGACTTGGCTAAAATAATTGCATTAAGTTTACCCAAACTTTTAAAATCTTTTAATAATTTTTCGTGGTCTAATAAAAGATCTTTATATAATGAATCCTCACATACCGATTGTGATCTCACTTTAGCCATTAAACATTTGCTCTCTTGCTCCGTCGCTTCTGCTTTGTTGTTCTTCCACTTTCTAATGCCTTTACTAGATTTCTTTATTGCCATTTATTCTAGGATGTTGTTACGATCTCTAGAATACCAAGCTCTGATACCAATTGAAAAGGCTATGCAGCGGTAGGATCATGTAGTATGGAGAATAGGATATAATATCTATATAGCAGAGTAGAAAGCAGTAAATCACACAGTCGATTTATACTGGTTCGGACCACTGTCCTACGTCCAGTCCCAGACTCACTTCTGGTATTTCACTAACACTAAAACCCTCACTTCACCTGGAGGAATAGGTTCACAATTACCCGAACCACTGAATGGGATTTCTTGCCTCAACCACTGAAGAGGACTTCACAATTACAAAGGTTTTTGACTTTTGAATGTGTTCCAAATAACACTGAGTAGTCACAATATAGTACAACACTCCTATAGCCCTCACAAATGGTATTTTAGTGGATGTACAAAGGCTAGGATTAATATTAGATCGATTATAAAGGATGTGAATGAAAATAATCGATCTTTTTAATAGAATTTGAGAGAATGATAGTTGTAGAGCAATTTTAGAGCAAAATCAATAGATTTGATCAAAGTAGTTGTTGTAAAATAAATGGAGATGTTTGGGGCTTATATAACGATGAAGGGATGTCATTAGAATAGTCACAACCCTTCTGAAAGATCAAAAAACTGAAAAGATTTGGAGAAAAACGAAGTGTCTTTTCATAAAATATAGCCGTTATTTACAGCACTTAAGACAACACTGAACAGTAGCGTTTGGCCCAAGAACGCTATCATATGTGTATTCAAAATATAGCCGTCATACCCTTTCATAGCGTTTCGGAATATAGCCGTTATAACCTTTAATAGCGTTTCTAGACAAAATGCTACGGTTTTCTGCTGCGAAAAATTCTACAAAAACAGCCTTCTATATTCATCATTTTTTGACTTTTTTTATCGTTTTTCTTGCAATAAAAAATTCCAAAAAATTATGAAAAATTCTTTATGATATATTAGATGTTATGTAGAAATTTTAGGTGATTTGAAGTTAATTTGTGGGGCTTTAACAATTCTATATTATAATGACTTTATGTACACTCAACTTATGATATGCATTCTTCTGAAGCTCTTAAGTCTGTTTCTTCTTGTCTTCTTCCATCATTAGAGTCCAAATAGATTTTCAATCACCATAATAGATATTTAAATGCTTGAACACTACATAATTGATTAACATCCTTCATGTATACGCTTTTATCCTCTTTTGTTTGTGTATCTTCATGTTGAACTTATTTTCTTTTCCCTTTTTGATACCCATGTACCTGCAAGTTAGCTCAGACGTTCTTTGATATAATTGTATAGTTGTTGCCATCAAAATCCAACAATAGAGTTTCTAGCAGTTCGTAATATTGGGTTTTGAACATCAATTGAATATACAGAATCCGTTTAAAGTCGGAATTCGGTAAAACAAGAAACGTTTGAACCCATATGTTTATAATTTTCTAATGAAAAATAATAATAATTGGGATTTCAGCTTATATGTTGTTAGTTATTTCCAAATCAATTCTTGAAATACCAACTGTAATGGCCCGAAAATCCGTACCAATTTGAGCTGACTAATATCCTACACATTCAACTCAAAGTGCACAAAAATTCGGATCATTAATAGAAAGAATTTAGAGGGTGAGAAAGATAATGTAGAACTAATAGAATAGAAGAAGAAGAATACAACTAAACAGAATCAGAGTAAACACGAAACTCACAGCGGAACGAATAAAATGTATTATATAACAAAATCTTGAAATACAAAACTGTATTGTATATACATACCATTATCAGAGTACAACACATCATATATATTACAACAAAAATAATCTCTAACTAACTAATGGTGAATCCTTCTGCTTCCAACTCCTCTATGTGAATCTGCAAAGTCTGAAACACTTGACTGCCCGTACAAATTTGGGGACCCAAGAGTTTAGGGAAAACAAACAAAATAAACTCTGGGTCAGTCATGGGACTGGTGTGAGTAAACTTCAACCGTATTGTTTAACTTTGAAAATCCTTTTGAAACAAAAGGATAATAGTAAGACCAGCCCACACATAAACATGGACGGTTTTTACCTTACTATAACCCAAAATACTTTGGTATCAAACTCTAGTGATATTATAATAATGTCTAATCAAATAAATAACCAAATAGCAGAACGTTTGCATCTCACGCTCCACATATATATATAGTATAAAATCAAAAACCACAGGACGCTTATTGGAGATTGGATTCCAACAGACAAGGTATGAGACCACCTCCCGATCAGTGTACTCTAGAGGGGATACACTGGGGTTCAACAAGAACATCTTGCAATCCGGCCCATACATGACTGACCATTCATTTCTCTTGAGTGTATCGAATATATTGCCACCTACGGTTGGGCCCATATAACCATTATCCGAAGATACAAAAACGAAAGAAGAACAAATACGAATTTTCTCTAGATGGTGACAATACACCCTAATGGGAATGACCCACATAGCCATGCTGCCTGCTCGATTTTTGTCATTTCCTGGTTGTGAGGCTTGAGTCTATGTCTATCTTTTCAGAACATCTGTCCACCATTCACTTCGAATGCCACATCGTCAAACCCGTCAATTCACTAATCGATTTCAAAAAATATTACGGGTATAAAAAAACAAAGAGGAACGAATTCCTCCGCCACCAGACGTAATACCTTTAAGAGATCAATCGTACGTGATTTGTTAGGTATACTCTGTCAAACACTCGTCCTTACAAGTTGTCCTGGGACTGGACAAACAGAAACACCATTCTGGTACAGAATGACCCTTGCATTTCACTCCGTCTTCAATTGTCTTTAGCATAATCTAATTCGCAACGCCTATGCCTATACGGAGTGGTTTTCAGATAATATATCCAATTGGCCACTCCGTATTGACAGCGACGGTCAAAACACTTTCGATAGTCGGTTATTTAACTATCGAAGTAAAAACAAACATCCATTCAAATGTACAACTAAACATCACATAACCACGTGCACCTTTTTCATTTAACATTCATTTTTATTATTCAAATCCCCATATCTTACCAGATATTTCTCAGATCCCGTTTTGGCCTTTTTCACACTTCTTGGAAAAAAATTCCCAGTTATTATAAACTCTTATTCTCCCATGTTCCAGAAAATATACGTTATTAACGTTCGAAACATTTCCATTCTTTTTACATTCTTTATTTTCTACACTTGGATAATATACCCTATCTTCATTTGAAAAATATTTCCAATTTCATTATAAATATTTTAATCTGCCAAATGTTCACTTTTAAAACATTATTCACTTTACAATGTGCATATCATACCTATTATAGAAATCTGAACACCTTTATCAAGAAACTCTTTATTCGAGTGATAAATACCTTTATCTCGTTTACCAAAATCTCTTAATAATTTTATATTCCCATTCATTTTTATAAACTCTGTTTCTAAGTCACTTCTTGTCAATATCAAGTTTATAACTAAATATTGATTACATATCCTTATTCTAACCTATTTGTTTAACTAAAAATTAACTATCCTATCAGATTATAACTCCTAAAAATAATTTACTTTATACATTCGACATCGTCGAATTATAGTCCCAATTTCTAATAGTGTTATATATAATACTCTGGAAGCGAGAACCCTCTATCATTCGTACCCAACTCACACAGCCAGCAACGAGTTGGGGTATTTTATTTACCTCTCAGGCCTTGATCGACAACGTTCTTATCTTAGAATAGAAATAAGTCTGTAACTCTAAACTGCTTATTATTAATACTATCAATTAAACCGTATTTCTAGCTTTATTTTAAATATCGGTTTATGACGCCATATCCTTATTTGAAAACTCGGTTGTTTATAATTATTTACATTTGGTCATTAACTCTTCGCTTCATCTTCCTTATACGCTTTCATTTAAAACTTCTCTTATCAAAAATCAATCACGTTCTTTGTCTTTTGGCAATTTACTTCTTATTCGAATTATTCTACCTAATTCAAGAAAACATCTCAATACAAACTTAATACTATATTAAATGGAATCCATTTAAGAACCAATTACTTTAATCAAATAGTGATTTGATCATTTGTTGAAGTAAAACAGTTTACTTCATTAATAATAAATAAATAAAACTAATTATATTAGTTCAATAACTATTTAAACTTCATTAATTAAAAAGGTAATTAAATCTTATAAATTTTGATTAATTTATTTTTATTAGATTAATTGTAACAACCCGAAAATCTGGGCCAGTTTAAAAATTTTATTTTGGCAATTTTAGCAAATTTTGATTATTTAAAATGAATTATTTTAAATAAAAATCAATGGGAAATTTATTTTGAATAGAATTCGAACGAATATATTTATATAAATCGACGATAGAATATAAATATTTATTTATAATTACAAATAGAATTGAAAATGGCGTGGTAGTTCGATAAATCGATTTCAAATTTCAATTAAATGTACCGGGTGCAAAACAATCCGGATTTTAATGAAACCAAAAATAATGGAATCTAATTGTGAATATCTTTCCAACGAATCTGAAAAATCAAAATTTCATAGCGGGAATCAAAAGATATGTCCAGTTGAAAATTCTGAATAGTCGCTATGGAATTCAAGCCCTTAAAAATAGACATTTTGCAAACGACCTCGGATTTCGACGAAACCACTTTTGTTGGGTCCATGATGTCAAATTATTGCTAGATTCCAAATTTCATAATTTTTTGAATCAATATGTGAGCGTGGCAAAGGAAAATGCGTTTGACCAGTTTTAGTTGATTTTAATCGACTGGAAAATGGCCATTTTTCCAACGGTCTCGGAATTCGACGAAACTAGTTTTGTTAGGACCGTATCGTCAATACGAAGCTAGAAAATATTTTTTTGGTATTTACAGAGTTCGTATATGACCCCGGTAAATTGAAATGCGCGTTCAAATTCAATATATAGAGTTATATGTTGATTTTAACGAAAACTGATCGAAATGGTCGAATCAGCTTACGATACATATCCCATTGTGTTTGGAATGGGGGTAAAACGCTACAGACGATAGGAGGTGGGCCTCGTTTAGAGGTCGTATGAAAAAGTCAACTTTTTGAAATTAAAATAAAAAAATAAAAAAAAGAAAACCTCTCTCCTCCTCTCCATACTTCCTCTCTGGCCCTCCCCCCCCCCCCATTCGTTCACACCGAATAAAAAAAAAAAAAAACCGATCTCGAACTCGACGCGCCGCCCTATCGTCGATCGCCAACCACCTCCCTTCAAGCGCCGAGACCACCAAAGACCCCCTCCTCCCTCTCTCTCCTCCGCAGCAGCCAAAGACTGAAACCCTCCTGCCTGAAATCGAAGACCGAACCCCCTTCAACCCTCCACGCCCCACCGTGAACCACCGTAGCCCATCACCACGACCTCCCCCCCTCCGTTCAGTCCTTGCGCCGCACCCTGGGCCCCGCGCTCCACGGCAAGCCTCAACACCCCCCCTCCCTTCGCTGATATACTGTAAGTGAATTTAAATTACTTTTTATTTTCAGTATTTTTATTTATATGAAGCACAATAAAAAGAATTGATTTTTTTTCCATTTCTTTTTTTTAGAATTAGATTTTTAAACTAGCGAAAGATACGATTTTTATATATTGAATAGCAAGGTAAAATTCGATTTTTATATATTGAATAGCAAAGTAAAAAAAATCAATTTTTATATATTGAATAGCAAAGTAAAAATTCGATTTTTATATATCGAATAGCGAAGTAAAAATGTGATTTTTACATATGTAGAGAATACAGGCAGAGAAAGTGACAAGAGGCAGAACAGCGAAGATTTCTACATAAGAAGAGTCGTGGGATTGGATTAGCAATTCTGTGAGAATTTCTCACTCTTCAATCTCTTTTTCTAGTTATAAATATATATTAGGATGCAGACGGTGTTTAGTAGCGCCCGACACCCATCGTCCACAGACCATGGACAGCTTGTATGCTTGTTTGTTTGATTTTGATGTGTAGTTGATCGTGTGATGTGATGTGAAATAAAATAAAATATTTTATAGTGGAAAATATTTTATAGTTAAAAATAGAATTTTTAACGTGTATATGAAATGAAATAAAGATAAACAAATCGGACGATTTATTTATATACACACATTTGACTGATATTGATTGGGACGATAAATTTTACACATCGCTCAACTGCACAAATGAAATCTGTGTTTGATTGTTTGAAACCCCACACGGGTATTGGGATGATATTTGACGTACACTAATCCCGATTGTTTAGTTGTATGTCGATCGATTTATTGACAGGCTGCTGTAAGCGTTGAATATTTATATTTGATGCTTATACAGTGTAGAATGCACTTTGGATGATGGTTGATTATTCATCGTTGTTATTATATACATGTGTTATAGAAAATCCATATAATTAACATTATATGGTAATTGATTGGGCCTCATTCCAGTTTTAAAATAGAAATATTTGAAATAGAAATATTTGAAATAGAATATTTGAAAATAGAAACATATGAAGCCGTGTTGGTTAGATTGACGCCATTTTAACGTGAACGATATTTATATCGATTTTATTCATTCTGCAATGAATATCGAAAGTGATTTCAAAATCTGATTTTTTTTGAAAAGAAATGAATTCGAATTGAAATTGAATATAAATGAATTCGAATTGAAATTGAATATAAATGAATTCGAATTGAAATTGAATATAAATGAATTCGAATTGAAATTGAATATAAATGAATTCGAATTGAAATCGAATTGAAATTGAATTGAATTAGAAATCAATTTGAATTGAAATCGATTTGAAATGAATTTAAAACGAATTTATATTGGGATATTCAATTTTGATTTGAGATTGAATATGAAGTTGAAACCGTTTTGAAAACGAATTTTAAAACGATTTATAAAGCACGTTTTGAATTGAAATCGACGAAGTATATATTATATATATAATATGATGGCCTGAATAGAACGCGCCGCGCCGCGGCAGTTCGCGAATTTCAACCATTGACTTCGAACGGAGATTACGGGATATCCGACCGTCGGATTCTCCTAAAACCGGAACCGTTGGCTTCGTATCGAAAAGTGCTTTCTAACGAATATTAGAAATTTGAAATCTAACGGATGGATTTGGAATTATGTCCAAATCAAATTTGAAAAAGGTCGCTATAAGTTTAGTTTGATGGCCGTTGATGGAAATCGACTGTACGGGCCTTGATAAAATTATTAAAAATAGTAATAATTTATGTAAAATCATAAGAAATGATTTAAAAAGAATTGGGATGAAAAACTCCATATTTGAAAAGATAAAAATAGATTTTTATCGAAATGAACTAGTTTTGAACTAGAATTATAATTCTATTTATTTTTAAATAAATAAATTGGATTTGAAATGGTTTTGAAAATAACCAAAATTTCCAATAATTGCATTGGAATGGATTTGAATCGAAATTGTCTTCGGAATATTTCGATGTTGGATTTCGTGATTATACAGATGTGGTTATGGAAATTTGAAAGATATATATATATATCTTTATTTCCAATACGATGTTTGTTAGTCGTAGAATTTGATATTGAATATAAGCCGGTATATTTTCTATTCAGAGCCTTGTGTTTAATATCAAATGTGATTTGGGTTTGTCGTGAATGGTGTCTTCATTAACACTGTTCTTGAACCCAGCTGAGAAAAGATTAAATCTTTTTATTTGGATATAATGAAGTGTACCAATTAAATAATATTTAATTGAATTGATATTGATTTTTGGGTTTATCGTGAACAGAGTTTTAAATAACACTTGTTCCTTAACCCGATAATTAATGTGATGTGATTTTGGGTTTATCGTGAACCGTGTTTTAAATGACACTAATTCTTTAACCCAGTCACAGATTAAAACTAAGTGGAGTTTTAATGAATCTTTAATTAGATTGAAATAATTGAGAATGGAGTATCACCATTTTTGCTCCAGGCGTTATTTAATTCTCTAATTCGATTTGAACGTGAAATGGTAATTGAATTTACCGATAGCACCGTGGTGTTAGGTATGAAGTAAGACCCGTTTTACTTCATGGGATGAATAGGTTGGGATTGTGAAATTAAAACCAATGGTTACTTCGGTAAGGTTCGTTAATCCCGACTAATTGAATCGAAATTCAAAAGAAGATTAGAGAATAAATTCAAGGAATTTTTCTTGGATAAAATTAATGGGAACCTTTCCCTATGAATGTGAAATTTAGAAACTAACTGTCGGTTAGTTAAGCAGAATGGTTTTCTGGATATTGATCTGATGTTGGTTTCGGCCTTCGGGGTTAATATTTGGGGAATTATTCTCTTGATTAATTTACGGTTAGTGACTGATGAATTGGAATGAGGCGTATGTTGTGTTTGTGTAACACTTATTTAAAATATACGCGAGTTATTCGGAAAGACCGGGTTTATCCCATTCTGAATAACTGATACGACGATAAGTCGAAGATGAAGACGATGGTCGAAGACCAGAAGTCTTCACGTCGTTTGGGTGATTACTGATGATCTTAATTGGGCTGTACACCCAAGAAGATGGAAACAGTTGGTGATCGTCTAGACGTACTTGGAGATCGATGGATATGCGGGGTACTAGGTGCCTCCGGTTTCGTTCAGACCCAGAGCGAACTTGTAAATGGACTGTGTGTCTGACATTGGATTTTAGTCCGTGTGATTGATCTCTATTAAATATATATCTGTTTGGCGGCGGAGAATTTATTCTCTTGCTTAACGCCCTTCTCTAAGACGTACGAGCTCAGGGGTTATATATTGATGGATATCAAACGCATGGAGTGAATTGCCTGTGTGGCATGCCTAAGTGGCAATTGATCGAGGCTTCTGTTGAAAAGCAAAGTCTTGTGGTGATGATCAAAGCACAGCCTGTGTGGCACAGCTTTGTGTAACGTGAATTCGCGAGCCTCACACCCCGGTTGTGAACCAAAAACGGGAGATGGTCCTCAGGGAGGGCATGCGTTTCTTTCTAGCTAGGGTGGTGTCAGTGACCTACCAGCCCTGACATTTATATACTTTTCACCTGTGTGGTTGTTGCTGTTGCGAGGCGCCTCGGTTAGATCGGACGATCCGGGTCCGATGGAGCCATTCGTTGGCTCATTTATGCCCCAAAAGGCGGGGAAACGCAGTGTTTAGGCATTTTAATCCACATCGGTGGACCGGCCCTGTCGCTCCAAGGGTCACTCGAGCTCTGATCCTGAGACATGGTAGGCTAGATTGTCTCGAATCGGTCGAGGACTATCTTTTGCCTCGGTTCATAGATGGAAACCCAATTTCCAAATACGTGACTTTGCGATTTTGATTGTATAACCTATATATGGCGACATAGTGGTATGAGGCATTCATGCCGCCTATGATTGATACTTATGATTTGAAGTTGTTTTATACACTATACACTTATAATAGTATCAAATGATTTCTTTTAAACGTATCAAGCATTCTTGGCTATTATAAGGTAAAAACCCTATCCCCCGGCTTGCGTTGCATTGTGTGATAGGACCTGAGTCTTATAATAGCTTCATTTTTCTTTATTTAGCATTGCGCTGTTGTTTTATGCATTGGTATTCTTGGGAGGAAACCCGTTCCGTGTTATATGGCGTGGTCCCTTGATTTACCTAATTTTAAAATAAAGATTAATAACTGTTTTAATTCTCACACCAGTCACATGACTGACCTGGAGTTTATTGTTTTGACCTAAACTCTGGGTGCCCCTATTTTGACACGGGCAGCTAGTAGTTTTGGTTTTGCAGATTTATATTCACAGGATCCTGGTTTACAGCTGGAACGATATCCGGAAAGCTTTGTATCCGTGTATCTGTTCTAGTCGTGTATTGTATTATTTTCCGCTGCAATTTATTTAAATGTAATTTAAATCTGTGATATTTCTGTGTAATGTATATTCATTTATACTCTGTATATTCTTGTAATCTGATGCATTGTTGTAATATACAATGAAATGTTCTTCCGTCTGCGTTCTGTTGTGGCTTGTTCTCGAACTATCCGCTCTTTCCTTTACGGGGAAGTTACGGGTTTTCACAGTTGGTATCAGAGCTTTGGTTTACAAAGCTCAGAGAACAAGGCACATTAGAACCATACGAAAGAATTCATCAGAAACTGGATTAGTAATATCCAACGGGAATGACTCGTTAGAGATGGAACAGTAGTATCCTAGAACGAGTGTGAAGAGTATATTTTTAAAGTGAAAACAAATTTTGTTTTGAAAATCTAAATCAATTATTCGTATTTGATTATTTATTTGTATTGATTTGGACAGTCCAGTATATAAAGATTTTGCATATACGCCTTGCAAACGTGTATTTGAAGTTTTAATATACTGGATAGATATAGAATTACACTCGAATCACCCGGAGATGATTTTGATGATGGAGCTCCATCATTAGAATTCATGTTCAAGTGACGAAAGTGGACTTCCTATATATTTCCTATTGACTGGTGTGAGAACCAAAATTAGATAGGGCCTATTGTTGTGATTTCTGATTTTTGACTATGTATCAAAGTTATGAATTTCAAAAGCTAATCAACTAATTGATTGATGGTTGTGTTGTTGATTATTGTTTGTTAGTTGAAATTTTAACCATATAGCCAATTTGATCAAATAGTGAATATTATTGAAATTTGGTCGCATTTGCTTGCATATACATATACTTACACTGAACAGGTCATAGAAAGGAGGCTAGAGAAGAGAATAAAATTCGTTTGCCCAACAAATAGGTACATGTTTATCATAATTTACTGTTTTGTTTGGGTGATGATGATTTTATGAGCCTATTGGCTAGCCGCTTGGCTTTTTCTTTTTCATTTTGAGATCAGAAGGCCTATATGGCAATTTCAGGATTTTCCCGTGGCTCCCGGTGCAGGGGAGGTTATGGCGAAATTTTTCGAAAATTTAGGGTGTTAGCCAAATTTTTGAAGAATTTGAAAATTCTCAGAAACTGAAAAGTTGGAGAATGGAAGCCAGATCGAACATAGAGTTGATTGATCAAACCACTTTCGACTTTGTTCCTTTTCGGGGACGAAAAGTTTTAAGTGGGGGAGATTGTAACAACCCGAAAATCTGGGCCAGTTTAAAATTTTTATTTTGGCAATTTTAGCAAATTTTGATTACTTAAAATGAATTATTTTAAATAAAAATCAATGGTAAATTTATTTTGAATAGAATTCGAACGAATATATTTATATAGATCGACGATAGAATATAAATATTTATTTATAATTATAAATAGAATTGAAAATGGCGCGGTAGTTCGATAATTCGATTTAAATTTCATTTAAATGTACCGGGTGCAAAACAATCCGGATTTTAATGAAACCAAAAATAATGGAATCTAATTGTGAATATCTTTCCGACGAATCTGAAAAATCGAAATTTCATAGCGGGAATCAAAAGATATGTCCAGTTGAAAATTCTGAATAGTCGCTATGGAATTCAGGCCCTTAAAAATAGACATTTTGCAAACGACCTCGGATTTCGACGAAACCACTTTTGTTGGGTCCGTGATGTTAAATTATTGCTAGATTCCAAATTTCATAATTTTTCGATTCAATATGTGAGCGTGGCAAAGGAAAACGTGTTTGACCAGTTTCAGTTGATTTTAATCGACTGGAAAATGGCCATTTTTCCAACGGTCTCGAAATTCGACGAAACTAGTTTTGTTAGGACCGTATCGTCAATACGAAGCTAGAAAATATTTTTCTGGGATTTATAGAGTTCGTATGTGACCCCGGTAAATTGAAATGCGCGTTCAAATTCAATATATAGAGTTATATGTTGATTTTAACGAAAACTGATCGAAATGGTCGAATCAGCTTACGATACATATCCCATTGTGTTCGAAATGGGGGTAAAACGCTACGGACGACAGGCGGTGGGCCTCGTTTAGAGCTCGTATGAAAAAGTCAACTTTTTGAAATTAAAAAAAAAAAAAAACCTCTCTCCTCCTCTCCATACTTCCTCTCTGGCCCTTTCCCTCCCCATTCGTTCACACCGAATAAAATAAAAAAAAAGAAACAAAACCGGATCTCGAACTCGACGCGCCGCCCTATCGTCGATCGCCAACCGCCTCCCTTCAAGCACCGAGACCACCAAAGACCCCCTCCTCCCTCTCTCTCCTCCGCAGCAGCCAAAGACCAAAACCCTCCTGCCTGAAATCGAAGACCGAACCCCCTTCAACCCTCCACGCCCCACCGTGAACCACCGTAGCCCATCACCACGACCTCCCCGCCTCCAGTCAGTCCTTGCGCCGCATCCTGGGCCTCGCGCGCCACGGCAAGCCTCAACTCCCCCCTCCCTTCGCTGATATACTGTAAGTGAATTTAAATTACTTTTTATTTTTAGTATTTTTATTTATATGAAGCACAATAAAAAGAATTGATTTTTTTTTCCATTTCTTTTTTTTAGAATTAGATTTTTAAACTAGCGAAAGATACGATTTTTATATATTGAATAGCAAGGTGAAAATTCGATTTTTATATATTGAATAGCAAAGTAAAAAAATTCGATTTTTATATATTGAATAGCAAAGTAAAAATTCGATTTTTATATATTGAATAGCGAAGTAAAAATGTGATTTTTACATATGTAGAGAATACGGGCAGAGAAAGTGACAAGAGGCAGAACGGCGAAGATTTCTACATAAAAAGAGTCGTGGGATTGGATTAGCAATTCTGTGAGAATTTCTCACTCTTCAATCTCTTTTTCTAGTTATAAATATATACTAGGATGCAGACGGTGTTTAGTAGCACCCGACATCCGTCGTCCACAGACCATGGACGGCTTGTATGCTTGTTTGTTTGATTTTGATGTGTAGTTGATCGTGTGATGTGATGTGAAATGAAATAAAATATTTTATAGTGGAAAATATTTTATAGTTAAAAATAGAATTTTTAACGTGTATATGAAATGAAATAAAGATAAACAAATCAGACGATTTGTTTATATACACAAATTTGACTGATATTGATTGGGACGATAAATTTTACACATCGCTCAACTACACAAATAAAATCTGTGTTTGATTGTTTGAAACCCCACATGGGTATTGGGATGATATTTGACGTACACTAATCCCGATTGTTTAGTTGTATGTCGATCGATTGATTGACAGGCTACTATAAGCGTTGAATATTTATATTTGATGCTTATACAGTGTAGAATGCACTTTGGATGATGGTTGATTATTCATCGTTGTTATTATATACATATGTTGAAGAAAATCCATATAATTAACATTATATGGTAATTGATTGGGCCTCATTCCAGTTTTAAAATAGAAATATTTGAAATAGAAATATTAGAAATAGTGTATTTGAAAATAGAAACATATGAAGCCGTGTTGGTTAGATTGACGCCATTTTGACGTGAACGATATTTATATCGATTTTATTCATTCTGTAATGAATATCAAAAGTGATTTCAAAATCTGATTTTTTGAAAAGAAATGAATTCGAATTGAAATTGAATATAAATGAATTCGAATTGAAATTGAATATAAATGAATTCGAATTGAAATTGAATATAAATGAATTCGAATTGAAATTGAATATAAATGAATTCGAATTGAAATTGAATATAAATGAACTCGAATTTAAATCGAATTGAAATTGAATTGAAATTGAATTGAATTAGAAATCAATTTGAATTGAAATCGATTTGAAATGAATTTAAAACGAATTTATATTGGGATATTCAATTTTGATTTGAGATTGAATATGAAGTTGAAACCGCTTTGTAAACGAATTTTAAAACGATTTATAAAGCACGTTTTGAATTGAAATCGACGAAGTATATATTATATATATTATATATATATAATATAATGGCCTGAATAGAATGCGCCGCGCCGCGGCAGTTCGCGAATTTCGACCATTGACTTCGAACGGATATTACGGGAGATCCGACCGTCGGATTCTCCTAAAACAGGAACCGTTGGGTTCGTATCGAAAAGAGCTTTCTAACGAATATTAGAAATTTTAAGTCTAACAGTTGGATTTGGAATTATGTCCAAATCAAATTTGAAAAAGGTCGCTATAAGTGCAGTTCGATGGCCATTGATGGAAATCGACTGTACGGGCCTTGATAAAATTATTAAAAATAGTAATAATTTGTGTACAATCATAAGAAATGATTTAGAAAGAATTGGGATGAAAAACTCCATATTTGAAAAGATAAAAATAGATTTTTATCGAAATGAACTAGTTTTGAACTAAAATTATAATTCTATTTATTTTTAAATAAATAAATTGGATTTGAAATGGTTTTGAAAATAACCAAAATTTCCAATAATTGCATTGGAATGGATTTGAATCGAAATTGTCTTCGGAATATTTCGATGTTGGATTTCGTGATTATACAGATGTGGTTATGGAAATTTGAAAGATATATATATATCGTTATTTCCAATACGATATTTGTTAGTCGTAGAATTTGATATTGAATATAAGCCGGTATATTTTCTATTCAGAGCCTTGTGTTTAATATCAAATGTGATTTGGGTTTGTCGTGAATGATGTCTTCATTAACACTGTTCTTGAACCCAGCTGAGAAAATATTAAATCTTTTTATTTGGATTTAATGAAGTGTACCAATTAAATAATATTTAATTGAATTGATATTGATTTTTGGGTTTATCGTGAACAGTGTTTTAAATAACACTTGTTCTTTAACCCGATAATTAATGCGATGTGATTTTGAGTTTATCGTGAACCGTGTTTTAAATGACACTGATTCTTTAACCCAGTCACAGATTAAAACTAAGTGGAGTTTTAATGAATCTTTAATTAGATTGAAATAATCGAGAATGGAGTATCACCGGTTTTGCTCCAGGAATTAGTTAATTCTCTAATTCGATTTGAATGTGAAATGGTAATTGAATTTACCGATAACACCGTGGTGTTAGATATGAAGTAAGACCCGTTTTACTTCATGGGATGAATAGGTTGGGATTGGGAAATTAAAACCAATGGTTACTTCGGTAAGGTGCGTTAATCCCGACTAATTGAATCGAAATTCAGAAGAAGATTGGAGAATAAATTCAAGGAATTTATCTTGGATAAAATTAATGGGAACCTTTCCCTATGAATGTGAAATTTAGAAACTAACTGTCGGCTAGCTAAGCAGAATGGTTTTATGGATATTGATCTCATGTTGGTTTCGGCCTTCGGGGTTAATATTTGGGGAATTATTCTCTTGATTAATTTACGGTTAGTGACTGATGAATTGGAATGAGGCATATGTTGTGTTTGTGTAACACTTATTTAAAATATACGCGAGTTATTCGGAAAGACCGGGTTTATCCCATTCTGAATAACTGATACGACGATAAGTCGAAGATGAAGACGATGGTCGAAGACCGGAAGTCTTCACGTCGTTTGGGTGATTACTGATGATCTTGATTGGGCTGTACACCCAAGAAGATGGAAACAATTGGTGATCGTCCAGGCGTACTTGGAGATCGATAGATATGCGGGGTACTAGGTGCCTCCGGTTTCGTTCAGACCCAGAGCGAACTTGTAAATGGACTGTGTGTCTGACATTGGATTTTAGTCCGTGTGATTGATCTCTATTAAATATATATCTGTTTGGCGGCGGAGAATTTATTCTCTTGCTTAACGCCCTTCTCTGAGACGTACGAGCTCAGGGGTTATATATTGATGGATATCAAACGCATGGAGTGAATTGCCTGTGTGGCATGCCTAAGTGGCAATTGATCGAGGCTTCTGTTGAAAAGCAAAGTCTTGTGGTGATGATCAAAGCACAGCCTGTGTGGCACAGCTTTGTGTAACGTGAATTCGCGAGCCTCACACCCCGGTTGTGAACCAAAAACGGGAGATGGTCCTCAGGGAGGGCATGCGTTTCTTTCTAGCTAGGGTGGTGTCAGTGACCTACCAGCCCTGACATTTATATACTTTTCACCTGTGTGGTTGTTGCTGTTGCGAGGCGCCTCGGTTAGATCGGACGATCCGGGTCCGATGGAGCCATTCGTTGGCTCATTTATGCCCCAAAAGGCGGGGAAACGCAGTGTTTAGGCATTTTAATCCACATCGGTGGACCGGCCCTGTCGCTCCAAGGGTCACTCGAGCTCTGATCCTGAGACATGGTAGGCTAGATTGTCTCGAATCGGTCAAGGACTATCTTTTGCCTCGGTTCATAGATGGAAACCCAATTTCCAAATACGTGACTTTGCGATTTTGATTGTATAACCTATATATGGCGACATAGTGGTATGGGGCATTCATGCCGCCTATGATTGATACTTATGATTTGAAGTTGTTTTATACACTATACACTTATAATAGTATCAAATGATTTCTTTTAAACGTATCAAGCATTCTTGGCTATTATAAGGTAAAAACCCTATCCCCCGGCTTGCGTTGCATTGTGTGATAGGACCTGGGTCTTATAATAGCTTCATTTTTCTTTATTTAGCATTGCGTTGTTGTTTTATGCACTGGTATTCTTGGGAGGAAACCCGTTCCGTGTTATATGGCGTGGTCCCTTGATTTACCTAATTTTAAAATAAAGATTAATAACTGTTTTAGTTCTCACACCAGTCACATGACTGACCTGGAGTTTATTGTTTTGACCTAAACTCTGGGTGCCCCTATTTTGACACGGGCAGCTAGTAGTTTTGGTTTTGCAGATTTATATTCACAGGATCCTGGTTTACATCTGGAACGATATCCGGAAAGCATTGTATCCGTGTATCTCTTCTAGTCGTGTATTGTATTATTTTCCGCTGCAATTCATTTAAATGTAATTTAAATCTCTGATATTTCTGTGTAATGTATATTCACTTGTACTCTGTATATTCTTGTAATCTGATGTATTGTTGTAATATACAATTAAATGTTCTTCCGTCTGCGTTCTGTTGTGGCTTGTTCTCGAACTATCCGCTCTTTCCTTTACGGGGAAGTTACGGGTTTTCACATTAATTGAAGACCAATTAATCTAATAATCATTTTTCCAAATAAACATTGATTTAATCAACTTCATTACATCGGTTAATTCGTTAACTGATTTTAATTACTTCTTACCGTTAGATATAATTAATCTAATAATATTTCTTAACTATTTGCTTTAAAATAATTATCCAAATTATTTACTTGTAGGATAATTACAGCTTCATAACTTATTTTAAATATCAAATAATCGTTTATATTTACTTTATAAAAATGGGCTATAAAATACTAGTTTATAATAGAACTTCTATTATAGTTTTAAACTTTGCTTTAATTATAAAAATATAATTTTTATAATTAACTTCGTTGATTTGCCTGACGGCCAATCAACTTCTTAACTAAAAGATGGGTTTAAAGTCGACTCCCGCCATTTCTTAATCGATATCGTATATGGATTATTTCGAAATAACGTTGAATTTCCATTCAACATCAATATCTACACATGGTTTAAATGTCATTTGGGTTCAAACAGTGCATATATAAAACAAACAGTACATATAAATATTCAGGAATCCGGTTGGATTCCCCCAACTGATTTCCTGTATCCACAGATGTTAGTCAACACAATTAATACCAATTCCATACTAGGGAATATTATAATCGATGGAATCAGTATCCAACCAATGATGTGTACATATGCAATGATATGTATATTTCAAACAATTTAAGTGTAAGCTACCTAAACGACCATCACACAGCATTCAACCATTATTTAAAATATAATTATAATATTTTAAAATAAATCAGAGTTAGTGAATTTACTCACTTTTGCGCATTAACCGTTAAAAAACGATTTGCGTCAGTTGATCAAACCAGCGTTATAATTCGTCTAAAATTTAACGAGCTCCAATTCGCTCCAAATCGGTTTCAATATGTAGTCCGTGACCCCATGATTCCAAAATGACAGTCCATTCGTACTCCTCTATTACTCGGACCATTACTCCATAGAAGACTCACGTCTCCTTTTAAATTCTTCCTTTCCGCAAGTTCTTTTTGTAGGGACGCGACATAAACTCTAAGTCACCCCTAACGTGCTCTCTCATTTTGCCTGAGAAGGACACCTCTTCAATTTGAAACAACCTGCCCATTCGAATATGACTCATACTGCTACTGCAGTGGCTATCTTCAACCTTGTAAAACTAACAGGTCAGCTCCTTACTTACAGAAACACGCACCAAATATTCATTCTTCAAAATTCATATGCACGACATCTTTCACACCCATCTTGTAACGTTATATACATCACATCACTTATTTGTCTTCACTGACCCCAAGCCGAAACCATCTTTCTAATCCTTGTCACCACCTTCATCCCTCTCAACATCAGTTTGCACGCTCCACCTTACATATATATAGAGCCTACTCGTAAAGCTCCTCAATAAACCACCGTCAACTAACCGACATCACTTTCCCTTCCGCGTCCTCTCTACCAAATGTTGTACATGAAAACGCCCCTTGTCCAATTTATGGTGCCCACGTTTCTCCTTTCTCTGCGTACAACATTTGTTCCTTCCTTTTAACCATACATAGCCGACAATTTCCACTATTCCACCCTCAAACAGCAACCAAATCCCCTTCGTTCCAGTCTTGTACTTCATCACCAACTCCGGCGGCAAACACTCCTCCTCTTTGAAATGCCACGCCACCGGAACCGTCGAACTTCCAGCGCTTTCCCTGATCACCAGCGTCATGTCGGTGCCTTTCTGAGCCGAAATCCGTGCCTTCGCCAGTTCCCACATCTACTGCCAACTTCTTTCTCCCGTGATCTAAATGCCAACCCCATTTTCGAATACATGCAACACGCCAGACTAAAGAGCCGCACCCACTTGTTTAATTCTATTTTCACTATAGTATTTTCTTTACTGTTTTTGGGTCCCTGAAATATGCAGGAGTGAATTCGAAGTGGAAAGAACGAGCGTATGTGATGAATTTTAGAATGAAGATATGGAGACTATTTATAAACTCACGAAACTTAGCACCCAAGTATTATCCATATAGGTAGCTGCTCTTATCTATTGAGTTTTCCCTTCCAGGATTTCAATGGATTTGAAAGCGCAGGTCACTGTATAGTGTACCTCCCTTAGCCATATGAAGCTTAGAAGCTTCAGCAGAAAGAAAACGTAGGTACCTAGGAGTGTGTTGATATTTGTATAGTTTTTTTGTTTTTTTATGCTCGAGTTTTCTTATCATGCGGTATGGAGATACACTGGGGCTATATATTGTAGGTTACAATGTACATTTTCATTATGTAGGAAGAGTCATGTTCTGCGTGTTTTTATATGTTGCGGAAACTTAGCAACCAAGGTATAGATGTATAGAATAGCTAGTTGGCTATTACTTAAGTGTGAAGTAAAAAGTTAGTCAGCATACCTACTTTGTAGCACGTAAAAGCTATTTCAGGGTTGTTGTACATTTCTTCACAGGTAAGAAAAAGATCTTTATCTATTGTCTTTTCTTATCTATGTGTATAGGGCATGGTGCGGTATTAGATTGGATGTGGTGGTTACGTTCATAGGGGAAAGCTGTATCAGTGTATTGTTCCATCCTAGGGTGATTTATTGTTCCATCCTAGGGTGATGTAAATTTGGAGCTTATATTTCCAAAGCATAGCACCCTATATTCCTTCCGTCCGCGTGGAGGTAAGCATGTCGGCATGGTATAGTAAAATTAGGGTAGGTTGATATTTTTGTCTGATAATTTACTTTATGTATTACCCTTTTGTCTTGTATTACTTGTGAGTGCATTGGTTTTAATATATACATCCTTTTAATTGTTTTAAAGAATGGTTTACCTTAGTTCCTAAAATTACACTTACATACGGACAGAAGTAAGAGTACAGTCATGCTCAACGAGGTGTCTCGGTCCCAAAAATATAATAATATCGGTCGGTTAACTCATATTATCAAACCCCATAATATTGGTATAGGGTGCACAATACTCCAAATAAAAATTTGCGTATTTAATTAATTAAAATTACAGTAAAATTCTAAAAATTAAATTATCATTATGTCTCAAAAGAACCTTGTCCAAATTCGAATCCGGTATCTAGTTATATCGAATAAACTGTTACGGTCGATAAACGATTCCATAGCGACTTTCTGAATATTTGATTTTGTAACGACCCGGATTTTCAAACAGTTTATTTTAAATATTTAATATGGTGTTGATAATATAAATGGATTTTTATGTTGAGGTATAGATTTAGTAATCGATATACAATTTATTTTGAATACGTATATATATATATATATATATATATATTTATCAAATCTAAAATAATTGAATTCAAAATTAGAAATGGAGTCAAAAACAATTTAGATGATCATTATAAATTCTGTTTGAATATGGACGATAACAAAAATAATTTATTACCAACGAATTGTTTTATTTCTGAATTTAAATTATTTTATATCAATTTAAAATGATTATTCTATATACGTTCAAATTAAATATCAAAATGTATTCAATTCAGTTCAGAATAGTGTTATAGTATTGGAACGACGATCGGTACGCTAAAAATAGCAATTCACGATTTTTAATTGTGAACCCCGAGATATTTATAGTGGATAGGATCGAAATCAAATCGATATCTATTTAAAAAGGATAAAAATCTCTTTATTTCGAGTCGCATTATATAGAAATCAAATCGATTTGATTACATGTACTATACACAGATAAATTACTTAATGTTGAAGTCTTCATGTTTATATAAACGCGACATTCCTCTTATTTTTTTCCACTTCTTTCTTCTACAAATGGTTCGCAAGCTTCAGGCAAAATAAAAATTGGCCTTGCTGTTATCCTCTATACCGCACCCTCTTCTATTAAAAACCAAGTATGGCCGCTCCTTTTTAGTCTTCTCCAAACTAAATCAAGTCCAAATCTTAGCAAATTAAATTCACTTTCCATTTTATTACTTTCGTTCCTTTTAGTTTGCTAAAAACTCAAATCGATATCGCGATTTGCAATTTGGGGGTAGGAGGGGTTCTCAAGAGCTTTAATCGGATTGAAGGGAGCGTCGATCATCAAAGTGAAATTGTGAGGTAAGGAGGAGCATCGTATCCTCCTGTAGCCACTGTCTGATCGAAAGGCCGCAGTCACGCCTTGAGTGCGACATCAGAAAACGTTAACAGCTCGACAATAATAATGAACACGAGCGAGGAGGTGTTATTGAGTGGCGCGGTGGTGTTAGTGGTAGCAAGGAGGTATCGGTGGAATCATTTTGGTGTTTCGATTATTGATTTGGGGTTCGCGAGTTCAAATCAGGAGTATTTGGGAGTTCGCGATGTTGTTTTGGGGATTTCGTTGACCTGGTGTTCGAACTGAGGTGGTTTGAGGGAGCGAAGGCAGTACGATGGGGTGCAAAAGTCGGGTATTGAGGTGGATTGCGAGGTGAAGTAGCAGGGAGAAAGCTGCTGTTAGTGGTGGGAGGAGTCGATGATGCTAATCAACGGTCTTAGGCAATGATGGTGAAAGGCTATCGGCTGATGTCGCTATTTAGAAAAGAGGTAAATTAATTTCTATTAACAAACTGGTCAGTAAATTTAGAAGGTTAATTTTAGAAAAGGAATTTAGGAGCTAATTAGATATATCTTGGTTTTATTAATAAACTAGGTGGATTTATTTAGTGGATTATGTATAATCACGTTAACTTAAATACAATATTAAATCGTGATTAAAGGAGATAAAAGCGAATTCAATTTTTGTTAATTAAGTTTTAGTTTAATTATTTTAGTAAATAAATTGGAGGCTCAATAAGGTAAAATTAATTCACTTAATTCAAATAGTTAGTGATTGAAAGAAAAATATAGGTATACAAGTTTATAACACTTGTATTTGCTGCATTCAAAATCAGGATTTAACTAAACCAAATAAGATGGTACCATTATTTATAGATCCTAAGAATCTGAGATTTCTATGGAGTTAATGAAGAATTTCATAGCTGCGGATTTACTTAAGTTGGATATTCGGCAAATTAAACATCACTGTGAGTAAATCTCACTCACCTTTTATTTAGAATTATTTTTATTCATTAAAAATAATTGTTTGTTGCTTGTTTGAATGCTTTCTGGTTGTTTTAAATATATTAGTTATTTAGGGTGACTATTGTATATATTGGGTTGGTGGTTGGATTCCCGCAGTCTCACTAGCGGATGCCCGCAGTCTCATTAGCGGATGACCCTATACGCCCCACGCTATGATAGTGGATGACCTTCTATACCGCGATATCCTGCCTCGAAGCAGGATGGGTAATATTTATGTTGATTAACGTCTGTGGATGCAGGAAAAACAGGTTGGAGGAATCCAACTGGATTCCTCAAAAATATTATTATTTGTTTGTTTCATATATATTATCATATATGATATGTTAGAAAACTTGTGGTTGATAATTGGGTGTTTTGAATGTTTGAGATATCACTGGGCCTAAAATATTGGTTTATAAAAATATCGTGAAAATGATATTTTGAAATATAAAAAAAATGGGAAATTTATTTTAAAAATAGAATTTAAATTTCGAATGGGCGATAGAAATATTAACTTGTTTTGAATATATAAAACAAGTATTGAAATTTATAAACATTGTTTATAAATTAAAAATCAGGGAATTGAAGTAAATTTATAAACGATATTTGTAATGGGATGATTTTCAGTGGAAAATCAGAGAATTGAAATGAATTTATAAACAGTATTTATAAATAAAGTGGAAAAATTATCATTGGATAATTTGAATATTTAAATTCAAATGTGAAAGTAAAAATAGAAATGGGGAAATCGTTTTAAAGAAATAAACGATGGAATGTATTCTGATGTTCAGAATATAAATTGGACTAAAATAAATCCGGAAGGATTTATGATTTGAATTCGATTAATTCGAATTTTATTTAAATAGAAGTCAAATTGAATAAAGAGAATTTCAAATAGAATTTGAATATAGAATTTAAATAGAATTTGAATATAGAATTCAAATAGAATTTGAATACAGAAATTTGAGTAGAATTGAATAGAATTTGAATAGAATTGAAAATGGAATTTGAATATAGAAATTTCAAAAAGATTTGAAAATATAAATTTCAAATAGAATTTGAAAATAGAAAGTTGAAATCATTTCGAAATGGGAGCGACGAAATATATTTCAAAATGCGGATTTTAAACAGAATAGAAATAAATCCAAAGGATTTATAATTTGAAAAAGGAATTGGAATTAAATATATAGAAGATCGAAGTATAAATAAATATATTACCGAGTAAGGAAAAGTCGACAATTATAGATAATCGAAAATATTATATTGGATTGGGAAACTGATTTGACATATATATTAAAAATATATTAGAATAGAGTTGGAATTTATATATAAACGAAGTTCAAACTTTTATATATATATATATATAATTAAAATGAACTCGTCGCAGCGCGGTAGTTCATAAATTGGCGATTCGAACTTCAATTGAGTATACATAACTCAACTGAAGTCGGAATTCTTTGAAACAAGAAATGTCAGGACCGATTTGATAATAGTTTTCTAATGGAAAAGAAAATTCTAGATTTCATCGAATATATTTTGAGTAATCAAATTTTCAGGAAAACAGCGCCAGAACCAATATAAAACCATAACGGTTTATTTAAATAAATAAAAGGATTTTAAAGAAATAAAATCCGAATTTGCCATTAGAAAAATCCACACTGGAGATATAAAATAAATTGAACTCCAGTGAAGTAAGTGAAATGATTTTTGAAACAAAAATCAGATTTTTAGTTATTAAATAGATTTAACTAATTTTGAAGAATAAATAGTTAATCGAGTTTTGAATCGAAATTAGCGTTAGATAAGTAAATTGGTTTTATGGATTCATATTCAAAATCGAATTTGAAACTCAAGTTAGAAATGAAATTCTATTTGTTTATAAGAGAATTAAAATATATTTGAACATGATATGTTCAAAATAAAGGAATTTGGCAAAATAGCTAATTAAAGAATAAATTAGCAAATTGAGTTAGGAATGACCGAATTAAGTTGGATAAATTGGAAAACAGATAAATATAGGTTGAGCAGGTATGGAATGAAGTGTATGAAGATTTTAATTTATGTGCCCGACAAAAAAGGTACACGTTTAAATTCCATATGAGATTTTATGCGCCGTATCGGCTAGCCGCTTGGCTTTTTCTTTTTGATTAGAGAGGCCTGTGTGGCGGTTTGGGGATTCTCCCGATGCTCCCGGTACAAAGGAGGTTATGGCCAAATTTTCCGGAAATTTAAGGAGTTAGAATATTTTTAAGAAATTTTGATAACTGGAAATCAATGTATCGATATGTATAGAATTGGATAAAGAAACGAACTTGAAATAGAATACTATAAACAAATAGCAAATCTATAATTAAATCTGATAAAAATTAGAAAGAGAAACGTATACGTGTTTATAAATGAATAATTGGTTTTTATGGTGTTGATTATTCAGGAATAATGGTCTTGTCTGTTTTGAAGTTAAGGATGTTTTCAGTCAAGGTCTGAGAGGTAATTTTACCCCAACTCGATTGATTTCACTTTTAACCGATAAATAGCAAAGATCCCGTCTCGAAGATCAATGGTTGAATAAAAGATAGTTGAATGAAATATTTTGGGTTGTTTGTAACGATGTTTTACACAACATTCGTTTTAACCCAAATAAGTGGAAATTTGGAAATATAATAATATATATTTCCTGAGAGTAGAATTAAATGAGTCAAGCAAGAGATAAATAATTGGAATGTTTTCCAATTATAAATAGAAGATATTTTCTAAATATAGAAAATAAAAGAAGATATATGGAAATGTTTTTCCAAACAATGTAAGAGGCCAAGATGATTATTGAAAATATTTGGTTAACAAATATTGATAAGGAAATGGAATAGTGAATTAATTAATGGGCCCAGTGATTTGTTTGATGCTTTGAATGGATGTTTGTTTTTCTTCGATAGTTAAATAACCGACTATCGAAGTGTTTGCCAATATCGTTGTCAGTATGGAGAGACCAGTTGGATTATTATCCGAGAACCACTCTGTATTGGCAGTAACGTTGCGAATCAGATTATATGAAGATAATCGAAGACAGAGTAAAGTGCAAGGGCTTTTTCTATTAATAGAAATTGTGCCTTCGGTTTCGTTCAGTCCCGGAACGAACATATATGGACGAATGTCTGACAAAGTATTTCCAATGATCAAATATGTTGGTCTATATGAATATACATGGTGGCAACGGATTTATTCCCTTAGCATAATATCTAGAATATATTTGTGCAAATCAACTAGTGATTAACGGATCTGACAATGTGGCATTCAAAGTGATTATGCTATCAATGAATGATAAGTAATCGTAGCCTCAGGCCTCAACAACCGGGAAATGACAAAAATCGGGCAGGCAGCATGGCTAAGTGGGTCGCTCCCATTAGGGTGTATTATCACATATCTAGAGTTTCATTTAATTCCTTATTCTATTCGATGTTGTCCCATTCGAGAAACGGTTGTTGATCCCAACCGTTGGTGACATACATTCGATACACTCAAGCGAAATGAGTGGTCGGTCATGTGTGGGCCGGGTTGCAAGATGTTCTTGTTGAACCCAGTGTATTCCTCTCTAGAGATACACTATCGGAAGGTGGTTTCATACCTTGTCATGTTGGAAATCCAATCTCCAATAAGCACCCTGCGGTTTTTGATTTTATATTATATATGGAGCGTGAGATGCAAACGTTCCGCTAGATTCTATTTATTTGATGTAGACATTATTATAATATCACTGGATTTGATATCAAAAATATTTTGGGTTATCGTAAGGTAAAAACCATCCGTGTTTATTTGTGGATCGGTCTTACGATTATCACTTTTTTTGAAAGGATTTTTAAAGTTAAACAAATGGTTGGAGTTTACTCACACCAGTCCCATGACTGACCCAGTTTTATTTTTTTTGTTTTCCCTAACACTTGGGTGCCCAAATTTGTACGGGCAGTCAAGTAGTCGGGATTTTTCAGATTCACTTGGAAGAGCTGGAAGCAGGAGGCTTCACCAGTTAGCTATAGACTATCATATTTCCGCTGTGTACTATGTTGTACCTGGAAACAGGTGTTTATAATTGATCCAGGAATAACTGTTGTGCTCTGATAATGGTATGTATATAAAGTTACTGATTTGTATTTCAAAAGTTATGTTATATAATATATCTTATTCATTCCACTGTGAGATTTGTCTTCTTTGGTTTCTTCTATTCTAATATTTCTTTCTATTTCTCATCCTCTAACTTCTTTCTAATAATGATTCGTATTTCTGTGCAATTTGGGTTGAACGTGTGGTGTTATTAGTTAACTCAGATAGTACGGATTTTATTAGAGCTGGTTGCTTAATTGGTATGGATGATAGGGGGTTCTCGCTTCGCGTTAGGTGGCGAACGGGAGACTCTTACCCCCACATCTCCCAACAATGTGGGTTGGTCGAGTCGCGAGGTTGGCCGTAGAAGCAGTTCTGAGGTACCAGTGTAAGCCACGGGGGGAGGTTAGCCCTCTGCCTTGGGGGTTGAGGGATGGTTGAAAAGCCTACCGAAATCGCCGGGCCATTACAGATTTGGACATATCTTGCAATCTATACAACGAAATCTCTATTTTCCACTTCCATTAGAAAAATATATTTCAACGGATTCCATCGTTTCTTATTTCGAAGAAATCCGACTAATAATGGATCCTGTACACTCAGTTGAAGTTCAGAATGTTAAATTACAAACTGCCACGATATTACGGGCTCAATTATATTTAATATATATTTTTATACGTTCAACTTCATTTTAATTAATATATAAATCCATTTATATTACGAATTCAATATTTAAACTGATTTAAATATTCAAATACAAACCAATAAAAATTCGGGACGTTACATTCCTTCCCCCTTAAAAGAATTTCGACCCTGAAATTACTAAGGTAGAAAAATGCTATAATCCAATTTGATTTAGTTAAAAATCATCTGTTTTACTTCCTATCTTCAGTTTCAACTGAATCGACTAACTTTAATTAAAATATTAATTTCTTCTTGTTAACGAATACTTTCAGAAATTCTGAAAATTTCTTAACGTCTTAAATTTCCGATAAATTTTGTCAGCATCTCCTTTGCATGGCTCAATCGGTACTACTACAGCTTGCCTCTCTGGGCTTTCTCCAATCCAATAGAAAATCAGACAGCTAAACGGCTTGCCAAACAGACTTGTACAAATCTCATACTCGAATATAATGTAAACTTATATCTTTTTGTTGGCATTTAGCTATATCTCTTCCATTTGCTATCACTTTAACATATATCCAAGCATCCTTGGTTGATCTCCCATCAATCCATCCTCAAATCAATCTTTCGCTTTTACTAAACCAAATTTCTATTTCAGCTCCAATTCCATTTACTGATTCATTTCTCAAATCAGTTATCTTCATCTCCAAATTCAAAATTTGATTCTTATTCTCCAAGAATCAATTCGCTTTAATAACTCGAATCTCCAATATTTCTCTTTTACAATTTCCATTCTGGATCGTTCCAAATTCAGTCCAATTTTATTTATCTTAGTTTAAGTTCCACTTTTACCATTTTAACTCCATAAGTGAAATCTTTATTTTAGAATTCAAATTCCTGGGATTTATTCAAATCAGTTTGAAATCATATATTATTCAAAACATTTGAATTTCTGACAACTTGTTTCTTCACAATAATTCAAAAACAAAATCTTAGGTAGTAATCCATCACTTAGAAACTCGAAAATGAACACTAATAATGCCGCGGTTCATCATCAGAATTATTTTCCAGCAACCGAAGTGAGTTCAATACTACATCACTTTCAAAACTTATTTTCAAACATTTCTATTTTGAAATTTATTTCAAAACATCATCAAAATAGTTGGAAAACATTACCAAAATTTCCTAGGATTTTAAAATCTCTATATATTAAATCCAGCATTCAATTTCGAACACTTTTTCAAGTTTCAAAGTTTTAATTCCAATTCTAGTTTAAATTCAGATTTAGATCATCTGATTTTGCATATTATACTTATATAATATTTTGATTGGTTATTTGTATAACCAACTTAATTATAAATCTTATTTGATCATAATAACGATCAATACCATAATAATCTCAAGATATATACTCCTTTTTATATTAAAATATAATTTGGGTAAAATTGTTTCATTTACCCTCTTTACAAAACATACTGTGTCGAATTACTCTGTTCAAGAGTTTAGAAACACCCCCGGCGCAGTTTGCATTACTGTTCCGACCAGAATTCATAAGCCACTCGAATGACCAGTCAACACAATATATAAAATAGTTTTTATATTAATTTACAAATACGCACTCATATATATACACTCAAACTCAACCTAGAGTGTTACTAACTCCATCTCTATTGAGTTACGCCACAGAGCCAAGGTAATCACTTAACCTTCAGCTCTGATACCAACTGTAATGACCCGACGATTTCGGCAGGCTTTTCAACCATCCCTCAACCCCCAAGGCAGCGGGCTAACATCCCACCATGGCTTACAATGGTACCCCATCAACTCATTTTACGGCCAGCCTTTCGACTTCACAACCAACCCTCCCTTACTTTCGAGGGACATGTAGAGGTAAGAGTCTCCCGTCCGCCACCTAACGCGAAGCGAGAACCCTCTATCATGCATACCCAGCTCACACAGCCAGCAACGAGTTGGGGTATTTTATTTACCTTTCAGACCTTGATTGACAACGGTCTTATCTTAGAATATAAATAAGTCTGTAACTCTAAACTCCTTATTATTAATACTATCAATTAAACCGTATTTCTAGCTTTATTTTAAATATCAGTTTATGATGTCATATCCTTATTTGAAAACTCGGTTGTTTATAATTATTTACATTTGGTCATTAACTCTTCATTTCATCTTCCTTATACACTTTCATTTAAAACTTCTCTTATCAAAAATCAATCACGTTCTTTGTCTTTTGGCAATTTACTTCTTATTCGAATTATTATACCTAATTCAAGAAAACATCTCAATACAAACTTAATACTATCTTAAATGGAATCCATTTAGGAACCAATTACTTTAATCAAATAGTGATTTGATCATTTGTTGAAGTAAAATAGTTTAATTCATTATTAATAAATAATACTAATTATATTAGTTCAATAACTATTTAAACTTCATTAATTAAAAAGGTAACTAAATGTTATAAATTTTGATTAATTTATTTTCATTAGATTAATTGAAGACCAATTAATCTAATAATCATTTTTCCACATAAACATTGATTTAATTAACTTCATGACATCAGTTAATTCGTTAACTGATTTTAATTACTTCTTACCGTTAGATTAATATAATTAATCTAATAATATTTTTTAAATGTTTGCTTTAAAATAATTATCCAAATTATTTACTTGTAGGATAATTACAGCTTCATAACTTATTTTAAATATCAAATAATTGTTTATATTTACTTTATAAAAACGAACTATAAAATACCAGTTTATAATAGAACTTCTATTATAGTTTTAAAAACTTCGCTTTAATTATAAAAATATAATTTTTATAATTAACTTCATTGATTTGCCTAACGGCCAATCAACTTCTTAACTAAAAGATGGGTTTATGGTCGCCTGCCGCCATTTCTTAATCGATATTGTATATTGATTAAATCAAAATAACGTTGAATTTCCATTCAACATCAATATCTACACAGGGTTTAAATGTCATCTGGGTTCAAACAGTGCATATATATACCAAACAGTACATATAAACATTTAGAAATCCGATTGGGTTCCCCCAACTGATTTCCTTCATCCACAGATGTTAGTCAACACAATTAATACCAATTCCATACTAGGGAATATTATAATTGATGGAATCAGTATCCAACCAATGATGTGTACATATGCAATGATATGTATATTTCAAACAATTTAAGTGTAAGCTACCTAAATGACCATCACACAACATTCAACCATTATTTAAAATATAATTATAATATTTTAAAATAAATCAAAGTTAGTGAATTTACTCACTTTCGCGCATTAACCGTTAAAAAACGATTTGCATCGGTTGATCAAACCAGCGTTATAATTCGTCTAAAATTTAACGAGCTCCAATTCGCTCCAAATCGGTTTCAATATGTAGTCCATGACCCCATGATTCCAAAATGACAGTCCGTTCGTACTCCTCTATTACTCGGACCATTACTCCATTGAAGACTCACAACTCCTTTTAAATTCTTCCTTTCCGCAAGTTCTTTTTGTATGGCCATGACATACACTCTACATCACCACTAACGTGCTCTCTCATTTTGCCTGAGAAGGACACCTCTTCAATTTGAAACGACCAGCCCATTCGAATATGACTCATACTGCTACTGCAGTAGCTATCTTCAACTTTGTAAAACTAACAGGTCAGCTCCTTACTTACAGAAACATGCACCAAATATTCATTCTTCAAGATTCACATGCACGACATCTTTCACAGCCATCTTGTAACGTTATATACATCACGTCCCTTATTTGTCTTCACTGACCCCAAGCTGAAACCATCTTTCTAATCCTTATCACCACCTTCATCCCTCTCAACATCAGTTTGCACGCTCCACCTTACATATATATAGAGCCTACTCGTAAAGCTCCTCAATAAACCACCGTCAACTAACCGACAACACTTTCCCTTCCGCCTCCTCTCTACCAAATGTTGTACATGCAAACGCCCCTTGTCCAAGTCATGGTGCCTATGTTTCTCCTTTCTCTGCGTACAACATTTGTTCCTGCCTTTTAACCATACATAGCCGACAACTTCCACTATTCCACCCTCAAACAACAACCAACTCCCCTTCGTTCCAGTCATGTACTTCATCACCAACTCTGGCGGCAAACACTCCTCCTCTTTGAAACGCCACGCCACCGGAACCTTCGATCTTCCAGTGCTTTCCCTGATCACCAGCATCTTGCCATTGCCTTGCAAAGCCGACCTCCGTGCCTTCGCCAGTTCCCACATCTACCGCCAACTTCTTTCTCCCGTGATCTAACTGCCAACCCCATTTCCGAATACATGCAACACGCCGAAGTAATGAGCCGCACCCACTTGTTTAATTCTATTTTCGCTATAGTATTTTCTTTACTGTTTTTGGGTCCCTGAATTACGCAGGAGTGAATTCGAAGTAGAAAGAACAAGCATATGTGATGAACTCTAGAATGAAGATATGGAGACTATTTTTAAACTCACGAAACTTAGCACCCAAGTATTAGCCATATAGGTAGCTGCTCCTATCTATTGAGTTTTCCCTTCCAGGATTTCAATGGATTTGAAAGCGCAGGTCACTGTATAGTGTTCCTCCCTTAGCCATATGAAGCTTTGAAGCTTCAGCAGAAAGGAAACGTAGGTACATAGGTGTGTGTTGATATTTGTACATTTTTTTTTTATTTTTTTTATGCTCGAGTTTTCTTATCATGTGGTATGGAGATACAGTGGGGCTATATATTGTAGGTTACAATGTACATTTTCATTATGTAGGAAGAGTCATGTTCTGCGTGTTTTTATATGTTGTGGAACTTTAGCAACCAAGGTATAGATGTATAGAATAGCTAGTTGGCTATTACTTAAGTGTGAAGTAAAAAGTTAGTCAGCATACCTACTTTGTAGCACGTAAAAGCTATTTCAGGGTTGTTGTACATTTCTTCACAGGTAAGAAAAAGATCTTTATCTATTGTCTTTTCTTATCTATGTGTATAGGGCATGGTGCGGAATTAAATTGGATGTGGTGGTTACGTTCATAGGGGAAAGCTGTATCAGCGTATTGTTCTATCCTAGGGTAATGTAAATTTGGAGCTTATATTTCCAAAGCATAGTACCCTGTATTCCTTCCGCCCGCGTGGAGGTAAGCATGTTGACATGGTATAGTAAACTTAGGGTAGGTTGATATTTTTGTCTGATAATTTACTTTAAGTATTACCCTTTTGTCTTGTATTACTTGTGAGTGCATTGGTTTTAATATATACATCCTTTTAATTGTTTTAAAGATTGGTTTACCTTAGTTCCTAAAATTACACATATGTACGAACAGAAGTAAGAGTACAGTCATGCTCAACGTGGTGTCCCGGTCCCAAAAATATAATAATATCGGTCGGTTAACTCATATTGTGAAACCCCAAAATGTTGGTATAGGGTGCACAATATTCCAAATAATTTTTTTTTGTATTTAATTAGTTAAAAAATACGGTAAAATTCTATAAATTAAATTATCATTATGTCTCAAAAGAACCTTGTCCAAATTCGAATCTGATATCTAGTTATATCGAATAAACCGTTATGGTCGACAAACGATTCCATAACGACTTTCTGAATATTTGATTTGGACATATCTTGCAATCTATACGAAGAAATCTCTATTTTCCACTTCCATTAAAAAAATATTTCAACGGATTCCATCGTTTTCTTATTTCAAAGAAATCCGACTAATAATGGATCCTGTACACTCAGTTGAAGTTCAGAACGTTAAATTACGAACTGTTGTGATATTACGGGCTCGATTATATTTAATATATATTTTTATATGTTCAAATTCATTTTAATTAATATATAAATCCATTTATTCTACGAATTCAATTTTTAAACTGATTTAAATATTCAAATACAGACCGAAATCTATAAATATCGCGATAAACCTTGTTCCTTTTCTTTTCCATTCTTCTGAAACCAAAGTCTAAAGCTTCACCAACTCAATTAAAAATGGTCGCTACCTTCCTTCTACACACCAAACTACCATAGTCATTTTTCCTTATTCAAAACCTTTATAAAGTCGCACACACCCTTTTCTATTTCTTCAATTCTCATTTTTTTCTCAGTTGAAAATCAAAGGGAACGGTAGCCATCCCTTTTTGTCCTTTTAAATCAATCCACTCCTTTTCAAACCGCAATGAAAACACGAAAGCTTGGATTTCATTGGACTCCTCAATTCATTAAACCACCTCAGACCTTAAAGGAAAAATCCGTTCGCAATTCCACTGTATGAATCGAGTTCGTTCATTTTATGGTAATCGAATCAATTAAGATGCGAACACTTGAAATCGATTTCGAACAGCTAGTCTAGGTTTAAAATCGCGACATATCTCTGGTGCCGGTGGGGATGTCAATGTTGTCTGGTGAGCGATTAAAGATACACTGCGACTTTGAAATTTGGCCATTTCAATTTTAGGGAAGTCAGAGACGTTATCTGATGGCGATTGGGATGAAGTCGGACACGGTGATGGATTAACTGGGTGTTGGGTTGCGATGGTAGGATCTGGGGAGTTCGAATCTGTTTTGGTTTTGAAGATGGAGCAGGTGAAATCGCCATTTAAGGTGATGAATTTGGCAAGGAAGACAACAATGAAATGGGGTCGACCTCATTTCAATAACATGAAGGAAATTCGGTGCACCTCAAATGGGAAGTGCGGGTGCATTTTGTTTTAAAAGAGAGAAATCACTATTTTGTTTGTGGATAAAGGAGTATGAGCAGTTGGTTAAATTGTGGATACTGGAGATGGTCAAGTCCAGAAATAGGGTATTGGATGGGTTTTGGACTTTTTCTTTTTTTGAGTGAGCAACATATGTGGAGAAGAAAGGTATAACTATGTTTAAAAATTTAACTAAGGAAGGATGTCTAGTTTTTGTTTCATTTAAATTATTTTTAAAATTCAAATTAAATTTATAACATGAATATGTATCTCTTACGATAACATAACCGCATGAAACGAAGTTAGTGGGATATAGACATCACTTTGGAATTGATTCAAAATATATTTGGAATTTTCGGAGTCAAATGAGGTTTAATCGAATGTTCTTCGATTTAATCGCAAATGAAAATCACGGTGAGTAAATCTCACTCATATTTTTATTTAGAATTATTTTATTCGTTAAAATAATTGTTCGTTGGTTGTTTGCATGCACTGAAATATTAATATGGCTATAAAATATAAATTAGTTATTTAGGATTAGTGTTTGTGGTTATTATATATATTGGTGATTGGATAGTTCCCGCAGTACCATTAGCGGATGCCCGTAGTATCATTAGCGGATGACCCTATACGCCCCACGCTATGATAGTGGATGACCTTCTATACCAAGATATCCTGCCTCGAAGCAGGATGGGTATTATTTATGTTGGCTAACGACTGTGGATGCAGGAAAACAGGTTGGAGGGATCCAACTGGATTCCTCAAAAATATTATTATTTGTTTGTTTCATATATATTATCATATATGATGTGTTAGAAAACCTGTGATTGATAACTGAGTGTTTCGGGGTGTTTAAATATCACTAGGTCTAAATATTAATTTATAAAAATATCGTAAAATGGATATTTTGAGATTTAAAAGGGAAATCTATTTTTTTCTAAAAATAGAATTCGGATTTCAAATGGACTAGAAATATTAACTCGTTTTGAATAGATAAAACAAGTGATGAATTTATAAACGATGTTAATAAATTAAATAATATAGGAAATTAAAGTGATAAATTTATAAACGATGTTTATAATTTAAATAATACATGAAATTGAGGTAAATTTATAAATGGTATTTATAAATAAAATGAAATGATTTTCATTGGATAATCAGGGATTTGATATGAATTTATAAATAAAGTAGAAAAATTATCATTGGATAATTCAAATATTTAAATTCAAATGTGAATTTAAAAATAGAAATAGGGAAATCGTTTTAAAGAAATAAACGATGGAATTTATTCTGATGTTCAGAATATAAATTGAACTAAACTAAATCCGTAAGGATTTATGATTTGAATTTGATTAATTTGAATTTATTTAAATAGAAGTTAAATTGAAGGTGAAAATAAATTGGGTGTTATATATAGGAGTCATTATAAATAGAAATTTCCAAAATAAGATTTTGGTTTTAAATAGATTTCGAAATAGACTTGTTTAAATATAAAACAAGGAAATTTATAAAATGGTGTTTATAGATATAATAAATTAATTATCAAGAGATAATTGGAATAATTTAAATTCAAATATGAATTTAAAAATATAATTTGAAATCATTCGAAAGGGAACAACGGTTTTTATTCCGCAATTCGGAATATCAAAGGGATGGAGTTTCAAATAGAAATTTGAAAAGGGAACCTGTTTAAATATATGAAACAAGGAAGTTGAATTTATAAATAGTGTTATAAATTTGGTGAAATAAACTATCATTTGGCTAATTTAAACCATTTAAGTTCAAATAGGAATTTAAAAGTAAATTGGGAAGTGTTTTGAAACAAAACGATTGATTTTATTTTGATATTCGGAATATAAACTGAATTAAGTCAAATCCTAGGTATTTAAATTGGAATTCAATTATATCGAATTTTATAAATAATTTATTTATAAAGGGAATTGGAATTTAATATAGCAAATTGAGTTATAAACAAATTTATAACCAAGTAATGAAAAATTGATGATTTGAGATAATCAGAAATATTAAGTTGGATTTGGGAAACTGGTTTAATCTATATTTAAAAATATATTAGAATGGAGTTGAAATTTATTTATAAACAAAGTTTAAATGTTTTGAGATGACCCCAAATCACGTTCTGACGGCGGCAAGGGTTATCTTTGGAATATAACACAGAAACAGATAATAGCAGAATAGAATAATAAAATGCACCAGATAATGAACAATAGAATATACTGGATAAAAGTAATCATCAGAGTTACACAGTATACAGGATCTTACTTAGTACAAATACAGTTCAGCTATACATAAATGTCTACAGCAGAAACAAACAAAATATGTACAATAGGAGCTGAACAACATTAAAAGAGATAAATAATAGAATCCATCCTCAGCTCTAGCTATCCAGAAAGAACCAGCTAAACCTGAATACAAGGCTACCCGTGTAGAAAAAGGGGCACCCGAGTTTGAAAGTGAAACAAACTACGAGTCAGTCAGGGGACTGGTATGAGAAATCTACTCAACACATATATAATTGGCTAATCACAGGACCACGCCACTTTCGTGGAACGGGTTTACTCCATTGGATTGCCAGTGCTTTAAAACAAATCTTTCTTTTTAAACAACGCAATGCATTTTATAAAAATGAAGCCATTATAAGACTCAGTTCCCATCACATAATGCAACGCAAACCGGAGGATATAGTTTTTACCTTATAACGGCCAAGATATGCTTGATACGAATAAAACAAAGGCATTTGATATTATTACTAGTGTTTATATGTTTTGAAAACAATTTCAAATCATAACTATCAATCATAGGCGACATTAATGCCCCATACCACTATGTCGCCATATATAGGTATACAATCAAAACCGCACGATGTCGTATTTGGAAATTGGATTTCCGTCATGAACCAAGGCAAAAGATAGTCCTTACCGACTTCGAGACTGCCTAGCCCGAGTCTCAGGATCAGAGCTCGAGTGACCCTAGGAGCGACAGGGCCGGTCCACCGATGTGGATTAAAATTCGTGAACAATACATTTCCCCGCCCTTTGGGGCGTAAACGAGCCAACGAATGACTCCATCGGACCCAGATCGTACGATCAAACCGAGGCGCCTCGCAACAGCAACAACCACATAGGTGAAAAGTATATAAATGTCAGGGCTGGTAGGTCACTGACACCACCCTAGCTAGGAAGAAACGCATGTCCTCCCTGAGGTCCTTCCTCCCGTTTCTGGTTCATACCGAGGTGAGAGGCTCACGATTTCACGTTACACACAAAGCTACACCACACATGCGGTGCTTTGATCATCACCACAAGACTTTGCTTTTCAACAGAAGTCCTGATCATTGCCACTTAGGCATGCCACACTAGCAATTCATGCCATGCGACTGATGTCCATCGATACACAACCTCTGAGCTCGTGCGTTTCAGAGAAGGGCGTTAAGCAAAATAATAAATTCTCCACCGCCAAACAGATGTATATTTAATAGAGATCAATCAACATAGAATAAAATCCAATGTCAGACACACAGTCCATTTACAAGTCCGTTCTGGGTCTGAACGAAACCGGAGGCACTAAATACCTCGCAAACCCTTCGATCACCACGTACGTCTGGACGATCACCACTCATTATCCATATTTCGGGATGCCTCCCAATCAGGACCTCGGTTACCATCCAAACGAGGTGAAGATCTCCGGTCTTCGACCATCGTCTTCATCTTCGACTTTCAATCGTCGGTCAATTATATGAAATGAGAATTAACTCGGCCTTTTCAAATAATTCACGTATATTTAGAATTTTCAAATCAATTTATTTCAATGGTTAAATTATTCGACAACACCAATTTTGTTCTTTAATGTAATTTTCACACCAAACACGTTCAACCATCAAAAGCCACATAAATCGAGCAAATTCAGTTTATTTCCATTCCATATCGTTTATGATATTTTATAACGATTTATCGCTATTTTTATTTATTTTAAAATAGCCAATTTATTCAAAACGACGCTTCGGGCCATAACGCGGCCGTGGCGCTGTTTTTCTTCAAATTTGATTTACACATATCTAAAAATCCAACCGTTGGATCTTCACAAAATTTACATCTTTAGAAAGGTCTTTTCAAAACGAATCCAACGGTTCCAGTTTCGGGAAAATCCGACATTCGGATCTCCCGGTACAATCGTTTGAAATTTGGATTTCAAAATACGAACTACAGCGTCGTTATTCGATTAAATATAATTATATTTACATATATATAAATATAATAAGTTCTGGCGCTGTTTTTCTTTGGATTTGAATTAAACATTCCAGACAATCCAACCGTTGGATTTTTACAAGGTTGGTGCCGTTGGAAAGATATTTCCAAGGCGAACCCGACGGTTGCGGTTTCGGGAGAATCCAATGGTCGGATTTCCCGTACTAGATGTTTGAAATCACGGTTTCAAAACGCGAACTGCACGGCCACGTTTCGTTTTAATTTTATTTATATTTATATATTTATATAAATATAGTTTATTCAACAATTTCAATATCGTTTTCACTTCAAATATTTCACTAACGCCTTAAAATTTTGGAAAATTTCGCCATAACCTCCTTTGTACGGGAGGGGCTGGGAAAATTCCCAATAGCCACACGGGCGTCTCATGTCGAAAAGAAAAAGAAAAAGCCAAGCGGCTAGCCAACAGGCTCATAAAATCATCACCCAAACAAAACAGTAAATGTGTACCTATTTGTCGGGCACAAAATTTTATTCCTCTTCTCTAGCCCCTTTGCTATAACCTGTTCAATAAATATGCATGTACATATATACAGTTCTTATCACTTATCATTTTCTATTCAACTTCATATTTGATTCCATTTGGTTTAAAAACACCATTCATTCTAATGTTGCATGCATAGGTAAAAATCACATCATTAGCTAATTAATGAATATTTCAACTCATGCATATTTATTTGAACAAGTGCTATTTTTGACACTTCATATTTCAACAATTCATGTATATAATAAAAATGAGAATTTTATTGTAGAACAATTCATTTCAAAACACTATTATTTTATATAGTTTATATAGGTGATAAAAATAGGATTTTTCTTATAAAACAATTTCTTTTAAAATGAGATTATTTTACATAGTCCATATAGTTGATAAAAGGTGATTTTTTTTTATATATTTAAAACACGAATACCATTCAACACATGAATTTCTAATCAACGAATGAATATCAATTCAACACATGAAGGTTTTCTATAGTTTCTATATATAGATAAAAATGTGATTTTTATATTTAAAACACGAATACCATTCAACACATGAATTTCTAATCAACGAATGAATATCAATTCAACACATGAAGGTTTTCTATTGTTTCTACACGAATACCATTCAACACATGAATTTCTAATCAACGAATGAATATCAATTCAACACATGAAGGTTTTCTATTTCAATGAATAAATATAGTTTCAGCAAATGAAAATAATTCAAACACATGAATATTATTCAAAATTTCGGCAGCATAACGGCAGGGTAGTTAAAACCGGGACCGTCCCTAGTACGGCTCCTCGCTCTACCTTAAAACCTCGCGGTTTTTTACAATGGGAATCATGCATCTAGTTCGCACGCAGGCGGCATGTATATATTTATTTCATTTCCACAAACTAATCCTATGTGGTTTCAACCAAATATTTCTCAACCACAAATGGGTATTTTTCAACCACAATCAATCAATATCAACCACAAACAATCCCAAACAACCATTCACTATCAATCAATTTCACACCCATCACAACCAATAAATATCGTCCATGGTTTATCGACGAGGGGCGCATATATCTATATCTATATATATATATATATATATATATATATATATATATATATATATATATAGCAATTCACTTCTATTTCAACACATATATAATTTTTACAACGCATATATAACTTATACATCGAACATACAACTTATACAACGCTTATACATGAGGTGTACAACGCTTATAGAGCTCATACATCGACTATATAATTTATACATCGTCGTTTTCCATATTGTTTTTAAATCAGAAATCTCACATTGGGTTCCACTCCACCAAAAATAGCAGAGGGCTCAGAAAAATACGCGGTCTCTTCTAAAATGTAGAAGGCATCCACACGGTCACGATGTTTCCTGTTTCGTCGAATTTCGTTAACATAGCAAAAAGATATGATTTTTCGAAGTTTGCAACGGTTTTAAACTGTTATAATCAGTTTAAAATAGATTAGTCGTATACCTGTTTTTTTCTTCGAAACTAGGTTTTGGTTTTTTGTCGAATCCGTGAAGTTGTAGCTCGATCAGAGGGTGCGACGTGGAAGAGGGGGGCGTGGCGCTTCTGGCGATGGTCGGGGCTTCAGATCCGATCGCCTCTGGCGATCTCGGCGTCGACTGGAAGTCGACGACTTTGGAGGCGTCGTTCTCGACGCTGGCGAAGGGAGAGAGGGTGGGGGTTGTCTTGATTTGAAGGGGAGGAGATGGCGAGTCGAGTGGTGGCGGTGGCGGTGGCTGCATGTGGCGGAGGCGTCCGGAATCGGGTCGGAAAGCTTCGAATGGTTTTCGTCGTTCGTTCGGGGAGAGAGAAAGGGTTTTTTTTCAATGAATTATTCTGATTGGCCGGAGGTATTTATTAAGTTCAAAAAATAAGGTTTTGCACACGAACTCCTTTTCAAACCCAACGACTGTCGTCCCTAGCGTTTTACCCCCATTCCGAACACAATGGGATATGTTTCGTAGGCCCATTCGACGGTTTCAGCCAGTTTTCCTTCAAATTAAAATATATAACATTCAATATTTAATTTGAACGAACCTTTCAATTTGCCAGGGTCACAAACTGATTCGAAAAATTCCAGAAAAATAAATCTAGCTATGTTTTGACGATACGGTCCCAACAAAACTAGTTTCGTTGAATTCTGTGACCGTTTGCAAAAAGGCCCATTTCTGGTCGATCCAATTTAACTGTAATTGACCAAAACACATTTTCCTTTGCCACGCTCACATACTAGCTTCAAAAATTATGAAATTTGAAACCTAACAATAACTTCACATCCCGGATCCAATAAAAGTGGTTTCGTCGAATTCCGAGGTCGTATGCAAAATGGCCAATTTCACGGGCTATATAAATTCCATAGCGACCGTTCTGAAAATTCATTCGGCCATAACTTTTGCTTCCCGCTATGAAAATTCAATTTCTCAGATTCGTTAGAAAGGTATTCACTAACAGATTTAAATATTTTTGGTTTCACTAAAATCCGGATTGTTTTGCACCCGGTACAGTCCGACAAAGTTTGAATTCAATTTTTGAAACTACTGCGCCATTTCAGGCCTTGTTTATAATTATAATTAATTATATTCGTTTTCAATTGTCGATTCAAACTCACTTTTCTTCTCATTTATTTAAAATATTTATTTTAAATATTTAAAATCCATTATTTTAGCCAATTTAAAAAAATTTAATTGGTTCAGATTTTCTGGGTCGTTACACGTTTAGATTAAAATATAATTAAAACTAACTCGCCGCAGCGTGGTAGTTCGTAAATTGGCGTTTCGAACTTCAATTGAGTATACATAACTAAATTTAAGTCGGAATTCTGTAAAATAAGAAGCGTCAGGACCGATAGAATAATAGTTTTCTAATGGAAGAGAAAATTTTGAATTTCGTCGTATATATTTTGAGTTATGTCAAAATCAAATTTTCAAAAAAGAAACAGCACTATAACCATTTAAAAACCATAACGGTTTATTTAAATAAATTAAAGGATTTTAAGCAAATAAAATCCGAATTTCTATTAAGAAAAATCCAGATTTGGGCTATAAAATATATCTGAACTCAAGTGGAATAATGAAATGATTTTTGAAACAGAAATCAGATTGTAATGACCCAAAAATCCAGTCCAATTTGAGCTGACTAAATAACACAAGTCCAACCCCAAATTGCACTGGAAACCAAGAAATTAATAGAAAGAAGACAGAGGGTGAGGAAAGATAAGGTAGAAACTCAGAATAGAAGAAGAAGAAGAACACAACATCAGAGTAACACGAACCTCACAGCGGAACGAATAACATACAATATATATAACATAACTTGAAATATACATCTGTACTTGAATATACATCATTATCAAAGTACAACACTTACAACACAGCGGAATAATAATGGCTATATAATCCTGAAGCCTCCTGCTCCAGCGTATCTGTAAATCCCGACTACTTGACAGCCCGTACAAAATTGGGCACCCAAGAATTTAGGGAAAACAAAATAAAATAAACTCCGGGTCAGTCATGGGACCGGTGTGAGTAAAACAGTTTAAAACAGTTCGAACAAGTAAATGATATCTCATAAGACCACGCCGCATAACGGAACGGGTGTTTCCCTTATGAGAATCCAAATTATCTTTATATCAAAAACCTTTTGATACTATAATAATGTCTATCAACCACAATATAATAATCATCTAGCAAAAACGCTTTCATCTCACGTTCTACATATATAGTATACAATCAAAACCGCAAGCACGTATTGGGTAATCGATTTCCAACTATGACAAGGTATGGAACCACCTTTCGCTAGTGTATCTCTAGAAAGGAATACACTGGGTTCAACAAGAACATCTTGCAACCCGGCCACAAATGACCGACCACTCATTTCGCTTGAGTGTATCGAATGTATATCACCAACGGTTGGGATCAACAACCGTTTCCCGAATGGGACAGTGTCGACAATAGATTTTTAGAAATAAATGAAACTTTATATCAGGTGATTCTACACCCTACTTCGGAGCGACCGACTTAGCCATGCTACCTTCCCGATTTCTGTCATTTACCGGTTGATGAGGCTTGAGGTTACGCTTCATCATCACATCAGATTCACTTAGAATGCCACATTTTCAGATCTATCCAAAATCACTAATTGACGTCTACAACAGTACATTACGTGTTAGCTAAAAGAAGTTTCCTTCTCCGCTTCCACTCTTGGTACGGTTGGAGAAATCAATATACGTGATCGTCTGGAAATACTCTGTCAGACATTCGTCCATACAAGTCATCCAGGAACAGGATGAACCGAAGGTAATTCAGTATACCCATCTTAGGCACTATTATCTAAGATTTATACAACGGCCCTTGCACTTTACTCTATCTTCAATTTTCTTTGGCATATATGATTCACAACGCTTATGCCAATACAGAGTGGTTCTTTGGATAATAATCCAACCGGTCTCTCCATATTAACAACGTTAAAATGGTCAAAACTTCGATAGTCTGTGATTTAACTATCAAAGAAAAATACGTGTGCAAACAACGATATTATTTCCAGATGGAAATTATATCGATCAAACATCATTTAACATTTATATCCTTAGTTTATTTTTCATCTCATGTTTCCCTATATTCAACATTTCTTATTTTCTAAATTTAGAAAACATATGTTATTACCATTGGAAAACATTTCTATTTCTTGTTTTCTATATCAGAAAAACATTTCTGGTTCTTATTTGGAAAACATTTCCAAAACTCTTTCATTGGACTTAGACAGATGTTTAAACAAACCATCGCGATGCCAACTCAAACCATTACGCTTATTAACTAAATTCCTTTAACCAACCTTCACTATCGAACCTTAACCATTCCTTAGTTAAAAATGGAGTCAATCAAGTTGGGGTAATACTACCTCTCAGACCTTAACTGAACAACGTTTCTAACCTTGAAATAGACAAAGTTCACCCTTTTAATTCTTTAACAACTTCCTTACGTAACTCTCCTTCGAATCATCTCTATTCGATAATTCTTTTCTTCGAATAAGGTATATTCGATAACTCTATTCAATTTATTCTATTCGATTAACCCTTATCTATTAACTCTATTGGACTAACACTATTGGATTAACTATATTCGGTTTAACTCTAATCGATTTACTCCTTTCACTTAACTCCTTTCGAATAAACTATATTCGATAACTCCTTTAACTCTATTCGAATAAACTATATTCGATTAACTCCTTTTAACTCCATTTAACTCTATTCGCATAACTAATATTCGATAACTTTATTTAACTCTTACTCGAATAACTAATATTCGATAACTCTATTTAACTCTTATTCGAATAACTAATATTCGATAGTTCTATTTAACTCTTATTCGAATAACTAATATTCGATAACTCCTTTAACTTTATTTGAATCACTAATATTCGATTAACTCAATTGATTCTATTCGAATAAACTATATTCGATTAACTCCTTTAATTCTAATCGATTAACTCCATCGAATAACTAAATTCGATAACTCCTTCGAATAACCAATATTCTATAACTCACTTCGATTAAACAAATCGATAACTCTTTTCGATTAAACTATAATTGATAACTCCTTCGATTAACTAATAATCGATAACTCCTTTCGATTAACTAATAATCGATAATTCCTTTCCTTTAACTCTATTCGAATAAACTAATATTCGATAAACTCCATTTGAATAACTCTAGTTCGATTTACTCTAACTGATTAACTCTAACTGGTTTAACTCTAACTGGTTAACTCTAATTGATTAACTCTAACTGGTTAATTCTTATTCGAATAACAAATATTAGATTAACTCTATTCAGCTAACTCGACTTGACTAACCCCTTTTCAAATAACATATTCGATTTACTAACTTTTGAATACCTTATTCGATTGACTCCCTTCGAATACCATATTCGATTTAACTCTATTCGAATAACTAAATTCGATTAACTCCTTTTCGAATAAACTATTCATTTATAAAGATTTACTTTTAGTAACGGTTCTTCACTTTACAAATGATTTCCTTTTTAGTAACGTTTTCCTTTTTATAACGTTTTCCTTTTTATAACATCCTATTCGGTTATAAACAAATTTCCTTTTTATAACTCTATTTATTTTCTAAATATTTCCTTTTTAATTCTATTTGTAAATGGTTTTACAAATATCTCCTTTTCAATTTCATTTGTAAAGGTTTTACAAATATTCCTCTTTCGATTTCATTCGTAAAGGTTTTACAAATATTCCCTATTCAATCTCAGTTGTAAATGGTTTACAAACATTTCTCTTTCTGATTGATTTGTAAATGGTTTACAAACCTTTCTCTTTCTATTTGATTTTTAAATGGTTTACAAACATTTCTCTTTCTGATTGATTTGTAAATGGTTTACAAACCTTTCTCTTTCTATTTGATTTTTAAATGGTTTACAAACATTTCTCTTTCTAATCTATTTGCAAATGGTTTGCAAATAATTCCTTTAGGGTTTTATTTCTAAGTATTTTCTATTTATAAATAATCCATTTATAAATAAATTTCTATTTATAAATATTCTATTTATAAATATTCTCATTTATAAAATCCCCTGAATTTATAAATATTCTCTTTTCAGTATTCACTTTGACAAATTCCCCTTTTCTCCAAATCCCGGTATGTTATGGTGTTTAACATATCAAATTACGATGTCCAATATCGTCCATACACATATAATCAACAACATATTATAAATCACGTCATATATCACAATATATGAAAACAATAAAATAACTGTTGAGGAATCCAGTTGGATTCCTCCAACCTGTTTCCCTGCATCCACAGATGTTACCCAATAAAATCAACATCACTTTCAGTTCCATATGATATACTCTGTTAAACAGAATCAATATAGAAATTCAACTAACTGACTAGCAGTTCAATCAAACAGTCAACACATGGTCAATCAGCCAACATTTAACAGTTCTAAAAATACAACATGAAATTATAAACTGTTCAGAGTTAGTGAGATTTACTCACATTGGCAGTTCATCGTTAAAGAATGATAAACTATTTGTTTGATTTGAATCAAACAATTTATTTCGCCATAAATTCAAACGAGCCCCAATCCACTTCCACTCAGCTTCATTGTGGAGCTCTCGTCCATACGATCCCAACGCAACTTACGGTTCGTCATTCTGATATTGTATGTAGAAGATACGACGTTATGAAGTTCATACACTTTTTTATATAAATAAAACTTGAATTATTTAAAACCGGGCCTCACCCCTTTGATTTACCGGCCCACCCAACCTTTGAAAGCCCATACCCGTTACTCACTTTCCTTCTTCCCCAATCTACAGGTCGTGACTCCCTCCTTTTATCACAAACCATTTCCGCTCTTTCAACCTCCTCTATCTTCCCGAGATAACCACGATACCTCAGACCGAAATCACCATTCGATTCCTCAGGAAATTCTCCATCACCTCATATCGATTTCAGCCAACTTGCACCCTTTCTGGTGAATGCGTCGGACACCTCCTCTACGCGCAGTACACCCAAATCACCGAACTTCTTTGGCGTTGAACTCGACAAAAATCTCACACAAGATGTGTATCGCCATCGCGAACTCAACACCATCACCAACTCGAGCTAAAACCCACCGTACTTCGATCAAACTCCAACCCTAATACCCACTGTGAAAAACCCGACCCCCGAACTGAACGTCAAACTCATCAATATAGGTATAGAAATGAAGAGAATAGCGATGGCAACTCGAATTTGTATATTATAGGATTTAAGGATTTTTCTTTCATTTGTTCTTGATTTTCTAACTCACGAAATGTTGCTGTAAAAAGAAAACAGCGGCGCAAGTTTTTGGTTGACTGAGAATTAGGTTTAAGGGTTAAGGGTGGTGTATTTATAGTGTAAGGAAAATATCTAGATATTTTGTAATTGATTATTTTATTCATTTTTAATCAATTTTCTATTTGTATTCGTCTTTAAAAATCCTTATGATCACGTACAATCTTCAAAAATCATGGACATGGACACGTAGCTAGAATTTGACATTGTGGACCCAACGAAACTGGTTTCGTCGAATTTCGACTTCGTATGCTCACACAGCGTATTTTTAACCATCGAAATACTGACTGTTTCTCACTCTAAAAATCCGTACGACCACACAGTGACTCTAAAAATCACAAAATGGAAATCTAACAACTATTTGACATTGCGGATCCAACAAAATTAGTTTCGTCGAATTCCGACTTCATTTGAAAAAGTGGCTATTTTTAAAGTCCTAAATAACCCATTTAAATATATAAATATATTTAAATATAATTAAATTAAATATAAATAAGTTTATATTATCGTATATTTTCACAGTGGAATACCATATAGCTCTAGAATATTCCTATATGAATTTCTAACTCGATATTCACTTCTGGGTCAACCCGATATTCGATTTATATTGAAATTCCTTTTTAAAATATAAATAATTCCTTTATAAATTATAAAGGAATTCCACAGTGACTTTTTTGAATTTTGATTTGGACTTAAAGCAAAATCTACACGACGAAATCCCGATTTTTCTCTTCCACTAGAAGGATATACTCCACCAGCTCCACGCATGTCTTGTTTCACAGAAATCCGGCTTAAAACGAATCCTGTATATTCAGTTAAAGTTCGAATCACCAATTTACGAACTGCAGCGCCATTTCAAGCTCGATTTTAATTATATTATAACTCTACATTCAAACTATCGTTTATATACTATATTCGTTATTCAAATTCAATTCCAAGCTGAATTAAATATCACAGATGATCCGGTTCACACCATATCGTCATTTCAGCCAATTCTGATTATTTCAGAATTAAATATATTATTTAATTATTATTTTAATTAAATATTCACCATTATTTAATTAAACCACCATTTAATTCACTATATCACTATTTATACAATTAAATAAATTAATTATAATACCCTCTGTGAATGCGGGTCATTACACAGATTTTGTTAATTATTGAATAGAATTAATTACTTTGAAGAATAATTAGTTATTGGAGTTTTGAATTGAAATTGAGCTTTGGATAAGTAAACTGAGTTTGTAAATTTATATTCGAAATCGAATATGCAACTTGAATCGAAAATGGAATTCAATTTGTTTATAAGCAAGTTGATATTATATTTGAACATGTTATATTCAAACAAAGAAGTGAAATAGGCAAAATAGCTAATTAGAAAATAAATTACCGAATTGGGTTAAGACGAATGGATTAAGTCAAACCAAATGGGAATATTTGGATGTGTTAAGCAGGTATGGAAATGAAGTGTATGAAGTTTATAAATTTAGCGCTCGACAAAAAGGTACATGTTTAAATTCCATATAAGGTTTTATGCGCCGAATCGGCAAGCCACTTGGCTTTTTGATTTTCTTTTTGAATGGAAAGGGCCTAGAGAGGCGAGTTGAGGTTTGAACTATCGACCCGTACAAAGGAGGTTATGGCGAAATTTTCTAGGAATTTAAGGAGTAAGAATATTTTTGAGAAATTTTGATAGTTAGAAATCAATGTATCGATATATATAGAATCCGGTAAGGAAATGAACTTAAAAATAGAATATTATAAACAAAAAGGAAATCGAAAATCTGGTGATAGAAAGAGAAATATATATATATACACGTTTTAAAAATGAATAAGTGGTTTTTATGGTGTTGATGATTTGAGATAAGTGGTCTTGTCTGTTTTAAAGTTAAAGACGTTATTCAGTCAAGGTTAGAAAGGTAATTATAACCCAACTTGATTGATTTCATTACTAACTGATAAATAGCAAGATTCAGTCTCGAAGAGAAATGTTTGAACAAGAGTTAGTTGAATGCAGTATTTTGGGTTGTTGTAACGACGTTTTACACAACATTCATTTTAACCCAAGTAAGTGGAAATTTAGAAATATAATAATAAATATTTCCTGAGTATAGAAATAAATGAATGGTCATGAAAGAGATAAGTGGAATGTTCTCCAACTATAAGTAGAAAATATTTTCTAAGTATAGAAAATAAAAGAAGACGATATATGGAAATGTTTTCCAAATAGCGTAAGAGGCCAGGAAGATGATAATTGAAGATATTTGTTTAACAACTATTGATAAGGAAATGGAAAGGGCGATTTAATTAATGAAATATTAATCAAAAGAGGCCCAGTGATTGTTTGATGTTTTGAATGAATGTTTGTTTTTCTTCGATAGTTAAATAACCGATTATCGAAGTATTTGTCAATAATCATTGTCAATATGGAGAGACCGGTTGGATTATTATCCGAGAATCATTCCGTATTGGTAGTAGCGTTGCGAATCAGATTATATGAAGATAATCGAAGATGGAGTAAAGTTCAAGGACTTTTTCTAATAATAGAAATTATGCCTTCGGTTTCGTTCAGTCCCAGAACGAACGTGTATGGACGAGTGTCTGACAGAGTATTTCCAGTGATCGCATATGCTGGTCTGTATAAATATATATGGTGGCAGAGAATTTATTCTCTTAGCATAATATCCAGAGTATATTTTTTCAAATCAATTAGTGATTAACGGATCTGCCAATGTGGCATTCACAGTGATTGTGCTATCAATGAATGGAAAGTAATCGTAGCCTTAGGCCTCAATAACCGGAAAATGACAAAAATCGGGCAGGCAACATGGCTATGTGGGTCGCTCCCATTAGAGTGTATAATCATCTATCTAGAGAAATTCCTTTTACTTCTTTAATCTATCGATGCTGTCCCTTTTTAGGAAACGGTTGCTGATCCCAACCGTTGGTGATATACACTCGATACATTCTAGTGAAATGAGTGGTCGGTCATGTGTGGGCTGGGTTGCAAGATGTCCTTGTTGTACCCAATGTATTTCTCTCTAGAGATACACTATCGGCAGGTGGTTCCATACCTTGTCATAGTCGGAATCCAATCTCCAATAAGCGCCCTGCGGTTTTAAATTTTATATTATATATGGAGCGTGAGATGCAAGCGTTCCGCTAGATTCTATTTATTTGATGTAGACATTATTATAATATCACTGGATTTGATATCAAAAATATTTTTGGTTATCGTAAGGTAAAAAGCATCTGTGTTTATGTGTGGATCGGTCTTACGATTATCATTTCTTTCGAAAGGATTTTTAAAGTTAAACAAATGATTGGTGTTTACTCACACCAGTCCCATGACTGACCCAGAGTTTATTTTGTTTTTGTTTTCCCTAAACTCTTGGGTGCCCAAATTTGCACGGGCAATCAAGTACTCGGGATTTTTCAGATTCACTTGGAAGAGCTGGAAGCAGGAGGCTTCACCAGTTAGCTATAGACTATCATATTTCCGCTGTGTACTACGTTGTATCTAGAAACAGGTGTTTATATCTGTTCCAGGAGTAACTGTTGTGCTCTGATAATGGTATGTATATACAGTTACTGATTTGTATTTCAAAAGTTATGTTATTTAATATATTTTATTCATTCTGCTGTGAGATTTGTGTTCTTCGTTTTTCTTTTATTCTAACATTTCTTTCTTTCTATTTCTCATCCTCTAACTTCTTTCTAATAATGATTCGTATTTCTGTGCAATTTGGGTTGGACGTATGGTGTTATTAGTCGAGTCAGATAGTACGGGTTTGCGGGCCGTTACAGTTGGTATCAGAGCAAATTCCTGTTAACTACCATTTCATACCATCACTTATTTTCTATAATTGGAAAACCGATTCAACTTATCATTCGTAAAACAATCGTTACGATATCCCATTGGCTTTGTTATTTGAACACCATACTTATCCTTTTAGAATTAAAACAATTCTAAATCTCCTCTCTTTACTTTGAAAATATCGTTATATTTTCACCAACCTCCTTTTATTTATTTTATCATGGAAATATCATTCATATCCTTAAGCCCATTTTATTTCCTTTTTAATTTGGGATTTCAAATTCTTATTATCACCCATGATAAATTACTCTTAACATTTTCACCATTACAACTAATATCATCCTTCAATAATCCTGATGTCGTTCAAGTTGGGGTATTTTAATTACCTCTCAGACCTTGATCAATAACGTTCTTATCTTAATATAAATATTAGTTATAATACCAAAACCAATATTCATTCCCAATATCAAAACAAATCCCATTTTATAATTCTTTAAATCATTTCCTTCGGGAAATCTCACTTCAGTCTCATTTATTACACTTAATGTTAATTTACAATTTAACGCTTTAACCCCCATCTCCTTATCCACAACTCGTTTACCCAACTCTGGTTTAATATAAACTTTTCCCCATTTCAACTTCTTTTAAAATTTTATTTTAAGCTTACCGTATTCGCTAAAAATCACTTTGTAACTTCATTTACCAAATTCGGTTTAAATATAAACCCGTTCATGAACTTCCTTTGAAATTTAATTATATATATATTTTTAACTTCTATCACTTATTTAAATGGACTTCATTTAAGAAATAGTTCCTTAAATTAAATAAAATTTATAATTTACTTCATCATTAACTAAAATTAAATTTCCTTTTTCTAAAATCTCGTTAAGATAAACAATTATCCACTAAATTATTTCATTAGATGAATCGGCACAGTCTAATTCAATTTAACAATCAATTTTTGTTAAACAGTCGGCTTGGAATTTCCATACTCTTTGAGTTGACTAATAACACCACACTTCCAACCCAAATTGCACAGAAATAAGAATCATTATTAGAAAGAAGTTAGAGGATGAGAAATAGAAAGAAAGAAACATTAGAATAGAAGAAAACGAAGAACACAAGTCACACAGCGGAACGAATAAAATATATTATAAAACATAACTTTTGAAATACAAATCAGTAACTATATATACAAACCATCATTAGATGAAAACAGTTATTCCTAGAATAGTTATAAACACCTGTTTCCAGATACAACATAGTACACAACGGAAAATATGATAGTCTATAGCTAACAGGTGAAGCCTCCTGCTTCAAGCTCCTCCAAAGTGAATCTGTAAAATCCCGACTACTTGACTGCCCAAACAAATATTTTTGAACAGATTATGTTCAAATATAAAAGTGAAATAGGCAAAATAACTAATTAGAGAATTAATTAGCAAATCGAGTTTAAAATGACCGGATTTGTAACGTCCCACATTTTGAACGGTTTGAATTTGAATATTTAAATCAGTTTAAATATTGAATTCGTAATATAAGTGAATTTATATTTTAATTAAAACGAAGTTGAACGTATAAAAATATATATTAATTATAATCGAGCTCATAACGAAGCTGCAGTTCGTAATTTAACGTTTTGAACTTCAATTAAGCGTACAGGACCCGTTATTAGTCGGATTTCTGCGAAACAAGAAACGGTCAAATCCGTTGAACTGTATTTCTCTAATGGAAGTGGAAAATGGAATTTCGTCATATAGATTACAAGATATATCCAAATCAAATTTCCAAATAGTCGCTATATAATCGTTTATCGACCGTAACAGTTTATTTGATATAACTAGATACTGGTTTCGATTTTGATCAAGGTTCTTTTGAGACGTAGTGATAATTTAATTTTTAGAATTTTACTATAATTTTTAATTAATTAAATACGCAACTTTTTATTTGGAGTATTTTGCACCCTTATCAGTATTTTGGGGTTTCACAATATAAGTTAATCTACCGGTATTATTATATTTTTGGGATCGTGACACACTGTTGATCACAATGGTATTTTTATTTGTGTCTATAGCAGTCTGAAAAACGTAAAGTTAAAACTTATTGGATCCGCTACTACCAAAAAGGGAACAACTTGAAAATATCACTTTATAGAAAGGCTTTGTTTCTGTTCGATAACTTGTTCGTCGTCCAATGATGTGTATCTGAACCCATGCCATAGTTTATGTGGCTTATTTGTATCGTTCAACATTGGTAAGACTAGATAGATGGAATGAAATTCAATAATTAAATAAGCCTACCCTAGTAAAAATCTTATAAAAACCTACCCTTTCTAAATCAATGTAATGCGCTGTGCATATTTCCAAATCACCTACCCATGCAGCTGTAGCCTACAATTGTTTGCTCTACCTTGTTCATTCATGTTGCGTCCTCTCTCTGAAGGCAAAAGACTCATCCAACACAACACCAGTACCATACTTTCATTAATTAATCAATCAACAAAGACAATGCAGCAAACCCCAAAACGTAACTTCAAATGTGTGTAAGGTACCTCCATGTTTAAAACGTACAGACAAGAGGTGAAGCCTGACCTACCCTATAACAATACCAAGCCTTATATAACTCTATGTCCACTTGTAAAGGGAGGAAAATATTTTCAAATAAAAACATAGCATAACCGATCAAGTTCATTAGCACACGCCTACGAATACTATGCCGCAACCTATGCTTTCAAGTCCATCAGCTGAAATGAAAATTCGCTGCCAAGAATCTGCCCAACCATGAAATGAAATTTCAGGGCAGCTGCAACCCTATCCTACATGCTATTACTTGGCTACCAAGTCGTTTTCCTCCTATAAATACATACAGCTCGTTCCCTTTCAGAAAATCAACACTCAAAGCTTTCCTATAAGATAAAAACACAAAACAAATTCCATTCTCTACTAAAAAAAAGGAGACGTTGCTTTCTTCTAAAAACAAAACTCAGGGAGCTTGTGCGGTGCAAGGATGAGTTTCACGTGAGACTTATAGCAAGGGGTCAGTGCGGAGATGCAGTGGAACTGAGAAGTGTAGATATTGGTGCAGGAGGTATTTTGACGTTCAAGGCGCAACACCTGATATGATGGAGGATGGTAAATAGTTTACTGAGGGATAAGGGAGTGGTGCTTGTTTCCAACTTTGGTGCGAACTATTTTGTGAGGGAGGTGGTGCGGACTTTCGGCAGTATCAAAGGGAGGAGGTCTGTGGTGAAAGGCTCAAACTGATAGATGTTGTGATGGTTCGGAATACACTGGAAATCAAGAGCAGGCAATGGAGCAGCAGCTCGACGTATTTGGCTTGTTTAATAATAAAGTGGGCTGAGTTTTCTTTATGGGCCATGGGCCTTTAGAAAAAAAATGCATAGAAAGAAAAAGGAGAAATAGTGAACATGAAGACAGGGGTTGATGGAGTTTGCAGCATTTTTGAATGAGTGGAGCTGGCGTTGTATGGTGAAGTGCGGACATAATAAGGCAAGGTGGGTTGATATATATAATGGTAAGGCCAGTTCAAGTTTTAAAATCATTTACTTGAGTTGAAAACATGATAGCGGTTCATCATTTAACTTATTCTCTACATCATAGACCACCAGATTTTATATTTATCAGTTCAAGTTTATAGATGAAACTGGCAAATCATGCTACCCTTTAAACATGAAAATACGGACCTATCCTACTAGTATAGTTGCTGCTGCTATATATTTCATCAACAAAGAAGTGGTTAACGATTGGATTGGTCTGTGACTTGGTGGTTTATGGGGAAACCGTTCATGGGTTTGAAGTAGGTGATAGTTGAACTATTGATAACGGTTTGAAGTGGCACGATCTGAAGTTTTACTGTACAGCAGGGTGTGGGCGGTGCAATGAACGGTGGAAGGATGGCGTAGGCAAGCGGGATACGGATGTATGCGGAAGAGGGTCGGTCACGGTTCGGGCCTTAAGGGGCGATGGGCCGAGAAATCAAAACAATAAGGCCTAATTAAAAACAAAAAGGGATATAAAGAATGGAAGGTTTTATACAGGACGTGAGCAAGCATTTTGAATGGAAGAAAAAGCTTTAGCATTTGCGAGTAGGCTAAATGGATTTTGGGCCGGTCAGAAGAGGGTGACAGTTTCTCGAACCGTCTATCGCGTTAGGATCGTATGGAAGTAGGCTACGCGGTAAAGCTGGTTTGAAGTAATATGGAGCTCGTTGAATTTATGGCAGAATTGAAAGCTTGGTTTAATCGACTAACGCAAATCGTTATTTAACGGTTAGCGCGCCAAGGTGAGTAAATCTACTAACTCTGTTTTATTTAAATTATTTTAATTATATTTTAAATAATGGTTGAATGCTGTGTGATGGTTGATTAGGTAAATTACAGTTAAATTGGTTGAATTATATATCGTTGCATATATATACACATCATTGGTTGGACTGATTCCATCAATTATAATATTTCCTGGTATGAAATCAGTGTTAATTGTTGACTAACATCGGTGGATGCAGGAAACCGGTTGGAGGAATCCAACCGGATTCCTCAATATTTATATGTATTGTTCGTTTTATATAGATGCACTGTTTGAACCCAAATGACTTTTGAAACCTTGTGTTGATATTAGCATTGAATGGAAATTCAAACGTTATTTTGATTTAATCAATAAATGATATCGATTAAGAAAGCCGCAACAACCAACCATAAATGTATCATTTGTTTTAACCGCTATTGTTTTACCAAAATCCCACCGTGTGCGAAGCACGTGTTCACCATACTTACTAAATGATTTGGTAAAGTGGATTCTTATATTAATAAAGATTAATAAGTAAGTAGGCGGAGATTAACTTGATGATTAATAACACGAATTTATTGTTTTAAGAACAATTAAATGAGATATTTACAAATAGATTATGGTTGATTTCATATTAAGTAAGATTTGTTAGAATCGATTATGGTTTATTTAATAGTAATGAGATTATTTAGAAATAAATTATTATTTTTATAGTAATCGATACAAGTGAAATTATTTGGATTAATTTATTCAAAATGAAAAGATTTGTTAGAATTGATTAGTGGGTTAATCATGGCTAAATATTTACCAAGCAAACTGTTTTGATCAATAATTGGTTATTTAATTAAATTAGATTGGGCTGATTAATCTAATGTAATAAATTAACGAATAGTGAATTTAGTTTACATAAGATTTTAAAGTATAAGGGATTTATCTAAAGAAGACAAAGCAAAGAGGAATGTTTAATAAGGGATTTGTCTAAGAAAGACGAATCGGAGAGAAATGTTAAAAAATGGATTTGTATAAGCTAATGTAATAACCGAGTTTTCAAAATAAGGATGTGGCGTCATAAAACCATATTTAAAATATAGCAAGAAGCACATTTACCGATTTAAAAGTATAAGGGGTTAGAGTTACAAACTTATATCTATTCTAAGGTAAGAACGTCGTCGATCAAGGTCTGAGAGGTAATTAAAATACCCCAACTTGAATGGCTGCACAATTATCGAGGGATGGTATTTGTTTTGTAACAGAAAGAGATGTTAAGATTTTTGTAACAGAAAGAGATGTTAAGATTTTTGTAACAGAAGGAGATGTTAATATTTTGTAACAGAAAGAGATGTCAAGATTTTGTAACATAAAGAGATGTCAAGACTTTTGTAACGAAAAGAGATATCAAGATTTTTGTAACGGTAAGAGATGTCAAAGATCAGTATAAGGTGGAATATAGCAGCGTATTTCAAGTATTTGAACTATAGCGATAAAACAACGCTGTTGACTAGGCTTAAGCGTGACTGTTATGTCGAGATTTGTTATAAAAAGGGGAATATCACAGCGTATGACGAGTTTTGAACTATAACGTTAAATTAACGTTGTTGGCTAAGCTTAAGCATGATTTTTATATAGCACTACTCCCTAGGGAATGTAAACAGTTTGTTTTGAAATCCACTTATTCTAAAGTAATAAGTAACGATGATTGTCTAAAGAAATATAAGAACGAGTAGTGGAGAATCGTTTCAGAAAACGATGACATCATTTCGATGTTTGAAATATGATTAGAGTTAAATAACACTATTAGAAATGGGAACTATAATTCGACGATGATGAATGTTAAATAAAAGTGCCCATGGTTGTGTCATGATAATTATACATTTGATTGGATGTTTTTTTTTACTTCGATAGTTAAATAACAGACTATCGAAGTGTTTGACCATCGTTGTCAATACGGAGAGACCGGTTGGATATATTATCGAAAACCACTCCGTATAGGCATAAGCGCTGCGAATTTGATTATGCTAAAGAAAATTGAAGACGGAGTGAAATGCAAGGGTCGTCCTGTTTCAGAATGGTGTTTTCTGTTTGTCCAGTCCTAGGTCAACTTGTATGGACGAATGTCTGACAGGGTATTCCTAACGGTCACATAAGACGAACTTTTCAAAGTATTACGTCTGGTGGCGGAGGAATTCGTTTCTCTTAGCTTTTATACCTGTAATATTTTTGGGTAGATCAACTAGTGATTTGAAGGGTTTGATGATGTGGCATTCAAAGTGTATGGTGGCCAGATGTTTTAAAAGATAGACGTAGCCTCAAGCTTCACAACCGGGAAATGACAAAATCGGGCAGGCAGCATGGCTATGTGGGTCGCTCCCATTAGGGTGTATAATCACCTATCTAGAGAAATTCCTTTTGTTTCTAAATCTATCGATTCTGCCCATTCGGGAACGGTGGTTTGAGCCCAACCGTTGGTGATATACATTCGATACACTCAAGCGAAATGAGTGGTCGGTCATGTGTGGGCCGGGTTGCAAGACGTTCTTGTTGAACCCAGTGTATTCGCCTCTAGAGATACATCATCGGAAGGTGGTCCCATACCTTGTCAAAGTTGGAATCCAATCTCCAATAAGCGCCCCTGCGGTTTTTGATTTTATACTATGTATGTAGAGCGTGAGATGCAAGCGTTCTTCTATTTGGTTATTTACTTGATTAGACATTATTATAATATCACTGGATTTGATATCAAAGTGTTTTGGGTTATAGTAAGGTAAAAACCGTCCATGTTTATGTGTGGGCTGGTCTTACTATTATCTTTTTGGTTTCAAAAGGATTTTCAAAGTTAAACCGTATGGTTGGAATTTACTCACACCAGTCCCATGACTGACCCAGAGTTTTTCTTGTTTGTTTTCCCTAAACTCTTGGGTGCCCAAATTTGTATGGGCAGTCAAGTGTTTCAGGCTTTGCAGATTCACTTGGAGGAGCTGGAAACAGAAGGCTTCACCATTAGTTAGTTAGAGATTATTTCCGCTGTGATATGATGTACTGTACTCTGATAATGATATGAATATACAATACAGTTTTGTATTTCAAAGTTATGTTATATAATATATTCGTTCCGCTGTGAGATTCGTGTTTACTCTGATTCTACTCAGTTGTGTTCTCCTACTTCTTCTTCTTCTATTCTATTAGTTCTATCTTATCTTTCTCATCCTCATATTTCTTTCTATTAATGATCCGGTATTTTCGATGTCTGAACAGTCGACGCAGGGTTTTGTGTCGATTTTCGGAGTCGAAAATCCCGTGGTCGTTACAGTGGTATCAGAGCATAAGGTTAAGTGATTACCTTGGCTCTGTGGTGACTCAATAGAGATGAGGTCAGTAGTACCTTAGATTGAGTTTGAGTGTATCTATATGAGCGCGTATTTGTAAATTGATATAAAAAGCATTTTATATTGTGTTGATTGATCTGGTGAGTGGTATATAAATTCCAGATCGACGCGTTTAGCTGACGCGGTCGATAGGGCTTTATAAACGCTTGGATAGAGAAATTCGACATAATATTGTTTTAAAAGCTGGGTGAATAAAATAATTTTACCCAAATTATATTTTGATATAAAAAGAAGTATATATCTTGATATTATTATAATACGTAGGATGTGTGATCATTATTATAATCATACTTGAAGTGGTTATGTAAATAACCAATCGAAATTCACGTAAGTATGAAATAAAAATCCGATGAATTAAATCTAAAGAAACTCCAGAATTGGAGTAAAAACTATGGTAATTTGGAAAAAGTTCGTAAATGAATTTCGAATTAAATATATGGAATTTTAAGATCCTGGGGAAATTTTGAAATATTATCCAAGTTTCAAAAAGATATTTTTGAAATAAATTTCAAATAAAAGTATTTGAATATGAATTTTGAAAGTGATATAGTATTGAACTCACTTTGATCGCTGGAAAATAATTCCGATGATGAACCGCGGCATCATCGGTGTTCGTTTTCGAGTTTCTAAGTGACGGATTACTACCAAAGATTTTGTTTTGAAATAAGTTGTTCAGAAATTCAAATGTTTTGAATTGTTATGTTATGAATATATATGATTTCAAACTGATTTGAAATGAAAACCCTAGGAACTTGAATTCTGAAATTTAAAATTTACTTATGAAGTAAATAAACAGAGAATTTAAATAAGTCAAATAAAAGTGGAGTTGAATCAAAGCCAAGTAAGGGGAAAACGTACTAGAATAAGGATTTGACTTGGGAAAATAGTTGAGTTGTGAATTGAGATTAGGAATGGAACCGAACTTGGTTTGGGAATTTGATTATTTGGAATTGGAATTGAACTAGAGTTTGAAAAAGAAATTTGAGTTGGGATGTAAGAGAATTATTGATTGAAAATAAACTGACTGGAGATCAGTTGGAGATGCATTTGGGTATGCTGAATGGATTGCAAATGGAAACGAAAAAGTTGGATGCCCGATAGAGGGAGAAGGCCAGAGTGGCGTGTGGTAATAGTACCAAATGAACCGTGCAACAGAGAGGCTGATGAAATTCTCTGAAAATTAAAGTGTTAGAAAATTTTCCAAATTTTGAAAATTTTCGTTACAAAGAAGGGAATTAATATTTTGATCAGTTCAGTTGAAACTAAAATTATGAAGTAAACCAAAAGGATTTTTTTTTTACCTGTTTACAACAGAGATTGTAGCATTTTCCCATCTTAGCAATTTCGAGGACGAAATTATTTTAAGGGGGAAGGAATGTAACGTCCCACATTTTGAACGGTTTGAATTTGAATATTTAAATCAGTTTAAATATTGAATTCGTAATATAAGTGAATTTATATTTTAATTAAAACGAAGTTGAACGTATAAAAAAATATATTAATTATAATCGAGCTCATAACGAAGCTGCAGTTCGTAATTTAACGTTTTGAACTTCAATTAAGCGTACAGGACCCGTTATTAGTCGGATTTCTGCGAAACAAGAAACGGTCAAATCCGTTGAACTGTATTTCTCTAATGGAAGTGGAAAATGGAATTTCGTCATATAGATTACAAGATATATCCAAATCAAATTTCCAAATAGTCGCTATATAATCGTTTATCGACCGTAACAGTTTATTTGATATAACTAGATACTGGTTTCGATTTTGATCAAGGTTCTTTTGAGACGTAGTGATAATTTAATTTTTAGAATTTTACTATAATTTTTAATTAATTAAATACGCAACTTTTTATTTGGAGTATTTTGCACCCTTATCAGTATTTTGGGGTTTCACAATATAAGTTAATCTACCGGTATTATTATATTTTTGGGATCGTGACACACTGTTGATCACAATGGTATTTTTATTTGTGTCTATAGCAGTCTGAAAAACGTAAAGTTAAAACTTATTGGATCCGCTACTACCAAAAAGGGAACAACTTGAAAATATCACTTTACAGAAAGGCTTTGTTTCTGTTCGATAACTTGTTCGTCGTCCAATGATGTGTATCTGAACCCATGCCATAGTTTATGTGGCTTATTTGTAACGTTCAACATGGGTAAGACTAGATAGATGGAATGAAATTCAATAATTAAATAAGCCTACCCTAGTAAAAATCTTATAAAAACCTACCATTTCTAAATCAATGTAATGCGCTGTGCATATTTCCAAATCACCTACCCATGCAGTTGTAGCCTACAATTGTTTGCTCTACCTTGTTCATTCATGTTGCGTCCTCTCTCTGAAGACAAAAGACTCATCCAACACAACACCAGTACCATACTTTCATTAATTAATCAATCAACAAAGACAATGCAGCAAACCCCAAAACGTAACTTCAAATGTGTGTAAGGTACCTCCATGTTTAAAACATACAGACAAGAGGTGAAGCCTAACCTACCCTATAACAATACCAAGCCTTATATAACTCTATGTCCACTTGTAAAGGGAGGAAAATATTTTCAAATAAAAACATAGCATAACCGATCAAGTTCATGAGCACACGCCTACGAATAATATGCCGCAACCTATGCTTTCAAGTCCATCAGCTGAAATGAAAATTCGCTGCCAAGAATCTGCCCAACCATGAAATGAAATTTCAGGGCAGCTGCAACCCTATCCTACATGCTATTACTTGGCCACCAAGTCGTTTTCCTCCTATAAATACATACAGCTCGTTCCCTTTTAGAAAATCAACACTCAAAGCTTTCCTATAAGATAAAAACACAAAACAAATTCCATTCTCTACTAAAAAAAAGGAGACGTTGCTTTCTTCTAAAAACAAAACTCAGGGAGCTTGTGCGGTGCAAGGATGAGTTTCACGTGAGACTTATAGCAAGGGGTCAGTGCGGAGATGCAGTGGAACTGAGAAGTGTAGATATTGGTGCAGGAGGTATTTTGACGTTCAAGGCGCAACACCTGATATGATGGAGGATGGTAAATAGTTTACTGAGGGATAAGGGAGTGGTGCTTGTTTCCAACTTTGGTGCGAACTATTTTGTGAGGGAGGTGGTGCGGACTTTCGGCAGTATCAAAGGGAGGAGGTCTGTGGTGAAAGGCTCAAACTGATAGATGTTGTGATGGTTCGGAACACACTGGAAATCAAGAGCATGGCAATGGAGCAGCAGCTCGACGTATTTGGCTTGTTTAATAATAAAGTGGGCTGAGTTTTCTTTATGGGCCATGGGCCTTTAGAAAAAAAATGCATAGAAAGAAAAAGGAGAAACAGTGAACATGAAGATAGGGGTTGATGGAGTTTGCAGCATTTTTGAATGAGTGGAGCTGGCGTTGTATGGTGAAGTGCGGGCATAATAAGGCAAGGTGGGTTGATATATATAATGGTAAGGCCAGTTCAAGTTTTAAAATCATTTACTTGAGTTGAAAACATGATAGCAGTTCATCATTTAACTTATTCTCTACATCATAGACCACCAGATTTTATATTTATCAGTTCAAGTTTATAGATGAAACTGGCAAATCATGCTACCCTTTAAACATGAAAATACGGACCTATCCTACTAGTATAGTTGCTGCTGCTATATATTTCATCAACAAAGAAGTGGTTAACGATGGGATTGGTCTGTGACTTGGTGGTTTATGGGGAAACCGTTCATGGGTTTGAAGTGGGTGATAGTTGAACTATTGATAACGGTTTGAAGTGGCACGATCTGAAGTTTTACTGTACAGCAGGGTGTGGGCGGTGCAATGAACGGTGGAAGCATGGCGTAGGCAAGCGGGATACGGATGTATGCGGAAGAGGGTCGGTCACGGTTCGGGCCTTAAGGGGCGATGGGCCGAGAAATCAAAACAATAAGGCCTAATTAAAAACAAAAAGGGATATAAAGAATGGAAGGTTTTATACAGGACGTGAGCAAGCATTTTGAATGGAAGAAAAAGCTTTAGCATTTGCGAGTAGGCTAAATGGATTTTGGGCCGGTCAGAAGAGGGTGACAGTTTCTCGAACCGTCTATCGCGTTAGGATCATATGGAAGTAGGCTACGCGGTAAAGTTGGTTTGAAGTAATATGGAGCTCGTTGAATTTATGGCAGAATTGAAAGCTTGGTTTAATCGACTAACGCAAATCGTTATTTAACGGTTAACGCGCCAAGGTGAGTAAATCTACTAACTCTGTTTTATTTAAATTATTTTAATTATATTTTAAATAATGGTTGAATGCTGTGTGATGGTTGATTAGGTAAATTACAGTTAAATTGGTTGAATTATATATCGTTGCATATATATACACATCATTGGTTGGACTGATTCCATCAATTATAATATTTCCTGGTATGAAATCAGTGTTAATTGTTGACTAACATCGGTGGATGCAGGAAACCGGTTGGAGGAATCCAACCGGATTTCTCAATATTTATATGTACTGTTCGTTTTATATAGATGCACTGTTTGAACCCAAATGACTTTTGAAACCTTGTGTTGATATTAGCATTGAATGGAAATTCAAACGTTATTTTGATTTAATCAATAAATGATATCGATTAAGAAAGTCGCAACAACCAACCATAAATGTATCATTTGTTCTAACCGCTATTGTTTTACCAAAATCCCACCGTGTGCGACGCACGTGTTCACCATACTTACTAAATGATTTGGTAAAGTGGATTCTTATATTAATAAAGATTAATAAGTAAGTAGGCGGAGATTAACTTGATGATTAATAACACGAATTTATTGTTTTAAGAACAATTAAATGAGATATTTACAAATAGATTATGGTTGATTTCATATTAAGTAAGATTTGTTAGAATCGATTATGGTTTATTTAATAGTAATGAGATTATTTAGAAATAAATTATTATTTTTATAGTAATCGATACAAGTGAAATTATTTGGATTAATTTATTCAAAATGAAAAGATTTGTTAGAATTGATTAGTGGGTTAATCATGGCTAAATATTTACCAAGCAAACTGTTTTGATCAATAATTGGTTATTTAATTAAATTAGATTGGGCTGATTAATCTAATGTAATAAATTAACGAATAGTGAATTTAGTTTACATAAGATTTTAAAGTATAAGGGATTTATCTAAAGAAGACAAAGCGAAGAGGAATGTTTAATAAGGGATTTGTCTAAGAAAGACGAAGCGGAGAGAAATGTTAAAAAATGGATTTGTATAAGCTAATGTAATAACCGAGTTTTCAAAATAAGGATGTGGCGTCATAAAACCATATTTAAAATATAGCAAGAAGCACATTTATCGATTTAAAAGTATAAGGGGTTAGAGTTACAAACTTATATCTATTCTAAGGTAAGAACGTCGTCGATCAAGGTCTGAGAGGTAATTAAAATACCCCAACTTGAATGGCTGCACAATTATCGAGGGATGGTATTTGTTTTGTAACAGAAAGAGATGTTAAGATTTTTGTAACAGAAAGAGATGTTAAGATTTTTGTAACAGAAGGAGATGTTAATATTTTGTAACAGAAAGAGATGTCAAGATTTTGTAACATAAAGAGATGTCAAGACTTTTGTAACGAAAAGAGATATCAAGATTTTTGTAACGGTAAGAGATGTCAAAGATCAGTATAAGGTGGAATATAGCAGCGTATTTCAAGTATTTGAACTATAGCGATAAAACAACGCTGTTGACTAGGCTTAAGCGTGACTGTTATGTCGAGATTTGTTATAAAAAGGGGAATATCACAGCGTATGACGAGTTTTGAACTATAACGTTAAATTAACGTTGTTGGCTAAGCTTAAGCATGATTTTTATATAGCACTACTCCCTAGGGAATGTAAACAGTTTGTTTTGAAATCCACTTATTCTAAAGTAATAAGTAACGATGATTGTCTAAAGAAATATAAGAACGAGTAGTGGAGAATCGTTTCAGAAAACGATGACATCATTTCGATGTTTGAAATATGATTAGAGTTAAATAACACTATTAGAAATGGGAACTATAATTCGACGATGATGAATGTTAAATAAAAGTGCCCATGGTTGTGTGATGATAATTATACATTTGATTGGATGTTTGTTTTTACTTCGATAGTTAAATAACCGACTATCGAAGTGTTTGACCATCGTTGTCAATACGGAGAGACCGGTTGGATATATTATCGAAAACCACTCCGTATAGGCATAAGCGCTGCGAATTTGATTATGCTAAAGAAAATTGAAGACGGAGTGAAATGCAAGGGTCGTCCTGTTTCAGAATGGTGTTTTCTGTTTGTCCAGTCCCAGGTCAACTTGTATGGACGAATGTCTGACAAAGTATTCCTAACGGTCACATAAGACGATCTTTTCAAAGTATTACGTCTGGTGGCGGAGGAATTCGTTTCTCTTAGCTTTTATACCCGTAATATTTTTGGGTAGATCAACTAGTGATTTGAAGGGTTTGATGATGTGGCATTCAAAGTGTATGGTGGCCAGATGTTTTAAAAGATAGACGTAGCCTCAAGCTTCACAACCGGGAAATGACAAAATCGGGCAGGCAGCATGGCTATGTGGGTCGCTCCCATTAGGGTGTATAATCACCTATCTAGAGAAATTCCTTTTGTTTCTAAATCTATCGATTCTGCCCATTCGGGAACGGTGGTTTGAGCCCAACCGTTGGTGATATACATTCGATACACTCAAGCAAAATGAGTGGTCGGTCATGTGTGGGCCGGGTTGCAAGACGTTCTTGTTGAACCCAGTGTATTCGCCTCTAGAGATACATCATCGGAAGGTGGTCCCATACCTTGTCATAGTTGGAATCCAATCTCCAATAAGCGCCCTGCGGTTTTTGATTTTATACTATGTATGTAGAGCATGAGATGCAAGCGTTCTTCTATTTGGTTATTTACTTGATTAGACATTATTATAATATCACTGGATTTGATATCAAAGTGTTTTGGGTTATAGTAAGGTAAAAACCGTCCATGTTTATGTGTGGGCTGGTCTTACTATTATCTTTTTGGTTTCAAAAGGATTTTCAAAGTTAAACCGTATGGTTGGAATTTACTCACACCAGTCCCATGACTGACCCAGAGTTTATCTTGTTTGTTTTCCCTAAACTCTTGGGTGCCCAAATTTGTATGGGCAGTCAAGTGTTTCAGGCTTTGCAGATTCACTTGGAGGAGCTGGAAACAGAAGGCTTCACCATTAGTTAGTTAGAGATTATTTCCGCTGTGATATGATGTACTGTACTCTGATAATGATATGAATTACAATACAGTTTTGTATTTCAAAGTTATGTTATATAATGTATTCGTCCCGCTATGAGATTCGTGTTTACTCTGATTCTACTCAGTTGTGTTCTCCTACTTCTTCTTCTTCTATTCTATTAGTTCTATCTTATCTTTCTCATCCTCTTATTTCTTTCTATTAATGATCCGGTATTTTCGATGTCTGAACAGTCGACGCTGGGTTTTGTGTCGATTTTCGGAGTCGAAAATCCCATGGTCGTTACAGGATTGAGTTGTAATAAATTGGGAATGGATAGATATATATTAGACAGGTATGGAATGAAGTGTATGAAGAGATTTGTATAGAACGCCCGATAGTAAGGTACATGTTTAAATTCCATATAAGGTTTTATGCACCGAATCGGAAAGCCACTTGGTTTTTTGATTTTCTTTTTGAATGGAAAGGACCTAGAGATGCGAGTTGAGGTTTGAACTATTGACTGGTACAAAGGAGGTTATGGCAAAATTTTCTAGAAATTTAAAGTGTTAGAATATTTTTAAGAAGATTTGATAATTAGAAATCGATATATCGCTATATATAGAATTCGATATTGAAACGAAATTAAAATAGAATGTTATAAACAAAAAGGAAGTCAGTAAATTTAATCTAATAAAAATAGAAAGAGAAATGTATACATGTTAAAAAGATATGGATAATTGGTTTAATATGATGTTGATTACTCGAGAGAAGAGTCTTGTCCGTTTTGAAGTTAATGATGATTTCAGTCAAGGTCTGAGAGGTAATTATACCCCAACTTGATTGATTTCATTTTAAACTGATAAATAACAAGATTTTAGTATCGAAGATAATGTTTGAATAAGATTTAGTTGAATGCAGTATTTTAGGTTGTTGTAACGATGTTTTACACGACATTTGTTTTAACCAAAGTATATGGAATTTTGGATGTATAACGAATATTTCCTAAGTATAGCAATAAAGGAGTTCAGGAAAGAGAAATAATTGGAATGTTTCCCAATTATAAATAAAAGATATTTTCTAAATATAGAAAATAAAAAAGTTGATAGATGGAAATGTTTTCCAAATAGTGCAAGAGGCCAAGATGATTATCGGAAATATCGTGGTAACATATATGGATAAGGAAATGGAGTAGTGATTTAATTAATGAAATATTAATTAAAAGGCCCAGTGATTTGTTTGATGCTATGAATGGATGTTTGTTTTCTTCGATAGTTAAATAACTGACTATCGAAGTGTTTTCCAATATCGTTGTCAATATGGAGAGACCGGTTGGATTATTATCCGTGAACCACTCTGTATTGGCAGTATCATTGCGAATCAGATTATATGAAGATAATCGAAGATGGAGTTAAGTGCAAGGACTTTTTCTACTAATAGTAATTGTGCCTTCGGTTTCGTTTAATCCCAGAACGAACGTATATGGACGAATGTCTGACAAAGTATTTACAATGATCACATATGTTGGTCTGTACATATATATATATATACATATATATATATATGTATATATATATGTGGTGGTGGAGAATTTATTATCTTAGCATAATATCCATAATATATTTGTGCAAATCAGTTTAATGATTAACGGATCTGACAATGCGGCATTCAAAGTGATTGTGCTATCAAGGAATGATAAGTAATCGTATCCTCAGGCCTCAACAACCGGGAAATAACAAAAATCGGGCAGGTAGCATGGCTATGTGGGTCGCTCCCATTAGGGTGTATAATCACCTATCTAGAGAAATTCCTTTTACTTTTTAATCTATCGATGTTGTCCCTTTTTGGGAAACGGTTGCTGATCCCAACCGTTGGTGATATACATTCGATACACTCAAACGAAATGAGTGGTCGGTCATGTGTGGGTTGGGTTGTAAGATGTTCTTGTTGAACCCAGTGTATTCCCCTCTAGAGATGCACTATCGGAAGGTGGTTCCATACCTTGTCATATTGGAAATCCAATCTCCAATAAGCGCCCTGCGGTTTTTGGTTTTATAATATATATGGAGAGTGAGATGCGTGCATTCCGCTAGATTCTATTTATTTGATGTAGACATTATTATAATATCACTGGATTTTCGTATCAAAGTGTTTTGGGTTATAGTATGGTAAAAACCGTCCATGTTTATCTGTGGGCTGGTCTTACTATTATCCTTTCTTTCGAAAGGATTTTGAAAGTTAAACAAATGGTTAGAGTTTACTCACACCAGTCCCATGACTGACCCAGAGTTTATTTTGTTTTTATTTTCCCTAAATTCTTGGGTGCCCAAATTTTTAGACAGTCAAGTAGTCGGGATTTTACAGATTCACTTGGAGGAGCTTGAAGCAGGAGGCTTCACTTGTTAGCTATAGACTATCATATTCCTGCTGTGTACTATGTGGTATCTGGAAATAGGTGTTTATAACTGTTCGAGGAATAACTTTTGTGCTCTGATGATGGTATGTATATAAAGTTACTGCTTTGTATTTCAAAAGTTATGTTATGTAATATATTTTATTTGTTCCGCTATGAGATTTGTCTTCTTTGTTTTCTTCTATTCTAACATTTCTTTCTTTCTATTTCTCATTCTCTAACTTCTTTCTAATAATGATTCGTATTTCTGTGCAATTTGGGTTGGACATGTAGTGTTATTAGTCGACTCAGATAGTACGGATTTGTGGGCCATTACAGTAACTGTAGCGTCCCGGGAATTTCGACACTAGAATCCAGACATTTGTACATTCCTTGTCCAACTCAAGTATCAGAAATCCAGAAAGCTAGAAGAAAGAAGTTAGAGGGTGAGATAAGAAAGAAAGAAATATTAGAATAGAAGAATAAAAAGAAGAACTAATACAGAAGCAGAGTCTCACATCGCAGCGGAACAAAATATAATATAGAAATAAATCTTTACTGAGAGCTTTAAATAAACTTACAATCAACAGAGTACATTAACACATCCAGACAGTTATAATAACCTGTCCTCATATATATAACATACAGCGGAACAATAATGGTATAACACCATACGTCTGAACTCCTTTAGCTCGTCTTTGGACTTCACAGCACCCGGTAACCTGAACATGTACACCCCGGTCTAACCTGAGCATTTAAAAACACCGGGTCAGTCTGGTGAACCAGAGTGAGAAAAAACTCGCTAAGTTTATAACATTATCTATATTGATTTTAAAGTCAAAAATCCTTTTGAAAGAAAAGGATAATAGTAAGACCATCCCACACATAAATACGGACGGTTTTTACTTTACTATAACCCAAAACATTTTTGAAATCATATCTTTTCTGATATTATAATAATGTCTAAATACAAATAAATATAAATTTAGCAGAACGCTTGCATCTCACGCTCTACATATATAGTATACAATCCAAAATCGCAGGCTCTTATTGGAAATTGGATTCTGACTATGACAAGGTATGGAACCACCTGCCGATAGTGTATCTCTAGAGGGTAATACCCTGAGTTCAACAAGAACGTCTTGCAACCCGGCCCACACATGACCGACCACTCATTTCGCTTGAGTGTATCGAATGTATATCACCAACGGTTGGGCTCAAATCACCGTTTCCCGAAAGGGACAACATCGAAAGATTAAAGAAGGAAATGGATTTTCTCTAGATAGGTGATTATACACCCTAATGAGAGCGACCCACATAGCCATGCTGCCTGCCCGATTTTTGTCTTTTCCCGGTTGTTGAGGCTTGAGGTTATAATCGACTTTTGGAACATCTGGCCACTATTCACTTTGAATGTCACATCGTCAGATCCGCCAGATATCATAATTGATGTCCACAAAAATACATTAGTCGTTAAGCTAAGAGAAGGTGTCTTCTCCGCCTCCAACAGAAATATGTTTGAGGAAATCAACTGTAACGACCCGGGGTTTTCGACTCCGAAGATCGACACAAAACCCAGCGTCGACTGTTCAGACATCGAAAATACCGGATCATTAACAGAAAGAAATTAGAGGATGAGATAGAAAAGATAGAACTAATAGAATAGAAGAAGAAGAACACAACTGAGCAGGATCAGAGTAAACATGAATCTCACAGCGGAACGAATCAAATATATTATATAACATAACTTTGAAATACAAATCTATATTGTATATTCATACCATTATCAGAGTACAGTACATCATATCACAGCGGAAATAATCTCTAAATACTAATGGTGAAGCCTTCTGCTTCCAGCTCCTCCAAGCGTATCTGTAAAAGCCTGAAACACTTGAATGCCTGTACAAATTTGGGCACCCAAGAGTTTAGGGAAAACCAAATAAAATAAACTCTGGGTCAGTCATGGGACTGGTGTGAGTAAATTCCAACCATATGGCTTAACTTTTAAAATCCTTTTGAAACAAAAGGATAATAGTAAGACCAGCCCACACATAAACATGGATGGTTTTTACCTTACTATAACCCAAAACATTTTGATATCAAAATCCATTGATATTGTAATAATGTCTAATCAAGTAAATAACCAAATAGTAGAACGCTTGCATCTCACGCTCTATATACACAGTATAAAATCAAAAACCGCAGGGCGCTTATTGGAGATTGGATTCCAACTATGACAAGGTATGGGACCACCAGCCGCTAGTGTATCTCTAGAGGCAAATACACTGGGTTCAACAAGAACATCTTGCAACCTGGCCCACACATGACCGACCACTCATTTCGCTTGAGTGTATCGAATGTATATCACCAACGGTTGGGCTCAAACCACCGTTCCCGAATGGGCAGAATCGATAGAGTAAGAAACAAAAGGAATTTCTCTAGATAGGTGATTATACACCCTAATGGGAGCGACCCACATAGCCATGCTGCCTGCCCGATTTTTGTCATTTCCCGGTTGTGAAGCTTGAGGCTACGTCTATCTCTTAGAACATCTGGCCACCATACACTTTGAATGCCACATCGTCATACCTGCCAAATCACTAGTTGATCTTCCCAAAAATATTACAGGTATAAAAGCTAAGAGAAACGAATTTCTCCGCCACCAGACGTAATACCTTGAAAAACTCGTCTTATGTGACCGTTAGGAATACTCTGTCAGACATTCGTCCATACAAGTTATCCTGGGACTGGACAAATAGAAAACACCATTATAGAACAGAACGACCATTGCGTTTCACTCCGTCTTCAATTTTCTTCAGCATAACATAATTCGCAGCGCTTATACCCATACGGAGTGGTTTCAGATAATATATCCAACCGGTCTCTCCGTATTGACAACGATGGTCAAAACACTTTGATAGTCGGTTATTTAACTGTCAAAGTAAAAACTACATCCATTCAAACATCACACATCGCTGGCCCTTTCTAATATTTTCCCATTTCCTATATCTTCCTAGATATTTTCTTAAAGCTCGTTAAGCCCCTCACGCTCTGGAAAACATTTCCAAATATTATAAACCCTTATTTTTCCATATTCTTGAACCCATATGTCATTAACATTTGAAAACATTTCTCGCTTTTACCCACTTCTTATTTTCTTTATATGCATTATTTATATTGGAAAATATTTCCAATTCTCAATATAACCATTTAATTCTACAATGATTGCTTTTCAACATAATTCACTTTAAACCGCGAGTGTTATCTCTCGTAGAAACTGATCTCATTAAATCAAACTAACTTGGTTTTAACGATAAATATCATTATCGATTACATACATACAATTCGACAAAGCCAAATCCAACTATATCACTTCTTCGGGAAGACATAATTATTTCCTTATCACTTGGCTAAATGAGTTTCAAACCTCTCTAGGGAATAGTGCTATATCTAATAATCACGCTTAAGCTTGGTCAACAGCGCTAATTTATTGTTATAGTTCAAAAACTTGTCATACGCTGTAATATTCTCCTTTATAACTAATCTCAACATCTATTTCTGTTACAAAAATCTTGACATCTCTTCCCGTTACAAAAATCGTTACAAAAATCTGACATCTCATTCCGTTACAAACAAAATCGTCCCTCGATAATAGTGAAGTCGTTCAAGTTGGGGTACTTTAATTACCTCTCAGACCTTGATCAACAACATTCTTATCTTAGAATAGATATAAGTTCGTAACACTAATCTCTTATTACTTATAATATCCATCAGACTGTATTTTCTTGAAATATGGTTTTATAACACCATATCCTTGCTTCGAAACTCGGTCGTTCATAACTATTTGTATAAAATATTAATTCTTTGCTTCTTCTTACTTGTACAATCTCATTTATAACTTCTTTGATCAAGAATCATTTATGCTCTTTGTCTTCTGACATTCTATTTTATAGAAACGAACTATAAAATACCAGTTTATTTTAGAACTTCTATTATAATTTAAACTTCTCTTAAATTATAAAAATATAATTTTTTTTTATAATTATCTTCGTTGATTTGTCTGACGGCCGATCAACTTTCTGACAAAAAGATGATATTATAGTTGGTGCTGCTCTTTTCTTCATCGCTATCGTCTATTTGATTTAAATCAAAATACCGTTGAATTACCATTCAACATTAATATCCACACAGGGTTTTACTGTCATTTGGGTTCAAACAGTGCATATATAAATAATTTAAAACAACCAGTTCATATAAATATCGAGGAATCCGGTTGGATTCCTCCAACCGGTTTCCTGCATCCACCGATGTTAATCAAACAATTATCACTGATTCCATACTAGGAAATAATTTAATCGATGGCATCAATATCCAACCAAATGATGTGTACATATGCAACGATATATATTTTTCAACAAATTTAATCGTAATCTACCGAAGCGACCAACACACATCATTCAACCAATATTATAATATTTTAAAATAGATCAGAATCAGTGAATTTACTCACCTTTGCGCGTTAACCGTTAAATAACGATTTGCGTCAGTAAATTTGATCAGTTGTTTTAGCATGCACCAGTAACCGTTCTGAAATAAACAGTCTCATTTCCTTTTTCCCAGCGCGAGCTCCTGAACAAACCAACCATCATGCCCAGCTTCTCGATGCCACCGCCCTCTTCTTTCTTGCCATCCGAAAAATATATCACTAATTTCGCTTTGCCAAACACCAATCATCAAAGCAAAGAACATCTTTGTAAATTCTTTTTCTTTCTTTCTTTTTCTGTAAAACCAGGCTCACCGTTTTCTGTCCTTTTAGTATATTGTATACTTCTTGTTAGCTGCCAAATTTTCCTTCTCTATTTCTTTTCCACTTTTGGGCCTAACGTTTAAAACCCAGCCCATCATTTGTTCAAAACCCCAACCGCATATGCCAAAACCGGTTCCTCTTCCCAAATGAATTCCAGTATAAACTTCCCCTTCTACCGTATTTCCCATCCCATCACCGAGAATAAGAACATGCCGACTTCCACACATTTTTCTTTCTTTTCTTTTACAGATCTATCTCAACCCAAAACAACAACAAACATTGCTCCAGTCACCACCAAATAAGTCTTCTCCAACGAAACATGTCCCCAAAGCGACCATCAGATACACTTCCTCATATATTACCCCAACGTCAGTCCACCCACCAATCACACACTACCGTGCTTTACACAATCAAGAACACCCATAACCTCCCACTTGACTTGCAGCATCCCTACACCTCCATAGATAAGCCCGGCTCCATTCAAACACAGCATGCGTTTCCTTCGTGGTGGCCACGCCCACGCATGCTTCAGCGTACCTTGAAATACATGGCATTTCCCCCATACAGTAATTTCATTTTCAAAATGTATACTTTACCACAAAAGTCTCCAACCATCCCACTTAACCATTCAAATGAGCAGCTCACGTATGGGAGCCATACATGGCTTGCTGTCACCGCCCTTTTCCCATTACAAAGTGGTAACCCAGTATACCACATTCCTACGCTACCTAGTGTGTATTTTATAGTATTCTACACGTTTGTTTTTCCCCATTTGCATGAGCCTGCCTTCGTTTCTGTGCTCCGCCCCTTCTTTATTAGATTCAAACATGTACAGACCTTCAACCTCCACTTAAAACAATACTGTCATCGGAATACCTCTCCTCTGTCACGTACTGACCTGCTCAAGTGTTCATCGTCTTCATGCCGCCACCACAAGCCCCCCAGCTAATTTTCCTGCACCCTCAAATGGCATGCCACTGTACTTGAACCGATGTCCCAGTACCCTCTACATCCGTCTCGCGCACACCTCCTCGCATCGCAATGGACAGCCTTCGTTTACTACTCCTATAGAAGTGGCGAACCCCTTTTTGTTAGTGGGGTTTTGTTTTCGTTTTAGAGGTGTAGTTTATTATTTTCTGCTTTTACTTTTAACGTCAGGAAGGTGAGAGAAGTGTTCAATTTATAGGGGAAAATTTACTTGGCCATCAAGTATTTGAGTTTAGGATAGATTATAGATTGGGTGTAGACTGTCATGTGTGTTCATTTCATGTTTAGGCCTACCGTGAGTTCTCCCTGGCTGTACAAATCCAGTGATTGGAAAATACACTGTGTGTATTAGATTTCGAGGGAAGCTAGGATTTGAGAGCACATTGTTGTTTCCCATTGACATGAAGTAAATAGGCTGTATGAATGGGGCTTGCATGTGTAATAGCTTGGGTAGGTTCTGTGACTTTAGAGTTATGGTAGTCTATGATTTTGAAATTACATAGCTTTCTGATTTCTTCGGCATGAAGCTTCACTCCTATGAAGTAAAAACATAGGTTGCCATAATTTCGTACTAGGCTATGCGATGTCACTGTCTTAGGGTGGAAATATTTCAACTTAACCATAAAGTTTCACTAATTAGGACGTGGGTACATTAACATTGAAAGAATGGATATGACTACAAGTGCAAGTTGTGAAAATGAGGTATGGTCGATTCATTAATTGTTGATGAGGACTTTAAGTCATGCTTGTATAGTGCGGCCATACCTTTTTGCCGTCAAGTTTCCCTCATAGTATGCCATTTACACGACAATGTTCTATTATTTTTATTATGTAAGATCTTCCATATGGACCATTTTTATTTTGAGTTCATATACTAACTTTTTTTTGAAGGGTTGTGTTCATGCGGTTCTCGCTATAAAGAAATTCAATTTATTTTCGGATCACTACGGACAGAAGTAATAATACGATCGTGATGAGCGATATCCCAAGATCCCAGAAATATAGTAATACCGATAGATCAACTTATTCTGTGAAACCCCGAAATATCGATATAGGGTGCAAAATATTCCAAATAAAAAGTTGCATATTTAATTAATTAAAAATTACAGTAAAATTCTAAAAATTAAATTATCACTACGTCTCAGAAGAACCTTGTCTAAATTCGAAACTGATGTCTAGTTATATCAAATAAACCATTACGGTCGATATACGATTTCATAGCGACTTTCTGAATATTTGATTTGGATATATCTCGCAATCTATAACGTGAAATCTTGGTTTTTCACTTCCGTTAGAAAAATACAGTCCAGTGGATTCGAACGTTTCTTGTTTCGAAGGAATCCGATTTATAACGAATCCGGCACGCTCAGTTAAAGTGCAGAACGTTAAATTACGAACTGCAGCGTCGTTATGAGCTCGATTGTATTTAATATATATTTTTATACATTCAATATCGTTTTTAATTAATATATAAATCCATTTATATTATGAATTCAATATTTAAATTGATTTAAATATTCAAATACAAACCAATAAAACGCGGGACGTTACATTCCTTCCTCCTTAAAATAATTTCGTCCTCGAAATTGCTAAGAAGTGGAGATGCTCTAATTCTAACTCCTCACAACCTGCTTGGTTGAAATTTCATACTTCACATCCCCATAACTCAATCCTTGCGTCGAATCTTTTATCCTTAACCAATAATTCTCTTTCATCCAAGCCAACTCCATTTCAAACTCAAATTTCAAATTTCAAATTTTTACTTAATAGTCAAATTTCACCCCTAGGTTTGGTACCATTCCAAATCTTAACTCACAACTCAACTACTTTGCCAAGTCAAATCCTTATTCCAGTACGATATCCACTTACTTGGCTTCAATTCAACTCCACTTTTATTTGACTTATTTAAATTCTCTGTTTATTTACTTCATAACTAAATTTTAAATTTCAGAATTCAAATTTCTGGGGTTTTCATTTCAAATCAGTTTGAAATCATATATTATTCAAAACATTTGAGTTTCTGACAACTTGTTTCCTCATAATAATTCAAAAACAAAATCTTTTGGTAGTAATCCGTCACTTAGAAACTCCAAAACGAACACTGATGATGTCCGGATCATCATCGGAATTATTTTCCAGCCATCGAAGTGAGTTCAATACTATATCATTTTCAAAAACTCATCTTTAAATATTTCTATTTGAAAATTTACTTTGAAATATTATTTTTAATGCTTTCAAAATCTCCCAGGATTTTAAATTTCCATATTCTTATTTCAACATCCATTTACAATCCCTTTTAGAGTTTTAATTTCGAATTCTACTTTAAACTCAGATTTAACTCATCTGGTTTTGTATATTATCCTTATATAATATTTTGATTAGTTATTTATATAACCAACTCAATCATAAGTCTCATTTGATCATAATGACGATCAACATATCTAATACTATAATAATCTCAAAATATATACTTGTTTTATATCAAAATATATTTTGGGTAAAATTATTTTATTTGCCCAGCTTTTAAAATAATATTATGTTGAAATTTTCTATCCAAGCGTTTATAAATTCCTATCGACCTCGTCAGCTAAACGCGTCGATCAGGAATTTATATACCACTCACCAGATCAATCAACACAATATAAAGCAGTTTTTATATCAATTTATAAATACACGCTCATATATATACACTTAAACTCAATCTAGAGTATTGCTAACTCCATCTCTATAGAGTCACGCTACAGAGCCAAGGTGATCACTTAACCTTCAGCTCTGATACCAACTGTAACGACCTGGGGTTTTCGACTCCGAAGATCGACACAAAACCCAGCGTCGACTATTCAGACATCGAAAATACCGGATCATTAACAGAAAGAAATTAGAGGATGAGATAGAAAAGATAGAACTAATAGAATAGAAGAAGAAGAAGAAGAAGAAGAAGAAGAACACAATTGAGCAGGATCAGAGTAAACATGAATCTCACAGCGGAACGAATCAAATATATTATATAACATAACTTTGAAATACAAATCTATATTGTATATTCATACCATTATCAGAGTATAGTACATCATATCACAGCGGAAATAATCTCTAAATACTAAAGGTGAAGCCTTCTGCTTCCAGCTCCTCCAAGCGTATCTGTAAAAACCTGAAACACTTAACTGCCCGTACAAATTTGGGCACCCAAGAGTTTAGGGAAAAACAAGCAAAATAAACTCTGGGTCAGTCATGGGACTGGTGTGAGTAAATTCCAACCATATGGCTTAACTTTAAAAATCCTTTTGAAACAAAAGGATAATAGTAAGACCAGCCCACACATAAACATGGACGGTTTTTACCTTACTATAACCCAAAACATTTTGATATCAAAATCCAGTGATATTATAATAATGTCTAATCAAGTAAATAACCAAATAGTAGAACACTTGCATCTCACGCTTTACATACATAGTATAAAATCAAAAACCGCAGGGCGCTTATTAGAGACTGGATTCCAACTATGACAAGGTATGGGACCACCTGCCGCTAGTGTAACTCTAGAGGCGAATACACTGGGTTCAATAAGAACGTCTTGCAACCCGGCCCACACATGACCGACCACTCATTTCGCTTGAGTGTATCGAATGTATATCACCAACGGTTGGGCTCAAACCACCGTTCCCGAATGGGCAGAATCGATAGAATTAGAAACAAAAGGAATTTCTCTAGATAGGTAATTATACACCCTAATGGGAGCGACCCACATAGTCGTGCTGCCTGCCCGATTTTTGTCATTTCCTGGTTGTGAAGCTTGAGGCTACGTCTATCTCTTAGAACATCTGGCCACCATACAGTTTGAATGCCACATCGTCATACCTTCCAAACCACTATTGATCTTCCCAAAAATATTACAGGTATAAAAGCTAAGAGAAACGAATTTCTCCGCCACCAGACGTAATACCTTGAAAAAATCGTCTTATGTGACTGTTAGGAATACTCTGTCAGACATTTGTCCATACAAGTTGTCCTGGGACTGGACAAACAGAAAACACCATAATGGAACAGAACGGCCATTGCGTTTCACTCCGTCTTCAATTTTTTTCAGCATAACATAATTCGCAACGCTTATACCCATACGGAGTGGTTTCAGATAATATATCCAACCGGTCTCTCCGTATTGACAACGATGTCAAAACACTTTGATAGTCGGTTATTTAACTATCGAAGTAAAAACAACATCCATTCAAACATCACACAACGCTGGCCCTTTCTAATATTTTCCCATTTCCTATATCTTCCTAGATATTTTTTCAAAGCTCGTTAAGCCCCTCATGCTCTGGAAAACATTTCCAAATATTATAAACCCTTATTTTTCCATATTCTTGAACCCATATGTCATTAACATTCGAAAACATTTCTCGCTTTTACCCACTTCTTATTTTCTTTATATGCATTATTTATATTGGGAAATATTTCCAATTCCCAATATAACCATTTAATTCTACAATGATTGTTTTTCAACATAATTCACTTTAAACTGCGAATGTTATCTCTCGTAGAAACTGATCTCATTAAATCAAACTAACTTGGTTTTAACAATAAATATCATTATCGATTATATACATACAAATCGACAAAGCCAAATCCAGCTATATGACTTCTTCGTGAAGACATAATTATTTCCTTATCACTTGGCTAAGTGAGTTTCAAACCTCTCTAGGGAATAGTGCTATATCTAATAATCACGCTTAAGCTTGGTCAACAGCGATAATTTGTTGTTATAGTTCAAAAACTTGTCATACGCTGTAGTATTCTCCTTTATAACTAATCTCAACATATATTTCTGTTACAAAAATCTTGACATCTCTTCCCGTTACAAAAATCATTACAAAAATCTTGACATCTCATTCCGTTACAAACAAAATCGTCCCTCGATAATAGTGAAGCCGTTCAAGTTGGGTATTTTAATTACCTCTCAGACCTTGATCAACAACATTCTTATCTTAGAATAGATATAAGTTCGTAACACTAATCTCTTATTACTTATAATATCCATCAGACTGTATTTTCTTGAAATATGGTTTTATAACACCATATCCTTGCTTCGAAACTCAGTCGTTCATAACTATTTATATAAAATATTAATTCTTTTCTTCTTCTTACTTGTACAATCTCATTTATAACTTCTTTGATCAAGAATCATTTATGCTCTTTGTCTTCTGACATTCTATTTTATAGAAACGGACTGTAAAATACTAGTTTATTTTAGAACTTCTATTATAATTTAAACTTCTCTTAAATTATACAAATATAATTTTTTTTTATAATTATCTTCGTTGATTTGTCTGACGGCCAATCAACTTTCTGACAAAAAGATGACATTACGGTTGGTGCTGCTCTTTTCTTCATCGCTATCGTCTATTTGATTTAAATCAAAATACCGTTGAATTACCATTCAACATTAATATCCACACAGGGTTTTATTGTCATTTGGGTTCAAACAGTGCATATATAAATAATTTAAAACAACCAGTTCATATAAATATCGAGGAATCCGGTTGGATTCCTCCAACTGGTTTCCTGCATCCACCGATGTTAGTTAAACAATTATCACTGATTCCATACTAGGAAATAATTTAATCGATGGCATCAGTATCCAACCAAATGATGTGTACATATGCAACAATATATATTTTTCAACCAATTTACTTGTAATCTACCGAAGCGACCAACACACATCATTCAACCAATATTATAATATTTTAAAATAGATTAGAATCAGTGAATTTACTCACCTTTGCGCGTTAACTGTTAAATAACGATTTGTGTCAGTAAATTTGATCAGTTGTTTTAGCATGCACCAGTAATCGTTCTGAAATAAACAATCTCATTTCCATTTTCCCAGCGCGAGCTCCTGAACAAACCAACCCATCATGCCCAACTTCTCGATGCCACCGCCCTCTTCTTTCTTGCCATCCGAAAAATATATCACTAATTTCGCTTTGCCAAACACCAATCATCAAAGCAAAGAACATCTTTGTAAATTCTTTTTCCTTTCTTTCTTTTTCTGTAAAACCGGGCTCACCGTTTTTTGTCCTTTTAATATATTGTATACTTCTTGTTAGCTGCCAAATTTTCCTTCTCTATTTCTTTTTCACTTTTGGGCCTAACGTTTAAAACCCAGCCCATCATTTTTTCAAAACCCCAACCGCATATGCCAAAACCGGTTCCTCTTCCCAAATGAATTCCAGTATAAACTTCCCCTTCTGCTGTATTTCCCATCCCATCACGGAGAATAAGAACATGCCAACTTCCACACATTTTTCTTTGTTTTCTTTTACAGATCAATTTCAACCCAAAACAACAACAAACGTTGCTCCAGTCACCACCCAACAAGTCTTCTCCAACGAAACATGTCCCCAAAGCGACCATCAGATACCCTTCCTCATATATTACCCCAACGTCAGTCCACCCACCAATCACACACTACCGTGCTTTACACAACCGAGAACACCCATAACCTCCCACTTGACTTGCAGCATCCCTACACCTCCACAGATAAGCCCGGCTCCATTCAAACACAGCATGCGTTTCCTTCGTGGTGGCCACGCCCACGCATGCTTTAGCGTACCTTGACATACATGGCATTTCCCTCATACAGTAATTTCATTTTCAAAATGTATACTTTACCCCAAAAGTCTCCAACCATCCCACTTAGTCTTTCAAACGAGCAGCTCACGTATGGGAGCCATACATGGCTTGCTGTCACCGCCCTTTTCCCATTACAAAGTGGTAACCCAGTATACCACATTCCTACGCTACCTAGTGTGTATTTTACAGAATTCTACACGTTTGTTTTTCCCCATTTGCATGAGCCTGCCTTCGTTTCTATGCTGCGCCCCTTCTTTATTAGATTCAAACATGTATAAACCTTCAACCTCCACTTAAAACAATACTGTCATCGGAATTCCTCCCCTCTGTCACGTACTGACTTGCTCAAGTGTTCATCATCTTCATGCCGCCACCACAAGCCCCCCAGCTAATTTTCCTGCACCCTCAAATGGCATGCCACCATACTTGAACCGATGTCCCAGTACCCTCTACGTCCGTCTCGCGCATACCTCCTCGCATCGCAATGGACAGCCTTCGTTTACTACTCCTATAGAAGTGGCTAACCCCTTTTTGTTAGTAGAGTTTTGTTTTCATTTTAGAGGTGTAGTTTATTATTTTCTGCTTTTACTTTTAACGTCAGGAAGGTGAGAGCAGTGTTCAATTTATAGGGGTAAATTTACTTGGCCATCAAGTATTAGAATTTAGGATAGATTATAGATTGGGTGTAGACTGTCATGTGTGTTCATTTCATGTTTAGGCCTACCGTGAGTTCTCCCTGGCTGTACAAATCCAGTGATTGGAAAATACACTGTGTGTATTAGATTTCGAGGGTAGCTAGGATTTGAGAGCACATTGTTGTTTCCCATTGACATGAAGTAAATAGGCTGTATGAATGGGGCTTGCATGTGCAATAGCTTGGGTAGGTTCTGTGACTTTAGAGTTATGGTAGTCTATGATTTTGAAATTACATAGCTTTCTGATTTCTTCAGCATGAAGCTTCACTCCTATGAAGTAAAAACATAGGTTGCCATAATTTCGTACTAGGCTATGCGATGTCACTGTCTTTGGGTGGAAATATTTCAACTTAACCATAAAGTTTCACTAATTAGGACGTGGGTACATTAACATTGAAAGAATGGATATGACTACAAGTGCAAGTTGTGAAAATGAGGTATGGTCGATTCATTAATTATTGATGAGGACTTTAAGTCATGCCTGTATAGTGCGGCCATACCTTTTTGCCGTCAAGTTTCCCTCATAGTATGCTATTTACACGACAATGTTCTATTATTTTTATTATGTAAGATCTTCCATATGGACCATTTTTATTTTGAGTTCATATACTAACTTTGTTTTGAAGGGTTGTGTTCATGCGGTTCTCGCTATAAAGAAATTCCATTTATTTTCGGATCACTACGGACAGAAGTAATAATACGATCGTGATGAGCGATATCCCACGATCCCAGAAATATAGTAATACCGATAGATCAACTTATTCTGTGAAACCCCGAAATATCGATATAGGGTGCAAAATATTCCAAATAAAAAGTTGCTATTTAATTAATTAAAAATTACAGTAAAATTCTAAAAATTAAATTATCACTACGTCTCAAAAGAACCTTGTCTAAATTCGAAACTAATATCTAGTTATATCAAATAAACCGTTACGGTCGATATATGATTTCATAGCGACTTTCTGAATATTTGATTTGGATATATCTCGCAATCTATAACGCGAAATCTTGGTTTTTCACTTCCGTTAGAAAAATAAAGTCCAGCGGATTCGAATGTTTCTTGTTTCGAAGGAATCCGATTTATAACGAACCTGGCGCACTCAGTTAAAGTGCAGAACGTTAAATTACGAACTGCAGCGCTGTTATGAGCTCGATTATATTTAATATATATTTTTATACGTTCAATATCGTTTTTAATTAATATATAAATCCATTTATATTATGAATTCAATTTTTAAACTGATTTAAATATTCAATTACAAACCGATAAAACGCGGGACATTACATCAACGTACGTGATTCTTTTGGAAATACCCTGTCAAACACTCATCCATACAAGTTGTCCAGGGACTGGACAAACCGAAGGCACCGTCCTACTGCATCCTTGAATTACCCCATGGATCAATATACAATTCAAATAATATATTTAAAAATCTATATACAATTATAAATAAATTTCATAACTTCATTTCTATCGATTTACCTAACGGTAAATCTTTCTTTATAAAAACAGTTTGTATTTTGGCCATCTGCTATAAATTCTTAACCAATACCACCCACTAGTTAATATCAAATAATGTTGAATTTTGATTCAACAATCGGCAATCAAATCAATAATCCAAACACATGGGTTAAACGGTTTATATAATGATCGTATGCAGATAAATAATTAATTCAACTGATAGCGGTCAACTAATAATAATAATTCAAGCATCCAATTTAATTTAAATACGTTTAAATTATTATAAACATTACCAATAAGCTAAGTTACCTCTATTCAATGTATTTCTGGGTTACACCATAACTCAACAACCATAAATCTGAGTTAACCGAGTTAGAGTTAATTGGAAGGAGTTAATCGATTAGAGTAATCGAATTAGAGTTAATCGAACAAGAGTTAGTTGAGACGACCCAAATCCCGTTCAGACGGAGACAAGGGTTATCTTTGGAATATAACACAGAAACAGATAATAGCAGAACAAAATTAAATAATTACACCAGATAATGAACAATAGAATATTCGGGATAAAAGTAATCATCAGAGTTACACAGTATACAGGATCTTACTTAGTACAAATACAGTTCAGCTATACATAAATGTCTACAGCGGAAAACAAACAAAATATGTATAATAGGAGCTGAACAGCATAAAAAGAAATAAATGATAGAATCCATCTTCAGCCCCAGCTATCCAGAAAAAGAACCAGCTAAACCTAAATACAAGGCTGCCCGTGTAGAAAAAGGGGCACCCGAGTTTGAGAGTGAAACAAACTACGAGTCAGTCAAGGGACTGGTATGAGAAATCTACTCAACACATATATAATATGGCTAATCACAGGACCACGCCACTTTCGTGGAACGGGTTTACTCCATTGGATTGCCAGTTCTTTAAAACAAATCATTCTTTTAAACATCGCTATGCTTTTTATAAAAATTAATCCATTATAAGACTCAGTTCCCATCACACAATGCAACGCAAACCGGAGGATAGAGTTTTACCTTATAATGGTCAAAATATGCTTGATACGAATAAAACAAAGGCATTTGATATTATTGCTAGTGTCAATATGTTTTGAAAACAATTTCAAATCATAACTATCAATCATAGACGGCATTAATGCCCCATACCACTATGTCGCCATATATAGGTATACAATCAAAACCGCACGATGTCGTATTTGGAAATTGGATTTCCGTCATGAACCAAGGCAAAAGATAGTCCTTACCGAATTCGAGACTGCCTAGCCCGAGTCTCAGGCAAGCGCGCAGGCAAGCCTTGGAGCGACAGGGTCGGTCCACCGATGTGGATTATTATACCTGAGCACTACGTTTCGCCGCCCTTTGGGGCGTAAGCGAGCCAACGAATGACTCCATCGGACCCGGATCGTCCGATCTAACCGAGGCGCCTCGCAACAGCAACAGCAACAACCACATAAGTCAAACTCGTCAGGGCGTGTAAAACCACTGACGCCAATTTTAGCTAGGAGGAAACGTAGGCCCTCCCTGAGGTCCTTCTCCCGTTTTAGGTTCATACCGGGGTGTGAGGCTCGCGAATTCACATTATACACAAAGCTACGCCACACAGGCGGTGCTTTGATCATCACCACAAGACTTTGCTTTTCAACAGAAGCCGTGATCACTGCATCTTAGCATGCCACACAGAATAAATCATATGTCAGACACACAGTCCATTTACAAGTCCGTTCTGGGTCTGAACGAAACCGGAGGCACTAAATACCTCACAAACCCATCGATCACCACGTACGTCTGGACGATCACCACTCATTATCCATAGTTCGGGATGCCTCCCAATCAGGACCTCGGTTACCATCCAAACGAGGTGAAGATCTCCGGTCTTCGACCACCGTCTTCATCTTCGACTTTCCATCGTCGGTCGATTATTTGAAAAGAGAATTAACTCGGCCTTTTCAAATAATTCACGTATATTTAGAACTTCAAATCAATTTATTTAAATGGTTAAATTATTCGACAACATCAATTTTGTTCTTTAATGTAATTTTCACACCAAACACATTAAACCATCAAAAGCCACATAAATCGAGCAAATTCAGTTTATTTCCATTCCATATCGCTTATGATAATATTTATCGCTATTTTTATTTATTTTAAAATAGCTAATTTATTCAAAACGACGCTTCGGGCCATAAAGCGGCCGTGGCGCTGTTTTTCTTCAGATTTGATTTACACATATCTAAAAATATAACCGTTGGATCTTCACAAAATTTACATCATTAGAAAGGTCTTTTCAAAACGAATCCAACGGTTCCAGTTTCGCGAAAATCCGACGGTCGGATCTCCCGGTACAATCGTTTGAAGTTTCGATTTCAAAATACGAACTGCAGCGTCGTTATTCGATTAAATATATAATTATATTTATATATATATATATATAATCGCTTCTGGCGCTGTTTTTCTTCAGATTTGAATTAAACATTCCAGACAATCCAACCGTTGGATTTTTACAAAGTTGGTGCCGTTGGGAAGATATTTCCAAGGTGAACCCGACGGTTGCGGTTTCGGGAAAATCCAATGGTCGGATTCCCCGTACTAGTTGTTTGAAATCACGGTTTCAAAATGCGAACTGCACGGCCACGTTTCGTTTTAATTTTATTTATATTCATATAATTATATAAATATAGTTCATTCAATGATTTCAATATCGTTTTCACTTCAAATATTTCACTAACGCCTTAAATTTTTGGAAAATTTCGCCATAACCTCCCCTGCACCGGGAGCATCGGGAAATCGCAAATAGCTTTCCCGGTCCTTCTAATCTCAAAAAGAAAAAGAAAAAGCCAAGCGGCTAGCCAACAGGCTCATAAAATCATCACCCAAACAAAACAGTAAATGTGTACCTATTTGTCGGGCACAAAATTTTATTCCTCTTCTCTAGCCCCTTTGCTATAACTTGTTCAATGAATATGCATGTACATATATATACAGTTCTTATCATTTATCATTTTCGATTCAACTTCATATTTGATTTCTATTTGGTTTAAAAACACCATTCATTCTAATGTTACATAAATAGGTGCAAATCATTCCATTAGCTAATTAATGAATATTTCAACTCATATATGTTTATTTTGAACAAGTGGCTATTTTTAACACTTCACATTTCAACGATTTATGCATACAATAAAAATGTGATTTTTATTGTAAAACAATTCATTTCAAAACACTATTTTTCTATATAGTTCATATAGGTGACAAAAATAGGATTTTATATATAGATAAAAGGTGATTTTTATTATCAAACAATTTATTTCAAAATATGAATACCATTCAACACATGAATTTCTAATCAACGAATGAATATCAATTCAACACATGAATGTTTTCTATAGTTTCTATATATAGATAAAAATGTGATTTTTATTATCAAACAATTTATTTCAAAATATGAATACCATTCAACACATGAATTTCTAATCAACGAATGAATATCAATTCAACACATGAATGTTTTCTATAGTTTCTATATATAGATAAAAATGTGATTTTTATTATCAAACAATTTATTTCAAAATATGAATACCATTCAACACATGAATTTCTAATCAACGAATGAATATCAATTCAACACATGAATGTTTTCTATTCAATGAATAAATATAGTTTAAGCATATGAAAATAATTCAAACACACGAATATTATTCAAAATTTCGGCAGCATAACGACAGGGTAGTTAAAACCGGGACCGTCCCTAGTACGGCTCCTCGCTCTACCTTAAAACCTCGCGGTTTTTGACAATGGGGATCATGCATCTAGTTCGCACGCAGGCGGCATGTATATATTTATTTCATTTCCACAAACTAATCCTATGTGGTTTCAACCCAATATTTCTCAATCACAAATGGGTATTTTTCAACCACAATCAACCAATATCTACCACAAACAATCCCAAACAATCATTCGCTATCAATCAATTTTCACAACAATTTCAACCAATAAATATCGTCCATGGTTTGTGGACGAGGGGCGTATATATATATATATATATATATATATATATATTTATATTTATATATAGCAATTCACTTTTATTTCAACACATATATATAATTATAGAAAAGAAATTGAAGAGTGAGAAATTCTCACTAATAGCTATCCAATACTACGACTCTTCCTTTAGAGAAATCTTCGCCAATCTCGCCTTTCGTCGCTTTCGTTGCCCGTATTCTCTACATATGTAAAAATCGAATTTTTACTATGTTATTCAATATATAAAAATTGCATTTCAAAAATATAGATTTTGCCTTTTCAAAAATAAAGATTATATTTTTAATATTCCTATGATGTAAAAATTATATTTTTATTACTTTAAAAATATAAAAATCATATCTTACTTCTTCTACTTAATAAAAATTCCGTCTTTTCTATTTTAAAAATACGATCTTTTCTATCCAAGTTCAAATCTTTTTCTTTTTAAAGTTCAAATCTTTTTCTTTTTAAAGTTCAAATCTTTTTCTTTTTATATCTTAAAATAAAATCAGTTTTTAAACCTTTTAAAAATCAGTTTTAAACCTTTTAAAAAAAATCAATATTATAACCTTTTAAAAATCAATTTTTATAACCTTTTAAAAATCAGTTTTTATAACCTTTTAAAAATCAATTTTTATAACCTTTTAAAAATCAGTTTTTATAACCTTTTAAAAATCAATTTTTATAACCTTTTTAAAAATCGGTTTTTATAACCTTTTAAAAATCAGTTTTAAACCTTTTAAAAAAAATCAGTATTATAACCTTTTAAAAAAATCAGTATTTTCAGAATTAAAAATAAAAATAAAACAAAATAAAAACAACTTACATTGATCTGCGAAGAAGGGGGGCGATGTCAGGGTCGGCGGCAGGAGGAGGAGCAGGCGGTGGCTTGTGGAGGAGGGCGGTGGTCGTTGGTCTCGGCGGAGGGTTCTTCGATGTGGGCGCGGGTCTGGGGTTCCACGCGAGAGAGGAGGAGAGGCGGTGGGAAGAAGGAGGAGGATCGGGAGGCTGACGCTGCGGGGCTGGAGGTGGCGATCGCCTGAGCGACAGCGAGGCTGGAGCGGCAGAGCAACGAGATGGAGCGCGTTTTTTTCTTTTTTTTTTATTTTGATTTCTGATTTAATGAAATCGAGGGGGGGCCAGAAAGATAAAAAGGGAAGGAGTTATTATATTTTTTTTATTAATTAATTTAATTGCATAAAGTTGACTTTTACCCACGACCTCGAAACGAGGCCCACCGCCTATCGTCCATAGCGTTTTACCCCCATTCCGAACACAATGGGATATGTATCGCAAGCTGATTTGATCGTTACAATCAGTTTCCGTTGAATTTACATTTAAATCACTATATTGAATCCTAAACGTACATTTCAAATTACCGGGGTCACATACTAACTCTAAAAATTCCAGAAAAATATTTTCTAGCTTCGTATTGACGATACGGTCCTAACAAAACTAGTTTCGTCAAATTCTGAGACCGTTTGAAAAATGGCCAATTTCCAGTCGATTAAAATCAACTAAAACTGGTCAAACGCGTTTTCCTTTGCCACGCTCACATATTGATTCGAAAAATTATGAAATTTGAAACCTAGCAATAACTTCACATCTCGGACCCGACAAAAGTGGTTTCGTCAAAATCCGAGGTCGTTTGCAAAATGTCCATTTTTAAGGGCCTGAATTCCATAGCGACTATTCAGAATTTTCAACTGGACATATCTTTTGATTCCCGCTATCAAATTTCGATTTGTCAGATTCGTTGGAAAGGTATTCACTAACAGATTTAAATATTTTTGGTTTCACTAAAATCTGTTTTGTTTTGCACCCGGTATCGTCCGACAAAGTTTGAATTCGATTTTTGAAACTACAGCGCCCTTTCAGGCCTTATTTATAATTATAATTAATTATATTCTTTTTCATTTGTCGATTCAAACTCAGTTTTCATCGCCATTATTTAAAATATTTATTTTAAATATTTAAAATCCATTATTTTAGCCAATTTAAAAATTTTAAATTGGTTCAGATTTTCAGGGTCGTTACAATCTCCCCCACTTAAAACTTTTCGTCCCCGAAAAGGAATAAAGTCGAAAGTGGTTTGATAAATCTACAATCACACAACACAACAACCAATCCAATTGTTTTTAACCTTCAAAAATATACTAATCAAATCCTATACCCTTTAAAAAATCATTCAGACTATATAATTAAAAGTGCACATCTATGAAAAGAAAATAACAATAGAGTAGAGAATTGAATGTTAGTGCAAAGTAGGGTAAATGTACCTTGCACCGGAGTCAATCAGAGATATCTACTCGGCATCTGGGATAAGCTTTCTGAATGCTCTCCTCAGTTTCCCAAGTACAATCTCGCGGATCTCCACTCCATTGCACTTTGACTAAGCGAACCTTCTTGTTCCTCAGCTCTTTGGTTTCTTTGCCTATTATCTTTAGCGGCTCTCTTCTCACAGCTAACTCTGGAGTAATTTCAATGTCTTGCTGAGCTGCTTCTTCCACGATCAAGTCTGGATCATGTACGTGCTTTCGAAGTTGAGATATGTGAAATACATCATGAATTTCAGGCAACCAGTTAGACAGTTTGACCCTGTAAGCGAGAGTTCCAATCCGTTCTAGAATAGGAAACGGACCAATGAATTTGGGCGCTAACTTTCCAGTTTTACCGAACCGGATAACTCCTCTCATCGGCGATACTTTCAAATATACATAGTCGCCAACTTCAAAGGATATACCTCTTCTTGTTCTATCGGCATAGCTCTTTTGTCGGCTTTGAGCGGCGAGTAATCGCTTCTTAATAAAATCGACTTTGTCGGCAGCTTCTCGAATCATATCAGGACCCAACACAAGTCTATTTCCTGGCTCGACCCATCAAGCAGGAGATCGGCACGGTCTACCATACAATGCTTCGAATGGCGACATTGTCAGGCTTGCCTGATAGCTGTTGTTATAAGAGAATTCAGCCAAATGCAGATGGTCTTCCCATGATCCACCGGAATCTAGAACACAAGCCCGCAATAGATCTTCTAAAATGTGATTCACCCTCTCAGTCTGACCGTCTGTCTGAGGATGATACGCGGTGCTCAAGTTCAACTTCGTTCCTAGCTCGACTAGAAATGCTTCCCAGAATTTGCTAGTGAATATTGTATCTCTATCACTGACTATACTGAGCGGCACTCCATGCAGTCTAACTATTTCCTTGAAGTATATCTGCGCCAGACTCTGAGCGGTTCTATTTGATCTGACAGGTATGAAATGGGCGGTCTTCGTGAAGCGATCTACGATCACCCAAATATTGTCATTCCCTTTTCTGGTTCTGGGCAGACCATCAATGAAATCCATGGAGATATGCTCCCACTTCCAACTAGGAACTTCCAATGGTTGTAACAATCCAGCCAATTTCTGTTGGTCACTCTTGACTAGCTGGCAAGTAGGGCATCGGCTAACGTATATTGAAACATCTCTTTTCATAGCCTTCCACCAGAATGTTCGTTTGAGATCGTTATACATTTTGGCCACACCAGGATGGATACTCAGCTTGGACTTGTGACACTCGTCTAACACTTCCCTTTTTAACTCTGGGATGTCAGGAACACAAATTCTTCCTTTCAATCTCAGGGTCTCGTCGCTATCTATTTGAAAACACGAGGGTTCGCCTTTCTGAATCCTTTTAATCATATCCTTAATAAAGTTATCCTCCTTCTGAAGAATAGATATTTTGTCAATCAAGGAAGTCGTGATAATAAAGCTGGCGATCATTACATTCTTTCTGCTTAACGCATCAGCCATGACATTGGCTTTTCCTAGAGTATATATAATTTCAAAGTCATATGCTGCAAGAAACTCCAGCCAACGTTGCTGCCTCAAGTTCAAGTCCTTCTGAGTGAACAGATACTTTAACGACTGGTGATCTGTAAACAGTTCAAATCTCTCGCCCAGAAGATAGTGTCTCCAGATTTTCAAAGCGAACACAATAGCCAATAACTCAAGATCATGAGTTACGTAGTTCTTCTCGTGTGGCTTCAGTTGACGGCTAGCATAAGCAATCACTTGGCCTCTTTGCATTAACACTGCGCCAAGGCCTTCTCTAGACGCATCAGTCCAGACTTTTAGATCTTGGTTGCCATCAATGATGGTTAACACTGGAGCTGTCGTTAGTCTTAACTTTAGCTCTTCGAAAGCTTCCTCACTTTCTGGGGTCCATTTGAATTTAGAGTGCTTCTTCGTAAGCTTTGTTAAATGACCCGATATCTTCGAAAAGTCTTTAACGGACTTCCGATAATAGCTAGCCAATCCGAGAAAACTGCGGACTTCAGTGGGGGTACTGGGCTGTTTCCAATTTTGAATAGCCGTGATTTTGCTTGGATCCACAGCAATTCCTTCTTTCGATACAACGTGGCCCAGAAATTTTACTTCATCTTGCCAGAAGATACACTTGGAAAATTTGGCTTTTAGTACATTCCGTCTCAGAATTTCTAGAACCTGTTCCAGATGCTTTTCATGCTCGGCCTTTGATTTAGAGAAGATTAGAATATCGTCAATGAAAACCAAAACAAATTTATTCAAAACTCCTCTGAATACTCTGTTCATCAGATTGACGAAGTAGGCAGGAGCGTTACATAAGCCGAACGGCATTACTAACCACTCGTAGAATAAGTCGGTACCTCTGAATGCTGTCATTGGAACACACTCTTCGGCAATTCAAAGTTGATGGAAGCCCGTAGCTAGGTCCATTCGTGAAAATACTTGTGCTCCATTTAATCGATCCAACAAATCATCAATCCGCGGCAATGGATACTTGTTCTTTATTGTCTGTTTGTTCAGATCACGATAGTCCACGCATAGCCGTAGAGTACCGTCAGATTTTGGGACAAAAACCACTGCTGCACCCCAATCAGAGAAACTAGGCCTGATCAGACCCTTCCATACTAGCTGTCGTGTTTGATTGTCTAATTCTTCCTTCTCTTTCAAGGACATTCTTCGAATTGCGTGAACTACTGGCCTTGCATTGGGAATTAAAGCAATCTTGAAATCTATTTCTCTCTGCGGAGGTAAGCGAACAACTTCTTCGAACACATCCGCATAGTTCTTGACGACAAGAATGTCTTTGATGAGTCAGGAATATTCTCTGTGACCTCAGGGATATTTTCTATTTGAGCTGGAGAAACATCGAGAGCTGACCAGAAATCTTTTCTATTTGAAGTCGGACCTTCACATGGTATGGTTATATAATTCCCCGATTGGGCCTTTGCTTTAACCACTCTCTCGGCGCATTTAACTTCAGCTTCATATCTAGTTAGCCAATCCAATCCCAGAATAAGATCGAATTCATTAAAATTCATGACGATAGAGATAATAGGGAATTTATAGCAAGAAAAAGAGACAGGTACTGCACAAATCCAACTGAGATTGATGGAACGTCCAACTGGATTTTGGACAGTCATTGGCTCTTTGAGCTTCTTCAAATTCAAATCCAGTTTCTTGACTGCACTCTTTGCAATAAAGCTTCTTGACGCGCCTGTGTCAAACAGTACTTTTACTGGAATGTTTTTGACATTGAGCGTGCCTTCTAAAACATCAGATCTTTCCTGAACAGACGAGGATGCAGGTACTTCGGCCACTTCATTTACCCGAGCCTCTTTGGTCTTTCTTAACAGCCAGCAATCTCGCTTTATATGACCGGCCTGATGACAAAGATTGCACTCTCGAGTCACAGGAAACTTGCCCTTGGATTTAGACCCACCCTCCCTTCGCTTCTTCGAGGTTCTACACTTCCTAGTCAGATGCCCCTGTTTATTGCAGTTAGAGCATGTGACAGTCGTTACTGGTTCCTTCTCAGATTTAGCCCTTTTTCTCTTGGCACTGGGCTTCTTACTGGCTTCAGGAATATCAGTTTCCGACTTTTCTTTGTCACTAGAACAGACTTCTTCTTCGTCGTGCAACATTCCTTTCTTATGGAGATCTTCATACTGATAAGCCATGTATATTATTTCAGAAAAAGGAAGCTTCACATTCCTCATCACACTATTCTGATATCTCCTTTGCAGGCCATGAATAAATCTCATATTTTTCCTCTTAGGGTCTTGAATTAGATGAGGAGCAAAGTGAGCAAGTTCATTAAATTTCTTATGATATTCTGGGATGGTCATATCACCTTGTATTAGATAAGAAAATTCATCACATAATCTCTCGGTTGCTTCGGGAGGAGTAAATCTTTCTAAGAAAATCACTTTGAATCTGTCCCAGGTGATATCACCTTCTGGATTATCTTTGATGATTGTTTCCCACCAGATCAAAGCTTCTTCTTTGAGCGCCCAAGATGCTACTAACCGTTTCTTGTCATCCCTTAGCTGTATACGCTCAAAAATTCTTTCGAAAGAACTCATCTAGGCTTGGGTTTGAATTATAGATTCATTGCCAGAGAATTGTGCTCCGTTCATATTCCGATATCTCTTTAATAGAGCCTCTAGATCGGGTTCTGTATTCCTTCTGTTTCTGGCACTCATTTTTCTAGTACTTCTGCAATTAGCAGATCAAGTGTCAGGTCACAGAAAAGAAAATTTTCAAACATAGAAACATATACTTCAAGTGTAAATGTGTCTATCGAGGTGTAATTTCATTCTGCTTTACTCATACTAGGATATTGTTGATCCTCTCTGTATAGAGTTACCCGTCCTAGAACACTACTGGTTCTATTTCTGACGAGTTCGTTCAAATGTTATATTCCAGAACTAAGTTTAACCAAAGCTCTGATACCACGTTGAGACGACCCAAATCCCGTTCAGACGGAGACAAGGGTTATCTTTGGAATATAACACAGAAACAGATAATAGCAGAACAAAATTAAATAATTACACCAGATAATGAACAATAGAATATACTGGATAAAAGTAATCATCAGAGTTACAGTATACAGGATCTTACTTAGTACAAATACAGTTCAGCTATACATAAATGTCTACAGCGGAAAACAAATAAAATATGTACAATAGGAGCTGAACAGCATAAAAAGAAATAAATGATAGAATCCATCTTCAGCCCCAGCTATCCAGAAAAAGAACCAGCTAAACCTGAATACAAGGCTGCCCGTGTAGAAAAAGGGGCACCCGAGTTTGAGAGTGAAACAAACTACGAGTCAGTCATGGGACTGGTATGAGAAATCTACTCAACACATATATAATATGGCTAATCACAGGACCACGCCACTTTCGTGGAACGGGTTTACTCCATTGGATTGCCAGTGCTTTAAAACAAATCATTCTTTTAAACATCGCTATGCTTTTTATAAAAATGAAGCCATTATAAGACTCAGTTCCCATCACACAATGCAACGCAAACCGGAGGATAGAGTTTTACCTTATAATGGTCAAAATATCTAGTGTCAATATGTTTTGAAAACAATTTCAAATCATAACTATCAATCATAGACGGCATTAATGCCCCATACCACTATGTCGCCATATATAGGTATACAATCAAAACCGCACGATGTCGTATTTAGAAATTGGATTTCCGTCATGAACCAAGGCAAAAGATAGTCCTTACCGAATTCGAGACTGCCTAGCCCGAGTCTCAGGCAAGCGCGCAGGCAAGCCTTGGAGCGACAGGGCCGGTCCACCGATGTGGATTATTATACCTGAGCACTACGTTTCGCCGCCCTTTGGGGCGTAAGCGAGCCAACGAATGACTCCATCGGACCCGGATCGTCCGATCTAACCGAGGCGCCTCGCAACAGCAACAACCACATAAGTCAAACTCGTCAGGGCGTGTAAAACCACTGACGCCACTTTTAGCTAGGAGGAAACGTAGGCCCTTCCTGAGGTCCTTCTCCCGTTTTAGGTTCATACCGGGGTGTGAGGCTCGCGAATTCACGTTATACACAAAGCTACGCCATACAGGCGGTGCTTTGATCATCACCACAAGACTTTGCTTTTCAACAGAAGCCCTGATCACTGCATCTTAGCATGCCACACAGAATAAATCATATGTCAGACACACAGTCCATTTACAAGTCCGTTCTGGGTCTGAACGAAACCGGAGGCACTAAATACCTCACAAACCCATCGATCACCACGTACGTCCGGACGATCACCACTCATTATCCATATTTCGGGATGCCTCCCAATCAGGACCTCGGTTACCATCCAAACGAGGTGAAGATCTCCGGTCTTCGACCACCGTCTTCATCTTCGACTTTCCATCGTCAGTCGATTATTTGAAATGAGAATTAACTCGGCCTTTTCAAATAATTCACGTATATTTAGAATTTCAAATCAATTTATTTAAATGGTTAAATTATTCAACAACATCAATTTTGTTCTTTAATGTAATTTTCACACCAAACACATTAAACCATCAAAAGCCACATAAATCGAGCAAATTCAGTTTATTTTCATTCCATATCGCTTATGATATTTTATAACTATTTATCGCTATTTTTATTTATTTTAAAATAGCTAATTTATTCAAAACGACGCTTCGGGCCATAAAGCGGCCGTGGCGCTGTTTTTCTTCAGATTTGATTTACACATATCTGAAAATCTAACTGTTGGATCTTCACAAAATTTACATCATTAGAAAAGTCTTTTCAAAACGAATCCAACGGTTCCAGTTTCGGGAAAATCCGACGGTCGGATCTCCCGGTACAATCGTTTGAAGTTTCGATTTCAAAATACGAACTGCAGCGTCGTTATTCGATTAAATATATAATTATATATATATATATAATCGCTTCTGGCGCTGTTTTTCTTCAGATTTGAATTAAACATTCCAGACAATCCAACCGTTGGATTTTTACAAAGTTGGTGCCGTTGGGAAGATATTTCCAAGGCGAACCCGACGGTTGCGGTTTCGGGAAAATCCAATGGTCGGATTCCCCGTACTAGTTGTTTGAAATCACGGTTTCAAAATGCGAACTGCACGGCCACGTTTCGTTTTAATTTTATTTATATTCATATAATTATATAAATATAGTTCATTCAATGATTTCAATATCGTTTTCACTTCAAATATTTCACTAACGCCTTAAATTTTTGGAAAATTTCGCCATAACCTCCCCTGCACCGGGAGCATCGGGAAATCGCAAATAGCTTTCCCGGTCCTTCTAATCTCAAAAAGAAAAAGAAAAAGCCAAGCGGCTAGCCAACAGGCTCATAAAATCATCACCCAAACAAAACAGTAAATGTGTACCTATTTGTCGAGCACAAAATTTTATTCCTCTTCTCTAGCCCCATTGCTATAACCTGTTCAATGAATATGCATGTACATATATATACAGTTCTTATCATTTATCATTTTCTATTCAACTTCATATTTGATTTCTATTTGGTTTAAAAACACCATTCATTCTAATGTTACATAAATAGGTGCAAATCATTCCATTAGCTAATTAATGAATATTTCAACTCATATATGTTTATTTTGAACAAGTGGCTATTTTTAACACTTCACATTTCAACGATTTATGCATACAATAAAAATGTGATTTTTATTGTAAAACAATTCATTTCAAAACACTATTTTCTATATAGTTCATATAGGTGACAAAAATAGGATTTTATATATAGATAAAAGGTGATTTTTATTATCAAACAATTTATTTCAAAATATGAATACCATTCAACACATGAATTTCTAATCAACGAATGAATATCAATTCAACACATGAATGTTTTCTATTCAATGAATAAATATAGTTTAAGCATATGAAAATAATTCAAACACACGAATATTATTCAAAATTTCGGCAGCATAACGACAGGGTAGTTAAAACCGGGACCGTCCCTAGTACGGCTCCTCGCTCTACCTTAAAACCTCGCGGTTTTTGACAATGGGGATCATGCATCTAGTTCGCACGCAGGCGGCATGTATATATTTATTTCATTTCCACAAACTAATCCTATGTGGTTTCAACCCAATATTTCTCAATCACAAATGGGTATTTTTCAACCACAATCAACCAATATCTACCACAAACAATCCCAAACAATCATTCGCTATCAATCAATTTTCACAACAATTTCAACCAATAAATATCGTCCATGGTTTGTGGACGAGGGGCGTATATATATATATATATATATATATATATATATATATATATATATATATATATATATATATATATATATATATATTTATATATAGCAATTCACTTTTATTTCAACACATATATATAATTATAGAAAAGAAATTGAAGAGTGAGAAATTCTCACTAATAGCTATCCAATACTACGACTCTTCCTTTAGAGAAATCTTCGCCAATCTCGCCTTTCGTCGCTTTCGTTGCCCGTATTCTCTACATATGTAAAAATCGAATTTTTACTATGTTATTCAATATATAAAAATTGCATTTCAAAAATATAGATTCCGCCTTTTCAAAAATAAAGATTATATTTTTAATATTCCTATGATGTAAAATTTATATTTTTATTACTTTAAAAATATAAATATCATATCTTACTTCTTTTACTTAATAAAAATTCCGTCTTTACTATTTTAAAAATACGATCTTTTCTATCCAAGTTCAAATCTTTTTCTTTTTAAAGTTCAAATCTTTTTCTTTTTAAAGTTCAAATCTTTTTCTTTTTAAAGTTCAAATCTTTTTCTTTTTATATCTTAAAATAAAATCAGTTTTTAAACCTTTTAAAAATCAGTTTTAAACCTTTTAAAAAAAATCAGTATTATTACCTTTTAAAAATCAATTTTTATAACCTTTTAAAAATCAGTTTTTATAACCTTTTAAAAATCAATTTTTATAACCTTTTAAAAATCAGTTTTTATAACCTTTTAAAAATCAATTTTTATAACCTTTTTAAAAATCAGTTTTCATAACCTTTTAAAAATCAGTTTTAAACCTTTTAAAAAAAATCAGTATTATAACCTTTTAAAAAAAATCAGTATTTTCAGAATTAAAAATAAAAATAAAATAAAATAAAAACAACTTACATTGATCTGCGAAGAAGGGGGGCGAGGCTGGAGCGGCAGAGCAACGAGATGGAGCGCGTTTTTTTCTTTTTTTTTTATTTTGATTTCTGATTTAATGAAATCGGGGGGGGGGGGGGAGGGGGCAGAAAGATAAAAAGGGAAGGAGTTATTATATTTTTTTATTATTATTAATTAATTTAATTGCATAAAGTTGACTTTTACCCACGACCTCGAAACGAGGCCCACCGCCTGTCCTCCATAGCATTTTACCCCCATTCCGAACACAATGGGATATGTATCGTAAGCTGATTTGATCGTTACAATCAGTTTCCGTTGAATTTACATTTAAATCACTATATTGAATCCTAAACGTACATTTCAAATTACCGGGGTCACATACTAACTCTAAAAATTCCAGAAAAAAATTTTCTAACTTCGTATTGACGATACGGCCCTAACAAAACTAGTTTCGTCGAATTCTGAGACCGTTTGAAAAATGGCCAATTTCCAGTTGATTAAAATCAACTTAAACTGGTCAAACGCGTTTTCCTTTGCCACGCTCACATATTGATTCGAAAAATTATGAAATTTGAAACCTAGCAATAACTTCACATCCCGGACCCGACAAAATTGGTTTCGTCGAAATCCGAGATCGTTTGCAAAATGTCCATTTTTAAGGGCCTGAATTCCATAGCGACTATTCAGAATTTTCAACTGGACATATCTTTTGATTCCTGCTATCAAATTTCGATTTGTCAGATTCGTTGGAAAGGTATTCACTAACAGATTTAAATATTTTTGGTTTCACTAAAATCCGTTTTGTTTTGCACCCGGTATCGTCCGACAAAGTTTGAATTCGATTTTTGAAACTACAGCGCCCTTTCAGGCCTTATTTATAATTATAATTAATTATATTCTTTTTCATTTGTCGATTCAAACTCAGTTTTCATCGCCATTATTTAAAATATTTATTTAAAATATTTAAAATCCATTATTTTAGCCAATTTAAAAATTTTAAATTGGTTCAGATTTTCTGGGTCATTACAATAGTCGAATATTAGTTATTCGAAAAAAAGGTTATCGAATATTAGTTATTCGAATAGAGTTAGTAGAATATTAGATATTCGAAGAAAGGTTATCGAATATTAGTTATTCGAAGTGAGGTAATCGAATATTAGTTATTCGAATAGAGTTAGTAGAATATTAGTTATTCGAAGAAAGGTTATCGAATATTAGTTATTCAAAGGAGTTAATCGAATATTAGTTTATTCAAAAGGATTTAATCGAATATTAGTTATTCGAAAGGAGTTAATCGAATATAATTTATTCGAAAGGAGTTAAATCGAATATAGTTTATTCGAAGAAAGGAGTTATTGAATATAGTTGATTCAAAAAGGAGTTATCGAATAGAGAATATCCGAAAGAGAGTTATACATAGAAATTCGATTATATCAAATTCGGGAAAGTATTATTCACTTTTCGTTTTTAATCAAGATTTATTTATTTATAAATGAGTTCTTTGTTTATTTATCCAAATTTATAAATAAAAGTTGTATCTGTTGTTAGGTATTTCGGGAGTAGGGATTATAACGTATCGTTATAATCAATGTTTTTCATAAAAGAAGTGGATTCGTAAATAGAATCCGAGAGTTAATTAAGGAAGTTTGTTAAAGATATAAAAGGAGAACTTCGTCTATTTCGAAGTTAGAAATGTTGTTCAGTTAAAGTCTGAGAGGTAGTTATACCCCAACTTGATTAACTCCATTTGTAACTAAGGAATGGTTAAGGTTTGATGGTAAAGTTTGGTTATGTGAATTTAGTTAATTAGTGTACTGTTTTGACTTGGCATAGCGATGTTTTATTTAAACATCTGTTTAAATCCAAAGGTAGGAGTTTTGGAAATGTTTTCCAAATAAGTGTAACACCCCGTGAATTCTATAACGTTAAGTTTCACAAATTAAAGTACAATTAATTATAAATGATGAAATCAAGGGAAATGGGTTACGCCATTGCGTTCGTCTCGAAATTCTGCTTGAGATAGAGTCAAGTTTGCGTAAAATGGATATCGTATGAAGAAGATATGGACGAACGAAGTTGGGTAGAAAAACCAGAAAACGGGTCAGAATGCACTGGCACACTTGTGAAGTGCGCCAGAACAAAGTTGAACTGGCGCACTTGTGAAGTGCGCCAGAACAAAGTTGAACTAGCGCACTTGGAAAGTGCGCCAATACAATTTTGGCCTGGCGCACCTGCTAAGTGCACCCAGGTCAGAATGACCTACTGGTCAGGTCCTGGCTGGCCTGGTCAGGGTCTGGTCGAATTCTGAGGCTTGGCTGAGTCAATAGGGCTTACATAAGTGATTGGCTTCTCTTGAGATGGATGGTCTGGATTCACTCTGGGTTCATCGACGGCTCTAATTAGATTGAAATTCTATAAATACAACTCAAGTCTAACCCTAAATTCACACAAATAATAGAATACAAAAACCATCATGCTACTGGAAAGGAACTAGGAATGGCCGTCAATTAGAAAGCCTAGAGACAAGCCAACACTAAAAGCCTAAGAGACGAATCAAATTAAGAAGAAGATTAAAGTTTAATCAAATCAATCAACGCAATGTTAGTCTACCCAAAGGAGCGCATCTCAGTTTCAAAATCCAGAATTCAAGATTCTGCATTCGTTGTAAGTATAACGACCTTTCAGAACTGTGATGTGATTCGATGTAAATGAAAATAGAATCGTGTTGTTATATCGTATAAATTTTGTGTATTGTAATGGTTCTATCATTACTTGTGTATTGATGTTTGTGGCATAAATTGATTGATGCAAGCCTATTGAACAATTGTATATGAAAACAATGGCACTTGCAAGTTTGTGGCAAAAACTAGAAATTGATCCCTTTTTGTATATGTCGATGGCATGGACTATGTATATTCCCTTAGTCTAAATTAGAATTTATGTAAACATGTTATAGACCTTTTATGCCTACATGACCCAAAACCTATGATATCATTCTTATGTTTATTGGCAAGTATAATTAGATCTATGTTGGAAAGTATAATTAGATAAATGTTAAGTATCGTTTGGGTTTCATAAACTATGCAAGTTCATTTGCAAGTACAATTGGATCTATGTTAAGTATCGTTTGGGTTTCATAAACTATGCAAGTTCATGTTGAAATAGGCTATATGATTAGATGTAAAAAATTGTACATTTTTGTGAATATACAACATGCTAGTTTTGTGGTTGATATTATGCCAAGTTGAACATGTTTAAACACAAGTTTGTATTAGCCTAAACTATGCCATTTCATATGTCACCTACTTAGTCATACTTTGATTTGAATGCAATTTCACATGACCCATGTTATATGTTAGTTGAATCGCCAAATTGCAAGTTCATGCGCCACGCACCTTTATGTATTACATGTTCTTGATTTCCTTTTTTCCTCACATTTATAAAGTTGGGCTGAATTGTGACAAGCCCAACACATGTTATAACGTTGCGAACAAACGGGGGTAATAACGTTGGGTGTAAAATATGAAAATACATGTTGGCATGTTTGGCATATGCCAACGATTATGACATATAAGCAGTATGAATTGTTATACCCAAGAATGAAGAACATGAAATTTACATATATAATTGAGAAGTAGTAAAATATGTAAACTTAGAAAACACGATATGCTTAACCTGAGGTTGGATTGAGTTGTGATGTAAACCAGCCCAGACCCGCCCGACTGTCCAGTAGTCACAACAATACCTATCCAATGTGGGTGGTTAAGCATTGAGCCCAATAAGGACCCGAGGTTAGACTGAGTTACGGTGTAAACCTGCCCGGAACCGACCGGCACATCCAGTAACCGTAGCAATACCTGTCTAATGTGAGTGCTCTGGTGCTCCTAAGAGGCTAAGGACAGATGGTAGGGTTAAGTCAACTATAACACTTAACCAAATTCAACATGTTAACAATAATTGATGGGTGGGGTTTGGTAAATACAGACACTTAACCACTTAACATGTTTGACTAGAAAATCCTGGTAACGAGGGACCCGTTTCAGCAGTAACCCAAAGTTAGGTATCAATGGTACCCTGAAACTAGGCAGGTTGGGGCACGATTACTGGGCTGATTGTAAGCGGTCAAACGACGGCGGTGGGTGCACAGTGTAGGTCTAACGGGGTGCGGGCGTGCACACACTCCGGAGCAGACAACCAGGACACTGGGGACACCAGTAGTATAACCTATGCCTTCTAGATTTGTGTCGGGGCCACCACCATGGGTCTTGATACACCCCATGGTGGGACCAGCATAGGTATCTACAATTCTTGGGGGCCGTATGACACATGTTAACGCGAGTAGGAGCCGATCTTTAGAAAATGGGGATCACTTCACCCTCACCATGGGGTGCCAGTTAGAATAAACTCAAGTAGGTGTAGAGATATAGTATGGGTGCGATAGTACATTTGACACTTCCTTAGCTTGTGACACTTTCCTATTTTTAGTTTACATCCATCATACCCTTTTCTTATTCACATATTGAAGAGTTACTAGATTTACTCAGGCTTTATGTCTGACCCTACTTTCTTTTCGTCTTCTTTTCTTTCGTCCCCCCCCCCCTCCCCAGGTCCACAAGGAGGAAACAGCTCAACTCAGTCATACTCTTTACAAGCACCAAGAACGTAGATGTATGATTTAGATCTTTCTTGCTCGGATAATGGCTTTGGATATCACTATGGGGATTTTTGTCACTTTATTTATGTTTTCATGCTTCTTTAATAATCAAGGCAGTTATGAGGTTGTAATGTTGGAAGTATTTTGAGACAATTATGGAAATCTTTTGTTTGATACACATATTGATAAAATAAAAGTTTGTTTGGTTTCCGTTGTTTAAAATATGTGTATTTATATCTGTCTTGAGTTTATCTGTGGCTTTTATTTATAAAATTCCACCAAAGTTAAGGCATTCCCTTTGTGAGTGACCTTAATGGAGGTGGGGTGTTTCACTTGGTATCAGAGCATAGGTTTACCAGACAAGATAAAAGTTTTTGAAATTGTTTTCCAAAAAGAAAGTTTAAAGAAGCATTTTTTTCAAGAAAAAGTGTTATATTTTAAAATACATAATCCCCCAAAGCCATATGCACTATCTCTCTCTATCCTTCGTTCTGAATCTTTCCTTTCTGTTTCAGCATGTTTGGGGACCTTACTCCCCAGCTACAGATGCTTTTACTCCTCCTCCTCCTCTACATGAACCAGCAAACGGAAGCATCGTCAAACAAGAAGACGGATAATAGTCAAGGAGGAAAGGACCACAACAATAATAACAAGACACATGAGAAAAGGAAATGTTATTTCTGTGGCATTGTTGGACATGCGGTGAACGACTGCTGAAAGAAGAAGAGGAAGATGAGTGCTACATGCTTCCATTGCGGTGGGGCTGGACACATGGCTAAGGACTGCCCTAAGAAGCAAGGACAAGGCCCGCAAGCAGGACCTTCTAGGGGGTACCTCTTTAACTTCCTCTCCTAGATGTTTTGTTTTATTCTGCTTATCTTCTCAATCCTATCTTGAGAACTTTTGGTAGTAATACTTCTGTAGAAAGTGTAGTCTATCTTTATGATCATCCAGTTCGTACACTTTTTGACTCTGGCGCATCACACTCTTTTATTTCATCTGCCTTAGTAGAATCTCTACATCTAGACACTAGTATGGTAGAAGATCCCTTAGTAGTTTCAAATCCAATTGGGGGCTCCGCTTACTTGTCAATGGTATGTTTGGGTTTGAAAATCTCTATTCTCAGCGTTGAGTTTAGTTGTAGTGCCTTTGTTTTAGGCTTCTCGGGATATGGTTTGATCTTAGGCATGGACTGGTTATCCACTAATAGTGCCATTCTTGGCTGTGAGAAAAGAGTAGTTAGACTCTTGACTCGGCTTGGTAACACTCTAGTAATTTCTTGTAATCCCTTGAATGCTGTTATGCTTAGTTATCTAGAGTCGCTTGATGCTTCTGATGAGAATTTGCAATCAGTTAGAGTAGTCCGGGAATATCCGGATGTCTTTGAGGAAGTGAAAGGCTTACCTCCGAGGCGGGAAATAGACTTCCGCATATATCTTGTGGATAACGCAAAGCCTGTAGCTTTACCTGTCAGACACATGGCTCCAAGGGAGAGAAAGGAGCCCAGTAAGCAGGTTAAAGAACTTCTCGAAAAGGGGTTCATTAGACTGAGCATTTCGGAATGGGATGCTCCAGTGGTGTTCGCAACCAAAGCAGACGGTTCGCTTCGCCTTTGCGTCGACTATAGGGAGTTAAACAAATTGACCAAGAAAAATAGGCACCCTCTTCCCCGAATCGACGATTTGTTTGATCAGCTTGTAGGTGCGACGGTCTTCTCCCAACTTGATCTGGCAACTGGGTTCCATCAGCTAAGAGTAGCTGAAGACAGAATTGATAAGACAACATTCAGAACCCCATACGGTTTCTTCGAGTGGCTTGTCATGCCTTTCGGCTTGACAAACGCACCTGCTTATTTCGTAGACCTAATGAGCAGGATGTTCAGAGAATTCCTCAACAAATTTGTGGTTGTCTTCGTAGATGATATCTTAATCTTCTCAAAGAGTGAGGAAGAACATGCTCAGCATCTGAAAGAAATCATGGATACTCTCCGTGCACATCAACTAAAAGCCAAATTCTCCAAGTGTCACTTCTGGAGAAAAGAAGTAAGGTTTCTTGGGCATATAGTGTCCAAAGAAGGGTTGGCTATGGACCCCGCGAAAGTGGTGGAAGTGCAAGATTGGAAGACACTAATAAATGCAACCGAAGTTTGAAGCTTTCTTGGGCTAGCCGGTTTTTATCGAAAGTTTATTAGGGATTTCGCGAAAATCTCAGCCCCACTCACAAGGCTAACAAAGAAGAATCTGGCGTTCGCTTGGGATTTGGACTGTGACATTGCTTTCCAATGATTAAAAAGGGCTCTTACAACAGCCCCAGTTCTAACTCTGCCTGACGGAAGCAAAATGTTCACAGTATACACAGATGCATGTGGAACGGGACAAGGCGTTGTTCTAGTGCAAGAAGGAAGGGTAGTAGCTTATGGCGGAAGACAATTGAAGGTTCATGAAAAGAACTACCCAACCCACGATCTTGAGTTGGCCGCCATCGTCTTTGCACTTAAGTCTTGGCGCCATTATCTCCTAGGTGAGAAGTTTGAATTATACACTGACCATAAATCGTTGAAATATCTCTTCTCCCAGAAGGATCTTAACTTGAGGCAGCAAAGATGGATGGAGTTTCTTGCCTCGTATGATTTTGAAATTTCCTATACTCCCGGAAAAGGCAACGTGGTAGCAGACGCGTTGAGCCGAAAGAAACTAACCATAAGCCCTCTCTTTGTGGAAAGGCAAAACATGGAGTATATAGCCAGTTTTAACTTTAGGCCCTCCTCGGATTTTGTACCGGGTTTGTTAGCATCTCTCGAAGTATGCCCTACTCTCTTAGACTCAATAGGGGTTGCACAACGTGAAGACCCTCTGCTTGTTGATGTGATTGATAAACTTATTAGGGGTGAGACTTCTAGTCACCTTAGTAGATACGCCATCGATGATAAGGGTTGGCTGAGACGAGATGGAAGATTATGCGTCCCACAAGCAAGAGAGTTGACAAAGAAGGTTCTCGAGGAAGCGCATCATTCCAAGATGACTACACACCCTGGCGGTGATAAGATGTACAAGGAAATAAAAAGGACTTTCTTTTGGAGCGGCATGAAGCAAGACGTAGCAGATTTCGTTTCTAAGTGCATGACCTTCCAATGGGTCAAGGCGGAACAAAAGAATCCTGGAGGATTACTTCACCCTCTAGAGGTCCCACAGTGGAAGTGGGATAGCATTTCAATGGACTTCATTGATGGACTGCCTAGGTCGAGAAGAGGCAACACAAGCATTTGGGTAATAGTGGATAGGCTTACTAAAAGCGCCCACTTTATACCTATCAAGAGTAAAAGGACTGCCTCATCTCTAACATCTCTTTATCTCAAGGAAATAGTTCGACTCCATGGGATACCCTCCAGCATTGTTGGTGACCGAGACCCTATTTTCACAAGTGAGTTTTGGCGGAGTCTGCAAGAAGCTGTAGGCACACAGCTATGTTTGATTACGACCTATCACCCCCAAACAGATGGCCAAACGTAAAGGGTGAATAGAGTTTTAGAGGATCTTTTAAGACTTTGCGTTCTTGACTTTGGAGGGACGTGGGAGGATCACCTTCCTTTAGTAGAATTTGCTTATAACAACCGCTACCAAGCTACCATCGGCATGGCACCCTTCGAAGCCCTGTATGGAAGACCGTGCAAATCACCAACTTGTTGGTGGGAGTCTACAGATAAGCTTATACTTGGGCCAGACATGATTCGAGAAACTTCGGAGAAAGTGGACTTGATACGTAGGAGAATGAAGACTGCCCAAGACAGACAGAAATCCTACGCCGACAAAAGAAGGACCGACCTTGAGTTTGAGGTTGGGGACAGGGTTTTCCTTAAGGTATCCCCTTTAAGGAACGTCGTTCGCTTTGGATCCGCAGGAAAGCTAGCACCAAGATTTGTAGGACCGTTCCCTATCATCGAGAAGATTGGGAAAATGGCTTATAGAGTAGATCTGCCTAAAAGATTGGCTGGAATTCACAACGTCTTTCACGTTTCTCATCTTTGGAAATGTCTACATGAATCAGCGGAAGTGGCGGAGCCAAGCATTCTAGAAGAAGCCGAAGTGGAACGTGAAGCAACTATGAGGAGAGTTCCAACTCGAATCGTAGGAACTGAAATCAAAAAGCTACGCAACTGCGAAGTGAAGCTCGTTAAGGTTCAGTGGAGCGACGCCGAGGAAGACGCGACTTGGGAAACTGAGGATAGAATACGCGCGGCCTACCCTTTTCTTTTTGAGGGTACATCTTTGACCTCTCTTTTTTCTTAAGTTGTGCTTGTATCTATCTTTTTAGGTGTATCTCCTCGATATTATCTTTATCCTTAGATAGAAACCCCTTTGGATGAAAACATTTATTTGAAACATGTTATGGTTGATGGCTGCAAGTGGTTTCTAGTGGTTGCTCGTGGATACATATACACACACAACCTAGGTCTTAGATCGGCTCAATCACTTCATACTGCATATGCATATATGTATTCATATTTGTACATGGTTGAAACTTGATATGTTGTCATATGGATGTCGCATTTGTATTGATGGTTGCGCACTCATGTAGAATTATGAGTAGGAAAAACTTGCATACATAATGGATTCATGACACTTACATGATTCGTATTAAGGAGGTCAACTGAATCAGTAGGCCGCCTGATTTCTGCATTAGATAAGGACATGTACACACAATATGCATATGATCATGAAGCATTAGAAGTCTTTTAAGGACAGTGGATGCCTGTGTTTGTTGGTTGAGTAGATGGACTGTTGGATGGTAGGATATACATTCTTCCTAACTTGAAGATTTCGGGGACAAAATCCTTTTAAGGGGGGAGAATGTAACACCCCGTGAATTCTATAACGTTAAGCTTCACAAATTAAAGTATAATTAATTATAAATGATGAAATCAAGGGAAATGGGTTACGCCATTGCGTTCGTCTCGAAATTCTACTTGAGATAGAGTCCAAGTTTAAGTAAAACGGATATCGTATGAAGAAGATATGGACGAACGAAGTTGGGCAGAAAACCAGAAAACGGGTCAGAATGCACTGGCGCACTTGTGAAGTGCGCCGGAACAAAGTTGAACTGGCGCACTTGGGAAGTGCGCCAGTACAATTTTGGCCTAGCGCACCTGCCAAGTGCGCCCAGGTCAGAATGACCTGCTGGTCAGGTCCTGGCTGGCCTGGTCAGGGTCTGGTCGAATTCTGAGGCTTGGCTGAGTCACTAAAGCTTACATGTCACTTTCTGGTTGGCTTCTCTTGAGATGGATGGTCTTGATTCACTCTAGCTTCATCGACGGCTCTAATTAGATTGAAATTCTATAAATACAACTCAAGTCTAACCCTAAATTCACACAAATAATAGAATACAAAAGTCGTCATGCTGCTGGAAAGGAACTAGAAATGGTCGTCAATTAGAAAGCCTAGAGACAAGCCAACACTAAAAGCCTAAGAGATGAATCAAATTAAGAATAAGATTAAAGTTTAATCAAATCAATCAACGCAACGTTAGTCTACCCAAAGGAGCGCATCTCAGTTTCAGAATTCAGAATCCAGAATTCAAGATTCTGCATTCGTTGTAAGTATAGTGACCTTTCAGAATATGAATAAAAACTGTGATGTGATTCGATGTAAATGAAAATAGAATCGTGTTGCTATATCGTATAAATTTTGTGTATTGTAATGGTTCTATCATGACTTGTGTATTGATGTTTGTGGCATAAATTGATTGATGCAAGTTTATTGAACAATTGTATATGAAAACAATGGCACTTGCAAGTTTGTGGCAAAAACTAGAAATTGATCCCTTTTTGTATATGTCGATGGAATGGACTATGTATATTCCCTTAGTCTAAATTAGAATTTATGTAAACATGTTATAGACCTTTTATGCCTACATGACCCAAAACCTATGATATCATTCTTATGTTTATTGGCAAGTATAATTAGATCTATGTTGGCAAGTATAATTAGATCTACGTTAAGTATCATTTGGGTTTCATAAACTATGCAAGTTCATTTGCAAGTACAATTGGATCTATGTTAAGTATCGTTTGGGTTTCATAAACTATGCAAGTTCATGTTGAAATAGGCTATATGATTAGATGTAAAAAAATTGTACATTTTTGTGAATATACAACATGCTAGTTTTGTGGTTGATATTATGCCAAGTTAAACATGTTTAAACACAAGTTTGTATTAGCCTAAACTATGCCATTTCATATGTCACCTACTTAGTCATACTTTGATTTGAATGCAAGTTCACATGGCCCATGTTATATGTTAGTTGAATCGCCAAATTACAAGTTCATGCGCCACGCACCTTTATGTATTATATGTTCTTGATTTCCTTTTTTCTCACGTTTATAAAGTTGGGCTGACTTGTGACAAGCCCAACACATGTTGTAACGTTGCGAACAAACGGGGGTAATAACGTTGGGTGTAAAATATGAAAATATATGTTGGCATGTTTGGCACATGCGAACGATTATGACATATAAGCGGTATGAATTGTTATACCCAAGTATGAAGAACATGAAATTTACATATATAATTGAGAAGTAATAAAATATGTAAACTTAGAAAACACGATATGCTTAACCCGAGGTTGGATTGATTTGTGATGTAAACCTGCCCGGACCCGCCCGGCTGTCCAGTAGTCACAACAATACCTATCCAATGTGGGTGGTTAAGCATTGAGCCCAATAAGGACCCGAGGTTAGACTGAGCTACGGTGTAAACCAGCCCGGAACCGACCAGCACATCCAGTAACCGTAGCAATACCTGTCTAATGTGAGTGGTCTGGTGCTCCTAAGAGGCTAAGGACAGATGGTAGGGTTAAGTCAACTATAACACTTAACCAAATCCAACATGTTAACAAGAATTGATGGGTGGGGTTAGGTAAATACAGGCACTTCACCACTTAACATGTTTGACTAGAAAATCCTTGTAACGAGGGACCCATTTCAGCAGTAACCCAAAGTTAGGTATCAACGGTACCCTGAAACTAGGCAGGGTGGGGCACGATTACTGGGCTGATTGTAAGCGGTCAAACGACGGCGGTGGGTGCACAGTGTAGGTCTAACGGGGTGCGGGCGTGCACACACTCCGGAGCAGACAACCAGGACACTGGAGACACCAGTAGTATAACCTATGCCTTCTAGATTTGTGTCGGAGCCGCCACCATGGGTCTTGATACACCCCATGGTGGGACCAGCATAGGTATCTACAATTCTTGGGGGCCGTATGACACATGTTAACGCGAGTAGGAGCCGATCTTTAGAAAATGGGGATCACTTCACCCTCACCATGGGGTGCCAGTTAGAATAAACTCAAGTAGGTGCAGAGATATAGTATGGGTGCGATAGTACATTCGACACTTCCTTAGCTTGTGACACTTTCCTATTTTTAGTTTACATCCATCATACCCTTTTCTTATTCACATATTGAAGAGTTGCTAGATTTACTCAGGCTTTATGTCTGACCCTATTTTCTTTTCGTCTTCTTTTCTTTCGTTCCCCCCCCCCTTGGTCCATAGGGAGGAAACATCTCAACTCAGTCAGACTCTTTACAAGCACCAAGAACGTAGATGTATGATTTGGATCTTTCTTGCTCGGATAATGGCTTTGGATATCACTATGGGGATTTTTGTCACTTTATTTATGTTTTCATGCTTCTTTAATAATCAAGGCAGTTATGAGGTTGTAATGTTGGAAGTATTTTGAGACAATTATGGAAATCTTTTGTTTGATACACGTATTGATGAAATAAAAGTTTGTTTGGTTTCCGTTGTTTAAAATATGTGTATTTATATCTGTCTTGAGTTTATCTGTGGCTTTTACTTATAAACCTCCACCAAAGTTAAGGCATTCCCTTTGTGAGTGACCTTAATGGAGGTGGGGTGTTTCAATAAGAATCAGAAATATTTTCTAATATAGAAAATAAGAAATGGAAATGTTTTCCAAGGTTAATAAGGTATATTTTCTAAATTTAGAAAATAAGAAATGTTGAATATATGGAAACAGGAAAGAAATAAATTAATGAACTAAAGAGATAAACGTTAAATGATGATTGATCGATAGAATTTCTATCTGGAAATAATATCGTTGTTTGCACACGTGTTTTTCTTTGATAGTTAACTCATCGACTGTCGAAGTTTTTTGACCATTTTTCCATCGTCAATACGGAGAGACTGGGATCAGATTCATTATCTGAAAACCACTCTGTATGGGCCTTAGCGTTGCGATCAAATATGATGGAGATAATTTAAGACGGAGTTATGCAAGGGTTGTCCTGTTTACAGAATAGTGCCTTCGGTTTGTCCAGTCCCAGGACAACCTGTATTGAAGAATGTCTGACAGAGTATATTTAATGGATCACGCAAGTTGATCTCTTCAAACGTATGTACGTTTGGTGGCGGAGGAATTCATTTCTCTCAGCTTTATACCTGTGATATTTTTTGGGAAATCAGTTTGTGATTTGGCGGGTATGATGATGTTGCATTCAAAGTAAATTGGAGGTGTGATCTGTCAGAAGATACATTATGACCTCAAGCCTCATCAACCAGGAAATGACAAAAATCGGGCAGGCATCATGGCTAAATGGGTCGCCCCCATTAGGGTGTATTGTCACCATCTAGAGAATATTCATATTTGTTACTTCTTTTCACTTTTGTATCTCCCGGGAACGGTTATGTTGCTAGCAACCGTAGGTGACAAAATATTCGATACACTCAAGAGAAATGAGTGGTCGGTCATGTGTGGGCCGGGTTGCAAGACGTTCTTGTTGAACCCAGTGTATTCCTCTCTAGAGATACACTATCGGTAGGTGGTCCCATACCCTGTCATAGTCGAAATATAATCTCCAATATGAGCCCGCGGTTTTTGATTGTATACTATATATGTGTGGAGTGTGAGATATGTGTTACTCTGATGTTGTTGTGTTCTTCTTCTTCTATTCTAATAGTTCTACCTTATCTATTCTCACCCTCTAACTTCTTTCTATTAACTATCTGGTATTTTTCGATGTTTGAATAGTCGACAATGGTATTTGTGTCGATTTTCAGGGTCGAAAACCCCCGGGTCGTTACAGTCTTTCACCAATACCCCATGGAATTTATAATGGAAAGAAATTACAGGATGAGATAGAAAAGATAGAACTAATAGAATAAGAGAAAAAGAAGAACATCATAATAAGAGTAAACATGAATCTCACAGCGAAACGAATAACATGTATTATAACATTATAACTTTGAAATACACAAATTGAATTTGTATATACATACCATATCAGAGTACAACTCATATATATTACAGCGGAAATAATCTCTAACTAACTAATGGTGAAGCCTTCTGCTTCCAGCTCCTCCAAGTGAATCTGCAAAGCCTGAAACACTTGACTGCCCGTACAAATTTGGGCACCCAAGAGTTTAGGGAAAATAAAACTCTGGGTCAGTCATGGGACTGGTGTGAGTAAATTCCAACCATATCGTTTAACTTTGGAAATCCTTTGGAAACAAAATAATAATAGTAAGACCAGCCCACACATAAACATGGACGGTTTTTACCTTACTATAACCCAAAATATTTTTATATCAAAATTCAGTGATATTATAATAATGTTTAATCAATTAAATAACCAAATAGCAGAACGCTTGCATCTCATGCTCCACATATATATAGTAAAAATCATAAACCGTAGGACATTTATTGGAGATTGGATTCCAACTATGACAAGGTATGGGTCCACCTCCCGATCAGTATACTCTAGAGGGGATACACTGGGGTTCAACAAGAAAATCTTGCAACCTAGCCCACACATGACCGAGCACTCATTTAGCTTGAGTGTATCGAATATATTCTCACCCACGGTTGTTGGCCACCAACCAAAATCCGAAATACAGAAACGAAAGAAGAACAAATATGAATTTTCTCTAGATCGGTGACAATACACTTGGCTTGGGTATGACCCAACTAGCCATGCTGCCCGCCCGATTTCTGTCATTTCCCTATTGTGAGGCTAGAAGCTACGTCTATCTTCAGGAAATCTGGTCACCATTTACTTTGAATGCCACATCGTTAAACTCGTCAATTCACTAATTGATTTCCAAAAATATCACGGGTATAAAAAGCTAAGAGGAACGAATTCCTCCGCCACCAGACGTAATAACTTTAAAAGATCAATCATACGTGATTTGTTAGGTATACTCTGTCAGACACTCATCCATACAAGTTGTCCTGGGACTGGACAAATAGAAAGCACCATTCTGGAACAGAATGACCCTTGCATTTCACTCCGTCTTCAATTGTCTTCAGCAATATCTAACTCGCAGCGCTTATGCCTATATGGAGTGGTTTTTGGATAATAAATCCCACCGGTCTCTCCGTATTGACAACGATGGTCAAAACACTTCGATAGACTTTTATTTAACTATCGAAGTAAAAAAAACATTCATTCAAATGGGCAACTAAACATCACACAACCACGGGCACTTTTTATTTAACATTCGATTTTATTATTCGAATTCCCATATCATACCAGATATTGCTTAAATCCCATTTTAGCCTTTTTCACACTTCTTGGGAAAACATTTCTAGTTATTATAAACTCTTTTCCTCTCATGTTCCAGAAAATATACGTTATTAACGTTCGAACATTTTTATTCTTTTCACATTCTTTATTTTCTACACTTGGATAATATACCCTATCTATATTGGAGAAATATTTCCAATTTCATTATAAACATTTTAATCTGCCAAACGTTCACTTTTAAAACATTATTCACTTTAAATGTGAATATCATCCCTATTATAGAAATCTGAACCCCTTTATCAAATAACTCTTTATTCAAGTAATAAATACCCCTATCTTGTTTATCGAAAACTCTTTCATAATCTTATATTTCCATTCCACTTTAAAAACTTTGTTTCTAAGTCGACTTCTTGCTAAATCAATATCAAGTTTATAACCAAATATTGATTACATATCCTTATTCTAATCTATTGGTTCAAAACTAAATATTAACTTATCCTATCAGATTATAATTCCTAAAAATAATTTACTTTAATATATTCGACATCGTCGGATTATAGTTTTAATTCCTAATAGTGTTATATATAAAAATCACGCTTAAGCTTGGTCAACAACGTTAATTTATCGTTACAGTTCAAAACTCGCAATGCACTGCGATATCCTCTTTATAACTAATCTCGACATAACAGTCACGCTTAAGCCTAGTCAACAATGTTATTTTATCGTTATAGTTCAAAGACTTACTATACGCTGCAATATCCCTTTTATAACTAATCTTGATATCTCTTTTCGTTACAAACTGATACCATTCCTCGATAATAGTGAAGCCGTTCAAGTTGGGGTATTTTATTTACCTCTCAGACCTTGATCGACAACATTCTTATCTTAGAATAGATATAAGTCCGTAACTCTAACCCCTTATTTTTTATAATCTTAATCAAATTGTCTTTCTTGTTTCCTTTTTCAATATAGTTTTATAACGCATATACTTACTTTGAAATCTCTGTTGTTTATGGTTATTTTTATTTAAATATTAACCCTTCACTTCAATCTCGTTATACAAATCCATTTATAACTCCTTTCTTAAAACTCTTTAACACTCTTTGTCTTCTGTTAATTCTCTTTCATTCGAATTATTTAATTCAGGTAAAACATCTCATTACCAACTTAATATCATCTTAAATGAATTCCATTTAAGAAATAATTGCTTTAATTAAAATAATTAAATAGTAATTAACTTCATCATTATTGAAATAAACAGTTTACTTCATACAGATTGGTTGCTTAAATAAATAATAACTATTTGTACTCAGTTGTAACAACCCGAAAATCTGGGCCAATTTAAAAAATTTTATTTTGGCAATTTTAGCGAATTTTGATTATTTAAAATGAATTATTTTAAATAATATCGACGAGAAATTTATTTTGAATATAATTCGAACGTATATATTCGTTTGAATCGTCGTTAGAAAATAAATGTTTATTTTAAATTATAAAAGGAATTGAAAATGGCGCGGTAGTTCGATAATTCGATTTCAAACTTCAATTGAATGTATCGGGTGCAAAATAAACCGAATTTTAGTGAAACCAAAAATAATAGGATCTAATTGATGATATCTTTCCAACGAATCCGAAAAATTGAAATTTCATAGCGGGGATCAAAAGATATGTCCAGTTGAAAATTCTGAATAGTCGCTATGAAATTCAGGCCCTTAAAAATAGCCATTTTGCAAACGACCTCGGATTTCGACGAAACCACTTTTGTTGGATCCGTGATGTAAAGTTATTGCTAGGTTTCAAATTTCATAATTTTTCGATTCAATATGTGAGTGTGGCAAAGGAAAATGCGTTTGACTAGTTTCAGTTGATTTTAATCGACTGGAAAGTGGCCATTTTTCCAACGGTCTCAGAATTCGACGAAACTAGTTTTGTTAGGACCGTATCGTCAATACGAAGCTAGAAAATATTTTTCGGGAATTTTTCGAGTTCGTATGTGACCCCTATAAATTGAAATGCGTGTTTAAAATTCAATATAATGATTTAAATGTAAATTCAACGGAAACTGATCAAAGCGATCGAATCAGCCTACGATACATATCCCATTGGGTTCGGAATGGGGGTAAAACGCTATAGACGACAGGCGGTGGGCCTCGTTTAGAGGTCGTATGTGAAAGTCAACTTTTTGAATTAAATAATTAAAAAAAAAATATCTTCCTCTCCTTTTATCAGCTGCCCCCCCCCCCCCCTCTTTTCATAATCGAAACAGAAAATAAAAAAAATAGAAATAGCGCGACTGGGGGGGTGATTTCCACCGCCGCTACTTACACCGGAGCTGCTGAGCCTCCGGCGCCACCTCCAGGGAGGACCACCGCACCTCCCGCCCCTTTTCTCTCTCTCTTCTACTTCGAATCGCCCCTCCAAACCCTAAAACATCCACCGTCCCTAGAGCCTCCACCCCCATCGCCGCTACCTGCGCCATTCGCCACAACCTCCGACCCATGCGCGCCCTCAGCCCTCAACCCCGACGTGAAGCCCCTCCTCCTTTGAAAAAAAAACCCTGTAAGTCCCCTTTTGTTTTATTTTCATATATTTAGAAAAATCGGTCTCTCTTATATGAAAGACGAGTATATAATACTGATTTTAATTCAGTTTTAAACGTATATAAAAATACTATGAAAAGCTATGATTTTTAAACCATAAAGGTTTGATTTTTATAATGTTAAAGATGGAATTTGTATAATGTTAAAGGCGGAATTTTTATAAAGAAAGGTGAAATTTTTACAGCATGAAAGGTGGGATTTTTAAAGAAGTAAAAATATTATTTTTATATTTTTAAAGTGTTAAAAATATAATCTTTATTAAGTAGAAGATGTAAAAATATGATTTTTGTTTAGGTTGAGAATTGAAAATATAATTTTTTTTCATGATAGGAATATTAAAAATATCATCTTTATATGTGTAGAAAACTAAAAATGTGATTTTTATAATGATATTTTTGAAAAGGTGAAATCTTTATATAGACAATAGCGAGGTAAAAATAGAATTTTTATCTATATGGCAGTATAATAAAATTTTGATTTTTATATATTGAATGGCGAAGTAAAAATTCGATTTTTACATATGTAGTGGCTACAGGCGACGAAGATGACAAAGATGCGATAACGACGAAGGATTCTATAAAAGAAGAGTCAAGATGATTGGATAGCTATTAGTGAGAACTTCTCACTTTTCAATTTAATTTTCTAGTTATATATATATATACTAGGATGCAGACGGTGTTTAGTAGCACCCGACACCCGTCATCCACAGACCATGGATGGCTTGTTTGTTAAATTGTTTGGTTGTGTAGTTGGTTAGATTATTTGGTTTGAATTGAATTGTTGGGTGAAATGAAATTGATTTGATTGATGTGTGAATGGCGTGGGCCTTCACTAGACCGGGGATAAGGCTAGGCCTTGTCCCGTTTCTAGTATCATGCCGTTATGCCGCCGAAATTTTCTAAAATATGTTAGAAAAATAAAAATATCATTTTATTGAATAAATGAACCGAATAGAATATTCATAGGTTGAATAAAATAATTTGGGCGTTAAAAATATAATTTTTAACGTGAATGTGAATAAATAAATATTCATTTACAAACCGGACGGTTTATTTATGTACACCTATTTGAAGGACATTGATTGGGACGATAAATTTTACACATCGCCCAAATGCACAAATAAAATCTGTGTTTGATTGTTTGAAACCCCACACGGGTGTTGGGATAATATATGACGTACACTAATCCCAATAATTAGTTGTATGTCGATCGATTGATTGACAGGCTGCTATAAGCGTTGAATATTTATATTTGATGCTTATACAGTGCAGAATGCACTTTGGATGATGGTTGATTATTCATCGTTATTGTTGTATACATGAGTTGTAGAAAATCCTTATAATTAACTTTATATGGTAATTGATTGGGCCTCATTCCAGTTTCGAAAAAGAAATATTTGAAATAAAAATATTTGAAATAGAAATATTTGAAAATAGAATATTTGAAAAAGGAAAATATTTGAAATAGAAATATTTGAAAATAGAATATTTGAAAAAGGAAATATTTGAAAAGAAATATTTGAGATAGAAATATTCGAAATAGAATATTTGAAAATAGAAACATATGAAGCTGTGTTGGTTAGATTGACGCCATTGTGACGTGAACGGATTTATATCGATTTTATTCATTTTATAATGAATATCGAAAGTGATTTCAAAATCTGATTTTTTGAATATAAATGAATTCAAATTGAAATTGAATTTAAATGAATTCGAATTGAAATTGAATATATATGAATTCGAATTGAAATTGAATATAAATGAATTCAAATTGAAATTGAATATAAATGAATTCGAATTGAAATTGAATTGAATTGAATTAGAACTGAAATTGAATTAGAAATCAATTTGAATTGAAATCGATTTGAAATGAATTTAAAACGAATTTATATTGGAATATTCAATTTTGATTTGAAATTGAACATGAAGTTGAAACCGTTTTGAAAATGAATTTAAAACGATTTATAAAGCACGTTTTAAATTGAAATCGACGAAGTATATATTATATATATTATATATATAATATAATGGCCTGAATAGAACGCGCCGCGGCAGTTCGTGAATTTCGACCATTTATTTCAAACGGACATTACGGGAGATCCGACCGTCGGATTCTCCTAAAACCTGAACCGTTGGGTTCGTATCGAAAAGTCCTTTCTAATGAATATTAGAAATTTGAAATCTAACGGTTGGATTTGGAGATACGTCCAAATCAAATTTGAAAAAGGTCGCTGTAAGTGCAGTTCGATGGCCATTGATGGAAATCGACTGTACGGGCCTTGATAAAATTATTAAAAATAATAATAAATTGTGTAAAATCATAAGAAATGATTTGGGAAAAATTGGGATGAAAAATTCCATATTTGAAAAGATAAAAATAGATTTTTATCGAAATGAACTAGTTTTGAACTAGAATTATAATTCTATTTATTTTTTAAATAAACAAATGGAATTAGAAAAGGGTTTTAAAAATAACAAAAATTTCCAATGGTTGCATTGGAATGGATTTGAATCGAAATTGTCTTCGGAATATTTCGATGTTGGAATTCGTGATTATACAGATATTGTTATGGAAATTTGAAAGATATATATCTATATCGTTATTTCCAACACGACATTTGTTAATCGTAGAATTTGATATTGAATATAAGCCGATATATTATCTATTCAGAGCCTTGTATAGAATATCAAATGTGATTTGGGTTTGTCGTGAATGGTGTCTTCATTAACACTGTTCTTGAACCCAGTTGAGGAAAGATTAAATCTTTTTATTTAGATTTAATGAAGTGTACCAATTAAATAATATTTAATTGGAATTGAATTGATATTGATTTTCGGGTTTATCGTGGACAGTGTTTTAAATAACACTCGTTCTTTAACCCAATAATTAATGAAATGTGATTTGGGTTTATCGTGAACTGTGTTTTAAATGACACTGATTCTTTAACCCAGTTAAAGGTTAAAACTAAGTGGAGTTTTAATGAATCTTTAATTAGATTGAAATGATCGAGAATGGAGTATCACCAGTTTTGCTCCAGGCGATAGTTAAATCTTTAATTAGATTTGAACGTGAAATGGTAATTGAATTTACCGATAACACCGTGGTGTTAGATATGAAGTATAACCAGTTTTACTTCATGGGATGAATAGGTTGGGATTGGGAAATTAAAACAAATGATTACTTCGGTAAGGTTCGCTAATCCCGACTAGTTTTGAATTGATATTCAAAAATAGATTAAAGAATAAATTCAAGAAATTTATCTTGGATAAAATTAATGGGAACCTTTCCCTATGAATGTGAAATTTAGAAACTAACTGTCGGTTAGCCAAGTAGAATGGTTTTCTGAACATTGATCTGGTGTTGGTTTCGGCCTTCGGGGTTAATATTTGGGGAATTATTCTCTTGATTAATTTACGTTTAGTGACTGATGAATTGGAATGAGGCGTATGTTGTGTTTGTGTAACACTTATTTAAAAATATACGCGAGTTATTCGGAAAGACCGGGTTTATCCCATTCTGAATAACTGATACGACGATAAGTTGAAGATGAAGACGGTGGTCGAAGACCGGAAGTCTTCACGTCGTTTGGGTGATTACTGATGATCTTGATTGGCCTGTACACCCAAGAAGATGGAAACAGTTGGTGATCGTACAGACGTGCTTGGAGATTGATGGATATGCGAGGTAATAGGTGCCTCCGGTTTCGTTCAGACCCAGAACGGACTTGTAAATGGACAGTGTGTCTGACATTGGATTTTAGTCCGTGTGATTGATCTCTATTAAATATATATCTGTTTGGCGGCGGAGAATTTATTCTCTTGCTTAACGCCCTTCTCTGAGACGTACGAGCTCAGGGGTTATATATTGATGGATATCAAACGCATGGAGTGAATTGCCTGTGTGGCATGCCTAAGTGGCAATTGATCGAGGCTTCTGTTGAAAAGCAAAGTCTTGTGGTGATGATCAAAGCACGGCCTTTGTGGCGTAGCTTTGTGTAACGTTTACTTTGCGAGTTTCGCACCCCGGTTGTGAACCAAAAACGGGAGAGGACCTCAGGGAGGGCATGCGTTTCTTTCTAGCTAGGGTGGTGTCAGTGACCTACCAGCCCTGACATTTATATACTTTTCACATGTGTGGTTGTTGCTGTTGCGAGGCGCCTCGGTTAGATCGGACGATCCGGGTCCGATGGAGCCATTCGTTGGCTCATTTACGCCCCAAAGGGCGGAGAAACGTAGTGTTCAGGCATAATAATCCACATCGGTGGACCGGCCCTGACGATCCAAGGCTTGTCTGCGCGCTTGCCTGAGACTCGGGCTAGACAGTCTCGAATCGGTAGAGGACGATCCCTGGCCTCGGTTCATAGATGGAAATCCAATTTCCAAATACGTGACCTTGCGATTTTTGATTGTATAACCTATATATGGCGACATAGTGGTATGGGGCATTCATGCCGCCTATGATTGATACTTATGATTTGAAGATTGTTTTATACACTATGCACTTATTATAGTACTATCAAAATGATTTGTTTCAAATGTATCAAGCATTCTTGGCTATTATAAGGTAAAAACCCTATCCTCCGGCTTGCGTTGCATTGTGTGATGGGAACTGGGCCTTATAATAGCTTAATTTTTCTTTATTTAGCATTGCGCTGTTTGTTTTATGCACTGGTATTCTTGGGAGGAAACCCGTTCCGTGTTATACGGCGTGGTCCCTTGATTTACCTAACTTTAAAATAAAGATCAATAACTGTTTTAGTTCTCACACCAGTCACATGACTGACCTGGAGTTTATTGTTTTAACCTAAACTCTGGGTGCCCCTATTTTGACACGGGCAGCTAGTAATTTTGGTTTTGCAGATTTATATTCACAGGATCCTGGTTTACAGTTGGAACGATATCCGGAAAGCTTTGTATCCGTATATCTCCTTCAGTTGTGTATTGTATTATTTTCCGCTGCTATGTATTTAAATGTAATTTAAATCTCTGGTATTTCTGCGTAATATTCATTTATACTCTGTATATTCTTGTAATCTGAAGCATTGTTGTAATATACAATGAAATGTTCTTCCGTCTGCGTTCTATTTTGTCGTGTTCTCAAAACAATTCGTTCTTTCTCTTCTCTTCAGAGACCGGGGAAGTTCGGGTCGTTTCATCGTGGTATCAGAGCTTTGGTTTACAGAGCTCGAGAACAAGGCACATTAGAACCGTACAAAAGACTTCATCAGATATTGGATTAGCAATATCCAATGAGAGTGACTCGTTAGAGATAGGATCAGCAGTATCCTAGAACGAGTGTGAAGAGTATATTTTTAAAATGAAAACGAATTTTGTTTTGAAAATTTAAATCAACTATTCGTATTTGATTATTTATTTTATTGATTTGGACAGTCCAGTATATAAAGAATTTGCATATACGCCTTGCAAACGTATATTCAAAGTTTTAATATATTGGATAGATATAGCATCACACTCTAGTCGCCCGAAGATGATATTGAAGATAGCGATCGCATCATCAACATTTATGTTCGAGTTTCGAAGGTGGGATTCCTATATATTTCCATTAGACTAGTGTGAGAACCAAAATTAGATAGGGCTTATTATTGTGGTTTGACATCAAAAATCTGATTTTTGACTATATATCAAAATTATGAATTTGAAAATGATAATTCACTAATTGATTGATGTTTGTGTTGGTTGTTTATTTGTTTCCTAATTCTTAGCCATTTAGCCTAATTGAATCACATATTGAATTATATTGAAAATTGGTTGCATTTGCTTGCATACACATATACTTACATTGAACAGGTCATAGCAAGGAGGCTAGAGCAGAGAATAAAATTTGTTTGCCCGACAAATAGGTACATGTTTACTACATAATTTACTGTTTTGTTTGGGTGATGATGATTTTATGAGCCTATTGGCTAGCCGCTTGGCTTTTTCTTTTTCTTTTTGAGATCAGAAGGCCTATATGGCAATTTCGGTATTTTCCCGTGGCTCCCGGTGCAGGGGAGGTTATGGAGAAATTTTTCGAAAATTTAGGGTGTTAGCCAAATTTTTGAAATTTTTGAAAATTCTCAGAAACTGAAAAGTTGGAGAATGGAAGCCAGATCGAACGTAGAGTTGATTAATCAAACCACTTTCGACTTTGTTCCTTTTCGGGGACGAAAAGTTTTAAGTGGGGGAGATTGTAACAACCCGAAAATCTAGGCCAGTTTAAAAAATTTTATTTTGGCAATTTTAGCGAATTTTGATTATTTAAAATGAATTATTTTAAATAATATCGACGAGAAATTTATTTTGAATATAATTCGAACGTATATATTCGTTTGAATCGTCGTTAGAAAATAAATATTTATTTTAAATTATAAAAGGAATTGAAAATGGCGCGGTAGTTCGATAATTCGATTTCAAACTTCAATTGAATATATCGGGTGCAAAATAAACCGGATTTTAGTGAAACCAAAAATAATAGGATCTAATTGATGATATCTTTCCAACGAATCCGAAAAATTGAAATTTCATAGCGGGGATCAAAAGATATGTCCAGTTGAAAATTCTGAATAGTCGCTATGAAATTCAGGCCCTTAAAAATAGCCATTTTGCAAACGACCTCGGATTTCGATGAAACCACTTTTGTTGGATCCGTGATGTAAAATTATTGCTAGGTTTCAAATTTCATAATTTTTCGATTCAATATGTGAGCGTGGCAAAGGAAAATGCGTTTGACCAGTTTTAGTTGATTTTAATCGACTGGAAAGTGGCCATTTTTCCAACGGTCTCAGAATTCGACGAAACTAGTTTTGTTAGGACCGTATCGTCAATACGAAGCTAGAAAATATTTTTCGGGAATTTTTCGAGTTCGTATGTGACCTCTATAAATTGAAATGCGTGTTTAAAATTCAATATAATGATTTAAATGTAAATTCAACGGAAACTGATCAAAGCGATCGAATCAGCCTACGATACATATCCCATTGGGTTCGGAATGGGGGTAAAACGCTATAGACGACAGGCGGTGGGCCTCGTTTAGAGGTCGTATGTGAAAGTCAACTTTTTGAATTAAATAATTAAAAAAAATATCTTCCTCTCCTTTTATCAGCTGCCCCCCCCCCCTCTTTTCATAATCGAAACAGAAAAAAAAATAGAAATAGCGCGACTGGGGGGGTGATTTCCGCCGCCGCTACTTACACCGGAGCTGCTGAACCTCCGGCGCCGCCTCCAAGGAGGACCACCGCACCTCCCGCCCCTTTTCTCTCTCTCTTCTACTTCGAATCGCCCCTCCAAACCCTAAAACATCCACCGTCCCTAGAGCCTCCACCCCCATCGCCGCTACCTGCGCCATTCGCCACAACCTCCGACCCCTGCGCGCCCTCAGCCCTCAACCCCGACGTGAAGCCACTCCTCCTTTAAAAAAAAACCCTGTAAGTCCCCTTTTGTTTTATTTTCATATATTTAGAAAAATCGGTCTCTCTTATATGAAAGACGAGTATATAATACTGATTTTAATTCAGTTTTAAACGTATATAAAAATACTATGAAAAGCTATGATTTTTAAACCATAAAGGTTTGATTTTTATAATGTTAAAGATGGAATTTGTATAATGTTAAAGGCGGAATTTTTATAAAGAAAGGTGAAATTTTTACAGCATGAAAGGTGGGATTTTTAAAGAAGTAAAAATATTATTTTTATATTTTTAAAGTGTTAAAAATATAATCTTTATTAAGTAGAAGATGTAAAAATATGATTTTTGTTTAGGTTGAGAATTGAAAATATAATTTTTTTTCATGATAGGAATATTAAAAATATCATCTTTATATGTGTAGAAAACTAAAAATGTGATTTTTATAATGATATTTTTGAAAAGGCGAAATCTTTATATAGAGAATAGCGAGGTAAAAATAGAATTTTTATCTATATGGCAGTATAATAAAAATTTGATTTTTATATATTGAATGGCGAAGTAAAAATTCGATTTTTACATATGTAGTGGCTACGGGCGACGAAGATGACAAAGATGCGATAACGACGAAGGATTCTATAAAAGAAGAGTCAAGATGATTGGATAGCTATTAGTGAGAACTTCTCACTTTTCAATTTAATTTTCTAGTTATATATATATATACTAGGACGCAGACGGTGTTTAGTAGCACCCGACACCCGTCATCCACAGACCATGGATGGCTTGTTTGTTAAATTGTTTGGTTGTGTAGTTGGTTAGATTATTTGGTTTGAATTGAATTGTTGGGTGAAATGAAATTAATTTGATTGATGTGTGAATGGCGTGGGCCTTCACTAGACCGGGGATAAGGCTAGGCCTTAACCCGTTTCTAGTATCATGCCGTTATGCCGCCGAAATTTTCTAAAATATGTTAGAAAAATAAAAATATCATTTTATTGAATAAATGAACCGAATAGAATATTCATAGGTTGAATAAAATAATTTGGGCGTAAAAAATATAATTTTTAACGTGAATGTGAATAAATAAATATTCATTTACAAACAAGACGGTTTGTTTATGTACACCTATTTGAAGGACATTGATTGGGACGATAAATTTTACACATCTCCCAAATGCACAAATAAAATCTGTGTTTGATTGTTTGAAACCCCACACGGGTGTTGGGATAATATATGACGTACACTAATCCCAATAATTAGTTGTATGTCGATCGATTGATTGACAGGCTGCTATAAGCGTTGAATATTTATATTCGATGCTTATACAGTGTAGAATGCACTTTGGATGATGGTTGATTATTCATCGTTATTGTTGTATACATGAGTTGTAGAAAATCCATATAATTAACTTTACATGGTAATTGATTGGGCCTCATTCCAGTTTCGAAAAAGAAATATTTGAAATAAAAATATTTGAAATAGAAATATTTGAAAATAGAATATTTGAAAAAGGAAAATATTTGAGATAGAAATATTTGAAAATAGAATATTTGAAAAAGGAAATATTTGAAAAGAAATATTTGAGATAGAAATATTCGAAATAGAATATTTGAAAATAGAAACATATGAAGCCGTGTTGGTTAGATTGACGCCATTGTGACGTGAACGGATTTATAACGATTTTATTCATTTTATAATGAATATTGAAAGTGATTTCAAAATCTGATTTTTTGAATATAAATGAATTCAAGTTGAAATTGAATATAAATGAATTCGAATTGAAATTGAATATAAATGAATTCGAATTGAAATTGAATATAAATGAATTCAAATTGAAATTGAATATAAATGAATTCGAATTGAAATTGAATTGAATTGAATTAGAACTGAAATTGAATTAGAAATCAATTTGAATTGAAATCGATTTGAAATGAATTTAAAACGAATTTATATTGGAATATTCAATTTTGATTTGAAATTGAACATGAAGTTGAAACCGTTTTGAAAATGAATTTAAAACGATTTATAAAGCACGTTTTAAATTGAAATCGACGAAGTATATATTATATATATTATATATATAATATAATGGCCTGAATAGAACGCGCCGCGGTAGTTCATGAATTTCGACCATTTATTTCAAACGGACATTACGGGAGATCCGACCGTCGGATTCTCCTAAAACCGGAACCGTTGGGTTCGTATCGAAAAGAGCTTTCTAACGAATATTAGAAATTTGAGATCTAACGGTTGGATTTGGAGATACGTCCAAATCAAATTTGAAAAAGGTCGTTGTAAGTGCAGTTCGTTGGCCATTGATGGAAATCGACTGTACGGGCCTTGATAAAATTATTAAAAATAATAATAAATTGTGTAAAATCATAAGAAATGATTTGGGAAAAATTGGGATGAAAAACTCCATATTTGAAAAGATAAAAATAGATTTTTATCGAAATGAACTAGTTTTGAACTAGAATTATAATTCTATTTATTTTTTAAATAAACAAATGGAATTAGAAAAGGGTTTTAAAAATAACCAGAATTTCCAATGGTTGCATTGGAGTGGATTTGAATCGAAATTGTCTTCGGAATATTTCGATGTTGGAATTCGTGATTATACAGATGTTGTTATGGAAATTTGAAAGATATATATCTATATCGTTATTTCTAGCACGACATTTGTTAATCGTAGAATTTGATATTGAATATAAGCCAATATATTTTCTATTCAGAGCCTTGTATTGAATATCAAATGTGATTTGGGTTTGTCGTGAATGGTGTCTTCATTAACACTGTTCTTGAACCCAGTTGAGGAAAGATTAAATCTTTTTATTTAGATTTAATGAAGTGTACCAATTAAATAATATTTAATTGGAATTGAATTGATATTGATTTTCGGGTTTATCGTGGACAGTGTTTTAAATAACACTCGTTCTTTAACCCGATAATTAATGAAATGTGATTTGGGTTTATCGTGAACTGTGTTTTAAATGACACTGATTCTTTAACCCAGTTAAAGGTTAAAACTAAGTGGAGTTTTAATGAATCTTTAATTAGATTGAAATGATCGAGAATGGAGTATCACCAGTTTTGCTCTAGGCGATAGTTAAATCTTTAATTAGATTTGAACGTGAAATGGTAATTGAATTTACCGATAACACCGTGGTGTTAGATATGAAGTATAACCAGTTTTACTTCATGGGATGAATAGGTTGGGATTGGGAAATTAAAACAAATGATTACTTCGGTAAGGTTCGCTAATCCCGACTAGTTTTGAATTGATATTCAAAAATAGATTAAAGAATAAATTCAAGAAATTTATCTTGGATAAAATTAATGGGAACCTTTCCCTATGAATGTGAAATTTAGAAACTAACTGTCGGTTAGCCAAGTAGAATGGTTTTCTGAATATTGATCTGATGTTGGTTTCGGCCTTCGGGGTTAATATTTGGGGAATTATTCTCTTGATTAATTTACGGTTAGTGACTGATGAATTGGAATGAGGCGTATGTTGTGTTTGTGTAACACTTATTTAAAAATATACGCGAGTTATTCGGAAAGACCGGGTTTATCCCATTCTGAATAACTGATACGACGATAAGTCGAAGATGAAGACAGTGGTCGAAGACCGGAAGTCTTCACGTCGTTTGGGTGATTACTGATGATCTTGATTGGGTTGTACACCCAAGAAGATGGAAACAGTTGGTGATCGTCCAGACGTACTTGGAGATCGATGGATATACGGGGTACTAGGTGCCTCCGGTTTCGTTCAGACCCAGAACGGACTTGTAAATGGACAGTGTGTCTGACATTGGATTTTAGTCCGTGTGATTGATCTCTATTAAATATATATCTATTTGGCGGCAGAGAATTTATTCTCTTGCTTAACGCCCTTCTCTGAGACGTATGAGCTCAGGGGTTATATATTGATGGATATCAAACGCATGGAGTGAATTGCCTGTGTGGCATGCCTAAGTGGCAATTGATCGAGGCTTCTGTTGAAAAGCAAAGTCTTGTGTGATGATCAAAGCACGGCCTTTGTGGCGTAGCTTTGTGTAACGTTTACTTCGTGAGTTTCGCACCCCAGTTGTGAACCAAAAACGGGAGAGGACCTCAGGGAGGGCATGCGTTTCTTTCTAGCTAGGGTGGTGTCAGTGACCTACCAGCCCTGACATTTATATACTTTTCACCTGTGTGGTTGTTGCTGTTGCGAGGCGCCTCGGTTAGATCGGACGATCCGGGTCCGATGGAGCCATTCGTTGGCTCATTTACGCCCCAAAGGGCGGAGAAACGTAGTGTTCAGGCATAATAATCCACATCGGTGGACCGGCCCTGACGATCCAAGGCTTGTCTGCGCGCTTGCCTGAGACTCGGGCTAGACAGTCTCGAATCGGTAGAGGACGATCCCTGGCCTCGGTTCATAGATGGAAATCCAATTTCCAAATACGTGACCTTGCGATTTTGATTGTATAACCTATATATGGCGACATAGTGGTATGGGGCATTCATGCCGCCTATGATTGATACTTATGATTTGAAGATTGTTTTATACACTATGCACTTATTATAGTACTATCAAAATGATTCGTTTCAAACGTATCAAGCATTCTTGGCTATTATAAGGTAAAAACCCTATCCTCCGGCTTGCGTTGCATTGTGTGATGGGAACTGGGTCTTATAATAGCTTAATTTTTCTTTATTTAGCATTGCGTTGTTTGTTTTATGCACTGGTATTCTTGGGAGGAAACCCGTTCCGTGTTATACGGCGTGGTCCCTTGATTTACCTAACTTTAAAATAAAGATCAGTAACTGTTTTAGTTCTCACACCAGTCACATGACTGACCTGGAGTTTATTGTTTTAACCTAAACTCTGGGTGCCTCTATTTCGACACGGGCAGCTAGTAGTTTTGGTTTTGCAGATTTATATTCACAGGATCCTGGTTTACAGCTGGAACGATATCCGGAAAGCTTTGTATCCGTATATCTCCTTCAGTTGTGTATTGTATTATTTTCCGCTGCTATGTATTTAAATGTAATTTAAATCTCTGGTATTTCTGTGAAATATTCATTTATACTCTGTATATTCTTGTAATCTAATGCATTGTTGTAATATACAATGAAATGTTCTTCCGTTTGCGTTCTATTTTGTCGTGTTCTCAAAACAATTCGTTCTTTCTCTTCTCTTCGGAGACCGGGGAAGTTCGGGTCGTTTCATCAGTTCCATAATCATTTAGACTTCATTAATTGAAAAGTAATTAATAAGAAATCTTATTAATTTTGATCAATTTCCCGCTAAGTCATTAGCATTAAATTAATTGAAAATCAATTTATCAAATAATCAATTTTCAAATCAACTTCAAACCATCCGTTATTTCGTTAACTGATTTTAATTACTTCTTACCATTAGATTAATATAATTAATCTAATTATTTCTATATTGTTTGTTTAAAAATAATTATCCAAAATATTAACTCGTAGGATAATTATAGCTTTATAAACTTTATTTAAAAGTCAAACAATCATTTATATTTTCTTTATAAAACGAACTATAGAATGTTCATAATAGAACTTCTATTATAATTTTAAACATCGTTTAAATTATAAAAATATAATTTTTATAATTTTAGCTTCATTGATTTTGCCTGACGGCCAATTAACTTCTTATCAAAAGAAGGGTTTATGGTCGACTGTTGCTATTTTCTTAATCGATATCGTCTATTTATTAAATCAACATAACGTCAAATTTCCATTCAACATGGTTCAAACAGTGCATATATAAAACAAACAGTACATATAAATATTAAGGAATCCGTTTGGATTCCTTCAACTGGTTTCCTGCATACACAGATGTTAGTCCATACAATTTACACTAATTCCATACTAGGGAATATTATAATCGATCAGTATCCAGTCAATGATGTGTATATATGCAATGATATATATTTCAACCAATTTTATTGTAATCTACCTAAATGACCATCACACAACATCCAACCAACATTAAAATATAATTAAAATATTTTAAAATAGATCAGAGTTAGTGAATTTACTCACCTTTGCGCGTTAACCGTTAAATAACGATTTGCGTCAGTTGATTATACCTGTCGTTCAGTTCTGCCATAAATTCAGACGACTTCCAAATCATTCCAGATTGGTTCCATTTCGTAGCCTGCGTCCATACGATCTCAATGGATCTCGTTTCGTTGAATTCCAGTATTTCGAACCCGCACATTCCAGTTTGCCATTTTCGAGTTCTTTCTTCATTGTTTCCTAAACCAATTCCACAAATGTCAAATTCTTCTCTCCTGCTTCAACCCCATGTCCATGATGCTTGACTTGCCATAACAATCCAACATGCGACTCCGACCTCCTCACTCACGCTGCTTGAATACAATGACATATTTCACATGAGAATACCTAAAAGTTTGAATATCAGTGTTAAACGATGCCACCATCGTTCATGGAGCCTCATGCCACATCCATCTAGCACCACAATTCCGGCTCCGGCGCTGTTGATCGGACCCGTCCATCACTCCTCCTTTATTTCAGCACACCCCAACTTTATGGAAATCACCTCATATATATTAGAACAGCCTTTGCCAACATTATTTTCCTTTTTCCCTTTTCTTTTTCGTATAGGCTTACCATTTGAAGACACAACCCATTATTAGCTTATCCCCACCAATTAGTACCGTCTCTCCTCTGTTATGTGCTTCCTCCATGATTCATTAACATTACAACCACCACAAAGACTTTCCCAAAAACTCCTGTACCCCAAACCGGATAGTATATATATACGTTCACCTGGCATCCACCTCTTCGCTCACTTTTAACATGACTTCCCACCATACGGTCTTCACGCCCTGCCAGTGCTACTGAAGCCGTGATTCACCACCAATTTCCATTTCTTTTCTTTTTCCATAAACAATTTCTTCCCACATACAAAGTAACCAAACTCCAAATATTACTTCATTTACAATATTTCGCAACGGCAACCTTAAATATCCAGTCCTGACGCACCTTCTCATCACTGCTCGCGACTCCGTAGTACGTACCAAGGTCGGCAGTGCCACTCCGTCACCATTTCAGATCGCCTGAGCACCTTCTCTTACATGCACAACAACCATGCAGTCGCCGTTAGCACCATTCCCCTTATGCAAATACGCCGTGCATACAAACAGTCCACTTATCTTCCTCTCAACCACCTTTTACTCCTTCACATATCCCCTTCACGTCCATCTCCCCCTTGCGGTTCCCTCTCCAGTTATATTACCCAACCTACACCTTTTGCCGCACCATTACAACATGCAAACCCTTCCCAGCGGACAAGCTTCACGCATCATCTTGTTATGAACTTCACATCTCATAATGTAACACAATCCCTTTTCACTGTTAACTCGACAAGAACGCACGCCATCACCATAATCCTCGGCACTTCTCAGTAAACCAACGAGCCTACCGCCTTGTTGGACCCAACAGCACTGCTAAGCACGGCTTCATTGGCTCTCTCTTCTTCTTCTTCTTCTTTTGAAATATCGGTTCCCTTTGATGCTTGCTGCGTTTGCATATATGTGCTCGAATAAGGAGTGAAACAGTCTAATGTTGTGTCTAACATTATTATTTTTAGAAGTGCAAGAAGAAACATTGGATTTGTTTCATTCAGTTTGCTGTATAAACGAGAAGGATGGAATGCTATATATTTATAAGGTTCCAAAGTCCTTAACAAAGAGGTAATAGGGTTGTAGACTTGTAGTGTAGTTCATATTTCCAATGCAAGCTGGTGTGAAATAATGTCTGTGCACGTTCATTTTAATATTTGGTAGCTTAAGCATTAAGTAATCTTATAAATGAAGTATTCTTATGCATTAAGTATTTGGGGAGTGAATTGTCTTGTCTACTGTTTTTTGGAAATGGCTTGGAGTATGGTGCTGAAAGAAAACTAAGCTAGCTAGTGATTTGCAAGTTCATTGCTTCATTGTTAAGCTATAGAGTGATGGTATGCAGTATACGTTGTTATGGTCTGATGCAAGCTACTTAGGTTTTTAGCATGAGTGTCGGCTACATTGTTCCTTCAGCGTGAAGCTTTTATAATTATATATATAATTTTGTTGTTCCGTTTACTTGTTATGATGCATCCCTAAAATTACACTTACGTACGGACAAAAGTAAGAGTACAGTCATGCTCAACGAGGTGTCACGATCCCAAAAATACAATAATATCGGTAGGTTAACTCATATTTTGAAACCCCAAAATATTGATATAGGTGCAAAATACTCCAAATAAAATGTTGCATATTTAATTAATTAAAAATTACATTGAAATTCTAAAAATTAAATTATAACTGCATCTCAAAAGATTCTTGTCCAGATTTGCAACCGGTATCTAGTTATATCAAATAAACTGTTATGGTGGATAAACGATTCTATAGTGACTATTTGGAAATTTGATTTGGACATAACTTACAATTTGTAACACGAAATCTTGGTTTTTCACTTCCATTAGATAAATACAGTTAAAAGGATTCCAATGTTTCTTGTTTCGATGAAATCCGATTAATGTTGGATCCTGTATATTTAGTTGAAGTTCAGAACGTTAAAATTACGAACTACCGCGATATTACGGGCTTGATTATATTTAATATATATTTTTATACGTTCAACTTCGTTTTAATTAATATATAAATCCATTTATATTATGAATTCAATATTTAAACTGATTTAAATATTCAAATACAAACCGATAAAAATGCGGGATGTTACTTTCCTTCCCCCTTAAAAGAATTTTGTCCTCGAAATTACTAAGGTAGGGAAAATGCTACAATCCATATTGTAACCAGGATAAAAATCTTTTATTTAATTTCTTAAATTCAGTTTTCAACAGAACCGATTAATTCTAATCAAAAATTTAATTCCTTCTTATTAGCGAATAGTTTCAGAAATTCTGAAAATTTCCTAACAGCTTAAATTTTCGAAGAATCTCGTTAGAATCTCCTCTGCACGGCTCATTCGGTACTACTACGACTTGCCGCTCTAGGCCTTCTCTAATTCAAAAGAAATTCAAACAGCCAAGCGGCTTTCCAAAAATGGCTCATAAATCTCATACCCGAATAAAATGTAAACTTGTACCTTTTTGTTGGGCATTTAACTTTATCTCTGTCATTTGCTATCACTTTAGCATATATCCAAGCATCCTTGGTTGATCTCCCATCAATCCATTCTCAAACCAATCTTTCGCTTTTATTAAGCCAAATTTCTATTTCAACTCAAATTCCATTTACTGATTTATTTCTCAAATCAGTTATCTTCATCTCCAAATTCAAAATTCGATTCTTATTCTCCAAGAATCAATTCATTTTAAAAACTCGTATCCCTAATATTTCCTTTTTACATATTTTCATTCGGGATCGTTCCAAATTCAGTCCAAATTTGTTTATCTTAGTTTAAGTTCCACTTTTAACATTTTAACTCCATAAGTTAAATTTTTATTTTAGAATTCAAATTTCTTGGGATTTATTTCAAATCCATTTGAAATAGTATATATTTGCATATAATAATGGTGATTCAAAACATTTGAATTTTTTGATAACTTGTTTCCTCAAAATAATTCAAAAACTAAATCTTTGGTAGTAATCCGTCACTTAGAAACTTGAAAATGAACACCGATGATGTCCGGATCATCATCGGAATTTATTTTCCAGCCATTGAAGTGAGTCCAATACAATATTACTTTCAAAATTCATTTTAAAACACTTCCATTTTGAATTTTACTTCAAAATATATTTTTTAAACATTTGGAAAACAATTTCAAATCTCCCAGGATTTTAAAATTCTCATATATTTAATCCAAACATTATTTCCAACTCTTTTCCAAGTTTCTAGAGTTTTATTTCAATTCAGGTTTTAAATTCAAATTTAGTTCATCTGATTTTAGATATTATATTTATATAATATTTCGATTGGTTGTTTATATAACCAACTCAATTATAAATCTTATTTGATCATAATAACGATCAACACTATAATAATCTCGAGATATATACTCCTTTTATATCAAAATATATTTTGGGTAAAAAAAAAATCATTTACCCTCCTTTCAAAACATACTGCATCGAATTACTCTGTTCAAGAGTTTAGAAACACTTATCGACACAGTTTGCATTACCGTTTCAACCAGAATTCATAAACCACTCGTCAGACCAATCAACACAATATAAAATCATTTTTATATTAACTTACAAATACGCGCTCATATATATACACTCAATCTAGATTATTTCTAACTCCATCTCTATTGAGTTACGCCATAGAGCCAAGGTAGTACTTAACCTTCAGCTCTGATACCAACTGTAACGGCCCGACGATTTTGGTAGGCTTTTCAACCATCCCTCAACCCCCAAGGCAGCGGGCTAACATCCCACCGTGGCTTACACTGGTACCCCACCAACTCATTTTACGGCCAGCCTTTCAACTTCACAACCAACCCTCCCTTACTTTAGAGGGACATGTAGAGGTAAGAGTCTCCCGTTCGCTACCTAACGCGAAGCGAGAACCCTCTATCATGCGTCTGAACACCTTCAACTCGTCTTTGGACTTCACAGCATCCGATAACCTGAACATGTACAACCCAGTGTCTTTGGACTTCACAGCATCCGATAAACTGTAGTAGCCCAGCGATTTCGGTAGGCTTTTCAACCATCCCTCAACCCCCCAAGCAGCAGGCTAACCTCCCACCGTGTCCTACAGAGGTACCCCAACATCATGTTTTACAGCCAGCCTCTCGACTCGACTAACCCCCATTTTCGGGACATGTAGGAGTAAGAGTCTCCCGTTCGCCACCTAAAGCAAAGCGAGAACCCCCTATCATGCGTACCAATTAAGCAACATGGACTGGTGTGAGTAAACTCCAATCATTTGTTTAACTTTAAAAATCCTTTCGAAAGAAATGATAATCATAAGACCGATCCACACATAAACACGGATGATTTTTAACTTGCGATAACCCAAAATATTTTTGATATCAAATCCAGTGATATTATAATAATGTCTACATCAAATAAATAGAATCTAGCGGAACGCTTGCATCTTACGCTCCATATATATTATAAAACCAAAAACCGCAGGGCGCTTATTGGAAATTGGATTTCCAACATGACAAGGTATGGAACCACCTTCCGATAGTGTATCTCTAGAGGGGAATACACTGGGTACAACAAGAACATCTTGCAACCCGGCCCACACATGACCGACCACTCATTTCGCTTGAGTGTATCGAATGTATATCACCAACGGTTGGGATCGGCAACCGTTTCCCGAAAAGGAACAGCATCGATAGATTAAAGAAGAAAATGGAAATTCTCTAGATAGGTGATTATACACCTTAATGGGAGCGACCCACATAGCCATGTTGCCTGCCCGATTTTTGTCATTTCCCAGTTGTTGAGGCTTGAGGCTACATTTCTTATCATTCATTGATAGCACAATCAGTTTGAATGCCACATTGTCAGATCCGTAAACTACTAATTGATTTGCATAAATAAAATCTGTATATTATGCTAAGAGAATAAATTCTCCGCCACCATATATATCTATATAGACCAACATATGCGATCATTGGAAATACTCTGTCAGACACTCGTCCATATACGTTCGTTTTGGGATTGAACGAAACCGAAGGCACCATTTATATTAATAGAAAAAGTCCTTACACTTTACTCCGTCTTCGATTATCTTCATATAATCTGATTCGCAATGCTACTGCTAATACGGAGTGGTTCTCGGATAATAATCCAATCGGTCTCTCCATATTGTCAACGATTATTAGCAGATACTTCGATAGTCGGTTATTTAACTATCGAAGAAAAATAAACAAACATTCCAACCATCAAACAAATCACTGGGCCTCTTAAGTAATATTTCATTAATTAAATCACTTATTTATTTTCTTACCAATATTTGTTTACCAAATATTTTCAATAATCATCTTGGTCTCTTACGCTGTTTGGAAAACATTTCCATATTTCGCCATCTTTTATTTTCTATTCTTAGAAAATATCTTCTATTAGTAATTGAAAAATATTCCAATTAATTCTCCATTTCACGAAAATTCATTTCTATACTTAGGAAATATTTATTATTATATTTACAAAATTTCACTTCCTTGGGTTAAAACAAAGGTTATGTAAAACATCGCTACAACAACCCAAAATACTGCATTCAACTAAATTTCTTTAAACATTTCTCTCTGAGACTAGATCTTGCTATTTATCGGTTAAAAATGAAATCAATCAAGTTGGGGTATAACTACCTCTCAGGCCTTGACTGAAAACATCCTTAACTTCAAAACGGAAAAGACCACTTACCTCGAATAATCAACATCATAAAACCAATTATTCATTTTTAAACCCACATACGTTTCTCTTCCTAATTTTATCAGATTTAATTATAGATTTCCTTTTTGTTTATAATATTATATTTTTAAGTTTGTTTCCTTATCCTATTCTATATATATTGATACATTGATTTCTATCTATCAAATTTTCTTAAAAATATTCTAACTCCTTAAATTTTTAGAAAAATTCGCCATAACCTCCTTTGTACCGGTCAACAGTTCAAACCTCAACTCGCCTCTCTAGGCCCTTCCCATTCAAAAAGAAAATCAAAAAGCCAAGTGGCTTGCCGATTCGGTGCATAAAACCTCATATGGAATTTAAACATGTACCTTATTGTTGGGCACTAAATTTATAAACTTCATTCTCTTCATTCCATACCTGTTTAACACATGTTCACCTGTTTTCAATTCAATTCAACTCAATCCAATCGTTTGAATTCAGTTTCGCCCATTTATTCTTTAATTAGTTTCTTAGTCTATTTCACTTGTTATTTGAACATATCACGTTCGTATGTATTTTAGTTTGCTTACAAAACAATTTAATCCCATTTTCATTTTAGGTTTCATATTTGATTTCGAATATGAAATTCACAAGTCTCGTTTACTTATCAAAAGAAATATCTCGATCTAAAACTCGATTAACAAATTATTCTTCCACTTAGTTAATTCTATTCAAAAATAAATAACTGATTTTGTTTCAAAAATCAATCCATTTACTCCACTCGAGTTCATATTTATTTTATAACTCAATTCCAGATTTTCCAAATGGAAATTCGGATTTTATTTATATAAACCATTATGGTTTTTAAACGATTTTGGCTCTGCTTTTCTGAAAATTTGATTTTGTCATAACTCAAAATCTATCAGACGAAATCCAGATTTTTCTCTTCCATTAGAAAACTATTATTCAACTGGTCCTGACGATTCTTATTTCAAAGAATTCCGACTTAAACTAAGTTCTATACACTCAATTAAAGTTCGAAATGCCAAATTACGAACTACCGCGCTGTCGCGAGTTCGTTCTAATTATATATACAAACGTTTAAACTTCATTTACAATAAATTTAACTCCATTCTGACATATTTTTAATATATATCAAATCAGTTTCCCATTCAACATAATATTTTCGATTTTCTATAATTGTCGATTTTTCCTTACTCAGTAATATATTTATTTGTACTTCGATCTTCTATATTTAATTCCAATTCCTTTTATAAATAAATTATTTATAAAATTTGATATAATCGAATTTCAATTTTAAACCCGTTGAATTCTTCTCAATTCAGGTTATATTCCGAATTCCGAAATATAATCAGTCGTTTTGTTTCAAAACACTTCCCAAATTACTTTTAAATTCCTATTTGAATTTAAATGGTTTAAATTATCCAAATGATAATTTATTTTACCAAATTTATAACACTATTTATAAATTCAACTTCCTTGTTTCATATATTTAAACAAGTTCCCTTTTCAAATTTCTATTTGAAACTCCATCCCTTTGATATCCCGAATTTCGGAATAAAACCGTTATACCCTTTCGAATGATTTCAAATTCTATTTTTAAATTCAAATTTGAATTTAAATATTCAAATTATCTCTTGATAATTAATTCATTATATTTATAAACCCCATTTTATAAATTTCCATGTTTTATATTTAAACAATTCTATTTTCGAAATCTATTTAAAACCCAAAATCTTATTTTGGAAATTTCTATTTATAATAACTTATATATATATATATAACACTGATCGACGCTATTCTATGAATTAGAAAAGCACGACATTTAAATTAAATTCTGCAAGCATACAGGTGTGTAGCATACAGGTCGAACACAGGGAGGTGAATTAAATCAAATTATTTATCTAATCTCTTGGGCGAGTTAGACGATTTTCGAGGTTGATTTTGCAAAACAAAACAAAATTAAAACTGTAATTTGATTCAGAACAGATCTAACTGAACCGACGATCAAATCACAATTTCAATGGAAAAGCAATGAAACTATAAATCAGATTCAAGTCTAATCAAATCCAATTTAACCTATGAACGCGATTAAAATACAGAAAATAAAAGTGCAGAATATAAATAACAACAGGAAATAAAATTAGGATTACCGCTGAATCTAATCAGACGGTCAATCGCTAATGAAAAGAAATGCAAAATACAAATAGTGTTCTACCGAATCTAATCGTGTAGACACACTAATTGCTAAGAAATAGAAAAAATGCAGAAAATAAAAAGAAGAAGAAGAACTAGAAACTTTATTAGAAATAGAAAATGGGATATCGGATGGTGGTTACAATGCCATTGCAAGGGTATATATAGGGGATAACCAAACCCTAACCCTAATGATAACTGGGCCTTGTCATTACATCACTAATTAGTTTACAATGAGAAACATAAATGGGCCTTATATAAATAAAGCAAATTTGGGCCTTTTCTCTTTTCCTCTTGCTTCCTTGACACTTCCTCATTGATTTGTGATGTGCAAAGCCTTGTTATCAATCCTTTTCTTGTCCAACATCAACTAGATGTGATATCTTTATCTACAATTCTTCAAAATGCAAATACACAGCAAATTGAACTCTATTTCTCTACATTTCTGGTTGCATGCGGGCTGGGTTGGAATATCTGTAAAAATAACAAAACAATACCCAAGTAATATTTATTTATATACAAAAGATAAGATATAAGAGCATAAAATAAACACATTTCTATGTCAATTAAATACCCCCACACTTATCTTTTACTCGTCCTCGAGTAAAAAGAAAATGAAAAACTAAACTAGATAGGTCACACTTTCGTAGGAAACACGATTGCATTGAGCGTATGCAACAAGCCGTTAAACCTCTAGGTGTCCCTAGTAGGACGAGTGGTGTCTCGTGAGGGTTTTCGGCGGATACTACCCACAAAATCCAAATGCTATGATTCTAATGAAACTACATGAATGCAATGGACATATGCAGGTAAAAACGAAAAAAGAAAACACGACTTATTTCAGGAAGGTGGTACAACAAATTAAGTTAATAATTTCTAAACAGTTGATTTTATTTTAGATACCTCGACTTGTCACAAATTTTCAATATAAATCAAGTTTTCAAATGTTAAATTCCAGTTTGGCCAGTTAGTTCGGTCGATAACATAGTGCAGCCATGAAATAAATTCTTAGTTTGCTTGGCACAATTTGCAAAGTGGTATTCTAATTTTCTCATGTACGGCTAGTCAAATCAATAAGGTCAAGAAGTGTTTGGGTATCATCGCTTATTCTTTATTTTATAAAATTTTAAGATTTATGATTAAGTACATACACCTAACTAAAAAGACCAAGGCTTACCACCCATGCACTGCCTCGCGGACTAACGGAGAGTAGGTAAAGAGCTTGGAGGATTGTGCAGGCCGACTTTGACTTTGTCAACAACGTGTCGGTAATCCTTAGGTGTCCAATCTCATAAAATGAGACCAAGATATTCCAACGCTGAATTTGTCAACAACGTGTCAGATAAAGCTTGGCGGGTTTGCACACCAACGCTCGATATACAAGCAATGTTGGATACCCTTGGAATACTATTATTATTATCGAAAATATAAGCACAAAAGAGAGTTATGCGAATTCAACTTAACACAACTTAGTTTTAAAGATTCGAAAAGCCAATATAAGTATTTTAAGTCCTCCACTTATTTAAACAAAGTCTACAATATAGAATAGATTTCATGGTCATCACCTAAGAATCTCCCTATGTACCGGTTACACTATTATCCCTCAAAATTAAACTTTTCATTATATTTCAAATTCGAACTTAGCTGAGAGAGAAAAATACTATCAACTGGCTAATAATTGTTAACTTATTTTGCTGTATCAATTGAAAATGAGTCGTATTTCAAAAGTAAAAAATTTATGGTATGTTACTACGATATAAAATGTATGATGGTCCTACATGAAAAGAAAGAAAAATTAAAGAAAAATAGAAAGAATGCAATGCAGACTCCCCCCCACACTTGAACTAAACAGTGTCCACACTGTAACGTTTCCTAAATTTGAAAGATAGAACCCAAAGATGGATTAAATGTAAAATGATTTGTAGAACGAAATGCAATTTAACTATATGTAAGAAAGGATCATATATACAATGATATATGTGTTTGCGGTGCACGCGATGCAAAGAATACCACCATCTTTTCCCCCACACTTGGTTCTAGCCCTATGAGTCCCATTCCCACTGTGTCTAGGCATGTTTTCTAACAAGCAAGAGTTTTTGAAAACCATATCATCTTTAATCCTAGATTTATAGTCCAGGAGATAAATATCCAGGGTCGTCCTAACATGAAGTTTTTCAACAAAACTAACATTCCAAAAATAGTTCATGTATTCAACAAATTTGTCAGTGTAACTTTTCAAAAATTTGTGATCGTATGTAAATTCAGTGAAATTTGACATCTGAGTGGTGTTCAAGACTGTGTGAACACATTTCTCATCATTAACTGTCAACGTATTTTTGACACTGACAATCTCAAGTTCATTTGACATTTCCTCAAAGTTAAAATTTTCGAACTCGTGACATGAATCCACTTCTTCCTTATTTGGCAATTCATCCTCGTACAAATCAAGAAATTCATGTTCATTAAAATCCATTTCCACTTCTGAGTTTTTGAAAAATTCAACATTTTCATTTGGTTCAATTTCAAAAATTTCAAGTTTCTCACAGCCTGAAAGAGGAAGATCAAAATTTAAGCTTAAATCTTCTTCCTGAAAAGAGTTGAAGTTCAAATCATTGGTTGAATTTTGAAAATTTTCATCAAGATGATTATTCTCAATTTCAAAAGTCGTTATTTGAAAATTTTCAATGTCAGCAAAGAATGGATTATTTCCTGATTCATCGCTTGTTTGAATTTGATTTTGTTGCTCTCGTTGTTCTTTCAAAGATATCAATAAACAAAGAAGTTCATCCATCTTTCTATCTTTTTCATTAAGCTGTTTGTCTAGCCTTTCTACCCTCTCTCTAAAAATGTTAAGACGATCGTTGATTTGAGAGCTCTCGTTTGGAATTTCCTGATTTTCAAAATTATAATCCCCATTAATTTCACATTCAATATTATTTCCAATGTGGTAGTTGTTTGAATTTTCAAAAAACTGAAAATGATATTGGAAATCATTTTGATCATAGAAATTTTGTTCATAACCAAAACTGTTAAAATTCGAGTGAAAATTGCAATTTTGGTCATTTTCAAGATGTTGATATGGGTTGTAGTTTTGAAAATTTTGATCGATTTGAAAATCATTTTCAAAATTATTTTCGAATTGGTTTCCAACCCCATATTGATGTGGATCAAAGCTATTTTGCGATTTAAAACCGTTTTGATGTGGATGTGACCCATAATCGAAATTATTGAAATTTAAATTGAAATCATCATTTCGATTATATCTATGATTTTGAAAATGTTGGTCAGTTGGAAAATTTTGAAAATTGTTGACATTGGGCTCACGAAATTTTGGAAAATCTTGTTTCCTGAGTTGCAATTCATACTCATACTCTTCAAGAGGACGTCTACCTCGATTATTATCCCACATTTCTCTCAATGATTTTTTTGAATTAGACATTTGAAATGAATTCACGGCAAGACAGAAATTATTCTCAATTCAAAATAATATAAAATAATGAGTTGTGCTCTATTAATTAACTGACTCAATTGGAAGGGGGAAGAGGGTCTTATGGCCGTTCACGTATAGTATAAATACTAAGGGATACGACCAATGTTTTACGGGTAGTATGCAACCTCTTTTGCTAAAAGTTCAATAAATTGAACTAATATATATCCGCGATCCAATTGTACGAGACAGTCAACTTCACAAAGCACCACTTTTCAATTATATTATTTTGAACATCAAAATCACGTGTTAAAATTGAAAATCGACGAGAGTGATTAGTTATGGAAAACCGTTCCTCACCACCAGATTCAGAAATATCAACAACACAACAGTCACAGAATAATCACAGAGCAGAACCGTCACAGAACAGAACAGTCACAGAACAGAAAATTAAAATATTGTACAAGCAAGCCGCTGCCCCTGCAGAAGATTTTTACAAGCAATTTCAATATATTTTTAAGTAGCAGAGCACCTGTAGAGTTCAGAAAATTTTACAGTGGGGTATAGCGGTTCTTCCAGAGCAATTGAGTGGTGCTAGGTATTCAAATCGACTGTTTGTAATTGCTTGACAACTGAATTTCCTGTTTGTTTGTTTGGATCTTGTTCTCTTTGGCTTTTGTTTTGTTTTTGTTTTTTTTTTTTGTACAAAAATAAATAACAAAAACTAAAAGCAAATAAAAAATGACCGGGAATTAGACTAAAAACGAAAAAAAAAAGAAAAAAAACTAAGAAAAATAAATAATTAAGCTACTCAACAAAAGAAAGAAACGAGAAGAACTAAGCTTAACAAAATAAAAATAAATAAATAAACAAGCAAAAACTAGGCTAACTAAACTAAGTCAAAATTAAACAAGTCCGCACGCAATTATGAATTCGCCCTATTGCTACAAATCAGGTCAAACCCCCTTTTAAATTATAAGCACTACAATCGTCATTCTCTAAAAATGGAGACAGCTGAATTTCTGAAATCACGCCCCTACTAATTATAACTTGTCCCCAAATGAAGTAGTCAGAGGCCACGCACTCATCACTCAAAATTCAGAGGCTACGTGCAAGAAATGAAGCCATGAAAGATCCTTCCTTCCTTAATATACGCCTCATTTTTTTACTGAAGAAAAAAAAAACTCAAAATCGAGCGAAATCAGCAAAGAGAATCACGCCTCTTTCCCCAGAAACAAATGACACTATAATTTTTTTTTTTAATTCGAGATCGGCCAATTAAACTTGGATTCCAGATGCAGATAGGCAATGCTACTGGTTTGAACTGTTCGGAATTGGTGATTGTCGGAGCAGAAGGCAGATCGAACGGTGACGACGTGAGGAAGAATTGTGCATGGAGAATAAAGTGCCGATATGAGATGGATGGGCAGAGGGGTTTACGTCAGGTCCAGAGGTTCGAGATGGGGTTCTGAAATTATGGTTTTCGATTTGGAGAATCTGATTTCAGGAGTTGCGATGATTATCTGAGTAGGGTGATTTGTCTTGAACGTTAATGGTGAAGTTGGTGATTGTTTGTGAAGAGGGTGAATCTGTGATGTTGTGGTTGACGTGGCTGAGGGCTATGGAAGTTTGGTTATTTTAGGGGACTTGAACATGAGATGCGTTGATGGAAGAGGAGTACTTGACGAGTGGGGGTATTTGGGTCTGGTGTGTGGAGTTGGGGAAGTTTGGTTACTAGAATTTGATTGTCAGGAGGTTTTGTAAAAATGAGGTGAAGATGGCAGGGAGGGAGTTGGCGTTGAAACTGGGAGTATTGTGGAAGTGATGGTTCGTTTTTGTGGTAGTGTTTTGAGGGAAGTTTCGGTTGTAACAGTGGATTTGGACTTGGAGGATGGTGAAGAGGGAGATTTGTTGGTGGGTGGGTTCTGCTGTAGACGATAATATGGTTTATAGTGTATGGTCGGGGAAGATGAATGGATTGGCTTGTGCGTGGTGAACGGTGGCAGAGGATGGTTTTTGTGTGAACAACTGTGAATTGGGAAGAGACAGCAAAACAAAAATCAAAGAAGAAGAGAAAGAAATTGCAAAAAAATGTAAGAGGATTTTTTTTAATTGTAAAGAAGGCAAGTTGTACAAGAGAGGAAAGAAATAAATGAAAGAAGGGGAAATAAAATCGGGGAAATTGGCAGTATATTTTTTTTAAATTGGTAGATTATGGTATCATACCAAATCTTACCAATCAATTTTTTTTTATTTTTTTCTATATATACAAGAAATAAAAGGAAAAAATAAAATAAAATAAAAACTAACACGAATCAGAAATTAAATAAATAATAAAATTTAATCGTTACCTCCCCGGCAACGGCGCCAAAAACTTGATCGACGCTATTCTATGAATTAGAAAAGCATGACATTTAAATTAAATTCTGCAAGCATACAGGTGTGTAGCATACAGGTCGAACACAGGGAGATGAATTAAATCAAATTATTTATCTAATCTCTTGGGCGAGTTAGACGATTTTCGAGGTTGATTTTGCAAAACAAAACAAAATTAAAACTGTAATTTGATTCAGAACAGATCTAACTGAACCGACGATCAAATCACAATTTCAATGGAAAAGCAATGAAACTATAAATCAGATTCAAGTCTAATCAAATCCAATTTAACCTATGAACGCGATTAAAATACAGAAAATAAAAGTGCAGAATATAAATAACAACAGGAAATAAAATTAGGATTACCGCTGAATCTAATCAGACGGTCAATCGCTAATGAAAAGAAATGCAAAATACAAATAGTGTTCTACCGAATCTAATCGTGTAGACACACTAATTGCTAAGAAATAGAAAAAATGCAGAAAATAAAAAGAAGAAGAAGAACTAGAAACTTTATTAGAAATAGAAAATGGGATATCGGATGGTGGTTACAATGCCATTGCAAGGGTATATATAGGGGATAACCAAACCCTAACCCTAATGATAACTGGGCCTTGTCATTACATAACTAATTAGTTTACAATGAGAAACATAAATGGGCCTTATATAAATAAAGCAAATTTGGGCCTTTTCTCTTTTCCTCTTGCTTCCTTGACACTTCCTCATTGATTTGTGATGTGCAAAGCCTTGTTATCAATCCTTTTCTTGTCCAACAGCAACTAGATGTGATATCTTTATCTACAATTCTTCAAAATGCAAATACACAGCAAATTGAACTCTATTTCTCTACATTTCTGGTTGCATGCGGGCTGGGTTGGAATATCTGTAAAAATAACAAAACAATACCCAAGTAATATTTATTTATATACAAAAGATAAGATATAAGAGCATAAAATAAACACATTTCTATGTCAATCAAACACCCAATTTATTTTCATATTAAATTTTACTTATATTTAAATAAATTCGAATTAATTGAATTCAAATCATAAATCCTTACGGATTTATTTAGTTCAATTTATATTCTGAACATCAGAATAAATTCCATCGTTTATTTCTTTAAAACGATTTTCCCATTTCTATTTTTAAATTCACATTTGAATTTAAATATTCAAGTTATCCAAATGATAATTCTTCCACTTTATTTATAAACACTGTTTATAAATTCATATCAAATCTCGTATTATTAATTTATAAATAACGTTTATAATTTCACTACTTAGTTTATGCATTCAAACAAGTTAATACATTTATAGTCCAATTGAAATCCAAATTATATTTTAGAAAATAGTTTTCCCTTTTTAAATTTCAAAACCCTATTTATGGTATTTTTATAAAGTACCATTTAGGTCCAGTAATACTTTAAACGTCCAAACTAACCAATTATCAATCACTGGTTTTTCTAACACCTCATATATGATGATATATATTAAAAAAACAATAATAATATTTTTGAGGAATCTAGTCGGATCCCTCCAACCTGTTTTCCTGCATCCACAGACGTTAGCCAACATAAATAATACCCATCCTGCTTCTAGGCAGGATATCGCGATATAGAAGGTCATCCACTATCATAGCGTGGGGCGTATAGGGTCATCCGCTAATGATACTGTAGGCATCCGCTAATGGTACTGCGGGAAATATCCAACCACCAATATATATATATATATATATATATATATATATATATATATAACCAAAAACACCAATCCTAAATAACTAATATATATAAATAATAGCCACAGTGATATTTTAATGCAACCAAGCAACCATCAAAAAATTATTTTAACAAATAAAATTATTCTAAATAATAAATTGTGTGAGATTTACTCACCAAAATTGCAGTTGTCGAATATCCTGTTTATTTCCAAATCACTGGTTATGACTTTACTCAAATTGTCTCGAATATATTTCATTTTGTACCTACGATAAATTATTTTTATTTAACGATTAGACATTTATTTATTTAAATTAACTAAAGTAAATAAATAAATAAATTTATGAATTTTAAATTTCCTAAAAACGGTACCTTACTGCCTTGCGATTAATCGACTAACCACAAAGCAAACCCAACACTACTGCTGCAATTTCCTGTCCATTCATCACAACCTGCTATGTCGTTTGCTGCACTATCTAGATGAGCATCACACAGCCCAAACAATCTCCTTCATCCACAGGCCATCACCCTGCAACTTGATACCACCGCCACACCATTTCAATGGTTTCAACTATTACTGTCATACCTCAAATATCGAACTCCCCCAAATCACCTGTGTTTGCCTCAGCTTGTTTGAGTTTGAGATTATCACGAGAAACCTAATCCAACGAAACTTCAAACACAAATTCCTCCTTCTACAGATCATTGCTTCATGTACCCTCATTACCTAGTTCATCACCAATACTGTTCGAACTCCCTTCCTGTTTATCCCTGTCCATTCTCAGTCATTCGAACTCCAGTTCGTTCACATCCACCATCATCGCTTTCACCAATCACCACTGCATCGAATAACGCAACACTCCTCCAATCGAAATCCCAAACTCCACGCGACGAGCCCAGGTCGATGGTGACAAAATCCAATCCCCAAATCGCGACTATCGATGTCGAGTTTCTGGATTTGCCTCGGTTTCAAATCGCGATGGATGGGCATCGCGATTCCCTTTTCAATTTCGATTTGAAGCCTTTGATCTCCCATTGAAGCTTGTTACTTTCACATAAGAGAAAGAACTATTTTTTTTTTAAATTTCATGAAATAACAAAGGGTGAGTTCGATTTTAATTTTAGAAGAGGATGGCAGTGTTTTTTTTTTCGATAGGAAGAAATGAGACTGAGCAGTCAGTTTATATTCAGAAGAAATAAAAAAGGGTCGCCATCAACATTTTTTTTTCTCGACTTGCAACAGAAAGAAATAGAAGATGAAACAGGCGCGATTTATAGATGGTGAAGACTTTGGTATTAAGGAATAGGTGTAGTAGGTAGGGTACATGTAATTTAATGTGAATTGATTTCTATTAAATGCGATTTGAAACAAAGAGATTTTTATCCTTTTTAAATAGATATCGATTTGATTTTCGATTCGATTTCGATCTTATCCATTATAAATATCTCGGGGTTCCAATGTAATAACGTTATTTCGATCTTATCCGTTTTAATTAGTGAACTGCTATTTTAGCGTACCGACCGTCGTTCCAATGTAATAACGTTATTCTGAATTGAACAGTACATATTCTGAAATTTAATTTGAATGTATATACTGTATTAAATTCCATATGGTAGTGTATCTCTAGAGAGGAATACACTGGGTTCAACAAGAATGTCCTGCAACCGACCACACATGACTGACCACTCATTTCTCTTGAGTGTATCGAATATATTGTCACCTACGGTTGCTAGCAACATAACCATTCCCGGGAGATACCTAAGCGAAAAGAAGTAATAAATATGTAATAACCCAGAAATTCTGAGCCAGTTTAAAATTTTTATTTTGGCGATTTTAGCGAATTTTGAACATTTAAAATAGATTATTTTAAACAAAATCGACGAGAAATTTATTTTGAATATAATTCGAACGTATATATTATACGCGTCGTCGTTAGAATATAAATAATTATATATAATTATAAATAGAATTGAAAATGGCGTGGTAGTTCGATAATTCGATTTCAAACTTCAATTGAATGTACCGGGTGCAAAACAATCCGGATTTTAGTGAAACCAAAAACATTAGGATCTAATTGGGAATACCTTTCCAACGAATCCGAAAAATCAAAATTTCATAGTGGGAATCAAAAGATATGTCCAGTTGAAAATTCTGAATAGTCGCTATGGAATTCAGGCCCTTAAAAATGGGAATTTTGCAAACGACCTCGGATTTCGACGAAACCACTTTTGTTGGGTCCGTGATGTCAAATTATTGCTAGGTTTCAAATTTCATAATTTTTTGAATCAATATGTGAGCGTGGCGAAGGAAAATGCGTTTGACCAGTTTCAGTTGATTTTAATCGACTGGAAATTGGCCATTTTTCTAACGGTCTCAGAATTCGACGAAACTAGTTTTGTTAGGACCGTATCGTTAATACGAAGCTAGAAAATATTTTTATGAGATTTATAGAGTTAGTATGTGACCCCGGTAATTTGAAATGTACGTTTAAAATTCAATATAGCGATTTAGATGTAAATTCAACGGAAACTGATCAAGACAATCAAATCATCCTACGATACATATCCCATTATGTTCGGAATGGGGGCAATTAGCTATGGACGACAGGCGGTGGGCCTCGTTTTGAGGTCGAAAATAAAAGTTGCTTTATGTGGAAAATTAAATAATAATAAAAATATAAAATAAAATAAACCCTCTCTCTTCACCCTCTCTATTTTCTGCCCCCCCCCCCCCTTCGAATTCATTTCAGAAAAGAAGAAACAAAATAAAAAAAAAGAGAAAGGAGAAGACGGGGGGAACTCGCCGCCGCCCCCCTGATGATCGTCGCCGTCGCCGCCAGGCAAGCGCCCCCCCCCCCCCCCCGATGTCGACCGCAACGTCGTAGACCCCCCCCCCCCAATCGCGCCAGCAACCGCCGCCTCCCTCTTCGAACCCCCAAGCCGCCAGTCTCCCTCCCCCCCCCCCCCCCCCCAAACTCGATTCGAACCCCTCCCCTCCGACCACTCCAGCCCCAAGCCGCACCCCTCCCCCTGACGTCAGCTGCGCCACCGCAAGGGACCCCCTCCTCCGATCAAAAGGAAAAAAAAAGTGAGTAAATGCTGATTTTGTTTAACGTGAAATGCTGATTTTGTTTACCGTGAAATACTGATTTTGTTTAGACTAAAATGCTGATTTTGTTTAACTTGATATACTAGTTTTGTTTAACTTGATTTTTAAAAATATAAAAGATGAGATTTTTATCTGGGTAAAGGCAAGATTTGATTTTAATTTGTTAAAAGATATGATTTTTATATTTTTAAACAATTAAAAATATGATTTTTATATTTTTAAAGTATTAAAAATATAGTCTTTACGATATAAATGATGTAAAAATATGATTTTTGTTTATGTAGAGAATTAAAAATATAATTTTTACATGATAGGAATATTAAAAATATCATCTTTATATAGGTAGCAAAATAAAAATGTGATTTCTATAGGGATGAAATTGAAAAGGCGAAAACTTCATATTTGAAAAGGCGAAAACTTCATATTTGAAAAGGCGAAATTATATTTTTGAAAAGGCGAAAACTTCATATTTGAAAAGGCGTAAACTTCATATTTGAAAAGGCGAAAACTTCATATTTGAAAAGGCGAAATCTTTATATGAAGAATGGCGTGATAAAAATATAATCTTTACTATATGAACATCGATGTGAAAATACGATTTTTATATATTGAATAGCATAGTAAAAATTTGATTTTTATATATTGAATAGCATAGTAAAAATTCGATTTTTATATATTGAATAGCATAGTAAAAATTCGATTTTTATATATTGAATAGCATAGTAAAAATTCGATTTTTCTATATTGAATAGCATAGTAAAAATTCCATTTTTATATATTGAATAGCATAGTAAAAATTCGATTTTTATATATTGAATAGCATAGTAAAAATTCCATTTTTATATATTGAATAGCATAGTAAAAATTCAATTTTTATATATTGAATAGCATAGAAAAAAATTCGATTTTTATATATTGAAAAGCGAAGTAAAAATTCGATTTTTACATATGTAGTGGCAACGGGCAACAAAAGCGATAAGAAACGAGAACGATGAAGATTTCTATCAAAGAAGAGTCAAGATGATTGGATAGCTATCGGTGAGAATTTCTCACTCTTCAATTTCTTTTCTAGTTATATATATATATACTAGGATGCAGACGGTGCTTAGTAGCACCCGACACAATCGTCCACAGACCATGGACTTGTTTGTTTGGTTGCATAAATTAGTTAGATGATTTGATTTGAATTTGGTTGTTTGGTGAATTTGATTGATGTGTGAATGGCGTGGGCCTTCACTAGACCGGGGATAAGGCTAGGCCTCGTCCCGTTTCTAGTATCGTGCCGTTATGCCGCCGAAATTTTCTAAAATATGTTAGAAAAATAAAAATATCATTTTTATTGTGTAAATGAACTGAATAGAAATTCATATGTTGAAATAAAATGTTTTATCGTTAAAAAGTATAATTTTTAACGTGAATATGAATATAGTGAATGTGAATAAATAAATATTCATTTACAAACCGGACGGTTTGTTTATGTACACTTATTTGACTGATATTGATTGGGTCGATAAATTTTACACATCGCCCAACTGCACAAATAAAATCTGTGTTTGATTGTTTGAAACCCCACACGGGTGTTGGGATGAAATTTGAAGTTCACTCATCATGATTGATTAAATATGTCGATCGATTGATTGACAGGCTGTTATAAGCGTTAGATATCTATATTTGATGCTTATACAGTGTAGTGCACTTTGGTTGATGGTTGATTATTTTTCAATGCTATTATATACGTGTGATGTATGAAAATCCATATAATTAAAATTATATGGTAATTGATTGGGCCTCATTCCAATTTAGAAAATAAAGAATATATAAAATAAAGGTTCAAGTGTTGACTGTACTCATCCGTTGAGATTAGTCATGTGTTGAACGAAACATTTCGATAATAAAATTTACATCTTTATCAATATAAAATAAAGGTTCATGTGTTGGCTGTATTCATCCGTTGAGATTAGTCATGTGTTGAACGAAATATTTGAAATAGAAATATTTGAAACAAGGAATATTTGAAATAGAATATTTGAAATAGAAATATTTGAAATAGAATATTTGAAAATAGAAATATATAAAGCCGTGTTGATTAGATTGACGCCATTTTGACGTGAACGATATTTATATCGATTTTATTCATTTTAAAATGAATATTGAAAAGTGATTTCGAAATCGAATATTTTGAAATGAAATTCGAAATGAATTGAATATAAAACGATTTCGAATTAAATCGAATAGAAAACCAATTTGAATTGAATCGAATAGAAAACCAATTTGAATTGAATCGAATAGAAAACCAATTTGAATTGAATCGAATAGAAAACCAATTTGAATTGAATCGAATAGAAAACCAATTTGAATTGAATCGAATAGAAAACCAATTTGAATAGAATCGAATAGAAAACGACTTTGAAACCGAATTGAATTGAAAACGAATTTGAATTGAATTGAAAACGAATTGAGATGAATTCAAATTGAATTGAAATTTGAATTGGATAAACATGAATTTTAAAATGAATTTATAAGGAAAAATTCAATTTTGATTTGAATTGAAATGGAAGTTGAAAATGTTTTTGAAACGAATTCAAAACTATTTATATAATTCGTTTTAAATAGAAATCGACGAAATATATATTATATATATAACATAATGGCCTGAATAGAACGCGCCGCGCCGCGGCAGTTCGTGAATTTCAACCATTTATTTCAAACGGACATTACGGGAGATTCGACCGTCGGATTCTCCTAAAACCGGAACCGTTGGGTTCGTATCGAAAAGAGCTTTCTAACGAATATTAGAAATTTGAAATTTAACGGTTGGATTTGGAGATACGTCCAAATCAAATCTGAAAAAGGTCGCTGTAAGTGCAGTTCGATGGCCGTTGATGGAAATCGATTGTACGGACCTTAATAAAATTATTAAAAATATCAATAATTTGTGTAAAATCATAAGAAATGATTTGGGAAAATTTGGGATGAAAAACTCCATATTTGAAAAGATAAAAATGGATTTTTATCGAAATGAACTAGTTTTGAACTAAATTTAAAACCCAATTATTTTTAAATAAATAAATTAGATTTAAAAAGGGGTTTTAAATAATCGGAATTTCTAATATATTTGATTGGATTTGAAATGGGTTTGTCGTGAACTGTGTTTTAAATAACGCTAGTTCTTTAACCCGATAATAAATAGAATGTGATTTGGGTTTGTCGTGAACTGTGTTTTAAATAACACCTAGTTCTTTAACCCAGTAAAAGGAGTTTTAACGAATCTGCAATTAGATTGAAATGTAAATCTATAATCTAAATTATCAAATTTAGAAATGAGCGAGAATGGAGTATCGCCAGTTTTGCTCCAAAGCGATAGTTAAATCTTTAATTAGATTTGAACGTGAAATGGTAATTAATTTTACCAATAACACTGTGGTGTTAGATGTGAAGTACTACCAGTTTTGTTTCATGGGATGAATAGGTTGGGATTGGGAAATAAAATAAATAATTACTTCGGTGTGGTTCGCTAATCTCGACTAGTTTAGAAAACCATAATTTGGTTTGAAACGCAATCCAAAGGAAGATTAAAGGATAAATTTTAAAGAATTTATCTTGGACAAAATTAATGGGAACTTTTCCCAAAAGATGTGAATATTTAAATAACAGAATATTCAGAATTGGAATGAGGCGTATGTTGTGTTTTCTAGCACTGTTTTTAATATACGTGGGTTGTTCGGAAAGACCGGGTTTATACCCATTCTGAATAACTGATTCGACGATATGTCGAAGAAGAAGACGGTGGTTGAAGACCGGAAGTCTTCACATCGTTTGGGTGATTACTGATGATCTTGATTGGGTTGTACACCCAAGATGAGGGAATCAGTTTGTGGTCGTCCAGACGTACTTGGAGATGGATGGATATGCGAGGAAAGTGCCTCCGGTTTCGTTCAGACCTAGAACGGACTTGTAAATGGATTGTGTGTCTGACATTGGATTTTATTTTGTGTTGATTGATTTCTATTAAATATACATCTGTTTGGCGGCGGAGAATTTATTCTTTTGCTTAACGCCCTTCTCTGAGACGTACGAGCTCAGAGGTTGTATATCGATGGACATCAGTCGCATGGCATGAATTGCCTATGCGGCACGCTAAGATGCAATGATCAAGGCTTCTGTTGAAAAGCAAAGTCTTGTGGTTGATGATCAAAGCACGGCCTACGTGGCAGCTTTGTGTATAACGTGAATTAGCGAGCCTCACACCTCGGTATGAGTCAAAAACGGGATAAGGACCCAAGGAGTGCATGACGTTTCTTTCTAGCTATGATGGTGTCAGTGACTTACCAGCCCTGACATTTATATACTTTTCACCTATGTGGTTGTTGGAATGCGAGGCGCCTCGATTATAGGTCTGTAAGGACCGGGAAACGTGTGTTCGGGAATAACTAATCCTCTAACGTAAGTGAGGACCGGCCTTGGAGGATCCGGGGTTGCCCAGAGTGCGTAACCCTGAGGCATTTGCTAGAGTGTCTCGAACGCGGAGAGGAGCTTGCCCCTTGCCTCGACTCATGACGGAAATCCAATTTCCAATACGAGATATTGCGGTTTTAATTGTAGAACTAGTATGGCGACATGATATATGGTACCCATGCCGTCTATGATTTATATTTATGATTGAAACTATTTTGACACTATACACTTATTATAGTATCAAATGATTTGTTTTAAACGTACCAAGCATGTTTGGCTATTATAAGGGAAAACCCTATCCTCCGGCTTGCGTTGCATTGTGTGATGGGACCTGGGTCTTATAATAGCTTCATTTTTCGAAAAAGCATCGCGCTGTTTATCCTATGCACTGGTATTCTTGGGAGGAAACCCATTCCGTGTTTTACGGCGTGGTCCCTTGAATTACTCTCTTTTAAAGTAAAGCTTTAAATAACTGTTTTAGTTCTCACACCAGTCACATGACTGACCTGGAGTTTATTGTTTTAACCTAAACTCTGGGTGCCCCTATTTTCCGCACGGGCAGCTAGTAGTTTTGGTTTTGCAGATATATATTCACAGGATCCTGGTTTACAGCTGGAATGATATCCGGAAAGCTCTGTATCCGTATATCACCTTCAGTTGTGCTTTGTATTATTTTCCGCTGCTATGTAATTTATTGTAATCTCTGATATTTTTCGAATGTAATTTATTCATTCATACTCTGTATATTCTTGTATCTGATGGAATTGTTGTAATAGCAATGAAATGTTCTTTCCTCTGCGTTCATTTGTGTGTTGTTCTCAAAGTATCCGCTCCTTCCTTGACGGGGAAGTAACGGGTTCTCACAGTTGGTATCAGAGCTTTGGTTTACAGAGCTCGAGAACAAGACACATTAGAACGATACGAAAGAATTCATCAGATATTGGATTAGTAATATCCAATTAGAATGACTCGTTAGAGATAGGATCAGTAGTATCCTAGAACGAGTGTGAAGAGTATATTTTTCAAATGAAAACAGTTTTGTTTTGAAAATTTAAATCACTTCTACGTATTTGAATAATTATTTATTTTTAATTTGGACAATCTAGTATATAAAGGTTTTGCATATACGCGTCATGAACGTATATTCGAAGTTTTAATATATTAGATAGATATAGAGTCACATTCTAGTCGCCCGGACATGATTCTGATGATGGCGCGCCATCACCAGTATTTATTTTCGTGTTTCAAAGGTGTGATTTTCTATATATTTCCATTAGATTGGTGTGAGAACCAAAACTTATATAGATAGATTTATTGTTGTGATTTGGCATCAAAAACATGATTTTCAGTATATATATCAAAATTATGGATTTGAAACTCTAATTCACTAATTGATTGATGTTTGTGTTGTTTGTTTATTTGTTTGATAATTTTGAACCATTATGCCTAATTGTATTGAATATTGAATATTATTGAAAATTGCTCGTATTTGCTTGCATCTACATACACTTACATTGAACAGGTCATAGCAAGGAGGCTAGAGCCGAAGAATAAAATTTGTTTGCCCGACAAAAAGGTACATGTTTACTACATAATTTACTGTTTTGTTTGGTTGATGATGATTTTATGAGCCTATTGGCTAGCCGCTTGGCTTTTTCTTTTTCTTTTTGAGATCAGAAGGCCTATATGGCAATTTCGGGATTTTCCCGTGGCTCCCGGTGCAGGGGAGGTTATGGCGAAAATTTTCGAAAATTTAGGGTGTTAGCCAAATTTTTGAAAATTTGAAAATTCTCAGAAACTGAAAAGTTGGAGAATGGAAGCCAGATCGAACGTAGCGCTGAATAATCAAACCACTTTCGACTTTGTTCCTTTTCGGGGACGAAAAGTTTTAAGTGGGGGAGATTGTAATAACCCGGAAATTCTAAGCCAGTTTAAAATTTTTATTTTGGCAATTTTAGCGAATTTTGAACATTTAAAATAGATTATTTTAAATAAAATCGACGAGAAATTTATTTTGAATATAATTCGAACGTATATATTATACGCGTCGTCGTTAGAATATAAATAATTATATATAATTATAAATAGAATTGAAAATGGCGCGGTAGTTCGATAATTCGATTTCAAACTTCAATTGAATGTACTGGGTGCAAAACAATCCGGATTTTAGTGAAACCAAAAACATTAGGATCTAATTGGGAATACCTTTCCAACGAATCCGAAAAATCAAAATTTCATAGTGGGAATCAAAAGATATGTCTAGTTGAAAATTCTGAATAGTCGCTATGGAATTCAGGCCCTTAAAAATGGGAATTTTGCAAACGACCTCGGATTTCGACGAAACCACTTTTGTTGGGTCCGTGATGTCAAATTATTGCTAGGTTTCAAATTTCATAATTTTTTGAATCAATATGTGAGCGTGGCGAAGGAAAACGCGTTTGACCAGTTTCAGTTGATTTTAATCGACTGGAAATTGGCCATTTTTCTAACTGTCTCAGAATTCGACGAAACTAGTTTTGTTAGGATCGTATCGTTAATACGAAGCTAGAAAATATTTTTATGGGATTTATAGAGTTAGTATGTGACCCCGGTAATTTGAAATGTACGTTTAAAATTCAATATAGCGATTTAGATGTAAATTCAACGGAAACTGATCAAGACAATCAAATCAGCCTACGATACATATCCCATTGTGTTCGAAATGGGGGCAATTAGCTATGGACGACAGGCGGTGGGCCTCGTTTTGAGGTCGAAAATAAAAGTTGCTTTATGTGGAAAATTAAATAATAATAAAAATATAAAATAAAATAAACCCTCTCTCTTCACCCTCTCTATTTTCTGCCCCCCCCCCTTCGAATTTCTTTCAGAAAAGAAGAAACAAAATAAAAAAAGACAAAGGAGAAGACGGGGGGAACTCGCCCCCCCCCCCTTGATGATCGTCGCCGCCGCCGCCAGGCAAGCGCCCCCCCCCCCCCCCCCGATGTCGACCGCAACGTCGCAGATCCCCCCCCCCCCCCCAATCGCGCCAGCAACCGCCGCCTCCCTCTTTGAACCCCCAAGCCGCCAGTCTCCCCCCCCCCCCCTAAACCCGATTCGAACCACTCCCCTCCGACCACTCCAGCCCCAAGCCGCACCCCTCCCCCTGACGTCAGCTGCGCCACCGCAAGGGACCCCCTCCTCCGATCAAAAGGAAAAAAAGTGAGTAAATGCTGATTTTGTTTAACGTGAAATGCTGATTTTGTTTAACGTGAAATACTGATTTTGTTTAGACTAAAATGCTGATTTTGTTTAACTTGATATACTAGTTTTGTTTAACTTGATTTTTAAAAATATAAAAGACGAGATTTTTATCTGGGTAAAGGCAAGATTTGATTTTAATTTGTTAAAAGATATGATTTTTATATTTTTAAACAATTAAAAATATGATTTTTATATTTTTAAAGTATTAAAAATATAGTCTTTACTATATAAATGATGTAAAAATATGATTTTTGTTTACGTAGAGAATTAAAAATATAATTTTTACATGATAGGAATATTAAAAATATCATCTTTATATAGGTAGCAAAATAAAAATGTGATTTCTATAGGGATGAAATTGAAAAGGCGAAAACTTCATATTTGAAAAGGCGAAAACTTCATATTTGAAAAGGCGAAATTATATTTTTGAAAAGGCGAAAACTTCATATTTGAAAAGGCGAAAACTTCATATTTGAAAAGGCGAAATCTTTATATGAAGAATGGCATGATAAAAATATAATCTTTACTATATGAACATCGATGTGAAAATACAATTTTTATATATTGAATAGCATAGTAAAAATTTGATTTTTATATATTGAATAGCATAGTAAAAATTCGATTTTTATATATTGAATAGCATAGTAAAAATTCGATTTTTATATATTGAATAGCATAGTAAAAATTCGATTTTTATATATTGAATAGCATAGTAAAAATTCGATTTTTATATATTGAATAGCATAGTAAAAATTCCATTTTTATATATTGAATAGCATAGTAAAAATTCCATTTTTATATATTGAATAGCATAGTAAAAATTCCATTTTTATATATTGAATAGCATAGTAAAAATTCGATTTTTATATATTGAATAGCAAAGTAAAAATTCAATTTTTATATATTGAATAGCATAGAAAAAAATTCGATTTTTATATATTGAAAATTGAAGTAAAAATTCGATTTTTACATATGTAGTGGCTACGGGCAACAAAAGCGATAAGAGACGAGAACAATGAAGATTTCTATCAAAGAAGAGTCAAGATGATTGGATAGCTATCGGTGAGAATTTCTCACTCTTCAATTTCTTTTCTAGTTATATATATATACTAGGATGCAGACGGTGCTTAGTAGCACCCGACACAATCGTCCACAGACCATGGACTTGTTTGTTTGGTTGCATAAATTAGTTAGATGATTTGATTTGAATTTGGTTGTTTGGTGAATTTGATTGATGTGTGAATGGCGTGGGCCTTCACTAGACCGGGGATAAGGCTAGGCCTCGTCCCGTTTCTAGTATCGTGTCGTTATGCCGCCGAAATTTTCTAAAATATGTTAGAAAAATAAAAATATCATTTTTATTGTGTAAATGAACTGAATAGAAATTCATATGTTGAAATAAAATGTTTTATCGTTAAAAAGTATAATTTTTAACGTGAATATGAATATAGTGAATGTGAATAAATAAATATTCATTTACAAACCGGACGGTTTGTTTATGTACACTTATTTGACTGATATTGATTGGGTCGATAAATTTTACACATCGCCCAACTGCACAAATAAAATCTGTGTTTGATTGTTTGAAACCCCACACGGGTGTTGGGATGAAATTTGAAGTTCACTCATCCTGATTGATTAAATATGTCGATCGATTGATTGACAGGCTGTTATAAGCGTTAGATATCTATATTTGATGCTTATACAGTGTAGTGCACTTTGGTTGATGGTTGATTATTTTTCAATGCTATTATATACGTGTGATGTATGAAAATCCATATAATTAACATTATATGGTAATTGATTGGGCCTCATTCCAATTTAGAAAATAAAGAATATATAAAATAAAGGTTCATGTGTTAACTGTACTCATCCGTTGAGATTAGTCATGTGTTGAACGAAACATTTCGATAATAAAATTTACATCTTTATCAATATAAAATAAAGGTTCATGAGTTGACTGTATTCATCCGTTGAGATTAGTCATGTGTTGAACGAAATATTTGAAATAGAAATATTTGAAATAAGGAATATTTGAAATAGAATATTTGAAATAGAAATATTTGAAATAGAATATTTGAAAATAGAAATATATAAAGCCGTGTTGATTAGATTGACGCCATTTTGACGTGAACGATATTTATATCGATTTTATTCATTTTAAAATGAATATTGAAAAGTGATTTCGAAATTGAATATTTTGAAATGAAATTCGAAATGAATTGAATATAAAACGATTTCGAATTAAATCGAATAGAAAACCAATTTGAATTGAATCGAATAGAAAACCAATTTGAATTGAATCGAATAGAAAACCAATTTGAATTGAATCGAATAGAAAACCGATTTGAATTGAATCGAATAGAAAACCAATTCGAATTGAATCGAATAGAAAACCAATTTGAATATAATCGAATAGAAAACGACTTTGAAACCGAATTGAATTGAAAACGAATTTGAATTGAATTGAAAACGAATTGAGATGAATTCAAATTGAATTGAAATTTGAATTGGATAAACATGAATTTTAAAATGAATTTATAAGGAAAAATTCAATTTTGATTTGAATTGAAATGGAAGTTGAAAATGTTTTTGAAACGAATTCAAAACTATTTATATAATTCGTTTTAAATAGAAATCGACGAAATATATATTATATATATAACATAATGGCCTGAATAGAACGCGCCGCGCCGCGGCAGTTCGTGAATTTCGACCATTTATTTCAAACGGACATTACGGGAGATTCGACCGTCGGATTCTCCTAAAACCGGAACCGTTGGGTTCGTATCAAAAAGAGCTTTCTAACGAATATTAGAAATTTGAAATTTAACGGTTGGATTTGGAGATACGTCCAAATCAAATCTGAAAAAGGTCGCTGTAAGTGCAGTTCGATGGCCGTTGATGGAAATCGATTGTACGGGCCTTAATAAAATTATTAAAAATATCAATAATTTGTGTAAAATCATAAGAAATGATTTGGGAAAATTTGGGATGAAAAACTCCATATTTGAAAATATAAAAATGGATTTTTATCGAAATGAACTAGTTTTGAACTAAATTTAAAACCCAATTATTTTTAAATAAATAAATTAGATTTAAAAAGGGGTTTTAAATAATCGGAATTTCTAATATATTTGATTGGATTTGAAATGGGTTTGTCGTGAACTGTGTTTTAAATAACGCTAGTTCTTTAACCCGATAATAAATAGAATGTGATTTGGGTTTGTCGTGAACTGTGTTTTAAATAACACCTAGTTCTTTAACCCAGTAAAAGGAGTTTTAACGAATCTGCAATTAGATTGAAATGTAAATCTATAATCTAAATTATCAAATTTAGAAATGAGCGAGAATGGAGTATCGCCAGTTTTGCTCCAAAGCGATAGTTAAATCTTTAATTAGATTTGAACGTGAAATGGTAATTAATTTTACCAATAACACGGTGGTGTTAGATGTGAAGTACTACCAGTTTTGTTTCATGGGATGAATAGGTTGGGATTGGGAAATAAAATAAATAATTACTTCGGTGTGGTTCGCTAATCTCGACTAGTTTAGAAAACCATAATTTGGTTTGAAACGCAATCCAAAGGAAGATTAAAGGATAAATTTTAAAGAATTTATCTTGGATAAAATTAATGGGAATTTTTCCCAAAAGATGTGAATATTTAAATAACAGAATATTCAGAATTGGAATGAGGCGTATGTTTTGTTTTCTAGCACTGTTTTTAATATACGTGGGTTGTTCGGAAAGACCGGGTTTATACCCATTCTGAATAACTGATTCGACGATATGTCGAAGAAGAAGACGGTGGTTGAAGACCGGAAGTCTTCACATCATTTGGGTGATTACTGATGATCTTGATTGGGCTGTACACCCAAGATGAGGGAATCAGTTTGTGGTCGTCCAGACGTACTTGGAGATGGATGGATATGCGAGGAAAGTGCCTCCGGTTTCGTTCAGACCCAGAACGGACTCGTAAATGGATTGTGTGTCTGACATTGGATTTTATTTTGTGTTGATTGATTTCTATTAAATATACATCTGTTTGGCGGCGGAGAATTTATTCTTTTGCTTAACGCCCTTCTCTGAGACGTACGAGCTCAGAGGTTGTATATCGATGGACATCAGTCACATGGCATGAATTGCCTATGTGGCACGTTAAGATGCAATGATCAAGGCTTCTGTTGAAAAGCAAAGTCTTGTGGTTGATGATCAAAGCACGGCCTACGTGGCGGCTTTGTGTATGACGTGAATTCGCGAGCCTCACACCTCGGTATGAGTCAAAAACGGGATAAGGACCCAAGGAGTGCATGACGTTTCTTTCTAGCTATGGTGGTGTCAGTGACTTACCAGCCCAGACATTTATATACTTTTCACCTATGTGGTTGTTGGAATGCGAGGCGCCTCGATTATAGGTCTGTAAGGACCGGGAAACTTGTGTTCGGGAATAACTAATCCTCTAACGTAAGTGAGGACCGGCCTTGGAGGATCCGGGGTTGCCCAGAGTGCGTAACCCTGAGGCATTTGCTAGAGTGTCTCGAACGCGGAGAGGAGCTTGCCCCTTGCCTCGACTCATGACGGAAATCCAATTTCCAATACGAGATATTGCGGTTTTAATTGTAGAACTAGTATGGCGACATGATATATGGTACCTATGCCGTCTATGATTTATATTTATGATTGAAACTATTTTGACACCATACACTTATTATTGTATCAAATGATTTTTTTTAAACGTACCATGCATGTTTGGCTATTATAAGGGAAAACCCTATCCTCCGGCTTGCGTTGCATTGTGTGATGGGACCTGGGTCTTATAATAGCTTCATTTTTCGAAAAAGCATCGCGCTGTTTATCCTATGCACTGGTATTCTTGGGAGGAAACCCGTTCCGTGTTTTACGGCGTGGTCCCTTGAATTACTCTCTTTTAAAGTAAAGCTTTAAATAATTGTTTTAATTCTCACACCAGTCACATGACTGACCTGGAGTTTATTGTTTTAACCTAAACTCTGGGTGCCCCTATTTTCCGCACGGGCAGCTAGTAGTTTTGGTTTTGCAGATTTATATTCACAGGATCCTGGTTTACAGCTGGAATGATATCCGGAAAGCTCTGTATCCGTATATCACCTTCAGTTGTGCTTTGTATTATTTTCCGCTGCTATGTAATTTATTGTAATCTCTGATATTTTTCGAATGTAATTTATTCATTCATACTCTGTATATTCTTGTATCTGATGGAATTGTTGTAATAGCAATGAAATGTTCTTCCATCTGCGTTCATTTGTGTGTTGTTCTCAAAGTATCCGCTCCTTCCTTGACGGGGAAGTAACGGGTTCTCACAAAATATGAATATTCTCTAGATGGTGACAATAACCCTAATGGGGGCGACCCACATAGCAATGCTGCCTGCCCGATTTTTATCATTTCCCAGTTGATGAGGCTTGAGACTATAATGTATCTCTTGATAGATCACACCTTGAATTTCTTTAAATGCCACATCGTCATACCCGCCAAATCACAAATTGATTTCCCCAAAATGTTTTGGGTTATAGTAAGGTAAAAACTGCCCATGTTTATGTGTGGGTTGGTCTTACTATTATCCTTTTTTTCAAAAAGATTATTCAAAGTTAAACCGAATGGTTGGAGTTTACTCACACCAGTTCCATGACTGACCTAGAGTTTATTTTGTTTTGTTTTACCCTAAACTCCTGGGTGCCCAAATTGGTACGAGCCGTCAAGTAGTCATGATTTTACAAGTATACTTGGAGGAGCTTGGGGCAGGAGGCTTCAACATTAGTTATATATAAAGTTTATTTCCGCTGTGATGTTATGAGTTGAACTCTGATAATGGTATGTATATATACAGTTTTGTATTTCAAAGTTATGTTATAATATATTTTATTCGTTCCGCTGTGAGATTCGTATTTACTCTGGTTCAATTCAGTTGTCTACTTCTTCTTCTATTCTAATTTTCTTTCTTCCTATTATCACCCTCTAACTTCTTTCTATTAATGATTAGGTATATCTGATTCTTGAATATTCGACATGGGGTTTTATGTCGATTTTCGGGGTCGGAAATTCCGTGGTCGCTACAGTGGTATATATACATGCTCTAAAGTATTTAAAATAGTTTTTGTTATAATTAGGAATAAATATAAGGTTTAATTATATTAAAAGAATTAAAAGTTGATTTACCATTTATTTATTTGTAAATAGGCCAAGTAATGCCAAGTACCGAATCAGCAAACTCATTTTATTCACACATTTGTTATTTGATAGTTAAATCACCGACTATCAAACCTGACCATACGATTGTTGGTATGGAAAGACCGGGATCGAAATTATATTCGAAAACCATTCCGAACCAACAAATACGTGAAAATGGTAATTGAAGATGAAGCAATTGAACACATCTTCATAAGCGGAAGAACTACTTGTTGAGTTTCTCTGGCTTGCAACCAGGGTTATTTGATTTGTGATTCTATCGTAGTTGAATTCTACGGATTGCAAGGATTGCTCGCTACTGATCCATGGGGAGATTCCTATATTGAATGCAGTAGGAGGGTACCTTCGGTTCATCCTATTTCTGGATGACTTGTATGGATGAATGTCTGATAGAGTATTTCCTAAAAGCAACGTACGTTGATTTTTACAAATATACCGAGTTGGTGGCGAAGAGGGGCACTTCTTCTATACCCAGAGTATATTTGTGGGCGTCAATTAGTGATTTGATAGATCTGACAATGTGGCATTCGAAGTGAATGATGACCAGATGTTTTAAAGTTAAATTCTAACCTCAAGCCTCATCAACCGGGAAATGACAAAAATCGGGCAGGCAGCATGGCTATGTGGGTCGCTCCCATTAGGGTGTATAATCACCTATCTGGAGAAATTCCATTTGCTTCTTTAATCTATTTCGATGCTGTCCCTTTTTCGGGAGATGGTTGCTGATCCCAACCGTCGGTGATATACATTCGATACACTCAAGCGAAATGAGTGGTCGGTCATGTGTGGGCCGGGTTGCAAGACGTTTTTGTTGAACCTAGTGTATTCGCCTCTAGAGATACCCTATCGGGAGGTGGTCCCATACCTTGTCATAGTCGAAATCTAATCCCCAATAAGCGCCTGCAGTTTTGATTGTATACTATATATGTGGAGCGTGAGATGCAAGCGTTCCGCTAGATTGTAATCTACTTGTATTTAGACACTATTGTAATATCAGAATAAGTTATGATTTCAAAAAAAATTGGGTTATAGTAAGGTAAAAATCGTCCGTGTTTATGTGTGGGCTGGTCTTACTATTATCCTTTTATTTCAAAAAGGGTTTTTCCAAAGTTAATCAAGTTGTTTGTTCTGTGAATTTATCACTGAAAGTACTCCAGACTGACCCGGTGAATTTTGCTTTGCTTCAAATGTGCTCGGGTCAGACCGAGTGTATTTCCAGGTTAGGTTCGCTTGGAGTTTTTAGGAGCTGGAAGCAAGAGGCTTCACCACTAGTTATATAAAGTTATTTCCGCTGTGATTGATATATGTTGTACTCTGATGATTGGTATGTATATACAGTTCTTTGTATAAAGAGATTTGATATTATATTTTATTTGTTCCGCTGTGAGATTCTGATGTGATGTTCTTCTTCTTTCTTCTATTCTAACATTTCTTTCTTTCTTTTCTCGTCCTCTAATTTCTTTCTAACGTCCTGTGTTTTTGGTGCTTGGAAGGTCGGCATTAGATGTATTATAATTGAGATGATTATATATATAACCAATCGAAACTCATATGAATGTAAAATATATCAAATCAGATGGATTAAATCTGAATTTAAATCGGAATGGGAATCAACTCCGGAAACTGGGAAAGGTGCTTGAAATTGAATTTTGGTTTAAATATATGAAAAGTTAAACTGAATGATTGGAGTTTACTCACACTAGTCTCATGACTGACCCAGAGTTTATTTTGTTTTGTTTTCCCTAACTCTTGGGTGCCCAAATTTGTACGGGCAGTCAAGTAGTCGAAATTTACATATACACTAGATGGAGCTTGGAGCAGGAGGCTTCAGCAGCATTATATAGCTATTGTTTATTTCCGCTGTGATGTAAGTGTTGTACTCTAATATACAAATACAGATTTGTGTTTCAATGTTACTTTGTATACTATATTTTATTCGTTCCGCTGTGAGATTCGTGTTACTCTGATTTTGTTGTGTTCTTCCTCTTCTTCTATTCTAATTTTCTATCTTATCTATTTTCACCCTATAACTTCTTTCTATAAATGATCGGGTATTTCCGATATCTGAATAGTCGACATTGGTATTTGTGTCGATTTTCGGAGTCGAAAATCCCGTGGTTGTTATACCAACTATAAAGGCCCGTAAATCCATACCAATTTGAGCTGACTAATATCCTACACATTCAACTCAAAGTGCATGAAAATACAGATCTTTAATAGAAAGAAATAAGAGGATGAGAAAGATAAGATAGAACTAATAGAATAAAAGAATAAGAAGAACATCAGAGTCAGAGTAAACACGAATCTCACAGCGGAACGAATAAAATATATATTAACATAAATTTGAAATACAAAACTATATTATGTATATACATACCATATCAGAGTATAACACTTATACATCACAGCGAAAATAATCTCTAAATAACTAGTGATGAAATCTCCTGCTTCAAGCTCCTCCAAGTGTATCTGTAAAAGCCTGAAACACTTGACTACCCGTATAAATTTGGGCATAGAAAGTTTAGGGGAAACAAACAAAATAAACTCTGGGTCAGTCATGGGACTGGCATGAGTAAACTCCAACCAATTTGTTTAACTTCGAAAAATCCTTTGAAAGAAAAGGTAATAGAAAGACCACCCACACATAAACATGGATGGTTTTTTACCTTACTATAACCAAAACATTCTGATATCAAAATCCAGTAATATTATAATAATGTCTAATCAAATAAATAATTAAATAGTAGAACGCTTGCATCTCACGCTCTACATACATAGTACAAAATCAAAACTACAGGGCGCTTATTGGAGATTGGATTCCAACTATGACAAGCTATGGGACCACCTCCCGATCAGTGTACTCTAAAGGGGATACACCGGGGTTCAACAAGAACATCTTGCAACCCGGCCCACACATGACCGACCACTCATTTAGCTTGAGTGTATCGAATATATTGTCACCCACGGTTATCGGCCATCCAACCGTCACCTGAAGATACAGAAATGAAAAGAAGAACAAAATATGAATTTTCTCTAGATTGGTGACAATACACCCTGCTTGGGTATGACCCAACTAGCCATGTTGCTCGCCAGCTTTCTGTCATTTCCCAGTTGTGAAGCTAGAGGCTATGTCTATCTTCAGAACATCTGATCACCATTCCCTTTGAATGCCACGTCGTCAAACCCGTCAATCACTAGTAGATCTTCCCAAAATATTACAGGTATAAAAGGCTAAGAGAAACGAATTTCTCCGCCACCAAACTAATACCTCAGAAAAATCGTCTTATGTGATCTATTAGGAATACTCTGTCAGACATTCGTCCATACAAGTTGTCCTGGGACTAGACAAACATAAAGCACCATTCTGGAATAGAACGACCCTTGCATTTCACTCCATCTTCAATTGTCTTCAGCATAATCAAATTTGCAGCGCCTATGCCTATACGGAGTGGTTTTCGGATAATATATCCAACCGGTCTCTCCGTATCGACAACGATTATTTAACATTACTGGCCCAATCTCGGATAATAGTCGGTTATTTAACTATTGAAGTGAAACAAACATCCATTTAAATTTACACTAAGCATCAACCAAATCACTGGCCCTTTTATTCAACATTACTTTCCCAATTTTCCATATCTTCCCAGATATTTCCCAAATCCCGTTGAGCCCTTCACATTTCTTGGAAAACATTCCCAGTTATTATAGACTACACAGCGGAAGACTACTATAACTGTCCAGTGTATTGATGAACTCTGAGGAATGTAAGTTTTTATTTCAAAGCTCTCTATAAAGTTTATTTATACATTATATTTTGTTCCGTTGCGATGTGAGACTCTGTGTTATATTGGTTCTTCTTCTTATTCTTCTATTCTAACTTTCTTTCTTATCTCACCCTCTAATTTCTTTCTAATAACGTTCTGGTGTTTTTCGATGCTTGAATGCTTGACATGGTGTTTTATTGTCGATTTTCAGGGTCGAAAATTCATGTTCGTTAAAGTGGTATCAAAGCCATGGGTGCCCAAATTTGTACGGGCAGTCAAGTAGTCAGGATTTTACAGATTCACTTGGAGGAGCTTGAAGCAAGAGGCTTCACCTGTTAGCTATAGACTATCATATTTCTGCTGTGTACTATATGGTATCTGGAAACAGGTGTTTATAACTGTTCCACGAATAACTGTTGTGCTCTAATGATGGTATGTATATAAAGTAACTGATTTGTATTTCAAAAAGTTATGTCTAGAATGAAGTGTATGAAGTTTATAGATTTAGTGCCTGACAAAAAGGTACACGTTTAAATTCCATATGAGGTTTTATGCGCCGAATCGGCAAGCCACTTGGCCTTTTGATTTTCTTTTTGAATGGAAAGGGCCTAGAGAGGCGAGTTGAGGTTTGGACTATCGACCGGTACAAAGGAGATTATGGCGAAATTTTCTAGAAATTTTATGAGTCAGAATAATTTTTAAGATAATTTGATAATTAGAAATCTATATATCAATATATATAGAATCCGATAAGGAAACAAACTTAAAAATAGAATGTTATAAACAAAAAGGAAATCTATAATTAAATCTGATAAAATCAGAAAGAGAAACGTATGCGGGTTTAAAAATGAATAATTGGTTTTATGATGTTGATTATTCGAGGTAAGTGGTCTTGTCCGTTTTGAAGTTAAGGATGTTTTCAGTCAAGGTCTGAGAGGTAGTTATACCCCCAACTTGTTTGATTTCATTTTTAACTAATAAATAGCAGGATCCAGTCTCGAAGAGAAATGTTTGAATAAGAGTTAGTTAAAATGCAGTATTTTGGGTTGTTGTAACGATATTTTACACAACATTCGTTTTAACCCAAATAAGTGGAATTTTGGAAATATAATATTTCCTGAGTGTAGAAATGAACGGTCGTGGAAGAGATAAAAAATTGGAATGTTTTCCAATTATAAATAGAATATATTTTCTAAGTATAGAAAATAAAAGAAGACGATATATGGAAATGTTTTCCAAATAGCGTAAGAGGTCATGATGATTATTGAAAATATATGGTTAACAAATATTGGTAAGGAAATGAAGAAGTGATTTAACTAATGAAATATTAATTAAGAGGCCCAGTGATTTGTTTGATGGTTGGAATGTTTGTTTATTTTTCTTTGATAGTTAAATAACCGATTATCGAAGTATTTGCCAATATCGTTGTCAATATGGAGAGACCGGTTGGATTATTATCCGAGAACCACTCTGTATTGGCAGTAGCTTTGCGAATCAGATTATATGAAGATAATCGAAGATGGAGTAAAGTGCAAGGACTTTTTCTATTAATAGAAATTGTGCCTTCAGTTTCGTTCAGTCTCAGAACGAACGTATATCGACGAGTGTTTGACAGAGTATTTCCAGTGATCGCATATGTTGGTCTATATAAATATATATGGTGGTGGAGAATTTATTCTCTTAGCATAATATCCAGAATATATTTGTGCAAATCAATTAGTGATTAACGGATCTGACAATGTGGCATTCAAAGTGATTATGCTATCAATGAATGGAAAGTGATCATAGCCTCAGGCCTCATCACCCGGGAAATGACAGAAATCGGGCAGGCAGCATGGCCATGTGGGTAGCTCCCATTAGGGGTATTATCACCTGATCTAGAGAAATTTCATTTTACTTCTTATTCTATTCGCTGTTGTATGCTTTCGGTTACGGTTACTGATCACAACCGTTGGTGATAATATGCTCGATACACTCAAGTTAAATAAGTGGTCAGCCATGTGTGGGCCGGGTTGCAAGACGTTCTTGTTGAACCCAGTGTATTCCCCTCTAGAGATACACTATCGGAAGGTGGTTCCATACCTTGTCATGTTGGAAATCCATTCTCTAATCGGCGCCCTGCGGTTTTTGATTTTATATTATATATGGAGCGTGAGATGCAAGTGTTCTGCTAAATTCTATTTATTAGTTGTAGACACTATTATAATATCACCAGATTTTGATATCAAAATATTTTTGGTTATCATAAGGTAAAAACCATCTGTGTTTATGTATGGATCGGTCTTACGATTATCATTTCTTTCGAAAGGAATTTGAAAGTTAAACAAATGGTTGGAGTTTACTCACACCAGTCCCATGACTGACCCAGAGTTTATTTTGTTTGTTTTCCCTAAACTCTTGGGTGCCCAAATTTGTATGGGCAGTCAAGTAGTCGGGATTTTACAGATTCACTTGGAAGAGTTTTGAAGCAAGAGGCTTCACCAATTAGCTAAAGACTATCATATTTTTCTGCTGTGTAGTATGCTCGTATCTGGAAACAGGTGTTTATAACCGTTCCAAAAATAGCTATTGTACTCTGATGATGGTATGTATATGAAGTTACTAAATTGTATTTCGAAGTTTATGTTATCTAATATATTTTATTCGTTCCGTTGTGAGTTTGTGATCTTCGTTTTCTTCTATTATAATCTTTCTTTTTTTTTATTTCTCATCCTCTAACTTCTTTCTAATAAAGATTCGCAATTCTGTGCAATTTGGGTTGGACGTATGGTGTTTTTAGTCAATTCAGATAGTACGGATTTCCGGACCATTACACTTGGTATCAGAGCAATGGTTTAGGAATAACCTTGGCTCTGTGGTATATCTCGATAAACATTGGGTTAGTATTACCCTAGATCGAGATTGAGTGTATATATACGAGAGCGTATTTGTAGATTTTATATATACAAATGTTTGTATTGTGTTGGTTGATCGGTTCAAGTTGGACTGACAATTGATACAATATTGTTTTGTAAAGAGGGTAAATGGAATAATTTTTACCCAAATTATATTTTTATATAAAAAGAAAATAATTTTATTGAATTATTGGTATTGGTTCGAATAGAAATTCAAGTGAGATTGAAAATTTGAATGGGTTGGTAAACCAAAAGGGTATTTACAGGATTTGTAAATAGAATTTTAATATGAACCTGAAATTTACTAAAAGCTAAGTAAATCAAATTTAAATATGAGATGATTGGGTTATGTTGATTGTGAATAGTGGGTTATCGAATGATGAATTGGTTGGATAATAAATTTTATCAACCGTTGAATGAATTGAAAATTAAAGAGAAATTTCAGTATAATCAAATATGAAATGAAACTGAAATGGTTTAAACCCCGTATCTGTTATTGGCATTGGACATTGAGTTAAGTGCAGGATTGGAAGATGAAGAGATGTTAGTTGTCGTGCTTCATGGTTAGAGTATTGATTGCCCGACAAATAGGTAAACCTTAATATATTGATTTAGTGTTTGATTTTATACCCTGGCGTTGGGTTGCCGCTTGGCTTTATTTTCTTTTGATTGATGTGAGGCCCGAAGTGGCGAGTTGTAGTTGTTGGATCAAACAATACAAAGGACGTGTTTGCAAAAAAATTCGAAAATTTCAAACTTAGAAATATATTTTATAATACTTTAATATAATTATTTTGGAAATAATTGGGTTTGAATCATTCTTCTTACTTTGCAATTTCGAGGACGAAATTTATTTAAGGAGGGAAGAATGTAATGATCCGGATTTTTCTGCCATTTGAATTGATTATTTAAATTGGTTTTAAATATTTTATTAGGAATATTAATGGATTAGTGATACTAAACCTGCTATTTAACAACGGTTAAACGTATAGTTTATATATAATTAAAACGAGCTCGAAATGGCGCGGTAGTTCGTAATATTGGGTTTTGAACTTCAACTGAATATACAGAATCCGTTTAAAGTCGGAATTCGGTAAAACAAGAAACGTTTGAACCCATATGTTTATAATTTTCTAATGAAAATAATAATAATTGGGATTTCGGCTTATATGTTGTTAGTTATGTCCAATCAAATTTTAAAACAGTCGCTATAAAAATCGTTTATAAATTATATCGTTATTTAATTATTTAAATATGAATTTTTGATATAATTTGAATATCGTTTAAATCGGAAATGTCAATATTGAGTTATAATTCCATTGTGGTTAGATTTGAAGCTCGTATTCGACAATGCGAATTTTAAAACATCGATCGTCATACGTTAAAAATATATCGTTCAGTAAACTCACCAAAATATCGCACCGACTTTTCTCTGCAAATATCCCTGATCTTTCGCTGCGTCAATTCTTTTCATCGCGTCGGTTCCTTTTGTACGCACCGTGTGCCCAACTTCAGAAATAGAAATGTATCGTGTCTTAGCGGTTAAGCAATTGGACAAGGAAGCACAGGCTAACATTTCCAATCACAGACCTAACCTAAAATCTATATAATGCTAACATGCCTATTCCTTCAAAATGAAGGAAGCGAGACTACCTACACATGCACAGTATCATAGCATGTATTTTCCCATCAAGTACCCATCTCCATCATCGATTCAACATCACACAGCTACACTAACCTACAGATCCTAAGTATGTACGTATTGTAAGTTCAAGCTAGAGGTATACTGCAACTATCAAAGACAATAGTAGCAAAGCGAACGTGTTCTGACATGCTAGGAGAAACAGGCAAACAGCTACTTGTGCATGCGTAACCCGTGCTCCGGTTTGCACAAAAAGCTGTGCATCGAAAATGTTCACAATTGTCAAGGCATTAACTTGACATCTTTCTTACTAAATATTTGTTGAAAAGGAACATCTTGCATTTGTATATTTCCTGGGTTTACATCTATAGGGTTACATCGAGTTTCCCATCAAAAAGAAATTCACTGGCCAACTAATCTTTTTCTCTTTACAGCTACTCCTTCCACTGTAAAACCAGCTGACCACTGCAAACTATCTCACGCCTACCACCTTAAACTATCACAACATCCCTAAGCTCTAACACATCAACTCATATGAAAATGAAATAACAGGGCAGGCCTAAGGTAAACTCAAATCACAACAGTGAAATATGAAAACACACCAGTAGATCGCAGCTACCATTCCTTATTGCATGCCCTTTCTTTTCAATCACTCAAAGTGATTATACCATTGCATATAACCAATCTACCTAGCTCTGCCCTCTCACATGCTTACCAATCCATTGCCGTGCATCCCAAACGATATGCGTGATAGCCAAGGAACACCACTGTATAAATATGGGGTAGCTTCATATACTTTCGCCTAGTTTTCTTCAGTCAATGAAAAATGTTTCTGATCCTTTTTAAAATTTATTTCAACACTAACATGCCTCTAAAAATCATGAAATACTTGTGGTTGCGATTCACGAAAGATGCTCTTCATTCCGGTATCAATTTTGTTGGGTTTTCATGTTAAAAACTGGTCGCGGGTTTTACGTAGCAGTGGGCTAGATTTCTGGTAACCGAGAGTTTAGAGCATAGATCTACAAAACTAGTGATGGAGTTGAGTTTGAGAGCTATCGAGGAGTGTTGGGCGACGCAATTCCCAGGGTAGTGGCGAGATGAAGGATGGGTGGCATTTACACGGTGTTGATTCAAGTTTCAACGAAGAAAGAAGAAGAAGTCAGTTGCGTGAGATGGTAGAAACTGCATTGGATGGAAAACCGGATGCGTAGTTTGTTATCAACTCAGTGGCATCAATATGTGGCGTGTACACGAGTGAAAGGAAAGATGAGGCTTTACAGGCGGTTTTGAATGTATGGGCGTGGGTTCTTGAGGCAGTGAGTGGGTCGTCATTATTTAAAGAATGAAAGTTATGGGAACAGTAAGATGCATGGGGAGTAAGAACGTGAAAAATGGGTGGAAGGGGGAGAATGACCAAAGGAATGGTGGAAGTGACGGTGGATAGAACGTGTTGCATGGTTTTGTTTTCATTGGAAGAGTAACTAATAGAAGGTGATGTGGAAAAAGGAAATGTTGGTGCGCAGGGGTATAAAGTATAAACAAGCAACTAGGAAGAAAAGGAGAAATATGGGAAGAGTTTGCGTGTGTATTAACAGGCGTTGGGGAAGAAGCCTTGCTGCGGGTTCTGGGTTAATCGCATTTACGTGGGCTGGTTTGGTTAGTGGGCTTCGGTCTAGTATTCGAAAAAAAACAAAATAAACGTTGTCGGCATGTTGGTGTACGTGGTGGAGAAATGAGGAGGTGGGAGAAGGTATGATAGTTGGAAGTGGGAATGTGGTTAGCGGTACTGCTCATACAAACAAAAAGGTGACGAACGAACCAAACTTGGAAGGAGGGAAGGTTCCACCAAAATATGGATAGCACACGACGGTTTCATGGTACAAAAGGAAAGACTGGTTTGAATAGGTAACTAACATGTTGGTTTTAAATGATTAAATAATATTTAATTTAGACTTAATCAGTTTAATTTAACCATACAACTCAATATTGATAACCTTGTATTGTATTGCCAGAATCAAACCAAACGAGATACACTGCAACCATATTGGCAAGCATATGGTTATGAAGCTAGCTTGGTCCAACAACCACCGAAAATTTTGATAAAATTAAACGAGTGTTTAATTTTATATAAACAACAGAATAAAACCAAGGTGAGTCAAACTCAATCAGTTATCCCATTTATAATTTTTGTAAATCGGGTTTATTATTTGAATGCTATGGTTGCTAATTATTGGTTGATTTGATGATTGTTTGGATATCGTCGAATATTGCTATATCGATGATTTAAATTAAACGTTGTTTAATTTAAATAAAATGACATCGTTATTTCTAACGATGATTTCCAATAGAGGTAATTTACCTTATTGGTAACGTTTATAATAATTTAAACGTATTTAAATTAAATTGGATGCTTGAATTATTATTATTGGTTGACCGCTATCAGTTGAATTAATTATTTATCTGCATACGATCATTATATGAACCGTTTAACCCATGTGATTGGATTATTGATTTGATTGTCGATTGTTGAATCAAAATTCAACATTGTTTGATATTAACCAATGGGTAGTATTGGTTAAGAATTTATAGCAGATGGCCAAAATACAAACTATTTTTATAAAAAAAGATTTACCGTTAGGTAAATCGATAGAAATGAAGTTATGAAATTTATTTATAATTGTATATAGATTTTTAAATATATTATTTTAATTGGGTTTATAAAAAGGAAATAAACCAACCATATATACAATGATTATTTTAATCGCCAGTCACCATTTTTATATCAAAATTCTATCCGTGTGCGAAGCACGGGTCTCATTTTAATTATCAAATGATTTACAAAGTAATCCTTATATATAAAAAATTGATAAGCAGGTAAGCACGAATTAATGTGATGATTAATAACAGCGATAAATGGTTTTAAGAAACAATTAAAATGAGATTATATTGATTTGATTACTATAATAATCAAATGGGATTATTTAAATAAATTTAATTTGTAATTACTTTAAATGGCAAGATGAACTAAGATCTGATTAACGAGTTATTCATGCTTACAGTTGACTAAGTCAAATGTAGTAATTGAAGTGGATTTATTAAATTTATTTATTTATTTAATAGTTAAGTAAAACATTTTTATAAATGTTGATATTTATTTAATAATAATTGAAGGGGTAAATCATGGGATTTTAATGGTATTAATTTAGGTATATGAAACGAGAAGGCTTATTTATAATAAAGTAGTGTTTTAAAGAAAATCATATTAATGACAATATAAGTTAAGTTTAATTTGCGATTTAAAGCGAATTTTTTATTTGAGATTCTGTTTAACTGGATTTATGAAATCCAAGATTTTGATGAAGTTACAAACCCGAATTTAGTGAATATTATTGCAAAGAGTTATTAGAAATGTGAAACACCCCACCTCCGTTAAGATCACTCACAAAGGGAATGCCTTAACTTTGGTGGAGCATTATAGGTAAAAGATATAGATAATTTACAAGACAGATATGTATATAAGCAGCGAAAAAACAAACTTTATTTCAAACGTGGTTCATAACAAAACATTATACCAAACTGTTTCAAACCAACTTCCAAAACACTACATCAAAATCTTTGTCTTGATTATTACATAAAGAAGCATAAAACACAATAAAACTGCACAAATCCCCAAGTAGTAGTGTGTCTAAAGCCATAGCCAAAGATAAGAAGTTCCAAGCTATACATCACAGAGTCTTCAAGCTTGGAAAGACGAACGGTCCAAATTAGGCTGAGTTATTCCCTCCCTGGGTACCAGGAGGGGGATGAAACGGAAGAAAAGAGAGCGAAAGAAAATGGGTCAGACATAAGTCTGGTAAGTCCAGTGATTATTCAGCATGTAAACTGATAAGAGAACCACGACTTGAATAAGCTGGACACAGGACAATAATAAGGAAATAAGGTAACACAGGATAAGGTAAGCTAAACAGGGCAAGATAAACAAGGCAAGATAAACTAATCATACTATCGCACTCATTTCCATATTCTCTGCACCTACTAGATATTTTAACCATTATCGTGAGTTCAAAACCCAGTGATCCCTTTTTCATTGATTGGCTCCGACTCGCACGCGTTTGCCACTTGTGTCATACGGCCCCGCTCGATTGTAGATACCTGTGTTGGTTCCACCATGGGGTGTATCAAATCCTATGGTGGCAACCCGACACGATTCAAGATGCATAGTGTATAACTAATAATGCTCAGTGCCTGCTTTTTTCCACTCCGGAGTACGTGCACGCCCGTACTCCGTCGGAACCTACACTGACGCATCAACCGCCATCGTTTTGACCGCTTATAATCAGTTCAGTAATCGTGCCTCACCCTTCCTAGTTCAGGTTACCATGATACATCTATGTGGGTTACTGTTGAAATGGGTCCCCGTTACTAGGGTTTCCTAGTCAACATGTTAAATTGGTTAAGTGTCCAAGTTAACCTAACCCCACCCATCAGTTTAGTTAACATGTTGCATTGGTTAAGTGTTGCCTTAATTAACTTAACCCAACCATTCCTGACTTAGCTTTAATTCATTTATTAAAGCACCAACCACTTACATTAGACAGGTATTGTTGTAGTTACTAGATGTGTCGGTCGGGTCCGGACAGTTTTACACCGCAACTCAGTCTAACCTCGGGTTCCTTTGGGCTTGATGCACTAACCTCCCATATTAGATATATACAAGTGCGAACCCGTGCTTCGCACACGGGACACGCCATATAACTATTTTAGTAATGTGCTTCAATATATTTTTTAAAGCTAATAGTGCATGGTTATTAAATTTAGGATTTAGGAAAAAGATTCTTAGACGCTACTGGAAAACAATTTCCAATAAAACCACTCAAATAATCTTGAAGTACATAAAGTGTAAATAGCAATTTTTTTTCCAGAACAATGGCTTTGTGAAACAAACGATAACATTAACAACTTTGTTTCTATCTTCATAGCCATTAATTACATTATTAAGCATGCATATTAGTTAATCAGCAAATCAAGCAATAACAATTCAGAATTATTTTATACTATATTTAACATACAAATATGTATATGTATGTGTGTGTGTGTGTGTGTGTGTGTGTGTGTGTGTGTGTGTGTGTGTGTGTGTGCGTATGTATGTATGTATGTATGTATGTATGTATGTATGTATGTATGAGAAAATCTATTTGAACAAAAAATTTGAAAACAATTGGGACACAATGAGTTTGCATCATTGGTTCACCCTATGAATTCCACTCCTCTATATAAAGAAAAATAATTATCTAACGTTAAGATTGTGTGTCCCCTAATTTGTGTCTAAACGGCCTCTCCACACACACACAGATATATATACACACACACATACATACATATAGGGAAAGTCTAAATGGACACAAAATGTTGACACAAAATTGAAAACACAAAATATCTGGGTCATTAGATCTCCCCCGAATTACACTTCACACATAAAAACAAACAAATCTTATGGTCCAGATTTTTTGTCCATATAGCCACTCCCATATATAATAATAAATTGGTTTGATGGTAGTGTTATAAAATGGAGTGGAAAAACTGCTCTTAAAGGGAAGTTATTAAAATTGAGGTCTAAAAAATAACATTTCAACATTTGGATTATTATAATGAGTAATTCGACATGTGTAATGCACATGTATAGAAGGAATTTGAGTTTAAAAATCATTTTTTGTAAGACTTTTGGGATCTTGCAAAATGACTTTGATGTATTCATAATGTTGCAATTTTTTATGTGCATGCCCAATACATCATTTATCGAAATATGAATCAGACTAATTTATTTTAAACTATAACTGACAAATGAAGAAAGCAACCATTATCTAGATAAAGTCAACAAATATTAAATTTAGCATTTTCATATTGAAATTTATAAAACTTGCATTGCCTTTCATTTAAAAGTGGATAAATCGCTATACTATTACGAAGAACAATCTCTTTCCCACCATTAAGATTGAAATTTCCATGTACTCCGTACATCGGAACTCTCAACACATTGAAGTATGTAAAATATAAAAAAACTTAACGCTAATGGTACTTGAAATATAACGTTTATTTAACTTATTGGTATAAGCAATAATGGTTAAAGTTATTTACATCGAACCAAATCTTTTCGTTCAAGCCTCTGGTGTGTTGATTACGGCAAGATAAAGAAAAGCTCATATTTATTCAATATTAAACTTAGTTCGAATCTAGGTAAAAATATGATTACTTGTTTTTGTATCCAACCATTGATGATTTAACATTTAGATACTGAAATGTAATCTACAAAAGCTATAAACTTTATTTTTCTAATGAACATGAGTACTAAATTAGCAAGATTTGTATTTCCTTCTACCTTTCCTAATCTAACATTCAAATTCTTGCCTACACAAACAAATGTCAATTTAGCCAACAATAAGTACAACAAATTAAGGAAACTTATATTTTTTGAATACATAAAGTTAGTAATATTTAATGCCTTTTGTTGTGTGAGTATTACTTAATTATAAACATAAGATTTAAGTCATACATAACAAAACAAAATATTATAACATACCACGAAAACAAAAAATTGAAGTATCCTGCAGTGAAATAAAAAGGGAGCAGGTCCACAATTTAGTACAGTTGACCGCCTTTTGATTGATGTTGTTTACACAGGAAATTTTTAATCATTTTATCTTAAAAAAAGTTAATCAATGTTTAGTTTTAAAACACAATAAAAGGAAGATGCTAAATAAGTTGCTCAATTAAATATTTGCATTTTGATACATTCAACTTCTGGTCATCCTCTCTTATTCCACTGCCATAAGGTTGTTGCTTTGCATTTGAAGTTAAGTATTTGTACCATCACATATCCTGATTGAACCACAAAATTAGAAGGCATTTATCAACCATAATCTATGACATATAATAAGCAATAGATGTCACATACATATAAGTGCGAACTCGTGCTTCGCACACCGAATGAAATAAATACTGAACAAAATTAAGTTTTAGGAGGGAAAAACTATAATTTAAAATTTAAGTGTGGTTTAAAACTATTTACGAAAATATGACTGGTTTTGCATATTTCAGAGGTGCCATTTTCTTAATCAGATAAAAAAAATATGTAAGTGTAAATAGTTTAGAGCAAAGATTCTTTGTTGAAGATTTGATATATTACGTGATTAATTCGACTATTGTGTACCAGTGTTATGCATACGGGTATTACGATAAGTGTTAATGATAGTAGAATATGAATCTGGAATTACTTTACGTTATGTGCTTACCGTTTTCATTTACTTATAAATATTCCAAGTTTTAATTTACAGAGAATTATGTCAAAGCATTTTGCATTTGAACAATTGCTTCTTAAAGAGTTTCTTAAAGAGTTTTAATTTACAGAGAATCTTCAAAAGTTCTGTCCCACACCACCAAATAATTTTGTATTCTACTGTATATATATAACATATGTACTTTGAATACAAATCAAGCAAGAAACTAAGACTAACTTGGCTTATGGATAAAATATTGGTTGGTTAGTGGTCAGGTAGGGCATTTGTTTTCCCACCGGTAGGGCATTCAACTTAAATGCTCTAAATTTTGCCAGGTTCGCACAATTCCAGGTGGGGCTGGCCACTGCCTAGATCCGCCCCTAAACCTAACTCGTTTAGAATCAATTTTTTCTATTAAACTTCAAGTTAAAGTAAATCCCACAAAATATGTGCTCCAATAAAATCAGAGTTCTAATTTAGTGACAAAGCTCTATCATGTAGGGCAACTTCTTTAAATTTATGTATAAAAGATGAAATTTTAATCTCAACTTCAATCAATATTGGATGGGTAGTTTCCACCATTAGCTGAAATCAATTGGCAATAACACCTCTCTCTACCAAATCATGTTTCCAATTCCTGCACAATGCCTAAACCACATTCATAGATAAATAAACATACTTGTTTTTCTTAGTTGTTTCTGCTCAAGTGTGGATAAGTGAGGGAAATTGAAATTACAAATTTCGACTGACTCTGAAAATCTATATGTTGCAAACAATGATTTCTTTAGCCAGTTCACTTATCATCTTTACTACTTTGAAGATCAACATGATGCAATTAAGGCATTATGATTTTGATTAACCTTCTCATTTTCAATTTTCAGTGATCTTTACCAGGATTTCCTTTTATAACGATCATTTTTATCCGGCATGGGTTCATCAAATGAATCGTTATTAGGAGCAGTCGCATCAAAACGTGTAAAATACAATTCAAAGTTTCTAAAAAAATGAAAAACTGCCAAGCTCAGATGAAAATTATAAACGAAGGAATCCAATGAGAAAATGGAAGTATCAAGCCATCAGATCTAATAACCGATGAGCATATAAGCATACTTATTCTTACCTAAAGCATGCAGACTTTGTAAAGTTTGTATTGTTTAAAATAATTGCTGACTTGAAACTCTAACGTGATATGATCATATAACCAATTTTAATTTAAATATGCGCGCACCCGTGCTTCGCATACGGGTGTTGCAAATAGATGTAGTTGCATTATTTTTGCATGTACAATGGTAAAGGATACCTTATTTGAAAAAATCAATTATGATACCTACTTCATCGTCAAAATAAAATGGCCAAACGATTCAAAATATCCACAACACAACCAATCACACGAAATATTAATATCAAAAGTCTCAGTAAAGAACTAAATAAGAACTTGATCACAAAACTCAAACATAAACTTAACATAATTTGAATACAGTTAAGCAAAACAATGTTTGTAGCACCATATATTTGCACATAAAAGCATGACAACGAACCACAGAAAAGATTCAAAATAATAAAAAATGATTGAATTTAACGACAACAAATATAATGGATACTTCAAAAGCTCCTTAGTTGGGCATGCTTTACTTTCTCCACCTGAAATGTTAAAACTCCTTGCTAATCTTTAGGAAAAGAACGAATGTTAAGTGGAAAAAAAAAATCAATGAGTAATAAGTTAAAAGAATATTATAGGTTTAAGAGCAGCATTTATAATCTATGATTTAGGGTTAGTTTATGGATTTTGATGATAGAAATCCTGCTAATTTCATTAAGAAAACGGCACTTCGTGAAACTGTAGATTCGTTCATTTCTTAGTTGAGTTAATTGTAATATGTTACATATTCCAACCTTACGTCCTCTTTTGGTAACTCTGCAAGTAATTTTGTTTTAACCAAAGAGTTACACGGATATGCAATTCGTAGCCAAATATGTTAAATATTCGAAGTCTTGCAGCATTGATAAGCCACCACACTTGTGACAGGCATTATTTTAATTTTCTAATACCGATCAGATTAAAAAACAGCCTACAAAACAAAGCAATACAATAACCATGCTTAGAACCATAAAACATAGACTAAGATGATTCATTGGTGTTTAAATCGGTTTAGCAACTGTGCGTGTCTAAGTTGAGTTTTATGTTTACTGGTGTTTGGATTGGTTTAGTAAAATATAAATCAATGATCATTTACATTTGGAAATACTGCACTCATTTTTCTATATAATAGAACTGAGTTGCTGTGGATTTACCTATTGTAACTTTATAAATTTCTAGTGCTATTTTCCTTATCTGGATTCTTTTTTCCGTTGTAAACTGCTGCTCAAATACAATGACTGGCATAGATATAATGAAGAAAATGAATGCTTTTGGGACTAAATTATTTTTCACTGGTCGGTTGAATATTTTTGTTTGAACTCCGGATTCTTTACTTATTTTGTGTTTGATACAAATATTTACGATTTCAATTGTCTGATGGATCACTTTAGAATCAGCGCACATAAATCAAAGTTTTGTTCACTGTTCCATCCTACTAATTTATAAATTAGTCAAGCAGATGCTTCTTTAAGAGCATTTATGAACTGAATATCCAAAATAAATAACACACCTTAATAATAAAACAGAATACCTTATGCAATTTTGTCAACGCAGGTTCATTTCGTGCCCATATCACAGGTGCAAAGTCAACACTATTTATGTTTTTGAGATTAAATTATTCGAAAGGGAATACTGTACATGAGGTAACAAAATTGAATAAAACATACAAAGTGATCTGATCTTGTACCCCCAGGTGAAAATGTTTAAAAGATATCGACTGGAATGCATAATTGCATACTCTACAAAACCATTAACATTCCAAGAAAAGTTAAACTTAATTTGTGAGACGTAGGTCAATAAACGAATGCATGCTTTGGTGACAACCTATTTTTTACCCCCTAATAAAAATCCCAATAAAAGAAACAATCATAAACTAATAGATTAGTTTACCTACGACAAACATCAAAACAACACACAAACTACAGTCAATTCAACTGCATGCACTGCAGTTCAACTTCATGTGCTCAGCTCCATGTACACAACAAAACAATAAAAATAACACTAACATAGCCTTTTGTTCTTTTAACCAAAGTAGCAATGAAGAACCATAGATTTTTGGCATGCCTTCATAATAGACTGCTTCACAAATGCACAAACTACAGTCAATTCAATTGGATGCAAAATCATGTATTGAAATAATCAATAACTAACACCAAAGTCATGTAAAAATACCTGCCAACGGATGCATATAGATCACAAGTATCAATAGGAAAAGGAAGATCCTCAGCAGCATCATCAACAATAGCACACACTCCTTCAAAGACTCCTTCTACATAGCCTAGTCAAGCTGATGTGGCAACCGATCCAGAGTCGTAAATTTTTATGGTTGATGTGCTTTATAATCCTCCAAAGTAGTGAACCCAGCTCCATGTCCTATGTCCACCACATTCATCCTAAAAACGTATAGTTCGGTAGGCTCCAACACTTCGTCTCTCATGTCCTTGTTCTAGTGCCCTGGATTTATCATAAGGCCATACACTATAAATTTGGGGCATTGGAAAGGATGCGAGCTGGTAAGAGGGCGGATGGACTACGAAGGAGTTTGGATCAAAACGAAGATCAATTTTCGTCGAATGATATTTCAGGTAATTCAAAAGAGCACAGTTGAAATTAATTTAACCAATATTTGTTATTAGTAGTAAAGATGCATACACTGCTAATCTTGCAATCTTACCTTCTAAAAAACCTCGTATGTAAATATGTATAAGATATCATTTGAACATCATGCCCTCTATTTGCCATAGCTTTGCTTCGTCTAATTTAAGAAACCCAAATTTTAGTTTTCAAGATTTAGGTACACACTATTATCAATGGATTTTGCAATAGAATTAGCATGCAATTTCCTAGTAGCATAGATCTGGTTGTCTCTCACGGTTATCAATATAAGGCCAATTTTAATTGCATTTGAGATCAATTTGTTAACGGAAATTTTATTGTTATTATTTATTTATTTAATAGTTCTTTTCTTGTTAAATGACTGGCCAAGAATCAAAACCAGAAGGATTAGCAAGTGAAAACCTACTACAGTAAATTTTTCTCCCGCCACCACTTTAAGTTCATTTCAATCATTATGAGTGATTTTAAAGCACTTGTTTGTGTTTCAAAATGCTATCCAAAAATACATTTAATATTAAATAAATTTTCAAGTACTATGCACTAAGAAAAGAATGTATATGCATGATACAGAAATGTCCAAAGATACACACACACACACACACACACATATATATATATATATATATATATATATATATATATATAAGAATAATAATAATAAAAGTGGTCCATAAGTTAAATGAAACGGGTACAAAAAGAAAGTTCTAACAAAATACTTATTGTCAGTGTTTTTAGACAAAAGATGGATTTCTACAGTAATCATTTGGAATCCAAAGCAACATTCTTTTAGAACTATAAATTTAAGGCCCTAAAAGGCTAAAATTGATACATGTTACATATAGTCGAAGAGAAATTACCTGTCATTGCTTCATTGCAATTCGTAGTAGATCCTTCTCTAATAAAATCAAAAGGCCTTTCTCTAATAAAATCATACAATTATAAAGGGAACAGTTTGTTATGAATTACATAATAAAATGTTTGTTCTTCATTCACTCTCAAGTTCTACTGTATCAATGTAGAAATAAAATATTACCTACGTGAATCAATAAACTTAATGTTAAGTGCCATCTGAAAATTAGTCTAAACCATGCTTAAAAATCCTCTAATTCAAGCCACTTCAAACTAAAAATAAATTTTACACAAAAATAGATATAACAATGAAAATGAATTTGTCAAGGTTGAAGAAAGAGGGTAGATCCATCAAATTATCAAACACACCACATCAAACAATGAAAAAGAAATAGTAAGCATGAAGGCAGAGATAAATGTGCCATCCATGAATTTAAAATTGGCGTGATTATTAATTGATATTCTAAATTAGCCAAAATAAAAGTACTATTGGTGATCCTGAAAAATTAGCTAGTAAAATATAGGAATATGAATGATAAGGTACCGAACTTTGGTAAATACGGTTGTCCTTCCTCTTATTACACATAAAATTAAGAAGATAACCTTTAAAAAAGATACTTCAGATATTTAACGGTAGCCTTTCTTGTTAAATGTCTGGCCTAGAATCAAAAAGCCAAAACAGGTTAACATGTGAAAACCAAATGCTATAAAAAAATTCCTTCCCATTTTTATAAGTTCATTTTAATCGTATAACATATGAGTAATTTGAAAGCACACCTTCATGTTTCAAAATTCCATCCATGAACGCTAGGAATAAATATAACAATGAACATGAATTTGCCAACCATGAAGCAAGATATTAGGTCCATGAGACTATCTTACAAACCACATTGAACGGTGAAAAAGAAAAGGTAAGCATGAAGGAAGAGATTTGCGAGTCATCCATGAATTTCAATTGGGATGATTATTTATCGATATTATAAATTAGCCCAATAAAAGTACTATTGATGATCCTAAAAAAATTTGCTAGTATAAAATAGGAATATGAATGACATGTTACCAATGGTAAATACGTTCTTCCTTCCACTTATTACATATAAAATTAAGAAGATATGCTTGAAAAAAAAAAGCTTTGAATTTTTAGCAGTATCCTTTCTTTCTTTCTTTCTACTTTATGAGAAAAAACAGAAAACGTCTTTAAAGAAATCATTGTCTGTTACAATGATAATCCCAGGTACATTCAAAACATGAAACTCTCCACATATTAATTTCAAAAAACAAACAAATGAACAAAACCAAAGATACTTACAAAACATGAGCACATTTCGTTGAAATAGAGTGATATGATCATGTACATAAAATCCTCTTTTGGTTGAAATAAACCATAGTAGGTTGGAAGTGCTATAACAATGGCTGAAGCAAGAAATATATAAAGAAGGAACCAATTCTTCATGGGTTATCCATCCAACTAAAGAATCTATGATGTATTAGGTAAGAAGATTTTAGTTAATTTTGGAGAATGTAGGAGATTTCATCAACAATAAGAAAATTAATATTGCCAGTAAATAGCCAAGGATTAATACATTAATATTCCAAAATAGAAATAAAAATGCATGATCTTTTAGTTTAAGCCTTCACAGAATTAACTGAAATAAGTATACTGTCCAAGTCAGCATTCTTGAAAGAGATGATTTCTTTAGGGGGGAATTTAATCACAATGTAACATAAACACAAGTAATTAAGTTTTCTGCCAAAGTCAGACATATATGTATGCATGTGTGTCGAGAAATAACATTGTAGAAGGTAAACTCTAGCTACTTATGGAGCATAAGAGGAAAAAACTTGAACACACCTAAACGTATTTCATATATCATATTCAGAAAAGAAGGCCATAGAAAATCAAAATTAGAAGCAAATATAATAGGATTAAGTTACAATAAAATATATTGGAAATGATATAAACAAACATATATTAGGGATAAGACTAATTTAAATATGTATGGATTTAATGTAACAGCTGACCATCCAAAAAAGAAAAATATTTAAAAATGCTAGTAATCCGATGTGTAATTCAAAACACAACCATGCCTAATATACAAAATTATTCATCTATTTTTATTGCTGCTAGAAAAATGACTATTTTTGTCCTTAAAAAAAATTCCAAAAATCTAACATATATTAATGTGAATTAGTCATGGCATATCTTACACTGGATCACATGCTATATATAAGTATGTTCCAAACATTTAATATGAATTATTTAATAGTAAGAGTGAAAAAAAATATTATCCCTTTTTTTAAAGTTTGACACATCAAAATCTTTCTGAAAACATGCTTTATACTAAACCATTAAAATTACTTTTGATTAAAAATAAAATCATGAATGTATAAATTTCCCTTTTTTGCTGGTTATGACATACAATATTTTTGGCAAAACCATAAGTGAGAATTACCTACAAAATGTTGCAAATTATAACTTCATAAAATCTGATTTTTTAATACCATAAATTAATTACTGACCTTAACTTTCATAAGATTGAAAATCTTCAAATGTTAACCCTTTTAAGCAATATATTGAAATAACATCAAATTCCTATACATAGATTAATAAAGTACTTAAAACTCACTTGATGCAACATTGCAACCTAACAGAAAATAGACCTAAACAATAATTGAATAGAAAAAAAATTAAACCTAGAACAAAGTTCTGTACCTCCAGCGGGACGATTATTTAGATCTTGTGAGATAGTTTTCTATTCAGTTGAGGGAAAAGCACGATCAAAAGTAAAGACCTGAAGTAAAGAATGCAAATAGTAAAATATTACGTATTTACGTAATAAAATATAAGCATGGAGAAAACGAAAGAAAATCATTTAGAAAGCATAAATGAATAACAACAGCCCAAATAATAAAGCTATAAATTGAATAATCAATATTGAGAACGCAGAACACGAAAAGTTGGAAAATTCAGAACTTAAGAGGTGTAAAACTTGCGAATTAAAAGTTTCAGAACAAAATTATGCTAATAAAAAAACAAAATTTACAAATGAAAAATACTAATATATCGTGTATCATAATTCATATCATATTTTCCCTGTTCTAGTAAATGATAAGCACTAAAAAGATCAATATAGGGAATTTAATATAATTTACGTCAACAACGCATACATGTCTATTTTTGGCACATTTAGACCCGCTGCGGAAATGTAGACGGAAGAAAATTTGCTTACAAAAAGACTCATTCAAATACCAATATTTTAGGCTATAAATAAATAAAGTAGGACCAATAAAATAATTAAAAGGCACCACTCATTCTATAATATATTTGTGGTCAATACGATAATCTCTTTATACAGTTGACAGTGGATAAAAGGAATGATAGGTAATAGCTACACAACTTAGACAAAGCTGACTATATTATGTTTAAAAAAAAAATGGTTATAAAATATTAATAAAATACTTGAGAAATTGATCTTAAGACGCCTCAAATAATGAAGAAATTTGACTTGTAGGTAAAGTATTTTCTGTAAAAGAATTTTCTTTAAAAGGATTTTTTATAGTTATCAAATATGTATTAGAAAATGACTGTTAACTTAGAAAAAAGTTCAATATTATCCAATATTAAAAATTAAGTTTGAACGTAGATTAAAATATAACTTTTTGTTTTTATGTCCTACTACGGACGATTTAACATTTAGATATAAAAATGTAATATAAATAAGCTATGTATTGATTTAACATTTAAAAATGTAATATAAAGCACCTATGCATTTTCAATTTTTTAAGATGCATGAATAATAAATCAATTTATATTCCCTTTCATATTTTCTAGCCTCTCACGCAAATGCTTACGTTTATAGAAACAACTGTCCATTTAGTCAAAAAATTGCAATGAAATAAGTAAACTTATATGGTTGAATGCAGAAAATTAGTAATATTTAACCATGCTATATAACTTGTATGATTTTCTTTTTCTATATGATTATATCTTAACTTTTAACATAAGTATTGGGTTATACAACAAAAAAACCTTATATTGTAATACGCCGTAAAAACATAAAAATAGAAGCATTAGCGCTATATAGAAATAGGGAAAAGATTCACGGTTAAGTATATATTATTGCTACGATTAAAAGTAAAGTTGATTGCTTTATGATTTAAAGTTGTTTACAAAGGAAGTTTTTGGTAATTTTTGTTATAATGTATCATATCAGTGTTTGGTGTTGAAGAAGAACAAAACACAATGAAAGAAAAATGCAACAAAAAGTAAATAATTACTCAGTTCCTTTTCTTCTTTTTGGCACATTCAACTTCTTGCAATCCTGCCTTATTCCACTGTCACACGCCTAAGTATTTGCATTCGATGATGAGTAGTCATCGGACCACACAATCAGCAAGGCATTTATTAACAATAATTTGCAGCATATAATAAGCAATGTACACCATATATCTACCAATTTCAAACATTAATGGGGTAGGAGCTACGACATCAATTTTAGCCTTCAAATAATATTTGTATTTTTGCTAGTTTAAGAAGACCCGCTATTAAATAAATTTCGGTTTATAGTGAAATAAAATTTGCAATTTCTCATAAAAAATTATTGGACCGATGCATGCTTGTATATAGATGAATATTACTACCATGAACGTGAAAAGTAAAACAGTAATTTATGTTAAAACAGATCAAATATCAGGATATCATGTATCATATATCATGCTTTCCATGCTCCGGTCATGAGAAGAACCAGAAAGATTGATATATTTTTTAATATAGCTTACACTTTGGTCAATTGCGGGTATACCTATACTTTATCAAAAATTAATAGCTGGTGCTGAAATATGGATGTAACAAAATTTGCTTACAAAAAATCATTCAAATATCAATATTTTTGGCTATAAATAAGTAAAATAGAATCATTAAAATAAAAAAGAAACCATATTTTTATTTCATTATATAGTGTATTTATGGTCTATATGATTAATCTTTTATACAATTTAATACCAAATAATGATGGCATAATAATGTAAAAGAGAAAGTTTAGTAATTGTGGTCTGTATGATAAATCTCTTCATACAATTTATTACCAAATAATAATAGAGTAATAATGTAAAAGAGAATGTTTGGTAATTGCTACATAAGGCAGGCATGTCTGACTATATTATCTCGAAACTTTATGGTGTGCTAAATACTAACATAATACTTAGGGAAATTGATTTAAGACGTCCTGAAGGCATGATCTTAATTATTTGAAGGGAAAGTATTGTCAAAGTAAAAAAAAAAATTTATACCTATGAAATTTTCATAACAAAAATGTTACGGTAAATATTAAGTATGGAATTTCGTACTGCAAAAGCTATACAAATAGGGAAAAGGTTAACATTTGGCATATGGCAATGCTATGGTTGTCAATATAACTAAGTATCCTTTTGAAATCTCATGTTATTTATGCTGTAAGGATAAAAAATAGTACACATTATTGTCTGTTAATCAAAAAATAATTATTGATGATACTGAGGACACGCATTAACTATACCCTTCAAATATTTGTCTTAGGAACGAAAACAAAAACGTAAAAGGAATTTTATTCGATGTGCAAGTTGTTACCTATTATGACTTGGCAAAAATGATGTTATTTAAAAAATCGTAGTACATATAATTTAAAAAGTATGATCTAATAAGTGTTATATGAATGACACACACACATGTTTATATGAAAATTGGATTACTATTCACAAAGGATATAAATGCACAATTATAAAAGGGAAAATAGCGTTGGATATATCATATAACAATTTTAGATCAAATCAAGGAAATCCATATTAGTAAAAATATCTTCTAATGTACCATTAAAAGTCATAGCAGGTGTAGCATAACTTTGCAATGAACACTCAATTTCAAAATCCAGCACACAAACTGATACATTAGTGTAACTTGTATATCTATTTTAATCTATTGTAAAATACTTCTACTATGATAATACTACGATCTTAAAAGTTTCAAATAACAACAAAAATAAGTATTTATTGTTGCTATGTTATCGAACCTCAGAAAATATAGTCTCTTTTTTTAGTTTTCCATATACACTATAGACCAAATCATCCACACATGTAATGTCCAGAAAAGAATGCACAAAATATGTCAGTTGTAAAATTATAGTGGCTGAAAGCTTGTACCATAGATAATATTTGATTTATTTATGAAAACTACTTATCAGTTATATCATAAATGACAGTAAAACTTATATTAATATTTCAGTATCATAAGTTATAAATCCTAAAATGAAAAAGCAGGTCACATAAAAAAGCAACATAACCAAATTATGAAGTCTAACCATTCTTTGCACGACATGATAGGTTTCACATTATAACTACTATGATTTGAAACTCTGCAGTTTTGAAGAGAGAAACAAAGACTTATACTTTGCTTTTTCTTTTTTTAATTTAAACAACAACAACAATTAAGCCATTAATCCGAAGAAAAAAAAAGAAAAAACTGTAATTTAAATTTGCCAGTAGAATGGCATACCTTCTCTTTTCAAGTTTGAATTTAATGGGAAGAAATGGATGAGGAGACTTGTGTGACAGATGTCTCTCTTACTATTTTCTTCTTCTTTAGATTTTACTGAAAAGTGGAAAAAAAATGTTATTATAAATACATGCACTTCAATTTGGTGATATATGATAACATATGAACAGTGCAGCAAGTAACTTTGCCTACTGTACCTGGGTGTTTGATGTACTAATGCATGTTATGCAAGTATTTTACATTTTGGCAACTGATATGAGGTATTGATGTCACATTATCTAAAACTAACACAAATTTGTTCTTTTTTTCTTCCTGAATGACTCCCTATTATCTTGTTTAGAGTAACTTGCATCAGATAAACCTCTAATTAAAACATGTTGGCTGGGTAATAGAATCCACATTCCATTTTTCAACAGCAATGCAGTAACCTTATTTTCATCGAAAAAAAATCCAAAAAAAAATTCTAGTAGTTCATTCATTAACCTTGAGGGAACTATACATGTCCAAATATATAGGGCTCTGATCCCTACTCCAGCGGAAACCTAAGAAGTATACATCTAATTTACTGGATCATTGATTCAAAGCTCAAAATCATAGAAACACCTACGCACTTTGCTAATAAATACAGCAATATTTCTGTTTATTAAAGAGATAGCTCAATTTTCGAGCGATATTGATGTGATGATGAACCACCACAAAGCATTGCTTAACAATATCCATGAATCAATCAAGGTTCTACTTTATTAAAGAGATTAAAAAATATTTTAATATAAATTTGTTGTATGGCAAAGTTCATCTATTAATCTATAAGAATTGTTTGGTATTTCTCATTCATTCGTTTATCAGCATGTAAGGTGCAAGATTCATAATTTTAATATGGTTTGTATTTGGTCCTTTTTAAAATGCAATTAAGAATTACGATGCCAAATCAACAAATTAAGCTTGATGGAACCCCTTGCATTAGGGCACGATAGCTTCTGAAACAGAGGGACATTTATGAAGACGGAGGCTCAGATCCGAAGTTGCATGATCTAACAGAAAAAATTATAAATGAAATAAGAGATCTACTACATAACCCGTTGAAGTTTAAATGATCCAAAAGTAAATAGAGAAGTGGTTTATGTTTTCTTTAGCAATATTAAACTAAAATTATACATTTATCGGTGCTATACTGCTATCGTCTAAAAAAAAAACTTCTATATATGGGTTTTTCTAAAAAATAAAGTGTGATGCAGTAGGTGAATCTAGCAGGATTGCCTAACGACAACATTCTAACAGGAGTTGCCTATCAGGAATAGCTGAATTGAATTTCTTGGAGTATACCTTACTTCATTCCAAGCTACAGGTCATTGTATTTCATATCTCAGGCATAAGAAGAGTAATGAAATTTAGCAGTGCATGTAGGCATATTCTGGCCTAACCATTATAAATTTTTGTGTACATTACTTTATTTCAATTTTCTCTCTACATAATCTATTTGCAATTTTTCTTTAAAAATAGACGATAATACAATATAGTAGCTGTGTTATATATATTTCTTCATGGCTGTATAATAAATATTTGAGGTGTTTGCCTATTCTATTCGTTCCTTTCAGATCTAAATCTACTTATATTCCTGATTTCATTTCCTTGTACCTTACATACTAAGAAGAAGTGACTATTCTATCCGACCAACATATAAAATTCCTTTTTCCAACGAAAACGCATACAAAATACCAATAAATTTTTACATGTATATATATCCAATAACGTATATGATGCAGTTGGCATAAATTTCCACAATAAAGTAAATTGGTTTTTGCCAAGATCGTCAATAATTTTGACACTACTATTCTGTAAGTATAATATTTTTTTGCTAAATGAAGAAATCCAAAACATAGCAAGTAGCTTACACAAATAAAAGTATTTAATATTAAATGAAAGAATTGAGTCCTTGTGGTATAACAATACATCAATTACTTTAATTTCTGGATACACAAACTTTGTAAATATTGTTTCTCTTTTCAAATCAAACGGTCAACAGTAAGCACAACTTGCCAATAAATATGTTAGGTAAATAAAAAAGAAATGTAAAAGAAAACACAATGTTTTTGAATGTTAATCAAACCAATTACTTCAATTTCTGCACACACAAATTTTGAGTAACTTGTTATCTTTCAGTACCATACACATGCTGTTACTATATTCATGGATACTTGTACAAAAAAACATAAATTGGCATCTAATGATATGGAGTTCATGAAACATACTGAATGAAATATACATGCTTGGAAGGAAAAATAACACAAAGATGAGAATTTTTGGAAATAATAACTTAAACCTTGATATAAATCTGTAAAAAAATTATGTGATAAGACAAATGGACACTAATTTTGGAATAATATTTTCATTCAATACTAATATAATTGTCAGAGAAGAAACTGAATTGGTAGAAAGGACAATTAATTATGACATTCAATCTTCTTTATGCAATAGAACCGAAGCACAGTTGACTATAAGGAAGAGGATGGACTGACAGAAAACTGTGGACAAACAGCTAGAAGGAAAATTCAAAGAACAAATGCATATGAACACATAAACAATCTAACAACATTCAAAAAGAACCATTATCCCCTAAAAAAAATAAAAATAAAAACCGCTGTACAGCTGCATCAAATCCAAAAAACAAAACACGTCATACCCAACTAAAATTGACAAATGGGTGAGCAAACTGAGCATGTTCATTCACGTAAGCAAAGCAAAAAATTATGATAATTAGCAAAACAGTTCGGAAATATATTGTTATCTAATACTCTATTTTTGTAACATCATATTCTATTTGTGCATACATAATACTCTATTTACATATACTAATATCTAGAACTCACAAGGCCATGCTTTTATGCTTAATTAGAGCCAAGTATAAAATAATAATCACAAATGATATGACAACTCGAGTTGCTGACGTGAAAAGAAAAACAAACGGACAAACCTACTTTGGGAACAATTCATTATTGACGACGAACAGGATAAATAAACACATTAAATGGGCAGCAATAAATTAGCATGTACTCTCAATTTTAAGAATCAAATGTATTTTCTCCCATATTAGCACGCTGACAGAAAATCCTGTAGAAAGACCTACTCAGCATACAAATCAACTTACATAATTCGAACTTACATAAGATTCATGAGAAGCTCTAGCCTCCCAATTCAGCAGAGGAAGCATGAAAGACATGTAATTTCAGACGAATCAGCCACGATAGAAGAAGCAATTCGACGGAGCTGGAAGGCCCTATACCAATAACTGATTGGCCCTCTTTTGCTATAGCATGAAGGGATATTCATACCTTACTTAAAACTTGTTTTCCGTTGAGACTTGGGTATTTTACGCGTAGGAGAAAAGAAAAGGGCGGTGACCTAGGGGAGAGAAGATTTAGGTTTAGGTTGAGAGCAGGAAAAGGAAAAGGAAAAGAATAAAAAAAACCGCTTACACGTAGGAAAATTAAAAAAAGCGGTGAGAGGAAGAGTTTGGGAAAAAATTAGAGAGGGCGAGCGACTGGGAAATCACACGTGAGACTCCTGGGATCCAAATAAGCAGAAGTCTTGAAAGCTCACGAAAGCGAACTCAGCTTTTATAATATAGTATAGATTGTTACGGTTGTTGGATGTGTCGGACGGTTCCGGACAGTCTTACACCGTAACTCAATCTAACCTCGGAATAGGCATATTCGTCTTTTCTAAATTTACTTCTTATATTTATATGTAAATTATTGTCATTCAAGTTAAGCCCCACTTTCCTTTTTAAATCAAATTCATAATTTTTAGGCATAAAAATTTATACCACTTTATGCCATAAAACATTTTCATGTTCATGAGCCATATATGCCAACTATATATAATTTCATATTTTTCCCCCAACGTTACCCCCGTTAAACGTTCGCATAAATCACATAAAATGTTAGGTTTGATACATAGCCTAACTTATACACAAAAGGGGAAAAAGAAGAACATGTAATAATTCCAACATCATAAAAATATGGATCTAACTACACATGTATCATATGAATTTGGCATAGAACAATATACATTCAATTATGAACTTGCAAATTTAGATCTACTTAACATGGATCATAAAATAGGGGTTTTACATAGAATTACATAAACTTAACATTAGGCATGTAATTGTGAACTTCGCAAATTAGTTGGATCTAATCTAACATGAACCTAATCATATTAGCATGTAGTTTTGGTCATATATGTGAACATGGTTGAACTTGCATAACCATAACAAAATTATCAAATTGTCAAATAACATATAGGTGTTATTATCAAATCATGCAACATGAAATGTCATTGCCAAAATTTACACAATGTGATATCCATCGCCAAATTATACAATATGGTTTTGTCATTGCCAAACTACACAATATGATATGCCATCGCCAAATTATAATATGTCATCACCAATTTATGTCATCACCAAGTATACAACATAATATGTCATCTCCGATTTATTCAACGTGATATGTCATTGCCAAAGTATAATATGTCATCGCTGAACTACACAACATATATGACATTGGCAAATTATATAACATATGGGTACAAAGCATTTAACTTTGATCATCAAATTACATACAACAAGATTCACAACTTAGCATAGAAAGAATCGTAGTCTCAATTAATTCAGTTTTAACAAAAAAGGATAGGCATAGATTTACATTAGACGATGTTTTATATCCAGTTATTTAGTCACAACTCTAACATCGTTTAGGTCTGAATGATAACTGAACTTACAAAAAGGAGGCTAGTCTTGAGTTCTGGGATCTGTATTCTGAATTTGAATAGCTCTCCTTTGTTGTAGACGTTGAATTCTCTTAGTTGAATTAGATTTGATTTGCAATTCCTACTTGCTTTCTAGTTGAATGAGAATGGAGGCTACTCTAGGTTGGGTGTTGACAGCATGACGGTCTTAGGAATATTTTTATGTGGCTTTAGGGTTTAGATTTAGGTTGCTTATATAGAATTTTGATTTAATAGGAGCCGTCAGATTAACCTAGAGCAAATCAAAGCCATTCAAACCTAAGAGAACCAACCAGAACGTGCCACGCAAGCCCTAATGACACAGAAATTCATCACAGGAGAAAACATGTCAGATTTTAGATCTGACCCGAGGGGGAGGTCGACCCCCAGGTCGACCTGTATGGGGGGAGGTCGACCCCCTGGTTGACCTCCTGGTCGACCTGGCCTTGGGCGGGAAGTTTCCCGCCCAACCCGCTTCTACTCCAGATTTTGAATTTTGAATTTCTGAACTGTTTATTTAAATTCTTGAATCTTCTGAAGGTCATAATTCTTTCATACGGAATCCGATTGATGCAAACTCGGACTCTATCTCAAGCAGAATTCCCAGGCGAACGCAATGGTGTAACCCGTTTCCCTTAATTACTAAATTTGAAATTAATTATTCTTTAACTCTTAAGTTTAATGTTTACCGAAAATACGGGGTGTTACATTCTCCCCTCCTTAAAGGATTTTGTCCCTGAAATCTTCAAGTCAAGAAGAACGTATATCCTACCATCCAAACATCTATCTACTCAACCATCAAATACAGGCGTCCATTGTCCTTAAAAGAATTCTAATGCTTCATGATCATATGCATAGTGTGTGTACATGTCCTTATCTAATGCAAAATCAGGCGGTCCACTGATCCAGTTGACCTCCTTAATGCAAGTCATGTCGGTGTCATGCGTCCATAATGTATGCAATCTTCCCTAATCATACTTTCTACATGAGTGCACAATCATTCATACAAATGCAACATCCACATGACAACACCTCAAGCTTTAATCATATACAAGTACATATATGCATATGCATATGCAATATGAAAGTGACTGAGCCGATATAATACCTAATGTGTGTGTATATGCATCCACGAGCAACCACTAGCAATCACTTGCAACCACTTGCAACCATCAACCATACATGTTTCAAATACATGTTTACATCCATTGGTTTCTACCTAAGGATCAAGAACAACAATGAGGAAAAATACTAAAAAATATATACGAGCATGAACAAATTTAAGGAAAAAAGATATCAAAGATGTACCCTCAAAAAGAAAAGGGTAGGCTACGCGTATCTTGGCCTCAGTCTCCCAAGTCGCGTCTTCCTCAGCGTCACTTCATTGAACTTTTACAAGTTTGACTTCGCGGTTGCATAGCTTTTTGACTTCTGTACCCAAGATACGAGTTGGAACTCTTCTCACAGTCGCCTCTCGTTCTACTTCTACGTCCTCTAATATGCTTAGTTCCACCACTTCCGCAGACTCACGTAGGCACTTTCGTAAGTGAGAAACGTGAAAGACATTATGAACTCCAGCCAATCTTTTGGGCAGCTCTACTCTGTAAGCCATCTTCCCAATCCTCTCAATGATAGGAAACGACCCTACAAATCTTGGTGCCAACTTTCCTGCGGATCCGAAGCGAACGACGTTCCTTAAAGGAGATACTTTAAGGAAAACCCTGTCCCCAACTTCAAACTCAAGGCCGTCCCTTCTCTTATCTGCGTAGGACTTCTGTCTATCTTGGGCAGTCTTCATTCTTTTTCGTATCAAGTCCACTTTCTCTGAAGTTTCTCTAATCACACCTGGACTAAGTATGAGCTTATCTGTAGACTCCCACCAACAAGTTGTTGATCGGCACAGTCTTCCATATAAAGCTTCGAAGGGTGCCATGCCTATGGTGGTTTGGTAGCTATTGTTGTAGGCAAACTCCACCAAAGGAAGATGATCCTCTCATGTTCCTCCGAAGTCAAGAATGCATAATCTCAAGAGGTCTTCTAATACTCTGTTCACCTTTACATCTAACCATCGGTTTGGGGGTGATAGGCCATGCTTAAGCATAGCTGTGTGCCTACCGCCTCTTGCAAGCTCTTCCAAAACTCGCTCGTAGAGATAGGATCTCGGTCGCTAACAATGCTGGAGGGTATCCCATGGAGTCGAACTATCTCTTTAAGGTAAATGGATGATAAAGATGAGGCACTCCTCCTACTTTTAACGGATATAAAGTGAGCGCTTTTTGTGAGCCTGTCCACTATTACCCAAATACCGGTATTGCCCCTTCTTGATCTAGGTAGCCCATCAATAAAGTCCATTGATCCCATTTCCACTGTGGGACCTCTAGAGGATGAAGCAAGCCACCAGGCCTCTTTTGCTTTGCCTTGACTTGCTGGCATACTGGGCACTTCAAGACGAATTCAACTACATCCCTCTTCATGCCATCCCAAAAGAAAACCCTTTTTATGTCTCTATACATCTTGTCTCCACTGGGGTGTATGGTCAACTTGGAATGGTGCGCCTCTTCGAGAACCTTCTTCACCAAATCCCTTTCTTGTGGGACACATAGCCTTCCATCCCGCCTCAACCATCCCTTATCATTGATGGAGTATCTATTGAGGTGACTAGAAGTCTCACTCCTAATTAGTTTGTCCATCACATCAACTAGCTGAGGGTCTTCACGTTGCGCGGTTCCTATTGAATCCAAAAGAGTAGGCCGCACCTCTAGCGATGCTAACAACCCAGTCACATGATCGCTGGAGGGTTTAAAGTCAAAATTGGCTATGTACTCCAAGCTCTGCCTTTCAACAAAGAGAGGACTTAAGGTCAGCTTCTTTCTACTCAAGGCGTCTGCTACTACATTGCCCTTTCCAGGGGTATAGGAAATCTTGAAATCGTAGGATGCCAAGAATTCCATCCACCTTTGTTGCCTCAAGTTAAGATCTTTCTACGAGAAAAGGTACTTCAACGATTTATGGTTAATACAATTCAATTTTCTCACCTAGGAGATAATGGCACCAAGACTTAAGCGCAAAGACGATGGCAACCAACTCTAGATCGTGGGTTGGGTAGTTTTTCTCATGTATTTTCAACTGTCTGCCTCCATAAGCTACTACCTTCCCCTTTTGTATCAAGACAACACCTAGTCCCGTACCACATGCATCTGTGTATACGGTAAAACATCTTGCTCCCATCCGGCAATGTCAGAACTGGGGCTGTTGTTAGAGCTCTCTTTAATCGTTGGAAGGCAATATCACAATCCAAATCTCAATTGAAAGTTAGGTTCTTCTTCGTCAACTTTGTAAGCGGAGCTTAGATTTTCGCAAAGTCTTTGATGAAATTTTGGTAAAAGCCCGCTAGCCCGAAGAAGCTCCGGACCTCGGTCGCATTCCGTGGAACCTTCCAATCTTGCACTGCAACTACTTTTGCGGGGTCCACGCCTAACCCTTCCTTGGATACCACGTGTCCAAGAAATTTTACTTCCTCTCTCCAGAAGTGGCATTTGGAGAATTTGGCTTTCAATTGATGTGCTCGAAGAGTATCCATGATTTCTTTTGAATGTTGGGCATGCTCTTCCTCACTCTCTGAGAAAATCAAAATGTCATCTACGAAGACCACCACAAATTTATCGAGGAACTCCCTGAACACCCTGCTCATCAAATCCACGAAGTAAGCGGGTGCGTTTGTCAGGCCAAAAGGCATGATGACAAGCCACTCGAAGAAACCATCCGGAGTTATGAACGCGGTCTTATCAATGCTGTCTTCAGCCACTTTCGCTGATGAAACCCAGTAGCTAAATTTAGTTGGGAGAAAACCGATGCACCTGCAAGCTGATCGAACAAGTCATCTATTCTTGGAAGTGGGTGCCTATTCTTCTTGGTCAGCTTGTTTAGCTCCCTATAATCAACGCATAGGCGAAGCGATCCGTCCGCTTTAGTTGCGAACACGACTGAAGCATCCCATTCAGAAAAACTTCGCCTTATAAACCTCTTTTCAAGCAATTCTTTAACTTGCTTGCTGAGTTGTTTCCTCTCCCTTGGAACCGTGTGTCTAACGGGTGAAGCAACGGTTTTTGCATTATCAACGAGGTATATGCGGAAGTCTATCTCCCGCTTCGGAGGTAACCCTTTAACCTCTTCAAAGACATCCGAGTATTCACGGACTACTCTAACAGACTGCAAAACCTCAATAGACGCATCAAGAGATTTTAGATAGCTAAGCATAATAGAGTTCATGGGATTACAAGAAATTTCGAGAGTGTTACCGAGGCGAGTCATGAGTCTAACCACTCTTCTTTCACAATCTAGGATGGCACCATTACTACATAGCCAATCCATGCCTAAAATCAACCCATAGCCTGTGAAGCCCAAAACATAGGCATTGCATCTAAACCCCACACTTAGTATAGAAATTTCCAAATCCAAACAAATCATCAACAAATAAGTTGAGCCCCCAATTGGATTTGAAACAACCAAGGGATCCTCTACTAAACTGGTGTCTAGGTGCAGAGATTCAACTAAAGCAGTAGATATAAAAGAGTGCGATGTGCCAGAATCAAAGAGTGTACGAACAGGATGATCAAAATGATAAACTAAACTCTCAACAAAAACATTTCTACTTCGTTCTTGCGGAGGTGCCATGAGAGCGTGAACCTGCCCTCCCGAAGTAAATCCAGCTCTCTGCCCTTGCCCTTGCTTTCTTGGGCAGTCCCTAGCCATGTGTCCTGCCTCGCCGCAATGGAAACAGCCACCCATCTTCCTTTTCTTCTTCCTACAGTCCTTAACCAGATGTCCAGGGATGCTACAAAAATTACACTTCCTCTTGTCATGGGTTTTGTTGTTCTTCCCGCCCTTCTTGGAATCTGTCTTCTTACTCTGTGACCCTTCCCCTTTCTTATGTTGAGATGCTTCCACCTTTGTCTCCTTCTTGCCAACCTTATTTTCTTCTTGTAACAGTGCCATGTCCACCAGTCTCTTATAAGTCGCACCCATAGGTACATGAGACATAGCTACACTGTGTAGTGGCTCATTCAATCCTTTAACAAAACGGAGAGCCTTCTTATGTGGAGTGTTCACTAACTCCAATCCGAACCTAGCCAGCTGATTGAATTGGTTAACGTATTCCTTGACCGACATACTTCCCTGTTTGAGAGCTAAGAACTTCTCCATCTGTAGGCTTCATTCAGCTTGTGAGAGGAATTTCATTTCAAACCTCATCCTAAAATCCATCCAAGTTTCAATTGATCTTTCAGCGTTAGTGACTTTCCACCAATAGGAAGCTTCGTCTTTGAGCAACCATACCGCCAACTATATCTTCTGCCTATCATCCACTTCGAAGATATCGAACAAATCCTCAGTTTCTTTGAGCCAGTTTCTTGCTTCCACAAAGTATTCATTTCCATTGAAGTTCTTTCCATCCATGGCTCGAAAGTCCCTACATATTTTTGAGAAAGCATTTGTACGAGGAGGAGGAGGAGCTGCAACAGCTGGGGGAGGAGGAACGTCTGTTGGACCTGCGGCATTAGCCCTAGCCTATAGGTACCTTCTAAACTAGTCAGGTACCGGCACGCCCTCTGGAAGGTTAAGATCCACAGACATACTGAAACAAAAAAGGAGAGATTCAAAACAAAGGAAAAAAAGTTAGTGCAAATGGCTTTGGGGGATCATGCCTTTTTTTTATATATAACATTTTTTTCTTCGAAAATTGCTTCTTTAAACTTCTTTTTGAAAAACAGTTTTTTAAAAAATTTATCTGATATAGTAAACCTTTGCTCTGATACCAAGTGAAACACCCCACCTCTATTAAGATCACTCACAAAGGGAATGTCTTAACTTTGGTGGAGCATTATAGGTAAAAGATACAGATAATTTACAAGACAGATATGTATATAAGCAGCGGAAAAACAAACTTTATTTCAAACGTGGTTCATAACAAAACATTACAGCAAACTGTTTCGAACCAACTTTCAAAACACTACATCAAAATCTCTATCTTGATTATTACATAAAGAAGCATAAAACACAATAAAACTACAAAAATCCCCAAGTAGTAGTGTGTCCAAAGCCATAGCCAAAGATAAGAAGTTCCAAGCTATACATCACAGAGTCTTCAAGCTTGGAAAGACGAACGGTCCAAATTAGGCTGAGCTATTCCCTCCCTGGGTAACTGGGGGGGAGGGGGGAACAGAAGAAAAGAGAGCGAAAGAAAATGGGTCAGACATAAGTCTGGTAAGTCCAGTGATTATTCAGCATGTAAACTGATAAGAGAACCATGACTTGAATAAGCTGGACACAGGACAATAATAAGGAAATAAGGTAACATAGGATAAGGTAAGCTAAACAGGGCAAGATAAACAAGGCAAGATAAACTAATCATACAATCGCATTCATGTCCATATTCTCTGCACCTACTAGATATTTTAACCATTATCGTGAGTTCAAAACCCAGTGATCCCTTTTTCATTGATCGGCTCCTACTCGCACGCGTTTGCCACTTGTGTCATACGACCCCGCTCGATTGTAGATACCTGTGCTGGTCCCACCATGGGGTGTATCAAATCCTATGGTGGCAACTCGACACAATTCAAGATGCACAGTGTATAACTATTGATGCCCAGTTCCTGCTTTTTTCCACTCCAGAGTACGTGCACGCCCGTACTCCGTCGGAACCTACACTAACGCATCAACCGCCGTCGTTTTGACCGCTTATAATCAGCCCAGTAATCGTGCCCCACCCTGCCTAGTTCAGGTTACCATGATACATCTATGTGGGTTACTACTGAAATAGGTCCCCGTTACTAGGGTTTCCTAGTCAACGTGTTAAATTGGTTTAGTGTCCAAGTTAACCTAACCCCACCCATCAGTTTAGTTAACATGTTGCATTGGTTAAGTGTTGCCTTAATTAACTTAACCCTACCATTCTTGACTTAGCTTTAATTCTTTTATTAAAGCACCAACCACTCACATTAGACAGGTATTGTTGCGATTACTGGATGTGCTGATCGGGTCCGGGCAGTTTTACACCGCAACTCAGTCTAACCTCGGGTTCCTTTGGGCTTGATGCACTAACCTCCCACATTAGATATATATTGTTACGGTTGCTGGATGTGCCGGGCGGTTCCGGGCAGTCTTACACCGTGACTCAATCTAACGTCGGGTTAGGCATATTTGTCTTTTCTAAATTTACTTCTTTATATTTATATGTAAATTATTGTCATTCAAGTTAAGCCCCACTTTCCTTTTTAAATCAAGTTCATAATTTTTAGGTATAAAAATTTATACCACTTTATGCCATAAAACATTTTCATGTTCATGAGCCAAATATGCCAACTATATATAATTTCATATTTTTCCTCCAACGTTACCCCCGTTAAACGTTCGCATGAATCACATAAAATGTTAGGCTCGATACATAGCCTAACTTATACACAAAAGGGGAAAAAGAGGAACATGTAATAATTCCAACATCATAAAAATATGGATCTAACTACACATGTATCATATGAACTTGGCATAGAACAATATACATTCAATTATGAACTTGCAAATTTAGATCTACTTAACATGGATCATGAAATAGGGGTTTTACATAGAATTACATAAACTTAACATTAGGCATGTAATTGTGAACTTCGCAAATTAGTTGGATCTAATATAACATGAACCTAATCATATTAGCATGTAGTTTTGGTCATATATGTGAACATGGTTGAACTTGCATAACCATAACAAAATTACCAACTTGTCATAAAACATATAGGTGTTATTATAAAATCATGCAACATGAAATGTCATTGCCAAAATTTACACAATGTGATATCCATCACCAAATTATACAATATGGTTTTGTCATTGCCAAACTACACAATATGATATGACATCGCCAAATTATAATATGTCATCGCCAATTTATGTCATCACCAAGTATACAACATAATATGTCATATCCGATTTATTCAACGTGATATGTCATTGCCAAAGTATAATATGTCATCGCTAAACTACACAACATATATGTCGTTGGCAAATTATACAACATATAGGTCCAAAGCATTTAACTTTGATCATCAAATTACATACAACAAGATTCACAACTTAGCATAGAATGAATCATAGTCTCAATCAATTCAGTTTTAACAAAAAAGGATAGGCATAGATTTACATTAGACGATGTTTTATATCCAGTTATTTAGTCACAATTCTAACATCTTTTAGGTCTGAATGATAACTGGACTTACAAAAAGGAGGCTAGTCTTGAGTTTTGAAATATGTATTCTGAATTTGAATAGCTCTTCTTTGTTGTAGACGTTGAATTCTCTTAGTTGAATTAGATTTGATTTGCAATTCCTACTGGCTTTCTAGTTGAATGAGAATGGCGGCTACTCTAGGTTGAGTGTTGACAGCATGACGGTCTTAGGAATATTTTTGTGTGGCTTTAGGGTTTAGATTTAGGTTGCTTATATAGAAGTTTGATTTAATAGGAGCCGTCAGATTAACCTAGAGCAAATCAAAGCCATTCAAACCTAAGATGTGTGCTCCCTTATTGGATAAACAATTACCTTGTGTGGAAAAAGATAAATTACTTTCCATAAATGATCATTCATTTGATAGTGCATGCGGCCCAATTGTATGGGTTTTCCCCTGTAAACTGGAATAGGACAACAATAAAATGCATTCAGTAGTTGTTCAGATACAATAGTTTGTTATTTACAAATACGAAAGCATTTTTGAAATATTTTTGATGAGTTTAACATAAGGTATGTAAGAGGATTAAATGTCTACAACTGCTTTTAAAATAAATGGTTCATGGTAAAGCAACTTAAAATTAAACTACCAAATGTTAGATGAAATAAAGGATTCCACGATTTATCGAACTATAAATGGAATGCACTTAAAGATTATGAGAAAAAATAGAATTGACTGAAGGTACGAATGATATTTTACTATAATGACCATGTTACAGTATAATATTAACAAATAAGAGCATGTTACAAAATAAGCCTCATACGTGAATATGTAGGTAAAAGTAAATGATATTTGACCAAAAGAAACTGCAACAAGAAAATGATAAGTAAAATCAAAGTATACCTCATAAGTGAATATGCAGTTTCAATATGATTTTGCTTTAATCTTCAAACCATCCAAACTCCAAAGTCAATAAGCAGAGAAATGCTGAACAAACAACCTATAATCCACAAACTATAGGAAAAAAATAAAGGATTCTATGATCTATCAGAATATCAATGGAATGCACTTAAAGATTATGAGCAAAAATAGGATAACTAAACGTATAAATGCTATTTTATTACGACGACCATGTTACAGTTCAATGTTGACATATAGAAGAATGTAATTAAATTATTACTAATGAGGCAGCACCTAGCTTTGAATCCAAGTAACACATGATCATAATCCTAAAGGTAATGTGAAAAAAAACATCAAATATCTCAAAAAACTTGATTAGATAAGTTAATTAGCTGTTTATAAATATTTCGACACAAACTGCTTATTTTGCTACATTGGAAAATGACCGAATCATAGAAATCATGAGAAAGATTGAAAAGCATTTGAAAGCATCATACCTCATCATGAGAGGGCAGTTCGATCCATTCAAAGGATCAGTAAACCTACAACTAAATTTACAAAAGGATCAGTTTGTCAATCAAAATCAATCAGTAAACTGTATTGTGGACAAAGTAATTAACCATGTAAATATCAAAACAAAAAAATCATGAAAAAATTAAGTACTGACAAAAAACATAAGAATTACACAACCAATAAAGTTTAGGCCTAGCATAGTATTTCAGAAGTCGCGACATAATGCTATTTTGAAATATTGAAAGTTTAAGGCACAAAGTAAGCAGGAGGATGTTCCCGCTTTGTCTGTATTATAAAATGTTTATTAAAATAAGAACTTAGTATGCTGAGTAATAAGAAATATACTGATTTCAATCCAAATAAAGCTCATAAATATAAGCTTCTCAATTTTCGTGGACCACTCTGTATTAAATCCAAACCAAAGCACAACAATTTTCGGTACCACAAAAATGACTAAATTAAGTATTTGGCTTTAACTTGTTACTATTACGCCACCATAAGGACTTGCTTAAAGCGTGTGAGCGTGCGCATACACACAAGCACACATGTATATAGACACATAAACACATATTATATGTTGTCTACAAATGAGTAATTCGATCAGAAAGGTCTTGCAAAGTACAAATACTTAAAATTAGCTATTATAATTTTGCAAAGCTCTGAATGAACTGCTGACACTGTTAAATGTTGGGGAAAAGTTTCCCTAAAATGCCTTGGGAATAAAACCCAACCTTGTGGAAAAATAAATAGCAACAAACTGATGGTGAGGCAAAACAAACAACAGATAGTCACTAGCAAAAACAATCACAGTTCAAGCAATAAAAGAAAGAACACAAAAGAGTTATAGTGGTTCCATTAACATCTTGTTAGTGTACGTCCACTTGAGGAGAGGAGATTTATTACTTTTCTAAATAAGAAAATATTACAAGACTGATAATAAAGAGGAGGAAGAAGAAGTAATACAACTTTTAGAGATGTTCCATACATTTACCTAATTCGTATCCTTATATAAGGATTAATACTTGGGGTTGAAGTAATTGATTTATGGTTATAAATCAATGCCTAATTAATTCTCCAATTTATTTGCTCTTGATAAGATTTCTTATTTAATAAACCAATCAGAGAATTAATTCCTTACTTTAATATACCAAAAACAAACTTCTTCGTATTTTCACTTATATAGGTAATTTATTGCCCTATCTAATTTTACAAAAAGGACTATAAATTTTTCTGATATCTTCCAAAGCTTCTATAGTTGGAAATATTATATTACTTAAATTAAAAATATTTCCCAAATCTTCTCTAAATGGAAATATTGTATCACCATAATCAATACTATCTTCCTAATCTTCTACGAATGGAAATATTATATCACAGAATCTAACAATCTCCACCTTGATACTATATTTCCTTAAAAGCACACAACTCCACCTACATCCACTTACTCTAAGAATCTTCTCAGAAAAGACACCATGGTTACTTCCCCCAATGAGCTTCGATATGGCCATCACCCATTGCACCTTGTCAACAAACTCTGGCAACGCCACCGCCTGCCAACAAAGTGTTTAAAGTACCCCCTTCATGTAAGACCTATCAATCTTCACCATGAAAACAAACATATCCATGAACACTATCAAATCTCTCCCCATACATTGCCACCGCATGGCACCTAGCATTTCGATAAGCGTTTCCATATTGGGCAACGCCCGAACTTAGCAGTCTGCAAAGACTTATGCATATCCGCTGCTTTCTCCTTTGATCTCTAACCAACTTCAGATGATCCCTTCTTCCGCTCATCAAGCACATCCTTTTGGAAAAATCCCACCTTGTTGAAGCTTTACCCTTTGATCATATTCTTCCTGTGCAGAAACTCAAAGTCCATTTTCATATGCCTAGCTTTGACATCTTTTCCACGAGAACTGTAGACTCCAAACCTTGACTTTCCAAGTACATTGTTTCCCCCTCAAGAGCCACATGTTATGAAACATATCTCCTATAACACCCCGCATTTTTAAGATAATAAAAATAAGATTAACTCAATTAAATATTTAGAATTAAGTGAAATGGACTATGCCATTGCGTTCTTCTCAAAATTGTGGTCAAAATAGACACCTGGTTTGCGTAAAACGGACAATGTATGAAGAAGTTATTAGCATTAGAAGTTTGCATACATATAAGGAACTTATGTACATATATTTAAGAAATAAAATTATCCAGAAATATCAGAAAAATTAGAAAAAAAAATTCAAATTTTCGCAGCGGGAAAGTAGGCGGCAATTTTGCCATTGGGGGCCGACCCACTAACAGGGGGGTCGACCCATGGGTCAACCCACCCAAGGGGGTCGACCCCACCGCAGATTTGGACGCTGTTTTGACGTGGTCGATTCTGATGGGTTTTAATTTAAATCTAAAGGACCCGGTTTATCTAATACACCTATAAATAAGTCTGTAGAGCTAACCCAAAACCTTATATTTCTGAGACTACGCCGAAGCTCTGTCATTCTTCCTCATCCTTAAATTTATTCAGAAAATTAAGATTTATTAGTTTAGGAAAAATGTTGAATTCAGATTCGAAGGAAAGGAATGAGTGTTTATAAGTAGGTGTTCAGATCTCATATCGAAGTAAGGTAATTATCTAGATATGGTCTATTTCAATTCTTTTCTCTTTCTTCCCTTTTTCTTTTAGTAAATATTATGAATCCATGATTATTAGGTCCTGAATCCAATTAGGGGAAAACCATGAAATACTAGATCTGGACCAGATCCAGGATTGGGAAAGCATATGAGGTGAGTGGATTTAAGTTATATCATTTTAGATAATGATATATTATCGTTTAACATTCCCCGTTATTATACAATATGAACTGGATAGAATAATTAAAAGTAGCGAAATGTTATTATGACATGTTTAAATAAGATATGTTGAAATGTTCAAACATATGTTAAAAGGATTAAACTGACGAATATGACACGTTGGAATATTAATATGCTAGGATATTAATATGTTGGAAAATTTGCCAAAGTACGCGTAGCGATTACTGTTGTTTCAATTCCATGTTAACTTGTGACATTTATATACCTGGACCATTAACGGTAGAAATTGAGAAAAATTACATGATTTGGCAATCACATGTTATTGTTAAATTTGAACAATTATCTTATTAATTGATTACATGATGGAGTAGAATTGATTATATGTTAGAAAGAATGTATGACATAAAGTAGGCATAATATGATGACATGTAAAATATAAATTACAACGGAAATTTGAAAGAATAGACATGCCTAGGTTATATAGAAGAATTACAGTAAATTAGAAACTGTAACCACGCTTAGACACAAGGTTAGATTACACTTGTGGTAGAAGTCTGCCGGGAACCGCCCGGCACATCCAGTATCCATAAGTGGTAAATCTAATGTGAGGGGTCTAAGTGCATAAATAAAACATGTAATGGTGCTAAGACATGAGGTTAAGTCAACTTGTGAAAGAAGTCTACTCGGAACCGCCCGATAAATCCAGTATCCACAAGTGTAGACTGAATGTGAGAGGTCTAGTGCATAAATATATGCATGTATATATATATATATATATGTGTGTGTGTGTGTGTGTGTGTGTGTGTGTGTAAATGGCAGGACTGATAAACATCATTAATTGTAATTAATGGAAATAAATGGAATTGAATGAAAGATAATTACAACAATAAAGGAAAGGGAATGAACGGGGAATGATAATAACCTATTATAAATAAATTACATTAATGAGAATGTTGTATAATAGGTAGACTTGTCTTAGGGACAAGTGATGATTAACTTATGTTATAATAAACGATAAAAGGGAATAGAATAACTTATGTAAGGGGATAAGTTGTACTTAATTGTAAATTAAGTTATTTACAAGAACAAGAATCTAAAATCTACGCATAAGGACAACATAAGCTACATTTATAGGAAGAGAAACTTATTAGTGGACCTTAGTTAAGAGAACCAAGTTAATAAGTAAATAACGATAAGTTGTAGTGACGGTGTAAAATGGAATTATGATTAAATGAGAAAGAGTGAGGAAAACTTATGAAATGAAATAAGTTATATTTAATCATAAATGATAAGTGACATGTTAATTAGAAAACATGTGAATTGAGGTATACTTAATAACATATTAAGTAGAACATGTTATTGTAACCTTGAAATCAAACAAGAATTTAAAGGGATTGTGGATTACAGATCTTGGATCACAATCTAGAGAATAACATGTTGTGGGCTTATTAATAAACTTAAATGGGGTTAAGTTATATGACTGAAATTAATAAGCAAGAGAAACTTGGTAACTTGAATAAAGAGTCAACATGAACGGGGATAACCAAGTTAAATGGAAACTTGATGAGGTAAAGCAAACGCATAAAAGAATGCTTAGACATAGGGTCTAATGACACATTAAAATGAGGCGCTTGGACCAGTCCGCACGTTGAGGGTGAATAACCCAACGAGGTAAATCATCGTGGTGTCATGAGGCACGAGGGGAGCGCACATTCATCTGATTATTCAGACGGCTCCGAAGGACTGGAAGGGGAAGCACTCGACTTCTTGAGATACGTAAGGTGCTTCTGGTAGTCCTCTGGGTTGTGGCAGATGTTAGGTTATCCTCACAGATGTTGGGTTTGCGCGTAATTACTAGGTGGTTGGGCCTTGACGGTAAAAATAGCTTTGCTATCAGAATGCTGTGATGAGATAACACTAGGGTGATTCGGCGATTACCTCAACGGGAGGCAAGGTCAGGACCAACAAGGATAGTAGATCGTCAGGTACTCGTCATCGGCAGCCAATGGAGTGCGAAAAGACTAGATCTAAAACCAATAAACCATTCACTATCAAGGTACTGTGGTTGAGGGATGACGCCAACTGGATGTTTAGATTGCTTGTTAGGGGCAATTCATTTAGCTCTTGTAGTCTTTACTAGTTGAGGGAGGGGCCGAGGTGGGGCCATAGCCACCATGAAAAATAAACCCTAGGAATATATGTATTTAGAGGCTCTTAAAGATGGGCCTATACAAATATGGAAAAGCTCCCGGCCGAGTTCCGTGTTTCTTGTATAGCCCTGCTACGGAACCCAGTGCACATTATGTGCGGTTAAGGTATCGAATACGATTGACGATACGTATGCGGGACAGTCTAGATACATGAATGCCGGCCCTGGGTGGTGTATCGCAGACTTGAGGGCATTACTTCGGTATGAAATCTGATTCGATTGACGTTGGTAGTCCATACGCTTACGTAGCGTAGTAATAACAGATATATACGGAACGTAACATTGTTATATAGAGATACGTACGTCACTCCGGCTTAGGATGTCGGACTGCGCACATTTCTAGGGCATTACGGTGGAGACCGTGCAAGTGGGGTACCATGTGGTGTACCTTAATATTGGGGGTAGCTACATATATATAGTATTAGGTTAATCAACTAGGAAGTAAATGGGTACGACATGTGTGTAAGCCTTGAGTGTTGTTAACCCAAGTAACCTAATAAATAAGAAAATGTGATTGAATTGTATATAAAGGATTATCCAAAGTGTATAGTTTAAATCCAGTCACTAGAACTTGTGTTCTGACCCCCTCCTCATAACATCCTCGCAGGATAGATTTGTGGCAGAGAAATGATAGCTTTGGATGCTAGTTAGCCAGTATTATTAATACGGTAAGGCTATATTTTGATTACAATTTATTTTATCTATTCCGCTATGTGGTATTTTCTGAGCTCTGAAATATTTTATGTCTCTGTCTTTCCTGTAGGATACCAGAGCAAACTAACACGAGTTTCAATAGATTGGAATTTTAAAGAGAAAAAAAATCAGTCTATTGGAATTTAGGTTGTTACATTTGGTATCAGAGCTTAGGTTTAAGATTCCTGTATAAATAATGAGTGAACGTATCTGTATTTTTAAAAGTATAAATATATTATATATATACCTAGATCCATAGAGGAATCCACTAAATAGAAAGAGTACGATATGGTAAGAAATGGGATGTTTGTTTTGTACACTCCAGGAATGAATATGGAAATCTGAGACCCTTAAGTAACTTGGGGGAAAGTGTACAATATACTTTGTATGGAAGGAAGGTGAATCCTATATGATTAGTATTTTGGGTTAGTGGGTTTGGCAGTAAAACCTTATAAATTGGAAAAGGTTAAAAAAAGAAAATGGATTAGGAATATATATAGTTGAGAGAATTGACCTTAGGAAGTGTCTAGGAAAGCCTAGAAAATTGGAAACCCTCTTTGAGTCTAACCCCATTGTTAACTTTTAAGAACTTGAAATTGTAAAAGTTTTGGGAAAATGGTTTATGGTGTTTTCAAGTTTTAATCTTAAAAGTTATAGTTTTAAATATGTAAAGTATACATATTGAGTTTTAAAGTAAAATGGGGTATATTTTGTAAATAGTGATTTCTTGCGAAAACTTTGTCTAAAGTAAAATTCTCTCAGTAAAAGGGCATATTATAGATCATGTATAGCTCACTAGTTTTCTTGTTATATTTCATACAAGAATTTTTAATAAAGAAAGTTTTGAAGTCTCTATTCTTTTAACAATCATTTTTGATAAATTGTTTTAAAAGAGAAACTTTTGTTGGGTGGACAAAATGAGTTGTAGAAATTAAGAATAGAGTAAATGTTTGCACCTTCAAGTAAGAGACTGAACCGGCCTTATAAAGGTTAGAATAAGTTATAAACCTGATTAAGAAATAGTTGCCTGTATATACTCCAGTTTTTGTGATTTGACAAAAATGTTGATTTACATATTTTTTTTAAAGATGACATTTTTTTATGGTTTGGCAAAAGCAAGTTTTGATGAAAATAAAGTTTTGACACTTTTAAATTCTGGAAGAAAATTTAAATAAAAAGGCCAAACCATGTTTTAAAAGGATGGAGTAGATAAGGATTAGAGCCCAGGGAAGGCGGGAAAAAGTTTTGAGGCTATGAGGTAAATAGCGAGAATTATCTTGGAAAAAAATGGTAAGTTCCCCAAGAATGCATAAGCATTGAAAAGCATAGGGTGTTGCTTGAAATAATTGTTGGTACATAGCTAGGACTAGTGGTAACTACTAGATAGAAAAAGGGCAAGTAAATGTTTAAGATCCTGTTGCTAATTTTCATGTTAGGGATAAAACCCGTTACTACATTTCTGTTGGGATCATTCCATTATTTTTGTTCTTGTTGAGTAGTTAGGGTAAACACCTAAAGCTGTCGTGGATTACATGGTTTGGACTTTTCTGTCTAAGGGGGACATAGTCCCGAGATTTTTGGCCCTTAGTAGTAGCTGTGTAGGGTGTTTGTTCTCCTGTTTTAGTTGAAAGACTAGAAGGCTTATTTAATTTTAAACTAAGATCAGATGATTAAATAAGCTAAGAAAAGAGAAATGGTACAACTAAAAAGGAAAAAACAAATTCAGTAAAGCAACAAACATGATAAGTTATGAGAAAAGATGGATAAAGACAAAAAAAAATTCCCAGATAAGATGAAAAAAGAAAATCAGTAACAAAAGAAAATTTTCTTATATGGGCTGTGCTTGGATAGGAAAATAAGGAATCTTTATAAACAGTTACATAAAATCCAAGTACGGTTGGAAAAGTGTACATAAAAGAAAAATGGAAGATGTGAGTTTTTTCGTTTTCCACCTTTTTGTAACATAAGAATCTGAATTTAGAAAATTAGATTTTTTCTGAAATTCGAAAAATAAAGTTGGTTGGTAGGATTATGGATACAACAATTGGATGAACTACGCTCTTATTCAGTAAGAGTATGGGAAAATTTGGACGAAAAAGCATTTTGATTTTCGAAATATTGCATTCATGTAGAACTCCCAGTATATTTAGGATGTGAGCATCATGTATTAAAAGGATTTTTGTAAAATTTGCATACATATAAGAGGTACCACTTAGGCATACATGTATTATTATGTTGTATTTCACTTTACACAAGTGCACAATGTTTGCAAAAATTGGATACACACATGATGGATGTATATTATGCGAGGGGTTAATTGATTTTACACTTATTAAATTTTGAGGACGAAATTTCCTAAGGGTGGGAGAATGTAACACCCCGCATTTTTAAGACAATAAATGTAAGATTAACTCAGTTAAATACTCAGAATTAAGTGAAACAGACTGCGACATTGCGTTCGTCTCGAAATTCTGGTCAAAATAAACACCTGGTTTGCGTAAAACGGATAACGTATGAAGAAGTTATTAGCGTTAGAAGTTTGCACACATATAAGGAACTTATATGTATATATTTAAGAAATAAAATTATCCAGAAATATCAGAAACATTACAAAAAATAAAATCAAATTTTCGCAGTGGGAAAGTAGGCGGGAAATTTTTCCCGTTGGGGGTCAACCCACCAATAGCGGGGTCGACCCACCCTAAGGGGTCTACCCCGGGGTCGACCCACCATAGATCTGGACGATGTTTTGACGTGGTTGGTTCTGATGGGTTTTAATTTAAATCTAAAGGACCCGGTTTCTCTGATACACCTATAAATAAGTTTGTAGAGCTAACCCTAAACCTCATATTTCTGAGACTACGCTGAAGCTCTGCCATTCTTCCTCGTCCTCAAATTTATTCAGAAATTAAGATTTATTTGTTTAGGAAAAATTCTGAATCCAGATCTGAAGGAAAGGAACGAGTGTTTATAAGTAGGTGTTCAGATCTCATATCGAAGTAAGGTAATTATCTAGATATGGTCTATTTCAATTCTTTTCACTTTCTTCCCTTTTTCTTTTAGTAAAAATTATGAATATGTGGTTGTTAGGTTCTGAATCCAATTAGGGGAAAACCATGGAATACTAGATCTGGACCAGATCCAGGATTGGGGAAGTATATGAGGTGAGTGGATTTAAGTTATATCATTTTAGATAATGAAATATTATCGTTTAACATTCCCCATTATTGTACAACGTGAATTGGATAGAGTAATTAAAAGTATTAAAATGTTATTATGACATGTTTAAATATGATATGTTGAAATGTTCAAACATATGTTAAAAGGATTAAAGTGACGAATATGACATGTTGGAATATTAATATGCTAGGATATTAATATGTTGGAAAATTTGCCAAAGTATGTGTAGTGGTTATTGTTGTTTCAATTCCATGTTAACTTGTGACATTTATGTACCTGGACCATTAACGGTAGAAATTGAGAAAAATTACATGATTTGGCAATCACAAGTTATTGTTAAATTTGAACAATTATCTAATTAATTGATTACATGATGGAATAGAATTGATTATATGTTAGAAATAACGTATGACATAAAATAGGCATAATATGATGACATGTAAAATTTAAATTATAGTGGAAATTTGAAAGAATAGACATGCCTAGATTATATAGAAGATCTACAATAAATAAGAAACTGTAACCGCGTTTAGACACGAGGTTATGTTACACTTGTGGTAGAAGTATGCCCGGGACCGTCCGGCATATCCAACATCCATAAGTGGTAAATCTAATGTGAGGGGTTTAAGTGCATAAATATAAAATGTGATGGTGCTAAGACACGAGGTTAAGTCAATTTGTGGAAGAAGTTTGCCTGGAACCGCCCGGCAAATCCAGCATCCACAAGTGTAGGCTTAATGTGAGAGGTCTAGTGCATATATATATATATATATATATATATGGAAAAGGCTGGACTGATAAACATCATTAATTGATTAACGGAAATAAATGGAACTAAATGAAAGATAATTACAACAATAAAGGAAAGGGAATGAACGGGGAATGATAATAACCTATTATAAATAAATTACATTAATGAGAATGTGTATAATAGGTAGACTTGTCCTTAGGACAAGTGAGGATTATAACTTATGTTATAATAAACGATAAAAGGGAATAAAATAACTTATGTAAGGGGATAAGTTGTACTTAATTGTAAATTAAGTTATTTACAAGAACAAGAATCTAAAATCTACGGATAAGGACAACATAAGTTATATTTATGGGAAGGGAAACTTATTAGTGGACCTTAGTTAAGAGAACTAAGTTAATAAGTAAATAACGATAAGTTGTAGTGACGGTGTAAAATGGAATTATGATTAAATGAGAAAGAGTGAGGAAAACTTATGAAATGAAATAAGTTATATTTAATCATAAATGATAAGTGACATGTTAATTAGAAAACATGTGAATTGAGGTATACTTAATAACGTATTAAGTAGAATATGTTATTGTAACCTTGAAATCAAACAAGAATATAAAGGAATTGTGGATTACAGATCTTTGATCACAGTCTGGAGAATAACATGGTGTGGGCTTATTAATAAACTTAAATGGGGTTAAGTTATATGACTGAAATTAATAAGTAAGAGAAACTTGGTAACTTGAATAAAGAGTCAATGTGAACGGGGATAACCAAGTTAAATGGAAACTTGATGAGGTAAAGAAAGCGCGTAAAAGAATGTTTAGACATAGGGTCTAATGACACATTAAAATGAGGCGCTTGGACCAGTCCGCACATTTGAGGGTGAATAACCCAACGAGGTAGATCATCGTGGTGTCATGAGGCACGAGGGGAGAGCATGTTCATCTAATTATTCTGACGGCTCCGAATGACTGGAAGGGGAAGCACACGGCTTCCTGAGATACGTAAGGTGCTCTTGGTAGTCCTCTGTGCGGTGGCAGATGTTTAGGTTGTGCTCGCAGATGTTGTGTCTGCGCGTAACTACTAGGTGACGAGATAACACTAGGGTGATTCGGCGATTACCTTAATGGGAGGCGAGTTCAGGACCATTAAGGATAGTAGATCGTCGGGTACCCGTCATCGGCAGCCAGTGGGATGCGAAAACACTAGAGCTAAAACCAATAAACCATTCACCTTTCACTATCGAGGTACGATGGTTGAGAGAAGACGCTAGCTGGATTCGTAGATTACTTGTTAAGGGCAAGTCGTTTAGCTCTTGTAGTCTTTACTAGTTGAGGGAGGGGCCAAGATGGGGCCATAGCCACCATGAAAAATAGACCCTAGGAATATCTGTATTTAGAGGCTCTTAAAGACGGGTCGGTACAAATATGGAAAAGTTCCCGACCGAATTCCGTGTTTTTTGTATAGCCCTGCCACAGAACCCGGTGCACATTATGTGCGGTTAAGGCATTGAATACGATTGATAATACGCACGTGGGACAGTCTAGATACATGCATGTCGGCTCTAGGTGGTATATCGTAAACTTAAGGGCATTACTCCGGTATGAAATCTGATTCGATTGACAGTGGCAGTTCGTACGCTTACGTAGCGCAGTAATGACAGATATATGCGGAGCATAACATTGTTATATAGAGATCTGTACGTCACTCCTGCATAGGATATGGGACTGCGCACATTTCTGTGGCATTACGGTGCAGACCGTGCGAGTGGGGTACCATGGGGTGTACCTTAATATTGGGGGTAGCTACATATATACAGTATTATGTTAATCAACTGGGAAGTAAATGGGTACGACATGTGTGTAAGCCTTAAGTGCTGTTAACCCAAGTAACTTAATAAATAAGAAAAATGTGATTGAACGGTATATGTAGGATTATCCAAAGTGTATAATTTAAATCCAATCACCAGAACTTGTGTTTTGACCCCCTCCTCATAACATACTCGCAGGTTAGATTTGTGGCAGAGACATGATAGCTTTGGATGCTAGTTAGCCAGTATTAATAATACGATAAGGCTATATTTTGATTACATTATATTTTATCCATTCTGCTGTGAGATATTTTCTGAGTTCTGACATATTTTATGTCTCCGTCTTTTCTGTAGGATACCAGAGCAAACCAACACGAGTTTCGGTAGATTGGAATTTTGAAAAAAAATCGGTATATTGGAATTCGGGTTGTTACATCTCCCTTAATCACTGCAAATGTACCCTTAAAATCCCTTAGACTATCCTTATCAATAGTCACCTCGCATCCTTTGAATGCCAACTGCCCTAGAAATATCACTGACTTCCAAAAACCTGGAACATAACAGACACATGTCAAGGTGCGTATTATCCCGTCATACATGGTAATTTGCATAGTAGCTTCGCCCATGACTCTACTACAACTATCATCATTTTCCATAAGAATCAGTTTCCCTCTTTTTCTTTTAAAAAAACTGAAATAATTTTTATTAGGTGTCATATGAAAAGACGTCCCCATATCTAGCACCCAATGGTCTAATACATCTGATACTACTGCTGTCAACAAGTCATCAGACAAAAATTCCTCCACCGCAACCGATGAATTTCCATCTTCAATTTTCTTCTTCAAGTCTGGACATTCTCTCTTCCAGTGGCCGGGTTTCTTGCAAATGTAGCACTTCCCATCTCTTGACTTTATTTTCTTCTTCTTCTTCTTCTTCTCTCCTTTCTCTATATCAGCTAATAAGACTTCCATACTACTTCCTCCTCTACCTTCACTCAACCCCTTCGTCTGATCCCTCAAGTCTTTAGATAGAAGACCTGCCTTCACATCATCTACTATTAGTGTATCCTTGGCATTGATAAGACTGTTGGCGAAACCTGTTTATCGCTCCGAAAGAGAACACAAAAGAGTCATTGCTATTTGCTCCTCATCCACTTTCAAGTCAATAGTCTTCATCTTCATCACGAGATCAGCGAAGAAGCTTAGATGTGTCTTCACTGAAGTACCCTCTCTCATCCGCATGGTGAAAAACGTCTTCAGTAAAATCAAACGGTTGGTTAATGATTTCTTTAAATAGAATTTTTCTAGCGTGGTCCAAATGTCCTTATCAGTGGTCTCACCGCTAATCTCTGAAATGACATTTTCTCCCATTGCTAATTGTAAAGTAGTAAATGCCCATCATTCCATCTCCTTCCGTTCCACGGCTGAAATATCATCCGTCAACTCCTCAGGAGCAAACACCACAGGATGAACATTGTTCCTCATCAGAACAACTTTCATCCTCCATTGCCACTTTTTGAAATTTTTATCCTCATTCCATCTTTCTATTGCTAACTGAGATCCTGCTGCCATATATGTCCCTTTGACATATGGACTTGATGCAATTGTTGAATTCTCCTCATCTCCTGCCATAATGCATAACACCCTTTCTCAATCAACATCGTAGCTCTGATACCAATTGTTGGGGAAAAGTTTCCCTAAAACGCCTTGGGAATAAAACCCAACCTTGCGGAAAAAACAAATTGGAACAAATTGATGGTGAGGCAAAATAAACAACATGTAGTCACCATCAAAACCAATCATGGATCAAGCAATAAAAGAAAGAATACAAGAGATTTATAGTGGTTGCACTAACATCTTGTTATTGTACGTCCACTTGGGGAGAGAAGATTTTATTACTTTTCTAAATAAGAAAATATTACAAGACTGATAATAGAGAGGAAGAAGAAGAAATACAACTTTTAGAGTTGTTCCATACATTTACCTAATATGTATCCTTATATAAGGATTAATACTTGATGTTGAAGTAATTGACTTGTGGTTATGCATCAATGCCTAATTAATTCTCCAATTTATTTGCTCCTGGTAAGATTTCTTGTTAATAAACCAATCAAAGAATTAATTCCTTACTTCAATATACAAAAAAAGCTTCTTCATATTCTTCCACTTATGTAGGTAATTTATTGCCCTATCTAATTTCACAAAAGGGACAATAAATTTTGCTGATATCTTCCAAATCTTCTGCAGTTGGAAATATTATATTACTCAAATTAACAATATTATCCAAATCTTCTCTAAATGAAAATATTGTATCACCATAATCAATATTATTTTCCAAATCTTCTGCATGGAAATATTATATCATGAAATCTAACACTAAACTAGTTTGAGCTCATATCTGAGGCAATGTTTTGTTGAGTCATGGTTTTTTATTTCAAATTCACGGGAATCATTTTCCGCTTTAAAAGCCCAATCACGGTATATAGTTTACAATAAATCATCGAAATATATATTGAATAATAAGATGAAAAAATGTATAGGTGTGAAATCGATAGCAGGTACGAATAAATTGCAGCTTCAGTCAGTTTATGAACACAATAGCACTTTACAAATAATAGTAGATATAGATAGCCTAATAGTAGATAGCTTAACAATTATGCCAGGCTTAGGATATACATATAATAAAAATAAATTAAAACAAACTATTAGCATGAGAATATAGAACAAAAATAATACAGTTGTACACAGAGCCGGATCTGGGATTTGGAATGCCCAGTGAAATTTACTAAATGATGCCCCTTATCATAAAAATTTGCACAATAATATTAAATAAACAATAAGTATTCATTCTATTATTATCGGATTTATACAATACGAAATCAAAACGAAGAAATGACCAAAAAATATATTATGTGGATAATAAAAATAATAGCGATTAAACAATTTTCCATCTCTTTATTGTTTGAATCTCCTTTGTCTTTTGCCTTTCCACGTGTCTCGCATTAAACATTTTTTTGTAAATACCACATTCCAATATACCACATATACAAGATTTTGATTATTTTGAAACTGGAAGCTAAAGTAGTTGGCGAAAACATTTATTTTGATCCTTGATTTTAAGAATAACCCAAAATCTTATAAAGATGTTCTGCCTAATTAGAATATCATATCTCAAAAGAACAGCATTATGCAAGACACATAAATAGGAGAGAAAATAAGATACTAGAGGAATTATGGACTGAACATAAACTAGCAATATTAATAAATAAAAATAGTGAAACTGGCAAAACAAAAAAAAGGAAAAAAACTGTTGTCGAATCCTACAAACAAAATTTTAGGAAGCACCATAACAACCCCCTCCCTCTTTTCCGTCCTCTTTCTCAATCATCGAATTCCTACAAACCCTTCCAAATTTAGTATACTTAAATTTTGACGATTTATTTGTTTTTATCGAAGTAAATAGACACATACATAAAATCGTCAAATTAACAAAATATACGAAGTTACTATATTACAATATTCGTCTAGATTAGAAAATAAAACAAAAGCCAAATAGTTCTCAAATTAAATTGAAGTAAGACAATTAGAATTAAAAAATTAGGGTTACCTCAACTAGATCAGATCTGAGATGATGAGTTCTCAAGTTATGGGATGATCAGATCAGAGATGTGAGATGCTGTTGGTGGCAGCCCTTTGCGTTTGCATTTCTTCAGTTGATCGTTCGTATGCCTTTTTCTTTAAAGCTTGGCCCTTTTTGCCAAAAGTATAAAGATTGAAGAAATTTTATTTCAGCCGCCTTCTCCCTGCACATCGCCCTTTTATCCTGCTCTTCGCATTTTCAGTTTTTTTATTCGCGGTATAGGATCAATTTTTATGCCCTACGTGGGCACTGTTAGCACATGCTCAGGGTCGCCTATGGTTGTACAAAATCAGAGAACATAATATACCGTCATGTCTATTACCTCAAAAACTTATGCTAAATGTTCCACAGCCATATAGTTCCAGCACCATCCTTAATATGGATATTTACCTCGCTTCCTATTCATGTATACCATTTCAGAAAACAAATCGAACAGGAGAACTAAGAATTAGAGAAGAAAACAATCATTTATGAGTGGGCATAATTTAAATAAAAGCCGGTTCGAGTACCTTAGTTATGTTGCATAATTCGGCTCCAATTTACATAAGTTGCTAGTGGCAATCAGAGTTTGTAGTGGTTGCAGAGTTGAATGAAGAACACTTTGAATTGATGGGAACCCATCACCACCAGCGGAGCCAAACAGGAACAACGGAAAGCAAATATGTCGATAGGAGAAATAGATCGAGATCTTCGTTCAGAGAGCGGAGGAAGGAAATAGATGAATTGCGGTTGTGACTATGGGTGGATGACTTTTAAAGGGCCGCTTCATCGATTTCTTCACTTTTCCAAAAAAATCGAAGCAGTTTGATTTTGGAATCCACGAGAGGGAAGAAGAAGAGTAGTGAAATGGTTCTTATAATTGTGATGGTAGATTAAAAAATGAGAGAGACGTGTCTCAAATCTTCTAAAAAAATTAATTAATTAACCGTATTGTCCAGACTCTTCTTTTCATGCATCAAACCTGAAGTCATAAATTAATAATTACTCTGCATCGTGTAATGTGTTAAGTACGATGTATATATCTTGGAAATCTTCTAATTCTCGATAATAATAATTACAGTATATATATGTATATTTTATTGCTTTGTAGGTTTTGGTGGGAAAGAAGGGAAATGAAGTAAAGTGGCGCTGCAACGTGGCCCAAGTGGCCTCTATTTTAGTATACAGTAAGATAAATAGGCTAAGTATCATTCTTATTGTTTTTGTAAAGAAAACTCTCTATTATCATTAGTTGGACACATCACTACATCAAAATAGATGAAAATAGATGATCTCCTTCCTCGGATAAGCATTGCGTTTGTTATAAAAAATAAACACATTAATGGTGGCGTATAAACTAAACACGTTTAGATACAGCACATAAGAAAGTCAGATCACTGCTAACGTTCATAAGCTGTTAAACATGAAGACTTGTTGATGCATCAATACTGAACCGTTTTCAAACTGCACTAAATTACAAATCTTTTCATACATGATACAACCATACGTATATTCAATCGTTCTTCTGAACAAGATATCACAATCAATTATGAATATGTACAGTTTCTTCTGAAGATTACAGGCAAATACTCTTTCATGATTTTATTGGTATATTACAGGCAAGTGCTCTTTCATGATTTTATTGCTATAAAACTAATCTTTTTAGCACCTTCCAACACTGTCTATTTAGTAACTCTCTTACCATGCAAAATTTTAGTCTTTTTTAGACATTTAATCTAACCTACCTGTACATAACACCTTATCTAAATAACTCAATGCAACAGACGCATGGAGAGCAGCACCAACAGGTAGGGCTTCCTCATCGATAAAGAAGTAAGGGGAATGATTGCTGTTGACTGCACCGATAGATTCGTTTCTGACACCAACATAGAAAAATGCACTTGGCATCTTTTATGAATAGAAACTGAAGTCTTCTCCACCCATTTTCACCCTATTTACTACAACATTGTCTTCTCCGAGTAGGTCCTCGCCAGCTTTCTTAACATGTTTGTACATGTCTTCATTGTTGACTGTAGCGGGGTATGGTATGAATGTTTTCTCCATGAAATCGACTATGGCGGTGCATTGGTGCACATAAGATTGCCCCTCTATCACCTGTATGATATAAGATCTATGTATGTACAAATAAGATAACTAAATATGAAAGCTGATCTGAAAGTTGTTGGATTTTTACTTCTTGAATTCTTCTCCTTAGATAAAAGTAACCCTCACTCGTCACACTCCTAAATGTGCCACCAAAATCAACAGTTTCAGGGATATCATCATGCAAGTCTCCGCCTCGGACAAATCCAACCGATACTACCTAGAACATATAAGGTCAGTTAACTGCGTTTGTTCTATGCTTGTTATATATAACTGCAGCAAATACATATAAATCAGCTTACCCTGTTATCAAGAGGATCAGATTCTCTTGATAACAGCGTCTGAAGGCTCTGAATTGCAAAAGCAGCAGCAAGAGTAGGATCCACAGCACTGCGTGGGAAGGCTGCATGTTCTCCTTTGCCTCTAATCTTTGCTTCAAATATACCTGCTGCTGCAAGGATGGGTCCAGGACGTGAAGCAATAGTACCAGTTTTGAGACTCGCATCCACATGAACACCAAACATTGCCTCTATGCCATCGACGCCACCTTCTTTAATCACATGGTAAGCACCTGCTCCTCCCTCTTCAGCAGGTTGAAATATCAGTTTTATGGTTCCGTTTATGCCGTCCTTCACGCTCTGAAGCAGCTTAGCGGCTCCTAAAAGCATTGTTACATGTGCGTCGTGTCCGCATGCATGCATTTTTCCACTAACCTTGCTTTTGTACTCCCACTCCACCATTTCCTTTAATAAGGATCGTCAGTTCATTTTGATTTTGTTTGTTTCTATAGCCATAATGACCAACAGTAGTAGCTTATTTGAATTCTATTCTTTTTATTGAAGATCAGGAGTTATTTATTTCATCCAACAAATGCTAGCTATCTTAGTTCCCTAACAAGTTGCAATGATAACAAGGCTTTTAGAATGTGAACCACAAACATGTGAATAGAAAGAAGAAAAAACATACTATGCGTTTATAATGTAAAAGAAGGACCTGAATAGGGAGTGCGTCCATATCAGCTCTGAGCCCGAAGAAGGGGCCATTACCAGACCCAATTGAAGCAACAACTCCTGTTTTAGCAACTGGCCATGAATACTCGATCCCCATTTTGTCGAGCTCTGCTCTAATTAGTTTACTGGTATCATATTCTTCGAATGCAAGTTCAGGATTCTGATGAATTCGCCTTCTTGTATCTTTCAACCACTTGAAAAATTCAGGGTCTTGAGCTGATCGTAAAAGCTCTTTTGGAGATGGGATTGATGCGTTGGTTTCAGGGGAAGATAGAAAGGCGCAGACTGGAAGTAAGAAGAGGAGAAGGGTATTAGTGGAAAAGGGAGACATTTCAGTTCACTGCTAATTATTTGATGTTGATGAAAGTGGGGATAACTGAGGACTGCTGGAGGAACAGAAATAAATCTTGTTTGTCTTCACTTGAATAATCTTTGACACGTCCATTCCAGGGAGAGCCGCAAGTGCTGATATCATCTTTGTTTTTATATCATTCACCTGTAACTGCACATCCTGCAATTAAATGAAAAAAAAAATAAAAAAAATAAATAAGGGTTACACTAGGAAGACCTGAGAAGAAAGTCGGGGAAACTGCGGCATTCCGCATTCACGCAATTCATGAGTGTACATTCAATTTCCACGATTTATTAAATTTGCATTTCGTATTTCGAAACCGTGACAATTTGCCAAAAGCCTTTAGAGCTCTCTAGCATTTTTGTAAAATAAATTATAATTATGCATTAAGAACAACACAATTTTACACTATTCCCTTTCCTTTAGGGATATTGAAAAGAGCTGGTGTGACGTGTTAGTATAATTTTGATAAATATTATATATATTTTTGTTGGGTTTCATTTTGATTCAAATAACATGGAAAGTTTTGAAGAACAATAGACATTATTCAAATATAAGAAAATGGAATTGTTGACTCTTGCTCCATTCCTATGGTGGGAGAAAAGCTTTGTTTATGTAACGACCCAACTTTCTGACTGGTTTTCGCCGATATTTAAACCAGCTTAAACCGTTCACAAAGATGGATTGTTATGAATACTTACATATTTACACAAAAATAACAGAACTTTTATTTCATATCATCGATTACATCAGAGATTACAAGGAATATCACAGTACCATCAATGCCCAGCGGAAATAAACTCTCTAGCGGAAACATCCAAATCATAATTCCAGTTTCAAATCTGAATCCAACTCTAAAATCTAAACCTGCAAACCAAACTTCTGATTGCCCATGCAAAAACATATGGGCACCCAGAGTTTAGGTGTGGGAACAATAAACTCCAGGTCAGTCGTGGGACTGGTGTGAGATTCAAAACACAGTTCTTATTTAGGCTTCATTTTAAAGTTGGGAAATTCACCGGACCACGCCGCTAACGCGGAACGGGTTTACTCCATATGAATTCTCGTGCATAGAAATTCGTTATGACTTCTAAAAAATGAAACTAACATAAGGTCTCGCGGCACACACACAATGCAAACGCACACATGGGCGAGGTTCCTCCTTATGATAGTCAAAAATGCTTGATACGTGAAAATCCTCTTTTACTACTAATATTGCATAGCGTGAAAACAATTTCGCAAATAAATGTATTAATCATAGCCAGCATAATGCCCCATCCCATTATACTGACAATCCCGCTGGTAGCAGACTATACAACTAAAATCGTACGGGCTCGTAGCGGAAAATTGGATTTCCAACAAATGACTAGGCAAAGGAATTTCCTTACCAAACCGATGGGTACGCCTCTAGAGGGACGCCCCGAGAACCAAATCGGGAGCCTTGCCAACACGAAGCCGGGTTACCCCTTAACTGGGTAACTTAGAGCACGCCTGAGTATATCACTTTCCAGTCGTTACCAACCTTTAAACCAAGGCCTCGCAACATCAACATCCATAGAAATAGAAGTTATCCACATAGGTTAATACCTGGGCTCTATACCATAGTACACCTTTTATCGAGAAGGAAATGACAACCCTTAACCTCGCCGCATCTTTCCTGTTTTAGCCATTTACCGGGTTGTGAGGCTTGCCGAGGTCACGATACACAAAGCTACACTTAAATAAGTCATGCTTTGATCATCCATAGCTCACCACATATCTTAAGTATGCCACATTATCCATTAACAACGCATCACTGATTTCCAATATATAACCTCTAAGCTCATATGTCTTAGAGAAGGGTGTTAAGCAAGAGAATGATTATCCGCCACCAAACAGATATATATTGATAAAACAGTGTTATGCAGTTAATTACAATGTCAGACACACAATCGATAAATGTCCGTTCTGGGTCTGAACGAACATCATCCAAAAATCTCCAAATACATTCAGATATCGTGCCACTCCTCGTTTGGTTGTACGGACCAGTCCGAGATATTGGCATTCAACCTAATGATTCGAAAACTCCCAGGCTTTACTCGACGGTTTCCAAGTCTTCAATTGCTTTATAACGTCGTGTTATTACTTGGAATGATTTTCGGACTTATATCTGATTCCGGACTTTCCAAATAATAAGCGTACTATAAAATCAGTAGCTATGGTCTATACCGATTTCCAATTCAAATCTCCTTCCAAAACGTTATCATTTCGTTTTCACTTAAGGTTGGATTCATTCCCTAAAATTTTCATCTTACCCTTTTTCTTAAATATTCAATATTTATTCCCAATCTTTTATAAAAACAAACTTCATTTACTCATCACTATTCCTTTACCTTAGGTATTCAAAACCTTAATTTGGCTTTAAATTCCCACTGATATTTCAAATATAAGTTTAAACAGAATTAAATCGACTTGTATTTGATATCGATTCACAAACTCGGGCAATCGCCATCAGAATTTGGATATGAACATGGTTTACTATTTCTGATAATATTTGTCCAATCCTAGGATTCCATATCGAATATCCGAAGATTAACTCTATCCCAATTTATTCCCTTTTAAATTCAAACTTATCATATCTTACTTATAATTTAAATACACTTCATACCATTCATTTTAAACTCTTTTAAAATCAAATCTCCTTCCAGATGATTATCGATTCATATATAACTCAAGATTATTGTAACAACCCGTAAAATGCGAGCCAGTTTGAAATTTTTATTTTGGCAATTTTCGCGAATTTTGAATATTTAAAATGAATTATTTTAGATAAGATCAACGAGAAATTTATTTTGAATATAATTCGAACGTATATATTATACGCGTCGTCGTTAGAATATATAATAATTATATATAATTATAAAAGGAATTGAAAATGGCGCGGTAGTTCGATAATTCGATTTCAAACTTCAATTGAATGTACCGGGTGCAAAACAATCCGGATTTTAGTGAAACCAAAAATAATGGAATCTAATAGTGAATATCTTTCCAACGAATCCGAAAAATCAAGATTTCATATCAGGAATCAAAAGATATGTCCAGTTGAAAATTCTGAATAGTCGCTATGGAATTCAGGCCCTTAAAAATGGACATTTTGCAAACGACCTCGGATTTCGACGAAACCACTTTTGTTGGGTCCGTGGTGTAAAGTTATTGCTAGATTCCAAATTTGATAATTTTTAGAATTAATATGTGAGCGTGGTAAAGGAAAACGCGTTTGACCAGTTTCAGTTGATTTTAATCGACTTGAAATTGGCCATTTTTCTAACGGTCTCTGAATTCGACGAAACTAGTTTTGATAGGACCGTATCGTCAATACGAAGCTAGAAAATATTTTTATAGAATTTTTCTAGTTAGTATGTGACCCCGGTAATTTGAAATGTACGTTTAAAATTCAATATAGTGATTTAAATGAAAATTCAAAAGGAAACTGATTGTAACGATCAAATCAGCTAGCGATACATATCCCATTGTGTTCGGAATGGGGGTAAAACGCTATGGACGACAGGCGGTGGGCCTCGTTTCGAGGTCATATGTAAAAGTCAACTCTTTGCTAAATTAAATAATTAAATAAAAAAAAAAAAAAAAAAAATCATCCCCTCCCCTTTATCTTCCCTCCTGCCCCCCCCCCCCCGTTCAATCATATTTCAAAACAAAAAAAAAAAAAAACCCTAAAGGCATCGACAGACCGCCCCCCCCCCCCCTGAAGCGAACGCCGCCGCCGCCATCCTCCGTCCAGCTTCCCTCCTCCCCAGATCGCACGAAACCCCCGAAGACCCCGTCCCCCACAAAGCATCGCAACACCCGATTAGCCACCCTCCTGGAAGCCTTGCCGCCGTGCCGCCGAGCTCGACAGTCAACCCTCCCCTCTTCGCAACTAGGTAAAGTATTTTATCCTGTTTTATTTTCATTTTAAAATACCGAAAAAAGAGTTTTTTTTTAAAAACAGATTTTGAAACGATTTTGTTTTTAAAAAAAAAAAAAATAATAATAAAAACTGTTTAGTTTTAAAAATAAAAACGGTTTAGTTTTAAAAATAAAAACTGTTTTGTTATAAAAATAAAAACTGAAATTTTAAAAAGAATTTTAAAAAACTGTTTTTTTTAAGAAGAAACTAAAAACTGTTTTTTTCTAAGAAGAAATTAAAACTGCATTTTTAAAGAAGAGAAAAACTGCATTTTTAAAGAAGAGAAAAACTGCATTTTTAAAGAAGAGAAAAACTGCATTTTTAAAGAAGAAAAAAAAAAACTGATTTTTTTTATATAATTTAAAAACTGATTTTTTATATAATTTAAAAACTGATTTATAAAGAAAATGAAAACTGATTTTATTTTAAGGTTTAAACTTTGAAATAGGGAAAAGGTTTAAACTTTGAAATAGAAAAAGGTTTTGACTTTAAAGGGAAAAGATTTGATCTTTATTAGAAAAAAAAGGAAACTTTTTATTAGAAAAGGCGAAGTCTATATCTTAAAAATAGAATTTTTTATATATTGAACTTCGATAGAAAAATAGAATTTTTATATATTGAACTTCGATAGAAAAATGGAATTTTTATATATTGAACTTCGATAGAAAAATATGGTTTTTATATATTGAACTTCGATAGAAAAATATGGTTTTTATATATTGAACTTCGATAGAAAAATATGATTTTTATATATTGAATAGCGAAGTAAAAATTCGATTTTTACATATGTAGTGAAAGCGGACAACGAAGATGACGAAGATGCGATAGTAATAAAGATTTCTATCAATGAAGAGCCGTGGAGCTAGGATAGCTATATGTGAGAATTTCTCACCTTTCTATTTCTTTTCTAGTTATATATATATACTAGGATGCAGACGGTGCTTAGTAGCACCCGACACAATCGTCCACAGACCATGGACTTGTTTGTTTGACTGTTTGGTGATTGATTGCGATATTGGTTTGAATGTGATTTGTGGTGTGAAAAATCGAATCGATAAATTGGTTAGGATTAGACGTGCGCCGTTATAAGGCGAAGGAGTAAGGCTAGGTTAGACTCTTACTCCAAATTTTGTGGTTTGCATAACGAATTGATTTGATTGATGTGTGAATGGCGTGGGCCTTCACTAGACCGGGGATAAGGCTAGGCCTTGTCCCGTTTCTAGTATCGTGCCGTTATGCCGCCGAAATTTTCTAAAATGTGTTAGAAAAATAAAAATATCATTTTATTTAAAGAATGAACTGAATAGAAATTCATATGTTGAAATAAAATGTTTTATCGTTAAAAATATAATTTTTAACGTGAATGCGAATAAATAAATTATTCATTTACAAACCAGACGGTTTGTTTATGTACATTGATTTGACTGACATTGATTGGGTCGATAAATTTTACACATCGCCCAACTGCACAAATAAAATATTTGTTTGATTGTTTGAAACCCTACACGGGTGTTAGGATGAAATATGCAGTTCACTCATCCTGATTGATTAAATATGTCGATCGATTGATTGACAAGCTGTTATAAGCGTTGAATATATACATTTGATGCTTATACAGTGTAGTGCACTTTGGTTGATGGTTGATTATTTTCAATGCTATTATATACATGTGTTGTATGCAAATCCATATAATTAATTTTATATGGTAATTGATTGGGCCTCATTCCAGTTTTGAAAAAGAAATATTTGAAAAAGAAATATTTGAAATAGAATATTTGAAAATAGAAATTTATGAAGCCGTGTTGATTAGATTGACGCCATTTTGACGTGAACGATATTTATATCAATTTTAAGTGATTTCGAAATGAATTGAATTGAAAACGATTTCGAAATGAATTGAATTGAAAACGATTTCGAAATGAATTGAATTGAAAACGATTTCGAAATGAATTGAATTGAAAACGATTTCGAAATGAATTGAATTGAAAACGATTTCGAATTGAATTGAAAACAAATTGAAATGAATTCAAATTGAATTGAAATTTGAATTGAATAGAAATGAATTTTAAAACGAATTTATAAAGAAGAATTCAATTTTGATTTGAATTGAAAAGGAAGTTGAAATTGTTTTTGAAACGAATTCAAAACTATTTATATAATTCGTTTTAAATAGAAATCGATGAAATATATATTATATATATTATATATATATAATATAATGGCCTGAATAGAACGCGCCGCGCCGCGGCAGTTCGCGAATTTCGACCATTTATTTAAAACGGACATTACGGGAGATCCGACCGTCGGATTCTCCTAAAACCGGAACCGTTGGGTTCGTATCGAAAAGAGCTTTCTAATGAATGTTAGAAATTTGAAATCTAACGGTTGGATTTGGAGATACGTCCAAATCAAATTCGAAAAAGGTCGCTGTAAGTGCAGTTCGATGGCCGTTGTTGGAAGTCGACTGTACGGGCCTTGATAAAATTATTAAAAATAGTAATAATTTGTGTAAAATCATAAGAAATGATTTGTGAAAGTTTGGGATGAAAAACTCCATATTTGAAAAGATAAAAATAGGTTTTTATCGAAATGAACTAGTTTTGAACTAGAATTATAATTCTATTTATTTTTAAATAAATAAATTGAATTTGAAATGGTTTTGAAAATAACCAAAATTTCCAATGATTGCATTGGAGTGGATTTGAATCGAAATTGTCTTCGGAATATTTCGATGTTGGAATTCGTGATTATACAGGTGTTGTTATGGAAATTTGAAAGATATATATTTATATCGTTATTTCCAATACGACATTTGTTAGTCGTAGAATTCGATATTGAATATAAGCCGATATATTTTCTATTCAGAGCCTTGTATTGAATATCGAATGTGATTTGGGTTTGTCGTGAATGGTGTCTTCACTAACACTGTTCTTGAACCCAGTTGAGAAAAGATTAAATCTTTTTATTTAGATTTAATGAAGTGTACCAATTAAATGATATTTAATTGGAATTGAATTGGTATTGATTTTTGGGTTTATCGTGAACAGTGTTTTAAATAACACTTGTTCTTTAACCCGATAATTAATCGAATGTGATTTGGGTTTGTCGTGAATGGTGTCTTCACTAACACTGTTCTTGAACCCAGTTGAGAAAAGATTAAATCTTTTTATTTAGATTTAATGAAGTGTACCAATTAAATGATATTTAATTGGAATTGAATTGGTATTGATTTTTGGGTTTATCGTGAACAGTGTTTTAAATAACACTTGTTCTTTAACCCGATAATTAATCGAATGTGATTTGGGTTTGTCGTGAATGGTGTCTTCACTAACACTGTTCTTGAACCCAGTTGAGAAAAGATTAAATCTTTTTATTTAGATTTAATGAAGTGTACCAATTAAATAATATTTAATTGGAATTGAATGGATATTGATTTTTGGGTTTATCGTGAACAGTGTTTTAAATAACACTTGTTCTTTAACCCGATAATTAATCGAATGTGATTTGGGTTTGTCGTGAATGGTGTCTTCACTAACACTGTTCTTGAACCCAGTTGAGAAAAGATTAAATCTTTTTATTTAGATTTAATGAAGTGTACCAATTAAATAATATTTAATTGGAATTGAATGGATATTGATTTTTGGGTTTATCGTGAACAGTGTTTTAAATAACACTTGTTCTTTAACCCGATAATTAATGGGATGTGACTTTGGGTTTATCGTGAACCGTGTTTTAAATGACACTGATTCTTTAACCCAGTCACAGATTAAAACTAAGTGGAGTTTTAATGAATCTTTAATTAGATTGAAAAGATCGAGAATGGAGTATCACCAGTTTTGCTCCAGGCGATAGTTAAATCTTTAATTAGATTTGAACGTGAAATTTAGAAACTAACTGTCGGTTAGCTAAGTAGAATGGTTTTCTGGATATTGATCTGATGTTGGTTTCGGCCTTCGGGGTTAATATTTGGGGAATTATTCTCTTGATTAATTTACGGTTAATGACTAATGAGTTGGAATGAGGCGTATGTTGTGTTTGTGTAACACTTTTATAATATATACGCGAGTTATTCGGAAAGACCGGGTTTATCCCATTCTGAATAACTGATACGACGATAAGTCGAAGATGAAGACGATGGTCGAAGACCGGAGGTCTTCACGTCGTTTGGGTGATAACTGATGATCTTGATTGGGCTGTACACCCAAGAAGATGGAAACAGTTAGTGATCGTCCAGACGTACTTGGAGATCGATGGATATGCGGGGTACTAGGTGCCTCCGGTTTCGTTCAGACCCAGAACGGACTTGTAAATGGACTGTGTGTCTGACATTGGATTTCATTCTGTGTGATTGATATCGGTTGCATAGGATGGTTTGCCTGTGTGGCATGCTAAGATGCAAATGATCAAGGCTTCTGTTGAAAAGCAAAGTCTTGTGGTTGATGATCAAAGCACGGCCTTTGTGGCGTAGCTTTGTGTAACGTTTACCTCGCGTGTTTCACACCAGGTATGAACCAAAAACGGGAGACGGACCTCAGGGAGGGCCTGCGTTTCCTCCTAGCTAGAAGTGGCGTCAGTGGTTTTACACGCCCTGACGAGTTTGACTTATGTGGTTGTTGCTGTTGCGAGGCGCCTCGGTTAGATCGGACGATCCGGGTCCGATGGAGTCATTCGTTGGCTCGCTTACGCCCCAAAGGGCGGCGAAACGCAGTGTCCAGGGTTTAATTTTAATCCACATCGGTGGACCGGCCCTGACGATCCAAGGGCCCACCTGAGTCTGGGTCCTGTGGCTCGGGCTAGAGAGTCACGAATCGGTTGAGGACTATCTTTTGCCTCGGTTCATAGACGGAAATCCAATTTCCAAATACGTGCCATTTGCGGTTTTATTTGTAAACCTATATATGGCGACATAGTGGCATGGGACGCTCATGTCGCCTATGATTGATACTTATGATTTGAAGTTGTTTTATACACTATGCACTTATTATAGTATCAAATGATTTGTTTTAAACGTATCAAGCATTCTTTGGCTGTTATAAGGGAAAACCCTATCCCCCGGCTTGCGTTTGCATTGTGTGATAGGACCTGGGTCTTATAACAGCTTCATTTTTCTTTATTTAGCATTGCGCTGTTTGTTTTATGCACTGGTATTCTTGGGAGGAAACCCGTTCCGTGTTATACGGCGTGGTCCCTTGATTTACCTAATGATTTAAAATAAAGATTAATAACTGTTTTAGTTCTCACACCAGTCTCATGACTGACCTGGAGTTTATTGTTTTTAACCTAAACTCTGGGTGCCCTTATTTTCGACACGGGCAGCTAGTAGTTTTGGTTTTGCAGATTTATATTCACAGGATCCTGGTTTACAGCTGGAACGATATCCGGAAAGCTTTGTATCCGTATATCTCTTCTAGTTGTGTATTGTATTATTTTCCGCTGCTATGTATTTAAATGTAATTTAAATCTCTGATATTTCTGTGTAAGATGCATTTATGCTCTGTATATTCTTGTAATCTGATGCATTGTTGTAATAAGCAATGAAATGTTCTTCTGTATGCGTTCTGCTGTGGTTTGTTCTCGAACTATCCGACGCTTTCCTTTACGGGGAAGTTGCGGGTCTTCACAATTTTGAATTACTTTAATTTCATACATCTCATTATCCTCTTATCTCTTCTTTGAAAATCAAAGATTATACCTTCGCTTCAAATTTCATACCTTTAATTCCCTCAAATCAAAGATTTGATTAAATCCCCAATTACGATATGAATTTCCACCATTCAATCTCATCGGGTTTCAAGAATGATATCTTTGAAAATACCACTCACGGCAAAACCCAAATCAATTGATATTGAACATAAGTTACACAGAAATTGTATCTACTTATATTCGATATCAATTCTCATAATCAACGAACACCATAAGGGGAATATCGATATAATAATAATAATATTTTCCAAATTCCTCAAATAGTATACGTTTACGCCACAGAATTTCATATCAAATATCCGAAGATTATTTCTATCCAACTTATCTTAATCAAATTAGGGACTTGTATCATAATTAAAAGATTTATCCAACTCTTTGACATTAGATCTGGATAAAAAATATCATCAACTTATCCTCAATATTAACCTCCATGTCCAACTCATACTATAAGAGGAATAACGATGAACTACCTTTTAAATTCCTCAAATAGTAAGAGTCATCATCTACTGAATTAATATTAAACATCAAAGATTTATTTCCCACCATATCCAATCATTCAAAATTGGAAAACTTATTTTACTATTTAAATAAATCAATTTAAATCCCATATACAATATTTCGAATACTTCTAAACCTTTGAAAACATCCTACAAATCACTTAAAAATGATTTCTCATAGTTCGGAAAATTGTTTGCGGGTTAAAACTTCAAAATAGATTGCTTTTAATGAAAGCGTTACAACAACGTTTCAAAAGCGTTACAAAACTATGCCCTTACAACGATCTTTTCCAAAACGGTTTTAAACATAGCTTGAAAACTATAACCCGAAATTAAAATCTGCTTTTACTCATTTGAAAGCTCTCGTAAATAGGAGTCAAACGTTTTTCATTTCTTGGAAATCCGATTTAAATTGGAAAAGTTATAAGCATTTACATATTGCCATAATGCGACAAGCTCTAATTTTGACCAAAATAATCATTATTCTTAAATACTTCAAATTACCTTAAAAAATCATTATAAACTTATATAGATCATTTAAATTGACTTTTCAAATTATTTGGATTTAAAACATAACTTTTTTTTCTAATTAAATCACCATTCAAATAATTTCAAAATTAGATTTTTATTTGTCATCCCATCCGTCGGATCAGTTAGGAATAGCCAGGGAGAGCAGGAAACTGAATTTCCAAACCCAAGCCTAGACACCATCCTCTCTGTCATCCTAGAACATTCTGGTGTATATTATATCATTATTATATAAAAACCATATTCAAATTAAAAATCTCATTTCAACTCATACAATGACATTTGATTCTTAACAGTTTTAAAATTTAATTTAAAACTACATTCTCACCTTTATTTTAATAATTAAATTTCCATTTGGATGGAAGGAGAATTTGGATCAAATTACCCGCATAACCACACAGCTACGGTGTGTATGTGTGAATTCATTCAACCAGCTTTAACCAACTAATTTAATCCAATAAACAGTCATGAATCCATTCATCACAACACGATACTTTAAATGACCAAATAACGGTGCGCAAAGCGTTATGGCGAATAACGCTTGGTGTATGGTGTACTATAATCACACAAACATCCATCAACAACCAATAACAGTCATTCATATTCATTAATTATAATTAACAACTAATTGAAATGAACCGTTAAAACTAATTTAAGATAAATTCAAATTAGAATCTCATCTTCATGCCTCCAATTTCTTCACTATCAAGACCCTATATCAACTACGAGCAAGCTTTACGTACAATGCTACAGTCATGCACACAATTCTCCTTCTTTGCAAACCAAAGCATATGTATATAAATGCATATACTCTTCATACATTAACCTTATTTTCTACAAGGGAAGGTCGAGCTTAGGGGCTATAGATGGAATAACGAGGAGTACGGGATAGAGCTAGGTGTTCAGTGGAGCTTTGGTCATGCTAACATGTATAGAGGAGGAGAGAGAAAAGATGATGGAGTTTTGGTGTAGGGGTTTTAATGGAGGCCGAATAGGTTCAAGGAGGAGAGAGGGGAATGTGGCCACGTGGGGAGGAGGTGCGGTGTCTAGGTAGGGTGTTAGGTGGTGCAGCAGACGGCGGTGGGGCCTGGAGGTTGGAACGGTGGAGATGGAGGCCGGAAATAGGAGGAGGCCGAGAGCAATTATGGTGAGGGGAGGGTGTGGTTTCGGTTTTTTTTGGAGAGGGAAGGATCAATGGTGAAAGGTACGGTGGAGGAGGATCTTAGTGTGGCAGCTGGTGGTGATGCCGTGGTGGGAGGCTGCCGAATGAGGGGGAAATGGTGAGCAAGAGGTTGGTGTAAGAAGAAGGGGTGGATGGTGTAAAAGAATGAGAGTTTAAGGCCTCTTATATAGGAAAATCCAAGGGTACATATGTAAATCCATCCATGGACACATGTCTACTATCATGAACCTCCTACATGCATGCTTACACATGTATGGACAAATGGCTTTATCACATAAAATACTTCATGCATGTTGACAAGTATGATGACACTTGTTTATTTATAAACAATTTGATTTGTAACATTTATGTAACACTTATAATTGTAACCAATTACCAATATCTATAAGTGCATCACTTAATGTTTACTAAACATCAAAATAAAATTATCCAAAGGTGTATATATTCATATTTAAATGAACCATGTCTTGCAAAATAATATCTTTATCAACCTATCCTTAAAATAAGTTTTATTTTACCAAATCATATTTATAAAATAGAACAAGATATTTATCAAACCAAAATGCAAAAGATTATCAATGTTAGTATTTAAACCTTATTAAAATCTGAATATATTCAGAAAAATACCAATATTAATTTTAAACTTTATTAAAATTTTTGGGATATTACAGTTTATATTGTTGTTTTAACTCATAAGCCTATCTCATTGCTCTTTTGAATGTTCTTTTGAGAAAGGGGATTGTTAAAGAGACTTCATTTTTTTTGTTAAGGGAGGGACAATTTTCTAATTTTTAATGAATTGTTAAGAGGAGGACAAAATAAGTTAGCCCCCCTTAACCATATAATTAAAAATTCTAGTACTATCCCTCTAATCCTCTTATACCTGCACATATACATACATAATAACTCACACCAGCATTACCCATATACATATAAATACATAACACATAATCCCTCCTAACAGAGAAAAATTAATGCATACCTACACATAATTATATAAATTTAAACACTTAATCATAAGTCAGACCACATTTGCATGAATTCAAACACTTAAGCCTAAGCCAGACACTTATTAACACTTCTTAGTCTAATGAGATACATGAATAATTAACTCTGCAAATTGCAAAATAAATTTAGAAACAATATACAGTGACCTTCTATAATTCCACTAAAAAGGAAAATAAAAGGAAATAATAATCAAACGAAGATCAACCTCTTTCAACTCCCCTGATTCAAACAAAGTTCATATAATCTCAGTATCCCAGTTTAAATCATGTATTTATCACTAATATATATAAGTAAATAATAAATAAATAAATAAATAAATAACGATAATTACAGTTGCATGAACCTTTTATTTGGTGATGACATAAATAACGTAGATGATTTCTGCAAGCAAGTATCCAAAGAAAGTCAATATCAAACATATCCAAAACTCAGCCTAGAATTATGAGAAGTAATTAACAAATTAAATTATAGTTAATCTCCGCATGTCTAATTAATTAAGGTTACAAGGGGCAGTTTTGTTCATGCTTGTTTTAAAATAAAATAAAAACCAAACCCTCCCTTAACAAATTTTGTTTAATATGGCGTCCCCTTAAAAATGTCCTCCCCTTAACCAAAAGTGGAGTCCCTTTAACAATCCCCTTGAAAAATACGATCATGACATTAGTTTTAAGATGGTATAGGATGTATATCTATACTTGTTTCCTTAGTGATAGAAGTCATCGGGTCCCATTTTGAAATTATCAATTGCAAAATGATCAATATGTGAGTTTGGGTGACTTCCATCAATAAAAAACAACATAATTACTCTCTCATTGAAGGAAAATACTGAGTTGTTCATTTTTTAAAGCTCCAAATACGATCTTATTTGTTATGCATCATCCCCATTACTTTAGGAGTAAATGATGAATCATGATTGATTAAAAATTGTACAATTGGTAATTTGTTGAAAACAAATAGAGTTATTAACTTAATCGAGAGGGATCTTCGAAAATTTACCATCAATAATAATCTTATATGAGCAAATGCATAAATCAATAGTTTATAATCCTCAAATGGGAAAAACTATCCTATAAATATGAAATTTCTTCTCACAAACAAGTAAATGGTTATGTCCTAAAATAATAAATAGCAAATCTAAAAAGAGCAATTGAAAAGATTATGGCACAAGCTTGATATTATGTGTTTTCTCTTCAATGATCATAGCATAATTCAATATATTGGATTTCTAAATTTATTATTGGAGGACCAAACACAAGGAGTTGAATAATTACAAATCAATATATAAGAAGGATTAGTCCAATATGATATTGGTTCTGGATTCCTTTTATTAAAGGGCAACTTCAATAAATATTTTGAAGAAAACAAAATGTTTGTTATGTCGTTATCGAGATACATGACTACAACTTAAATATTCAGCCGCACGGACAACTAAACAAACTGTGGCTTGAATAAAAAAATATTCGGTTTGATGGTACTAGATCGTATGAGAATAATTTATTTATTATTCCATAGTATAATATGAAAAGAAACAAGTATTTATCTTTTCAATTGTAATTATACACGACACAAGAGAGATTTGTCATTTTGTGTTTCTAATTTACCTAAGTTTCAATATAATTACTTTTTGCTCTTCCTTACCAATCTGTTTTGAAAGGAAAAAGGAGGTACAATGAACCTGATCTTGTTTTTGCCAAAACAAATGCTCCTTTCGTCCATATGTTGAATAAATATATAAACATGTGTCATACATATATATCGATCCATTTTCATGATTTATTGGTCGGCTCCCTCATTGCCAATAACAAATACTCGGTACTCCCATTAAGACTCCTAGCCTTGGACCATCCATTTTGAGTTGATTTTTTTATTTTATTTTTTGAAAACGCTAACAAAGAAAAAGGCGGCCTCATCGGGAATAAGAAGAAAGTTCTCAAAAGTGGACGCATACCAGGCCAAGGAGATTTGTAACATGAATAAATTTACAATTGTAAAAGCGTAGGGGTTATTCTAGGTTTTCATTTCTTAATACCACAACCAAAATGAACTTTTGACTTTGTCAGCGCTTTCAAATGGATATTCCAATATCTTTTTGTCATTTTCCCGTATTTCTCCATTAATCCCTTGTTTAGAAAACTATTATTCCAATCATCGAGCCAATCAATAATACAAGCACGGGTGGAAAAAGAAAGAAATGTTAACTTTCATATGCGCTATTATGCAAGATTCTAATTGCGTAATGGATTAGGTTTACCCTGCAAATTTTGCTATCTTTATGCTCTTTTGAGCTTCCAAAGGATAAATTCTATAACATCATGGAAGACCAGTGAATATGTTGTAATATTTGAATTAATAACTTTTTGTGGGTCACTCAGATCATGAGGGCAATATTATTTTATCCATTGCAGGAGCATGTTGTGTGGAACCAGAAGAGAGAAAGACTTCAGGGTTTTTATGCAAGATATTATATGGTATGAACATATGGCTGGGTTGTCTTGACCTTCTTAAGGAGCTCCAAAGAATGCATATGGTTTAGGCTAAACCAATGTGGATGTTTAATGACTTAGTTAGGTCTAGTACATTGGGCAACGAGGTAGAAATGACAAATGTCAAAAATATTCCTTTTATTCATTATGCGCTTGACTTTTATTTATGTTACCGTGAATAATGCTTTTAACGCTGCATCATGTTTAAAGTTTTGTTTGATGAATTTGAATTGAATTTAAATCTAAGTATATTATCAGTTAATTAGTATTTCTAGGTTGTTATATGTTGAAAACATTTTACAAGATAATTTACTATTAAATCATATAATATTTACCTAATGGTAAATTTAATACAGAAATTTTCCTATATATAATTATATGTATATTTTTTAGTTTGAATAGGTAATATTTAAATGATAATAACTAATAAAATAATTTAAATATAAATTCAAATAGCATATATTCAAATTTAATATTTCTTAAATTAATGTTATATGTTCAAATTATCGAGATTCATCTTAAATCTTAATTCGAATATTACATACTCGAATTCGACAAGTAATGCCATTGTATATTAATTTTGACTTATTATGTTGATATGTAAATGTATAATAGTAGCATTAGTATTATAATATTTTAATTTACACTATCCAAAATAAGTGTATGACATACTATTATTTGATAGCATCAATGGGATTAGAACTACAATAAGCGAGTGGCTCAAGTTGTGGACAAAACCAAGCTCATATCTGTGAGTGTCGAGGCTTTAAGGTATATGGGTGTGTATGCAAGCCGCTAAGATGTAAGGAACTACTACAGTTTGTTATGTAACGACAGTCGGAACATAGCCCCCTCCTCCTTCCGCATAGGGCGCATGCATATGAGTTGACACACACATCCTTGTAACAAAAGGAATCCCTATTATTACGTGCCTACCAACTCATATTTGTACTTGCCTCTAATTTATTTTGTGATGTGGGACATTTTATTCAAACCGCCATTCTGACCTTAACAACATGCGAGGAAATCCTAATAGTCTCCCCCTTGACTCGCATCCTACGAGTTTCTTTTGAGAGCACTACCTTTTCTGCATGACCCAGTCCATTACCATCAGTTCTGATACCACCGTTATGTAACGACAGTCAGAATGAAGCCCCCTCCTCCTTCCGCATAAGGCGTGTGCACGCATATAAGTTGACACACACATCCTTATAACAAAAGAAATCCCTGTTGTTACGTGCCTACCAACTCATATTTGTACTTGCTTCCTCTAATTTATTTCGTGATGTGGGACTTCTTATTCAAACCGTCATTCCTACCTTAACAACATGCGAGGCAATCCTAACACAGTTTTGAAATTTAAAGGGATTTGAAGAAAAAGACCTCAAACCATAGCATCACCGAAGTTATCTCTTCTATTAATTACCCTTGCAACTAGAGATGATCGAACCTAATGCTGATGTTCCTACCATTCTCCCTTGACGAGCGATAGTAATTCGTTGATTATCAGTTTACGCATATCCAAATTCCATTATCTTGGTAATTTTGTATCTAATGTTTTCTATGTGTATATTTCTTTTTCTCTTTGCTCATTGATTATCAGTTTATGCATCCTTCCCTAAGCATTGTCCATTTTTCTTGAAACTTAATGCTATTATTCAATAACTGGAAAATTTATGATAAAGTAGTTAGTGATGGAATTAAATGATTTTGAGGATTATTTTTCTAAAAAAGATCGTGAAATAAATTAAATTGGAAATTATTTAGTGATGGGATTAAAATATTAGTGAGTGATAGTTAATTTTTTAAATAGATTAAAATAAGGGGAATGAATTCTATTTGATATAATAATTTTTAATAGTAACAAAAGAAATGTAAATATAATTTATGCTTATCTTTTAATAGCGCTTGTGTTGAGTAGAAAATAATTTCATAAATAAAAGAAGGAGGAAAATCTTTTTTTACTTAAGCCTAATTCCATAATTTCTAAGCATATATTCTGATTATGTTATCCCAACAATTTTTTATGCAGAATTTTCTATATGTAAATTTCTTTTTCTCCTAGTTCACTGATAATTAGTTCAGACATCCATATCCAAGCGTTATCTGTTCTTCTTGAAACTTAAGCCTGTTGTTTATTAAATTAAATCTGTAGGATCTAAATAAATCCTAGATGGGGGGTGAATAGGGTTTATTGTAGATTTTCACAGATTAATTAAATAATAACAGCATAGATAATAGCCAGAATAAATGCAGAAAATAAACAACACAAAGATATACCCAGCTTCGGCAAAACCCTGCCTACTGCTGCATTCCCCAAGGTTTCTACTAGGAGTTAAAATAATCTCTATGCTTACAATCCCCTGCAAACTCGCGACACTCACTCCCAACTATTCTTAACCCTATGCTCAAAACCTTGCACTGGTTTCCATCCCCGAAATCAAATTTCCCCGAATTACAAATCACGTAATTCGTCTCTCCTAGATTTTACAGATCTAGAAACTGTTCGTTTGTTTTTACAACACAAATTAAACAAAACAAATATAAATTAAAAAATAGAAAAACCCTAGGATCTATTTTATATAAATAAATCCTTTAGCCCTATTTATAGATAACTTGGCTGACCACTTTTGTATTGCTTCACCACTTTATTTTGTTTGACCCGACCTCCTTGCCGCTGTAAAAAATGTCGGCTCCTAGGGTTTCTTTCTGAAGATTAAAGTGGCCATTGACTTTAGGGTTTCGATTCTCTTTTAATCTGAAGGCCGCCGCTATGTCATATGATGATCTCGAATTGTTAGTACCAATCTCTTCTTCAGTTTAGCGTAGAATTGGATCCAAGCTTGCCCCTTTTTCTAGTATGAATTTGCTATTCGAATATTGCTTTGATTAGTTTGAACTTGGATGAATTAAAGCCTGTGATGATTGGTGTATTTATAGGATTAGAAGTCCTAAAATTTCTCTGATTTCATAGTTGATTTGATTATGATATATTCGTGAATTTTGGGCCTTTTTTGTGATCCTCATCTTTGAATCGTTCTTTCGATTTCTCTAGAAAATTCCTTTATGTGAGACCTTGAATTTTTGGAGTTTGAATTCTTCAAACTCTCTGAAAACTTGCATGATTTTTGGTTGACTTATTTTCGGCTTTGATTGGTTTTGAATTCTGGAATTTCCTTGACTTTGGATTTGCGTGGCTTCTTCTACGAAAAAATATCCATATAAAAAATTGCTGTAAACTTATTTATTTTTCTGGAAATAACCTTGGGGGCTTCTGGAATTTTGACCCAGTCCTTGTCTTGAATTTTCACTGCACTTAGATAGAAATGGATACATCCCTGACTTGCATCTGAACAATATTTGATCATTTATTAATCTTATAAGAACAGATACTATCCATGAGATGATCAGTTGCACTTGTATCCTTGAGATGAGAACAAATACTGTACTTGTTTCACTTGTATTCTTGAGATGATTAGTTGCATTCTTGTTGGTCTGTTGTTACTCTTTAGCTGAACCATTGTAGTGTCTCATTAATGCTTGTAATTCAAATCTGTAGCACTTTTTTGTGTTCGACCATGTCCATTTATCATTTGTTGCTTGACATCTTGCTTGTCCATATAACTTGCTATTAGCATTGTAAATCAGCTCTCGTGTCTGCACTATCTTCAAGCCATACTACTCTGATGTTTCACCAGTTTCATGTTTATGTTGAACAGTTTTTGTTGTGTAGCTCCAGTTGCAAACTATTTTGACCATTGCACTTACATGTTGACTTACCATACATCTATTTTAGCTTTGCTTTCCATTCATATTGAATCCATGTATATACATATATATATATATATATATATATATATTGCTACGTAAATTTACTTGTACCATGCTGAATTTTGTTGAATATTGCCAATCAGTGACATAATGTTTCAAACCATGTGCACCTTCTTGTTTGGCTGAATCATTTAGACCGCCACTTAAAGTCAAGTTTGCAAACATCCATACTCATGTTGTTGTAAACATAAACTTGAACCATTCTTGTTGTCGAGCATGCACACTGACATTGTTACCTCCTGTATACACGCTTTGAGCTATCCATTTTCTTGATCCATGTACATTTGAATACTTGTTTACTTTACCATTTTACTTGACAATGATGTTGTGTCCACTGCTTCATTACATGGGGCTGATTTGCCAAATATTTTGAGCTTGATCTGAAAAGTTGCACATCCATTTTACTTGCTAACTCTTTCATCTATGCACATGCTTTGTGCTCGGCTCCATGTCTTATACTTGAGCTGATATGAATTATTCCCACACTTATCTCACTTGAGAAATGCTTTTCATTGCTGTTTGCACCATTTTAGACATTCTTGTACACCATCTGCTTACATACATTGCTTTGCTATGTTCATATGATAAGAAGTGGTATTATAGTTGATCGTTGCTTGTTTGCCATGCTGAAACCATGCTTTCCATGCTGTGTTGAACATGTCCAAGCCCTTTGTGATGCCTTGAAAATACTTTGATAGGAACAGACACTGCACTTGATCACACCACTGCTTTGCACACACCTTTACACTCCACTTGTGTTTCATGTGGTCTTGTGTCATTCAACATTTTTGGCTTTTTTTTATTTGTACTTTTGGCTCGACCATTTGCACACTGATTTTCACTGAGTTGAGATGGTCCTTGTGGCTACTCCTCAGATGCATACTGATTTGCGTGGCAGTGCACAAGTGTATATCTATACATGTGTGTATATGCAGCCATCAGACTGATTTTCTATCCCTGCATATCAGACCAAGTCTAGAAAAATGATGAGAAGCACACCGTAATTCTGAGGCAAATAAAATTAAAAATAAATTTTCATTTGTTTGTATTGAATTTTATTTTAGTTGCAGTCTACTGTGTGTGTTCTTCTATTTGTGACAGGTAAGCAGATGATGACTGGACTGACAGAAGATAGAGAATGCAGAGTGTATATGAGTCAGTGAATATGAGTCAATATGAAAATGTATGTATATATGAATTGTATAGAGATGTAAATGAGTGTTGAGTGAACTGAAGTGAGGAGCTGATATACAGAAAATAGAAGATTGTACTGATATTTGTAATAAACAATTTTGGTTGAAATAAAATATTATTTTATTGTGTTCAAACAAATTTGTCTATCGTATTCAGTTTATTTACAAGTACATATTCCTGTGAAGTGCTTAAATAGTGGAGTTATAAATAGTTGTACTGTTTGAATGTCTAAAATATAATATTCAATTTAAATAAAATACTGCATGAATATATGAATGTTTGTACAGTCGTATTCTATTTAAATATAAATATTATATTCCAGTTTGTAATGTATATATAGAACAGTATAGTAACAAACACATTTAAAATAATATTTATTTGGTTGTTATCATCAAACAAAATCATATAATTGTGTATACAACTACGCCATTTACAACAATCTCCCCCTTTTGATGATGACAAACAAATAATGATTTTGAGCGCAATAAATGTGTTTGACAGTGAATATTGAACTCCCCCTATTTGTATGCTCCCCCTACAACTATACTCCCCCTATATATGTTGAAAATATAAATAATGAAATTCAATTGACTATTCATCCTATGGATATTTAATTTCCAATGTTAAAATATTTTTGAATTAAATACTCATCAATCAAAATCTTGACCATTCTCCCCCTTTTGTTATCATCAAAAGGATAATAGATATCGCAACAGTGATGAATATAGACCATATATATAAATTTAGATTAAGAGAGAGAATATATATCGTAAAACCCATTTAATCAAAAAAAATCATAATAATCTTTAAATCAGAAGCAAATTTCACTTTCAGAATGAATGGATTTATGATGGATTTTATAGAATAAGGAGAGTTCAATAAAAATTGAAATTTGAATATGAATTTTAATGATTATAAATATGCTCAAATTAAAATGTGTTAAGCACTTGCTAGCCACGCATAGCCCAAAGGTCTTTTAAGTGGGGTTAGTAGTAACTGAACTTTATCCCCTCTAATGAGTTTCATCCATGCACAACCCAAAGGTCTTTTATGTGAGAATGGAAGCACATAGAGATTAAGGTAATTCACCCACGCATAACCGCGAGGACTTTTAAATGGGAGTGAATACCAAGGATAAATTATATATATACTTTTCTTTTTATTCATTTTTATTTTATTTTTATTTCCATGAATAATTTGAACTCCTCAAATTAAATAAAATCACGATGAATGACAGAAATATGGTAGATATAGAAGATGGTCGTGAAATGAACTCTAATTCAAAGATATTATAAAATCTGTCCAATCATCATGAGATTTAAAATAACATCTCCTCTAGTTATAAATTATACCATAGTCATAACTCATCACAATTTCATAAATCTATTAATAATTTTGATGAGTCACAAAATGGTTCAAATTAATCAACAATTTCAATTTTCAAATAAATAATTAAAAAATAATTTTAAAATTGAAAATATCAATTTCAAGAGGAGTTTTTGAAAATATCAATGCAAGTTGAAAGTCAGTTTCAAAAATCAATCAGTAGAATATGAATTTTCTAATATTTCTGCCACTGATTGCTCCTAGATAATTTTAAAAGAAACTTGTGTATGAAATTCAAGTTTTAAAGAAATCTAATCACTGATTTTTTAACTCATTGTCCAATCACCAAGGTATTCAAACAAATCAAATCAATTTCCTTATCAGAGTAGCACAAAATTATTTTTAAAGCAAGAATCACAAGTGAATATTTTTAGAGAATTTTTAAACAAGAGCAAGAAACTGTCAACGAACAAATCTGAAGATAATTATTTGAAATCACTTAAAAAAATCAAGATTTTATATAATCCAAGAAATTCAACAATCAATAACAAATGATTTCAAAATCAAGCCAAGTAAAAAAATAAAGAAAATAAAAGAAATAAAAACTACAAAAAAGGAAAATAAACTAAAAAGGAATAAAAATGCGAGTTTAGAGATCATACCAGACTTACCATAATCGATGTGATCCAATGAATCTCCAACTCTGAATCTATGGCTAAGGAACTTCAAACAATTCAATAAAATGGAACAATTTGAATTTTTATCTTTTAAACACAATTATTCCTTAGCCTATCCTGGTACCTAATTGTTTATAGGATCGAGTGGTATAACAAAAATGTTTTACCCCTCTTATCTTCGTTTACACGTTTTGGTACCCAAACTCGTTTATATAACAATCCACTACCATCCATTAGTGTACCCTTTGGAACCCAAATTTGTTTAGATTTATTCAAATTCAATTTTATTATTTTTTTGGAATCCAATTTCGTTTAATTGAATTATTTCTAAATGAGTTTTCATATTGTTCATGATTTAAAAACCCTTTGAAATTATTAGAGTTCAAAATTTCAAATTGATCAATTTCAAAGTCATTTAAAGGTTTTTTAAAATCATTAGGATTTTATTTTTCAATTGGATCAAATCCAAAACCAAGTCTCTTTTTATTCTGAACAAAAAATTGATATTTTAACAACATATTCATCGATTTCTCTCCTTTAGAAAATTTAGTCAAAGATGACTCAAGTCGTTGGATTTTAAATTTAAGATCGCTATATTCTTTCATTAAATTTGAACAACGATTAATAGCGATTATCTTCTTTTCAGCATCAGTTTGTTTTAAAACCAAATTTTCGTTTTCAAGTGCTTTGAATTTGGCATTGGACTTAGAAATTTCAAATTCAAATTTTTTTCACTTTTCAAAATCAAGTTTTTTAGATTCTCTAAGCTTTTCAATCTCCTTTTTAAAAACACGATTTTCGTTTTTTAAATTCACGTTTTCACTTTTAGGTAATACAAAATCAGTTTTGAATTTCAAAGGATCATTACTTAAAAATTGACATTTTTCGCATTCTGGAAACGGTGAATTCTTAACTTTTTCAAGTTTTCTTTCTAAACTGTTATTTTCTTGAACTAATTTTGACCTATCATGTTTCAACTTCTTAACTTGCTTTTTCAAGAGAATCAACAGTTTTTGTGAGATCGTGACACGCTAAAATTAATTCTTTATAAGTAAAATTCAATACCTCACTTGAATCCTCTTCACTACTTTCCGAATCAGATCGTGCCATAAGACACAAATTAGCTTCCTCTTCATCACTTTCAGAAACTTCTTCTCCTTCCTCGTCATCCCATGTAGCAGCAAAAGCCTTCTTCTTTCTTCTGAACTTCTTCTTCTTTTCATTTTTAAGTTATGGGCAATTTGGTTTGATATGTCCGGGTTTCTTGCAATAGTAGCAAAATACTTCATCGTATGAACTCTCTGAACTTTCAGATTTGATAGCTTTCTTCTTTTGTGGCTTGTAATTTCCTTTGGCCCACTTTCTCAAAACCATGGCTAGCTCTTCAATAGGATCATCATCATTACTTTCAATAGAATTATTAAGAGCGATCGTCTTTTTCTTTAATTCAGAATTCTTTCGTTCTTCTCTTGCTTTTAACTCCGTCTTTGTAAGTAATCAGATTTCCGATCAACTCTTCAATGCTTACTTTATTCAGAACTTTTGATTGTTGTATCGCCATCACCTTAGCTTCAAAATTCATCGGTAGCACTCTCAATATTTTTTGATTAATTCCACTTCGGTATAAGTTTTGCCAAGAGCTTTTGCATTGTAGACTAGTGATGAGAAGCGTCCACACATTTCTTTTATATCTTCATCTTTTTGCATAGAGAAATTTTCATATTTGTTGCTGAGTAGAGCAAGACAAGATTCCTTCACTTGAGACGTACCTTCGTTTGTGACCTCCAATGTATGCCATATTTCCTATGCAGTTTCACAATGAGAAATGCGATTAAATTATGTTTTATCAAGAGCACAGATTAAAGTATTCATCGCTTTGGCATTAGTTGAAATAATTTTTTATCATTAGCATCCTACCTGTCTTTTGATTTAGGAATTTCAACACCACTAACAATAACAGTGGGAGATCTATAACTCATTTCAATAATATCCCACACATCATAATCAACTGAACTCAAATAAATTTTCATCCTAGCTTTCCAATAGGCATAATCAGTTCCATTAAACATTGGAGGCCTAGCTTTGGACTGACCCTCAGAAAAAGCGTTATTAGGCAGATTCATGGCTCTAGAGTTAAAATAAAATAAAAAATACTTGTTCATATACAACTTGTAGGATCTAAATTAACCCTAGAGGAGGGTGAATAAGGTTTATTGCAGATTTTCACAGAGTAATCAAATAATAACAGCACAGATAATAATCAGAATAAATGTGGAAAATAAATAACACAGATATACCCAGCTTCGGCAAAACCCTGCCTACTGCTGCATTCCCCAAGGTTTCTACTAGGAGTTAAAACAATCTCTATGCTTACAATCCCTTGTAAACTCGCGACACTCGCTCCCAACTGTTCTTGACCCTATGCTCAAAACCCTGCACTTGTTTCTATCCCCAAAACCAGATTTCCCCGAGTTACAAATCCCGTAATTCGTCTCTCCTAGATTTTACAGATCTAGAAACTTTTTGTTTTTTTACAACATAAATTAAACAAAATAAATATAAATTTGAAAATAGGAAAACCCCAGGATCTATTTTATATAAATAAATCCCCTTTTATAGATAACTTGGTTGGCCACTTTTGTATTACTTCACCACTTTATTTTGTTTGAACCGATCTCCTTGTCTCTATAAAAATGTTGGCTCCTAGGGTTTCTTTCTGAAGATTAAAGTGGCCATTGACTTTAGGGTTTCGATTCTCTTTCAATCTGAAGGTCGCCGCTATGTCGTATGATGATCTCGAATTGTCAGTATCAATCTCTTCTTCAGTTTAGCGTAGGATTGGATCCAAGCTTGCCCCATTTTCCGGTATGAATTTGCTATTCGAATATTGCTTTGATTAGTTTGAAATTGGATGAATTAAAGCCTGTGATGTTGGTGTATTTATAGGATTAAAAGTCCTAAAAATTTTCTGATTTCGTAGTTGATTTGGTTATGATATATTCTTGAATTTTGCGCCTTTTTTGTGATCATCGTCTTTGAATCGTTCTTTCGATTTCTCTGGATAATTCCTTTATGTGAGACCTTGAATTTTTGGAGTTTGAATTCTTCGAACACTCTGGAAACTTGCGTGATTTTTGGTTTGAGTTATTTTTGGCTTTGATTGGGTTTGAATTCTGGAATTTCCTTGACTTTGGATTTGCGTGACTTCTTCTGTGAAAAAATATCCATTTAAAAAATTGCTGTAAACTAATTTATTTTTCTTGAAATAACCTTGGTGGCTTCTGGAATTTTGACCAGTCCTTGTCTTGAATTTTCACTGCACTTAGATAGAAATGGATACATCCCTGACTTGCATCTGAACAACATTTGATCATTTATTAATCTTATAAGAACAGATACTATCCTTGATATGATTAGTTGTACTTGTATCCAGATGAGAACAAATACTGTATTTGTTTCGCTTGTATCCTTGAGATGATTAGTTGCATTCTTGTTGATCTTTTGTTGCTCTTTAGCTGAACCATTGTAGTGTCTCATTAAGGATTGTAATTCAAATTTGCTAGATTTTTTGGGTTCGACCATGTCCATTTATCATTTGTTGCTTGACATCTTGCTTGTCCATATAACTTGCTATTAGCATTGTAAATTAGCTCGATCATGTCTGCACTGTCTTCAAGCCATACTGCTCTGATGTTTCACCAGTTTCATGTTTATGTTGAACAATTTTTGTTGTGTAGCTCTAGTTGCAAACTATTTTGGCCATTGCACTTACATGTTGACTAACCATACATTTATTTTAGATTTGCTTGCCATTCATACTAAATCCATGTGTGTGTGTGTGTGTATATATATATATATATATATATATATTTGTTGCTTGGTAAATTTACGTGTACCATGCTGAATTTTGTTGAATATTGCCAATCAGTGACATAGTGTTTCAAACCATGTGCACCTTCTTGTTTGGCTGGATTATTTAGACTGCCACTTGAAGTCAAGTTTGCAAACATCCATACTCATGTTGTTGTAAACATAAACTTGAACCATTCTTGTTGTGAGCATGCACATTGACATTGTTACCTCCTGTATACACGCTTTGAGCTGTCCATTTTCTTGACCCATGTACATTTGAATACTTGTTTACTTTGCCATTGTTACTTGACAATGATGTTGTGTCCACTGCTTCATTACTCTGAGCTGATTTGCCAAATATTTTGAGCTTGATCTGAAAAGCTGCACATCCATTATACTTGTTAACTCTTTCATCTATGCGCATGCTTTGTGCTCGGCTCCATGTCTCATACTTGAGCTGATATGAATTGTTCCCACACTTGTCTCACTTAAGAAATGCTTTTCATTGCTGTTTGCATCATTTTAGACATGCTTGTACACCATCTGCTTGCATACATTGCTTTGCTATGTTCATATGATAAGAAGTGGTACTATAGTTGATCCTTGCTTGTTTGCCATGCTGAAACCGTGCTTTCCATGTTGTATTGAACATGTCCGAGCCTTTGTGTTGCCTTGAGAATACTTTGATAGGAACAGACACTGCACTTGATCACACCACTATTTGCACACCTTTACACTCCACTTGTGTTTCATGTGGTCTTGTGTCATTCAACATTTTTGGCTTTTTTTTAATTTGCACTTTTGGCTCAACCATTTGTACACTGATTTGCACTGAGTTGAGATGGCCCTTGTGGCTACTCCTTAGATGCATACTGATTGGCGTGGCAATGCACAAGTTTATATCTATATACGTGTGTATATGCAGCAAACAGACTGATTTTCTGTCCCTGCAAATCGGACCAAATCTAGAAAAATGATGAAAAACACACCGTAATTCTGAGCCAAATAAAATTTAAAAATAAATTTTTATTTGTTATTTAATTTTTATTTGTTTGGATTGAATTTTATTTTTGTTGCAGTATACTGTATGTGTTCTTCTATTTGTTACAGGTAAGCAGATGATGACTGGACTGACAGAAGATAGAGAATGTAGAGTGTATATGAGTCAGTGAATATGAGTCAATATGAAAATGTATGTATATATGAATTGTATAGAGATGTAAATGAGTGTTGAGTGGACTGAAGTGAGGAGCTGATATACAGAAAATAGAAGATTGTACTGATATTTGTAATAAACCGATTTGTTTGAAACAAAATATTATTTTATTGTGTTCAAACAAATTTGTCTATCGTATTTAGTTTATTTACAAGTACATATTCCTGTGAAGTGTTTAAATAGTTGAGTTATAAATAGGTGTACTGTTTGAATGTTTGAAATATAATATTCAATTTAAATAAAATACTGTATGAATATATGAATGTCTATACAGTCGTATTCTATTTAAATATAAATATTATATTCCAATCTGTGATGTACATATAGAACCGTATAGTAACAAACACATTTAAAATAATATTTATTTGTTTGTTGTCATCAAACAAAAATCATATAATTGTGTATACAACTATGTCATATACAAAAAAATCAACTTAAATAAATTGCAACAAATTCTCAAATTCAAACTTACACACCCAACATGAATTACATCAATTCTCTAAGAGAAGTCAAGGGCTCAACTAGGGATTAAGACACTAAAGAATGCATGAAAGGGAAAAATATGCTTTGTTAGATTTAGATGAGTTATAAAATTCACCATTTCATCTTACAATTATCTATTCTTATCGTACGTGATATTATAAAATTGGTGATTTGGTAAATAATGTTGAATGCATAGAGCTGGAGAAGATAATGTCGAGAATGAGGAGCAGATCATTTATGTTATGAAAAATCAAGCTTTGAAGTCGGGCCGATCGATCAAACAACCTAGCTTTAGTGGTCGATCACCAGGGGTCGACCAGTGATAGTGATTGATCGATCAAAACTTTATGCATTTTGTCTCTATTTGTGTATACAATTTACATATACATATATATATGTTTTATACAAAATTGTGATATATGTCTATATTTTATTAAAGACAAGATTTATTTAAATTGAAGGTTAATATAATTATAGTTATTTATATATTAAAGGAGAATTGGATATTTAATTTAAAATAATTATTTATACATTTATAAAAATTTAGGGAAAATACGAAATACTCATAATAAAAATAATAATTTTATTTTTACAAAGAAAAGAGGGAAAATATTATTTACATAGGGGAGCATTCGGTAACAATACAAAGAAAGAGAAATGGGAAAAAATAAACAAAGTGACAAGTCAAAAAATACAAATGACTTGTTAGCAAGGACACACAGCTTAAGTTAACCTAAGCTGATACCAATATGATGGTAGACAATGCGCAAAACCGCCCCCTTTTGACAAAATTGAAAATCTGTCGTAGTTAACAAATCGAAAGATTTTGGTTCTAAGTCAATGATATAAATTAGAGATTACATGCCCGATTCCCACTTACAACAACATTCTGGCCCATAGTTATGGGTTAGAGGCTATGTTTAAGATCCAAAGCTCGATGAAATTTTAAGAGAATTTTCTCTTTATATACGTTTTCTGCCCAACATATGCGAGAGTACCATGTTGGCTATGTAGTTAAAGCGCATCGCGTTTCTATAGCGGTGAAGGTGTAAAAGTTGTAGCAGGGATAAAGTTGGGAAACAGCGGGGATATAGCAGAGGCACAAAAAGTTTCATTAGATGTGAACCCAAATATTTCATAATTCATCATCTTTCTCACAATATATGTGTATAAGAAACTAATATTAATTAATCTTATACAACAAAATTAAGGAATATCACAGTTATGCATGCTAAACTTGATGAGTGTAATTGGTTGTTAACATATATTAGTCACTTATGCCTTAAGTTTAGCCTTTTACGGAAAATTAATTGATTTTTAAAAAAAGATAACTAGTCAAATCAATCTCTATATACTAATATTGCTAAAGAGGATGCTAAAAAGCTTGGATTTAGCGGAAAATAGCACGGCTAAAAGCGGATCTACTGTTCATCGACACTAAATTGAAATAGTGTAGCGGTTGAAGAGCACTATGAGCTATAGCGGGGATATTGTGGGGCTTTAGCGGGGCTTTAACCGCATAGCCTATTTGAATATCAAGCTCAACCATTGGAGCGGAACTGGCGCAAGAAAAGCAACACAGATTCATGTAGTAGAACATGATCATTGGAAATAAGTGCAAGGGAGGATTCAATAACAATATGAGCTTGAGTAACCTACATGGTATGAGCTTGTGATGTAAAATAAGGTCTATCCTAGAGAATGTGCATGAGGCATGGTTAGCCAAATAGAACTGAAACCAAAGGACATTGTACCGGCCCGAATTGCAAGATCAGCGCACTAGACAAGAATGAACATAAGAAAAAGCACCGACAGGAGGTCTATAATCTAAGGAGACCGAAATAAAATATGGAATTTAGGGATGCATAGTCATACGTGCACAAGTTAGACAAGAAGAACCGCCACGATCTGACATACACATAAGAGGCGAGAATATTGAGGCTTTGGCAAGGACATAGACCACATAGTTGACAGATGGTGAATCTTTTATACGATTATCAATCATCACGAAGAGCACCAAAGCCTCCATCATTGCTCACGTGAGCATGGGTATTGGAAGTAAAAGGACTATCCTTACAGACTTAGGAATCCAGACAAGGCTCAACTCTTTGAACTAATTATGTAAGGACAAAATGCACAACACACATCACACATCACAACACGGTGGTTTATATATGTAATCCACCGAAACACTTCGGGATTTTTTGTTATAGAAATCAATTTGAATACAATATAACCACAACACACAGTGGCTAATGGATCTATCCAGAACAAAATACAATGACATTATATAGAATGATTCATAGAATAGCGTATACACACACACACACACGCACGCACGCACACACACACACATACATATATATATATATATATATATATATATATATATAGAGAGAGAGAGAGAGAGAGAGGAGAGTTCCAAGGCACCCCTATTTTGTAGTACCCCTACTCATCCGTGATCTACACCAATTCAAATCCAAAAAGAAATTGTAGATGTTCAATCCACATAAATATTATCATCTATCCAAAATTTGAGCTTGTTCTGACATTCATAGAATAATATATTTGATGTTTAAATTTTTATAGTTCAAATAAATGTCTGAACATTGAATAATTGAGCTAAGATTTTGAAAATGTTACAAATATTGGAACAAGCTCAAATTTTGGATATATATATATGGATTGAACATCTACAAATTCTTATTAGATTTAGACTAGTGTAGCTCATGAATGGGTAGGGGTGCTAAAGGAGTGCTACAAAACAGGGGTTCCCCGGAGCACACCTCATGTATATATATATATATATATATATATATATATATATATGCAGTTACAATGGATGTACAACACACAAGTGTTACATAATTTGGTGATTATCATGAACCACATATGCAAACAAGTAGAATAAAAGAATATACGTCAGAGTATGATAAGATGACTACACAAAACATGCACTAGCATCCAAAGAAGACACGATAGTCCAAGGCAGAAGCAAAGTACAGTGGGCATCTAATAACAAAAGATAACATAAAATACCTTGGTCTGACCCAAATAAAAAATACACAAGTCAGTCCAGGTTAAACAAGAAAGTTAATGCATGATATGTGAAATGTAATGGAATATAGAGGTCTTTTCTCTCAATAGAGAAGGAACACTATAACCTTACATCAATATGATGTACACGAGGTAAGTTCACTAAGGTCACAAATTATATTCTCATGTAAGATAATAGCCATAATGCGCATATGTTTCCATCGACACAAATAATCAAAGTTCAAGGCTAATGTATGTACAAAAATCACAAAGAACATATAAAAACAAGATGGAAACCCAAAATCTCAATGCATGGAACTTGATTGGGAGTTTTGTAACAACCCTGAATTTTGGCAATAATTAATTTAGTTATTTAATTAGATTCAAAAAATGGAGTTTTTGCAAACAATGGAATTTGATCAAGAAACTTGCACCGTTGCATTCATTAAAGAATTTTGGTAAACTTTCATATCTGGAACTTCGCAAACACAATCCGTATGAAAAAATTATGGAAAAAATACGAAAACAGATGGAAAATAAATAAAATAAAATATATAAATATATTGTAATAAGTCCTCCCTTGCCATCTCACTGCCAAGTCGACCATGCGGTTGACTGGGCTTACAGACCGCGGTATCGACCACTTGGTTAATGCAGGCAGCGTGGCAGATAGGATTTGTTATATAATTTATATTATAAATGGAAAAATCTTTATACAATTAAATCTAATGATTCAAGTTCATTTCTACGCCTATAAATAAAGGGCTAGACCCTCATTCTCTTATTCATATTTTCTGGAGGAAGCAGCGAAGCTCTGCCATTTCCAATCCTTTAATTTCTTCTAAAAACATAAATTATAAACATATACAAATCAGTTTAACAAGATTGGAGAGATTAGATTCATATTTATGAAAAAAGAGATGGTTCTTAGCTTAGGTAATTTGTATTATTAATTTTCCTTCTTCTTTTCTTACTCTTCTTTCAGATTTACAAATCAAAATCAGTGTTTTTAAATCCCCTTTGTAAACAAATTGCGGATCTGTAGGATTTGAGAATTGTAAGCCTAAAGGATGTATAAGATTTAGATTTTGATAGCTTTCAAGTGAGTGAGATATATAAATATATGTATTGTTTATGATAACTGGTACAGTTCGTTTGTGTTGAATCTAGATTATATGCCTAAAAGTTGTCAAATTTGTTTATTTTGCCAAATCTGAAAAATTGCGAGTTTTGGTTAAGTATGGATTGTAGGCCTTTTAATAATGTATCGTTATATTGCTTACAATTATTCTTAGATTTCTTTATGGTTATTGTAAACACCTTAGATATGGAAATCAGTCCCAAAATTATGATTAGAAGTATAGTATTTTATTCGAGATTCATAGGATTTAGGTGTTGTTTTGTAACTGTGCAATTTGGATTAAAATAAGGACAAAATTTTAAAATAGGCTTGTTTTTAAAACTAATAGCATATTTAGGCTAGTTTTGAAACTATTTACAGAAGTAGGCCTGTTTTGGCCACCTCAGCGTTGAAGTGGCCAGTGCTTAAAATACACGGGCCACACTTGTGGAGTGCTCTCCTATAAGGGTATAAGGGCCCACTTGGAAAGTGCGCCCTTGCACATATACAAGGTCCGCCCTTGTATTTTTCCATGGACTTGTAGGTGCTGGCTAAAGTACACACTTGTGAAACACAGCAGATCACAGGTATTAGCGCACCTGCAAATACTCGATGTGTTATGCATATAACAAAGGCACAACACCATAAAAAAGATGAAAGAAAAAAACAAAAGAAATCGAAAGCTGTCATTTTTTGCAGTGCTGGTTTTGCATGGATGTAATGACCCGGAAAAAGTCGATCTTGGTTGTCTGATATACAACACATATCGAACATCCAAGGATCGAAAATACCGGTAGTTAATGAAAGAAATTAGAGGGTGAGAATAAATAAGATAGAAACTTAGAATAGAAGAAGAAGAAGAAGATACAACATCAGGGTAACACGAATCTTACAGCGGAACGAACAACATATAATAGATAACATATCCTTGAAATAAAATCAGTATATGTATACAATAACATTATCAGAGTACAACACTTACAACACAGCGGAAATAACTATAGCTATATAATCCTGAAGCCTCCTGCTCCAAGCTCTTCCAGTATATCTGTAAATCCTGACTACTTAACTGCTCGTACAAAATTGGGCATCCAAGAGTTTAGGGAAAACAAAACAAAATAAACTCCGGGTCAGTCATGGGACTGGTATGAGTAAAACAGATTAAAATAGTTTGAACAAGTACACGATATCTCATAAGACCACGCCGTATAATAGAACGGATTTTTCCCTTATGAGAATCCAAATCAGTTTGATTCAACTTTAAAATCATTTTGAAAGTAACGATAAATCTTTATATAAAAAACCTTTTGATATTATAATAATATCTATCAACCATAATATAATAATCATCTAGCAGAACGCTTTCATCTCACATTCTACATATATAGTATACAATCAAAACCGCAAGCACGTATTGGGTAACGGATTTCCAACTATGACAAGGTATGGAACCACCTTTCGCTAGTGTACCTCTAGAGAGGAATACACTGGGTTCAACAAGAACATCTTGCAACCCGGCCACATATGACCGACCACTCATTTCGCTTGAGTGTATCGAATGAATATCACCAACGGTTGGGATCAGCAACCGTTTCCCGAATGGGACAACATCGACAATAGATTTTTAGAAGTAAATGAAACTCTAGATCAGGTGATTATACACCCTAATAAGTGCGACCAACATAGCCATGCTTCCTGCCTAATATTTGTCATTTCCATATGTGAGGCTAGAGGCTATGCTTATCTCTGACAGATCACACGTTTATTCACTTTGAATGTCACATCGTCATACCCGCCAAATCACAAATTGATTTCCCCAAAAATACCACGGGTATATAGCTAAGAGAAACGAATTCCTCCGCCACCAAACGTAAATATGTTTGAAGAGATCAACTTACGCGATCTATTAAATATACTTTGTCAGACATTCTTCCATACAGGTCGTCCTGGGACTGGACAAACAGAAGGCACTATTCAGTACAACCATCTTAGGCAATCTTTACCTAAGATTTATATACCAACCCTTGCACTTGACTCCATCTTCAATTATCTTTGGCATATATGATTCGCAATGCTTATGCCAAATACGGAGTGGTTCTTGGGATAATAATCCAACCGGTCTCTCCATATTAACAATGTTAAAATGGTCAAAAACTTCGATAGTCGGTGAGTTAACAATAAAAGAAAAACATGTGTGCAAACAACGATATCATTTCCATAGGGAAATTATATCGATCAATCACCATTTATCATTTATCTCTTTAGTTCATTAATTTACTTGTCTCCTGTTTCCATATATTCAACGTTTCTTATTTTCTAATTTTAGAAAATATACGTTATTAACAATGGAAAACATTTCCATTTCCTGTTTCCTATATTAGAAAACATTTTTGGTTTCTTATTTGGAAAATATATCCAAAGTTCCTTCATTGGATTTAAACAGATGTTTAAATAAAACATCGCTATGCTAACTCAAACCATTTACTAAATTCACTTAACCATCATTCGCTATCAAACCTTACCATTCCTTAATTAAGAAGGAAGTCAATCAAGTTGGGGTATAATTACCTCTCAGACCTTAACTGAACAACGTTTTAACTTTGAAATAGTCCAAGTTTATTTTTTAAACCGTTAACAATCTTCGTTATGTAACTCTCGGATTCTATTTACGTATCCCCTTATTTATTGAAAACTTTGATTATAACGATAACGTTATAATCCCTACTTTCGAAATATCAAACTTCAATTATAACTTTTATTCTTTAATTTGAATAATTAACCTACTCTAATTTATTTATAAATAAATAAATCCTGATTTTAAAAACCGAAAAGTAAATAATACTTTCCCGAATTCGATATAATCGAATTCGACATATAACTCCCTTTCGAGAAATCTCTATTTGATTAACTCTCCTTCGAATAACCTATATTCAATTATCTCACTTCGGATAACTTATATTCATATCTCTCTTCGAATACCTTATATTCGACTATCTCTCTTCGAATAACTTATATTCAATTAACTCACTTCGAATAACTTATATTCGATCTCTTTCTTTCAAGTACGTTATATTCGATAATCTCCTTTCTTTCGAATACACTATATTCGATAACCTCCTTTCGAATAACCACTACAACAAATTGACCATATTACAATGGTGGAAAACAGTTGTAAAAGACTTTTAACAATGGTGGGACAACCGTCGTCTATTAAGAAGTTGTAATAGACTAAAAATCTTTTACAACTTTTTTGCACCGTTGCGACACCGTTGTAAAATGTATATTTTTCAACTATTTTCCACCGTTGCAATAAACTAAAAATTGTAAAAAAACTTTATTACCACTGTTTATAACTGTTGTAATATATTTTATTAAAAGTATTATTTTACAGTTGTAATATATGGACAAATCATATACACATTACTAATAAAATAATTCATTTTAGAACATATTATCTACAAAACTTAAAACATGAAGCAAAACAATATATTAGAGTTTTCAAACTCCCATCATTTTTTATAAATCATACAAGTATCTCAAGTACATAAAGAAACTACAAAGTACATTATCCAAGACTTCAAAATCCAAATGACTTGAAGTCATCTTTCATAAATATACATCACTACGATTAATACAAACATAATGAAATTAAGACTTGCTCGCAATGCTTTTCTTTGCTGTCGACTTCAAGGTTAATTCTTTCTAGATAATTGAGCATGTCTAAAGCTTGTGCAGGATCCTATATCAACATCTTTATGACGCCATACAAGAGAGGAAAATTCAGGCATATAACCATAAAGCATTAAGCAAAGAACAGAAAATACTGAGAAATGTTGTAGCAACGGATGCTAGATGCGCTATGTCTAAAAGGCATGCACCTTGTATATGATAACAATGAATGGGAAAAAATAGAAATAACACGTTATGAAAACCTCAGTTTTTATTCCGAGCACTAAAGATAAAGCAGCGGACACCATAAGTATGATAAGAGTAGGATCTTGCCATGATTCCCAAAGGAAAACCTGAAGGGATTGATAAAAAATAAATAAAAATAAGCACTCATTCATATTAGGAAATAAAGTTAAACATAGATGGTATTAGCTAGAACACAATATACTACCCAAAAGCTCCTGCCTTCTAAGGATAAGTATTGGCCCCAAATGTATGCCTCCTATGTAATATATCAGCTTCATCCCCGGTGATTCCCTTTTCTGGGTTTGTATTAAGCTTACCTTTAACCTAATAAAAGGAAACACATGACATGAAAAATATGATAAGAAATGAGCTAATGAACAATAATACCATAGTTGCTACTTACCCCACCATAACTCTGTAGAGTTGTGAAATTATGATCCTTAGTCATAGCATTAAGCTGTTCAGATCCAATACCATAACCAGAATCGGAAAGCCCAGGTACTTCATGGTGCACTTCAGAGGAAATGCATTAAATCCCAAGACAAGGTGAAGCAAACCAGCAAATATAATCAGTATAATGCCAAATAGAACCATGTTAAAATTACTTCAGCCATAATAATCAAGCCAAAATTGATGCAACAAATTAAGATAAAGAAAACAAGAACTAAGGATGTTCATCCCCACGATGAGATGGCAACTGAATCAGATAACACATGTGCACAGGATATTGCACCATTTATATTTTGTACTTGTTTGCAACAAAGAATAAATAATTTGTATATCACATATTAAAACAGTTGGCTTTTTAATAGGAGTTTTGATGATGTCAATATGAAATCAAGAACTCGGTGGCTTAACATGGTGGCACACAGAAATTGTTGGTGAAAACAACAATAGTTCAACAAACAAAGAAGATTCCTAATAATGATATTATGTTATACCTCTTTCTCCAGCCGCTTTGAAAAGCAAAGCTGTCTGAGAAAAATAACAGCAAATTAAACTCGTAACATAATATTGATGTCAACGTGACTGCATGAAACATAAATGAGCTAAAACTATACCCTTATGACTTGAGCATGAGATCGTATTTTCCTACTTATCTGTTCCTTCTCTTCCTCCTTTTTTAGATCTAATGCGTATCTAAAGTGACGAGATGCATTCAAAACAAGAGCTGCTTGCTGTACAGTAAAGCAAATAATTAAAAATCAACATTGCACTAGATATTTCAGAGGTGTAATTATGTGGCAACCAGCAGTCATTCCAAAAAAATTCGCCAGTGATATAACAAAAATGCAGCAGACGGTAGAAGGATGATTACTTATTTACTGCAAATCTACAGAAGCAACACCATGAAGAGTGCTAGCTAATACAAGATACACTAGATATTCTGAAACAGAGCCAAGACGTTGATGATTGCTAACTATAGATGATGCAAATTTTTGTACACTTATATGCACTAAACTGGTACTACCAAAACATAATGAACCAAGTTAAATAAAATAATTAACTAAGAAAAGGCTTTGTATTTAGGTACTGTGATACAACAATATCTGTAAAAAGAAAATTCTGAAAGGAAAACCACTTTAGCTTACTCTAAAGCACAAATATAACTAATCACCACGCATGCTGAATGACCTACAAAAGAAAACTGACACACATTGCTGTAAAAGTTAATAAAATGTAATTGTAAGATCAAGGCACAATCAAGCTTGCCTATGGCTACAACTCAACATCAAAACAAAAAGAGAAGCAGGGCTCACCATAGACGGATCCAACCTCTCGGATAATGCATGATAGTGGGAACAAGCTTACAGGGTTTTAATGCCAAGGAGCCAATAATTCAAAAGAACAAGATGCCATTAAAATAGTGGAATTCACCGTATACTTCAAAACACACGCAGCCATATGTTAAATTGGTACCAAATTTATCACCGAATTCATATTGTTGAAATCTAAACTATTTGGATTTTCCGTTGTTCTTCTTTAGGATATTTGTCATTATTTTACTTTGAGATATTAATATTCATTTATATATATAAGTCATGCATTGCGCCTTCCAAGGGTAATGGGGTGTGTGAATGTGTATTTGACATATTGTAATCTTTTTCCATTCACAGATATTTTGTTCAGAGATATCATTGGAACTACTTAAATAATAATAATTAAATAATGGTAACAACTCCTTTTTGCATTTCATATAAGTGATATAACACATTCACTCCGGCAAAAGGAATGCTGGACCATTAACAACATACTTTTTATTTCTTGAAAAATTAAAAACCAATTAATGTTGCATTTTCTTAGCCATACGTTTTCATGCTTCTATTGACGATATTCAAACTTTCGTTAATTTGATACTAATAGAATGTATGATTTTTTTTGCATCTTTTGCAATGTAAAAACCATGGACTTTTACTATATGCTCTTTGTTGTTAATCTGTTATCGTTAGACATCAGCACACGACACATGATACATGCTACACTTTTTTCAGTGCATAGCAAGATGATAACACCTATACATACACCAACCACAAGATGATAACAGGAGATAAAGACAGCTTAGCTAGAAGAAGACAATGAAAAAATTCCAACCACAAGATGTACACTTGTTGATAAACACCACCAACTACACAGGAAACCCCAATATAATCGCTTAGCACATTGAGCATAAGCTCATACTAGAACCAAGACCAACCAATGAATAACCTAATTACACAGGGATGAGCAAGTATAACACTTGGAAGGATTTGACAAAGGAGAATGAAGTCAATTGGTACAGGGGAAAGAAGGGGCACTCAAACCAGGGGGGAGTGTTCAGTGATGACGAGATAACAAACCTAAGTAATTAAAGGAGAGGCTACGTCGTCCAGTCATTAAAAATCAACAACAAATGAAGCAACATACATCTCAATTGTATATAGTAAATGCATACCTCGAACATGAAAAATGGACAAGCATATAATTTGGGAACTTCAAGTTTGGCAAGCGAATTCAGGTAAACTCCCTCTTCCCCAAGCTTCTTCAGAACTCTATATGGAACTTGTAGTGGATACTTGAAACCGAATTTCTGATAAAGATCCACATATGCTTGAAGGACTTCTTCACTGAACCATGGTGTAAAGGAGTAGTCAGATCTGTACGATCCATTATCTCGTCAGTTGTAATGGGGATCCGAAGCTCGAAAATAATATGTAAACGTTCTGTATAACAGTCTTCACATCAAATCATCCAAAACCAGCCTCCCACTCTTCCAGGCTCCCTCCATCTTAATATGTAAGATCCTTCTAGAAGGAGATCGACTCCAAATCCTGTAGGTGAAAATGGAAAGAAGAGTAAAAAGGAATAGGGAATTTTTTGAAGTAGAGATTAGATTTGGGGTTAGCGTTGATTTACCGAGGAGTTGGAAAACTAATTGAAAAGTAGAAGCGAAGAAAAAGGCGATGCAAAAGGGAAAAAAAATAGGGTTGGAGCCAAAATTTTCGATTTTGGGGAACAAAGATTGGGTTTGGAGCCAAAGGCTGTGTTATGGAGCGAAAGACAGGTTTTGGTATCGTGCAAATGCCATTTTGAAACGGTGAGTAAAAAATGCCAACTAAAGTGGAAATAGAACATTAACAATAAATAAAACAAATGAAATTATTATGTTAACCATTAAATATTTTTGTATTAGATAAGAAACCTTTTTTGTTTTCTTAATTATAATTTAATTTCTTGTAGTAATTGGTGAACCAGCCTAGACAATTAAATGAATTTTTTTATTATAGGTCATATCGGTTATATAATTTAAATATTCACATTGTCCTTGAAGTTCATTTATTATAATAAATAAAGTGCAATTTATTGCTAAAATTCTGCAAAAGTGGAAAACAAGAAGTTTTCTGAAATTATGAATATTTTACAAAATTTCAAATTTATTTAAAATTTTATTTTTATATTTTGAAATTATAAACTTCCAAAGTTGATATTTTATTTAATTTAGTTAAACTTTCTATACCCTAAATATAATTATCAATTATAATTTTTATATTAATTATTATATTTTAATAAAAATAAAAATAAAAATAATAAAGTTGTTAAATATAGTCATTTATTACAACAGTCACAAAATAAAAGTTGTAACAGACATCTATTACAACTGACAAAATAGAAAAGTTGCTGAAAGTACGTTTATTACAACTTTTGGGAAGAAAAATTTGTAAAACACCTTTATTACAATGGTCATTTTGTGATAGTTGTAAAAATACAATTGTAATAAGGTCATTTTGTTGTAGTGAACTTATATTCGATAATATCACTTTCGAATAACTAAATTCGATTAGCTCCTTTCGATTAAACTAACACCGATAACTCCTTTCGATTAAACTAACACCGATAACTCATTTCGATTAAACTAACATTGACTAACTCCATTCAATTAAACTAACATCGACTAACTCCTTTCGATTAAACTAACATCGACTAACTCCTTTCGATTAAATTAACATCGACTAACTCCTTTCGATTAAACTAACATCGATTAACTCCTTTAATTCTATTCGAATAACTATATTCGATTTACTCCTTTCGATTAACTAGATTCGATAACTCAACTTCAAATAACCAATATTCGATAACTCTTCTCTCGAATACACTATATTCGATAACTCTACTTTGAATAAGTGATATTCGATAACTCTACTCGATTTACTCCATTTGAATAACTCTAACTGGTTAACTCTGCCTCTAACTGGTTAACTCTAACTGATTAATTCTAACCGATTAATTATAACTGATTAATTATAACTGATTAATTCTAACTGATAAATTCTAACTGATTAATTCTAACTAATTTACTCTATTCGATTAACTCTAACCGAATAACTAATATTTGATTAACTCATTTCAATTAACTCTTTTGAATTAACTCCTTTGATTAATTCCTTTGATTAATTCCTTTTGAATTATTCCTTTGAATTATTCCCTTGAATTATTCCTTTTCTATTTGTTTACTTAACAAATAACTATTCCCTTTTAAAATTCTAATTATTTAACAAATAAATATTTCTTTTATAATCCTATTTATTTTACAAATAAATATTCCTTTCCAATTCTATTTGTAAATGTTTTACAAATATTTCCCTTTCTATTTTATTTGTAAATGTTTTACAAATATTCCCTTTCTATCTTTCTATTTATTTAACAAATAAATATTTTCCTTTCTATTTGTTTCACAAATATTTTCCTTTATAACTCTTATGTTTTTCCTAAATAAATAATCCCTTTATACTTCTATTTATTATCCCAATAAATATTTCTCTTTATTAAATCCTTTGATTTTATAAATAAATTCCCTTTTCATCTTTATCATATTTATTTTCAATAAATATTTCCTTTCAAAACTCTTTCGATTTTATGAATGTTTTCTTTTATAAAATCCCTTTTTCCTTTTCTATATAAAATCCATTGATTTTATATAACTAATTTATTTTCAAAATATACTTTGAAAATCCCCTTTTTACATCCCAGTATTTTTCACGGTATTTAAAATACCAAATAACATTGATCGATATCATTCAAACATGCATCATCAACAACAGATTATATGTCACAATATATGAAAAACAGTAAAATAGATGTTGAGGAATCCAATTGGATTCCTCCAACCTGTTTCCCTGCATCCATAGATGTTAAACAATATAGATAACATCACTTTCAGTTCAAAAAGAAATTTTCTGATCAACAAAATTAATATTTAATAACGATATATATATATATATATATATGTATGTATAACCATAACTGTGTTTTCAATCAATTATTTAACAGTCCATCTAAACATTCCATACACAACAATCAATCAATATTTATCAAAAATAAAGTATAGTTTATAAAAATATAAACTGAACAGAGTTATTGAGATTTACTCACATTGGACGATCATCGTTAATAACGATAACCATTGCTTGGTTCAGACAGACAATTTATTTCTCTATAAATTGTAACGAGCTTCAATTCGTTCCCAGTTAGTTTCATTATGGAGCCACTGTCCATACGATCCCAACGGATCTTGTTTCGTTGGATTCTGATTACGTATGACAAAATTATCAATTAAATAAGTTATACGATTTATTTAAATTAAATAAAATCTAATCCCTTTTCTCACTTGGGCATCACCCTCTTTAAATGGCCCATATCCCTTTTTAAAGACCCAGGCCCGGTCAATGTACATCTTCCCCAAACACAAAATTCACGGCAGCTTCCTCATGTCCATTACCTCGATTTCAACTTCCACCGCACCCCTTTTTCAATTCACCAAAATCGATGAGGTCACCACCATTGTTTCCCCTTTCGAATTCCCTCCCTGCCTATCACCACTGACTTTAACTCGCTCCACCCCTTTTATACGCGACCTGTAGCCATCCCCAGATCGTCACATTGCCCAAAAGTGGAACCCCACCTTCCAAACTCCGTCGAGACGATTCTCTGGCCACCAAAATTCAAACGCTAGTAGCTCGACAACGTACAAGCGAACTCAACAAGCACGAAAACTCCCCCAGAGAACCCGACTATGGCTGATGAATTTTGAGCGAACCAAACTAGGTTCGAACCCATCGATTGTCAGAAGAACGAGCAGCTCCATCCACTTCTGTCTGACTCCATTTTGATTTCACGATTTTCTTTTTTAAGGTTTTAGGAAACTTCTGGCGGCTCGTTTTTGATCGAAGAAGTGAATTTGACCTAGGTTAGGAAAGAGTGTATTTATAGGGAATTTCTTTGATTTTGGAGGATGTTTGTGGAGAAGATGGTTTCCACGTTGAGATGAACGTGGCTTTGTTTTAGCCGCGTGGAGGATAGGGTATTGTTTTAAAAGTTAGGATACCATATTATATTCAACTCCATCCACAAATGACCTTCTCTGGTAAGAAGTAAAAATACCATTGTATCGAGCTTGGTGCCATGATCCAAAAAATATAAAAATACCCGTAGATTAACTCATATTGTGAAACCCCAAAATCGCTGATTAAGGGCGCAAAATACTCCAAAATAAAAAGTGCTTATTTAATTAATTAAAAATTACAGTAAAATTCTAAAAATTAAATTATCGTTATGCCTCAAAAGAACCTTGTCTAAATTCAAACCCGATATTCAATATTTTTAAATAACCGTTATGGCCACGAACGAATATATCGCTGTTTTTCTGAATATTTAATTTGGACATTACTAAAAATCTACCCGACGAAATCCCAATTTTTCTCTTCCACTAGAAAAATATACTTCACCAGCTCCCAACATTTCTTGTTTCACAGAAATCCAATTTAAAACAGACCCTGTATATTTAGTTGAAGTTCGAATCACCAATTTACGAACTATAGCGTCATTTCGAGTTCGATTATAATTATAATATAATTATACGTTCAGACTGTCGCTATTTAAATATATTTGTCGTTCTAATTCAATTCTAAATTGAATTAAATATATTAAATTGCCCAGTTCTCATAATATTGTCAATTCGCTATTTCTGATTATTTCAGAAATTAAATATATTATTTAATTATTATATTAATTAAATATTCAAAGTTATTTAATTCCATTTATTGATATCGCCAAATCGATATTTAATAATTAAATTAATTAATTATTTGACAGCTAAAAACGCGGGTCATTACAATCTTTCCCCCCTTAAAATAATTTCGTCCTCGAAAATCCTAAGGTAGCAGACGACCCATCTACTGGGTAAAAATTTATTTGTTTACCACTTAACTTCAGTTTAAACTGAACCAATTAATATCGACTAAAATATTAATTTATTCCGACTAACTAAAATTTTCAAAAACCCTGAAAATTTTCTAACACCTTAAATTTTCGGAAAATTTCGCCGTAACCTCCTTTGTACAGTCCTATCGGTAAAACCACAACTCGCATCTCTAGGCCTTCTCCAACCCAAAAGGAAATCAAACAGCCAAGCGGCTTGCCGAATAGGCCCATAAAAGTTTCATATCCAATATAAATATAAACTTGTTCCTTTTTGTCGGGCATATCATTTATGTCCTCTGCGCCTGTTACCAATTCTACATATACCAAACTCCTTCTAGTCAAACTCCAATCACTTTTATCTCAATACAACCATTCGCTTTTAACAAAGCCAAATTCCATTTTCAATTCAATCGTTTGGTTTTATCTGAGCCGAACTTCATTTCAAATTCAAGTATTATCCTTGATACCAAATTCCTATCAATCCAACTTACTTGATATCATTCTAATCCAATTCAGTTACCACTTAACAGGCTTTATTTTTTAATTCTAATTTGATTTCACCATTTATGGTTTAGTTTGTTCTTAATTCAAACAATCTTCTTCCTGGGAGTTATTAAACAATTTACCTCTTTCAAAAATCAAATTTTCCTTTTTGAAATTCAACACAACTTGTTTTTCCCAAAATAAATTAAAAACAGTATTTCTGGTAGTAATTCGTCAATTAGAACTCAAAAATGAGCACTGGGGATGTGGCCAGCATCATCAGAGTTATTTCTCAGCTATCAAAGTGAGTTCAATACTATATCACTTTTCAAAACCATTTCTGAATCGTTTCCTGTTTGAAATCAGTTCAAAATATCCTTCCAATGTTTGTAAACAATTTAAAATCTACCAGGATTTTAAAATTCACATATATTTAATACAGATCCATCTACAAACACCTTTCCAAATTTCCAGGGTTTTAATTTCAATTTTGATTTTAATTTCAGGCTTAATTCATCTCGTAATACTTATACGAGTTTTGCTTGGTTATTTACATAACCGTTTCAATTATAATCTTATCTGATTATAATTACAACCAACACATCCAATATATAATATTTCCAATATATATATACTTTATATCAAAGTAAATTTGGGTAAGAATTTTTTGTTTACCCTCTATTCAAACCATACTATGTCGGTCCATCATATTCAAGTGTTTATAAACTCCTACTGATACAATGGATCAAACTGACCGACCAGAACTCATAAACAGCTCAACCAATAAATCTCCATAATATAAAACCATTTTATATTGAATAACAAATACACTCTCGTATATATATACTCAAACTCAATCTAGGGTATTGCTAACCCCATCCCTACCGAGTCACGCCACAGAGCCAAGGTAAATCGCTTAACCTTATGCTCTGATACCAACTGTAACGACCCGGAAAAAGTCAATCTTGGTTATCCGATATACAACACATATCGACCATCTAAGGATCGAAAATACCGGTAGTTAATGAAAGAAACTAGAGGGTGAGAATAGATAAGACAGAAACTTAGAATAGAAGAAGAAGAAGAAGATACAACATCAGAGTAACACGAATCTAACAGCGGAACGAGCAACATATAATAGATAACATATCCTTGAAATAAAATCAGTATATGTATACAATAACATTATCAGAGTACAACACTTACAATACAGCAGAAATAACTATAGCTATATGATCCTGAAGCCTCCTGCTCCAAGCTCTTCCAGTATATCTGTAAATCCCGACTACTTGACTACATGTACAAAATTGGGCACCCAAGAGTTTAGGGAAAACAAAACTAAATAAACTCCGGGTCAGTCATGGGACTGGTATGACTAAAACAGTTTAAAACAATTTGAACTAGTACACGATATCTCATAAGACCACGCCGTATAACAGAACTGGTTTTTCCCTTATGAGAATCCAAACCAGTTTGATTCAACTTTCAAATCATTTTGAGAGTAACGATAAATCTTTATATAAAAAACCTTTTGATATTATAATAATGTCTATCAACCACAATATAATAATCATCTAGCAGAAAGCTTTCATCTCACGTTCTACATATATAATATACAATCAAAACCGCAAGCACGTATTGGGTAATGGATTTCCAACTATGACAAGGTATGGAACCACCTTTCGCTAGTGTACCTCTAGAGAGGAATACACTGGGTTCAACAAGAACATCTTGCAACCCGACCACACATGACCGACCACTCATTTCGCTTGAGTGTATCGAATGTATATCACCAATGGTTGGGATCAGCAACCGTTTCCCAAATGGGACAGCATCGACAATAGATTTTTAGACGTAAATGAAACTCTAGATCAGGTGATTATACACCCTAATAGGTGCGACCTACATATCCATGCTACCTGCCCGATTTTTGTCATTTCCGGATGTGAGGCTAGAGGCTACGCTTATCTCTGACAGATCACACGTTTATTCACTTTGAACGTCACATCGTCATACCCGCCAAATCACAAATTGATTTCCCCAAAAATACCACGGGTATACAGCTAAGAGAAACGAATTCCTCCGCCACCAAACGTAAATACGTTTGAAGAGATCAACTTGCGCGATCTATTAAATATACTCTGTCAGACATTCTTCCATACAGGTCGTCCTGGGACTGGACAAACCGAAGGCACTATTCAGTACAACCATCTTAGACAATCTTTACCTAAGATTTATACACTAGCCCTTGCACTTGACTCCATCATCAATCATCTTTGGCATATATGATTCGTATCGCTTATGCCAAATATGGAGTGGTTCTTGGGATAATAATCCAACCAGTCTCTCTATATTAACAACATTAAAATGGTCAAAAACTTCGATAGTCGGTGAGTTAACAATCAAAGAAAAACACATGTGCAAACAACGATATCATTTCCAGATGGAAATTATATCAATCAATCATTGTTTAACATTTATATCTTTAGTTCATTAATTTACTTATCTTCTATTTCAATATATTCAAAGTTTCTTATTTTCTAATTTTAGAAAATATACGTTATTAACAATGGAAAACATTTCCATTTCCTGTTTTCTATATTATAAAACATTTCTGGTTTCTTATTTGGAAAACATTTCCGAAGTTCCTTCATTGGATTTAAACAGATGTTTAAATAAAACATCGTTATGCTAACTCAAACCATTTACCAAATTCACTTAACCATCATTCACTATCAAACCTTACCATTCCTTAGTTAAGAAGGAAGTCAATCAAGTTGGGGTATAATTACCTCTCAGACCTTAACTGAACAACGTTTTAACTTCGAAATAGTCAAAGTTTATCTTTTAAACCTTTAACAGTCTTCCTAACGTAACTCTCGGATTTTATTTACGTATCCACTTATTGAAAATATTGATTATAACGATAACGTTATAATCCCTACTTTCGAAATATCGAACTTCAATTATAACTTTTATTCTTTAATTTGAATAATTAACCTACTCTAATTTATTTATAAGTAAATAAATCCTGATTTTTAAAAACCGGAAAGTAAATAATACTTTCCTGAATTCGATATAATCGAATTCGACGTATAACTCCCTTTCGAGAAATCTTTATTTGATTAACTCTTCTTCGAATAACCTATATTCGATTATCTCTCTTCGAATAACTTATATTCGATCATCTCTCTTTGAATAACTTATATTCGACTATCTCTCTTCGAATAACTTATATTCGATTAACTCACTTCGAATAACTTATATTCGATCTATTTCTTTCGAATACGCTATATTTGATAATCTCCTTTCTTTCGAACTATATTCGATAACCTCCTTTCGAATAACTTATATTTGATAATCTCACTTTCGAATAACTAAATTCGATTAACTCCTTTCGATTAAATTAACATCGATAACTCCTTTCGATTAAACTAACACCGATAACTCCTTTCGATTAAACTAAAATCGATTAACTCCTTTCGATTAAACTAACATCAATTAACTCCTTTCGATTTAACTAACGTCGGCTAACTCCTTTCGATTAAACTAACATCGACTAACTCCTTTCGATTAAACTAACATCGACTAACTCCTTTCGATTAAAATAGCATCGACTAACTCCTTTCGATTAAACTAACATCGATTATCTCCTTTCGATTAAACTAACATCAATTAACTCCTTTTGATTAAACTAACATCTATTAAACTAACATCGATTAACTCCTTTCGATTAAACTAACATCGATTAACTCCTCTAATTCTATTCGAATAACTATATTCGATTTACTCCTTTTGATTAACTAGGTTTGATAACTCAACTTTGAATAACCAATATCCGATAACTCTTCTCTCGAATACTCTATATTCGATAACTCTACTTCGAATAAGTGATATTCGATAACTCTACTCGATTTACTCCATTTGAATAACTCTAACTGGTTAACTCTACCTCTAACTGGTTAACTCTAACTCTAACTGGTTAACTGTAACCGATTAATTCTAACTGATTAATTCTAACTAATTTACTCTACTCAATTAACTCTAACCGAATAACTAATATTCGATTAACTCATTTCGATTAACTCTTTTGAATTAACTCCTTTGATTAATTCCTTTTGAATTATTCCTTTGAAATATTCCCTTGAATTATTCCATTGAATTATTCCTTTTCTATTTGTTTACTTAACAAATAACTATTACCTTTTAAAATTCTATTTATTTAACAAATAAATATTTCTTTTATAATCCTATTTATTTTCCAAATAAATATTCCTTTCCAATTCTATTTGTACATGTTTTACAAATATTTCCCTTTCTATTTTATTTGTAAATGTTTTACAAATATTCCCTTTCTATCTTTCTATTTATTTAATAAATAAATATTATCCTTTCTATTTGTTTCACAAATATTTTCCTTTATAACTCTTATTTACTTCCCAAATAAATAATCCATTTATACTTCTATTTATTATCCCAATAAATATTTCTCTTTATAAAGTCCTTTGATTTTATAAATAAATTCCCTTTTCATCTTTATCATATTTATTTTCAATAACTATTTCCTTTCAAAACTCTTTCGATTTTATGAATGTTTTCTTTTATAAAACCCCTTTTTCCTTTTCTATATAAAATCCATTGATTTTATATAACCAATTTACTTTCAAAATATATTTTGAAAATCCCCTTTTTATGTCCCAGTATTTTTCACGGTATTTAAAATACCAAATATCATTGATCGATATCATTCAAACACATATAATCAACAACAGATTATATGTCATAATATATTAAAAATAGTAAAATAAATGTTGAGGAATCCAGTTGGATTCCTCCTACCTGTTTCCCTGCATCCACAGATGTTAAACAATATAGATAATATCACTTTCATTTCAAGAAGAAATATTCTGATCGGCGGAATTAATAACGATATATATATATATATATGTGTGTGTGTGTGTGTGTGTGTGTGTGTGTGTATATAACCATAACTGTGTTTTCAATCAATTATTTAACAGTCCATACACAGCAATCAATCAATATTTATCAAAAATAAAGTACAGTTTATAAAAATATAAACTGAACAGAGTTAGTGAGATTTACTTACATTGGACGATCATCGTTAATATCGATAACCATCGCTTGGTTCAGACGGACAATTTATTTCGCTATAAATTGTAATGAGCTTCGATTCATTCTCAGTCAGTTTCATTGGGGAGCCACCGTCCATACGATCCCAACGGATCTTCTTTCGTTGGATTCTGATCACGTATGACAAAATTATCAATTAAATAAGTTATAGATTTATTTAAATTAAATAAAATCTAATCCCTTTTCTCACTTGGGCCTCACCCTCTTTAAATGGCTCATATCCCTTTTTAAAGACCCAGGCCCGCTCAATGTACATCTTCCCCAAACACAAAATTCACGGCCGCTTCCTCATGTCCATTACCTCGATTTCAACTTCCACCACACCCCTTTATTCAATTCACCAAAATCGATGAGGTCACCACCAGTGTTTCCCCCTTCGAATTCCCTCCCTGACTATCACCACTGACTTCAACTCACTCCGCCCCTTTTATACGCGACCTGTAGCCATCCCCAGATCGTCGCGTTGCCCAAAAGTGGACCCCCTCTTCCAAACTCCATTGAGATGATCCTCTGGCCACCAAAATTCAAACGCCAGTAGCTCGACAGCATACAAGCGAACTCAACAAGCACGAAAACTCCCCCAGAGAACCCGACTATGGCTGATGAACTTTGAGCGAATCAAACTAGGTTCTAACCCATCGATTGTCAGAAGAACGAGCAGCTCCATCCACTTCCGTCTGATTCCATTTTGATTTGGATTTCACGATTTTCTGTTTTGAGGTTTTAGGAAACTTTTGGCGGCTCGTTTCTGATCGAAGAAGTGAATTAGACCTAGGTTAGGAAATAGTGTATTTAGAGCATCTCCAATGCCTTTTGCTTGTAAAGTCTTGTATATCCTACATTGCATGCCCTCTTTCACAATATTAACTGAGTTGAAAATGTCATCATAAAATTTATCTCCAACGCTAAAATCTTGCCACTAACCTTTTACCTAAATTAAGTTACTCTCGCTAAAATTTCCCGCCAAATCATATATCACGTTTTGATAACCAAACAGTAAAATCAGTCGCAATGGAGACAGAGTACACATCCATGGAGGAGGAGACCAAAAAATAGCAAGGTATATTTTTTTATTTCATGGCGATAGTAATTTTGTATTGTACTGCAAGTGCTTCCGCTCAATATTTGTGTTTACAATAAATTATTCATCCCTACAAATCTATTCCCAATTCCAAATTTTTTCCTTTTTCAACGAAGTAGAGATATAAAATAATTGAAGGAGAAGATAGCTTTGACCTATTTTAATTATGGAAAAAAGGAGAATTGCCGATTACGTGGGTTGGAAAGATAATTTTTTGCAGATATGAATAGTGTTTTTCGCTGGTTGATGATAGCAAAAGAATTATTCAACGAGGGAGGGAAGAGCGGTAACGAAGAAGAAGTAACGGAAAAGATGACGTGGCACGTTTAAAAATGTGAAATTAATGTCCAGGAGTAGACATTTTGTTTCACGTTTTCATCTTTAACATTGCATAGACTACCCCATTGAAGGGAGAAAATTTAATAATTTTGTCTATCTGCTGATTTGGCATCCACGTTTTTTTAAAATATTAGTGGGTTGGAGATGCTCTTATAGGGAATTTCTTTGATTTTGGAGGATGTCTGTGGAGAAGATGGTTTCCACGTTGAGATGAACGGGGCTTTTTTTTGGCCGCGTGGAGGATAGGGTATTGTTTTAAAAGTTAGGATACCATATTATATTCAACTCCATCCAAAAATGACCTGCTCTAGACAGAATTAAAAATATCGTTGTATTGAGCTTGGTGCCACGATCCCAAAAATATAAAAATACCGGTGGATTAACTCATATTGTGAAACCCCAAAATCGCTGATTAAGGGTGCAAAATACTCCAAAATAAAAAGTGCTTATTTAGTTAATTAAAAATTATAGTAAAATTCTAAAAATTAGATTATCGTTATGTCTCAAAAGAACCTTGTCTAAATTCAAACCCGATATTCAATATTTTTAAATAACCGTTATGGCGACGAACGAATATACCACTGTTTTTCTGAATATTTAATTTGGACATAACTAAAAATCTACACGACGAAATCCCGAATTTTCTCTTCCACTAGAAATATATACTTCACCAGCTCCCAACGTTTCTTGTTTCAAATAAATCCGATTTAAAACAGACCCTGTATATTTAGTTGAAGTTCGAATCGCCAATTTATGAACTTTAGCGCCACTTAGAGTTCGACGATAATTATAATATAATTTTTTTTGATGCAAATAATTATAATATAATTATACGTTCAGACTGTCGCTATTTAAATATATTCGTCTTTTTAATTCAATTCTAAATTGAATTAAATATTTTAAATTTCCCAGTTCTCATTATATTGTCAATTCACTATTCTGATTATTTCAGAAATTAAATATATTATTTAATTATTATATTAATTAAATATTCAAAGTTATTTAATTCCAGTTATCGATATCGCCAAATCGATATTTAATAATTAGATTAATTAATTATTTGACAGCTAAAAATGCGGGTCATTACAATGGACTAATTCGTCATTTTGTTTTTGGCAAAAACAAGAATGCAATGGAAAGAATACAGTAAATTGTATAGCATGCGTATGTTTCATGTCCACATATATCCACTCATTGCCTTGGTGTATGATTGGCTTGATTAAATTCCAGTTTGTTGATTATTTATTTAGTATTCCATAGTTTTTTTCTAAACGTATCTCAAAATTATTATAATGTTATCATTTATCTATCTTACCCAGTTTCATAATCAAATAGGAAAGGAAGCACTGACACCGACCAGTCCTAATCTAAGTTTAAAAACGCATGGTTTGGATCCAATAAAATATGCAAGGCGCACTTGCGAAGTGCGCCCTTGTATTTTTTTAAGGGCGCACTTCATAAGTGCACCCCAGTGTATTTTTTTTAAGCACTGGCCACCTCAGTGCTGAGGTGGCCAAAACCAGCCTATTTCTGCAAATAGTTTCAACACTAACCTAAATCTGTCGTTAGTTTTAAAAACAAGCCTGTTTTGAAAATTTGTCCTTAAAATAATAATAATCCTATTTTTTTTTATATTGTTTGGGGTTTTTATTATTGTAATTTTGTCCTTTTTGTCATTTTTCATTAAAAGTCATCATTTAAAATCTACAAAGAACATAAATAAATCAAATAAGAAAAGGTGTGCAAATTTATGTATTTTTGTACGTAGTTTGCAAATCTATTCTAAATAAAATATTACCTTATTTTCTTGGGATTTAGAATGTGTAAATTTTCCTCTTTTAAATAGTTTGGGTAAATTATACAATAATTGCAGTAAATAACCTTTTATAAAATTTTGAATCTTAAAACAAGATTAAACACAAAAAGGAATGTTTTGGTCATTAGTTTAGACTAGAACAAAAATAATTAGTGTTAATGAAATAAAATTAGTAACTACGTTAATTGTGTGTTCAAAATATAAATAAATATATACATATTATATCCTTATCCACCCAAATCTATGTAAGTAACATTATTATATTAAATGTTTATTCGTTGTCGTGTGTTTGAATAGTTTCATTTTATAAGAATGTATATGAAAACATAACTCGTATTGAATGGAATTAAATATTATGATCTTTATAACAATAAATATCTTATTGATTTGCTATAAATAAAAGGTTATAGTAAGGTAATAAATATTGTAATTTATTGTAACCATGTCAATTTGGGGAAATGAACACCTAATTGGCTAAAATTTGAATTGTGTTTAGGAATAGGGATTGTAACTCCGACTAGGGAAACAAATAAATAATAAATTATAGATATATACATATGTATTCAAATAAGAATTAAAAATAATAATTTTATAGTAATATTTGGAGGTTACAATAATTAGATTAGAATTAAATAGGACCGATATAAAATAAATTTAATATGATAACTAATGCCTTAGGAAAACATGACCGTTAGGGTCACAAATGGAAGGAAATGTTAAACGCAAACAATAAATGAAATAAAAGAGGACTAATAGAAATTGATTGACGTAATAAATGATAAGTCCAATAAGGAATGAAATCATTAAACATCCTAGGATAGAAAGTTATAAATTTCCTTATTTTATTCTAGTTAATATAGGATGAATGTAATTAGAAATAAGGATAGGACTTAGTAGGTTAATATTGATAGGTAAGTTGCCTTGTTCGATAGAAGTTGTAGTGTCCTGAAATTCCAGTACAATTTGAGCTGACCAAATAACACAAGTACAACCCAAATTACACTGGAAACCAGAAAACTAATAGGAAGAAAACAGAGGGTGAGAATAAATAAGATAGAAACTTAGAATAGAAGAAGAAGAACATACAACATCAGAGTAAACACGAATCTCACAGTGGAACGATTAAATATATTTCATAACATAACATTGAAATAAAAACAGTATCTGTATACAATACCATTATTAGAGTATAACATTTACAGCACAGCAGAAATAACAATCTGTGTAATCCTAAAGCCTCCTGCTCCAGCTCTTCAAGTATCTGTAAATTCCGACTACTTGGCTGCCCGTACAAAATTGGGCACCCAAGAGTTTAGAGAAAACAAAACAAACCAAACTCTGGGTTTGTCATGGGACTGGTGTGAGTAAAACAATTTAAATCAGTTTTAGCAATAAAACGATATCTCATAAGACCATGCCGTATAATAGTACGGGTTTTTCCCTTATGAGAATCCAAAATAATCTTTATATCAAAACTCTTTTCATATTATGATAGTGTATATCAACCACAATATAATAATCATCTAGCAGAAACGCTTTCATCTCACGTTCTACATATATAGTATACAATCAAAACCATGAGCACTTATTGGATAATGGATTACCAAGTATGACAAGGTATGGAACCACCTTCCGATAGTGTACCTCTAGAGAGGAAAACACTGGGTTCAACAAGAACATCTTGCAACCCGGCCACACATGACCGACCACTCATTTCGCTTGAGTGTATCGAATGTATATCACCAATGGTTGGGACCAGCAGCCGTTTACCGAATGGGACAACATCGACAATAGATTATAGAATGAAATGAATATCTCTAGATAGGTGATAATACACCCTACTTGGCAGCCAACCGCTTAGCCATGCTGCGTGCCCGATTTTTGTCATTTTCCAGTTATGAGGCTAGAGGCAACGCTTATCTCTGACAGATCACACAATTATTCACTTTGAATGTCACATCGTCATAACCGCCAAATCACAAATTGATTTCCCCAAAAATACAACGGTATACAGCTAAGAGAAACGAATTCCTCCGCCATGAAACGTAAATACGTTTGAAGGGATCAACTTACGAGATCTGTTAAATATACTCTGTCAGACATTCTTCCATACAGGTCATCCTGGGACTGGACAAACCGAAGGCACTATTCTGTAAATAGGGAAGTCCTTGCATAACTCCGTCTTCAATTATCTTCATCATATTTGATTCGCAACGCTAACGCCCATACAGAGTGGTTTTCAGATAATGAATTTGAACCCGGTCTCTCCGTATTGACAACGGAAAAATGGTCAAAAACTCCAATAGTCAGTGAGTTAACTATCAAAGAAAAACACATGTGCAAACAACGATATTATTTCCAGATGGAAATTATATCGATCAATCATCATTTAACATTATCTCTTTAGTTCATAAATTTATTCATTTCCCTATTCCTGTTTCCATATATTCAACATTTCTTATTTTCTAAATTTAGAAAATATACGTTATTAACATTGGAAAACATTTCCGTTTCTTATTCTCTATATTAGAAAACATTTCTGATTCTTATTCGGAAAACATTTCCGAAACTCCTACATTGGATTTAAACAGATGTTTAAATCAAACATCGCTATGCCAACTCAAACCATTATACTCATCAACTAAATTCACTTAACCAATCTTCATTGTCGAACCTTAACCATCCCTTAGTTAAAAACGAAGCCAATCAAGTTGGGGTATAACTACCTCTCAGACCTTAACTGAACAACATTTCTAACTTCGAAACAGACAAGGTTCACCTTTTAAACCTTTAACAAACTTCCTTACGTAACTCTCTTTCGAATAAATCTCTATTCGATAACTCTATTCGATTTACTCTATTCTATTAGATCTATTTGATTAACTCTATTGGATTAACTCTATTGGATTATCAATTAACTCCTCTCGATTAACTCGTTTCAAATAAACTATATTCGATTAACTCCTTTCTCTCTATTCAAATAAACTATATTCGATAACTCCTTTCGAATAACTAATATTCGATAACTCATTTCGAATAAACTAATATTCGATAATCTCTCTTCGAATAACTAATATTCGATAACCTCTTTTTGAATAAACCATATTCGATTAACTCCTTTCTTCGAATAACCCTATTCGATAATTCTTTCTTCGAATAAACTATATTTGATTAACCCCTTTAACTCTATTCGAGTAAACTATATTCGATTAATTCCTTTAACTCTATTCGAATAAACTATATTCGATTAATTTCTTTCGAATAAACTAATACTCGATAACTCCTTTCGAATAACTAATAGTCGATAATCTCCTTTCGAATAAACTATTATTCGATAATCTCTCTTCGGGTAGCCATATTCGATTAATTCTCTTCTTCGAATAACCTTACTCGATAACTCTTTCTTCGAATAAACTATATTCGATTAACTCCTTTAACTCTATTCGAATAACTAATATTCGATAACTTCTTTAACTCTATTTGAATAAACTATATTCAACTAATTCCTTTTACTCTATTCGAATAACTAACATTCGATAACTTCTTTTAACTCTATTCGAATAACTAATATTCGAAACTTCTTTTAACTCTATTCGAATAACTAATATTCGATAACTCCTTTAACTCTATTCGAATAAACTATATTCAATTAATTCCTTTAACTCTATTTATTTAACAAATAAATATTTCTTTTATAAAATCTTATTTATTTTATAAAAAATTACTTTTATTACTTTATTTATTTCATAAATAAACATTTCCATTTAAAATCTATTTGTAAATGTTTTACAAATACTTCCTTTTTAATTCTTTTTGTAAATGGTTTACAAATACTTCCTTTTCAATTCTATTTGTAAATGGTTTACAAATACTTCCTTTTCAATTTGTTTCACAAATATTTTCCCTTTTTTATTTGTTCTATTTATTTCATAAATATTTCTTTTTATAACATCTTTTGATTTTATAAATATTTCTTTTTCAATATAACATTTAAAAATTCCTTTTTAACATTCCAGTATTCCTTATGGTATTTAACGTATCATATAACAATGATCGGTATCATTCAAACATACAAAATCAACAACAGATTTCATATCACATCATATAACACAATATATGAAAAACAGTAAAATAAATGTTGAGGAATCCAGTTGGATTCCTCCGAACTGTTTCCATGCATCACAGACGTTAAATAATATAATTAACATCGATTTCATTTCAATATGAAATATTCTGCTAAATAGAATCAATATTTGATTAACGATTTGTATATATATCGTTATCTATAATTTCAAACAAAAAATCAGCAATTCAGTCAAACAGTCAACACAGAGAATCAATCATCATTTATCAGTTCTAAAAATACGTTATAAAAATATAACTGATAGAGTTGGTGAGTTTTACTCACATTGGACGATCATCGTTAATAACGATAACCATCGCTTGATTCAGACGGGCAATTTATTTTGCTATAAATTGTAACGAACTCCACTTAACTCCCAGTCAGCTCCACTATATAGTCACTGTCCATACGATCCCATCGGATCCTTTTTTGTCCAATTCCGATACCGAATGAATAAGTTAGTATTTTTACAAGATTTTATACCAATTCTAAAACAACTAATTTAATTTTTCTTAACACCTTTGGGCCTCACCCTTATAATAACTTCGGCCTACTTCTAAACTGACCCGCCACCTCTTTTCTTCTTCCCCAACTCCGTATAACTCACTCCAGATTTCCTCAAGGCCATTTCCATTCTCCTTTCAACTTCTAACTTCCATAAAAAGAAACACTAGTCATTAACTAAAATATTAATTATAAATTTTACCCCTTAATTATTCATTAACTCCTTAAACACCTCATTACCGTTTAACTGCTACTGCTCATTCCTTCTTCTCCCGCTAACAAACATCGCATGCTTCAGTACACCATTTCCATGATCGACTTCCTCTTACTCCTCCATTTTTTAACGGAAATCCCAACCGAAAACACCATCACCTCCATAAACTGTAACTCGCAACTCAAACTCCATCGCGTCGAACTCAGCTCAAAGCCGTGACCCCAAAAAACCCATCGACATAAATACTGATCAAATCATCCTAAATGGTTCACGCAAGTGCGGTTTTGACCTCTCATCACAAATTCAAACTCAAATCAATGAATTGAGGCTTCAACATCCCTACGATCCTAACCCTAGATACCGCTGCTTTGATTTCAGCGTAACAAGGTAACATCGAACCCAAGAATACTCATATGGATTCGAAGAGAATGAGCCCAGGAACACAGATATAAATATTATGATTTTAGGATTTTTATATCCTTTATTTTGAATTTATGGAAGCATGATTTTTACTGTATGAAGAAATAGAGCGACGGCGGATTATTTTGGATGACTGGAGTTGTGAATTAGGGTTAGGAATAGTTTCAGATATTTATATTGTATTTTTAATAATTTAATATTCGATTAAATTTCAATATAATAAGTTAACGCTATTTATATTCGAAATTTAAAATTCCTATGGTCACACACGATATCCAAAAATCACGAAACTGGACATGCAGATATAATTCGACATTACGGACCCAACGAAACTAGTTTCGTCGAATTCCGACTCTGTTTGCTCACACAGCGTATTTTTAACCATCGAAATACTAACTGTTTTTCACATTAAAAATTCGTACGGCCACACACTGACTCCAAAAATCATGAAAATTGGAATCTAACAATAATTTAATATTACGGATCCAACTAAGTTAGTTTTGTCAAAGACGGAGGTCATGTGCAAAACTGGCTATTTTTAAAGCTCTAAATAACCCTTTTAAATATATAAATATATTTAAAAATAATTGAATTAAATATTTAAACATAAATATTATCGTATATATTCCCAACAGAATATCATACAGCTCCAATTGGATTTATAACTTGATATTTCCAATTTCCCAGTTATATCGATATTCGATTTATATTGAAAAATCCTTTTATAATATAAATAAATCGCTATAATTTAAAAAGGAATTCCTTAACGACTTTTTGAAAATTTGATTTGGACATAAATCAAAATCTACACAATGAAATCCTGAATTTTCTTTTCCACTAGAAAAATGTACATCGCCAGCTCCGAACGTTTCTTATTTCACAGAAATCCGATTTAAAACGGATTCTGTATATTCATTTAAAGTTCGAATAGCTAAATTACGAACTGCCTCGCCATTACGGGCTCGATTATAATTATAATATAATTATACGCTCAACTGTCGTTTATATAATTTATTCATGAATATAATTCAACTCTAAACTGAATTATATATTATAAATAATCCAATTCACGCAATATTGTGAATTCCACTATTTCCGACTATTTCGAAAATTAAATATATTATTCTATTATTTATATTAATTAAGTATTCAATATTATTTAATTCTGATCATTTTAAATTGCCAAGCCATTTTTTAAATAATTTAAATAAATTATTTATAATACCGTATAAATATGGGTCGTTACAGAAGTCTACACTTTCCAACATTCAGATATATGTACAACTAATGTGAGATATCATTAACCATAGGAATTCATGATGATAGTTATTTGCGTAGCGAGAATCATTTCCTAAATTAAGGTTTACTTCAAAAGTGTTGAGGTATTAAGTGATTGTAGGACCCGTCTCCCGTCCGAAAGAAGAAACCTAAAAAGGAAATAATCTTTAGGCATAGCCTGCTTCGAGTAGAGGTATTAAGCAGTTAGTCAACCCTTAAAAGGGTACTAAGTGATCGGGTAGCTCACTTCCCTATAAATGAGAAGTATTAAATATCTAGTGGGTACGAGTTCAGTAATCTCAACATAAGCTCGCTTCCTCTAGGCAGTAAGCGATTGGGGCGAGAGTCTGCACTGGTATAATGTATTAAACGATGTTAAGATGGTACCATGAGTCTGCCTATCCTATAGAAGTATTAAGTGGGTAGTGGATTATCTAATAAGATCAGCTAGATAGTAACATGGGGGTCCACAAGAAGGGTCTTAAATGTTATCGAGTTCTACTTAAACCTGGTATTAATTGGCTATTTACTCTTTCTCACCATATGCGTGGATTTGGGTATGTGCGGGAATGACAGAAGCTTTTAATTAGTGGGACTTGGTAGCTTGTGTCCTCTAATTTATATTAGTGTAGTGTAAACCACTGTGTAAGGCATTAAGTGATTGATAGGTACGCCTTGGGTCTGAAGTGATAAAAAAAATCCTCCTTTATCTTATATTGATAGTGAGGTCTTAAGTTGCTATATAGAAATAGTTTACCTATTATTAGAACATTGAGTAGTTGGGAGCCCACCTCTTTGTTTTTGGTCGTTGGTTTAATGGTGGTTTAATGGCTTCATGCTTATGCGTAAATGTTCTATCTCGGTATTACGATATCATTATTTTTAGGAATACTACTATGTGTATGGTAGTTGGTCGTCGTGCGTAAATCTTTACAATGTTTGGTTAGAATTACTAGCTTTCTTAGACATATGTTTTGGTTCTGACCAAACTGTATACATTTGTGTATTATAGACAGTGTTATACATGTTCTACTCATTAGGACTTGTTTTTCCGACCCTACTCCTCATAACAACTCCCAGGTTTTGCTTGGGAAAGGAAGGTCTTAACAGAAGTTCATTTTGTCTTTTGTTCTCGTTCTCGTATTCTCGATATCGATGTGGTGATACGCTTTAAAGTCGTCGCCTTAGTCGGTATTAGTTATCTTATTTAATTTCTGCTGTGAGTTAGTTTTATTGTGCTTTGATTATGCTCATGCTCACTTATTTGTAGGTACCAGAATTATATTGTTCATACTTGGATGAGTTTGAGTTTCAATTTTTGTCAAAATTCGACTTCAAAAAATTGTGGGGTGTTAAATTTGGTATCATAACCTAGGTTTAGATCTAAGGAATTAATAAGTTAGATTAGTGAGAGAATGTATTCAAATTTCTTATCTATTTTATTTCGTCTTTCTTACTCGACTTTAAATTATTTCGATGATGAGGTAGTCGTGAGTGTAACACCTCACATTCCTTAAAGTCACTGGTATGAGGATTTCATTAAGAAATTATGCAGCATTGTAGGTATAAAGACTTAAACATCACATATACTAAGATTTCACAAGACTTAAAATAATAAATTTATAGTGGAAGAAGAAGCTTCCATTTTTAAATATAAAACCATCTTTGTTACAGTTAACCAAATAGTTACAAAATGTCATGCCTCAAAATATCACTCAAAAATAACATCAGGGTAAAATAATATTATTTCCCCAAATAGTCAAAAAGATACAACCTATTCTTGAAAAGAGAACATGAAGTAATCCATTTTTTGCAGAAATCCTTTACGACAAAATCAATAAAGAAATTTAAACTATACACTTTCTCCCTGTAAGCTTGGGGGAAAGAAAAAAGAGAGAAAGAAAGGAAAGGGGTCAGACAAAAGCCTGGTGAGCTGGCATGATTAGAAGCTTGACTACTAAGTTAAGTAAGACAAATAAATAGTGGTTCTAGTGTCATAAAAGGTAAGTGTCTGTACATATCTAATGGTGAACAATAACTGATATGAACTGATAATAAGGATTGACTATTCTTATGAAAAAGACAATGATCATATCAAGCAGACTGATTGTTCTATACTTCTACATATTCAGACAGAAACAAGTAAGTAGGAAGGAATTTCCTAACACTACCAATTGATTGGCTCTCCAGATGTGGATAACCTGTGCCAGCCATGGCAGCGGGGTTATTTATCCTAAACCCATCAACTAAAAAGACACAACATTAATCACATGCGTTACAACCCCTTATCTTCCCTGTTTATAATGATGCATGCTCACAGTTTCGCCAGAATGCGCCTGTACCCACCTCGTTTTGAACCTCTTACTATCCAGATCAGTAAAGTGTTCCCGTAGTTTCTACCTAGTGCGAATCCCTGGTTGATAACAACATAGATACTAATTGATACAGGTTCTACACAAGCAAGCGAGTACTAACTAGGATTTCTATGAGCCCTTTATATCCCATTAGAACGGACCACGTTCAAGATTAGCTTATTAATCAAACAGGTTTAATTTAGCACGTTTAAGTTCATTAAAAAGCCCACACAAGCAAGAAAGTATTTGATCCCCTTATATCTCATTTGAATGGACTACCTTCAAGATTGACTTATTAATTTGACAAGTTTAACTTAACACATTTACGTTCATTAATAAGCCTAATATAACCCTATGTTATATTTCTAGGTTGTAATAATCATTTCTAATTAAATGTAACTTTTTATATAACCCTTCCCAAAGTAAGATAAGTCCAATACACCACTGCTCAGATGTTTTCCAATTACTAGTTACTTAATGAACAATTAAGTGCCATTCATTCCTGTTAACATGTTTTCCAAATACAGGTTACTTAACGTCAAATTAAGTACAATTAACATGCTTTCCAAATACAAATTACCTAATGTCAAATTAATTACAATTAACATGTTTTCCAAATTACATGTTACTCAATATCTAATTAACATGTTTTCCGAATTATATATTACTCAATGTCTAATTAACATGTTTTCCAAATTACAAATTAACATGTTTTAATGTCAAATTAACATGTTTTCCCAAATTAATGACAAATTAACATGTTGTCCAAATTAATGTCAAACTAACATGTTTTCCAAGTTAATATCAAATCAACATGTTTTACAAACTAATGTAAAATTAACATGTTTTCCCAAATTAATGTCAAATTAACATGTTTTCCAAATTAATGTCAAATTAACATGTTTTCCAAAATTAATGTCAAATTAACATGTTTTCCCAATTAATGTCAAACTAAGTAAAGTTTATTCCAATTCACAAGTTTACATATTATTCCTTTAAAATTTACCCCACAATCTACAATTAACCAATTTTCAATATTCTCTAAAGATTCCCTTTTTAACATTCTCTCAGATTATTCCAATTTCTACGCTAATTAGACGGAAAAAGGCCTAGGCTCTCGTTGGCCAAGGCTCAACGCAAAAACAAAGGAAAAGGAAAAAAAAAAAATCTAGACTCAGAAATAAACAAAATAAATAAAAAGACATTATAAGACTGTAAATAAAATAATGACAAAGGGGAAAATGAAGAAGATTTTACTTGTAAACAACTGAACAGGAATAAGTAACAGACAACAAATAAAATGAACAATAGCTTGTAAAAGACAAACTTATAAACACGGCAATTCTCAAATTTTCAGATCCAATCTATTTGACTGTCATAATCATTTATTTAGGTCTGAAATCGTTGTAACAACTATTGTATCTATTTTAGCATTAACTTCGAAGAAATATGATCATCAAAGTAATACTCACATAAAATTAATGCAAATCCAATAAGCTTTGGTAGATCCTCTCTATCTACGAATATCCCAAAAAATATGGTAGAACCAAGCCTCCAATACCCCATTAAAATAATAGTTGAGAAGAAGATTATTTGAGAGAGGTAGAGAAGTGGAGCAGTGAAGACTAGGTTAGGTTTTGGAGGCTAATTACAATAGAGTTAGGTGTCCAGGTTCATTGGATTTTGTGTCCAGGTTCATTGTATTTTATGTTTATATTTTAAACCATTAGATTTTAGGTTTTTAATCAAAACCATAGAAGTCATATCTAAAATACATTAGAAATAATTATCCTAAAGCAGCAAAGAAGACTCGACATGGGCCAAGAACAGCTTCGTGTCTAGCTCTAGCTGGGTCGACCCATCTTATACATGGGTCGACCCATGTGTCGATCCCTGGGTCAACACAAGTGTCGACCCAATTAAGGGTTGGGTCTCCCATTAATTCTGGTTATTAATTAATTTTTCTGATTTGAATTTCAAACTTTGATCGATAATAACTTATTCATTTCTCGTCCGATTTACGAAAACTAAAAGTTTATCTGAACCAGAATTTCATAATGGATACAATGGAATAACCCCAATTGTCTAATTCTCATTATTTTTCTGATTAATTTTTATTTTATCATTTTATTCCTTAATTACTTAATTCATTAATTAATTATCGTTTGTTAAAAATTTGGGTTGTTACATTCTCCCCTCCTTGAAGGATTTTGTCTCTGAAATCTTCTACGTTCGAAGAATGTTATGGATGTTGTCAACCATTAACTGCACCCATCTACTCAACCATCAACCACTGGTATCCATTGTCCTTAATTTATTTATAATGCTTTGTATGAACTTATACAAAGGTGTCGTGTATATTTCCCTGAGCTAATGCGAAAGTCAAGCGGTTTACTAATTCAGTTGACCTCCTTGATGCAATTTATGTCTGTGCCATGCAACCAATATGTATGCAAGAGAATCCTAATGATGCATATAGAATTCTATATGTGTGCAACAACCATTCGCGAAAATGCAACATCCAAGTGATGATTCAACCGTTCGTTTTTTTTGGCAAAGCAAACCCATTCATTTTTTTTCATCCATAGTGAAAATAAATTAAAATGCGCACACATATATATATGCAATATGTAAATGTACTAGTTCAGCCAATCTCTAATCTAATGCCTAGTGTGTATATGCATCTACTACATCCACGAGCAAACACTTGCATCTACTTGAAATCATCAAACATAAATGTTTCAGACGCATGTTTCAACCATATCATATCATCTATAAGCTCAAATCCTAAGACCCACACTTCTCAAGGATATACTATAAGGAAGTCCTTAATCAAAGAAAGAAATTACTGATAGAATATCAAAGAGGAAATACTTTTCAAAAGAATACGGGTAAGAAATTTGAATCCCTCTGTGTAGTTCTTTTATCTCATTCTTCTTAATTACTTTAGGGGAGAAACTCTCCGGTGAACTAATCAAAACTTACCTTAATCTTACAAGTAAATTCGCACTTTCCCTCATTTCCATCCTCAAATTTCTAATCTTTATTTTACCCATTTTGTGTCCCTTAGTTTGTTCCATTTATATTGTCCAACCTCCATAAAGCCTTATCTATCGCCTCACTATATATATTATTTTCCAAAACATTATTTGAAAAATCTTAATGAGGCAAAATTTCAATTGCAAAAATTTCTTTTTGAAATATATATATAATTTCTTTTATGAAATTCTTAAAATACAAATTTCATATCAAAATACATTAGCCTTTTAAAATTTCCGTTTCTTAAAACTTATATACATATGGGTTTTTGACTCAAAGTGGTTCCATAAATTTCCAAAAAACACCTCCTTGTTACACGCTTGTCTTAGAACACAATTGTTTGCTTGGAATCTCCATATTATCTTTGTTCACTTATTCATTAACCAACCCATTACTTGCCTTAATTTAGTGGTCATATAAAGATTCAGTTAGAACTTCTGAAATCTACCTCGTTTGTCAAAATTCTGATAAGCATAAAATCTCAATAACGTGTCTTAACAAATGGTGAATTCATATCCAATCATATGATGCAATCTTGGGTAAATTTATAGGTCCTATAAAATATTCCCATTGATATTACATGAATCCTTAAACTTCAAAAAAAAAGAAGCCAAAAATCGCTGATTATCACAAAATCATTAAATACTTAATTTCAATATATTTTCCTTATTTAAAGCCCCAATTCCTAGTAAGGAAGCAACTTACCAACAACTTATGGTTACTGAAAATTCAGACTTCCCACATAGTAGGTAATGGCCCTTCTCTTATAACAAACTAGTGGTGGTTAAACCGAGATGACTACTCTTACAAGTTTTCTAACCAATGTTACTTTAATAGAATTGGTACTCCAGCATTAATTCGAAAAAGGCTTTTCCATTTTGTATTAGACCAACATATTCTTTACTACTCACCCTACTACACAAGTCAATAACTAGGCTTAGGTACAAGCTAGCTAAAAGGTAAGGTAAGTGGTTTTAAAATTCATTGGATGTTCTGCAAATAACCTTTGCTCCGGTATTTCATTTTCCATTACTTAAAACTTGTTGGAAGTCACAAGCAAAGAAATATAATATTAAAACTCAACCATCGACAACCTAATTTCATAGCTAGGAAATATTCCGGTCAAAACCATGAAACTCAGTTCTCACTTATACCCGCAACACCATGTGCTTTATCCAAAATGCTACAAGTTTAGCATCATCACAAATACAAATCTGAATATCAATCTTTTTATCACTTATTATATAGCACGAATAAAAATGAATTGATATTGCCTAGAGATGCACTAAGGAAAATAGGAATATCAACATGACTGACCCTTCGGGTGGCAAGAAGTCTCAATAATTAGTCCATTTATAACCCAGCCCAACCATTTTCTTCTGATAGTAAAAATAGATCCTAGTTAGCTAATTAACCTTCAAATTTTCCTACTTCAAAACCTTAGAATATAAGCACATCAATCGAACTCTACTACTAGTGCAAGAATATGGGATAACCAATTATGTGGTTGTTCTATCTAGGCCCAAAACCAACCCATACCCGGAAATGCCCTTAAACATCTCCTAAATCAAGATTTTAGTTTCAACCCCGACTCACCACAGAAATCAAACCAATCCCTACGGCATTCAGAAATTACTGCTGGGCCTAACTGCAAAACAATCATTGGTACTATCATCACACCCTCGGGGATTTACCATATCTATAAAGGACCGCTCATTGAGCCTATAGTACAATATATCTGTAAAGGACCACTCCGTTAAGCCTACAATACAGATTCTCCATAAATCTCAACTTATCGTGGCTATGGCCTCAAGCAATTGCCCCAACCAATACATTAAAGGAAAAGGAAAAAAATTCTAAACGGAATAGGAAAACTAGAAAGAACTAAAGATAGATAACATTCCTTCTTTCACCAACCCTTGCCTTGTTAGATATTGGAATTTCGATGACAACAACCTTGTTTCAATTAATAACATTATTAATTATAAAATATATACTAACATTTTTGTCCAGAATATATATATATATATGTATGTATGTATATGCAGGATATAGAATATTGAAGACTTTACAGTATTAGAGATTCAAGATATCAAGGAATTCAAGACTCATGAGTATTAAGACAATCAAGATTTCAAGAGCTCAAGATTATCAAGTACTAGAGTCTAGTTTATATATAAAACTCCGGTTAGCACTTTCAAATTCTGTTTTCAAAATCCTTTTCAAATTAATTTCAATTTTATTTCAAACTCCTATTCTAAAATGATTTCAAATTTTTAAGATTTTAGTTATGATTTCAAATATATATATATAAGTATATATATGTATATGTATATATTTATTTATTTATAGTTTAATATATATATATATTATGTTTATAATATATATTTTATAATTTTATATTGTATTATTTTATAAATATATTTGTATTATATATCACTATATTTTATATGTTTTATACTTTAGAAACTTCATTTGAAACATTAGTTTAGATTCAAGAATTTTCATAAAATATTTATTGGTTTTAACACTTGAAAAATGATTTTTAAAATAAAAATAACATACATATGTCGACATACATATATGGACATGTTGACATATAACTCTCAGATTTTCAATTTTCAAAGGAAGTGTCTTTTCATATTTGAAATGTTTAAGAAACGTTGCAAACTTTCAAATACTATAAATAGGGGTTAAATATGAATTTTTCATAACTTGTTTTTCTCCATCTTCATCCTATCCCTAGCCACCATTATTATTCTTTAATTTCTTGATTTCTACACTTATACTCTACCGATTTCTACTCAAATTATATCATTCTCTTTCTCTTCTCAATCTCTGTCAACTATTACCTATTTAGAAGTGCAATTCAAGAGTTCTAGGGCTCTTGTAATCATTTGGTAATTGTTTGCGAAAGGATGTGTTCCTTGTAGCCCTGAAATCAAGGAAAGGGAGTGGTGTGAACCTTGTAGCCGTGAAATCAAGGGTGGTGGAATCATTTTTAACCATGTAGCCGTGAAATCAAGGTTGTTGTAAAATTGATACTAGTATTAATAAAACTCTGCGCAATCCAGTGTTGCGTAGGACTGGATGTAGGAGTAATCTGAACCAGTATAAAATCCGGTGTGTTCTTCCTTTTTCTACATTTTATATTTACTTATATCTGTGTCGGTGATTGTTTCTGTGTTTATGATCATTTTTGGAGTGATAATCATTGTGTGATTCATATAGTAATTCAATATTGTTTAAATTATCCATAATCTCTTTAAAACATTATTCACCTCTCCAGTGTTAGTTTTTCTTTAAGATCCTTAATCTGCAATCCCTAACAATTTATATTAGAGCATAGGTTTTCAAAAGTTCATTATTTTAATTTTGGAAATATTAAATGGAGAATTTTGAAATGATTTATAACACTAGTTTTAATTCATGCATTGCATCAATATTAGAAGAGTCTGCATTCAATTATGTTGAAAAATCAAGTGATCTACTGAATTGTTGTCCAATAAAGAAAAGGTGTGTTACATGGCTATTGGAAATTCAAATTCTGAAAAAGTGTGTTATATGGCTGTTGAAAATTCAAATTTTGATAAACAAATGATAGAGATAAAAAAGGAAAAATGGATATTGGATACTGGTTTTTCGAGACTTATGACGGGAAATCCAGGATTACTGAATAATCTAGTATATGAAGATGGTGGAATGGTCAACTTCGAAGATAACTATAAAGGATATATATTTGGCATTAGAAATGTTGGTAATTCTGAAACTCCTACTATTTTTGATGTTTTATTAGTTAGGAATTTAAAACATAACTTACTAAATATAAGCCAACTTTGTGATAAAAGCTATAAAATCAATTTTGAAAAAGATAAATGCACTACCGAAGATAAGAATTCAAAAATAATATTCGAAGGAGATTGAAAGAAAAATATCTATATACTAAGTATGAAAATTTCTAGTGATAATTTATGTCTTATGGCCAATACAAGTGACCCTTGGATTTGGCATAAGAAATTAGGTCATATAGATTTCAAACTCATTTCTAGGATTTCAAAATTAGAATTAATTAGAGGGTTATCTAAAATGAAATTTAAAGTAAATAATTTATGTGACGCTTGTCAATTCGAAAAAATGAAAAGAAGTTTGTTTAAATCAAAAGAGGAAATTACAACCTCGAAACCATTAGAGTTAATTCACATGGATCTATTCGGTCCATCCCAAACTCAATCAATAAATTACAATAGATATGTTTACGTAATAATCGACTATTTTTCTTAATTACTTGGACTTTACTTCTTAAAAATAAAAGTGATGCTTTTGATCAGTTTAAAACCTTTGTTAAAAGAAATCAAAATTTATTATCTTTAAAAGTCAAAAAAATATGTAGTGATCACGGTAGAGAGTTCAAGAATGAAAATTAAAAAAAATGTAATAAAAAGGGAATAACCCATAATTTTTCCTTCCCTAGAACTGCTCACCAAAATGGAGTAGTTGAATAAAAAATAGATCAATTCAAGAATGAGCGAGAACCATGTTATCAGATAGTAACTTACCAAGAAATTTTTAGGTTGAAGCAGTTGCAAGCTTGTTATATATTAAAGAGAATCTTGGTAAGATCTTTAACTCATAAAACACCATACGAACATTTATATAACAAGAAACCAAAAGTATCGTATTTTAAATTATTTGGAAGTAAATGTTTTATTCTTAATACCAAAGAAAATTTAGATAAATTTGACTCTAAATCTGATAAAGGATTATTTATTGGATATTCAGAAAGAAATAAGGCACATAGAGTTTTCAATCTAAGAACTAAGACTATAGAAACCTTAAATGTATCCTTTAACAAAAATTATAAGAATTTAAAACAAAATAATGAAAATGAATGCGAACATGAAGTCATTGAAGTAAATAATGAAATTAATCAACCAAGTAGGAGAATTAGGCTCCTAAGAGATCACCATATAGAAAATATCTTAGGGGATATTAAAATTGTTTTTAGGAATAGAAACCAATTAAATAATATGAGTAATTCATCATTTATTTCAACTATCGAATCTTAGAATCCAAAGAAAGCATCATCCGATGATTCATGGATCCTTGCCATGCAAGAGGAATTAAATCAATTTACCAGGAAAGATGTATGGGAACTTGTTCCTAGACCAAAAGGATAAAACTATAATTATAACTAAACAGTTTTATTAAAATAAAATGAATGAATTCGGCGAGGTCGTAAGAAATAAAGCTCGATTAGTAGCACCAGGATATAGTCAAGAAGAGGGAATATAATAAACCTTTGCCTCTGTAGCAAGATTAGAAGCGATTAGAATTTAACTAGCCTTAACTAGTCATAATAATTTCAAATTATATTAAATGGATGTTAAAAGTGCCTTTTAAATGGATATGTTCAAGAAGACATATATGTAGAGCAACCGCATCTCTTTGAAGATGAAAAACTTCCAAATCACATATATAAATTAAAGAAAACGTTATATGGATTAAAACAAGCTCCTAGAGAATGGTATGATTGATTAAGAACTTATTCATTACAATCAAGCTTCGAGATTGGTAAGGTAGATAATACACTGTTTATTAAAAGAAATAAAAATGATATTAAATTAGTACAAATATACGTTGACAATATAATCTTCGGATTAACTAATAATTAAATGAATAAAGAATTTTTAGATATTATGACCTAAGAATTCGAGATGAGTCACATGGGCGAAGTCACATTCTTCTTAGGCTTACAAATCCGTCAACTAAAGAATGCAATATTTATTAATCAAGAAAAATACGCAAGAGATTTAAATAATAAGTATAATTTAACTACAACTAATGGTAGACCTACACCTGTGGAACTAATATAGCTCTAAGTAAAGATGATATGTTAAAAGACGTTGATAAAAAATTATATAGATGAGTGATACAATCTGTAACGACCCAAGGATTTCGGGCCCGAAAATTGACACAAATACCCTTTACCGTACTCATGCTGATCCTCCAAGCACCGAAAACTGGGAAGTTTAGAAAGAAATTAGAGGGTGAGATAAGAAAGAAAGAAATATTAGATTAGAAGAAGAAGAAGAACCAACACAGAGTCTCACATCGCAGCGGAACAAAATATAATACAGAAATAAATCTTTACTGAAAATTTTCAAAATACTTACAATAACAGAGTACATCAACATCTCTGGACAATTATAATAATCTGTCCTCATATATATAATCACACAGCGGAATATCATTCGTCTGAACATCTTCAGCTCGTCTCTGGACCTTGCAGTACCTGATAACCTGAACCTGTACACTTCGGGCTAACCCGAGCATTTACAAAATACCGGGTCAGTCTGGTGGACCAGAGTGAGATAACTCGCACAGTAATAAGGTAAATCATTCAATCATGATTTTAAAGTTCGAAATCTTTCCAAAAGAAAAGGGTAATCGTAAGACCGAATCCACACATAAACACGGACGGTTTTTACCTTACGATAACCCAAACCATTTTTGAAAACAAACACTTGTTTGATATTATAATATTGTCTAAATACAAGTAAATAAAATCTAGTAGAACGCTTGCATCTCACGCTCTACATATATAGTATACAAACAAAACTGCGGGTGCTTATTGGAGATTGGATTCCGACCTTGACAAGGTATGGGACCACCTGCCGATTGTGTATCTCTAGAGACGAATACACTGGGTTCAACAAGAACGTCTTGCAACCTGGCCCACACATGACCGACCACTCATTTCGCTTGAGTGTATCGAATGTATATCACCAACGGTTGGACTCAAACCACCGTTTCCCGAAAAAGGGACAACATCGATATATTAAAGAAGCAAAAGGAATTTCTCTAGATAGGTGATTATACACCCTAATGGGAGCGACCCACATAGCCATGCTGCCTGCCCGATTTCTATCATTTCTCGGTTGATGAGGCTTGAGGTTTGAATTTCCTTTACAACACCTGGTCACCATTCACTTTGAATGCCACATCGTCAGATCCGCCAAATATCACTAATTGACATCCACAAACATACTCTATTTGGGAGCTACCCAGGTACGTTTGAAGAAATCAACGTACGCGATCCCTTTGGAAATACTCTGTCAAACACTCGTCCATACGAGTCATCTAGGAATAGGATGAACCGAAGGCACTCTCCTACTGCATCTCATATAGGAATCAACCCATGGATCAGTAGCGAGAAGTCCTTGCAACCCGTAGATTTTGACCACGATAGAACCACAGTACATCTCTGGCTGCAGACCAGAGATTATTAGCAGTCCTTCCGTTTACGAAAATCTACGGTCTTCAATGCTCCATCCTGATCATCTTCTAATATCTCCACGTAATTGCTAATCGGAATGGTTTTCGAATATAAATTCGATCCCGGTCTTTCCAAACCAACAATCGTATTGGACAGATTTGATAGTTGGTGTTTTAACTATCAAAATAAACAGTGTTTCAATCATGTCAATCAAATGGGTTCACTGGTTCAGTATTCAACATCACTTGGCCTATTAAATTAAACAAAACTGTAAATTTAAAACTCTCGATATTATAAATATAATTTCTCGCTTCTTTATTTATCATAAGATTATTCTTTAAAAAGATCCATTCTTATACTTAGTAAAATCCTATATCATATCTAGTTCTCTATTTTTACCTTTGAAACAACTCATAAATGACATTACGAAATATCTTTTATTTATTTCTTGACAGTACCCAATGCTTATTCCCGTTGGATAAAAACCCAACCTTTCCATTATTATTATTTCACTAATGGAAATAAATTATCACTAATCCCTTTCGCTATTACAACTAATATCACCTTAGATAGTCCTGATGTCGTTCAAGTTGGGGTATTTTAATTACCTCTCAGACCTTGATCAACAATGTTCATATCTAAAGATAGGTACAAGTTGTAATATAAAACCAATATCTCATCCTAATCTCCACATAATTTCCATTTGACTATTTTATTCAAAAGTATGGTTTCCATAAACCTTCTTTCCTTTTGAAAAACTTTTCTCGCTTAAAATCTTAGTTCTTAGTTCACTAATCAAGTAACATCACCTTTTTACTCTGCCTCTTTATCTTTGCTTAAATTTTCTTTTCATAACTTGTTATACAAATTCGGGTTATAAACCCGTTCGTAATTCTCTTTCACCATTTCATTGGGTTCCATTCCAATTTAGAGTACTTTCTGAATGAATCTCAATTAAAAAGTATTTCTCTAAATTAAAATAATAATCTACTTTGGTGGTTAACTTACTTTCGTAGTTAATTCCCTTCTTTACTAAAATAAATTTTAAATTTCCCTTTTAAAATCTTATTAAATTTAAACAATACCATTCGATTTAGTTCTCATCCTCGTGCTTATAAATTTGATTCTCATCAAAGTTGACTTTATAAAATTTATTAATAATAAATCGAAGCTTAAATAAAACATTTATTTATTTTCCCTTTTTATAAACTTTTATTCCAAATCATATGTTTCAAAATCTATCACCAGTTATAAAATAAATTTTATAAACTCATCCTTGTCGATTTGCCTAACGGTAATCAACATCTATAAAACGATTGATTTTATTGGCCATATGTTGCCACATACCCAACCAATACCGCCCATTGGTTTAACTATACATATGTTGAAATTTCAGTCAACAATCAATACTCAAATCAATCACCCTATCGGAGTAGTTCATATATGATAATAAATCATCAACCAATAAATATGTAAAGACCCGTAAATTCCCGCTCTTTGGATCGACCATAAACCACACAAGTCTGACCCAAAGGTCGGAAATCCACGAATACTTTAACTTTGGGAATACAACAACATCAGAACAATAACAGCAGACTTTTATAACATCATAATAAATGTTACATCAGAGTACAGAATATATATATCAGAGTACATTAAATAAATTTACAGCGGAAGATAATTTTACATTACTTTAATACAGTGCAGCGGAAATAAAATAACTAAGACAGCGGAAGACTTTCCTATGCTCTGGACACAGCTTTGAGCTTCAATCCAGGATCCTGCTAAAGAGATAAATATCTGCAAAAAGCTACTCGACTGCCCGTGTGGAAAAGAGGGCACCCGAGTTTGCAAAAGTGGAAACAAACAACGGGTCAGTCGTGGGACTGGTGTGAGAATTCTTAACTAATATAACTAATAGTAATAAGGCAAATCCAAGGACCACGCCGCTAAAGCGGAACGGGTTTTATTCCAATGGATTGTCGTGCATAATTTAGGTAAATCGTCAAAACAACGCAATGCTTTGTAGAAAAATGAAACCATCATAAGACCCAAGTCCCATCACACAATGCAACGCAAACCGGAGGATAGGGTTTTACCTTATAATGGTCAAACATGCTTGATACGATAAAAACGATATTATTATTAGTGTGTATATGTTTTAAAACATTTCAAAGTAAATGTATCAATCCTAGGAAGCATAGGTACCATATGCTATGCCTCCATACTAGTAATACAACCAAAACCGCAAGGGTCGTATTTGGAATTTGGATTTCCATCTGAGTCAAGGCTAGGGAGGAGCTCCTTACCGATTCGAGACACTCTAGCTGATGCCTCAGGATTACCCGCAGTTAACCCTTGGAAATGGCAGGGCCGGTCCTCACATACAGCTTAGAGGATTAGTTATTCCTAAGCACACGTTTCCCGGTCCTATAGGACCTATCCGAGGCGCCTCATTCCATCATCCACATAAGTAAAATGTCAGGACTGGTAGGTCACTGACACCACTCTAGCTAGAAAGAAACGTGCTGCTCTCCCTGCGTTCCCTTCTCCCGTTTTAGACTCCGCCGGTGTGTGAGGCTCGTGAAGTCACGCTATACACAAAGCTATGCCTAAATAGACTATGCTTTGATCATCCCACAAGGCCTGCTTTTCAACAAAGCCTTGATCATATGCATCTTAGCATGCCACACCGTCAATCCATACCATACCATTGATTTCTACCAACATATAACCTCTGAGCTCATACGTCTCAGAGAAGGGTGTAAAACACCAAACAGATATATGTTTAGCAGAGATCAACGAATACAGTATAAAGGAATACAATGTCAGACATACAATCCATTTATAACTTATGCTCTGGGTCTGAGCGAAAGTCAAATCCGTACAAATCAACACTACGTCCGGACGGCCACCACTGTAGCCCCTTCAAGGTAGCTACTCCAATCATGGGCATCAGCAGTCGTCGTCCATTCGATGTGAAGACCGTCGGTCTTCTATCGTCGTCTTCCAATCTTGGATTTTAAACGCCGCTTAAATTATTTGGAATGAGATAGACTCGGTCTTTCCAAATAATTCTCGTATATATATATATATATATATATTGAAAATCATTCTTATTTGTTAATAATATTTAACAACTCACTCCTATTTTAATTATATAAAATACATGTGAACTTTCATTCTTGCCACCTACTTATCATATTTACATTAAATAAAAATGTAAATTTCACCTACGGTGTACATTCATATATATATTACATAAATAAAATGTAAGCTTTTTCCTACGGTGTATATTGCCTCTTTATTTAACATTAAAAATAATGTTAACTTACCTGCGGTGTAAATTCTTTTTATAATTGCATTATAAAATAATGCAAATTAACATACAGTGAAATTCCATTATCCCACATTATAAAATAATGTAATTTTAACTTACCGCGTAATTCTCTTAATATTAACATTTAAGATAATGTTAATTTAATCCTACCGTGAAATCCCTTTTATTTTAACATTGAAAATAATGTTAAATTATCCCATGATGTACTTCTTTTATTTTAACATTAACATAAATGTAAATTATCATACGATACATTTTCTTTTATTACATAAAAAAAAATTATAATGTAAATTTACATACAGTTGAATTTCTTTTTTTTCCTAATTACATCATAAATGTGACTTTCCTTCTTTAAATCTAAATTACATAAAATGTAATATTTTACTTCATTCTTATTTCATAAAATGAATGGTTTATTTCATTCTTTGTGTTTATCCTTCTTTTTACATTTGATAAAAACGATATATTTTTATCATCCTTTTTCATTTGATAAAAAAAAGTAATTTTTATCACTCTTTCATATTTGACAAAATAAATACTTTTGTTTACATAAAATGTAATTCTAATTCTCAGTGCAAATGTAAATTTTTGTTCGCTTAACAAATTTCAACTCATAGCTACATTGGTAAATGTGAATTTTGTTCGCTTGCCAAATTTCATATCATAGTTTCAAATAAAAATGAAATTTTTATTTGCGATGCAAGTCCTCATTCTAAGTCATAAATAAAAAATAATATTTATTATCAATGCACATTCCTACTTTTTGTTTGCATATAAAAATGTAAATTCTACTTACAATGCAAGTTCATATTTTTGTTTTACATAATAAAAATGTAAATTCTAACTTTATCTCTTTTACTATGAAAATCCAATTCCTTAACATGTAAATTCTCTTGTTTCTTTATTTACATTTAAACAAAAATGTAACTTTTCTTACTTCAACTACATTTAACAAAAATGTGACTTTTCTTACCTTTAGACTTACATTAAACCAAAATGTAAATTTGGTTCTTTTCTTCTCTTTGAAACAAAAATATGAATTTTTGTTCTTTTATTTTGACATCTAAAATACTTTACTTTATATGCAAAAAGGTATGACCTTATCTATGCATTTCATATCAAATGCCATATATGACAACAACAGATAAATGAATTTTATTTCATATGCAGCATATGACCTAAACAAATAAATGAATATATGTTTCATATGCAATAACTGGCATTAACAAATGAATACACTTTCATATGAAATGTGTGATACTAACAAGTGTATATTTTCATATGCAATATAATGACATAAACAAGTGAATATATCTTCATATGCAATATAATGACATAAACAAGTGGATATATCTTCATATGAAATATAATGACATAAACAAGTGAATATATCTTCATTTACATTTGACAAAATAAATATTTTGTCACTCTTTTATTTTTGTCGACTTGAATCTTTCTTTTATACAAAAATAGTTCCTCTTTTCTTAATGACATATAAAAGGTGAGTTTATATGTTAACAAATTTATTTCATTTTTCATGACATATAAAATATGTATTTTAATACATTAACAAAAATGTGAGTTTTATCTTTATAATTTCATTAACAAAATGTGAGTTTTGTTGAACATAAAATTTAATTAACACAAAATGTTAATTCTTTACTTTATAATCAAATTAACAAAAGTGAATTTGTCGTTCTCAATTATATTAACAAAAGTAAATTTGTCGTTCTTTTAACATTAAACAAAAGTGTATTTTGTCGCTCTCTTAACATTAAACAAAAGAGTATTTTGTCGCTCTTTTAACATTAAACAAAAGATGTGCTTTTGTCCTCATTTACATTTTTAATGTAAATTTCCTTTTCATTGCCTATTTACCCCAAAAGGTAAGTTTTCCTTTTTCATTGTTCATTTACATAAAGATGTAAATCCTTCTTTTGCATTATTACATGGAAAATGTAATTTTCACTTAACTAATGAAATCAATGTTATTTTCAAATTTAACATATAACAGTGCAATAATTTCATGTTTCTATATATTCAAATATCAAATAAAAGAACATTTTATTTGTTAACATTTTCCTATGGTTTCTAATATTACAAAAGCATATTTTCCTATTTAACAAAATAAGTACTTTGCTTTACATATTTTGTTTTAACATAAAAAGAGTACTTTTAAATTACGTCAATTCTAACACACAAAATGCATAAGGTGACACATAATACATAAGGTGATTTTTTTTTTCGTCATTAATTCTAACATAACAAAGTACATAAGGTGATATTTTTTATTTTTATCATCAATTCTAACATAACAAAGGATCACAATCAATACAAACAGCAAACACAATTTCTAACTCAATCATCACGGCACAACATCAAATTAAATAACATACAAACAGTTATTCAACAGCGAGGAAATAATTAATTTAATTAATTAATTAAATAAATAGAAGTTCTCACATTGGTATTTTGATTCTGAATTTGACAAAAGCGACAAATTTATATGTCAATTCTAAATTTGACAAAAGTGACACTTTTATATGAAATGTCTAAATTTGACAAAAGTGATGTTTTATTCTAAATCAACATTTCCTAACAAAACGGTGTTTTCATTCTAATGTTACGTTACTAACAAAAATGAGATTTTGTTCTAAATAAACATTGCTAATAAAATGATATTGTTATTCTAAATAGACATCACTAACATTTCATATGACCAAAAATGATATTTTTCTATGTTAACATTTCATATGACTAAAAATGATATCTTCCTATTCTAATTTAATGAAACAAAGTGACGATAAAAATATGGTCTTTAATTGTGACAAAAATAGCAATGAAAATATGTCCCTTTATTTCAACTCTTTTTATTCTATTTAAACATGTTTAACAAAATTGACATCTTTATCCTAACATAACTTTTCTAATCAAAAGTGACATTTTAATTCTATATACTTTTTTTATTTAAATCAAAAGTGACATTTTAACAAAAATGATATTTTATTTCTAATGCAACACTTTGACTAAAATGTTATAATTCTCCTAATGAAACATTTTGACTAACATGTTATAATTCTAAGGCGACGCTACTAACAAAATATGTTATTTTTACACAACAATTCTAAATAAACATTTTTCACAAAATGACAATTTTATGTTAACATCACATTTCAAATAAAATGACAACTTTTAATCTAGTTTAACGAACATGATATTCTATTTTGTAAATTTTCATTCAATGAAATAACAATATTTATTTTTGTTGAATCCAATTCAAAAATAACATTTCTAACTCATTGTTTTAATTCACAAAAATGACATTTCAAAATTTTACAACAAACATGATACACACAATTTCAACAAACACAATCAAACATACATCATAATCACAGAACAATCAACAGGGGAAATAAATATATACATACAATCATGAATCTCATACTGAACGAATATATAAATTAAACATTAAAATAAATAATTTTAAATTTTAAAAGAAAATAGAAATCTCACCAATCGTCTTGTTCAGATTCAAAATTTGACCAAAATTGGATGTGCTCAGAATCAGTCCTAGTTGGTTCCATTGCGAAGCTCTTATTTTTGTGATCGCAACGCAAGTCGTTTCGTTCGATTTCGTCTCTGTATGAGAGAGTTACAGCATTTTAAAGATTTGAAAATTAATATAATTAATTAATTAAATAATAAATTCCTTTTCACCCTTTAATCCCTTTCCTCTTCCTTGTTTCACTGTCAACCGAGCAACCCATCGTTCCACTCCAACATCCGCCGATACCTTCCACCACACGCCGCCTGGACACGATCTGACGCCACCGCTCCGTCGCCCTACATCAGCCGCACCGCCGCCCTGAACGAGACGCAGCTCGGTGGGCCCCCCACCACGAAATCCGAACCCGAAGTTCGCCCCTTTGCCACGACGCCACGACCACCAGCGAACACCAGAATCGATCACAACCGTCCATCTTGAAGCCCTCGATCTCCTCTTCAGTTTGATATATAGAACTCTGAATTTCGTTGAGTGGATTGGGAGAAAAGAGGGTTTGAATTTGGGATCATTTCGGCCATTGAGAACGTGTATACGGCGGCCACAGGGATAGGTTTAGGGTTAGCGTATACGGTGGGTATTTATACGCGTATTTCTAGTGTATTTTAACGAATTTAATCCTTTTAAATTCGTATATCGTCTGGAACTCCAAATTAAATTCAACGAAAAATGTTTCTAGGCAAATACCCCTATTCCGGACGCAATGGAACAGGCCTCGTAACCCAATTCGGCTGTTACGATATGTTTCTCTTTTAATTTAATATTTAAAACCCTTAATTATTTAATTCTGACGTACAATTAAATTTACCGGGCCCACATACTGCCTCTAAAAATTACAAAAAAATTATATTTGGCTATGTTTTGACGATACGGTTCTAACAAGACTAATTTCGTCGAATTCTGAGACTGTTTGAAAAATGGCTATTTTCCCGTCGATTAAAATTGACCGAGACTGACAAAACACAGTTTCTTTTGCCACGCTCACATATTAACTCGGAAAATTCTAAAAATTGAAACCTAGCAATAATTTGACATTCTGGTTCCAACAAAAGTGGTTTCGTCGAAAACAGAGGTCGTTTGAAAATTGACTATTTTCAGTGGCTTTAATATTATTTAAAATTGAAAATTTTAAATTCTGGCACATTTTCCAACAAAATTCTTTAAAATAAAATTTTTAAATTGGCCCTGATTTTCCGGGTTGTTACAAAATAAAACGATTCAACCAGTTTAAACAATTCAACCTATTCAACACGTTTACTTTATAAACGTGACCAACAAGGTAAGTTACCGTTATTGGAACCAGTCGTTAAAAATAACGATTTGGTATTTCACTGAAATTAAACACAGTTTAATTTCATCAGTTCAATCAACCAATAATTATATAACTAGCAAACAGTCAACCATTGTCAAGCAGAGCACACAAAATAAAAACCCAATTTATATAAAATATAAATGGGAAGAAACTGAGTGAGTTTAACTCACCTGGATTCAAAATCCGGGTATGAACAGTTTGTTTTAGTCCAATTAGACTGACGTTTAATTCGACTGAAAATCCCAGTCACTTCAGATCCGGACCAGGCCTGCTCCATCTCGAAGTGCTCGTCTCCACGGTCCCAACGCATCTGACCGCGTGTAAATCCGATACTGTATGAGTTAGGAATTGTATTACGAATTTTTATTAAATTTAAAACATGGTTCTCCTTTAAATTAAATAAAAGAAATGGGCTTTACCCTTTTGATCATCGACCCGTCCCTCATTTAAAACCCTCATCCTCGTTATTTCCTCATTTCAAAGCCGCACCCCACAAATTACTTCTCCAGATCGAAAACCCTAAGCCCCATTTTCTTCCTTCCACCGTAAATCATGGCGTCGCATCCTCCCTCTCGCCATGCGATCCACCTTCAAGCCTCCGTTCAGCCCTTAGTCAACCCCTTCAGCAACCCCTCTTCGCTGAGCGAGACTAAAACCTTCCAGGAACGGAGCGGCTTCGATAGTCAACCCCAAACCCTTCTCAGACGATGTGGCTTCCTCCTTATTAAGCTAAGTTTCCTTTTCCTCGATTTTAATTACTGTAAAGTTTTTGATTTTCTTTCTGATTTTCTGGTCGCGAATAGTGGACGAAAATTGGTTTAGTGAATCGGTGTATTTATAGTTGTGGTTTTGATCCTAGATGAGAACACTGTCTGTCATTAATTATGAGTTGTTATTTCACTCAGATCCAAATCTATAGTTGGATTTCGGTTCGGATTTTAGGGTATATGATTTCCAGATTTGTTCGAGATGGATTCTGATTTAGATAGTTGTGCTATGTATTGTCACTCAGCGATTTTTAAACTGAACCATAGATTTTTTTTAGTGGTTTTTAAATCAGAAATTCAATGTTCCTCCATGTGGTTTTACTTCTTGATAAAGATTTTTGGGTACATTGATATATATCAGTTTCCCTGCATTGGTTTGGCTTGTCGATGATCATTCCCTATGTTGTCCACTGTCTTGTTAAATCATCCGTATGTATTTTTATCTGGATTCGATCATGTATATATAGTTGGTCATTGTCTATGGATTTTATTGTATAAATATGTTCATACATTATTTAGATAAGCTGTCCATCAAATCCTTTGCTTAGATTGCTTCCTAGCTGTTCTTAGACTTTGGTTTCTTCACTGTTTAGCTATGAAGGCTGTATAATTGAATATATCCTAGACTCATGTAGGTTTGATTAGCTGTTCATTTCAGCTATGTAGCTCTGATAAAATATACATACATTTGTATTGTTTATTTTTCTTCTTTCTTTTCTTCTTTCTTGTTTACTATTCAATTAGCTGTACCCTAACCATTTTTCTTATCTGTTCCTACTCTATATATATTAGCTGTTACTTCTTTTCTATTTTCTTTTCATCTGATCATGATAGCTGTCTCATTTTCAATTCTTTTTTTCTTTTCTTGTAGTTGTACTATAGATTTTCTGTTCGGATTTTATGGAGACAGTGAATTCTCCATATGCATTGTACTCTCATTTCTCTTCCATTATGCATTGTCTTTTCTAGCTGTTTTTCTGTTGATGCCTAGTTGTCCCTCTTTGTTAACCCTGCCAATGTTTTCTTTAATGGAAAAATCCATGCTGAATCTATATGAGTTGTCACATTCATTTTCTAGTTGTTTATTACTTATTATGAAATTACCCTTTTTAATGGGTTTCTTTTCTTTTCTTATCCGCAGATCACTACAGATCGAGTTGGATTCACTGGTTCGGCGCAAAGAAAAAAACATGAAGAAGTTGATGTTTATTTTCTTTCTTTTGCTTTGTATTTTTGAACTTGTATCGCTCAAGAACTTGGACTTGTACAATAATGTAAATTTAGTAAAAGTGCATATATATTGGGTATTTTCCGGATCCTGCGTATTCTGTAATTCTCAGTGATCATGCAATTGCCATGTCTAATGATGAAAATGTACATACTTGCTCAATTATATAAATGTTTGTGCAGTAATTTGATTAAATAATTAAGTTCTGTTGTTTCTTTATGTTAGAACAAATTCCTTGTACAAGAGTACAATGACATAACAATTTTGTAAGAAATATTGGAAACCATGTTAACTACTTATCCAAAAGAGCTGACTTGCAATACTAAAGTATACGTGTTACATAACCAAATAAGCAATATAAAATTACTAAATATGGTACATGTAATAACTTGTTCTAGGTCACTGCACATATAAGGAAAATTAAAATATGCTATTATCTAGTTCGGATATAGGAGGGAAGGGATGTACGCTTTGATGTATATATAAATATAATAGTAAAAAGGTTTCGAGCTCATTTTAATTTATATATAAATATAGATATTCGAACTCTATTTAAATAAATTCGATTAAAAATCTATTATAATTCCAATATAATATATGAACTCATTTAAATATTCGAATTTAAATAGCCGTAAAATTCTGGGATGTTACATTCTTCCCCCCTTAAAATAATTTCGTCCTCGAAATTGCAAAGTAGGAAGAATACTATGGACCAAATTATTTTAAAAGCCTTATCTTTGAATTAAATTCAAAATAAATTTGAACTCTAAAACTTTTCAAAAATTTTGTCAGTCCTTCTCCTGTATGGCTCGAACGGTACGACCACACTGTCACTCTGGGCCTCAACTTCTTCAGAAAGAAAAAAAATCAAAACTCAAATGGTAACCCACCCTATCCCAATTTATTTATCCATTAAAATTTAAACACCAATTTATTTGAATTCACTCTCTTGAATTTATTCTTAAATTGTTTTTTCTCAACCATACTCAGTTTCATTTCTCATATTTTATTCAATCGACGAATTGATTTTATACTCAATTCATTTTTATTTCATATTCCAAATTTGATTTCAAATCAATTTATCAGAACGAACAAACAAACACCTCACATCACTGTAATATAAAAAATAAAATCCTTTTTCCTATATAAAGATATACCTTGGGTAAAATTATTTCATTTACCCTCTTTCAAAACATACTGCATCGGTTTATCGTACTTGAGTGTTTAGAAACCCCTATCAATACAGTGGATCAAACTGATCGACCAGAACTCATAAACAACCCAACCAATAAATCTCCACAATATAAAACAAATTTTTATAAAATCTACAAATACATTCACTCGTATATATATACTCATACTCAATCTAGGGTATTGCTAACCCCATCTCTATTGAGTCACACCAAAGAGCCAATGTTATCTCTAAACCAATAGCTCTGATACCACTATAACGACCCAGGGATTTCGGCCCCGAAAATCGACACAAATACCCTTTACCGTACTCATGCCGATCCTCCAAGCACCGAAAACTGGGACGTTTAGAAAGAAATTAGAGGGTGAGATAAGAAAGAAAGAAATATTAGAATAGAAGAAGAAGAAGAACCAACACAGAGTCTCACATCGCAGCGGAACAAAATATAATACAGAAATAAATCTTTACTAAAAAATTTCAAAATACTTACAATAGCAGAGTACATCAACATCTCTGAACAATTATAATAATCTGTCCTCATATATATAATCACACAGCGGAATATCATAAGTCTGAACATCTTCAGCTCGTCTATGGACCTTGCAGTACCTGATAACCTGAACCTGTACACTTCGGGCTAACCCGAGCATTTACAAAATACCGGGTCAGTCTGGTGAACCGGAGTGAGATAACTCGCACAGTAATAAGGTAAATCATCCAATCATGATTTTAAAGTTCGAAATCTTTCCAAAAGAAAAGGGTAATCGTAAGACCGAATCCACACATAAACACGGACGGTTTTCACCTTACGATAATCCAAACCATTTTTGAAAACAAATATCTTGTCTGATATTATAATAATGTCTAAATACAAGTAAATAAAATCTAGTAGAACGCTTGCATCTCACGCTCTACATATATAGTATACAAACAAAACCGCGGGTGCTTATTGGAGATTGGATTCCGACCTTGACAAGGTATGGGACCACCTACCGATTGTGTATCTCTAGAGACGAATACACTGGGTTCAACAAGAACGTCTTGCAACCTGGCCCACACATGACCGACCACTCATTTCGCTTGAGTGTATCGAATGTATATCACCAACGGTTGGACTCAAACCACCGTTTACCGAAAAAGGGACATCATCGATAGATTAAAGAAGTAAAAGGAATTTCTCTAGATAGGTGATTATACACCCTAATGGGAGCGACCCACATAGCCATGCTGCCTGCCCGATTTCTGTCATTTCCCGGTTGATGAGGCTTGAGGTTTGAATTTCCTTTACAACACCTGGTCACCATTCACTTTGAATGCCACATCGTCAGATCCGCCAAATATCACTAATTGACGTCCACAAACATACTCTATTTGGGAGCTACCCAGGTACGTTTGAAGAAATCAACGTACGCGATCCCTTTGGAAATACTCTGTCACACACTCGTCCATACGAGTCATCCAGGAACAGGATGAACCGAAGGCACTCTCCTACTGCATCTCATATAGGAATCACCCCATGGATCAGTAGCGAGAAGTCCTTGCAACCCATAGATTTTGACCACGACAGAACCACAGTACATCTCTGGCTGCAGACCAGAGATTATTAGCAGTCCTTCCGTTTACGAAAATCTACGGTCTTCAATGCTCCATCCTGATCATCTTCTAATATCTCCACGTAATTGCTAATCGGAATGGTTTTCGAATATAAATTCGATCCCGGTCTTTCCAAACCAACAATCGTATTGGACAGATTTGATAGTTGGTGTTTTAACTATCAAAATAAACAATGTTTCAATCATGTCAATCAATGGGTTCACTGGTTCAGTATTCAACATCACTTGGCCTATTAAATTAAACAAAACTGTAAATTTAAAACTCTCGATATTATAAATATAATTTCTCGCTTCTTTATTTATCATAAGATTATTCTTTAAAAAGATCCATTCTTATACTTAGTAAAATCCTATATCATATCTAGTTCTCTATTTTTACCTTTGAAACAACTCATAAATGACATTACGAAATATCTTTTATTTATTTCTTGACAGTACCCAATGCTTATTCCCGTTGGATAAAAACCCAACCTTTCCATTATTATTATTTCACTAATGGAAATAAATTATCACTAATCCCTTTCGCTATTACAACTAATATCACCTTAGATAGTCCTGATGTCGTTCAAGTTGGGGTATTTTAATTACCTCTCAGACCTTGATCAACAATGTTCATATCTAAAGATAGGTACGAGTTGTAATATAAAACCAATATCTCATCCTAATCTCCACATAATTTCCATTTGACTATTTTATTCAAAAGTATGGTTTCCATAAACCTTCTTTCCTTTTGAAAAACTTTTCTCGCTTAAAATCTTAGTTCTTAGTTCACTAATCAAGTAACATCACCTTTTTACTCTGCCTCTTTATCTTTGCTTAAATTTTCTTTTCATAACTTGTTATACAAATTCGGGTTATAAACCCGTTCGTAATTCTCTTTCACCATTTCATTGGGTTCCATTCCAATTTAGAGTACTTATAAATTTGATTCTCATCAAAGTTGACTTTATAAAATTTATTAATAATAAATCGAAGCTTAAATAAAACATTTATTTATTTTCCCTTTTTATAAACTTTTATTCCAAATCATATGTTTCAAAATCTATCACCAGTTATAAAATAAATTTTATAAACTCATCCTTGTCGATTTGCCTGACGGTAATCAACATCTATAAAACGATTGATTTTATAGGCAATATGTTGCCATATACCCAACCAATACCGCCCATTGGTTTAACTATACAGATGTTGAAATTTCAGTCAACAATCAATACTCAAATCAATCACCCCATCGGATTAGTTCATATATGATAATAAATCATCAACCAATAAATAAAACGATTCAACTAGTTTGAACAATTCAACCTATTCAACACGTTTACTTTATAAACGTGACCAACAAGGTAAGTTACCTTTATTGGAACCAATCGTTAAAAATAACGATTTGGTATTTCACTGAAATTAAACACAGTTTAATTTCATCAGTTCAATCAACCAATAATTATATAACTAGCAAACAGTCAACCATTGTCAAGCAGAGCACACAAAATAAAAACCCAATTTATATAAAATATAAACGGGAAGAAACTGAGTGAGTTTAACTCACCTGGATTCAAAATCCGTTGATGAACAGTTTGTTTTAGTCCAATTAGACTAACGTTTAATTCGACTAAAAATCCCAGTCACTTCTGATCCGGACCAGGCCTGCTCCATCTCGAAGTGCTCGTCTCCACGGTCCCAACGCATCTGACCGCGTGTAAATCCGATACTGTATGAGTTAGGAATTGTATTACGAGTTTTTTTAAAATTTAAAACATGGTTCTCCTTTAAATTAAATAAAAGAAATGGGCTTTACCCTTTTGATCATCGACCCGTCCCTCATTTAAAACCCTCATCCTCATTATTTCCTCATTTCAAAGCCGCTCCCACAAATTACTTCTCCAGATCGAAAACCCTAATCCCCATTTTCTTCCTTCCACCGTAAATCATGGCGTCGCATCCTCCCTTTCGCCATGCGATCCACCTTCAAGCCTCCGTTCAGCCCTTAGTCAAAAAGACAATGATCATATCAAGCAGATTGACTGTTTTGCACTACTATAGATTCAGATAGAAACAAGTAATTAGGAAAAAAATAATAATGTTACCTCTCGATCGGCTTTCTAGATGTGAATAACCTGTGCCAGCCATGGCAGTCAGGATGATCAATCACGAACCCATCAACTAAAAAGACACAACATTAATTACAGCTGTTATAACATCTTATCTCCTCTATTCATAACGATCCACACTCACTGTTCTGCTGAGTGTAACGATCTAAGATTTTTGAAAATCAAATTTGAATTTAATATGAATTTTAAATAAAGTTTAAAAGGTTTAAATTATTGTTGAATCAAATTTTAAGGCAATAATAGTATTTTAACAGACTGAAAGTTTAATTTTATTGTGAAAATTGTTATAACAAATTTGTTTGGAGAAAATGTTTCGTCGTTAATCGAATTTTCAAAATTTAGTTGAAGTTCAGTCGCGAAATGAGACGACCCCAAACCCCATACTAACGGTGGCAAGGGTAATCCTTGGAATATAACACATAAACAGATAACAGCAGAGCAGAAATAAATAAATACACCAGATAATGCACAATAGAATATACTGGATAAACGTATCATCAGAGTTACACAGCATACAGGATCATACTTAGTACAAATACAGTTCAGCTATACATAAATGTCTACAGCGGAAAACAAACATAATGTACAATAGGAGCTGAACAGCATAAAAAAAGATAAATGATAGAATCCATCTTCAGCTCCAGCTATCCAGAGAAAGCCAGCTAAACCTGAATACAAGGCTGCCCGTGTAGAAAAGGGGCACCCGAGTTTGAAAGTGAAACAAACTACGAGTCAGTCATGGGACTGGTATGAGAAATCTACTCAACACATTTAAAATATGGCTAATCACAGGACCATGCCACTTTCGTGGAACGGGTTTACTCCATCGGATCGCCAATGCTTTAAAACAAATAATTCTTTTAAACATCGTAATGCTTTTTATAAAAATGAAGCCATAATAAGACTCAGTTCCCAGCACACAATGTAACGCAAACCGGAGGATAGAGTTTTTACCTTATAATGGCCAAGATATGCTTGATACAAATAAAACAAAAGCATTTGATATTACTACTAGTGTTTATATGTTTCAAAAACAATTCCAAATCATAAGTATAAATCATAGACGGCATTAATGCCCCATACCACTATGTCGCCATATATAGGTATACAATCAAAACCGCACAGTCACGTATTTGGAAATTGGATTTCCGTCATGAACCAAGGCAAAAGATAGTCCTTACCGAATTCGAGACAATCTAGCCCATGTCTCAGGGTCAGAGCTCGAGTGAACCTTAGGAGCGACAGTGCCGGTCCACCGATGTGGATTAAAATTCCTGAACACTACGTTTCCCCACCCTATGAGGCGTAAATGAGCCAACGAATGACTCCATCGGTCCCGGATCGACCAATATTCCGAGGCGCCTCGCAATCCATCATCCACATAAGTAAAATGTCAGGCCATGTAAAAACACCGACACAACTCTTAGCTAGAAGGAAACGCATGCCCTCCCTGAGGTCCTTCTCCCGTTTCTGGTTCATACCGGGGTGTGAGGCTCGCGAATTCATGTTATACGCAAAGCTACGCCACACAGGCGGTGCTTTGATAATCACCACAAGACTTTGCTTTTCAACAGAAGCCTTGATCATTTGCCACTTAGGCATGCCACACTAGCAATTCATGCCATGCGACTGATGTCCATCGATATACAACCTCTGAGCTCGTGCGTTTCAGAGAAGGGCGTTAAGCAAAAGAATAAATTCTCCGCCGCCAAACAGATGTATATTTAATAGAGATCAATCAACACAGAATAAAATCCAATGTCAGACACACAGTCCATTTACAAGTCCGTTCTGGGTCTGAACGAAACCGGAGGCACTAAATACCTCGCATATTCATCGATCCCCACGTACGTCTGGACGATCACCACTTATTATCCATATTTCGGGATGCCTCCCAATCAGGACATCAGTTACCATCCAAACGAGGTGAAGATCGGTCTTCAACCCCTGTCTTCATCTTCGACTTCTTATCGTCGATTCAGTTATTCAGAATGGGATAAACCCGGTCTTTCTGTGCAACTCGCGTATATAATAAACAAGTGCAACACAAACATACATACGCATCATTTCAATTCATTAGTCACTAACCGTCAATCAGTAAGAGAACGATTTCCCAAATATTAACCCCGAAGGCCGAAACCAACATCAGATCAAAATCCAGGAAACCATTCGACTTAGCTAACCTTCGATTAATTTCTAAATTTCACATCCATATCATTTATAATATTTTATAATGATTTATCGCTATTTTTATTTATTTTAAAATAGCCAATTTATTCAAAACGACGCTTCGGGCCATAACGCGGCCGTGGCGCTATTTTTCTTCAGATTTGATTTACACATATCTGAAAATCTAACCGTTTGATCTTCACAAAATTTACATCATTAGAAAGATCTTTTCAAAACGAATCCAACGGTTCCAGTTTCGGGAAAATCCGACGATCGGATCTCCCGGTATAATCATTTGAAGTTTCGATTTCAAAATACGAACTGCAGCGTCGTTATTCGATTATATATAATTATATTTATATTTATATATAAATATAATCGATTCTGGCGCTGTTTTCCTTCAGATTTGAATTAAACATTCCAGACAATCCAACCGTTGGATTTTTACAAAGTTGGTGCCGTTGGAAAGATATTTCCAAAGCGAACCCAACGGTTGCGGTTTCAGGAAAATCCGATGGTCGGATCTCCCGCACTAATCGTTTGAAATCACGGTTTCAAAATACGAACTGCAGCTTCGTTATTCGATATATTTCAATTCTATTTATATATATATCGATTCTTTGATTTCAAAGCTATATTCTTTTCATACATTTGATAAAAATTATATTTTTATCTAACTGTCTTCTATTTCAACACTTCACTATTTTTAACAATTCATGTATATAATAAAAATGTGATTTTTAATGTAAGACAATATATTTCAAAACACAACTATTTTATATGGTTCATATAGATGATGAAAATAAGATTTTTATTATAAAACAATTTATTTCAAAACAAGATTATTTTATATAGTTCATATCGATGATAAAAATTGGATTTTTTATTATAAAACAATTTCTTTCAAAATATGAATACCATTCAACACATGAATTTCAATTCAACGAATGAATTTCGATTCAACACATGAAGGTTTTCTATAGTTTATATATATCGATAAAAAGGTGATTTTTATATTTAAAACACGAATACCATTCAACACATGAATTTCTATCCAACGAATGAATATCGATTCAACACATGAAGGTATTCTATAATTTGTATATATCGATAAAAAGGTGATTTTTATATTTAAAACACGAATACCATTCAACACATGAATTTCAATTCAACGAATGAATATCGATTCAACACATGAAGGTTTTCTATAGTTTGTATATATCGATAAAAAAGTGATTTTTATATTTAAAACACGAATACCATTCAACACATGAATTTCAATTCAACGAATGAATATCGATTCAACACATGAAGGTTTTCTATAGTTTGTATATATAGAGTAAAAATGTGATTTTTATTGTTAAAACAATTTATTCAAAACACGATTACCATTCAACACATGAATATAATTCAACGAATGAATTTCTATTCAACACATGAAGGTTTTCTATTCAATAGACGAATATAATTTCAACACAGGAAAATAATTCTAACACATGAATATTATTCAAAATTTCGGCAGCATAACGGCACGGTAGTTAAAACCGGGATCGTCCCTAGTACAGCTCCTCGCTCTACCTTAAAGCCTCGCAGCTTTTGACAATGGGGAATCATGCATCTAGTTCGCACGCAGGCGGCATGTATATTTTTTCATTTCCACAAACTAATCCTATGTGGTTTCAACCAAATATTTCTCAACCACAAACGGGTATTTTTCAACCACAATCAATCAATATCAACCACAAACAATTCCAATCAACCATTTGCTATCAATCAATTTTCACACCTATCACAACCAATAAATATCGTCCATGGTTCGTCGACGAGGGGCCTATATATATATATATATATATATATATATATATATATATATATATATATATATGTATGTATGTATGTATGTATGTATGTATTTATATAATCATTTCACTTCTATTCAACACATATATAATTTTTACAACGCATATATAACTTATACATCGAACGCACAACTTATACAACGCTTATACAAGAGGTGTACAATGCTTGTATAACTCATACATCGACTATATAATTTATACATCGTCGTTTTCCATATCGTTTATAAATTAGAAATCTGACATTGGGTTCCACTCCACCAAAAATAGCAGAAGGCTCAGAAAAATATGCTGTCTCTTCTAAAATGTAGAATACGTCCTCACGGTCACGATGTTTCCTGTTTCATCGAATTTCGTTAACGTAGCAAAAAGATATGATTTTTCAAAGACGGATGTATTTCGCGACACTTTAAAGTGTCAAAACCAGCTCAGAATAATCAAGCCGTATACCTTCCACGAGCGTTCAAAACTAGGTCTCAGATTTTTGCTCAATCCGTGCAATGATGGAACAATCGGACTTCACCACCTTGGAGTGCCTCGAGAGGCACGCCTGACCAGGGGGATGGCGTTGAACTCGCACGCCGGAGGATGGAGCACGGCGGTGCCGAAGTTGTCCACTTCAGGAAGTCGGTTCTCCCCAAATACGCTTCGAAAAAATGCAAATCCGGTATGGATTTGAAGCTCGCGTTATCCTCTACAAAATTCGTAACTGGAGCATGTGATTTTGATGTGTAGATTGAGAGAAATCAAGCCGGGAAGTGGTGTAGCGGTTTCCGCCTTCGAATTTGGGAGTTACGGGTTTTTCTGGTTTTTTTATATTTTTAAATTAATGAAAGAAAAAATTCTAATGACCGATGGTTTTAAAAAGGGGTTTTCTTACACGACCTCCAATCCAAACCCAATGACAGTCGTCCCTAGCGTTTTACCCCCATTCCGAACACAATGGGATATGTTTCATATGCCCATTCGACTGTTTCAGTCAGTTTTCCTTCAAATTAAAATATAAAACATTCAATATTTAATTTGAACGTACATTTCAATTTGCCACAGCCATAAACTGATTCGAAAAATTCCAGAAAAATAAATCTGGCTATGTTTTGACGACACGGTCCCAACAAAACTAGTTTCGTCGAATTTCTGAGACCGTTTGAAAAATGGCCCATTTCTGGTCGATCCAATTTAATAGAAATCGACCAAACACATTTTCCTTTTCCACGCTCACATACTAACTTAAAAAATTATGAAATTTGAAACTTAGCAATAGTTTAACATCCCGGATCCAACAAAAGTGGTTTCGTCGAATTCCGAGGTCGTATGCAAAATGGCCATTTTCACGGGCTATATAATTTCTATAGCGACCTTTCTGAAAATTCATTTGGCCATAACTTTTGCTTTCCACTATGAAACTTTGATTTTTCAAATTTGTTTGAAAGGTATTCACTAACAGATTTAAATATTTTTGGTTTCACTCAAATCCGTTTTGTTTTGCACTCGGTATAATCCGTCAAAGTTTGAATTCAAATTTTGAAACTACCGCGCCATTTCAGGCCTTGTTTATAATTAGAATTAATTATATTCCTTTTCAATTGTCGATTCAAACTCAGTTTTCATTGCTATTATTTAAAATATTTATTTTAAATATTTAAAATCCATTATTTTAGCCAATTAAATTTTTTTAAATTGGTTCAGATTTTCCGGGTCGTTACACGAAAGGCGATTATGATTTGAAATTAAATTATAATTAAATATTCGTCGCAAATTTTTGTTCGGTTTCAGTTCGCATAGTCTTGAAATATTTTATAAAATTTTACTGCAATTTTTATTTTGGAAAATAAGCATATAATTTTATGACGTATTTTAGGGTTACAATGGCCCCTTTTGGCATTTTACAGAATTAATCAACCGGTCTATTTTATTGCTATTTTGGGATCATAATACATTGTTATATACGATTTTAATATTAGTTACGTGTATTCACCATCTCTACATATAAAATAAAATAAAAGAAATAAAAGCGCACAAGGGTAGTAAGTCTAATAATGAAAATGTGCACGATCAGTTGATAAGCAAGGAAGGTTTCATCTGTCAATTTGTTGTTGCGGGAAAAAATATATTTAAAAATAAGAATCAAAATGGGGCATGCCTATGAGAGAATGTTGGACATGTGCAAACAATGTTACACATGCTAAGAAATACAACTTAGTTCACTTTTCCCATAAAAAAATCTCTTCACTGTTCGTTTACCTCTCGTATCCCACTTTCTTCTGCCCGTTTCCTTCTCCTCCACAACTTTTCTGGCATCCACCATTAGAAGAAAAAAAAGAGAAAATAAAACTTAAAATGTTGAAGACCTATGCATGCAATTCATCTTTGGCCGCAGCTACTCTTCGTGACCTCACATCTTCCTTCTCTCCCCTCTTTTTACAAACACCAACACAACTCCTAACAAAGATACTCACCTTTGCTCTCCCCTCTTACATGCAGTATAAGCCTTCCTTTTTATTTGTTTTGTTGCCACAGACCTATAGCTCAACACCTCCTCTCCCATCAGTACATTTTCCTCGTCTCCCTCTTTGGGTTTCTCCTATTCCACTCACCCACGCCTTTTACCTCCTCTTGCAACAGTCGGCCCCTCCCTTAAGCAAGCCTTCAACACCATTGAGCCTGCATGCACTTCCCGCCATTTTATATAAAGAAAATTATGCATAGCGTGAAGCCTTTCACTCCTCTCCCACTTTTATCTCCACTCCTACGCCTTTCACTTCTACTTCTCTCCACCTTTCGCTTGTTGCCAGCTTCCCCATCCTTCGCCTCTTATAGCTTCATCCTTCTAAGAATATAAAAAAAATCATGAAGAGACAGAGAAAATAGAAGAGGAAGCGGAAAGAGCAAGAAAAAGGGACGTGAGAAATAGAGAGGAAGAGAGAAGAGCATAAGAAGAAGCGAAGACGTGGGGACACTGTAGCAGATTCTTTATTGGAAAGCAATTCTGGTGAGAACAATTTAATTTTTATTTATTTTATATGATTTAAATTTTGCATGCATAGTTAATGAATTTGAAAATGTGCGGTTGCATGAATGGCTGATTAATCGTTGTTAGTGTGTGATGGTTGCCAAATAAATGCAATTGAGACGCGTTAGTGTATAACGCATATTAGGAATTTTATTGGTTGACTGCATGTAGAAATTGTTAATATGTGATGGTTGCCGAATAAATGCATTTAAGGCGCATTAGTGTATAACGCGTATATGGAATTTTATTCGTTGATTGCATGTAGAAATGAATGTATAAATGGTGTTGAATGCGAGCGTATATGATATATATGTACTAACTACAACCTTAAATGAATTGCGAGCGGAAAATTAGGAAATTTCCTAAATTTATGTAAGAAACGATTCATTGGTTAAATGAAAATTTAGTGATTAGCAATTGTTTCATTAACTAAATAATATTGACTCGGTAATGTTTGTTGATTTTTGATTCAAGAACATTTTGTTAATGTAGCAATATTTGATTACGCGAATAATTCCTCTAATGAACATTTCATGATATTGAATATGTTTGATAATGTCGATTTAAATTATATGGTGTCATTAAAGCGATTTATTAATCAAGTTATTAACATTTTAAAATATGGAATGAAATATTGATTTGAGTAATACTTGGAAACTTGTTAATTTGATTTAATGATATAAATAAATTCGATTTTCGGAATCCAATTAACATGTTATTATCAACATTTAGTGATATTATAATGGATTTTGAAGTAGATCAAAATGAAAATGTTGAGCTTGAACTAAATTACTGCCTAAATTAATGATATAACATTGTGATTAAAAATTTGTAAATTGAATATTTAGAAATGTTAATTATTTTATGAGTTAAATATTAAGTTAATGATAATCATCTTGTGAATTAGGTATGGTGTATACTGTAAATTTGGAATCTAATTTTTAATCCAATTTTTAATGTGATGCGGTGTTATAAATTGTTTTCAAATGACCTGAATTTGTATCATTGATCTTGAGTTCATATATAAAAAAAAATTTGGATAAATCAGATGAAATTAATCTTCAGATATTTAATATAATTTCTGTAGTTGACGATGAATATTATTTGGGGAAATAAACAGTGGAAATATCGTAATTCTGCTTATAGTATCGGTTTAATACGGAAAACATATATTGGATATAAGAAGTTTGATTCTAACCGATAGTATATACCAAGTATGTATCGTTTGGAATATGTTGAATGATATGGTAATAACTTCGTTTTAACTGAATAAGGCTTGAGTTAAATTTGTAAGTTAATATGGGTTTAAGTGAATGAAAGAGAAAGGTTGAATGTCTTCGAATCGGTTTGATTAACTAAAGATTCTTATGAATTATATATACCTTTCGAGTGTGAATATGAATGCAAGTCATTGGCTTTGGAAGGAAACAATTCCAATTTAAAATATTTTTATATTTATATATGTTTTTATCTATCTGAACATTATAAGTCAATTTCAAAAATATTTAAATAAAACTTATTTGTTTTAAAGATATGTATATGTTTAAAGGTATTATATTTGTATAATTCTTCAAAGTAAATATATGTTAAGTAATTATTTTTAACCATTTCTATTTTTAAAGTTAGTACTTATCTATATATATATAATTAGTTTGTAACAAATGTATTATTTTCAATTATTTATTTAATTAAAGTGGAATTGTTTCCCGTCCTGAATCCTTAGATTTGGATATAATGAATCTGTTTGAATGATTTCGATAAGTTCGAACGAAAGAAGTATTGAAATCATGATCCTTGGTTTATAATGATTGTTCAGAAGTAAGGCAATAAGAGGAAGACTAATTATAAATAATCATCCCTTAAACGATCATTTCTAATTTAGAAAGACCAAGTGGTGTATGTGTATATATATGAGTGGAAGCACTTGTTTTATGAAGCGCTGGTTATTTGGAAAGACCGGGGTCAGAACTTATTTTCCGAAAACCATTCGAAATAACCATACGACGTAATAGATAAAGATATGAAGATGAAGATTGAAGGCCATGGTTCTTCACATCGAACGGACTTCCTGCTGATTGGTTTCTTTACTGAATAGCTACATTAGAGAGATGCGCCTATTACCGGAGTGGCAGAAAGTCCAAACGTATGGGAAGAACTTTCGGATTTTGTTCCGTTTAGACCCAGGACTGACTTGTATGGATTGCGTGTCTGACATTGTAATTGACGGCATAATACTGATTTTCGTTGATATGTATCCGGTTTGCGACGTATGAGCTCGAAGTGGTTATGTATGGATGGAAATCAGTGGTCATGTTGTGAATGGACAATGTGACATACTTAAGATATGAAATGAGCTTGTACAATCAAGGCATTGCTTCTCTAGGCATGCTTTGTGTATGACGTGACATCAAAAAACCTCACACCCTGGATGATGAGAAACTAGCGGTTAGATTGTGTATATATTTCTGAATTGATGATGACCCCTGCAGTAGTGGGAAACCACTTATGACTTATGGAATAGGGTATGTTCGGGGGGGGGGGGGCGTGTCTGGTCGAAAACCATTGATCTACCTCACGATTTGTATTGGTGTCCGCGTCTGGATGAAAAACCTGTGATTACATTTCGTTTGTGTTTCGATTGATCTTCCGTGCCAAGAATCATCGAGTTGGAAACCCAAATCTCCAATACGAGCCATACGATTTTGGTTGTATATGTATGTATATATATATGGCGACATAATATTATGGGTATTATGCCGTCTAGGATTAATACATTTATTTGCAAAATGGCTTTCCACACTATGTAATAATAATATTGAAAGAGGATCTTCACGTATGAAGGCATTTTTAGTTATCATAAGATAAAACTAGCTGATCTGTGTGCGCTTACATTATGTGATGTGGGACGAGCTTATGATAGCTTCATTTTCAAATGTCATTGCGTATTTATGCACGGGCATTCACATGGAGTAAACCCGTTCCACGTTAGCGGCGCGGTCCGGTGAATTTCCCAACTTTAAAATAAATCCTAAAAGTAACTGTTGTATGTTCTCACACCAGTCCCATGACTGACCTGGAGTTTATTGTTCCTTCCTAAACTTTGGGTGCCCACTAATTTTTACACGGGCAGCTAGTAGTTTAGTTTTAGAGTTGTAGATCGTTGGAGCAAGATTCGAAGCGCTTTCTGGATTGGCGTTCACGCTAGAGTTTAGAGCTTCCGTTGTATTATACGACTTCCTCCGCTGAGAGTATATTTACTTTTTCTTCCGTTGTATATGTTGTAACTCTGATATTCTATGTAGCTCTGATGTAGTTATTGAATTATTTAATGAAAATTTCTGTTATTTGTTTAACTTATGTATGTACTCATAACAATTCGTCTTTGTGAACGGTTTAAGTTGGTTTAATTACCGGCGAGAATCGGGCAAAGAAGACGAGTCATTACAGTTGGTATCACATCTTTGGTTATACAAAGCTTTGGGGTACGTACATATTTGAACAGAAGATAGGACTCATCAAAGTTATAATATCTCATTAGAGATAGGGTTAGAAATGTCTAGGATGAGGTTCCAGAATATTATGATTGAGAGAGCGTACTCTGAAAATAGATTTTTGAAACAAAGTAAAGTGTTTTAAAGAATGTACTCATTTTGAAAGATAACTATTATCAAGAATTTTCGAGTATTTATTCGACGTCACGATTGGACTATCAAGTATGTAAGGATTTTGAATATACGTCTGATCAACATATATACGAAGTCCAATATATACTAGATAGATATAGAATCACATTCTAGTCGCTCGAGGATGATCATATTGATGACCACGGCACCATCAGTACTTACTCTTGAGTTTCGAAAGTGGGATGACTATATGATTCTGGTTAATACATCGAGGAATACTTAAATGGTTTTGATATGATTGGAAATATTAAAAGAATTTAATATAAGATAGATAAGCTAAAAACATACTTGACCTGGATAATATGTTAATTTTAGAAGTAAATCTCACTTAAAGAATTGAGAAATGAATTTTGGTAGTGCACGTAAGTAAGTTTATTCATTAATCATGTATGTTGAACATTACCCAGTTTTAACAAAAGGAATTGATCAAATGGTAACCAAGGTTTGAATATAAAAATTAATAAGATATCATACTTACACTAGTAAATGAGTGCTAAATAAATAGATTGAACCTATACCTAGCATGAATTGTAAACAATAGAATGCAAGTAAAACTATTTTCATGGAAGTATATTTCGGCTACCAAACACCCCTTAAGAAATTCGAAGGTAATTTTGACTTAAGTTAAGAGTTTGGTAAAAAGACGATTTAAATTGTAACAAATATATAAGTGGGGGATAAAACCACTCTTTTCCAATTGAAACTGTATGAGCAATCCAAATAGAAAGTTTTTTAAGAGTAACCGCTTACGATACAAAGAAAATGAAATTTGAAATAAGATTTACTCGAGAGATAGTTAAAAAAAAAGAGGAAAAAAAGAGTATCCCAATAATAAACTACTTAGGATTGTATCCTTAGGAGCGCTTGACTTTCCTATCTTGGCTTAGGCTAGTTCTATCATTTAAATTCAAACCGTTAAGTAGCGTCGTTCTTTTCCCTTTACTTAAGCTTGGTCGAATATCTTTACTTGAATTATCGTACTTTGAACTGCTTATACTCGCATCCGTGGGCTTACTTGACTTTCTTGTCTTGATCCTGTTTGAGAATTTGGACCAAACTTATTTGATCTTGAGTAGTTCATCTTTTGATTTAGGCATGTTTTGATTTAGGCCATTATAACTTTTGATGCTCATTTGATATTAAGCTTTTGTTTTGAATATGTGGAATTTGACTTGATCCATGTATGTATACCCTTTTGTGTCGGTTTTCGTATGAAACTTAGAACGAGTTTAACTAAATAACTTTGATTTATCCACGGCATAGTGTTACTTAAACAAATGAGCTTTACATAGAATTTGGAAGTGTTTGAAATATATAATTTAATTATGCAAGGAAAATGGATTTTGAAAGATGAACTGTAAGGATTTGGTTCCAAATATTGAAAATTATTTCTAATGTTTGAATAATGATGGTTTGAAACATGCACATACTAAATAGAGTGCGCAGCGAAAGTATGATGGTATATTTGAATAAGAATGAATTAAGCCCTATAGTATGGTTAAAATGAGTTATGTTTGAAAAGGAAAAAAAGGTGCAACTATTTGAACCGTGAAGAGATTTATGAGATTTCGACTTATGGCTTTTGAAATATTCTATCTTGTGATATACGAGGATATTTGAAATGAAGGAATTGTAAACGATTTTCGAAAACTTCGGAAACTAGAAAGGCTTGAATTCGAATGAATTTAGATTTGAAAGTTTCGAATAGTTTAAATACGATAATGGATTTCGAAATATGAAACATAAATTGCATTCTGGAAAGTTGAAAATTTTATTTTCAATTGGACGAAGTTGGTTTCCAACTAGTTTAGATATGATGAATAGTTTATAAAAGAGATTTCGACGACTGGAATCCTGATATTTTGAAAACGACAAGTATTTGTAAATTATGGTCGCAAAATGAATTACAACTTTGGGATATGAAATAATTTGGTTTGTTCGAGTAATCGTGACTAAAACTGGGTTGTAATGAGGTATTTTATTTCATATGATGGGTGGTACTCAATGGCCCTGTCATGAGGATGAATTTCTCGAACAAATAACATATAGATTTGATAAGGGTACGTTGAAACTTTGAAAGCAAATTTGGTTTCGAAAACCCCGAAGTAATTTATGTATATGGAAGAAATATATAATATTTCAATGGTTTGTGGTGAAAATGGTATTCTAAGTCAGAGAAATCATTTTGAGATTTTCAAAATGCGTTGCAAACAACGAATTATAATCAGAATATAAACTTGAACTTCTTTAACTAACCCTTCCAAATTTATACCTTCCTAAAATAACGATTTGAGTTTTGTTTAATAAGCTTTCATATAAAAGTTTTGGCAAATTTAATCATATGAAAAATTTCTTGTAAGTTGTGTTGATAAATTTAGACTTAATATAAGACTTTGTAAGTTTAACAAATTTACATGTAAGATTTACTTTGCTTATGTATAATTTCATGAGCTCTCCTTTTCGAGGACGAAAAGCTATAAGTGGGGGAGAATGTAACGATCTAAGATTTTTGAAAATCAAATTTGAATTTAATATGAATTTTAAATAAAGTTTGAAAGGTTTAAATTATTGTTGAATCAAATTTTAAGGCAATAATAGTATTTTAATAGATTGAAAGTTTAATTTTATTGTGAAATTTGTTATAACAAATTTGTTTGGAGAAAATGTTTCGTCGTTAATCGAATTTTCAAAATTTAGTTGTTGTTCAGTCGCGAAAGGCGATTATGATTTGAAATTAAATTATAATTAAATATTCGTCGCAAATTTTTGTTCAGTTTCAGTTCGCGTAGTCTTGAAATATTTTATAAAATCTTACTGCAATTTTTATTTTGGAAAATAAGCATATAATTTTCTGACGTATTTTAGGGTAACTATGGTCCCTTTTGGCATTTTATAGAATTAATCAACCAGCCTATTTTATTGCTGTTTTGGGATCATGGTACATTGTTATATACGATTTTAATATTAGTTACGTGTATTCACCATCTCTACATATAAAATAAAATGATAGAAATAAAAGCGCACAAGGGTAGTAAGTCTAATAATGAAAATGTGCACGATCGGCTGATAAGCAAGAAGGAAGGTTTCATCTGTCAATTTGATGTTGCGGAAAAAATATATTTAAAAATAAGAATCAAAACATGGCATGCCTATGAGAGAATGTTGGACAAGTGTAAACAATGTTACACGTGATGAGAAATACAACTTAGTTCACTTTGCCCATAAAAAATCTCTTCACTGTTCATTTACCTCTCGTCTCCCACTTTCTTCCGCCCGTTTCCTTCTCCTCCACAACTTCTCTGGCATCCTCCATTAAAAAAAAGAAAAGAGAAAATAAAACTTAAAACGTTGAAGACCTGTGCATGCAATTCATCTTTGGCCGCAGCTACTCTTCGTGACCTCACATCTTCCTTCTCTCCCCTCTTTTTACAAACACCACCACAACTCCTAACGAAGATACTCACCTTTGCTCTCCCCTCTTACATGCAGTATAAGCCTTCCTTTTTATTTATTTTGTTGCCACCGACCTATAGCTCAACACCTCCTCTCCCATCAATACATTTTACTCGTCTCCCTCTTTTGGTTTCTTCTATTCCACTCACCTATGCCTTTTACCTCCTCTTGCAACAGTCGACCCCTCCCTTAAGCAAGCCTTCAACACCATTGAGCCTGCACGCACTTCCCGCCATTTTATATAAAGAAAATTATTCATAGCGTGAAGCCTTTCAGTCCTCTCCCACTTTCAACTCCACTCCTACGCCTTTCACTTCTACTTCTCTCCACCTTTCACTTGTTGCCAGCTTCCCCATCCTTTTCCTCTTATAGCTTCTTCCTTCTAAGTATATAAAAAAAGTCATGAAGAGACAGAGAGAAACCAAAGGAATTCATTCCGTCAACTAGACCCTCCCATCGCTATAGCATTTCGTGGCATGCATGCACATATATTTTTGCAAGATAAAAGGCTTTACTTTATATAAAAAAAATTATAAAGGAAAGAAGAAAATAGAAGAGGAAGTGGAAAGAGCAACAAAAGGGACGTGAGAAATAGAGAGGAGGAGAGAAGAGCATAAGAAGAAGCAAAGACGTGGGGACACTGTAGCATAATCTTTATTGGAAAGCAATTCTGGTGAGAACAAATTAATTTTTATTTATTTTATATGATTTAAATTTTGCATGCATAGTTAATGAATTTGAAAATGTGCGGTTGCATGAATGGCTAATTAATTGTTGTTAATGTGAGATGGTTGCCAAATAAATGCATTTGAGACGCGTTAGTGTATAATGCGTATTAGGAATTTTATTGGTTGATTGCATGTAGAAATTGTTAATGTGTGATGGTTGCCGAATAAATGCATTTAAGGCGCGTTAGTGTATAACGTGTATTTGGAATTTTATTCGTTGATTGCATGTAGAAATGATTGTATAAAACGGTGTTGAATGCGAGCATATATGATATATATGTACTAACTACGACCTTATATGAATTGCCAGTGGAAAATTAGGAAATTTCCTAAATTTAAGTAAGAAACGATTCATTGGTTAAATGAGAATTTAGTGATTAGCAATTGTTTCATTAACTAAATAATATTGACTCAGTAATGTTTGTTGATTTTTGATTCAAAAACATTTGTTAATGTAGCAATATTTGATTACGCGAATAATTCCTCTAATGAACATTTCATGATATTGAATACGTTTGATAATGTCGATTAAAATTATATGGTGTCATTAAAGCGATTTATTAATCAAGTTATTAACATTTTAAAATGTGGAATGAAATATTGATTTGAGTAATACTTGGAAACTTGTTAATTTGATTTAATGATATAAATAAATTCGATTTTCGGAATCCAATTAACATGCTATTATCAACATTTAGTGATATTATAATGGATTTTGAAGTAGATCAAAATGAAAATGTTGAGCTTGAACTAAATTACTGCCTAAATTAATGATATAATATTGTGAATAAAAATTTGTAAATTGAATATTTAGAAATGTTAATTATTTTGTGATTTAAATATTAAGTTAATGATAATTATCTTGTGAATCAGGTATGGTGTATAATGTAAATTTGGAATCTAATTTTTAATCCAAATTTTAATGTGATGCGGTGTTATAAATTGTTTTCAAATGACCTGAATTTGTATCATTGATCTTGAGTTCATATATAAAAAAATTAAATTAAATTTGGATAAATCAGATGAAAGTAATCTTGAGATATTTAACATAATTTCTGTAGATGATGACGAATACTATTTGGGGAAATAAACAGTGGAAATATCGTAATTCCGCTTATAGTATCGGTTTAATACGGAAAACATATATTGGATATAAGAAGTTCGATTCTAATCGATAGTTTATACCTAATATGTATCGCTTGGAATAAGTTGAATGATATGGTAATAACTTCGTTTTAACAGAATAAGTCTTGAGTTAATTTTGTAAGTTAATATGTGTCTAAGTGAATGAAAGAGAAAGGTTGAATGTCTTCGAATCGGTTTGATTAACTAAAGATACTTATGAATTATCTATACCTTTCGAGTGTGAATATGAATGCAAGTCATCGGCTTGGGAAGGAAACAATTCCAATTTAAAATATTTGTATATTTATATATGTTTTTATCAATTTGAACATTATAAGTCAATTTCAAAAATATTTGAATAAAACTTATTTGTTTTAAAGATATGTCTATGTTTAAAGGTATTATATATGTATATTTCTTCAAAGTAATATATTTAAGTAATTATTTTTAACCATTTCTATTTTTAAAGTTAGTACTTATATATATATATATAATTAGTTTGTAACAAATGTATTATTTTCAATTACTTTATTTAATTAAAGTGTAATTGTTTCCAGTCCTAAGTCCTTAGATTTGGATATAACGAATCTGTTTGAATGATTTCGAAAAGTTTGAACGAAAGAAGTATCGAAATCATGATCCTTGGTTTATAATGATTGTTTGGAAGTAAGGCATTAAGAGGAAGACTAATTATAAATAATCATCCCTTAAACGATCATTTCTGATTTAGAAAGACCAAGTGGTGTATGTGAGTGGAAGCACTTGTTTTATGAAGCGCTGGTTATTTGGAAAGATCGGGATCAGAACTTATTTTCCGAAAACCATTCGAAATAACCATACGACGTAATAGATAAAGATATGAAGACGACGATTAAAGGCCATGGTTCTTCACATCGAATGGACTGCCTGCTGATTGGTTTCTTTACTAAATAGCTACAGTAGAGAGATGCCCCTATTACCGGAGTGGAAGAAAGTCCGAACGTATGGGAAAAACTTTCGGATTTTGTTCCGTTTAGACCCAGGATGGACTTATATGGATTGTGTGTCTGACATTGTAATTGACGGCATAACACTGATTTTCATTGATATGTATCTGGTTTGTGACGTATGAGCTCGATGTGGAAATGTATGGATGGAAATCAATGTCATGTTGTGAATGGACAATGTGACATACTTAAGATATGAAATGAGTTTGTGCAATCGAAGCATTACTTCTCTAGGCATGCTTTGTGTATGACGTGACATCGAAAAACCTCACACCCTGGATGATGAGAAACTGGCGGTTAGGTTGTGTCTATATTTATGAATTGATGATGACCGCTGCAGCAGTGGGAAACCACTTATGACTTATGGAATAGGGTATGTTCGGGGGGCCGTGTCTGGTCGAAAACCATTGATCTACCTCGCGATTTGTATTAGTGTCCGCGTTTGGATGAAAAACCCGTGATTACATTTCGTTTGTGTTTCGATTGATCTTTCGTGCCAGGAATCATCAAGTTGGAAACCCAAATCTCCAATACGATCCATGCGATTTTGGTTGTGTATATATATATGGCGACATAATATTATGGATATTATGCCGTCTAGGATTAATACATTTATTTGCAAAATGGTTTTCCACACTATGTAATAATAATATTGAAAGAGGATCTTCACGTATGAAGAGCATTTTTGGTTATCATAAGATAAAACTCGTCCATCTGGTGTGCGCTTTCATTGTGTGATGTGGGACGAGCTTATGATAGCTTCATTTTCAAAGGTCATTGCGTATTTATATGCACGGGCATTCACATGGAGTAAACTCGTTCCGCGTTAGCGGCGCGGTCCGGTGAATTTTCCAACTTTAAAATAAATCCTAAAAGTGACTGTTTTATGTTCTCACACCAGTCTCATGACTGACCTGGAGTTTATTGTTCCTTCCTAAACTCTGGGTGCCCACTAATTTTTACACGGGCAGCTAGTAGTTTATTTTTACAGTTGTAGATCGTTGGAGCAAGATTCGAAGTGCTTTTTGGATTGGAGTTCACGCTAGAGTTTGGAGCTTTCGTTGTATTATACGACTTCCTCCGCTGAGAGTATATTTACTTTTTCTTCCGCTGTATATGTTGTAACTCTGATATTCTATGTAACTCTTATGTAGTTATTGAATTATTCAATGAAAAGTTCTGTTATTTTGTTTAACTTATGTATGTACCAATAACAATTCGTCTTTGTGAACGGTTTAAGTTGGTTTAATTACCAGCGAGAATCGGGCAAAGAAGACGAGTCGTTACACTGGGACGCGCCCGTACCCACCTCGTTTTGAACCTCTTACTATCCAGATCAGTAAAGCACGCTCTAACCTTTATCTAGTGTGAGACGCTGGATGATCTGAATGATAGGGGCTCAACACAAGCAAGCAAGTAATAATTAGGATTTCTATGAGCCCCTTATATCACATTAGAACGGACCCCCTTCAATATTAGCTTATTAATCAGACAAGTTTAACTTAGCACATTTAAGTTCATTAATAATCCCATACAAGCAAGCAAGGATTTGAGCCCTTATATCTCATTTGAATGGACTCCCTTCAAGATTGGCTTATTGATCTAAAAAGTTTAACATAATACATTAAAGTTCACTAATAAGCACAATATAACCCCATGTTATATTTCTAGGTTATTATTATAATTTCTAATTAAATGTAGTATTTTTATACAACCCTTCCCAAGTCAGACAAGTCCAATGTACCACTGCTCAGATGTTCTCCAGTTACAAGTTACTTAATGTACAATTAAGTGTCATTCATTCCAATTAACATGTTTTCCAAATACAGGGTAGTTAATTTAAGTACAATTAACATGTTTTCCAAATATAGAATACTTATTGTCAAATTAAGTACAATTAACATGTTTTATAAATTACATGTTACTTAATGTCTAATTAACATGTTTTCTAAAGTACAAATTAACGTGTTTTCCAAATCAATGTCAAACTAACATGTTTTCCTATATTAGTGGTCAAATTAACATATTTTCCAAATTAATGGCAAATTAACATATTTCACAATTTAATATCAAATTAACATGCTTTCTAAATTAATGTCAAATTAACATGTTTTCCTAAACTAATGTCAAATTAACAAATTTTCCAAATTAATGTCAAATTAACATTTTTTCCAAATTAATTTCAAATTGACATGTTTTCCAAATTAATGTCAAATTAACATGTTTATCCAATTAATGTCAAATTAACATGTTTACCCAATTAATGTCAAATTAAGTACAGTTTACTCCAATTCACAAGTTTGCATATTCTTCCTTTAGAATTTACCCCAATTCAAAGTCTTTAATTAAATATTTCTCAATATTCCCTAAGGATCCCCTTTTTAACATTATCTTAGATTATTCCAATTTTTCTGCAAATTAGACGGAAAAGGCTTAGGCTCTCGTTGGCTTAGGCTCAACGTAAAAACAAAGGAAAAGGGGAAAATAGTTCTAGGCTCAGAAGCAAACAAAAGGAATAAATAGGCATCATAAGATTGTAAATAAAATAATGATAGAGAAAAGGATAAACAAGAAGGTTTTACTTGTAAACAACTGAATAGTAATGATTAATGGACATAAAACAAAATTAACACTAACTTGTAAAAGACAAACTTATAAATACTATAATTGTTAAACTTTCAGATCCAATCTATTTTACTATCTTAATCCATTTTATTTAGATCTGAAATCACTGTAACTACTATTGTATCTATTTTAACATTAGTTTGGAAGAAATATGATAATCACGGTGATACTCACATAAAATTAGTGCAAATCCAATAAGCTTTGGTAGATCCTCTCTATCTATGAATATCCCCAAAATATGTGTAGAACCAAGCCTCCAATACTCCATTAAAAATATATTTGAGAATAATATTATTTGAGAGAGGCAGAGAAATGGAGTAGTGAAGACAAGGATAGGTTTCAGAGGCTATTTATAATAGAGTTAAATGTCCAGATTTATTGGATTTTTTAGTCCAGGTTCATTTTATTTTATGTTTATATTTTAGGCCATTAGATTTTAGGTTTTTAATCTAAACCACAGAAGACACATCAGCAATACATCAGAAAGAATTATCCAGATGTGTCAAAGCGGCCTCGACATGAGGTGAGACATAGATTTGTACTTGGCTCTTGTTGGGTCCACCCGTCTTGTACATGGGTCAACCCAATTTTCGACCACTTGATCGACCTAGATATCGACCCAATTAAGGGCGGGGTCACCCATTAATTCTAGTTATTAATTAATTTTCTAATTTGAATTTCAAATTTTGATTGATAACAACTTATTCATTTCCCATCCGATTTACGTAAACCAAAGGTCTATCTGAACCAGAATTTCATAATGGATCCAATGACGCAACTCCCTTGTCCATTTCTCAATATTTTTCTGATTATTATTTATTCTATCAGTTTATTCCTCAATTAATTAATTCATTAATTAATTATTGTTTGTTAAATATTCTGGTTGTTACAGTGAGCCTATTCACTTAGGATAAGTTTTAAAACGACCATGAGTTAGGGGTATTTTGAGTTTGGGTATTTGACCAACCCATTTTGAAGAGCATGACGACGACATGTGGTCAATTCTATGGATTTGAGCTTGGTGAATGGATGAAAAGCTAGCTACAACCGAGAGAGTTGTAATTTCTTATTTTGGTTTCATTTGGGAGTTGCAGTCCACGATTCTTTTCTTGGTATTGAAACGGGAAAATTCACGTTAATGTGCCATCATAGTCCAAAAGTATAATTATAAAGTATATTCATTGGATATTTCATCGTATAAGTTCGGATAATCTTTTGATAGAGTGGTCCATTAGAATCCTTGGTCTTATATTCGGAGGGATTCCAATTTTTAAAACTACTTTTGAAATTAAAAAGGGGTTTTAGAGATTTTAAACTATGGTTTTTGAGAAATTGTTTTATAAACAAAGATTTGTGAAAATTAATTAAATTTTAGAATTCTAAATATAACCATGTTTCGGACTATTGGGTTTTGTGTAACTTTAATAAATAATCCATCTTGTTAAAAAGATGGAATTTGAAAATGGCAAGGAACAAGCCTCGAAAATCAAATACTATAATTATCCATTCCTTGTGATTTTTTTTAATATTTCTATTATTGGATATTTCTGATGATTTATAAGAATAATCACAATTAACCTTTTAGTGATTTAAAAATCTCAACAATTCGGAATATGAAAAGATTGTTCCACTTAGTAATCTAAATTGGAATATATATTATAAAATAGAACTATAATACGAGGCCCTCAGTTTATAAGTAAATATATAATATTAAAAGGTTTTCAAATTTTCTCTTGGAAATGGCTAAGGGAATTTCCATTTAGCAAATCGTTTGTGATTTTTGTCAGCTAGGTAAGGGGAAAATCTATTTTAATTTTGTTACGGATTTCTAGTCGAAATTTTATTTGTTTCGGGAATTCGTTCGTTTGTTATGTGGTCATAGCCTTTTATTGTGACTACTTTGAAACTTTGGAGATGGTTTGGAGTTTGACTGCGGTCTAGGATATCGCCCTGATAAGGACGGGTATTTTTTGGATTCGCATCAAATCTTAAGAGATGACGCGGGATGATTAATATTTTAATCTAACTCTATTAGGATTAAATTTTAATCCTTATCCAAAACTCAATTAACAATTGACTGTCTAGCATTATACCAAGAGCGGTAACCAAGTTCATGAGTTTTAGTACAACTTGAACCTATGACTCAGTAGTAAAAGTTATATTCAAATTTCCCTCCTTAAACTTCTTTCTTTCATCCTTCCTTCCTCATCTAGACGAACCATATCTTTATTCCTCTTCTCTTTCTTTGTTGTCACCTTATCTCCTCCTTTTCTGCGTTAGTTTGTGCATTAGAACTCGCCTCACTAGTACTCCAAGATCTAAACCCAATTTCCTTTCTCATATCATTTCTTATCCCTTGACACCTAATTGCACTACCCGATCTTCCTCGTGCCATTGAAGTTTCATTCTTAGGAAAAGAACCATTTGGCTGGATCAGATTGAGAATAAACTTTCATCGCTTTGGGGTTAAGAAGAATAGTTGTAGCAGTTGGACTTGCACCAGTCATTTGCTTTAAAGTTCATGAGTAGGGTTGTTGTTTGTGTTATATCTTCCATTGCTATATCTTGTTGGAATAAATTTTCACAAGGATAATCGTCATTTCAGAGATGAAGATTTAGTTGTCTTTGGATGATTTTTCTGAGGAGAATCTCAATGAGATTTTTTCGGCATCCATGTTTTACATGAACTTGAATGGTCGTTGGTTTAACCGACTTTAGAGATTTTGAAGATCTCTTTTCCCTTAATGTCAATTTTTGAGTTTGGAAATCTATGTCCGAACTGCCCATGGAGTTATGTGACTTACTTTGCACATTATTCCGAATATTGGTAATTTATGATCATATTTGTCTCAAGATATGTGAATTAATCTTTTCTTTTGTTAACGGTGCAACCATCATTTTGTACCGGATTATCTTTGATTCAACTTGTTGTTCTTGTGTGTTGTTTCACAGAGTCAATTTTTGTATTTTCACCAATTCATTTTTGTCTTTGGATAATGTTAGGTGAATCTCCGTAAAAAGAAGTTTGTGGTAAGTTTCTTTTTGCATCGCAAATTCTCTCTTAAAAGAAATGATGATGTGGGAATCTCCAGTAACATTAGCGATGTTTATAGGCAATGTTTTTGAATTTTGGGTGTTGTTTTGCTGTTGTTCCTTTTCTCTTTCCAGTAATTTTCCCTTAGTTTTGTGAAAGTTTGTGTTTGTAACTGTTAGTGTTGTTTTTGAAAATCCGTGTGACGATTAGTGAGATTTTCGTGTTAGGGATATCTAATGTCATTCATGCTTATTTATCAGAAACGAAATTCCATTTTTCCTATCAAACTAATAGTTACTCTAGGGCTGGAAAATATAGAATTATTTGGTAAATTAATTTTAGCGAAGGACAGGTTTTTGCGTTGTTTTCATCACGGGTATATTTACTATTTGTCACTTGTTCCTTTTAAGACAAATTTTATTTTTAAGTTTGTGTGTATGGTTTTGGTTTTTCACATTTTTCTGCATGACTGACTTTCTTCAACGCTAACACATGACTTGAGTTTTTAAAGTTTCCGCAAAATATATTTTTGAGACTTTTTGAAAATGTCGTTTAAAAAAAGTAGTCTTTCCTTTTCAAAATTTTATATTTGGTCTAGTTTGTTTTCTTTTAACCCGATTTATAAGGAAACATGGATTTTGTTACAGTAGTTTACGTATACTTAAACATTTCAGGAAAATACCCTGAAGGACAAAATGAACAATAATTTATTCCATAAGGACAAGAGGCTAAAATTTTGTCCGTAAGGACAAATTTTAGTGTAAAGGGATGAATTATAGTGGGCCCATGAATTACACCATTTACACTAAAATTTGTCCTTATGTATAAAATTTTACCCCCTTGTCTTTATAGAACAACTTTTTGTTCATTTTGTCCTTGAGATTAAAAACCCCTAAACATTTTTTATGTATAAAAGTAGATGGTTTAAATGTAGTAAACCACTTGTTACGAGAATTTTGTTTTTGTGCAAATCTGACATGGAAAATAAGGCAGTACCAAAAAGGAATTTCAAAGATTTAAATAAGAATTTATAAAACAGAAATTTGTTTTACAGAAATTTCGATTTTGTAGTCACATGAAAGGCGTAAGGAATATTTTGGATGATTTATTTGCCCATTTTAGCCATGCATTAGGGACGACGATGCATTAAATACATTAACGATAACAAGGGAAAGGTTGTTTAGCCGTGGAAACGTTGTCTCCATACCTTTTTAACGATGCGCGCGAGTTGTTAATTAATTCATTTTATATTTTAGAGCTTGTTTAAGCCTCCTTTGCAGTATATAATATAAATTTTCGTAGTGTTCTGGGGTAATCGTGGAAAACTTCCGCTGTAGGATAGGAATTGAAACATTTGTAAGCAAAGGAAACGTTGAATTTCTCCGCTTTGATTTCTTTTTTACTGGCATAGGAGAAATAAAAAGGTGATGATTTAGATGCCTTGATGAGTTAAATGGTAGGGTTTGAATGCAAAATTGGTGGTTTCACACTTCTACTCGAGGTGTGTGAGTGTTATGGATGAAAAATATTTTAAAAAAATTGCACTTATATAGAACTGCCAGTATATTCTAGGATATTTGCATCATGTTTTAGAAAGTGTTTTCAAAAATGAAACGCATAAATATAGAAATATCCGATTTAGAATCATTATGCATGCATATTTTATGGTTGCAATTCATTATATACATTGTGCACAGTTACATGTTGGTTACAAAAATTGGATGTACACTAATTGGTTGTGTAGTTTAGGATAATTAGGTACCAGTACCATGACTTATTCATTGGTAAATTTCAGGACAAAAATTCTTTTAAGGAGGGGAGAATGTAACAAACGGGAATTTTAGAGATAACTATTTTAGTTATTTAATTAGAATTCAAAAATGGAATTTTCACAAACATTGGAATTTGATCATGAAACTTACACAGTTGCGTTCATGATGAAATTTTAGTCAACTTTCATATTTGAGACTTTACGAATGGAGTCCATACGAAAAAAATTACGGACAAAATACGAAAACAGGTGGAAATTAAATAAAATAGAATATATAAATATATAGTAGTAAATCCTCCCCTGCCACCTCACTGCCAGGCCGACCAGGCTGTCAACCGCTGCATCGACCACTTAGTCAATACAGACAGCGTGGCAACTAAGGTTTGTTATATAACTTATATTATAAATAGATGGATCTTTATGTAATTAATCAACGGTTCAGGGTCATTTCTACGCCTATAAATAAAGGGCTAGAACCCCACTCTCTTACTCTTATTTTCTGGAGGTAGCAGCGAAGCTCTATCGTTTTCAATCCTCCAGTTTCTTCTAAAATTTAAGTTATAAACATATACAATCATATTAACAAGATTGAAGGGTTTAGTTTTAGATTTATGAAAATGAAGTAGTTCTAGACTTAGGTAATTTATATTACTGAATTTCCTTCTTCTTTCATATTCTTCTTTCAGATCTACAAATCTAAATCAATGTTTGTCAATCCTCTTTGTAAACAAATTGTAGATATGTAGGATTTGGGAATTGTAAGCCTAAAAGCTGTATCAGATTCAGATTTGGATAGCTTTCCGGTGAGTGGTATATATATATATATATATATATATATATATATATATATATGTTGCTTATAATAACTTATATAATTCGTTTGTGTTGAATCTGAATAATAAGCCTAAAAATTATAAGATTTATTTATTTTGTCAAATCTGAAATATTATGAATTTTGGTTAAGTATGAATTGTAGTCCTTTTAATAAATCATCATATTTCCTACAATGGTTCTTATATTTGTTTATGGCTATTGTAAACACCTTGGATCTAGAAATCAGTCCCAATATTATGATTAGAAGTGTGGTATTTTATTCCAGATTTATAAGATTTGTGTGCTGTTTTGTAATTGTGCAGTTTTGATTAAAATAATAATAATCTTTTTATGTTTGATATTGTTCAGGGATTCTTACTTAACTACTGTAATTTTATCCCTTTTGCATTAAAAGGCATCATTTGAAACCTACAAGGAGCATAAATAAATCAAATAAAAAGAGATGTGAAAATTCACGTATTTTTGTACGTAATTTGCAACATCTATTCTAAATAAAATATTATCTTATTTCCTTGGGATTGGAATGTGTCAATATTCCTCTTTTAAATAGTTTGGACAAAATTTACAATGATTGCAATAAATAACCTTTTATAAAATTTTGAATTTTAAAACAAGATTAAACACAAAACGGGTTGTTTTAATCATTAGTTTAGACCAAAACATAAATAATAAATGTTAATAAAATAAAATTAGTAACCACGTTAATCATGTGTTTAAAATATAAATAAATATATACATATTATAACCTTATCCGTCCAAATCTATGTAAGTAAGGTTATTATATTAAATGTTTGGTCGTTGTAGTATGTTTTGAATAGTTCCGTTTTATGGGGATGTATAGGGAAACATAACCCATATTGAATGAATTAAATATTATGATTGTTATAGCAATTAATGTGTAATTGGTTTGCTATAAATAAAAGGTCACAAGTAAGGTAATATGTATAGTAACCATGTCAATTTAGGGAAATAAATTAATTAGGAAATGAATGCTTAATTAATAACAATTTAAATTGTGTTTAGGAATAGGGAGTGTAACTCCAACTAGGAAAATAAATAAATAATAAATTTATAGATATATATATACACACACATATGTATTCAAATAAGAATTAAATGCGATTAAAACTATAGTAATATTTAGGGGTTATAATAAATAGATTAGAATTTAAATGAGACTGATATAAATGACATTTAATAGGATAATTAATGCCATAGAAAAATATGACTGTTAGGATTACAAATGACAGGAAATTTTAAATAGAAATAAAAAGGGAGTAAAAAGGGATTAATGGGAATTTATTGATGTAGTAATCGCTAAGTCCAATAAGGAATTAAATCATTAAACATCCTAGGATAGGAAATTATAAGCTTCCTTATTTTATTCTAGTAAATCTAGGATTAATGGAATTAGTAATAAGGATTGGACTTAGTAGGTTAATGATGCAAGGTCGATTGCCTAAGTCTGCACTTTCCAACTGTCAGATACATGTACAACTGATGTGAGATATCATTAACCATAGGAACCCATGACGATAGTTATTTTCGTAGCAAGAGGTATTTACTAAATTAAGGTTTACTTCAAAAATGTTAAGGTGTAATGGTTATAGGACCCGCTTCCCGTTCGAAAGACGAGACTAAAATGGAAATAATCTATAAGCATTACCAACTTCGGGATTAGTGGTATTAAGTAGTTAGATCCACCCTTAAAAGGGTATTAAGTGATCGTGTAGCTCGCCTCCCCATAAACAAGAAGTATTAAATGGCTATTGGGTAAGAGTTTAGTAATCTCCGCATTGGCCCACTTTATCTAGTAAGTAAGTGACTGGGGTGAGAGTCCGCCGTGGGATTTAGTATTAAATGACAGTTAAGAGGTACCATGGGTCTGTCTATCCTGCGGGGAGTATTAAGTGGCTAGGGGATTATCTAATAAGGTCTTCTAGATAGTAACATGGGGTCCTCCAGAAGAATCTTAAGTAGTGTCGAGCTCCTACCAAAACCTGTTATTAGTGGATAATTGCTATTTCTCGCCTTATGCAGATATTTGGGTATATGCGTGAATGACGGAAGCCTTTAATTAGTGGGACTTGTTAGCTATTGTCCTCTAATTTATATTAGTGTGGTGCAAACCACTGAGTAAGGCATTAAGTGATCGATAGGTCCGCCTTGGGTCCTAAGTGATCGAAAGGATCCACCCTTATCTTATATTGATAACGAGGTCTTAAGTTTCTATATAGAAATAATTTACCTCCTATTGGAACATTGAGCTGCTAGGATCCCACCTCTTAGTTTTTGGTAGTTGGTTTAATAATGGTTTAAAGGCTTCATGCTCATTATCTTTGGGAATATTACCTTGGGTATGGTAGTTAGTCGTCATGTGTAAATATTTAAAAATTTAGGTTAAAATTACTTGCCTTGTTAGATATATGTTTTGGTTCTGACCAAACGGGACACATTTGTGTATTATAGACAGTGTTATACATTTTCTGTGACGGCCCGCCCTACACCAGCTGGCATTTCCTCCGGAAGTGCGCTGTACATATGCTCGACTAGCCCGGAGCGGTCGCCAAAGAAAGGAAAGAAGAGAATGAACTAATCAAGAACCTGTAGAATGTCTCACAGCGCAGGGAATAAAATATAATAATAACATACTTGATATAAAACAGGTGAGACAGTGCATAAGCTGAAACTAAACATCATGGCAGCGGAAAATCCAAATACAGCTTATGTTCCACATCATCATTATTACAACTTTAAAACTGTCTCTAAAGCAAAAAAAGGAAAGGTACACTACTAATGCCCAAAGTAGTGACCAGCAGCGACACAGGGAGAATATATATATATATATATCATACGTGGGAGCCTCCTGCTTGTCTCTGGTACAGCTACCCGTGCATACCACCTAACCTGTCTCTAGTCTGCTCATGAGAGCACCCAGAGCAATAAGAAGAGACATAAAAATCTGGGTCAGACAAAAGTCTGGTATGAGCGATAAGCAGCAAAACAGAACAATAACAGGTATACTAAACCATACCTGAACCTGGACCTGCAACCAAAGAGTTAGCACTACATACTGTACAATACTCTAAGGTGTCACTAACATATGGTGTAAAGAATACGGGGGTGGGGGTGTGCATGTCATAGTGATGGCAAACAAATCAAGCATGGCAACCATCCTCACGTCCCTCACTCAATGCGTAAAGCATACGATATCCATCACTTTGATCACTAGACCCATCGAGGTAATGACGGAGTTCGACTTGTACAACTACTGCTACCACCAAGCTTATCCTATAGGATCATGACCAAACCTTTTCAAATGACCCCACTTCATTGGGTCATAGCCCACTAGTCGTACCTAGGCCACTATGGCCCTGAATCCGTTCACGTACCTCCCAGACATAGTGATCCAAAGTCATAGACATCGACAACCTCTTAGCACATGTCCCGCAGCAAAGCTCAACTCATGAAGTTAACTCGTTGGTTTCCAACTGGATCCTGAGTTCTACTTCCCATTTGGGCTTTTTTTGCATCTCGGGTTTTGGTCGAATTGGAGTTGGTCTTTAGAAGAAGTCGTCACGATGAAGCGGTCCCAAGCCCAACATCGGTTCGGTTCGGCCATCTGGTTCGGTTCGGCCATCTGGTTCGGTTCGGGCATATGGAAGCTTTAGTTCGAAATACTTCAGTTTGATGATTCAACGCTCCGGTTCGGTTCGGACTCTAAAGGTGTGGTCCGGTTCGGTGCTCCCCTTTCTGCCTCAGTTCGATACTCCTCAAATGGCTCGATACCCTGAAGTGGTTCGGTTCGGGTGTGCTTCCTCATGTCTCCAGATCCGTTCCAGTCTTCCCCTCTTAGTTCCGATCCGATCCTCTTTTGGTCTCTCCGATCCGATCCCCTGCCCAACTCCAACTCTAAGCAAGTGGCCTTCCTTCTCGCCAAGGCCCAACTTGTGCCAAGTTCCGATCCGGTTCGTATCCCCTTTGCACGATCCACCGATCCGATCCGAGCCCTTTAATCCGATCCGAAACTCTACACATTTCCTGCAACCTTTTCAGCAACTGTTTTATGCCATACGACAGCGTTTTCGACCAATCTAATAGTTCTAATCAATCACAAAGCATACCATACAATTATAGCAACATGTATAATCAACCACAAACATCAAAACAACAATATGATGTATTAAAATGGATCAAACATAGCCAAAAATCCATATTTTCCCTTAATCATGTTTAGGCGTAACTAATGATATGATTAGCAAAACTTAACCAAATTATCCAAACTTTCTAATAGAGGCTTAAAACATCATTTCGAATTTTATAAATATTTTTCCAGATTTTTAGCATGTATAAATTCGCTGATTATCACTAATTACTCTTAATTAACCATAATTAGTGAGGAACTATGCAAATCACTCACCTTAGCCACAAATAAAATACCAAATCTGAAAATATCTCTGTTTGGGCGTGAATACCAATGCAACACAGCAGTTCTACCTCGATTCTTGTGCTAATCTGCTTTGATTTGATGTAGATTTGGCTTAATTAGCGATTAGAAGGTGATTTGGGATGTTTTAAAAAGTGGAGGCCATGGCTAAACTTGAAGGAACAAAAAGTGGCGGCTGGAAAATGATAGAAATTGAATTTCCTAACCCTATCAGCCTCCCCATAACCCTAATCCTGAAATGGGTTATGGGCCCACTCATTAATCACCCAAATTAGGCCCGGATAAGCTGTTTTTCACCATCTGAAACTTGTTTCAACCATATCTCCCAAATGGTGAGTCCGTTTGGCTAATGTGACCACTCTACAGAAAGGTAAACCATCATCTGGATCTAATGGAAGTAGTTTTAGGTCAAAACTCCTTTCCAATCAAAAGTTATGGCCGAAACAAGATCAGCTAGGGGCAAAACGGTCATTTAAAAATCAGCAAAAATCATGGACATGGGAAATGACCCCAATAGTCGTCTCCTAAAGTTACATGGCCATATGACTTCGCATGTGAAAGAAATAAATATTCAACGACCCTTCGAAGCGTAGAATGCGGGTCGTTACACTCTCCCCCCTTAAGAAATTTCATTCCCGAAATTCCTTAATCCAAAGCATACAAAGGATCCCACATGCCTACCAATCATATACAACAATCAAACATGCAAAACAGATAAAACAAACCTATCCTAGCATGCGGAAAGACTAAATCGAAACTGAAATCTTACCAAGCGAAGAGTTCTGGATATGTCTTCCTAATGCTGTCCTTTGTCTCCCGAGCACAGTCATTCTCATTCTCGCCCCACTGAACTTTGACTAGAGTCACCGCTTTCCTTCAAAGTTGCTTCGTATCGTTCCCAACAATACGCATAGGCTCGCGGTTTCCCACATCCTCGGGTTCAACTTCGATATCATCCAATTGATCAAGTGAAATAGTCACATCTGGGTCGTGTACGAACTTCCTTAACTGGGAAACATGAAACACGTTGTGAACTCCTGCCATCTTGTCTGGTAATTCAACTTTATATGCCAAATTCCCAATTTGCTCAAGAACTGGGAATGGACCAACAAATCTTGGTGCTAACTTGCCTCTCTTGCCAAATCGTATCACGCTCTTCAACGGCGAAATCTTGACAAACACCAAGTCGCCAATGGAGAACTTTAATTCCCTCCTCCTCTTATCAGCATAAGTTTTCTGCCTATCTTTGGCAGCCTTCATTCGCTGTTGGATAACCTTAATCTTAGTTGAAGTTTCTCTTATCACATCTGGTCCAAGCACAAACTTCTCACCAGTTTCTAACCAACATGACGGTGAGTTGCACGGTCTTCCATACAAAGCTTCAAATGGAACCATACCAATACTGGATTGATAACTATTATTATATGCAAACTCTACTAGATGCAAATGGTCATCCCATGATCCACCAAAATCAAATACACAGGCTCTCAAGAGATCTTCTAATATATGATTCACCCTCTCTGTTTGACCATCGGTTTGAGGATGATACGCGGTACTGAGATGTAATTCTAATCCTAACGCCTCTTGTAAGCTCTTCCAAAATCCACTAATGAACAACGGATCTCGGTCACTTACAATGCCTTTGGGTATTCCATGAAATCTCACTACCCACTTTACATATAGTTCAGCTAACTTAGCTGCCGTTCTATTCGACTTGACGGGTATAAACCTTGCACTCTTAGTCAATCGGTCCACAATCACCCAAATGCTATCATGGCCCGATCTAGTCCTTGGTAATCCATCAATGAAATCCATTGAGACTTGTTCCCATTTCCATTCTAGAATCTCTAATGGTTGTAACAAACCACTAGGCTTCTTCTGCTCAGCTTTAACTAGCTAGCAGTTCATGCATTTGGATATAAACTTCCCAATGTCTCTTTTCATCCCTTCCCTGTAGTAGGTCTGCTTCATGTCTCGATACATCTTGTAACCATGGGGTGTATAGTCAGTTTTGAGTGATGACATTCTCTAAGCACTTCATCTCTCAATCCATTGACAATGGGTACAACTAGTCTTCCATTCTTCCTAAGCCATCCATCTCGATCAAGCCTATACTTGTTCATCTCTTCATCGATTGTCATCTCTAACTTTGAGATGATTTCCAATAGGTTAGGATCGTCCCTCTGACTAGAACCAATCCGCTCCATCAAAGTGGGTATGATCGTCAAACTTGCTAACATTTCTGGATCCAATTCGCACTTTGGTCTGAAATCATACCCCACGATATACTCCAGTTGCTTCCATTCAAGAAACATAGCCCCTAGACTGGCATGTCTTCTACTCAATGCATCAGCCACCGCATTGCCCTTTCCGGGTGTGTATGTGATGTCGAAATCATAGGAAGCTAAGAATTCTAATCACCTTTGCTGTCGGAGATTTAGACCCTTCTAAGAGAAGAGATACTTTAACGATTTATGATCGGTAAACAACTCGAATCTTTCTCCCAAGAGATTATGTCTCCACATCTTCAATGCGAATACGGTCGCTGCTAATTCCAAATCATGGGTAGGGTATCTTCTCTCATGCGGTTTCAATTGCCGATTTGCATAAGCTACAACCGTACCTCCTTGCATCAATACAACACCTAGTCCGATACCACATGCATCTGTGTACACCGTCATCTCTTCATTCCCCTTAGGAATGACTAACACTGGTGCACCTGTCAACTTGTCCTTTAGACTCTTGAATGCATTCTCACACTTTTTGTCCCAGACGAAAGCTTGGATCTTCTTGGTCAACTGAGTCAACGGTGCCGCTATCTTGGAGAAGTCTTGGATAAACTTACGATAATATCCAGCTAAACCCATGAAACTTCTTATGTCTGTCGCATTCTTGGGCGTAGACCAATCTTGTACCGCAGCCACTTTCGTAGGATCCACGATAATACCATTCTCTGAAACAACATGGCCCAAGAATCTCACTTCCCTCCTCCAGAAGTGACACTTAGAAAAATTTGCTTTCAATTGGTGTTTTCTCAACACCTCCATCACTGTCCTCAAGTGTTCCTTATGCTCTTCCTCTATCCTTGAATAAACAAGTATATCGTCCACGAGCACAAGAACAAACTTATTCAACTGATCTCTGAATACTTTATTCATAAGATCCACAAAATATGCTGGTGCATTGATCAATCCGAATGGCATGACCAACCACTCATAAAATCTAAACGGCGTTCGAAATGTCGTTTTAGCTATACTCTCAGCTTCCACTCTAAACTTATGAAAGCCTGTCGCGAGATCCAACTGGGAGAATACTCTCGCGCCACTTAACTGATCAAACAAATCATCCATCCGCGGTAGGGGATACTTACTCTTCATCGTCACCTTATTCAATTCGCGGTAGTCCACACACAATCGAAGGGAACCATCTGCCTTGGTAGCAAACACAACTGGTGCTCCCCACTCAGAAACACTTCTTCTAATAAATCCCTTCTTCAAAAGATCGCTTACTTGCACCCCGAGCTCTCGCTGCTCCCTTGGTGCCATACGACGAAGTGGCATCACTATAGGTCTGGCATCATTGGCTAAATCAATACGGACTCGATCTCTCGATGTGGTGGAAGCCGGTCACTTCCTCGAAGACGTCCAGATACTGGCCAACCACGGGCAAACCTGATAACTCATAATACGGGATATCGAGGGAATTTAGAAAACTGGCCATTACCCCATCACTAGGTAGACCACAAAACACTACCCTCCGCCCATCATCCGCTCTAGCTGTCACCAAAAAGCCATCACAGTCTACCACCACCCCGTATCTTTGGAGCCAGTCAACTCCCAAAATAATGCCAAACCCAGTAAAGCCCAAAACAAAGCAATCACAAACAAACATGCATCCATGACTCGATAAGACCACATTACGGCAAATCATGCTAAGGCTAGTCGAACCACCAATCGGGTTCGTCACTACTAAAGGTCTATCGACGATCTCGGGTTCCAATCCCAACCAATCAACCATGTCACTAGATATGAAGGAACTGGAAGCTTCGATATCAAACAAAACTCTAATAGGAACATCATAAACAAAAAGCATACCTTGAATAATGACATTCTTACCCTTCTTCGCCGCAGTTGGGGCATTCGACGAAGAAAGAACAACATTAAGGGCATATGCTTTCACCATCTGCTTTTCTTTAGGAGGTTGCAGACACTTGTCCTTGTGATGTCCCATTTGGCCACAGTTGAAGCACTTCCTATCCGCTGGCTTGGCCCGACAATTACTAGCATAATGGCCCTTCTTAGCACAGCTGAAGCACTCAACATCCTTCTTATTTTTTTTCTTCTGGCCATCCTTAGTCTGATTCTGCTTTCTCTTATTCTGAGAACCATTCTTGCCTCAACTGCTTGCTTGCGGTTTTGGCTCCTCTGCAGATGCGACCTCAATCTTCGACTTAGGGTAAAGACTTTCCAATCTTAAAGCTTTCCCCACAGTCGATTCAAACGTCTCATCGATGTGGTTAATAAGCCTTTCCCCCAAGTATCCATCCAAGCCAGTTATGAACTTCTCATTCTTCTTCTCGGCAGTATCTATTAGGGATAACCCATATTTCGACAAATTGTCGAATTCGGCAATATACTCCGAGACAGCTCTGCCATTCTGCTTGAGTTCCAAGAATTTCTTAAACAGCACTGACTTCTGAGCAGTTGGAATGAACTTATTGCTAAAGCAAACCTTAAACTGATCCCAAGTAATCTGATCTTCGAGAGTAGCTGGCTTAATAGCATTCCACCAATTCATCGTCCGTCCTTGCAACTGACGGGACGCTAGCTTTCTCTTCATCGCATCCTCGATACCTAATTCTTCGAAGATATGCTCACAGCTATCCAACCAATCCTGAACATCCATAGCCGATTCCGTTCCATGGAACGGCTTTCCACAAAGACTAGTGTAATCCTTGCAAAGCTTGGCGAAATCGGCCCTAGGCGCCTGCACCGCTGCACCACCACCATTAGCAACATTGGGAACTGCCCTCTGAACATCCCTAAGCATCTCTATCATGAAGTCGGTGAACATAGCCCTTATGTCAGGAGCATTCCCATTGTTGGCTCCTCTACCAGCACCCCTTGTATATCGTCTCATCGTTCAATCTGTAAAGAGAAATGATTAACCATCCTCTTTGTGGTGTCGGTGCAGTGCGACTTCATCCTTAGCTATACTAATAGTATATATATGTATATATATAGCTTCTGAAAACCAAAATAATCACAATTACGCGCTCTCATATACGTATTTTCTCTCCCTGGTGTCTTTCCCTAGGTTAACTACGCAACCTATAGCTCCGATACCAAGTGTGACGGCCCACTCTGCACCAGCCGACATTTCCTCCGGAAGTGCGTTGTACACATGCCCGACTAGCCCGGACTGTTCGCCAAAGAAAGGAAAGAAGAGAATAAACCAATTAAGAACCTGTAGAATGTCTCACAGCGCAGGCAATAAAATATAATAATAACATACTTGACATAAAACAGGTGAGATAGTGCATAAGCTGAAACTAAACATCATGGCAGCGGAAAATCCAAATACAGCTTATGTTTCACATCATCATTATTACAACTTTAAACTGTCTCTAAAGCAAAAGAAAGGAACGGTATACTACTAATGCCCAAAGTAGTGACCAGCAGCGACACAGGGAGAATATCTATATATATCATACGTGGGAGCCTCCTGCTCGTCTCCGGTACAGCTACCCGTGCATACCACCTAACCTGTCTCTAGTCTGCTCGCGAGAGCACCCAGAGTAATAAGAAGAGACATAAAAATTTGGGTCAGACAAAAGTATGGTATGAGCGATAAGCAGTAGAACAGAACAATAACATGTATACTAAACCATACCTGGACCTGGACCTGCAACCAAAGAGTTAGCACTACATACTGTACAATACTCTAAGGTGCCACTAACATATGGTGTAAAGAATACGGGGGTGGGGGTGTGCATGTCATAGTGATGGCAAGAAAATCAAGCATGGCAACCATCCTCACGTCCCCCACTTAGTGCGTAAAGCATATGATATCCACCACTTTGATCACTAGACCCATCGAGGTAATGACGGAGTTCGACTTGTACAACTACTGCTACCACCAAGCTTATCCTATGGGATCATGACCCAACCTTTTCAAATGACCCCACTTCATTGATCTATATCCCACTAGTCGTACCTAGGCCACTGTGGCCCTGAATCCGTTCACGTACCTCCCATACATATTGATCCAAAGTCATAGACATCGACAACCCCCTAGCACACGTCCCGCAGCATAGCCCAACTCATGAAATTAACTCGTTGGTTCCCAACTGGATCCTGAGTTCTACTTCCCATTTGGGCTTCCTTTGCATCTCGTGTTTTGGTCGAATTGGAGTTGGTCTTCAGAAGAAGTTGTCACGATGAAGCGGTCCCAAGCCCAACATCGGTTCGGGCATATAGAAGCTTTAGTTCGAAATACTTCAGTTTGATGATTCAACGCTTCGGTTCAGTTCGGTCTCTCAGGGTGTGGTCCGGTTCGGTGCTCCCCTTTTTACCTCAGTTCGATACTCCTCAAACGACTCGATACCATGAAGTGGTTCGGTTCGGGTGTGCTTCCTCATGTCTCCAGATCTGTTTCGGTCTTCCCCTCTTAGTTCTAATCCGATCCCCTTTTGGTCTCTCCGATCCGATCCCCTGCCCAACTCCAACTCTAAGCAAGCGACCTTCCTTCTCCCCAAAGCCCAGCTAGTGCCAAGTTCTGATCCGGTTTGTATCCCCTTGCCCGATCCACCAATCCGATCCGAGCCTTATAATCTGATCCGATCCAAAACTTTGCACATTTCCTGCAACCTTTCCAGCGACTGTTTTACGCCATACGACGGCGTTTTCGACCAATCTAACAGTTCTAATCAATCACAAAGCATACCATACAGTCATAGCAACATGTATAATCAACCACAAACATCAAAACAACAATATGATGTATTAAAATGGATCAAACATAGCCAAAAATCCATATTTTCCCTTAATCATGTTTAGGCGTAACTAATGATATGATTAGCAAAACTTAACCAAATCATCCAAACTTTCTAACATAGGCTTAGAACATCGTTATGAATTTTATAAATATTTTTCTAGATTTTTAACATGTATAAATTCGCTGATTATCGCTAATTACTCTTAATTAACCATAATTAGTGAGGAACTATGCAAATCACTCACCTTATCCACAAATAAAATACCAAATCTGAAAATATCTCTGTTTGGGCGCGAATACCAATGCAACACAGTAGCTCTACCTCGATTCTTGTGCTAATCTGCTTTGATTTGATGTAGATTTGGCTTAATTAGCGACTAGAAGGTGATTTGGGGTGTTTTAGAAAGTGGAGGCCATGGCTAAACTTGAAGGAACAAAAAGTGGTGGATGGAAAATGATAGAAACTAAATTTCCTAACCCTATCAGCCTCCCCATAACCCTAATCCCGAAATGGGTTATGGGCCCACTCACTAATCATCCAAATTAGGCCCGGTTAAGCTGTTTTTCACCATCTGAAACTTGTTTCAGCCATATCTCCCAAAAGGTGAGTCCGTTTGGCTAATGTGACCACTCTACAGAAAGGTAAACTATCATTCGGATCTAATGGAAGTGATTTCAGGTCAAAATTCCTTTCCAATCAAAAGTTATGGCTAAAACAAGATCAGATAAGGGCAAAATGGTCATTTAAAATTGGCAAAAATCTTGAACATGGGAAATGACCCCAATAGTCGTCTTGCAAAGTTACATGGTCATACGACTTCGCATGTGAAAGAAATAAATATTCTACGATCCTTCGATGCGTAGAATGTGGGTCGTTACATTTTCTACTCACCAGAACTTGCTGTTTGACCCCCCACCCCTTCTTCATAACAACTCTCAGTTTAGCTTGGAAAAGGAAGGGATTAACATGTATTCAGTTTGGTTTTTGGTTCTCGTTCTCTCATGCTCGATATCTGTAACGACCCGTATTTTACGCATCATAGGACCGTAGAATATTTATTTCTTTCACATACGAAGTCGTATGGTCATGTAACTTTGGAAGACGACTATTGGGGTCATTTCCCATGTTCTTGATTTTTCGCGATTTTCAAATGACCATTTTACCCCTAGTTGGCACTGTTTTGGTCATAACTTTTTATTGGAAAGGAATTTTGACCTAAAACCAGTTCCATTGGCTCCGGATGATGGTTTACAATTCCGTAGAGTGGTCACATCAGCCAAACGGACTCACCGTTTAGGAGATATGGCTGAAACAAGTTTCAGATGGTGAAAAACAGCTTAATTGGGCTTAACCAGGTGATTAGCAGCTAGGCCTAGAGGGGAATTTCGGGTTTAGAGGCATAGGAGGGCTGATTAGGGTTAGGAAATCACTTTCATTTCAGTTTTGAGCCGCCACAAACCTTCTTGAGACCCTAGTAATGGCTTCCATCCTCTAAAACCACTCCAAAACACATTTTTAGTGAAGATTAATCCTAAACTGCATCAAATCAGGGCCAAATAGCAACAGTGCAAGGTTGGAGCTGCTGCTATACATAGGAATTCGACCCAAACAGAGAGTATTTTAGATTTGGTGTTTTATTTTGTGGCCAAGGTGAGTGATTAGCATCGTTTTGGCACTAATTACAGTTAATTAAAGGTAATTAGTGAAGATTAGCGAATTTATACACTAATAAATTCTGGAAAAATGTTTAGAAATTCTTAAATAATATTTTATGCCTCTGTTAGAAATTTGGTTCGATTTGGTTAAGTTTTGTTAACTCTATGATTAGTTTTATATAATCATGCTTAAGGGGAAAATGGGATTTTGGGTATATTTGATCCATTTTGACATGTAAATTCATTGTTTTGGTGTTTGTGGGTAGTTTGCTATGTTGCTATGACTGTTTGGGATGATTTTTGATTGATTAGTATAGTTAGATTTGTCGAAAACGTCGTCGAATGGCGTAAACAAGTTGCTGGAAAAAGTTGCAGAAAGTTGTGCAGGGTTTCGGATCGGATATGGGCTCGGATCGGATAGGAGACATGGGCAAGGAATTCGACCTGAACTGGAGTCTGGCACAAAAGAGGCTTGGCGAAAAGGAAGGCCATGTTGGTTAAGCTGGGGATCGGATCGACTTGGAGACGAAGGGCTCAGATCGGAACTTAACACTTGGGAGAACTGGCAAGAGGGAAGGCCACGCGGATCAGATGGCGAAGGAGGGATCGGATCGGAACACGTGAAGAACGAGAGAGCGGATCGGAGCAGAAGCACGAACTGGAAGGGAGATGGCACCCGACCCGACCCGGAGGAGGACACCCGACCCGACCCGAAGTGGAATACCCGACCCGAACCGATGCGACGCTGTGGACCCGAACCGAACCTCTACAGGAGAAGACTACGAACCGACCCGAAGTAGAGGACCCGACCCGAACCGATGGCTAGAATGAGAACCCGACCCGACCCAGTATTGACCAATAACTCGAGATGCAAAGGTAGTCCAATATGGGAAGTTAGAGCTCAGGATCCAGTTGGGAACCGATGAGTTCACTTCATGATTGGGCTTTGCTGCGGGACGTGTGCCAAGGGGCAGTCGATGTTTATGACTTTGGATCACTATGTATAGGAAGCATGTGAACGGATTCAGGGCTGAAATGGCCTAGGTACGACTAAAGGGCTATAAACCAATGAAGAGGGGTCATTTGTAAAGATTTGGTCATGACTCCATGTGGTAAGCTTGGTAGTAGCAGTAGTTGTACAAGTCGAACTCCGTCGCTACTTCGATAGGTCTAGTGATTGACAGTGGTGGACTTCGTATGCTTTACGCACTGAGTGAGAGATGTAAGGATGGTTGCTATGGATGATTTATTTGCTATCATTATGTCATGCACACCCCACCCTCGTATTCTTTACACTATTTATTATGGCACCTTAGAGTACTGTACGGTATATGATACTAACTCTTTGGTTGCAGGTCCAGGTTCAGGTATGGTTTAGTATACTTGTTATTGTTATGTTTAGATGCTTATCGCTCATACCAGGCTTTATGTCTGACCCAGAGTTTTATGTCTCCTCTTATTACTCTGGGTGCTCACACGAGCAGACTAGAGACAGGTTAGCTGGTGATGCACGGGTAGATGATCCGGAGTCGAGCAGGAGGCTTCCACGTAATATATATATATAGTATTCTCCTTGTGTTGTTGAAGATCACTTCTTGGGCATTGGTGGTGCATCTTCTACTTAGCTTTCTTTTGTTTAGAGACAGTAAATTTGGAAAGTTGTAATAAGCTGTATTTGGATTTCCGCTGCTCTGATGTTGATGTTGATTTTAGTTATCAGCTTATGCACTGTCTCACCTGTTTTATGTCATGTATGTTATTATTATATTTTACTCCATGCGCTGCGAGACATTCTACAGGTTCTTGATTAGTTCGTTCCCTTCTTTCCTTTCTCCTGACGACCGTCCCGTGCTAGTCGGGCATGTGTACAGCGCACTTTCGGAGGAAATGCAGGCTGGTGCAAGGCGGGCCGTCACACTTGATATTAGAGCTCTAGGTTGCGTAGTTAACCTAGGGAAGTTATCAGGGAGAGATACTATACGTATATGAGAGAGCGTATTTGTGATTACTTTGGTTTTCAAAAGATATATATATACTATTACTAGTATAAGGATGAAGTCATACTGCACTAGCACCACTATGGGGTCGTTAATCGTTTCCTTTTTCAGATTGACGATGAGCCGATATGTTAGAGGTACCGGTAGAGGGGCCAATAATGGGAATGCTGCTGACATGAGGACGATGTTTACTGACCTCATGAGAGAGATGCTTAGGGATGTGCAGAGGGCAGCTCCCAATGGTGGAAATGGTGGTGGTCCAATAGTGCAGGCACCGAGAGTCGACTTCGCCAAGCTGAATAAGGATTATACTAGTCTTGGTGGGAAGCCGTTCCACGGAACGGAGTCGGCTACGGATGTCCAGGATTGTTGGATAGTTGCGAACGTATCTACAAGGATTTGGGCATCGAGGATGCGATGAAGAGAAAGCTAGCGTCCTGTCAGCTGCAAGGGCGGGCAATGAATTGGTGGAATGCTATAAAGGCAGCTACTCCCGAAGATCAGATTACTTGGGAGCAGTTTAAGGCTCGCTTTAGCGAGAAGTTCATTCCACTGCTCAGAAGTCAGTGCTGTTTAAGAAATTCTTGGAGCTCAAGCAGAATGGCAGAGCTGTCTCGGAGTATATTGCTGAATTCGACACTTTGTCGAAGTATGGGTTATCTCTTATCGATACTGCCGAGAAGAAGAATGAGAAATTCATAACTGGTTTGGATCAATACTTGGGGTAAAGGCTTATTAACCACATCGATGAGACGTTTGAGTCGATTGTGGGGAAAGCATTGAGATCAGAAAGTCTCTACCCTAAGCTGAAGACTGAGGTTGCATCCACAGATGAGCCAAAGCCGCAAGCAAGTGGTGGAGGCAAGGGTGGTTCCCAGAATAAGAGAAAGCAAAATCAGACTAAGGATGGTCAGAAGAAAAAGAATAAGCAAGATGCTGAGTGCTTCAGCTGTGGTAAGAAGAACCATTATGCTAGTAATTGTCGGGCCAAGCCAGCGGATAGGAAGTGCTTCAACTGTGGCCAAATGGGACATCACAAGGACAAGTGTCCGCAACCCCCTAAAGAAAAGCAAATGGTGAAAGCCTATGCCCTTAATGCTATTCCTTCTTCATCTAATGCCCCAACTGCGGCGGAGAAGGGAAAGAATGATATCATTCAAGGTATGCTTTCTGTTTATGATGTTCCTGTTAGAGTTTTGTTTGATACCGGAGCTTCCAGTTCTTTCATATCTAGTGACCTGGTAGATAGGACGGGATTGGAGCCCGAGATTGTCGATAGACCTTTAGTAGTGACGAACCCGATTGGTGGTTCGACTAGCCTTAGCATGATTTGTCGTAATGTGGTCTTATCGAGTCATGGATGCATGTTTGTTTGTGATTGCTTTGTTTTGGGCTTTACTGGGTTTGGCATTATTTTGGGATTAGATTGGCTCCAAAGATACGGGGTGGTGGTAGACTGTGAGGGCTTTTTGGTGACAGCTAGAGCGGATGATGGACGGAGGATAGTGTTTGGTGGTCTACCCAGTAAGGGGGTATTGGCTAGTTTTCTAAACTCCCTCGATATTCCGCATAGTGAGTTTTCAGGTTTGCCCGTGGTTGGCCAGTATCCGAATGTTTTCGAAGAAGTGACCGGGCTTCCACCACATCGAGAGATTGAGTTCCCAATTGATTTGGTAAAAGATGCCAGACCTATAGTGATGCCACTTCGTCGTATGGCACCAAGGGAGCAGCGAGAGCTCGAGGTGCAAGTCAGCGATCTTTTGAAGAAGGGATTTATCAGAAGGAGTGTTTCTGAATGGGGAGCACCAATTGTGTTTGCTACCAAGGCGGATGGTTTCCTTCGTTTGTGTGTAGACTACCGCGAGTTGAATAAAGTGACGAGGAAGAACAAGTATCCTCTACCGCGGATAGATGATTTGTTCGATCAGTTGAGCGGCGCGAGAGTATTTTCTCAGTTGGATCTCGCGACAGGTTTTCATCAGCTTAGAGTGGAAGTTGAGAGTATAGCTAAAACGGCATTTCGAACGCCGTCTGGATTTTATGAGTGGTTGATCATGCCATTCGGGCTGACCAATGCCCCAGCTATTTTGTGGATCTTATGAATAGGGTATTCAGAGACCAGTTGAATAAGTTTGTCCTTGTGTTCGTTGATGATATTTTGGTCTATTCGAAGACAGAGGAAGAACACAAGGAACATTTAAAAATAGTGATGGAGGTGTTGAGAAAACACCAATTGAAAGCAAAGTTTCCTAAGTGTCACTTCTGGAGGAGAGAAGTAAGGTTCTTGGGCCATGTTGTTTCAGAGAATGGTATTGCCGTGGACGCGGCGAAGGTGGCTACGGTACAGGATTGGCCTACGCCCAAGAATGCAACAGATGTAAGAAGTTTCTTGGGGTTAGCTGGATATTATCATAAGTTTATCCAAGGTTTCTCCAAGATAACAGCACCATTGACCCAGTTGACCAAGAAGAATCAAGCTTTTGTCTGGGATGAAAGGTGCGAGAATGCACTTAAGAGACTAAAGGACAAGTTGCATGCGCACCAGTGTTAGTCATTCCTAAGGGGAATGAAGAGATGACGGTATACACGGATGCCTGTGGTACCGGACTGGGTGTTGTATTGATGTAAGGCGGTTGGGTTGTAGCTTATGCAAGTCGGCAATTGAAACCGCACGAGAGAAGATACCCTACCCATGATTTGGAATTGGCAGTGATCATGTTCGCGTTGAAGATGTGGAGACACTATCTCTTGGGAGAAAGATTTGAGTTGTTCACAGATCATAAGTCGTTGAAGTATCTCTTCTCCCAGAAAGATCTAAATCTCCGTCAGCAGAGATGGTTAGAGTTCTTAGCTTCCTATGATTTCGACATCGCATATACACCAGGAAAGGGCAATGCGGTGGCTGATGCATTGAGCAGGAGACATGCCAGTTTAGGGGCTATGTTTCTTGAATGGAAGCAATTGGAGTATATCGCGGGGTTTGATTTCAGACCAAAGTGCGAATTGAATCCAGAAATGTTAGCAAGCTTGATGATCAGACCCACTTTGATTGTGCGGATCGGCTCTAGTCAGAGGGACAATCCTAACCTATTGGAAGTCATCTCCAAGTTAGAGATGGGTATCGATGAGGAGATGAACAGGTATGGGCTTGATCGAGAAGGATGGCTTAGAAAGAATGGAAAGCTTGTTGTATCCAATGTCAATGGATTGAGGGATGAAGTGCTTAGAGAGTGTCATCACTCAAAACTGACTATACACCCCATTGGTAATAAGATGTATCGAGACATGAAACAGACCTACTACTGGGAAGGGATGAAAAGAGACATTGGGGAGTTTATATCCAAGTGCATGAATTGCCAGCTAGTTAAAGCCGAGCAAAAGAAGCCTAGTGGGTTGTTGCAACCATTAGAAATTCCCGAATGGAAATGGGAGCAAGTCTCGATGGATTTCATCGATGGTTTACCAAGGACTAGATCGGGACATGATAGCATTTGGGTGATTGTGGACCGATTGACTAAAAGTGCAAGATTTATACCAGTCAAATCGACCAGAACGGCAACCAAGTTAGCAAAATTGTATATGAAGTGGGTAGTGAGATTTCATGGCGTACCTAAAAGCATTGTGAGTGACCAAGACCCGTTGTTCACTAGTAGGTTTGGGAAGAGCTTACAAGAGGTTCTAGGGTCAGAGTTACATCTCAGTACCGCATATCATCCTCAGACCGACGGTCAGACGGAGAGGGTGAATCGTATTTTGGAAGATCTCTTAAGAGCATGTATATTGGATTTTGGTGGATCATGGGATGACCATTTGCATCTAGTAGAGTTTGCATATAATAATAGCTACCAATCCAGTATCGGTATGGCTCCGTTTGAAGCTTTGTACGGAAGACCATGCAACTCACCATCATGTTGGATAGAGACTGGCGAGAAGTTTATGCTTGGACCAGATGTGGTGAGGGAAACTTCAGATAAGATCATTCAACAACGAATGAAGGCTGCCCAAGATAGACAGAAGAGTTATGCTAATAAGAGGAGAAGAGACCTAAAATTCTCCGTTGGTGACTTGGTGTTTGTCAAGATTTCTCCGTTGAAGAGCGTAATACGATTTGGCAGGAGAGGCAAGTTAGCACCAAGATTTGTTGGCCCATTCCCTGTTCTTGAACTAGTCAGGAATTTGGTATTCAGAATTGACTTACCAGAGAAGATGGCGGGAGTTTACAATGTATTTCATGTTTCCCAACTAAGGAAGTTCGTTCACGACCCAGATATGACTATTTCACCTGATCAGTTAGAGGACTTCGAAGTAGGACCCGAGGCGGTTGGGAACCGCAAGCCGGCCCGTATTGTCGAACACGACATGAAGCAACTTCGAAGGAAGGCGGTGAAGCTAGTCAAGGTTCAGTGGGGCGAGGACGAGAATGATTGTACTTGGGAGACAGAGGAGAACATTAGAAAGACACACCCAGAACTCTTTGCCTGGTAAGATTTTGACTTCGATTTAGTTTTCCGCATGCTAGGATAGGCTTGTTTGCTTGTTTTGCATGTTTGATTGTTGTATGTGGTTGTTAGGCATGCAGGATCTTTTGTATGTTTTGGGTTAAGGAATTTCGGGGACGAAATTTCTTAAGGGGGGGAGAGTGTAACGACCCGTATTCTACGCATCATAGGACTGTAGAATATTTATTTCTTTCACATACGAAGTCGTTTGGTCATGTAACTTTGGGAGACGACTATTGGGGTCATTTCCCATGTTCATGATTTTTCCCGATTTTCAAATGACCATTTTACCCCTAATTGGCACTGTTTTGGCCATAACTTTTGACTGGAAAGGAATTTTGACCTAAAACCACTTCCATTGGCTCCGGATGATGGTTTACAATTCCGTAGAGTGGTCACATTAGCCAAACGGACTCACCGTTTGGGAGATATGGCTGAAACAAGTTTTAGATGGTGAAAAACAGCTTAATTGGCTTAACCGGGTGATTAGCAGCTAGGCCCAGAGGGGAATTTCGGGTTTAGAGGCATAGGAGGGCTGATTAGGGTTGGGAAATCACTTTCATTTCAGTTTTGAGCCGCCACAAACCATCTTGAGACCCTAGTAATGGCTTCCATCCTCTAAAACCACTCCAAAACACATTTTTAGTGAAGATTAATCCTAAACTGCATCAAATCAGGGCCAAATAGCAACAGAGCAAGGTTGGAGCTGCTGCTATACATAGGAATTCGACCCAAACAGAGAGTATTTCAGATTTGGTGTTTTATTTTGTGGCAAAGGTGAGTGATTAGCATCGTTTTGACACTAATTACAGTTAATTAAGGATAATTAGTGAAGATTAGCGAATTTATACACTAATAAATTCTGGAAAAATGTTTAGAAATTCTTAAATAATTTTTTATGCCTCTGTTAGAAATTTGGTTCGATTTGGTTAAGTTTTGTTAACTCTATGATTAGTTTTATTTAATCATACTTAAGGAAAAAATGAGATTTTGGGTATATTTGATCCATTTTGACATGTAAATTCATTGTTTTGGTGTTTGTGGGTAGTTTGCTATGTTGCTATGACTGTTTGGGATGATTTGTGATTGATTAGTATAGTTAGATTTGTCGAAAACGTCATCGAATGGCGTAAACAAGTTGCTGGAAAAAGTTGCAGAAAGTTGTGCAGGGTTTCGGATCGGATCGGATATGGGCTCGGATCGGATAGGAGACCTGGGCAAGGAATCCGACCCGAACTGGAGTCTGGCACAAAAGAGGCTTGGCGAAAAGGAAGTCCATTTTGGTTAAGCTGGGGATCGGATCGACTTGGAGACGAAGGGCTCAGATCGGAACTTAACACTTGGGAGAACTGGCAAGAGGGAAGGCCACGCGGATCAGATGGCGAAGGAGGGATCGGATCGGAACACATGAAGAACGAGGGAGCGGATCGGAGCAGAAGCACGAACTGGAAGGGAGATGGCACCCGACCTGACCCGGAGGAGGACACCCGACCCGACCTGAAGTGGAATACCCGACCCGAACCGATGCGATGCTGTGGACCCGAACTGAACCGCTACAGGAGAAGACTACGAACCGACCCGAAGTAGAGGACCTGAACCGATGGCTAGAAGGAGAACCCGACCCGACCCAGTATTGACCAATAACCCGAGATGTAAAGGTAGTCCAATATAGGAAGTTAGAGCTCAGGATCCAGTTGGGAACCGATGAGTTCACTTCATGATTGGGCTTTGGTGCGGGACGTGTGCCAAGGGGCAGTCGATGTTTTTGACTTTGGATCACTATGTATGGGAAGCATGTGAACGGGTTCAGGGCTGAAATTGCCTAGGTACGACTAAAGGGCATAAACCAATGAAGAGGGGTCATTTGTAAAGATTTGGTCATGACTCCATGTGGTAAGCTTGGTAGTAGCAGTAGTTGTACAAGTCGAACTCCGTCGCTACTTCGACGGGTCTAGTGATTGACAGTGGTGGACATCGTATGCTTTGCGCACTGAGTGAGAGATGTGAGGATGGTTGCTATGGATGATTTATTTGCTATCATTATGTCATGCACACCCCACCCCCGTATTCTTTACACTATTTATTATGGCACCTTAGAGTACTGTACGGTATGTGGTACTAACTCTTTGGTTGTAGGTCCAGGTTCAGGTATGGTTTAGTATACCTGTTATTGTTATGTTTAGATGCTTATCGCTCATACCAGGCTTTATGTCTGACCCAGAGTTTTATGTCTCCTCTTATTACTCTGGGTGCTCACACGAGAAGAGTAGAGACATGTTAGCTGTTGATGGACGGGTAGATGATCCGGAGACGAGCAGGAGGCTTCCACATAATATATATATAGTATTATCCCTGTGTTGTTGAAGATCACTGCTTGGGCATTGGTGGTGCACCTTCTACTTAGCTTTCTTTTGTTTAGAGACAGTAAATTTGGAAAGTTGTAATAAGCTGTATTTGGATTTCCACTGCTCTGATGTTGATGTTGATCTTAGTTATCAGCTTATGCACTGTCTCACCTGTTTTATGTCAAGTATGTTATTATTATTATAGTTTACTCCATGCGCTGTGAGACATTCTACAGATTCTTGATTAGTTCGTTCCCTTCTTTCCTTTCTCCCGACGACCGTCCCGTGCTAGTCGGGCATGTGTACAGCGCACTTTCGTAGGAAATGCAGGCTGGTGCGAGGCGGCCCATCACAATATCGATGTGGTAATATGCTTGAATGTAGTCGCCTTAGTCCATATTAGTTTTCTTGTTTTATTTCCGCTGTTGGTTAGTTTTATTGTGCTTTGATTATGCTCATACTAATTTATTTGCCGGTACTAAATTTTTACTCTTCATGCTTAGATGGGTTTGAGTTTCAATTTCTATCGAAATTCGAACTCAGAAAAGTGTAGGGTGTTACAAGTTCGAATCACAAAAATGTAATCACCATGGTATAAATCTTCAAATAGCTTATAGGCTATGTATATAAATCTAACATCCACAAAAAGGTGAAAACGTTCAGAATTAACAAATTATAGAAATCAAAGAATAATGAAATATAGAAAAATAACACCGCTTAATTGTTAAGCCTAAGCTATGTCGCATGTGCATTACACAGAAGGATGAAGCGTACCAAGTACTATTCATAGATTTGGTGCCTCACACGTATGATTATTCATACAGATTTTGTGGTTCATGTAGATGACCCGAAGGTCTAGTACTGGCAGTACACATGACCCAAAGGCCCACATAATGTGTTACTAACTCCCAAATAGTGACAGAAGTGTGTCCCATACCATGCGTCTTCACTTATTGGTTTACCACAAGTTAGTCAATTCCAAACTTGTGCAGAGCTTTAATCGAACAAGTCCAAAGTTAACGGATATGGTACATCTACGTGTCCCATACTACGTGGTTTATCATATTGTCTAAATCGCTTCCTCATTCTCTTAAAGAGTGAAAAAATAAGTAATTTTATATATAAAACATACACCTCGAGAAAACGAGTTTAAAATGATTTTTGGAAACAATTTGTAAATCATTTCTCCTAAAATATCTTTATAGTAGAGACTATATATATAGCTTAGAAAATAATTTTATTTTTATAAATCAAAATTTTCAGAATATTTATTTCAAAAGCTGGTTTCAAATAAAAAATTCTTTTGAAACCGATTTATAAAATAAGTGCATGCAATAAGTAAAATCACTAGAAATTCAACTGGATCAACATATTAAAATTCACATAAAAACTATTAATCCATAATATGAATTGACGTTCGTCTAGGCTTTCCTAGTTGCAGTAATTAAATGATTTAAACAACTTAAAACAATGCACAAAAATCATAAACCAAAGCATGCAAATCTAGAAAACAACGCATAGAAGAAGTAAAAGGTTCGACCTGGAAAATTCTTTCCAGGTCGACCTAATCATTACCGCAAGTCGATCTTAGGGTCGATCTGCACATGCTATGAGTCAACTTGTAGGTCAAACCATGTAGGTCAATGTCGACCTCAGATACATGATTTTCTCCTGTAGGTTTTGCCTGCATTGATTCAACTTTAGAGTTAGAATTCATCCCAGATTCGGATGGAATTCAAAAATGATTTTGAACATATAGAAAGAGAAACATACAGACTATAATCCAAAAAAATTAGTATGGTTTTAATGCAAAATGAAAGAGAAACAAGCTTACAATGATAGGTACAAGCAACTTAATTACATTAACTATAAAGCTCAGGATTTATTTATAGTAAAATAAAATCAACATTAAAAAAACAATTTACCAGAATGGAACTTGATTAAGCTAGATTTGTAAGATTAAACTCACCTTGAATGGATTAACAATGATTTACAACAAATTCGTAAGCAAAATTAGAGCTTTTGGCTTGTAATAGGCTTTAATTACCTGTAGGTTTGCAAGGACTAGACATGCAAATGGTAAATAGAAAACTATAGTAAATGACTTTTCACAAATCTAAGAATTTGATGAATTGATCATTGATTTTGTATAGATTACTCTCTGCATGATTTATTTTATTTTAATTTTGAAAGTAGGTTTGATTTGGTGATTTTTAAAGTGGAAGGTTTATTTTCTTTTTAGGTTTTTGACAAAGAATAAAAAAGAGGAGGAGTACACACTTCTCAAAACTCTTCTTTTCCTAATCTATTTTACGTATTTGGGTTTGGATTTTAGACTTAAAATAAACAGAATAAGACTAAGAGTGCTTAGTTAGAATTAATTAGGCTATTAACACAAGTCTACACTATTTTATGCTATTTTACACCAAATTGTTCACATTTGACATGTTTTAACTTTACGAAATTGTGAACAACACGTTTAAAATTATTTTAACCATTATAAACATGATTTCGAATATAAACACCATAGAATTTACATTTTTAATAAAAAAAAAATTACAATTTCTTTTGTTAAAAACTTACATTTTTAACATAAAAATGACATAAAAATTCATTTACTTGTAAAAAAAAAATCATATGTATCATGTTAAGAATATTTTCACACTTAAGCATTATATTCAATCAATATTTTTCAATTACAATCAATTTAAATTTTAAACATCGCTTGACAACCAAAAATTATTTTAACAATAAAATTATTGCATCTTAGCAAATAAAATCCTTTAACACTTACTTTTACCTTAAATAAACGTAATAATATTACTTAAACCTTTATTTTATTCATTTTCTAATTTATTTACTATACAAATGCTGAATTAAATTCTTTTATCACTTTATTTAATTCAATTCAACCACAAACCATCATAATTACTTATATTAAAACAAAACCCATTAATTATTCTGCTTAAATAATTATATAAATTATCCTCTCTTTTATCTTTATTTTCTCAGTTTACAAATTCTAATCATCATTATAATTTTTTTACCTAAGTAATCACAAAACCATGGTTGTTATAAAATAGGTCAAGTGCAAATAGTCTAATGTCTACTCTAAGTGTCATAAAGATTTTGTGTTTGTGCTTTCATAGTTAAAGTGGTGGTCTGCACTACAAGGCCTAGCTTAAATGTCGTTCATCATCTATCCAATGATCGGTAGACCCGACCTTTGTCCTCATTTAGCTATTGTGCCTAAAGGAAGGCATAAAGTGTAGTCTCCCATAATGACTCATCAAAATCATTTTTTCTCTCCTCTTTTGTACGAACCCGCTTTGACTAGTGCCAACCTATGTAGCACATGAAAACCTAGAGTGTCTTATTTCCCTCTCCAATACCTATTTGCCCGAACATCGATAAGATGCACTCTTGAAAGCTTTAGTTCTTTCTATGGCCACTTATTTTCTATTCAGTTACGAGTGTCCTATCTCATTAGAATGGATCCCGAATCAATAATCTTGTTGTTGTCCCACCTCAGTTTCCACTAAGTCTTTGTCGTATAAGAAGGAAAGCCTAAATTTTCCTTTAAAACTCTACCAAGTACAAATCATTAACAATAAGCCTATACAATTTTACTGTACCTATTTATGACAATTTATCTTTGTCGTTACCATTTTCATCTCATTATATGGGCTCACATATCGAACATTATAACTTAGACCATTTCTTTGGTTTATCATTGTAACTTAGATTTAATGTTATATTTCAATCATAATCATTGGTTTTTTTTTAATATTTTTCAATTCATTTTACAGACCTGGGCGCATTTTAGGCAGAATTAAGGATAACATTAAATGATTAATTAATGTTTTCCAGTTAAGTCTACATCTTTCCTATGGGTCTAAATTTACATATAAGTCTGTTTATTATTATATTCATATTTTACACTTAACGTACTAATAAATATAGAACTTACAATTAAGCTTAACACTTACAAATGAGTCCATCTTAAACATATAACTCAGGTCTACTCTAGAGATAATCTAAGACTAGTTAGTTAGCTTTCCTAGTTCATAAATGAGTATACTTTCCACTCAACTATGGTCCTAAGCTCTTCCTTTTGGCCTTTGAGGATCCTCCTTCTCCAAGCTAATTTTTCTTCAATATTAATAAATTTTCTAATTTAGTTTCCCCTTTTATAATTTTCTTTAAGTCGGTCTTAACCTATAAAATTCAAGGAGAGGAAGAAGACAGGAGATACTAGAGGCAAGAAAAAGAAGAAATGAATGATAATTTGATTTGGATTTGGGCCTAGTCCCTATTTATAGGTTCAGTGGAGAACTAGGGCTGTTAGATCTTGTCAGGTTTAATCTAGTACAACCATATCACATATTCGTTTCCAACCATTATATTAATTTTAGATTTAGGTCTAACCTTAGATTAAGCCTTTGTCGCAGTCTAACATATATCTTAGCTTGAAATTCAAATCTAGCCATCGAAAATAGTCAGTTTCTAAGATTTGAACCTATCTACAAATTTGTACAAGTATGTTCTTTAATTGTTCAAAGTAATGAACAAGTCAAGACATGGGTCAACCGTCCCAAGGGCGGTTGACCGTGTCGCATTATAAATTTTCTTTTCCTTCTTTATAGGTTTTGATATTATAAATTTAAATTTGAATTCTATAAATCTTATTTTAAGCAAACTTCTCCATTCCGACTCGAATCCTAACATGTTATATATGAAAATTGTCTAGAATATCACCAAGGACACAATGGCGGAGTTCGTATAGCCAAATTCCAATATATATTGAAGTTTTACCTTTTAGTTCATTTATTATCATTAATTTGGGGAGTTTTCTCCCTTCCTTAAAGGATTTTTTTTCCTGAAATATTCTCTAAGGGCAAAAAAATGTAATTAGTAACCACAACCAGAATCAATAACCAATTACTTATACATCGTCCATAGCAATCATTGTCCTTTGTATTTACTAATGCAATTTAATATTTTATGCAATCATAATGCAAAAGATTAGGCAGGCTATTGATTCAGTTGACTCTTGTTTATACAAATATGCTTACGCATGCGTCTAAATTGAAAAGTCAAGTGACTTTGAGTAGGATCGACTTATATGAAATATGCAAAAGTGTATTTGATATGATAATTTAACTTATATAATAGCTATGCAAGTAAATATCTAATAAACTAAATATTATGATATCACAGATAAGTAATGCAGTAAGTAAAGTAAAATGACACCAGGAATTTTTATACTGGTTCGGAGTACCGTCCTATGTCCAGTCCCAAACTCCTTTTATTATTCAACAATCAACACCCTCTCTTCACCCAGAGGAATGGGATCACAACACGCCCGATTTCACATCTTAATAATCATAAGTGCTTTCAAACTATAGTGCTTTACATTAGCAATTCACACATATGATCGGTCACTATTAATCACACAATCTTTGAGCTCGTACGTCTCAAAGAAGGGTGTTAAGCAAGAGAATAAATCCTGCGTCACCAAACAGATATATCATCAATGGAAACTAATCGGTTATGTGATGAACTACATTGTCAAACACATAATACATTTCAAAATCAGTTCGACAACATCGGGTTTAGGCCTCGAAATCCTTTCTATTTTATAAAATACTTTTATAAAACATTCCCTATCCAAAATCGGGAATACATTTCTTTTCACTGAAGAAAAATATCATTTCAAAATCATTCATTAAATTTGAAATGAACTCAACAACATCGCTACAAATCTCGTAGTCAAATCGTGAAGTGTTTCACAAGATGTTAGCATACAAATATTTTTACCCAACCCTATGCTAAATGTAAAAGCATATTTTGCTCATAAACTGGTCGAGCAAAATTCAAACAATCAACCAATCCCAATCAATATCAAAAACCAAGTGTATTTGGTTTATATCACATCTCATGTTTTGGAAAATTTAATTACCATCTATCCATTCCAAATCCGATTAAAGACTTATTAAAACTCTTATTAGTTTTAATCTAAAAAATCATTCTTTAATGATTATTCAACTTTCCAGAAATTAATCCTGCCTTTAACTTGGGTTAAAGAACGTATGTTATTTAAAACACCATTCATGATAAACCCAAAATCATATTCCATAAAAATGGAACCTTCACGGAAATTCGAACAATCCATAATCGATATAAATTTCCTTATCAAATTAATACTTTAAGTGGAATAATGGTAAAACCTTTTAAGCTCCATAAATAGTAGCGGTCTTCATTCACAGAAGCTCATCTCGATTATTATTAAATCGAATTCCATTCAATTCCAAATTCTTTTATTAAATTGAAATTTTTTACTTCGGAATATTTCCATTAAATCTTAATAAAAAGATTTATAATTTCCAGCTCATATCCTCGCTATTAATTAGGTTTTAAGAACAGTGTTATTAAAACATCGTTCACAATGAACCCAAAATCATCTTCAATTTAATTCCAATTTATAATTGTAAATTGGGAAACTTCATTTATCATAATTAAAAGATTTATTCTTTTCTCAACGGGGTTTAAGAACAGTGTTATTGAAGACACCATTCATGACAAACCCAAAATGCAATTTGATATTAAATACAAGGCTCTGAATAGAAATAATATCGGCTTATATTCTATATCATATTCCAAAACCAAGAAATATCGTATTGGGAATAACAATATCTATATCTTCCAAATTCTTCAACAATATCCGTATAATCAGGGAATCCAATATCGAAATATTTTGAAGATTATTTCTATTCAACTCCTTTCCAATTTGTATGCTGGAAAATTCTGGTAATTTCAATAACCATTTACAAATCTAGTTTACTTATTTAAAAGCATTGGATTGTTATTATAGTTAATAACTAGTTCATTTCGATAAAAATATATTTTCATCTTTCCAAACTTAGAACTTTTCATCCATAATCTTTCCAAATCATTTATTATGATTTTACATGATTTTTCCATATTTTTAATAATTTTATTGAGGCCCTTACAGTCGGTTTCCAATAACGGCCACCGTCCAATAACGTTATTGTTATTCCCAATAACGTTCATAGTGACCTTTTGATTTGGACATAATTTGATATCCAACTGTTCAAATTTAAATCTCCTATATTCATTGGAAATATTTTTCGATACGATCCCAACTGGTCCGATTTTAGGAGAATCCGACGATCGGATCTCCTGTTACATCAATTTGAAGTTAATGGTTGAAATTCATGAACGGTCGCTGCACGACGCGTTCTATTCAAGCCATTTATATATATATAATTATATATACATATGTAATATATCGTTGATTCCCATTTAAAACATATTTTATAAATCGTTTATAAATCCATTTTAAAACGATTTCAACTTCGTTTTCAATTTTAAATCAAAATTGAATGTGCTATATCATTATAATATTAAAATGATAATATTTTCAAAATATCAGATTTTGAAATAAAATAGTTTTGAATATTTATTATAAAATGAATAAAATCAACAGAAAAATCCATTCGAGTTAAAATGGCTTTCATATACTTAACTCGGCTTTATATTTTTGTATTTTTGTGTCCATCCAATGTCGGACATCAAAATCATAAATTAATTCTTCACCGAATATTTTTTTAAAATATTCCTTATTTCTGAATTGGAATCAGACTCAATCAATTACCATATTATTTTATTTATATGGATTCCATACAACGCATGTATTCAATTGGTTGACATACAATTTAAATCCAAGGGAGAGATGAATAAATTGTCATCCCCAGACCCGTGTGGAGTTTTCAACCAACAACAATGAATTCAATTTAGTTACTGGTTAATAAATTTTACCAATTCTAATTTGATTCGAATTATTTTTTTAGCTAACAAATTTCTAATGTTTAAATTATAAATGGATATTTATAATTTAATTTCAATAACCACAAAATTATTAACATTATTTTTAATATATTTAACATCACAATCACAACACGATACAGTCCATTAAATCATCCATGATTTTCAAACAATAGTGAGTGTGAGCTAACAGGCACTGTACAACATTTTTGTGATAATTAAACAAATAAAAATCAACACTGGCAATTCATATATTTTCAGCTATAAAATAAATAACTGTACAAATATTTTAGTGAGAGAGTTCTCAATTTTGGTTTCCACTCCGTCATTCTTTAACTGATGGTTTTGTTTTGAAACTAAATTAAACACGCTTTTAATTAGCTGAAAATCCAATTTGCTTTGTTTTCGTTCTGGTCAGTTCCATGTTGTAGTGTTCGTTGTTGCGGTCCCAACGCAACTGAATTTGCGAAATTCTATTTCAATATGAAAGAGTTATGACCATTTAAAAGTTAATTACATAATGAGAAAAATTAAACTTAATTAAAATTTAAACTCTCCTTCCCTGTTCAAATCTCCAACTATGTACCCTAAAAGCTTCATCCTTTTTCACCGAGTCGTGCACCACCAGAGGCCATCGTCGGCCGATCTGGGACCACCGCCATGAAGCCCCTTACGACAACTATCACCTCCAACCATGGCGTCGAGTTCGAACCCCCCTGAGCCTTGAAATCTTCCACAAACTCGACTGCGTTGAGCATAGAAATCGAAGCCAACACCCAATAAAAAACGATCTCCACCGTTGAGCATTTAGATCTCAATTCGAATTTGCCTTAGGAACTATTGGAATTCATAAAACGGATTTGGAGGATTTTAGGGGCGAAATTCTGGGCGATTTCAGCCCTTGGAACGAGACGGCGACGGCTTGAATTTGTGAGTTAGAATTAGGGTTTCTGAAAATATATATATCTATGTATAATAATTATTTTATTTCCAAAAATACCTGTTTATTGATACGAACTCCAAATCAAACCCAAAGACTGCCGTTCCTAGCCAAATACCCCCATTCCGAACACAATGGGATATGTTTCATAAGCCAATTTGACTGTTTTGATCAGTTTTTGTAAAATTAAAATATAAATTAATATAATGGTCAATATTGAATTTCAACGTACAATTTAATTTACCGAGGCCACATACTGATTCCAAAAATTATGAATTTTGAAATCTAGCTATATTTTGACGATATGATCTTAACGGAATTAATTTCGTCGAATTTGGAGACCATTTGAAAAGTGGTCGTTTAATTGGTCAATTAAATTTAAACTAAAATTGAAAAGACGTTTAAATTTACTGCGCTTACATAATAATTCCAAAAATTATGAAATTTGAAACCTAGCAATAATTTGATATTCCGAATCCAACGAAAGTGGTTTCGTCGAAAACGAAGATCGTTTGCAAAATGGCTATTTTTAAAGGCTATATATATATATTTTTAAAATTTAAATAAATTCCATAACAACCATTTTAAATTTTAAAATGGACGTAACTTTCAATTTATAAAGTGAAATCTCAATTTTTCGCATTGTTTAGAAAGATATAATTAAATAGATTCCAACTGTAACGAACCGGAATTTTTAATTATTACTTTACAATAAAAAAATCTAATTTCTGAATATCTAAAGAACTTAATAAGATTTAAATACAAATATTGTTTAAAAAAATATTGCATATGAGTTTGTACAAATATTTTGTTTTGATTTGTTTTGATGTAAATAACTTATTTTAGGTCATATCTAAGTTTATTTAATAAATATTTTAATATTAATAAGTGATAATATTTTTACGATTGTAAAATAATATATTTTTCCATAAAGGTTTTGTTGTATATCTAAATCTAGTTTCTATAATTTATATTTGATAAATTAGTATGAATAAGTATGTTTGAAATGTTAACTATTTTATTTCAAAGAAAAATATATAATAAGTTAAATTATTTGGTTACATTCATAAACATTGAAATTTACTACATTTATAAATGTTACTAAGATATAACTAAAAAATATAAAAATTAACAACTAAATAAATAAGATAATTATCTCAACATGCATTGGTGGACTTTAAAATAGGGATTATGTGTCCCCTTAGTTGTCTCCATGCATGTAAAGGAGTTTCATGATATAAACAAGTGTCCTTTAATTAAATAATTAAATTTCTTTTAAAATCCTATATAAAAACACATTTTCTTCCCTGGTCAAAGCTGCAAATGAATTCCATGACCTTCTCCTTCCTCTATTATTCCACTTTTCACATTATAGTAAAAGAGAAAACCCATTCCCACTTCAATCAAAAATTCGTACCTCTCAATTTATTCATTTTTAGCCAATATAATTCTCACGAATGTTGTTCGGTTTTTCATTTCTGATTTTTAGAAGTTAACGGAGCTTGATTTCATCACCTATCAAAAGAGAATTTCCATTTTTACAGTAAAAATCAAATTTTGTGAAAAAAACTTCGAAAAATTTAATCTCCGTATCCGCTTCGAATTAATCGACGTCGTCAGCACAGTCAGCAAGTGATGTAGTATTTTTGGTGGAAGTTTGAGAAGATTCTGTGTTGATGATCGGAGAAGTTTGAAATTAGGTTTGGGTTTAATCGGAGAAAGGAGTGACGATGTTCGAATCGGAGAATGGCATTATGCTCAGGACAGAGAGAGCTTCGAAGCGTTGTAATTTGGTGGAATTTGAAGAAATTTTGTATCAATACCTGTACTTGGTGCGTGCGGTATTCTTGCGTCGGCATGGGCTCGGATTTTGATGCGATGAGGTTGGAGGTTTGCGAGTTGGTGCTTTGGAATGAGGAGGAGAAGAGAAAGTTGTGGGTGGTTTTGATTTTTGGTTTGGTGGAAGGATGGTGGTGCGTATGTGCATGGGCGTGCACAACAAAATGGGTTCCTGGAAGCATGAGGAAGGAGACCACAAGGAGAAGAAGAAGGTGGGGGTGCGGCGCGGGCTTGGTTCAAGTGTTTGTGCCTTGGGCCAAATGGTTAGGTATATTTTCCCTTTTATTATTACAAGTTTGTGTTAAAACTTTGTCGACTAATATCTGACTCGTTTGAACTCGGATTTACGCACCGTTAGGTCCGTTAGAATCATTTTGGAAAATAGAATCCGTTAATATATAATTCGGGTAATTTTGGATAAGTATAAATTATGGGAAAATAAAATGAAACGTCCATTATATACGACAAGAATAGTTATTAATTTAAATTTCAATATGTAAAATTTAACAGAGATATCACCAGCTGTTAATCAAAGTTGGATTGGTAGCAATAGCTGTGTTCGTTTATAAGGGACCTTGAAATTGAAGTTGTGGAGCTTAAATGGTGAGAAAATTTAATTTAATTACTTATTAAATTAATAAGTATTGAATAATTATAATTACATGAGATTAATTACAGTTAGTGTTAGTTGGATATGGATGTTATTGTGTGAATGGATGTGCATGTAAGTAGATGAAACACCGAACACTGAAAGGCGTTATCGACAGTAACGCTTGTGCACAACTGAATTGTTTGTTGTTGATGATGACAATAATTCATTATCATCTGATGTATATGGTTGATTTATTTTGTTTTCATGATGCACACATTATACTATGGTTATGAAATTATACAGATGATCGATTCAATGTTCCTTCCATATAAGTGAAACTTGATTTTTTTTCCCCAAATACTAAAATATTATGTTTAAGTCCAACTTAATTTGAAAGAGATTTGGAAATTTAAATTTTATAATATTATACCAGACCGTTCTAGGATGACAGAGAGGATGGTGTCTAGGCTTGGGTTTGGAAATATAGTTTCCTGCTCTCCCTGGCTATCCCTAGTGGTCTGACGGACGGAACAGTTAATTCAAATATAATTTGAATTTGAAATTGTTTTAAACTTTGTAACCAATTGGAATTAGAATAGAGAAAAATTTAAATTAAAAGGATTTGTGAATTCCTATTGTTACAATTTATTTAGATTTAAATTAAGATTTGGAATTGAGGAATGACTTTGGAATAAACTTCGTTATCAGTTTTTTTTGAAATTAAGTTGTTTGAATTTAAATTCAATCCAAAGAGATTTGAAGGAATTTTATTTAAATCGATCTATAACATGCTTCAGAGCGACAGTTTTTAAATATCGATTTAAATTTTGAATAGTTATAATTTGATCATTTGAAATCGATCTGACTTGAAATAAGAAACGTTGATTTTCAAATATTAATAAATTTTGAATATATATTTTTCTTCAGATTTCAACGTATTGTTTTCAAGTTATATTCAAAATAAATTTGGAAAAGGTCGATGTACGCGCAGTTCAGCGACCATAACGGAAATTCAAATAAAACCAGCTTTAAATTTAGAGAGAATTCATGATAAATCTTACTTTATTAACTTAAAGTAATTTGAAATGAATTATTTGAATTTTGAATTTGATTTGAAATCTATTTGAATTAAATGGCTATTGCAGCGTTTTAGCAACATTCAAAACGTTATCATTTCCATAGACAAATGGGTTTTGAAATTAATAAATCGTAAACCATTATTTTAAATGATTAAAGAATTTTTAATGGTTGGAAAGATTTAAGTGATTAAATACTTATATATGGAATTATTTATTAATTCTAAAAGTTATAATTTAAAGGGGATGGGTTGGATAGAGTTTGTGTTGGATGTTCGATATGTAATTCCAAGGTTGAACAAACACTATCAGAAGAATTAAGAAATATTTACATCAAGGTTCTGATAGTGCTTGTTGAATTGTGAATGGGTATCGAATATAAGTCAATGTAACTCTATCAAACTCATGTCTGAATGTGAATTATAGGAATTATCATAATGGATGTGTAATTCAAATAAGGATTGGCAAATTTGAAGCTATAAGGACGGAATAAAGAAGCATGTTTAAAGTGTAAGAATTGGGTAGTTAGGTTTGAAATAAAAGGATTTGTAAATCGAATATTTGATTTCAAAGAAAGAGTTAAGATGATAACAGGAGTTATGATCAATCCAATCTTGATATGTACATGAATAAACGATGATTGGTAGGAAATTTGAATTGAAACCCTGTGTGGTCCATAACCATTGTTTTATGAATACGCTTATTACATGGAAAGACCAGGATCAGATTTAAATCCGAAAACCATTCCAAGTAATAATATGACGCATGAAGCAAATTCAAGACTTGGAATCGACGAACAAAGACCGTGGCTCTTCCTATCGGACGGACTGATTGCCGATAGGTTTCTTTACTGATAGCTACAGTAGAGAGATGTCCCTATTATCGGAGTGGCAGGAAGTATGAACGTATAGGGAGAATTTTCGGATTTTGTTCTGTTTAGACCCAGGACAGACTTGTATGGATTGTGTGTCTGACATTGTAATTGACGGCATAACACTGATTTTCGTTGATATGTATCTGGTTTGTGACGTATGAGCTCGAAGTGATTATGTATGTTTGGAAATCAGTGGTCATGTTGTGAATGGACAATATGACATACTTAAGATATGAAATGAGCTTGTACAATCAAGGCATTGCTTCTCTAGGCATGCTTTGTGTATGACGTGACATCGACAAACCTCACACCCGGATGATGAGAAACTGGCGGTTATGTTGTGTATACATATATATGGATTGATGATGACCGCTGCAGCAGTGGGAAACCACTTATGACTTATGGAATAGTGTATGTTCGGGGAGTCGTGCCAGGTCGAAAACTGTTGATCTACCTCGCGATTTGTATTGGTGTCCGCGTTTGGATGAAAAACCCGTGATTACATTTCGTTTGTGATCCGATTGATCTTTCGTGCCAGGAATCATCAAGTGGGAAAACCAAATCTCCAATGCGAGCTGTACGATTTTGATTGTATATATATATGGCGACATAATATTATAAGGTATTATGCCGTCTAGGATTAATACATTTATTTGGGAAATGTTTCCCACAATATATATATATGTATTATGGCTTTAAAAGAGGATTTTTACGTATGAAAGCATATTTGGTTATCATAAGATAAACCTTGTCCATCTGTTGTGCGCTTGCATTGTGTGATGTGGGACGAGCTTATGATAGCTTCATTTTCAAAAGTCATTGCGTATTTATATGCACGAGCATTCACATGGAGTAAACCCGTTCCGCGTTAGCAGCGTGGTCCAGTGAAATTCCCAACTTTAAAATAAACCTTAAAGCAACTGTTTTATGTTCTCACACCAGTCTCATGGCTGACCTAGAGTTTATTGTTCCTTCCCAAACTCTGGGTGCCCATTAATTTTCACACGGGCAGCTAGTAGTTTAGATTTTACAGTTATGATTCGTTGGAGCAAAGTTTGAAGCACTTTCTAAGTTGGAGTCCACGCTAGAGTTGAAACTTCCGCTGTAACATATGTTCTTCCGCTGAGAGTATACTTCTTTCTTCCGCTGTATATATGTATGTCGTAACTCTGATATTCATGTAACTCTGATGTAATATTGTATTTGAGCAATGAAATGTTCTGTTATTTTGTTTAATGTATGTACCCATAACAATTCGTCTTACTGAATGGTTTAAGTTGGTTTAATTTCTAGCGAGAACCGGGCAAAAAGGCGGGTCGTTACAAGCTGGTATCAGAGCGAGGTTTATACAAAGCTTTGGGTATGATATATTTTGAAAAAAAGATAGGACTCATCAGAGTTATGTTAGCTCATTAGAGATAGGTTTAGAAATGCCCTAGAATGAGATGGAGTATCTCGTTGAGAGAGCGAATTTTGAAATCTATATAAATTATTTTGAAACTAGGTAAATCATTTTGAAAATGACAATTATTTTGAAATATAATTAAAGATAAGGGTTTTGAGTATTGTATTCAAAATCAAGATTGGACTATCGAGTATGTAAAGATTTCGAATATACGCCTGGCCAGTGTATATACAAAGTCCAATATATACTAGAAAGATGCAGAATCACACTCTAATCGCTTGGAAATAAATTCTGGGATGAGCGCGACATCGCTGATATTTATTTTCAAGTTTTGAAGGTGGGATGACTATATGATTCCGATCTAAGCATCGAGGAATATTTAAAACCATTTAACTAAGTGTTTCAATGAAAAAAAAATCTTAATGAAATAGTCTGATAAATTAATATAGGAATTTGATTTGGGAAAACAAAACAAGAAATTGAAAAGGAATTGGGATTAGCTTAAGAATACTTCAAGGCTTTGAATTATAAAACTTGAATATGTTAAACAATAAGTGCTTGAATAATTAGTAAGATATATTTTAAGAGTAAAATCTCACTTAAGAATTTGGAAATTAAATAGTTGAAAATGCAGCTGAGAAGATAATTTACCCATACCTAAGAATTACAAGAATAGTTGAGCAGATTGTAACTAACATTTGAATATGAATTTTTGGATATAGTATATGGTAATCAAAGAATAAATCATACTTATCAATGAATATTAAATAAGATAATTTAAGCAACAGATCTGAATCGATACCTAGTATGAATTGTAATGATAATATGCAAGTTAAGATATTTTGTTCGATGGTATATTTAGTAAAGCAAACCCCTTAAGAAAATTTAAAGGTAATTTTAACTCAAGTTAAGAATTCATTTAAAAAGATGATTTAAAATATAACTAAAATTTTTAAGTGGGAGAGAAAACCACTCTTCCCTATTTAAACGATATGAGTTAGTTAGCTGGAATTATTTAATAAGCAATTGCTTATGATGCAAAGGAAATATTAAAATAAGTTTACCTTAATTGAATTTGTCTACGATCGTATCGTTAGGTGCACTCAATTTTTCTATCTTAACCTATGCTAGTTTCATTTTTGAACCATTTGTTCTTGAAAGCATCATTCATACTCTTATATCTTATGAACTTGATCAAGTAATTTGATTCGAATCCTCATTCTGGTAATGACTTTTATCTATAACTCGACTCGAGTGCATGCAATTTGATTTGTCAAACAAAGCCAAGTTTAAATTCAACTAGAAATAATGATCTATTCTAATATTATGTTAACGAAATTTCAATAAACATTGCGCAGTAATTGAAAGCGTTTTAAATAAAAGATCTAATTATGTGAGAAATTTGAAATATTAGTTGATTTTGAAATTTACTCAAATGTTGAATAAATGCTAGAAACAATACTAGTTGAAATATGCTGAATCAGAGTAGCGCAGCAGAAGCGTGGTGTTATTTAAAATAGAAATGATTTCCCGATTAGTAAATAAAGAAATTATATTGATCAAAGGGAAAGGTTGTATGGTTATATAAACATTAACTTATATAAATGTTTGATGTCATGAAATAAGTTGAAACTTATGAATATGATCCTTGAAATTTTCGACTTAGAAATTTTGAAACATAAATTTTGTATGTTTGAAGTTGAAATTTTACCCTCAATTGGACAAAGTTTCCAATTATTTTGGACGTGATGAATAACTCATAAATAAAAGAAATTTCGACGACTAGAATCCCGATATTTGGAAATGTTTGGAAATAATAAGTATTTGTAAATTATGTTTATAAAATGATTTACAAATTCAGGATATGAAATGATTTGGTTTGTTCGAGTAACCATGACTAAAACTGGGTTGTGGTGAAAGGTTGGATTTCATGTGTATGGGTGATACTCAGCCGCCCTGTCATGAGGATGAACTTCTCGAACTAATAACATATAGATTTCATCATAGTATATTTGAAAATTTGGAAGCAAATTGGTTTTAGAAATCCCGAAGGGAAGTATGATTTTCTATATGAGAGGAATTAGTTTAATTCAGTGTTTTGAAATAGAAATTGGGACTCCAAGTCCGAGAGATCATCTTGAGTTTTCAAAAATTTGAATGTATAGGTAAGATTTATTCTGCTTATGTATAATTTTATGAACTCTCCTTTTCGAGGACGAAAAGTTCTTAAGTGGGGGAGATTGTAACGAACCAGAATTTTTAATGATTACTTTCTAATAAAAAAATTCTAATTTATGAATATCTAATGAATTTAATAAGATTTATATTGTTTAAAAAAAATATTGTATATGAGTTTGTATAAGTATTTTGTTTTGATTTGCTATGATGTAAATAACTTATTTTAGGTCCTATCTAAGTTTATTTAATAAATACTTTAATATTAATAAGTGATAATATTACTTTAGTATTGTAAAATAATATATTTTTCCATAAAGGTTTTGTTGTATATCTAAATCTAATTTCTATAATTTATATTTGATAAATTAGTATGAATAAGTATGTTTGAAATGTTAACTATTTTATTTCAAAGAAAAATATATAATAAGTTAAATTATTTGGTTACATTCATAAACATTGAAATTTACTACATTCATAAATGTTACTAAGATAAAACTAAAAAATATAAAAATTAACAACTAAATAAATAAGACAATTATCTCAACACGCATTGGTGGACTTTAAAATAGGGATTATGTGTCCCCTTAGTTGTCTCCATGCATGTAAAGGAGTTTCATGATATAAACAAGTGTCCTTTAATTAAACAATTAAATTTCTTTTAAAATCCTATATAAAAACACATTTTCTTCCATGGTCAAAGCTGCAGATGAATTCCATGACCTTCTCCTTCCTCTGTTATTTCACTTTTCACATTACAATAAAAGAGAAAACCCATTCCCGCTTCAATCAAAAATTCTTACCTCTCAATTTATTCATATTTAGCCTATATAATTCTCATGAATGTTGTTCGGTTTTTCATTTCTGATATCTAGAAGTTAACAGATCTTGATTTCATCAGCTATCAAAAGAGAATTTCCAGTTGTACAGTAAAAAACAAATTTTTTGAAGGAAACTTCGAAAAAATTAATCTCCCTATCCGCTTCGAATTAATCGACGCCGTCAGCGCAATTGCGATCAACAAGTGATGTAGTACTTTTGGTGGAAGTTTGAGAGGATTCTGTGTCGATGATCAGAGAAGTTTGAAATTAGGTTTGGGTTTAATCGGAGAAAGGAGTGACGATGTTCGAATCGGAGAATGGCGTTGTGCTCAGGACGGAGAGAGCTTCGTAGCGGTATAATTTGGTGGAATTTGAAGAAATTTTGTGTCGATACCTGTACTTGGTGCGTGCGGTGCGTCGCCTTGGGCTCGGATTTTGATGCGATGAGGTTGGAGGTTGGTGAGCTGGTGCTTTGGAATGAGGAGGAGAAGAGAAAGTTGTGAGTGGTTTCGATTTTTGGTTCGGTGGAAGGATGGTGGTGCGTATGTGCACAAGCGTGAACAACAAAATGGGTTCCTGGAAGCATGAGGAAGGAGCCGCAAGGAGAAGAAGAAGTTGGGGGTGCGGCGCGGTCTTGGTTCAAGTGTTTGGGCTTTGGGCCAAATGGTTAGGTATATTTTCCCTTTTATTATTTCACGTTTATGTTAAAACTTTGTTGACTAATATCTCACTCTTTGAACTCGAATTTACGCACTGTTAGGTCCATTAGAATCGTTTTGGAAAATAGAATCCGTTAATATATAATTCGGGTAATTTTGGTTAAGTATAAATTATGGGAAAATAAAATAAAACATCCTTTATATACGACAAGCATAGTTATTAATTTAAATTTCAATATGTAAAATTTAACAGAGATATCACCAGCCGTTAATCGAAGTTGGATTGGTAGCAATAGCTGTGTTCGTTAATAAGGGACCTTGACATTGAAGGTATGGAGCTTAAATGGTGAGAACATTTAATTTAATTACTTATTAAATTAATAAGTATTAAATAATTATAATTACATGAGATTAATTATAGTCAGTGTTGTTTGGATATGGATGTTATTGTGTGAATGGATGTGCATGTAAGTAGATGAAACACTGAACACTGAAAAGCGTTATTGACGGTAATGCTTGTGCACAACTGAATTGTTTGTTGTTGATGATGACGATAATTCATTATCATCTTATGTATATGGTTGATTTATTTTGTTTGCATGATGCACACACTATACTCTGGTTGTGAAATTATACAGATGATCGATTCAATGTTCCTTCCATATAAGTGAAACTTGATTTTTTTTTCAAATATTAAAATATTATTTTTAAGTCCAACTTAACTTGAAAGAGATTTGGAAATTTAAATTTTATAATATTATACCAGACCGTTCTAGGATGACAGAGAGGATGGTGTCTAGGCTAGAGTTTGGAAATATAGTTTCCTGCTCTCCCTGGCTATCCCTAACTGGTCCGACGGATGGAACGGTTAATTCAAATATAATTTGAATTTGAATTTGAAATTGTTTTAAACTTAGTAACCAATTGGAATTAGAATAGAAAAAAAATTAAATTAAAAGGATTTGTCAATTCCTATGGTTACAACTTATTTAGATTTAAATTAAGATTTGGAATTGAGGAATGACTTTGGAATAAACTTCATTATCAGTTTTTTTTTTGAAATTAATTTGTTTGAATTTAAATTCAATCCAAAGAGATTTGAAGGAATTTTATTTAAATCGATCTATAACGTTCTTCAGAGCGACTGTTTTTAAATATCGATTTAAATTTTGAATAGTTATAATTTGATCATTTGAAATCGAGCTGACTTGAAATAAAAACGTTGATTTTCAAATATTAATAAATTTTGAATAGAAAAGAAATTTTCAAATTTCATCGTACTATTTTCAAGTTATATTCAAAATAAATTTGGAAAAGGTCGATGTACGCGCAGTTCAGAGACCATAACGTAAATTCAAATAAAACCAGCTTTAAATTTAGAGAGAATTCATGATAAATCTTACTTTATTAACTTAAAGTAATTTAAAATGAATTATTTGAATTTTGAATTGATTTGAAATCGATTTGAATTAAATGGCTATTGCAGCGTTTTAGTAACTTCGAAACGTTATCATATCATTTCCATAGACAAATGGGTTTTGAAATTTATAAATCGTAAACCATTATTTTAAATGATTAAAGGATTTTTAATGTTTGGAAAGATTTAAGTGATTAAATACTTGTATATGGAATTATTTATCAATTCTAAAAGTTAGAATTTAAAGGGGATGGGTTGGATAGAGTTTGTGTCGGATGTTCAATATGTAATTCCAAGGTTGAACAAACATTATCAGAAGCATTAAGAAATATTTACATCAAGGTTCCGATAGTGCTTGTTGAATTGTGAATGGGTATCGAATATAAGTCAATGCAACTCTATCAAACTCATGTCTGAATGTGAATTATTGGAATTATCGTAATGGAAGTGTAATTCAAATAAGGATTGGCAAATTTGAAGCTGTAAGGACGGAATAAAGAAGCATGTTTAAAGTGTAAGAATTGGGTAGTTAGGTTTGAAATAAAATGATTTGTAAATCGAATATTTGATTTCAAAGAAAGAGTTAAGATGATAACAGAAGTTATGATCAATCCGACCTTGATATGTACATGAATAAACGACGATTCAAAGGAAATTTGAATTAAAACCCTGTGTGGTCCATAACCATTGTTTTATGAATACGCTTATTACATGGAAAGACCAGGATTGGATTTAAGTCCGAAAACCATTCCAAGTAATAATATGACGCATGAAGCAAATTCAAGACTTGGAATCGACGAATAAAGACCGTGGTTCTTCCCATCGGACGGACTGATTGCCGATTGATTTATTTACTGATAGCTACAGTAGAGAGATGTCCCTATTATCGGAGTGGCAGGAAGTATGAACGTATGGGGAGAATTTTCGGATTTTGTTCCATTCTGACCCAGGAAGGACTTGTATGGATTGTGTGTCTGACATTTTAATTGACGGCATAACACTGATTTCCATTAATATGTATCTTGTTTGTGACGTATGAGCTCGAAGTGGTTATGTACGTATGGAAATCAGTAGTCATGTTGTGAATGGACAATGTGACATACTTAAGATATGAAATGAGCTTGTATGATCAAGACATTGCTTCTCTAGGCATGCTTTGTGTATGACGTGACATCGACAAACCTCACACTCGGATGATAATAAACTGGTGGTTAGGTTGTGTATATATATATGGATTGATGATGACTACTGCCGCAGTGGGAAACCACTTATGACTTATGGAATAGGGTATGTTCGGGGGGCCGTGTCTGGGCAAAACCGTTGATCTACCACGCGATTTGTATTGGCGTATGCGTCTGGATGAAAAACCCATGATTACATTTTGTTTATGTTCTGATTGATCTTTCGTGCCAGGAATCATCAAGTTGGAAACCCAAATCTCTAATACGAGCCATGCGATTTTGATTGTATATAAATATAGCGACATAATATTATGGGGTATTATGCCGTCTAGGATTAATATATTTATTTGCCAATTGTTTTCCACACTATATATATGTATTATGGCTTTGAAAGAGGATTTTTACGTATGAAAGCATATTTGGTTATCATAAGAAAAACCTCGTCCATCTGGTGTGCGCTTGCTGTAACAACCCGCGTTCTACGCAACGGAGAATCGTAGAATATTTATTTCTTTCTTATATGAAGTCGTATGGTCAAGTGGCTTTGGGAAACGACCATTATGGTCATTTCTCATGTTCATGATTTTCCTCGATTTTTAAACGACCATTTTACCCCTAGCCGATCTTGTTTCGGCCATAACTTTTGATTGGAAAGGAGTCACTACAATAGATTTACCGTTTAATAGCACGTTAAAAACGCTATAATAAGTTACCATAGCATTAGTGACGACGCTATATAACGACATGTAATAATAGCCCTGGTATATCCTATAGCTCAAATTTAAATGCTATAGTATTATACATTTTATAGCACACTTTCACCATCATGAAATGTTTTACATAGCGTTCAGACCTTGCAATTATATTTACTTACTAAAATCTCAGCTTATTTTTTTATAGCATTATCAATAATTTCAGAGCACATATTCAATGCTATGAAAAATGTTTTCCATTTTGTTTTTTTAAAAAAATCCGCTATTATTGAATTCCCCATTGATATATAGCGTTCAGACCTTACTATGTTAATTACTCGTTTTTTATAGCATTATCACTATTTTCGTAGCTCATATTCAGTGATATGAAAAGTTGTCCACACGATTTACATTTTATATAGCATTTCACATTTTGATTCCATAAGAGAAGTTTTCCACTATGAATACTTGTATATGTAGCGTTTTCAGTGTTTTCATAGGACACATTCAATGCTATGAAAAGAATTTCCACACTAATTAATTTTTTTACATAGCATTTAACCTTTTATTTCCATAGGTGCAATTTTCCGCTATAAATAGTTTTAATATATAGCACATATTTCAGCTATGATCTTTATATAGCAAATCTCTTATTTAATTTTTGCACAATTCAAACAATTAAGCAGTAAATTCATAAGATAAAATTGTCAATAGCAAAATATTAATACCAAAAGCATATTTGATTTCAATTACAAAGTCATAGTTAATAAGTCTACTAATAAATATAGAAATAAGTCAACATACATATTGTTCAAATTCGTTTTAAAACAAGGTTACATGAAAAATCACTTAGTCTTTAGCTTGTAAGCTCGTCCAACTTCTAGAACCTGCAATTCACAAGCATAAGTTATAGTCTTATAACAAAGAAAAATGTAAGAAACACAATTAAAATGCAAAAATGAAACAGTGTTAGACGTCATCTCAATTTAATTAGCAGTAGTTCTGGAGAGAACAACGTTAGATGAAAAACTGGATTTCCAAAAAATTGATGTAATGAATATTAATACACTGAGATAGAATCATTCATCAATAGCACCAACATAAATAATTTTGAAAACAGTAATACAACAGGGATTGAATCCTTGCATGTGTTGAATATTAATACCTTAGTTGTTGCAATAAGCAAAAGGAAGCAAGAGTGAAAAGCATAAAAGATTCCACGAGACCTATCAAAAAGAGCATGTCAAATAGAGCGCAACAAGCAGAAACAAGCAAGCATAAGCAAGAGCTGAAATGTACATTCAACAACCTATAAGAAAGTGTGCTGTTAATTTTGTTATCGTCCATAAACCATATATCTAGCATGGAACAAAAATCCAAAACTCACAGTTTGTTTTTCATTTACAATTTCTTTTCCATCTGTCTCCAAAACTAACAAAACCTACAGGTTACCAATTTTATTCCATCTCCGACCATCGCTACAGTCAACCCAGTCATCTAAAGTACAAATAATGTATTCAGTGTTGCAAGTTACTAGGTGACATTTTGACATATATGGAGCAAGATAAGAAGGCTTGATACAGTCTAATATTTCTTAGCATGTGTACTACATGACAAACTAATACATCTACCCAAAAATTGTATGTGTACTAATTTTTGTCATATGGTTTTTGAATTAACATTTTGATCCAGTATAGAAGATGTACAGATGACTACTCTAAATGAATGAGACACAGTAAAATCTAACTGAAAACCCACAAAAAAAAATTACAAAAACAAAAACAAAATGGATCTCCTATACCTGAATTTTCTTTATTTTCTGATGTGGTTTAGCTTCAGCAACAACACTATCAATTCCAACTTCCAGTGCAACAGCCTTACCAGTACTCCAATTGCCCCCGGTTACCATAATCCTCCTTACATTCATTGACTTCAAGATAGATATAATCTCCGAGGCATCCAGTCCTATACCTGAAAAATACAACTAACCTCATGACTGGAAACGCTCCGTCCAGAATTACAGGGATGTCCTGTCATCACTAGAATGACATGGGATATTATACATGTTGCACTTTGTTATTAAACAAGTTACGATAATTCACACCTGTCCTTGCTTCATTTACTGCAACACCACTAGAACTTCAATCATTTCTGAAAGCTTTTCTTCCTTCCTTCATCTAATTTTTCTAACGGTCTTTCCAAGGGCCACATACCAACCATCTAAATTACTGAACATAAAATAGTAAGAATAACGACTATCTATTAAATTAAAAACAGGTTTTCTTGATGTACCTATAGATCTTTGAATACAAAAATACCTTGGCTATTGCTATTAAGGGATGAGGAGGAGAGTTATTAGAGAGGAACAATTGCAATTTTTATTGATGCAAAACATGATACAAAGTGCACATATATATATAGTGCTATGAGCCCAACGGCTAGTACAAAATATACCAAATATGTATGAGCATAACGGCTAGTATTAAATATACCAAGTTTGCATGAGCCTAACGGCTAGTAGATAATGACAAAGCATGCTAAATATGATAAAAACGTGTTCATACTCTAACGGCTCTATTGTAACGGCTCTATTGTCTTCGTTATGCCCCCTCAGTTCGAACTAGGGTTTCCTTGCTCATTCTGGCTTCCACCTGCACTGATAACGCGAAGTTCCTCTCTCATTCTGATAAAAATTTTGGTCGAAAGGGCCTTTGTGAGAGCATCTGCTCTCTGATAGTATGCGGGCACATGACATATTGCAAGTCTTCCTGATTGCGTTCTTTCTCTTACAAAGTGGAGATCAATTTCAAGATGTTTCGTCCTTGAATGTTGAATAGGGTTTAGAGATAAAGATACTGTGCTCTTATTATCGCACCAAATGACCGGCTTTCGTCTTGGAGTGAAACCAAGCTCCTCCATCAGTGATTCTATCCACATGATTTCGGCTGTAGCGCTTGCCAGTGCACGGTACTCAACCTCTGTGCTAGATCTTGATGTGGTCTGTTGTTTCTTCGTACACCAGGAAATGATATTGGAACCGAGGTAAACGCAGTATCCTGAGACAGACTTTCGATCATCAATATCGTTGGCCTAATCGGCATCGCTAAAGCACTGTAAGTTAAGTTCCTTTTCTGAATTTAGGCGTATAACGTAATGTTTTGTGCCTTGTAAGTATCATAACACTCTCTTTAATGCCATCCAATGTTCTGATAAAGGGTTCTGCATGTATTGACTGAGTTTATTGACGCTGTAGCATATGTCAGGTCGAGTAATAGTTGCATATTGTAACGCTCCTATTATGCTTCTATATTGTTTGGCATTGTCGATAGCTTCTCCTTTATGCTTAGATAGTCTTAGGTTACTAATCATAGGCGTAGGTAATGAGTTTGCCTTGTGCATATTTGCCCTTTGCAGTATTTCAATGATATAATTTTGTTGGGATAATATTAATTCACCATTGTTTTTCCTAATCACTTGTATTCCAAAAAAAATTTTTAGTTCCCCCAAGTCTTTAATGGCGAAATTTTGATCCAGCTTGAGAACGATTCTGTTTATTTCTTCGTTGTTGTCTCTTGTTATTAGCATGTCGTCAACGTATACTAGAATGAACACAGTTCCATGTATGCCCTTCTTTATATATAGAGAATTGTCCGATTTAACTTGTGAGAAACCCATGTTAGACAAAGTTGACTTTAGCTTTTCATACCAAGCTCTCGAAGCTTGTTTTAAGCCATATATTTCTTTGTGTAGTTTGCATACTTTATCACCAGTACCATATCCTTCAGGCTGTTGCATGTATACCTCTTCAGTCAATTCCCCATTCAAAAAAGCATTGTTGACGTCCAGTTGCCTCACATTCCATCCTTTATTTAGAGCAATGGTCAGTATAATTCTGATGGTTGTGGGTTTTATGACTAGGGAAAAATTTCATTGAAATCAAAACCAAATTGTTGCGCGTAACCTTTTGCAACCAGTCTGGCCTTGTATTTGTCAATAGATCCATCTTCTTTTCTTTTTATTTTGTATGTCCACCTACAATCAATCACATTTTTGTGTTTTGGTTGAGTCACTAAGCTCCAAGTGTTGTTTTTTATGAGAGCTTTATATTCAGTGTCCATTGCCTCCTTCCATTTGTTTGATCTGAGTGAAATTCAATGGTTCGATCTCACTGGCAGAAATATTATATACTTTGGGTTTGAAGATGCCTCTCTTTGACCTGGTGATCATGTGATGTCCAGTTGATTGTGGTGGTGTTTGCTGCTGTGTATCATTGTTGCTGGTATTGTCAACATGGTTGTTGTTTTCTGTATCTTCACTATGCTGCATGTTTTGATGTGTGTTTGTATCTTCTGAGTCATTGTGTGTCTCATTGGTTTGCTCGTTTGTTTGATTCATAGTTTCTTCCTGGGTGTTTAAATTGCTTGTGCGTTGTTGCTCTTCATTTCTATCAACTGAAGGTGGTTCAGTAATGAATGGGTCGAACCGTATGTTATTGTTTATGCTTTGTTCCCCATCCTTTTTGCCGATTTGCTTTTCTGCATAAGGAAACTTGTTTTCATCAAATATCACATGCCTAGAAACATATGTTTTTCCATTTTTGTCCATGCACTTATAACCTTTTTGGTTTTGTGCATACCCAATGAATGTGCATGGGCTTGATCTCATAATTAGTTTATGATTGTTATAGTCTCTCAAACATGGAAAACATAGACACCCATAGGCTTTCAGAAAACCATATTCTGGTCTAACACTGTATATCATTTCATGTGGGCTTTTATTGTTTAAGACTTTGGTTGGAAACTTGTTAATGAGGAATACAGATGTGTAGAAAGCTTCATTCCAATATTTCATAGGTAATGAGCTTTGTGATAACAAAGTTAGACTGGTCTTTACTATGTGTCGATGTTTTCTTTTGACTAAACCATTTTGTTCGGACGTATGCGGGCAAGTTAATCTATGTTTGATCCCTCTTTAGAGAAAGTAATTAGTTAGAGGTTTAAACTCAGCTCCCCTATCTGTCTGAATAACCTTAACAGTACTGTTCGTTTGTTTTTCGACATGAGTTATAAATTGCATAACTGTATTGCAAGCTTCTGATTTAGTTTTCAGCATATATATCCAAGTATATCTAGAATAAGCATCCACAAAAGAAAGATAATACATGTGTCCCTGATATGAATTTAGAGGCGCGGGTCCCCACAAGTCAGCGGCTATAAGTTCCAGTGGCTCATTATAGCTGGTTTCAGAATCACTAAAAGGGAGCTTGTGGCTCTTGCCGAGTTGGCAGTGCGTGCATGTATGTTTGATAGGTACATTTTTATAATAAATGTTATTATTATGCAGAACAGTCTTAACAGTTTCCATATTAGGATGTCCTAATTTTATATGCCAAGAATTAATCACGTTACATTCATTGCTATTATTGTCATAATCAACGTTATTGCAACTATTCCTAATACAGTCATTGTCACTACTAGCATCTACATTATTGTACCAGAATTCTCCACTTGAGTTTGCAGTCTTGAATTTGTATAAACCATCGTATAGGTTACCTCGAAGTAATATTTCATGATTTAGGGAATCTTTAACTAAACAAAGCTTAGGATGAAATTCAAAGTAAACATTATTGTCATTGGCAAATTTTGATACACTTAACAAATTTTTATTAATCGTAGGTACCCTAAGAAGTTTGTTTAATTTGAGTTGTCTTTTCCCAAAGATAGTCCCTTTGCCTATGTGTGTGATACTAGCAGTACTACCATTACCCATATGCAAATTTCTCATACCTGAGTAATTTCTGCTCCCAATGTTTAAATTTTGAAGATTGCTAGTTATGTGGTGAGTCGCTCCTGAGTCAGGGTACCATTCTTCGAAGCCATTGTCTTCATTTTTTTCTTCATCATCATCTGCAGCATTATGTCTTCGGTTTGCGTTATTATTATTTTGAGTTGAATTCCCTGTTGTTTCCATATTTGCTTGTGCTCTTCTTTGTGAAAAGTAATTTTGGCTTGTCTGTTGTCTAGCTGTGTTTGAATTATACCTAAAGTAACATTTGTTCGCCATGTGACCAAACTTTTGGCATATTTGACATTTCACATGATAGTTGTTGTTATCTCCTTGTATCTGCTTATTTCTGACTGTGGTATAATTGGAAGAGAACTTATTTTGTGTTGTTTTTCTTTGGTCAATTCTGCCTTCATGAGCAAGGATTGCTGATCGAACGAACTGTAAATCAGGTAAAGTTTGTTGTGTGGCTAACACAGTTACTAGAGATTCATATTCTTCATCTAATCCACCAATAATAAATAGGATTTGCTCATTGTCGCTGATCTTATGACCAACAGCATTTAGTTTGTCACGCAGATTTTTAATTTTTCCTAAGTATTCTTTCATGCTTGCCTCCTTTTTTCTAAAATTTTGTAATTCCCTTCTATATTTCATGATTCTAGCAGCTGATTGTGAACTGAAAATTTGTTCAACTGTTTTCCATATTTCATAAGACGTGCTACATCCAACTGTTTGTGATAATAAATTTGAACTTACTGACGATAGGAGCCATGAGGAGAGGAGGCTGTCTTGTTTTTGAAACTTTGTGTAGTCTGTGTTAGGCACAATTTCTCCTTCCGAATTGGTTATTGTCACTGGTGGGACTGTTACTGTCCCATTAATGTACTACAGTAAATCATACCCTCTTAAAGCGATCTCTACTTGATATTTCCATAGAATGTAATTGTCTTCGTCTAGAGATGTGGTGATAATTTGGCTTTTTGGTTTAATCAGGTCATGATGGTTAGGTGGAGCACTGTACCCCATACTTCCTGAAACAACGGAGGTTACTTCATTGTTGTTGGCCATAAAACAAAAACAACTTTCTGCTTGATGATTAAGCCTTTCGGCAATTTGGATCTGATACCATATTAAGGGATGAGGAGGAGAGTTATTAGAGAGGAACAATAGCAATTTTAATTGATGCAAAACATGATACAAAGAGCACATATATATAGTGCTATGAGCCCAACGGCTAGTATTAAATATACCAAGTATGCATGAGCCTAACGGCTAGTAGATAATGACAAAGCATGCTAAATATGATAAAAACGTGTTCACACTCTAACGGCTCTATTGTAACGGCTCTATTGTCTTCGTTAATTGCTGCCAGAACAGCAAAAGATGCATCTCTCACTTCGGGAGTCCCATTATTTAAGCACTACAAAATTTAATACAGAATTGACATGCTAAGGTACCATTTAAGGGTAAATTATCAAGTGAATTATTGATTAGATGATAACTGACCTCCATACAGATAGGAACATAATCCTTATGCAACTTCAGAACAACTGCTTTATTACTTGTTTCGATACAATAAGAGACCCAGTTTAATGTTAATGACCTAACAAGTGGGACTTTATTTTTCAGAGCAACCTTGATACCTGCAAGACAACAAAAGCAGTTTGCTAGAATCAAATAAAGAAAATATAATCGTAACTGGGACAAGTTTGAACATAGCCCCAAGTAATGTGAATATAAACACTCATGAATTAACATCTAAAAGATGGTAGTTTCATGCTCCGCTTAGTAGTATTTTTTTCTTCATACAAGCCAATCAAAAACGCTACAATCAGTAACAATCATAACCATTCTAATCAGGCCTACAAAACTCCAATGGAGCCAAAGTAGCTATTTTTCTTTTAAAAATATCAAATTGGTCGTTAAAATTTGAATAAATATTTACCATCAGTTATGTCAACAAGCGCTACACAACCAGATTTATGCATTGTTTGAAGGGTTTGGGTAAGTGCTTCTGATGCAACTTTTTTTTTCCTTCAGTTTTTCCTGGTAAAAGAGGAAATATGAGTAGATTAAATATAGACATAACTAGAAGAAAACAACTTATTTCTAAAAAAACAAATGCCAAGATGAAAAGTCGTTTATTTAATTACGTTTCCACGTCAAGACTGACAGGCGTATGTGTGGCATATCCTAAGCCAAACATATGGATATTTAAATCTTATAAAATAGAATGTATGCGCTGGTTAAGATTAACATATAGTTATTATGCCAGCTCCAATAACGTGTTACCAAACTAATTACAACTGACAATAAATATAGGAGGTTCCTTCATTGTTAGCAAAATGTGTGTATAGACATGTGCATTTGTACGTACAGGTCCTCTTTGTATTATTATTATTTTCATATGAGATTATTCCCAACATGAATACATGCCATATATCAGAGACAAACACGTATGCAACTATACTTTTTTTTTTGAAACCAGCAGAATATATTAACTTTGCAGAAGAAACCAATATATTAACGTGAAGAAACATGTAATAAGTCTCCGGATAAGTCACCTAAGTACAATATCTATTTTGAGTTTAACCTATTACTTCAAACTAAATTCACATTTTCACATTACCAAAATACTAAAAAGCTTCCTTGTGTATGCGACTACATCTTTAAAAACCAAACTAAATACAACAACAACAACAACAACAAAAACAACTAACCCGTTAATCCAAAACAAAACCAAAAAAAACTAAATAAAACGTTTAAATTAAGATTAAAATATTATAATATATAACAACGTTAAACAAAACAATTACAAAGGGATTTTCTACGCCTCCGTAGGTTCTTATTCATCTTTAATTTTCTGCAATCTACACTGAAAAGTGTAATTTTAGGGGATTGTTATAAGGACTGGATTCAGTCAAGATGGGAATCATAAAATTCAGCTGGCCCCTTTTCTGTCTCTACGGAGGGGAAAAAAAACAATTGCCTAATTCTTATGTGTTTTCTCAGAAATAAAAGACTTACGAATATACACTCATAAACTTACGGGACTCTAAATCAAGAGAGCAAAAATTGCTAGACGGACACTAAGCAAAAAACATGGACTAGGAATTAATCGCCTAGACGAGAACTAATCGGAACACATTTTTTTGATAGACTCGAACATTTGGATAAATTTTAATATTCACTTATCCAAAACATGATTTTATAGGATTTCGATATATATATTTAAGCCATGTTGAAGAAAAAAATTATTTGAATCCAAAAATTTAAGCTTATAAGAGAAACCAATCCTAAATAGTTGCATAAACAGTTTCTATAAACCCATTTATATGTTTAAATAATGTAGCTTCATCTTGGAGGTAAGGTTAGGCCTACTGAAAGCCTAGAGGAATTTTTAAAATAGAGCCCTAAATGTATGAGCATGCCCAAAAAATTGTTCTAAATCCCTTGAAAAAAAAATCCTCTAATTAACAAAAAGAACATATATTTTCATGTTTCTTTGTTGTTTATCAACTTCATAATCTAATAATTAGATCAATTGAACTCATCACATGTATCAAGATTATAACAATTGATTTCCAAGTATCGTGGAGACAAAGCGATGCTAATGACAGCTAGAATGTTATCCACGATTCTACATTCACAATAATCACAACTTGTTATCTAATAATCAAAATGTTTCATTTGTATAAAAACTCAAACAACGTGGACTTTATCTTTCAGATCCACACGTAGCACAGCATAATAACATAAGGTTCATAAATCAAAAAATAAAACTAACAACCAATCAAGGACAAAATTATTGGGACCAAAGCTATTACCAGTCCCTGTTAAAGTTAACAAGTGGGTTTGCTTTTGAGCATCATTTACCGCTCATTAACGTTGTATGATCCAAGATTTTATGTTTCTGCTTCTTATTATCTTAGGTACTCTTAAAAGTACTCTTGATGACTAATATTGGTAACGCAGTTATTGATAAAGTATGAGGTTGGAGGAGTTATAATGTATATTATTCTATTATATGGATGCTTCCCATATGTAGCACCATGGAGCTTAAGCAATGCTACTACTCTATATTTCCTATATTTGGGGAGTTCTTGTAGTAAGGAGAGGTTGCATATACTTGATATGACATTTGTACATAACTTCATGACTTTATAGATGTTTCACTTAGTTATGGCTCACTATTTTGTTGTATATTTGCTTTATTAATTATATTTTATTCATGTGTTATGAGATATAAAACATGTTATTTTACTTTTATTTCTTCTCTGATGATTGTCTCATATCAATCAGGAATGATTGCAATGTATTATTATGCTATTTGATGCAGGTAATACGAGCAGTTGTCACAAGCAATTACTTGCACAGCTCTCTTTACAAGTTTACCTTTGTAGTTGTATACATTAATTCAAATTTATATCCTTTTTACGAAAAAATAAATTTAGGCATTGGACTTCGACAAAATTATATGGAATGAACTTTTCTTTCTAACATTAACATAGCACTTACTCATAATTTACTCATTTCAATAAATTCAGGTACAATTTTACTTATAAAAACTTAAGCATTTTGAATTAGAACAGTTACTTATGAAAGTGCCTTAACTGATATTTTTTTTCATTAGAAGATTATTAATTTGTTTATCTTAATGTACTGATTTGGCCAAATTGCATTAACTTTTAGGTTTTAATTTAATGTGATCTAAGTAAATATGTAAAGATGCAATAAATAAGAGTAATTTAGTAATAAATTTTAGAAAACATTATCGATGTATGTACCATAAATTTTGGGTGTATAAATAGCATTTGTCTACCTCTAAGATATAAATATCGGTTAAATCGTACTAAGTGATAAAAGTATACAAGTTCCTAAAGAAAATAACTTTTCAGGTAATAAAGAATGTAAAGAACAAGAAGCATAGATTGTAACAATACTATGATGATAATCTTGATATCCTTCACGATAAGTAGATTATTTTATGCTTTTAAGTGTTGTCGTGATGGAACTCTTAACACCTATCAAAAGATGGAGTTGAAATATGTAAAACGGATTTGAAGCATCAAAATAAAAGCACATGGAATGTATCTCATAAAACTAGCATATAAAGAGCATAAAATGCAGATAATATATTTTTTAAATGATCTTGAAAATTTTGACTGTATAAAAGGCAACTGCTTATAAATAATGAACATCTAAAGGAGTGAAAGTAGAATCAATTTCTTCTGACCTTAATTTACTTAACTAATTTTCTTAGCGTATATGTTTAAAGCATTCACACATATATGGATCAGAAATACTTGTAGCGAATTTGAATTATCAAAACATGTATTTAAACTTAAAGGAAAAAAATGTAAAATCTGTAGAAGCATACATAAATATGTCACAATATACTTTTTTTTTTCTTCGTTAAGTTTTTCCGTCGGAGTTTTTCTTAGTAATGTCTTAACTACAGACGTCAAATCAGAAAAAGTGGACTGAACATAAGGGTATTGGCATCCAGTTATATGAGAGTTCTGAACATACATGGATCAAATGAAGCGTTGGCTCGGACATCCTTTGTACAAGCCGAACAACAAAAAGATGAATCAACAATACAAAATTTATTTGGATACTTTGTATGAACAAAATATCGTATAATTTTTTTCCTTGTTCTATCATGTGTTCTAAATGAAACACGGACGAACATTAATGAACAAAATTATAATTCAAACCAAGCCGGACAACTGACAATCGTACAGAATTAACGCCTAGTTTAAAGGAGATATTACACTGATCTAGGATTATCGAACTCTCCTTAATAAGACAAACTATTAAAATATATTACGCTATATTGTACTCTTTTTTCTTCAATAGAATTTTTCATTGGATTTTTCTTAATAAAGTTTAATGAGACATTATTCTAATTCAGAAGCATTACTTCTTTCGCTGAAATAATATATTAAAGCATGTCATATTTCTCTTTTATCTTTCATTAAGATTTTCCTATTGGAATTTCCTTAATGTTTTAGTGATGCATTATTTTGATCGTGGTGGCATCAAACTGTTTACAAGAAACATCATTTTGATATGATGCCCGTGATTTCAGAAGTTCTAATTCCTTCGTTCAATGTTTCTTTTTCTTTCTGATTTAATTATCCTACCAGAGCTTTTTAGGAAGACAACAAACAATATCTAAAACATCAGAGTAGATATAATTAAACAAGATAATAATGAAATAGCAATTACCGTATATGTTTCAGAACATGACAACTCAGATTATTAAGTGATGGCCAAAATTTTAAAGATGCATATTTAAGAAGAGTACTATATTATATGTAAATTATGGTGGTAAATATACTAAATGTTATACAACATAATTGTTATATTACACCAGATTGATTATTGTATATCAATATTAGAAGCATCACATCTAATGTTCTTATAGTCTACAACATGACTACGATTATTTCTCAATTATTTTAGTCCAATCTACAAAGGAAAAACAAATTACAATGCATTTCAATCACAAATAATCGTTGTATCACACTAAACTATGTTAGCGAAAAATTCCTAATACATCACACACCATTTTCTAATATTTCAAGTTACACCAAAACTTACGAATTAAAATGACAACATATGGAAAAAATAACTCTAAAATCAAACAAGCAGGAAAAAAGACAAACAGAAAGGCAAACCAAAATAAGACAATGCCAAATCGTACATAAAAGGATGGAAAATCAAATTGCCGTATAAAAACTAGGGCTGTCACTAAGTCGGGTTGGGTCGGATTGGGATCAGATCAAATCGGGTTCGGGTTAAGTTCGGATCGGATCTGCTCAACCCGTTTATTAAACGGGTCGGTTTGGTGTTGACCCATTTATAATCATACGGGTTTCGAGTTTGATTCATGTAACCCGTTAAGAAAAATATTTGTACAAAAAGATGTGAATGAACATGAAAACATGAAACGAGGGTATTGCAGTCATTCGTTGCAAACTAAGATGAGAATAAAAATGTAAAAAGTTGTTAATATGGGAATAAACATGAAAACGTTAAAATTTGTTAAGAATTAGTATGTATGAATAATGACAACATCCTTCATTGTCAAGTTAAGATGAGAATTCTACAATAATATAAAGCCTATAAACGGGTTAGTCGGATCAAATTCAGGTTCCGCGAATCAATCGTAAACCCACCCGTTTATAAACAGATCAAAGTCGGATTGACCCTAAAATAACCCATTATTAAACAGGTCGGGTCAACCCGCTAATTTCCCGTGTTGGTTTCGGGTCTTGTTGGAAATTGACAACCCTACAAAAAACTAATAAACCTATTAGTTTGGAATAATTTTGCATAAATATAAATTAATCATCTTATTATTATTTTTTAAGTTTTTTAAGGGATGGAAAAGGCACTATAATGGGGGTATCAATAGAAATGGACCATTTATTAGGCTACATTCACAAAATCCAACATATAATGAGAGAACCGCGTTGTAAACAAGTAAAACGATCCATATCAAAACCATGTATAACTAGCTGTGAGGACGTTTAAGAATACGGGTCGCATGGCAGTTCTTTATATAAAAGAAACAATATACAACGTATGAATTCATATGCTGGAATGGTTTTAAACTGCAACGAAACTTGGAAGCATCATTGGACTAATAATAAGCTTGTACTCGAAAGAAATTCATATGGGGCACAGAATATTTACAGAAAATACTGAAACTGTAAACTTCAACCCAAACAGCTTTGAGTCGAATTCTTATTGTAGGATATAAAACCTTGCAATTTAGATCTCTCATTCTATCATCCATTCGAATATTTTCAAAAGTTGATAGGAGCATACTCGACGTATTTGCTGTTGATCCAATGTCGGTCGGTGCTGGTCACTTGGTAGCTTTGCCTTTGCTACGCTGACTAGTGCTAGGAGAAGATACCCCACTGATTTCCGAAAGTAGAAAGTTAACCATGGAGTCAACATCATCTCCAAATAGAGCATGTGCCTCTATTGCCTGTAAGTAGTCAAATCCCATTGCTAAAACTGCCTGCACGCTACTTCTTAGTCCTGGGCTCTGTGTTTCTTTCTCACTTCCACCTTGCGCTTCCTTCTCTCTTTCCTCTTTTTTTGGTGGTGAAGTTTTCGGCGACTTACCTGCTGTATAAAGCAAATCATTAGCCAGTCTTTTATCGATCGCAAAAAACATATCTCGAGGAATGAGTGAAAATAAGAAGGCAAAATATAAATGTGATGCATTTGAAGTGATGAGGAAAAAAATGTGGTTCTCCACGGAAACAAACTTCTGCCAAATGAATCAGTTCATTTTCGTGCTCCTTAGCCAAATTTGTCTCCAGTCACCAACAACCAAATGTATATGCACAGTAAATATCAAAAAAGATATGCCTTCCAAAAAAACCTAAACTGATTGCAGTAAATCGATTTTCAACTTTCTGACCATATTCCACCTTTTATATGTACTTGTTATTTTGAATTAGGAGCCTGACTATAACAACCATATGATACTTCAGTTTTGAACCTGAAGATGATGAGCACACAATACTCGGTTACTTTTGAACAATACGTGACGATGTTGCACTTGTCTAATGTTAAACTTTCAGTCTTCTTGTGTATATTAGCTTACTGCAAGTAGAGAAGACTACAAGTTTATATTAGCCTTTTCGTGTGTACATATAGACCAGGCACTAGCTCTGTGCAAGCTAAATTAGCTTAGTGCAGTTGACAAGCTATAAATTTATTTCAGCTTACTTCCTCCAGAAGAAGATGGCTGAGCAGTAGAAGTGGATGACTGAGTGAAGCCAAGCTGATATTCTAGTCTTGATGCTTCCATCACCTGGCGCTCTATCTCTTTCTCCGTAAGCTCCAGGTCAGAATAGAAACGCCCCTCGGCTAAAAGTGCCTGTAAATTAATATGAACATTCAGCAAATACGCGAGCTTACTGCACATTCAGACATCAAATATCTAAACGACCACATAATTTTACTCATTGTATTAACTGATGGAAACAAGCCATGGAGTAAAACTTAAATTTAGAGTCATCAGAAAGCTGGAATGAGTTCAATATAAGTGATCTATTATTAATCTTGGGATAAGCGTCGTTGATAGGTTAATACATAAAAACAGGGTAGTATTGACTGTTGATAGGTTTTGAAGTAACTACAACAATAACAGTGCTTACATTATCAATCTGCTGATCTTGCTGTGCTTTGATGGCAGCTTTCACTTGGTCTTTATCAACATTTGTCTGCAAAGTAAAATTAAATTTCATATTTCAGGCAAAAATAAATGGTATACATCATAATAACCATATTTATTTCTAATCAAGCTACCAGAATGTCTAACTTGCCCAATTATAATAACATAGCACATAATCAAGGCACCAGATTACCCACACACACGGTAAATTTAATTACAATGAATATGTGAAGAAAGATCATAATAAATTATGAGAAAGACAATGTTCTATTTTGATAAACTCACCCCTCTCAGGCTACTATATCCAAGACCTGCACCAATATTCATTCGCCTTGGATCAACAAGTGAGTTGTAGTGATTGCTTTGATGGTAACTTAGCCTTATTGGAGGTGTGTCTGTAGCATATGTTCCTTGAAATGTATTTATAGGTTCTGGAAACCATGTTCATGGAAGGTTAATACAGAATTTTTTTTGCTAGTGGATTAGATGGTGTAACAATATCAAGAACCCACCTGTACCATAAGAGTATACAAGGATTGGTCGATTGTACAGCTCACAAAAAGCCTGGAGCTCCACATTGTTACCATACACCTAAAAACACAATAAAATAGTGTTAAATATTATTGTAAACAAACTAACAGTAAACAAGGCGTGCTTAAGTTGTATGGCACGCATAGGCTCACGCCAGAGTGTCTAAATTAGAAAGGATGTATTATTAAAAAAATAGCATACTAATGATACCAGAAGATGCCACTGTTATTGAAAGCATATGTTTGCTTTTCAATAGACTACTCACGAACGTTCTTTAAGTAGCCTTCGCATTTTATTTACCGAATCATGTTTATATCTTAATTACAGAACATAATATCATATCAAATTCCCGTAAAGTCGATCTATTACAGAAACAAAAGACTGGACAGAACACATGCTTTTGTACTTCGCTGTTCGTATAGGAAGGGGTTTCTGGCTATAAATATTTGCTATAAACTTGATTTTACTGAAAGACTGCTCCCGATAGCACTCTTGTTATGTTACTTTCCATCCTAGTTATCAAGGCACGCGCCTAGGCTCAAAAAAGGCTCAGCCGCACGTTATATGCATTCTGTAGTTTGAGTGCGCCTTTTTGCAAAAACTCAATTTTTAGTTTACAAAATAGTTAAATAAAAAAGTTAAATAGTTAAATGAATTATACAATTTGATTAATAAATATTTAAATAGTTGAACAAACCATACAATATGGTTTAATTTGTAGCTAGTAAAATAATAGATCAAGATTGTACGAAAAGCATGCAAAAGGGCCCAAGACTCGAGGCTTGCCAGCAGCCAGCTTAGCGCCTACTAATATGCTTTCCATTCGCACCTGCTTAGATTATAGAGAATAGAATAAATACCTTGTCACGTCTTTTCCTTCTACAATAAGATGTGAAGTTTTCAGTTACGAATTGTGAAAAATGGTCCCTCTCCCTTTCCTGAAATTATAAAATACAAAACCATTTAAACTCACATTTCTGCTAACACAAAACATGCATATTTAAAACAGTATTTATTCTTAGGTGTTATATATCAAAAAGAAATGAATTCAGATAAAACTCAACCAGATGTGATGCCGGATTGACCAGTGAAAAATTATATAAGGAAACATTCAAGTCTTTTCAGACCGTTTAACCTTCAATTCCACCATCACATAAAATACAACTGCATCGAATTGATATAGAAAATGACAGCATGATTGTGTGTCACCATCATATAATACAGAAAAGGTCACCTAGATTGTATATCACCCTAACAATGTATTTTTTTCAATGTGCAAGCATAAATGGTAAAAGGTTAACATGGCTTGTATTTGTGCCAGCTTACAATCTGATTTTGATCTTCGTTTAAAGCTTATCAGAAAGCGTTGAAACATCACAAAATTTTTAATCCCCAAACAACTAAAAGATTATTAAAAAAAATCGTGGACATACAGACTACAGATGTATTGTATCCATATATAATGTAAAATGGTAATAGTTATATAAATATATCGGCAATACAAGAATACAAACTACAAGTTGCCAATAAATACCGTGTCATTGAAGCTAATATGCAAATAACTTCAAGTAATACAAGTAAATACTAATTATTAAATAAACCGTAAAAATGACCAGTTATGAAAGTAGAAGAGACAAAAATTAGTAGAGAAATACCATGTAATCTATGCACGCTTGCCTCGCCACATCGTACATTTCAGGATCACCGTACACCTGATCTGCAATGGCACGAAACATACAATTTCCATCTCCCAGCATCTTCCTAACTTCTAATCCCATTGTTCTTCTTATACTGATCTCAAACATGCGTTCTCTCTCCTGAAAAGAACACAAGAGAAAATTGTAGCCAAGGATGATTGGTCTTATTGATCATCGATATTAACTGACCAAAGTAATACACCACCAACCCACCTCCCCCACCCCATCAATAAAAAACGGGGTGGGGTGGGGGGGGGGGATTGTCTTGTCCTTGAATATATGTATTCACACCTTTATTCAATAACAGATAAAATTACCCAGATGGCTTAAAGATAATTTCCTATGGAGTTCAGATTCATGTGCCTAGCTACTTCACGAAGCAGCTACAAAGTGTTTTGAAGAGCACAAATCTTCATAATAAATCAAAACCCTACTATTTCCAACCATTTCTCATAATTTTTTTAAAAGACAAATTGTCCTGATTCATTTTCCAATTGAGGCCTAAATCTCCAACCAATTAACGACTACCCTCTTCCCCACTCGCCGTCCTTACATCTCTTATTTGCCAGCCCTTCTAATCTCTTATAGCTTCTGGAATGCTTTCATTTGCAAGCCCTTCCTGTCTTTCCTCCATTCGCCACTGGCAGCGTTTTATTACAACAATAAATGGTTTGTGGGATATGCTAGAGTAATTGAATTTGATTATTGCTTCATGAACCGACTCACTGTATAAGAAGAAGGAAGTTTCTTTATTCATTTGAGTATACTGTAATACTGATGTTGCTGTTATATTATATATTTGGGTGTACCATACTCGGACGACAACTGACAAAATTAGAGTCATGCCTATGAAAGAGAAGCGTTTTCTCTGCAGTTTTCCTTGATCACATAAGACAATCTTCATTTGATGAGTGTCCGACATTCAAAGGGGGGATGAAAGAAGAGAAATTTTGAAGCAAATGGAAGTATTAGAGCATAACTGACAGTAACGTTAGGTACCAAGATGCCATTTGCTTTGAGAACGTTACTTATAACCTTTTCGATTTTCAATGATTCCATATAAGTTTAAGGATTATAAGATGACTTTTTTAATCATATGATATCAGACTATCCAAGTACAAAAACCAAACAACTCTCCCAGACCGCTTTTTAAGTGATTCAAGTGTAATACTTCTACAACACAACAGAAGAATCCCATATTGCACGCCTAGGTAGTTAATTTCGAGAAATATAAGTACTGATCTTTGGCTATATTGTTGGAGTGATGGGCGTTAATAATGACCTTAGAATCCAGACATGGCTTAACGAAAACAAGCGTTCACATAATTTTGATACAAACTTTACATTTAATAACTAAAATATTTTATGAAACTCAATTAACTTTGATTAGATTATCACTATTTATTACTAATGAGGAACATGGTTGATTCTAGTTCATTTGCCAACAAATTTCAAAATGAATCAAATCTATCATGTTTTATAATACGTAACAATATATATAAAACCTTCATACATTGAATAGTCAGAAAAGATTCAGATGCAATCGCAATTCAGGTTTTATTAACAATAAATTACCTTTCGCAAATATTTTAAAATAGAATTAAAAAAATAAATCGAAATAATAAATAAAGAAATTATATCTCATAAAAGTGAGAGATAGAAATTAGAAAAAGTGTGTGTGTGTGTGTATATAGATTGATTCAGTAAGTTGAAATGAAATACATAAAGTGCAATAAAACTCCCAAATACCTCAATAAATAAACAAAGGAATTGACTGGTTTTGTATTAATTGTATTTAGTATTTTTCCGAAGTAAAAAAATTACACTAAAAACATGCATTTTCTCAATACTCCAAGAAAACATTGCCGCTGACGCAGTACCTTGAGACACGGAGTGGAATTGAACGTCAAAATTAAATAGCAAGGCGGTAAAATTGCAAAATTGTGCGCCAATGGCATATCACAGCACTCAACGGCATCCTTGACAGCAATGATTTCTGGTTGTTTCATTCATAAAATTTGTAAATGATACATCAATGGAAAAGTAACAATATTTCTATCAGACCTGTTACCTTTTCATCAAAAATGTGAAATATTGACAGCTATTTCGACATATGTAACAATGACAAGTTAAACTCATTATTACGTCCAAATTCACAATTGTAAATGATGAATGAGCCTCCATAAAGTATCACTTGTCACATGTTTACAGTTTATCTTTTAGTAAGAAGCAAGAATTAAAATTTCGGTTACTGGTTCCATTCTGTCTATTTGATATTTATGAAATTTCAGTTCCGTTTCCATAATTCCGTTTTTATTCTGTTCAAGGTAGTCATGTAATTTCATATACTATATACATTTTATAATAGTAATCAAGAAATTTAATTCGGTTGACCTTATTTTGCAGCAAAAGCAAATCTACTCTCAAGAAATAAAAATAAAGCAATGAAAAAAATAAATAAACACAATAGCAACTAGTACAACTTTAATAAGGATGTTGTTATTTACACCCACATGAACTCCTCTCACCCATCTGTTCTCCCACCCGCTTATCATCTTCACCCCCACCCACTCAAACTGACCTTTTCATAATCTTTTTTGTTTTCTGAAAAAGCATAACTCAATTTCTCCTTTCAATCTATCTTCAAACAACAAAATTAGAATTTCTTCACCCAATTTATCCATAGCTGGTCTTCCTTTAATGTTTCACCATGAAATATAAATCCAACAATGCTGCAGTTGTAGATAACAATATGAAATACTGTCCGCGGGGCATAGCTCGGTTGGTTAGAGTCACTTAGCGATCATGGAATAGAGTTCCTGGAGGTCGCGGGTTCAAGTCCTACCCTCATACAATGTGCTCTCCCTTAAGGCTTGGAATTGTCATCCTCGGCAAAACCTTATCAACAGAGGTGGGGATTGATGCTCCTTGCTGGGTTGGCTTAAAATGGGAAGCCTATGTGGTGGACAGTAGAGTTTCTCAGCTTTACTCTCCGGATTAAACTTTGATTAAAAAAATCAACAATATGATATACTGAATATAACTATTTAGGATGTTACTATCTACACATGGCAAATTAATACCCTTCATCAATTTATTTTCTCACCCAATCAATTACTCATCTTACCCATCCACGCCCCTTAAATATTATTAGCTAAACATAGTGTGAAATACCTTCCCCTCTTCCCCAAAAGTTATCATTAACTTGAATGTATGCATGATTTAATTTCTGGTTTACGACAACAGATTAAAATAGAAACAAAAATAGTTCAAATGGTTTTTTGTTTTTTGGCGTCTTAGAATGTTTTCACCAATAAAAAACCAAGAACTTTAAACTAATCAAGAAACGTGTCATACCAAACTTTCAGCTACACAACGATATATTGCAAATGAAAATGTAAGTGTCAATTAGCCATTTTTAACTAAATCAAACTAGATACCTAAGTTTACAAATTCAAAGAAATATAGTTTGAAAGTGATGGTACAGTTTTATATTGGATTAACACGTTCCACACGACATGTTTACATCTAAACAAAGTTACCATTTCAGCAAGTTACTTATATATGTGCAGTAGATATGATTGTAACAAACAAAGCGATAGAAGCTAAACAATTCATGTGAAGTACAACAAAGGATATCACAAGTATATATTGTCAACGTTCCAATTTGATGATATAAACAAAACTATTTTACAGAGTAATGATACTTATTTACTTGATATGTCAAAATTTAAGTTTAAACGGAGAAGAAACTTAAAATAAGTATTATCTCAATTTCGTGTTAGTTACAAAAATAAGAAGACATTTCAACACTACCATGTTGCGTTGCAAGACTGGCATAACAATCAATTTTTATTTGTTTGCTTATTCTCATCATAATTATTGCATTACTCAACCCAAAACACATTTGTGGAAATTTATACCATGGTCAAAATTTCAGTTTTTGGTTCAGTTCTGACTCATTTTTTAAATTTCGGTTCCATTTCGAAAATTCCGAAAATCCTGTTATTTTCCCGATTCTACATTTTGTTTTACCTTCACTGAATGCATTTCTACTTTCACAAAATCAGCACAGTTCTAACTAGATAAAAATTAGGGCAAATTTATATTTTAAACATAAAATGTTAAATTGGGCCCCAAATTAAATGAAATAACACAAATTCTTTCTAGAAACAAAGGCCTAGTACCACATCCGTGCCTGAAACTCCTTCGTCAAACATGAAGCAAACCCTGAAATCTTCTTCACCAGATACACGCAAACCCTCACTTCCAAAACTATGTCCAAAATCCTTTGATATAATCGAAGCGCAAGCTCTGTATTCTCCAATTCAAAATTTCTTTTAATTTGAGATACTTGGACTCAAATCTTAGGTTCAGAAAAAGGTTTTTTTCTTCAAATTTTTGCTTGATTCTCTATTTCTCTTGATCTCGTCTTTTTTGCTCTGTTTATTACTGAATTGCAAAAAAAAAAAAAAAAAAAAATCTAGTATTTCATGTGTTTATGTGATGAAAACTGTTCCATTTTATTTTCTTCTCCAATGTCTGAGCCAAAATGGCATTTTTAACAAATTCCGGTTCAGTCAACGCCGGATCCAAAACAGAATGGATGAGTTTCCAGCGAGCCGGCTGGAATCTTGAATGGTGATTCATACAGTATTATATAAATGGTATAATATAAGTTTCTGGTTTGTTATGAAATTTAAAAGTTCGTATGTATAGTAATAATTTACCATGTGTGATCATCAACCTAAAATCAAAAAAAAGGTGACAAATATTCTGGACAGATTTATAGACCACCACATCTAATACAATATACAGTTGTGCCAAACCGAATGGCTATTTATTAACTCAGTTTTGCATAATCACTATAAAAAAAATTACAATATTTTTTGTATTAATTTTAATAGCTATTTAGGTGGCGTTAGTGATAGTTTAAGTGTGTGTAGATAAAACCATTAATAAAGCCCAACTCATATACACACATCTCTCAACATGTACACTCAACCACCGTCGGCTTTTTTAACAACACAAAAAACAGCAATGGAGATCCCCAAATATCATCAAATGGAGAAAAACAGAAAGCACTTGTCACCTTAGCCGGATGTGTAACACCCCAGAATTTGACGATAATTAAATTAGTTTTTTGGTTATAATGCAAAAATGGAATTTTTGCAAACAATGTAATTTGACCGCGAAACTTGCATTGTTGCGTTCACGACCAAATTCTGGTCAACTTTCATGTTTGGAACTTCACGAATGGAGTCCATATGAAAATGTTACAAATAAAATACGAAAACAGACGAAAAACAATTAACTAGAATATATCTATAATTAGGCAACTAATGTAGGTTAAATACGTCTATGAGCTATTATAAAGTAGTTAAACATGCTTAGAAAAACACTCGTGTGAGCATGCAGACACACACACACTATATATTGGATAATATTTAATCTTCATTAAATTATCATCAAGTATGATTATAATGTTGTATTGTTCAGATATTGCAATAAAAGTTACTTACTTATAAACTATATATATATATATATAAACATACAACCAATAATAATTAATATAGAGAAATCGACTAATATTTTTATAATTACACTAAAATATCCTTAGCTTAAGCCTAAGGAGTGCAATGTACGATTAAAATATATTTGGATTTCGTAATATACTAATATGCCATGAAATTTGACTCTCATACGTCTAAATATAAATTATAGGAGAAATAAACGACATTAATATTCCTATCTAATATTTATGTACTAGATAAGAAATGAGCAACGTTTTTTGATAGAAGAATTCTTTTGTGTCAAACTTTAAAAAAAAAAAAAAAAAAAAAAAAAAAAAAGATGTAGAAGAAGATATTTCCACAAGCTGTACAGTTAGTAACCCATTAATAGAACTAGCAGATCCAAAGCAACTGATAGGGTATTTGTTGAGATTGTCTTTTAGCTCAATCTACAACCTTTGGGGAAAAATAATTGACACTTTTCATTTCATTTTGATTTCAACGAAATTCTCAACTTGTCTCACCATAATGAACGCTTCAGCTCTTTTTTTTCCCATCTTTGTACTTCTACTCAAAACTTCTTTGGGTCTCTAACAAAATCACAAAATCAATGACTACGACAGTATATGACTAAAACTTCATATAAGACTCTTTTGGGAGGATTGGGGAGATATAAACCATCAAAACTCAAAACCGATTGGACTGGGTGTTAAATAGACTGCGAAAAAGTAGACCCATCCCATTTAACCCTACACATTATTAAATGGGCTAATTAAATTCATTCTGTTATGCATATATCGTTGTACCATAATTTGGTAGGTTTAACCTTTAAACAAGCTGCTCTTGAATCAAGCATCAGATTCATGTAGCTTTAATTGTATGAATATCAACCTCAACTTCAAAAGTTCCAATATACATGCATACTGGCCACCATCCCTAGCAAAAGCAAACTAAGCAGGAGAGCCAACAAAAACATCTCTCAAAAAAGCATTCCTCTCACGCAAGGGCATTTCTAACAGCATTCAAAACTGTAAACAAACCCGAGAGCATGCAAGAGGAACAAAGGTAACTAAGAGAGGGAAGGAGAAGATGCATAAGGGGGGATGGGTTGCTGTAAAAAGAGCTAATAAATGTTGCATACCTCAAATCAACTGATAAATCAAAATTAAGTTCCGATCAGAGCTGAAAAAGCAAAGGCAGAAGCCTCAACTTGTTAGACCCATCTTGTTTTGCTGCTCTATTGTATGAACCATGGAACAACTGAAGAGATGATGCTTGCTTTGTGTTAGGAAATGATGGCGATAATGTCAAATTAGAGAGGGCGTGGGTATGAAGTGGGGTTAATGATGAAGAAGAAGCAGCGTGTGTTAACGAAGAAGTCCGCACAGCTTAAAGAAAAGAGAGATTTCGGAGTAGACATAATAATAGGGTTGTAGGAAATAACAAAAGACCATTATTCTTAATTCATGCACCGTTTAAAGAAAAGAAGTTTGGAGAAGACATAAAATTAGGGTTATAGGAAATAACAAATCATCTGTAATTTATTCTATTTGTCAATGCCTACATGTATGTGTTCCCAACAATAGGGATTGGTCATAAGACAGAATAAATCAAAAAGAAAAAGCATCATGCACTCCTTAAATTAAAAATTTATCTAGTATAGTTTTCTTAGGGTAATAGTTATACTATATTCAATAAGAGCACTCATTTTGATGTTCCGTGATTCGAACTCATAACCTCTAGAACCTCAGTCTACAGCATCTTATCACTTGTCGCTGAGTTAGCGGTTCTTAACTATTAAATGCACTTAAATATTTTAATATTAACCATTTCTAAGCATATGTTCATAACAAAATTTGTTTCATACACATTGTTTATATGGATTAATTTACACTTAACTATCCTTTATCGAAGTAACTCTTAAGAATATTTGATTCTTATCAGATATCACAACGCTTGCTATAATAACTATATGTTATGGTGTCAGCTATTTGAACACAAAATAGAACGCAATTGATAACACAAAAAATCTAGACAACTGGATCCTTCTTTTTTTTGTAGATGTAGTTCAGGGAAATCCAAAGATCCTTTGTGTCACTAATTGTGTCAAAAATTTGTATTCAAATAGACTTTCCCATCTTTAATCCCTATTAAACATTATAATAGCTATTATAATAGTAACTCATAAGCATACTTAATTGATAGATAAAACTATAATAAATAATATACATACACACAAACATATATACAGTATGTATGTGTGTGTACACACACACACGCACACATATATGCCTGTGTGTATTGGTAATTTGCATAGTGAATGTATAATTAATCAAACACTTAACACATCCCACTAATTAACTAGCAATTAAATTCATTAACAAATTATATTGAATTTAAATATTGAAGATCCCACCCTTTTGTAGGTTCAAAACACTCATATGCACCACAGCTTGAATTGAAGAAGAGAATAAGCGATCTTGTTGGTCGTTAATACTTTGCAGTAATAAGTACTTCTATTATAGAAGATAAACTCAGTTATAATTTTCAAAATCTAATTCTCCTTTTGCATGAACCAAAGTATAGGTAGAGGCTAAGAATAAATTATTATATCATTTACAGGCATTCAAGGTGGAGATACAGCCAACTGAAAAGAACATTTCAGGCATACATCTTTAATAACAGTTGTAATACATTTGATGTCACATTTTCTTTGTATCAGCGTAAATTACCAAAAATGAACTCTAGAGATATTTTCAAGTCCTGATATCACTAAAGAATACGATGTAACGATTAAACTTCTTATGAAAAGTCAAAACACTATCACTAATAAATAAGGTCTAACAAATAAATTTCTTTAACAAATTTGTTTTTCATTAAATGGTAATATAAATAAAATTCAAACCTAATTAGATTTTACAACTGAAAAAGTAAAATTTCAAATTAACTACAATGATTTCAACGCAAAAATATAACTAAATATTTAAATCATTTTCTCTTAATAACATACATAATTTGTAGAAAACATTTCACCAGCAAAGCGCATGCCATTATCACGCATGAAACGTGCAACGTAACACTCGTATTAAATATTAAAGTATGGTGCTTGTTTATTGGAAAGACAAGAAAAATGTTGTTTCAATAAACGATATTATTGTAAGAATGTCAATATTTATATTTCTTCAAGGATGTGATCTTGAATGATGTACATGATGATTTAGATAGCTCATTATGTATTAATAATCTCTCATTCAAAAATACGTCACGTTAATTGATTGTGTTACCATTTATGAAACAAACAGACATCATGTGCATGCTCATCAAGACAACGGGACGTAAATATCGATCGTATGCATTCATTCATCTTAAATCACTCTCCCGCTATTTCACATGTGTTGTGTGAACTTCAGATTACCCATTATTTTGAGATCTTTTGAATTCGGTTGCAATATGCTTGAAAGTTGTAATAATGATTGGTAATCAGAATTATAAATGGAACGCAACGCAAAAATGTGTGAAACCCCTCTGAAGTCTTGGCGAACAGCGCGATAAATAGCGTATGTCTTATCAATTTACTACGCACATTTGAATATTTATTTAGCACATACATATATAACAGACCCATGTTTGAGACTGCCTTGCACGCATTTTCGCAAAAAAAAAAATAGAATATGAGGGTTATTGGTGTCATGAATTAAAGTAGATAGACACAACTTAATTTTGCTCGGTAATTTACAAGTTCGTCGGATTCACTCGAGTATAGTCCCAAAAAAAAAGTTTAAACATTTTTTCTTAACATATGCACCAAAGATATATTTTTCTTAGACATATTGTAAAAAAAACATCATCAAATATAATATCATAAATAAAGAATTTCAAGCATCAATAGTTTTTTAAAATCTAGAATCCAATATAATGATAAATATTATTGATAAACTACAAATCTGATATGCTTTAACAATTATATTTTTCAAATCCATATTTGCATCGTCAAATTAATAAGCTTTAGCATCTTCCTCAACCATCTCATTTAAATTTGTTTCTTGTTCATGAAAATGTAAAAGAGTTGAAGCATATGCTAACAACCTTCTAATGTGAATGTTCTTCTACTTGAATATCTAGCTTCCTCCACCCATACTGCTCGAGCAGCAACATCCCAAAACAAGTCATCATCATTATCAAATCATAGGCTCATCTTCAGCATCGAATGCGACATCCATATTTTTTGTTAATCATATATTACAATCATCAATATCTTTTTAAGGACGTTGGATCAATATGTCAAGGAGGCCGTACCTTCTTTCTAATGTTATACAACATAATGAGCGCTAATTTTATAGAACTTGGAATCTAAAATAAAAAGAAATACAAACAATAATATAATGAAAAACGTGTCATTCTGCATCGTGCACCATTTTCCGTTCTTTTTATGTGCGCCAAAGTCACAAAAAGGCGCAGATGTGCCACACTACGCCACGCGCCATGTCATGCATTGGTGTGCCTTCCATAACTATTTTAGTAATTTAGTGATTACCCTGTAATTTATGTTAACTCAACATGCTCTACTTTATTGATTACTCCCTTAAAACAAAAGGCAGTGAGGTTTTTTATTTTTTAGTTATCAAATGATAAAACTGAATTTTTTTTCCAATGTGTAGAGTCGTATAATTATGAGATTGGTCATTTCTAATGTAACATATATTTCTGTCATCTCTCCTATGCCATGTCATAACTCATAAGATATATTATATATGTACGTTTGTATGTATGTGTCTATATATGTATGTATGGTAGTTACTTAGAGATATTCATAATCTATTATGTGATTCTCTTACGTGGTATTTATAGCCATGTAGCGTGCATGCCTCCATGCTAAAGTAAACAAAAATAACATTATCATTAGCACCATGCACATATAAAATCCTCGGTTCTATTAAAGAGTGGCCTATCTGGTAAAATTTTGATTGCACGTCAAGTATGATATGATGTTTCATTTCCCACCAAGATTAATCTTACTTCTATCACATATGCAAACCTGCCTTCAAAAAAAAAAAAAACACACACACACACATTTCACCTGAGAAATTTAATTTGAAGCATATGTAAATTTGAATGGTACTATTCAAGTCACCATTGTCCTCGCTATAAAAAAGTGATAAATAATCATCAAAATATTAAGGGTCACTAGTAAACAAGTGCACATGCAATGATGCAACAAAAGTTTTAAGAACTAAAACTTTATAAGTGATATAGAATATCCGGGTGAATATACTTATAATGCAAGGCAATGGAAATAAACTAATTCTTTATGCATTATATAAATAAGTAAATAAACTAGAAGCCCACACCACTAGAATGATAAGGTTCATACTAATTATGAAGTTCTTGTTGTTGAACAAGATAGAATCTTACCAAATCATCATAAGGAGACCAATAACATGGCCCTTGTTCATCAGAACTATTATAGCCTTCACCTTCATTTAAAGGCCTGGGAGAAGAAGAACGAGACCCAGTAGGCGATGTTCGGCTTAGGACACTAGGCCATTGCCTCCTAGAAGAACCACCAGCATTACCACTTTCCAATACAGCTCTTCTAGGAGAACTCAAACCTGGAACAGGAGGTACAGGTGGTGGAGGTGGAGGTGGTGGATTTGAGAATTCAGAATTCTTTGAATCACAATCCTCCTTTTCAACCTCAGTCTCAGCTGCCTGTGATGTTGTTGTTTGCTCGGTAATATTACTTGATGCAGCTTTGGTTCCAACATGTTGAGTACTTTCAGGGAAAGCATTATCAGAGTTCAAAACTTCAGCTTCTTCAGCGGACTCGTTTATATTAACGCTGCTAGATTCTTGATTCGCATCTTTTTCTTGATCCTCTCTCGAAACTGAAGTAGCAGGCGGGGAGCGGCTCTGATTGGATGAAGAGCTATTGCTACTGCTCGAGCCTTTGGGAACCAAAACTCGAGTCATTCTTTATATTCAAAGATCCTCCTTTACGCAAAATCTGAATCTTCCAAACCTGTAAAACTCAAAGATTTGATTTCGGGAGTTTATCACGAGTTCTAACTTTTGGGGAAGCGAATCCAATGCCTTGAGCGAAAGGTTCTTTCCAGAAAATCGAGATGTTTTCTCCACAAAGAGATTTCTGCATCAATCCACTAAAGCTTCTCATGAGATCGAAAACAAATCCTTATTCCTCTTAAATACACAAAATATCCGCCCCGAGAAACGTAGAGAGCACTAAGCAACGCAAATACGCCGAATCAAAGAAACGAATGGAATCAAGAGGGAAGAAAGGGATCGAAAGAGTCGCATACCTTGAGTGAATCGAAGGATTGCTGGGGAAACTCGAAGGTAAATTTCGATTGGAAACTTTAATTCTAGGGTTTAGTGGGAAATTTCAGGAAATGTGAGAGTTCGGTGAAGAAAAACACAAATAAAATGAGGGGAAAACGGAAGGCTTCGTTTCCGTTTTATCGCAGACGACCTCGCCTGCTGTATAATTCTTATTTTAACCACAGATTTCCATCCGCTTTATCACCCGTTGCTGTTTTGCGGGGTCCGCTTAAGTTGTCATCTTCGTACATCGGGTGAGGCTACTCCATTCAGGCACGTGTAGCTTGTTTTGGTGGTTCTCGTGGGGTGCATTTTTAAAGAACTAAAAGGATGTTGCAAATTTACACTAATCAAACTAAGAGCATCTCCAACCGCCTTCGATCCAGCTTCTGAATTCCCAAAAATCGTTAAGATTTCATCCCAACAGCAATTATAGTTCTTAATATTAAGCGTAATAATCAAGGATCAATTCCAAATTCGGGAATTGGTCCCGGGCTCCGAAAAAGTCGACGCTCTATAGTAAGACATCGATTTTTTCGGCATTCTACTTACCTTTCCCCACAACGGCAAAAATCTCGGTTGTTTACACCTCCAACGGTTATAAAACGGTTATATTTTCTTTCAACGGCTATAAAACGATCATAACACAGCTGCAACAGCTATATTTTCAATTATAAATTGTCAACTTCCATGTACTCTAGATCACAATACAATTTCTCTTCCTTACTATCTATTAAATCTCGAAGTAACTAAAAGTTAATAATGTCTTCAACTTTCGAAGAATTTTCACATCCGACGATGGCTAAAAGTCAGTTTTATGAAGACAACGCCGAGAACGACCTAGCTACTCCTCCAAGCAAACAATCAACTCTTTCATGGACAACCGAGAAGGACTACGATCTATGCAACATAAACTACCATTTTTCATAGGATTCGGTTACAGGGAACGACCAATCAGCCGTTAAGTTCTGGAAAAAAATAAAGACTACATTCATTGACAAGCATCCTAAAGGCATATGAACGGTGTTGGCGATTCAGGATCGATTCGACAAAATAAGTCGTCAAACGTCGTTTTATGAATCACAGGTTTATAAAATAAATAAAGACAATCCTAGTGGCATCGGAGGCGAGGAACATGTGGTAAGTTTTCTTTGATACGTAGGTTAGTGGTTGAATAATTGTTATTTATGAATCATGTTCATTTTTTCTTATTAGAAAGAAATGGCAAATTAGGAGCTCAGAAAGCTTTTCGCTAAAGAAAATGGGGATGAAAAGATCATATTATTATTATCAGTTTTTGAATTATTACGATCTACTTACCAGCCAACCAAAATGGAACCCTGATCTTACTAACAGCCTGCGCGATATTCAAACTTTTACAAAGGGAAAGAACAAAGCTTCAAGATCTACTTGTTCATCTAGTCTTGGAGAGTTATCGGCGAAATATTCTCAATGTCAAGGTGAAAACCTTCTTGATGAGTTCAATCAAACCATTGATGAAAATTTTAGGCCTGAGGGAGTCGAAGTGGCAAAACGAAAGGGGAAGGTTGATGTTGTCGTTGAAGAAAAAGTCGACGGCCGTTATGAAGTACACGAGCGCATACATCAAGATAGAAATGAAAATGCTAAGAAAAGAATAGACCCCCTCCTCTTTGCAATATTAACTCGTGTCTACGATCAACTTCAATATATGCTTTCATGGAAATAAGTAATTCCGTAGAAGAAAAATCAATGGTCGACATTTTTATGTAGTTAGTATTTTTATGTAGTTAGTTATGCCTACTTCTACAAAAGAAGACGAACATTTATAAGCTTTATGAAACAAAATTTCATTAACTCTCAATCGTCATGTCGCATTCAATGATATAGTGGCAATAGCCACGTTACATATAGAAAGTGACTACAGTATCCTGTTGCATTCGGTGTCAGACCAACCTATGGAGCTAATTAAAGAAAGCGACTGTAGCATAAGTTACTTACAACATAAGTTTACTACTGCTATTTTATAAAAAGTAATATAGAGAAATTACAACTCCACTAATTTAGTAGATAGTTTACATACACAGATAATTTTACATAATTCTTAGTTCGTACATAGTTAACACACATAGATATAGCGTTGAAACAGTCAATTGTGTGGTAAACAGTATCATCCAACAAGCATTTCATTTTTAATCGTAACATCTAACCTCTTCAACCTGTCATTTTCAGTTTGCATTTCAAGTGCGTATTGTACCCCTCTTTCCATGAGCGGTGGATCCAGCTAAGTAAAAAAAATTACAATTATGCATCACTTGGTGTGTCCCTGCATCAATAAGCACTCATTAACCTGACATGGTATGACTGTGAAAGTGGTTTTGCATTATGTACTTTGACAATTCATTGTGTAGCACAGACTAGTTCATTTTGAACCTCTTCATCCGCCACTTGTATTTGTGTATCTGGAACAAATCCAACCTCTTCGTCTTCCTTTTTGTTCCATTCGTACTCCTCAAACATTTTTGTCATGATTTCATTATAGATTTCCCAATTGTCCATTAAAAACCTACAAGAAATCAATAATACCAAAAAGATTGGGAAAATGCATGTTGTTTATAACTAAAAACATAACCTTGGTGCAATGAAATAGACTGATTTCTCACCTTAATGACTTGGATGATTGAGTGTGCATAGATTATAGTTTATGGTTGGAGTTCAAAGTATAAACTATTTAAAAGATTAGAGTTGTATGTAGAGGCCGTCCTCAACCACATTGTTACAGGTAAATGTACATCCCATCGGCCTTAACTGATTGTGACATCTCAGCACGTTATCCCATACCACATGGGTTAGGTTGGGAAACTTTAAGATGAGCATCCTCTGTATATGGCTAATATACATATAAAATAAAATAAAATAAATTAGGGTTGGTTGGTAGAGGTAGTTTGAAAACGTACGAAATGAATTTCAAAAAATCATACAAAATCATAAATAACTCATAATACTTCTAAACAAATATGGAAAAAAAATTCAAAAGAGGCTGGTTTTGGAAACTAATGGCACAAATAGGCTAGTTTAAAAATTATTTGCAAATATCGACTAGTTTTGGCCAGCTCAGTGATGAGCCGACCAACTTTTTTTTTTTAATACGGGGCGCGCTTGGCAAGTGCACCTGTATAAATTTACACTAGCGCACTTGGCTAGTGCTCCAATGTAAAAATACACTGGCGCACTTGCCAAGCACGCCAGTGTAAATATCTGTTAAACAACAACTTCTAATTTCCTGGCGCATATACATAAATATCAAACAAAATAGTAATTAGTTATTCATTATCACTATTAAATATATATATATAATAATTGAAAATTGATAACATATTCAAAAGAATAAACATTAATTAAATAATTAATATTTAATTATGACTAAGTAGTAATAACAATTACTAGTTAATAATTAAAATTAATAACAAATAATAGTTTGTGTATACTGATTAACTATTGTTAATTGTTAACAATTAGTAAATAATATTTACTGAATAATACCAATTATTTGATAATTAACATTTACAATTGAATAATTAAGAAGTAATAGTTAGTAACTGATACTTAGCTATTAAGACGAATATTTAATATTTACCATTTAGTAATTATTATTTTATAGTTAGCAATTACCATTGAATAATTACTTTTAATAATTACTTTAAAAAAAATAAAAAGTAGTAATTAATATCTAATATTGGTTTTTTAAAATTAATAAATGCTACTAAATAGCTAACTATTAGTAATCAATATTTGATACTTAATATTTAATAATTAATTTTTAAATGCTATTAAATTATTATCATTAACTAACTAATAGTTGATTATGCTTTAAAATTAATATTCAATACATAATGTAATTTATAATTACTAATAATATTTAATATTAATAATTACCGATTACAAATTAAAAAATTATCTTAATAAATAATATATAATTACAATTACTATTTAATAAATAATATTAATAATCACTAAAAAAAATAGTAAATAATATTTGTAATGATTAACTATCATAAATGATTAAATTTATACTGGCGTACTTGGCAAGTGCGCCCCGTATTTAAAAAAAAAGTCGGCCAGCTCATCGCTGAGTTGGTCAAAACTAGCTTATATTTGCAAATAGTTCTGAAACTAACCTATTTGTTCCATTAGTTTCAAAAACCAGCCTCTTTTGAAAATTTGTCCAATAAATATCGCAGGGACTTATTTGAAGTTAGCTTTCAAATGACTCTTGAAGTACTTAATTTTGTTTTGTAAATTTTGAGTTATGTATAAATTTAGTTTTCAGAAAAATCATGGTTGGTTGGTTGGTTCAACAAACCTTACCAAATCAATTATTTAAACTATGAAGTTAAAATATTAGGGTTATCCTATGACTACATCGAATAGTTGAATTTGAAATATAAACCTAGGGTCATCCAATGTTGGAAACATAACTAAGGATTAAACGATAAGGGTCGTCCCCTTTATAGTTTAACATTCATTATACAATATTTGTTGTATTAAATTCAACAAACTCAATAATTTAAACGTAAAGGAGTTAAACATTTGGGCCGTCCTCAACCACTTGGCTACAGGTAAAGGTATATCCCATCTGCCTTGACTGATTGTGACATTTCAACACACTATCCCATACCACATGGCTTAGGTTGGAAAACTTTACACTATGCCATAGATGGCCTACCACAACGAAAATCCAAGGTGTTGTTAGCTACAATGTAACAATAGGTATGCTGATTTTTGTCTATTGCAACACACGCTTCAAAGTGTTACCATAGAAAATCTAAGGTGTTGTAGTAGCCACGTGAATAAATTTATCAATCCGGGTGATTACGATCAAACAGTCCACAATAGCAATCCGCGTGACGTGAAATAATCTTTAACGCGGGAAGCAAAAACAAAAAAAACAAAGCGGCAAAAAATTTAGCAAAATTTTCAAGGGTTTCAATCGAAAACTTAACAAAATATGCCGCCGCTCAACCTGTCAAAGACTTTCACTTGCAATTTCAATTAGGGCTAAAAGTTCAAGTTTACAAGCTTAATTGGGGTTCGATTACGGCAAGTTCGAGTTCAAGTTCAATTAGGGCTTCGGTGTTTCAATTAGGTCTTCAATTGGGGTTTGTTTGGGTCTTAAATTTCAGTTTGGGCTTCGATTTAATCTGGTGCTTAAGGTATCACTCAATGTACATTTCAAGTATTTCCTAATTTAATTGATGTGTTGCCTAATTTATGGATTTACCTGTGTATTCAGGTGTAATCATATTCCTGATTTTATTATTATGTTTATTTTTGTAACAAACTTATGTTGAGCAGTGCTTATATGATATTATTGTGTTTTTTTGCCTTATAGCCATGGTTAAATAATATTTGTGTATGTTATTTGTGTGTAAATTAGTGATGAACGAGGAAAAAATATGGGCAGAACTTCCTAAGTTCAGATGGCTGCATGTTATTTGTGTGTGAATTTAGGCCTCGATTACCAAAGAATACATGCATGTCCAAATGATTGCATGCTATATTGGGCAAAAAATGAAAAAGAAAATAACTGCAAAACTTGTGGTGTTTCAAGGAAAATAACTGCATGCTATTTAAGTAAGAAAATGTTGTTTCTGCCTTGATTAAATGTTGTAACTGATGTATCATATTTGAGGCTTCTTTTTGTATCTTTTTTACTGTTTCTGCCTATATTACATGTTAGTGAAGTGGCTGTTTTATTTTATTATGCGGTCGGTTTATTTTAGTTTGCAATTATTTCAACCTAATGTTAATTTCTTCATTTTGTGTAGGATGGAGGCAAATCTTAGGTTCCACCACAAGGGAAAATTTGGGAAGAATGGATATGTTGGTGGAGAAGAGGCTATTATCAAGGGAGTTGATCTGGATAGGTTTTCATACACAGTACTGATAGAGTTTATCAAGGAAGAGCTAGAGTACACCGAAAATAGAGGAATATATGCATGGAAAGGTCCAACGAGTGGGTGGAAATTGGTGGCCGATGATGTAGAGTTATTGTTTATGATGCAAATAAAAAATAATGGTGATTACATTGATTTCTATGTCGACACTGTCGTCGAGGATAGTACCGAGCCAATTAAACAAATGCAGCCACATGTCATCATATGCCCAAGGAAGAATCTGTTTCAAGGTATAAACATGTCTTCTCATTTGTACTATTTTGATGAATTTGGTCATTTTGCTGAATATGTTTTTCATGTAGGACTTGTTTTATTTTTAGTGCACTTAGTAGAATAATAAAGAACTTGTATGTTGCAGCTGCGAAATCACAGAAACGGCAGTTTGTCACCGCTCACCATCTGCAACAGGTAGCAAAAAAGAAGCAGCAGACTGATCAAGTCTTTACTCCTAGAAAGTCAACACGGCTAAACAATTCCCAAGTGATCAACAAAGTTGTTGTGAGTCCATCTATCAACAACAAGCAGACTGAAGTCTTTAGTACTCCTAGAAAGTCGATAGGGCTAAATAATCCAGTTACAAACAATCCAGAAGTGATCGGCAAAACCGCTGCGAGTCCACGTATGAAGAAGAAAAAGGTGGTCAGTAAGAAGTCAACTAGAGACAGTAGTTCGATGAGGTTATCAGAGAAGGAAAATCCAACTGAGGTCAGCGATGCAACTTTGAATATCAACTCAGCAGGTGTCAGGAGTAAATTGGATTTCAATAATTCTCCACATGATGAAGAGGAAAATACAGATGAAATTGAGTTTCTGGTAAGGAGACTACAATCTGATCTTCTAATATATGATCTACATATTTTTCTAATATTTAGAATAATGTCTTGTTTAATTACTTTCAGAATGATGATCAATCACCTCTGCCACCTCCACTGCTTACAGAGTAAGAAAGGGAGAGAGACAAAAATGTCTCGCAGAAGAATAGTGTTTTTGAAAAACTTGAGATGCCTAAATTAGTTTCTAGAATGAGAAATGAATTTGGAAAAAATAAAGCAAAATCAAAGATGCTTGATGAGGAAAGCGAAGATTACATTTCAGAATTTGAAGATGATACTTCAAAAAATCAGGCAAAGGTGAGTTACAGCTGAATATTTAATTTTATGTTGGTAATCATAGACTGGCTTCATTATTTTTTTATTTTATTGTTTTTGTGTGCGTATTTTAGAGAACCACAAAAGATAGGGTTACAAAGCCTCAGTCTGGACCAACAACTCGTTCACGAGCCAATGTTGAATCTGCAACTGATAAGAATGCAACCCGAGGGCAGGGGAAGTACCAGTTCGTACGCAATCTGATGGTCCACCATGTAGCGTTGAGTTACCACGCAATGAAGGAATAGGAACAAGGGCGGCTTATTTGGCTATGCAAGAACGCTAGAAGATTAACAATAGTGGAAGTGGAAGTGCAAGAAATAAGGATGTTGTCGGAAATGTCTCGACAAATATTGAAAAAGAAGAAGATGAAGTATAAGAAGATGAAGGTAGTATTTGATTGAGTTCTGATTTTAATAGTTTAAGTTCTCATTTATGTTTTGCCTAGCCTTCGCATTACTATTGTATGCACTTTGTAACGGTAGTCGGATCTCCCAGAAGGCTCAAGGGAAAAACAAAGATGGATAAAGTTCATTCAAGGCCATATGACAAAAGAGTTGTAATCCAAATGAATGATCCGGGCCAACCTATTTCAAACGATGACCAAGTAATGACTGAACTAAGTTATTTTTTAGGAACACTGAAGAGCAGTGCTCCACTTACTTACAAGTCTTGGTTTGATGTTCTTGCAAGTTTGAAAGACACGCTGTGGATCTATGTGAAGGTAATTTGCAAACTTAGCTGAATTTTACTTAAATATATGAAACTTATCACAAAAGTAGCATGATTGTTCTTTTTAATGTTTGATTTGTATTTAAGAAACAGTATATTATTCCGAATGAATGTGAATATTGGGCTTTGAGGTCAATTCATAATGCTTGGAGGGGGTACAAGAGTCGTATTAAAAAGGCACATTATACGGCTTATGAAACTGATGAAGAGAGGCTTGAAAATAGGCCGGACGAAATTCCACTTCAGGATTTCAAAGTACTCTTGCAGTTTTGGGGAGATGAAAAAGTTCAGGTATAATTTTAAGTTTTATCATAGAATTTTTTCCCTTTTTATTCATTCAAATCAGTCAGATAAACATATTGATTTCATGTTGTTTTGTAGTCCAAGGCCCTTACAAATTCTGCAAATCGAAAATCGTATACTGACACACACACTGCTGGTCCAAAAAAAAAATTCCCAAATTCGGCATAAGATGGTATGCATTTTGCTTATTTTTATGGTTGTCTAGTTTAACAATATAGGTCATATAGAGGTATGCTTGTTTAACTCGAATGCAGTATCCTTATTTAACTTGTGAATAAACTACATATCTTTGTTTAACTTGTTTAACAATATTAGTGATATATGTTCTGGAATAATTGGTTTGATATCCTTTTACTATCTAATGTTTTTTGTACCAGTCCAAGGAATCAGATAGAGAACTTTATGTTAAAACTCGCAAGCGGAAAGAAGGAAAGGCTTACAAGACTGATGCTTCAATAATGAACTACAGAATTGTAATAATTTTATTTTCTCTTCAATCAAGTGTCAAAAAAGTACTTCATTTTGCACATGATCATCATTATTGTAGAATTAGATCCTGTTTTGTTGAAACCGATAGCAGGATCGATCATAGCAATGGGTGTGATCTTTTACTTTGGATTTCAGTGTGTTATATGCCGCAATTCTTGTTTAAGAAACTTGTTTAAAAATTGTTAATTTTATTTAATGTCACATTTTAAAACTGCTTTATTTTGCAGGAGAAGATTGAAAAAGCAATTGGTGAAGGAGGCAACGATGGATTTGTTCATGAACTTGTTTCTGATGGAAAGTCGCACAGTCCATCATGGCTTATAGGATGGCACACAAAGTCTCCAAAAGTTTCAAAAGCTGCTCCAACAGCAGGCACATACATAGATGAGTTGACAACGAAGATAAGGGAAGATATAGCCGACGAAGTCGAAGCAAAGGTGAACAAGATGGTCCAAAGTGAATTTGATGCAAAGGTGAACGAAAATGTTCAAGAGAACTTGACAAGGATGCTTAAGAAATTGGGTGAAGAAAACCCTGACATGCACATTGATATTGGGGATCTTTGTGCGACAGTTCGCAATGAAGGCACTGAAACTGAAAGCAGTGGAGGCTTGCGCTCTTAGTCATTGATATTGGGGATCTTTGTGCAACTGCAGTGAACATGAATTGATATTTAGTACGTACTAGCTGTGTTTGTAAGTATGCTCTATGAACATGATTTCTTTGGCTATGTTTGTAAGTATGTTTGTAAGTACTAAAATTTGTGTTGCTTGTGAATCTGGGATATTTAGTAGTTCAATTCAGTGTGATGTTAAATTCTGTAATGTTGTAGTATGTGATTTAATGTTGCCATAGCTCTTATATAATGTTGTTGTATGTAATGTGAACTATTGCCATTGCTATCATATGGTGTTGCCAATGGATGGTAAAAGTGTTGCATAGATTAACGCATGTGGAACCCATAACAGGATTCCGTGAACCCGGGTTACAGATTTTAGTGGACCCCACATTTTTGTAAATTTAGTACCTGTGGCAACACATGTGCAGATGTTGCCTTAGGGTCGCAAATGTGTTGCCTTTTACTCTAAGGCAACGCGGCAAAAGGCAACCCCAAGAAAGTGTTGTCATAGATCGTTTTTTGCCTATAGTAACACTTTTTGGCACCCACTGCATCATTTCTCTGGAGTTGTCGTAGGCCATCTATGACGTAGTGAATTAAGATGAGCCTCCTCTATATACGGCAAATATACGAATAAAATAAAATAAAATAAATTGGGGTTGATTGGTAGAGGTAGTTTGAAAATGTATGAAATGAATTTCAAAAAATCATACAAATTCATAAATAACTCAGAATCCTTTCAAATAAAAATCGCAGGGACTTATTTGAAGTTATCTTTCAAATGATTTGCAGTACTTAATTTTTTTGTGTACATTTTGAGTTATGTATAAATTAAGTTTTAAGAAAAATCGTGATTGGTTGGTTGGTTCAATAACCTACCAAAATAATTATTTAAACTATGGAGTTAAAAGATTAGGTTCGTCCTATGCTAACTAACTAATTTGAATAGTTGAATTTGAGATATAAATTTAGGGTCGTCCCATGTTGGAAACATAACTAATGAGTTAAATGATTAGGGTCGGCTCCTTCTATAATTTAACTTCCGGTATACAATATTTGTCATATTAGAAAGTGGCTACAGTATATAGTCAAACCCATTGTCAGTACAATCATTGTAGCTACGTTCTTTAAACAACGAGGGAATAATGATTGGTCACATTTATGTCAGAGTAAAGACAGTGGGCACGTTACATAAGCAAAGCTAGTGTCTAGTCCCAATCGTAGACTGCAATCACGTTGCACAAATTTCTAAGCACTTGCCAGGATTGACTCAATTATGATATGGACCGTTGATAACTAATTTTCCACCTTTTTCTTTGTAGCATTCACTCATAAATACCAAAGACAAACCGATTTACAAATTTACCACAACTCAGAAAAATGCCATTTTCTTATCCACCCTCGTACGATTACACCGATATTATGTCTGCACCATCAAATCCTAATTTGTCTTTAACTATAGAACCGACTGAGTGGTATATTGAAATGGAAGAGCGACTTCATGACGATTTGCGACAAATAGAGCTTGAAGAAGGGACACATCAAATGGAAATAGGACATCAGCAACAACAACAAATTCAACGATGTGCTTAAAGGTCACACGTTGTAATTTTTCTTGTCATAACTTCGGCTGAAGTCGACGAGGTACAATCTGCAAATATTGTAGTTTTGTGGTTTTGAAGCACCACAACTAGTCATCTGACATGGAAAAACAACATGTTAACGACGTTGGATATCGATATTATTGTTGTAGAGTACGTATAAACGGATGTGAATTCGGATAGTGGGTAGATGATCGTTTTCCTTCTAGAGCTATCACATACGCTTTGGAATTGGTAAAAGAAATAAGAAAGCTATGAAATCAAGTCAACGGCCTTAGTCATGCAAATTACCGACTTCGACATGGTCTAAATTAGAAGTTCAGTATTTTATGTTATGTCGGTCAAAAATGTTTTGTTGTATCTTTATGCTTATTATCAATTGTATCATTATGCTTGTTACCAGCTGTATCTCCATGGTTTATGTCCTTTCAATATGCATGCATGTCAAAAGAAGGATTATGATTTGGAGTATTACATGTAGATCCAGTTATTTTACCAATATGATTGCATAACCCATATCAAAGATCAACAACAAACAACATCATATAATGATCAACGACAAACAGCACCATATAATGATCAACAATACATAACAAAGATATTCAAGCATGAAGCAACAACACATAGCATACAATGATCAACAACACAAAACATCATAAAATATAGCGGTCAACATGAATCCACAAAAGAACATGTAATCCAGTACAACTTGGAAGATACATACATACATACATATATATATATATATCATGGAATAATGTATGTAAAAGATCGTGATCATAAATCCACGACAGCACCATCATCATCTTCGTCCTCGGCCTCCTTGCCATCGTCATCCTTGTCCATGTCAACATCACCATCCTCCTCCCCATAATCGTTGTCGTCACCACCATCACTATTGCCAGCATCTCCTCCTAAACCTCCTCCTCCGGCACCACCACCACCTAATGCCTCTAGCCGAGCCTATAGGTCATCGATCTTCCCCTGCAATGTCTGCACTACTGTCTAATGTTGCAGATACAATGAATTTGAATGTAGCAGTGCCATATGCTGAATAGAGGTTATATGTTGTATGTGCTAGTCTAACCTATGTGCATACTGTAATAAAAGACCATTTACACTCACTTTATATATTTTAAATACATATAAGAAAATAATTTTACAATTATGAATATTACCTCATGTAGAGGATACAGTCCCACGGTAGGGATACCAGCAACAAGGTGATCAGGTGGATATCAATAGGTTGGACGGTCAAAGTATCGCTAAGATCGTATACCCTGAATGATTCGTCAAGAGCATAATCCAAAGGATACTTGGAGTACTTTGATGGGGTCGGATCAAAAGTTAATCGTAGTGGATGAACTCTACTCGTAGCCACTCGTAGACCAATGTGATCGGAGTTCACACCCCAACTGTAATCTAGAAACAAGTGCCGCCGAGGTGCAACTCTATGCCAATAACTATCAAAATCAGCTCCCAGTAAGAAAAAAGTCCATGGATCCATCCACCCTGCCTATCTAAGATCCTGTATGTACTGTCTATCAATAGTAGGTTGCCTCCCGAACATATCATCAAATGATAGTGGATCTTCGGGTACACGCAACTCACCTGCCCGTTGGAAATAACATTTGTCTCCCAAGTACCAAACAGGAAGGTAGGCCGGCGGGAGCAAAATGACACGACGTAGAGATAAACAATATGCAATGGATAGAGGGTGTGCATTACCGAGCTGGCCTGCTTGTGTAAGTGCAATCCAATAAGACGCCTACGATCTCGTAAAATGTTGGCCTGGACCTCAAATCAATCTGAGATCGGGCCTCCATCAGGTCATGTCTAACACCAGTAGGAGTGCATTGGACTATCTGGATACTCTCCCATTGACGCATGCATGGGAAATAAAACTCGGCGGCATGACTGGAGGCCTCAACAATGCGTGGATACTTATTGGTCGTGTACTCATAGTACCAACACGACAATATATACCAAAAAGCAAACATTTGTGCCACCTCTCCAAAAGCAAACGAGATAAATGCAGTGTATAGAACTCCCAAAATAGCTGAACCTTAGTCCATCATATGGAGATGCTCTAAATCGGCTAGTGATGCTATGTGACCCAGTCGAATCGTACTCTTTTGGTTCGAAAATAATGTTGAATCAAAGAGATATAAAAAGGAAGTCCGAAATACGGCATCCTGCATAGCCTTAGTACCCATATGTGATATAATATACTCCTATAAATATGTAAGCGTAACAGCTCCATAGGATATATGATCGACGACGAAATCGGGAAAGTACAACAAGTACGACTCTGGTGACTCATAGGTAGAGTCAAAAGGGTATGGCACTCTATTAGTAGCGCCTATCCCAATCCCCGTAAGCATGGTAGACCACCATCTCTCAATTAAGGCACCTAGCAATGGCCGATCGAAGGATTGGGCTAGTCTAATCTATAAGAAATGACCAAACCGACTTGTAAGTAACCTCTCTCAAATACCATGTGGGAGTACATCAAAGATACATGTAATAAACCTTGACTAACTACCACGAACGCTAAGGTAGCGAGACTAGTGAAAAGACATTTATTGCTGGTTATTATACTATAAAATAACACTACATACTACCTATGAACATTGGTATACAATTAAGTTGTGCACTGAAAAATTATGTTAAATTCAGAAAGTTTACCTCATTGATGTTGAAAGCTGTGAACATATGGTGAGTGAGACCCTATGGTAACTCATCGAGAATCCGTAGGTCTAGTATCATCATCTCAGGCGCGGGAGAGGTGTGTACAGGACCAATTGCCTCATCTTTCTATGCTGGAACGGTCCGTCTAGCGATCTTAGTGACGCGCGACGGCATTTCAACATGATATTCATTTTAATAATAATTAAAAAAGAAAATTATGGTGGCTTTGGAAATAATTTTCGGCCTAAGGCGCTATTTATTAGCGCCACAGGTCGGGAACAGATTTTATCGGCGCCTTACCGTAAGGCGCCGATAAAATCAGCGCGTGGTGTTTTTTTCACTGCGCGGTTAAAATATCACCGCACACCTGTTGGGAGAATTTTCATTTCCTCTCCTTAATCTTACGAAACATAATATTATGTTTCGTAAGATTGTTGGAGATGCTCTAATCCTACCCTGATATGTATAAAACAAGAAAAAAGGCTGCATTAACCGGAAACCAATACGCTAATTACTGCGGAAGTGAAACAAGCCATTGGATCATTTAACCCTCCTGGATTTCAATCGTGCAATCTCAGATTCACGAGTTTTGACCGCTTATTTTCAGTCGTTGTAGAAATGTCCTTAAAAAAATACTGTAAAGTTAACTGAAAAATATTCAAAACTGAATAAGAGTACTATTTACTACAACGCCTAACATCATACAACTTTATCTCGTGCCTACTATATCGAATAAATATACATGATCATAATTGCAGTCTGTGTTAAAATCAGTCAATCTTGTTCATGTATTTACCCAACATTATAAATATTGAATAAACCTATGAATGCAAAATTGGACACATCGAACTAGCATTAGGGTCAGTCACTGAGTGATGGAACCCTGTTGGGGATACTTAACAAGACCACCACCATACATTTTACCATTCGAAAGGTATTTAAAATTATTTGATTTGAATGCAAGTCTGGTGTATATCATAGCATATGCGCATGAGTTTAGAAGTTTTTATCCAAAACAAGATATTCATTGAAGTTGCATTATGCAATGTTAACTTCAAAACAAAAGCCATGATTATCACAAATCAGTTTTCTATATTTTCATTCATTAGCGATAATAACAAATACGAAATGACAAATTTTTGAACATGAAGCAAATAAAACTAATATACTACAAATACTAGTGGTAGCATTCAAATAACCCAACCTTTTAAAACCATTTATGAACTTTTACTGTTACATTCTTTTTTAAAATATTTTAACCTACTAACGTGGAATATAGTATTATTTGTGAATTTTTATGCCACTGTTTAACTAACAAAAGACAAAGTTAGTCAAAGTATTTAAAATGTTCATGGATAAATTAAATGTGGGAAAAGTCATGCTAGAAGGGTTGAAAAGTATTCAAACCATAAAAGTGGTAAGGGGGCAAAAAGGGAGAAAATCTAAGTTAAGGGTAGGCGCAGTCGGTTAACCGCACCAATCAGTTAATATTTTTGGTTAACCAAACATCAGTTAACCGAATGTCGGTTAATCGAATTTGTCGGTTAATGCAGTTCGATTGAATTGGTTAAGTTGGTTAAGTGTAATATTTACATATTATGTTACTACGTGTATATTATAATATATATTTTACTAATATATATATATATATAATTAGTATGTATATATGTATGTATTTATTAGAACATCATTATTACTATCGTACTAATACATATATACACATACATATAAATGTATACGTATATGTATATATACATTATATATATGTATGTGTATATGTATATATATGAGAAGCTTTCCGGGGAAACCCTGTTTTGCAGCACCCCTTTAGCACTCCTACCCTACCATGAGTTACACTAATCCAAATCCAACAAGATTTTGTAGATGTTCAATCCACATATATATTATCATCTATCCAAAATTTGAGATCGTTCCGACATTCATAACATTTTCAAAATATTAGCTCAATAATTCACCGCTTAGACATTTATTCAAACCATTAAATTCAAACATCAAATGTATTATTCTACGAATATCGGAATGATCTCAAATTTTGGATAGATGATAACATATATGTGGATTGAACATCTACAAAATCTTGTTGGATTTAGATTAGTGTAGCTCACGGTAGGGTAGGGATGCTAAAGGGGTGTTGCAAAACAAGGGTTCCTCGGAATGCTCCTATACATATAAGACAGATAGCATACACACACGCACACATATATATACATATACATATATATATGTGTATATATATGTATATATGGCAAGCGTTCCGTTGCACCCCAAAAGCCCCCTGATTTCCACCTCTCATTTATATTAAAGAAAGTGAGTGGGAAGTGAGAGAGTTAGTAGAAGGAGAGAGAAGGGGAGTTAGTGGGAAATGAGTGGTGGAAAAATGGTAGGCTAAAGGGGTGCTCACTATTTGGGGTGCCATTGAACCTGCCTATATATATATATATATATATATATATATATATATATGTGTGTGTGTGTGTGTGTGTGTGTGTGTGTGCGTGTGTGTGTCTTGGGTGTGTATTTTCGGTTAACGATTAACCGATATTTGTTCATGCTTAACCATAACTTGGTCGGTTAACATCGATCGGTTAACCGAATGTTCATTTAATCGAATTTGTCGGTTAATGCAGTTCGGTTAAAGTTGGCTGAATCGATTTGGTCGGTTAACTGTAATAAATTCCCACCCCTAATCTATGTAGCTCGAGAAAAGTGACGAAAGAACCATCCACTATCGACCTCAATAGATGCTTGATGTTATGTCTGCTTCTCCATCAGTACATTAGAACTTATCAGTACGCATTTAAATGAGGTTTCGTAGTAACCATGCAGTCTAAATTTATTCAGATATTTTTTTGAATATAATAAATAATTTAACTATTCATAAACAACGTTTTGTCTTGTATTGTTTATATTGTATAATATGTATGTGTGTTTAAATGCACATATGTGTGTAGGACAGTGCATGTGAAACATGATGTAGTGTACACAGTTTGATATGCATTTATGTATATAATGTGATTTACACTGAAACAAACATGTTAGCCCCTTTGTATACATGTGTGCGCTCATGTGCACTTCAAATAATATAAACAAATAAACATAATTGTGTATATTATGAATGATTATTATAAATAAATGTATACAAAGTATTCATGTATTTATGTGTGTATGAATGCATGTACGTGTGTATGTAACGTTAATTTACAAATTGGCTTAGTATGGATACATAACACAATATATGTAATCTGGAAATAATATCTTTTCTAAAACAAAATGTTAATAACTACGTATGTGTGTATATATATACATATACGTATATGTATATAATATGTATACATACATACTTATTAATATTTGTTCATGTAAATAATAATACAAAAATAAATAGGTCGCTCTCGGTCTATTTTATATTTGAATTTATTTATCATTTTTTATAACTTTATTTTCGATAGAAATAATTCAAACAAAAAGTCAATGTTTTTTATTTTCACAAACCAAAATTTAACTAAGTATTTTGTATAAATATTATATTTATAATTTGCCATATATATATATGTGTGTGTGTGTGTGTGTGTGTGTATGCGTATGTGTGTGTATGTATAATATATGTATGTACGTATGCAAATAATTTTTTTTACTCCAAAACCATGTAAATGTATATAAAATATAGAAAATACAAAGCATACTTATGGACCATTTTTTATATTGCATTTAGTTTTTAACTAAAAGGGAAAAAATATTTATATAATTATTTTAGAAAATGTACTATTACTATTATTATTAAATCATGGTCATTGGTTATCTTACATGTATGCATATATATATATATATATATATATATATATATATATATATACACATAGGGAGCGGCTATTTGAACAAATTATGGACCATTGATTTTTTTTGTCTTTACAAGAGAGGTGAAATTCAGGGGAAGATTAAATGGGGCATAATTTGTGTATTAAATTTATGTCAACAATTTGTTTTCAAATATATTTTCCCACATATGTGTGTGTATATATTAACGTGGGAAATTGGTTATTTGTGCATGCTAACCCCCAAGATTGGGTTTAGAAGAAAACTCGATATCCAAATAACCAAAGTACGAGAAACGTAAAGGGATGCATAACTAATGGTTCGGTACTAACGCCTACGCCCATTTTATAGTGATCATTTATCATAATTTTGTCGATTACAAAGTTTATCCAAGTTCGGACACTTTGAATATACAAGACTGTACAATATAATAACAAATATCTTGATAATTCGAAAATTTAACCAAAATGCCCTTCTTCTTCTTCTTCTTCGTTATGCCAAAGTGTGTTAAAGTGAACACTAATGTTCATTGGAAAGCTCCAATGTCCAAGAATGTCCAATAGCAAGCCAAAAGTCCAAGTGAATGCCAAAAAATAATAGGCAAACTTCTATGTGAAGTTTACAAGTCCAAGATGAAGTTGAAGGTCATGGCAATAACCATGGAAGCCATTAATGAGCTCCAAAGAAAGCTCTCACATATGCCCAAGGTCCAAAAATACCAAGCTAAGTCAACCCCATTAAATGCCAAAGAGGGGGTATTTATAGGTGGAGTTTCCAAGCATCAGTGGAAATTTTGTATCCTGAGGGGATGCGAAATTCGTATCCCCAACACTTAGCCAAAAAATCGAGTCATAATGGAAAATTCTTAATCTTGGTAGAAATACCGAAAATCGGTGATCGTCACATGTCAATCGCCTAAAAAGGATTGATCAACAGGCGCTTGGAAACTTTGCCACCATGCCAAGCCACTTCGCATCCGCCTTGCCAAGCAAGATTTCGCATCCAAAATTGCGGTGTGCTCAAGGAAAAAAGCGGATCAACCCGATGTGCTCAGGATGATTTCAAGCCGCCATGAACATATCCAGGGATTTTGCATCGCAATTCGCCATATGCCAATTCCTGATCCTCTGTGTAAAACCAATGAAATTGGGTAATCATTCTGATGCGCACAGCTGACTCGAGCTTGCAGAAAAAAATGAAGCATCGTATTCCCTGAAGGGATACAAAATCGTATCCCATGGGGATATGAAATAAGGTTTTCATATCCCATAGGGATACGGAACCTCGTATCCTAGAGGATAAGAATATCCTTGAAGCTAAGTTGATTCTCGAGGGCTGTCGAGGTCCTTGCACACACGAGAAAAGTAGTGATCCTACTGTGTCGATCACGATATTTTGAGTGCCAAACCGTGAGCCGAGGCAAAGTGACATATCTTGATGATGTTGAGTTGCATAACCAATTTCGCTTGATCGTGTCATGCCGATCTTAAGTTTTTGAGTGATCGTGCTTAGGTTTCTGAAATCCAGTATAACTGTCCAATTTGAATTTTGCTGCGTGATCTAGCCGAGGTACTCAAGGATTTTAAGCTGATTGGACCGAGTCGTTCATGTACTTTTACCATGCCAGATTAACCAAGTTTTAACGACTTTTCCTGTAACGTCCTGTATTTTCTGTAGTCAGATATTTAAATTTTTTTATTAATTTAAATATTTATTTGGAGTTATTTAGTGATAGTGCGCGATGTACACGCATAAATTGATAGTTTGAAATAATTTAATTATAATTGCTATAAAACATTGATAATTATTTTATACGTTGTCTCTGCCGCCGAGTTAATTTTTGAAGCCAGTTGCAATGTAATCAATATAACGGTTAAGCTAAAAACGTCAGTACAGTGTATTTATTTTAGTTGATTTTGATGTTGGTGTTTGCGGTGCGTGTAATTAACGGTTAACGTAAATTAGCGTTAAGATTTAAATAACCGGGTAAAGCAAAACGTACCGAATGGAAGCAAAATATAAAAATAAAAATAGTGTAAAATCTTGGATAAGATTACAGTGTACTTCGTTAACATTTTCGGTTGGACTAATTAGTACTGTTCCCATTTCAAAGCAACTTTTGTGTCCAACTTTCCATCTGAACCGTATATATATATATATATATATATATATATATATATATATATATATATATTATATATATATAAACACAGGAATTTATATATGAATGAACTAAGTACACAACAAAGCAAACTGAAAAAAATATAATTCACGTATCAACGTCTTTTGATCAATACGTTGCCTTCTTCATGGTGCGCCTGGATATATACATCTGAAAACCAATTATACACAAAACAACCATACATTAAAAGAAATAATAATCCCTGAAATCCTACCAACCTATACGTTTTTAGACATTCAGCTGTACACAAAACTTTAACTCAATTTGGCAGATAGCGATGTGCCATTTATTTACATCTCAGCGAGTCATGTGAACCTGCGAAACAAAAGAAAATATTGCGGTTCATATCTTATTAAAACTTCTGCCATTCTCATGTTACTGCGACAGCGCCTTCCCCGTATGTTACTCCTTTCCTACTAACGAAATTCTTTATGATCATTCCACGTGCCCTCTGAAGAACAAGGGAATATATATATATATATACATATACATATATATATATATATATATATATATATGTATGTATATATAATATCCTATATTACCCGTACCCTGCATACAACTTTTGCCAACTGTGTTTCTTTATTTCGTTCAGAAAGCATGTGACTTTATATAAAAAAATGGTAACAATAATATAATAAAATCATTTCTATTGTTCCTTCCGCGGCAGCCACGTTTCTTTTCCCTTATAAATTGGCACCTCGTTTGCATCCTCTTGAAATTAACATCGTACATCTTTATAATGTATAAAAACAAAACCCATACTCTTCTGCTTCTCCAATATATATATATATATATATATATATATATATATATATATATATATATATATAACGTGTATACAACGAAACCCACCAACCACCCTCACATATCTTATCATCCCCTATCCCCTTTCATGATTGCTGTTTAGGACGAAGTCTGAAAATAAGTGGTTCACCGAGGGGAGGGCTACATCCAGGCGGAGGCGCTGGGTTCTGGTTGTCTACGGACGGGAGATATACCGGTCGATGTGGGTTCCGGTTTGAGTGGAACTGCGGGACAAAGGAGTGTGGTTAGGAGGCCCGACTTTTGGCGATGACTTATGGAGAGGTTGTGATGAACCAAAGTTGTTCACAGTGGGTCTCGACATGGAGCAAAAGGGCTAAGGTGTGCAGATGGTGGAGTTTGGAGACACAATACAGCTCGCATGAAGTACTGTTGGGTTCTTGAAGAGGCTGGTATCACGTTTGAACAAGAGGATGGGGAAAATGATCATGCAGAGAGAAAAAGGGGACGGTATCAGCTAATATATTTTGGGTTAATACTGATTTAATTAAACTAACTATGTTTTAATTAATTAATTAATTAAATTAAATACCGCAGGAGATAAATTGGGTCAAAACGTGGGTTCAGAGGTCTCCGCCATACCTAGAAGCAAAGAGAAGAGAACAGGAAACAATCGACTGCTAATTTTGGGTAAAAGTAAAGTAATTAAAAATTTAATTAATTTATAATTAAACTTATTTAAGGATCAACTAATTTAAATTTATATTTAACTAGCCGTGAAAGGTGCAAGCATTTTCGAATGCTCTTCTGTGGAATTTGTGCGTTAAGGGTTCTGGGAAACTGGACATCGCGGGTTTTTATTGAGGAACGAAGGCGGGTTTGTTGATTCAGGAGTAAAGTTGTGGATGTGTTTTACAAAGAAGAGGGGAGAAAGAATTATTCGGCTGTGTTAATAGAGTATGGGAGGATTGTTCAAACGATTGGAAAAGGCTAACCGCATGGGGGAGGAAAGGATGTTTAGAGGAAGGTTAATTTTAACCACGGAATTAATGAGTAAGGATAGACATTAGTTTTGTTTTCATTTAAATTATTAAGGAAAATTCATCATAATGTAAATATGGACTGATCGTATGATACTAACAGGTTGGGGTAGCGGTCTGAACATACGGGGATGGTAGAAGAAGAGTCGGTCTGCAAACGATGATCAACAAAAGTAATTAATTATTTTATAATTAAGAGTAAAGATTAATTATATTTAAAATTTTAAATACTGAAAATTCTCGCGTATATTTACAGAATTAAACAAAATGGGTGATCGTCGCGGGGGATATTGCACTACTGAGCTAATTCAGAAAGGTTCAGAAACAACTGGGATGTTCGTTTAATTTTAAACATTTGTTTAAAATTAGATGGAATAACACTGAAATCGAACAATAAACAAGGTGAGTTAATTCTCACGATATCTGAAATAGTCTGATGTGATTAAATTCATATAATTATAATATATCATTATTAGTATAAAAATTGGATGATTATTTGCTTGGTTGATTATTAGTTGTTTATCCATTGTTGACAAGATTTATGTTGAATTGGATGATCTAGATTAAATATTTATTTAAGATATCATTATTAAATGATGTCAGGTAGGGGAGAACAGGTTGGAGGGATCCAACCGGATTCCTCAAATATTATATATACTGTTTGTTTTTATATTATTTATATATGTACTGATTGAACCCAAATGACACTGAAAACCTGTTTGGACGTTGGCGTTGAATTGAAATTCAACATTGTTGTATTTTCAATCAGTATATGGTATTGATTGAGGAATTGGCAGCAAATGACCTGAAACACACTTGTTTATTTATTCGTTGATTTGCCATCAGGTGAATTGACGCAGTTAAGTTATAAAACTTATTTTTATAACTGAAGTGTGATTTGTCTTTTTTAATTTATAAAATCAAGTTTTGAAAATAAATCGATAATTGTACATTGGATCTATAAGTACTATAAAATGATTTTTATCATAAGAGTTTAACGTTTAAATAAGGTTTCATAAGTAAATGAAACCGAAATTGATCCACGAGTTAATCAATTGGAATAATTGTTTATAATAAAACAATCTAGTTAAATTAATTACATTAATCTATGAGGAAGAGTTTAATGGAATCAGTTAAACAAATTAACTTATGGCTTGAAGGTGGTTAAGTCATTGGTTTTGTTTGAAATTGATTATTAGATTAATTAATTTCCAATTAGTCTAATGGAAAAAGGTTATTAAATAATTAATAAGAGTTCTTAAATGTTAATTATCTATTTATTTAATGATGCTAAAAATTATTGTGTAACTAGTTATTGTTTAGCTAGTGATTAACTAATCTATTCTGGTTAATGGAGAAGTAAAATGTTTTTACTTCTGAAAATGATGAAATTAATTATTATTTTAATTAAAGCGACCAGTTCTTAAAAGGGATTCATTTAAGATAATGACCGAGTTGTAATGAGATTAAATTTGATATTCGTAAAGAGTTTTGCAAATGAGATTTTATTATAAGAATCCAAATGTCTTGGAAATGGTTTATAAAAAGATATCAAACTAAAGTATTAGTTCTAAAGAGATGTTTAGTTAATTGAGTTGAGTAAAATAACTCGATTAGGAAGAAAATATGTCGAGAAGGCAAAAAGGGGGGAATGTTAAATAATTTTGGTAAAGGAAGCGTTAAATGGATTTTTAGTTTTAAAAAAAAATCCGAGTTCCGTAAAAGAAGTTATAAAGGAAATTGGAACTGAGGTAGGCTCAAAGTAAATATTTTTATTTAATATTCGAATTAAGGTAAAAAGGGGTAATTTCAAGAATAAAAAGAAATACTTATTGGATTTGGGAAAAGGAGACGATTGGTGGATTGTTAATGAAATACCTGAATTAAGATATAATGATGATAATAAATGGTTTTGTGTAAAGAGATGGATAAATGAATTTTGGTTATAACATTCCAGAATCGTAGTTTTATAATATGATGTTTAATAGTTTTCAAGTTATAAACAGAATGGAAATAAAAGAGTTCGAAGCTAAGAGAATGGTTTTGGCAAGAATGACTTAATATACGAATTAACTAGAAATGGTTATAATCGACTAAAGTTTTTCCAAAGTAAGGATATGATTTATACAACTATATATTAAAGAGTAAATATAATTTTTGGTGGATAGTTTAATTAATATGGATTTTTACGTTACGAACTTCTATCTATTCCGAGATAAGAATGTTGTCCATCAAGGTCTGAGAGGTAATTAAAATACCCCAACTTGAACGGTTTCACTATTATCGAGGGATAATATTAGTTTGTAACGGTAAGGGAAGTTTGAAATTAGTTTACCGTTTCCATAAGAAGGAATATTGCAACACTATTGGCAAGATTTGAATTGTAACTGAACTATTGGGATTTTAAACAAACAATTGTATCATTATACATTTGTTTGGTCCAAGGTGGAAATACAATTAAGTTTTATAGATTGGCTGAATATATAACACCATTTTCTAGAAAATGGAAATGATATGATTTGGAATACACTTGCTCTAAATAAGGAAATGAAATCAGTTAATCAATAGAATGGTTTAAAGGTTGAGGAAGAGTTTAAATGAATGGTTTTAAATATTGAGAAGAGCCTGAGCTGCCAATACACTTGACAATGCTATGGTGTGAATTGATAGTTAAAACCCCGACTATCAATGAAATAATTTATTAGACCTTTTTGACGTGTTGTTTCGAAGAGACCGGGATGGGAACTAGACCCAAAACCACTTCGATCCAACGTTACGACCGAAACTAACTTGCAGCAAATAAAGCTGGAGCATTGAAGACCGTAGGTTTTCATGAAACGGAAGGACCACTTATAATCTTTGGGTAGCTCCCACAAAAAGAGATACACTGTGGTTCTGTCGTGACTGAAATTTACGAATTTGCAAGGACTACTCGTTACTGATCCTTCGGGTGATTCCTATATAAGGATGCGGTAGGATGGTGCCTTCGGTTCATCCTGTTCCTGGATGACTTGTATGGACAAATGTCTGACAGAGTATTTCCTGAAAACTCACGTACGTTGATTTTTACAAACGTATCATAGTTGGTGGCGGAGAGGGGCACTTCTCTTAGCTTAACCGCTAGGGTATTTTTGTAGACGTCAATTAGTGTTTTGTCGGATCTAACGATGTGGCGTTCAAAGTGAATAATGGCCAAAAATTCTAAAAAAGTTAAACTTGACCTCAAGCTTCACAACCGAAAAATGACAAAAATCAGGCAGGCAGCATGGCTATGTGAGTCGCTCCCATCAGGGTGTAATGTCACCTTCTAGAGAATATTCACTTTGTTACTTCTTTCGCTTTTGTATCTTCGGATAACGGTTATGTGGGCCCAACCTTTAGTGACAATACATTCGATACACTCAAGAGAAATGAGTGGTCGGTCATGTGTGGGCCGGGTTGCAAGACGTTCTTGTTGAACCCCAGTGTATACTCTCTAAAGTACACTGATTAGAAGGTGGTCCCATACCTTGTCATAGTTGGAATCCATTCTCCAATAAGCGCCAATCGGTTTTTGATTATATCATAAAATATGTAGAGCGTGAGATGCAAGCGTTCTGCTAGATGATTATTTATTTGTGATTTGATGACATTATGATAATATCACCACATTTTGATATATCAAAATGTTTTAGGTTATAGTAAGGTAAAAATCGTCCGTGTTTATGTGTGGGCTGGTCTTACTATTATCCTTTTCTTTCAAAGGATTTTCCAAAGTTAAACAGGTTGTCTGTGTTATGAATTTATCACTGAAAGTATTTCAGACTGATCCGGGTGAATTTTGCTTTGCTTCAAATGTGCTCGGGTCAGACCGGGTATATTTCTGGGTTAGGTTTCGCTTGAGATTCCAGTGAAGGTGTTGAAGTCAAGGCATATTCCATATATATTTACTGGTACTAGTTTATTTACGCTGTGTGTTGTATTGATCTGAATGTATACTCTGATATTGTAGTATATATAATTCTTTTGTATAAAGTATGTGGTATATTATATTTTTTTCATTCCGTTGTGAGACTCCGATCTTCTTATTCTTCTATTCTAATAATTCTTTCTTTCTTCTCTCACCCTCTAACTTCTTTCTATTAACCATCTGGGATTTGATACTTGGATTTTTGGCAAGTATTACAGATTTATGTATTGTTGTTGAAAATTCGAGCGTCGAATTTTCCGGGTCGTTACATTTGGTATCAGAGCATAAGGTTTAGTGATAATCTTGGCTCTGTGGTGTAACTCAATAGAGATAGGATCATAAATACCCTAGATTGAGTTTGAGTGTATATATGAGATCGCGTATTTGTAATTTGATATAAAAATATTTTTAAACTAATTTTGACCTGTATATTTTGTAAAGAGATTAAAAATAGTTATTTTCTTAAATTATTATAGTCAACTAATGTTGATTTGAATTGGAATTCAAAATGGGTTATGAAATTTCAAGTAAGATATTAACTTATGTTGAGTTAAAATAAAACTCAGGAGTTCGAATTGAAAACAAAATTGGATTGATGTTTGGTGAATAAAAATGAATTCCAATTAATGAACCAAATAAAATGTTGGATTGTATGATTGATTGCTTGGACGTAAATTTAAAAGCAAATAGATTTTGTTAGGAATAGATAAATCAATAACTCCAAATACGAATAAGAATATTTAATTTAGCTTACGTTAATTTAAATAAATTATATAAGTCATGATTGGATTTGTATACTAAAATAAAATTGGGCATAAGTCAATATAAATAAATGCAGATTAATGAATTCAAGTGGAATGTTTGAAAATTAATTGGATTGAATGGTCGAATTATATAGGTGAATAAAACTGGTTGAGATCCCTGAATGAATTAATTCAAGTATAATGAATTTAAGGAATCAATTAATGAATTGTTGTTCGGTAATAATAAATCTTATATGAATTGAATAGTTGAAGTGGGCAATGTGAATGATCGAGCCTATATTATGGAACTAATGAAATTCATCTGAGTTGAGAACAGGTGCAGAGGAGTTAATCCGTCTTTAAGCCAATTGGATTGAGACTGGGTGCTGATTGAATCCAGTTTGTTTAGAGTTGTATAATAATTGAGCACACTCGAGTATAGCCAGTAGCTAATTGCTTAATAACGCTCGCAAAAAGGTATGCCTATGCAAAATATTAACTTTTGGTTTTTGATTTGGATTTTGAATTGGATTTTTCGACCGTGTTGGTCAATGAATTTATTTTTGTTCTGCAATATTGCAGATGTCCCTCCGTAAAGGGGAGAATCTACCAATTTTTCCAAAATTTAAGGTGTTAGAAAATTTTTGTGATTTTTGAAATTTTTATTTATATAAATAAATTAGGTTTCGATTAGAACTAGTTAGATTTTTAAAAAACTTACCGGGTTCATAAGCGTCCTTCTTATCTTAATAATTTCGGGGACGTAATTCTTTTAAGGGGAAATGAATGTAACGTCCTGTATTTTCTGTAGTCAGATTTTTTTTTAAAATTAATTTAAATATTTATTTAGAGTTATTTAGTGAACATGCGCGATGTACGCATAAATTGACAGTTTGAAATAATTTAATTATAATTATTATAAAACATTGATAATTATTTTATACGTTGTCTCTGCGGCCGAGTTAATTTTTGAAGCCAGTTGCAATGTAATCAATATAACGGTTAAGCTAAAAACGTCAGTACAGTGTATTTATTTTAGTTGATTTTGATGTTGGTGTTTGCGGTGCGTGTAATTAACGGTTAACGTAAATTAGCCTTAAGATTTAAATAACCGGGTAAAGCAAAACGTACCGAATGGAAGCAAAATATAAAAATAAAAATAGTGTAAAATCTTGGATAAGATTACAGTGTACTTCGTTAACATTTTCGGTTGGACTAATTAGTACTGTTCCCATTTCAAAGCAACTTTTGTGTCCAACTTTCCATCTGTACCGTATATATATATATATATATATATATATATATATATATACATATAAATACACACACAGAGGAATTTATATATGAATGAACTAAGTACACAACAAAGCAAACTGAAAAAAAAATCACGTATCATCTTTTGATCAATACGCTGCCTTCTTCATGGTGCGCCTGGATATATACATTTGAAAACCAATTATACACAAAACAACCATACATTAAAAGAAATAATAATCCCTGAAATCCTACCAACCTATACATTTTTAGACATTCAGCTGTACACAAAACTTTAACTCAATTTGGCAGACAGCGATGTGCCATTTATTACATCTCAGCGAGTCATGTGAACCTGCGAAACAAAAAAAAATATTGCGGGTCATATCTTATTAAAACTTTTGCCATTCTCACGTTATTGCGACAGTGCCTTCTCCATATGTTACTCCTTTTCTACTAACGAAATTCTTTATGATCATTCCACGTGCCCTCTGAAGAACAAGGGAAAAAATATATATATATATATATATATATATATATATATATATTTATATATATATAATACCCCATGTTACCCGTACCCTGCATACAACTTTTGCCAACTGTGTTTCTTTATTTCGTTCAGAAAGCATGTGACTTTATATAAAAAAATGGTAATAATAATATAATAAAATCATTTCTACTGTTCCTTCCGTGGCAGCCATGTTTCTTTTCCCTTATAAATTGGCACCTCATTTGCATCCTCTTGAAATCGACAGCATACATCTTTGTAATGTATAAAAACAAAACCCATACTTAGCTGCTTCTCGATAATACTGTATATAACATGTATACAACGAAACCCACCAAACACCCTCACATATCTTATCATCCCCGATCCCCTTCCATGATTGCTGTTCAGGACGAAGTCTGAAAAGAAGTGGTTCACCGAGGGGAGGGCTACATCCAGAAGGAGGCGCTGGGTTCCGGTTGTTTACGGACGGGAGATATGTCGGTCGATGTGGTTTCCGGTTTGAGTGGAACTGCGGCACAAAGGAGTGTGGTTAGGAGGCCCGACTTCTGGCGATGACTTATGGAGAAGTTGTGATGAACCGAAGTTGTTCACAACGGGTCTCGGTGTGGAGAAAAAGGGATAAGGTGTGCAGATGGTGGAGTTTGGAGACACAATACAGCTCGCATGAAGTATTGTTGGGTTCTTGAAGAGGCTGGTATCACGTTTGAACAAGAGGATGGGGAAAACGATCATGCAGAGAGAAAAAGGGGACGGTATCAGCTAATATATTTTGGGTTAATACTGATTTAATTAAACTAGCTATGTTTTAATTAATTAATTAATTAAATTAAATACTACAGGAGATAAATTGGGTCAAAACGTGGGTTCAGAGGTCTCCGCCATACCTGGAAGCAAAGAGAAGAGAACAGGAAACAATCAACTGCTAATTTTGGGGTAAAAGTAAAGTAATTAAAAATTTAATTAATTTATAATTAAACTTATTTAAGGATCAACTAATTTAAATTTATATTTAACTAGCCGTGAAAGGTGCAGGCATTTTCGAATGCTCTTCTGTGGAATTTGTGCGTTAAGGGTTCTGGGAAACTGGACATCGCGGGTTTTTATTGAGGAACGAAGGCGGGTTTCTTGCTTCAGGAGTAAAGTTGCGGATGTGTTTTACAAAGAAGAGGGGAGAAGGAATTATTCGGCTGTGTTAATAGAGTACGGGAGGATTGTTCAAACGATTGGAAAAGGCTAACCGCATGGGGGAGGAAAGGGGGTTTAGAGGAAGGTTGATTTTAACCACGGAATTAATGAGTAAGGATATACATTAGTTTTGTTTTCATTTAAATTATTAAGGAAAATTCATCATAATGTAAATATGGACTGATCGTATGATACTAACAGGTTGGGGTAGCGGTCTGAATATACGGGGATGGTAGAAGAAGAGTCGGTCTGCAAACGATGATCAACAAAAGTAATTAAGTATTTTATAATTAAGAGTAAAGGTTAATTATATTTAATTTTTTTTTTGAAAATTGGTTCACTTTATTGCTAAAACCAATAAAAAAACCTCCTTTATAAGCCTCGTCAAAACCTTGTAATCCCCCTAACCTAAATGGGTGCCTTACAAGGCAAAAGAGTACTTATAAATTTGGTAAACATACAAATGAAAGACATACTATAGTTATCAAAGGAAATTACAACATAAAACAAAAAAAAGTTTTGATCAAGCCAAATAACTTCTTCACAGCCCAAACCAGGCCCATCTTCATACCAGGAAACCGCGGCTTCAGGTTTCCAAATTCAAAAAGCTGACACGTTGCAAGTCAACCGGTATCAATGAGTTCAATACCCCATCTGCCCAGTATTAACTCACTTCTCGTATCTCGAAAAGTCTTGCGTCCATTATTGATTAATAGCAGTTTAATTTCCCTTTCAATTTTCCAGAGACATGTTGAAGAATCCGAGCTTTTGCCATGAAATACTCTTGAATTCCTTTCCTTCTAGATGAAGTAGATAACGCTAGTAAAGGTAGCGCATGCTAAATCTCTTAATTGATCTTTTTTCTTAAAATTTTCATGTATTAACTTCGCTTCTTCCTTCAGATCTAACAAATTGACGGGAAGATCCAAACTTTGCTTTAGATACAACCATATGAAGCCTGTAAAGTCACAAGAAAAGAAAAGATGTTGAATTGACTCTGGATGGTTGTTGCAGAGAGGACAAAGCAGATCTGATATGTTGCTATAGCGTAGGACTCGATCCTTCGTATTTAATCTACCAAAACAAGCAAGATAAGCAATAAAAGACATTTTTTTTTACTGTTTTTAGCATGCCAGATAACTGGAAAAAAATCTTCCTGATTTTCAGGATGTCGCAGGTAATCCCATGCTTTGTGAAATGAGAACTGGTTACCATCACACCATTCATACTCATCCTGGCTTTTATTTGGATAGATTCAGATGGAACTAAATTCTTCTAGCAATTCTCTGGTGGGTGGATGTATCTCAGGTAAAAACATCTCATTTCTGATAAAACTGCTAACTTTCTCCTCTGTATTGCCAATTATGTTCAATCTGTCATAGCCTAGCATATCAACTAGACATTTGCAATTGATCCAAGGTTCAAACCATAGATTAGTTGCCTCCCCATTAGCAATAATTTTATTGAAAAGCTGTTTTGACCTTGAAAACCATAGATTAGTTGCCTCCCCATTAGCAAAAAATTTAAATACAGAAAATTCTCGCGTATATTTACAGAATTAAACAAAATGGGTGTTCGTCGCGGGGGATACTGCACTACTGAGCTAATTCAGAAAGGTTCAGAAACAACTAGGATGTTCGTTTAATTTTAAACATTTGTTTAAAATTAGATGGAATAACACTGAAATCAAACCGTAAACAAGGTGAGTTAATTCTCATGATTTCTGAAATACTCTGATGTGATTAAATTCATATAATTATAATATATCATTGTTAGTATAAAAATTGGATGATTGGTTGCTTGGTTGATTATTAATTGTTTATCCATTGTTGACATGATTTATGTTGAATTGGATGATCTAGATTAAATATTTATTTAAGACATGCAGGGGAGAATAGGTTAGAGGGATCCAACTGGATTCCTCAAATATTATATATACTGTTTGTTTTTATATTATTTATATATGTACTGATTGAACCCAAATGACAGTGAAAACCTGTTTGGATGTTGGCGTTGAATTGAAATTCAACGTTGTTGTAATTTCAATCAATATATGGTATTAATTGAGGAATAGGCAGGAAATGGCCTGAAACACACATGTTTATTTATTTGTTGATTTGCCATCAGGTGAATTGACGCAGTTAAGTTATGAAACTTATTTTTATAACTGAAGTGTGATTTGTCTATTTTAATTTAAAAAATCAAGTTTTGAAAATAAATCGATAATTGTACATTGGATCTATAAGTATTATAAAATGATTTTTATCATAAGAGTTTAACGTTTAAATAAGGTTTCATAAGTAAATAAAACCGAAATTGATCCACGAGTTAATCAATTGGAATAATTGTTTATAATAAAACAATCTAGTTAAATTAATTACATTAATCTATGAGGAAGAGTTTAATGGAATCAGTTAAACAAATTAACTGATGGCTTAAAGGTGGTTAAGTCAATAGTTTTGTTTGAAATTGATTATTAGATTAATTAATTTCCAATTAATCTAATGAAAAAAAGTTATTAAATGATTAATAAGAGCTCTTAAATGTTAAGTATCTTTTTATTTAATGATGCTAAAAATGATTGTTTAACTAGTGTAACTAGTTATTGTTTAGCTAGTGATTAACTAATCTATTCTAGTTAATGGAGAAGTAAAAAGTTTTTACTTCAGAAAATGATGAAATTAATTATTATTTTAATTAAAGCGATTAATTCTTAAAAGAGATTCATTTAAGATAATGACCGAGTTGTAATGAGATTAAATTTGATATTCGTAAAGAGTTTTGCTTATGAGATTTTATTATAAGAATCCAAATGTCTTGGAAATGGTTTATAAAAAGATATCAAACTAAAGTATTAGTTCTAAAGAGATGTTTAGTTAATTGAGTTGAGTAAAATAACTCAATTAGGAAGAAAATATGTCGAGAAGGCAAAAAGGGGGGATTGTTAAATAATTTTGGTAAAGGAAGCGTTAAATGGATTTTTAGTTTTAAAAAAAAAATTCGAGTTCCGTAAAAGAAATTATAAAGGAAATTGGAACTAAGGTCGGCTCACAGTAAATATTTTTATTTAATATTCGAATTAAGGTAAAAAGGGGTAATTTCAAGAATAAAAAGAAATACTTATTGGATTTGGGCAAAGGAGACGATTGGTGGATTGTTAATGAAATACCTGAATTAAGATATAATGATGATATTAAATGGTTTTGTGTAAAGAGATAGATAAATGAATTTTGGTTATAATATTCCAGAATCGTAGTTTTATAATATGATGTTTAATAGTTTCCAAGTTATTAACAGAATGGAAATAAAAGAGTTCGAAGCTAAGAGAATGGTTTTGGCAAGAATGACTTAATATACGAATTAACTAGAAATGGTTATAATCGACTAAAGTTTTTCCAAAGTAAGGATATGATTTATACAACCATATATTAAAGAATAAATATAATTTTTGGTGGATAGTTTAATTAATATGGATTTTTACGTTACGAACTTCTATCTATCCCGAGATAAGAATGTTGTCGATCAAGGTCTGAGAGGTAAATAAAATACCCCAACTTAAACGGTTTCACTATTATCGAGGGATAGTATTAGTTTGTAGCGGTAAGGGAAGTTTGAAATTAGTTTACCATTTCCATAAGAAGGATTATTGCAACACTATTGGCAAGATTTAAATTATAGCTTAACTATTGGGATTTTAAACAAACAATTGTATCATTACACATTTGTTTGGTCTAAGGTGGAAATACAATTAAGTTTTATAGATTGGCTGAATATATAACACCATTTTCTAGAAAATGGAAATGATATAATTTGTAATACACTTGCTCTAAATAAGGAAATGAAATCGGTTAATCAATAGAATGGTTTAAAGGTTGAGGAAGAGTTTAAGTGAATGGTTTTAAATAATGATAAGAGCCTGAGCTGCCAATACACTTGACAATGCTATGGTGTGAATTGATAGTTAAAACCCCGACTATCAATGAAATAATTTATTAGACCTTTTTGACGTGTTGTTTCGAAGAGACCGGGATGGGAACTAGACCCAAAACCACTTCGATCCAACGTTACGATCGAAACTAACTTGCAACAAATAAAGGTGGAGCATTAAAGACTGTAGGTTTTCATGAAACGGAAGGACCACTTATAATCTCTGGGTAGCTCCCACAAAAAGAGATAAACTGTGGTTCTGTCGTGATTGAAATTTATGGATTTGCAAGGACTACTCGCTACTGAACCTTGGGGTGATTCCTATATAAGGATGCGGTAGGAGGGTGCCTTCGGTTCATCCTGTTCTTGAATGACTTGTATGGACGAATGTCTAACAAAGTATTTCCTGAAAACTCACGTACGTTGATTTTTACAAACGTATTGTAGTTGGTGGCGGAGAGGGGCACTTCTCTTAGCTTAACCGCTAGGATATTTTTGTAGACGTCAATTAGTGTTTTGACGGATCTGACGATGTGGCGTTCAAAGTGAATGATGGCCAAAAATTCTAAAAAAGTTAAACGTGACCTCAATCTTCACAACCGAAAAATGACAAAAATCGGGCAGGCAACATGGCTATGTGAGTCGCTCCCATTAGGGTGTAATGTCACCATCTGGAGAATATTCACTTTGTTACTTCTTTCGCTTTTGTATCTTCAGATAACGGTTATGTGGGCCCAACCGTCAGTGACAATACATTCGATACACTCAAGAGAAATGAGTGGTCGGTCATGTGTGGGCCGGGTTGCAAGACGTTCTTGTTGTACCCCAGTGTATACTCTCTAGAGTACACTGATCGGAAGGTGGCCCCATACCTTGTCATAGTTGGAATCCATTCTCCAATAAGCGCCAAACAGTTTTTGATTATATAATAAAATATGTAGAGCATGAGATGCAAGCGTTCTGCTAGATGATTATTTATTTGTGATTTGATGACATTATGATAATATCACTACATTTTGATATATCAAAATGTTTTGGGTTATAGTAAGGTAAAATCCGTCCGTGTTTATGTGTGGGTTGGTCTTACTATTATCCTTTTCTTTCAAAGGATTTTCCAGAGTTAAACAGGTTGTCTGTGTTATGAATTTATCACTGAAAGTATTTCAGACTGATCCGGATGAATTTTGCTTTGCTTCAAATGTGCTCCGGTCAGACCGAGTATATTTCCAGGTTAGGTTTCGCTTGAGATTCCAGTAAAGGTGTTGAAGTCAAGGCGTAATCCATATATATTTACTGGTAATAGTTTATTTCTGTTGTGTGTTGTATTGATCTGAATGTATACTCTGATATTGTAATATATATAAAATTCTTTTGTATAAAGTATGTGGTATATTATATTTTGTTCATTCCGTTGTGAGACTCTGATCTTCTTATTCTCCTATTCTAATAATTCTTTCTTTCTTCTCTCACCTTCTAACTTCTTTCTATTAACAATCTGGGATTTGATACTTGGATTTTTGGCAAGTAATACAAATTTATGTATTATTGTTGAAAATTCGAGCGTCGAATTTTCCGGGTTGTTACATTTTCAATCTGATAACGATGATTCGAGAATCGATGATATTTATAACCTTTTCTGAACACGTCGCGACTTCAACCAAGTATTTTTGTGCTTCCCAATGAATGTTCTCGAAACTCGAGCGCGCCGCTAACCATAATCTTGACGTGTGGATACTTTGCCGAAAAGCGGGTCAATAGTTTAGCCTCCAAAACACATATTTCTTGATCGAAGGGAGATGTGTTTTGCGAGTAAAATAGAAATCTGTAAATCTGCGAGCCAGATTTAAGGGAAGTCCGACAATCAGTGAGTTTGTTATTTTATAGAATTCCAACGATCACTAAGATCATAGTAAAATAGAAATCGATGATCACTGAGATCGTAATAAAGTATAAATCTGACGATCGCTAAGATCGTATTTTGGTAGACCGTTGAGTCCGAGACGCATGGGATTTAGAAAATCGGAAACCACGGGCTTGTTGAGTCCTACTGGACCAAGTATGTACCTGTAAAAGAGCTTCATACTTGGCGGACCAAGTTACAAGCAATTGTGTACTTGATGGGCCAGGTTGTCAAGATTTCTGTATCATCCCATTGGAATTTGGTTTATTACAATTTGTATGCTAAGAGGGTTAAGATAAGGAACTTACGTACTTAACGAACCAAGCCATGAAGTTCTTATGCTTGGCGAACCAAGTTGGAGAATCTTGACGCCTGGTAGTCCAAGTTCAGAAAAGACGTGGGTCGAAGTCCAAAAGTTTTGTGAATCTAAGTTCAAGGATCTGAGTCAACAAGATTTTGCGGACCTGAGCCCAAAGTGGTGAACCAAAGTTTGAACAGTTTTATACTCAACAGACCAAGCGTGGAATCGAAATCCTAATTTTATACTTGGCGGACCAAGCGTAGGACCGGAGTCCTAATTTTATACTTGGCGGACCAAGTATGGGACCAAAGTTCTAATTTTATACTTGGTGGACCAAGTGTGGGATTGGAGTCCTAATTTTATACTTCGCGGACCAAGTGTAGGACCGAAGTCCTAATTTTATACTTGGCAGACCAAGCGTGGGACTGGAGTCCCAATGTAGTTTTTTAACAACATTAAAAAGCTACAACGGTCAACAGCCGCACTCAGAGGACATTTAGGAACCACATATCGGTTCTGCGTGTATGTGTGTAGCCGCTTTGATCACAAGTTGGATATACCAAAAAGTGAAATGTTGCAAACAAAGAGAACAAAAATAAGTAATGGACTGGATTCTGGAAGGCCAAAAGGATCTGTACGTCCCGATCAGTTGATTGTAATGCCTTAGCGGTCGGGTCCCGACCTGCCTCCACTCTGAGATGTTGTAAGGGTTGAGCACGTGGTGCTGCTGTTGCTAGATCCCTGACATACCGTGGTAGCTTTTCAGGACTGATGCATGCCTCGATTTGATCGCGAAATTGCCTGCAATAGTCGGTGTCATGACTTGGGAATTCACAGAACAAATAATATCTGCCAAAAGTGATTTGCTTTTCAGTCGGGTCCCTCTTATAAGGCTTTTGAAAGGGAGCAGTGTCATGAACATCGAGATAGATCCTTTTCAAGCCATAAGTGAGCTCAATATATGACAGGAACTTTGCTTGAAGTGAGTCTGTGTATTCCAATCATCCCAAGATTTACCCTTTCCTTTTTTAAGGGCAGACGGTCCTTCGCCCATTGCCAAGTTGACTTAACGAACTGTATTTCATCTCGGGAGTCCTCCCTTAGAAATATTTCAACTTCAAAGTAAAATTCGGCGAGATCGCTCAGCGAGTCCCGTCGCAGTGAGATCTTGAAATCGGTTTTGTTAAGAATTCCAGAGATGGCGGACAGAAGAACCATGGATGGATCCAGTCTGTCGACAGAGGCCACCGCCACGTTGAACCTTTCCTGAAATTTACGCAAAGTCTGGCATGTCCTTTGCTTAATCGTTATCGGAGTCAAAACATTCTTAGGTTGGGCGATATAAACCCTAAACTGCTCGACAAACTTTCTAACCAAGATGTTCCAACTGTTAATAGACTTAGGTTCCAACTGCTTGAACCACAAGACAGCGATGTCTGTGAGATAGAGTGGGAAGCACTTTGTTGTAACATCGTATGAAACCAAAAGTACCTCCATATGGCACATATAGTGCATCCGATGAACTGTAGGATCCTTCCTACCATCGAAAATTTTGAGCACCAGCAATTTGAAGTTTGGTGGGTTTTGAGAATTCTTGATGTCTTGAAAGAAGAGGCTGCAACTAACACATTCCAAGCTCGCGTGGGGTGCCTCACCCTAGGGGTAAAGCATCGAATAACATCGACGACTTGACTAACTTCCTATACCAACAAACTGCCTCCAATCATTCAAATTGACACTAGTGCCTCTGGCGCCAAGTCCAACATTAGCGAATTGTTGAGCCTCGACCAGAATATTTGGCTCAACCTTGACCTAAGGTGCCTCAACTAGCACGAATCCAACATTCGGAACTGTTGGAGTTCCTGCATCCAAAGTTGCATGCACCTACGCATGACTGATATTACCAACACGTGAACCTGAAACTTGATTAACCAAAACTTGAGCAAAACCTTGAACGGGATTGGGGGTGGTTCTTCGGTAATTGTCCCCAAGTCCCGAACTAATCCTTGCGGAATACTAGAACTTGTTCCAACCATGTTGTTAGATAATGGAGTTTTGATGACAACAACCTTATTTCAGTATTAATAGATTATAAAATATATACTAACACTTTTGTATAAAATATATACACAAACACACACATATGCAGGATTTATATACAGGAAATATTACTGAAGACTGTATAGTTTAAAGATATTAGAGATTCAGAGTTCAGAGAAATTTCAAGACTCATGAGTATTCAAGATCTCAAGAGTTCTAGACTAATATAGTTATAGAGTCTAGATTATGTAAGACTCTAAATAACACTCCAGGTTCAAATTCAAATTCTGATTTTCAAATTCTATTTTCAAATTCTGGTTTCAAATTCTATCTTCAATCCTCTCTATTTTATTTTCTAACTTTTCTATTTTCCCTACTTACTTTAATTTTGTTTCCAAACTTAAGTTTTATATACTTATATTCTTATACTTTATATAGTTTTAAACTTTATAATTTTATAAATATGTTTATGTAGTTTATATTTATGTTTTCATATGATTTCCTACTTCACAATATTAATTTATAACACTATATTTTAATTCAAGAATTTCTAGAATTATATTTATATTAAAATACTTGAAAAATTCTCAAAAATTAAATTTATACTAAGCATATGTCGACATATATAAAACACTATGTCGACATATAACTATCATTTTTTTAATTTTGAAAGGAAGTGCCTTTTCACTCATTGTGACGGTTCTGAAGCATTGCAACCTTTCACACATTATAAAAAGGGCTTGAATTCGAAGTTTTAATCATCTCTTCTTCTCCACTTTCACTCTCTTTCATTACACCATTATTTCTCATCATTTTTATGATTTCTACACCTATACTTTGCCAAATTCAATTCTGTTTTAACTAATCTTCTTCACTCTACACTCTCTACTCATTACTCTCTGAATCAAGTGCTGCTGAAGAGTTATAGGGCTGTTTGTAATTGTTTGGGTTGTATTTGGGGTAATCGGTAGTATCCCATGTATCCATGATGTAACAACCCGAAAATTTTGAACCAATTTAAAAATTTTATTTTAGCTTTTTTAATGGATTTTGAATATTTAAAATGATTAAATTTAAATAATAATGAATTAAAATTTGTTTAAATCGAAGTTATAACGTATAAATTTATTTTAATTATAAATAGAGTTTGAAATGGCGCAGTAGTTTGAAAATTCGATTTTAAATTTCAAATGAATGTACATAATTCAAAATAAATCGGATTTCAGTAAAACTAGAAACATTTGAATCTGTTTAATTATATTTTTCTAACAAATGTGAAAAATCCAGATTTCATAATATAAATTGAAAGTTATGGCCAGTTTAAAATTTGAAATAGTCGTTATGGAATTTATATATATATTAATATAAGGGGAATTTTACCTAAGGGCTTACTTACATCAAAGTATTAATTTCTAGGATACGGGTTAAAAATAATTATTTTTAAGGATAAAATTTTATTGTCTCATTTCGTATGCATTCTCGACAGTCAAAAATACCCCAAATCGATTTCAAATCCGCTTTCCTCTTCATCTTTATACTTTCGAAATCAAATCTGCTACTAATTTACTTTTGGAATAAAATCGACTCAGCTGATTTGTCGACTGGCTGAAGAAATCAAACCGCATCACTTTTCTCAGTTGAACAAGTAATTGTTTATTTCTGTTGTTTGCTATATATCGATTGCTGATGTTAATCGCCTCACCTTTATTCAGCTGAAGAAACTGAGACGTAATTTCTATTCACTATTTGCAAGACGCGATTTTTGTTCAGCAGTTGTTGAACAAATAAGTACTTGTTTATCTTTGTTGTTTGTTGTTCCTCGACTTTTTTGTTTGCTATACATCGATTGTTTTTGTTAACTGAAGTAAGTAGTCATTCATGATTTTATTTGCTATATAAAACTTTTCATACGTATATATTCAGTGGTAGAATTTATTTTGTTTGACAACTTAAAAAGATAAAGGTGTTTATCTTTTGATTTGAATTATTTAATTACATATTAAAATTTAGTAATATTTGAAAATTACTGATACATGTAAAACATATTTGTTGTTTTGTTAATCATATGTATATATTCAGTGGATTAATAACACGTAATATGAATCAATTTATAGTGATGATGAAACTGTTCATACATATATATTCAGTGGTACATGTTAATTTGTTTGACAGCTTAAAAAGATAAAGGTGTTTATCTTTTGATTTAACATATATCTTTTCAAAACTAAATTTCATATTTAACAATTTTTAAATGTTTAGTAGAATATCTTATTTTATTTCAAATTTAAAAAGGATAATTTCATTTACCTTTTCAAAAAAAAAACACTGTTTTATGTTTGATATATCTACTGAATTTCAAAAGTTGATACTGTCTGTGTTTTATGTTACTATTTGTTAAATTATATACATAAATTTAGTCTAAACTTGTTTTATTTTATTTTATTTTAGAGTTAGAAAAGATAGTAGCGTCTGTCTTTTCAAAACTAAACTTTAGATTTAAAAAAGATAATTGAACATATATGTCATGTGTTAATTGTTAGTTGCAAATATGCAATGTTAATGATAAAAATGAACTTTTAATTACAAAATTTCATTTTTGTAATTAACAATTTTTAAATGTTTAGTAAACTATCTTATTTTATTTCAGATTTAGAAAATATAGTTGCATCTATCTTTCCAAAACTGGATTTCATATTAAAAAAAGATAATTGAATATATATGTCATGTGTTAATTGTTAGTTGCAAATATGCAATGTTAATGATAAAACTGAACTTTTGATTTCAAAATTTAATATTTGTAATTAAAAATTTTAAAATGTTTAGTAGAATATCTTATTTTATTTTAGATTTAGAAAAGATGATTGTATCTATCTTTTCAAAATTGAACTTCAAATTTAAAAAAGATAATATATATATATATATATATATATCATGTGCTAATTGTTAGTTGCAAATATGCAATGTTAATGATAAAACTAAACTTTTTATTACAAAATTGAATTAATTAACAATTTTCAAATGTTTAGTACAATATCTTATTTAATTTCAGATTTAGAAAAGATAGTTGCACCTATCTTTTCAAAACAGAACTAGAAATTTAAAAAAGATAGTTGAATATATATGTCATGTGTTAATTGTTAGTTGAAAATATGCAATATTAATGATAAAACTGAACTTTTGATTACAAAATTGCATTTTTGTAATTAACAATTTTTAAATGTTTAGTAGAATATCTTATTTTATTTCAGATTTAAAAAAGATAGTTGCTTCTATCTTTTCAAAACTAAATTTCAGATTTAAAAAAGATAGTTGAATATATATGTCATGTAATAATTGTTAGTTGCAAATATGCAATGTTAATGATAAAACTGAACTTTTTATTAAAAAATTGAATTAATTAACAATTTTCAAATGTTTAGTACAATATCGTATTTAATTTCAGATTTAAAAAGATAGTTGCATCTACCTTTTCAAAATAGAACTAGAGACTTAAAAAAGATAGTTGAATATATATGTCATGTGTTAATTGTTAGTTGCAAATATGCAATATTAATGATAAAACTGAACTTTTGATTACAAAATTGCATTTTTGTAATTAACAATTTTTAAATGTTTAGTAGAATATTTTATTTTAGATTTAAAAAAGATTGCTTCTATCTTTTTGAAACTGAACTCCAGATTTAAAAAAGATAGTTGAATATATGTGTCATATGTTAATTGTTAGTTGCAAATATCCAATGTTAATGATAAAACCGAACTTTTGATTACAAAATTGCAATAATTAACAATTTTTAAAAGTTTAGCAGTATATCTTATTTTATTTTAGATTTAAAAACGATAGGTGCTTCTATCTTTTCAAAACTGAACTTCAGATTTAAAAAAGATAATTAGATGTTTAGCTCTACTTATGTTTATAAATAAATGATACATGTTATATATGTTTAGTTATAACTATCTTTTTAATTGTGTGACATAAATGTTTAGTTATAACACATGACATATATTCAGTTATCTTTTTAATTTTTTTCTCAAGTGAATATATATATATATATATATATATATTCAAAGTAAAGAAGATAAATATATCTTTTTTTCTTTTGTCAAGTGAATTGTATATATGTTTTCACATAAGATTATATATATATACTATATCTTTATCATATGTTTTCATATTATCATGACTAAGATAATTTATCGTATGCTGAAAATAAGAACTTTAAATGATCATATCATTTTAAAGTTTATACTATTTTAATAAGATAAACACAATTATCTTTTTAAATAAGTTATATGTTTTAATAAAAAGTAATATTCATATTGATTTTTTAATGGAAATTGTGAAATTATTTTTTTTGTATATACTTACAAGTTTTTTTTTTAAATTTATATATATTTATTTTTTAATGTATATATCATTTCCAACGGTATTTTATGTAATAAAGTAGACAAAAGATAAATATATTTATCTTTTTAAATAGTTTATGTTTTTCTCATATAATTTATACATATTACTATTTTCAATAAGATTGTAAATCTATTATACTATTGAAAAAGATAAAACCATTTAGCTTTACCTGCATACGATTAATTAGTTGTATTTAATTGCATAGGATAAAACCAGTAGAAAACCTACAAAACGTCTGTAATGTACTCTGACGGCCCTCCCCGCACCAGCCGACATTTCTCTGAAATGCGATGTTACAATGCCCAACTAGCACGGGACGGTCGCCAGAAGAAAAAGGATTAAGATGAAGAACTAACAAAGAACCTGTAGTATATCCCACAGCGCATGGAATAAAGTATAATAATAACATAACTTGACATAAAACAGGCGAGACAGTGCAAAAACTAAACCATAACCATCATAGCAGCGGGATCCAAAATACAACATATGATCCAAAACCAATTATTACAACTTTCAAAATACTGTCTCTAAAGAAAAATAGAAAGGGTGCACTACTAATGCCCAAAGCAGTGACCAACAACAACACAGGGAGAATATACGTATAGAATACGCGGGAGCCTCCTGCTCGTCTCTGGACAGCTACTCGTGCATACCACCTAACCCATCTCTAGTCTGCTCGTTTAGGAGCACCCAGAGTAATAAGAAGAGACATAAGACTCGGGGTCAGACAAAAGTCTGGTATGAGCGATAGCAACAACATAAGCAATAACAGGTATAAATAAATCATACCTGAACCTGGACCTGCAACCAAAGAGTTAGCACAACAAGATGTACAGTACTCTAAGGTAACACTAACATATAGTGTGAAAATGGGAGTGTGTATGTCATGGTGATAACAAACATCAAACATAGCATTCATCCTCACATATCTCACTCAGTGCGTAAAGCATATGATATCCACCGCTTTGATCACCAAATCTATTGGGCCATGACGGAGTACAACCCCGTACAACTATTCCGCTGACCCCACCGCACTGGTCTAGAGCCCATAATCCATTTCTCAGTGGTGAACTAAGGTTGCAGATACCGATAACCCCTTTGCACACGTCCCGCAGCAAAGTCCAATCATGAAGTTAACTCGTTGGTTCTCATCTGGATCATGAGTTCTAACTTCCCATTTGGACTACCTTTGCATCTCGAGTTTTGTTCATCATTGCGGTTCAGTTCGTATGTGCATAGTGCTCCAGACTCGAAGTCCGGCTCGTGGTTCTCCCCTGGTCATCGGCTCGTGGTTCGTTATTCCAGCCCAGGTCGTGTTCCTCACCCTGTGGCTCGTGATGATGCTCCAGATCATGAGAGCAGTTCATGGCCAAACCTCCAGGCGGTCGGCTCGTGGTCTCCATTGCATCGGCTCGCGGCTCGCCCTATGACATCGGTTAGTGGCTCTTGCTCGTGGCCATCGGATCGTGAGCTTATGGGGTCGGTTCGGGGTCATGGTCTCCTCCAAGCACCGGCTCGGCTCGTGATACGCTTAGTGGGTCACGGTTCGGTGTAGCGAACCGGTTTGATTCGGGGTCCGTGTCACGAACGGGTCTGACCAGTTTCTTGTAACTATTTCTGGTGAGCTGTTTATGCCATATGACGGTGTTTTCGACCATTCTAACTTTACTATACAACCATAAAGCATACCAAACAGTAATAGCAACATATAGAATCGACCATAAGCACCAAAACAACAATTTAACATGTTAATATGGATCGAACATACCGAAAACCCATGTTTTCCCCTTAATCATGTTTAGTCATGTCTAACAATAGGATTAACAAACTTAACCCAAATTAACCCAAATTTCTAACAGAGGCATAAAATAATATTTAAGAATTTCTATATATCTTTCCATATATTTTTGAGGTGTAATTTCGCTAATGATCACTAATCATCCCTAATTAACTGTAATTAGTGTAAAACAATGTTAATCACTCACCTTAGCCACAAATTAATCTCAGATTTGAAACTCTAACTGATTTGATTCGAATCCCAACGTATTCCAGCAGCTTTATCTCGATTTCTATGCTAATCCGCTTTAATTTGATGTAGATTTGGCTAATATGCGATTAGAAAGTGATTAAGGATGAATTTAGAAGGTGAAAGCCATTGTTAGGGTTAAAGAGAGGTAAGTGGCGGCTCTAAAAATGATAAAGAAGAGTTTCTCTAACCCCTTCCAACCCTTATATAACAACTAATCCCGAAATCCCTAATGGGCCTAGCTGCTAATTACCCTATTGAGCCCGTTTAAGCAGTTTTTCACTATCTAAACCTTATTTCAACCATATCTCCCAAACAGTAAGTCCGTTTGATTAATGTGAGCACTCTACGGAAAGCTAAACCATCAGCCGAAGCTAATGGAAGTGGTTTCAGGTCAAAATTCCTTACCAATTAAAAATTATGAGTGAAACAAGATTCGCTAGGGGTAAAACGGTCATTTAAAATTCAGCAAAAATTGTGAACATGGGAAATGACCCCAATAGTCATTTCCCAAAGTTACACGACCATGCGACTTCGTTTGAAAATAAAATAAATATTCTATGATCCTCCGATGCGTAGAATGTGGGTTGTTACACTCCCCCCCCCCCCCCCCAAGAAATTTCGCCCTCGAAATTCCTTAACCAAAACATACAATGATGGCCTGCATGCCTATCAACCATTCACAAGCAACCAAACATACATAACACAACTAGCCTATCCTAGCATGCAGTTTACTAACAAGGGAAAAACTATTGCTATTAAAGCCTTACCAGACAAAGAGTTCTGGATACGACCTCCTTATTTTCTCCTCTGTTTTCCAAGTACAGTCATTCTCATTATCACCCCACTGGACTTTAACTAGTTCCACCATCTTCCTTCGAAGTTGCTTCGTATCTTCCAACATACGAATCGGTCTGCGGTTCCCAACCACCTCAGGTTCTACCTCGATATCATCCAACTGATCGGGTGAAATGCTCATATCAGGGTCGTGCACGAACTTCCTTAACTGGGAAACATAAAATACGTTGTGAACCCCTACCATGTTGTCAGGCAACAACTTCATAGGCCAAATTCCCAACTCGCTCGAGAACGGGAAATGGACTTACAAACCTTGGTACTAACTTACCTCTCTTACCAAATGAATCACATTCTTCAATGGAGAGATCTTGACAAATACTAAGTCGTTAACGAAGAATTCCAAATCTCTTCGTCTTTTATCAGCATAACTCTTCTGCCTATCTTGGGCAGCCTTCATTAGCTGTTGGATAACCTTGATCTTATCAGAAGTTTCTCTTATTACATCCGACCCAAGCACAAATTTCTCACCAGTTTCCTACCAACATGATGGTGAGTTGCACGGTCTTCCGTACAAAGCTTCAAATGGAGCCATACCAATACTGGACTGATAAATATTATTATATGCGAACTCAACCAGATGCAAATGGTCATCCCATGACCCACCAAAATCTAATATACAAGCTCTCAAGGGATCCTCTAATACATGATTCACCCAAATACTATTATGACCCGATCTAGTCCTTGGTAATCCGTCAATGAAATCTATTGAGACTTGTTCCCATTTCCATTCAGGAATTTCCAACAGTTGTAACAAACCACTAGGCTTCTTTTACTCGGCTTTAGCTAACTGGCAATTCATGCACTCCGTCTCTCAATCCATTAACATTGGGTACAACTATCTTAGTGAGCGATAAAACATCAAACTAACATCATCAATAAAGTATATGAGAATAGGCAGATTAACCATCAATCTACCAATCACATTACTAGAGAAGAACTTCAAGCCCAACTCCCCACATTCAACAGTGACAGACTTTATAACAAAACATTTCAACCTTACATCAGGACGAAACCAGAATGACCCATTCAATCCTAGCAATCAAAAGCAACCAAACAATAGCATTCATAACATTCAGTTTTTACATCTCACGTGAACCATCCTAACCGAATTCAACATCCCTCAAGTACAAGCCCCAGAGGCCTAAACCAATATCAGACAAGCACCCAAGAAACGTCTCCTTCGACACTGGACAATCTATGTGAGACAGTTCAACAAAGCAACCAATCACTCATAACCGACTTTGGCTATCACTGCTAATCCTGCTTTGGAACCATCATTAATCGTATGACTGGCCATGTCACCATGTCATCCGTCAAGGGCTAATGATAACCCCAGTTCTAATTAAGCTACTGCACGTCCAACATACATTTGCCTCCTAGAGACAACTAGGCCCATCTAATAGGTCCAGGGTATTCGACTAGTCCAACTAGCCTTTTAGATGCCCCTATTATACCCTTACTTTGAGCCTGTTAGAACTTACGACAACGATAATCCCTTCATAACTCTAGTCGGTATCACCGGCGACTATTCACAAACTTAGACCCAGTCTTGAGTATCCATTACCCATAAACTCATGTCTAACATGAGTCGTATCCCTACTCGTTGCATCCCCAAGGTCAACGAACAACCATTTTTCCTTTACGAGTTCAAGTCCAACTTGAATCATCCTAACCTTCGTTGCATCTCCACGATCAACGAACACATCTTATCACTTCGAAGTTTTTACCATTCTTGAACCGAAGAGAACATCAACATAGGGTCCTAAACAATCCGTAGCATTCACTGAACAAGTCCTATCTATCACCTACTAAAACGATGAATACGTCGAAACCCATATGACTGGTCCAACCAATCTCAAAGTCTAATGGAAGCCCCGGCTCCAAATGGACTATCGCACGTCCAACATACGTTTATCCTCCAAGGATAACTAGGTCACATCCAATGGATCCAAGGTAAATGGGCATCCCCAGATACCCTTGCTTCGACTCCGCTTAGAACACTCTGAAGTATCGACGATTCCTTGGCATTCTCATCAGAAGAGCTATCCTCAACTCCATCTTCAATTCGAATCCTCACATAAGCAAAGGGAACCATCGGCCTTAATGTCAAATACAACTGGTGCTCCCCACTCGGAAACACTTCTTCAGATAAATCCCTTCTTCAAAAGACCGCTTACTTGCACTTCTAGCTATCGCTGCTCCCTTGGTGCCATACGACGAAGCGACATCACTATAGGTCTGGCATCTTCCTCTAAATCAATCTGATACTCGATCTCTTGGCATAGTGGAAGTCCAGTCACTTCCCTAAAGATGTCCGGATACTCGCCAACAATAGGCACATCTGTCAACTCATCCTGCGGGTTGTCGAGGGAATTTAGAAAACTAGCCATCACCCCATCACTAGGTAGGCTAACAAACAGTACCCTCTGCCCATCATCCACTCTAATGGTCACTGAAGACCCCTCATAATCCACCACCACCCCATACCTTTGGAGCCAATCGACTCCAAAAATAATGTCATACCCAGTAAAGCCCAAAACTAAGCAATCACAAGCGAACATACATTCATGACTCGATAAGACTACATTATGGCAAATCATACTAAGGCTAGTCGAACCACCGGTCGGGTTCGTCACAACTAAAGGTCTACCGACAATCTCGGGTTCCAATTCCAACCTATCTACCAGGTCACTAGATATGAAAGAATGGGATGCCCCTATATCAAACAAAACTCGAACAGAAACATCATAAATAGAAAGCATACCTTGAATAACGACACTCTTTCCTTTCTCCACTGCAGTTGGGGCATTCAACGAAGAAGGAATAGCGTTGATAGCGTATGCTTTCATAATCTGCTTCTCTTTAGGAGGTTACGGACATCTATCCTTGTGATATCCTGCTTGGCTGCAATTGAAGCACATCCTTTCCCCAGGCTTTTCCAGACAATCTCTGGCATAGTGGCCCTTCTTTCCATAGCTAAAGCACTCGTCCTCCTTCTTATTCTTCTTTTTATGACCATCCTTAGCTTGGTTCTGCTTCCTCTTATTCTTAGACTCCTTCTTGCCTCCACCTCTTTCCTGCGGCTTTAGCTCCTCTGCGGATGCAATAGCAACCTCGGTCTTTGACTCAGGGTAAAGGCTCTCTGATCTCAATGCTTTTCCCACAATGGATTCGAATGTCTCATCGATGTGGTTTATAAGTCTTTCCCCTAAGTACTCATCTAAGCCGGTTATGAACTTCTCGTTCTTCTTCTCGGCAGTATCAATAAGAGATAATCCATATTTCGATAAGGTATCAAACTCAACAGTATATTCCGAGACTGCCCTACCATTCTACTTAAGCTCCAAAAACTTCCTAAACAATTCTGATTTCTGAGCACGTAGAATAAACTTTTCACTGAAGTGAGTCTTAAAATGATTCCAAGTAACTTGATCTTCTGGAGTAGCTGCTTTAATGGCATTCCACCAATTAATAGCCCGTCCTTGAAGCTGACGCGATGCTAACCTTCTCTTCATTGCATCATCGATCCCCAAATCCTCGAAGATGCGATCACAACTATCCAACCAATCTTGAACATTTATAGCCAATTCCGTTCCATGGAACGGCTTCCCACCAAGACTAGTATAATCCTTGTTAAGCTTGGTGAAATCGGCTCTAACCGCCTGTACTACTGCACCACCACCTTTAACAGTATTAGGAACTACTCCCTGAGCATCCCTAAGCATCTCTTGCGTGAAGGCAGTAAACATCGTCCTCATATCAGGGACATTCCCATTGTTGGCCCATGAACCCGTACTCCTCGTATATCGGCTCATCGTTCAATCTGTAAAGAGAAAACGATTAACCATCTCCTTAGTGGTGCCAGTGCAGTGCGACTTCATCCTTAGCTATACTAATAGTATATATGTATCTAGCTTTTGAAAGCAAAATATCACAATTACGCGTTCTCATATACGTATCTATCTCTCCCTGGTGTCTTCCTCTAGGTTAACTACGCAACCTAGACTCTGATACCAAGTGTGACGGCCCGCCCCGCACTAGCCGGCATTTCTCCGAAATGCGCTGTACCAATGCTCAACCAGCACGGGACGGTCGCCAAAAGAAAAAGGGTTTAAGATGAAGAACTAACAAAGAACCTATAGTATATCTCACAACGCATGGAATAAAGTATAATAATAACATAACTTGACATAAAACAGGTGAGATATTGCATAAACTGAAAACTAAACCATAATCATCATAGCAGCGGAATCCAAAATACAACTTATGATCCAAAACCAATTATTACAACTTTCAAAATATTGTCTCTAAAGAAAAATAGAAAAGGTGCACTACTAATGCCCAAAGCAGTGACCAAAAACAACACAGGGAGAATATATGTATAGAATACGTGGGAGCCTCCTGCTCGCCTCCGAATAACTACTCGGGCATACCACCTAACATGTATCTAGTCTTCTCGTTTAGGAGCATCCAGAGTAATAAGAAGAGACATAAAACTCTGGGTCAGACAAAAGTCTAGTATGAGCGATAGCAACAACATAAGCAATAACGGGTATAAATAAATCATACCTGAACGTGCAACCAAAGAGTTAGCACAATAAGATGTACAGTATTCTAAGGCAACATTAACACATAGTGTGAAAATGGGAGTGTGCATGCCATGGTGATAGCAAAAATCAAACATAGTAATTATCCTCACATCTCTCACTTAGTGCGTAAAGCATACTTTAGCCGCAATCAAGTAGTCCAGTAGCCAGAAAGCTAACAGCGGGGCAGTGAGCAAGCAAGCGGTAGCCAAGGATAGGGGTCCAAGTATATTAATCTGGGCTCCAAAAAAACAAGGTACGAGCGTGTGTTAGCGGTCCAAACTTATCCACCGCTTTGATCACCAACTCTATTGGGCCATGACGGAGTCCAACCCCGTACAACTATTCCTCTGACCCTACCGCACTGGTCTAGAGCCCATAATCCATCTCTCAGTGGTGAACTAAGGTTGCGGATACCGATAACCGCTTTGTACACGTCCCGCAGCTAAGTCTAATCATGAAGTTAACTCGTTAGTTCCCATCTGGATCCTAAGTTATAACTTCCCATTTGGACTACCTTTGCATCTCAGGTTTTGTTTATCATTGCGGTTCAGTCTCCATCTGGTTCGGTTCGTATGTGCATAGTGCTCTAGACTCGAAGTTCGGCTCGTGGTTCTCCCGTGGTCATCGGCTCGTGGTTCGTTATTCCAGCCCAGGTCGTAGTCCTCACCCTGCGGCTCATGATGATGCTCCGGCTCGTGATAGCGGTTGGTGGCCAAACCTCTAGGAGGTTGGCTCGTGGTCTCCATTGCATCGGCTCGCGGCTCACCCAATGACATCGGCTCGTAGCTCCTGCTTGTGACCATCAGATCGTGAGCTTCTGGGGTCGGTTCGTGCCATCTCCATCAGTACGGGGTCGTGGTCTCCTCCAAGCACCGGGTCGGCACGTGATACGCTAAGTGGGTCGCGGTTCGGGGTAGCGAACCTGTTCGATTCGGGGTACGTGTCACGAACGGGTCTGACCAATTTCCTGTAACTATTTCCAGCAAGCTGTTTACGCCATACGAAAGCGTTTTCAACCATTATAACTGTTGGATCTAGATTAACCCTAGAGGGGGGGGGGGTGAATAGGGGTTATCACAGTTTTTAACTGAATTGAAAAACTGACAGGATATTAAAATAATAAACAGATCACAGAATATAGCAGAAACAGAAATGCAGAAAATAAATCACACACAGATATACCCAGCTTCGGCAAAACCCTGCCTACTGCTGCATTTCTAAGGTTTCTACTATGTGATAGAACAGATCTCGCATACAAGACCATGTACACTTGCAAACCCTGCTCCTACTCTAACCCTACGCTCAAAACCGTAGACTGATCGATATCCCCTCGATCAGATTTCCCCGAATTACAACTCTGTAATCTGTAACCCAGATTTTACAGACTCTAAAACTGATAGTCAATCCCTAACTGAATCCTAGAATTTTTACAGACTTCTAGAAATTGTTTGATCGATTTTACAACACAATTTAAAATGACAAAAATAAAATAAACACAAAATAGAAACAAAATTAAAACCCTAGAAGTTAAAAACAAAGGGTTATCCCCTTTTAATACTCAAAAAGCTTGGCCGTCCCATTAGTATGTATGCACCCTTTATTCCTTATTCTCGTTCACTTTCCTTTTGAGGAAATACAGAAATGGCGGCGGCTCTGAATTCCAAAGCTAGGGTTTCAGCTTTCTCCCCAAATCAGATCGATGTTAGTTTGATGAAGATGATTCTCCGATGCTTGTCGTTGCCCCTGTTCTTCGATTGATTTGAGTTGGCTTCTGATCGAAAATTAATTGTGAGTATTCGAATTTTATTTTTCTGACTGCTCTTGATTTTGTTGTTCATTTCGATGCCTCTTGTGATGTAAATGGGTGTAATATGTAGGATTAAAAATCCTTGACAGCCTCTGATTTCGTATAAATGACTTGGTTTGAGATTGTGGTTTCCCTTTTTGATATCTCTGATTGAAATGGATTTCTGTATATTCCTCTTTTTGATTCCACGGCTTTAATGAATTCCCTTGGCTTAAAATACTTGCGTGATTTGTGAACTTGAATCATCACTAGAAATCACTTGATTTCTTGCTAAAAAAGATGCTTGATTAAATCTGATTATGTTCAAATCTGGTAACAAATTTAATCCCTTTCACGATTTTAGAAAATATATGAACTGATTCCATCTTGTAATAATATGCTCCACTGATTTTATCTTGCCAAAAAGAATGCATTCATAAACAGATTTCTTAATTTCTGGAATTAAAGCTTTGTTTTAGGAATATTAAAAAACATGCCATACATGTAGAAATTTAAAACTGGAAGCAATTATTTGTTGGCCCTTGCAAATCACCTTGGCCCCTTGTGTATTGATACTGGAAATATCTTGCTGTCACTTAATTTTTGAGATTCATACATTTCTGGAAATTGAATTAAATAATTCTCTTGCATTTCAAAAACTGGAAAGAAACTTTACTTTGGTTTGCAGTTTCAAATTCCCTTAAACCAATTGCCAAAAATGACTTGAGCAAATTCTTTGTTGATTGAAAATCATGCCGAGATGTCTGTTTATTTCAGGAAATAAAATCAAATTTGTCCCATAAAGTTTTAGCCTTGACTATTTGAATTACCTTCACATTTATTTCTGGAATCACATAAATTTTTCCATATGAACTTAACTGCACGATGCTTGAGACTTGCTCATTAATGCTGTGTGTAGACTTGATGCACTTGAACATTGAACACTAATGTTTGAACTGCTGTGTGAATATGCTGCAATGTATACCCATGTCTTGTAATTTTAATGCATCTCTGTGTATCATTATATGTTTGTGTCACAACGAACACATCAAGTATATGTTAATATGCTTCATGCTCTACTTGCTTTTGCTGCACTAAAAAACTGAAGTTGCTTTTGTGCTCGACCAATACTTGTTGTGTACAACTTGAACCATATCACACTTGTACATGTGGTGCCATGATCATTAGCTTATGCCTCCATCATGTTTGTTGCTGCTGCACCTCTGATTTCACGCAATCGATGTGTATCCTTACTGCTTCATAGTGTTGTCATGCACCAATTACTTGTATACCATTTCCACTTATGTCACTGGTTGTTCCACCATTGTATAGCTGCCATGCTCCACACATATTACATATTGCCATGTAACTGTGCATGATAACACTTGAGTTTTGCTGCACCATCTTGAACACTGCTGCTCGACCATTTGCATATTTTTTGTGTTGACTGCCATGATTATCTCACCATGCTTGCTCAACATATCTTCACTTGCCTTGCTGAATATATTTTGAGTTGGACTTTATTTAGTGTATATGCATGAATCCTTTGCTGTTTTGTTCATTTTCGTACTTGAGCTCGACCATTTTGCTGAACCATGTTGCTGTAGCACATTTATATTGACTTTGCTTCATGTTGACTTGATCACCATTGTGTTCTTGTCTCTGCTTCATGCTAACTTGAGCATTCCTTGTGAATCTGTCTTGTGTGTGTTGCATTGTAAATGAGCAGTTTGTATATTTGCTGTTTAAAACATGATCTGCTACTTTATTGAATAGCTGCTCCATGCTTGTACATGCTTGACCATGTATGTTTGACTTGATATGTTGGTTGATCATTCCTTTTTGCTTTCTCGACCACGCCATGTTTACTTGTGACACTAGCTTGACGCTTGGGCTATTTGACAACTTGTTTGACTTCACTTGTCTTGAAATGTGTTGAGTTGTGCACTGTGTCGAGCTTGGTCCATGTGACTGCTCCACAGCTGTATACACTGACTGGCGAGGCAGTGCACACATGTATTTATACACGTGTGTATTTGCAGCCATCAAAAAGATTTTTTCTGTCCCTGTTCATATACAAACTGTCTGCTAGACACTGATGAATCAGATCAAGTCATGAAAAATGATGAGAAACACACCAGAAAACTGAGGCAAGTAAATTTTTTTAAAATAAAATAAAATTTATATTCACTTGTATTCAGTTTTATTCTTGTTGCAGTGTACTGTGTGTTTCTGTTTCATGTGACAGGTATGAAGATGAGACTGGACTGAAAGCAGTGAAGACAGAAGACTGAAGAGACAGTGTTGGTGAATGCATAAAAGTCTGTATGAATGTGTCAATAAAAAAAAAATCTGTATACTGAAATGTAAACTAAGTGAATGTATGAGTGTTGCAGTGAGGAGCTGTGTATATATATATGAATTGTACTGATGTTTGTAATAAACAAGTTTGATTGAAATAAAATATTATTTTATTGTTGTCAAACGAACTTGTCTATTTTGTTCTGTTTATATACAAGTACAAATATTATGTGAATGTATAAATAGTGGAGTTATAAATAGTTGTACTGTTTGAGTGTTTTAAATATAATATTATATTTAAATACAATACTGTATGAATATATGAATGTCTATACAGTCGTATTCTATTTAAATATAAATATTATATTCCAGTATGTGATAAATATATGAAACAGTACAGTAACAAACACATTTAAATTAATATTTATTTGGTTGTTATCATCAAACAAAAATCATATAATTGTGTATACAACTACGTTATAAACAACAATCTCCCCCTTTTGATGATGACAAACAAATAAAAGATTTTGAGCACAATAAATGTGTTTGACAGTGAATTTTTAAATCCCCCTATTTATTAGCTCCCCCCACAACAGAAAACTCCCCCTATATCTATGCATGAGTGAACTGAACTGAATAATAATGAATTTTCAAAAATAAAAATATTTATAAAATATTCACTCATAAATCAAAATCTCAATCCATTCTCCCCCTTTTGTTATCATCAAAAGGATTCAGACATTAAAATATAGATGAAAAATGACTAAAAATAAAATTTCAGCTTAAGAGGAAGAATGTTCATCAAAAATCTCAATCAATCAAACAAAAATCATAATATTCTGAGAACAGGTGACATATTTCACATTGTAGAGAATGACAGATTTACGATGAATTTTATATAAAATGGAGAGAGTTTAAAAACAATATATATTTCCAATTATTTTCCAAAAGAATTTTTAAAAAATGAGGCACAAAAACAGTGATGGATTTGGGCTATAATTATAATTTCAACTTAAGCGACAAAAACAAATAGTATCAAATCCCAGTAGCTATCAATCAACAAATCATAATACTTCATAAGATATTAACACATTTCACAGGATTGATATGCTGGTTTTTATAAACACCAAGGAGAATTTAAAATTAATTTTTATATATTCAATTTTTTTTTTTGATTTAAGAGCACACTAACCACGCATAACCAGATCTTGGATTTTTAAATGAGGTCAGTCGCAGCTTAAATTATAAGTTGTCTCTTAACCATGCATAACCAAAGCTTGGATTTTTAAATGAGGTTAGAGACACACTTATATACTTATTATATATATATATATATATCTATTTATTATTTCAGCTTTAAAAGGAAAAAACTCCTCGGTATATAAAACCAATATAAGTGATAGAAATGTGGTAGGTATAGAAATGGACTATGAAATAAATTTCTAAATTAATTATATTATGAAATATGATCAACTGTACCGAGATCATTGAAAATTTTCAATCGTCACTAATTCTGAAAAATAACATAGTCCAATTTCTATCACAAATATTTCCACTGTTTATTCAAAAAGATTTTAAAAACATATTAACTCTCCACATAAATATAATATACATGATGGATGGAAGACGGGTGATAGATAAAGGAGATGGTCGTGAAATAATTGCCAGTTCAAAGGTATTATAATAAATATTCAACCATCATGAAAATCCAAATAAAATCTCCTCTTGTTGTGAAATATACTGCAGTCACAATTCATCACAATTTAAAAATCTGATAATAATTTTGATGAATTATAAAAACAGTTCAATTTGGATATTGATTTCAATTTCTGAATGAATAATCAATAAATAATTTTAAAATTGAAAATCAATTACAAGAGGAAAAATGAAGAGCTATACAGGACTAGAGGGATTAAAAAAATATATGCAAACATAAATCAGCACTTCTGATACCAATTGTTATCTCCATAATTGAGGATTTTAAAATGACACTGGAGACAGACAAGGATATCACGATCAAAACAAGAAGATCAGTCACAAGGCCCATGCAGACAAAATAATAGATTTGACAAGAAGTAGACAGATTAAAAAGACAGTTATTTGAAAAACAGTATCAGAGCAGCACAACAGAGACAGTTTCAAATCAGACTTGTCAAGATAATGATTCATGACCTGAGATTAAAAATACCGTTTATTTGAAATCATTTGATGGAGGATGAAGATATCAGGATTCAATGAATCGATCACACTAGATTGTAATTTTTTTATTCGAGATATGTGTGAGATTCAGTAAATCAATAATTTCAAATGATTTTAAATAAACAGTTATTCAAACCAAATAATCATGGAATAACAGAGAATTTTAAGACCAGTTTTACAAAAGAAAATTTCATAAGTATCTCTGACAAGTGTGAGATTAAATTCAGATCATTTACATCAAATTTGAGAGGTATTCATGAACTAGAAAATTAAAGTAATTTATTTGAAATCACTTGAATCAATGTCAAGTTCTGGGATATAATGAATCAGTCACACAAGGTTGATAATTTCAAATTTAGGAGATGTGTGAGATTCAAAATATCAAGAATTTCAGATGATTTCAAACAAACTAATTTCAACTGTACTAATCATGAATAAAAATGAATTTTAAGATGTATCACTGAGACAAGTCATTCAAAAAAGATATTCAAGTCAATCTGAAAATTACTGGAATTGTCACAACTGATAAATAAAGTGTGTTGTAATGAGTATAATATTTTGAGCTTTTCTAAAATGAATTAGAATAAACTTAGAACAGCAAAGGTGTGTGAATTTCCATATAATTTTCAGATCTTCAAAACAATTTAGAATTCTTATTAACAGTGTTCAAGATATAACAAGAATACATCAACACTGTTAGGAATTCAGAAAACAAAAAATGAACTTCAAAACAATTGCAGATAAAAATAAATTAGTATCTGGACATGATTATACACACAAAACAAATTTCCAGAACATCATGAATACTGCAATTCAAGAAGCACAAAAAAAATATGACAGTGATAAATCAAATCAGAATAGACAGAAGAAAGAGATAGAAGGGAGAAGAAGAAGAAGAAAAAAATCAAAACAGAAAATATTTACGGAGGTGAGTTTAGAGATCATACCAGAATCCAGTGTAAATCAGAATCTCTAACTCAACAGTCTTGGCTTAAGGAACTGTGAATGATTACAGAAGTATTGAGCAGCTTGAATTCAAATCTCTTTTGCTTAGCAGTTCCTCAGCCACCTCTGGTACCTAACAGTTAAGAGAATCGAGTGGTCTAACAAAATTCGTAAAACCACTCACAGTTTTGTTCATAGCTTTAGGTACTCAAACTTGTTTATATAACAATCCATCAGAATTTACCAAAGTACATTTAGGGACCCAGATCTGTTTGAAATTAGACGAATTCACTTTACTTCTTTTTGAGGTCCAAGAATGATAGAATGGTTTGTTATAAAACAAATTCTTATTTTGTTTATGTTTCAAAAAATCTTTTGAATTGCCAGAGTTTAACAATTCAAAACAATCTTTTCCAAGATGATTTGAAGTGTCTTTAAAATCATTTGAATTCATCCTATCAGAACGACTGATATTCCCAAATCCAAGACCAGATTTATTTCCAATAGAAACTTGGTTTTGTAATAGCATATTCAATGATTTTTCCCCATTAGAAAATTTATCCAAAGTTGATTGTAATCGTTGGATTTTGGATTTTAGATCGCTATTTTCTTTTAAAAAATTTGAGGAATTATTTATAGCGATCTTCTGTTCAGCATTGAACTGTTTCAAAACCAAATTCTCATTTTCAAGCAATTTAATTTTGGCTTGGGATTCAGAAATTCCAAGTTCAAATCGTTTTTTGCTTTTCAGACTCAAATTTCTTGGATTTTTCAATCTCATTTTCAAGTTCTTCTAAAATCAAATTTGATTTCAACAAGTTCTCCTTTTCAGCAATTTCAAATTTGGAATTTATATCTATTTTAAAATTTTCAAATTCTTTTTGCAGAAGGTTATTCAAATTTGATAACTCAGTCTTGTTCTCACTTAAGATCAGAATTTCATTTTCAAACTTTTGAATATTTTTATTGAGATGAACAAGATTGGTTTTCAATTTCAAACAATTTTTGCAAACTGAATTTTAAGAATTTTTAACATATTCTAGTTGTGATTCCAAATTATCAATTTTGCTGGTCAACTCAAAATTCTTAGATTTTAGAGACTTATTTTTCAGTTGGAGTTTATCAACAGATTTCGTTAAATCAAGACACATGTAAACCAAATCTTCATATGAGAGATTTACTGTTTCAGCATTTGTTGATTCTTCATCATTTGATTCATGTGAAGTTTCATCTACATGACTTGTTAAGCATAGATCTGAATCTGAGTTGACATTCTGGGGTTTTGAGCTATTGTCAGATTTTCCATACAACTTGTTGAGAGTTCCCCAAACTTCCTGTGTGGATAAACAATGACAGATAAGATTAAACTGTTCAGTGCTAAGATAGTCAAATATAATTTTCATAGCACGAGCATTGAAATTAATATCTACACTATCAAACAAATTGATAATAACATCCCAACATTTAATATTAACATATTTTAAATAAAATTCCATTTTGGATTTCCAGTTTAAAAAATCTGTTCCAGTGAAAATAGTTGGAGATGAACTGGACTGACTCACTATCGGTTGACAACTAGGAATCACCATGACTCTAGAGTTAACAGAATACCTGCTCTGATACCAATTGTTGGACCTAGATTAACCCTAGGGGGGGTGAATAGGGTTTATCACAGTTTTTAACTGAATTGAAAAACTGACAGGATATTAAAATAATAAACAGATCACAAAATATAGCAGAAACAGAAATGCAGAAAATAAATCACACACAGATATACCCAGCTTCGGCAAAACCGTGCCTACTGCTGCATTTCTAAGGTTTCTACTAGGTGATAGAACAGATCTCGTATACAAGACCATGTACACTCTCAAACCCTGCTCCTATTCTAATCCTACGCTCAAAACCGTAGACTGATCAATATCCCCTCGATCAGATTTCCCCGAATTACAACTCTGTAATCCGTAACCCAGATTTTACAGACTCTGAAACTGACAGTCAATCCCTAACTGAATCCTAGAATTTTTACAGACTTAGAAACTGTTTGATTGATTTTACAACACAATTTAAAACGACAAAAATAAAATAATCACAAAATAGAAACAAAATTAAAATCCTAGGAGTTAAAAACAAAGGGTTATCCCCTTTTAATACTCAAAAAGCTTGGCCGACCCATTAGTATGTATGCACCCTTTATTCCTTATTCTTGTTCACTTTACTTTTGAGGAAATACAGAAATGGCGGCGGCTCTGAATTCCAAAGCTAGGGTTTCAGCTTTCTCCCCAAATCAGATCAATGTTTGTTTGATGAAGATGATTCTCCGATGCTTGTCGTTGCCCCTGTTCTTCGATCGATTTGAGTTGGCTTCTGATCGAAAATTAATTGTGAGTATTCGAATTTTATTTTTCTAACTGCTCTTGATTTTGTTGTTCATTTCGATGCCTGCTGTGATGTAAATGGGTGTAATACGTAGGATTAAAAATCCTTGACAGCCTCTGATTTCGTATAAATGACTTGGTCTGAGATTGCGGTTTCCCTTTTTGATATCTTTGATTGAAATGGATTTCTGTATATTCCTCTTTTTGATTCCACGGCTTTAATGAATTCCCTTGGCTTAAAATACTTGCGTGATTTGTGAACTTGAATCATCACTAGAAATCACTTGATTTCTTGCTAAAAAAGATGCTTGATTAAATCTGATTATGTTCAAATCTGGAAACAAATTTAATCCCTTTCACGATTTCAGAAAATATATGAACCGATTCCATCTTGTAATAATCTGCTCCACTGATTTTATCTTGCCAAAAAGAATGCATTCATAAACAGATTTCTTAATTTCTGGAATTAAAGCTTTGTTTCAGGAATATTAAAAAACATGCCATACATGTAGAAATTTAAAACTGGAAGCAATTATTTGTTGGCCCTTGCAAATCACCTTGGCTCCTTGTGTATTGATACTGGAAATATCTTGCTGTCACTTAATTTTCGAGATTCATACATTTCTGTAAATTGAATTAAATAATTCTCTTGTATTTCAAAAACTGGAAAGAAACTTTACTTTGGTTTGCAGTTTCAAATTCCCTTAAACCAATTGCCAAAAATGACTTGAGCAAATTCTTTGTTGATAGAAAATCATGCCGAGATGTCTGTTTATTTCAGGAAATAAAATCGAATTTGTCCCATAAAGTTTTAGCCTTGACTATTTGAATTACCTTCACGTTTTTTTCTGGAATCACATAAATTTTGCCATATGAACTTAACTGCACCATGCTTGAGACTTGCTCATTAATGTTGTGTGTAGACTTGATGCATTTGAACATTGAACACTAATGTTTGAACTGCTGTGTGAATATGCTGCCATGTATACCCATGTCTTGTAATTTTAATGCATCTTTGTGTATCATTATATGTTTGTATCACAATGAACACATCAAGTATATGTTAACATGCTTCATGCTCTACTTTCTTTTGCTGCACTAAAAAACTGAAGTTGCTTTTGTGCTCGACCAATATTTGCTGTGTACAACTTGAACCATATCACACTTGTACATGTGGTGCCATGATCATTTGCTTATGTCTCCATCATGTTTGTTGCTGCTGCACCTCTGATTTCACGCAATCGATGTGTATCCTTGCTGCTTCATAGTGTTGTCATGCACCAATTACTTGTATACCATTTCCACTTATGTCACTGGTTGTTCCACCATTGTATAGCTGCCATGCTCCACACATATTACATATTGCCATGTAACTGTGCATGATAACACTTGAGTTTTGCTGCACCATCTTGAACATTTTTGCTCGACCATTTGCATATTTTTTGTGTTGACTGCCATGATTATCTCACCATGCTTGCTCGACATATCTTCACATGCCTTGCTGAATATATTTTGAGCTGGACTTTATTTAGTGTATATGCATGAATCCTTTGCTGTTTTGTTCATTTTCATACTTGAGCTCGACCATTTTGCTGAACCATGTTGCTGTAGCACATTTTATTGACTTTGCTTCATGTTGACTTGATTACCATTGTGTTCTTGTCTCTGGTTCATGCTAACTTGAGCATTCCTTGTGAATCTGTCTTGTGTGTGTTGCATTGTAAATGAGCAGTTTGTATATTTGCTATTTAAAACATGATCTGCCACTTTATTGAATAACTGCTCCATGCTTGTACATGCTTGACCATGTATGTTTGACTTGATATGTTGGCTGATCATTCCTTTTTGCTTGCTCGACCACGCCATGTTTACTTGTGACACTAGCTTGACACTTGGGCAATTTGACAACTTGTTTGACTTCACTTGTCTTGAAATGTGTTGAGTTGTGCACTGTGTCGAGCTTGGTCCATGTGACTGCTCCACTGCTGTATACACTGAACTGGCGAGGCAGTGCACACGTGTATTTATACACGTGTGTATTTGCAGCCATCGGAAAGATTTTTTCTGTCCCTGTTCATGTACAAACTGTCTGCCTAGACACAGATGAATTAGATCAAGTCATGAAAAATGATGAGAAACACACCAGAAAACTGAGGCAAGTAAAAAAAAAATTTAAAATAAAATTTATATTCACTTGTATTCAGTTTTATTCTTGTTGTAGTGTACTGTGTGTTTCTGTTTCATGTGACAGGTATGAAGATGAGACTGGACTGAAAACATTGAAGACAGAAGACTGAAGAGACAGTGTTGGTGAATGTATAAAAGTCTGTATGAATGTGTCAATAAAAAAAACTGTATACTGAAATGTAAACTAAGTGAATGTATGAGTGTTGTAGTGAGGAGCTGTGTATATATATATATGAATTGTATTGATGTTTGTAATAAACAAGTTTGATTGAAATAAAATATTATTTTATTGTTGTCAAACGAACTTGTCTATTTTGTTCTGTTTATATACAAGTACAAATATTATGTGAATGTATAAATAGTGGAGTTATAAATAGTTGTACTGTTTAAGTGTTTTAAATATAATATTATATTTAAATACAATACTGTATGAATATATGAATGTCTATACAGTCGTATTCTATTTAAATATAAATATTATATTCCAGTATGTGATAAATATATGAAACAGTACAGTAACAAACACATTTAAATTAATATTTATTTGGTTGTTATCATCAAACAAAAATCATATAATTGTGTATACAACTACGTTATATACAACAATAACTTTACTATACAACCACAAAGCATACCAAACAGTAATTTCAACATATAGAATCAACCATAAACACCAAAACAACAATTTAACATGTTAATACAGATCAAACATACCCAAAACCCATGCTTTCCCCTTAATCATGTTTAGTCATGTCTAACAATAGGATTAACAAACTTAACCCAAATTTCTAACAAAGGCATAAAATAATATTTAAGAATTTCTACATATTTTTCCATATTTTTCCGAGGTATAATTTCGCTAATTATCACTAAGCATCCCTGATTAGTCGTAATTAGTGTAAAACAATGCTAATCACTCACCTTAGCCACAAAATAATCTCAGATCTGAAACTCTAACTGATTTGATTCGAATCCCAATGTATTCCAACAGCTCTATCTCGATTCTATGCTAATCCACTTTAATTTGATGTAGATTTGACTAATATGCGATTAGAAAGTGATTAAGGATGAATTTAGAAGGTGAAAGCCATTGTTAGGGTTGAAGAGAGGTAAGTGGCAGCTGTAAAAATGACAAAGAAGGGTTTCTCTAACCCCTTCTAGCCCTTATATAACCCTAATCCCAAAATTCCTAATGGGCCTAGCTGCTAATTACCCTATTGAGCCCGTTTAAGCAGTTTTTCACCATCTAGACCTTATTTTAGCCATATTTCCTAAATAATAAGTCCGTTTGATTAATGTGACCACTCTACGGAAAGCTAAACCATCATTTGAATCTAATGGAAGTGGTTTCAGTTCAAAACTCCTTACCACTCAAAAGTTATAGGTGAAACAAGATTCGCTAGGGGTAAAATGGTCATTTAAAATTCGGCAAAAATCGTGAACATGAGAAATGACCCTAATAGTCGTTTCCCAAAATTACACGACCATACGACTTCATATGAAAATAAAATAAATATTCTGCGATCCTCTGATGCGTAGAATACGGGTCGTTACATGTATAGATCAATCACTGTATTTAACTGCTGAAAAAGATAAAACCATTTAGATTTACCTGCATAGGATTAATTAGCTGTTTAGATTTATTTATATTTGAAACTAAGTATTAGTTTTAATTCCAGAAAAGATAAAATTGGAACAAATTTTCAGAACTAAATATTAGTTTGAATTCCAGAAAAGATATACGTTTATATCTTTTTCTGAAAAGTGGGTAGAAATGGATCGGTTATATACTATTTTATGTAAATAGTTGCTAATTAAGATTATATATTGTAAAACATTTTTATAAACACATTTATTTGTTTACATCTTTAGATTTAGGCGTGATTCATCTATAATGGTTGTGTTATTTGCTGAAATGGTTATTCTATATGAAAAGATAAAACAACTTATCTTGTATACAAAATAACACAAGAAGCTGTCATAACAAATTGTAGCTCTTGATTATAAGTGTAGACTCATACTAAGGTGTATATATTGGCACTTTTATACTGTATTTTGCTACACTTTCAGTTTTATGTATATGGGTTGATATAAGTCCAATGGAATAATATGTGAATATTTACTTTTTAACGCAATGTTTAAAAAAAGAAAAAATCGTTTGTCTTTTATTAATTTGATTTTCTCTGTACTCAGCACAAAGAACGCTAACTAAATCAACTAGAGCATATAACTCCAAGCTCATGGTAGGCTAACTAAATCAAAAATATGTCATCATTTTATCAATTATTTTTCTTTCTTTCCAATTTCATCCTTGCTGATACATATTCAAAATTCCTATGTAGGAATTCAAGGATCAACAAGCGTTATTTAACGGGTGCAGCGATATGGAGACTAATCTACCATGATAGTCATAGTCGTATTGTTTATTGTTGTGCTTGTAAATAGAATGGCTATGAACTTGCAAAGTCATGTTTATTTTTTTTTTGGTTCTGGTGACCTTAGATTATTTTTTTGTTAATTGTTATTTGTTGCGGAGTTAAAACCATAAATGAGTTGTGCAAATTTGTGTATAAAGGAGCTGGAAATAACAGTGGAAAGTCCGCAGTTGACTGTTCTTCCTTTTTAATTATCATTTTGTATTAATAACAATAGCTACGACTTTTGCATTGTTCGCTATTTTATTTGTACTGTAGTACACAGTATACAAAAAAAAGTTCAAGTATGCCAATATGATTTAGATCATTATTGCAAGTTGTTCTTCCTTTTGCTAAAAAAGATAAAAGTATTTATCTTTATCTGAAAATATAAAAATATATACATGACAGACACTTAAAGCTGGTATTCCATTGTATCAAAAATATATACATAAATGGACAATTTCACAGTTAAATCACATAAACCAACCAGTATTCCGTTGTATCATTGCTGTAAGTTATTCTTCCTACTCTGAAAAAGATAAAAGTATTTATCTTTATTTGAAAATATAAAAAGAACTACATGAAACCAACTACATGAACATTATAACTATTAGCTACAAAATCGAAAATGCACCTGCATTTAATCCACACAAAATTATATTTTACATTGCACTTGCAGTATTGTTTTTACATCCTATTTTAATTTTATTTTTACATTTGATTTCCATTTGCTTCCCATCTTCTATCTATTTTGCATTTCTCTGCACTCTGATACCAACCATCCATCATCAAAACACAACAGTTCTCCTTTACTTCATCAACACATGACATAAAATGAAAAGCTTTTGAAAATCGAATCGTTCAATCAAATTGTTCAATCGATTGTGGCTGTAGAAATAAAATAGAATCGTTCAATCGATTCGTTTGAAACATGAAAAACATTTGAAAATCAACATTTTGATGAAGATCGACTAGGGTTTCAGATTTGCAAAATAACGGTCGTGACATTTTTTGTCCTTGAAACTTATTCTTTAAAAGCCGTATCCTTTAAACTATTTGGACCTGACTAGTAAGCCATTCACGCAAATTTCCACTTAATATAATATAAAAATGGACATTTGCAAACGACCTCCATTTTCGACGAAACCACTTTTGTTGGATCCGGAATATCAAATTATTGTTAGGTTTCAAATTTCATAATTTTTGGATTTAATATGTGAGCGTGGTAAATTTAAATGTGTTTGACAGTTTTAGTTTGAATTGGATCGACCAGATAAGGGTCATTTTTCAAACGGTCTCCAAATTTGACGAAATTAGTTTTGTTAGGACTGTATCATCAAAACATAGCTAGACTTATTTTTCTGGAATTTTTGGAGTTAGTACGTGGCCCCGGTAAATTAAAATGTACGTTTAAATTTAATATATATTGATTTATATTTTAATTTTGATAAAAACTGATCGAAACAGCCGAATTGGCTTACGAAACATATCCCATTGTGTCCTAGGTATTTAGTTAGGGACGACAGTCATTGGGTTTGATTTGGAGTTCGAACAATAAAAAAGCAAATATGAGAATTAAATATATTAAAATATTAGGGTTTAAAACCCTATCTCCTTCATTCTGTAACAGCCGCCACCGTTCATTTGAAGGGCCTAAAATACCCGATTCTTTCCTCCTCAATTCCTTAAATTCCATTCAACAATTCAAGAAACATTTTGAACGAAATTTGTGGAGAAATCAATAAGCTTCAAATCGGTACCAGTATGATGTATTCTCGTTCAACATACGGCTCGATTTTTGGGCCCAAACTATCGGAGTTCGTGGCCGTTTTCAGGCACGAAGGGGGCGGCGGGTCTGTCGATGTTCACGGCAGAGGTAGAGGAGCTGGGCGGCGTTCGAATGAAGACTGGTGATCGATGGCTGATGGCCTGTAGGCGGTGCGGTAGGGGGATTTGCAAATCGACGTGGTGGGTTTTTAGGCTCGGGGATTTGAACGATAAAGAGAGGAAGGTGGATTAATAATTTAATTATTAATTAAATTAGTTTAATTATTTAATTAAACTATAAACTGCTATATCTTTCCAATTCTTATCAGAATTGGACGATTTTAGTTGCGTTGAAATCAAAAAAATGAGAGCTTCGCGATGGAGCTGACCAGAACTGAAACGGAGCACGTTAGAATTTCAGGCAAATTCAAATCCAAACACTGAAATTCAGAAATAAAAGACTGACGGAGTGGAAATTGACTGTGAGAACTCTCTCTCACTCAGATTATTTTACAATTATTATATAATAGGTTGCAGACAGGGCTTAGTAGCTCCTAACACTATTTTTTTTGTATAGACCATGGTTGATTGTTTGTTTGGATTGTGATTGGGATTGTCATTGATTGATATTGTTGTATATAAAATTATTTGTATAAAATGTATATAAAAATTATCATGAAAAGAAAACAAAATAAATATTCATTTACAAATCAGACGGTTTGTTTATGTACACCCATTTAACTGATCTTGATTGGGACGATAATTTTTACACGTCGCCCAACTGCACAAATAATAATTAGTATTTGTTGTTTGAAAACCCCACATGGGTATTAGGATGATATTTGACATACATTGATCCCAATAATTAGTGGTATGTCAATTGATGGGTTGACAGACTGTGTAAGCGTTATTTATTTATTTTAATGCTTATACAGTTGTAATATGCACTCTGGATGTTGTATGAATTTTTAATGGTTGTTTATCATTATTGTTGTATACATGTGATGTATGAAATCCATATAACTGAAATTACATGGTAATTGATTGAGTCTAATTCCAGTTCAGAATTAACGAATATTTTAAAATATTATTCAGTGAATAATCAAAATATGATTTTGATGTCCGATTTTGGATGGACACGAAAATATTGAAATGTGAAGCCGTGTTAAGTAGTTAAACGCCATTTTAACACAAACAGAATTTTCTGTCAATTTTATACATTTTATAATGAATATAGAAAAGTGATTTCAAAACCTGATATTTTGAAAATATTATCATTTTAATATTATAATCATATAGAATATTTAATTTTGATTTAAAATTGAAATAGAAGTGGAAATCATTTTAAAACGAATTTATAAATATTTTAAAATACGTTTTGAATAGAAATCGACGATATATATATATATATATATATATATATATATATATATATATAATGGCCTGAATAGAACGCGCCGCGCAGCGACCGTTCGCGAATTTCGACCATTAACTTCAAATTGATGTACCGGGAGATCCGACCGTCGGATTCTCCTAAAATCAGAACCGTTGGGTTCGTATCGAAAAGATATTTCCAATGAGTATAAGAGATTTGAAATCAAATGGTTGGATTTATGATTATGTCATAATCAATTTCAGAAAAGGTCGCTATGAATGCAGTTCAGTAGTCGATATTGAAAACCGACTGTATGGGCAATATTAAAAATTTGGAAAAATTATGTAAATTCATAATAAGGGATTTGGAAAGATTTTGGATGAAAAATTCCATATTTGAAAAGATACATATATATTTTTATCGAAATGTACTAGTTAATAACTAGAATAATAATCCAATTATTTTTAGAAATAAATAAATTGGACATTGAAAATGGTTTTAAAATAACCAGAATTTTCCAACGAATAAATTGGAATGGATTTGGAATGGAAATAATCTTCGAAATATTTCAATAATTGATTCCATAAGTATACTGATACTGTTGAGGAATTTGGAAGATATATATATATTGTTATTCCCAATACGATATCCTTTGTTTTAGAATTTGATATTGAATACAAGCCGATATAATTTCTATTCAGAGCCTTGTATTTAATATCAAATTGGATTTTGGGTTTGTCGTGAATGGTGTCTTTATTAACACTGTTCTTAAACCCAGTTGAAAAAATAATAAATCTTTAAATTAAGATTTAGCGAAGTTTGCCAATTAATTAATATTTAATTGGGATTGAATTGAAATCGAATTTTGGGTTTGTTGGGAACGGTGTCTTAAATAACGCCGTTCTTAAACCCTGTTGAGAAAAGAATAAATCTTTAAATTAAGATTTGGTGAAGTTTTCCAATTAATTAATATTTAATTGGAATTGAATTGAAATTGGATTTTGGGTTTGTCGTGAACAGTGTTTTAAATAACATTGGTTCTTTAACCCAATTAACTTCGAAGAATACAAATTGGAATTTATAATCTTTCAATTAAGATTAATGGAATTTTCCAAAGTAAAGTTTTCCAATTTAATATATTAAATTGGAATTGAATGGAATTCGATTCAGTAATAATCGAAATGAGCTTCTGTGAGGGAAGACCGTTACTATATATGGAATTTAAAAGGCTTTACCGTTATTCCATTTATATTATTAGTCTGATACGAGAACTTATATCGATTATATACTGTTATGATTTCCGTGTAGATTCCATTTTAATGGAAGAGGATTTTGGGTTTCTCGTGAACTGTGTTTTAAATGACACTCATTCTTTAACCCAGTAAAGACACGATTTATTTCCTAAATTTGACTAATCATTAAATAATGATTTTTAGAGATTAAAACGAAATAGAGTTTTAATAAATCTTTAATTAGATTGAAATGGGAATGGAATAATTAAAATTATCAAATTCAAGAAAGTGATCGAGAATGGAGTACCACCAGTTTTACTCCAGGCGATAGTTAAATCTTTAATTTGATTTGAATGTGAAATGATAATTGAATTTACCGGTAACACAGTGGTGTTAGATATGGAGTACTACCAGTTTAGCTCCATGGGATGAATAAGTTGGGATGGGATAATAAAATTAATGATTACTTCTATAAGGCGTTAATCCCAACTAGTTTGATAAACCTTAATTTGGTTTAAACCGTGAAAAGATACTATAAAATCTTTTGAAATAATTTCCAAAGAAATGGATTAAACAGTGTGTTTAAATGTGATAATCTTTGATAAGATTAATGATAACCATTCCAAAATAAAGAAACACGAATAAAAGAACATTCTGGATTGGAATGAGGCGTATGATGTGTTGTTATAGCACTTAATTATAAGATACGCGAGTTATTCGGAAAGACCGGGTTTAACCCATTCTGAATAATTGTTACGACGACTAATAGTCGAAGAGATTGAAGACGGTGTAAGACCGACGATCTTCACATCGATGGATGGGTTGCTACTAATGTCCATGACTAGAGTAGCTACCTTGAAGGGGCTACAACGGTAGCCGTCCGGACATATTTGTTGATTGTCCGGATATGCGAGGGCCTCTCTCCTGTATTGGACATACGGGACGAGGAATAAGGTGCCTCCAGTTTAGTTCAGACCCAGAACGAACTTGCAAATGGATGGTATGTCTGACGTTGTATTCCCTTATGCTGTATTCGTCGATCTCTGGTAAATATATATCTGTTTGGTGGCGGAGAATTTATTCTCTTGCTTAACACCCTTCTCTAAGACGTACGAGCTTAGAGGTTATATATTGGCATAAATCAATGATGTGGTATGGATTGACAGTGTGACATGCTGAGTTGCAGTGATCCAAGCTTTTGTTGAAAAGCAGAGTTTAGTGGATGATGATCAAAGCATAGCTTTAATTAGCATAGCTTTGTGTAGCGTTGAATCGCGAGCCTCACACCCCGGTATGGTGGTGAACTGATGGTCAGGTCAGTATGTTTTTGAGATGAGGATAGACACCCTTAGAGGTGTCATGGAATCGGTCGACAAGATGAGCTGAGTGTGGTCGCTCCACACTCATAGGGATAAGGCACACCTCCCGATTCCCGTACGGATAGAGTAAGCAGTGTTTTCTCAAGCTGGGACGTAAGCCGCAGTGATACTTGATTTCCCAAAAGGGCGGATTTGCATTACGGTGTTTTCTCTAGCTGGGACGTAAGCCGTTGTGTATTGCACTACGCGATAGATCTTTCAAACCAGGAGCCATCAGTGTGGAAATCCAAACTTCCAATACGACATTTTTCGGTTTTAGTTGTAAACCTATATATGGCGACATAATGGGATGGGGCGCTCATGCCGTCTATGATTGATACATTTGAAGTTGATTTCTTCACTTATAGTAATAATAAAAGATTTGTTTTTAAAACGTACCAAGCATATTTGGCTATTATAAGGTAAAACTCTATCCTCCGGCATGCGTTGCATTGTGTGATGGGACCTGAGTCTTATAATAGCTTCATTTTTCTTTAATTAGCTTTGGTTGTTTGTTTTATGCACTGGTATTCTTGGAGGTAAACCCGTTCCGTGTTATACAGCGTGGTCCCTTGATTTACCTAACTTTAAAATCAAGATAATAACTGTTTTAATTCTCACACCAGTCTGATGACTGACTCGGAGTTTATTGTTTTAACGTAAACTCTGGGTGCCCATATTTTCCACATAGGAAGCAAGTAGTTTTGGTTTTCGTAGATACTTCTTTTCCTAGGATCCTGGATTACAGCTGGAGCTATATTCGGAAAGCTTTATATCTGTGTATTTCATTCAGTTGTGCTAGTTAATGTACTTCCGCTACGCATTGTATTTATACATTTTATTTCCACTGCTATATATTTTAAATTTCTGATATTTTTCTATGCAATATTTATTTATACTCTGATATATTCTTGTACTCTGATGTAAATTGTTGTAATAAGCATGAAATGTTCTTATGTTTGTGTTCTGATGCGTCATGTTCTCAATTCAATCTGGGCTTTCCCGTAAGGGGAAGTTTGGGTCGTCTCACGTGAAATCAAGGATGGGTAATCGGTGGTATCCTTTGTAGCCGTGAAATCAAGGACGGGTAATCGGTGGTATCCCTTGTAGCCGTGAAATCAAGGAGGTTGGAATTGGTGGTATCCCTTGTTGTCGTGAAGTTAAGAAGGTTGTAATTGGATTTTGATATAGTAATAAAACTCTATGCAATCCAGCGTTGCATGGGATTGGACGTAGGAGCAATTCTGACCAGTACAAAATCCGGTGTGTTGTTTCCTTTTCTGCATTTTTATTTCTGTTTGTTTTGCATCTATGTTTGATCTTGTGTCTATGATTGTTTCTGTGGTGTTTGATTCATATAGTTTATCACATATATTTTAGATTTTGTTTAAATTCTCAAAAAAACTATTCACCCCCTCTAGTGTTTATTTTGCCTTAACGATCCTTTCCGCAATCCCTAACAATTGATATCAGAGCAAGGTTTTTCAAAAGTTCATAATCTGATTTTTGAAAATGTTAAATGGCAAATTTTGAATACTAGTTTTAATTCATGTATTGAATCAAGTATAAGATGAGTCTACATTCGATTTTACTGAAAAATCAAGTTACTATGATTTGATTTTTGAAATTTGAAAATTTTAAATTTGAAATGTTTTAAATTTTGATCTATGGATGTGTTACAAAACTATCATGATATTATTGTTTAAAATTACAGTTAATTACTAGAAAAGTCACTTGATTATTTGAAGAGTCGTTTATTTTTTGAAAAGTCATTCGATTCCTTGAAAAGTTGTGTTGTTTTGCAGAAAAAGATGTGCTATATGACTTTTGAAAATTCAAAAGTTGAAAAGAGAGGTAAAGTGGCTGTTGGTGATTCAAATTCCGAAATGGTGATTATTGACAATTCAAATTCTGAAATGGTGGCTATTGAAAATTCAAATTCTGAAAAGGTGGCTATTGGAAATTCAAATTCCAAACTGGTGCGTTACATGGGTGTTGAGAATTCAAATTTTGAAGGACAATTGAAGAAGAGTAATGACGATTGGTGAAAAGACATCTAGAGGAAGAAATGAAAATACACAATGTAAATCAGCAAAGAAATGGGTACTAGATAAGTAGAAACTTTTTGATTCTCATTTATAAGTAGACAATATTGTAACTTTCTTATTTTTCTTTGTAATGCCGCTGATTTCATGTAAATCCATCATGAATTGATCAAGTAATGAGCAAATGAAGATTTGGTGAATAAAGAGAAAAGGAAACCAAGACTATCGAAAAAGATCTTTAAATTACATCCACATGTTAGGCTATGTTGTCCCAAATCCTTTTCCAGATTGTATTTCTCGTTCTCGCGGTCGTTTTGATGGGTAGATCATCAAATTCCGATAAAAATTAAGTGAGATATGGCGATTCGAAGCTGACTACCCAAAACAGAAAAACTATTACGGGATTTTCTGTTTCCTTCTTACCATTTCGACTTGCTGCCCCCAGTACCATCCAAATTCATCCCCAAGCTATTACTATATCGTATTCCTTGGATTGCTCTTCGATTTGCCGCTGATTTCGTCCAGATCCGTTAAGAAATGAAGAAGTTATGGCTCTTGCAAGATTGATCGAAAATTGAAAATTGGGAAGAAGAAGAAGAGAAATAGTTATGAAGAGACATGACTTTTGGGCCTTTATATAGTAGTTGAAGTGTCCATTCATTCAAAATTCAAATTCAAATTTTGTCCCTAAGTTGGTTGAACTGCTAAATCTTCAATATCTTTCTCGTACGGTCTTCAAATTTAGCAAATGAGTATACTACTCTGATCAGAAAAACGAGCCCATCGCAATAAAGCAGATCTCATCGTCAAATTTTAAAAGATGTGAACGTATGGATCATAACAATGGAAGGACAACAAAATGGGGGATTGCAAAAAGAGGTACGCCTTAATTAATTTTTAAATTTTTGGTTGAATGGATGTTTTGTTTGCTTTGTTTTAAATTTGAAATTTAAACTTTAAAATTCAATTTTGAAATTCATATTTGAAATTCAAAAATAATTATAATAAAATAAATTTTGGATGTTTTTTAGGATTAATATTATTTCAGGAAATAGTTAAACTTGAAATATAAATCGATATTTTAAAACCAAAGTCACAAAACCATATTCTTTTTGAAATAATACATATACGTCAACATACATATATCTATATGTTGACATATCAGCTTATAGAATGAAATTCAAATTTTGAATTTCAAAGGTTTAAACTTTCAAACTTCCCTCCATCTTTTCAATAAGAAAATTCCAGTTCAAACTCTAGTTATTAACTTTGTCTGTCTACTTATTTTCTTATATCTAGTTTCAAAATATATATATTAAAAGTATTTAAATTAATAAAATTATGTTAATATGATATAAAAAGTTAATATTACTTTTTGATATTGTTATAAAATATAAATTTATTCATTTTTTATATAGTTTAAACATGCATATTTAACTTATATATTATTCATATGATTTCATAACAATTTTTGGTCACATTATCACAAATACTATTTGTAACTTAATACTAATTTTGATTTCTTATTAATATTTTTAAAAGCTTGAGTATTTAACCTAATATTCTGGTAATATATACGTACATGATTTTATGTCTTAAATATGTAGTTTAAATATAAGAAGTTATAGTTTTGTAGTTTAATTATACCCAAATTTCATAATTTTGTTATGACTATAGATTTTTTTTAAAAAGGGTTTTAACATATAAATGGTTCCTTAACAAATTAATATATTTTGTTTTCTAAAAGTTTAAATTTAAAATTGATTTGTATCAAAAGATTGATTTATATATCTCATAATAAATTAAATTTTAAGTCCTTTTTAAAATTAGTTTTTATATATACAATTATGAATATATGTTTATATAAAAATATTTTACTTTATATAATACAATTCTATGTTCTCTTTAAAATGATCTTGAATTTTTACTATAAGAATATCCTACTAAAATTATTTAACTCCATATTTCTTATAGAATTATCTTGAATATTTTACTACTTATCATGAATATATTTTTAATAATCATCTGTACTGTCTCTTTCATAAGTATTATTAACCTAAGTCTAGAAATTAATACACATTACCTTTGTTTGATTCAGATATTTTATATACATAATACTTAGATGTTACTTTAAAAATCCTTTACAACCATACATATCATCATTAAAACATTTTGCATATTACTACACATATTATTTCATATCATACCTCTTTTATTACATGTCAAAAATCATTCGCATCACAAGCTACATTTCATTTAACATATCACTTCATATAATTATGCATATGACATACTGCATTATAACCAATACACTGCATTACATGTTAACTTTAACTCCACACAGAACAAGTATATAGTCCGAAAAGTTTTTATCTAATTAGAAATATAGGATTATTAATCAAAGACATAACATATTTACTTTGTTTTGATTAACTTGATTGATTTGTTTAGCTTGGTTGAATTGATTGAATTGATTAACTTGATTGAATTGATTGGAGTGATTGACTTGTTTGGTTTGTTTGATTTGTTTGGCTTAATTTGATTGACTTGTTTGAATTGTTTGACATGGTTGAATTTCATTAGTGGTTGGTAGGATTGTTAGAAATATGCTTATGCATTCGTAGGAGCTTATAGGTTTTAGGATAAACAGAAGTTACAAGAAATGTTTGGTTTCATGTTTGAATTGATGTTTTGTGACAACAAAACATAAATAAATTGATTGATTGGATTTAATTGCTTTACTTATATCATAATTTTAAGGATATCTTATCATAGTTAATTCTTAGTCTAGATTAAGGTCTCATTATATTTTTAAGGGAATTAGAGTTTAGGATAGGTTTAGTCTTGTATTAGATTAAGGGGGAGTTTTAGAGTTTCTAAGGATTAGTTGAAATTTCAGGAATGTTTTAGTTGATTTAATTGTTTAGATTAATTGATTGAATTGCTTTTTTGTATGAATTGCTTGAATTGCTTGTTTGGATTGATTTGCTTATTTGGATTGATTATAAATATTGATTGGTTTGTTTAGTTTATTATCATTTTATTTAGTTTATTAGACCAGTGTATTCATAGATTTAGGGGGAGTTATAGAAATTTATAAGGATATTATATAGGCATAAATTTAGGAGGAGTACTTTACTTTAGTATTATATATAAATTTAGGATTAAGGGGGAGTATTTTAGTTTAGTATAGGAATTATTTAGATAGTTATAGGATTTAGGGGGAGTAGTTTTAGAATTTCTTTTTGAAAATGCCAAAGGGGGAGAAATTATAAAATATAGACATAGTTTATAGGATTCATATAATCAGGAGGAGTATTAGAAGGATCATCATCAACAGGTATGTACAGGTATTATATTTTATAAACTAAGGTTGTCATAATAAAAAAGGGGGAGATTGTTGGAGAATGGAATTTTGATGACAACAACCTTATTTCAATATTAATTGATTATAAAATATATACTAACACATTTGTATAGAATATATATATACACACACACATGCAGGATTTATATACAGGAAATATTACTGAAGACTGTACAGTTTAAAGATATTAGAGATTCAAAGTTCATAGAAATTTCAAGACTCATGAGTATTCAAAATTTCAAGAGTTCAAGACTAATATAGTTATAGAGTCTAGATTTTGTAAGACTCTAAATAACACTCCAGGTTCAAATTCAAATTCTGATTTTCAAACTCTATTTTCAAATTCTATTTTCAAATTCTGTTTTCAAATTCTATCTTCAGTCCTCTATTTTATTTTCTATCTTTTCTATTTTCCTTTCTTACTTTAATTTTGTTTCCAAACTTAAGTTTTATATATTTATGTTCTTATACTTTATATAATTTTAAAATTTATAATTTTATTCATGCTTGGATTAACCATCTTAGAACTAGATAAAAAGTCATACATATCTCCAACCATCATCAAAAAGGGGTTTCAAAACTTCGCTCATGTTTCCGGAAAATGAAGGTACAGTAAGACTCGCAAACCATCACACAATGCAAATACACAGTTAGGAGCAAGTTTTACCTTATGATAGCCAAAAATGCTCGGTACGAGAAAATCATTTGATATTATCATTAATGTCTATCTTTGAAAACTTTTCAAAATAAATGTATCAATCCTACCAGACGTAGGTACCCATATATTACATCTACATAAACAGGTTATAACTAAAACCGTAAAGGCTCATATTGGAAGTTGGGTTCCATCAATGATCAAGGCAAAGGATCTTCCTTTCTACGACTCAGAACACCTCTAGCGGGATGTCCCGCGGAATGTCCCGCGGAATGTCCCAGAATCAACAAATGCTCCTTTTTGTAGTGGAAAAGCCGGCCCACCTATACCAGGTGTAGTTTGGGTTTCTTTTGAACATAATGTCCCCCAGTCGTTGTCGACCTTTATCCGATGCACCTCATTCCATCATCCAATAAGTAAATTTACCAGGGTCCATACCATGACATCACTTCTTAACTAGAAGGAAACAATAGTCCTTAACTCCGCAGTACTTCATCCTAATTCGGCTCATTACCGGTTGTAAGGTCCTGAAGGTACGCCTCCACACAAAGCTCTGTTTGTCAAAAAAAAGCTTTGATCATCAATAGCTCTCACTTATCATGCCATATTATCAGTTCACAACATATAACCGGTGTATGTTAATATATAACCCTTTAAGTACATAAGCCCTAAAGGAGGGTATTAAGCTAAAAGGATAAGTCCTTTGCCATCAACTGATATATCATCAATAGAAACTAATTCAATATGACATAAAATACAATGTCAGACACACATCCATTTAAAAGTTCGTTCTGGGTTGTGAACAAAACTGAAGGCACTTTATTCTACGATCCCGCCTAGGTGCGAAAGTCCTTGCAATCTGAATCGCTTCAAGTACAGTCAGATCACCGTCATAATATGACCTCATAATTGGGTGGCCACCCGAGGCATCAACGAGCAATCCTTCCGATGTTAAGGTCTGCGGTCGTTAACCACAATCATCACCGTTTTCACTTGCTCTTATTACGTCGTATGGTTATTCACAATGAGTTGAAACCCGATCATTCTGAATAACTAGTGCATCTTTAAAATCAATAAAGATATACAAGATATCATGAGGCTTATTCCATTTGGAATATTCTTTTACAAAAATCTTTCTTTATATTGGGAATTACTCCCATTTAAATCATATCAAGATTTACATATTTTAAATTCTTGTTTTAATCTTTCCTTGGAAATCATTTCGATTGATTATAAAATCTCGTTTCACAAATTTAACTCAAACCAAGGTTTCAACACTTCATCGGGATTATTAAATCCCACGGAAAAAAGGAGATTAATTTCTCAAATCGTTATCTTATTCCCATCCAATCCATCCCATGAGCAAAACTTGCAGTACTCCATATCTAATTGCCCTCGTATTTCGATAAGTTTAACTACCTTCACAAATATCACTCTTTAATCTCAAATAACTAGCAGTACTCCATATCTAATTGCCCTCGTATTTCGATAAGTTTAACTACCTTCACAATTATCACTCTTTAATCTCAAATATTTTCTCAAAGATTTATTAAAACTCTAACTTAGTTTTAATCTTCAAAATCATTTTTCAATGATTTCTTAACTTGAATCAAAAGTTAATCTTCCAAACACCCTTAATGATTATTCAGTCTTATCTTTTCAGGAAAACAAATATACCCAATCTTAACCCATTCATTGAACATTTATTAGGGTTGATTACTTTATCTTTCTTTGATCATATCTTTATCCCAAAATCGTATTTACAATTCTCAATCTTTTTATTAAAAAAAACTCGCTTATCCTTTAAAACGATCTTCAAACTTTGTTCCCATTATCGTTTGATAGGCGAAACTCTTTCATTAAACCTATATATTCAAATTGAATAAAGATTACTCTCCAAATTATCTTGGAAAATTATCTTTTCTTTAAATGGGTTACATAATAAATGTTATTTAAGACACCGTTCACGATAAACACAAAATCATTCTTTCATTTTCAATGAAATCTTCACGGAAATTATATCAGCTCACAAATGATGTAGATTCCCATATCGGACTAATACTACAAAAGGAATAATGTCAAATCCTTTTAATTTACTTAAATAGTAAAGGTCTTCATCTATGGAGACTTATCCCAACTAAAACCAAATCGATTCCTATTCAATTCCAATTCAATTTGGAAAACTTAAGATTTGTTTCATATTTTTTAATTCCCAAAATATCTTAAAAATCCTCATTTTAATCCTTTGTATTAGTTTGCAAATCATTTTTGTATCATTAGTTATCTCAAAACCTTTTAATTATAAACCATTCCAAAAATCGTCGCAAATAACGTTGTTGAAAATAACTCATTTCCAAAAATAGCTTTTTAGCTTTTCAAACTTGGTATATTCAATCCGCACCTCTTTCAAATCATTTATTATGGTTTATCGTACCTTATTCCTATTTTTAATAATTTGAAAATAACTCATTTCATTTTAATCTAATTTTGCGTCACTAACGAGACTAGCGCTGTTTTTATTTAAATTTGATTTGAACTTATTTAAAAAAAATCTAAATGTTGGATTACAAAACATTTTTAGCATTTGAAATCTCATTCCATTTTGAACCAAACGTTTTTTTCGTTTTGGGAAAATCCAGCAGTCGGATCTCCCTAGGGTGTCAAATGGGTTGGGTTGGATATAAATGGGCTGGGTTGGATATTAACCCAACCCGTTTAAACAAAAAAATACGCAACCAATAAACCCATTTAATAAATGGGTAAAAACCAAACCAACCCATAATTTATTGGGTGAAACAAACAGAACCCGTTCAACGCATAATAAATTGAATCATTCTGGTCGTTCAACCCATAATCAATTGAATCATTCTGGTAGGGTTTCACTTATGAAAATGCAGTACACAGGTTGAAAATTTATCCAACAACCAAAAAAATTAGAAAACTTAACAAACTCGAATATAAATATCATTCAAAAACTAAAGCATATGCAAAGTTTAATATAATGCTAACAGAAATATCATTAAGAAAACTAAGGTGATACATGGAATATTATCATAATAGAAGGCAAAAAGCCAAAATTTTCCAACCCTCCCTGATAATCTAAGCCAGCATTTAACTACTTGATGACTTCTTGCAGTTAACCACCATTTCACCTGTAAACAATAGCAAGGGAAAACCATTTTATGTTACAAATACAAAATGATGACTAACCAAGGAACTATATTAAAAAAACTGAAGCGGTGTTATCTCATAACAGAAAAGGTTTTCAACTAAATGACTATAAATTCTACTAGTCTTCAGTAATTTACAGAGAGTCAGTTGAGGATCAGACATAAACAAAAGAACCATGAATAGAAACTATGAACTAAATAATTTACCTAACCATTTTACAAGTTTTTAATTGCGTTTGTAGGTAGAAAACTATGAACTTAAACTGCCGCTTGTATAGCAACGTTTGAGCGTACAAAGCTTAGTTTTGAAAATTATTATGAATTTCCCTGATCAAAGCATCAATACGAAATGCCTTACGAACTTCGGTAATAAAAAACTAAACTGGAGTTAATCAATTACGAAATGCCTTATGAATTGCTCTAATAACTTGTAAATTGATGCTATGATTAGAACGAAAACAATATTTTGAAAGTTTTCATCTTTACATGATTTATTTTTATCTAACCACATAAATGACTTATGAACTTTGGTAACAAAGAAGGCATACCGAAGGTCGAGCGACACTACCCTAGTTGTTAAGCCATGGTAGGCGGTTTTGTCCTAAGTATGGTCATGTTTCCAGAACTGTTCCTCCTCAAAAGCTAGATACTCCTTCCAAGTATCATCTTACGTTAACAGATACCCGAGTCTAAGAATAACAACCTGCTATATGAAATCCATAGCAAAAATATATGTTTAAATAAAGCCCTTATTTTTCTGGATATTTACTGATAAACTTGCCTGTTATGAGCTCAAATGTTTTATCAGGCACTAAGTTAAGCAGTTAATGGTACCCCTTTAAAATTCTATGACTGCAAACAAAAAAACAATCAAGCAATCAAATATAAACTGCCAAGTATAAACTAAGGGATAAGACATGAAAGTATAAACCTAATTGCTATTATTTACTATATACTAACATATCATTTTCTCTATTTGTTTGCAACATAGCTCATTGTACAGATCCTCCCTGAATTATTTAAATAGCTTATTGTCCATGAAAATAAAGCCAGAAATATGTGGTAAAAAAATTCTCGTTCTGTTTTGATCCAAAAACCGTCTTCCATCATTGCAAAAAAATATAAACTTTCAGCAATATGTTTTTAACACATTATATTTGGCAAATTTTAATTTTCTATCACCGGCACAATCCTTTTTCATTTTTGTACACAAAACTCAGAATGTGTGACCCAAATTCCAAAACTGTACTCCAAAGTAAAGCAAGTTTCAAACATAGAGTATTGGCTGCATAAACACATGTAGTCCCCACCATCACATTGTTAAAAAATAAATAACATACTTGGACCAATGAGGAAGTATTGCTGGCAATTGCTTTGGAGCAACCGTGCTTAGCAATCCTCTTAAATTTATTGGGTTTTGGGTTGAATCTTAGCATCGTTATAATCGAATATAGAGCGTGCAATTACATCTAGTAAATGCACATCATATAATACAACACAAGGAAATACTATTGATTACTCTTTTTAGCAAGTGCTTTAACAATCTTATTACTCTTCGAATTTTGACAATTTTTTCCTAAGAAAGTAGGGTTATATACAAACACAAGGTAATACATAACGAAGTCTTCGGTATTTTGAATCGCCTGTAGTATGAATTAATAAACAACAAATGAACATGAGAATAATTACTGTAACCCATCTATTCAATAAAACATGATTGGTAAAATAAGACCAGAATTTTGACTTCTGAATCAGCAGCAAGACAAAACAGAATTGAAAAATCCATGCAAAGTTGTCCCTCCAAAGTCAGTGCACAAATTACTTCAAGCGCAAAACCCAAGAAACCTTCAACTAGTAAATCGGTTAATAAATACAGTGATAATAAAACTGTAAATGAAAGTAATGATGGGATCACAGTTGGTACATCAAGTCCTAACTCTGATGCAACGGTTGGTCATAAACATCAGATATTCTGCGTATTTTTGATTGTATAATCTGTTAATGGTGAGCGAGCGTAATGGCTTAAACGTAAATTCATAACAGTTAACAGAATAATTTGAGATGCTTATCACTTATATTCAAGAAGAAAAACAAGAAAAATTAAGGCCAACCAATATCAATGGAACAACAAGCAGAGGAGGTAGTTTTCTTTTTTGTCATGATTCAGTAGATGCTAAGCATTCACAAGAAGTTACAATTATACATAATACGCGTTATTTAACATGTAAATTATAACAAATTAACCAATCATACCTACATTAAGAGATTAACCAATCATACCTACAAAATAAGTTAATATTATGCTACAAAATTGCGCTAACATTTTTTTACTAACTAAATTCTCATATGCGCACTTCAGCAAATCAGCTATATAAACATTTAGAAGCGAATGGTCCTAAATAGCATAGAAGTAGTAAAAAAACACTAACTGACAAATTATAGCAAATAAACACTGATGCTAAAATCTGAAGATAATACAGGGATTGGAAAAAATAAGCGAGAGCAGAGCAGGTGAAGTGGAACAAAGTGGAAAATAATAGTGCCGAAGAACAATAGATCATAAAATCGAAAGATGGGCAGTAAATTAAAAATAACTCACTCGTTAATTGCGAACACCGCGTTCTTCGAGCAGATCTTTGATCGTCGAATAAAAGTTGAGGCTGGGTATATGGGCAGACCTTTGATTAAAGATCGTTAGACAAAAGTCAAGTAGACCTTCGGCTAGGCGGTAGGCACGAAAGCTGACGACGAAATGGGAAGAATAAGGAACCCTAAACCATGGCTGATTGAGACGAGAAATTAGAATCGATAAACGGTTGGAAAGTGGGTTAGATGGCCAAACGGGCTCAACCGGTCTAAACTGATTTTATAAATAGGTTAGATGGTTTTATGATTTTATCCAATTAAACCATCTATTTTGTTAGGTTTAACCCAACCCGTTTAACAATTGGTTAAAATGGGACGGTATATGGGTTGGGTGCGATTTTGACAGCCCTAGATCTCCAAGTACGTCAATTTAAAGTCAACGATCGAAATTCGCGAATGTCGCTGCGCGACTAGTTCCATTTAAATCAAACTTCAATTAATAATTAAAATTAAGTATAACTACTTCCAAAATAGTTTATTAATTATATAATAGCTTTTTGAAACTACATTTCCAATTTTTAACTTTAAATTTAAATACTGCATTATTTAACTATTATAATATTAGTTTAATTATTAAAATAATATTATTTTTCAGACTTCAACTTTTGAAAACCAAACTTTACTGAAATCCATTATAAAAATAAATAAGATGATTTGGATAATAAAATCAAGTTAAAACATTTTCTGGATATCCAAACCGAACATCACTTTTCAAAGTTACTATTCACTTTTAAATTCAAATTTAAAACATGCCTTAATTACTTGAAACTTCTTCAAATAAACTCCATCTTCACAAAAACTATTCGTAATTACTTTAACTTCCTTTCCAGTTCATTTTGGATTTAAAATTCAAACTTTTACTTTTCACCTAATATTTTATTAATTAAATATTCGATTAAATTCTAATTTTGAATAAAACTCAATCAATTATCATATAATTCAACTTATATGGATTTAACACATCATTAACATTCGTTAATGATCATTAATGATTATTAACTTCCAATTATCACATAATTGCATCATTAACATAAGCGTTAAGGCCGTTAACACATAATTACTATTTCAAATCACTTTAACTAAATTATTAACCATTGTTAATAATTTGTTTGTTATAATTAGCAAATCCAATCATGTCCAACTAATGTTGACACACATCACAACCAATTGTCAATCAATGTTGTCCGCGGGTGCGGCGCAGTGGAAAGGAGGCCTAACTTCCTGGTAAAAGGTCGATGGTTCGATTCCTACCATGCGCTTCCCCATCCTACATAAATTTACCCGGAGGTATGGGGGCTTGGATTAGCGGACGGCTTTACTGTACCTTCCTCAGGAGTTTACCGGCCCGCCAGGTTCTCCTGGGTTTTCAAAATAAAAAATAAAAAAAATTGTCAGTCAATGTTACATCAAAATTTATTGAGGTTACTATTCATCCATAACATAACAGTCATGCTATCAACCAAATTAACCTATCATTTATTTTCGGTCTAATTTCATAATCACTAGGGTGTTCACATTAATTACCAAGCTGCAAAGTAATTAAATTACTAACTTCCATTAACAACATTAAACCCAATGTTGCTTAATAACATAGCAATTACTATTCATAACGTAATTAATTCAAAACGTGAACTAAGTGTGCTCACTAACTAAACTAATTAACCAAACGTGAACATGATTTACTCACCATAGTTTTTGCACTCCGCCAAACTTTAACGTAGGGTTCTCTAACTTCTCTGCAACGTCGGTCTTCACTTTGAAACCAAGGTCGTGTCTTTTCTACTTCAAATACACCACAAACACAAACTATACTTACATATGCATTTCAACTTGTGTTTAAAGAAAGAAAGCTTGATTTTTTAACGGTTTAAGGGGGGTTTGGAGGGGTGGGGCACACGACCAGTGGAAGGGGTGCTGGTGAGGCCTGCGTGCATGCGGGTCGGGTAGGGAAGAGAGGTGGTGGTTGTAGAGGAGCTAGAGGTGTTAGAATGTGATAAGTGGTGTAAATGTGGTGTTCTAAAGTGGTTTAAGGTGGAAAAGAGGAGATTGGAGCTAATTGTGGCCACATGGTTAGGGAAGGGGATGCTAGGCACTGTGAAGGCTGGTGGGGGTGCTGCCGACGGTGGGGTGGTTGGTGGAGAGGAGAAGAGCTTGGGAGGAAGAAGGAGGAATAAAAGAGTGAAAATGAAATGAAAAAGGGGTATGCAAAGGTAAGTAATCATCACTTCCTTTTCTTAAGGAGGATGCAATCCAAGAGAAGGTGACAAAGGGAAGAGGGAGAAGATGAGGAGTCGTGGAGAAAGGTGATTTAATAAGTTGTGCGATTATGATGTTGATTTGTTTAATTAAACAACTTTTATACATTTTCAACTCGTACGATCAAACCGTAAGTCCGATCAATACAAAATTTGAAGCTCTACTATATTTCATAGGTACAGATCCAATGAAACTGATCCTGTCGAATTCGGAGACCGTTTGCAAAATGATCGTTTTCTATGTTATTAAATTTCAACTTATTTTTCAGCGCATATTTATATTACGCACGCTCACATACTAACTCTGATTAATTTTAAATTTGGAATCCTACAATAATTTAACGTTTCGGACCCGATGGAACTGGTTTCGTCAAAATCCGAGATCATTTGCAAAATGTCTATTTTTAGACTTTCAAAACAATATTAAAATATCGAATTTTAATATATTTACTTTTAAATCAATTTTAAAAGTTTACTAATCTTATTTTAACTTCAGTAAAAATATAAAACAAAGTTAGCATTCATTTCCAATAGTTTTTCAAACCTAGATCCAAATTTTACTGAAATTTGAAATTCAACCAGAAATATCCATTTGAAAATCCTTTTTAAACCTATTTAAGTCCATATTTTAAAGTGATAAGAAATACATGTTGTTACATTCTCCCATACTTAAAAAATTTTTGCTTTCGAAATCAGAACGAAACAAAGAAAAGAATGTTGAAACGATTCTCATGTATTTATAACCAAAACTGTCATGTCAGATCACATCCAGGTACATCACAATATAATATCATACTTTAATCATAGACATAGCCTATACCCTAGTGTAAAGTGCCACTTAAGGTATAAGCTATGTATATGCACCTAACCGACCAGCTTGAGCACGTACTACATACTTGAGGCGGTATATACAACATCAAAATGCATCATGCCCCCAATATATACATCTAGTTCCTATCCTGCACCAAAAAATCTAACCATACATACTACTAGTGTGTAACCCGTGCGTTGCACACATAATTTAAAAAAATAAATAAATATTAGTGATTAAAAAAATAGCTTATTATGCGTTATCTGATAATTCAACCGAACATACATTATATGTCAATTTTACTGAAAAAATTATCTAAAAAATAAGTAAATGATTTTGGGTATAAATTTTTAAAAAATATGGTGTATAGTTTTATGTTATACATCTTACAGTTTATGTTTGAGAGTAAGCATTTTTTTTTGTTATTTTGACTTATTTAATCAAGTGATTTTTTGAAAATATATTACATTTTTAGTTCAATTGTAGGTTTACGTAATGGACTCAAATGCAGATGGCAAGACAAAGTAAAGATGGAATTAGTTGAAAATTGATTAATTTAATAATATTTTTTATGCAGTAAATAAGTTTTTATATTTCATTGGAAATTTAAATTATCCTTTTCGTTGCAAACTGGATTTGTCAATTTTAAAATTTAGCAAATAAATTAGTATAGACAACATAATTATTTTGAATATTTAACATTTTATAATTTCTAGTGAAATAAACTATATGTACGTAAAATGGAAACACTCAAAAGTGAGTTATCGAGAATATTCTTAATTAAAGTTGGAATCTAGGATTTAAAAGGTAGCCCTTAATTTAAAAAAAATGTATATATATTTTTATTAATATTGACATTTTATGTTTACAAAAAATATCACAATAAATGTTTTAAATTTTTATTAGATTACTTTTTTCATAATGATTTGCCATAATATTTTAAGTTCTACAATAATAATAATAATAATAATAATAACAATCAAATAGTAAGTTTAAAATATTTTATAAAAAGATAGGTATCTTTATAAGCTAAACATATTTGTATAATTTTAAATACAACATTAACATTATTTATCTAATTAATGACTTTATTTGTATTACTATATTACCTTAATTGCATAGTAGTACGTTAAAATGAAACTCATAAAAAATCATCCAAAAATTAATTCAAATTCATAATTAAGTTTAATAGTTGACTTCTTAACTAATCGTATTTTTAATTTATGTTAGTAGACTACAAAAAACATGAAAAGAAAATTAATATATATATATCTCCTAAGTTGTAATGATTTGGAATGAGAAAAATTGTTATAGATCAATTTTTTTTTTAAAAAACAAACGGGTGCTTATATTACAAAAGGAGAGTTACAAAAGTTTTGAGCTAGTATAAATTACAACAACTATAAAACCAATACTTTACAACAAATATAAAACCAATACTTTACAACAACATTAAAACCAGCTAAAAAAAAAAAAAAAAAAAAAAAAAGAAAACATTCCTGGTTAACATAAAATAACAAACAACTCTAAAGAAGAAACCAAGCTTAGATCCACACCAACAATGCCCAGAACAACTTAGCTTAACATCAACACCTAAATCTAGAAAGCCCAGCCCATAACAAATCCATAAACTCCGGTTATCAGAATAACATGTAACATGCCAAATATGTTGAGATAACATTCAAATTTTCTAGTCTTGAAACGTTAGCATAAAAAAACCGTGAGGGGTAAAATTGGAATTTTGACAATTGAGAAGGAACAAAGGAAACCCTAGACAATTCACCGCCTTTCCATTCTCACCCTAACATCGGCCGAAAATAATGTCTGCTACCCCAAATCCCTAAAATCAGCCGGAATTAATGGTGACCGTACATCGTAAACGGCAGTCGCTGCGCAAATCAGCTCAATTTCTAAATGATAAAGGTTTTATCTAATGATTTTATTTAGATTCTCACATTAAAACCCACTTTTCAATCTAGTATAAATTTGTGTGTTATGCATATATATTGAACTATCTAAAGCTAGAATTTGGTATCAGTGATTGCAGTCAAAATTGTTCAATGATGCCGAATCAGTTAAACTAATTAAAAACGCAAAAACTTTTCTCATTTCATTGTCTTCTTTCATTGTTCCTGCCTGAAACAGGTGAAAAAAGGATGAGCACCGCGAGCTCCTTAAAGACATGTCAATTGACATGAGGAGTTTTCCTAGAAGGATTTTCCTTTTCACCAAACTAACAGAAGTGCCACTGACACTTCATATGGCATGGATTGGTTTAATTGTGAAAAGTGTATTGTGATGACTGCATGAATGCTTTATGTTTTGGTAATGAAATTGAAATAGTTCTGTGATAATGACTAATCGTAATAGCTTATCAAGATTAGCAGAGGGATATGGTATGATTAAAAAAAGAAACCAGTTTGGCAATTTAACTTTGATACTATGATAGAATTTTAGAGAACGTCGTAAATTAATTTGACTTTTGTTACATTAAGAATAATAACTATTTATACTTGTATTTGACACTGAAACAGGTCTGAATGGAAATTATCGTATTTAGTGTTAAGTGTTATATTTCGTTGGTACACTGACACTGAAACAGGTCTGAATGTATTTGACATGGCAACCATAACCTAGTTTGCAGCTAAATAATATTCTTTATTATTTAGTGAACTAAATGGTCTTATTTTAATTTACAGGCCAGCTTCATTTTAAAGGATTATTGATGATGTAAGTAAATATTGCACTTTGTTTATTATTAAATGTATATAATGTATTGTTAGCAACTAATAACCATTATTATGTTGTTTTTTTCCGAGGTACGTCTCCAAAAATAATCAAATTAGCAAATCAGCTCTAAAAACATAAAATCCGTCGATTGAAGGTAATATCATCTGTCTTGTTATTAGATTTCCAAATTAATGTCTATTTTCAATCTTGAACTAATTTTCGTTGTATAAGTAATTACTTAAGTACTACTATAAATTTGTACTTTGTTATCATACTTTGTGGTAGACATTCTTAGAGATATAATTTTGCGCATTTTCAACAATTTCCTTCTTGTTTATGATATTTGTCTCTGCCATTTCTGTTTACAATTAACAATTCAGTAGGCAACAAAATTTTTGTTCTTTTGTTCTATTTTTGTTGAATTTGTTCATTTGTATGTTATTTTCTATTGAGCACCATGGAATTTGAAATTTTGGTTAAACTTGATTTATTTTGTTTTATTTTTGTTGAATTTGTTCATTTATTTTTATTTTATCTTAAATGATTTCCTTTTTGCTTTCAAGGTTTAACTTATGTTGAATTCATATATTTTTGATATACTGAAATACGTAATGTAGATTGAATAAATACATTTGAAACAAAAAAATGTTGAACATGTCAAAGTTAACTAAAAAAGAAATGTCTTAAGGTAGAAGAAATATTTTGTTCTTAAGAGAATCCAGTTAATTAAACAAACAGAAAAACTATTTAGTCTATACATTACAATTTCAATATCAAGTTATAAACATGATGTCCCTCTGTAGTATTTATGGCTTTGATACTTTACTCGTTGATGTAGCCATCTGGTTGTAGCAAGGAGTATAAAAATGAGCCATACTCCAGTAAACCTTTAATGTTGTTAACCTGTTCAAATAAATAAACATTCTAAATTTGGAAATTAAATTATAATGATTAATGAATAATCGTTTTATCAAAGTAAGAATTTTTATACAATATAAGTGAAAATTTACGCATTACCTTTAAGGTTGTTGAAAATTTCTTTGTAGACAATATTTAGTGTGTAGTCCTTTCTTTCTCCATCTCCGTTTTTTATTAAAATCTTCAACCCCTTTTGTGTTGTCGTGCGAGAAACGGCAACATATAACTGGCCATGAGTGAATATAGGACGTGATAAATAAACTCCAACATTTTCTAGTGTTTGACCTTGACTTTTGTTGATTGTCATTGCAAAACATATTTTTATTGGAAACTGACGATGCCGAAGAATAAAAGGCCATTTTGTGTCCGCTGAGGACATCACTATTCATGGAATTAAAACCTTAGTTCTCATATTATTTCCAGTTATTATTTCTGCCTCTATTACTTTGGCTGCAAGCTGTGTTACAATCAATCTTGTTCCATTGCAAAGGCCTAAATTTTGATTTAAATTACGAAGAAGCATTATTGGAACCCCAACCTTTAGACAGATTTCATGGTTTGGTATTGATGTTAGATTTAGAGTATTAAGTAATTCCACCGGATACAATAGATTTTGTTCTTCAATTCCTTTCGACATAGGGCTGATTGAGTCTGCACTTAGATAGGTGCACATTTCACCAGGCATTTTGTCAGTAATAAATGAATTCACTTCGTCCACACAGTCATTTGTCGGTGCTAATATACAACGATTTTTTAAGTAGTCTTGTTCGTTAAGCCTTTCCCCAAAATCAGGATAAATACAATCAAAAATCTTTTGTATAGGATTATCATCCCATTCAATCAAATTTTCTTTAGGAATTTTCACACATGTTGGCTCCTCGTTATCATACATCGCCACCGTCAGAAGAAATCCATCTTCCACGTCTAAAATCCACTTGCTAAAATTTGCAATTTGAATCATCTCCTCCTTACTTATGCCTTCACTTGCAAGGCGCATGTTTTGTATAAGAGTAAATTTTTTACATTTACCCCATAAACGTGATCGGTTTATCGATGATCCAACAATTGTCTCTCTTCCACTTTTATCGACTATCGATAGTATTTGTCTAAAATCGCCACCAAGTATGATAGTTTTTCCACCAAAAATTTCACTGTCATTTCCATGTTGTTCCATTACATCTCGCAAAGTTCTTTCTACTGCTTCTAATGCATTTCTGTGTGCCATTGGTGCTTCATCCCAAATAATTAGATCAGTTTTTCTAATTAATTCGCCCAGTAAAGACTGTTTTGCAATATCACAAATAGAATCCTCATCTAGATTTATTGGAATTTTGAAACGTGAATGTACAGTTCGACCACCCGGTAGTAATAGTGCTGCAAGACCTGATGTTGCAACTGCCAATACAATTTTACCTTCTGAACGAACTTTTGATATTATTATTTTCCACAAAAAGGTTTTCCCAGTACCTCCACTGCCACGAACAAAATAAAATCCACCTAAATTTTCATCAACTGCATGTATAACTTCATCAAATATTTCCTTTTGTTGAAGATTTAAGAAACATGACATATTTACGTAATCTTCATATAGTGCATCCTGATTGTACATTTGTTCCTCTGTTATTAATCTATTTTGAAATCTTTCAAGGAACACCAAATCAGGAAAAGGGATCATAGGATACTCTTTTAGAGATCTGTTGCTCTTGTTGATGATTTTTTCAATTTCAAGAAGTGTGTAATTTTGCAATTGACATTGTGTTAAAGTTAGCATATTGTCTTGAAGAACTCTTCTTTGCATCCATGGGATATCATCTGATAATAACTCCCAATGGTTGTTCCAAAGCTCAGAAGGATTTGAAATTTCACAAGAAAATAGTAAGGTAACAAACATTTCCCATAGGGATTTTGCCGAGGACCATCTTCCAGCTTCCATAATAACCTCGTTCCATTCATTGTCATCTTCCAACTACAAGCATTTTTAAAGTCATTGAAAATTACCCTATTAAAAGTTCATATGTCTTCATAATTTGTTGGTCCTTTCACTATGTTTAACAACAAATGCAAATAGAATCTTTCCCCAAAAGTTGGATGTGCATAATAAATTCTTCCAATTGTATTGCCTTTTTGTCTCCTTTTCCATTTTTTATATTTTTTATCCCATACCCATTTTGTTGGAAAATCAACATATGTGAGGTTTCTTGCATCTTCGTTCAATCTATTTGTTTCCAACCACTTTGTAAATATTGACTTCTTAACATTTGGTCGATTTGCAATTTCTTCCAAGTCATATGTATCACGAAATATAATAGGTTGTTCATCAGGTAAATGAAATGACAATCGTTGCACTGTAGGTTTACGATATTGAATATCAAATTCAAATATATGCCAAGTAGATTCAGAGGCTGAAATATATCGACAATCAAGGTATGTTTTAATTTCATCTACTTCTCGAACATTTGGTTCACCATCTTCGCAATTTTCTTCAACCACAACTGTAGCACGATCGTACCCTTTATTTATTTATTTGAACAAATACTTTTCAGATCGTGTTCGATTGCATATTTCCACATTTATATGTGCTTGAAATTTTACAATTAAATCTGCGTTGTGTGGAATTACCCACTTATTATCAAACTTCACGCCCATAGCTGCTACATATCTATCATTTACTCTTCTTCTGCAGACAGGGAATCCATTATCATCAAATGTTGTTTCAAAACAATTTTCTTTAGGGTAATGTTTTGAGCATCTACCTTTAAGCATGCAAGAATTTTGTGGATTAGCCGCACCACATTGTCCATGCATCATAAACTGTGAGACAGACTAGTATGCTAGTGGGTCTACTTCGTTATCTGGTATTTTAGCCATGATTATCTTATCAACATCTGAAGTCGTTTTAGGCTTATCATTAGAATGTAGGAACAATAATATATAAGCATGTGGTAGTCCTCTTTTCTGAAATTTGATTGTGTACACCACTGTAAAGACATGCAAATATAGGACCTGAATTAAATAATTGAATGATAATGTTATAAGATCAAATTTTGTCAAAAAACTGAAATTAAATTCTGTATTTATATATAATCATGCTATTGCTAGTTGATTATAAATGAACAAAACATTCATCATTCATTAATGTACGTATCATGGTCTATTTATTGTATATATGTTTTTCTTTTCCTTTCTACATTTATTTTCTTCTATCCTAACAATTTTTATGAATATTGTAAGAGGTTATTATAACGACAATGCATTTATAATTTTACAGCATATCCTTGGGTGAGAAAAGGGGGAGAAGCATCAGAGGTTCCCTTAAATCAGATTTCTCAAATATACATCAATTTGTTAAGTACAGCCGCTTAAGCAGTTTTCTTTGTAGGTATGGAAGTACACTTTTGAAATGTTCAAACTGTTTTTTAAGTGTAATTGCCTTATGTAATGATTGTTGATCACCTGTACATAGTGAATGATCAGTGAGACCATAATACATGCATAATTAATGTTCAGTCATACCATGGGGGGGTGTATATATATTTGTACATATATATTTATACTAAAAACTGTTTTATACTGTCATTGATTATTAACAGTATAAAGGTTGTTTATGCTATGGTTGTTTTATGCGTTGATGTATATAAATGAAACTGTTAGATTTGGTCAAAATATACATATATATATATATATATATATATATATATATTATATAATTGTTTTTATACAAGCTATGTTACATAGTGACTGTTTTATACTGTTATATATATATACATATATATATATATATATATGTATGAATGAAACTGTTTTATAAAGGCCTTACGTATGAATTAACAGTATAAAACAATCATACCATGAAACTGTTTTCTATTGTGATTGATCATTAACAACATAAATATTTATGTTTGAATACTCTTTTAAACATGATTGGTCAAATCTAAATATTTTGCATTGGACCAATCAGGACTATTTCAGAACATTTGGTAAAACAGTTATACATTTCATAAAGGCCTTATGTTCGATCGAACATATTCATTTGGTGTATATTTTGTTAAAAAGTTTCATTTGGTAAAACAGTTATACATCAATTCTAAATATTTTGCATAGGACCAATTCTGAAACAGTTAAAAATCAAATTCTGAAACTGTTATATATCAATTCTGAAACAGTTATATGACAGTTTATTTCTAAATTGAATATGGCTGTTAAATAACAGTTATACTAAAATTAAATTGAATAGTTTCGAAATCTAAATTAAATTGAATATGACAATTATATAACTGTTTAATACATAAAATCTGAATTGAATATGACAGTTTATATATCAAATTGATTTATAACTGTTCGAATTGATGTATAAAACATTTATAAGACAGTTTATATATAACAATTCTGAAACTGTTATATGAATGACAATCAAATTCTGAAACAGTTGCATATCAATTCTGAAACAGTTATACAAAGTATAAAACTGTTTTATACAAAATATTTAGATTTGATGTATGACAGTTTAAATATTTTGCATTGGATTTATATGATTGTAATAACAGTTATATATGAATGAAACATTTGGTGTATATTCACAAGCTAGTTTCATTTGGTAGGTTTTATACAAAATATCTAGATTTAACAAAATATTTTGATCAATCATATTTCATGTTGGATAAATGACCAGTCATGACTATTTCAGAACATGTGGTAAAACAATTTTATGCAGAACTGAATGGTGTAATTAGCGTACTAATGAATATTTAGGTTTGTCCCATGCATCGATCGATGCAATGACTATTTCAGAACATTTGGTAAATCGCCAAATTATTTAGATTTGTCCTATGCAATCACTGCTAGTTGTAAATTTTAATATCAAGTAGCAAAATTGTGTAAAATTTTTATTATAAATGTGGTAAGTTATGGTTCTGAAATACATTTCAAAGTTGCTTATAAAAATATGAAAATTTGTAAATTTCAGACACACACATGCCCAATAATGTATGCAGGCATGTAGAATAAATCTACCACATAGTTAACAGGGTAATCAATCGAAGGGTGAAGGTCTTTGCATTTAATTTCTTATCCTCTTTTATCATTTGATAATGTTTTTTCATTAAAAAAAATTGGTTTTGTAGCAAATCTTATTTCTATGTATTCAAAGCATTCTTAAATTGAACATACTAATCATATGTCTTATATGTCTATCCATTTAATTTAATTGAAGTCAATTAATTATTATTATTAGAACAATTATTTTGTAATAAAGAATACAAAAATAATAATACCTACATGAACATATCCAAAATGTTTCCCTCCTCGTAAATCCTCCATTAGCTGATTGAGTTTGATTTTGAAAACTCTAGCTACAGTATCTGGTTTATCTTGTACAGTTTGCTCAGCTATAAGAGATACAATTTTTTTAATCTCTACCCAATTAGGATTGCATGTGAAAGTAATGAATAAATTAGGTTGATCTGTTGCTCTACAAATTGCAATAGCATCTTGATAATTTTATATCATATATCGAGGACCAATGGTAAATGATGAAGGTAAGACCATTCTTTTTCCAATTGAGGTAGCACCTGCTGTTACAGCGTCTTGGAGACCTTTATATAATTCAGATCTAATGGTAGACTGATTATTGCGTACCGATCTTAGTCTATCTTCTTCTATGCATGTATATGCATCTACTAAAAATTGCTGAAATAATCGACCACCTCGAAGCAATGTTTGACCTTCATTTGCTCTTTGCTGGATTCGAAATGCATAATACTCCCTCACAGTAAGCATTTTCTCATCATTTTGATCACTTTCATTTGTTATTTCTTCATTGTCTATGAATCTATATGCAATATTCAATATGAAACTATCTTCACCGTAAGGAAATAATATAGGATACTGCATTGCCATAAAACTTGTATGCTTTTCAGTTATTCTTCTTAAGAGTCCGCTTTTTTCTTCTAATACGACGTCCCTGCATGCATCAGTTTGAAAACCATCACCTACTATTAATGCCGCTATCTCAGAAGATGCCGACATATTATACATTCTGCCATCTGTTTGTTGTGATTTAATCAACCTTAGTCTTAAAGGTTGAATTTTTTTCCTTTAAATCGGTCTCTTGCCATCCTGAATGCTTTAGTTAGTTCATTGCATCGATCGAACATATTCATTAGTTTTCCAGTTACACCTTCATCCAGTTCTGCAGCAGTGTTCATTTCTACTACGTTCATTCTATTTGACAATTCATTTTCTGTGTCATAATATAAAGTTGTGCAAATTTTGGTTGGTTGTCTACTGGGAGAAGTGAACCAATTTTGTGATGGTTTTGGCCATTTATCCGAAAGGCGTACGGGCCACGACCGTTGTTTATGGTGTTGTCAACATTACCTTCCATTGAGGTGAATGCAAACATAGAGCTGTATAGCCTTATTTTTTTTCTCTAAATTTTAATGCTCTTGGCCCACCATTGTAGTCTAATAAGTGTTTCGGAAAAATGGGATGGTCTTTCAAGATAGGAAGTTGAACTTTTCCTAATTGACAACATAGGGCTAATTCTGGATTAGACGTAGTTTTCGATTTTGCATTCCTTTCTTCATACCATAGCATTGCATTGCAGTTCGAACATGTATGTTTTGGTTCACCAAAGTCCCATATGTCAAACATTTTCCCTGCAAAATGCTTATAAGTTATTAATTAAACTACGAAATGTATGATGTACGTAACTAAATGATTCTTTTAAATTCTTCATGTACTTGTAAATGTGTCATGGATCGATGATGATTCCATTATATGAATTTGTTGACTTGGATCATTTTTTGCAGCGAACGAATGATTCAACACAGGAATTTGAGATGGTTGTTGCATATTTGTGCCACTGCTTTCAACTGATAATAAAGAAGTCATGTTATATAGTAAAATATGTAATGTTCATATAATATTAAACTTTTCGTTAAATCAAGACACGTTTTGGTTTTCATATTTAGTTTAGGAAATTGGCACTTTCAGTTTTTGAATTTGTTAATTTTGATTACTTGTAGCAGAGCTTTTATCTTTTAACACAATCCTATATTATACTTCTTCCAAGTATATACTGAATTTTTGAATGTGCTCCATGGAATTATGTATATTTTTTGAGTGTATACAAGTAACAAATTGACTTATACTCTATAGTGTAGCCTTGGCATGTACTGTTCTTGAACTATTTCTTACCAGTATTGCGGTTTCTGTTTGCAATTCTACGTTTGTTGTCCAGGATTCGGCGTCTTGTTTGACGATTGTGCCATTGAACTGTTGTAATCACAAGCAAGGTTAATACTCTAATAAACGATTATTATATCCAATTTACTGTTTTTCCAGTATCGATAATAGGTACCTTTTCTTTTTGTAATAACTGCAGGTGTTTCAATGGTCTGATCAGAATAGGTAGTTTGCAAATCTTCATCTATTCTCCCAGTGGGCAAAACAAAATTGTTTGTTTCTATGGCTGAAGCAACAGTTGGACTTAAATTTGGAACTTTCATGATCAGGTACATTATATAAGAAATAAGAAATATTTTACGTTATCAATTCAATATATTTATTGAATTTAAAGCATGTCTTACGATCATGAAATATTTGTTTTCGCTTCCGTTTGTTGTAAAGGATACGACGTCTTTCTTGCCGCCTTTGCTTTTGGATTGCGATGGAAATTTGTGTCAAAGGTGAACGTTTCATTAAATGAAATTCAGTTTAGCAATTACACACATATTATTTATTTTACCTACTTTTCTAGTGGCATAATGTAGTTCAATGGCATCAAATTTGAAGTAGAGCAAGATTTTAATTGAATTTTTCGGTCCTTTGAATCATTCAGTGGTAAGGTTAGTGCTGCACTAAATGATATCATATTCGGTTTACTGTTTTTACGGTATAAATAGCATTTACCTTTTTTTTTTGTAACAATTGCAGGTGTTTCAATTGTCTGATCAAGATAGGTAGTTTGCATGCCCTCATCTGTACTTTTAGCTGGTGAAACTAAATTGTTTGTTTCTATAGCTGAAGCAACAATCAGACCTAATTTTGAAACTTTCATGATCAGGTACATTAAATAATAAATATTTTATACTATCAAGTTGATATATTTATCAAATTTAAAGCATCTCTTACGATGATGAAATATTCGTTTTCCCTTCCGTTTGTTGTAAAGGATGCGACGTTATTCTTGCCGCCTTTGCTTTTGGGCTGCAATGGACATTTGTATCAAAGGTCAGTGTTTCAATAAATGTAATACATTTTAGCAATTACGCTCTTAGATTAATTATTTTACATGCTTTTCTAGTGGCAAAATCTAGTATTGCAATAAATGATTATCATATTCGGTTTACTGTTTTTACGGTATAAATAACATGTACCTTTTCTTTTTGTAACAATTGCAGATGTTTCAATTGTCTGATCAAAATAGGTAGTTTACATGCCCTCATCTATACTTTCGGCTGGTGAAACAAAATTGTTTGTTTTTATAGCTGAAGCAACATTCGGACCTAATTTTGAAACTTTCATGATCAGGTACATTAAATAAGAAATATTTTACACTATAAAGTTGATATATTTATTGAATTTAAAGCATCTCTTACGATGATGAAATATCTGTTCTCCCTTCCGTTTGTTGTAAAGGATACGACGTCTTTCTTGCCGCCTTTGCTTCTGGGCTGCAATGGACATTTGTATCAAAGGTTAGTGTTTCAATAAATGTAATACATTTTGGCAATTACGCTGTTAGATTAATTATTTTACATGCTTTTCTTGTGACAAAATCTAGTTCAATGGCATCGTAATTTAAAGTAGAGCAAGATCTAATCGAAATCTTTGGTCCTTTGAATCGTTCACGGGTATGGTTTTGAGATCTCTGTTCGTTGTCTTCCTTGTTTCCTTTTTTATTGCTGTTTAAAATTTTGCCTCTCTTCCTTGCTACTTGGTCTTTGCCTCCTCCCACATATTTAACCATTTATTTGTATTGATGATATTGTATGAGATAGAAGTATAACAAAAAAGGTTACAATTATATATGTATGGAAATAATTTACATTTACATATTGAAAAGTAAGACTAATCAAGTTACAATTGATATCCAAAGATAACAGAGAATTCCACTTTCAACAATAATGCTTCAACTATGCTTTAATATTAAATATGCTTCTATCTGTTTACCTCTTCTATTGCTCCAAAGCTACCAGTGAGAAATATGTTACCAACACGTATTCTCACATTTTTGTTGGGTAATCCACACTATTTAGTTCAATTGTTATTTCACCATGTAAGATCAGGCACTACATTTCACCATTTTATTCTTCATATGGTTGAAAATCGTGTTGTAGATATCCTAACAAACGCCTAGCATACCCAAATTTAACTGTTATATTCAAACAGATTATATACACACCTTCGCTCATAGATCCTTTCAATCAGTAGTAGTACATAGACTGTAGAAATACGATATGAAGTTTTAAAAGAAAAAAAAATGATATTTTGTTTATATTCCTGTAGAAAAAAAATATAATATGAGGTTTTGCAAGGAAAAAATTATGTTTTGTTTATATTTCTATAGGAAAAGAAATATTATTTGAGGTTTTGAAAAGGAAAAAATGTTTTTATAGTTCTGTAGGCAAATCAAAGTAAGATCATTTGATATTAATCTAGAGATATACTTGCATCCCTTTAATCAGCTGTAGTGAATGGACAACAAAAATAAATAAGCTTTTAAAAGGGGAAAAAGATTTTTTGTGTATATTTATATACAAAAAATATATTAAAAGAGAAGTAATCAACATAGGGAGATTAAGTAAAAAACGTGACAGTAAAAATAGGATATTTAAAATCTTGATCCATGGAATTAAGCAATTAAGATATTTTAGTTGCTACAATTATTCATAGAATGGGTAATAAAACAAAATCTGTTAGTACACCCTGTTACTTCAAATTTTCTTGCCTCAACCATTTACAGATTTTAGAAGACCTTAAATTTCCAGGGAATAAAATATGTGCTGATTGCAAATCAAGGTAAGAAAAATTAAATAAAATACTGTCTTAATAATTGTTGTCATGTACTTATTTTTAGCGTGAAATTCTTAATGGGCTGCTAATTATTGTGTTAGATAGTTTTAACTCTATTGATATAATGTTCCCAACTGTCTCAATTTAGTAGTATTGTGTGCTCAAATGGCTAAAACTACATTAAGATTTCATTTAATAAAATTCAACTGGGGGTTTTGAAATCACTCGTGGCATCCGTCATACGCCATAAATTAGATCATTGGAAAATCAATAATCCACATTATTTTGTGTTCTTTAGACTTGTTTGAGATCTAGAGAACAAACCAAGTTCTTTCCTAAAAATAATGTACACTCATGTAAATCATGGTGACTTTTGCTATAACCAAGATACCGTCCTTCAATATTTCGAGCGTAGAACAAATATAATGAAGGATATGAGCCAGTCAAGTAGTAGACTCATATCCACATGTTCTAAGGTTGTGAGCATGTAATGTCCCGCATTTTTACCGGTTCGTAATTGAATATTTAAATCAGTTTAAATATTGAATTCGTAATATAAGTGGATTTATATATTAGTTAAAACGAAGTTAAACGTATAAAAATATATATTAAATATAATCGAGTTCATAACGACGTTGCAGTTCGAAATTTAACGTTCTGAACTTCAACTAAGTATGCAGGACGCGTTATTAGTCGGATTTCTTCGAAACAAGAAACGTTAGAATCTGTTGAACTGTATCTTTCTAACAGAAGTGAAATATTGAAATTTCGTCGTATAGATTGCAAGATATGTCAAAATCAAATATTCAGAAAGTCGCTATGAAATCGTATATCGACCATAACGGTTTATTTGAAATAACTCCTTATCGGTTTCGAATTTAGACAAGGTTCTTTTGGGGCGCAGTGATAATTTAATTTTTAGAATTTTACTGTAATTTTTAATTAATAAAATAAGCAACTTTTTATTTGGAGTATTTTGCACCCTATATCAATATTTTGGGATTTCAAAATAAGAGTCAAACTACCGATATTATTATATTTTTGGGATCGTGGCACCTTGTCGGTCACAATGTCATTTCTATTTTTGTCTATAACGGTCCGTAAATATATATATATATATATATATATATATATATATATATATATATATATATATATCTAAGTGATGGAGACCGTAAAAGCTTCACATTGAAACAAAGTATATATGTATTTGCAACCCTTACGTCAAGTCAAATTTCGTACCCTTGTTCCTTCCAAAAAGAAGCGCAGACCTGTTATGTTATGCACTGCTAGATTTTGGAAATCTAAACTATCATACCAAGCCTGTCCTAGCCTAGTTATATACGTAAATATTGAGTAACCTTGGCCATCAAGCAATTGTACACAATCCTATCAACACGCGAGCTACCCATTTCATACAGGCTATCTAGTTTACCCTATGATCGTTACATTTCGAAAGCAAATCCTGTCTATGCTTAATAAAATAAAAGGGAGGACACACGGCTAATATTCACACCCATTTGTACATCTAAACTACATACTATACACAACACCATGATCTCATCAGTGCTGTAGTTGCAAAATAACAAGGACGCTGGTGCAGTCCATCTATGAAGTCGATCTATCAAGTCTCACGTATAAATGAAATAAAATATATATACTCATATAAAATATAAAGATAGCTTGACATAGGGATAGGCACTGATGTACAAACCGACTATATTAATTAATGTTTGCGTATACATAACGCTATCAGCTGAGTATTCATAGACTTGTATGGTATGGAAATGACCATACATACCCATCTAATCAAATTGTGTAACCACATGCTAACCACCTATCCTCATAACCTACATTGCGCTAATACTTCATGCTTAAGTAAGGAAAAAGCCTGCACACCTAAGGGTTAAGAATGTACAATCTACCGTTGCCTAATTACTTGGCACGCAAAGGATCAAAACGCTATAAGTACAGACCACTTCGAGCTTTTCTTCACAAACCATCGAAGCCTTTAATGGCGAACCCAAATTTAAATAAACCCCTATAATCTAAAACACACATATATGTATGAAACCCATGAAGTTTCCTCTTCAGTTCGTATAGGATATATGGGTCCAGGTTTCCCTGTAATGCTCGAAGCGACAACAACAACTAGGGCTGTTTGGGCGTCAATAGAAGAGGCTTGAATGGAGCTTTACGATTTCCAAAATGCTGGAGGACTGAGTTGGGAAATATATAATGAAGAGTGCGGACTGTTTTACGGGGTATGGCTTGCGTTCGAATGTAGAGGAGTAGGAGCTGGAAACGTTTTCGAAGGGAGAAAATGGGTGGAGCAGGTGCGGAAATTGGTTTAGGAGAAGAAGATGTTGCGGGATCAGTTTATTGTGAAAGAAACACGGAACAGGGACGTGAAGGAGATGAGGGCAGTTCTCGAATGGTGTGACCTGCCACGATGCTCGCGTGCTGACTATTGAATGTTGTTCGAAGTTGTAGTGCAGTTGTGTAGGTTTATTTGAACGTGAAAGAGGAAAGGAAACCATACGGTTTCAGCGCAAGCATGGGGTTTGCAGTGCCAACATCTTGATGCTACAGGTGGAGCACGGACGCATCATTTTGTACTTGGAAAGGGAGAGTAAAAGAGGTGTCTTAAAGTTTGTTTGCACTCAGTATGTTCGCTTACACTTTGCTAATATTGTTGAGGGCATTCAGAGAAATGTGTTTTACAGTGGAGGAAGCGGTAACGCGAGCAGTAGCGGTGAGAGCAAGCTGTGCAAGAACGGACTGTAGGCGGACGAAAGTTATGGGGGACGTTTGGTTATCATGGAAGGAGGTTGCCGTCTGGTTTCAGATCGGGTAGAAAGGCTGCAGTTGCGGATAAATGGATTTATGCAAGGTGTGGGCCAATAAAGACTAAAGCCCAACATTAGAAAAGAAAGGAAAATATTTAAGCGCACAAATGCTCGCTGAGGCTATCTATTTGTTCTGGAGTTTAAACTGATGTAGAAGTAAACGATAAGGAGGATGTGGTTATGTCTTATTCGGATACTGCTCATCATGGTTTGGCATTTATCGGAGGTGGGCTAATCAAAAATTGGAGGCCCAATTTGAAAAATAAGATAGAAATGAAAACTATTCGAAAGCAAGAGCTAGCAGTTTTCTTTCTGGAGATGGGGAAAAGCTGTTTTGGCAGACGTGGGTTCTAACGAAAATCGTTGGGCTGAATTTAAACCGAATTGAACGCCGTTTGTTACGTGGGAGTCGTCTGATCATAGGCTACACCAGGGAATAAGTCTGCAAAAGATCTGGACGTCGTCACAAATTGTAGCAGAATTGAACTCCTGATTTAATCAATAGACGCAAATCGTTATTCAACGGTTAAAGCGCCAAGGTGAGTAAATTCACTAACTCTGTTTTATTTAAAATATTTTAATTATATTTTAAATAATGGTTGAATGCTATGTGATGGTTGATTAGGTAAATTACAGTAAATTGGTTGAAATAAATATATATATCATTGCATATGCACACATCATTGGTTGAATACTGATTTGAATGACACCTATGGATGCGGAAATCGGTTGGAGGAACTCAACCGGATTCCTAAATATTTAATTATATTGTTTGTGCACTGTTTGAACCATGTTGGATGAAAATTCAACGTTATATTGATTTGGTAAACAAACGATATCAGCGACAGTCAACCATAAACCCATTTTGTTAAGAAATTGGTTGACCGTCAGACAAATCAACGAAGTTAATTATAAAAATTATATTTTTATAATTGAAGCGAAGTTTAAATTCTAATAAAAATTCTATTATAAACTGGTATTAAGTTTGTATTGAGATGTTTTATTGAATTGGGTATAATAATTCAAATTAGAAGTAAATTGCCAAAAGGACAAAGAACTTGATCGATTTTTGATAAGAGAAGTTTAAAAAGAAATGTCAAGATTTTTGTAACGAAAAGAAATGTCAAGATTTTTGTAACGAAAAGGAATGTCAATATTTTTGTAACAGAAAGGAATGTCAATATTTTTGTAACGGGAAGAGATGTCAAGATTTGTATAAAGTGATATATAGCAGCGTATTGCAAGTATTTGAACAATAGCGATAAAATAACGCTGTTAACTAGGCTTAAGCGTGACTGTTATGACAAGTTTAGTTATAAAGAAGAATATTACAGCGTATGACCAGTTTTGAACTATAACGTTAAATTAGCGCTGTTGACAAAACTTAAGCATGATTTTTATATAACACTACTTCCAAGGGAATGTAAACAGTTTGTTTTGGAACCCACTTATTTTAAAGTAATAAGTAATGATGATAGTCCAAAAGAAAGAAAAGAACGAGTAGTGGAGAATCGTTTCAGAAACGATGACATCATTTCGATGTTTGAAATATGATTAGAGTTAAATAACACTATTAGAAATGGGAAATAAAATTCGATGATGACGAATGTTAAATAAAGTGCCCGTTGTTGTGTGATGTTTAGTTGAACATTTTAATGGATGTTGTTTTTACTTCGATAGTTAAATAACCGACTATCGAAGTGTTTTGACCATCGTTGTCAATACGGGGAGACCGGTTGGATATATTATCCGAGAACCACTCCGTATAGGCATAAACGCTGCGTATTCGATTATGCTGAAGAAAATTGAAGACGGAGTAAAATGCAAGGGTCGTCAGGTTCCAGAATGGTGTTTTCTGTTTGTCCAGTCCCAGGACAACTTGTATGGACGAATGTCTGACAGAGTATTCCTAACGGTCACATAAGACGATCTTTTCAAGATATTACGTCTGGTGGCGGAGAAATTCGTTTCTCTTGGCTTTTATACCCGTGATATTTTGGGAAGATCAACTAGTGATTTGACGGGTTTGACGATGTGGCATTCAAAGTGTATGGTGGCCAGATGTTCTAAAAGGTAGACGTAGCCTCTAGCCTCACAACTGGGAAATGACAAAAATCGGGCAGGCAGCATGGCTATGTGGGTCGCTCCCATTAGGGTGTATAATCACCTATCTAGAGAAATTCCTTTTGTTTCTAAATCTATCGATTCTGCCCATTCGGGAACGGTGGTTTGAGTCCAACCGTTGGTGATATACATTCGATACACTCAAGCGAAATGAGTGGTCGGTCATGTGTGGGCCGGGTTGCAAGACGTTCTTGTTGAACCCAAGTGTATTTGCCTCTAGAGATACATCATCGGAAGGTGGTCCCATACCTTGTCATAGTTGGAATCCAATCTCCAATAAGCGCCCTGCGGGTTTTGATTTTATACTATATATGTAGAGCGTGAGATGCAAGCGTTCTACTATTTGGTTATTTATTTGATTAGACATTATTATAATATCACTGGATTTTGATATCGAAATTGTTTTGGGTTATAGTAAAGTAAAAGCCGTCCATGTTTATGTGTGGATTGGTCTTACTATTATCCTTTTTGTTTCAAAAAGGATTTTCAAAGTTAAGCCATATGGTTGGAATTTACTCACACCAGTCCCATGACTGACCCAGAGTTTATTTTGTTTGTTTTCCCTAAACTCTTGGGTGCCCAAATTTGTACGGGCAGTCAAGTGTTTCAGGCTTTTACAGATACGCTTGAAGGAGCTAAAGCAGAAGGCTTCACCGTTAGTATTTAGAGACTATTTCCGCTGTGATATGATGTATTGTACTCTGATAATGGTATGTATATACAATACAGTTTTGTATTTCAAAGTTATGTTATATAATATATTTTATTCGTTCCGCTGTGAGATTCGTGTTTACTCTGATTATGTTCAGCTGTGTTCTTCTTCTTCTTCTTCTTCTTCTATTCTATTAGTTCTATCTTATCTTTCTCATCCTCTTATTTCTTTCTATTAATGATCCGGTATTTTCGATGTCTGAACAGTCGACGCTGGGTTTTGTGTCGATTTTCGGAGTCGAAAATCCTTGGGTCGTTACAGTTGGTATCAGAGCTGGTTGCTTAATTGGTACGGATGATAGGGGGTTCTCGCTTCGCGTTAGGTGGCGAACGGGAGACTCTTACCCCTACATCTCCCGACAATGTGGGTTGGTCGAGTCGAGAGGCTGGCCGTAAAAGCAGTTCTGAGGTATCTCTGTAAGCCACGCTGGGAGGTTAGCCCAGTGCCGAGGGAGGAGAGGATGGTTGAAAAGCCTACTCGAATCTCGGGGTCGTTACAGTTGGTATCAGAGCTAAAGGTTAAGTGATTACCTTGGCTCTGTGGCGTAACTCAATAGAGATGGAATTAGTAATACTCTAGATTGAGTTTGAGTGTATATATATGAGCGCGTATTTGTAAATTGGTATAAGAACTGTTTTATATTGTGTTGGTTGGTTTGGCGAGTGGTTTATGAATTCTAGTCGATACTGGATTGCAAACTGTGTCGATAGGGGTTTCTAAACTCTTGAACAGAGCAATTCGACACAGTATGTTTTGAAAAGAGGGTAAATGAAATAATTTTACCCGGAATATATTTTGATATAAAAAGAAGTATATATATTGGAATTGTTATAATATATTGGGTGTGTTAATTGTAATTATAATCGAATAAGGTTATAAGTGAAATGGTATATAACCAATGAGAATTCGTATAAGTGAAATCAGATGGATTGAATCTGAATGAAAACCAGAATTGGAATTAAAATGTCAGAAACTGGAATTGGTGTTTGAAATTGAATTTTGAATTATATAAGGGAATTTTAAGATCCTGGGGAAATTTTTAAATATTATCCAAGTTTCGAAAAGATATTTTTGAAGTAAATTCAAATAAAAGTATTTGAATATGAGTTTTGAAAGTGATATAGTATTGAACTCACTTTGATCGCTGGGAAATGAATTCCGATGATGAAGTCGACCATTATCTGTATTCATTTTCGAGTGCTAAGTGACTACCAAAAGGTTTTGTTTTTGAAGTGTTTTTGGAAAACACATTGTCAGAAATTCAAATGTTTGAATGGCCATGTTGTAGGTATATATGTGTATATGATCTCAAACTGATTGGTAATGAAAATCCCAGGTATTTGATTTCTGAAATTAAAATTTTTCTTATGAAGTATATAAATAATGAATTTGACTAAGTCAAATAAAATTTGAGTTGAATTGAAGCCAAGTAGGTGGAAAATGCACTAGAATAAGGATTTGATTTGGCAAAGTAGTTGAGTTGTGGAACCGAACTTGGTTGGGAAATTTGATTATTTGGAATTGGAATTGAACTGGAGTTTGAAAAAGAAATTTGAGTCGGGATGTAAGAGAATTATTGATCGAGAATAAACTGACTGGAGATCAGTTGGAGATGCATTTGGGTATGCTGAATGGATTGCAAATGGAAACGAGAAAGTTGGAAGCCCGATAAAGGGAGAAGGCCGGAGTGGCATGTTGTAGTAGTACCGAATGAACCGTGCAACAGAGAGGCTGACAAAATTCTCCGAAAATTAAAGTGTTAGAAAATTTTTAGAATTTTGAAAATTTTCGTTACAAAAGAAGGGAATTAAGATTTTGATCAGTTCAGTTGAAAACTGAAATTATGAAGTAAACCAAAAGATTTTTAACCTGTTGCTACAGAGATTGTAGCATTTTCCCCATCTTAGCAATTTCGAGGACGAAATTATTTTAAGGGGGAAGGAATGTAATGTCCCGCATTTTTACCGGTTCGTAATTGAATATTTAAATCAGTTTAAATATTGAATTCGTAATATAAGTGGATTTATATATTAGTTAAAACGAAGTTAAACGTATAAAAATATATATTAAATATAATCGAGTTCATAACGACGTTGCAGTTCGAAATTTAACGTTCTGAACTTCAACTAAGTATGCAGGACGCGTTATTAGTCGGATTTCTTCGAAACAAGAAACGTTAGAATCTGTTGAACTGTATCTTTCTAACAGAAGTGAAATATTGAAATTTCGTCGTATAGATTGCAAGATATGTCAAAATCAAATATTCAGAAAGTCGCTATGAAATCGTATATCGACCATAACGGTTTATTTGAAATAACTCCTTATCGGTTTCGAATTTAGACAAGGTTCTTTTGGGGCGCAGTGATAATTTAATTTTTAGAATTTTACTGTAATTTTTAATTAATAAAATAAGCAACTTTTTATTTGGAGTATTTTGCACCCTATATCAATATTTTGGGATTTCAAAATAAGAGTCAAACTACCGATATTATTATATTTTTGGGATCGTGGCACCTTGTCGGTCACAATGTCATTTCTATTTTTGTCTATAACGGTCCGTAAATATATATATATATATATATATATATATATATATCTAAGTGATGGAGACCGTAAAAGCTTCACATTGAAACAAAGTATATATGTATTTGCAACCCTTACGTCAAGTCAAATTTCGTACCCTTGTTCCTTCCAAAAAGAAGCGCAGACCTGTTATGTTATGCACTGCTAGATTTTGGAAATCTAAACTATCATACCAAGCCTATCCTAGCCTAGTTATATACGTAAATATTGAGTAACCTTGGCCATCAAGCAATTGTACACAATCCTATCAACACGCGAGCTACCCATTTCATACAGGCTATCTAGTTTACCCTATGATCGTTACATTTCGAAAGCAAATCCTGTCTATGCTTAATAAAATAAAAGGGAGGACACACGGCTAATATTCACACCCATTTGTACATCTAAACTACATACTATACACAACACCATGATCTCATCAGTGCTGTAGTTGCAAAATAACAAGGACGCTGGTGCAGTCCATCTATGAAGTCGATCTATCAAGTCTCACGTATAAATGAAATAAAATATATATACTCATATAAAATATAAAGATAGCTTGACATAGGGATAGGCACTGATGTACAAACCGACTATATTAATTAATGTTTGCGTATACATAACGCTATCAGCTGAGTATTCATAGACTTGTATGGTATGGAAATGACCATACATACCCATCTAATCAAATTGTGTAACCACATGCTAACCACCTATCCTCATAACCTACATTGCGCTAATACTTCATGCTTAAGTAAGGAAAAAGCCTGCACACCTAAGGGTTAAGAATGTACAATCTACCGTTGCCTAATTACTTGGCACGCAAAGGATCAAAACGCTATAAGTACAGACCACTTCGAGCTTTTCTTCACAAACCATCGAAGCCTTTAATGGCGAACCCAAATTTAAATAAACCCCTATAATCTAAAACACACATATATGTATGAAACCCATGAAGTTTCCTCTTCAGTTCGTATAGGATATATGGGTCCAGGTTTCCCTGTAATGCTCGAAGCGACAACAACAACTAGGGCTGTTTGGGCGTCAATAGAAGAGGCTTGAATGGAGCTTTACGATTTCCAAAATGCTGGAGGACTGAGTTGGGAAATATATAATGAAGAGTGCGGACTGTTTTACGGGGTATGGCTTGCGTTCGAATGTAGAGGAGTAGGAGCTGGAAACGTTTTCGAAGGGAGAAAATGGGTGGAGCAGGTGCGGAAATTGGTTTAGGAGAAGAAGATGTTGCGGGATCAGTTTATTGTGAAAGAAACACGGAACAGGGACGTGAAGGAGATGAGGGCAGTTCTCGAATGGTGTGACCTGCCACGATGCTCGCGTGCTGACTATTGAATGTTGTTCGAAGTTGTAGTGCAGTTGTGTAGGTTTATTTGAACGTGAAAGAGGAAAGGAAACCATACGGTTTCAGCGCAAGCATGGGGTTTGCAGTGCCAACATCTTGATGCTACAGGTGGAGCACGGACGCATCATTTTGTACTTGGAAAGGGAGAGTAAAAGAGGTGTCTTAAAGTTTGTTTGCACTCAGTATGTTCGCTTACACTTTGCTAATATTGTTGAGGGCATTCAGAGAAATGTGTTTTACAGTGGAGGAAGCGGTAACGCGAGCAGTAGCGGTGAGAGCAAGCTGTGCAAGAACGGACTGTAGGCGGACGAAAGTTATGGGGGACGTTTGGTTATCATGGAAGGAGGTTGCCGTCTGGTTTCAGATCGGGTAGAAAGGCTGCAGTTGCGGATAAATGGATTTATGCAAGGTGTGGGCCAATAAAGACTAAAGCCCAACATTAGAAAAGAAAGGAAAATATTTAAGCGCACAAATGCTCGCTGAGGCTATCTATTTGTTCTGGAGTTTAAACTGATGTAGAAGTAAACGATAAGGAGGATGTGGTTATGTCTTATTCGGATACTGCTCATCATGGTTTGGCATTTATCGGAGGTGGGCTAATCAAAAATTGGAGGCCCAATTTGAAAAATAAGATAGAAATGAAAACTATTCGAAAGCAAGAGCTAGCAGTTTTCTTTCTGGAGATGGGGAAAAGCTGTTTTGGCAGACGTGGGTTCTAACGAAAATCGTTGGGCTGAATTTAAACCGAATTGAACGCCGTTTGTTACGTGGGAGTCGTCTGATCATAGGCTACACCAGGGAATAAGTCTGCAAAAGATCTGGACGTCGTCACAAATTGTAGCAGAATTGAACTCCTGATTTAATCAATAGACGCAAATCGTTATTCAACGGTTAAAGCGCCAAGGTGAGTAAATTCACTAACTCTGTTTTATTTAAAATATTTTAATTATATTTTAAATAATGGTTGAATGCTATGTGATGGTTGATTAGGTAAATTACAGTAAATTGGTTGAAATAAATATATATATCATTGCATATGCACACATCATTGGTTGAATACTGATTTGAATGACACCTATGGATGCGGAAATCGGTTGGAGGAACTCAACCGGATTCCTAAATATTTAATTATATTGTTTGTGCACTGTTTGAACCATGTTGGATGAAAATTCAACGTTATATTGATTTGGTAAACAAACGATATCAGCGACAGTCAACCATAAACCCATTTTGTTAAGAAATTGGTTGACCGTCAGACAAATCAACGAAGTTAATTATAAAAATTATATTTTTATAATTGAAGCGAAGTTTAAATTCTAATAAAAATTCTATTATAAACTGGTATTAAGTTTGTATTGAGATGTTTTATTGAATTGGGTATAATAATTCAAATTAGAAGTAAATTGCCAAAAGGACAAAGAACTTGATCGATTTTTGATAAGAGAAGTTTAAAAAGAAATGTCAAGATTTTTGTAACGAAAAGAAATGTCAAGATTTTTGTAACGAAAAGGAATGTCAATATTTTTGTAACAGAAAGGAATGTCAATATTTTTGTAACGGGAAGAGATGTCAAGATTTGTATAAAGTGATATATAGCAGCGTATTGCAAGTATTTGAACAATAGCGATAAAATAACGCTGTTAACTAGGCTTAAGCGTGACTGTTATGACAAGTTTAGTTATAAAGAAGAATATTACAGCGTATGACCAGTTTTGAACTATAACGTTAAATTAGCGCTGTTGACAAAACTTAAGCATGATTTTTATATAACACTACTTCCAAGGGAATGTAAACAGTTTGTTTTGGAACCCACTTATTTTAAAGTAATAAGTAATGATGATAGTCCAAAAGAAAGAAAAGAACGAGTAGTGGAGAATCGTTTCAGAAACGATGACATCATTTCGATGTTTGAAATATGATTAGAGTTAAATAACACTATTAGAAATGGGAAATAAAATTCGATGATGACGAATGTTAAATAAAGTGCCCGTTGTTGTGTGATGTTTAGTTGAACATTTTAATGGATGTTGTTTTTACTTCGATAGTTAAATAACCGACTATCGAAGTGTTTTGACCATCGTTGTCAATACGGGGAGACCGGTTGGATATATTATCCGAGAACCACTCCGTATAGGCATAAACGCTGCGTATTCGATTATGCTGAAGAAAATTGAAGACGGAGTAAAATGCAAGGGTCGTCAGGTTCCAGAATGGTGTTTTCTGTTTGTCCAGTCCCAGGACAACTTGTATGGACGAATGTCTGACAGAGTATTCCTAACGGTCACATAAGACGATCTTTTCAAGATATTACGTCTGGTGGCGGAGAAATTCGTTTCTCTTGGCTTTTATACCCGTGATATTTTGGGAAGATCAACTAGTGATTTGACGGGTTTGACGATGTGGCATTCAAAGTGTATGGTGGCCAGATGTTCTAAAAGGTAGACGTAGCCTCTAGCCTCACAACTGGGAAATGACAAAAATCGGGCAGGCAGCATGGCTATGTGGGTCGCTCCCATTAGGGTGTATAATCACCTATCTAGAGAAATTCCTTTTGTTTCTAAATCTATCGATTCTGCCCATTCGGGAACGGTGGTTTGAGTCCAACCGTTGGTGATATACATTCGATACACTCAAGCGAAATGAGTGGTCGGTCATGTGTGGGCCGGGTTGCAAGACGTTCTTGTTGAACCCAAGTGTATTTGCCTCTAGAGATACATCATCGGAAGGTGGTCCCATACCTTGTCATAGTTGGAATCCAATCTCCAATAAGCGCCCTGCGGGTTTTGATTTTATACTATATATGTAGAGCGTGAGATGCAAGCGTTCTACTATTTGGTTATTTATTTGATTAGACATTATTATAATATCACTGGATTTTGATATCGAAATTGTTTTGGGTTATAGTAAAGTAAAAGCCGTCCATGTTTATGTGTGGATTGGTCTTACTATTATCCTTTTTGTTTCAAAAAGGATTTTCAAAGTTAAGCCATATGGTTGGAATTTACTCACACCAGTCCCATGACTGACCCAGAGTTTATTTTGTTTGTTTTCCCTAAACTCTTGGGTGCCCAAATTTGTACGGGCAGTCAAGTGTTTCAGGCTTTTACAGATACGCTTGAAGGAGCTAAAGCAGAAGGCTTCACCGTTAGTATTTAGAGACTATTTCCGCTGTGATATGATGTATTGTACTCTGATAATGGTATGTATATACAATACAGTTTTGTATTTCAAAGTTATGTTATATAATATATTTTATTCGTTCCGCTGTGAGATTCGTGTTTACTCTGATTATGTTCAGCTGTGTTCTTCTTCTTCTTCTTCTTCTTCTATTCTATTAGTTCTATCTTATCTTTCTCATCCTCTTATTTCTTTCTATTAATGATCCGGTATTTTCGATGTCTGAACAGTCGACGCTGGGTTTTGTGTCGATTTTCGGAGTCGAAAATCCTTGGGTCGTTACAGAGCAAAACGGTTTTATTTGAAATGAAATAAAAATCATGGCCTGTTCTCTCTTTTATTGCTTTCTTCAATAATCATCAAATACTTCTAAAAAGGAGACCTTATAAATTTTATACCTATATTATATTAATCTTTTAAGCCATCTCATGATTTTCCTCTAGAGCGGATCATATTGTACATCAAACATTCATGCTGCTACAAAATTGAGATTATTTTTTAAGAAACACTTGAATTTTTAGACCACAGTACTGTAAGATTCAATAAACCTTTCCTATTAGCTATATAGCATGATAACTTTAAACTACTACACTCTCAAAGGATCACGATGCACAAGTGTGTATGCAATATTCAGGAATACATAGAAGCATGGGTATTCACATATCAAAAGTAAATCGTAAATATCTGCCGTTTACTTTTTTTTTTTTTTGGATTTTACCACTTTATAAGTTGCAATATTTCTAAGGCAACCATCATTAATAGCAACTTTGTACTAATAGATTCTGCTTGTGCATTTATGGCATTATGTCAAAATAAAAAGTTTCTATAGCATATCAGTGCCAAATACTGTGGTTTGAGGAGGGAGTATACCAGTATGATCTTTTACCCTTCAAAAAAAAAAAAAAATGGAATACTTGCCAGCTATGGCACTTTCCATGCCTAAATGCCTGGATTTCCTTGGTATATAGTTCTTAATATGTACATGCCTTAGGAATTGATAATGATTAGGGTACATTGATCAATATGATTATTTCATAATTTGGTAATTTCTGTAGCTTTTATTACTTGTACGTAATAGTCAATGACATTAAACTCACTCCAAAAAATAGACAGTAAGAATGATAATTGTCTTATTCATTGTTCGGTTACTCCAATGCAGATAAGGTCTGCAACGCTTGATACATGGCTTCCGGAGCAGGTTGTGTTATTCAAAGTTAATTAGGAGATTAAAATTGTTCTTAATAATATGTTTGTTTATGCATAGGTCGTGAACAAATGGATTTCTTTTCATGCAATGTTAGATATCTGTGGAAATCTTGCTAATGTCCAAAGTTTGTTGGCTCATCCTGCGTTTGATTTGCATAACTCAAATAAGGTAATTTTGGTTTCAATATAAAGTAGTACATAATTTTTGCTAAGAATAATAGTGATACTTTAAGCAGAACAATAATTTTAATGTTTGGTTTCTAGAGTATTAGTCTAAAACATCATATTAGTTTTCACTTATCACTTTAAGCAGAACAATCTGTTGTCAAATTCGTATGTGCTTTTGTTTTCTTTCCTTTTTAACTTCAGAAAATATTTCATCTAGTATAATCATAATTCACACAAAAAAAAATAGCACATGCGAGCATCTGCGATGAATTATGACATTTTGGGTACGATGCGAGTTGCAAGCGAAAAAAAAGGCAGAAAGATTATAAATAATATAATATAACTTGCAAGTATAACTACCAGTTTGTTATTGAATAAATAAAATGCCCTAAAATAAATCCTAAAGTACAAAACAAAATATTAATTCCGAAAAACATAAAAACAAATTCATGATTTTGTTCTATGCCTCTGCAATTTATTTTTCCCATAATTGTATCCTCATCGATGTTCTCTTCTTCCATTCAAATTCATGATTTTATTCTATGCCTCTGTAATTTCTTTTTCCCATAGTTGTGTCCTCATCGATGTTCTCTTCTTCCATTGCTCTTTTCGAATTGTGTATCTCAGAATTAGTTACCTGAAAAATTTCAAAAGTACCATTTCATTATCGGTAATTTGAGACATCATGTTATTCAGAATGTTATTTTACCTTTTTATTCTCTTTTGCAGTGCTAAAAGTTTTTTGATCAACAGTAAGTCTTTGAATTTTATTTGTCGTTAACTTCCTCTTTTCCCAATTCTTTATGCAGTATTTTGTCTTTTTAATTTGGAAGATTTTTTTTGTTCCAGCCAAGCCATCGAAAATAGAAGCAATTGTCTCCTTTCCATTTTCCTGTTTTTTCGCAATTGTAGTTCGACTTTAGATGGGAGTTCTTAAAAAAAATTGTAATAAAATATTGATATATGAGACTTAACCTTTGATTCTAGGTCAGTTAACTCTTTCACTCTATGTTTTATTAAATGTTCAGCTTTGTTCTCAAATGCGACCAAATCGACTAATCCAGAATCATCACCAATTAGCATATTGAGTTTGTACCTAAAAGGAAGCATATAAGTGAATTATATATCAAATTTACAAAAAATGCAGAGTTCAAATAGTTTTTTTTACCGTAGAATTAGGCGTTTGGTTTCAGCTTCACATTTGCTGCAGTAAAATACTTCATCTATCTCATCCACCATCTTCCTGCATTTTGGGCAAGACAAATAACTCCAGCCATATCAATCATAAATTTGTTGTATAGTGCCATGGCAAGTAAACTTGGTTCCCTAAAAAAATAAAAAAAAAATAATTATATTCATAGGCTTACTTAGTAAAAAAATTGGGTTTCGATGATATTTCATACCATGTTGTCTGAATTTTTCATTTCACTCGGAATTTATTCCAAAGTTTTTTTCTCTATAATTGCCACTGCAGTATTATCTTTTTTGTTGATAATTTGTATTGTTGAGTCGTTTGAAGCAACCTCTTGTCTGAGATGTTTTAAAAGTGTTAACTTAAATATGCATATAGAATAAGCATTAAATTATAATAAAAAAAATCTGTACTTTTATCCTTAAACATACTTTTTTATTATGGCTGAAACTTCAGGCACTTCCAAGTTAAAATACACCTTGGTAGCATTTGACGATTGTAAGAAATATGTTCCTATTTATACAAAATAGTAATTTAGCCATGACTATTTATTGGTGTAAGTAAAAAATTGGAATATGATAGGTAATTTTCTTCTTTACCTCGATAATTTTTGAAAGAAGTTGAGGTGACTATTAGGACAATAGTTCCATTGATTTTTGATATGCTTTCTTCATTGCATTGTTCAACTACATCGCCCCATAAGGTAATTTTAACTTTTGTACCACTGTAAAAGGAGGAAGTAAAATAGGATTTTATTATTAGAAACAGAAAATAAAAAAATAAAAAGCAGCTGAACAGCTTACATATCAGTTTTATTGAGAATGATATAAATAGAAGATGAATATAAAAGTTTAACAATTTTGATATATAATAATATTTTAGCATAAAAAACATGATTTTCAAAGTTGTAATGAAAATTGCATTGATAATATTTGACTGAATATAAATTTTTTAAATAAAACAAATCATATTGATAATGAGAAGGATAACTATTACTTTGAATCTGCAATGATGATATCTCTCTTCAAACTTTTGATTTTCCTTGATCAAACTTGGTTATTTCTTCAATATGCGACATCGAACATAATTTCCCAATCACATCTAGAAAAAATATTAATATATTGTTAACTAAATGTCTTACAGTTATATATTGATATGTTTATATAATCATACCTAATGCGCATGTGTTGTTTCCGTGTTGGGAATCTATTTCGTCCCATGGAAAAAATACAAATTTGTATTTAGGAATATTTGTTTCTTCATTAAACACTTTTATCATGCATGTGCTGGCAAGAAATTCAATATTATATTGTGTTTCCACAACCTGATAAGCCTTGTTTTGGTTTTTTATGCCAAATTTGCTGATTTCAAAAATTGCTCCCTCTGTAACTTTCACTTGAAACTTGCTCATTAAAATTTTTGGTATAACTGCAACCATTTGAAAGCCTGATAAAAAAACAATGGATTTCAGTATTTTAAAATAATGTAATGTAAATCTTTGCAACATTTATATGTTTACCTCTTTATCAATAAGCAACATATTAATTGCGAAACTTTCATTGTTGTTCAAGTTAATGGATTTCCATACTCTAGAAACTCTCGCCTTTATTTTACAGTCCCTTGTGTCTAAGTAAAGGGATTGTAAACTGCAAAAGTTAAAGTTCATATTTGTTGTTACCTGTGAATAGAAAAATTGGCAAAGGTTAGCTTAGAGAAGTAAAAGAAACGATTAAAAAATTGAGAAATAATTGAAATAGTAAATTAAAAAAGAGAAATCTTATTGAAGCAATGGTTTGAATGTAAGTAGTGAGTTTGTATAATCTTTCTTGTTACCTATGAATAGAAAAATTGGCAAAGTTTAGCTTAGAGAAGTAAAAGAAACGATTAAAAAATTGAGAATTAATCGAAATAGTAAATTTAAAAAGAGAAATCTTACTGAAGCAATGGAATGTAAGTAGTGAATTTGCATATTTATAGAGAAAAAGTGATAAGGTTAAAAGATTTTTAAATTGGCATAATTCCATTGACCTAGAAAAAAGTGGAAGACTGGGTTATATTATTGGATTTTTAGGAATTTGAATGAAGTTGAAATTCAAATTAAAGGATTTTAAATTAGCAAAAAGTGGAAGACTGGACATATTTTCATGCTTTTCCTTTATTACTAAATAAATTAATAAGTTTGTTATACTTATTAGATAGATGGATTATATGCAGACATAATATACGCAAACATGTTATATGCAGACTGGGTAATATTTTTTGTGCTTCAGGCAACTTTCATGCCATACGGGTTATATGCAGACTGGGATAAATTCTTCAGGCTTCAGGCAAATTTAAGGGGAAAATTGACATGTTTTGTAGATGTGCCATGTAGTACAACTTTAAGGCAACTTTCATGCCATGTAGTAGAGATTTTATGTAGACTGAATAAATTATTTGCATACTTATTTTGTAATTCATATTTGTAAATTTGCTATAATATCAGCGGTTTTGTTATATTTTGTAATAAGGATTTGTGAAAGTGCTATAAATGTTGGATTTTCTATATGCTGTAATTCAGATCTGTAATTCCTGCGCATGCTGTAGTTCAGATTTTAATATCTTTATCATTTTTTTTGTTGTATTATTTTGATTTAATAAAAGTATTTTCAGAGTTTTAAGGAGAATTAAGAGAAATGAGAGAATTAAGGGGAGTTGAGAGAATTGAGAGAATTAAGGGGAGTTGAGAGAATTGAAAGAATCACGGGGAAAGCTTGAAATTCTTCTGCTTTACTATTATTTATTAGATATCAACATAGATTGGAGCCGTAACTGGTTCCCTATTCCTCCTCAGAGTCATGCACTGAAGGTCCTGAAAGATCTATCTCCTACGGTTCCTGATCTATTCCATCCCACTCCCAACCTGAGTGATCTATACCCCGTCTGGTGCCAGATACTCCTCGACCCAAAAGTCATTAGGATCATCCTCTATAAACTATTCCTCCTCATCAGTCCAATAGTCATCTGGAATCTCAGGTTCCTCATCATCATCTATCACATCAACGACATCGTAGCCAACATCATCTCTCTTCGGGTCCATCTCTAGCTCACTCTCCTCAACAATCATATTGTCGGCATCATCATCAGTCTCATCAATCTTCGGATCTACTTCCGGCTTATCCTGCTCAGTAATCTCTGGCGCAAGATCCCATACCGGTAGGTCCTATGATACTGTAGGTTGTGCTAAATCTGCTAACACAATATCTAACTCCTGCTCCACCTGATGCCCCTCCCACTCTGGCACAACAAACTCTGTCAGTGGTAACTCTGGCCATACCCACTCGGGGTCTTTAAGAATAGGCTTTGGAACAATCTTTAAAACAAAGTCAGGAACAATCTCTATCATTTGCGACTGTGGTATATCCGCTACAAGTAGCACTGTTGGAAAAGCTGCTGGAACTAGATCAGGCATAATGAAGTGGCCAGCCGAATCATACTCAAGTCCCCCATCGATCCCCAACATCCAAGCATCTGAATCCTCATACCCCATAGAATCTAACTCCATCAGATCATACTCTAGCTCTGAATCAAATGCCTTTACTGGTACAAAAGCTAAGGCTGCATCTGACATGTACTCGTCACTGTTGCTATCACCTATCGCATCTGGAAAACTATCCATGTGATCCCCGCTCTGAGAGTCTGACGAACTGTCATCCAAGCTATCCAAAGAACTATTGGGTACTGAAGTCTCTCTAAAATGTGCTAAGTATTGTTGGACTGAAAGCTGCTTGCCCCACTACAATTTAAATAAAGAGTTTCTAATCAGAAAACAAGTTTAAATAGACCTTTTAAACCTATAAGTTTTCTATTTTTTTTAGTTAAACTGATCAAAGAGTTTCATGTTTAAATTTACTAATCTTTATTTAACCTTTCACAATGTTTTTACTAAGTTTACCCTACTTGGTTATCATGTCTACCATTGTTTTGTTTTTTTATTCTTAAGTGTGTAGCTGAACATTTTAACTTTCTTATACCTCATATATAGACTTATCTAAGTATATACTTATACCTTTCTCAGTTAGTTAGACTAGTTACCAAACTTTACATCCAGAAATCGATTAATTGATTAACTTTTCAAATATAACTTTCACGTTATCAAAATACAATCCTTTTGTATAAAAAGTATATACTATTCTTCTTTAAAAATCAAAATCATATATATATATATATATATATATATATATATATATATGAAAATCACAATTACATTTCTCATATATAATACCCTCAACTCATTTTAGGGCGTTACTAACCCAACCTCTAATGAGCTACTTATCCTAGGATACTACTGATCCTGTTTCTGATAAGTTATTCATTCTAGGATACTGCTGATCCCATCTCTGATGAGTCTTTACTCCACAGAGCCAAGCTTTATCACTAAACCAAAGCTCTAATACCACATTAGACGATGTGTAGACCCTCGCACTTTAAACCGACTATAAACCACACAAGTCCTATCTAAAAAGTAAGCATCGAGGAAAAGTCATGCGATAAACCGAATTTTTGATAGTCAATACTTAAGACTTCCAAGGTGTTCATGTACCTCAAAACGAAATGTCGCAAACTCAATCTATCAAGGTTTTATCAGAGCAAACATAGCGGAACAGAAACAAAGAGAAGAACAGAATCTCACAGCGGAATAGAACGAATATAATATTTTAATGTAACCTTACAGCAGAAACTTTTAAATTGGAACAACATACCATGGATAGTTATAAACATCATCCTCACATAATACAATCATTACATTCAAGTATAGATAGTAGAATACTCCCTTCCTTCTAACGAAGATCACCACTTCTACAGAATTATACGGGAACTCCTCGAATCCTGTCTAAATCTGAACTACACTCGGTTCTGACCTGAATGTCAAACACTCGAGTCAGGCTTGGATTAACCAGCTTGAGCACTAGTAACAAGTCATACATATCTCAAACCATCATCGTAAAGGGTTTTCAAAACTTCGCGCGTGCATTTCAGAAAATGAAGCTACCATAAGACTCGCATCCCATCACACAATGCAAACGCACACCATTATGAGTAAAATTTACCCTATGATAACCAAATATGCTTGGTACGAGAAAATCAATTGATATTATCATTAATGTCTACATTTGAAAACTTTTCAAAATAAATGTATCAATCCTAGAAGATGTAGGTACTTATATATTACGTCTGCATACACAGTTTACAACTAAAATCGTAAAGGCTCATACTGGAAGTTAAGTTCCATCAATGACCAAGGGAAAGGATCCTCCTTTCCACGATTTGGAACACCTCTAGCGGGGTGTCCCAGGATCAACAAATGCTCCTCTCTGTAGTAGTAAAGTCGGCCCACCTATACCAAGTGTAGTTTGGATTTCTCCCGAACATAATGTCCCCCGGTCGTTGTCGACCTTTATCAGAGGTGCCTTATTCCGTCATCTACTAAGAAAATTTCCTGGGCTCCGTACCATGGCATCACTTTTTAACTAAAAGGAAACATTAGTCCTTAACTCTACGGTACATCCTGTTTTGGCTCAATACCAGTTGTGAGGTCCTGAAGTTACGCCTCCACACAAAGCTCTGTTTTTCAACAAAAGATTTGATCAACAATAGCTCATCACTTAACATGCCACACTGTCAATTCACAACATCTAATCGGTGTCTATTAATATATAATCTTCTGAGTACATAATTACCAGAGGAGGGTGTTACGCTAAAAGATAAGTCCTTCGCCACCAACTGATATATCATCAATAGAAACCAATTCACTATGTCGTAAAATACAATGTCAAACGCACATCCATTTACAAGTTCGTTCTGGGTTGTGAACGAAACCGAAGGAACTTTATTCCACGACCCCACCTGGGTGCGAAAGTCCTTGTAATCTGAATCGCCTCAAGTATAGTCAGATCGCCTTCACAATACAACAACAACAACAACTAAGACACAAAACCCAAACAAGTTAGGGTTGGCTAGAAATGGAACAAAAAAAGTTAAACGCTTCAATAAAAATAAAATAAAGTTTAAAATAATTAAATATATAATAAAAGTAATTGTAATGTGGCAAAAAAGGGAAACCTAAGGTTCTGGTACATGGATTTCTAACTTTCATGCACTCCATAATTGGGTGGCCACCCGAGGCATCAACGATCAATCTTTTTGATGTGAAGGTCTCTAGTCTTCAATCACAGTAATCACCATTTTCGTTTGCTCTTATTACGTCGTTTGGTTAGTCATAACGAGTTAAACCCGATCATTTTGAATAACTAGCGCATCTTTAAAATCAATAAGGATATACAAGATATCATGAGTCTTATTCTGTTTGGAATATCCTTTTACTTAAATCATTATATATATTGGGAACTACTCCTATTTAAATCTTATCAAAGATTTACATATTTTAAACTCTTGTTTAAATCTTTCCTTGAAAATCTTTTCGATTGGTTATAAAATCTCATTTCAAAAATTTAACTCAAACCAAGGTTTCTACGCTTCATCGGGATTATTGAATCCCACAGAAAAAATTGATTTCTCAAATCTTTTCTCAAAGTTTTATTGAAACTCTAAATTAGTTTTAATATTCTGAATCATTCTTCTATAACTGCTTAACTTGAATCAAGGGTTGGAACTTGCAAACAACCCTTAATGATTATTCAGTCTTATCTTTTCAGAAAAACATATTCACTTAATCCTAACCCATTCATTGATCGTTGATTAGGGTAGATTACTTTATCTTTCTTTGATCATATCTTTATTCCAAAATCGTATTTACAATTCTCAATCTTTTCATTAAGGAAAACTCGTTTATCCTTTAAAACGATCTTTGAACTACGCTGCCATTATTTTTTGCTATGGGAAATTCTTTTATTAAACCTCTATATTCAAATTGAACATAGATTACTCTCCAACTTATCTTGGAAAATTATCTTTCCTTTAAATGGATTACGGAACAAATGTTATTTAAGACATCATTCACGATAAACCCAAAATAATTCTTTCATTTTCAATGAAATCTTCACAGAAATCGTATCAGCTCACAATCGAAATAAATTCATGTATCAGACTAATACTACAAACAGAATAACATCAAAGCCTTTCAAATTCCTTAAATAGTAAAGGTCTTCATCTATGGAGACTTATCCCAACTAAAACCAAATTGATTCCTATTCAATTTGGAAAACTTAAGTTTTGTTTCATACTTTGCAAATCCCAAAATATCTTAAAAATCCTCATTTTAATCCTTTCGATTAATTTGCAAATCATTTGGGTATCATTGATTAAAATAGTTCATTTTCAAAAAATAGCTTTTTAGCTTTTCAAACTTGGTATGTTCAATCCAAAGCTCTTTCAAATCATTTATTATGATTTATCATAATTTATTCCTATTTTTAATAACTTAAAAATAGCTCATTTCATTAAAATCTAATTTCGGGTCGTTGACGACACTAACGTTGTTTTTATTCAAATTTGATTTGAAATTATTTCAAAATCTAATCGTTGGATTAAAAAACTTATCTTATAATTTGAAAGCTCTTTTCATTTTGAATCAAACTTTTTCGTTTTGGGAAAATCCGATGGTCGGATCTCCCGGCACGTCAATTTAAAGTCAACGGTCGAAATTCGCGAACTACCATTGCGCGACTAGTTCTATTCAAGCGAACTTCAATTTATAATTAAAATCGAATCGAACTACTTTCAAAATAGTTTATTAATTATAAAATAACTTCCAGAGACTAAATTTCCATTTTTTAACTTTAAATTTAAATATTCCATTATTTGAATATTATAATATTATTAAAATTATTAAAATAATAATATTTTTCAAACTTCATCTTTTGAAAACCAAACTTTTCTGAAATTCATTATAAAAATAAATAAGATGATTTGGGTAATAAAAAAATCAAGTTAAAACATTTTTTGGATATCCAAACCGAACTTCACTTTTCAAAATTACTATTCGCTTTTAAATTCAAATTTAAAACATGCCTTAATTACTCGAAACTTCTTCAAATAATTTCCGTCTTCATGAAAACTATTCATAATTACTTTAATTGTCTTTCCAAATCATTTCGGATTTAAAATTCAAACTTTTATTTTTCACTTAATATTTTATTAATAAACTATTCAGTTAAATTCCAGTTTGGAATAAAACTCAATCAATTACCATACAATTCAACTTATATGAATTTAACACATCATTAACAGTAATTAACTTTAAATTATCACATGATTGCATCATTAACATAAGCGTTAAAGTTATTAACACTCGATTACTATTTCAAATCACTTTAACTAAATTATTTACCATCATTAATAATTTGTTTGCTATAATTACCAAACTGTCAAGTAATTAACTTACTAACTTTTAATAACAACATTAAACCCAATGTTGATTAACAACATAGCAATTACTATTTATAACTAATTAATTCAAAACGTGAACTAAGCGGGTTCACTATCTAAACTAATTAACCAAGCGTGAACAAGAATTGCTCACCATAGCTTATTCACTCCGCCAAACTTTAACGTAGGACTCTCTAACTCCTTCGCAACGTCAATCTTCACTTTGCAACCAAGATCTCATATTTTCTACTTCAAATACACCGCAAACACAAACTATACTTACATATACATTTCAACTTGTGTTTAAAGAAAGAAAGGTGGATTTTTTAACAGTGTAAGGGAGGTTTGGAGGGGGTGGGGCCCACGACAAGTGGAGGGGATGCAAATGGGGTAGGGGAGAGAGCTGGTGGTGGTTTAATAGTATCTAGGGGTATTAGAAGGTGATAAGTGGTGTAAAGGTGATGTTTTTAAATGGTTTAAGGTGAAAGGAGGAGCTTGGAGCTAAAAGGGGCCAAGCAGGGTAGGGGAGGGGATGCTAGGCACGGTGGAGGCTGGTGGGGGGTGCTGCCGACGGTGAAGCGGTTAAGGGAGAGGAGAGGATCTTGAGTTTGAGAGGAAGAAGAAGGAATAAAAGAGTGAATGAGATGAAAAGGGGTATATAAAGGGAAGTAATCATCACTTCCTTTTCTTAAGAAAGAGGCAATCCAAGAGAGGGTGACAAGTGGAAGAGGGAGAAGGTGAGGTGTCGATGGGAAAGGTGATTTAGTAAGTTGTGCTATTGTGATGTTGATTTGTTTAATTAAAAAACTTTTATACGTTTTCAACCCATACAATCAAATCGCACGTCCGATTGATACAAAATTTGAAACTCTACTATATTTCATAAATATGGATCCAATGAAAAAAGTCTAGTCGAATTCAAAGACCATTTGCAAAATGGTCTTTTTCTATGTTATTATTAAATTTCAACTGATTTTTCGCCGCGCGTTTATCTTACGCACACTCACATACTAAATCCGATTAATATGAAATTTTAGTTAACGTTCCGGATCCGATGGAACTAGTTTCGTCGAAATTCGAGATCGTTCGCAAACTATCTACTTTTAGGCTTTAAAAACAATATTAAAATATCGAATTTTAATATATTTACTTTTAAATCAATTTTAAAAGTTTACTAACCTTATTTTAACTTCAGTAAAATATAAAACAACGTTAGAATTTATTTCCAATAGTTTTTCAAATTTGTATCCAAATTTTTACTGAAATTTGAAATTCAACTAAAATTATCCATTTAAAAATCCTTTTTAAACTTATTAAAATCCATATTTTAAAGTGATTAGAAATACAGATCATTACATATGTAGTGAATTTTAACAATTTATTTGTGTTTGTTTGTTTAGCAAGTGGAGAATCTGGGAGAGAAGGTTACATGTATCATGGCCAGGAAAGTAATACATATAAGTAAAAAAACTAGGATTGTTATTCAAAACGCAGCGGAGAAATATGTTAGTAAAATATTTTGATTGATTTTTTTTATTCATTGGAAGTGTGATTTAGAAATAAAGTAGCGAACTTAAAATAGTTGGATACCAGTATAAAGGTTTCTTTGTTTCTCTTTCTGCTATCATTTTCAAAATGCTTAATGATAGTTTTTTCATATAACCTTTAATTGCATAACCGCACTTGTTATGTCATTGTTTGAAAAAAGATTAGGTAGTTGGATTTGTAAAGAAATGGAGAATCATCGTGGCAGCGCATGAGGTATATTGGGAGTTCAGTCTAATGGTGCTATTAGATCCTCTGTAAGAGATAGACAACCAATTGTGAAATTGTTAGAGGATTTGATAGAGGTAGGAAAAATACATCTAGAGAAACAAAAGATATTTCATCACAGGGAGGTGTTACATGGCGAAAAGATTTTATTGGTGGAGCAAGGGTTTGATCCGAAAACACCTTTTTTCAAAGCACCCCAAAATGGTAGCTACAAACTTTTTGACATAATTGATGGTGGCTTTATTATTTGGCCACAATGTCGTCTATGCATTTATAGTTTTCAGTATTTTCAGCATTAGTGTTAAGTTGCACTTAGTCTCACCTTCGTTTAGTTTTTATGTTGGAACTATGTTGCTTAGAACTTTATGAAGATTAACATTGATGTTATGTACCGTATGTTGAACTCAGTGGAAATATGTGTTCATGTTTATATTATCAAAGTTTCGATAATTTTGTTGTTAATTGTACTAATTGTTTTGAATTGTATATATTATTTCATGCGGATTTTGTATGTATACTACAACTGTCATTATGGTAGCGCAGTATTGTTATGAATGCTTTATGGTATGATGTTTGTCAATTAATAACAGATATATTCCTTATTATGTTGTATTATAACAGAATTGTCACGACAAAAATTTTCTGTTATAACCATAGAGTCATGATAAAATATTTTCTTTATAACACACTTTAATTGTGACAAAATTTGTATATTATAACGGAAAAGATAATGATAAAATATTTTGTTTATAACGAGTGTTATCGTGACAAAATTTGTGTATTATAACGAAAAAAATCATGATGAAATATTTTCTTTATAACAAACTACATCATGACAAAATTTATGTATTATAACGAAAAACATTCGTGATAAAGTTATTGCTTTTTAATAGATATAGTCGTGACAAAATGAACATTACAACGAGAAGATACGTTAGAAATCCAAAAACTCCCAACATTTGTTATAACATATCATCGTGATAAAATTGATATATTAAAACAACTTTTCCCATTATAAATAGTGCATTTTGTAACGGAGTTACCCATGATAAACTTTGCTCACGACATTGCTAACGCATCTGTTGCTTACGATATTAGGTGTTATAAGTCTACTTTGTTACGACTAATTTCATGATATTTCTTCATTTTTGGTGTTGTGGACTAAGGCATTACCTTGATTGCACTAGGTAATCTAAATCGATATACATCTGATATATGGATCATAAGGCTAATGTACATGTGTATCAGAAAAGGATGCACGAAGGCTGACATACTTGGTTATCAAATAAAGGAGTATGAATTGCATATTTAACAAACCCATCATCGGTATCTTGAAGATAATAGATGTTGGTGAATGTGGGTTAAAGACCTTAAGGCAAAGTAAACACTAGAAGGGGGAGAGGAATAGTGTTTTATGGATTTTATTAATTTCTTGAAATCTCTTTAAATTTATCAGAGTGTTATGCAAAACATAGATATGAATTACTACAAATCAAACACAGATGCAAATAATAATAATAATAATAATAATAATAAGAAGAAGAAGTAAAAGGAAAGTACACACCGGGATTTTATACTGGTTCGGAGTTCCCAATATCCAGTCCCACACAATGCTGGCTTGATGTAGATTTCTTTTCAACTAATATCCAAATTACATTCCTTGATTTCAGGGCTACAAGGGCACATCCCAGCTAATTTCCGGAGTACAGTGAGACTTGTTTGATTTCTGGACCACAACCTACACCCAATTGATTTTCAGGACACAATCACATTCAGTCGATTTATACAGGACACGACCACACCTTTCTCAGTATCAGTTTTGGAAGATTGACTCAATAGAACTTGATCTTGCGATCTTTAATTCCAAAAAGACTATAGCTCTTGAGTAACACTTGAATTTCAAAGAGTTTAATAGAGAACCGAAATAAAAAGAGATTAATATAATTCTCTTTGAAAATCGGTAGAGTATAAGTATAGAATTTAAGAAATTAAGAAGAATAATGGAGAGAAGAGAAAAGAAGAAGATAATAAAAAGTTAGTAAATAAACTGAATTTATAAGCATATTTACAGAGTCAAATCCTTTTAGAATAGTTTTGAATTCAAAAGATGCATCTTTTCAAAAATTGAATACGAAAATAAAACGGCTCATATGTCGACATATAATTTTGGTATGTCAACATACCTTTGTAATTTTTCAAAAAATAATATTTCGAATTTAAATAAATAATGATTAAATAAATTATGGTGATTCTTGAGTTAAAACAAACCATATTCTTTTCATATTAAAATAGAGTTTTTCAAGGAAAAACATATATTAAAAACATATATTTAAGATGATTTAAAAATGATTAAAAAACTATATATAAAATGATATAAAAGTATATATAAAAAACTATGAATATAATGTTAGGAACCGGGGTGTCTACAACACAGTGTTAATGGATCTTAAAGCTATTCAGACACTAGAGGGACGAAGTATATTTATGAATTTAACACTATATATATTCAAATTAAAAGTAGAATGAAATAAGTAACAAAATAAAATGTAGTAAAGTAAATATTACCTGGATTTTTATACTGGTTCGGATTAACAAATCCTACATCCAGTCCAGCACTTCACCGTACAGAATTTCACTATAATCGCTTGCTTTCTATGGGTGGCAAGAATGCCTTTAAAATCTTGATTTTACGGGCCACAAGAGATACCTTCTCCTTATCAACAACAATAAACAATGGTAATTAGTCGTATCTTCAATACAGATTCTTGCGGATTTGGTACAATGATCCTATAGACCTTTAACGATAATGTTTTTTGAATTTTTTGAGGAAATAAGATGAAATAAAAGAGAGAATGATGTGAATTCAAGTACAGTTCTCTGATAGTGCGTCTTGTAAATCAATGAAAAACTGGACTGAAAGATAGTTGCAAGAATATTTGGATAGTATTCAATGCATTTGTATAGAAAATAAATAGAGAAGAAGGAGTAGAATAAAATATGAAAAGTCGGTGTTAAAATTCTTTTCCAGGAGCCTTTAAATAGTGGTTGAAAGGATGTGTCTTTTGGTGAAGGGATGGAAGGAAATAACTGCTTAATTTGAAACTCGAAAATTTGAAATATTCGACATACAAAAACATATATGTCGACATATATGTATTAGGAACACTTATAATTGTTTCAAATTTTCAGCATTTCAAATTTCACTTTTTCAAATTACCTTATATTTATGGATTTTTGTTATCCTATTGAGGTCAATGGATGATTTCTTCAAGAATAATTGTCATGTGACCTTTAACAAGATATTATAAGGTTTAACCAACTCCGCATCGCTTCAAACACCTCTGTTCTTCAGCATTCTTCTCTAATATACTTTGGTCTTCAATTATTCTGATTATCCTTCTTCTATTACTCTAATTAACCTTCTTTTATAATTCTTCTTTTGTATTCTAGTTTATATCTATAAATTTCTTCGTAATATATCTGATATAACTGCACAACTCAAAGATATGTAAGCAGTAATGTTTATATGGTTGTTGTCATAAAAATCAATACTTAGGGTGTCAACAATCTCCCCATTTTTGATGACGACAACCATATAAATATCTGAGAGATAAAATATAATACTTTTTATATTTGACTTCTTCTAACTCTATGCACTTCCCCTATCATTTCGTCTAGTATATTTATACCTTTTTCCCCATTTGTCATCAACAAAAAAGGATAAAAGGATTTGTTTAATTTACTGCTGGATAATATGTTGAGTTTGAATATGCATATAAACAAAACACTTGAGGGGAATCAAATGAAAACATGAAATGAATTAAATAATTAGACGAGTTTTAGAATTACCGACTTTGTCGATGTTAACAACAAATCCTTTTCATATTTTCAATGTTCAATATATTTCTCATCATATGCTTTGAGCATCTACTATTTGATACTTGGAAATTAATAGAAATATCCACACTTGTACCCTTTTTACGTTTGGGTCCACGAGGTTAAATTTTGGGATGCCAAACCCATGAAGAGTTTGAATGCCATTTCAAAATATAATTATCTGATAAATAAACTTCATCAATATATTTTTCTTTTTCAGTATTATCTAGCCTTTTTGAAACCCACAAGTTATCGAACCTATTTGGAGGATTTAACTTTAATTTCCTAGGTTTATGTTTGAACATGGTAGCCTTAACAAACTTAGTACATTGAGTACTATTTTTCTTTGATTTAGTCTTAGGGGTATATCTAAGTCCATGTTTATTTCTAGTATGTTTAGATGCAGATAATAATTTTTCTAAATTATCCTTGCCTTTGTTAAATTTATCAATATCAGTTTTCATTTTATCAAATCCTTACTACGGTCAAGAATAACGTTGTCTAGAGATGTTATTTTATCATTCAAATCAGTGATCTGTGACTTCATTGAAAGATTTTCTAATTTTAAGGACTCATTTTCGCTTTTCAGTTTTTCAAAACTTCCAAGTGTTAAATCCTTTCCATTTTTATGACCGTTAAATCCTTTCCATTTTGTCTTTTAGACATTGTTTTTCTTTACTCAACTTTTCATTAGATACTTTTAATCTACCTATTTCTTCCAAACCGTTATTGTACTTTTTTCTAAGTATTTCATATTCCCGATGCATATCATTTAAAACATTAGTAATTTCTTTATTAAAATTTCATACCCAGTCATCCATTGCCATAAATCATACGTTGGCCTTTTTTGTTTCTGAATCACTATCACTTGATGATGAATCGTCCCATGTTGCATTGAATTCCCGTTTCCTCTCCTTATCGAAAGTACTCGATAAGTGCTTTGGTTTCTTCAAGTTGAGTTAGTTTCTTTTGAAATGACCGGGTTTATCACATTCGAAACATTTAACAACATTTCCATTTCTGGAATTATCGTTGTTATTTTTCTGAAGTTTTTCGTTGTCCAATATTTAAAGAGTTTCTTGATATTCTTGGTTATAAACTAGATATCATCATCTAGTTCATCATTATCGATCATGACATTAAGTGCCAGTGATTTCTTCTTGTTTCCTGATTCTCTTTTATAACTTGCAACTTTACTTCATTGGACATTAGATTACCAATTAATTATTCTATTAACATAGTACTAATAACATTGGCTTCTTCAATTGCCAGAGTCTTCTGATCCCATTCACTAGAAAGTGAATTCAAGATCTTTCTGACTTGGTCTTCTTCAGTAAATTTTTTTTCTAATGATATTAAAGCATGTACTATATCTTGAAATCTAGAATATATATATATATATATATATATATATATAAGAAATATAGTCATTTGGTTTCATTTGAATGAGTCGAAACTGATGAGTTAACATAGATATCTTTGTTTGTTTTACTTTACTAGTGCCTTCATGTGTGACTAGCAGCGTTCTGCAAATTTCGTATGTAGAACTACAAATAGATACTCGATTAAATTCACTTCTATCTAAGGTGCAAAATAAAATGTTCATGGCCTTAGAATTATTAAGTATTTGTGTCTTTTGGTCTAGTGTCCATTTTGAATATTCAGTTTGAGGCTCTATGTATTCTATTTGGGTAATGTTCTAAATGTCTAAACCATTAGACTGCAAATAAAATTTCATCCTACAAGCTCAATAAGCATAATTGCTGCCATTAAATAGAGGAGGTCTAGTGGTAGATTTCCCTTCTATAAAAGTGTTAAAAAATGTATTATTAGTGTCATTAGCTATTTATATTTTTCAAAAACCAGTTGATTAATTTTTGAAAACCAATGCTCTAATACCAATTGTTAGGAATTGGGATGTTTACAACACAGTGTTAATGGATCTTAAGGCTATTTAGAAACTAGAGGGATGAAGTGCATTTATGAATTTGACACTATATCCATTCAAATTAAAAACAAAATGAAATAAGTAATAAAATGAAATGTAGCAAAGTAAATAACACCAGAAATTTTATATTGGTTTAGATTAACCAATCCTACATCCAGCCATGCACTTCACCGTGCAAAATTTCACTATAATCGCTTGTTTTCCATGGGTGGCATGAATACCTTTACAATCTTGATTTTACGGGCCACAAAATACACCTTCTCCTTATCAACAACAAACAATGGCAAGTAGTCGTATGTTCGATACAGATTCTTGCAGATTCGGTACAATGACCTTATAGACCTCCAATGAAAAAGATCAAATCAAAGAGAGAATGATGTGAATTCAAGTACAATTCTGATATTGTGTGGCTTGTAAATCAATGAAAAATTGAAGTGAAAGAGAGTAGATTTACAAGAATAATTGGATAATATTCAATGGATTTGTATATAAAATATATGGAGAAGAAAGAGTAGAAGAAAAGGTGAAAAGTTGGTGTTAAAATTCGTGACCAGGAGCCTTTAAATAGTGGTTGAAAGGATGTGTCTTTTATTGAAGGGATGAAGTGAAATAACTTCTTAATTTGAAATTTGAAAATTTGAAAAATTCGTTATATGTCGACATACAAGAACATATATATCGACATATATGTATTAGGAACACTCATAAGTGTTTCAAATGTGTTTCAAATTTCTAACATTTCAAATTATCTTATATTTGTGGATTGTGGTGATTCGATTGAGGTCAATGGCTGGTTGTCTTCAAGTATAATTGCCAGGGGATCTTTAACAAGATATCCTAAGGTTCAACCAACTCCTCATCACTTCAAACACCTTTGTTATTCAACATTCTTCTCTAATAGGCTTTGGTCTTCAGTTGTTCTGATTATCCTTCTTCTATTGCTCTGATTAACCTTCTTCTATAATTCTTCGTTTATATTCTAGTTTATCTCTATAAATGTCATCATAATATATCTGATATAACTGCATAACTCAAAGATATGTTAGTAGTAATGTTTATATGGTTGTTGTCATCAAAATCAATACCTAAGCTATTAACATATAAGAAATACTTTAGAACTTAACAAATATAAGTAGGGCTGGCCCTGAGTATTTATGGGCCTAGTGCGGACCCAAAATTTTGGGTTCTTAATATTTTTTTTTATGAAATTGAACTTAAGTGAAAATGTGTTTTTTCTACTGTGCATCTCCATTGAGAAAATTGCGTGTTTCAGCAAATTCATAAAAAATTTACCCACATTTTCAATCTGTCAACTAGAGGTTCACACAAGCCACATCTCCATTTTAATATATTGATTGATGTCAACAAAGCATACAATCATATCTACTTTTGCATAGATAAATTACTATCAAGTACATGCATCATAACAAGAAAAAGCATCTCTAGTAAAGGTAACATAGTTTTTTTTTGGGCCCTCTGACCTAATGGGCCCTGTGCGGTCGCACGGCTCGCACTAGGCCAGGGCCGACCCTGAATATAAGTAAGGAAACATAAGTAACTATAATAAAATTAGTATTAAATATATATATATATATATATATAATATTTGAATCAGAAGTTAAAATATATTAAAAACGAAAGTTAAAATAAATTTAAGAATAAAGAAATATAGATTAAAAATAAGGAAGTAATTTTGAAATAATTTTGAAAATAGTAAGAAAAGATTGAAATAAGAATTCAGTGTGAATCAGAGTTTTAAGAAGAAATCTAGACTCAATTACTTTTTATTTCTTAAACCCTTGAACTCTTGTTACTCATAAGTCTTGTATCTTGAACTCTTCTTCTTTGAAATCTTGATTCTCTAAACTGCACAGTCTTCAATAACAATACATGCATATCTTTCCTGTACACACACACACGTATATATATTCTAGATTATAGTGGTAGTATATATTTTATAACAATAATAACCAAAACAAAGTTGTTCTCATCAAAACCATCATTATAACCATCTCAATCCCAAACAATAGAAAGTACAAGTTGAGACTATTTATTATTCTTGTCCTTCCAATGTTTACAAAAAAAATGAATAGAGATATTTTAAGTATATTAATAAAGTGAGTGCCGGTGGATTTACGAGGAATATATAATTGATTGAGAAAAGCTATGAGCTTAGCCAAAAATGTGGATAGATATGACTATATATTGCTGCTGAAATTTATTTCATAACACAAGGGTAGAAAATTATAATAAAATATACAAAAGGATTTTTTGGGGAATTTATTTGATTTTTGATATGTTAAAAGTTGGTGCTTATGCATTCTCGTAAAACCATATGCATAAAATGAAATTATGTGCATTTTAAAAACAAGAAAATAATGTAAGGACAAAGTTACGGACTTTTTCAGTCGTAAAGACGATATACTGAAAATTTATTTTAAAGGACAAAACGTCAGATTTTAAATATAAGTTTTATAGCGTGCATGGTATCAGAATTTAACTATCAGTTTTATAGTGTGTATGCTATCATAATTTAAGTATCAATTATTAAGTATCAATTTTATGTTATGTAGTATGATATCGATTTTACAGAGTGTATTGCTCGTGAAAATAAATTTTTGGTGATTTGTCGTTTAACTGTAAGCCACCAAGTTTGTCTTTTACATTAAAAACTCTTTTTAAAAACAATCCATTACAAAGTTTTACTCCGCCTAACTTTCGAAATTTGTCCAAAATTATAATCCACACACACGTACACACCTGTGGAGAGACCGAATACCGCCGTAACAATCCCGCTGCTCAACCACTCATTTTTGATTCGAGGAGATGAATCCAGCACACGCCTCGACTTCCTTCACTCTCATTCTAATTCGTTTACAAACAATACAAAGATAGATATAATCAGGAATCCATGATGGCGTCGCTCCCTTTCTCGTCCTCTGCTCAACTCACCTCCCGCAAAAAATATTACACCAGAAAGCACAGTACTTATGCCACATCCATGTCTAAAATGGAACTTGGATTGAACAACACAAGAAAAGAAGATATTGTAATAGTGGGCGCTGGAATTGCTGGTCTCGCTACTGCTCTTTCTCTTCACAGGTACTCTTTAATTGAATGCCTCCATGACTATTTCAAGTATCTGAACAGCTATCATACATAGGCTTGGAGTTGGATCACTACTGCTAGAGCAAAGCGAGTCGTTACGAACAGGAGGTACCTCGCTAACGCTATTCAAGAATGGCTGGCGCGTGCTCGATGCAATTGGCGTCGCAGACGAGCTCAGGACCAAATTCTCCGAAATCAGAGGGTACACTTCTCTAGCCATTTCTCTGGATTTCCTTGTTTTACCATCGTTTAATACCAGCCGCGAGTGTGTAGGTTGGTGGTGAAATCATATGATGGGAGAGAGCTTCGATCATTTACATTTGACAAAGAAGCACCAGGGTACGTGAACTTAATCCCACATTTGACTTATCTTTTAAATATGTAGCCACTTTCTCCTTGAGGTATAAATACCATAGTGGGTTTAAAGGCAAGAGGTGAGGGCAGTGGAGAGGGGTGTGCTGCTGGAGAGCCTAGCTAGTCCGCTGCCATCTGAACGGATACTGTACAAATCAAAGCTGATATCCATTGAGAAGCAAGGAGATCAGAATGAGACTATGTTACAGCTTGAAGATGGCTCACAAATACTTGCCAAGGTACTACACTTTCCATTCTTTTGTTTTATGAAGCCGACACAAGGCTAAACGATTTGATCGACAGATTGTGATAGCGTGTGATGGTGTGAGATCACCAATCGCGAAATGGCTTGGATTCTCAGAACCCAAATATGCCGGATATTCCGCATTGCGCGGCCTTGCTATATACCCGAAAGGTCACTCATTCAAGCCAAACATAAACAATGCGTACGGCCGCGGAGCACGAGCAGGGTACCTTCCGATTTCATCCACGAAGGTGTACTGGTTCATCTGCTACAACGCTCCAACAATCGAAAAGAATCCAAATGCATCGCTGAAACAGGAAGCATCGGAGCTGATAGGATCGTGGCAAGTCCCAGAGCTGCAGGACATAATAGAAAACACAAGAGAGGAGGTCATGGTATGGACGCCACTAGGGGATAGATGGCTGTGGCCGGGGATTAGTCCGATGGCGTCAAAGGGGAACGTGGTGGTGGTGGGGGACGCGTGGCACCCGATGACACCGAACCTCGGACAAGGGGCGTGCTGCGCGCTCGAGGACTCGGTGGTTTTGGCCGGGAAACTGGCGGCTGCGCTGGGTGATGGACAGGAGGCGGTGGATGGAGCGCTGAGGGAGTACGGCCAGGAGCGGTGGAAGAGGGTTTTTCCGCTGACCGTGAGGTCCAGTTTGGTGGGGAAGCTGTTACAGATTGATGATCCCTTCGTCTGTGGGGTGAGGGATGCTGTGGTCTTGCCTAAGCTCGTTAGGCTGGGGCCGTTGTTGGGTCATACCAATTTTGAGTGTGATTTGATGCTGTTGCAGCCTCAACCTATTCGGTCCTGAATGGGTATAACATAGCTTATACGTCTATTTCTGAATGTTCCAAGCACAGATAGTGGTATAGATTGAAATATATAAAACATAGCACATTGCTGTCCTTCTCTTTTTTTTTTTTTCTATGACAGTGTTCGGTTTAAATTGTATTTGAGTTTTCAACACTAAAATTAAAGAGGACGACGATAGATTATTTCTTATACTTTCGTTACTTCACAAAGTACGAAAAACAAATAAAGTTGTTGTGTCAAAAGTTCATTTTCTAAATGACCGTTTTTCACAATAAACATGTCGCGCCTCTTGCATAGACAAAAACTCAAACTAAAAAAGATAAAAAGTAAAATGCTACATAAAATTTTCGGTTTCTTTTCAAAATACTTTAAAATGTTCTCCTTTACTTTCAATACATTTTGTGTTTGAGTTGCTAATTAGGTTAATAAATATTCGACACGTTCGTGAAATTTATTACATTATTTACATTAAATATAGCATACATGATACATGCTTTAATGAAAGGAAAAAAAAAAAAAAAATCAACGTTTACTGTCTCAAGAAGAGGGATTCTAAATTTTTAAACAAATTAAAAAAATACAATATTTATAACAACTTTATTTATTATGACTCATCCTGTCGCAACCTGAACCACCTAAGGTGTTGTTCCTAGCAAAAAAATTACACCATTACCGTTGGCGATGCGTTAAATGCACCATCGTTCTTAAATCCAAAATTTGACAACTTGACTAGTTGGATTAGTTTTTTAGATGCTGAAGAGCACTTGTAAATATTTAATAACTCATAACCCACTAGCACGACCTTTAACCATCATCGATACTGATTTGTATTAAAATTGGATGGTTGGTGACATTACATTCGTTCAGCCCAGACGTAGCATACGTTACGAGCATGACAACCAGACTGACATATCATTGGATAGTCGTTCAATCAAAAGGATAGTTTCGTCAATGTCGTGCAATGATATTGTAACGACCCGTATTTTTGAATAACATGTTATAACATAAATCAAGGCAGAATTAAACTGTAAAATCTGAATCAAGGGAAACGGGTTGTGCCATTGCGTTCGTCTCGGAAAAATACGCGAAATAGAGTCCGAGTTTTCGAAAATCGGAGTCCGTATGACCGAGATATGGCCTCACGAAGTTTCACGAAAAATTCAAATTCAAAACAGATTCAAATTTCAGAAAATCAGGGCAGGCGGGAAAAATCCCGCCCAGACCAGGTCGACCTGGGGGTCGACCTGGGTGGGACCAGGTCGACTGGGGAGTCGACCCCAGGGTCGACCTGGGGGTCGACCTGCCTGGTCGGACCCAGGCAACCTGGTGCACCTATTTTGGCTGTTTTGACCTGTTTTGTTGGCTAGTGACGGGATTTGATGGCTCGGATTGAATCTAGGGTTAATCCTATGGCTAATGCTATCCTAATCTTCTATAAAAAGACCCCTAAGCCTAGCCTAAATCACCATTATTCAATCCTACAACTAAACTATGTCAAATTTGTTCCTCTCATGGCCTCCACTCTCATGCTAAAATTTCTAAGTTTATCTATATGAGAGATTTTGAGTGCATACAAGTGTTTTCAAGCTTGTATGAGTGTTCTTAGTTTGCATTCAATTCAAGTTGCAACATTTCTATTACAAAGCAAGGGTTTTTATTGATTTGGCTCAAGGGTTTTTCATTTGGAGCTTGCATATTTGGGTTTTTTTGGTGATTGCATAAGGGCATCGTCTCAATCTTTATAATAAATATTCATTTGTGTCTTCATAGCATTGTAAGCCCTTTTCTACTTTCTTTTTGAACTCTAAAGTTAAATGAATGATGCAAGTTTGGGGTTGATCATTATGATATGCAAGTTTGGTTGATCATTATGATATGCAAGTTTGGTTGAACATTATGCAAGTTGGTTTAATCATTATGTATGACACATGTTGCTATGTTATGCAAGTTTGGGTTGATCATGTTATCATGTTATGCAAGTTAAACTTGAGTTTGTGAGCTTAAAGCTTTAAGCTTTATGTTGAAGGTTGCATTTTGGCAACATGGAAGTTATCATATCCCTTATGATAACTTGCATATGAGGCTAAATGCGAACTTCTAGCAACTTCTACATGTCATTTATCACCATGTATCACTTATATGCTAAGTTTGGTTTTATGCATACTTTTGAAGCCTAATAATGCAATATGCAAGTATATGAACATATGTACGTTTCATATGCCACCATGTTAAACTTGTGGCTTCAACACCTTTTTGTCATGATTATGCCAAGTTCCATATTTTATCCTTTATGCGTTGTTGCGATTATGTAAACGATGGGATTACGTTGGGGTAGGGTAACATTATGACATGAACATGATTTTTATAACATGACGTGATATGTAATTATGTTTTGGAAACATAATGGACATGTCACTTAGAAAATATGAGTGTGGCCAACTCGAGGTTGGGTTGAGTTTGCAGCATAAATCTACCCGGACCCGCCCGGCTTAACTAGTGGCTACAAACAATAGGACCCAATGTGAGAAGTTGGTCATGTTGTGCGCGAACCCGAGGTTAGACCAAGTTGTGGTGTAAAGCTACCCGGACCCGCCCGGCTTAACTAGTAACCACAACTAGGTCTAATGTGAGAGGTTAAAGCACATTAAGATAATTAATGCCTCCTGATTAGGGTTAAGTCATGGTCCACTGAATACTTAACCAATTTGGGCTTGATGGGTTAATCGGGGTTAAGTCATGAACCTTAGGTACACTTAACCAATTTAATCCACGTTTGGATCGGGTTAACCACATTTAACCCGTTAAGAAACCCTAGTTGCGTGGTCCTTTTCAGTAGTAACCCTCTTGATAGTATCATAAGACCCTAGGGACTAGGCTAGGGTGGGGCACGATTACTGGGCTGACATGTAAGCGACCAAAACGACGGCTGAGTAGGTACGCCGGTGTAGGTCCAGGCGGACTATGGTCGTGCACATAGTCCGGAGTTGGAGAATCGGGCACGTGTACCAGTAGATCTAGACTGTGCATACTTGAATTTATGTCTGAGGTTGACACCCTAGGACTTGATACACCCTAGGGTGTACCTAGCGCAGTTTAACTACATTTCATGTTTGGGCCGTATGACACTGACACTTGACGAGTTAGGCTTATAGGGAGCCGATCAACTAGATCGTGTAGTTGGACCTTGATTTAGGTCACCTCATGATATTGGGCCAAGCTTGGGCCAAGGGATCAATTCTTGTTTTTACTTGACATGATAGAATACTAGTACACCCGTGGTGCAAAACTTAACCTTGATTATGCGATGACACCTTTATCTATCTTGTTAGTTAATCATCATGCCTGTATGTTGTTATCCTTATGTTCATCTCAGCTTCTCATGCTAGTTAACTTTACTAGTTCATGGACAGATAGTAGTTAGGGCTTACCAGTCTTTTTGACTGACCTGTTTTCTTTCGCCTCTTTTCTTCCGTTTCCCCCCCCCCCTCAGGTCCTCAGGGTGGGAACATTGGAGCTTAGCTTGGATCTTTATAGCTTGCTTACTGGATTTGCTCATGTACGGTTTTGGACATTGAGCTAGCTATGGTTTATCACTTCACTTTGGGGATAGTACTTTATGTATTTCAGTTTTTCAGTTTATGTATTTTCTCTAGACTTTGTTTGTTGGAAAATAATGATCAAGTACTTTGTTGTAACGTGACTATGGTTTTTGAAATGCTAGTTTGATCCACTGCATTTATTTACTCTGTTTTACTTATATGTTCTATCTTGTGATATCTGCATGCATGTTTACCTTGTTTAAACGCCCCTCCGAAGCTAGTGTGCTTGCAAGAGTTACCCTGGCGGAGGTGGGGTGTTACATTTGGTATCAGAGCATAAGGTTTACAAGATTTGAGCAAAAGTGTTTTTAAAACTTACCTTTTTAAAAACTATTTTCAAAACCAATTAAGTATTTTCCAAGAAAAGTCTAGTTATTTTAAAAAGGCTATTCCCCAAAAGCCATAGCACTATCCTTCGTTTCCTCGTTCTGAATCTATCCTTTTCTTTTTCAGTATGGCCGATCTTAACCTTCCCGAGGGAGTGACCATTCCCGGATGGTTCCGGAGGTACTTGGAAGCTAGGGCCAACGATGTGGGCCCAGCAAATACCCCCAACATAACTGAGGTTCCTCCTCCTCCTCCCCCTCCTCAGAATCCACAAGAGGATTTCGCTAAACTTTGCAAGGACTTTAAGGTGATGGGTGGCAAGAATTTCATAAGGACGGAGACTTTTGTGGAGGCACGAAATTGGTTGAAAGAAACCGAAAATATTTTCGCTATCTTTGATGTGGAAGACCATAGGAAGGTTTTATTGGCAGCATGGCTATTAAAAGAAGAAGCTGCTTATTGGTGGGAGGTCACCAATGCTACGAGGCCTATAGAGACTTGGGCCGACTTTAGGACGAGGTTTGGGCTTAAGTTTCTATCATCAGCTGAGGCAAATCTACAATTGGAGAAGTTTATATCTTTGAAGCAAGGGGACATGACAGTGAGAGAGTATGTCAATGAGTTTAACAAGCTCGCCCGATTCGGTTTGGACATGGTTAATACTCCCGAGAAGAAGGCTTTACGCTTTGCACGAGGGTTGAATGAGCCATTACAATGTTTAGCCCTATCTCATATACCCATGGGGGCCACTTTTGAGGGACTAGTAGACATGGCATTGCTTCAAGGAGACGATAAGAATGGCAAGAAGGAAGTCAAGGCTAATGAGACTCAAGCCAAGATGACAGACTCCAAGTGGGGAGGAAATCAGAGCAATCAGAACAACAAGAACAACAAGAACAACAAAGGCAACAAGGCCAAGGCAAAGGATCCAAGAAAATGCAACTACTGTGGGATTGTTGGGCACATAGCTAAAGACTGTAGAAAGAAGAAGAGGAAGACGGGCGAATGCTTTCATTGTGGAGAGACCGGACATTTTAGCAAGGATTTCCCCAAGAAGCAAGGGCAGAATCAGCGTGCAGGACCTTCTGGAGGGCAAGTGCATGCTCTCAATGCTGCTCCAGTTCAGGACCGAGGTAGTATTTCTGTAGAAAGTCTTGTTTATATGTCTGATTATCCTGTTCGCACCTTATTTGATTCTGGCGCATCGCATAGTTTTATTTCTTCTGACATTGTTGAAAGTTTGCACCTAAGTACTAGCCTAGTTGAGGATCCCGTTTGTGTTTCAAATCCAATTGGGGGTTCCGCCCATTTATCTATGATTTGTGTGGATTTGAAGATTTCTATCTTGGCCGTAGAATTCACGTGTAATGCTTATGTTCTCGGATTCACGGGATATGGGTTGATCTTGGGCATGGATTGGTTGTCCAGTTATGGAGCCATCCTCGATTGTGAGCATAGGGTGGTGAGGCTCATGACTCGCCTCGGTAATACCCTAGAAATTTCTTGTAACCCTAGAGGTCCCGTCATGTTATGTTATCTTGAATCTCTCGACTCGTCCATTGATGATCTGCAATCTGTAAGGGTGGTCCGAGACTATCCTGATGTCTTTGAAGAAGTTAAGGGGTTACCCCCTAAATGAGAGATAGATTTCCGCATTTATCTGGTCGATAATGCCAAGCCAGTATCATTGCCCGTTAGGCATATGACTCCACGAGAAAGAAGAGAGCTCAGTAAGCAAATCAAGGAGCTTCTTGAGAAGAATTTTATTAGACGAAGCATTTCTGAATGGGGTGCTCCGGTGGTATTCGCTACTAAGGCGGATGGTTCGCTTCGTCTATGTGTTGATTATCGCGAGTTGAACAAGCTGACAAAGAAGAATAGGCCCCCTTTACTGAGGATTGATGATCTCTTTGACCAGCTGGTTGGTGCTTCTGTTTTCTCTCAACTCGATCTAGCCACCGGATTCCATCAGCTTAGAGTAGCTGAGGATAGCATTGATAAAACTGCGTTTAGGACTCCAGACGGATTCTTTGAATGGCTTGTCATGCCATTCGGTTTGACTAATGCACCCGCCTACTTCGTAGACTTGATGAGTAGGGTGTTCAGGGAGTTCCTTAACAAGTTCGTGGTTGTCTTTGTGGATGACATCTTAGTATTTTCTAAGAGTGAAGAAGAGCATGCCCTACATCTTAGGGAAGTGTTGGAGACTCTTCAAGCACATAGCCTTAAGGCTAAATTCTCTAAATGTCACTTCTGGAGGAAGGAAGTGCGGTTCTTAGGGCACGTGGTCTCCAAGGAAGGGATAGTTGTGGATCCCGCGAAGGTAGTATCCATCCAAGATTGGAAGGTTCCGAAGAATGCTACCGAGGTAAGGAGTTTCTTGGGGTTGGCTGGCTACTATAAGAAGTTTATCAAGGACTTCGCGAAGATATCAGCCCCATTAACTCGCTTGACAAAGAAGAATCTAGTCTTCACATGGGACGTAGATTGTGATGACGCGTTCCGACGGTTAAAGAGAGCTTTAACCACAGCTCCAGTCTTAGTGTTGACAGATGGGAGTAAGCCATTTGTTGTCTATACCGATGCTTGTGGGACAGGACTGGGCGCAGTCTTAATGCAAGAGGGAAGGGTAATAGTCTACGGTGGGAGGAAGTTGAGGGCGCATGAGAAAAATTATCCTACCCATGATTTAGAGTTGGCCGCTATTGTTTTTGCGCTTAAGATTTGGCGCCATTACCTTCTGGGAGAGAGGTTCGAATTGTTCACTGACCACAAATCATTGAAGTACTTGTTTTCTCAGAAGGATTTGAACTTGAGACAACAAAGGTGGATGGAGTTCTTAGCATCCTATGATTTCGAGATAGCGTATACCCCTGGCAAGGGTAACGTGGTGGCGGACGCCTTGAGTAGACAAGGTTGTCCTTGAGTCCATTGTTCGTGGAACAACGAAGCTTGGAATATATCTCGATGTTTGATTTCAGACCTTCCGTTGACTATATACCCGGTTTGATAGCATCCTTGGAGGTCAGGCCTACTCTTTTGGGACGGATTGGTGAGGCACAACGGGACGACCCACAGTTGGTTGAGTTGGTAGAGAGGCTCATAAGGGGGGAGTCGTCCAGCCATTTGAGTAGGTACACCCTAGACGATAGGGGGTGCTTGCGTAGAGACGGTAGACTTTGTGTACCGCAAAATGAGGAGTTGAGGAAGGCTATTCTTGATGATGCACACCGTTCTAGGATGACCATTCATCCCGGTGGGGACAAGATGTACCAAGACATGAAGCGAGTTTTTTTTTGGGCCGGTATGAAGAAAGATGTGGCCGAGTATGTCGCTAGATGCTTGGTGTGCCAACAAGTGAAAGCGGAGCAAAAGAAACTCGGCGGGTTGCTTCACCCATTGGAAGTTCCGCAATGGAAGTGGGATAGCGTCTCGATGGATTTTATTGATGGGTTACCGAGATCGAGGAAGGGTAATACGGGAATTTGGGTTGTGGTAGACAGACTTACTAAGAGCGCCCATTTCATACCCGTGAAGAGCAAGAGGACTACTCCATGGCTAGCTTCAGTTTATCTTCGAGAGATAGTTCGATTGCATGGGGTACCTTCTAGCATAGTGAGTGATCGAGATCCTATCTTCACTAGCGAGTTTTGGAAGAGTTTGCAAGAAGTAGTGGGGACTCAGTTGTGTTTGAGCACCGCATATCATCCTCAGACGGACGGCCAGACCGAGAGGGTGAATCGTGTTCTAGAAGACCTTTTGAGGCTTTGTATCTTGGATTTTGGAGGTACATGGGAAGAGCATCTTCCGTTGGTGGAGTTCGTGTATAATAACAGCTTTCAGTCTAGTATTGGTATGGCTCCTTTCGAAGCTCTTTATGGAAGGCCTTGCCGATCACCTACATGTTGGTGGGAATCTACGGATAAGATCTTGCTTGGGCCTGATATGGTTAGAGAGACTTCGGAGAAGATTGATTTGATTCGAAGAAGGATGAAAGCAGCACAAGACATGCACAAATCTTACGCGGATAAGAGGAGGACGGATCTAGAGTTTGATATTGGGGACATGGTCTTTGTCAAAGTATCCCCATTACGGAATGTTGTCCGCTTTGGGTCCGTTGGGAAGTTAGCTCCAAGGTTTGTAGGACCGTTTCCCATTAAGGAAAGGATTGGACGGATGGCATATAGAGTGGATCTACCCGAGAGACTTAGTGGGGGTACATGATGTATTCCATGTGTCACATTTGAGGAAGTGCCTACATGAGACCGCAGAGGTGGTAGAGCCGACCTTGCTTAGAGAAGTGGAGGTAGAGCGTGATGCGACTATTCGACGAGCTCCTACCCGCATCCTTGGGTCAGAGATTAGGAAGTTGAGAAACAGAGAGGTTCGACTTGTCAAAGTGCAATGGGGAGAGGATGAGAGAAATGCTACTTGGGAGATAGAAGCGAAGATGCGTTCACTTGATCCATTCCTTTTTGAGGGTACATTCTCAATCTCCTTTCTTAATTAGCATATCTTTCTATCCGTGTTTATCCTGTTTATCTTATTATCTCGTTAAACTTGTCATGAGAACCTTAGGTAGAAACCCTTTGGATGAAACATGTATTTGAAACATGTTATGCTTGATGGTTGCAAGTGGTTGCAAGTGTTTGCACGTGGATACTCGTGGATGCATGATACACATTAGGCACTAAGATCGGCTCACACACTTTCATGTTGCATATGCATGAGTGTTTATACTTATTCATGGATGAAACTTGTTGTGCTATCACGTGGATGTTGCATATGGATGAATGTTATGTGCACTCATGTAGAGATTATAAATTATGTTAGGAATTTGCATACATATGGACTCATTTCACTAACATACCTATGCATTAAGGATGTTTACTGTATCAGTAACCGCCTGATTTTCGCATTAGATAAGTACATATACACACACCTTTGCATATGATCATACAGCATTTAGAATCCTTTAAGGACAATGACTACATGTGGATGATGTTTTGAGTAGATGGATGATGGATGGTAGGATACGTTCTTCCTAACTTGGAGATTTCGGGGACGAAATGCTTTAAGGAGGGGAGAATGTAACAATCCGTATTTTTGAATAACATGTTATAACATAAATCAAGGCAGAATTAAACTGTAAAATATGAATCAAGGGAAACGGGCTGTGCCATTGCGTTCGTCTCGGAAAAATACGCGAAATAGAGTCCGAGTTTTCGAAAATCGGAGTCCGTATGACCGAGATATGGCCTCGCGAAGTTTCACGAAAAATTCAAATTCAAAACAGATTCAAATTTCAGAAAATCAGGGCAGGCGGGAAAAATCCCGCCCAGACCAGGTCGACCTGGGTGTCGACCTGGGTGGGACCAGGTCGACTGGGGAGTCGACCCCAGGGTCGACCTGGGGGTCGACCTGCCTGGTCGGACCCAGGCAACCTGGTGCACCTATTTTGGCTGTTTTGACCTGTTTTGTTGGCTAGTGACGGGATTTGATGGCTCGGATTGAATCTAGGCTTAATCCTATGGCTAATACTATCCTAATCTTCTATAAAAAAGACCCCTAAGCCTAGCCTAAATCACTATTATTCAATCCTACAACTAAACTATGTCAAATTTGTTCCTCTCATGGCCTCCACTCTCATGCTAAAATTTCTAAGTTTATTTATATGAGAGATTTTGAGTGCATACAAGTGTTTTCAAGCTTGTATGAGTGTTCTTAGTTTGCATTCAAGTCAAGTTGCAACATTTCTATTGCAAAGCAAGGGTTTTTATTGATTTGGCTCAAGGGTTTTTCATTTGGAGCTTGCATATTTGGGGTTTTTTGGTGATTGCATAAGGACTTCGTCTCAATCTTTATAATAAATTTTCATTTGTGTCTTCATAGCATTGTAAGTCCTTTTCTACTTTCTTTTTGAACTCTAAAGTTAAATGAATGATGCAAGTTTGGGGTTGATCATTATGATATGCAAGTTTGGTTGATCATTATGATATGCAAGTTTTGTTGATCATTATGCAAGTTGGTTTAATCATTATGTATGACACATGTTGCTATGTTATGCAAGTTTGGGTTGATCATGTTATCATGTTATGCAAGTTAAACTTGAGTTTGTGAGCTTTAAGCTTTATGTTGAAGGTTGCATTTTGGCAACATGGAAGTTATCATATCCCTTATGATAACTTGCATGTGAGGCTAAATGCGAACTTCTAGCAACTTCTACATGTCATTTATCACCATGTATCACTTATATGCTAAGTTTGGTTTTATGCATACTTTTGAAGCCTAATAATGCAATATGCAAGTATATGAACATATGTACGTTTCATATGCCACCATGTTAAACTTGTGGCTTCAACACCTTTTTGTCATGATTATGCCAAGTTCCATATTTTATCCTTTATGCGTTGTTGCGATTATGTAAACGATGGGATTACGTTGGGGTTGGGTAACATTATGACATGAACATGATTTTTATAACATGACGTGATATGTAATTATGTTTTGGAAACATAATAGACATGTCACTTAGAAAATATGAGTGTGGCCAACTCGAGGTTGGGTTGAGTTTGTAGCATAAATCTACCCGGACCCGCCCGGCTTAACTAGTGGCTACAAACAATAGGACCCAATGTGAGAAGTTGGTCATGTTGTGCGCGAACCCGAGGTTAGACCAAGTTGTGGTGTAAAGCTACCCGGACCCGCCCGGCTTAACTAGTAACCACAACAAGGTCTAATGTGAGAGGTTAAAGCACATTAAGATAATTAATGCCTCCTGATTAGGGTTAAGTCATGGTCCACTGAATACTTAACCAATTTGGGCTTGATGGGTTAATCGGGGTTAAGTCATGAACCTTGGGTACACTTAACCAATTTAATCCACGTTTGGATCGGGTTAACCACATTTAACCCGTTAAGAAACCCTAGTTGCGTGGTCCTTTTCAGCAGTAACCCTCTTGATAGTATCATAAGACCCTAGGGACTAGGCTAGGGTGGGGCACGATTACTGGGCTGACATGTAAGCGACCAAAACGACGGCTGAGTAGGTACGCCGGTGTAGGTCCAAGCGGACTATGGTCGTGCACATAGTCCGGAGTTGGAGAATCAGGCACGGGTACCAGTAGATCTAGACTGTACATACTTGAATTTGTGTTCGAGGTTGACACCCTAGGACTTGATACACCCTAGGGTGTACCTAGCGCAGTTTAACTACATTTCATGTTTGGGCCGTATGACACTGACACTTGACGAGTTAGGCTTATAGGGAGCCGATCAACTAGACCGTGTAGTTGGACCTTGATTTAGGTCACCTCATGATATTGGGCCAAGCTTGGGCCAAGGGATCAATTCTTGTTTTTACTTGACATGATAGAATGCTAGTACACCCGTGGTGCAAAACTTAACCTTGATTATGCGATGACACCTTTATCTATCTTGTTAGTTAATCATCATGCCAGTATGTTGTTATCCTTATGTTCATCTCAGCTTCTCATGCCAGTTAACTTTACTAGTTCATGGACAGATAGTAGTTAGGGCTTACCAGTCTTTTTGACTGACCTGTTTTCTTTCGCCTCTTTTCTTCCGTTCCCCCCCCTCAGGTCCTCAGGGTGGGAACATTGGAGCTTAGCTTGGATCTTTATAGCTTGCTTACTGGATTTGCTCATGTACGGTTTTGGACATTGAGCTAGCTATGGTTTATCACTTCACTTTGGGGGTAGTACTTTATGTATTTCAGTTTTTCAGTTTATGTATTTTCTCTAGACTTTGTTTGTTGGAAAATAATGATCAAGTACTTTGTTGTAACGTGACTATGGTTTTTGAAATGCTAGTTTGATCCGCTGCATTTATTTACTCTGTTTTACTTATATGTTCTGTCTTGTGATATCTGCATGCATGTTTACCTTGTTTAAACGCCCCTCCGAAGCTAGTGTGCTTGCAAGAGTTACCCTGGCGGAGGTGGGGTGTTACAGATATTATGTTATATTTTTTGTTGTTAACATGGGAGATTATGGTATTTTTTCACGAAAATTTTACAAATTTGAATATGGTGAAAACATTGTTGGATGATGAGCTACAATGATTTATAACATATCAGTTACTGTTTTTCATAACTTTCGTATATTTTTAAGTTTTCTTTTGCTTGTATTTAAATTTAAAATGTATTAGTCTGTTGTAATGAAAAACGGGGTAATTTAGTTTTTATTGTTTGCAATGATTGAACTCATATTACAAAATAAAATAAAATAAAAAATTATAAATTGATTTTTAATCACAACATAAATATCGCATTTAAATATTATCTTCCTAACATCACGAATTCTCCACTTATTCAATTCTTCATTTCAAATGCTTTTCACTGCAAATGCAACCTACGTTTAATCTTTATTGCGTGTTATGCTGGTCGCAGTCATTTACTATATGTGTATAACATATTTGAATAAAATACTTCAAAAGCTAGCATTTTAACTTATAAAATATTATTTCTCCATCGTTTATATTTATGGTAGAATACCTTCCTGCGATGGCTCTTAATAATAATCATACATAATGAAATACTCTTATCTTTAATCTATAATTTTTGTGATATATTTGGTGTCACATGTTTTTGGTACAAATGTAAACTTCTAAAATACGCTTTAAATTCAAATTACTTCTAATTATACATAGATATACTCTCGTTTTATAAAAAAATTCAAAATTTTACATTTTACTGCTTGTTCAATAATTCTTATCTACAAATCAAAATCGCTCATATCTTAACTATAATGTAATTTTATCTGCTAAAACTAAGTCAATCAATTATATTTCAAATTTAAATAAGTATAAGCTACTTCTACCTCGGTCAAAATGTAAATTTATGTGCACCATTAGCCAATCGGTTTATATTTGAAACTGCTCATGTCTTATTTAAAATGAATTTTTTTTGTTAATTAATATTCTGATTTTATATATACTTCACTTGAGTTAATTAATAAATGCAAATTAAAATTAAAATTATATCTTAATATCATACATTTGTATATCAAAAGAAAACTCACATGTGATGCGAGTATGTACTGTAACACTTAAATATAAACGTGGAAGCTTGTTCTATAGTTTGAACGATGAGCAATGTTTACCTACAACAGAAAAAACGAATCGAATAAGCCTAATTGATAATAAATGTTCGAATTATGTTCACCTGGGTCGTTATGAAGATATGCCTACCTATACCTTTTAATTTATACATCTTTTTTATTTGGCAAAGTCGACCGGTTTTTAAGGTGACCGTAAACACCTTTTATTATAACTAATAATAAAAAACAGTACGGTACAGGTGATTGTTAGTTGATAATAAACTATTCGGTTTTTAAGTTGGACCGTCCACCACCTATAGAGTTTAAAGTGTTTCGTCCGCTCGACCTAAGCAGGCATACAACATTGGAGCTATCTTAATTACCATATTACAAAATTACATCCTTTTATGACTTGACTCTCCACGCAGTGAGAGTATGAATTACATACCTCAAAACGAAGTTAGTTAAATTTTGAGTACAATACACATACAACACTATACTATACAAATTTAGGCAAAGGTACCCAAACAGTTGCTTTATAAGACCGTAATAGGTACAATTCAGAAGAAAGGACCATACAACACCAAGTTGAATGTCTTGAGCTCCACACCAAAAGTATGTAGTTTAATTTCATGCACGACTATCGAACTTACTGATTAACATAGTGACATGAACTGAGGAGAGCTATGGAAAGGAAGGATTAAATGCTCAGCAGAAAATCAACAATGTTGAGAGAAAGGAAGCTTCACCGATATCACTGAAAATCCAACGAGAAAGCTGTGGATCAGAACGCCACTCCTCACGACGAACCCAATAAATACCACAGGAATATCATGCCATGTCCAAAGACATTAATCTCTTGGAAACCAGGGGACATAGCAGTGTTAACATATCCATCGCAACAAACAAGGAAGACCACCATTGGAGTTTACCAAACAGGCCTACCCCCGAACATAACGACTAAAATCAGCGTTGAAGCATCACGTGTATAACCATCAGACTTTGGTGATGATACAACCAGGCAAAATCCAAGCAGTGACCAAGCATACTGCATAGTTACATTTAACATATCCGAGCTCCAGAACCAGAGAATATAAACCAAAGACCTCAACAAGACAACCAACTACCAAAAACACAAGACTATATAACATGAACTACCAACAAGACGAAAACGAGGAAAACATTGAAGACCCAAATAGTAAATTTTACCATCACAGACATGACATCGAGACGCCAAAAAAAAAAACAGCTAATTGGGAGTTGTTGCTCGCTATGCTAACTCCACGTTAGTGCCAGTTTCCCCACCATAGCCGTAACCACCAGTTGAAGAACTTGTAACAAGGGTAAGTAGTTTCCTGCAATAGCCACTACGTTGTGGAAGGAAGCGTTAACATTATGGATTTCAAGGAGATGATTTTTGAAGAGATTGGGCGATGTAAATAGGGGAAACCAGACCTCAGTTCGATTTTCTAGGGCAATGCTTAGATCTGAAATTGACAAAAAAGGGGTACACGGAGGAGTTCCACGCATGACGAAAACAAGATCGGGAGAAAACAAGAGCTTAGTGGAGATTCAAGCAAGGAAAGGAAAGATTTTGTGGAGATTGTGGAGCGAGAAAAAAAGGAGAGAAAGTGGAATTATCTTGTCTCCATTTGCAGAACTCCTCCGCATACGAAGCTTTCCTAATTTATGATTGTTGAGTTTTGCTAAAATTGATCTATACATCTTAAATACTCATAATCCATTTTTATACTTATCAACAATATAATTATATCCTATAATACTCAATAGTACTATCAGTCAACAAATATAACACACAAAATATGATGATAAGCAATAGATAGACAATGTAAATAGTTACATATTAGTGTTGATGAGCGAGATCCGATATGGACACTTATTAATTCAGTGATCCATATAGGATCTGAAACAAATAAAGTCAATGGTGAATTGTGGTATAAATATCAGTTGTAATCCAATAATTCACGTGATGGTCCATGGTAAATGGAATAGATAAATTAATATACCCTAGAACCTAAGCCATATGAAACTTAATCAAACTCAAATTAATAAATCTCACAATACCTCTGTGGTGAATATAAGTGATAACTTACCCACTCTAGATCTAAAAATCTATATGCATCCCATCATAACCCCATAATAAACATAAGTGATATATGACTCACTCATAGATGACCGTCATCATCTCCACCTTAGTCATCGTGGATTTCTTAACAAATTTGCATCACATCTCAACAAAAGAGAACGACAAACATATCTCATATAATATGTCATTAGGACCAAACAAAGGAACACTGATGCCATAAAGATATATATATATAAGTGAGATATATGCGCATATATATAACATCATGTAATTTGAAATGTTCTCTAAAAGCTTAATTAATTGAGTTAGGAATGTTGTGTATTTTTGTTACTCGATCTTTTAGCTCGAGTATCAAAAGCAATATGGACTCGCACAAACTCGCAATAAGCATTAGAATCGACGAATGACTTGAGAACCAGAATTCAGTTCGAATAGATCACCTCCGAGTATCGTATGGTCCCTCAAAAAAGACATGATTAAACTCACATGATTGCTCAGATTATGCTAATCGATTATCTCCGTGTCTAGATCGATCACTCCAGAAAACATGTGATCGACACGGTCCGATCACGTAAAAAACATAGATCGACACATCCAAATCACCAAAAACTCATGAAGTCGTGCTTGCCCAATCACTCGTCATCTGATCAGTATGAATCAAACTCTTTGAATCATTAGGAAGCCAACACTTCAGCTCATCATTGCTCTCAAATAATCACGCAACCGGTTCGAGACGACTCCAACATATCGGGTCAGTATGAATTCGATTTAAATCAACAATCATTACTCCGACAAATGAAAGGTTATAACTCAAGAATGATGGGTCAGAACTTCACCAAACTATATAAGAATGTTAAACATTATAAAATGAAACAACATGCAGGGTCGTAGATCCCAACTCGAAAAGTTGAGGGATCGGTGCCAATCCGAGTGATATTTGGTTATGGAACTTAGGCCTATGTGACTCCTCTCTAACATTCCTCCGACTTCCCAGCTCGAACTGCAACTATAAATAGCCTTTTCCTAAATGAAAAGTGGAATTTTATGTACTCTTATTACTTTGTACTGTCTTACTTTGAGGTAATACCAACCCGAGCATTGTAATTTGTATTTTTCAGTAATAAAGTGATCAAATCTTCTAAGTGGACGTAGACCGACTTATGTTGAACCATTATAAATCAATGTTTCTCTTTTCTACTACATTTCTATTATTCTATTCCCCATTTTTTTATTTTTTAAGTTTAAATGTTGTTGAACTTGTCGGTATTATACCATTTTCTGGTGTCAACATTCTGGTGCTTTCTCTAAAAAAAGAATTTTATTCCCTCTCTTCATACCATTCGAGTTTCAAAATCTTAAAAGGTCCTCACGTGATCTACATTCGAAGCTTGAAACCATACTGAAGAAGACTAAATCCTAAGCCGTTGGAACTTCTTATGCTGAAAAGCCAAAGGCATCGCTCCAACGATAACATTTTGATAATATTAATCTTCTTGCCACAACCGATGTGGCGACTTCATCCAACCTTGATGCTTTGATTACCCAAATATATGTTTTTCATGGTGAGGAAACTAGAGTACACCCAGACAGGGCTCAATAAGTAGATCAAGAAAAACCTTGAACAATGCAGTAGCTACAAGAGTCCACCTGAAGGGACATCAGTCACATTGAGGGAGATAGGATTGTCCACTCTCCCAACAACTATGTTTCTGAAAGTTCTTCATTGGATTCCCACCAAAGAAACCGAATCTAGTGGAGAAGGATACCTTATGACAGTGTGGGAGCTAATGCCAAAAAAGAAGCGAATCCACTTAGTCGTTTCCTATTCGGTCTAGCTCCTATGCAAAAAGTTGGAATCGTACACCCTAACACTCAACCTCGCGACACTATTATCCATAATTTGATTTTTGGACTTCTTGTTGTAAACCAGAATTAGATGACTCATGGTTAACTTTCTCGCAACCAGATCACTAATATGGTTAAACTTGATGACGATGAATTTCCTCCGAGGAGCTGATGCAGCTACCATACTCTAGAGAGGGATCATGATCGCCGGAACCTGATGGAGACCTTACCACTATAGATTGCTGTGATGGTCCATTGGATCATATGGTAAACCAAATGATGCGCCATGATGATAGGGAATACGATACGAGACACAATCCTTTCACCGAAGCCAATCTAAACGTCAAATTTTCTCTAAGGTTTAATATGCCACAACTCACTACTTACTTAGGAAAAGCTGATCCTTGGGAATTACTCAACGAATATGAATGGAATATGGATTCATCTCGTGCCACTGAGCAGTGAAATGCAATTGCTTTCTCGTATTCCTTAAAGGCATGGACCTGTTATGGTTCTCTCGAATATGGCCAAGAACCATATCCACTTTTGGCCAGCTTGCCTGAGAGATGGTGAAGCTATTTAGGATGCATGATACTATGTCTAAATATATCCTGACCATCTCTAACATATTCCAGTGACCTGGAGAATCATTGAATAGCTTCTTGGATAGGTTTAACAACACCATTGAGGAGGTCAATGATCCATAAGTAAATTTTGTTATTTTGCAGCTAGCATAAGGAGTTCATCCAGATACTGAATTCAGACTTTGGCTTGATCGAAATCCTCCAAATTTTTTGGAGTATTCTATGAAAAAGCTAATAAATACCTATGCCAGGAAGAAGCGCATAGGAATCAGGTAATTAAGGGTCATCCCTATAATCCACAATGGGACGTTGTGCAAAGCAATGTCGCTATTAAACCATCTAGAGAAAACTCCGGAAAGAATGAAGGGAATACCCCTAGCAAGCTCAAACAAGGCGGAAACAACAATAACAACTTTGAAGGCTACGATAAAAAGAAGGAATCAAAGAAGAGAAATCGATTCCTTACTTACAATGTCTGTACTCCGCCGAACTCTTAATTGGAGACCATTCATCCAGAGACTTGCAATATAATTTAATAAAGAAGCGTAATCCATGGGAATCCACAGAGAGGGAGAAGCAGTCTCACAAGTAGTGTAGATTTCATGAGATGTATGATCATAATACTAATGATTATCTTTCATCTCAAAGATGTTATAGAAAATTTCATATGCAAAAAGCATCTCGCGCAATATAAGCAGAAGCAAGCTAGTCGGGATGGAGCATCTAGTCCATCAGGATCCACACAGCCTCACATGGCACTAGGACTATCCAATCCCAAACCTCCTTAATGGGTCTCGTCATCAACACCACTTGCGGTAGGCTTCACCCTACATATCAACGCTTTAGGCGTATGGAAGAATACGCCAATTCCATCGAGCATGCTGAAGAGTGCTTCACTATAGACGAGGGTGTCCCAGACAAATTCCAAAAGACGATGAGTGATGACATCGTCTTTCACGGAAGGGAATAAGCATGTGTTGATGTTCCATAGATCCATTTGTCATCTTGACCTACAGAGGTTCCACTTTTATTTAAAAAATTCATATGAACTCAGGGAGTTCCGTTAATATTCTCTTTAAGAAGGCGTAGGCCTAGATGAAGATGAAGACCAAAGATCTGAAGCTGTGTAAAGCCACGATCCATTGTTTAATTGATACTACCAATTAACCCATAAGGAACGTCGATGCAACTTGGCGAAGCAGAGTGCAACCAGGTCAGAATCCTCCCCTTCGTCGTTAATCTACTTTCCCTATAATGCCTCACTGGGGCATCCTTCTTTATCAGAATTCTGAGTTTACATGGAATCATGGTGCCTAAGTATGAATTTTTCAACCGATAACGGAGTTGAGTTCTCTATCGGGACAAAATCATAAGGAGAGCCTGCTATCTCGTGAGATGGAAAGATGACTTCTACCACGAGAAAGGAAAGGATGTAGAGACCTTACTCTACACCAAAAACGTCAATGCTCAGCAAGCAGTGTCCAAGGACTGGATCGAACAACACATTCGTCTTTACCAAGAACTTTACCCAAGGAAAGATGAAGAGCCATAATAAGAAAGAAAAACACCAGCTGAGCGAGCCAACCAATGATGTTTCGGTCTGCCTCGACGACCCAACTCGGGTCTTGAAGATTAGATCACGACTCAATTCAGTTATGAGAGAGGAACTTGCTAGATTCTTACAGGCCGATCTTGATATCTTCCCTTGGACCTACTCCTACATATGCGACAGTGCGCCAGGAATTGCATGACATATTCCAGATATCGATCCAAGGTTCCTTGCAGTCAAACAGGAATGCTGAATCTTAGGGTTAAAGAGATCGGCGACACTTAAATAGGAGATGGATAAGCTACTTAACAGTGACTTAATCCGCGATGCATTCTACCTTAAATGGATCTCCAATCCCATCCTCATAAAGAAGTTAAATGGGAAATGACGGACATGCGTCGATTATTCTGAGTTGATTATAGCATTCTCGAAAGATTCCTTCCTGCCATTTAAGATTGACCAGCTTATTCACTGAACCACTGGTCATAGGCTTTTATCATTTATGGACCTTCACTCAGGATATATCCAAATCTCGATGCATGTTCCTGACCAAGAACATACATGATTCATTACAGACTTAAGGATGTAATTTTATGTCATCGTGCCTTTCAGATTGAAGAATGTGGGGGTAACATACTAATGACATGCCAATCGAATGTTTAAAGACCAGATTAGGAGATACATGGTGGTTTATATGGACGACATGCTCGTTAAGTCACGGCTGTCGAGCGACCACATCAACGACCTTGTGGAGATGCTCAATGTTCTTTGCAAATATAGCATGAAACTCAATCCCTTAAAATGCTCTTTTGGCATTGCATCGGGAATATTATTGGTTTTCCTTGTCAACTCATGAAGGATAAAAGCCAATCCCGAGAAAATTGAAGCAATCTTAAAGATCAAAGTTCTGAAAATTACCAAGGACATTCAGGTTTGAATGAGAATGTCGCTACCCTAAGTAGATTTATCTCCAAAGCCACCGACAAGGTGCATTTCTTTCTTCGATTTGATCAAAAAGGAGAATGCGTCTTTGCTGGGATACTAGAATATATTGCCTCATTCCAAACCGTTAAATCACTTGGAAATGCCTCTCATATTGTTGGAGCACGTAGATCATAAGGATTTATTCGTTTGCTTAGTTGTTTCTGCGCATGCTATCAATTCGCGCTTGTGCACAAGGAGAATTGTATCAAAAGGCTAGTGTACTACATCAGCAAGAGATTAACAAGAGCTAAAAGAAATTATACGAAACTTTACAAGCTCACATACTGCCTATAAATCTCTTCCTAAAGGCTACGCCCTTATATCTAATCTCATCCAATCAAAGTCTATACTGACCATCTGCTAAGATAGATCCTTAAACGACCTAAGACGTCTGAGAGACTCTTGAAGTCGAATATAGAACTTAGCCAGTTCAACCTCAGTTTTGTCCCATGGAGAACTATCCTAAGGCATGCCTTAGCGGGCTTCATTGCATAATTCACTACTTCTGATGATCCATCGAAAAGTAGTGAGTTACCAAAATTCCAATGGAAATTATGTATGGATGGATCTTCTAACAATCATTGTTCTGGCCTAGGGTTATATTTGTAACTCCTGAGGAATAGTTGATTTGTTACGCACTGGAACTCATTTCCCTACAACCAATAACGATGCCAAATACCAATCCCTATTTGCTGGACCTAAAGTTGCAAAAGATTTGAACATCAAAGGCTATGCAAATCTTTAAGGACTCTCAACTTATTATCTACTATGTGCGAGGAGAATTTCATGCCAAAGAAGCACGATTATCTCTTTATCTTTCTTGGGTAAAAGAATTACTTAGTAATTTCAAGCACTTATCATGCACATTCCTTAAGATTAAAATGAAAAAGAGGATTCGTTAACAAAGTTTGCAAGTTTTGGGAATGCACAACTCATGGGAATTGTCCAATAGAAGTACTAAAATCTTTAAATTTCGATCATATGGAGACTGACTGGATATTCACGATTGAGCTAGCACCCGATCAGGAGTCATGGATGACTCCAATCATATATTTTGTAAAACGGGGAATCCTACAAGAAAACCACAATGAAAATGTTCACTTCTTCATAAAGCATATCGCTATATCACTCAAAAAGGAGGACTATTTCGAAGAGGTTTACTTGTTTCGTTACTCTGTGTGTAGCCTACAACGACGCCAAATGAATATTACATGAAGTAGATGAAGGTGAATAAATGACCACACAATGGGGCAAACCCGGGCAAAGAAAATTCTTCATTATGGTTATTTTTGGCAAACAATTGATTAGGATACAGTTGATTACACCCAAAAATGTGAAAAACATCAGAGATTCTCCAAATAGGACGAGACCGAGCCTCTTACCACAATCAGTATGAAGAAGGTGACCAACTTTGTTGCTCGCAACATTATACGTTATTTTGGATTTTCCATAACTATCATTTCTAATACGGGCCTAATTCGATAGATCTGAATTTAAAGATATATGTTGGCGTCATCGCATCGAAACATAATTTTTGGCAGTTTCCCATCCACAAGCCAATGGACAAGTCAAAGTAGTCAACAAAATCGTTAAGTCCATATTCAAGAACATTTGTAAAAGGTTGAAAGTAAGTGGGTATATAAATTTCCGTTAGCACTTTGGGCATACCGGACTACCCATAAGTCAAGGACTAGCCATACTCAGTTGTTCTATCTTATGGCAACGAAGCTATAACTCCCATTGTGCTTGAAGTACAATCTCATTGTGTGACACATTATGATTCTTGAACCAATATAGACCTCCTTGTGGAATGTCTATACTTGTTAGAAGAGAAATGAGAAGAAGCTGAACTCAGAGCAATCACACATCGTCAATGGGTCCCCCGGTACTTCGATACCAAAGTCCATCCAAATCACTTTTACATTGGCGACCTTGTACTAAATAGGATCTTTACCACACCAACTGATCTTTGTCCTCACTGGGAAGGTCCTTGCGTCATTCAACGAAGGCTTAGAGATGGTTCCAGCTATCGACTATTGATGGCGTCGAGCTACCAAGAGCATGGAATAGCGAGCAACTTCGTCACTGCTTTACTTAAGCCTTTATTTAGTACATTTGTATTTCCACTTTCATGAATACTTCATTTTCAACTTAGACAATGTAATAATGCAGATGTTTCCCACGACTTTCCTCAGTTTTTAAATGGAGGATCTTGGTACCTCATGTTCTTGGTGTTCCTTCGTATATGCATAGTATATTAGTTGTGATACGATCAAATTTCATGCAATAGTGCAACACGTTGAATACAATGCCTCAGAGCTTTGCGTTGGTTCATCCCTTCAAGACAGTCATTGGGCTACAACCATGTGGGTAAAATCCGACTTCCCATAAACCAACTCGAGCCTTGAACAAACGGCAAGGCGAGTATAAATAACTCATGGTGCTCCCAACTTGAGTTTCCAATCACTAACCTCTGGTCTACCAACTTTAAGGCAACCACTTCAAGATAAGGGAATGCAATAATGACTATTCGCTTGGCCACCTGTGATCCTCATTATTTGGATTTGAGTATAAACAGGCTAACGAGTGACGCCATCAACTAACCCGAAAAAACGTTGGTAGAGTATAAAGGATGAACAAACAAAGTCCGTGATTCGATCCTAATCCAACGACATATGAGTATAAAGATCTGATTTCGATGCCTGTTCTAAAATCCTCATGACTTGGGAACGATAACTGGACAAAATTCCCAAGAATTGAGTGCCCGACTTTGAATCCATGCAACTAATGATCAATGACTGAAAGAAGATATCAAGAATGGAATCGACAGCTTAGAGTTTCACACTACTCGAGTTCCCAACTGAAAGGAGACCTCGAGAGCAAACTCCAACCAATCAATCTAAATCTAAGTATAATGGCAATTTATAACACGCTACTACAATTACCGGAAAGTATACAAAAACTGGCACACTTAGACAGTTTTACAAGAAACAAAAGGAAAATCAAACTCTTATTCACAAAATCAATTAAGATATGTAAACAAATATTATCATGTGAATCAAAAGGGAGGACCGTACTCAAGTTACATCCGGCGAAAAAAGAAAAAAATACACCAAGTACGAATAGCAAGTCACTTGGAAAAATCGCCTTTCTTCCTACCAGATTTTTTAGATAGTGACTTACTTTATGTAAACTTCCTATTTCTCTTTGACCCGCTCCCACTTTAACCAGCTCCCTTCTTCCTTTAGATGGAGTTGATCGGGGGATAGACTTGATAACAAAACCTTAGGTCGGGTCTTCTTTGGATTTCTTTTCACCCTCATCTGAAATCTTCGTTACTTCTTCCTTAACACCTGAGGAAACAGTCATCTTCAGAGGAGAAGGAGTGAGCTCAATTATTAATGTTAAAGCTTGCAACTTCTCAACTTCCTCCTTAGCTTTCTTCTCATCTTCAGTCCCCTCCTGTTTGGCGATCAGATGAGCTTGTTGTTGTTTAGCTAACTCTTGCAAGCTTTCCCCACTCGACTCACAACCAACAATTGTGATAACCATCTCCTCATCTGTCCTCAGCCAGTAAGCATGTAACACCCCGTATTTTCTGTGAACATAAAGAAACAAAACAAAGTATACTTAATTTTTAAGAGAAGAATTAGGGGAAATGGGTTACGCCACTGCGTTCATCTTGGAATTCTGCTTGAGATAGAGTCCGAGTTTGCATAAATCGGACTCCGTATGAAGAAGTTATGGCACTTAGAAGTTTCAGGAATTTAAAATAAAAACCGGCCCGAATTCAAATTCAAAGTTTCAAAATTCAAATCACACACCTGGGCTGGGCGGGAAAATTCCCGCCCAGGACCCAGGTCGACCAGGGTAGAATAGGTCGACCATGGGGTCAACCTCCCCCCTTTTCCAAATCCGTGGACAGATTCGTTTTTCTGCATTTGGACGCCTGTTCTGACCAGATTCATTGCTCCTAAGCTATTTAAACACCCCCAAACCTCACTTTCTCTCCACACAATTTCATTACGCCTATACTCTGCCCTAATTCGTATTAATATAAATCAATGGTGTCGTTACTCTGCTGAAACCTAAGCTAGAACAAGTGCTCCTTCTTCCTCCAATCTGAATATGATTAAAAGAGAACAACTACAACCCCTTTTTCTTTTATAATCCAACCAAGGTGAGTATAGTTATTTTCAGATATGAAATTTAATTATGATCTTGACATGGTTATAAATCTGAATTGGAGATTATGCATATTCTTGTTTATCAGATCTGTTTTTCTGTGTAGATCTATCTTATTATTGTAACTATTTTGTATCTCTTCCTTCCTTCTGTTCTATAGCCAGGCTACCACGAGCCTGAGCCAAATCTCATAAGAGAATGATGCACGAACGCTAAATTTGGGGAAAATAATGAATGATGCATAATTGGACATGACTGATTTGTGACTGATTTAAGAAAAGGGAATATGTTGTAATTTAAGATCTAGATCTACGCATACTATATATGACGGTTTATGATTTGGAAGAAGGAGAATTATTGTATGATAACATATGACTGGTAATTTGGGGACACAATGCATGTTATAATTTAAGATCTGATTTTGAGGACATAATACATGCTGTAATTTAAGATCTAGATTTGGGGCGTATTTTATATGACGATCTATGACTTGGAAGAAAAGGATATGTGACTTAGGCCTGAAAAACCTATATTATAATAGGGATAATTATAAATGTGAATACGCCTAATTCAGATTTTGGATATTTGGCATACGCTGAAATCAAAGCCTAAAATTTGGCATAATTCTTATTGTATATCATGATTTGGGGTTTTTGGGGAATATTCTGTACTGTGTATATGTTATATTATGAATTATGACCATAATTTGGGCATGTAAAATTAGGCTTAATTTTATGAGTAAGCGAGGTATGTCAATGGAATTTTAAGGGATGATTAAATCTGTTAAATTGTCTAATCTACTAAATCTGTTGAAACTGAATACGGTAATTTGGGGTATGAAAATCTGTAGGCTCAATCTAAAATTAAGCAACACATGTTAATAGAACTTTGGATAATCTGCTGTAACTTGTAAAGAAGTTAAATTTTGAATTGGCATAATTAGTCTGATATTGGCATAATCTGTGAATGAATACTTTAGCTAAAAAATAAGAATGTTGAGACACGAGATTAGACTCTGTTTGTGGTAGAAGCCTGCCCGGACCCAACCGGCTTAACCAGCAACCGCAAACGTTTAGTTTAATGTGAGAGGTCGTAGGCATAAAGATTCTTATACATGAGGTTAGGTCTGGCTTGTGGCAGAAGTCTGCCCTGAACCGCCCGGCACATCCAGCGGCCACAAGTTACCGACCTAATGTGAGAGGTCTGTGCATTAATATTTAATTAATTCAAATCTAGGATAAATATGATGCCTAAAACGTGTTGGGTGGATAAGGTTAAATCAACTAGACTGATGAATCTAATAAACCCGTTTGAAAGTCTGTAGGCCCAATACAAGGTTAGGTGAAACAATCTGCAAGTCTGTTAATCTGTATATCTGGTCTGTTAGTCTGAGAACTTGTTAACCTGTATGTCTGATCTGAGAACTAGTTAGTTTGAACTTTGTACATCTGAAATCTGTAAGTCTATTAATCTGTATATCCGATCCGTTAGTCTGAAAACTTGTTAACCTGTATGTCTGATCTGAGAACTAGTTAATCTGAACTTGTACATCTGAAATCTGTAAGCAAGTTAATCTAAAATCTGTTAGTCTGGGGACACAAGGTTAGGAGGGGTAATTACTTGTGTCATTTGTTGTTTGGGACCCATATTAGTCAGTAACCCTTTCTGGTATCAAAATTATGACCCAACACCAGGTAGGGGTTCAGGGCACGCTTACTGAACTAATGTAAGCGGTTCACTCTGATTATGGCGAGGGGTGTTGATGGCGCATTCTAACCGGGTCATGTGTGTGCATGGATCCGGTCTGTTCTGAGGATGTAAGACACCATGACATCTGTATATAGGTCTGTGTCTATAGGTTGCCACTTTAGGGAGTGATACACCCTTCTGTGGGACCGACACAGGGTATTTATGTATTAGGGACCCGATCGCTTGGGGTAGAATTTAGGGTACGCTTAGTTCTGTCTGTTTCTGTTGGGGTACCGTTTGTTTCTGCTGGGGTGGCAACACCTGTCTGTTTCTGTGTGGTACCGTCTATTGGGGTGGTTAAAGCCCGTTACTAGTGTACATCTGATTCTAACATTCTGTTTCCGTAGGGAATGTTCTTTTTCCGTCGCTGATTCCGTTTCTTCTTATGTTTCTATATCGTCTGTCTCTGTTCGGGTGGTAAAGACCCATTATTAGCATTCTGTTTCTGTAACCGTCTGTCTCTGTTCGGGTGGTAAAGGCCCATTACTAGCATTCTATTTCTGTACATCTGTCTCTGTTAGGGTGGTAAAGGCCCATTACTAGCATCGTGTTTCTGAAGAGATCGTTCTGTTTTCTGTTTAGATATTAGGACAACACCTAATTCTGTTATACTAGTATTAGCGCAGAGAAGTGAAAACCAAGTAAGAAGCTTAGTTTAGCCTATATCATTCTGTCTCTTATGTAAACCTGCCACTTCTGTTATGGTTATCTCTCATCCAGTTTTATTTACATGTCATGATACTGTTATCTGTTTATATGTTTAAAGTCACTGGACTCACCAGACTTATGTCTGACCTAGTTTGTTTTGCCTCTTTTCTTCCGTTCCCCCCAAGGTTCTCAGGATGGAAACATAGGATCTTGATTCAGGTTCCAACTGCTTGAAGTGCTAGAAGTGCTTGAAATATTGCTTGTCTTTGATTCTACCTATTTATGGCATTCTTTGTTGGGGATTATGGCTTTAAAAATTATGCATTCTGAAGGATTTTGTATAAGTCTGATATTTGTGTACTTGGGTTTTGGTATTGTGATGTAACCAAACTTATTTCTGTTTCTGCTGTAATATAGTTATAAAATTTTCAAGTACTACTTTACATATCTATCTTATATATTTCTGTTCTGCTTACTTATAGCATTCCACCGAAGTTAAGGCATTCCCTTTGCGAGTGACCTTAGTGGAAGTGGGGTGTTACACTTGGTATCAGAGCTGAAGGTTACCAGATTTGATAAAAAGTTTTTGAAAACTATTTTCAAAAAGGTTTTAAAAAGGAAGTATTTTCAAAAGTAAAGTTTATTTTGAAAAACATAATCCCCAAAAGCCATATATCTGTCTTTCGATTCTCCATTTTGATTCTCTCCCTTTTTCTTTTCAGCATGTCTGGGGTACCCGAGATACCCGAGGGCATACCGATACCAACTTGGTTCAGAAGGTATCTGGAGGCTAGGGCCGCCGCCACAGGCCCAGCAGACGTTCCTCCTCCCCCTCCCCGCGTTGATACTTTTTCGAAGATATGCAAGGACTTTCGGGCAATGGGCGGGAAACCTCTTCACGGGTCAGAGACGTTTTTGAAGCTCGAAATTGGCTTAAGGAGGTGGAAGATTTGGTTGGTATCTTCGAGATAGAAGATGGAAGGAAGGTCCAATTAGCTGTTTGGTTAGTGAAGGACGAACCCTCGTTTTGGTGGGAGGTCACGAATGGAGAGCGTCCGGTAGAGACATGGATGTATTTTAGGCATAGGTTCGAGATGAAATTCCTCTCACGAGCGGAAGAGAATTTGTACATGGAGAGGTTCTTAGCATTGAAGCAAGGGAATTCATCAGTGAAGGAGTACGTCAACAAGTTCAATCAGTTGGCGAGATTCGGCTTAGACTTGGTGAACACACCTGAGAAGAAGGCCCTGAGATTCATTAAAGGTTTGAATGAGTCGCTACATGGGTTGGCTATGGCCCACATTCCTATGGGGGCTACCTTCGAGAAATTGGTTGACATGGCGTTAATGCATTAAGAGGAAGCCAAAAGTGATAAGAAAGAAGAAAAGCTCGAAGGACCACAGAACAAGAAAGAGTGTCCCAAAAAGGAAACCCAAAAGAAGAATGAAAAGTCTGAAGATAAGAAGGAGAAAAAGTGATTTACTTGTGGAAGCTTGACTCATCTGAACAAGGATTGCAGAAAGAGGAAGGGCGCTTGCTTCAACTGTGGGGAAATGGGACACTTCACTAGGGACTGCCCGAAGAAACGTGGGCAAGGGCAGAGGGCAGAATCTACTTCTGGAGGGCAGGCGAATGCTCTCATGACTGGTGGATAGGGTAGAGATAGGAAAATTTCTGTAGAAGGTTTAATTTCCTTATCTGATTATTGAGATAAAGCTCTTTTTGATTCTAGCATTTTGATTCTGTAATTGAGACTCTGCACTTAAATAGTAGCCTTGTTTCTGATCCCGCTATGGTCTCAAATCCCATAAGGGTTACAACTCATCTTTTTGTGATAAGTTGGGGTTTGAGGGTATCTGTGTTAGGCGTTAAGTTGACTATGACGCATACATTCTGGTTTTGTGGGATATAGTGGGGATTTATCATGCTTAGTTTCCTAAGAATCATTTGATAATCTGATCTGTACTAGTAGTCTGTAAGTATCTGAATATTTCTAAAAAGGATAGGGTTTTTTACTCGAAGCATGGAGTAGATTTCCAGTTTTGACATTGTTTAATGGGAGTGATTCTCTGAGTGCCAATCTGATGTTGATTTCGGTCTTCGGGGTTGATACTTAGGGATTTATTCTCTTAACCGATGTCTAATGGGAACATAACTTTTGTACTTGCTTCTATCACTCGGCTGTATCCTATCGATCAATTCATCGACCTTTAGGTAGAAACTAATGGGTGTAAACATGTGTTTGAGACATGTTATGTTTGATGGTTGCAAGTGGATGCAAGTGGTCTCTAGTGGTCGCTAGTGGTTGCTCATGGATGCATATACACACACTAGGCACTAGATCAGCTCAAAAGCACTCTCATACTGCATATGGATGTGTGTGCATTTTATTTTTATAAAAAAATTTGGATGCAAAATGATTGACTCATCACATGAATGTTGCTTTTGGATGAATGGTTATGCACTCATATAGAAATGATGTGTATCAAATAGGATTTCTTGCATACGTAATTGGACTCATGGCACTAACATAATTTGCATTAAGGAGGTCAACTAAATCAGTGGACCGCCTGATCTTTGCATTAGATAAGAGACATATACACACACTTTTGCATATGTTCATACAACATTAGAAGTTTTCTAAGGACAATGGACGCTTGTGGATAATGGTTGAGTAGATGAGTGATTGGATGGTAGGACACATTCTTCTTAACTTGAAGATTTCGGGGACGAAATCCTTTAAGGAGGGGAGAATGTAACACCCCGTATTTTCTGTGAACATAAAGTAACAAAACGAAGTATACTTAATTTTTAAGAGAAGAATTAAGGGAAACGGGTTACGCCATTGCATTCGTCTCGGAATTCTGCTAGAGATAGAGTCCGAGTTTGCGTAAATCGGACTCCATATGAAGAAGTTACGGCACTTAGAAGTTTCAGGAATTTAAAATAAAAACCAGCCCGAATTCAAATTCAAAGTTTCAAAATTCAAATCACACACCCGGGATGGGCGGGAAATTTCCCGCCCAGGACCCAGGTCGACTAGGGGGTCAACCTGGGTAGAACAGGTTGACCATGGGGTCGACCTGGGGGACAACCTCCCCCCCTTTTCCAGATCCGTGGACAGATTCGTTTTTCTGCATTTGGATGCCTGTTCTGACCAGATTCGTTGCTCCTAAGCTATTTAAACACCCCCAAACCTCACTTTCTCTCCACACAATTTCATTATGCCTATACTCTGCCCTAATTCATATTAATATAAATCAATGGCGTCGTTACTCTACTGAAACCTAAGCTAGAACAAGTGCTCCTTCTTCCTCCAATCTGAATAGGATTAAAAGAGAACAACTACAACCCCTTTTTCTTTTAGAATCCAACCAAGGTGAGTACAGTTATTTTTAGATATGAAATTTAATTATGATCTTGACATGGTTATAAATATGAATTGGATATTATGCATATTCTTGTTTATCAGATTTGTTTTTCTGTGTAGATCTATCTTATTATTGTAACTATTTTGTATTTCTTCCTTCCTTCTGTTCTATAGCCAGGCTACCACGAGCCTGAGCCAAATCTCATAAGAGATTGACGCACGAACGCTAAATTTGGGGAAATAATGAATGATGCATAATTAGACATGACTGATTTGTGACTGATTTAAGAAAAGGGCATATGTTGTAATTTAAGATCTAGATCTAGGCATACTATATATGACAGTTTATGATTTAGAAGAAGGAGAATTATTGTATGACAACATATGACTTGTAATTTGGGGACACAATGCATGTTATAATTCAAGATCTGATTTTGAGGACATAATACATGTTGTAATTTAAGATCTAGATTTGGGGCGTATTTTATATGACGATCTATGACTTGGAAGAAAAGGATATGTGACTTAGGCCTGAAAAACCTATATTATAATAGGGATAATTATAAATGTGAATACGCCTAATTCAGATTTTGGATATTTGGCATATGCTGAAATCAAAGGCTATAATTTGGCTTAATTCGTATTGTATATCATGATTTGGGGTTTTTGGAGAATATTATGTACTGTGTGAATTTAACTAAAATTTGGGGTATATGTTATATTGTGAATTATGACCATAATTTGGGCATGTAAAATTAGGCTTAATTTTATAATTAAGCGAGGTATGTCAATGGAATTTTAAGGGATGATTAAATTTGTTAAATTGTCTAATCTGTTAAATCGGTTGAAATTGAATACGGTAATTTGGGATATGAAAATCTATAGGCTCGATCTAAAATTGAGCAAAACAAGTTAATAGAATTTTGGATAATATGTTGTAACTTGTAAAGAAGTTAATTTGTTGAATTGGTATAATTAGTCTGATATTGGCATAATCTGTGAATGAATACTTTAGCTAAAAAATAAAAATGCTGAGACACGAGGTTAGACTCTATTTGCGGTAGAAGCCTGCCCGGACCCAACCGACTTAAACAGGAATCGCAAACTATCAGTCTAATGTGAGAGGTCGTTGGCATAAAGATGCTTAGACACGAGGTTAGGTCTGGCTTGTGGCAGAAGTCTGCCCGGAACCTCCCGACACATCCAGTGACCACAAGTTACCGACTTAATGTGAGAGGTCTGTGCATTAATATTTAATTAATGCAAATCTAGGATAAATATGATGCCTAAAACGGGTTGGGTGGATAAGGTTAAATCAACTGGACTGATGAATCTAATAAACCCGTTTGAAAATCTGTAGGCCCAATACAAGGTTAGGTGAAATAATCTGTAAGTCTGTTAATCTGTATATCTGATCCGTTAGTCTGAAAACTTGTTAACCTGTATGTCTGATCTGAGAACTAGTTAATCTAAACTTTGTACATCTGAAATCTATAAGTCTGTTAATCTATATATCCGATCCGTTAGTCTGAAAACTTGTTAACCTGTATGTCTGATCTGAGAACTAGTTAATCTGAACTTTGTACATCTGAAATCTGTAAGCATGTTAATCTGAAATATGTTAGTCTGGGGACACAAGGTTTGGAGGGGTAATTACTTGTGTCATCTGTTGTTTGGGACTCATATTAGTCAGTAACCCTTTCTGGTATTAAAATTATGACCCAACACTAGGTAGGGGTCCAGGGCACGCTTACTGAACTAATTGTAAGAGGTTCACTCTGATTATGGCGAGGGGTGTTGATGGCGCATTCCAACCGGGTCATGTGCGTGCATGGATCCGGTCTGCTCTGAGGATGTAAGATACTGTGACATCTGTAAATAGGTCTGTGTCTATAGGTTGCCACTTTAGGGAGTGATACACCCATCTGTGGGGCCGACACAGGGTATTTATGTATTAGGGAGCCGATCGCTTGGGGTAGAATTTAGGGTACACTTAGTTCTGTCTATTTCTGTTGGGGTACCGTCTGTTTCTGCTGGGGTGGCAACACCTGTCTGTTTCTGTGTGGTACCGTCTGTTGGGGTGGTAAAGGCCCATTACTAGTGTACACCTAATTCTAACATTCTGTTTCCGTCTCTGATTCCGTTTCTGCTTCTGTTTCCATACCTTCTGTCTCTGTTCGGGTGGTAAAGGCCCATTACTAGCATTTTGTTTCTGTAACCGTCTGTCTCTGTTCGGGTGGTAAAGACCCATTACTAGCATTATGTTTCTGTACATCTGTGTTTGTTAGGGTGGTAAAGGCCCATTACTAGCATCGTGTTTCTGAAGAGATCGTTCTGTTTTCTGTTTAGATATTAGGACAACACCTAATTCTGTTATACTAGTATTAGTGCAGAGAAGTGAAAACCAAGTAAGAAGCTTAGTTTAGCCCTTATCATTCCGTCTCTTCTGTTAACTTGCCACTCCTATTATGGTTATCTCTCATCCAGTTTTATTTACATGTCATGATACTGTTATCTGTTTATATGCTGAAAGTCACTAGACTCACCAGACTTATGTCTGACCTAGTATGTTTGGCCTCTTTTCTTCCGTTTTCCCCCCAGGTTCTCAGGGTGGAAACATTGGAGCTAGATTCAGGTTCCAACTGCTTGAAGTGCTAGAAGTGCTTGAAATATTGCTTGGCTTTGATTCTACCTATTTATGGCATTCTCTGTTAGGGATTATGGCTTTAAAAATTATGCATTCTGAAGAATTTTGTATAAGACTGATATTTGTGTACTTGGGTTTTGGTATTGTGATGTAACCAAACTTATTTCTGTTTCTGCTGTAATAAAGTTATAAAATTTTCAAGTACTACTTCACATATCTGTCTTGTAAATTTCTGTTCTGTTTACTTATAACGTTCCACCGAAGTTAAGGCATTCCCTTTGCGAGTGACCTTAACGGAAGTGGGGTGTTACAAAGCAACTTATCTATACTTGTGAACATTTGGTGTGTGCCTATTTCCCCTGTCTCCAAGTTTTGGAAGAACTTGAAGTCCCAAAAGTCTAAGTTCACGAGCTTCTTGCATGCATCCACTTCGAAGGATTCCCTAACAGTTGCTCTATGTACAGAAGTAGCAGGAATTTCCATCCTAGCAATACCTGTGGCACGAAGACGGATCAGAGTTGGATTTCTTTTATTCTTCAATAGCACAGCCGAACGAATTCCTCAAATTTTTTAATCATCTTTTAAAATACTTGAGTAAGAGTATATGTACCTCTAGATTCATATTCCACACCCTCCATTGGACTGGTGCCTTCTTAGATCAATGATATTAATTTCCAGTATCCAGTCCAGGATTCTCAAGGTCATATCCTATGTCGGTGATAGCTGAGTGAGACGGGCCCTCGCTGGCTGATGGCAGAACGAATGGGGTCTGGGAAGTATCCACATCGGTTGAATAGGAAACAATGACGCTTTCATTAATGAGTGTCTTCCCTTTCCTTAGTGCTAATGCCTCTTCTTTGGCATCCTCCTCCAATTGGCGCCTCCCTTCCTTAAGGATCTAGTGCTCATCTTCTCTCGAATACCGAGTTGCTAGTGTTGCCTCATCCACCTCTTCGACATCCAAAGTAGCAACTTCATCCTCTGTAAATCTTTTCCATGTCAAAACAAGTATTCTTGCATTGTCATTTACCCAAGAGATGTAATGATGATGAATAGCCCGAGCATAGAATCTCAAAATATCATATTCGAGTTCCCTTAGAGTTCGGACTCGGTTTCTTGAGCTTTGCCCTTAAGCTACTCGAGCAGGATCTCAAACCCTCTTCTGACATCATCTCATGATCGAATACTTCTTTATTTGATGCCTATGCTTCTGCCTTGGCCTTTCTTGCCTCTTCTACCTCTGCCTTGTTGGCCTCCAACTATCTCCTCAATTCTTTATTCTCCTTTTACAACCGCTCGGTTTCTTTAAGTTATTTCTTCGATCAGATATTTTTGTAGCAAACTCTTTGTTATCCTTTTGAACGGTTGTAAGCCGAGTATTATGGGAGGCTAGTGCTTCTTTATATTCCTCTCTAGCCTAGATCACGTCCACTATCATCTCCTCTATCTTTTTGTTAAATGGTATCAACTGCTATTTCAACTTACCAATCTCAGTCTCCCTCGACTTCATCCTCTCTTGATCCAATATGACCTCTAGCATTAAATTAACTATTTTTGCAATTTTCTTCTTAATCAGATCGGAAAACTTCAAGCTAAACTATAATAGTCCTATATTGGTTATAGATGACGAAAATACAATCAGATGTTCCTTATTAATCATCGAAGGATCGGATGCAGTCTCAACAAAAATAAAATCTCATAAAAATATAACCTGAGTAATGCTTACTTTAGGTATTTTTTCTACTCTTGGAAAGTCATTATATCAGCCTTTGACACCTTCTCAACTTCTTTTCCTTTTCACTTCTCTTTCGAGTTCGATTTTCTTGACATTGCAGAGCTCTCGCTAGTCTTATCTCTGCGTAAGTCTCTAAGTGGAGGTGGTGGAGGTAATGCCATTAGGGAGGAGGGAAGGAAAGGGTGACATAGAGTTCCTCGTGCTTCTTGATTTTGGTTTCTTTTCTATTTCCATTGGCTTTGTGGCAGCTGTGGAGATTCTGACCATAAGGGAAAAGTATCTCTCTGATACTAGCTGCTACATTAATCATGTGTGCATTTATAGCTTGATTGATTGCCTTTTATGCCATAAAAAATGATTGCTCCCACATCAGGTTGCCTAAGGCAATAGCTTTCTTGGCCTTTATCGCTATCTCCTCCTTTGTCTCGCTCTTTATCCTTATCTCGATCGTTCTCTCAAACCATTATGTCTACACAAAACAAAACCTAAGTTAGAGACAATTAATCAACACATGAATAAGTGTTGTGACACGCAATGCTTATGAGTATGTGTCCTAGTGCTCCCTAATGGACTAGTTTTTAATTTTCTTGAGGGAGCTATCTCCTTGGCACATGAAGATGTTGATGACATCTTATACCTTGGAAACGGACTCCTGACATTGACGTCACTTGATCCAAAAAGGACGTTACAAGGGGGATCTTTTGCAAATCTTTGAATTGTCATTAATGTGGTGATTTCAATCGTAATGATAGGAGAAATTGACTTAGTAGTTTATCCCATACTTATTCGTGTTAGTGGAGAAGGAATTATAGTGGATGGTAGGTCCTCTTCTCTCGTGAGCTCTTCCTCATCACCCTTATTATCACCTTATTCTTTCTCCCGAGCTCTGATTTCTTCCACCTCGACCGAGGGGAAGTCCCGATGCATGACAGGGAGCATGTCTCCTTCATTATTCTCTACATTATCATCATCTTTATGGATAATGAAATGATCGTCAGGAAGCAAATCTAAAGTGTGAAGGACGTAATCAGAAATCAAAGACTATGCATTGCAGAACTCTACTCCTATATCTATTAGGGTCAACACCCTATCTAAGTACACTTGTCCAAATGGCCTTGATGGAATACCTATAAAAATCATATTTCAAGTTAATCACTAACTTGAAATACCATAAACGTATGTTGACACACTTATGTCCTCCTAACCATTTCCTTGCAAATCCCAGTGGGCAACGAATGTATAACTAATCGTGTTTAAACTAACCTAGCTTGTTCTAAGACTCCAAGATGATTCAACTGTTAGGATAAGCCTCTAGATACACAAGAGATGGATATATGCTCCAATGCTTGAAAGTGTAAAAGATATCAGGTATCGTCTGTGACGGCCTGCCCCACACCAACCGACATTTACTCCAAAGGTGCGCTATACACATGTCCAGTTAGCGCGGAACGGGTCGTCAGAAGGAAAGGGAAGAAGGAAAGAACATACAAAGAACCTGTAGAATGTCTCACAGCGCATAGAATAAAATATAATAATAACATACTTGACATAAAACAGGTGAGACAGTGCATAAGCTGAAAACCAAAACTAAGCATCGTAGCAGCGGAAATCCAAAATACAGCTTATTACAACTTTTCAAACTGTCTCAAAGCAAAAGCAAGATAAAGGAGGTACACTACTAATGCCCAAGTAGCGACCATCAACGACACAGGGAGAGTATCTATATATCATACGTGTAAGCCTCCTGCCCGCCTCCGAATCAGCTACTCACGCATCATCAGCTAACCTGTCTCTAGTCTACTCGTGTGAGCACCCAGAGTAATAAGAGGAGACATAAAACTCTGGGTCAGACATAAAGCCTGGTATGAGCGATAAGCATCTAAAGTGAATAATAACAGGTAGACTAAAACATACCTGAACCTGGACCAGCAACCAAAGAGTTAGCACTACATACTGTACAACACTCTAAGGTGCCATATCAAACGGTGTAAAGATACGGAGGTGGGGGAGGTGTGCATGTCATAGTGATGGCAAACAATCAAACATAGCATCCATTCTCACATCTCTCACTCAGTGCGTAAAGTATACAATATCCACCACTTCGATCACCCATCCTTGCTACGATCACTTTGCCCCATGAAGTCATAAATGGCTTCACTGCACTAATAACGTAGCCACTAATCCTTCGCTATGTCCACTTGCCCCATGGAGTTATTCACCCCATCTGCGTTGGCTCATAGCCTTCTGATCCTTTACTATGTCCACCTGCTCCATGGAGTTATTCACCCCATCTACGCTGGCACATAGTCTTACCAATCCTTTACTATGTCCACTTTCCCCATTGAGTTATTCACCCCATCTGCGCTGGCTCATAGTCTTACTACGCATCACCTTGCCCCTCGAGTCGTAATACTCTACTGCACTGATAACGTAGTCTTGCTACCATCACCTTGCCCCTTGAGTCATAATGACTCTACTGCACTGATAAGTAGCCCATCATTCATTTTTAGTGGTGAATCGAAGTTATGAACATCGACAACTCCTTAGCACACGTCCCGCAGCAAAGTCCAACCATGAAGTGAACTCATCGGTTCCTAACTAGATCCTGAGATCTAACTTCCCATATTGGACTACCTTTGCATCTCGGGTTATTGGTCAATACTGGGTCGGGTCGGGTTCCTCTTCAAGCCATCGGTTCGGGTCGGGTATCCTCCATCGAGTCGGGTCGGGTCTTCTTCTGGTACAGTTCGGGTCAGGTGTTTCTCCTCGGGTCGGGTCGGGTGCGATCCCCCTCCAGTTCGTGCTTCCGCTCCGATCCGCCTCCTCATCCTTCACGTGCTCCAATCCGATCCATCTTCGTGCTTCCGCTCCGATCTGTCCTCCTTAACCCAATCCGATCCCAGTTCAATTAGCGTGGCCTTCTTTTTTGCCAATTTTCTCAAATGTCAGGTTCCGATCTGATCGAATCCCTTGCCCAGTTCAACATATCCGATCCGAGCCCCATATCCGATCCGATCCGAAACCTGCACTGTTTTCTAAAACTGTTCCAGCAAGTGTTTACGCCATTCGACGACATTTTCGACCACTATAACTATTGAAATCAATCACAAAGCATATCATACAGTCATAGCAACATGCATAATCAACCACAAACATCAAAACATCAATATGATAGGTTAAAATGGATCAAACATACCCAAAATCCCATATTTCCCCTTAGGCATGTTTAGGTGAAACTAATGATAGGATTAGCAAAACTTAACCAAATTAACCCAAATTCATATCAGAGGTCTAAGACATCATTTAAGAATTTATGAACATTTTTCCCGAATTTTATCATGCTTAAATTCGCTAATTAACACTAATTACCCTTAACTAGCCATAATTAGTGTAAAACTATGCAAATCACTCACCTTAGCCACAAATAAACTAAGATCTAAAATAAATCTCTGATTTGATGTGAATTCCAATGCTAAACAGTATCTCCAATGTTACTTTGGTGTAGATCTTCCATGATTAGAGGTTGCTAAGCTTAATCCTTGACCAAAAAATGATTTGGAGGTGATTTAGAGGTCGGAGGCCATTTTTAGGGTTCCCTGGTGATAAGTGGAGGCTAGAAAACTGAAATGGAATGATTCTCTATCTCATTTCAGCCCTTCCATAACCCTAATCCCGAAATGGGTTATGGGCCTACTCACTAATCACCCTATTTGGCCCGGTTAAGCAGTTTTTCACCTTCCAAACCTTATTTCAGCCATATCTCCCAAACGGTAAGTCCGTTTGGCTATTATGACCACTCTACGGAAAGGTAAACCATCAAAAGAATCTAATGGAAGTAGTTTTAGGTCAAAATTCCTTTCCAATCAAAAGTTATGGCCAAAACAAGATCAACTAGGGGCAAAATGGTCATTTAAAAATCGACAAAAATCATAAGCATGGGAAATGACTCTAATAGATGTTTCCTAAAGTTACATGACCATACGACTTCATATGAGAAAGAAATAAATCTTCTACGATCCTCCGATGCGTAGAATGCAGGTCATTACACTCTCCCCCCCCCTTAAGAAATTTCGCCCCCGAAATTCCCTAATCAAAACACACACAAAGGTCCTGCATGCCTATCAATCATAAAACAACAATCAAACATGCAAACAAGCAAAACAAGTCGACCCTAGCATGCGGAAAACTAAATTGCAAGGTAAATCTTACCAGACAAAGAGTTCTGGATACGCCTTCCTAATGCTCTCCTCTGTCTCCCAAGTACAGTCATTCTCGTCCTTGCCCCACTGAACCTTGACTAGCTTCACCGCCTTCCTTTGAAGTTGCTTCGTATCGTGCCCCACAATACGAATCGGCTTGCGGTTCCCAACCGCCTCGGGTTCTACTTCGAAGTCCTCTAACTGATCAGGTGAAATAGTCATATCTGAGTCATGAACGAACTTCCTTAGTTGGGAAACATGAAATACATTGTGAACTCCCGCCATTTTCTCTGGTAAGCCAACTCTATATGCCAAATTCCCGACTAGTTCAAGAACAGGGAATGGGCCAACAAATCTTGGTGCCAACTTGCCTCTCCTGCCAAATCGAATCACGCTCTTTAACGGAGAGATCTTGACAAACACCAAGTCACCAACGGAGAATTTCAAGTCTCTTCTCCTCTTATCAGTGTAACTCTTCTGCCTATCTTGGGTAGCCTTCATTCGTTGCTGAATGATCTTAATCTTATCGGAAGTTTCCCTTACCACATCTGGTCCAAGCACAAACTTCTCGCCAGTTTCTATCCAACATGATGGTGAGTTGCATGGTCTTCCATACAAAGCTTCATATGGAGCCATACCGATACTGGATTGGTAGCTATTATTATATGCAAACTCTACTAGATGCAAATGGTCATCCCATGATCCACCAAAATCCAATATACAAGCTCTCAAGAGATCTTCCAATATACAATTCACCCTCTCCGTCTGACTGTCGGTCTGAGGATGATATGCGGTACTGAGATGTAATCCTGACCCTAGAGCCTCTTGTAAGCTCTTCCGAAACCCACTAGTAAACAACGGGTCTCGGTCACTCACAATGCTTTTAGGTACTCCATGAAATCTCACTACCCACTTCATATACAATTTTGCCAACTTGGCTGCCGTTCTGGTCGATTTTACTGGTATAAATCTTGCACTTTTAGTCAATCGATCCACAATTACCCAAATGCTATCATATCCCGATCTAGTCCTTGGTAAGCCATCGATGAAATCCATCGAGACTTGCTCCCATTTCCATTCGGGAATTTCTAATGGTTGCAACAACCCACTAGGCTTCTTTTGCTCGGCTTTAACTAGCTGGCAATTCATGCATTTGGATATAAACTTCCCAACGTCTCTTTTCATCCCTTCCCAGTTGTAAGTCTGCTTCATGTCTCGATACATCTTGATACCACCGGGATGTATAGTTAGTTTTGAGTGATGACATTCTCTAAGCACTTCATCTCTCAAACCATTCACGTTAGGTACAACTAGTCTTCCCTTCTTTCGAAGCCATCCATCTCGATCAAGCCCATACACATTCATCTCCTCATCGATACCCATCTCTAACTTGGAGATGATTTCCAATAGGTTAGGATCGTCCCTCTGACTAGAACCAATCCGCTCTATCAAAGTGGGTCTGATCGTCAAACTAGCTAGCATGACTGGATCCAATTCGCACTTTGGTCTGAAATCAAACCCCGCGATATACTCCAGTTGCATCCATTTAAGAAACATTGCCCCTAAGCTGGCATGTCTCCTACTCAAGGCATCGGCTACCGCATTACCTTTCCCAAGTGTATATACGATATCAAAATCATACGAAGCCAAGAACTCTAACCATCTTTGCTGACGGAGATTCAGATCTTTCTGAGAGAAGAGATACTTTAACGATATATGATCGGTAAACAACTCAAATCTTTCTCCCAAAAGATAGTGTCTCCACATCTTCAGCGCAAATACAATCGCTGCCAATTCCAAATCATGGGTAGGATACTTCTTCTCATGCGGCTTTAGCTGTCGACTAGCATAAGCTACAACCCTACCTCCTTGCATCAATACTGCACCCAGTCCAGTACCACAAGCATCCGTGTATACCGTCATCTCTTCATTCCCTTTAGGAAAGACTAACACTGGCGCATGCGTCAACTTCTCCTTTAGACTCTTGAAGGCATCCTCACACACTCCGTCCCAGACGAAGGACTGATTCTTCTTAGTCAATTGAGTCAATAGTGCTGCTATCTTGGAGAAGTCCTGGATAAACTTACGATAATATCCAGCTAATCCCAAGAAACTTCTTACATCCGTTACATTCTTGGGCGTAGGCCAATCCCGTACCGTAGCCACCTCCGCAGGGTCCACGGCAATACTACTCTCTGAAACAACATGACCCACGAATCTTACTTCCCTTCTCCAAAAATGACACTTAGAGAATTTCGCTTTCAATTGGTGTTTCCTCAACACCTCCATCACTATCCTCAAGTGTCCCTTGTTTTCCTCCTCTGTCCTTGAATCAACAAGGATATCATCCACGAACACAAGAACAACTTGTTCAACTGATCTCCAAATACTCGATTCATAAGATCCACAAAATAGGCTGGTGCATTGGTCAACCCAAATGGCATGACCAGCCACTCATAAAATCCAGACGGCGTCCTAAATGCCGTTTTCGGAACACTCTCATCCGCTACTCGTAGCTGATGAAATCCTGTCGCGAGGTCCAACTGGGAGAATACTCTTGCTCCTTCCAGTTGATCAAATAAATCATCTATCTGTGGTAGATGATACTTATTCTTCCTCGTTACCTTATTCAACTCGCGATAGTCCACACACAACCGAAGGGAACCATCTGCCTTAGTGGCAAACACAACTGGTGCTCCCCACTCGGAGACACTCCTTCTAATAAATCCCTTCTTCAAAAGATTGCTGACTTGCACCCCGAGCTCTCGCTGCTCCCTTGGTGCCATACGACGAAGTGGCATCACTATAGGTCTGGCATCTTTCACTAAATCAATACGGAACTCAATCTCTCGGTGTGGTGGAAGCCCGGTCACCTCCTCGAAGACGTCCGGATACCGGCCAAACACGGGCACATCTGACAACTCATCCTGCGGGATGTCGAGGGAATTTACAAAACTAGCCATAACCCCATCACTAGGTAGACTACCAAACACTACCCTCCGCCCATCATCCGCCCTCACTGTCACCAAAAAGCCCTCACAGTCTACCACCACCCCGTATCTTTGGAGCCAATCGACTCCCAATATAATGCCATACCCAGTAAAGCCCAAAACAAAGCAATCACAAACAAACATACATCCATGACTCGATAAGACCAAATTCCTGCAAATCATACTAAGGCTAGTCGAACCACCAATCGGGTTCGTCACAACCAATGGTCTATCGACTATCTCGGGTTCCAGTCCCAACCTATCTACCAGGTCACTAGATATGAAGGAACGGGAAGCCCCAGTATCAAACAAAACTCGAACTGGTACATCATAAATAGAAAGCATACCTTGAATAACAACATTCTTTCCTTTCTCCGCCGCAGTTGGGGCATTCGACGAAGAAGGAATAGCATCAATAGCATATGCTTTCACAATCTGCTTTTCCTTAAGAGGTTGCGGACACTTATCCTTGAAATGTCCCACTTGACCACAGTTGAAGCACTTCTTATCCGCTGGCTTGGCCCGACAATCTTTAGCATAATGGCCCTTCTTACCACAGCTGAAGCACTCAACATCCTTCTTGCTCTTTTTCTGGCCACCTTTAGATTGGTCCTGCTTCCTCTTATTCTGAGAGCTATTCTTGCCTCCACCGCCTGCTTGCGGCTTTGGCCCTTCTACAGATGTAGCCTCAGTCTTTGACTTAGGGTAAAGACTCTCTGATCTCAAAGCCTTCCCCACAATCGATTCAAAAGTCTCATCAATGTGGTTGATAAGCCTTTCCCCCAAGTATCCATCCAAGCCAGTAATGAACTTCTCATTCTTCTTCTCAGGAGTGTCGATAAGAGACAGTCCATACTTCGACAAAGTGTCGAACTCAGCAATATAATCAGAAACTGTCCTTCCGTTCTGCTTGAGTTCCAAGAACCTCTTAAACAACACTGACTTCTGGGCAGTTGGAATAAACTTCTCGCTAAAGCGAGCCTTGAACTGATCCCAAGTAACCTGATCTTCTGGAGTAGTTGTTCTAATGGCATTCCACCAATTCATCGCTCGCCCTTGCAACTGACGAGACGCTAACCTTCTCTTCATCGCATCCTCAAGACCCAAGTCATCGAAGATACGGTCACGGCTATCCATCCAGTCCTAAACATCCGTGGCCGACTCCGTTTCGTGGAATGGCTTTCCACCAAGATTAGTGTAATCTTTGCACAACTTGGCGAAATCGACCCTAGGCGCCTGCACTACTGGGCCAACACCAACTCCGGGATTGGGAACTGCCCCTTGCACTTCTCTAAGCATATCTCTCATGAGGTTAGTAAACATCGCCCTCATGTCAGCGGCATTCCCCTGGTTGGTCCCTCTACCAGCACCCCTCGTGTCTCGGCTCATCGTCAATCTGAAAAAGGGAAACGATTAACGACCCCATAGTGGTGCTAGTGCAGTGCGACTTCATTCTTATACTACCAATAGTATATATATAGCTTTTGAAAACCAAAGTAATCACAAATACGCGCTCTCATATACGTACTATCTCTCCCTAGTGTCTTTCCCTAGGCTAACTACGCAACCTAGAGCTCTGATACCAAGTGTGACGGCCTGCCCCGCACCAACCGACATTTACTCCAAAGGTGCGCTGTACACATGTCCAGTTAGCGTGGAACGGGTCGTCAGAAGGAAAGGGAAGAAGGAAAGAACATACAAATAACCTGTAGAATGTCTCACAGCGCATAGAATAAAATATAATAATAACATACTTGACATAAAACAGGTGAGACAGTGCATAAGTTGAAAACCAAAACTAAGCATCGTAGCAGCGGAAATCCAAAATACAGCTTATTACAACTTTTCAAACTGTCTCAAAGCAAAAGCAAGATAAAGGAGGTACACTACTAATGCCCAAGTAGCGACCATCAACGACACAGGGAGAGTATCTATATATCATACGTGGAAGCCTCCTGCCCGCCTCCGAATCAGCTACTCACGCATCATCAGCTAACATGTCTCTAGTTTGCTCGTGTGAGCACCCAGAGTAATAAGAGGAGACATAAAACTCTGGGTCAGACATAAAGCCTGGTATGTGCGATAAGCATCTAAAGTGAATAATAACAGGTATACTAAAACATACCTGAACCTGGACCTGCAACCAAAGAGTTAGCACTACATACTGTACAACACTCTAAGGTGCCATATCAAACGGTGTAAAGATACGAAGGTGGGGGAGGTGTGCATGTCATAGTGATGGAAAATAATCAAACATAGCATCCATTCTCACATCTCTCACTCAGTGCGTAAAGTATACGATATCCACCACTTCGATCACCCATCCTTGCTACGATCACTTTGCCCCATGAAGTCATAAATGGCTTTACTGCACTAATAACGTAGCCACTAATCCTTCGCTATGTCCACTTGCCCCATGGAGTTATTCACCCCATCTGCGCTGGCTCATAGCCTTCTGATCCTTTCCTATGTCCACTTGCCCCATGGAGTTATTCACCCCATCTGCACTGGCTCATAGTCTTACCAATCCTTTACTATGTCCACTTGCCCCATAGAGTTATTCACCCCATCTGCGCTGGCTCATAGTCTTACTACGCATCACCTTGCCCCTTGAGTCATAATGACTCTACTGCACTGATAACGTAGTCTTGCTACCATCACCTTGCCCCTCGAGTCATAATGACTCTACTGCACTGATAAGTAGCCCATCATTCTTTTTTATTGGTGAATCGAAGTTATGAACGTCGAAAACTCCTTAGCACACGTCCCGCAGCAAAGTCCAACCATGAAGTGAACTCATCGGTTCCTAAGTGGATCCTGAGCTCTAACTTCTCATATTGTACTACCTTTGCATCTCGGGTTATTGGTCAATACTGGGTTGGGTCGGGTTCCTCTTCAAGCCATCGGTTCGGGTCGGGTATCCTCCATCGAGTCGGGTCGGGTCTTCTTCTGGTACGGTTCGGGTCGGGTGTTTCTCCTCGGGCCGGGTCGGGTGCCATCCCCCTCCAGTTCGTGCTTCCGCTCCGATCCGCCTCCTCATCCTTCACGTGCTGCAATCTGATCCATCTTCGTGCTTCCGCTTCGATCCGTCCTCCTTAACCCGATCCGTTCCCAGTTCAATTAGCGTGGCCTTCCTTTTTGCCAATTTTCTCAAATGTCAGGTTCCGATCCGATCGAATCCCTTGCCCAGTTCAACATATCCGATCCGAGCCCCATATCCGATCCGATCCGAAACCTGCACTGTTTTCTAAAACTGTTCCAGCAAGTGTTTACGCCATTCGACGACGTTTTCGACCACTATAACTATTGAAATCAATCACAAAGCATATCATACAGTCATAGCAACATGCATAATCAACCACAAACATCAAAACATCAATATGATAGGTTAAAATGGATCAAACATACCCAAAATCCCATATTTCCCCTTAAGCATGTTTAGGTGAAACTAATGATAGGATTAGCAAAACTTAACCAAATTAACCCAAATTCATATCAGAGGTCTAAGACATCATTTAAGAATTTATGAACATTTTTCCCGAATTTTATCATGCTTAAATTCGCTAATTAACACTAATTACCCTTAACTAGCCATAATTAGTGTAAAACTATGCAAATCACTCACCTTAGCCACAAATAAACTAAGGTCTGAAATAAATCTCTTATTTGATGTGAATTTCAATGCTAAACAGCAGCTCCAATGTTGCTTTGGTGTAGATCTTCCTTGATTAGAGGTTGTTAAGCTTAATCCTTGACCAAAAGATGATTTGGAGGTGATTTAGAGGTCGGAGGCCATTTTTAGGGTTCCTTGGTGATAGGTGGAGGCTAGAAAACCGAAATGGAATGATTCTCTATCTCATTTCAGCCCTCCCATAACCCTAATCCCGAAATGAGTTATGGGCCTACTCACTAATCACCCTATTTGGCCCGGTTAAGCAGTTTTTCACCTTCCAAACCTTATTTCAGTCATATCTCCCAAACGGTAAGTCCGTTTGGCTATTATGACCACTCTACGGAAAGGTAAACCATCAAACGAATCTAATGGAAGTTGTTTCAGGTCAAAATTCCTTTCCAATCAAAAGTTATGGCCAAAACAAGATCAACTATGGGCAAAATGGTCATTTAAAAATCGACAAAAATCATAAGCATGGGAAATGACTCTAATAGATGTTTCCCAAAGTTACATCACCATACGACTTTATATGAGAAAGAAATAAATATTCTACGATCCTCCGATGCGTAGAATGCAGGTCATTACATCGTCCCTATAGGTTCACCCAAATTTTCAATATGTAGGAGGTAGGTTCCAAGCAAAAAGGCATATACTTTAGGTTGAAGCTGTATAGGCGCCATTCGCATTATGTAGCATATCCAGAATATATAGGTAAGAAGGAGGCATGCATCCAATGGAACACATATATTTTTTCCAAGTTGTAAATCGTTCTGTGGGCGCATGCGCCTTATCATCGCGACCAGGAACTCGAACGTCATTAGGTGGTATGCCATACTTCGTGCAAATCCTCGCTGGCATAACTTCATCGATTCTAGAAGTAACCAAATCTAGAGGATTCTCTACGATCACTGGATCCTCCAAGGTATCTAGCACCAATGAAATGCTTTCTTTATTAATTCCTACCTCTTAGGCCTATTGCGGGCCTTCTTCTACCTCTTGTTGGCCTTCCTTAATAATCGGTTCACATCCAACATGACTTATCGATTGTGGATCCTTGAGTTGCTCTTTTTGAATCAATCCCTTCGGTTGACTTAATTTTTAGGAAGGGATGAATTTCTCAGAAGCCGAACGGTTACTAGTTGACAGGCTTGACCCATTCACTAAATTGCTAGATTCTAGAAACTCTGAACTCTCGGCCTCTATACCTTGGAATCGTCTCGAGATTCTAATAGCTATAGTTTATTATATTTATAAACATGCATAGCAGTTAGTGCGATTAATTTATTCCTCTATGATATTGCAAATTAACGTTGAACGTGCAGTATCGTGCATGATCATGCAATTAAACTAAACACTTTGGAATGTGATGATGATTTTTACTTTCAAAATATAGCAATTGTAACAACTTTGAAAATCGGAGCCAATTTAAATTTTTTAATTTGGCTATTTTAATGAATTTGGAGTAATTGAAATAATTTATTTTAATTAAATAACGAGTTAGAAATAGCGCGACAGTTTGAAAATTTGAATTCAAACTTTGACTGAACGTGTAGGATGCAAAATAAAACGGATTTGACCGAAACCAAAAATATTAAATCTGTTTGAAAATATCTTTCTAACGAATCTGAAAAATCGAAATTTCATAGCGGGAATCAAAAGTTTTGTCCAGTTGAATATTAAGAATGGTCGCTATGGAATAAATATAACCCTTGAAAATAGACATTTTGCAAGCAACTTCCGTTTTTGATGAAACTACTTTTGTTGGATCCGGGATATCAATTTATGGCTAGGTTTCAAATTCCATAATTTTTGGAATTAATATGTGAGTGCGGCAAAGGAAAACATGTTTGGTTAATTTCAGTCAAATTGGATCGACCAGAAAATGGCCATTTTTCAAACGGTCTCAGAATTCGACGAAATCAGTTTTGTTGGGCCCATATCGTCCCAATATAGCCAGATTAATTTTCCGGAATTTTTAGAATCAGTATGTGGCCCCGACAAATTAAAATGTACGTTCAAATCAGAATTTGAATGTTTTATATTTTAATTTGAAGAATAACTGACTGTAACAGTCGAATGGGCTTACGAAACATATCCCATTGTGTCCGGGATGGGGGTATTTAGCTAGGGGTGACAGTCGTTGGGTTTGGATTGGAGTTCGTATGGAGAAACCCTAATTTTTGAAATAATATAAATATCGACCAGCCAAAATAATTCTCTCATAATTTAATTTTATAAAAAAAAAAACCAAAAAACCCCCGACACACCCTCGTTCGAACGGCGCTGCAGCTCCTAACTTCTCTCCTCCTTAAATCCTAATCTGCTCAACAAAACCTAATGGCCCTTAAGAGGTTTTTGTAGAGCTTCTCATCAGCTTCGAATCCATATTAATTTTATCCCGTTCTGTTGCGCATTTCTCGAGTTATGACCACCCAAAGTTCTTCTGTTCATCGCGCCGCCACAGCCAATCCCCACCGTCGAACTATACCAGACCCCCTCGTTTTGCGTGCCTCTCCTCCCTCTTTGGCGTGGCACCACCTGATCGGCCTAACGCTGCACGGATTTCGAGGAAGCCCTAAACCTAGTTTCGAACGTGTGCAGAAAGGTATCGGCCTTGTTAATTTTAACCGTCTTCAACTTCTAAAAGTGTTACTATTTATGATTTTCAAATAAAAAATCATATCTTTTTGCTATGTTGTCGAAATCCAGTGAAACCGAAGACATCGGACTCATAGCGACATCATCTACATTCTAGAAGAAGCTAGAACGTATTCCGAGCTCGCTACAATTTCAGAAGGCTTAAAAACCAATGCGAGACTTCTAAATTCATATATGTAAATGCATTGTATAAATTATATATGCGTACACCTCATGTATGAGCGTTTTATAAGTTATATGAGCGATGTATAAATTATACATGTTTTGTATAAATCATGTGTGTGTTGAAATGGAAATATACATATATACACACACACACACACTCCTCTCGTCCACAAACCATGGACGATATGAATTGATTGTGAATGGGTGAAATTAGTTGATATAGCGAATGGTTGAAAATCAGTTAATATGGCGAATGGTTGAAAATAATTGTTTGTGGTTGAAAAAAATTGTTTGTGGTTGAAACAAACTGGAATTGTTTATGGAAAATTCATATGATATGAAATTGATCTTAGATCATTTAGATAATCCCCTTATGGAACGCCGCGATGCCTAAGGTAGTGCGAGGAGCCGTACTCGGGATGGTGCCGGTTTTAAACCCCATACCGTTATGCTGCCGAAATTTTCAGAAATATCTATGCATTTGAATTATTTTCATATGTTGAATTATATTCATGTGTTGAATAAATTTGGTTAGATAATAAAAATCACATTTTTATTATGCATATGAAATATATGAAATATTCATATGTTGAAACATTCATGTGTTGAATAAATATTTTGAACGATAAAGATATCATTTTTATCATGTATACGACTTGCTAAAAATACACATGTGTTGAAACAAATTTTTATTCGCCAAAAATATCATTTTTATCCTATGTATGAAGTGTTAAAAATAACCGTGTGTTGAAATAAAAATTTGTTCGCTAGAAATATTATTTTTAGCTTGGTTCTGCATATAAATACATATGTTGAACAAAAAAATGGATTAGCTGTTGAGTAAAGAATATATCTGCGTGCCCGCTAAAAGGTAAGCCTTAATGAGTTGGCTACACAATTTTATTATTATATAAACTCCTGAGAATGCCATTGGATGCGGAGTGCTGGTTGTTCTGTGTGAAATCATAAACGTTGCCATAGGATAGTAACAATTAATTTTGAACTACACTACATGGCATACTTCTTGAAGATAGCATACCCTATCATATACCACATGAGCATTTGGAGCTTATGTGACGAGGTTGAAGATTTACCATACAAGCGTGAGGCTTGTATGGCGATGACTATATTTCAGGTTGAACTGAAGATTGATATGGACTATATAAAATGTAACGGTAAATTGCCAGATTAATAAAAAAACCCACACGGGTCTGGAGATGACAATAAACACGTCTCTCTAGTCATTAAGGCACAAAAACCATTTATATGGTGATGAGAATTTATTCTCTGGAGTTATGATCTATACACACTCCCTTGTGGATAGCGAAATATATCACTATAAATATGTGTATGCTTTTCAGGATTTATCGGGTGCCTAATACGGCCCAATAAATTTCCAAACCCCTTCCCGTACAAAGAAGGTTATGGCGAATTTTTATGAAATTTAAAGGCGCTAGTGAAATATTTGAAGTGAAAAACGATATAGAAATCGTCGATTGAATTATATTTTTATATCTATAAATATAAATTAAATAAGACGAATCACGCAGCTGCAGTTCGTGTTTTGGAATCGTAATTTTAAACGATTATACCGAGAAAACTGACCATCGGATTTTCCCGAAAGCGGAACCGTTGGGTTCGCTTTGGAATAATCTTTCCAACGATATAAAATTTGTTAGGTTCCAACAGTTGGATTGTGTGAAATGTTTAATTCAAATCTGAATAAAAACAACGTCATAATGAATTATATTTGTATATAAATATAAATATAAATTAAATAAAACGAATAACGACGCTGCATTTCATGTTTTGAAATCGTAACTTTAAACGATTATATCGAGAGATACGACCATCGAATTTTCCGAAACCAGAACTGTTTGGTTCGCTTTGAAGAGGTCATTCCACTGAAATTAACTTCGTTAAGATCCGACGGTTATATTTTGAGAAATGTGTAAATCAAATTTGGAGAAAAACAGCGCTAGGACCACGTTATTGCCTGTAACGTCGTTTAATTAAATGGAGCTATTTTTAAATAAATAAAAATAGCGATATATCGTTATAAAATATTAAAAGCGATATGGAATGGAAATGAACCGATTTTACTTGGTTGTCTTGATATTTGATGGTTGAATGTGTTTGACATGAAAATTATATTAAAGAACTGAAATGTAGATGTCGAATAATTTAACCATGGAAAGAATTGTTTTGAATTCTAGTTTACGTGAATTATTTGAAAAGGCCGAGTTAATTCTCATTTCAAATAATTGACCGACGAATAAACGTCAAAGATATGAAGACGGTGCAAGACCGACGATCTTCACATCGTGTTGATTACTACTGATGCCTTTGAGATGGGTAGCTCCCTTGACGAGGTTATAGTGGTAGTGGTCTGGACATACTTGTTGATCGTCCGTATGTGCGAGGGCCTCTCTTCCGTATTAGACATATGGAACGAGGAATAAGGTGCCTCCGGTTTCGTTCAGACCCAGAACGAACTTGTGAATGGATGTGTGTCTGACATTGGATTTTATTCTATGTTGATTGATCTCTATTAAATATATATATCTGTTTGGCGGTGGAGAATTTATTCTCTTTCTTAATGCCCTTCTCTGAGACGTACGAGCTCAGAGGTTATATCGATAGAAATAAGTCGCATGGAGTGAATTTCCCGTGTGGCATGTGGAGATACAGTGATCAAGGCTTTTGTTGAAAAGCAGAGTCTTGCGGTTGATGATCAAAGCACGGCTTTAATATAGCGTAGCTTTGTGTATAGCGTTCATTCACGTCACGAGCCTCAAACCTCGATATGAGTTAAAAATGGGATAAGGGACCCAAGGAGGACATGACGTTTCTTTCTAGCTATGGGTGGTGTCGGTATTTTACAAGCCCTGACATGTATATTATCTTTACCTTTGTGGATGTTGGAATGCGAGGCGCCTCGATAATATCGGTCTCTGCGGAGCCGATGGATAGGTCTGATAGGACCGGGAAATATGTGTTCAGGAATAATTAATCCTCAAACGTAAGGGAGGATCAGCCTTGGAGGATTCCAGGGTTCTCTGCGGGGAATCCTGAGGTATTTGCTAGAGTGTCTCGAAGCCGGCGAGGAGTACATCCCTTTCCTCGACTCATAATGGAATCCAAATTTCCAATACGAAATTTCGGATTTGATTGTAACTTATATATGGCGACATAGTAGAAGGTAGCTATGTCGTCTGAGGTTGATATTTATGATTGAATTTTCTTTTGAAATATATATGCACTAGTATCAAATGATTTTGCTTTACACGTATTAAGCATATTTTAGCCATTATAAGGTAAAAACTATATCCTCCGGTTTGCATTGCATTGTGTGATGGGACTTGAGTCTTATAACGGCTTCATTTTTATAAAAAGCATTACGTTGTTCAAAAGATTTACTTTATTTCATGCACTGGCAATCACTAGAGTAAACCCGTTCCGCAAAAGTGGCATGGTCCTATGATTTGCCTTGTTATTGTTATTTAACCAGTTAAGTAGATTTCTCATACCAGTCCCATGACTGACTCGTAGTTTGTTTCACTTTGCAAAATCGGGTGCCCTTATTTTCACATGGGAAGCCTAGTGACAGATGACAGGTTATATTTTGGCTTTTGCACTACAGCATGGAGTGCACCTTTGGGCTTGTATAGAGAAGACTAGATTTCTCAGTATTTGGCTATTTGATATTCCGCCATTAGTATCTTATGTATATGATTCCGCTTATCACAATGTAAACAGATTTACTTCTATTATGTACTATATAATGTATATGTCCCAGTGATCTTGATGTAGACTGATCGTTTCCTTTTATGCACTAAGTTGTATCCTGCATTGTGCTACTCTGATGTTATTACATATTATGATTCTGCTGTCATATTGATGTAAATTATTCTATTTTCTGTTTATGATATTATCTGTTCTCTGCTAATGATGATTAATGTGTTATATTCCAATGATTATCCTTAATTCCGTGACACGGGGTTTTGGGATCGTCACAGGTGGTATTAAAGCTTTGGTTAATCTTAGTTCTGGAATTTAACACATTAAACACCTCGTCAAAATAGAATCAGTAGTGTTCTAAGGCGGGTAGCTCATTAGAGATAGGATTACTAATGTCCTAGAATGAGCTAAGTAGAATAGCAAAATAACTTGATTAGTACATCGTTATCTTTCCATATATTCTTTTGCTTTTACCATATCTTAAAATTATCATTTCTGTGAGCTTGACTTTTTTCTTGCTTGTACAGAACTGACTTAGATGGCTAACCAAGCAGCTAGAGGTAGAGGAGGCCGAGGCAGAGGACGGGGGAACATTCCCGTTGCTAAGGAGCCTTTGATTCAGCCACCACAGCCCCCGCAGCAGTTTGATTTAGACCGAGTGACGCAAAAGTATAAGAATCTTCGAGGCAAGACATTCTCTAGCACGGGCACTGTGACTGAAGCCTTAGGTTGGCTAAAAACATGTGAGAAGATCTTCGGTGGCTTAGTTCTTCATGATCATAGGAAAAGCTTCATAGGTGCTTGGCTATTGCAAGACGAGGCACAACTATGGTGGGAAGCCATCACCCACCATCACCTTAAATGAGAAAGAGGTGGAGATGACCTGGGATGAATTCAAAGAGTTATTCAAAGAGAATTTCATTCCCGAGCAAGAGATGGAGCGCCTGCATGACGAGTTTTCCAATCTCCAACAAGGAGATCGCACCGTTCAAGAATACCTCAACAGGTTTAGACAGCTATCCCGCTATGCTCCAGAGCTTGTTCTGACTGTTAAGGAGAAGAATAAGAGGTCCATACATGGACTTCAGCGCAAGTACCAGAATAGGTCAATGAGCCACGTTATGCTTGCATTCGCCGACATGGTTGATATGGTATGTAATTATGAGGGCTTAGATTTGAGGAACATGCAAGTAGATCGTGCAAAGAATCAAACGGGCAACAAGCGCAAGACTTCTGAAAGGCAGTCCGAATCAAGCAACACAGTAGCAAATGCCAAGCCGCAAGCAAATAGGTCACCCAAGGGAAGTTGGTACAACTGCGGTCAAGCTGGACATTATTCCAACATATGCACCGCTCCGAAGCGGCAGAAGACCAACAATGAAAGCTCGAGTCAGAATTATTGTGATAGGTGAGAGTGTTTCAACTGTTATCAAAAGGGGCATTTCAAGACCAAGTGCCCATTGCTGAAGAATGCTCAGGTTGCACGTGTATATGACGGGGCGAATCCGCCAGCTATTTCAGATGGGACAGGTAAACCCGATGTTTTGGGAGGTACCCTTACTATTAAAAATATTCCTGTTTCCGTATTATTTGACACTGGTGCATCACAAAGTTTTATTGCAAGTAACAATGTTAAAAAGTTAAAGTTAAAACTAAGAAAGTTTAAAGAATCAGTTAGAGTTCATAATCCGATAGAAGGATCTATTGTTTTCAGTTCATATTGTAGAGTGCCCATCTCCTATTCTTTCTACCGGTTTCCTATTAATTTGATTGTCATGAATTTTTCTGAATTCGATGTCATCCTCGGATTAGAATGGTTAACGAAATATGAGGCCGAAGTTAAATGTGCCGAAAGAGTCGTTAAAGTTAAAACGAAGCTGAGAAATATTGTCATACCGTGCCATGGCTCAGACTCAGATAGAAAAGAATTTTGGTCTACGCTAGAAGTTAATCCCACTTTATTAGAAAACATTCCTGTCGTTAAACATTATGCGGATGTGTTCGAAGAAGTCGATAACTTACCTCCGCAAAGAGAAATTGAATTCAGGATCGATTTAATTCCGAATGTCAGGCCAGTAGTGCATTCAATTTGAAGAATGACTCTAAAAGAAAAAGAAGAATTAGGTGATCAAAATCGACAACTTCTATGGAAAGGTCTAATCAGGCCTAGCTTCTCTAATTGGAGTGCAGCTGTGGTGTTTGCTCCTAAGTCAGACGGTACTCTCCGATTGTGTGTTGATTACTAAGACCTCAACAAGCAGACGCTCAAGAACAAATATCCATTACCCCAGATAGATGATTTGTTGGATCAATTGAATGGAGCACGAGTATTTTCCAGAATGGACCTAGTTACAGGTTTCCATCAACTGAGGATTGCCAAAGAATATGTTCCTTTGACAGCTTTCAGAGGTCCAGACTTATATATTTTATGAGTGGTTAGTAATGTCGTTCGGCTTATGTAACGCTCCAGCATACTTCATCGATTTAATGAATAGAGTATTCAGGGAAGTCTTGGATAAATTCTTGCTGGTTTTCATAGATGATATTTTAATCTACTCCAAGTCTGACAGCGAGCAAGAAAAACATTTAGAACAAGTGTTGGGGATTCTAAGAAAGAACGTCTTCAAAGCTAAATTCTCTAAATGTATTTTCTAGCAAGATGAAGTGAAGTTCCTTGGCCACGTCGTGTCAAAGAAAGGAATTTATGTAGATCCAAGCAGGATAACAGCAATTCAAGATTGGAAGCAGCCTACTGCACCTACAGAAGTCCGAAGTTTTCTTGGATTTGCTAGTTATTATTGGAAATTCGTTAAGGATTTTTCGAAGATATCCGGTTCATTAACAAAGCTTACAAAGAAGCACGAAAGATTTAAGTGGACTCCAAAATGTGAGGAAGCTTTCCAGGAACTGAAATTAAAATTGATAACCGCTCCAGTATTAACAATTATCGATGGCAATCAGGATTTGACGGTCTGGACGGATGCTTCTATTAGAGGTCTTGGTGCAGTATTAATGCAAAGAGGCCAAGTGGTCGCTTATGCTAGCCTTCAATTGAAGCCGCATGAAACGAGGTATGCTACTCATGATCTTCAGTTGCTCGCCGTCGTATTTGCTTTGAAAATCTGGAGGCATTATCTATTGGGTGAGAAGTTTGAATTATATACTGATCATCAATCATTGAAATATCTGTACACCCAGAAAGACTTGAACATGAGACAACGGCGTTGGCTAGAATTCCTTGCAGCGTATGATCTAGATATTCTGTATACGCCGAGAAAAGCCAATGTGGTAGCGGATGCGCTTAGCAGAAAAACCGCAATCATCGCCAATCTTATTATCAAGCCTTTGTTGATTGATATGATCTCTGTACTTCAGAAATATGATGAATTCATTCAGAGGATCAGAGAGAGAATTCAGAAAGGTGAATCCTCGAGTTTCCAGATTGATAACCAGGGAGTTTATAGGTTGAAAGGCTGAATTTGCATCCCCAATATTTCTGACCTCCAAAGAGAAGTGATGGATGAATGTCACAAGTCCAAACTTAGTATCCATCCTGGTGTGAGTAAGATGTACAATGACCTCAAACGCACATTCTGGTGGAGGTCAATGAAGAGAGACATTTCTATATATGTTAGCCGGTGTTCTACTTGCCAACTACTCGAAAGTGACCAACAGAAACTTGTTGGATTGTTGCAACCGTTCCAAATTCCAAATTGGAAGTGGGAACAAATTTCTATGGACTTCATAGATTGTTTGCCTGGAACCAAGAAGGGAAATGACAGTATTTGGGTGATTGTAGATCATTTCACGAAGACCGCCTATTTCATACTTGTCAGATCCAATAGAACCGCGCAAAGTCTAGCACAGATTTATTTCAAAGAAATTGTTAAGCTACATGGAGTGCTGACTAGCATAGTCAGTGATAGATATCCAATATTTACTAGCAAATTCCGGGAGGCATTTCAAGTAGAACTGGGGACAAAGCTAAACCTAAGTACCACTTATCACCCTCAGACAGATGGCCAGACTGAGAGGGTGAACCGTATACTAGAAGATTTACTGTAGGCTTGTATTATTGATTTTGGCGGATCATGGGAAGATCACTTGCATTTGGCTGAGTTCTCATACAACAACAACTATCAAGCGAGCTTAGAAATGTCACCATTCGAAGCCTTGTACGGTAGACCATGTACATCTCCCGCATGTTAGGTAGAACCTGGAAACCGACTTGTATTGGGTCCCGATATGATTCGCGAAGCTTCAGACAAAGTCAATTTCATCAAGAAACGATTACAAACCGCTCAAAGCCGACAGAAGAGTTATGCAGATTCTAGAAGAAGAGATTTATCATTTTCTGTTGGTGATTATGTTTATTTGAGAGTTTCTCCGATGAGAGGAGTAGTCAGGTTCAGTAAAACTGGGAAGTTGGCAACTAGATTTATTGGTCCATTTCCTGTACTTGAACGAATTGGAACTCTTGCTTATAAGGTTCAATTACCTGATTGGTTGCCTGGAGTATATGATGTGTTTCACGTATCTCAACTCCGAAAGCATGTGCATGATCCAGATCTTGTTGTAGAAGAAGCAGTGCAACAGGACTTGGAAATTACTCCAGAATTGGCTATGAGAAGAGAGCCAATAAAGATTATTGGCAAAGAAACTAAAGAGCTAAGGAACAAGAAGGTTCATTTAGTTAAAGTGCAGTTGAGTGGATATCCTAGAGACTATACTTGGGAGACAGAAGAAAGCATTAAGCAAGATTATCCCAATTGCAGAGTGGACATCTCTGATTAGCTCCGGTGCAAGGTACATTTACAATACTTTGTGTTTTCGTTTTGTTTCCTACTTTACTGCTGTTTCCTTTTCGGGGACGAAAAGTTTTAAGTCGTGGAGATTGCAACAACCCAGAAAATCAAAGCCAATTTAAATTTTTTTAATTTGGCTATTTTAATGAATTTGGAGTAATTGAAATAATTTATTTTAATTAAATAACGAATTAGAAATAGCGCGTCTGTTTGAAAATTTGAATTCGAACTTTGACTGAACATATAAGATGCAAAATAAAATGGATTTGAGCGAAACCAAAAATATTTAAATATCTTTGAAAATATCTTTCTAACGAATCTGAAAAATCAAAATTTCATAGCGGGATTCAAAAGTTATGGCCAGTTGAATATTCAAAATGTTCGCTATGGAATAAATATAGCCCTTGAAAATAGAAATTTTGCAAGCGACCTCCGTTTTCGATGAAACCACTTTTGTTGGATCCGAGATGTCAATTTATGGCTAGATTTCAAATTCCATAATTTTTGGAATTAATATGTGAGTGCGTCAAAGGAAAACGTGTTTGGTTAATTTCAGTCAAATTGGATCGACTAGAAAATGGCCATTTTACAAACGGTCTCAGAATTCGACGAAATCAGTTTTGTTGGGCCCGTATCGTCCTAACATAGACAGATTAATTTTTCGGGAATTTTTAGAATTAGTATGTGGCCCCGGCAAATTAAAATGTACATTCAAATTAGAATTTGAATGTTTTATATTTTAATTTGAAGAATAACTGACAGTAACAGTCGAATGGGGTTACGAAACATGTCCCATTGTGTCCGCGATGTGGGTATTTATCTAGGGGTGACAGTCGTTAGGTTTGGATTGGAGTTCGTATGGAGAAACCCTAATTTTTGAAATAATATAAATATTGACCAATCAAATTAATTCTCTCATAATTTATTTTTATAAAAAAAAACAAAAAACCCCCGACACACCCTCATTCGAACAGCGTTGCAGCACCTAAATTCTCTCCTCCTTAAATCCTAATCCGCTCAACAAAATCTAATGGCCCTTCAGAGGTTTTTGTAGAGCTTCTCATCAGCTTCGAATCCATATAAATATCATCACGTTCTGTTGTGCATTTCTCAAGTTCTGACCACCCGAAGTTCTTCCGTTCGTCGCGCCGCCATAGCCAATCCCCGTCGTCAAACTGCACCAGAGCCCCCACGTTTTGCGCGCCTCTCCTCCCTCTTTGGCGTGGCACCACCTGATCAGCGTAACGCTGCATGAATTTCGAGAAAACCCTAAACCTAGTTTCGAACGCGTGCAGAAAGGTATCGGCCTTGTTAATTTTAACTGTTTTCAATTCTAAAAGCGTTGCTATTTATGATTTTCAAATAAAAATCATATATTTTTGCTATGTTGTCGAAATCCAGTGAAACCGGAGACATCGGACTACTAGCGACATCATCTATATTCTAGAAGAAGCTAGAACGTATTCTGAGCTCGCTACAATTTCAAAAGGATTAAAAACCAATGTGAGACTTCTAAATTCAAATATGGAAATGCATTGTATAAATTATATAAGCGAAGTATAAATTATATATGTGTTGTACGCCTCATGTATGAGCGTTGTGTAAGTTATATGAGCGATGTATAAATTATACATGCTTTGTATAAATCATATGTGTGTTGAAATGGAAATGAAATATATATATATACACACACTCCCCTCGTCCACAAACCATGGACGATATGAACTGATTGTAAATGGGTGAAATTAGTTGATATGGCGAATGGTTGAAAATTAGTTGATATGGGAATGGTTGAAAATAATTGTTTGTGGTTGAAAGAAATTGTTTGTCGTTGAAACGAATTGGAATTGTTTGTGGAAAATTCATATGATATGAAATTGATCTTAGATCATTTAGATAAGCCCCTTATGGAACGCCGCGAGGCCTAAGGTAGTGCGAGGAGCCGTACTCGGGACGGTGCCGGTTTTAAATCCCCTACCGTTATGCTGCCGAAATTTTCAGAAATATCTATGTGTTTGAATTATTTTCATATGTTGAATTATATTCATGTGTTGAATAAATTGTTTAGATAATAAAAATCACGTTTTTATCATGCGTATGAAATATATGAAATATTCATATGTTGAAACATTCATGTGTTGAATAAGTATTTTAAACGATAAAAATATCATTTTTATCATGTATACGACTCGTAAAAATACACATGTGTTGAAACATATTTTTTTCGCCAAAAATATCATTTTTATCCTATATATGAAGTGTTAAAAATAACCGTGTGTTGAAATAAACATTTGTTCGCTAGAAATATTATTTTTAGCTTCGTTCTGCGTATATATACATATGTTGAACAGGAAAATGGATTAGCTGTTGAGTAAAGAATATATTTGCATGCCCGACAAATAGGTAAGCCTAAATGAGTTGGCTACGCAATTTTATTAATATATAAGCTCATGTGAATGCCATTGGATGTGGAGTGCTGTTTGTTCTGTGTGAAATCATAAATGTCGCCATAGGATAGTAACAATTAATTTTGAACTACACTACATGGCATACTTCTTGAAGATAGCATACCCTATCATATACCACATGAGCATTTGGAGCTTATGTGACGAGGTTGAAGATTTACCATACAAGCGAGAGACTTGTATGGCGATGACTATATTTCAGGTTGAACTGAAGATTGATATGGACTATATAAAATGTAATGGTAAATTGCCAGATTAATAAAAAATCCACATAGGTCTGAAGATTACAATAAACACGTCTCTCTAGTCATTAAGGCACAAAAACCATTTATAGGGTGACGAGAATTTATTCTTTGGAGTTATGATCTATACACACTCCCCTGTGGATACCGGAATATATCACTATAATTATGTGTATGCTTTTTAAGATTTATTGGGCGCCTAATATAGCCCAATAAATTTCTAAACCCCTTCCCGTACAAAGGAGGTTATGGCGAAATTTTCAGAAATTTAAAGGTGTTAGTGAAATATTTGAAGTGAAAAACGATATAGAAATCGTCGAATGAATTATATATATATATATATATATATAAATTAAATAAAACGAATCGTGCAGCTGCAGTTCGTGTTTTGGAATCGTAATTTTAAACGACCATACCGAGAAATCCGACCATCGGTTTTTCCCGAAACCGGAACAGTTGGGTTCGCTTTGGAAAAATCTTTCCAACGATATAAAATTTGTTAGGATCCAATGGTTGGATTGTATGAAATTTTTAATTAAAATCTGAATAAAAACAGCGCCAAAATGAATTATATATATATATATATATATAAATATAAATTAAATAAAATGAATAACGACGCTGCAATTCGTGTTTTGAAATTGTAACTTTAAACGATTATATCGAGAGATCCGACCATCGGATTTTCCCAAAACTGGAACCGTTGGGTTCGCTTTGGAGAGATCTTTCCAACGGAATTAACTTTGTTAAGATCCGACGGTAAGATTTTGAGAAATGTGTAAATCAAATTTGGAGAAAACAGCGCCAGGGCCACGTTATGGCCTGAAACATCGTTTAATTAAATGGAGCTATTTATAATAAATAAAAATAGCGATATATCGTTATAAAATATTAAAAGCGATATGGAATGGAAATGAACCGATTTTACTTGGTTGGCTTGATATTTGATGGTTGAATGTGTTTGACATGAAAATTATATTAAAGAACTGAAATGTAGATATCGGATAATTTAACCATGGAAAGAATTGTTTTGAATTCTAGTTTACGTGAATTATTTGAAAAGGCCGAGTTAATTCTCATTTCAAATAATTGATCGATGAATAAATGTCAAAGATATGAAGACGGTGCAAGACTGGTGATCTTCACATCGTGTAGATTACTACTGATGCCTTTGAGACGGGTAGCTCCCTTGACGAGGTTATAGTGGTAGTGGTCTGGACGTACTTGTTGATCGTCCGTGTATGCGAGGGCCTCTCTTCCGTATTGGACATATGGAACGAGGAATAAGGTGCCTCCGGTTTCGTTCAGACCCAGAACAAACTTGTGAATGGATGTGTGTCCGACATTGGATTTTATTCTGTGTTAATTGATCTTTATTAAATATATATCTGTTTGTCGGCGGAGAATTTATTCTCTTGCTTAACGCCCTTCTCTGAGACATACGATCTCAGAGGTTATATATTGATAGAAATCAGTCGCATGGAGTGAGTTGCCTGTGTGGCATGCAGAGATGCAGTGATCAAGGCTTTTATTGAAAAGCAGAGTCTTGTGGTTAATGATCAAAGCACGACTTTAATATAGCATAGCTTTGTGTATAGCGTTGATTTGCGAGCCTCACACCTCGGTATGAGTTAAAAACGGGATAAGGGACCCAAGGAGGACATGACGTTTCTTTCTAGCTATGGGTGGTGTCGGTGTTTTACAAGCCCTGACATGTATATTATCTTTACCTTTGTGGATGTTAGAATGCGAGGCACCTCAGTTATATCGGTCTCTGCGGAGCCGATGGATAGGTCTGATAGGACCCGGAAACGTGTGTTCAGGATTAATTAATCCTCAAACGTAAGGGAGGACCGTCCTTGGAGGATCCAAAGGTTCTCTGGGGGGAATCCTGAGGCATTTGCTAGAGTGTCTCGAAGCCGGCGAGAAGTACATCCCTTGCCTTGACTCATGATGGAATCCAAATATCCAATACGAAATTACGGATTTGATTGTAACTTATATATGGAGACATAGTAGATGGTAGCTATGCCGTATAGGATTGATATTTATGATTGAATTTGCTTTTGAAATATGTATGCACTAGTAATAATATCAAATGATTTTGCTTTACACATATTAAGCATATTTTGGCCATTATAAGGTAAAAACTCCTCCGGTTTGCGTTGTATTTTGTGATGGGACTTAAGTTTTATAACGGCTTCATTTTTATAAAAAGCATTGCATTGTTTAAAAGATTTAGTTTATTTCATGCACTGGCAATCATTGGATTAAACCCGTTCCCCGAAAGTGGCGTGGTCCTATGATTTGCCTTGTTATTGTTGTTTAACTAGTTAAGTAGATTTCTCATACCAGTTCCATAACTGACTTGTAGTTTGTTTCACTTTGCAAACTCGGGTGCCCTTATTTTCACACGGGCAACCTAGTGACAGGTGACAAGTTATATTTTGGCTTTTGCACTGTAGCATGGAGTGCACCTTTTGGCTTGTATGGTGAAGACTAGATTTCTCAGTATTTTGGCTATTTGATATTCCTCCATTAGTATCTTATGTATATGATTCCACTTATCGCGATGTTGACAGGTTTACTTCTATTATGTACTCTATGATGTATATGTCCCAGTGATCTTGATGTAGACTGATCATTTCCTTTTATGCACTAAGTTGTATCCTGCACTGTGTTACTCTGATGTTATTACATATTATGATTCCGCTGTCATATTGATGTAAATTATTCTGCTTTCTGTTTATGCTATTATCTGTTCTCTGCTAATGATGATTAATGTGTTATATTCCAATGATTATCCTTAATTCGGTGGCACGGGGTTTTGGGATCGTCACAGCGATGATCAAAGCTGACCATATTTCCAACACTCGGATCAAATCGTAACATTTTATCAATGATCGAATTTAAAAAAATAGAATCAATGTTCAGTAATTTGTCCACAGTCTAATTGTATGCTTTATCTTATTTGCATATCTGAATTGTTGATTCAATATGATATTCATATCCACTTCATTACATGATCTCTTTGAATGCTATTCGATGGCCATGGAGTCACAAAGCTAGACACTTAAAAATTATATTCGAATTTTAAGTCATTTGATTTTGCGACGACGTAAACTTAAATGTCGAATGTATCTAGTCAATCATCTCATCTCATAGAAATGCAAATCCAATCACGTCTGAATCCAAAAGTCGATCTGATCCAAGATAAAGTTCGATCTGATTGTGAAAATATATTGGATCCTAAAATCCAACATCCACCCTCTGGATTTGAAAATTTTGAAATCCTTAAATCCAAAATTTCGTATCCGCCTTCTATTTCCTTCTTTTCTTCCCTCTTTCATCCAACCAACGCTCAACTTCACTAAGCTTCCTATATGAACCTTTGAATATGTTTCTTCTCCTATTCCACCTTTTCCCTTTTTCCTCTTTTTTCTTTCTTCCCTTCTCCTTTACCCGATTCCTGCGCTTCTCCCTCCATTCCTTCTTCATAGCAGCTCCAAGCTCCGCCATCACTTCACGCCTCTAGCAACAAACACCCACCACTGGTTGACATCTCCCCTCGTCCTTTCCCTCACAAAATCGTTTAACTAGATATTACTTGACTAACAATAGAGTAGAAACCCATGTGTGATGGTCGGAACATATGGACTGAAGGCTGGTTATGGTTAACAGTGGTGCTATAGGGGGTCGCGAAGTTGTAAGTAGGTTTGAAGGGGAACGGTGTTCGAGGAAGCAAGTTTAGCTCGAATACAAAGAAAGTAGAAGCAAAAAATGTGAACTAATATTTATATAAAATAGGAATACGGGATCAACATGTTACTTCTCACAAACCAACATTCAATTCTGCGAAATTTTTGTAAGTATAGGGATCGGTACCGACCCCTATAAAGGGAACGGAACTATGACGAAAGGTGTTAGAGGAAGGAGGAGCTCAAGGCACCAAATAAGAGAATGGAAAACTAAAACCATTTCCCATATCCCATACCCCCTATTTATAGTTTCCACCAGCCCACTAATGGGCCTCCCCCAAATCAGCCCATTAGGCTCCCAAAACCTAAACAACCAACTGAAAAACCTTAAAACAACGATTTCTCCCAAACCACTGAGCCAAATCTTTAATGTAACCACTCTACGGAAAGGAAAACATCAATTCCTTTCCAATGGCACAGGTTTGACCTAAGTCAAAAGTTATGCCTTGTGCAAGACTGATAGGGGAAAAATGGTCACAAACAAAATCGGTAAAAATTATGGACATGTCTCACATCCCCATAAGAAACATATTAAAAGATGGGAATGACCCAACCCTCGGGGAATAAAATAAAATACTTTACGATCTTCAGATACGTAAAACGCGGGCTGTTACATTCTCCCCCCTTAAGAATTTCACCCCTGAAATTCCAAGAAAACACATGCAACCACAACAATTTTGCATGCCTATCATCCATGAGAAGCCAATTCTATCATCCAAACTAGCAACCATCAAGCCATGCATCCATGACCTTATCTTAGCACACAGAATTTTATCAAACAATAACAAGATACAACGATGATACGATCAAAGGGTCCTACTGATGAAGAGTTTTGGATGAGTCGCTCTCATGCTCTCTTCCGTCTCCCATGTACAATTGTTGCCATATTCACTCCATTGTACCTTGACTAGCTTAGCCGTTTTCCTCCTAAGTTGTTTCGTTTCATCCCCCACAACACGAAGTGGCTTATGAGGTCTCGTAACTGCGGTCTCCACTTCAAGGTCTTTGTACTGCTCTGGAGGTATCACCCATTCGAATCATGCACAAACTTCCGTTGAAATGACACATGGAACACATCATTCACACTCGACATTTTCTCGGGTAACTCCAATCTATATGCGAGCTTTCCTATTCGCTCGACTATCGGAAATGGTCCAACGAACCTTGGAGCTAACTTTCCTTTACTTCTGAATCGAACCACATACTTCAATGGCAAAATCTTCACAAAAACCATATCGCCCACGTCGAATTCCAAGTCCTTACGACGTTTATCAACATAATTCTTTTGATGACCTTGGGCTACCTTCATTCGTTGTCGAACAATATCGATACAATTTGAGGTCTCTCTAATCCTCTCAGGCCCAAGTACTAACTTTTCCCTTACACGGCCTCCTATACAACGCCTCGTATGGTGTCATCCCAATGCTAGGCTGGTAACTATTGTTATAAGCAACTCAACCAGATGTAGATGGTCTTCCCATGATCCTCCGAAGTCTACACACAAGCCCTCAGAAGATCTTCCAAAACTCTCTTGGTCTGACCATCAGTTTGGGGATGATATGTCGTACTCAAGCACAACTCTGTTCCCAAGGCTTCTTGCAAAATTTTCCAAAATCCACTCTTGAATAATGGATCTTGGTCACTCACTATACTCTTTGGGACACTATGGAATCGAACTATCCATTTCACATAAAGTTCAACCAGTGTCGACGTCGTCCTAGTCGTCTTGACAGGAATGAATGTCACACTTTTGGTCAAGCGATCCACAGTGGCCCAAATTCCTTTGTTTCCTGCCTTGGTTCTAGGCAGTCCATCGATACTTGCTCCCACTTAGGAACTTCCAATGGCTAAAGAAACCCACTCGGCTTCTTCTGTTCATCTTTCACCAACCGACGGTTCATACACTTAGAAATAAACTTTCCAATATCCCGTTTCATCCCTTCCCAGTAGTAGACTCGCTTCATGTCCTGATACATCTTATTGCCACTGGGATGAATCGTCAAATTCGAGTGATGACATTCTCTCAGAACATCATCTCTCAATCCGTCGATATCAGGAACAACTAATCGCTCTTACTTTCGAAACCAACCTTTTCGATCGAACTCTTTACCTTCTGGTTCCAGCTTCTGGATAAACTCGACAAGCTTTGCATCTCGCTTTTGGCTCTCTCCAATCCTTTTGACAAGAGTAGGTCTTATCGACAAGCTTGCCAACATTTCAGGTTCCAGCTCACACCTTGTCCTGAAATCAAACCTTGCCAAATACTCAAGGGTCTTCCATTCTGAAAACATCGCTCCTAAACTTGCATGTCACTGACTCAACGCATTTGCCACTGCATTTCCTTTTCCCGGAGTATAGGCTATTCCAAAATCATACGACGCCAAAAACTCTAACCACCGTTGCTGCCGAAGATTCAAATCCTTTTGGGAGAAAAGATACTTCAACGACTTGTGATCCGTAAAAAACTTGAATCGAACTCCCAATAGGTAATGTCTCCACATCTTCAGAGCAAACACAATTGCCGCCAACTCTAAATCATGAGCTGGGTAATTCCTCTCATGCAGCTTTAGCTGTCGTCTCTCGTAGGCCACAACCTTATCCTTCTGCATTAACACTGCTCCCAGTCCAGTACCACATGCATCGGTGTATTCCACCATCTCTTCATTCTCACTCGGAATGGTCAACACAGGAACACTCGTCAATCTCTCCATCAGGATTCCGAACGCTTATTCACACTTCGCATCCCATGTGAACACTTGGTTCTTCTTTGTCAATCCTGTTGGTGGCGCAGCTATCTTGGAGAAATCCTTGATAAACTGTCGGTAATAACCAGCCAACCCAAGGAAGCTCCGTACATCAGTCGCATTCTTAGGTCGATCCCAGTCCTAGATTTTGGTCACTTTAGCAGGGCCAACCGCTATACCATTTCCATAGACAACATGGCCTAAGAACCTTACTTCTGTAACAACCCGAATTTTAATAACATGTTAAAACCATAAATCAAGGCAAAATTAATTTTTAAAATAAGAATCAAGGGAAACGGGTTGCGCCATTGCGTTCGACTCGAAATTATGCTTGAGATAGAGTCCGAGTTTGCGTAAAACGAATACCATATAATGAAGATATGGACGAACGAAGTTAGGCAGAAAAACCGGAAACAGGCCAGAATACACTGGCGCACTTGTGAAGTGCGCCAGTACAAAAATACACTGGCGCACCTGCCAAGTGCGCCCATACAAATCCAGCACAGAATTCTGGAGTGTTCTGTGATGACGTGTCTTCTTCTGAGTGGCTGGATGACTTGTCTTCGAGATGGGTGGTTCTGATGACTTCTGGACTGATCTGAAGGCTCTAAATTACCCTATTCTCCTATTTAAACACCTCTGAACCTAGCTTTCTCTCCACACCAAACCATTGCAATGTTATGCGCCTCCACCTTAATTAAATTAAAAATAAAACACGAAGATTATTTCTTGAAGACTACGACTAGGAATTAGGGATTTGCTTCTACAATCAAAGCAAGATTCAACGATTCAACAATTCGACGACTAGTTTATAGATTCGACTTCTACATCTTTCTTAGACCACGATCTATAAGTTCCAGTTACTTTTAGATAAAAGCTATAAATCTAATATGTGCATGGTATAATTTGGAAGTGATTTATGTATGATTCATATCTATTCTTGGTTTCTTCTTGGATCCTGACTATTGGGAATATTGCCTACGACGTTGAAACTATTGTTAATGACATAAGACTATGACTATGCCTGTGACCGTGGACATAAGATTTTACCTATGCTTATGACTATGACGGTGAAAATAAGACTATGCCTATGACTATGACGGTGAATATAAGACTGACTATGACTAATAAGACTATGCCTATGACTATGACGGTGAACATAAGACTGCCTATGACTGTGAACAATAAGACTATTGCCTATGACTATGACAAGGACAATTGTGGTTAATCACCTATGATTCATTGCCTAGGATTATGACTATGAAATTGGATCTAAGCTTGATTTTCTATTCAGACCTATTTTCTTTATTTGTCCTTGAATCTTGATTTTGGGGTTTTTCTATTTAAGGTAGATCTATCCATGTTCTTGAATCTAGATTAGTATTCAAACCTTTTTATGTTCGTAATGTTATTAGATTTATATGCCTGTGATGTTTTAATCAATTTATTCAGTTATGTCATACCTTGAAAATAGATTGATTATGTTATTGAATGATATTGATCTATGCCTGTGGTTCTATTTTATTGAATTGGGAATTAATGAATAAGTCTGTTCATATGTATAGGAACTTGAAGTATAACCTGTTATGATAAGTTGTGTAGTTTATCATGTTATGCAAGTTTTAGGTTGTAAAATCATATCACATATGTGACCAAATGTTAGGACTACATGTTTATGTGTATATGTTAAACCTATGTCATATTTCAAGTTCACACTTATTCATATGTTCGTGATCGATTTGCAAGTTCACATATATGTAAGTTGATTTAGTCTATATATGTATGTTGATTTAGTCTACGTTGCAAATTCACACCTATGATATTCATGTTGACTATTTTGCAAGTTCACACCTATGATGTTCATATTGACTATGATGAAAATGCCAAGTTTACGCCTATGTCATGCTTATGTTAATGAATTGTTTTATGCCAATTTTGTGTACGTGGAATCAGGCTAAGTTTTTAGCCTAATATTATATGTCAAAAACCATGCGGACGGAAAATCAGGCTAAGATTGTTAGCCTAATATTTAGACGGGGTAACGTTGGGAAAAATTGGTAATTATAGGAAACTTGGTATGAAACTTACCTTGAAAACCTAACATGAACTTGACATGAATCTTGAACATGGACATGACACTAGAATGAACTTGAAAATGGCCAACTCGAGGTTGGGTTGAGTTTGCAGTGTAATTCTGCCCGGAACCGCCCGACAAATCCAGTTACTGCAAACAATAGGATCCAATGTGGGTAGTTGGTCATATCGCACTTGAAAACCCGAGGTCAGACTGAGTTGTGGTGTAATTTTGCCCGGAACCGCCCGGCATATCCAGTGACCACAACAACAGGTCTAATGTGAGAGGTTGGGGTGCATTAATGAATTAATGCCACATGATAGGGTTAAGTCATGAACATGTAAGGCAACACTTAACCAACTTGATACATGATTCGTAGGTGGGTTAAGTCACAAACTTGAATGACAACACTTAACCAACTTGACATTCTAGACTGATAGGGGTTAAGTCACGAATTTAAATGACAACACTTAACCTATTGGACGGAAACCCTAGTTACGCGGTCCGTTTCAGCAGTAACCCACTAGATGTATCATGGTACCCTGGGACTAGGCAGGGTGGGGCACGATTACTGGGCTGATTGTAAGCGACCAGAACGACGGCTGTGTTTGTGCGCCAGTGTAGGTTCAGGCGGGCTATGGTCGTGCACGTGGTCCGGAGTTGAAAAAGCAGGCATTGGGCATCAGTAGGTTTATCTGTGCATTCTTGATTCGTGTCGGTGGTTGGCACCCTAGGGCTTGATACACCCTATGGTGGACCTAGCACATGTGACTACATTCGTGATAGGGCCACATGACACAGAGACACATGACGAGCTAGAACTTGTAGGGAGCCGATCGAGTAGTGGATCGTTCCGTTGGACCCAGTAATGGGTCATTCGTGATATTGGGCCAAGGGATCATTTCATGATTAATATAAGACATGGGTTGGGATTCTAGTATTGTTGATGCAGCAAACCTTGAATACGTGATGCTATACTTGATTTATACTTGATTTATCATGTTATCCTAGCCTATCTTGCCTATCTTGTCATCATCCGTATGTTTACTTTCAGTTTATACATGTCATGTTACCTTTATCTGTTTTTATGCTGAAAGTCACTTGGACTTACCAGTCTTTATGACTGACCCGTTTTCTTTCACCTCTTTTTCTTCCGTTTCCCCCCAGGTTCTCAGGGAGGAAACTCTAGCACTTAGCTTGGATTTCTCTTGCTTTTGATTCGGCTCATGTACGGTTTGATCTTGGGCTATGCTATGGCTGCATTTTCTGCTACCTTTGGGGAATTAAGCTACTTTTGATGTTTTAAGTTTATGCTTCTTTATTTATGCAAGACAGAATTTGTTGTAATGGAAAATAATGACCTTGGCTATTTGATGTAAAAGGTTTTGACTCTTCTTGAAAGTAATGAAAATTTTCTTTTGATTCTTCCGCTGTTTTATCTATGTTCTATCTTGTAATATTTCTGTGTTTGTTTACCTCGATAACGCTCCTCCAAAACTAGTGCATTCCCTTTGTGAGTGACCCTAACGGAGGTGGGGTGTTACATTTGGTATCAGAGCAGAAGGTTACCAGTCTGGGCAAAAGTTTTTAAAAAACCTTCTAAAATTATTTTCAAAAACCGTTTACAAAGAAGCATTTTTCAAGAAAAGTCTTGTTTTATTTAAAGGCTATTCCCCAAAAGCCATCAGCACTATCCTTTGTTTCCTTATTTGAATCTCTTTTCCTTTCTTTTCTCCATCTGTAGTCGCGGTAGTTTTACCTGCGGCTAATCTTCTTTCTAGCTTCGTAGAGGGTTTTCCATACGATGGAGATAGTTTCCGTGAGGCTTGTTAACTTGTTACATAGGAAAGGTATGAGTGATAAGGCGGATGAGTCTCAAAACGAGAAGAAAGACTTCTAGAAGGGAGGCGAGAACAACGCCAACAATAATAACAAGTCACGTGATAAGAGGAAGTGCAACTTCTGTGGTATAGTTGGGCATATAGTACAGGATTGTAGAAAGAAGAAGATGAAGATGGGAGCATGTTTCCAGTGTGGTGAAACTGGACATATCAGCAAGAACTGCCCTAAGAAGCAAGGGCAAGCCCCACAAGCAGGACCTTGTGGGGGTACATCTTTAACTTCTTCTCCTTGATGCTTTGTTTTATCTTGCTTATCTTCTCGATCCTATCTTGAGAACCTTAGGTAGAACACTTTTTGGATGTAAACATGTGCTTGAAGCATGTTATGGTTGATGTTTGCAAATGGTTGCAAGTGGTTGCAAGTGGTTGCTCGTGGTTGCATAACACACATTAGGCACTAGATCGGCTCAGACACATTTTCATATTGCATATGCATGAGTGTTTATACTTGTTTATGGATGAAATTGAACGTGTTATCATGTGGATGTTGCATATGGATGGATGTTTGTGCACACATATAGCGTTTATGTGACTAGGACTATTTGCATACATGTTGGATTCATGGCACTAAACATATTTTGCATTAAGAAGATCAATCAGGCCTGATCACTTGCATTAGATAAGGAACATATACACACACTTTCTGCATATGTTCATATAGCATTAGAAATCGTTTAAGGACAATGGTTGCTTGTGGATGATGTTTTGAGTAGATGGATGATTGGATGATAGGATGCATTCTTCTAAATTTGAAGATTTCGGGGACGAAATCCTTTAAGGAGGAAAGAATGTAACAACCCGAATTTTAATAACATGTTAAAACCATAAATCAAGGCAGAGTTATTTTTTAAAATAAGAATCAAGGGAAACGGGTTGCGCCATTGCGTTCGTCTCGAAATTCTACTTGAGATAGAGTCCGAGTTTGCGTAAAACGGATACCGTATGAAGAAGATATGGACGAACGAAGTTAGGCAGAAAAACCAGAAACAGGCCAGAATACACCGACACACTTGTGAAGTGCGCCAGTACAAAAATACACTGGCGCACCTGCCAAGTGCGCCCATACAGATCCAGCACAGAATTATGGAGTGTTCTGTGATGACGTGTCTTCTTCTGAGTGGCTGGATGACCTGTCTTCGAGCTGGGTGGTTCTGATGACTTCTGGACTGATCTGAAGGCTCTAAATTACCCAATTCTCCTATTTAAACACCCATAAACCTAGCTTTCTCTCCACACCAAACCATTGCAATGTTATGCTTCCTCCACCTTAATTAAATTAAATTAAAAATAAAACACGAAGATTATTTCTTGAAGACTACGACTAGGAATTGGGGATTTGCTTCTACAATCAAAGCAAGATTCAACGATTCAACAATTCGACGACTAGTTTATAGATTCGACTTCTACATCTTTCTTAGACCACGATCTGTAAGTTCCAGTTACTTTTAGATAAAAACTATGAATCTAATATGTGCATGGTATAATTTGGAAGTGATTTATGTATGATTCATATCTATTCTTGGTTTCTTCTTGGATCTTGACTATTGGGAATATTGCCTACGACGTTGAAACTATTGTTAATGACATAAGACTATGACTATGCCTATGACTGTGGACATAAGATTTTGCCTATGCCTATGACTATGACGGTGAACATAAGACTATGCCTATGACTATGACGGTGAACATAAGACTGACTATGACTAATAAGACTATGCCTATGACTATGACGGTGAACATAAGACTGCCTATGCCTATGAACAATAAGACTATTGCCTATGACTATGACAAGGACAATTGTGGTTAATCACCTATGATTCATTGCCTAGGATTATGACTATGAAATTGGATCTAAGCTTGATTTTCTATTCAGACCTGTTTTCTTTATTTGTCCTTGAATCTTGATTTTGGGGATTTTTCTATTTAAGTTAGATATATCCATGTTCTTGAATCTAGATTAGTATTCAAACCTTTTTATGTTCGTAATGTTATTAGATTTATATGCCTGTGATGTTTTAATCAATTTATTCAGTTATGTCATACCTTGAAAATAGATTGATTATGTTATTGAATGATATTGATCTATGCCTGTGGTTCTATTTTATTGAATTGGGAATTAATGAATAAGTCTATTCATATGTATAGGAACTTGAAGTATAACCTGTTATGATAAGTTGTGTAGTTTATCATGTTATGCAAGTTTTAGGTTGTAAAATCATATCACATATGTGACCAAATGTTAGGACTACATGTTTATGTGTATATGTTAAACCTATGTCATATTTCAAGTTCACGCTTATTCATATGTTCGTGATTGATTTGCAAGTTCACATATATGTAAGTTGATTTAGTCTATATATGTATGTTGATTTAGTCTACGTTGCAAGATTCACACCTATGATATTCATGTTGACTATTTTGCAAGTTCACACCTATGATGTTCATATTGACTATGCCGAAAATGCCCAGTTTATGCCTATGTCATGCTTATGTTAATGAATTGCTTTATGCCAATTTTGTGTACGTTGAATTAGGCTAAGTTTTTAGCCTAATATTATATGTCAAAAACCATGCGGACGGAAAATTAGGCTAAGATTGTTAGCCTAATGTTTAGACGGGGTAACATTGGAAAAAATTGGTAATTATAGGAAACTTGGTATGAAACTTACCTTGAAAACCTAACATGAACTTGACATGAATCTTGAACATGGACATGCCACTAGAATGAACTTGAAAATGGCCAACTCTAGGTTGGGTTGAGTTTGTAGTGTAATTCTGCCCGGAACTGCCCGACAAATCCAGTTACTGCAAACAATAGGATCCAATGTGGGTAGTTGGTCATATCGCACTTGAAAACCCGAGGTCAGACTGAGTTGTGGTGTAATTCTGCCCAGAACCGCCCGGCATATCCAGTGACCACAACAACAGGTCTGATGTGAGAGGTTGGGGTGCATTAATGAATTAATGCCACATGATAGGGTTAAGTCGTGAACATGTAAGACAACACTTAACCAGCTTGATACATGATTCGTAGGTGGGTTAAGTCACGAACTTGAATGACAACACTTAACCAACTTGACATGCTAGACTGATAGGGGTTAAGTCACGAATTTAAATGACAACACTTAACCTATTGGACGAAAACCCTAGTTACGCGGTCCGTTTCAGCAATAACCCACTAGATGTATCATGGTACCCTGGGACTAGACAGGGTGGGGCACGATTACTGGGCTGATTGTAAGCGACCAGAACGACGACTGTGTTGGTGCGCTAGTGTAGGTTCAGGCGGGCAATGGTCGTGCACGTGGTCCGGAGTTGAAAAAGCAAACATTGGGCATCAGTAGGTTTATCTGTGCATTATTGATTCGTGTCGGTGGTTGGCGCCCTAGGGCTTGATACACCCTACGGTGGACCTAGCACAGGTGACTACATTCGTGATAGGGCCGTATGACACAGAGACACATGACGAGCTAGAACTTGTAGGGAGCCGATCGAGTAGTGGATCGTTCCGTTGGACCCAGTAATGGGTCATTCGTGATATTGGGCCAAGGGATCATTTCATGATTAATATAAGACATGGGTTGGGATTCTAGTACAGTTGATGTAGCGAACCTTGAATACGTGATGCTATACTTGATTTATCATGTTATCCTAGCCTATCTTTCCTATCTTGTCATCATCCTTATGTTTACTTTCAGTTTATACATGTCATGTTACCTTTATCTGTTTTTATGCTGAAAGTCACTTGGACTTACCAGTCTTTATGACTGACCCGTTTTCTTTCGCCTCTTTTTCTTCCGTTCCCCCCCCCAGGTTCTCAGGGAGGAAACTCTAGCACTTAGCTTGGATTTCGCTTGCTTTTGATTCGGCTCATGTACGGTTTGATCTTGGGCTATGCTATGGCTGCATTTTCTGCTATCTTTGGGGAATTAAGCTACTTTTGATGTTTTAAGTTTATGCTTCTTTATTTATGCAAGACATAATTTGTTGTAATGGAAACCTTGGCTATTTGATGTAAAAGGTTTTGACTCTTCTTGAAAGTAATGAAAATTTTCTTTTGATTCTTCTGCTGTTTTATCTATGTTCTGTCTTGTAATATTTCTGTGTTTGTTTACCTCGATAATGCTCCTCCAAAACTAGTGCATTCCCTTTGTGAGTGACCCTAGCGGAGGTGGGGTGTTACAACTTCATTCTTCCAGAAGTGAAACTTCGAGAACTTGGACTTTAGCTGATGCTTTCGCAAGATCTCTAACACAAATCTCAAGTGTGTCTTGTGTTCTTCCTCAATCTTGGAGTAAACCAAAATATCATCCACGAACACAAGCACGAACTTGTTCAACGGATCTCTAGAAACTCTATTCATAAGATCCACAAAATACGCTGGCGCGTTAGTCAACTCGATTGGAATCACCAGTCATTCGAAGAAACCGGGCGGTGTCCTAAAAGCATCCTTTGGCACACTACCCTTTGCCACCCTCAACGGGTGAAATCCCGTTGCCAGATCCATCTGAGAAAATACTTTGGCTTCGTGAAGCTGATTTAACAAGTCATCTATCCTTGGCAACAGTTACTTGTTCTTTTTAGTCACCTTATTCAGCTCATGATAGTCCACACACAATCTTAACGAGCCATCTGCCTTGGTTGCAAACACGACCGGTGCACCCCATTCAGAAACACTTCTCCGAATGAATCCCTTCCTAAGAAGGTCTCAAACTTGCACCTCCAACTCTCGCTGTTCCTTAGGCGCCATCCACTTAAGAGGCATAACGATTGATTTAACACCCTCAACCAAATCGATCCTAAACTTGATCTCTCGATGCAGCGACAACCCTTTCACCTCGTCAAAGACATCCTCATACTCCTTAGCGATAAGCACAGATGACAAGTCTTCTTATGGAATCACAAGCGAATATAGATAACTAACAAAGACACCCTCTTCGCGCTTACACTTTAACAACACTTTTCGCCCTTCCACGTCACTGACTCTCACCTCTATCTTCTTGCAATTCACCCTTGCCGCATACCTCTTGACCCAATCCACGCCCAAGATGATCCCAAACCCAGTGAAGTTAAGAACAAAGCAATCACACACAAAAGAGTAATCATGACTCGACAACACTAGACCACAACAAATCATGCACAAATTAGATGAACCCCCAACTGGATTAGTCACGATCAATGGTCTATCACAATTCTCGGGTTCCAAACCCAAGCGACATACAAGCTCATTGCAAATGAATGAATGCAATGCTCTAGTATCAAACAAAACTCAAACTGAAACACCATGAATAGAAAGAGTACCTCATACCACGACACCCTTTCCCTTCTCCTTTGTAGTAGGAGTTTTCGAAGAAGACGACAAAGCCCCTAAAGCATAAGCCCTAACCACTTGCTTCCCTTGAGCTGATTCTGGACAATCTTTCCTCTCATGTCCCGGCTCCCACACTTGAAGCACTTCTTCTCAGCTTTAGGATTCTTGCATTCACTAGCAAAATGGCTCTTCTACCAACAATTGAAGCAAGTCACTTCTCCCTTCTGCTTCTTTTGGCCATCCTTCCCTTTTTGTTGTTGTTGCTTCCTCTTCTTGTTATTACCAACTTGCTGTGGTTTCTGCTCCTCTTTAGCTGCAACAACAGACATCTTTTTAGGAAACAGACTTTCATGCCGCAAATCCTTATCGACGATCTTCTCAAAGCTATCATCAAGGTGATCCACAAGCTGATTCCCAAGATATTCATCCAATCCCAAGACAAACTTCTCGTTCTTTTGATAAGGAGTATCCACATATGAACGAGCATACTTCGACATAGCCTCGAAGTCAGAAATATAGTCAAGAACTGGGCGACCATTCTATTTAAGCTCCACAAATTTCTTAAAAAGTATTGACTTCTACACGGTGGAGATAAATTTTGCTTCAAACTTAGCTTGGAACTGTTCCCATGAAATATCCTCTTTAGGGGTCTCAAGTGTGACAGAGTTCCACCAGTCCATTGATCTACCTACTAACTGCCTTGATGTAAGTTTCCTCTTTGTTGCATCATCAATACCCAAGTCCTTGAAGATTCGAACACAAGTATAAAACCACCTCTCTGAACCTCTTCAACTGGTTCAATGCCCTTGAAGTGTTTCCCTCCCAACGGGGTAAAGTCTTTGCATAACTTTGCAAATTCCAAAGCTCTAGGCATGGACTCCAACATCAACCGTTGCTGCCACTGGAGCGGGGTTCCTTCGAAGGCATGCTTCTATCATAGCTTCAAACATGGCCGGGTAATCAGGTACCCCGCCATTACCCCCTCCATTTACAGCTTCTTCCCCATCAGAATGTCTCGTATAGCATCGACTCATTCTAAATCTGCAATTTAGAATAATTAGTCACTTCCTAGAAAAACTGCTAAAGAGATACAATTGCTACTACTATATATGCTAATATATATAGTAAGCATCCAACTGAAATCTGCAAGTACGTCTCTCATACGTAATTACGTCTTCGAAATTTGGCCACAATCGTTGTCTAGAGCTATGGTACCAAATGTGATGAAAGGTGTTAGAGGAAGGAGGAGCTCAAGGCACCAAATGGGAGAATGGAAAACTAAAATTATTTCCCATATCCCTTACCCCCTATTTATAGTTTCCACCAGCCTACTAATGGGCCTCCCCCAAATCAGCCCATTAGGCTCCAAAAAACTGAACAACCAACTGAAAAACCTTAAAACAACAATTTCTCCCAAACCATTGAGCCAAATCTTTAATATAACCACTCTACGGAAAGACAAATATCAATTCCTTTCTAATGGCACAGGTCTCACCCTCTGATTCGACCTGAGTCAAAAGTTATCCCCTGTGTAAGACTGATAGGGGCAAAATGGTCACAAACAAAATCGGTAAAAATTATGGACATGTCTCACACCCCCATAAGCAACATATTAAAAGATGGGAATGACCTAACCCTTGGGGAATAAAATAAAAATATTTTACGATCTTCCGATACGTAAAATGCGGGCTGTTACAGGAACCAATCCCATATGATATTTATTTCAGAAAAAGAAAGGGAGGGAACAATCCATTTAACTTACTTCATACACACTCTTTTATATGTTAATTTCCAAATCTTCGATTTTTTACATGTTCTCAAATCGAACATCAATTATGTACTCACCAATATGAGTCAGACTATGTAATTCAAAAGTGCACGTTTGATGCATGCTTGATATTAAACTTTGGACATTGACACGTATGATCATGAGCATAAACTTACACTATTATATTTTTATCACTCTAAGCGTATCACATAAAAACACGTATGAACGTGTGAGTGCATAAAGAATCTAAACCAGCAATGACTTTCTTACACTCAGAAGTCAGTTTGCGAACGTTAACCCATAACTTCGAATTGACGTAACGGGAGATTCGACCATTGGATTCTCTTAAACCCGGAACCGTTGGGGTTTGTATCGAAAAGAGCTTTAAAATGATAATAAGAGATTTGAAATCTAATGGTTAGATTTTAAAATATGTCAAAATCAGTTTTGGAAAAGGTCGCTTTGGATGTAGTTCGGTGACCGATATTGGAAACCGACCGTAAGGGCCTTAATAAAATTATTAAAAATATGAATAAATTATGTAAAATCATAAAAAATGATTTGAAATGATTTTATATGAAATATTACACGTTTGTAAAGATAAATTTATTTTTATCTGAATAAGTTGTTTATAACCTGGAATAAAGAACTGAAATGAATTGAAATGGTTTTAATATAACCATAATTTTTCCAACGTATAAATTGGATTGGATTTGAATGGAAATTATCTTCGGATGTTTCGGTATTGGATTCCATAATTATATGGATATCGTTGAGGAATTTGGAAGATATAGATATCATTATTCCCAATATGATATCTGTTAGTTTCAGAATTTGATATTGAATATAAGTCGATATGATTTTTATTTAGAGCCTTGTATTTAATATCAAATTGGATTATTGGGTTTAACATAAACGATGTTTTAAATAACATCGATTCTTTAACCCAATTAACAGTGAAATTTTGATTTGAAATTTATAAATATTTTAATTAAGATTTAATGAAATTTTCCAAAGTAAAGTTTTCCAATTTAATAAATTAAATTGGAATTGAATGGAATTCGATTTAGTAATAATCGAAATGAGATTCTATGAGTGAAGATTGTTACTATTTATGGAATTTAAAGGGCTTATCCATTATTCCACTTATAGTATTAGTCTGATATGGAAATTCATATTGATTACAACTGATTTGATTTCCGTGAAGATTCCATATTAAATGGAAGATGATTTTGGGTTTACAGTGAACTATTTCTTAAATGACATCGGTTCTTTAACCCAGTTAAAGAAAGGATAAATTTCATAAAATTGAGCAATCATTAAGTAATGATTTTTGAGATTAAAATTAAATTGGAATTTTAGTGAATCTTTAACTTGATTGAAATGTGAATGGGATAATTAAATTTATCAAATTTGAGAAATGTTCGAAATGGAGTATCACCAGTTTTAGTCCATGCGATAGATAAATCTTTAATTAGATTTGAACGTAAAATGGTAATTAAATTTTACAGGTAGCACAATGGGTGTTAGATATGGAGTACTACCAATTTTTCTCCACGAGATGAATAGATAGGGATTGGGAAAAAAATGAATAATTACTTCGGTAAGGCTCGTTAATTCCGACTAGTTGATAAACCTTGATTTGGTTTAGGTTGTGAAAAGATATTATAAAATCTTTTGAAATGATTTCCAAGAATATACGAATAAAAGAATATTCTGGATTGGAATGAGGCGTGTGATGTGTTTTTGTAGCACTTGATTATAAGATATTCGAGTTATTCAGAATGAACGGGTTTAACCCATTCTGAATAACTGATACAATGATTAAAAGTCGAGCATTGGAAGACGACGGTTGAAGACAGGAAATCTTCACATCGTTTGGATGATTACTGATGTCTTGATTGGGATATACACCCAATATGAGGTAATAAGTGGTGGACGTCCAGACATACGTGGAGATCAACCGGATATGCAAGAGCCTCTCTCCGGTATTTGACATATGGGATGAGGAATAAGGTGCCCTCGGTTTCTTTCAGACCCAATTAGGACTTGCAAAGGGATTGTATGTATGACATTGTAATTCGCGTTGTATTCGTTGATCTCTACTAAATATATTTCTGTTTGGTGGCGGAGAATTTATTATCTTGCTTAACACCCTTCAATGAGACGTATGAGCTTAGAGGTTATATATTGGTGGAAATTAATGGTGTGGTATGGATTGACAATGTGGAATGCTAAGATGCAATGATCAAGACTTTTGTTGAAAAGTAGAGTCTTGTGGTTGATGATCAAAGCACCACTTTAATATAGCATAGCTTTGTGGAGCGTTAATTTGCGAGCTTTACAGCTCGGTATGAACCAAAAACAGGATAGAGATTGCAGGGAAATGGACATACATTAGTTTCTAGCTAGAAGTGATGTCATGGTATGGAGCCCAAACATTTTACTTATATGGATGTTTGATTTTGGATGATGGAAGGCGAGGTACCTCGTATTTGATATGGGTCGCCAGTGGCCCTTGATGGTAGACATACTGACCTTGTGACATGTTCGATAGAACCGGCTAACGTATTGTTTATGGTATAACTAATCAGCGATAGCTAACCAATTCTGAAGATCCCAAGGTTAATAAGGATGTGATCCTAAGGCATGTGCTAGAGTGTCTCGAAATCGGTGAGGAAGATCCCTTTCCTCTGTTCATAGATGGAAATCCAAATTCCAATATGCGATTTCATGATTTTAGTTGTAAACCTATATGGCGACATAGTAGGATGGGGTACTATGCCATCTATGATTGATACATTTATATTTGAAATAGATTTCTACACTTATAATAATAATAAAAGATAAATTTTGCGTATCAAGCATGTTTGGCTATTATAACATAAAACTCTATCCTCCGGCTTGCGTTGCATTGTGTGATGGGACCTGAGTCTTATAATAACTTCATTTTTCTTTTTTGCATTGCATTGTTTATTTTATGGTATTCTTGGGAGAAAACCCGTTCCGTATCATGCAGTGTGGTCCCTTGATTTACCCAACATTAAAATAAAGTCAATAACTATTTTAGTTCTCACACCAGTCCCATGACTGACTCGCAATTTATTGTTTCCTACCTAAACTCTGAGTGCCCATATTTTCTACACTGGCAGTCGGTAGTTTTAATTTTCGCAGATATTTCTTTTCACATGATCCTGGATTACGGCTGGAGCTATACAATAAAATGCTTTGTATCCGTGTATTTCTTTCAGCTATGGTAGTTGATATTTTCTGCTGTACATTATACTTATGTATTATATTTTTGTTGTTTTGTAAAGTATATATCTTATATTTTTTCGTTGTATATTATTTATTTATACTCTGATATCTTGTACACTGATGTAAATTGTTGTAATAGCAATGAAATGTTCTATTGTTCTATGTTCTGATGCATCATATTCTCATATAATCCGCGTTTTCGAACGGTCTTAGTTGGTTTAGCGATCGATTCAGACCGGGCGAAATTCGGTGTGTAACAATGAACGGGTTGCTTCATCATTTTTCTCACATCTAGGCACACGCATGGAGGTGATAAGCCAAAGTTCGATCAATAATGGGGGGATTTCACCGTAGGGTCATAAACCGCTAAGGGAAGGATGCGTTTCACCTTTGAGGTTTAGAGGCTATGGTGTTTGGTGGTATGATGAGCTCTCGTAGAAAAGAGGGTCGGATTTGTCGGTTCGAGATTTCATTGAGAGATGGAGGAGTAATCCACAAGTGTAGGATGCGACCATGGTGCATTTGTATATGTTATCATAGATGAATAACATGAAATATTGAGAAGAGGGAAAAAGCTACTTTATTATTCATCCCATCAGCAAATATATACACAGTAAACAGGTCGGGAAAATTAGGCCCAACTATGAAAACAAAGTAAAAAAGAAATATGTATAGCCGGACTTATATTTACAAACACTTACACACTAGCAATGAACTAAAGAATCAAACCATACACTACTCACAACACTCTCCCTCAAGTTGGAGCATACAAATTATTCATGCCCAACTTGTTGCACAAAAAATGATTCGGCTTCCATGCAAAGCTTTAGTCAACAAATCAGCAAGCTGCTCCTCAGTTTTCACATAACTTGTACTCGCTATCCCCTACCGTATCATTTCTCGAATAAAATGGCAATCCACTTCAATATGCTACGTTCTCTCATGAAAGACCAGATTATATGTTATATGAAGTAGTACTTGATTGTCACACCACAATCTCATCGTCATTTCAAATTGCAGCCCTATTTCACCATAAAATGCTTGATCCACATCAACTCACAAACTGTATTTGGCATTTCCCTATACTCTGACTCTGCACTTGATCGAGATACTACACTCTGCTTCTTTCTTTTCCAAGAGATCAGATTACCACCGAAAAACACACAAAAGCCTAATGTTGATCTTCTATCTAACTTTGATCCAGCTCAGTCAGCATCAACAAAACTCTCAATTTTGCAGTGTCTTTGATTAGTATACATTATCCATGTCCTAACCGTACCCTTCAGATAACATGATTTTTTTAAAGCATTCCAATGATCAACTACATGTGAGCTCATGAATTGGATAATCACACTAACTAGATGTGCAATATCAAACCTATTTACTTTCAAGTAATTCAATTTCCCAATCAGTATCCTACACTTTTCAGGATCCTCTAATAACTCCCCTTCTTTTTTGAAACATGTATTAACTACCATAGGTGTATTACAAGGCTTGACACCCAATTTTCCAGTCTCTTTCAACAAATCAAGTATATATTTCCTCTGTGACAAGCTTATCATATCACTACTTCTAACAACTTCAACTCCTAGAAAATATTTCAATTCTCCCAGTTCTTTAGTATAAAACTGTGAATGAATAAATGTTTTGAGTGCATTGATTCCATCTTCATTATTACCGGTTATAATAATATCACCCACATATACAATTAATAAAATCAAAGTACCTTTTTCATTCCTGTAAAACACTGAATGGTCAGCTTTTCTCTGTGATAAACCTAATTTTTCCATTGCCTGGCGAAATTGACCAAACCAAGCTCTTAGGCTTTGCTTCAAACCATACAAACTCTTCTTCAGTTTACATACTTTCCCTTGCTCCCACTGAGCTACAAAACCTGGAGGTTGCTCCATATATGCTTCCTCAGCTAGATCACCATGAAGAAAGGCATTTTTAATGTCAAGTTGATGTAGTTTCCAATTATATCGTGTTTCCAAAGATATAAACAGTCTTATTGAAGTCATCTTAGCTACTAGTGAGAAGGTTTCAGAGAAATCAATTCCATATGGTTGTGCATACCCCTTTGCAACCAATCGAGCTTTCAACCTTTCAAGAGACTCATCTGAATTTAACTTCACTGTAAAACCCCATTTACAACCTATCACTTTTCTGTTTTTGGTAAATGAACTAAGTCCTAAGTGTCATATTGATTCAATTCGTTTATCTCTTTCATCATTGCATTATACCACCCTCTTTGGCAAGGCTTCTTCAATAATCTTTGGATTTGAAATGGAATCTAGTGTTTAAATGAAAGCATATGATTCTAGTGATAGGTTGCTGTATGTCACAACCGATGAAATAGGATAAGTACATTTTATTTTCCCTTTACGCAATGAAACGGGTAGATCAAGACGTGAGTCTGGTGCAAGAGTATCTTCTTGATCAGAAACAGACAGAGTTGGATCATCTAAATTCATCTCATTATTTCCATTATGATCATTGGTCTGTTTCAGTACACTAGGATATACAAGAAATCGGTTATCTTCCTCTATTAAATTTTCACATTATATCTATTATTTTGAATAAGAGAAACTGATGATGGATAAAATGGTTCATTTTTAACAAAAGTAACATCAACTGATACAATATACTTATGAAGACTTGGAAAAAAACACTTATGTCCTTTTTGAAGTCTCAAATAACCAACAAACATATATTTCAATGACCTTGGATCTAACTTGGTTAGCTACAGATTAACATCTCTAACAAAACAAGTACATTTAAACACTCTTAGTTTTACTGGGTAAATTTGCTTATTCGGACATAGAACTTGATATGGTATCTTATAGTCCAACACTATCGAAGGGAATCTATTAATTAAAAAACATGAAATACTTACTGCATCTTTCAGAGACTCTTTGGAACATTCATTTGAAAAAGAAGAGCTTTAGTAGTTTCTAGTAAGTGTTTATTTTTCCTTTCAGCTACCCCATTCTGTAATGTTGGATCAACACATGATGTTTCGTGAATAATTCCATGTTGTGCCATATATAAGTAAATTAACTTCTTGTATACTCCTTTGTATTGTCACTCCTCGGAATTTTAATTGATGTGTTAAATTGACTCTTTATCTTAGCACAAGAAACAAAAAATATAGAGAATAATTCAAATCTATTCTTCATTAGAAACAACCAAGTTACTCATGAGTAATCATCAACAAATGTAGCAAAATATCTATCCTTGCATGGATACAACTGCTGATGGTCCCTATATATCAAAATGTACAATTTCGAAGACTGAACTAGTCCTTTTATTAACTCTAGGATATAAACTGACAGGATAATGTTTTGCATGTTGGCAAGACTCACAATGTAACTTAGATAATGAATTAAATTGTGAACACAATTTATTGAACAAGGAAATTGACGGATGGCCTAGTTTAAAGTGAGTTTGAAATGCATAATTTATACTTGAACAACTTGTAGACTTGGATGGCATAGTAGTAAACATGTATAAGCCTCCGGATTCTTCACTTCTATCAATAATCTGCCTCGTCATTAGATATTGAAACACATAGTGATCAGGAAAAAATATGTGTTGTAGTTCAGATTCTTTGTGATTTGACTCACAAATATCATGTTGGATGACAAATTTAGCAGATATAACACTGAGTTTAATGGTAAATTTGAGTATAAGTTCATTTTTCCAATTCCTTGCATATATGCTTGTCATCCATCGACTAGTGTGACAACATAACTTGATTGTTTATACTGTAGATTTGAAATCAAACTACTATTACCTATCATATGATTAGTTTCACCCAAATTTGTGATCGATTTCGATTGACTTCCAGAATTTGCAATAGTTGTAATAGATGATGTAGATCCCTTCTTTACTGATCCATTTTTGACCAACTCTTGAAACTTCATATGCTTATCATAATGTTTTTTTGCAAAGCCGTCCAGTTTTTAAGGTGACCACAAACACCTTTTATTATAACTAATAATAAAATACAAAATATTACAGCTGATTGTTATTTGACAATCAACTACATAAGGTTTTCAAGGTGGACCGTCCACCATAGGGTACATCTCCAAAGAAGATATATGTTTTCGCATAGGGAAACAACAAGGAATTACATGTTAAATTACATCAATTTAAACTGAAAAAGAGAAAAACATCACATATTACTTTGCATTATAAGATGACATAAGGTCAGATCTTAACTCTAATGCCTTCGACAAATCTTTTAACCATTGTCATGATGATTTCTCAGCATCTCCTTTTTCATGCTATGTGTCATGAGAGTTTTAGGCCCAGTTTTCTCCCTAGAAGAAGAAGCAGTGTGAGAGGAGCCACTGCTAATGTCACATGGTCTAGCCTTATGACCTAGAGGGGGCAATGTGATTATATAGGGAAGCAACGCGCAAAGAAAAATCCAATGTAGCTGTGTTAATATCTGTTTGCGGAGAAGCAGATGTTGGTGAGTTAAAAAGGCTTGGAGAAGTTGTTGTTTTTTCCTTTTACAGTGTTTTTGAGATTGCCTTAAACTTCTTTGTATCCAACTCTTTAGAGTTCATAACCGAATTGTACTCCTGTACTAACCCTTCTAGCATTATACATGTGGTTGAGTTAGAATCACCTCTACCATCAGCACTGGCAAGCTCAACATTTATTTTAGCAGTGATTGCTCGAAGATCAGAAAAATTGGCACTATCAAGCTTAGCATTCTCATCTTGATTACAACCATTATCTAGTGCATCAGCATTTGCTTTTTGTAATCAAATATTTCTTGCTTATCTATATCACCATCCTGACATGTAAAATAAAGGTCAATTTTCTTATCAGAACATGGTTGTTCACTGGCATAATTAGATCAATCTGACATACCAGTTTCATGCATTTCACTTTCTGGAACTCTTTCCTTACTCTCTACTTCAATTACTTTTGTTCCTACACCCCTATTTGCATTATTATTATCATTAACCATTCCTAGCTTCTCTGTTTCATCTTTAAGATCAGCAACAGCTAGATCAAAAGTGAATGCATTGGCAAGCATAGCATCTATTCTTTCAATTTCCCTTTCTTTCAGTTCTGATATGTTCTGTACATCATTTTATTTGTTTTCAAAATTAATACCCACTCTCTCTTCATAGCTATGCTCTAACAGACTAAAGTTGTTAGTGGCAGTGAATGCTTGCAAGCTATCCTCTACCCCTATTCTAATTGATCTAAGGGCATCTATCTTTTGAACATACCCACTGCTGTGATTACCTCCACTATATGGCGCTATGAAAACATCTTTTTTCCTGAAGGAAAACTTCCTCCAATTATCACTTTTCTTGGCTATAAGATCTACTTCTCCCTCACGCGTCTGTTTTTAACCATTATTGTCCTTGATCCCTTCTCTATTTGCCTTTTGCAAAGTATTTGTATCAGCGTCTAAAACAACTTATTTAGCTAGAGGCTTGACTGACCAAGGATGGTTATTTTCATTTGAAGTTTTCACCGTGCTTTTCAACTTACAACTAGCTTTCATATGGCCAAAAAGTTTGCATATTTCACAGACTTCAGGTTGCCGCAAATAATGAACATAAACAATTTGTTCATTCCCATTAGGTAGCTCAACCAGAAACTCAGAGATTAATGGGGATTCAGCAGTCACCTCTACCATACAATTAGCATATTCCAAACGCACCAATCTTTCTACGAATGTGTCCATACATAAAAACTTACCTACTCAAGTAGCTAACCAGCTTATGTCGATCTTAAACCAAGTACACATGGGAATGTTTCTCATTTTAATCTAGACCGAAACACTTCTGATTAGCCTAACTTCACTGCCTAGTTGAACATCCCACCGTTAGATTATAAAGAGTTTATTCGAATTATAACAGGGTCTGCTCTAATGATCCTTATTCTATCCTCAATGCTAGAAAGAAGAAAACAGTGCCATTAGATTTAACTTTAATACCTCCCGTCAGTTTTGAAAGACTCTGTAGATGTGTGGTGACCGCCGTTTAACTCAAAGGCCTATCCAAGAAGAAGCCCACCAAGTACTCGTGCCATTGCTCTTTTACGGCTTGCAAAATATCCTCTGAGGGTACAGTACAATAGCCTTACCAGAAAATTTGAAAGAAATAGGAGGAGGAGCAAACTCTCCAACATTCTTTAGTTTGGCACTAAACAACGAAGACCACTTCGTTGTTCTTGCGTGGGATTATCAAACGGCGGAGGAGGAGTTGAATTCTAGATGGAGGAGGGTAGATCTGAGACGGAAGCCTGGTTAGGGGAGCTGTGATCAGAACTGAGTTAGGTGGGTCAGGCGATGGGACGATCGAAGGAGGTGGCAAAGGTGGAAGCAGTGGCTATTCGAGAAAGGACAGTGTGAAGCTTAAGGAAAAAGTGAGGCTAGAAGGGAAGTTTAGAGTGGAGGACATTAACGGTCGTACCATACTATTATCATAATTGTCTACTGACATAAGAACTATCTTCATATCATTATTCTCTTATGAATTCTTATATTGAAGTTTCCTGCATTCAAGCTTCATATGTCCTTGCTTTTTACAGTATGTACAAAATTTGTCCTGATTTGATGATCTAAACATTTGAACATTTGGCCTTAGTGAATTATTCCAAGGTGATCTAGATTCAAATTGATTACCCTATTTACCTTGCACGTAATTTCTATTACTACTAACCAATGCAATCTCAATTCCTTTATTGATACTTGTGCATGAGCAATCTCAATGCGAAGAATTCTGCAAAACCCCACTTGCTATGAAGGAATGTCTAATTTTGATAGGATTTATGACTTTACAGATTCAAATTCTGGTGTTAAACCGGCTAGGAAACTCATAATCACCATTTGTTCTCATTATTGTTGCTGAATTTTTACATATGGACTAATCGAAAGATGCAGATTAAACTCCTCATATGTCTTCTTGAAATTCATGAAATAATTCATGACCCTTTGTTCATGCAATTCAGCTCTATAAAACAACTTACACACATTGTACATGAAGGAAATCATTGGTTCTTGATGCAGCGGAATATTATAATTTTTATCAGCCCTAGTTAAAATCGAATCCAAAATTGAATCTGAAACAGGTACCTTTTTCTTTGAGTTGCAAAATTGAACGATTCTTGTTCTTTGAGTTAGAAATCAACAAAGCCGGTTTTGATTGAATCGAATCGAACACTCGAGAGCAAGCGTCTCTATTGGAGATTAACAAATGTTAATCTCAAAATCATCAGACGGATTCAAGAGAAAGTGAGTTGGTGCTAGCCGATTTGGGGATTTTAGAGTTTTTTGAATATCGATGTTGTGATAAAATAAAATGATGCATCGGCCTTGTTTTATAATATGACTATACGAGATAGTAGATAATCCTTTTACCCGTTCAACCATTCAAAATAGAAGATAAAGTAAAACTTTTGATTTTCTTTATTAAGAATAGTTCTCACCCTATACAACACTCTTGACCTTATAGGTTATTATAACGTTGACAACAATTTAGATAATATGTAAATTGTAAACAGTGAGCGACATCTAGTAATACATCGCTGTTACCCTAGTTATAATAATATCAATGATTCGATACAATCCTTTTATGACCAGTGTATCAATGTGATATAATCCTTTTAACCAGTACGTCTAGAATTAAACTCATAGCATGGAACGTGTCACCTCTTTATAATTTAATCCGTTTATCTTGATCAATGAGTAGACTATTAAAACAAATCAATATTTGAGCACGGCCATGCATTTCATAATCTCACTCAGTCAAGAGGCCCATGGATAATAGTATATATATATTATAGGGTTAAATTACATATAGATCATTCATAATTTTCATTCGATTTGAGATGTATCCAATAATCACTTTTACGGTTAACTCAGTTATGAGTAACTTTTGATGATATCAAAACACAAACGTCTTCGAATAAAATTATAATGATTTCAGGTCTGAGGACCATTACATCACTATCACTATGAGAATAACTTATGATACTGTTAATTATATTGCATTTAGTATTCTCATGTTGGGTCAGCCCAATACGCTATTCTCCAATACATATTTATGTGTTGACATTAATATCATGTATATTAATGATCAATGAGATATGATCATCAATCAATCAACATACTAGTCTAAATGTTTTTTTGTTGTCCTATATAAACAATAAAACTTGACAAGGGACGTTTACGAATAATTATACTTAATATATTATATAATCTCATGTTCAAGTCGCTTACTTGAAACTATATAATTCCTCATTATTATTCTAAGGACTTCTATTATGTTAATATTTATACTTCGCAGTTAATATAATCATAACAGAATCTTTTATTCCAAATAAAATATAACATCAACAATGTTATTATTATTCACATCAAACAGATTTCCTCTAGGGCATAAACTCTAACAATCTCCCACTTGCACTAGAGCCAATCACTCATGTGCCAAATACCCATGAAACTAGTGTGACTATCATTCTTCTGCCGCGACAAAGCTTTAGTCAGTGGGTCTACAACATTATTATTCGTTAGGACTCTGTAGATATGTATATCTCCTCTGTCAACAATTTCACGGATGAGATGGTATCGCCAAAGTATGTGTTTGGATCGTTGATGTGATCTAGGTTCCTTAGCCTGAGCATTGGCCCTGTTACTGTCACAATAAAGATCTATTGGATCAACAATGGACGAAACAACCGAAAGTTCAGTAATGAACGTCTTAATCCAAACAGCCTAGTTAGCAGCTTCTGAAGCAACAATATATTCAGCTTCCATAGTCGAATCACCGACTGTTTTTTGCTTTGAACTTTTCCAGCTAACAACATCTCCATTCAGGAAAACATAATCTGACTGTGACTTGTGTTCATCTTTATCAGTCTGGGAACTAGCATCTGTGTAACCTTTTACCATTAATTCCTCTTCGCCTCCATATATCAAGATCGAGACTTTTGTCCTTTTTAGGTACTTAAGAATGTTCTTAACTGATGTCCAGTGAGTTTCACCTGGATCTCATGGGAATCTACTTGTCATACTTAAAGCGTAAGATACATTTGGACGAGTACACAACATTGCATACATGATTGATCCAATTGTCGAAGCGTAAGGGATCATTTTCATGCGTTCCTTATCGTCTGATGACTTAGGACATTGGGACTTAGAAAGTGATATACCATGTGAAAAGATTACATATCCTTAAGGTTACATATCCTTTCTTTGCCTCTTGCATGCCAAACCTTTTCAGCACTTTATCAATGTATATACTCTGACTTAGGTCTATTAATTTTCTTGATCTATCTCTATAGATCTTAATACCTAAAATATAGGATGTCTCGCCTAAGTCTTTCATTGAGAAACTTTTCCCCAACCATGTCTTTACCGCTTGTAATGAATCAACATTATTCCCAATAAGTAATATGTCATCCACATATAATACTAGGAATATATTGTTACTCCGACTAATTTTCTTGTATACACAGGGTTCATCTTCGTTTTTAATGAAGCCAGAATCTATGATTGTTTCATCAAAATGAAGATTCCAACTCCGAGATGATTGCTTCAATCCATATATAGATCGTTGCAGTTTACATACTTTTTTTTAGCATTCTTTGGATTGACAAAACCTTCAGGTTGTGTCATGTACACATCCTCGATAAGATTCTCACTAAGGAATGCGGTTTGATGTCCATCTGCCAGATTTCGTAATCGTAAAAGGCTGCAATTGCAAGCATGATCTTAATGGATTTAACCATAGCCACTGGGGAGAAGGTTTCATCATAGTCAACTCTTTGAACTTGTTTGAAACCTTTCGCCACCAATCGGCCTTTATAGTTTGTACTTTACCATCCAGGTTAGTTTTCTTCTTGAAAACCCACTTACACCCTATTGGTTTTACCCCGTCAGGTGGATCAACCAAAGTCCACACTTGATTAGTGTATATGGAATCCATTTCAGATTTCATGGCGGCAAGCCATTTCTCATATTCTGGTCCATTCAAAGCCTCTTTGTAAGAAGTGGGTTCATCTTGATCTATGAGCAATACGTCTCCTGTTTGAGTTATTAGATATCCAAAATATCTATAGGTCTCATGACATAATCTACCAGATCTATGAATGTTTTGTGTAATTTGAGCATCTTCGGTTTCCACAACAACATGTGGTTCTTGCTCAATTTCAAGATCAAGTTCAATATTATCTTGTGGTTCCCTAATTTCTTTGAGTTCTACTTTATTTCCATTGGTACTTTTAGAGACTAGATCTCTTTCCTTGAAAACACCAAATCGAGCAATAAACACTTTATTCTCTAAAGGTTTGTAGAAATAATATCCATTTGTTTCCTTTGGATATCCCACAAAATAACACTTATCTGATTTGGGTCCGAGCTTTTCAGAGATAAGACGCTTAACATAAGCCTCACATCCCCAAATCTTCATAAAAGAGACATCGGGACATTTCCTAGTCCATATCTGATATGGTGTCTTCAAAACCATTTTAGTTGGAATTAAGTATAAATGCAGCTGTTTCAAGAGCATAACCCCAAAAACTTAATGGAAGATCTATTTGACTCATCATTGATCGTACCATATCTAATAAGGTGCGATTTCTCCCTTCGGATACACAATTCCTTTGTGTTGTTCCCCAGTGGAGTGAGCTGTGATACAATTCCACACTCTTTCAGATAGACATTAAACACTTGGCTTAGATATTCTCCTCCTCGATATATTTGAAGAGTTTTTATATTCTTACCAAGCTGGTTTTGAACTTCATTCTTGAATTCTTTGAACTTTTCAAAGGATTCTAATTTGTGTTTCATAAGATACACATATCCATACCTACTGAAATCATCAATAAATGTAATGAAGTAATAACCTCTAGCTGATTTACTCATTGGTCCACATACATCACTATGTATATGAGCCAATATATCATTAGCACGTTCATTGCTTCTAATGAAAGGAGCTTTGGTCATCTTGCCTATTAAACAAGATTCACATTCTTTATATGATTCGAAATCAAATGAATTCAAAATTCCATCTTTATGGAGTTTTGATATGCGCTTCTTGTTTGTATGGCCTAGACGACAATGCCAAAGGTATGTTGGATTTAAATCATTAGATTTAATCCTTATGGTATTAATGTTATAAACTGACACATCAAAGTTAAGAACATAGAGACCATTAACTAACTGTGCACTTCCATAAATTATCTCATTTAAATAAAATAAAATAAACAACATTTGTCTTTTATTATAAATGAAAATCCTAGCTTGTCCAAACAAGATACAGAAATAATATTTGTTTTAATATAAGGCACAAAATAACAATCTTCTAATTTTAAAACTAATCCAGTTGGTAAGGACAAGTGGTAACTTCCTATGGCTAATCGGCAACATTTTCTCCATTTCCCACTCATAAGTCCACTTCTCCTTCTGCCAACTTTCCACTCCTTTGCATTTCCTGCAAATTGACACAAATTTGTGATCCATATCCAGTATCTAATACCCAAGATGTAGAAGTAGATAAATTGAGATATATAACATTTATACCTAAATTGGGTGAAGTCAAACTTCCCTTCTTCTTCTTTAGATCTTCAAAATAAGCATAACAATTGCACTTCCAATGACCCGGCTTTCCGCAGTAGTGACAATCACCCTCTTTGGGGACCCCTCCTTAGGCTTTGATGCCTTTTTTAAATTGGTCCTATTAGTAGTCTTCTTAAGCTGATTTTTCTTGCCTTTTCCCTTGGGTTTAGCAGTCTCCTTTTGTACCATCATTATGGCAGCCTGTTCTGCTTTTTTCATATCATTTTCTAGAATTCTTAACATGCTTAATAACTCGGTCAAGGGCTTCTCAATTTCATTCATGAGATAGTTCATAACGAACTGAGAATACTTACTATTTAATGATTGTAGTACAAGATTCGTTTGAGCTTCTGGTGTCAACGGAAATCCTAACCTTTCGAGATACTCAATATATCCAATCGTCTTCAGTACGTGTGGACCAACGGGTTCCTTTTCTCCCATTTTGCAGTGATATAGAGCCTTGCTTATGTCATACCTTTCTTGTCGAGCATGCCCTTCGAACAATTTCTTATGGTGCTCGATCATCTCATAAGCAGCCATGAACTCGTGTTTCTTCTGAAGCCCCAAAGTCATGTTGCCAGCATGAGAAAGCTTACATCAAGAGCATCATCTTGCTGCTTCTTGTGGGTTTTTATCTCTGGCATGAGGTGCAGTACTTGGTGGAGCCTCTGGAATAGGCCCATCAAGTACATACAACTTCCTTTGTTTGAGGACAATCCTTAAGTTTCAGTGCCAGTCAAGGAAGTTAATCCCATTCAGTTTTTCTTTTTCAAGAACATACCTTAGTGACAAATTGCTGGTATTGCTTGCCATTTAGTATCTACAAGGGATAATATAATAATGATAAATAATTCTATATCATAAATTTTTGACAACCAAAATAATACTAATCATTGCATTGTAAATGTATAAAATAAATGAATATGCTCCCACTCAAATTAGCATCTGTATATTTTAATATATATATATATATATATATATCGGTATATGTATATTTAGGTGTTCCAAGATCCATATCTAATCATGCCTTGACTTAGCTTTGGCTAATCCCCAAAACGCAGTCTTTTAGGTAAACATCTTATGTCAATTATATCGCATATATAACTCTTGGATCGCATGATCAACATTTTTGTTCAGTATTATTCACTTGCTTAAATTATAAAATAACTCATGTTGTTTGTCTCTAAACCATAATCTCATTATGTAATTTATTTAAATCAGACCCAATAACACAAATCAAATATCACTTTTACTCTATCACATATAATGAAACGACCCAAACTTCCCCTTACGGGAAAGCCCAGATTGCTTGGAGAACACGACGCATAAGAATACAAACAACAGAACATTTAATTGCTATTACAACAATTACATCAGAGTACAAGAATTTAACAGAGTATGAATTAATATTACACCGCAGAAACAAAATAATATCAGAGATTTAAAATACAAAGAAGCGGAAATTTAATGGTATAAATACAATGTATAGCGGAAAATACATCAACAACACAACTGAAAGAAATACACAGATACAAAGCTTTCCGAATATAGCTCCAGCTGTAATCCAAGATCTTGGAAAAACAAATATCAGTGAAAACCAAAACTACTAGCTCTCCTTTCGAAAATATGGGCATCCAGAATTTAGGTTAAAACAATAAACTCTGACTTAGTCATAGGATTGGTGTGAGAACTAAAATAGTTATTAATCTTTATTTTAAAGTTAGGTAAATCACAGGACCACGTTGTATAACACGGAATGTGTTTATCCCCCATGAATACAAGAAAACAAACAATGCAATGTTAAATAAAGAAAAATGAAGCCATTATAAGACTCAGGTCCTATCACACAATGCAACCAAGCCGGAGGATAGAGTTTTACCTTATAATAGCCAAATATGCTTGATACGTGAAATATATCTTTTATTACTATAAGTGTATAGTGTAGAAATCAATTTCGAAAGTAAATGTATCAATCCTAGGCGGCATAATACCCCATCCTATTATGTCGCCATATATATAGGTATATAACAAAAACCGCAAAGCTCGTATTGGAAAGTTGGATTTCTATCATGATGGTTGCTGATTCGAAAGATCTATCGCGTAGTGCAATACCCAACGGCTTACGTCCCATGCATGAGAAAACGCCGTAATGCACATCCGCCGTTTTGGGAAATCAAGTATCACTGCGGCTTACGTTCCAAGGAAACACTGCTTACTCTATCCCTCTGGGAAACCGGGGGTGTTCCCTATCCCTCTTAGTGTGAAGCGACCACACCCAGCCTATCTCGGTCGACCGAATATGTGACAACCCTAAAGGTTTCTATCCTCATCTCAAAAGCATACTGACCTGACCATCAGTTCACCATCATACCGGTGTGTGAGGCTCGCGAATTAATGCTACACAAAGCTATGCTTTGATCATCATCCATAAGGCTCTGCTTTTCAACAAAAGCCTTGATCTATGTATCTCAGCATGTCACATTGTCAATCCATACCATTGATTTCTGCTAATATATAACTTCTGAACTAGTACGTCTCAGAGAAGGGTGTTAAGCAAGAGAATAAATTCTCTGCCACCAAACAGATATATATTTAGCAGAGATCAACGAATACAACATAAAGGAATACAACATTAGACATACCATCCATTTGCAAGTCCGTTCTGGGTCTGAACGAAACCGGAGGCACCTAATTCCTCGTCCCATATGTCCAACATAGGAGAGAGGCCCTCGCATATTCAGACGATCAAAAAGTACGTCCAGACAACTACCACTATAACCCCTTCCTGGAAGCTAACCAATCCAGGACATCAATAGTAATCCATTCGATGTGAAGATCGCCGGTCTTTAACCACTGCCTTCAATATCTTCGACCTTCAATCATTGAATCAGTTACTTAGAATAGGTTAAACCCGGTCTTTCCGAATAACTCGCGTATCTTATAATTAAGTGCTATAAAAACAATAATACGCCTCATTCCAGTCCAAAATATTGTTTTATTCAAATATTCTTTTCACAATTTAAACCAAATTAAGGTTTATCAAACTAGTCGGGATTAACGAGCCTTACCGAAGTAAGCCTTTATTTTATTTTTCCAATTCCAACCTATTTATCCCGTGGAGCAAAACTGGTAGTACTCCATATCTAACACCCACTGTGTTATTGGTAAATTCAATTACCATTTAATATTCAAATCTAATTAAAGATTAAACTATCGCATGAAGTAAACTGGTGATACTCCATTTTCGAACACTTATCAAATTCGGCAAATTTACTTACCCCATTAACAATTCAACCTAATTAAAGATTCATTAAAACTCCACTTAGTTTTAATCTCCAAAAATCATTATTGAACGAGTATTCAAATTTAGGAAATAAATCATGTCTTTAACTGGGTTAAAGAACCAATGTCATTTAAAACACAGTTCAAACCCAAAATCATCTTTCATTAAAATGGAATCTATACCGAAATCATAACAATACATAATCGATATAAATTCCCGTATCCGACTAATATTATAAATAGAATAACGGCCAAGCCTTTTAAATTCCATAAATAGCAACGTTTTTCCTTTTCAGCAACTCATCCCGATTATTACCAAATCGAATTCCATTCAATTCCAATTTAATATATTAAATTGGAAAACTTTACTTTGGAAAATTCCATTAATCTTAATTAAAAGATTATAAATTCCAAATTATATCTTCAGTGTTACTTGGGTTAAAGAACAAGTGTTGTTTAAAACACCGTTCACGATAAACCCAAAAATCCAATTTCAATTCAATTTCCATTTGAATGTTAATTAATTTGGAAAACTTCTCTAAATCTTAATTAAAAGATTTATTCTTTTCTCAACTGGGTTTAAGAACAGTGTTAATAAAGACACCATTCACGACAAACCCAAAATCCAATTTGATATCAAATACAAGGCTCTGAATAGAAATAATATCGTCTTATATTCAATATCAAATTTTGAAACCAACAAATGTCGTATTGGGAATAACGATATATATATCTTCCAAATTCCTCAAAAATATTTATATAATTACGGAATCCAATATCGAAATATTCCGAAGATGATTTCCTTCCAAATCCATTTCAATTTATACATTGGAAAATCTGGTTAATTTAAAACCATTTACAAATCTAATTTATTTATTTAAAACCATTGGATTATTCTTCAAGTCAATTACTAGTTCATTTTGATAAAAATATATTTTTATCTTTTCAAATTTGGAATTTTTCATCCAAAATCATTCCAAATCATTCATTATGATTTTACATAATTTTTCCGTATTTTTAATAATTTTATTAAGGCCCTTACAGTCGGTTTCCAATAACGGCCACCGAACTGCATTCATAGCGATCTTTTCTAAAATTGATTTGGATATATTTCGAAATCTAACCGTTAGATTTCAAATATCTTATATTCATTGGAAAGCGCTTTTCGATACGAACCTAATGGTTCCAGTTTTAGGAGAATCCGATGGTCGGATCTACCGTCACATCAACTTGAAGTCAATGGTCGAAATTCGCGAACCATCGCTGTGCGGCGCGTTCTATTCGGGTCATTTAATAGATATAATATATTTCGCCGATTTCCATTTAAAACGTAATTTATAAATTCATTTTAAAAACGATTCCAACTTCATTTTCAATTTAAATCAAAATTGAATATTCCATATTATTATAATATTAAAGCGATAATATTTTCGAAATATCAGATTTTGAAATCAGTTCTTTTTTATATTCATTATAAAATGAATAAAATCGATCGATAAACCCATTCGGATTAAAATAGCGTATATTAACTTAACTCGGCTTCATATACATCAATATTTTCGTGTCCATCCAAAATCAGGCATCAAAATCATATTTGATTATTCGGTGAGTACTATTTTAAAATATTCGTTATTTTAAAGTATTCATTATTTTTGAATCGGAATTAGACTCAATCAATTACCATATAATTTTATTTATATGGATTTCATACATCACATGTATTCAAAAATAGTGGTAAACAACTATTAAACAACCAATTCACATCCAGAGTGAAATTTACTACTGTATAAGCATTAAATAATTAAATAACGCTTATCACAGTTTATCAATCCATCGATTGACATATAATTAAATTCAGGGGAGATGTGAATAAATTATCATCCCCAGACTCGTGTGGGGTTTTCAAACAACAACAATTTATTTAAATAAATTATTGGTTAACAAATTTAACCAATTAAATTCTGTTTGAATTATTTTTCTAATTAACCAATTTTCACTGTTTAAAATTATAAATAGATGTTTATAATTTAATTTCAACTACCACATTAATGTTAACATTATTTTTAATATGTTAAACATTCAACTAAACAATCAGCACACAATATAGTCAATTAAACCGTCCATGGTTTGTGGACAAGGGAGGTGAGCTAACAGGAACCATATACAATTTATAATGATTAAAACTGATAAAAATATACACTAGAAATTCCATATATTTTTATACATGAATACAATAACATGATAAAATAATTTTGAGTGAGAAGGAGTTCTCACATTGATCAATTCCAGAAATCGATAAAATGATTATTTTAATAAAATTAAACAGGATGTTTAATTTGATCAAAAATATAAACTAGCACCAAAATCCTTCTGGTCAGTTCCATGTTATAGTGTTTCTTATCACGATCCCAATGCAAGTGAAATCGTCGCATTCCGACCTCGTATGAAGAAGATATTGCGTTTTATACATTTATTTATAATTCGAGATAATAAAAATATAATTAATAAAATTAATTACATCATAATTCTCCTAATCCATTTCTTTCTGGACACAGCCGGCCATGCAATCTTCATCTCGCAACCTAGGGTTGCTTCCAACTCCTCCACCGAGCTGCCGGAGCCACATCTAGATTCGTCATCGCCTTCGTCTACGTGCCAGCTCCCTGCGCCTTGAACCTCGAGCAGCTCATGCGCCTGAGTGCCGACCAAATTCGGCTCAAACATAGCTTCTTTGAGGTGGAAATTACACCATGGCATTGCCAATTAGATGATCAAAGTCATATGGATCTAAAGGGTGTGAGATTCTCTTTGATTTTCGGTTTAGAACGATCTTCTAATTCGTCGTAATTTGAGGGAGATTGGAGGATTAAAATTAGAGCACGTTGCCCGTTCGTTTTAGAAGTGGAGCAGCAGTAGTAAGAAAGTGGACCATGCAATTTATTTTGACTAGGGTTTTGACCGTGATAATCTATATATGTATATATTATTTTATTTTATTTTATTCAGTTTAATTCTAAAAATACAAGTTTATTGATCTAAACTCCAAATCAAACCCAACGACTGTCGCCCCCAGCCAAATACCCCCATCTCGGACACAATGGGATATGTTTCGTAAGCTAGTTCGATCATTTCGATCATTTTTCATCAAAATTAAAATATAAATTAATATATATTGAATTTGAATGCACATTTTAATTTACCAAGGCCACATGCTGACTCCAAAAATTACAGAAAAATAAATCTAGCTATGATTTGATGATATGGTCCTAACAAAACTAATTTCGTACAATTTGGAGATCATTTGAAAAATGGCCTTTTTTCCAGTCGATTAAATTCAAACTAAAATGACAAAACACATTTAAATTCACCATGCTCACATATTAATTTCAAAAATTATGAAATTTGAAACCTGACAATAATTTGACATTCCGGATCCAACAAAAGTGGTTTCAACAAAAACGGAGGTCGTTTGCAAAATGGCTATTTTTAAGGGCTATATATAATATTAAAATATATAAATTCCATAGCGACTATTTTAAATTTTAAACAGGACATAACTTTCAATTTATATTATCAAATCTCAGTTTTTCGCATCCGTTAGAAAGATATAATTAAACAGATTCAAATGTTTCTGGTTTTACTGAAATCCAATTTATATTTCATTTTTACATTCATTTAAAGTTCAAAACCAAATTTTCAAACTACCGCGCCATTTCAAGCTCGTTTTATAATTAAAATAAATTTATACGTTCTAACTTAGATTTAAATAAATTTTTAGTCATTATTATTTAAAATAAACCATTTTAAATATTCAAAATCCATTAAAATAGCTGAAATAAAAATTTGAAATTGATTCAGAAATTCCGGGTTGTTACAATCTCCCCACTTAAATCTTTTTGTCCTAAAAAAGGAACGGAGCTGAAAGTTGTTTAACTAACCAACTCAACTTTCATTCTGGCTTTCATTCTTCAACTTTTCAGTTTCTAAGAATTTTCTAATTTCTCAAAAATTTGGCTAACACCCTAAATTTCTGAAAATTTTCGCCATAACCTCCATTGTACGGGCTGATCGGTAAAACCGCAGCTTGCCTCGTAGGGCCTCATCATCCAAAAAGAAAAAGAAAAAGCCAAAATGAATATAGTAAACATGTACCTATTTGTCGGGCATACAATTAATTTTATTCCTCTTCTTAGCTTCCATGCCATGACCTGTTCAATTATTTATACATGTATACGTATTTGATTCTAATCAATTTTCAATTCAGTTCAAATTTGACTTGATTTGGCTAAATTTAGCTTTCACTCGTATATTGGTTTCATTAGTTGAATTAATAATCAAACATTAAAACTAACAATCTATTAGTTGATTAGCTTTACAAATATATAACTTTTATATATACTCAAAAATCCAATTTCAAGATCAAATCACAAACAATAAATTGTAACTAAGTTTTTGGTTCTCACACCAGTCAATTGGAAATATATAGATATTCCACTTTCGAAACTCGAAAATAAATGCTGATGATTGAGCTCCATTGTCGAAATCATCTTCGGGCGACTAGAGTGTGATTCTATATCTACCGGCATATTTGAGACGTCGAATATACGTCCATGACGTGTATACGCAAAATCTGCCTGTACCCGACAGTCCAAAATCAAACTAAAATAAATAAATCTTTACAATAGGACATAATTTTCAAAACTAAATTCGTTTTTTATTATAAACAATACTCTTCAAACTCATTCTAGGGTATTACTAACGCTATCTCTAACGAGTTATTCTCATCGGATATTACTGATCTTATCTCTGATGAATTCTTTCGTTTGGTTCAAATATGTCTTGTTCTCGAGCTTTGTAAACCAAAGCTCTGACACCAACTGAAATGACCCAAACTCCCCCTTACATGAAAGCCCAAATTGCTTTGAGAACACGGCGCATAACAACAGAACATTTCATTGCTATTACAAAAATTACATCTGAGTACAAGAATATAACAGAGTATGAATTAATATTACACAATGAAATAAAATAATATCAGAGATTTAAAATACAAAGTAGCGGAAATTTAAAGGTATAAATACAATGTATAGCGGAAAATACATCAACAACACAACTAAAAGAAATATATGCATAAAAAGCTTTCTGAATATGGCTCCAGTTGTAATCCAGGATTCTGGGAAAAGAAATATCTGTGAAAACCAAAACTACTAGCTGCCCGTTTGGAAAATATGGGAACCCAGAGTTTAGGTTAAAACAATAAACTCCGAGTCAGTCATGGTACTGGTGTGAGAAATAAAACAGTTATTAATCTTTATTTTAAAGTTAGGTAAATCACGGGACCACGCTGTATAATACGGAATGGGTTTATCCCCCATGAATACCAGAAAACAAACAACGCAATGCTAAATAAAGAAAAATGAAGCCATTATAAGACTCAGGTCCCATCACAAAATGCAACGCAAGCCGGAGGATAGAGTTTTACCTTATAATAGCCAAATATGCTTGAAAAGTGAAATTTATCTTTTATTACTATAAGTGTATAGTGTAGAAATCAATTTCGAAAGTAAATGTATCAATCCTAGGCGGCATAATACCCCATCCTATTATGTCACCATAGATATAGGTATACAACAAAAACCGCAAAGCTCATATTGGAAAGTTGGATTTCTATCATGATGGCTGCTGATTCGAAAGATCTATCGCGTAGTGCAATACCCAACGGCTTACGTCCCATGCATGAGAAAACGCCGTAATGCACATCCGCCATTTTGGGAAATCAAGTATCACTGTGGCCTATGTCCCGTGCATGAGAAAACACCGCTTACTCTATCCTTCTGAGAATCAGAGGGTGTGCCCTATCCCTTTGAGCGTGGAGCGACCACACCTAATCCATCTTAGTCGACCAAATCCGTGACAACCCTATAGGTGTCTATCCTCATCTCAAAAGCATACTGACATGGCCATCAATTCACTATCATACCAGTGTGTGAGGCTCGCGAATTAACGCTACACAAAGCTATTCTAATTAAAGCTATGCTTTGATCATCATCCACAAGGCTTTGTTTTAAAAAAAAAGACTTGATCCATGCATCTCAGCAAGTTATATTGTCAATCCATACCATACCATTGATTTCTGCTAATATATAAACTCTAAGCTCGTACGTCTCAGAGAAGGGTGTTAAGCAAGAGAATAAATTTTCCGCCACCAAACAGATACATATTTAGCAGAGATCAACGAATAAAACATAAAGTTATATAACATCAGACATACCATCCACTTGCAAGTCCGTTCTGGGTCTGAACGAAATCGGAGGCACCTTATTCCGCATCCCATATGTCCAATACATGAGAGAGGCCCTTGCATATCCGGACGATCAACAAGTACGTCTGGACAACTACCACTATAACCCCTTCTTGGGAGCTAACCAATCCAGGGCATCAGTAGTAATCCATTGGATGTGAAGATTGCCGGTCTTCAACCACCACCTTCAATATCTTCGACCATTAATCCTCAAATCAGTTACTAAGAATGGGTTAAACCCGGTCTTTCCGAACAACTCGCGTATCTTATAATCAAGTGCTATAAAAACACATCATATGCCTCATTCCAATCCATAATATTGTTTTATTCAAATATTCTTTTCACAATTTAAACCAAATTAAGGTTTATTAAACTAGTCGGGATTAACGAGCCTTATCGAAGTAATCCTTTATTTTATTTTTCCAATCCCAACATATTTATCCCATGGAGAAAAACTGGTAGTACTCCATATCTAACACCCACTGTGTTATTGGTAAATTCAATTACCATTTAATGTTCAAATCTAATTAAAGATTTAACTATCGCATGAAGTAAAACTGGTGATACACGATTTTCGAACACTTCTCAAATTTGGCAAATTTGATTGCCCCATTAACATTTCAATCTAATTAAAGATTCATTAAAATTCTACTTAGTTTTAATCTCCAAAAGTCATTATTGAATGATTATTCAAATTTAGGAAATAAATAATGTCTTTAACTGTGTTAAAGAACCGATGTAATTTAAAACACAGTTCACGATAAATCCAAAATCATCTTCCAATAAAATGGAATCTATATGGAAATCATAATAGTATATAATTGATATAAATTCCCATATTCGAGTAAACTATAAATAGAATAACGGTCAAGCCTTTTAAATTCTATAAATAGTAACGGTCTTCCTTTTCAGCAACTCATCTCAATTATTACCAAATTGAATTCCATTCAATTCCAATTTAATATATTAAATTGGAAAACTTTACTTTGGAAAATTCCATTAATCTTAATTAAAATATTATAAATTCCAAATTATATCTTCACTGTTAATTGGGTTAAAGAACAAGTGTTGTTTAAAACACCATTCACGATAAACCCAAAAATCCAATTTCAATTCAATTTCCAATTAATTAATTTGGAAAACTACTCTAAATCTTAATTAAAAGATTTATTCTTTTCTCAACTCGGTTTAAGAACAATGTTAATAAAGGCACCATTCACAACAAACCCAAAATCTAATTTGATATCAAATACATGGCTCCGAATAGAAATTATATCGGCTTATGTTCAATATCAAATTCTGAAACCAACAAATTTCGTATTGGGGATAACGATATATATATCTTCCAAATTCCTCAAAAATATCCATATAATTACGGAATTCAATATCGAAATATTCCAAAGATTATTTCCATCCAAATCCATTCCAATTTATACATTGGAAAATCTGGTTAATTTAAAACCATTTACAAATTCAATTTATTTATTTAAAACCATTGGATTATTCTTCTAGTTAATAACTAGTTCATTTTAATAAAAATATATTTTTATCTTTCCAAACTTGGAATTTTTCATCCAAAATCATTCCAAATCACTCATTATGATTTTACATAATTTTTCCATATTTTTAATAATTTTATTAAGGCCCTTACAGTCGGTTTCCAATAACGGCCACCGAACTGCATTCATAGCGACCATTTCCGAAATTGATTTGGATATATTTCGAAATCTAACCATTAGATTTCAAATCTCTTATACTCATTGGAAAGCTCTTTTATATACGAACCCAATGGTTCCGGTTTTAGAAGAACCCGACGATCGGATCTGTCGTTACATCAATTTGAAGTCAATGGTCGAAATTCGTGAACGGTCGCTGTGCGACGCATTCTATTCAGGCCATTTAATATATATAATATATTTCGTCGATTTCCATTTAAAACGTATTTTATAAATTCTTTTGAAAAACGATTCCAACTTCATTTTCAGTTTAAATCAAAATTGAATATTCCATATCATTATAATATTAAAATGATAATATTTTTAAAATATCAAATTTTGAAATCAGTTCTTTTTTATATTCATTATATGAATAAAATCGATCGATACACTCGTTTGGGTTAAAATAGCGTATATTAACTTACCTCGGTTTCATATACTTCAATATTTTCGTGTCCATCCAAAATCGGACATCAAAATCATATTTTGATTATTCAGTGAATATTATTTTAAAATATTCATTATTTTAAAATATTCATTATTTTAAAATATTTGTTATTTCTGAATCGGAATTAGACTCAATCAATTACCATATAATTTTATTTATACAGATTTCATACATCACATGTATTCAAAAAAAGTGATAAACAACTATTAAACAACCAATTCACATCCAGAGTGAAATTTACTACTGTATACGCATTAAATAATTAAATAATGTGTATCACAGTATGTCGATCCATCGATTTATATATAATTAAATTCAGGGGAGATGTGAATAAATTATCATCCCCAGACCAATATGGGGTTTTTAAATAACAACAGTTTATTTAAATAATAAATTATTGGTTAATAAATTTAACCAATTCAAATTCGGTTTGAATTATTTTTCTAATCAACCAATTTTCACTGTTTAAAATTATAAATAGATATTTATAATTTAATTTCAACTACCACATTAATGTTAACATTATTTTTAATATGTTATATATTTCAACAACACAATCAACACATAATACAGTCAATTAAATCGTCCATGGTTTGTGGACGAGGGAGGTGAACTAACAGGAACCGTATACAATTTATAATATATAAACTGATAAAAATCTACACTGGAAATTCTATATATTTTTACACATGAATAAAATAACATGATAAAATAATTTTGAGTGAGGAGTTCTCACATTGGTCAGTTTCAGAAATTGATAAAATGATTATTTTAATCAAATTAAACAAGATGTTTAATTTGATCAAAAATATTAACTAGCTCCAAAATTCTTCTGTCAGTTCCATGTTGTCGTGTTTCTGATCACGATCCCAACCCAAGTGAAATCGTCGCATTCCGACCTCGTACGAAGAAGATATTGTGTTTTATACATTTATTTATAATTCAAGACAATAAAAATATAATTGATAAAATTAATTACATCATAATTCTCCTAATCCCTTTCTTCCTGGACACAACCGGCCACACAATCTTTAGCTCGCAACCTAGGATTGCTTCCAACTCCTCCACCGAGCCGTCGGAGCCACGTCCAGATGCGCCACCGCCTTCGTCTACGTGCCAGCTCCCCCGCGCCTTGAACCTCAAGCAGCTCGCACGCTTGAGTTCCCACCAAATCTGGCTCGAACGCAGCTTCTTTGAGGTGGAAATTACACCACGGCGTCGCCAATTAGATGATCAAAGTTATATGGATCTAAAGGGCATGAGATTCTCTTTGATTTTCAGTTTAGAACGATCTTCTAATTTCTTGTAATTTGAGGGAAATTGGAGGATTAAAATTAGAGCACAATGCCCGTTCGTTTTAGAAGAGGAGCGGCGGCAGTAAGAAAGTGGACCATGCAATTTATTTTGACTAGGGTTTTGACCATGATAATCTATATATATATATATATATTATTTAATTCTATTTTATTCAATTTAATTCTAAAAATACAAGTTTATTGATCTGAACTCCAAATCAAACCCAACGACTGTTGCCGTAGCCAAATACCCTCATTCCAGACACAACGGGATATGGTTCGTAAGCCAATTCGATCATTACGATCAGTTTTCATCAAAATTAAAATATAAATAAATATATATTGAATTCGAACGCACATTTTAATTTATTGGGGCCACACACTGACTCCAAAAATTACAGAAAAATAAATCTAGCTATGTTTTGACGATACGGTCCTAACAAAACTAATTTCATCCAATTTGGGGACCATTTGAAAAATGGCCTTTTTTCCAGTCGATTAAATTCAAACTGAAATGACAAAACACGTTTAAATTCGCCATGCTCACATATTAATTCCAAAAATTATAAAAATTGAAACCTAACAATAATTTGACATTCCGGATCCAACAAAAGTTGTTTTGTCGAAAACGGAGGTCGTTTGCAAAATGGCTATTTTTAAGGGCTATATATAATATTGAAATATATATAAATTCCATAGCAACTATTTCAAATTTTAAACTGGACATAACTTTCAATTTATATTATGAAATCCCACATTTTCACATTCATTAGAAAGATATAATTAAACAGATTCAAATGTTTTTGGTTTTATTGAAATCTGATTTATATTTCGTTCTGTACATTCATTTAAAGTTTAAAACCAAAATTTCAAACTACCGCGCCATTTCAAGCTCATTTTATAATTAAAATAAATTTATACGTTCTAACTTCGATTTAAATAAATTTTAGTTATTATTATTTAAAATAAATCATTTTAAATATTCACGTCCATTAAAATAGCTGAAATAAAAATTTTAAATTGGTTCAGAAATTCCGGGTTGTTACATATAACCAAAATAAAAGGATGCACAATGCTTTGGCGTTACCTACATCTAGTGATTTTGGACACTGATAAGTGTATTATTGGAAGACGTCACCTTGACTTAACATAAACAATAGTTTCATAAGGGATTCAAATTCGAATTTGAAATTCATATTATTTGAACATTTTAAAATATTCGAATATTGGAAAAATTAATGCAATAATAAGTTTAGTGTTTATTATCACATAAAATTATTTAAAGTTGCTGAACATTTCAGATTTCTTTAAAATGGAACAAACCATAAACAAAACAATTTTGCAAATTACAATATGTTTCAATTGGATAATAAAGCATTCTTTAAAATTGGCTAACTTAAAAGGGACGTAACCCATCCTGTTCCAATTAATTAAAGTAGGATTTTAAAGCCCAGTAATATATCATGTATCAAGCTCACCTGGATGAAAATATCAGGGTACAATAACTTTGGAAAACTAAATCATAATTTTATGCGGCCCAATTAACATAGAAATATAACCAAGCATTTTGGCTTATTCCTGTTATTGAACAAGTATTGAACATAGTATTGAACAGTATAATAGGTAACACTGCACATCACAAATATATTCCCTTTTTCAAAATTCTCTAATTACAAAACATTACAGGCATGATCAATGAAACCTCTCAGAAATATTTAAATACATCAGTGTTTACAAATATATATCATTTACGCATTACAGTAATATAAATTAGCAGATCCATCATAAACATACATATTTCAATTCAAAATGAAGTTATCAACTTCAAATTGAAATGAAAATGTTTTTATGGCACAAAATCAAATAGATGGAGGGCATATAAAATATGAACATTTATAAACAAAATAGCAGAGAGATCATTATGCCTGTATCTTATCATGTCAATTATAACCACAACAGATTGTAAAACAATGCATATTACCAGAACATATTGTATCAGAATATTGATAGTTTGCCAATAAAGAATTTCATACACATATTACCTTATCAAGTTTGCATGAAAAAAATTTAGGTCTAATAACAGCTTAACATATGTCTCGATATTAAAGCCGTAACAAACATGTATATAGGCACAATATCAAATACTGATTCATATTTTTATACTGGTGTTAAGTGGTGTTGAAAAATTATATATATACACACTGACTAATATCAGAGGACAAAGTGATTTTTGATGTTAGCAACAGTGATGTTAATATATGTATACCCTAGGTCAATAAACTATTGAAATTAACTATATACACATTTAATATTATCAAAACTACCAGTAATTCATACTTGCGTGTATATACGAGAATCGTATATCTGTGTATATTACAGAACTACCGGATGAAGGTTTAACTTTTAATTAGTGTTTCCTGATACTAGAGATTGATCATATAATAATCACAGGAATATATAAGTTATAGAAATACTTTCTTTCACTCATATGAACATGAGATTAGGCATCCGCAACTATGTCTCAAATCAGCAGAAATCGATAACGGGGTGAGTGTCATGCACAGTTCATATTATAACAAATCAATTTATGTTTATAGGATTGAATTACTCTATCACAAAATATAATGAAACAAGATTATTCATTATCACGGATCCATAGTTCAATAACTAGGATCATTCAATCGAAGAAAACAAAATTGTTCAAAATAAAATGATTGTAACAGGGAGATAACTAACAAAATTTTAGGGTCTACCATATAAACAGATCCAAACACATACTGAAATGAATATTGTGTATTAACTTAACCAAATTCATGTGATCCAACAGAGCACTATGAATATATATAACAGAGATAATTCGAAATCAATCTGTATATGTATATACATTATCATATCTGTAACAAATACATAATATATATTTATACAGAATCAACTATTGATTCGATAAAAATTCACAAATTACACATTTCCATTTAAATTTTACATTTGTGTTCATAATGCGGAAAATTTTCATATGTATACAGAGTTCGATTACATGCCTTAAACCCAAAATTGAATTCGAAAGCAACCTGGCTCTGATACCATTGAAGGAAATCATTGGATCTTGATGCAGCGGAATATTGTAATTTTTATCAACCCTAGTTAAAATCGAATCCAAAATTGAATCTGAAACATGTACCTTTTTCTTTGAGTTGCAAAATCGAACGAAACTAGTTCTTCGAATTGGAAATCAACAAAGCTGGTTTTGAGTGAAACTAATCGAACACTCGAGAGTAAGCGTCTCTATTGGAGATCCACGAATGTTGTTCTCAAAATCGTCAGACGGATTCAAGAGAAAGTGAGTATGTACTAGCATATTTGGGGATTCTAGAGTTTTTTGAATATCAATGTTGTGATAAAATAAAATGAGGCATTGACCTTGTTTTATAATATGACTGTGCGAGATATAAGATAATCCTTTTCACCCGTTCAACCATTCAAAATTGAAGAAAAAGTCAACCTTTTGATTACCTTTATTAAAAATGGTTCTCACCCTATACAATGCTCTTATATGTGACCCTATAGGTTATCATAACGTTGACAACAATTTAAACTATAAACAGTGAGCGACATCTAGTAATACATCGCTGATACCCAAGTTATAATAATATCAATGATTCAATACAATTCTTTTGTGACCAGTGTATCAATGTAATATAATCCTTTTAACCAGTATATCCAAAGTAAACTCAAGGCATGGAACATATCACTCTCTTTATAATTTAATATGTTTATCTTGATCGATGAGTAGACTATATAAAACAAATCAATATTTGAGCACGACCATGCATTTCATAGTCTCACTCAATCAAGAGGCCCATGGATAATTATATATATATATATATATATATATATATATATATATATATATATTATAGGGTCAAATTCCATCAAGATCATTCATAATTTTCATTCGATTCAAGATATATCCAATAATCATCTTTATCGTTAACTCAGTTATGAGTAACTTTTGATGATATCAAAAAACAAATATCTTCGAATACAATTATAATGATTTCAACTCTAAGGGCCATTACATCACTGTCACTATGAGAATAACTTATGCTACTGTTAATTATATTCCATGTAGTTTTCTCATGTTGGGTCAGCCCAATACGCTATTCTCCAATACATATTTATGCGTTGACATTAATATTACGTATATTAATGATATAAAAGATATGATCATCAGTCAATCAACATATTAGTCTAAATGTTTTATTATTGTCATACATAAACAATAAAACTTGACAAGGGACGTTTAAGAACTATAATACTTAACATATTATATAATCTCATATTCAAGTCACTTACTTGAAACTATACACATCTGCATTATTATTCTAAGAACTTCTATTATCTTAATATTTGTATTACGCAGTAAATATAATCATAACATAATCTTTTATTCCAAATAAAATATAACACCAACAATATTATTATTATTATTATTATTATTCACATCAAACAGATTGCCTCTTGGGAATAAACTCTAACAATACATCCTTGTTAGATTTCCTTTTCCATAATAAAGAAATTCTAGATGCTCCATTAGCTCTTTAACAAACTCACAATGATTAACTAGACCAATTACTTCCCTGTCAATCGAATTTTTGATTTGCAAAAATAATCGAGCGTTCTCTCTTAACCATATCAGATCCTTATTTTCTTTAGATTCCGCCATAGGTGGATCTTCAATCAGATGGCCATCCTTATCTATACTTTGAAGATATAGTCGAATAGTCTTGCTCCAACTCAAATAGTTTAGATAAATCAACTTATGATCGGTAAATTTAGGCATCAATTGCATCGCATCCACTCTGATCTTGCTTTCTCCCATTCCTCAACGATTAGATCTGAATCTTGAGTTAGATCTAAATTTTAAATCTTTATGGCTCTGATACCATGTTATCATAGATGAATAACACGAAATAGTTTGAAGAGGGAAAACGCTACTTTACTACTCATCCTATCAACATATATATACACAACACAAGTAAATAGACCAAGAAAATTAGGCCTAACTATGAAAATAAAGTAAAATGAAATATGTACAACCCTACTTATATTTAAAAACAGATACACACCAACCGTGAAATAAAGAATCAAACTACACACTACTTACAATAATGTAGGATTTGTGCGACCATGTTATTTGGAAGAGAAAGGTTGCAAGGTAATTGTCTTAGTTAATGAAAATTAGATAATTAAGCTAATTTAATAATTTTAAATTATCTGATAACTTATATATTGAATAACATTTGCATACAAGGTCCATTTTCGATGTCGTTTCTTCCTATGAACTCGTGTTGGCAAGGTAAACATATTATTTAGGATAATTTGGCGGAGGTGAGTGATATTGTCTCTCACTGAACGACAATTGCCAATTTAGTATATTATCAACGATTTTAAGTAATTTTTGATTATAAAATGGAAATTCTATAATAACAGAACTTGATAATTAAGGAATAAAAAGATTAAAAGTTGATTTAAGTAGTTTTAACACGCTTATCACATTTTACCCATTTACACGCTATTTTGATTACATTACTAAAGTTAGACTATTTCGATCACATTGCTAAAATTAGACTATTTTGATACATATTCCACTTTGATTGCTATAAATAAGTTCTACTTAATTTATTAATGTTGCTATGGATGCTTTTATGCTTATTTAGGAATTGATATGGCTATTAGTTGCATGGTTGAATTGTTTGCTTAGTCGTTCATAGGCGATCAATTATTAGAAAAATCTCATTTGCTAGAGTTTAGAGTCCTTGTTGATTAAATACACACGTCGATGTATATTGATTGAGCACATAAGGGTGATAAAGTTAAATGGATGATATAAATTCATAAAGGCACTTCGAAGCGCACAAATGGATTTGACGATGGAGCAACACTAGGGCTTAGCAATGAATTTGGAAATTAACCAACACTGGAGCTTAGTGATCTGTTTGAAGATAGGGGGTGGACTTAGCGATGAGTTGGATTTCAAAATGAATGCCAGACATTTTCACTTGATGTATATTTAACCAACCTTGGTTAAATACATTATCAGGGTGGTTCTTATCAGTTACTACGAAGTGGTCAATATCGATTGCTATTGTTATTGGCCGCTTTAGACAATTTCACATGGATGATGGTGTAGTTTCGAGAAGAAGATATGATGGTTCATTCAACAATGGTTCCGACGTGATGGCTCTTCAACTAGTGATATTGACATAAGGCTATGTGGGGCTTCCATGCAGTGATTCACCATTCGACGACATGGTTCCACGATGGAAAGCGAGGCTGCTACGATGGATGGTTTTTCTTCAAGATGCAGAGAGGGCAACGTTGATTCATATTAATGTGACTGTCAAAGAGAGATATGTGAGACAAAATATGCCATCATATGGCTATAGATGGCCGACGAGGATGGCCTATAACTATTACGACTTGAAGGGCAATTGGTGAGGTGTCACGGCAACTGATGTTCATCTGAGATGTCCATTTGTCGAATGACTTCAGATGGGAGTCCTATGGATAGTCTAAAATGGATTCTACTGTGGAGAACATATGCAAAGAGGTACTCGATATTCATGACTTTGGTACTGTAATGACCCGGGATTTTGAGCGACTTTAGTTATAGACATAAACTCGATGTCGATAACCAAACATCGAAAAATCCTGGTAATTAATGAAAGAAATTAGAGGGCGAGGAAAGATAAGATAGAAACTTAGAATAGAAGAAGAAGAAGAACACAACATCAGAGTAACACGAACCTCACAACAGAACGAATAACATATAATATATATAACATAACTTGAAATATACATCTGTACTTGAATATACATCATTATCAAAGTACAACACTTACAACACAGCGGAAATAGCTATAGCTATATGATCCTGAAGCCTCCTGCTCCAGCTCTTCGAGTGTATCTGTAAAATTCCGACTACTTGACTTCCCATACAAATTTAGGCACCCAAGAGTTTAGGGAAGACAAAACAAAATAAACTCCGGGTCAGTCATGGGACTGGTATGAGTAAATCAGTTTAAAACAGTTCGAACAAGTAAATGATATCTCATAAGACCACGCCGTATAACGGAACGGGTTTTTTCCTTATGAGAATCCAAATTATCTTTATATCAAAAACCCTTTTGATATTATAATAATGTCTATCAACCACAATATAATAATCATTTAGCAGAAACGCTTTCATCTCTCGTTCTACATATATAGTATACAATCAAAACCGCAAGCACGTATTGGGTAATGGATTTCCAACTATGACAAGGTATGGAACCACCTTTCGCTAATGTACCTCTAGAGAGGAATACACTGGGTTCAACAAGAACATCTTGCAACCCGGCCACACATGACTGACCACTCATTTCGCTTGAGTGTATCGAATGTATATCACCAACGGTTGGGATCAGCAACCGTTTCCCGAATGGGACAGCATCAACAATAGATTTTAGAAATAAATGAAACTCTTGATCAGGTGATTATACACCCTACTTCAGTGCGACCGACTTAGCCATGATGCCTGCCCGATTTCTGTCATTTACCGGATGTGAGGCTAGAAGCTACGTTTCATCATCACATCAGATTCACTTCGAATGCCACATCGTCAAATCCATCAAATCACCGATTGACGTCCTCAACCATACATTATGTGTTATCTAAAAGAAGTTTCCTTCTCCACTTCCACTCTTGGTACGGTTGGAGAAATCAATATACGTGATCGTCTGGAAATACTCTGTCAGACATCCGTCCATACAAGTCATCCAGGAACAGGATGAACCGAAGGTACTATTCTGTAAACAGGATAGCCCTTGCATAACTCCGCCTTCAATTTCCTTTGGCATATAAGATTCGCGACGCTTATGCCAATACAGAGTGGTTCTTTAGATAATAATCCAACTGGTCTCTCCATATTAACAACGTTAAAATGGTCAAAACTTCGACAGTCTGTGATTTAACTATCGAAGAAAACAGGTGCGCAAACAACGATATTATTTCCAAATGGAAATATATATCGATCAAACATCATTCAACATTTATCTCTTTATTTCATTAATTTACTTATCTCTTGTTTCCCTATATTCAATATTTCTTAATTTCTAAATTTGGAAAATATATGTTATTAACAATGGAAAACATTTCCATTTCTTGTTTTCTTTATTAGAAAACATTTCTGGTTTCTTCTTTGGAAAACATTTCCAAAGCTTTTTCATTGGTCTTAGACAGATGTTTAAACAAACCATCGCGATGCCAACTCAAACCATTTCCTTTAATTACTAAATTCACTTAACCATCCCTTACTATCAAACCTTAACCATTCCTTAGTTAAAATGAAGTCAATCAAGTTAGGGTATAACTACCTCTCAGACCTTAACTGAACAACGTTTCTAACCTTGAAATAGACAAAGTTCACCCTACTAATTCTTTAACAAACTTCCTTACGTAACTCTCTTTCAAATCTTTTCTATTCGATAATTCTTTCCTTCGATAAGGTATATTCGATAACTCTATTTCAATTTATTCTATTCACTTAACTCTTTTGATTTAACTCTAACTCTATTCACTTAACTCCTATCGAATAAACTATATTCGATAACTCTTTTAATTATATTTGAATAAACTATATATTCGATTAACTCCTTTACTCTATTCGAATAAACTATATATTCGATTAACTCCTTTACTCTATTCGAATAAACCATATATTCGATTAACTCCTTTATTCTATTTGAATAAACTATATATTCGATTAACTCTATTTTCTTTAACTCTAATCGATTAACTCCAACTGGTTTAACTCTAATTGGTTAACTCTAATTGATTCACTCCATCTGGTTAACTCTAATTGGTTAACTCTAATTGATTTAACTCTAACTGGTTAACTCTTATTCGAATAACAAATATTCGATTACTCTATTCAACTGACTCGACTCGACTAACCCCTTTCGAATAACTAATTCGATTTACTACTTTCGAATACCATATTCGATTTAACTCCTTTCGAATAACTAATTCGATTTACTACTTTTGAATACCATATTCAATTTAACTCCTTTCGAATACCGTATTCGATTTAACTCCTTTATTCGCTTTATAAAGATTTCATTTTTAACAACATTTGTTCATTTTAAAGATTTACTTTTAGTAACGGTTCTCCACTTTAAAAATGATTTCCTTCTTATAACAGTTTCCTTTTTATAACGTTTTCCCTTTTTCTAAATATCTCCTATTTATAAATATTCCAATTTATAAATATTTCTTATTTATAAATATTCCATTTATAAATATTTTATTTCAAATATCACTTTGAAAATATTCCCTTATCAACATTTCGGTATGTTATGGTATTCAACATATCAAATCACGATGATCAGTATCGTCCAAACACATATAATCGACAACAGATTATATATCACATCGTATATCACAATATATGAAAAACAGTAAAATAAATGATGAGGAATCCAGTTTCCCCGCATCACAGATGTTAAACAATATAGATAACATCACTTTCAGTTCCATATGATACATTCTGTTAAACAGAATCAATATAGAAATTTAACTAACTGACTAGCAGTTCAATCAAACAGTCAACACACAGTCAATCAGACAATTTCTAACAGTTCTAAAAATACAACATGAATTTATAAACTATTCAGAGTTAGTGAGATTTACTCACATTTGCAGTTCTTAGTTAAAGAACGATAAACTGTTGTTTGATCTGAATCAAACAGTTTATTTTGCCATAATTTCAAACTAGCTCCAATCCACTCCCAGTCAGTCTCATCGTGTTGCTCCCGTCCATACGATCCCAATGGATCTTGTTTCGTTGAATTCTGATATCGTATGAATAAGATACGATAAAACAAAGTAAATACACACTTTAATATTTAAATAAAACTTAACTAATGGTATTGGGCCTTAACTTTGATTCCATCGGCCCATCTCCCACACAGGCCCAATGCAATCCTTCTTCTTCCACCCCCAGGTAATCCAGTCGCTTCCTCCTTTCAATGGCAAGAAAACCGCTTCTTCCTTTAATCCAAACTCCCCCATCATGCCATAAAAAATCACACAAATATTACCAAAATTCATCTGATTAACCCCTCTTCATCATCGGCTCCCTGAACCCACGCTTGCGCTCATCTTCCTCTCCACAACTTCGACTCCAGTATTCAACGCCTATGGCCGATTTCTGACCTCAACTGCTCCTCCAACTGAGCGTCGAACACCACGCCACCCTCACTAATCAACACCGCTCCTTCCCCTCTTCCTTCCAGTCCCCTCACGCTCCCACTCGAACTCAGGTATCATAGTGGCTCCTCACGCACCGTACAGGAAGGTGCAACGGTTTTTGTCACCGGACTTCGCCAAAATCTGTGCGCCTCTCCTAATCGATCCCAGGAACCCCAAAATGAAGATCATTTCTCCTTTCGATGCTCACATCTCCGAATTTCCTCAACCCTAATCTACTACCCAACAACCCATTGTCCAAAAATCTGCGTCGAACCCCTTAGAAAGGGTATTGGTATGTAGATAAACAACTAAGGATCGCAAATATACATTAGTAATGATTTATGGAATTTATTTGAGTTTTTAATTGAATTTTGAGGATCGAAAGTTTTTTTACTGTGAAGAGAATTTTAGAACGGCGGAAAATGAATTAGGTTAGAGATTTGATGACACTATATAGGGTGAATATATATTTTGTGTGGCTGTAAACAATGGTTGGGTGGCTCGTTCTAGGCCTTAGAAGGCTTTTAGATATTTTACTTTTATTTTCAATTATTTGTTTCTGACTTCTAAAAATTCGTGTGGTCATACATGATACTCAAAAATCACGAAACTGGACATGTAGATACAGTTCGACATTACGGTCCCAACGAAACTGGTTTTGTCGAATTCCGACTTCATATGCCCACACAGTGTATTTTTAACTATCGAAATACTGACTGTTTTTCACTCTAAAAATCCGTATGGCCACACAGTGACTCTAAAAATCACGAAACTGGAAATCTAACAACTATTTGACATTGCGGATCCAATAAAATTAGTTTCGTCGAATTCCGACTTCGTTTGCAAAAGTGGCTATTTTTAAAGCTCTGAATGACCCATTTAAATATATAAATATATTTAAATATAATTAAATTAAATATTTAAAAATAAATATTATCATCTATATTCACAGTGGAATACCATACAGCTTCAGAATATTCCTATATGAATTTCTAATTTGATATTTCAAATCTGGGTCAACCCGATATTCGATTTATATTGAAATTCCTTTTTAAAATATAAATAATTCCTTTATAAATTATAAAGGAATTCCACGGCGACTTTCTAAAATTTGATTTGGACATATCTCAAAATCTACACGACGAAATCGCGATTTTTCTCTTCCACTCGAAAGATATACTCCACCCGCTCCACACGTTTCTTGTTTCACAGAAATCCGGCTTAAAACGAATTCTGTACATTCAGTTGAAGTTCAAATTGCCAAATTACGAACTGCAGCGCCATTTCGAGCTCGATTTTAATTATAATATAATTATACGTTCAAACTTTCGTTCAAATAATATATTCGTTATTCTAATTCAATTCCAAGCTGAATTAAATATCACAGATGATCCAGTTCACACCATATCGCCATTTCAGCTAATTCTGATTATTTCAGAATTAAATATATTATTTAATTATTATTTTAATTAAATATTCACCATTATTAAATTCCACGACCAATAAATCCATTTGATCACCTTATAAATAATTAAATTAATTAATTATAATACCTCTGCCAATGCGGGTCATTACAATTTTTCCCACTTAAAATAATTTCGTCCTCGAAATTGCTAAAAGGTAGGGGACGACCCTATCGACTGGTTAGAACATATTTGTTTACTTCTTAACTTCAGTTTCAACTGAACCAATTTAATTTCAATTAAATTATTAATTAATTCTTATAAACGAAAATTTTCTAACGCCTTAATTCTTCGAAAAATTTCGCCAGTACCTCCTTTATGCTGGTCAATACGTCAAACCACAACTCGCCTCTCTGGGCCTTCTCCATCTCAAAATAAAATCAAACAGCCAAGCGGCTTGCCAATTCGGCTCATAAATCTTATATATGAATTAAATACATACCTTTTCGTCGAGCATTCTATTTATATACTTTCATACCTTATCCATACCTATCTCATGTATATTTATACCTGCCCAATCTATTTTAACTATACCTGATCGTTTTAACTCAATTCGTTAATTAATTTTGTTAATTAACTCTTTAGTCTATTTCACTTTTATATTTGAACATGACATGTTCAAATATATTTTAACTTGCTTATTAACTAATTTGAATCCAAATTTCAAATTTAAGTTCTATATTCGATTTTGAATATCCATTTACAAATCCAATTCACCTTTCAAAGTTCAACTTCAAATTCAAAACTTGATTAACTAATTCCTCTTCGACTTAGTTAATTCTATCCAAATTCTATATATTCAAATTCTATAGTTTAAATTCCATTTGAATTCTATGTTCAAATTCCATATATTCAAATCTTATATTTGAATTCCATTTGAATTCTATATTCAAATTCCATTTGAATTTCTATATTCAAACTTTATTTCAATTCCATTGAATTTCATATATTCAAACTCCTTTTGAATTTCTATATTCATTTCTATTTGAATTCTCTTTATTCAAATTCTATATTCAATTCTATATTTTGAAATTCAACACAACTTGTCTTTCCAAAACAAATTCAAAACAGTATTTCTGATAGTAATTCGTCACTTACAACTCGAAAATGAATACTGATGATGCAGCTGTCATCATCATAATCTATTTTCCAGTGATTGAAGTGAGTTCAATACTATAAAACCATTTCTAAACATTTCCACTTTGAAATTCATTTCAACATATAATTCACACTGCTTGTAAAACAATTTAAAATCTCCTAGGATCTTAAATTTTCCTTATTTTTAATCCAAATCCATTTACAAACACTATGCAATTTTTCCAGGATTTTAATTCAATTTCTGGTTTAGATTTCAGATTCAACTCATCTGATTTCACATATTTCATTATATGAATTCTGATTGGTTATTTACATAACCATTTAATTTATAATCTTACTCGATTATATTAACAACCAATATATCCAATATATTATAATTTTGATATATATATCTTCTCTATATCAAGATATACCTTGGGTAACTTATTTTAATTTACCCTCTTTTCAAAACATATCGTGTCGACCCATCGTATTCGAGTGTTTATAAACTCCTACCAATACAGTGGATCAAACTGATCGACCAGAACCCATAAACAACCCAACCAATAAATCCCCACAATATAATACAAATTTTTATATCAATAACAAATACGTTCACTCATATACATATACACTCAAACTCAATCTAGGGTATTACTAACCCTATCTCTACCGAGTTACGCCACAGAGCCAAGGTAAATAACTTTACTTAAGCTCTGATACCAACTGTAATGACCCGGGATTTTGAGCGACATTGGTTATCGACATAAACTCGATGTCGATAACCAAACATCGAAAAATCTTGGTAATTAATGAAAGAAATTAGAGGGGTGAGGAAAGATAAGATAGAAACTTAGAATAGAAGAAGAAGAAGAAGAAGAAGAACACAACATCAGAGTAACACGAACCTCACAACGGAAAGAATAACATATAATATATATAACATAACTTGAAATATACATCTGTACTTGAATATACATCATTATCAAAGTACAACACTTACAACATAGCGGAAATAACTATAGCACTATGATCCTGAAGCCTCCTGCTCCAGCTCTTCGAGTGTATCTGTAAAATCCCGACTACTTGACTACCCGTACAAATTTAGGCACCCAAGAGTTTAGGGAAGACAAAACAAAATAAACTCCGGGTCAGTCATGGGACTGGTATGAGTAAATCAGTTTAAAACAGTTCGAACAAGTAAACGATATCTCATAAGACCACGCCGTATAACGGAACGGGTTTTTTCCTTATGAGAATCTAAATTATCTTTATATCAAAAACCCTTTTGATATTATAATAATGTCTATCAACCACAGTATAATAATCATTTAGCAGAAACGCTTTCATCTCACGTTCTACATGTATAGTATACAATCAAAACCGCAAGCACGTTTTGGGTAATGGATTTCCAACTATGACAAGGTATGGAACCACCTTTCGCTAATGCACCTCTACAGAGGAATACACTGGGTTCAACAAGAACATCTTGCAACCCAGCCACACATGACCGACCACTCATTTCGCTTGAGTGTATCGAATGTATATCACCAACGGTTGGGATCAGCAACCGTTTCCCGAATGGGACAACATCAACAATAGATTTTAGAAATAAATGAAACTCTAGATCAGGTGATTATACACCCTACTTCGGTGCGACCGACTTAGCCATGCTGCCTGCCCGATTTCTGTCATTTACCGGATGTGAGGCTAGAAGCTACGCTTCATCATCACATCAGATTCACTTCGAATGCCACATCATCAAATCCATAAAATCACTGATTGACGTCCTCAACCATACATTATGTGTTAGCTAAAAGAAGTTTCCTTCTCCGCTTCCACTCTTGGTACAGTTGGAGAAATCAATATACGTGATCGTCTGGAAATACTCTGTCAGACATCCGTCCATACAAGTAATCCAGGAACAGGATGAACCGAAGGTACTATTCTGTAAACAGGATAGCCCTTGCATAACTCCGCCTTCAATTTCCTTTGGCATATATGATTCGCGACGCTTATGCCAATACAGAGTGGTTCTTTGGATAATAATCCAACCGGTCTCTCCATATTAACAACGTTAAAATGGTCAAAACTTCGATAGTCCGTGATTTAACTATCGAAGAAAACAGGTGTGCAAACAACGATATTATTTCCAAATGGAAATTTATATCGATCAAACATCATTCAACATTTATCTCTTTATTTCATTAATTTACTTATCTCCTGTTTCCCTATATTCAATACTTCTTAATTTCTAAATTTGGAAAATATACGTTATTAACAATGGAAAACATTTCCATTTCTTGTTTTCTTTATTAGAAAACATTTCCGGTTTCTTCTTTGGAAAACATTTCCAAAGCTTCTTCATTGGTCTTAGACAGATGTTTAAACATAGCATCGCGATGCCAACTCAAACCATTTCCTTTAATTACTAAATTCACCTAACCATCCCTTACTATCGAACCTTAACCATTCCTTAGTTAAAATGAAGTCAATCAAGTTGGGGTATAACTACCTCTCAGACCTTAATTGAACAACGTTTCTAACCTTGAAATAGACAAAGTTCACCCTTTTAATTCTTTAACAAACTTCCTTACGTAACTCTCTTTCAAATCTTCTCTATTCGATAATTCTTTCCTTCGATAAGGTATATTCGATTACTCTATTTCAATTTATTATATTCACTTAACTCTTTTGATTTAACTCTAACTCTATTCACTTAACTCCTATCGAATAAACTATATTCGATAAATCTTTTAATTCTATTTGAATAAACTATATATTCGATTAACTCCTTTACTCTATTCGAATAAACTATATACTCAATTAACTCCTTTACTCTATTCGAATAAACTATATATTCGATTAACTCCTTTATTCTATTTGAATAAACTATATATTCGATTAACTCTATTTCCTTTAACTCTAATCGATTAACTCCAACTGGTTTAACTCTAACTGGTTAACTCTAATTGATTCACTCCATCTGGTTAACTCTAACTGGTTAACTCTAATTGATTTAACTCTAACTGGTTCATTCTTATTCGAATAACAAATATTCGATTACTCTATTCAACTGACTCGACTCGACTAACCCCTTTCGAATAACTAATTCGATTTACTACTTTCGAATACCATATTCGATTTAACTCCTTTCGAATAACTAATTCGATTTACTACTTTCGAATACCATATTCGATTTAACTCCTTTCGAATACCGTATTCGATTTAACTCCTTTATTCACTTTATAAAGATTTCCTTTTTAACAACATTTATTCATTTTAAAGATTTACTTTTAGTAACGGTTCTCCACTTTAAAAATGATTTCCTTCTTATAACAGTTTCCTTTTTATAACGTTTTCCCTTTTTCTAAATATCTCCTATTTATAAATATTCCAATTTATAAATATTTCTTATTTATAAATATTCCATTTATAAATATTTTATTTCAAATATCACTTTGAAAATATTCCCTTATCAACATTTCGGTATGTTATGGTATTCACCATATCAAATCACGATGATCAGTATCGTCCAAACACATATAATCGACAACAGATTATATATCACATCGTATATCACAATATATGAAAAACAGTAAAATAAATGTTGAGGAATCCAGTTGGATTCCTCCAACCTGTTTCCTTGCATCACATATGTTAAACAATATAGATAACATCACTTTCAGTTCCATATGATATATTCTGTTAAACAGAATCAATATAGAAATTTAACTAACTGACTAGCAGTTCAATCAAACAGTCAACACACAGTCAATCAGACAATTTCTAACAGTTCTAAAAATACAACATGAATCTATAAACTATTCAGGGTTAGTGAGATTTAGTCACATTTGCAGTTCATCGTTAAAGAACGATAAACTGTTGTTTGATATGAATCAAACAGTTTATTTCGCCATAATTTCAAACTAGCTCCAATCCACTCCCAGTTAGTCTCATCGTGTTGCTCCCGTCCATACGATCCCAATGGATCTTGTTTCGTTGAATTCTGATATCGTATGAATAAGATACGATAAAACAAAGTAAATACATACTTTAATATTTAAATAAAATTTAACTAATGGTATTGGGCCTTAACTTTGATTCCATCGGCCCATCTCCCACACAGGCCCAATGCAATCCTTCTTCTTCCACCCCCAGGTAATCCAGTCGCTTCCTTTTTTCAATGGCAAGCAAACCGCTTCTTCCTTTAATCTAAACTCCCCCATCATTCCATAAAAAATCACACAAATATTACCAAAATTCATCTGATCAACCCCTCTTCATCATCGGCTCCCTGAACCCACGCTTGCGCTCATCTTCCTCTCCACAACTTCGACTCCAGTACTCAACGCCTATGGCCGATTTATGACCTCAACTGCTCCTCCAACTGAGCGTCGAACACCACGCCACCCTCACTAATCAACACCGCTCCTTCCCCTCTTCCTTCCAGTCCCCTCACGCTCCCACTCGAACTCAGGTATCACAGTGGCTCCTCACGCACCGTACAGGAAGGTGCGACGGTTTTGATCACCGGACTTCGCCAAAATCTGTGCGCCTCTCCTAATCGATCCCAGGAACCCCAAAATGAAGATCATTTCTCCTTTCGATGCTCACATCTCCGAATTTCCTCAACCCTAATCTACTACCCAACAACCCATTGACCGAAAATCTGCGTCGAACCCCTTAGAAAGGGTAATGGTATGTAGATAAACAATTAAGGATCGCAAATATACATCAGTAATGATTTATGGAATTTATTTGAGTTTTTAATTGAATTTTGAGGATCGAAAGTTTTTTTACTATGAAGAGAATTTTAGAACGACGGAAAATGAATTAGGTTAGAGAGTTGATGACACTATATAGGGTGAATATATATTTTGTGTGGCTGTAAACGATGGTTAGGTGGCTCGTTCTAGGCCTTAGAAGGCTTTTAGATATTTTACTTTTATTTTCAATTATTTGTTTCTGACTTCTAAAAATTCGTCTGGTCATACATGATACTCAAAAATTACGAAACTGGACATGTTAATACAGTTCGACATTACGGTCCCAACGAAACTGGTTTTGTCGAATTCCGACTTCATATGCCCACACAGTGTATTTTAACTATCGAAATACTGACCGTTTTTCACTCTAAAAATCCATACGGCCACACAGTGATTCTAAAAATCATGAAACTGGAAATCTAACAACTATTTGACATTGCGGATCCAACAAAATTAGTTTCATCGAATTCCGACTTCGTTTGCAAAAGTGGCTATTTTTAAAGCTCTGAATGACCCATTTAAATATATAAATATATTTAAATTAAATATTTAAAAATAAATATTATCGTCTATATTCACAGTGGAATAACATACAGCTTCAGAATATTCCTATATGAATTTCTAACTTGATATTTCAAATCTGGGTCAACCCGATATTCGATTTATATTGAAATTCCTTTTTAAAATATAAATAATTCCTTTATAAATTATAAAGGAATTCCACAGCGACTTTTCTAAAATTTGATTTGGACATATCTCAAAATCTACACGACGAAATCCCGATTTTTCTCTTCCACTAGAAAGATATACTCCACCCGCTCCACACGTTTCTTGTTTCACAGAAATCCGGCTTAAAACGAATCCTGTACATTCAGTTGAAGTTCAAATTGCCAAATTATGAACTACAGCGCCATTTCGAGCTCGATTTTGATTATAATATAATTATACGTTCAAACTGTCGTTCAAATAATATATTCGTTATTCTAATTCAATTCCAAGCTGAATTAAATATCACAGATGATCCAGTTCACACCATATCGCCATTTCAGCCAATTCTGATTATTTCAGAATTAAATATATTATTTAATTATTATTTTAATTAAATATTCACCATTATTAAATTCCACGACCAATAAATCATTTTAATCACCTTATAAATAATTAAATAAATTAATTATAATACCTTTGCCAATGCTGGTCATTACAGGTACACCTTTGAGAGGGAGCGGAACAAGGATAAATTAGAGTACCTTAATGTAGAACCTGATCTGCCTGGACCCCAGAGCCAGTCGATGTTTTGGACTGGGTAAAATTATCTGTTGTAGTCCGTCGATGTAGGACATAATGGTAGTCTGGTAGAGTTCATCAATGTAGAACCTGTTGGTGCCTTGTTGGATTGGGTGTCTGTAGTACTAGATCCCATATGCTTTACACACTTAGTGAGCGAGTGGGTGGATGGATGTTGGTTGCTATGTTTACTTGTTTTTTACTACCTTATTAATTAGTCATCCATCAACCTTTTTACATTATGTTCAGTATAGAGTGCATACATCTAGTATTATATGCTAACTCAGTGGATGTAGGGGTAGGATAGGTATGACTACCAATTCCCTCCATGCCATCCATTAAGACTTCTATAGTAACTTAAGATTTTCTTATCACTCACACAAACAGTTATCTGATTCAAGGTTTTATGTTTCCTCTTATTACCTTGAGTGATCATCGACGATGCTATTGAGTATGCCAAGTAACAGGTACGATTATTATTTTGAGCTGCGGAAGTGAATTAGCAAGGGTGACATCTTTAATGTTTATATTTATATTATGATTATTTATTCCATTGTGTGACACTGTGGAACCTTAACAATGTTATATATTCTTATTAGGGAAAGTTTATCAGTTTGAGTTTATTTATCACTTGTATAAACTTTATTTTTGTCCTGTAATAACTGTATGAGCCTATGCACTCTGATTATATGGTTTATATAGTTATTGTTATCTCATCTATTTTACATCTGTGATTGTTACTACTATATGTCACCTGATGTGCTATGAGACATACGATATGTTTTATGATTATATTTTGTGTTTTCTTTTTCCTCTTCTCTTCTTATTTCTCCTTTTCTTTTCCATTCCCCTCTTTTACTCTATTTCTTTCTCTTAACAATCGTTCTGCATCGATCCGACGCTTGTACAATGCACTGTTTTGTTATATAAGCACTGTTGATGTATGTTGGTCGTTACAATATATAACACAGTAGTAGTGAGATATAATAAAGTGGAAACCTAACTTCATAAAGCAACAAAGTTTTATACAAGATGTTATAATATTCAAGTACATCATTTCCTCTCTACATTACATATAATTTAAAGTAAATAAGGAATATAGAATATTTACAAGTAGTAATACACCAGCTCTACTAGCTCATCTTCAAATTAGCCAACTTCACTAAAACATCGATATCTAGTCTGCTCATCAACAATGTCGATAATCATCCATAATAATGTCTATGAGAGCTCAAGATAATAAGAAAAAACATAAAATCATAGATTAGACAATATTCTAGTATGAGCAATAAACGACTATCAATAGATATGTTAGAAAATATGTGTAACACCCCGAAAATTCTATAACTGTAAAATTCACAAATTAAAGTATAATTAATCTGAAATCAAAGAACTAAGGGAAACGGGGTACGCCATTGTGTTCGTCTCGGAAAAATACGCGAAATAGAGTCCGAGTTTTCGAAAAACGGAGTCCGTATGAAGAAGATATGGCCTTCGGAAGTTTTGAATTAAATTTAAAAATTCAAACAGAATAAAAAAATAATTAAAAATCGGGCCCAGTGGGCCAGGGCGGATAAACACCCGCCTAGGCCACCCAGGTCGACTGGGCTGTCGACCTGGGCTACCCATGTCGACAGCCCTGTCGACAAGGGTGTCGACCTGGTCGAGCCCAGTCAACCTGGCTGGCCAGGTCTGTGTTTGGTCGAATTTCTGTGGTCTGCTTTGTCATTAGGGCTAGGTGGCGGATTTTTATTGGTCTCTCTATCTAATGAATGGCTATGATCAAACCTAGCAACATCAAGGGTCCTAATCAATTCCTAACCTCTATATAAACAACCCTAGACTAAACCATAATCTATTCATTCAAAATTAAGAACATAGCCGCCATGTTGCTGAGGAACGACTAAGAATAGCCGCCAACTAGAGAGGGAATTAGGAAGAAAGTTCTAAAGCTTAAAGAAATTCAAGCAACCTAAAGCCAATCAATTCAACAAAGGAATCATATCTCTTAATTAGAGAATTCGCCGCAACCATTGTAAGTAGAGTATTACTTTGGTATGAATAAACAATTGTGTTGATGTGTATGCTTGAATTGTGGCAGTAAAAGTAATTCATGCTTATGCGTTCTTATCAATTTGTATACGTTTGGATATTCTTGAATTATGTTATAAAGAACTACATGTGGTAGTTCTATGCAAGTAAACGTTTGGAATATTTCGCAAATTATGTAATCTATGTTGAAGCTACATGTATGTAGTTGATTGAAATTCATGCAAGTTTGGGGCTTTGTATTATGCCATCATGATGTATATTTGTATGTAATTAAAACAAGTTTGGTTATAGTTCATATGAAATTATGTTGAGAATTAGGCATCATGTATTAAGCCATGCTTTTGTACTAGAAAAACCTATTTGCAAACTTATGAATATGGCTAGGCTATGAATGATATTTGGCATAATTGAAATCCATGTTAGTTCTATATTGTTAAAATGACATATGTGAGACATGGCTAGGTTAGACTCAAAAATCCCCTTTTTGCAAGTTTAAAACAAACACCATGATTAGGAATATTTATGCATAAGTATGTTTATACCGTTGTTATGTGATTAGACTTAAATCATGATTAAGTTGAACTATGCTTTTGTGTTAGTAACAAAGTATTCCCTTTGTAAACATGTAGAAACCTTATGAACATGACTTGTTTATGTTTATGCCATGTTTATGCTAAAAGTATTTATGTCATGCTTGTGTTTGACATTATGCTATGCTTATGCTAGGAATATTTATGACATGCTTATGTTTGACATTATGCCTAAATAAGAATATAGGTTCATGTTGTAGTTAAACCTATGCAAGTTCACATGCTTTGATTCATGTCACCCATGTTACCACTATGCAAGTACACCAATTTCTATTTTGTATTTCCAACGTCGTATTGCAAGTTCATGCGCTCACCTTCCCCTCTTTGTGTATACGCCATAAGCCTCCCCTTTCGCATGGCTAAATTGGGCTTTAAAAAGGCTAAGCCCAATATATATAAACGGACGTGTAAAACGGGGGAAAATAACGTTAGGTTAAAATTACTTAATGAATGAAAATATAAAATAGAAGGGCCCAAGTTCAAGTATGGGTTGGGCCCATGATTGGTGTAACCTTTACACCATTAACTTAATAATGGGCCGCAAATATTTACATATAAGAAATAAAGAAGAATGACAAAATATGTAAATGTAGAAAATACGAGGTGTTTAACCCGAGGTTGGATTGAGTTGTGATGTAAACCTGCCCGGAACCGCCCGGCTGTCCAGTAGTCACAACAATACCTATCCAATGTGGGAGGTTAAACATGGAGCCCAGCAAGGACCCGAGGTTAGACTGAGTTGTGGCGTAAGACTGCCCGGAACCAACCGGCAACAGGCAGCCACAACAATACCTGTCTAATGTGAGAGGTCAGGGCCTTAATAAGACAATTAAGGCTGAGTCAGGATTGTTAGGATTAAGTGAACTAAAGACTTAATCAAAATGGAACATGCTAAACTAAACGGACTGGTGGGGTTAGGTTAGGAAACACTTAACCAACTTAGCATGTTGGCTAGAGATAGAAAACCTAGTAACGGGGGACCCTTTTCAGCAGTAACCCTAAAAGGTGTATCAGGATACCCTGAAACTAGGCAGGGTGGGGCACGATTACTGGGCTGATTGTAAGAGGTCAAAGCGACGGCGGTGGTGTAGCAGTGTAGGTTCTAACGGAGTGCGGGCGTGCACACACTCTGGCGCAGAAAAATAAGGCACTGGACACCAGTAGCATACCTGTGCACTCTAAGGTTGTGTCGGGTTGCCACTATGGGACTTAATACACCCCATGGTGGGACCAGCATAGGTAACTACAGACATCGGGGGCCGTAAGACACATGTAACTATGCGAGTAGGAGCCGATCATCATAGGATGGATCACTTCACCCTGATTATGGGGTGCCAATTGGAAACTAGTTAAATGGGTTCAGAGATTAACATGGGGTACGATAGTATATTCGACCCTAGACAACCTGACCAAGTTTATTGTGCTTGCCCACTTCTTGTTTATACTTATCATACCCAGTTCTTTATTCATAGACAAAATAGTACTAGACTTACTCAGGCTTTATGTCTGACTCTACTTTTCTTTCGTCTTCTTTCTTCCGTTCCCCCCCCCCAGGTCCACAGGGAGGGAACACAGTAGCTTGACCAACCTTAACATCCAGCTTGAAGAAGAGAAATGTATTGCTTGGACTTTCCTGTTTTGAACTATGGCTTTGGACAATCCACTATGGGGCTTTTGCAGTTTATCTATGTTTTATTTATGCTTCTTTAAATAATGTACTCAAGACAGATTATGAAAGTGTTATGTTATGTTTTTGGAAAGGATGTTGTTGTAACACGTATTTGACTTTATGAAATAAAAGTTTGTTGTTCTTCCGCTGTTTACAAATATGTGTTCTTATATCTGTCTTGTATATCTGTGACTTGTACTTATAAACCTCCACCAAAATTAGGGCATTCCCTTTGAGAGTGACCCTAACGGAGGTGGGGTGTTTCAATATGCTACTAGATAGGTTTAATTCTTATACCTAGCATGTCCCTTCAATCAAAGAGTTAGCACATAGTAAACAAGTAATATATGTTACTTAAGCAAACAAACAATAGAGGATACTGATCAAGATAGAAGAATTTAAACAACCCACATCTCGGTTCTATTCCCCGTCCCTTCACTAGAATTCTATATGTTATGGACTACACAAAGAAAGAAGAGAAGGAACATCCATAGTAGCCATAACATCCAGAAAATAGATCATAACCATCACCTTCTAAAACCTTGAATACACTGATAACCCACATGACGATCCTCGTTTACGCCAAAGGCTAATGGAAAACTCTGGTTTAAGTTAGTATCCAAATTACACCAATACATTGTCCCAACTCGCATTAGACCCCACTATTCAGGGTATACGACCATCCTACCAACCTTAATGGGCATCCCTATGATACCTCTATTTTATCCAATTGAAGCACTTGGTTATCAATGATTTCTTGGCACTTCCAATCACTAGAACTATCATCAACTCTATCTAATATCAGACGAGTAATAGGCATCCCTATGATACCTCTATTTTAGCCAATTGAAGCACTTGGTTATCAATGATTTCTTGGCACTTCCAATCACTGGAACTATCATCAACTCTATCTTAGTTCAGACGAGTCCATTATCCTGCAGTCTCGGTCCATTCTAAGCTTCCTGCTATATTCCTTCGATTCCACTCCCATTGCATTTCCTAATTAAATATCACATTTCATTTTATAGAAATAATCAGTAGGCCATAGCCACTAACACACCCTGAAGACCTTACAAACACACCCTCTGGATCACTCAATCTTCTCTTGCTTCAATCACTTGCTTCGAACATGACTTTAGCTTAGTTTTCTAAGCAATTTAAAAATATGTTGAAGTCTTTATGGTGGAAAATATGAAAGAAATACTGCACCCAAATCATATTATTTTGTGCTTTTGAAGCACTTCGCTTCAAATATCGAAGGTTGCGGGTTTCAAAAGACTTGCTCTGGACTTCGAAACACTTTGTTTGAAATACAATCTCAAGGTTCAAATCACTATCTTGCTTTAGGCCTCAAAACATTATACTTTGAAACACTTTACTTCGAGCTCAAACTTTTCAGCTTCGATTCAAAAAGAATCATATTGTAATAACAGTCTTAAAACAAACCCTTTGAAACATAATCTCACCTTGCTCTGAACGCTAGTTGTCTCCTTTCAAAACACTACAATCGAAATACTTCTTAAAAGCAATCCCTTGCTACGAAACACTACAATCGAAACAATTCTTCAAAGCAATCCCTTGGTACGAAACACCTCTTCCCTTTGTATTATTACTTTGAGTAATTTGCTTCATATCGATCAAAAACTGCTCAACTTCACTTTGTATCGACCAAAAGATAATTTTTCGAATCGAAGCATCTAAAATCGCTTTGAATCACTACTTCGCCTTGATGTTATTTGAACTTTCTTATCCTTCTTTAGGTCTTCTTTAGGTCTTCTTTGTTTCTTCAAACTCACCTTATTATTACTTCAAATCCATTTTGTATTGCCAAGAATATATCTGTGATGCTTTGAACTACTAAATCGCTTCAAATCACTGAATCGATTCAAAGCTTCTTTTCTTGTTCCAAGCCAGCTGCTTCAATGTGATGTGAGTCCACTGAACCTTCTTTGAACCTAATTTTTTTTCCTATTTGCTTGATTTGAAGCTCTTCAATTGCCCTTAAAGCAATCCTTTTTGGCTTTGAGCCTTCATACATACTCGAAGCCAATGGCTTTGAGGTTGCATGATGGCTTTGAGTCCTTTGCCCGAGTTTGAAACACTTTTCCAGCATTTCGAACCCACCTATATCTACTTCTATCATCCTCCGATCTGCTCCGATCACCTCCAATCTGCCATGCCATCCACCCAAATTCTAATATAAATAACACTAGTAAAAAATCAAACATAGAAGGAAATTAAACATTTCAGGCAATAATTCAAGTATTCAAACAACATTTCTATCATCTAAACATTCAAGCAACAATTTCAATCATAGATGAATATCTAACTGCACACGATTATGATACAACCAACCACGATACTAAATCTAATGTAAAACACTCATTTCACAATAGGTCCAACATTTTAATTATTGTTTTATATTATTCAATTATTCCTAAGGTTTCAAAATATTGAATTACAAATTTAGATTAAGTTTAATTTAATATTTAAATGACTAAAATCTACCAATTAAAAATTTAAAACACATGATCTACTATAAACATGTGAGAGATCATAATCACTTACATAATACTCTAAACCAATGAACATGGATGGAGATCTAATGCGGACAGTAAACAACCACTTGAATAAGCACCTAAAATAGAGAGACCTAATAGATATATTCTCTAGTTAAAATTAGAGATGATTTAGTGAAGAATCTAGTGTACATTTGTGAATTAGGGGAGGAACTAGTGTAGTTTTAGGTTTAGGGCCGATGAGAGAATGAGAGGGAAAATAAAAAGTGAATACCCTCAGCCTTTATTTATTAGCTAAAAGTTATTAGCTTAATGGTCTTACCAATTTCATCCCATTAATACTACTCTAAATTTGATCATCGGCCTTTAAATTTTAAATATGTTATTTCTCCTAAATTATTCATCCTATTTCTTTATGTGACAAATCTAAGGAATGAGAAACCACCATCCTAAGACAATGAATTAGTTGGAGCATCTAGTTTAGCTAAATCGAAAGTTATGATCGAAATAAGACTTTATAATCGCAAATGATCACAAAAGAATATGGAAAAAATCATGGACATGATAAACCACCCAGAGAACCTTATCCCAAAATATTAGAATGATATAACCATATATCAATTAAATAGAATTATTTTACGATCCTTCGATACGTAAAATATGGGTCGATACATTTATAGTATAAGTTTCACCTTCTTTAAATATTGAAACAATCGTTTGATGTTGATACAAGTTGTGTTATTAAGATTGGACTAGACCAAGGTTAACCATGAACAACCAAATCAACCGTATAAAATGAAGAAAAATTTGGCATATGCTTGGACTTCTTCAGAACAATAAAACCGGTTCAATCAACGCTTCAAGACAAGAAACCATTTTTTCATAACTTTTAATCATTGTATTTAACGGTCTGTATTGATTTGGAAACCCAATTGCAACCCATTTTAGCAAAGGTAGATGTGACAACAAATAGAGCATACCTTGTTTATTCTATTATATAAGAAAACTAATATGGTGTTGAATATTTCCTTGCACCCCATTTTCCATCAACTCAAATCCTTCATTTTCAACCTTTTGAAAGATATTTACAATCCAACCACTATAAAAAAATTACTTGCTCCTCTAACCTTGAAATAATAAATTGCAGTTAATGCCGCATTCAAGCTCATCCTTTTGGTTTTCCCCAAGTTGGTGAAATTATCATTCGTTAATTTAAACATATTCATCTCCTTTCAAATGTATTTTGTCTCTCTATCATATTACATATATAATAAAATGTGAGAAAGGGATTTCTCCTTTCTCTTATTGAGTTTCATCTCTGACTTTTTTTCGTAATGATCTGCTAAACATTTTACGCTTGATCCCTATGGAAATAAAACTGCAAGTTTAATCTTACACTAGTACATGTTATTTAAATGAAAACTTTACATCTACATATCTTTTTTAGACCCATTAAACATTTTACACTTAGGCCATCCCTATAAATAAAATCACGAATTTAATGTTACATTGATAAATGGAATTTAATGAATATGCTACATCCACATATCTAATTTCTAAGATAAGAATCTTATGGTTTCCCCTTTTCTTGTTTACTTCTAGTTTTCTAATTTCTAAGATACGAAGCATATAAATACCCGATTTTGTCAAAAACACTAGCCGACAAAATTGATGGTGAATAATGAAGTCGTCTCACAAAACTGCAAACCTCCTCCTCCTTTATCCTATACATGAGATCTCCACTTTCTATTTTCGTTTTACATTATTGTGCTCATGTCTGATTGCAATTCATTTTGTATGAAGAATATGGTTAATGAAATTCATTTTACTGATTTTTTTCATATGTTATATGTCCACTGGAACTCATTTTTAAATTTGTATCTTTATATTATTTTAGTGATCCTCATTGCTTTCTTTTTAGATATGTTTTTCATTTGCTGAATTAATTTACATATATCATTGAATAACATGTTTTTTTATACTTTGTTGTTCAACTATATTTGAAGTGTTAAATATACTTTTGTTTTTATTCTTTTTGCTGATAGTTTAGAGTTCGGTGCTTTGTTGATTCCTAAACAAATACCTACATACAGTGTTGATCCCGCATTTTCCCTTTCACTTTTTACCTTACATTCCTTTGATGGTTTTTCCTGTTTTCCGTATTGAATCTAAGAAAAACTTACATTTATAATTTGATTTATTCATTTTGCAAATCTAATCCATTACACATTTTATTTTATTGTTAGGCTTAGGATTTGAATTCTACTAATTTAGAAATAATATAATCATTTTTACTATAGTTTTGACTTGTGTTTTGCATATTGATTCTCTAAAAAATAACTTTTAGTATTGATTTATTCACTTTGGAATTTTGATTTACTACAAATTTAGTTCTCATCAGGCTACAATATTTGAAATATACCAGTTTCGGTAGTAATGTGATTGTTGTTATTATGAATTTAATTTAGTTTTCTTTGAATTTCACATATTCTTAGTTCTAACAATATTTGTTATTAATTGTTTTGAAAACCTCTATTTTTCAAATTACATTCTACCTTTTGTTGGGTATTCCAGCCCATATTTGGCATAATTTTATGCAGGCATATTTGGCATAATTTTATGCAGGCATATTTGGCATAATTTTATGTAGGCATATTTGGCATATCTTTTTATGCAGGCCATGCTTAATTTGTGGGTGAGATTTATTAGTTTTGTATTTTTCCAGATTTGTTGTGCAAGCATGCCTTTTGTGCAACAATATCTTTTCTTTTCAAGAAAGACATTTGGGAGATTACTCACATTTTTGGTATGCACATTAAAAGAAAAGAGGGTTAATATTACCAGATCTGGTCATATAAGGCAGTAGCAGTTTTTGGTCATTTATCATCTTCTTTAAGGTGTTTTGGTCTTCAAAATTGATCTTTATTCTTGCTCGATTCACCGCTGGCCTGAAGTGCACACATAGGGTGTTCTCTTACACCTTTTTCATCTCTTATTGTTTTTGGATTCCGGTAATTAGAAGCGAATCTTTTGTAAACATTTTGGGGCTGTTTTCCCTTTTTGGTTTATCAATAAGAGAAGAGGGTAGACTCCTTAAGAGGTCTCGTGGTTTTTACTCTTCACATCGAAGAGGTTTTCCACGTATAAAATCTTGTGTCTTGCTATTTTACTTTCATCGTATCTTTTTTATTTGAATGGTGTGTTGATTGATTGTCTTATGTGTGATATTATGGGTGTAGCTTGAAGTAACCCCTAATCGATCCTATTAAATTGGTATCAGAGCTTGAGGTAGGTTATTTATCACACTATGGAGTCGAGCAGTCATAGCTCAATGATCAAGTTGACATCAACCAACTATTCTATTTGGAGACCTATGATGGAAGACTTGTTATATTACAAGGATTTACATGACCCAATTGAAACCGTCACTAGTTCGAGGGGTATTATCTCTAAACCTTCTAAACCCGATAAAATGGAAGAGAATGAATGGATAAAGTTGAAAAGGAAAACTTTAGGAACCATTAGACAATGGGTTGACATTAGCATTTTTAACCATGTGTCACAAGAGACCGATCCATATGATTTGTGGAAGAAATTAGAAGGTTTGTATGAGAGGAAAACCGCCCATAACAAAGCTTCATTGATTAAAAGGCTTGTTAATCTAAAGTTGAAAGGTGGAAAGTCAGTTTCTGAGCATCTAAGTGATTTCCAAGACATTATTAACAAGTTGACAACTATGAAGATCATTTTTGGTGATTAATTGCAAGCTTTGTTCTTATTGAGTTCTTTGCCAGATAGTTGGGAAACTTTAGTTGTGACCATTAGTAATTCAGTTCCAGATGGTGTGCTATCTTTGGATGTGATCAAAGAAAGCATGTTTAATGAAGAAATTAGAAGAAAGGAGATTGGAGTTGACAATTCACAAGCTCTTGTTGTGGAGAATAGAGGAAGAAGCAAGAGCAAAGGACTCAAAGGCCGTGATAACTCAAGAGGAAGAACCAAGTCTAGTGATGGAAAGAATCACTTCATATGCAACTATTGCAAGAAGCCTGGCCATATTAAAAAGTATTGCTTTCGTTGGAAAAGAGAACATGGGATGAAGAATGATTTTCAGAAAGAAGGCGATGATAAAAATGTTGCGGCAGTAGCCTCTAAAAGTGATGATGATGTCACTTTAATTTGCGCAACTAGCGAATGTCATCATGTTAGCAGTACAGATTCTGAGTGGCTGGTTGATATAGGTGCTTCATATCATTGTTTTCCTAAGAGAGGGTATTTTTTGAATTATTAAGCAGGTGATTTTGGCAGTGTCAAAATGGGTAACCAGAGTTCAGCAAGCATAGTTGGGATTGGTGATATTCGTGTGAGGACTAATGTTGGATGCATGCTTACATTGAAAGGTGTACGCCATATTCCGGATTTGCGTCTTAATTTGCTTTCAGCTCATATTCTTGATCAAGAAGGCTTTCGTCACACATTTAGAGTGGCAAATGGAAATTATCCAAGGGATCCATGACAATTGCAAGAGGCGAGTTGTGTTGTTCTTTGTACAAGACATATTTGACTGTATGTTTTGGTGAGCTCAATGCAGTGGAAGAAAAAGATTCTCCTAATTTGTGGCATCGAAGATTAGGACACATGAGTGAAAAGGGTTTGAAATGTTTAGCAGGTAAATCTCTTATTCCTGTCAATACTACAATTTCTCTTAACCCTTGTGATCATTGCTTAGCAGGAAAACAACATAGAGCTTCTTTTGCTAGAAAGTATACAAGAAAGAAGGCTAAGTTGGAGCTTGTACATTCAGACGTATGTGGTCCTATTGAGGTTGAATCCAATGGTGGCAACAAATATTTTGTCACTTTTATTGATGATGCTCCTAGAAAGACATGGATTTACATTTTGAAGACCAAAAGCCAAGTGTTTGAAACTTTTCAGAAGTTTCATGTTATGGTGGAAAGGGAGATAGAAGGCAAGTTGAAGTGCCTTCGTTCAGACAATGGTGGAGAGTATACTTCACATGAGTTCAAGAATTATTGTGCGCAATATGGTATTCGACATGTGAAGACAGTTCCAGGCACTCCCCAACACAATGGTGTAGCTGAGAGGATAAATAGAACCATTGTGGAGAAGGTGCGATGCATGTTGTAGATGTCCGATCTACCAAAGTCATTTTGGGCTGAAGCAGTGAATACAGCAGTTTATCTGATCAACCGTTCTCCATCTATTCCATTGGGGCTTGACATTCCAGAGAGAGCGTGGAAGGGATGTGATCCTGTATATACACATCTTAGAGTATTTGAATACAAGGCATACATGCATGTGCCAAAAGACCAAAGATCAAAGCTGGCAAGACTAATCCATGTGTATTTGTTGGCTATGGTGATGAAGAGTATGGGTTCAGGCTATATGATCCAGAAAAAGGAAAGGTAGTAAGAAGCAGAGATGTAGTGTTCTTTGAGCATGAAAAAGGTGCAGAACTTTTGAGTGCAAGGTATCATACTAGCTCAGATTTTTTTATTGATACTACTGTTGTTTCTTTGTCCCCTACTCGTGGTTTTGTTGAACAACCAATACAGGCTGATCTTGATGCAACACATGAAGGTGTTGATGATGCACATCTTGATGGTGCACATTTTGATGATGTTCATGATGATGTTCATGATGAAGCTCAACCAAATGGAGAAGTGAATTGTGAGCAGGGGGAGCAAATTGCCCCACTAGTGGATGATGCTCAAGTTAGAAGGTCAACCAGAGAACATAAACCATCTACAAGATATCCAAGCACAGATTATATCTTAGTTACAGCTGGTGGTGAGCCTGAGAGCTTCCAAGAAGTGTTGTCTAGTCGAGACAAGAATCTTTGGCTTGAGGCTATGAAAGAGGAGATGGATTCTTTGATGAAGAATCAGACTTTTGAGCTAGTGGAACTTCCAAAAGACAAGAAAGTTTTGAAAAACAAATGGGTTTTCAAGAACAAGAAAGATGGTGAGAAGATAGTAAAGAGCAAAGCTAGATTGGTAGTCAAAGGATGCAATCAGAAAAAGGGCATTGATTTTGATGATATTTTTTCACCAGTTGTCAAGATGACTTCTATCAGAACCATTTTGGGTTTAGCAGCAAGTTGTGACCTTGAATTGGAACAACTTGATGTAAAAACCACATTTTTTACATGGTGATTTGCAGGAAGAAATTTACATGGAACAACCTGAAGGATTTGAAGAAAAGGGAAAAGAAAAACTTGTTTGCAAGTTGAAGAAGAGTCTTTATGGACTTAAGCAAGCACCAAGGCAGTGGTATCACAAATTTGATTCATTTACGACAAGCAATGGTTATAAGAGGACTGTTGCAGATCCTTGTGTGCATTTTAGAAAGTTTCCTGGCGATATCTTCATTATTCTTCTTTTATATGTAGATGACATGTTGGTAGTTGGACAAAACTTAGAATTGATTAGCAACTTGAAGAAAGATTTGTCCAAGTCATTTGACATGAAGGACATGGGTCCTGCAAAGCAAATCTTAGGCATGGAGATTGTTCGTGATAGAAAAGCTAGGAAGTTGTGGCTATCTCAAGAAAAATATATTGAACATGTGCTTGAAAGGTTCAATATGAAGCATGCTAAGCCGGCTTGTACACCACTCACATCTCATTTTAAGCTAAGTAAGAGGGATTGTCCAACGACGGAGAAGGAAAAAGCAAGTATGTCTTCTATTCCTTATTCATCTGCAGTTGGTTCATTGATGTATGCTATGGTGTGCACTAGGCCAGATATTGCACATTCTGTTGGTTTGGTGAGTAGATACTTATCCAATCCTGGTAAAGTTCACTAGGATGCAGTAAAGTGGATTTTCAGATATTTGCGTGGTACTTCTAGATTTTGCTTATGTTTTGGAGGTAGCAAACATGTTCTTGAGGGTTATAAGATGCAGACATGGCTGGTGATATTGATAGTAGAAAATCTACCTCGGGTTATGTGTTCACATTTTCAGGGGGTGCCATTTCTGGGCAATCCAAGTTACGAAAGTGTGTGGCTTTATCTACAACCGAGGCAGAGTATATAGCAGCTGTGGAAGCAAGTAAAGAGATGCTCTGGTTGAAGAGGTTCCTTCAAGAGTTGGGTTTGCAACAAGAAGAGTATATAGTATTATGTGACAATCAGAGTGCTATGGATTTGAGCAAGAATTCCATGTATCATGCACGCACTAAGCATATTGATGTTCGGTATCATTGGTTAAGAAATGTGATTGAAGAAAATATGATCAAGTTAAAGAAAATTCATACAAACAAGAATGGTGTAGATATGTTGACTAAAGTGGTTCAAGGAAACAAGCTTGATGTTTGTAGCAAGCTTGTGGGAATGAGTTTCAAATGATGATTGAAGCATGCATATCTTCCCCAAGTTGGGCTGGAGGGGGAGATTGTTGGGTATTCCAGCCCATATTTGGCATAATTTTATGCAGACATATTTGGCATAATTTTATGCAGGCATATTTGGCATAATTTTATGCAGGCATATTTGGCATAATTTTATGCAGGCATATTTGGCATATCTTTTTATGCAGGCCATACTTAATTTGTGGGTGAGATTTATTAATTTTGTCTTTTTCCCAGATTTGTTGTGCAAGCATGCCTTTTGTGCAACAATATCTTTTCTTTTCAAGAAAGACATTTGGGAGATTACTCACATTTTTGGTATGCACATTAAAAGAAAAGAGCGTTAATATAACCAGATCTGGTCACATAAGGCAGTAGCAGTTTTTGGTCATTTATCATCTTCTTTAAGGTGTTTTGGTCTTCAAGATTGAGCTTTATTCTTGCTCGATTCACCGCTGGCCTGAAGTGCACACATAGGGTGTTCTCTTACACCTTTTTCATCTCTTATTGTTTTTGGATTCCGGTGATTAGAAGCGAATCTTTTGTAAACATTTTGGGGCTGTTTTTGCTTTTTGGTTTATCAATACAAGAAGAGGGTAGACTCCTTAAGAGGTCTCGTGGTTTTTACTCTTCACATCGAAGAGGTTTTCCACGTATAAAATCTTGTGTCTTGCTATTTTACTTTCATTGTATCTTTTTTATTTGAATGGTGTGTTGATTGATTGTCTTGTGTGTGATATTGTGGGTGTAGCTTGAAGTAACCCCTAATCGATCCTATCACCTTTCAATAAGTTAATGAACTTTTAAAATTTAGAGATTCGACTAAAGCAAGAAGTCGTTATTCTCTTACATTTTGAAAATAACATATGCGTCTGATTCGTTCAGTAGCTGTATTTCTATTTTGCATTTAACGAATATACTTCAGGATAGATAAATTAAATAAGAATGTAGTTTCTACACTTTAATTAAAATGTTGGTCTCTAATGGTCTCTAAATTTGTGTTTGCATTTATTCCCTTTCTATCTACATATACAAGAATGTATTGAATTCTTATTACCAATCATGGTAAATTTTCATAGATATGGTGACATTGAGTGCAACAAATGGTAGCTTTAACACGACTGCGCTTAATGCCTAAATTAATTCAAATGATTTCAGGCTTTATATTTTGTATGTAGAAACAACATTTTTTTATATAAAAAAAATACATTTTACCTAGTTTATTGCCTTGTTTCTTATAAACCATTCTAAATTTATAATTTAATACATTTTTGCTCCTATTGCCTATGTATTTAAGTGATTAAAGTTGCAGAAATCTTGCTTTTGGCAATATAAAAGAAGGTTGTGTTTATGCAACCATAAATCTACTTGTTCTGTTTCCATTATTCATAGTTCTATGGTTGTAGCTCTTTGTTTCAACCAACACTGAAAAAATTTATTCAACCTTTTTGCAAAATAAAAGAAGTACTTGTTCCCAATCTCGAAAAGTCTATTGGTTTTTGTGCTTTTCTTATGTCAATGAATTGATGGCGAATTTGTATGAATTCTTTACTCATAAAAAATGTTTCCTTTTTCCCTTCTTCCTCTAAATTATATCATTTGTATTTACATTTTGAAATTTTAAATGCTTACATCTAATTTTAACTCAAACTTCTTTATTGCAAAAATGAAGTCAAGTTAAAAATGGAAAATAGGACAATGATTTTTAATTTTACACTATAAATGGGAACGTTTTATAAGTCCACATAATACAACTTTTCAAAAAAAAATCCAGTTTTCAAAATTTTGTATTATATATGACATTTTTAAGGAATAATCTATATTTAAAATTTGTCTAAGAAATTATTCATCCTTCCAATATGATTTCAAACATACTATTTAGAAATAAGGAATGACATGCTAAGAGTTTACCACGTGCATATGCAAAAATCAGCTACTTGTGTGGTGCTCGCAGACCGGGCTAGGTGCACTAAGGAGGGTTTTACGACGCCGGACGGTTTCCCTCCTTAACAAATTAAAAAAAAAATTCAAAAATATCAGTATCCCATGTTTTGAATCTCATTTCGAATAAAATTTCATTTCAACCCAATTTCAAATTGTATGTAAAGTTTAAAACATAGATTTTTCAATTTATGATTTACAACTTAAATTCCGTTTTGATCTAAATTTTGAATTTCAATATGTACGATCTGAATCTCATTTTGATAACCTTGATTTCAAATATTGTAATTTTAATTTTATATTCTTAACTATTTAAAATTGAATCTATTTTAGCCAATGTACTTATCTATTTTACATACCTGCAAATATTAATGAGCTATGTCCTATATTTAAATTGAATTTAAAAGTATTTATTCTCTTATGATACATAAGTCATAGTTATTCAACCAACAAAATAATGGTTTACAAAAGATTAAGAGTGCATGAAGAATCTGCTTAGTAGTTGTATATACAAGTTTAATTGAAGTGTTGACCTGAAGATGAGTTTGATAGATTAAGCGGCATTTCACTTTCCTTTAAAAATATGCACTCATGTGATTTTAAGTCAACTTAAAGTGTTGAATCAGTAAAGCATGCACTCCATAAAAGTATTAAGGTGTTTGAGTAGATCATTAGTTGTATATACAACTTTCTCAAGGTGACTACAATATTTAAAACTATCACTACCTAACCAAGTTTTTAGAAGGAAAAGTTAAATAAAATGAAACATGGAACTTGAACATGTTTTAGACCGACTTTTTACAACCAAAGATCAAAAAACAATTTCCAGATAAAGAGTTTTGAATATTAGAAAGGAAAATTCTATTTATACACCAGAATTGTTTTATGCACATCGCTATTTTCTTAATAAAATTTATTACTAAATTACCTTTCTTTTTAATTTCTTTCTCGCTTATCTTTCCTATATCCATTAAACTTTAAAATTAACAAAATTTTATCAAATCGATAGGTTTTAGTGATGAAATTAATGAATTTTGTCCTGTTATAAAACAAAAATTACCATCGGTTAAGACAACTTTCATTATTAAATTCTATGGTTTAAAGAGTGTAGGTTTCCTCCTTCATAATATTAGGGTTGATTTTAATCAAAATGATAAATTATGAGTAATAATAAAGAGGTTACAATTTTAATGCTAGAAAATAAAATCAATTGTGATTAATTTTAAGGTCACACTTTTATTTTTGCATATGAATTTTATGTTTGAACAAGGGAAGAAGATGATGACGGGAACAAGGTTAATCTTGTAAAAATAATGGTGTATATTAAGTAGTATTAGGTGTGTAATTTAATTTTATAATGTTTGGTGTATGCTAACTAATTAATGGTGTAGTAACAGAATTACCCTATGAGAAATTGCTTCATTCAAAATAAATATAGCATCAACCATGAGATTTTCGCTAAAGGGATGTGGACATCAATGAACAAGGTAACCATAAATATTTTTGGTAATATAAATGTTATAACTGTGATAACCTCAAACTCCCGTAGTACGAAAGCAAGGATAGTCATTGGAATATAACACATAAACAATAACAGCAGAACAGAAATATAGAATTACAGCAGATAAAGTACATCAAATTACACCGGGAATAATATATCATCAGAGTTACACAGCATAATAGGATCATACTTAGTACATAATACAGTTTCAGCTTAATATAAAATGTCTGCAGCGGAATCAAACATAATATACTATATGAAGTTTGAACAGCATAATAGAAATGATAGGATCCATCTTCAGCTCCATAGCTATCCAGAATGAGTCTGCTAAAACCTTTATACAAGGTTGCCCGTGTGGAAAAGAGGGCACCCAAGTTTGCAAAGTGAAACAAACTACGAGTCAGTCATGGGACTGGTATGAGAAATCTACTTAACCTATTTAACAATAAGGCTAATCTTAGGACCACGCTGCTAACACGGACCGGGTTTACTCCATTAGATTTCCAGTGCATAAATAAAATAAATCGTTAAACAAAGCAATGCTTTTTAGAAAAAATGAAACCATTATAAGACTCAAGTCCCATCACACAATTCAACGCAAACCGGAGGATAGAATTTTACCTTATAATGGTAAAAAATCTTGATATGATAAAACGGATTTGATATTAATATTAGTGTATATATATTTCAAAAACATTTCAATCATAATGTATCAATCATAGACAGCATAGCTACCATATACTATGTCGCCTTATATAGGTTTACAATCAAAACTGTATGGGTCGTATTGGAAGTTGGATTTCCATCATGAACCAACGCAAGGGATCGTCCTTACCGAATTCGAGACAATCTATCCCATGTCCCAGGATACAGCCGCAATTGCACCTAGGAGCGCCAGGGTCAGTCCACAAATATGGTAGTGGATTGGTTATGCCTGAACAATACGTCTCCCCGCCCTATGGGGCGTAAATAAAAAGCCACTAGGGACTCAAATCCGAGGTACCTCGCTTTCCATCATCCACATAAGTAAAAATGTCTGGGCTCCATGCCATGACACCACTTCTAGCTAGAAAGAAACACATGTTCTCCCTGGGGTCCTTCTCCCGTTTCTGGTTCATACCGGGGTGTGAGGCTCACGAAGTAACGTTATACACAAAGCTATGCTAAAATAAAGTTGTGCTTTGATCATCAACCACAAGGCTCTGCTTTTCAACAATAAGCCTTGATCATTTGCATCTTGGCATGCCACACTGACAATTCACGCCATGCGATCGATAATTATCAATATATAACCTCTGAGCTCGTGCTTCTCAGAGAAGGGTGTTAAGCAAGAGAATAAATTCTCCGCTACCAAATAGATATATATTGAATAGAAATCAATCAGCACAAAATAAATCCAATGTCAGACATACATCCATTTGCAAGTTCGTTCTGGGTCTGAACGAAACCGAATACACCTTATTCCTCGTTCCATATGTCCAATACGGAAGAGAGGCTCTCGCATATCCGGACGATCAACAAGTACGTCTGGATAACTACCACTGTAACTCTTTCAAGGCAGCAACTCTCATCAAAAGGCATCAATAGTCATCCATTCGATGTGAAGATCGTTGGTCTTCAATCACCGTCTTCTAATCTTCGACTTCCAATCGTCGTACAATTATTTGAAATGAGATTTAACTCGGCCTTTTCAAATAATTCTCGAATATATATAATTTAAATCAGTTATTTTCATTCCATATCGTTTATAATATTTTATAACGACTTATCGCTATTTTTATTTATTTAAAAATAGCGATTTTTAATTAAACGACGCTTCAGGTCATTACATGGCCCTGACGTTGTTTTCATCAAAATTTGATTTACACGTTTCTCAAAATCTAACCTTTGGATCTTAGCAAATTTTGTATCGTTGGAAAGATATTTCCAAAGCGAACCCAATGGTTCCAGCTTGGGAAAATCTGACAGTCAGATCTCTCGTTATAATCTTTTGAAGTTACAATTTCAAATCGCGAACTACAGCTGCACAATTCGTTTAATTTTAATTTATATATATAAATTAATTCGTTCGACGATTTCAAACCATTTTCTTTCTATAATATAGTTAACATCATTTTACTAAATCATAATTACATTAAAATGTAATTTTTAATATGAAACACATTTTCATTTCAACATTGATTTCTTCCATATATGAAATGATATATTACATTAAAAATGAAATTTTTAATGTCATAAACAATTTCATTTTCACATTGATTTCTTTAATATGAAATCATATATCACATTAAAAATGTAATTTTCCTTATTTGTCTTTTATTACATTAAAAATGTAAATTTTCTTACGTAATCCTTCCATTACATTAAAATGTAATTTTCTTATGTAATGTTTTATTACATTACAAAGTAAATTTTCCTATGTAATCTTTCATTCATCCTTTTATTACATTATAATGTAATCTTTTCAAATATTCTTTTATTGCCTTAAAAATGTAATCTTTTTTTCTTCACTCTTTTATTACATTAAAAATGTAATCTTTTTTATTCATTCTTTTATTACATTTAAAATGAAATCTTTTTATGTTATCACATTCAATAGATAATACGTCTTTTTCTAATGATGCATTTACATTGAAAATATAAATTTCAACGTAAAAACATTTTTATTTAACAATGTTATATATTTTTCATTTACATTTTAAAAAATGTAAATTTTCAAAATAACCACATTTTTATATGACAATGTCCATTTTTAATGTTTCATTTACATTAAAAATGTAAAATGCAATGTAAATGCATTTTTATTTAACAAATGACTATTTTTAATGTTTCATATACATAAAAAATGTAAATTTCCAAGTAGAAATATTTTTATATGACAATGTTCATTTTTAATGTTATATTTACATTAAAAATGTAAATTCCAATGTTAATACATTTTTATTTAACAAAGGTTTATTTTTAATGTTTCATATACATAAAAAAATGTAAATTTCCAAGTAGAAATATTTTTATATGACAATGTTCATTTTTAATTTTTCATTTACATTAAAAATGTAAAATCCAATGTAAATACATCTTTATTTAAGAAATGACCATTTTTAATGTTTCATATACATAAAATGTGCAAATTTTCAAGTAGAATTTTTTTATATGACAACGTTCATTTTAATGTTCCATTTACATTAAAAATGTAAATTCCAATGTAAATACATTTTTATTTAACAAATGACCATTTTTGATTTACAACAAAAATGTGAATTTTATGTTGACATATAATGATCATTTTCATATTCATATATATATATATATATATATATATATTTAAAATCTAATTTTCATATTATTCAAACAATTAATATATAATAACATGAATATTTTATAACATAAGAATATTTCAGAAAATTTCGGCAGCATAACGACATGGTAATTAAAACCGGCACCGTCCCTAGTACGACTCCTCGCGCTACCTCAGGCCTCACGGCGTTTACAAGGGGTTTAATTTCCTAATACATTTTTTCTAGGCAATCTATTGCAACAATATCAACCAATTTCATTTCAACCACAATCAATCACCAAAAATCAACCAATTCCACATCACAATACAATCAAGTCGTCCATGGTCTGTGGACGACAGGTGTCGGGAGTTTCTAAACTCCGTCTGCAACCTAACATAAATTTATTTATTTAATTTTGGGTCAGAAATCTCACTTTGCTTTCTATTTCTTCTAAAATTGTAGAATGCTCCAAAAATTCTGCGGTCTCTTCTGAAATGTAGATCTCGAATTTACGGTTCCACTGTTTCCTGTTTCATCGAATTTCGTTATCGTATGAGCGAGATATGATTTTATGAAGTTTGTTAACAAATTAAATATAATAATTAAATTAATTAATAAAATATTTACCTTCTCCTTCTTCAAATTTATAGGCCGTTGGTTTTTTAAAATCATTCCAACCTAGGTTTTAATTTTTCGATCGAATCTGCAAACTTGAAGACGATCAGACCAGACCATGCTCTCCAGCTCCGAGGCGCGCGCAGAACGGCGATGGAGGGCCCCACTTCAATCACCAGAGGTGATCATGGCGATGGCGGGAAGCTGACGACTTTGGAGGCTTCAAACTCGACGAATACTCCACGATAGGGGGCAAATCGGGTATGGGCGTGGAGAGGAGGGAGAGCATTATGAAAATCTCCAAAGGACCTATGGGTTTTGTTGATTAGTAAGAGAGAAATCGGAAGAGAAAGGCGTGAGGTTTTCTTGCCATTAATAGGGTTATACGCTATACGCCGTATTTATATGTATTTCCATTTTATTTTTATTTTATTTTATTCCATTTAATTTCAATATAATTCCTATATCGCTCCTAACTCCAAATCAAACCCAACGAGTATCGCCCCTAGCTAAATACACCCATTCCAGACACAATGGGATATATCCCATAAACCAATTCAATTGTTTTGATAAGTTTTTCTTGAAATTTAAATATAAAACATTTGATTATTTAATTTGATCGTACATTTTAATTTACTAGGGCTACAGACTGACTCCAAAAATTCCCGAAAAATAAATCTAGCTATGTTTTGACGATACGGTTCTAACAAAATTAATTTCGTAGAATTTGGAGACTGTTTAAAAAATGACCATTTTCTGGTCGATCGAAATTTATTGAAATTGACAAAACGCATTTTCTTTTGCCACGCTCACATATTAACTCCAAAAATTATGAAAATTGGAAACTAGTAATAATTTGACATTCCTAATCCAACCAGGGTGGTTTCGTCGAAAACGGAGGTCGTTTGCAAAATGGCTATTTATACAGCTATATATTATATTAAATTCCATAGCGACTATTCTGAATATTTAATTGGCCATAACTTTTTATTCCCGCTATGAAATTCAATTTTTTGGACTCTTAGAAAGATATTTTTAAATAGATTCTAATATTTTTTGTTTCACTAAAATTCGATTTATTTTGCATCCTGTACATTCAGTCAAAGCTCGAATCCAAATTTTCAAACTACAGCGCTATTTCTAACTCCTTTTAAAATTAAAATAAATATATTCGTTCCAAATTCGATTCAAATAATTTTTTAATCTTTATTATTTAAAATAAATTATTTTAACTATTCAAAATTCAATAAAATAGCCAAAATAAAATTTTTTAATTGGTTTTGATTTTCCGGGTTGTTACAATAACTTTTTTTACATGCATATATTCCTAATACATTAACTAGATAGAAGTTGGAATCAACAAATGTATAATGATGATTGTTGTTGATCTAACTATGATTGCATGTGTTTCCAAAAATTACTCGTTTTTGTCCATAAAGAAACAAGAGCAAAATGAAAGATACACAAGTAGTTGTAAGCTATCAAAACTAAACATATTGACTATCAAACTAAATATTAGTCGGTTAAAATTATTAGTCTCATGAAGAAACAACTATATAACTCCACCAACTTTTGAATCAATAATATTGAACAATGCTTTCATATATGACCTCTTTGATAGTAGATGTGAAGGGTACATAAAATATTTCAATATATAATTATTTTTCGTAAAACAATGTAACAGTAAATATGCATTGCTTTCTGAAATATAGTGTATTTAGATGTATGTGATTACAAGCTAATTGAATTTTGTTTTCTCCACCATTATTTGGCATGTTCATATTCAACTTCTCATTAAACATTTTTCCTTTTTTTCCCGACAATGCGAATCTAGCAAATACATAATTATTCAATGAAATTATTAATAGCTCAAGAAGTGATTTTTGATCAATGTTCTTGTTTGTTCATTAGTACCGAGGGCTAAGTTTTTCGTCTCTAAAATGTAGTGAAAACAAAGCATTGGTTTGGGAAACGGAAGCAGAACACCCAATAATCTGGTCTGCCGATAATATCAACAATGCCAACCCAACAAAGATGATAAAAAACAAATGGGTCAAATCATAGAGAAAAACATAAATAGAAAAGAGAAAAAACACACCAATATAACGAGGTTCGGCTATGCCTACGTCTTCGGACCAAACAACCTTTTATTTATTCACTTTAAGAGGAGGTACAATAAAAAAGAAATACATAATTCTGTACAACTTTCTCACCCTATAATAGATACAAAAATAGAGGTCTTATCGAAGATAATGCATGGAGAGAGCTTTTGTTCTTGTGTGTGTTGAAAATATGAGCAAATGCCTATGTATATATACAAAGAAAGATGAAGAATGCTTCATGTATAAGGATGAAATATTTCCTAATTGATTCCACCACAAACCTGACACATTTTTAAATTGTTTCCACCTATACCAATATTTTATTAATTCCTTAAATCAAATATATACCTTCTTTATATTAATATATTATCTTCTCAATTTGACTTGATTACGAGAATCAATTAATATATCCTCATTAATATATTTAAGATGTCCAAATTTAACACTCCACCTCGATTTAAGTATAATCATCAATCAACAAAAAAAAATTGTTGTTGGGTCAATATCCATAGCACTAAGTATCTCATGCCACACCAATCAAGTTTGAGCAATGCTCAAACTTGTCCTTTGGAGCCGACTTTGTTAGCATACCAGCTGGATCTTCATTTGTGTGAATCTTTGATAGCTTTATCAAATTTATCTTTTCTTTAAGCATGAGAATGAAATTCCTAACATCAACGTGCTTTGTTCGTGAGCTGTAGGCTTGATTTTCCACAAGATAAATGACGCTCTGACTGTCTGAAAATGTAGTGTCCCGAAATTCTGGTACAATTTGAGCTGACCAAATAACACAAGTCCAACCCAAATTACACTGGAAACCAGAAAACTAATAGAAAGAAAACAGAGGGTGCGAATAGATAAGATAGAAACTTAGAACAGAAGAAGAAGAAGAACATACAACATCAGAGTAACACGAATCTCACAGCGGAACAAATAACATATAATAAATAACATATCTTTGTAAGTGTTGTACGCTGATAATGTTACTGTGTACATATACTAATTTTATTTCAAAGATATATTATCTATTATATGTTGTTCGTTCCGCTGTGAGATTCGTGTTACTCTGATGTTGTATGTTCTTCTTCTTCTTCTATTCTAAGTTTCTATCTTATCTATTCTCACCCTCTGTTTTCTTATTATTAGTTTTCTGGTTTCCAGTGTAATCTGGGTTGGACTTGTGTTATTTGGTCAGCTCAAATTGTACCAGAATTTCAGGACACTACAGAAAACAACTCTATGGTCATTTGCATCATTAATAAATCATCCAAACGCTGCAACAAACACAATCCTTTCTTAGCTGCTTCCACAATAGAAATGAGCCCTGCCTCTATAGTTGATAAAGCTACAATGGACTGTAGCGTGGATCTCTAAGAAATTGGGCCTATGCCAAGTGTATAAAAATAGCTCGAAATCGATTTACTACCATCTCTATCCCCAACATAATTTGAATCACAATAACCCCTTATATGCCATACCTCCAAACAACAAGCCAATGTCAGAAGTTCCTTCCAAATATCTTAGAATCCACTTTATTGCTTGTCAATGAGTCTTTCCTGGGTTAGACATGTATCTGCTAACAACACAAACTGCATTAGCTAAATCAGGTCTTGTGCATACCATAGTATACATAAGTCTTCCAAACGCACTAGAATAAGGAATATTACACATATCCTTTTTTTCTTCATCCGATGTGGAACACATATCTCAGGATAGCTTAAATTGAGAGCCCAATGGAGTAGCCACTGGTTTAGCATTCCCCATATTGGATCACTTTTGGACTTTCTCGATATATTGAGTTTGAGTGAGCCTCAAAACTCTTTGCTTTCTATCCCTTTAAATCTCCATCACCAAAATTCTCTGTACGTTTTCCAAATATTTCATCTCAAACCCCTTGCTAAGCTCCATCTTCAACTCTAAAATTCTAGTCATGCTCTTAGAAGCTATCAACATATGATCAATATAAAGCAACAAATAGATGATGTCATCATTACATTTATTAAAACAGACACATTGATCTTTAAAGCTTCCTAAGTAACCTTGTGAGATCATAAACTTATATAGTTTCCTATATCACTGTCAAGAAAACTGTTTTAAACCATAAAGTGATTTGTTAAGTGTAACACCCCTACATTTTCTTGAGCCCAAAGTTCGACAAAAAAATCGAAACTCGAACCCATTCAAGCATGGAGCATGTAAATCTGGTACCTACAAATAAATGAGCATGAGCTTAGTCAGAGTACGATAAACTAACTTACAACGGAAATGAAATAGGATAAACTAGTACCAACTTGGTTCACTACCTTATAAGAATAAGTCATCACGTCAATACTGAGCATGAGAGAGAAAGATAACCGAAGACCAAACTTAAACACCTATGGAAACATGACCTTTTTGAGATAACCTGGGAGTTATAATGAGGTGGGGGGGGGTCAGAACAATAAGTTCCAATGAGCAGGAAGAGTATAACATAGTTTACAATACATAGATGTATCCCGTTTGATTCAACCAGAGACATATGTTTATAAAGGCTAGTAATTCTAACCTAACCTTGTAAACACTTATGCACGACTCTAAATACTGTACCCAAGGTAACACTCCCTAAACGATAAACAATATCGCAACACTAAGATAGAGCTTTTACGCATAATTATAAAGACCCTTCAACCAATTACAAAAACTAAGAGGTGCGCTTTCAACTACTCACTAATCATACATAGGTTAATTATATATATATAGCTACTTAAGACCCCATTGTTAAATGATTGATAAGGGTGGATCCTCTTGCTCACTTAAGACCCTAGGCGGATCTATTGGTCATTTAATGCTCTTTCGATGGTTTATTTTATGCTAATATAAAATAGAGGAAACTAATTAAGCTTTTGCCTTTAAATATATAAACTTATGCCCCACATAAAGCGAGAGATAGTAAGCAGTCACTTTAAGACCAATCAGATAGGTAGACGTAGCACACCATTTAAGACCTCCCTATGTTGGACCCCCTCGTTACTATCTAGATGACCTTATTAGGATAATCCCTTAATCACTTAATATTTTCCCCTTAGGATAGGTTGAACTATGGTACCTTCGTAATGGTCATTAAAACCTATTCCCGGGGTGGACCATCAAACCCTAGCCACTTAAGACACCAGGAGAAAGCTGACTGATAATAAAGATTATCAAACTCGCATCCAATTGGCCTTTAATACATTTATTTATGGGAGGGGGGCTACGCGATCATTTAATACCTTTTTATAGGTGGATCTAACCACTTATGACCTTACTTCCCAAAGTAGGCCACGTTATTGAGTTATTCCTATTTGATTTCTCCTTATGAAAATAATCTACGTACGCAAACTAACTATCGTCACGGGGTCCTATAGTCAATGATTTTTCACATCATTTGGACATGTATTCGACTATTGGAAAGTGCAGACTTCTATCGAATAAGACAATTGACCTCGCATCATTAACCTACTAGGTCCAATTCTAATTTTTAATTATTAAGTTTAGATTAACTAGTATAAAATAAGGAAATTATACCTTTCTACCCTAGGATATTTAATTAATTATTTCCTTATTGGACTTAGTATGTCAAACTACAACCCTTTTTAATTTCAGTTATTTCTATTTATTCAGGTTATTGCCAATTATGACCATAAGGGTCATATTGTCCTATGGCGTTAATTTACCCCTTAACTGCCATTTATTACCATTGATTTTAATCAATGTCATTTATAAACCTAACGGCCATAATTTCCTAAGACACTAATCTTACAATTAAATGTCCTTATTATATCTATCCCTTTTATTTCTACTCTAATTATTGTAACTCCTTAAACATTCTATTTTACTTTAATTTGATTAAGTCTTGTACATATATATACTTGTATGCTATAAGAATTATTCTTCACTTAATTGGAGTTACAACTCTTTTTTCTAGTCATCGTATTCAAATTGTAACCATTTAGTCCTAACTACCTAATTCAAATTATTTTCCTCAATCAACAATAGTTACAATAGTTATTATACCTTAGTAGCCTTATTTATAACAAATTAATTGCATTCATTGCTACAACGTCCATATTATATATATTCCCATTTAATATGGAAAACACTTCCGTATGTAATTACATAAAATAGAAACTATTCAAACATACAACATTAATTATAATATATATTTTGTTGTTTACGTAGACTTGGACGGATAATGCATATATGTATATTTTTATTCATTTTTTGTGTAGTTAACGTAGTTATTATTCTTTTATTTTTATTACTTTTAAATTTAATGTTTGGTTTAAGCTAACAAGCAAACATTATTTTTTGCGTTCAATTTTTATATAAGATTCTAAATCTTACAAAAACGCTATAACTGTAATTATTGTAAATTATTCCTAAATATACAAAAAAGGAATATTTCAAATCATAAGAAAAATGTAGTAAGTTTTTGGATTGGTTGATGTAAACTATGTACAAACATACAAAAATCTGCGTTTTTCCATGAATTAACACAACCCTTTTCTTCCAGATTTTTATACATATTTCTTACCAATTCAAATAATGTCATTTTCATTGAAAAAGAATTAAAAGACATATTTACAATAACCAAGTAAAAACCCAAACAAAATTGAACACAAGCAGTCATATAATCTAGTAAACAAAATTTACATGAATTATAATCAACATGTAACAACCCAAATTCTGACAGACCGATTTTTTTCTCTCCAAAATTCCAATTTATCGAAACTCAGATTGGTTTGCTCTGATATCCTGCAGAAAAGACAGAGACATAAAACATGTCAGAGATCAGAAAATATCTCACATCGGAATGGATAAAATATAACATAATCAAAGTATAGCCTAACCATATTAACAATACTGCCTAACCAGTATCCAAGGCTATCATGTCTCTACCACAAATCTAACTTGTGGGTATGTTATGAGGAGGAGGTCAGAACACAAGTTCTGGTGACTGGATTTAAACTATACACTTTGGATAACCCTACATATACCGTTCAATCATATTTTCTTATTTATTAGGTTACTTGGGTTAACAACACTCAAGGCTTACACACACGTCGTACCCATTGACCTCCCAGTGGATTAACCTAATACAGTATATATGTAGCTATCCCCATTATCGAGGTACACTCATGGTACCCCACTCGCACGGTATCCACCATAATACCACAGAAAAATACGCAATCCCTCATCCTACGCCGGAGTGATGTATGGATCTGTATATAAGAATGTTACGTTCTGCATATACATGTCATTACTATGCTACGTAAGCATACGGACTGCCACCATCGATCGAATCAGATTTCATTCTGGAGTAGTGCCCTTAAGTCTACGATACATCACCCAGAGAAGTCATGCATGAATCTAGACTATCCCACGTATTTACTGTAATTATAGCTCGATGCCTCAATCGCACGTCCTCTAATGTGCACCGAGTTCTGTGGTAGGGCGATACAAGAAACACGAAACTCAGTCGGGAGCATTTCCATATCTGTACAGGCCCATCTTTAAAGTGCCTCTATATACAAATTTACCTAGGGTCTGTTTTTAAGGTGGCTATGGCCCCACCCCGGCCCCTCCCTCAACTAGTAAAGACTACAAGAGCTAAGCGACTATCTCTACGCAAACAATCTAAACATCCATGTGGCATCTCCCCTCAACCCCTTACCTCGATAGTGAAAGGTGAATGGTATCTTGGGTTTAACTCTAGTCTTTTCGCATCCCACTGGCTGTCGATGACTGGTATGCGACGATCACCCTGATGTCACCGCGTCACAGCATTCTGACTGCATAGCTACTTCTGCAGTCAATGCCCACCCACCTAGTAGTTACGCGCAGACCCAACCTCTGGGAGCACAGCCTAAAACATCTACCACCCCGCAGAGGACTACTAGGAGCATCTTACGTACCTTAGGAAGCCGCGTGATTCCCCTTCCAGTCCTTCGGAGCCATCGGAACAATCAGGTGAATGTGCGCTCCCCTCGTGCCTTATAACATCACGATGATCCACCCCATTGGGTTATTCATCCTCAAACGTGCGGACAGGTCCAAGCGCCTCACCTTAATATGTTGTTAGACCATATGTCTAATCATTCTTTTACGCGCTTGCCTTACCTCATCAGATTTCCATTTTAATTGGTTATTCCCATTCATATCAAGTTACCAAGTTCCTCTTGCTTATTTATTTTAGTTATATAACTTAACATATTTAAGTTTATTAATAAGCCCACAACATGTTGTTCTTTAGATTGTGGTCCAAGATCTATGACCCATAATCCCTTTATATTCTTGTTCGATTACCATAACATGTTCTACTCAGTAGTTTATTATGCATGTCTAAATTCTATAATTTCTACAAGTTATGCTTACCCTAAAAGGTGTCTTTAATTACATAACTTTATTATTTCTACCGGTTATGTATACCACTAGGTGTCTTTAATCACATAACCTTATTAGGTTAAGTTTATGGGCCTATACATAAAAATTACCCACCCCCTCAGATTTACTTAACCCACCCACTGTTTACTTAACCCCAACTTTAGTTTATATTCATACAGTTCCTATGGATTCAATTAGGTTAAGTATTCAAGATTTATTACCATATTTCCATTTATGGTCATAGTATGTTAGACCTCCCACATTAAGCCTGCCATTTGTGGATGCTTGATATGTCGGGCGGGCCCAGGTAGACTTATTCCACAAATTGGGCTTAACCTCGGGTCCGAGCACGTCTCACATTTGTACACTTAGACCTCTCACATTAGATTCAACATTTGCAGTCGCTGGATATGTCGGTCGGTTCTGGGTAGACTTCCATCACAAGTGCAATCTAACCTCCTGTCATAAGTGTAGTTATAGTTTCTAATTAACTATATAATCCTAGGCATTTCATTATTATCCAATTAATTATACCTTGCTTATGCCCATTTACCAAATTATATTCATGATGGATTATATGTCTAAATTCATATTCATTATTCAGATTATGCCAATTCATATTTTACATATGATCCAATTTGCGCCCAATTCATTTTTGTACTTATGATCAAATTTAAGATCTTTAAACATAATTTGGTCAGTGCCTAAGTCCATATTTATTTATTCGATTCTATGTAACATGAATCCATATAACCATATACTTACTCCAATTATTCCCTGTATATAATTGGAACAAATTAACATGTAAACTTTTAGCGCTCCAACTAATCCAATATAAGAATTTTTTCCACATGTTCAAATTAATATTATAACATGTAAACATTTCAACTGATTCAATTTATGAATTATTCATATTAATAATTTGATGTTATATCATGCTAATCATTCCTGTATGTCATCTACACCACTTTAATCATTATTAGCAAATATTTAGGCATCTTAACATGTCATATTCCAATTTGTCATAATAAGGAATACTAAACAGTAGTATACTATTATCTAAAATAATATGGCTTAAATCCACTCACCTCGTAAGCTTTCCAAATCCTGGATCTGGTCCAGATCTATCCTTCCAGGGTTTTCTCCTAATTAGATTTAGAACCTAACAATTAGGATTTTATAATTTTTACTAAAAGAGAGGGAAGAAAAGAGAAGGGAATTGAAAAGTAGAACAGATCTAGGAATTACCTCACTTCGATAAGAGATATAAAATTAGCGTAGATCCATTGTGATTGGATCTTAGAAAAAGGGATTGCTAATGTAGAATTCCAGATCTCCAAGCTTGAATAACTCTAATAGGTTGAAGAAGAAAAGGCTAGAACAAACTACGTTGGAGCAGCACTTCATTATCACCATTGAATTAGATGAATAAAACAATGTGTCTTGGGACTTATTTATAGAGAAAGCGGAGAAATATGGTCCTTCAGATTCAAAATTAAAACATCAGAACCATCCACGTCGTCAGAAGGTTCCAGAACCGTGGTGGGGTCAACCCCCCTTAGGGTGGGTCGACCCATAGGTCGACCCCCCTATTGGTGGGTCGACCCCCAACGGTCTGTTTTCCCCCCTAAATCTCCCGCTCGTGCATTTTGATTTTTGAACCTATTTTCGAATTTTCTGGATAAACTTTATCAAATATGTATACATATAAGCTCCTTATATGCATACAAACTCCTAATGCTCATAATTCTTCATACGGTGTCTATTTTACGCAAACCAAGTGTCAATCTTAGCCAAAATTTCGAGATGGACGCGATGGTGCAGTATGTTCTACTTAATTCTGGATATTAAATTAACTTATTTATATTTTGTCTTCTAAAAATGCGGGGTCTTACACAACACCAAAACCACAGATCTGGAATAAACTACACTTTTAACGATGATTCATGGGACCAATTTCCAGATCTATGGTATTTATAATAACCACAATATTTTAAACACGATTGTAGGCAATGATATGAATAATCCATTGTATCTTAATAATAATAATAATAAGAACCGTAATTATTCTTCAGATCTGACAATAACTATAATAGATTTGTTGAACCCATAGGCATATATTTCAGATTTAATACAAATGAAGTAATTGGATTATTGTACACTTTGTATACAAATTTTCCACTCACTTGAAAGCATCCAAATCTGAATCTAAATTGTATTTTGGGTCTACAATTCCTAAATTCTTACAGGTCTATAGTTATTATGAAAATGGACACTTTTAGATTTGTAGATTTGCAAGAAAATAAAAAAGAGAGGAGAAATCTGATGAAGAAGAACCTAAAATGAAATCCATATTATTTTCCACTTGAATCAAACTAAACCTTTCAAATTTATATTGTTTATGTTTGATTTTGACTATATATGAATATATTTTTGTTTTAGTATTTGTTTGTAGAGAAAGGGAATTGGCATAGCTTCACTACTGCTGCTAAAAATATATGGAAAAGAATGAAGGTCTAACCCTTTATTTATAGGGATTGAAATGGCTATGAACCGTTAGACTTAATTTCATAAACATCCGTTCATCCGTTTTATATATTATATAATAAAAAACAAATTTAACCCTAGCCGTCACCGAGCTGAAGTTGTCAGAAGTGGTCGAACGCCCCCATCCAAGGTTTTCCATCATCCTTAGGCCAAAATGCCTAGTGAAGTCAGGTTATAAATAGTATTAAATATTACATATATTTTGTTTTATTATTTTTATCCATTTTTCGTATCTCATCCGTAACTTTTTTATACGAACACCATTTGCAAACTCCAAATATGAAAGTTGACTAGAATTCCTTAATGAATGCAACGGTGAAAGTTTTGTGATCAAATTCCATCGTTTGTAGAAATTCCTATATTTTGAAAAAACTAGTTAAATAACTTATTTATTGTCAAAATTTCGGGTTGTTGCATTCTTCCCACCTTAAAAGAAATTTCATCCCGAAATTCTGATGCCTACTTATCATATCCTACACAACCAATTAGTGTACATCCACTTTGCAACCAAGTGCGCATGTGCACATTGTACATAATGCATTCCAACCATAAAACATATACGCACAATGATTATAAATCGGATCCTTCTATATGTATGCATTAAAATTTAAAACACTTGCGAAAATATGACGCAAAACATTCTAAATATACTAGCAGTTCTATATGAATGCAAATTTTTAAAATTCTTTTTCCTCCATAACCCTCACACGATTACAAATAGAAGTGTGAAGCAACCAATTTTACATCCAAATCCGGCTATCCAAAACGTCAATGCATCTAACCGCTTCCTATTTAATTTCCCATAAATTGGAAAAAGAAAATCAAAGCGAAGAATTTTATCGTTCCCTTCGCCTATAACTATCCAATTCCCATCTTACAGTGGAACTTTACCTCAGTTCCCCAAAATACCCCAAAAGTTTCCATCTGTAGACTGCAAAGTAGGCTTAAAACAAGCTTTAAAATGTAAAATAAGATATGACAACTCATATGTATCGTTGACAGGGTACGGAAACAATGTTTCCACGGCAAAAACAACATTTCCCTTGTTGTCATTAATGTTCTGATCGCATCTTCAACTCTACTGCACCGCTAAATGCGCATGCATACCATCCAAAAAATCTTCCTTACGCCTTCCATGCGACCAAAAATCGAAATTTTTCACAAAAGTACATTTCCGCTTTAAAACTTCTTTTCAATACCGTTTCACTTTCCATATGAGATTTATACAAAAACTAAAATTTTGGTAACGTATGCTTTGCGTAATTCAAGCCATTTATTTTAATGCAAAACAGATGTCTAAACATGCGCAAACTACTGTACCCAAATCCAAGTTTTAGCACAAATCAAAATAAAAGAAAGTAAATTTATAAAATATAAGATTAAGCAAGGATATATATATATATATTCGAACAACGTTTGCAGAAAGTCTCAAAAAATGTATTTTGCGGAAACTTAAATGATTCAAGTCACATGTTGGTGAAAGAGGAAGTCGACCATGCGAAAAATGCGAAAACCGAAGCCACATGCAAACAAAATAAATTTTAGCTTAATAAGGAACAAGTGATATATATACCTGTGACAAAAACAGAGAAAACCTGTCATTCGCTAAAAATTTATTCAACATAGGATTTTATTTTTTCTAGCTCTAAGACACTGTTAGCTAGATAAGAAAATTGAGTTTTCATTCAATTAGACATGTGCGAATGACACAAATATTTCTAAACATAGAGATCTCAATAATAGTCGTGGGATTTCAAAGACAACAAACACTAACAATTACAAGCACGAATTACCACAATGCCAAAAACCAAATGCTGGAAAGGAAAAACAACAAAGATGGAAACAACAACACCGAAACTCCCAAAAGACAACTTATAGACAACGAAATGTCTTGCTCCACGACTAGAGCTCAAACCACTTTTATGAACTTTGATTAGATATATCATGATAGCAAATTAAATGCACAATCCCGTGTTACAAACACTACTAGTGTTTTGGAGATTTTCACATCACCATCCCGTACAAAAGAGAATTAGAGACGACAAAAGAAACCTACCACAAAGCTGCTCTTCGCGGTGATTCACCCAACATTATTTACCAATACATGGATAGGTGAAGATAAAGAAAATAACTTCGTGAAACAGCACATAAGGACCACAAGCTGAATCAAATGTGATGCAGCACTAAACGATGGTTACGCCATCGATCAAGAAAAAGATAAATTTCCGCATTATGAGAAAAATCTAGTCATAACTTCCCATCTATAAAATATAGTGTTGAATTAGTCACACATTTACATAGGTAGTTTGATCATAGATTCCAAATTCAGAAACCGACATTAACGAAAAAGAGATCTGCTGCAAAATCTCCAAAGTCGGTCAAACAAAAGACCATTCAAGCCCGCATACAACAAAGATGCCACTAAAACCACATCGAGATTCTTCTCAGAAAAACCATCCAAAGATAGCATAATCTTCATCTCCGAAACAAAGATCGCCTTCATCAAAATTTATTCCAACCAGATATAGCAAATGCAGATGCAGCACAACCAAAAGTCCTACACAAAAATCTCGAAGCAAAGGATAGACGCAAGTCCAACTGCTATGACTAACTTTCTCAACCCTAAGGCGGTGAGACCTTATGCTCATTCCGATCCAATCAAATGATATCTCTCTAAGGATGAGACTTAAATGACGCGAGTAAGATCAGATAACACAAACAGGTACTTCGGAGAGAAGAAATTGGATTCAGATCTTGAAGTCATGGTGGGCGAGATTCGTGCAAACAACCACAAAAAAGTAGGAGATGATGCGACAACAAAGAAAGAGAAGAAGGATAATAATATGGTTAGGCTAGACGAGGAAGGAAGGATGAAAGAAAGAAGTTAAGAAGGGAGTTTGGACACAACTTTCATGATTGAGTCCTAGGTTCAAATTATACCAAAACTCATCAACTAGTTAACCACTTTAGGTATAACGCTAAACGGTCAAATGTTAAATGGGCTTTAGGAAAAGACTGAACCTTGACCTTATTAGGCTGATTTATAATATTAATCGTTCCGCATCATCTTTTAAAATTTGATGCGAGTCAAAAATAATTATCCTCATTATGGCGGTATCAAAGATCGCAATCAATCTCCAAACCATCTCCAAAGATTCAAAGTAGTCTCAATAAAATGCAGCGACCACACAACGAACGAATTTCCAGAATAATTCAGCTAGAAATTCATAATTATATTAAAAAGGATTTTCCCCTTACCTAGCTGACAACAAATAAACAATTCACAAATCAAATACCCCAAAATTAGAACGAAAGATTCTCCTTTGTCCTTTCGAAAGAAAATTTAAAACTTTTTTCAAAATTGATTTATTTATTATAAACTAAACGTTTCGTATTATAAATCCTGATTATTATTATTATTATTTACATTCCATTTTATATTACTACCTGGAAAAGCTTTTCGCGTTCCAAAGTGTCAGAATCTCAAAATCTCGAGGATAAATTGTGATAATTTCGATAAATCATCCAATATATATAAAAAAGAGGGATACTAAAAATCATAAGGAATGGGTGTTAATTATTTTCAAGTTTCAAGGCATAGTCTTTGTCATTTCCGATTCCCTTCCTTTTTACTAACTGAATTATTTATTAAAATCACACAAAGCCCGAACAATTTTGAAAAACGAATAGATTTAAAATTTTAAAACCATATTTTTATAAAACTATTTTTCGAAACCATAGTTTTAAAACCTTATAATCCATTTACTTTCGAAGGCATTTTTAAAAATGGAAATTCCTTCGAATATAAGACCAGGCGATCAAATGAATACTTCCAACAAAAAACATCCAAAATTTCAACGAAGTAATAAATAGATATTCATCGTAATTATATTTCTGGATGGATACGACATATTAACATGAGTCTCCCATTTCAGACCAAGAAAAGGTAATTGACTGGAACCACCAACGAAACCAAAACCAGAAATCGTGGCTACCTCAACTGTAGCTAGATTTTAGTCTAGTATCCAAACTCGAATCCACGGGATTCACCATATGTCATCCTCGTGTTCTTCACAATGAAATTGCCAACATACTATAAGGTAAGACAGAATTGGCTAGAAACTCAAACTAAACATATTTCAACCTCTTAGTCGCTTAAGGCCCATTTTGAATAAATATCCCCACGATTGTTTCATCGTCGATATAATTTATATCGAGTAAGAAAGACAAAGAAAATAGAAAAAATCGAATACGTTCTCTCACGAGTCATAATTTAACTAATTACTATGATCGTCTAACTTATGCTCTGATACCAAATGTAACACCCTACACTGTTCTAAGCCCAGATTTCAATAATAAAATTCGAAACTCAAACTCACCCAAGCATGGAGCGTGTAAATATGGTACCTTCAAATAAATGAGCATGAGCATACTCAGAGTGTAATAAAATAACTCACAACAAAAACAAAATAAGGTAAACTAGTATCAACTTGGTTCACTACCTTATAAGAGTAAGTTACCACGTCAATACCGAGCATGAGAGAGAACAAGAACTAAAGATCAAACTTAAACACCTGTGGAACCTTACCTTCTCGAGATAACTTGGGAGTTGTAATGAGGAGGGAACAATAAGTTCTAGTGAGTAGACAGAGTATAAAATAGTTTATGATACATAGATGTATTCCGTTTGGTTCAACCAGAAGCATATGTCAATTAAGGATAGTAATTCTATCCTAACCTTGTAAACACTTACGCTCGACTCTAACTACTATACCCAAGGTAGCATTCCCTAAACGATATTGAATTACTAAGATAATGCTTTTACACATAATTATGAAGCCTTTAAACCATCCTTCAACCAATTACAAAAACTAAGAGGTGGACTCTCAACTACTCAATAATCATACATAAGTTAATTATTTATATATATATAGCCATTTAAGACCCCCACTGTCAAATGATAGACAATGGTGGATCCTCTTGATCACTTAAGACCATAGGCGGACCTATTGGTCACTTAATGCCCTTTTGATGGTTTATTCTACATTAATATAAATTAGAGGACTGTAGATATAAGTCTTACTAATTAAGGCTTCCATCATTCACGCATGTAAACTTATGCCCTGCATAAAGCTAGAGATAGTAAGAAGTCACTTAAGACCAATCGGATAGGTAGATGTAGCACGCCATTTAAGACCTCCCTATAGTGGACCCCCTCGTTACTACCTAGTTGACCTTATTAGGATAATCCCTTAATCACTTATTACTTTATCCTTATGATAGGTTGAACTATGGTACCTCCGTAGTGGTCGTTAAAACCTATTTCCAGGGTAGACCCTCAAACCCTAGCTACTTAAGACCCTAGGAGAAAGTGGACTAATCATGGAGATTATCAAACCCGTACCCAATTAGCCGTTAATATCTTTATTTATGGGAGGTGGGCTATGCAGTCACTTAATACCTTTTTGTAGGTGGATATAACCACTTAAGACCTTACTTCCCAAAGCAGGCCACATTATTGAGTTATTCTATAACGACCCATATTTCTGGCAGTCAAATATTTTATTTAATTTTTTATATATTATATTTGAAATATTTATAGATTTTAATATTGAATTCATTATTCACTACAACAAAATGACCCTATTACAACGGTGGAACACCGTTGTAATATACATTTTACAACAGTGGGCAAACCGTCGTGTATTAAGAAGTTGTAATAGACTAATATCTTTTACAACTTTTTTGCACTGTTGCAACACCGTTGTAATATGTACATTTTACAACTTTTTTCCACCGTTGTAATAAACTTTATTACAACAATTATGCACCGTTGTAATAAAATCTACTACAACTGTTATGCACCGTTGTGATTGAAATTTGGGTTTTTAAAAAATAAACATCTTTTGCAACTGAAAGAACAGTACACTAAATATATCAATACTTCATAAAAAAATCCGATATTATAGTTATTTGCAAACTAATTTATTAAAATACTCAAATATTCAGTATTACAAACAATAAGTTTTAGACAACATTTCGTACATTATTACATGCTTGACCGTTACAAAGCAACTTAGTACAAGCACAAGTGATCCACAAAAAATTGCATATCCTACGGGAGTACACTAGTCGAAGACAAGGAAATCTTTATGCCATTTATCTTTTCGTTGCAAGTTCACTGCAGTGATCAAACCTATTGCATAAGAATATGTCTGTTGTTAGAAAAAAGAACAAAAAGTGTTTTTTTTAAGCCAACAATACCAAAATTTGATAGCGACATTACTGCAAGAATTCCGCTGCTCACCCCTTGTTGGTCACTCAAGTATGGCAAGAACACTGCAAAGGATCAAAAATGATTTTGTAAAAATCTACGGAAAAATCAATATTCTATGACGGATCACTAAGCAAATTACCAAAATGCCCTGTTGAATTCCTCCAAATAACCCCAAATATCCTGTTCTTACAGTTTGACTGAAAATTCATTTTGTCCCCGTAGCATAATCCTAAAATTTGTCAACTGATGGTTATAGTCTAACATAACAGTTGATGGTTTGTTTGAAATAGCCAACTCCTCTGAAAAACATATACAGTTATCAGCAAAAATTTAACTGTACCAACCATTTAACATATGTATATATACTCACAACTCAACACCAAAGCATAAGCGACTCGTTAATTTCAATGCAGTTTGCGATAAATGTTCACCTTCAAGTGAGCAGCAGCTTTGTCCTTGTCAGTAAAGACACCATTTGACTCAACAACATAATCAACACCAGCCTCACCCCATGGGATCTCCTCAGGGTTTCTTAATAAAAACAAGCATGGATAAGTTTAGCACCAAAGCAAGAAGTGCAATAAAATTTATAAGTACAGATAGTAAACAAGTTCCTAAAGTTTTAAAGACACCAACCTGCAACCAAATACAGCTACTGGTTTGTCACCAAAGAGAAGGGCTTTGGAGTCCTTCACCTTGATTTCATGGTGCTTCCATTGACCATAAACAGTATCATACTTGAACATGTATGTCTGGTAACCATACAGAGCACTAAAATTAGTAAGTAATCTAACATAAAAATGTAACAACCTGAACATGGAATAAGCTTTACAATTAATACTTAATGCTAACTCAAGAAGAAATCATTACAATTAATTCTAACAAGTTCGGCAAGAAGAAATCAACGCTTGGCCGATAAAGTACATAAAAACAACTTAAAATTTAAATTCAATCCAGATGAAGGCAATTTTCTTCCCAAAAAAAAACATCTTCTACAGGATAGATGTACTAAAATATAGTTAAAAGCAACAACCTTAGAGACATTCACGGATGTTGGTACATATTTTTGAACTTTATGCATCAGAGAAACCAATATATGAATCAAACAACCTGAGGAACTTCTTTACAGTCCCTTGCGATCGACCCTCTCCAGCCCCTTGCGATAACCAGCGCATCCCTCCTCCGACCACTTGAAAGTCGCCGACTGCCTGCACCGAGACCAACGCCTCTCCAGCCCCTTGGGTCTCATGAGTTTAATTAGGGCGGTGGTGTTGGGTATCGTGAGTCGTGAATTTAATTGGGGTAGTGGTGTTAGAGGCTGGTGAAGACCGTAATCCTTTTTTTGAGGCGGCCATTGAAGATCTTGAGAGCTAGGGTTAGGTCTCGAAATTAAACTGGGTTCATAAAAATTTGGGTTAGAAAAGCGGTCTTGTGGAGGGAAGATTAAAATTTCGGGGACATACAACCGGGCATGTGGAGGGAAGCGAAAAATTCGGTTTACAGGATCCTAAAAGTTTTGTTTCGGAAATGTTTTGATTTTTCCTTTGGAGCCAAAATGCGTTTTTTTGAAAGCCGAAGTTTTTTGATTTTCAAAGCCAAGAAGTATATTAAAAAAAATCAAGTATGATCTAAATTTGAAGAAAAGGGTCTAATTTTTTTTTTCGAGGGCGATGCCCCCGAACCCGTGCCGTAGCGCAGTGCCCCACAATCATCGTCAAGGCTTGATAGTCAAGATTTGACGGTTAGTCAAAGAACACCAACAACTAAATGGCGACGACTAGGATTATTTCTAGAGGCATGACATATTCATAGGCTTTATTCAATGCACGGAGTCAAGCAAATTATTAATATTAACGATTATATCTTAATTATTTAACACTAAAAATTTATTATTTAACAATACTGATAATATATTACTTATTATACCAATTATTAATTTTTTTGTTAAGAATTATTTACTAATTATTGATTATTTAATAGAAATTATTAATTTATTATTACATAAATACTAATTATAAAATGTAAAAACTAATTTTTTTTTGATGTAATGTAAAAACTAATTTTTATTTATTTATTTTTAATTTCTAATAATAACTATTATAGCGAAAAGAAATTATTAATATTAGTTATTACATATTTTCAAATGAACTATTTATTATTATTATTAAACAATAGTTATTGAGTATTAATATTTTTATTAATTATCGAATTTTTATTAATTATTAATATGGTATTTTTGTTGTAGTGTAGTCATATATTACAAAAGTCAAAAAATAAAAGTTGTGATAGGCTTTTATTACAACTATCAAAATAACACAGTTGTTAAAAATAAGTTTATTACAACTTTTCTGGAAAAAAGTTGTAAAAAACATTTATTACAACGGTGATTTTACCACCGTTGTAAAATTAAAGTTGTAATATGGTGTTTTTGTTGTACTGATTAAAACAAAGTTTGAACGATATATATTTATATCATATAAATCGAGCTCGAAATGGCACGGCAATTCGTAATATGGAGTTTTAAACTTCAATTGAATATACATAATCCGATATAAGACGGATTTTTATGAAACAAGAAACTAATGAATCTCATTGATGGTAATTTTCAAATGGAAGAGAAAAATCCAGGTTTTATGTTATAGATTGTTAGTTATGATCAATCCAAATTTTCAGCTAGTCGGTATGGGAATCGTTATTAAATTATAACGTTTATTTAATATATTTAAAAGGGTTTTAATATAAGTTGGACATCATTTAACTCAAAATTTATGATATTGAGTTGTATAATTTATGTTTGAAGCTATATGATATCTCTAGTCGGATATTTATGATTGTAATGGTTTATTTAATTATTGTGGAATTTAATTATTATTAATCGATATTTTTTTTAGCCATAGAGATAACCGTTTTCAAACGACTTCTATTTTCGACGAAACGGGTTTTACTGGAATACGTATAGCTAGTTATTGGTAAATATCCACTTTGGAGCCAAATGGAGTTGTCCTTTCGGTAAACGAAAATTAACCAATGAATATATTGAAATTAAAAGAATGTCATTGTGCAAACGGAGTTTGAATTTCACAAAATTTATTCCATTATATATGGAACGTCTAGACATAGCAGTATGTATGTTTTCGTAATTTTCAGGGTCATGTGTGGCCATGTAATAAAATAAATATGCAATACGGCAATCATTTAACTTCCTAACTGATTTACTTGTTTGACTTGCGTATCACATCGTATAGTTACCTGCCCATCAAACTATTAAATAATAATATAAAAAATGAAAACCGTGGCAACCAAGTTTTCTACTGCTCAAATTTCTTTCAACACGGTACCACAAGGACACACCAGCCTACTCTATATTTTATATATCATACCCTTAGCACAGCTACCCCCTTTTCTTGGCGGTTACACTACTTACCCGTGGTGCCCAAGTTTACTTCAATCCCACGTATTCCACCCCTATAAAAGAAACTGCTCTTCTCGTTTTCTACCTTTGCTTAATGAATGAAGAAACCCATTTTTCTTTAGCCAGAAATGAATTCAAACAAATAAAATTAAGACCTTAAATCCCACAACCAATTTTTTTCTGCTTCCCTCTTGCGTAAGCTTCAGGTTCCAACCTATTTTGTTCGATACTGTTAAGTGGCAGTAGTCTCTCAAAAACCATAAACCCATTTCGAAATCCAAACTAACCGTAATGTACTACTGAGGAGTATGATGGGTACCGCAACTCTCAGGAGTCTCCTATAGCTCGTGTGCGTGCAAGGTGAGCATGGGGAGGTAGGATCAACTCAGGGTGTTGGGTTAATGGCTCGAGAGGTCGGAGCAGGTGAACGGAGGGAGAGCGGAGCCAGTGCGTAGTCCTCTGGCGACAACGGGGCCATAAGGATGCAAAGAGGGTCACTGTTTTGTATGGAGGAGCTGAAGCCAAGTCGAGACTGTCGAGGTTGAGGCAGGGTTGGAACGGAGTTAGATTGCTGGGTGATGTGCGGGTTGGAAGGTGAACTGTTTCGAAATATATGAAGGAAGGAGTGAAGTTCTGGAAGGATTGTTTTAACAAAAATGGAGGACGAGTGCTTTCGAAAGACAAATGTGTAGAGGTAAATGGCATTTGAAAGACAAGAGCAAATACGTGGGTACCTGAAGTTCGAAAGGATGAACGAAGATTACATGTTGATTGAAGGCAAAGAACCGTGGCTTAACTGCTAGAGTATTTTTATGGATGTCAATTAGTGATATCTGGCGGATCTGACGATGTGGCATTCAAAGTGAATAATGACCAGATGTTCAAAAGTAATTCAAACCTCAAGCCTCATCAACCGGGAAATGACAAAAATCGAGCAGGCAGCATGGCTATGTGGGTCGCTCCCATTAGGGTGTATAAACACCTATCTAGAGAAACTCCTTTTTCTTCTTTAATCTATTTCGATGTTGTCCCTTTCAGGAAACGGTGGTTTGAGTCCAACTGTTGGTGATATACATTAGATACACTCAAGTGAAATGAGTGGTCGGTCATGTGTGGGCCGTATTGCAAGAATTTCTTGTTGAACCCAGTGTATTCACCTCTAGAGATACACTATCGGCAGGTGGTTCCATACCTTGTCATAGTCGGAATCCAATATCCAATAAGCGCCCGTGGTTTTGATTGTATATTATATTCGTGGAGCGTGAGATGCAAGCGTTCCGCTAGATTGTTATTTACTTGTATTTAGACACCATCATAATATCAAAAAAGATATTGATTTCAAAAATGTTTTGGGTTATCGTAAGATAAAAACCGTCCATATTTATGTGTGGATTTGGTCTTACGATTATTCTTTTCTTTCGAAAAGATTTTTAAACTTTAAAATCAAGCTGGATGATTCCCCTTAATACTGTGCGAGTTTTCTCACTCTGGTTCACCAGACTGACCCGGTGTTTTGTAAATGCTCGGGTTAGACCGGGTTATATAGGTCCAGGTTGTCGGATGTTGCGAAGTCAGAGATGAGCTGGAGAAGCTCAGATGTATTATATATATATAATGTGTATTCCGCTGTGTGTTGTATATGAGGACAAGTTATTATAACTGTCCAGATGTGTGATGTACTCTGATGATTGTAAGTATTTTTAATGCTCTCAGTAAAGATTTATTTCTATATTATATTTTGTTCCGCTGCGATGTGAGACTTTGGTTCTGTGTTGTGTTGTTCTTCTTCTTCTATTCTAATATTTCTTTCTTATCTCACCCTCTAACATCTTTCTATAAACGTTCCAGTGTTTTTCGGTGCTTGGAAGGTCAACATGAAATACGGAATTGTATTTATGTTGATTTTTAGGGTCAAAAATCCTTGGGTCTTTACATATTCCCTTTTGATTTCTCCTTACATAAATAATCTACGTATGCAAATTAACTATCATCACGGGTTCCTATGGTCAATGATATCTGATGTCAATCAGATATATATTTGACTGCTGAAAAGTGCAAAATTCCATCGAATAAGGCAACTGACCTCGCATCATTAACCTACTAAGTTCAATTCTAACTTTTAATTATTAATTCTAGATTAATTAGTATAAAATAAGGAAAATTTTATCCTTCCTGCCGTAGGATATTTATTTAATTATTTCCTTATTAGACTTGGTTTTTTTAAACGACAATCAATACCCATAAATCCCCTTTTAAGTTTTATTTATTACAATTTATTCAAGATAATTTCCATTTATGGCCATAACAGTCATATTTTCCTAAGGCACTAATTAACCCCTTAAATGTCATTTATTACAATTGATTTTAATTATTGTCATTTATGAACCTAACAGTCATAATTTTCTATGACATTAATCTTACAATTTAATATCCTTATTATATCAATCCCTTTTAATTTCTACTCTAATAATTTTAACTCCTTAAACGTTCTATTTTACTTTAATTTGATTAATTCTTTTACGTTTATATATATATATATATATATATATGTATGTGTGTGTACTATTTGTGCCATTGGTCAGGCCTGTTCACTGACTTATATATTTATACTAGTAATATTATCTAGTCGGGTGTGTAGATGTGCTCTACACAACTATTATGGTAAAAAAAATGGTTCACTTTTATTAACAACTAGAAAAGTGCATAATAAGGTTAGCATACTAACCAAAGTACAAACTAATAAACATAAAATAAAATACATACAAAGTACTAAATTAAAACTTAACAGAGAGTTCTGAACCCATGATGAGGTTACCAACTCCATAGCAAGTGCGATCCCGCTACACGTCTAGTCCTCTAATACTATCCTTCAAGTCTTTTCTTCGAGTGGTAGAGATTAAAACAGTTTGCCACCATTCTGTTACTTGAAATGATGACTGGTTTATTAAAAGCTGCACCAAATTTTCTCCACCTGCATGCGATTTGTAGAAACAACATCGAAATTCGAAACCAATGCATATTGTGATATCAACTAGTACCTCTTCGCAAACCCATAAAAGGGGTACATGAATTTGGAAAGAAACAGAAGACATCATCCATATGCAGTGGTTTTCCAAAGGTATAGCAGGTACTGTGCTGTACAGTCCGTAGTGTTGTCATCAAGGAAACTAGGTTGTTTCTTTTTCCAGATTGAAACTGAGTCGGAAGTCTGAAATAAGGTGTTGAACTCAGTCTTGTCTGGTGGTTAAAAACTGCAGCATCTAAAATGTGATACCAAAAGACTACAAACCAAGACCATTCAAAAACCCAACATGAAGGTTATAGGTTTAAAGATAATCTCGGTTTTGGTAATCTGGCAGAAGTCTCAAACCATGTTGCTCCATGTGTTCAGTAACCATGTTCTTATCAAATGCAAGAAATTGTTTCACTAGAAACAGAGATAGAACCAAGCAACCATCCATGAGCATTTCTCCACACTGCTAACCAAAACCATTAAATTGGTACACATGCTCTTGATCAGCAGCCTTAGAAATGACCGTAGACAGTAGCTATGATTTTTGTATAAACCCGTTCTTCTTGATATAATACAACAGAATCATGAGAACTTTATCAGCCGATCTTCCATATTACCAAATGTAAAAACTTGGGAAAGAAATACCAAATCTGAAAATATGGTACATGCTAAAATGTTATCTGCTATTCGATGATTTCCAATCTCTTGAACTAGATAGAACCATTAAACCAATAGTAAGCTAACTTGACAGTATGGGTTCAGTTACAATTCTCAGGCTAATCATCCACATCTAAATTTTTTGAACCCAGTACCAGTTTGTTTCCTTTGAAACAATATGAACAAGCCCAAAAATGATGATGAAATCCAACGGGCCATCGATTAGAATAATCACTCCAACATATACAAAGAAACCCTTCATGGCAATCAGATTGTAAAGTTGACCCCATATTTGACAGTAATAATTGGCATATATCATTAACAGTGAAAGCTGTAGGATCTAAATTAACCCTAGAGGGGGGGTGAATAGGGTTTATCGCAGATTTTCACAGAGTAATTAAATAGTAATAGCACAGATAATAATCAGAATAAATGCGGAAAATAAATAACACACAGATTTACCCAACTTCGGCAAAACCCTGCCTACTGCTGCATTCCCCAAGGTTTCTACTAGGAGTTAAAACAATCTCTACACTTACAATCCCCTGTAAACTCGCGACACTCGCTCCCAACTGTTCTTAACCCTACGCTAAAAACCCTGCACTGGTTTTTATCCCCAAAACCAGGTTTCCCCGAATTACAAACCCTGTAATTCGTCTCCCAAGTTTTAGACACAAACTAGAAAACTCTGATTTGATTACAACTAGAATCTAAAGACGAATAAAGAACAAAACAATAAAAACAAATTCAAAACCCTTAAGAGTTTAAAATAAATGGGTTATCCCCTTTTAAAAAACTTGGCCGGCCTCTTCTATTTGCCCTAGCCTCTTTATTCTTTGACCCGATCTCCTTTTTCTCTGTGAAAAAAAATATGGCGGCCTAGGGTTTCTTCTCCTGTCCAAATCACGATGGCGATCCAGCTAGGGTTTGTAATCTCCTTTGATTTTAGGGGGCTGCTCTCTCTCTTCTCTGATATGCTCGAACTTCTGGTGGTTATCCTTGTTTAGTTGAAGTGGAATACTTTAATTTCGTTCCAAGCAATTTTTTTTTTCTCTGGTATGATTTTAGATTTGAATTTATGCTTTAATGTTGCTTGAACTCTGATGATTTTTGCCGACGAGGATATGGTGTATTTATAGAGTCTCGATCCATAAATTCTCTGATTTCTTATTTAGAACTGGTCATTAAAATATACGAAAATATTAGGCTTGAAATCGGATGAGATTATGGAGTTTTACTCGACTTTAAACCTGAATGTATATTGCGTATATTTTGGGCTTTTGGAAATTTTCGGCTTGAATTTGTGGAGTTTGAAATATCTGAACATGCTGGAATTTTTGTGTGATGAAACTCTTGATTTTGAATGAGTAACTTGATACACTTTCCAGTAAATATCCTTTTCCACTTGTGGAGTTTGAAATATCCTTTCTGGTTGACCATTTCTAAAATACACTTTTCCAGTAAATTTCGAATTCGACTTTTTATGCTTCCTGGATATTTAAAAACTGATACAAACTGATACTGTCTTGATCACTTTGAACTGATTCCTTGTGAAACATTGATACGAACAGATGTTACATTAAAATTGTCCTGTAGTTCTTTGATCATGATAATGCTCTTGTCATACAATATGTTTTGATCTTGTTACTGGCTTTGTGTTGACCTTGCTAAATTGTTCGGCACTTGGAGTATTGAAACTGCCATGATATTTCGCTTGAAATTTCTTGCCATGCTTTTTCACAGTTCGTGCACTTGATAAGAACAATTGCTACACTTCTGATTTTACTTGTGCTTGTGTATTTTCACTCTTGTGACTGCTGTAGTGGTTCTTTAATCTGCTTGTTGCACCACTGGCTAAACTGTTCCACCATGCATCACTTTTGTGCAAGTATATTCTTGTATGTTTATGCTATCTTCAGTCTAGTATGACTGTCCACTTGTACTTGCACTAGAAATTGTACACTCTTCATGTATTTATTGCTGCACTTATATGAACTCGACCATGTAGATGTATCATGACTTGTTCACTTGAGTTGTCCATTTTCTTTGGCCGTTCTTGAGTGCTGCTGCTCTTTGTTGCATCTTATGGAATCACCATGTATATATGTTTCACTTGTTTTGACTGTTTTGTATTTTGCCATATGACCAATATGTCTACTATCATAATTGTTGAGCAATCCATATTGAATGCACCATAACCTTATTGTCTCCAATGTCCCTCCATTTGCACATGCTGTTTCGACACTTTATCTTGGTTTGCATTTTGATGTTGAACCACTTTGTTGAGTACACTTGGTTATGTAGTTGTTCCATTCACTAGACTTGTTGTTTTACCTTCTCGACCAATTTTCATTGCTACTTTGATTTGAACCATGTTTGTGCTGTTTTGAAAATTGATTTGATTTCGATCACTTGCACACTGATTTGCACTGAGTTGAGAAGGTCCACGTGGCTGCTCCTCAGTTGCACATTGATTGGCGAGGCAGTGCACACGTGTATACACGTGTGTACATGAAGCCATCAGACGAGTTTTTCTGTTCCTACATATCAGACCATGTCTAGAAAAATGATGAGAAACACACTGTAATTCTGAGGCAAATAAAATTTAAAATTAAAATTTTTGTTTGCTTTTATTTTATTTTATTTTATTTTTGTTGCAGTCTACTATGTGTGTTCTTCTGTATGTGACAGGTTTGAAGATGGTGACAGAGCTGATTGTGAAGTGCTGTGAAGATAAGAATATAGAAGATAATGTCAGTGTGTGTCAGTAAATGAAAATGTATTGAGTGATGTGAGTTGTAGTGAGCCATTTCTGTATAAGAAATCAATTGTAGACGTGAATAAAATTGTACTGTTATTTGTAATAAACATATTTGAAAATAAAATAGTATTTTATTGTGTTCAATTCAATCTGTCTATTTTATTTGAATTCCTTCAGTATTATAATTTCATGTGCGATGTGTCATGTCCGAAATATTCAAAATTATTTGAATTGTAAACAGTGGAGTTATAAATAGTTGTAATGTTTGAATGTTTGAAGTATAATATTTAATTTAAAAAAAATACTGTATGAATATATGAATGTCTGTACAGTCGTATTCTTTATAAATATTATACTCCTGTCTGTGATGTATAAATAGAACAGTACAGTAACAAACACATTTAAAATAATATTTATTTGGTTGTTATCATCAAATAAAAATCATATAGTTGTGTATACAACACAGTTATATACAACAGTCTCTCATTTTGATGATGACAAACAAATAAAAGATTTTGAATGTGTTTGAACGTGAAATATATTACTCCCCCTATTTGTATGCTCCCCCTACAACTAAACTTCCCCTATATATGTGGAAAATATTAATGATGATATCCAATTGACTATTCTCCCTCTAGATATTTAATTTCCAATCTTAAAATATTTTTGAATTAAATACTCATCAATCAAAATCTTGACCATTCTCCCCCTTTTGTTATCATCAAAAGGATAATAGAAATTGAACCAGTGATGCATATAGACTATAAATATAAATTCAAATTAAGAGAGAGAATATATATCGTAAAACCTATATAATCAAACAAAAATCATAATAATCTTTAAATCAGAAGCAAATTTCACTTTCAGAATGAATGGATTTACGATGGATTTTATAGAATGAGGAGAGTTCAATAAAAATTGAATATTTGAATATGAATTTTAAAGATTTTAAATATGCTCAAAAATGTGTTAAGCACTTCCTAACCACGCATAGCCCAAAGGTCTTTTAAATGGGGTTAGTAGTAACTTAACTTTATCCTCTCTAATGAGTTCCATCCATGCACAGCTCAAAGGTGTTTTAAGTGAGAACAGAAGCACGTAGAGATTAAGGTAATTCACCCACGCATAACCGCGAGGACTTTTAAATGGGAGTGAATACCAAGGATAATTTATTTATTTATTATTTTATTTTTTAATTCCAAGAATAATTAGAACTCCCCAAATTAAATAAAACCATGATGAATGACAGAAATATGGTAGATATAGAAGATGGTTATGAAATAAGCTCTAATTCAAAGATATTATAAAATCTGTCCAATCATCGTGAGATTTAAAATAATATCTCCTCTATTTATGAATTATACCATAGTCACAACCCATCACAAATTCATAAATCTATTAATAATTTTGATGGGTCACAAAATGGTTCAAATCAATCAATAATTTCAATTTTTGAATAAATAATCAAAAATAATTTTAAAATTGAAAATATAAATTTCAAGAGGTGTTTTTGAAAAAATATGAATGCAAGTTGAAAATTAGTTTCAAAAAATCAATCAGTAGAATTATCTAATATTTCTAATGTTGATTGTTCCTAGACAATTTTAAAACAACATATCTATTTAATTCAAATTGTCTATGGAATTTAAAGATATTTAACTACTGATTTTTCAACTCATCATCCAATCACAAAATCAAATCAATTTCCTTATCAGAGCAACACAAGATCATTTTCAAAGCAAGAATCATGAGTGAAATTTTCAGAGAATTTTTAGACAAACACAAGAAACATTCAGCGATCAAATCTAAGATAATTATTTGGGATCACAAAAAAATCAAAATTTTCATAATCTAGGAAATTCAACAATCTATAATGAATGATTTCAAAACCAGCCAAGTAAAAAATAAAAGAAATAAAAAATAAAAGGAAAAAAAACTAAAAGGAATTAAAATAAAAGTACGAGTTTAGAGAGCATACCTGACTTACCATAATCAATGTGATTCAATGAATCTCCAACTCTGAATATATGGCTAAGGAACTACAAATAATTTGATATATGAATTAATTTGAATTTTATCTCACTTAAGCACAGTTGTTCCTTAGCCTCCCACGGTACCTAAATGTTTATATGATCGAGTGGTCTAACAAAAGTTGTTTTACCACTCTTATCTTCGTTTACCCGTTTTGGTACCCAAACCCGATTATATAACAATCCATTACTGTCCACTACAGTACCCTTTGGAACCCAAATTCGTTTAGATTTATTCAAAATTATTTTGTTATTTTTTGGAATCCAAACAGATTTAAATGAATTGTTTTTAAACGAGTTATCATTTTGTTTATGATTTAAAAACCCTTTGAAATTATTAAATTTCAAAATTTCAATTTGATTGTTTTCAAAGCCAATTATAGGATTTTTAAAATCATTAAAATTTTATTTTTCAACTTGATCAGATTCAAAACCAAGTCCCTTTTTGTTCTGAACAAAAATTGATTTTTTAACAACATATTCAACGATTTCTCTCCTTTAGAAAATTTAGTCAAAACTGACTCAAGTCGTTGAATTTTAAATTTGAGATCGCTATTTTCTTTCATTAAATTTGAACAACGATTAATAGCGATTTTCCTCTTTTCAGCATCAGTTTGTTTTAAAACCAAATTTTCGTTTTCAAGTGCTTTAATTTGCATTGGACTTAGAAATTTCAATTTCAAATTGTTTTTGCTTTTCAAAATCAAGTTTTTCAGATTCTCTAGGCTTTTCAATTTCCTTCTCAAAATCATGATTTTCATTTTTCAAATTCACGTTTTCACTTTTGAGTAATTCAAAATCAGTTTTGAATTTCAAAGGATCATTACTCAAAAATTGACATTTTTCGCATTCTGAAAATGGTGAATTCTTAAATTTTTCAAGTTTTCTTTGTAAACCGTTATTTTCTTGAACTGGTTTTGACCTATCAGATTTCAATTTCTTAACTTTTAGTTCAAGATAATCAACAGTTTTTATGAGGTCGTGACACATTAAAATTAATTCTTTATAGGTAAAATTCGATACCTCACTAGAATCCTCTTCACTACCTTCTGAATCAGATTGAGCCATAAGACACAAATTAGCTTCCTCTTCATCACTTTCAGATACTTCTTCTCCTTCTTCGTCATCCCATGTAGCAGCAAAAGCCTTCTTCTTTCTTCTGAACTTCTTCTTCTTTTCATTTTTAAGCTATGGGCAATTTGGTTTGATATGTTCGGGTTTCTTGCAGTTGTAGCAAAACACTTCATCGTCTGAACTTTCTGAACTTTCGGATTTGACAGTTTTCTTCTTTTGTGGCTTGTATTTTCCTTTGGCCCACTTTCTCAAAACCATGGCTAGGTCTTCAGCGGGATCATCATCATTACTTTCGACAGAAATATTTAGAGCGATCGTCTTTTTCTTTGATTTAGAATCCTTTCGTTCTTCTAATGCTTTTAATTCCATCTCGTAAGTAATCAGATTTCCGATCAACACTTCCGTGCTTACTTTATTCAGATCTTTTGATTCTTGTATTGTCGTCACCTTAGCTTTAAAATTCATCGGTAACACTCTCTATATTTTTCTGATTAATTCCACTTCGGTATAGGTTTTTACAAGAGCTTTTGTATTGTAGACTAGTGATGAGAAGCGTCCATACATCTCTTTTATATCTTCATCTTTTTGCATAGAGAAATTTTCATATTCGTTACTGAGAAGAGCGAGACGAGATTCCTTCAGTTGAGATGTACCTTAGTGTGTGACCTCTAACGTATGCCATATTTCCTGCGCAGTCCCACAATGAGAAATTTGATTAAATTCAGTTTTATCAAGAGCAGAGATTAAAGCATTCATCGTTTTGGCATTACTTGAAAATAATTTTTTATCATTAGCATCCCACCTGTCTTTTGATTTAGGAATTTCAACACCACTAACAATAAAAGTGGAAGATCTATAACCCGTTTCAATAATATCCTAAACATCATAATCGACTGAACTCAAATAAATTTTCATCCTAGCTTTCCAATATGCATAATCAGTTCCATTAAACATTGGTGGCCTAGCTGTGGACTGACCCTCAGAAAAAGCGTTATTAGACAGATTCATGACTCTAGAGTTAAAATAAAATAAAAAAATACATGCTCTGATACCACTTATAGGATCTAAATTAACCCTAGAGGGGGGTGAATAGGGTTTATCGTAGAATTTCACAGAGTAATTAAATAGTTACAGCACAGATAATAATCAGAATAAATGCGGAAAATAAATAACACACAGATTTACCCAGCTTCGGCAAAACCCTGCCTACTGCTGCATTCCCCAAGGTTTCTACTAGGAGTTAAAACAATCTCTACGCTTACAATCCCCTGTAAACTCACAACACTCGCTCCCAACTGTTCTTAACCCTACGCTCAAAACCCTGCACTGGTTTATATCCCCAAAACTAGATATCCCCGAATTACAAACCCTGTTATTCGTCTCCCTAGTTTTAGAGAAAAACTAGAAAATTCTGATTTGATTACAACTAGAATCTAAAGGCGAATAAAGAACAAAACAATAAAAACAAATTCAAAACCCTTAAGAGTTTAAAATAAATGGGTTATCCCCTTTTAAAAAACTTGGCCTGCCTCTTCTATTTGCCCTAGCCTCTTTATTCTTTGATTTGATCTCCTTTTTCTCTATGAAAAAAAATATGGCAGCCTAGGGTTTCTTCTCCTGACCAAATCACGATGGCGATCCAGCTAGGGTTTGTAATCTCCTTTGATTTTAGGCGGCTGCTCTCTCTCTCTCTTCTCTGATATGCTCCAACTTCTGGTGGTTATCCTTGTTTAGTTGAAGTGGAATACTTTAATTTCGATCCAAGCAATTTTTTTGTTCTCTGGTATGATTTTAGATTTGAATTTATGCTTTAATTTTGCTTGAACTTGGATGATTTTTTCCGATGAGGATATGGTGTATTTATAGAGTCTCGTTCCATAAAATTCTCTAATTTCTTATTTAAAACTGGTCATTGATATATATGAAAATATTAGGCTTGAAAACGGATGAGATTGTGGAGTTTTCCTCGACTTTAAACCTGAATGTATATTGCGTATATTTTGGGCTTTTGGAAATCTTCGGCTTTAATTTGTGGAGTTTGAAATATCCGAACATGCTGGAATTTTTGTGCGATGAAATTCTTGATTTTGAATTAGTAACTTGATACACTTTCCAGTAAATATCCTTTTCCATTTGTGGAGTTTGAAATGTCCTTTCTGGTTGACCATTTCTAAAATACACTTTTCCAGTAAATTTCGAATTGGACATTTTATGCTTCCTAGATATTTAAAAACTGATACTGTCTTGACCACTTTGAACTGATGCCTTGTGAAAAATTGATACGAACAGATGCTATGTAACGACCCGCCTTTTTGCCCGATTTTCGCCGGTAATTAAACCGACTCAAACCGTTCACAAAGACGGATTGTTATGGGTACTTACATATTTAAACAAAAATAACAGAACTTTTATTTCATTTCATTGATTACATCAGAGATTACAAGGAATATCAGAGTACTATACATGCTCAGCGGAAGTCCAATACTCTCAGTAGAAGAATAAAACACAGCGGAAGCTTCATCTCTATTGTGGACTTCAACTCAGAAAGTGCTCCGAACCTTGCTCCAACGAACTAAACTGCAAAACTAAACTACTGGCTGCCCGTGTGAAAATTTATGGGCACCCAGAGTTTAGGTGTGGAAACAATAAACTCCAGGTCAGTCGTCGGACTGGTGTGAGAATTCAAAACAGTTTTTATTAGGATTCATTCTAAAGTTGGGAAATTCACCGGACCATGCCGCTTAATACGGAACGGGTTTCCTCCATGTGAATGCTCGTGCACATAAATTCGCAATGACTTTTATAAAATGAGGTTATCATAAGCTCGTCCCACATCACACAATGCAAGCGCACACCAAATGGGCGAGTTTTACCTTATGATAATCAAACATGCTTTTATACGTAAAATCCTCTTTTAATACTATCATATAGTGTGGAAAAACCATTTCGCAAATAAATGTATTAATCCTAGACAGCATATACCCCATAATATATGTTGCCATATATATATATACAATCGAAATCGTATGGCTCGCATAAGAAATTTGGGTTTCCAACTTAATGATTCCTGGCACGAAAGATCAATCAGGGATACAAAACGAAGTGCCTCAACGGCTTTTTCGACCATACGCGGACACCGACTACACATCGTCAGGGCAGATCAACGGTTTTCGACCAGACGCGGCCCCCCGAACATACCTAACTTCCCCAGTTCATAAGTGGTTTCCCACTGCTGTACAGCTTCATCATCAATTCATATATAAGTATAAAACCTAACCGCCAGTTTCTCATCAATCCGGGGTGTGAGGTTTGTCGATGTCACGTCATACACAAAGCGATGCTTTGATAAGCCATTCTTTGATCATCACTAGCTCGTTTCATAACTCGGGTATGCCACATTGACAATTCACGACATATCCCTGATTTCAATCAATGCATACCCTCTAAGTTCATATGACTTAGAGACGAGGATAATATATTGCCACAGATCCGATACACATTAATGGAAGTCAGTGCTATGCGGTAAATTTCAATGTCAGACACACCATCCATACAAGTCCGTCCTGGGTCTGAACGGAACGAAATCCGAAAGTTCTCCCCATACGTTCGTACTTTCTGCCACTTAGGTAATAGGGGCATCTCTCTACTGTAGCTAGCAGTAAAGAAACCAATCAGCAGAAAGCCCGTTCGACTGTGAAGAACCACGGTCTTCATTCGTCGATTCCAAGTCTTGAATTTTGCTTCATGCGTTGTATTATTACTTGGAATGGTTTTCGGACTTAAATCCGATCCCGGACTTCCCAAGTAATAAGCGTATTTTCAAATAATAGCTACGAATCACATGAGTTTCTCAATTTAAATCTCCTTTCCAAATATTGTTGGTTTACTTCGACTTAAGGTTGGATTCAGTTCCCGGAAACCCGTTATCCTTTAACCCCTTTTCCTCAAATTCAACATTCATTTCCCAAACCTTCTATTTCAAACAATCTCATTTATTCGTCGTCATTTTGAAGCAACCAAATATTTATTTGGATTTGACTCTATATTTTTAAATAGAATTTAATCGACCTATACTCGATATTGATTCACAAACTCAGGCAACCACAATCAGAATTTGGATATGGATATGTTTAATATTTCTGATCGTATTTGTCTGCTACTGTAAATCCATATCGACTATCTGAAGACTAATTCTATCCACAACTCATTCCTTCTTAAATTCAAATCTTATTCCAATTCCATATCATATATTTAAATTCATTCTCATTTCAGATATCACATCTTATTTACAAAATTCACATTTTCCTATCGACGAGAAAATCTCTTGTAACCTTTTATTCAAAATATCACCACGCTTTGCTACGCACTCTGATTTGGCGTATCCATGTTTCAAACTAGTATTGTTTCAAATATTAACAATAGAATGTATTTCAAATCCTTTGAAACCAAATTCTCAAGTATATATTCCAAATCTTCTTGCATACGATGGATTCAACATTTAACTACTATGTAAGTTCATTTACCAATTTAACATAGTATTATAGGACAAAAACAAACTTGAGAATTTATTTGTAAAAAAAAAAAATACTATATTTTGATTCCAATTTAAAAAAAATCATTTCACATTACCAAATCTTCATTTCACATGAATTACGGATCTCTATGCTTTTCCAGTTCTCGTCCAAAAATCAATTTGGAATGTCTTTCTCGATTTATTTCAAAACTTATTTTTAATTTAAACAATTCATGGGAAATGGAAATTATTTCCAAACATATTTATCTGAAATTAAAAAATTGATATTCATTAATGTTCATTACATGATGCCTATCAATTAAAATACCAATTTATTCTAAATTAGAGAGTTTCAAATTAAATTTTCAAAATATAATTTGAATTAACCATCCGTCCGTCAGATCAGTTAGGGATAGCCAGGGAGAGCAGGAAACTATATTTCCAAACCCAAGCCTAGACACTATCCTCTCTGTCATCCTAGCACGTTATGGTATATATATTTACATGTCTGGTACCGATTAAAAATATAAACTGTTCAATCTCTTTCAAAATTCAAAAATCTGATTTTTATACTTCCAATTTAAAAATCATCTTTTTTCTTCTAAAACTTGTTCCATCACTTTCTAGTATCATCTATAGTCATCATGTAAATAATAAGATAAATGTTAAATTTTCCGATCATTTCCGATGTACCTCAAAAACCCAATCAAAGATCAATTAATTCATAGGTAACTGAAATTTTCCAAAAACCCGTTTATACAAAATTTATTCATCTTAAATTTTGGCTTTCAAACGGTTTCCAATTAAATTCAACAAGTTTTCAAACCATTATAAAAAAAAATAAGATATTCATTTAAATGAAGGAGAATTTAAATCGATCACCCGTAAAAATCCGTAACTACGGTGTGTGTGATTTATTCAATCAGAACCAATACAATAACGTAACCAACAAGCAGGCACCATTCATTCATCACAACCACAACAATTAAAATAATAAATTAACTATGTGCGGAGCGTTATTATCCGTAACGCTCAGTGTTTTACGGTGTTCCAACAGCATACACATCCATCGAATAACCAGTGACAATCATCCATATCAACCAATTTTAATTAACACTAATTATAAATTAACTGTTATCGCTAATTTAAATAAATTTAAATTGGAATTCTCACCTTTGTGCTTTCCATTCTCTTCACCATTAACATCTATCAACCGCAAATAACTGACGGGCAAACTCGAATGATTTTACGGACGGTACGCACACCGTCTTCTTCGCAAATAACATCAGAATCAGCGGACCACTTCAATGCTACCATATTTACACACATGAATCCTTGCGTATCGAGTACGGAACCAATTGTCAGTCCCTTCTATTCCTTTGAAGCCGACGGTTCTTTTTTTTTTTTTTTTTAAGGGGGAAAGCACGGATGTGCTTTTGGGAAACCACGTCCCATGCATGTTTCCGCATGAAACATGTTTCACGTCCAGGTGATTTTGCCATTCTCTACTTTCTTTTCATTTTTCTTCACTTGCTCTCTCTTTTTTTTTTTTTTTTTTAAAGGGGCAGACTGATTTTGCAAGAGGGGAGAGAACGCTTGCATGCGGGTTTGCTGGAAGGGGAACCAAGGGTGTGAAGCTGGCGGACTGAGGGTGTGCAAAGGAACGAACTGTGTATTATAGTGGAGGGTACGGCTGTTATTCTGATGGAAGAAGAAGGGTGGCGGACTGACATGTGGAGTTATAGACTGAGGTGAGGGACTCTACAGGTTTTAAGGGAGAGGATGTTTTTTTTTTCTTTCTTTTGAAAGGGAGGCCGAGAGTAGTGGGAAAGAAGGAGAGGAGAGTTGGAGTGGCGGGTGCTGACTTGGTAGTGGTGAAAGCAGGGTGTGGTCGTGGCGGAAAAGCTTGGTTTAAAATATAGAAGAGGAGAGGGACGCAAAAGAATGGAGGGTGATAACTAGAGAAGCAGTATGGCGGAGGAGGAACGGAAATTGAAGTAGTGTGTGAGGAAAGGCGGCATACTAGATGGATAAGGTGACGTGAAATAGAAAAGGGAAGATGGGTGATATGTGGTGAAGACAGTACTGGAAACGAAAATGTCTGATGGAGGTGAAAAGAAATGTATGCGTGCCCCTTTTTATAGAAGAATTTAAGGGTAATTTAGACAATCTAAACTAGGACATATGGCCTCCTTGGACAACCCAATTTCATGCGTATGGACACCTCTACAACATTTGTCTTCATACCATGAATTATATTCATGCACTATGACACGTAGAAACACTAGTATATTAACAACCGAACTCAATTGCACCAATATTGCATGCTTCACGGTCGTCTTGGAGCAACATTGCATTACCGTGTTCTTCATGCAACTGGAGAAAACTATTGCCTTGCGGATTTTTTTTTCTTAAATTATTTTAATTATTTATTGTGAAATAAAATTACAATCGTAAACAACAACGTACCACTATTCCAAAACAGTAATAAAATAGACCGGTCAGTTGATTCTGTAAAATGTCTAAAGGACCACAGTTGCCCTAAAATACGTTGGAAAAATATATGCTTATTTTTCAAATTAAAAATTACAGAAAAATTCTATAAAATATTTCAAAATGACGCGTACAGAAACTGAACAAATATTTTGAGCCGATATTTAGTTATAATTTATTTTTAAATCAAACAACTTTAAAAATTAAAAATCTTTATAGAATCCATATATATAAAATTGTTTACATCTTTAATATATTAAATATACTTTTAAAATAAATTTATATTACTATATTATCGAATCTAAATTACTTAACAAATATTCATAAAACATTAAATATAGCCTTAAATGGAATAACTATCTTTTTGAATATATTACCATATGTTATTATTTCCTATAATATAAAAAATAACTTTTTTATAACTTTGCACTACATATATCAAAATAATGTTACTTATCAAATATAGAAATCATCATATCTTTAAATATGGATTTTAACTATTTCAAAAGATGCTTGTAAAAATACTATATACTATAAAATAACATATTTATACAAAAATCAAAATAAAATACTAGTACTTATGAAATCTTAAAAATATCCTTAAAATAAGTTTTTTTTTTTAAAATAAAATTATTTATTCAAGCTAGTAAAGGCATTTATCAATATTTAAACTTTACAAATTTCAAAATACATATAGAAAATTCCAAATTATCTTTGGTAAAATACTGGGTTGTTACATTCACTCCCCCTTAAGACTTTTCGTCCTCGAAAAGGGAAACAGTAAATTTTAAACTTCCATATAAACCATAAATCAAACTTCTCTATATGTTTTGACTGGATTTGATAAATATTCAAACCAACAGACTTAAATTAAAAGTGGAACTCACATATCATAGTCAATCCAAAATATCATGTCATATAGATTATTCTAGTCAGCATACAAAATGTAACTATCCCTACCTAAGTGTGTACTACGTACTTGGGGTAGTCCAAAAATACAGTCACCAAAAGTGTACTTAGCTATCTGGTACTAGTCCCTCAAAATCATACTAGCCCAAAACATCTTAATGCATCTAAGCACTTGAGATAATATATACACTATACACAAGGTCCAGACTCATCCCACACTACTCATCTGATGCATTTGATTCATCGTCGGATGGACCAGACAAACTAACCTCCTCGGGCTCCTCGTCAATGAATCCTTCCTCGTCATCAGCCAAAAACCCATCACCAAATACCTCACCATCGTCATCTATTATGAATCCATCCTGCTTATTGCCCATAAATCCATCTTCATCAGCCTCGTCCAAGGGCTGTTATATATATCCTCCATCTCCTCATCCAACTCATCATTTTTCACCACTGGAAGTGGGTCATCCTCGAATATAGGCTGCTCGATCTCACCATCATATGCCACAACATCATCATCATCTGCTACCACATCATCATCGTGTACCATGACATCATCATCATGCGGGGTTGTTCCCTAACAACGTCAAATCCACATCTCCTACCTCTGGAAGTGGGTCGTCCTCAGCTACAACTGTCGGTTGCCCTTAACTCATGTAACAACACATCAAGCTGCTCAACTATTGTTGGGTCCAAATCTAACCCAGGGTCCTCTGGTACTAGGACCTGTCCTAATAACTTCTGATCTCTCTCTCATCAAGACCTATTGCCATAAAGCCTTTAATGTATCCTTATCCATAACTAGGAAATCTAAATCCCAAAATGGGATGTTGCCTCAACCCCTATCATCCTATCACTAATCGTCGGGCCTGGGACATACTCACATATCATCATAGGGTCGTCTTGCTGTGAGGTTGGGTCTATTCTTAACGTATCAAGATAATGGTCAGAACTACTATCCATGTCGCTATTAGGGTACTCAGTCTGATCCTCAATTGGGGTGGAATCTGATGAAATCTCAATTTCCCTAATGGTTACTCTAGTTATTGGAAATATATATGATTGAATTCTCTATTAATGCTACCCCAAGGACGAAACTAAGCAAGATATTGTCGTATACTTAGCCATTTACTACCCTAAAATTAAATTTTAAAGCTTATGGGTCATCCAAATCTACTATTTAAAACTCATCATTAACTTAACCAAAACAATTCAAGTTAAGTGTTTATACCCAAAATTTCTTTCCCAAAGTTTTCGAAAATTCGTTAAGAGTTTATTTATCAAACCAAAATCATATAACGGTTAAGGGTCCAAATCGGGTCATCCTAATTCCTAACAAACCAATCCAGAAATCATTCTTATACAAATTGGTTGATAAACTTTTCTTAAGTTTAATGCAATTCTAACATTTCCATAACTACCATTTAAATAATCTTATGCTTAAGTTATTCATCCAATTTCATTCATACCAAACAAATCTTTAATACTTAAGATTTTAAGTTCACAAATTTCATCAAAACAAGTTGATTTAAATAAGGAAAGACGCTCTCTCAAACGTAATACTCCGGAATCTCATTCTAGGGTATTTCTAACCCTATCTCTAATGAGATATTATAATCTCTGATGAGTTCTATTTTCGTTCAAATATGTACGTACCCCATAGCTTTGTATAAACCAAAGCTCTGATACCAACTGTAACGACCCGCCTTTTTGCCCGATTTTCGCCGGTAATTAAACCGACTCAAACCGTTCACAAAGACGGATTGTTATGGGTACTTACATATTTAAACAAAAATAACAGAACTTTTATTTCATTTCATTGATTACATCAGAGATTACAAGGAATATCAGAGTACTATACATGCTCAGCGGAAGTCCAATACTCTCAGTAGAAGAATAAAACACAGCGGAAGCTTCATCTCTATTGTGGACTTCAACTCAGAAAGTGCTCCGAACGTTGCTCCAATGAACTAAACTGCAAAACTAAACTACTGGCTGCCCGTGTGAAAATTTATGGGCACCCAGAGTTTAGGTGTGGAAACAATAAACTCCAGGTCAGTCGTCGGACTGGTGTGAGAATTCAAAACAGTTTTTATTAGGATTCATTCTAAAGTTGGGAAATTCACCGGACCATGCCGCTTAATACGGAACGGGTTTCCTCCATGTGAATGCTCGTGCACATAAATTCGCAATGACTTTTATAAAATGAGGTTATCATAAGCTCGTCCCACATCACACAATGCAAGCGCACACCAAATGGGCGAGTTTTACCTTATGATAATCAAACATGCTTTTATACGTAAAATCCTCTTTTAATACTATCATATAGTGTGGAAAAACCATTTCGCAAATAAATGTATTAATCCTAGACAGCATATACCCCATAATATATGTTGCCATATATATATACAATCGAAATCGTATGGCTCGCATAAGAAATTTGGGTTTCCAACTTAATGATTCCTGGCACGAAAGATCAATCAGGGATACAAAACGAAGTGCCTCAACGGCTTTTTCGACCATACGCGGACACCGACTACACATCGTCAGGGCAGATCAACGGTTTTCGACCAGACGCGGCCCCCCGAACATACCCAACTTCCCCAGTTCATAAGTGGTTTCCCACTGCTGTACAGCTTCATCATCAATTCATATATAAGTATAAAACCTAACCGCCAGTTTCTCATCAATCCGGGGTGTGAGGTTTGTCGATGTCACGTCATACACAAAGCGATGCTTTGATAAGCCATTCTTTGATCATCACTAGCTCGTTTCATAACTCGGGTATGCCACATTGACAATTCACGACATATCCCTGATTTCAATCAATGCATACCCTCTAAGTTCATATGACTTAGAGACGAGGATAATATATTGCCACAGATCCGATACACATTAATGGAAGTCAGTGCTATGCGGTAAATTTCAATGTCAGACACACCATCCATACAAGTCCGTCCTGGGTCTGAACGGAACGAAATCCGAAAGTTCTCCCCATACGTTCGTACTTTCTGCCACTTAGGTAATAGGGGCATCTCTCTACTGTAGCTAGCAGTAAAGAAACCAATCAGCAGATAGCCCGTTCGACTGTGAAGAACCACGGTCTTCATTCGTCGATTCCAAGTCTTGAATTTTGCTTCATGCGTCGTATTATTACTTGGAATGGTTTTCGGACTTAAATCCGATCCCGGACTTCCCAAGTAATAAGCATATTTTCAAATAATAGCTAAGAATCACATGAGTTTCTCAATTTAAATCTCCTTTCCAAATATTGTTGGTTTACTTCGACTTAAGGTTGGATTCAGTTCCCGGAAACCCGTTATCCTTTAACCCCTTTTCCTCAAATTCAACATTCATTTCCCAAACCTTCTATTTCAAACAATCTCATTTATTCGTCGTCATTTTGAAGCAACCAAATATTTATTTGGATTTGACTCTATATTTTTAAATAGAATTTAATCGACCTATACTCGATATTGATTCACAAACTCAGGCAACCACAATCAGAATTTGGATATGGATAAGTTTAATATTTCTGATCGTATTTGTCTGCTACTGTAAATCCATATCGACTATCTGAAGACTAATTCTATCCACAACTCATTCCTTCTTCAATTCAAATCTTATTCCAATTCCATATCATATATTTAAATTCATTCTCATTTCAGATATCACATCTTATTTACAAAATTCACATTTTCCTATCGACGAGAAAATCTCTTGTAACCTTTTATTCAAAATATCACCACGCTTTGCTACGCACTCTGATTTGGCGTATCCATGTTTCAAACTAGTATTGTTTCAAATATTAACAATAGAATGTATTTCAAATCCTTTGAAACCAAATTCTCAAGTATATATTCCAAATCTTCTTGCATACGATGGATTCAACATTTAACTACTATGTAAGTTCATTTACCAATTTAACATAGTATTATAGGACAAAAACAAACTTGAGAATTTATTTGTAAAAAAAAATACTATATTTTGATTCCAATTTAAAAAAAATCATTTCACATTACCAAATCTTCATTTCACATGAATTACGGATCTCTATGCTTTTCCAGTTCTCGTCCAAAAATCAATTTGGAATGTCTTTCTCGATTTATTTCAAAACTTATTTTTAATTTAAACAATTCATGGGAAATGGAAATTATTTCCAAACATATTTATCTGAAATTAAAAAATTGATATTCATTAATGTTCATTACATGATGCCTATCAATTAAAATACCAATTTATTCTAAATTAGAGAGTTTCAAATTAAATTTTCAAAATATAATTTGAATTAACCATCCGTCCGTCGGATCAGTTAGGGATAGCCAGGGAGAGCAGGAAACTATATTTCCAAACCCAAGCCTAGACACTATCCTCTCTGACATCCTAGCACGTTATGGTATATATATTTACATGTCTGGTACCGATTAAAAATATAAACTGTTCAATCTCTTTCAAAATTCAAAAATCTGATTTTTATACTTCCAATTTAAAAATCATCTTTTTTCTTCTAAAACTTGTTCCATCACTTTCTAGTATCATCTATAGTCATCATGTAAATAATAAGATAAATGTTAAATTTTCCGATCATTTCCGATGTACCTCAAAAACCCAATCAAAGATCAATTAATTCATAGGTAACTGAAATTTTCCAAAAACCCGTTTATACAAAATTTATTCATCTTAAATTTTGGCTTTCAAACGGTTTCCAATTAAATTCAACAAGTTTTCAAACCATTATAAAAAAAAATAAGATATTCATTTAAATGAAGGAGAATTTAAATCGATCACCCGTAAAAATCCGTAACTACGGTGTGTGTGATTTATTCAATCAGAACCAATACAATAACGTAACCAACAAGCAGGCACCATTCATTCATCACAACCACAACAATTAAAATAATAAATTAACTATGTGCGGAGCGTTATTATCAGTAACGCTCAGTGTTTTACGGTGTTCCAACAGCATACACATCCATCGAATAACCAGTGACAATCATCCATATCAACCAATTTTAATTAACACTAATTATAAATTAACTGTTATCGCTAATTTAAATAAATTTAAATTGGAATTCTCACCTTTGTGCTTTCCATTCTCTTCACCATTAACATCTATCAACCGCAAATAACTGACGGGCAAACTCGAATGATTTTACGGACGGTACGCACACCGTCTTCTTCGCAAATAACATCAGAATCAGTGGACCACTTCAATGCTACCATATTTACACACATGAATCCTTGCGTATCGAGTACGGAACCAATTGTCAGTCCCTTCTATTCCTTTGAAGCCGACGGTTCTTTTTTTTTTTTTTTTTTTTTTAAGGGGGAAAGCACGGATGTGCTTTTGGGAAACCACGTCCCATGCATGTTTCCGCATGAAACATGTTTCACGTCCAGGTGATTTTGCCATTCTCTACTTTCTTTTCATTTTTCTTCACTTGCTCTCTCTTTTTTTTTTTTTTTTTTAAAGGGGCAGACTGATTTTGCAAGAGGGGAGAGAACGCTTGCATGCGGGTTTGCTGGAAGGGGAACCAAGGGTGTGAAGCTGGCGGACTGAGGGTGTGCAAAGGAACGAACTGTGTATTATAGTGGAGGGTACGGCTGTTATTCTGATGGAAGAAGAAGGGTGGCGGACTGACATGTGGAGTTATAGACTGAGGTGAGGGACTCTACAGGTTTTAAGGGAGAGGATGTTTTTTTTTTCTTTCTTTTGAAAGGGAGGCCGAGAGTAGTGGGAAAGAAGGAGAGGAGAGTTGGAGTGGCGGGTGCTGACTTGGTAGTGGTGAAAGCAGGGTGTGGTCGTGGCGGAAAAGCTTGGTTTAAAATATAGAAGAGGAGAGGGACGCAAAAGAATGGAGGGTGATAACTAGAGAAGCAGTATGGCGGAGGAGGAACGGAAATTGAAGAAGTAGTGTGTGAGGAAAGGCGGCATACTAGATGGATAAGGTGACGTGAAATAGAAAAGGGAAGATGGGTGATATGTGGTGAAGACAGTACTGGAAACGAAAATGTCTGATGGAGGTGAAAAGAAATGTATGCGTGCCCCTTTTTATAGAAGAATTTAAGGGTAATTTAGACAATCTAAACTAGGACACATGGCCTCCTTGGACAACCCAATTTCATGCGTATGGACACCTCTACAACATTTGTCTTCATACCATGAATTATATTCATGCACTATGACACGTAGAAACACTAGTATATTAACAACCGAACTCAATTGCACCAATATTGCATGCTTCACGGTCGTCTTGGAGCAACATTGCATTACCGTGTTCTTCATGCAACTGGAGAAAACTATTGCCTTGCGGATTTTTTTTTTCTTAAATTATTTTAATTATTTATTGTGAAATAAAATTACAATCGTAAACAACAGCGTACCACTATTCCAAAACAGTAATAAAATAGACCGGTCAGTTGATTCTGTAAAATGTCTAAAGGACCACAGTTGCCCTAAAATACGTTGGAAAAATATATGCTTATTTTTCAAATTAAAAATTACAGAAAAATTCTATAAAATATTTCAAAATGACGCGTACAGAAACTGAACAAATATTTTGAGCCGATATTTAGTTATAATTTATTTTTAAATCAAACAACTTTAAAAATTAAAAATCTTTATAGAATCCATATATATAAAATTGTTTACATCTTTAATATATTAAATATACTTTTAAAATAAATTTATATTACTATATTATCGAATCTAAATTACTTAACAAATATTCATAAAACATTAAATATAGCCTTAAATGGAATAACTATCTTTTTGAATATATTACCATATGTTATTATTTCCTATAATATAAAAAATAACTTTTTTATAACTTTGCACTACATATATCAAAATAATGTTACTTATCAAATATAGAAATCATCATATCTTTAAATATGGATTTTAACTATTTCAAAAGATGCTTGTAAAAATACTATATACTATAAAATAACATATTTATACAAAAATCAAAATAAAATACTAGTACTTATGAAATCTTAAAAATATCCTTAAAATAAGTTTTTTTTTAAAATAAAATTATTTATTCAAGCTAGTAAAGGCATTTATCAATATTTAAACTTTACAAATTTCAAAATACATATAGAAAATTCCAAATTATCTTTGGTAAAATACTGGGTTGTTACATGCTACATTAGAATTGTCTTGTAGTTCTTTTATCATGATAATGCTCTTGTCATACAATATGTTTTGATCTTATTACTGGCCTTGTGTTGACCTTGCCAAATTGTTCGGCACTTGGAGTATTAAAACTGCCATGATATTTCACTTGAAATTTCTTGCCATGCTTTTTCACAGTTCGTACACTTGATAAGAACAATTGCTACATTTCTGATTTTACTTGTGCTTGTGTATTTTCACTCTTGTGACTGCTGTAGTGGTTCTTTAATCTGCTTGTTGCACCATTGGCTAAACTGTTCCACCATGCATCACTTTTGTGCAAGTATATTCTTGTATGTTTATGTTGTCTTCTGTCTAGTAGTGATGTCCACTTGTACTTGCACTAGAAATTGTACACTCTTCATGTATTTATTGCTGCACTTATATGAACTCGACCATGTAGATGTATCATGACTTGTTCACTTGAGTTGTCCATTTTCTTTGGCCGTTCTTGAGTGCTGCTGCTCTTTGTTGCATCTTATGGAATCACCATGTATAAATGCTTCACTTATTTTGACTGTTTTGTATTTTTCCATGTGACCAATATGTCTACTATCATAATTGTTGAGCAATCCATATTGACTGCACCATAACCTTGTTGTCTCCAATGTCCCTCCATTTGCACATGATGTTTCGACACTTTGTGTTGGTTTGCATTTTGATGTTGAACCACTTTGTTGAGTACACTTGGTTATGTAGTTGTTCCATTCACTAGACTTGCTGTTTTGCCTTCTTGACCAATTTTCATTGCTGCTTTGATTGGAACCGAGTTTGTGCTGTTTTGAAAATTGATTTGATCTCGACCACTTGCACACTGATTTGCACTGAGTTGAGAAGGTCCACGTGGCTACTCCTCAGTTGCACACTGATTGGCGAGGCAGTGCGCACGTGTATACACGTGTGTACATGCAGCCATCAGACGAGTTTTTCTGTTCCTGCATATCAGACCATGTCTAGAAAAATGATGAGAAACACACTGTAATTCTAAGACAAATAAAATTTAAAAATATTTTTTTTGCTTTTATTTAATTTTATTTTTGTTGTAGTCTACTGTGTGTGTTCTTCTGTATGTGACAGGTTTGAAGATGGTGACAGAGCTGATTGTGAAGTGCTGTGAAGATAAGAAAATAGAAGACAATGTCAGTGTGTGTCAATACATGAAAATGTATTGAGTGATGTGAGTTGTAGTGAGCCATTTCTGTAAATGAAATCAATTGTAGACGTGAATAAAATTGTACTGTTATTTGTAATAAACAGATTTGAAAATAAAGTATTATTTTATTGTGTTCAATTCAATCTGTCTATTTTATTTGAATTCCTTCAGTATTATCATTTCATGTGCGATGTGTCATGTCAGAAATATTCAAAATTATTTGAATTGTAAACAGTGGAGTTATAAATAGTTGTACTGTTTGAATGTTTGAAGTATAATATTTAATTTAAATAAAATAATGTATGAATATATGAATGTCTGTATAGTCGTATTCTTTATAAATATTATACTCCTTTCTGTGATGTATAAATAGAACAGTACAGTAACAAACACATTAAAAATAATATTTATTTGGTTGTTATCATCAAATAAAAATCATATAATTGTGTATACAACACTATTATATACAACAATCTCCCCCTTTTGATGATGACAAACAAATAAAAGATTTTGAATGTGTTTGAACGTGAAATATATTACTCCCCCTATTTGTATGCTCCCCCTACAACTGAACTTCCCCTATATATGTGGAAAATATTAATGATGATATCCAATTGACCATTCTCCCTCTAGATATTTAATTTCCAATCTTAAAATATTTTTGAATTAAATACTCATCAATAAAAATCTTGACCATTCTCCCCCTTTTGTTATCATCAAAGGATAATAGAAATTGAACCAGTGATGCATATAGACTATAAATATAAATTCAAATTAAGAGAGAGAATATATATCGTAAAACGTATTTAATCAAACAAAAATCGTAATAATCTTTAAATCAGAAGCAAATTTCACTTTCAAAATGAATGGATTTACGATGGATTTTATAGAATGAGGAGAGTTCAATAAAAATTGAATATTTGAATATGAATTTTAAAGATTTTAAATATGCTCAAAACTGTGTTAAGCACTTCCTAACCACGCATAGCCCAAAGGTCTTTTAAATGGGGTTAGTAGTAACTTAACTTTATCCTCTCTAATGAGTTCCATCCATGCACAGCTCAAAGGTCTTTTAAGTGAGAACAGAAGCACGTAGAGATTAAGGTAATTCACCCACGCATAACCGCGAGGACTTTTAAATGGGAGTGAATACCAAGGATAATTTATTTATTTATTATTTTATTTTTTAATTCCAAGAATAATTAGAACTCCCCAAATTAAATAAAACCAAGATGAATGACAGAAATATGGTAGATATAGAAGATGGTCGTGAAATAAGCTCTAATTCAAAGATATTATAAAATCTGTCCAATCATCATGAGATTTAAAATAATATCTCCTCTATTTATGAATTATACCATAGTCACAACCCATCACAAATTCATAAATCTATTAATAATTTTGATGGGTCACAAAATGGTTCAAATCAATCAATAATTTCAGTTTTTGAATAAATAATCAAAAATAATTTTAAAATTGAAAATATAAATTTCAAGAGGTGTTTTTGAAAAAATATGAATGCAAGTTGAAAATTAGTTTCAAAAAGTCAATCAGTAGAATTATCTAATATTTCTAATGTTGATTGTTCCTAGACAATTTTAAAATAACATTTCTATTTAATTCAAATTGTCTATGGAATTTAAAGATATTTAACTACTGATTTTTCAACTCATCATCCAATCACTAAATCAAATCAATTTCCTTATCAGAGCAACACAAGATCATTTTCAAAGAAAGAATCATGAGTGAAATTTTCAGAGAATTTTTAGACAAACACAAGAAACATTCAGCGATCAAATCTAAGATAATTATTTGGGATCACAAAAAAATCAAAATTTTCATAATCTAGGAAATTCAACAATCTATAATGAATGATTTCAAAATCAGCCAAGTAAAAAAAAAGAAAAAAAAAAGAAATGAAAACTAAAAGGGAAAAAACTAAAGGAATTAAAATAAAAGTACGAGTTTAGAGATCATACCTGACTTACAATAATCAATGTGATTAAATGAATCTCCAACTCTGAATATATGGCTAAGGAACTACAAATAATTTGATGTATGAATCAATTTGAATTTTATCTCACTTAAGCACAGTTGTTCCTTAGCCTCCCACGGTACCTAAATGTTTATATGATCGAGTGGTCTAACAAAAGTTGTTTTACCACTCTTATCTTCGTTTACCCGTTTTGGTACCCAAACCCGATTATATAACAATCCATTACTGTCCACTACAGTACCCTTTGGAACCCAAATTCGTTTAGATTTATTCAAATTTATTTTATTATTTTTTGGAATCCAAACAGATTTAAATGAATTGTTTTTAAACGAGTTATCATTTTGTTTATGATTTAAAAACCCTTTGAAATTATTAAATTTCAAAACATCAATTTGATTGTTTTCAAAGCCAATTAAAGGATTTTTAAAATCATTAAAATTTTATTTTTCAACTTGATCAGATTCAAAACCAAGTCCCTTTTTGTTCTGAACAAAAATTGATTTTTTAACAACATATTCAACGATTTCTCTCCTTTAGAAAATTTAGTCAAAGCTGACTCAAGTCGTTGAATTTTAAATTTGAGATCGCTATTTTCTTTCATTAAATTTGAACAACGATTAATAGCGATTTTCCTCTTTTCAGCATCAGTTTGTTTTAAAACCAAATTTTCGTTTTCAAGTGCTTTGATTTGCATTGGACTTAGAAATTTCAATTTCAAATTGTTTTTGCTTTTCAAAATCAAGTTTTTCAGATTCTCTAGGCTTTTCAATTTCCTTCTCAAAATCATGATTTTCATTTTTCAAATTCACGTTTTCACTTTTGAGTAATTCAAAATCAGTTTTGAATTTCAAAGGATCATTACTCAAAAATTGACATTTTTCGCATTTTGAAAATGGTGAATTCTTAACTTTTTCAAGTTTTCTTTCTATACCGTTAGTTTCTTGAACTGGTTTTGACCTATCAGATTTCAATTTCTTAACTTTTAGTTCAAGATAATGAACAGTTTTTATGAGGTCGTGACACATTAAAATTAATTCTTTATAGGTAAAATTCGATACCTCACTAGAATCCTCTTCACTACCTTCTGAATCAGATTGAGCCATAAGACACAAATTAGCTTCCTCTTCATCACTTTCAGATACTTCTTCTCCTTCTTCGTCATCCCATGTAGCAGCAAAAGCCTTCTTCTTTCTTCTGAACTTCTTCTTCTTTTCATTTTTAAGCTGTGGCCAATTTGGTTTGACATGTCTGGGTTTCTTGCAGTTGTAGCAAAACACTTCATCGTCTGAACTTTCTGAACTTTCGGATTTGACAGTTTTCTTCTTTTGTGGCTTGTATTTTCCTTTGGCCCACTTTCTCAAAACCATGGCTAGGTCTTCAGCGGGATCATCATCATTACTTTCGACAGAATTATTTAGAGCGATCGTCTTTTTCTTTGATTCAGAATCCTTTCGTTCTTCTCTTGCTTTTAATTCCATCTCGTAAGTAATCAGATTTCTGATCAACTCTTCCGTGCTTACTTTATTCAGATCTTTTGATTCTTGTATTGTCGTCATCTTAGCTTCAAAATTCATCGGTAACACTCTCTATATTTTTCTGATCAATTCCACTTCGGTATAGTTTTTTCCAAGAGCTTTTGTATTGTAGACTAGTGATGAGAAGCGTCCATACATCTCTTTTATATCTTCGTCTTTTTGCATAGAAAAATTTTCATATTCGTTACTGAGAAGAGCGAGACGAGATTCCTTCACTTGAGATGTACCTTCGTGTGTGACCTCCAACGTATGCCATATTTCCTGCGTAGTCCCACAATGAGAAATTTGATTAAATTCAGTTTTATCAAGAGCAGAGATTAAAGCATTCATCGTTTTGGCATTAGTTGAAAATAATTTTTTATCATTAGCATCCCACCCGTCTTTTGATTTAGGAATTTCAACACCACTAACAATAAAAGTGGAAGATCTATAACCCGTTTCAATAATATCCTAAACATCATAATCGACTGAACTCAAATAAATTTTCATCCTAGATTTCCAATATTCATAATCAGTTCCATTAAACATTGGTGGCCTAGCTGTGGACTGACCCTCAGAAAAAGCGTTATTAGACAGATTCATGACTCTAGAGTTAAAATAAAATAAAAAAATACATGCTCTGATACCACTTGTAGGATCTAAATTAACCCTAGAGGGGGGTGAATAGGGTTTATCGTAGAATTTCACAGAGTAATTAAATAGTTACAGCACAGATAAAAATCAGAATAAATGCGGAAAATAAATAACACACAGATTTACCCAGCTTCAGCAAAACCCTGCCTACTGCTGCATTCCCCAAGGTTTCTACTAGGAGTTAAAACAATCTCTTCGCTTACAATCCCCTGTAAACTCGCGACACTCGCTCCCAACTGTTCTTAACCCTACGCTCAAAACCCTGCACTGGTTTTTATCCCTAAAACCAGATTTCCCTGAATTACAAACCCTGTAATTCGTCTCCCTAGTTTTGGAGACAAACTAAAAAACTCTGATTTAATTACAACTAGAATCTAAAGACGAATAAAGAACAAAACAAAAAAAATTCAAAACCATTAAGAGTTTAAAATAAATGTGTTATCCCCTTTTATAAAACTTGGCCAACCTCTTCTATTTGCCCTAGCCTCTTTATTCTTTGACCCGATCTCCTTTTTCTCTATGAAAAAAAATATGGCGGCCTAGGGTTTCTTCTTCTGTCCAAATAACGATGGTGATCCAGCTAGGGTTTGTAATCTCCTTTGATTTTAGGCGGCTGCTCTCTCTCTTCTCTGATATGCTCGAACTTCTGGTAGTTATCCTTATTTAGTTGAAGTGGAATACTTTAATTTCGATCCAAGCAATTTTTTTGTTCTCTGGTATGATTTTAGATTTGAATTTATGCTTTAATTTTTCTTGAACTTGGATGATTTTTGCCGATGAGGATATGGTGTATTTATAGAGTCTCGATCCATAAAATTCTCTGATTTCTTATTTAGAACTGGTCATTGATATATACGAAAATATTAGGCTTGAAATCGGATGAGATTTTGGAGTTTTCCTCGACTTTAAACCTGAATGTATATTGCGTATATTTTGGGCTTTTGGAAATCTTCGGCATGAATTTGTGGAGTTTGAAATATCCGAACATGCTGGAATTTTTGTGTGATGAAACTCTTGATTTTGAATTAGTAACCTGATACACTTTCCAGTAAATATCCATTTCCATTTGTGGAGTTTGAAATATCCTTCCTGGTTGACCATTTCTAAAATACACTTTTCCAGTAAATTTCGAATTTGACTTTTTATGCTTCCTGGATATTTAAAAACTGATACGAACTGATACTATCTTGATCACTTTGAACTGATTCCTTGTGAAACATTGATACGAACAGATGCTACATTAGAATTGTCCTGTAGTTCTTTGATCATGATAATGCTCTTGTCATACAATATGTTTTGATCTTGTTACTGGCTTTCTGTTGACCTTGCCAAATTGTTCGACACTTGGAGTATTGAAACTGCCATGATATTTCACTTGAAATTTCTTGCCATGCTTTTTCACAGTTCGTCCACTTGATAAGAACAATTGCTACACTTCTGATTTTACTTGTGCTTGTGTATTTTCACTCTTGTGACTGTTGTAGTGGTTCTTTAATCTGCTTGTTGCACCATTGGCTAAACTGTTCCACCATGCATCACTTTTGTGCAAGTATATTCTTGTATGTTTATGCTGTCTTCGGTCTAGTATGAATGTCCACTTGTACTTGCACTAGAAATTGTACACTCTTCATGTATTTATTACTGCACTTATATGAACTCGACCATGTAGATGTAACATGACTTGTTCACTTGAGTTGTCCATTTTCTTTGGTCGTTCTTGAGTGCTGCTGCTCTTTGTTGCATCTTATGGAATCACCATGTATAAATGCTTCACTTGTTTTGACCGTTTTGTATTTTGCCATCTGACCAATATGTCTGCTATCATAATTGTTGAGCAATCCATATTGACTGCACCATAACCTTGTTGTCTCCAATGTCCCTCCATTTGCACATGCTGTTTCGACTCTTTATGTTGGTTTGCATTTTGATGTTGAACCACTTTGTTGAGTACACTTGGTTATGTAGTTGTTCCATTCACAAGACTTGCTGTTTTGCCTTCTCGACCAATTTTCATTGTAGTTTTGATTTGAACCATGTTTGTGCTGTTTTGAAAATTGATTTGATCTCGACCACTTGCACACTGATTTGCACTGAGTCGAGAAGATCCACGTGGCTACTCCTCAGTTGCACACTGATTGGCGAGGCAGTGCACATGTGTATAAACGTGTGTACACACAACCATCAGACGAGTTTTTCTGTTCCTGCATATCAAACCATGTCTAGAAAAATGATGAGAAACACACTGTAATTCTGAGGCAAATAAAATTTAAAAATAAATTTTTTTGGTTGCTTTTTTTTAATTTTATTTTTGTTGCAGTCTACTGTGTGTGTTCTTCTGTATGTGACATTTTTGAAGATGGTGACAGAGCTGATTGTGAAGTGCTGTGATGATAAGAAAATAAAAGACAATGTCAGTGTGTGTCAGTTAATGAAAATGTATTGAGTGATGTGAGTTGTAGTGAGCCATTTCTGTATATGAAATCAATTGTAGACGTGAATAAAATTGTACTATTATTTGTAATAAACAGATTTGAAAATGAAATATTATTTTATTGTGTTCAATTCAATCTGTCTATTTTATTTGAACTCCTTCAGTATTATAATTTCATGTGCGATGTGTCATGTCAAAAATATTCAAAATTATTTGAATTGTAAATAGTGGAGTTATAAATAGTTGTACTGTTTGAATGTTTGAAGTATAATATTTAATTTAAATAAAATACTGTATGAATATATGAGTGTCTGTACAGTCGTATTCTGAAACGACCGTGGATTTTCGCTCGATCCGAATCAGTCGCTAAACCGACCAAGACCGTACGAAACGCCAGATTGTTTTGAGAACACGACAAATTAAAACGCAAACAGAAGAACATTTCATTGTTAATTACAACAATTCCATCAGAATACAAGAATATATAGAGTACGAATGAATATTACACAGAAAATATCAGAGTTTTAAATTACATTTAAATATATCGCAGCGGAAATAATACAAAACACAACTAGAAGAGATATACGGATACAGAGCTTTTCGAATATCGTTCCAGCTATAAATCAGGATCTTGTGAATATAAATCTGCAAAACCATAACTACTAGCTGCCCGTGCGGAAAATAGGGGCACCCAGAGTTTAGGTTAAAACAATAAACTCCAGGTCAGTCATGGGAATGGTGTGAGAACTAAAACAGTTATTAATCTTTATTTTAAAGTTAAGTAATTCAAGGGACCACGCCGTATAACACGGAACGGGTTTACTCCCATGAATATCAATGCATAAAACAACAACGCAATGCTAAATAAAAAACAATGAAGCTATTATAAGACCCAGGTTCCATCACACAATGCAACGCAAGCCAGAGGATAGGGGTTTTACCTTATAATAGCCAAGAATACCCGATACGTTTAAAACAAATCATTTAATATTACTATAAGTGTATAGTGTATAAAACAACTTCAAATCACAAGTATCAATCATAGACGACATATGCGCCCCATCCCACTATGTCGCCATACTAGGCTCTACAAATAAAACCGCAAAGTCACGTATTGGAAGTTGAATTTCCATCTGTGAACCAAGGCAAAAGATAGTCCTCACCGATTCGAGACTCTCTAGCCCAAGCCACAGGACCCAGACACAAGTGAGCCCTTGGATCCTCAGGGCCAGTCCACCGATGTGGATTAAACATAAACCCTGAACATGCGTTTCCCCACCCTATGGGGCATAAATGAGCCAACGAATGACTCCATCGGACCCGGATCGTCCGATCAAACCGAGGCGCCTCGCAACAGCAACAACCACATAAGTCAAACTCGTCAGGGCATATAAAACCACTGTCGCCACTTCTAGCTAGAGAGAAACGCATGCCCTGAATGACGTCCTCTCCCGTTTTGGTTAACACCGAGGAGTGAGGCTCGCGAATCAACGCTACACAAAGCTATGCCACACAGGTGGTGCTTTGATCATCAACCACAAGACTTTGCTTTTCAACAGAAGCCTTGATCAATTGCCACTTAGGCATGCCACACAGGCAATTCACTCAATGCGATGGATATCCATCAATATATAACCCCTGAGCTCGTACGTCTCAGAGAAGGGCGTTAAGCAAGAGAATAAATTCTCCGCCACCAAACAGACATATATTTAATAGAAATCAATCACACAGACTGAAATCCAATGTCAGACACACAATCCATTTACAAGCTCGTTCTGGGTCTGAACGAAACCGGAGGCACCTAATACCCCGCATATCCATCGATCCCCAAGTACGTCTGGACGACCACTAACTGATTCCCTCCTCTTGGGTGTACGGCCCAATCAAGATCATTAGTAATCACCCAAACGACGTGAAGACCTCCAGTCTTCGACCACCGTCTTCACCTTCGACTTATCGTTGTATCAGTTATTCAGAATGGGATAAACCCGGTCTTTCCGAATAACTCGCGTATATAATAAACCAGTGTTACACAAACACAACATACGCCTCATTTCAATTCATCAGTCACTAACCGTAAATTAGCAAGAGAATAATTCCCCAAATATTAACCCCGAAGGCCGAAACCAACATCAGATCAATACCCAGGAAACCGTCCTTGTTAGCTAACCCACAGTTAGTTTCTAAATTTAACATTCTTAGGGAAAGGTTCCCATTAATTTTATCAAAGATAAATTCCTTTAATTTATTCTTTAATCTTCTTTTGAATATCACTTCAAACTAGTCGGGATTAACGAACCTTACCGAAGTAATCATTTGTTTTAATTTCCCAATCCCAACCTATTCATCCCATGAAGTAAAACTGGTAATACTTCATATCTAACACCACGGTGTTATCGGTAAATTCAATTACCATTTTAAGTTCAAATCTAATTAAAGATTTAACTATCGCCTGGAGCAAAACTGGTGATACTCCATTCTCGATCTTTTCAATCTAATTAAAGATTCATTAAAACTCCAGTTAGTTTCAATCTTTGACTGGGTTAAAGAACCGATGTCATTTAAAACACGGTTCACGATAAACCCCAAAATCACATCACATTTCAATCAGTCCCTAACCGTAAATTAGCAAGTGAGCAATTCCTTAAGTATTAACCCCGAAGGCCGAAACCAACATCAGATCAATACCCCAGAAACCATTCAACTTAACTAATCTCCAGTTAGTTTCTGATTTTCTTAACTCCTTTGGGTCTAAGAATAGTATTATTGAAGATACCGTTCATGACAACCCAAAATCACATTTCATTAACTATCGGGTTAAAGAACAAGTGTTATTTAAAACACTGCTCACGATAAACCCAAAAATCAATACCAATTCAATCCCAATTAAATATTGTTTAATTGGTACACTTTATTAAATCTAAATAAAAAGATTTGATCTTTTCTCAATTGGGCTTAAGAACAGTGTTAATAAAGACACCATTCACGACAAACCCAAATCACATTTGATATTAAATACAAGGCTCTGAATAGAAAATATATAGGCTTATATTCAATATCAAATTCTACGACCAACAAATATTGTATTGGAAATAATGATATCTATACATCTTTCAAATTTCCATAACGCTATCCGTATAATCACGAAATCCAACATCGAAATATTCCAAAGACAATTTCGATTCAAATCCATTCCAATTCAATTATTGGAAATTCTGGTTACTTTTAAAACCCTTTTCAAATTCAATTTATTTATTTAAAAATAAATAGAATTATAATTCTAGTTCAAAACTAGTTCACTTCGATAAAAATCTATTTTTATCTTTTCAAATATGTAATTTTTCATCCCAATTCTTCCCAAATCATTTCTTATGATTTTACACAAATTATTACTATTTTTAATAATTTTATCAAGGACCGTACAGTCGATTTCCATCAACGGCCATCGAACTGCACTTACAGCGACCTTTTCCAAATTTGATTTGGACATAATTCCACATCCAACCGTTAGATTTATAATATTCGTTAGAAAGCTCTTTTCGATACGAACCCAATGGTTCTGGTTTTAGGAGAATCCGACGGTCGGATCTCCCGTAATATCAATTCGAAGTCAATGGTCGAAATTCATGAATTGCCGCAGCGTGGCGCGTTCTATTCAGGCCATTATATAATATATATATATATATATATATATATATATTATATATATTTCGTCGATTTCCTTTCAAAACGTATTTTATAAATCGTTTTAAATTCGTTTTCAAAACAGTTTCAACTTCTATTTCAAATTCAAATCAAAATTGAATTTTTCCTTATAAATTCTTTTTAAATTCATTTCAAATTGATTTCAATTCAAATTGATTTTTAATTCAATTTCAGTTCGTTTTCAATTCAATTCGAATTCAATTCTATTCAATTTCAATTCGAATTCAATTCTATTCAATTTCAATTCGAATTCATTTCAAAATATTCGATTTTGAAATCACTTTTCAATATTCATTATAAAAACGAATATAATCGATATGAATATCGTCCGCGTCAGAATAGCGCATATCTAATCAACACGGCTTTATATATTTCTATTTCAAATATTCTATTCAAATATTTCTTCTCAAATATTTTATTCAAATATTTCTCTTCAAATATTCTATTTCAAAACTGGAATGAGGCCCAATCCATTACCATAGATTTTATTTCTATGGATTTCCATACAACGCATGTATATATCAACAATGACAAATAATCAACTATCATCCAAAGTGCATTCTACACTGTATAAGCATCAAATATAAATATTTAATGCTCATAACAGTCTGTCAATCAATCGAAATACAACTAATTATTGAGATTAGTGTATGTCATATATCATCCCAATACTCGTGTGGGGTTTCAAACAATCAAATACAGATTTTATTTGTGCAGTTGGGCGATGTGTAAAATTTATCGTCCCAATCAATTTTAGTCAAATCAGTGTACATAAACAAATCATCCAATTTGTTTATAAATATTTATTTTATATACACTTTAAAAATTATATTTTTAACTATAAAATATTTTCCACTATAAAATATTTTATTTCATTTCACATCATACAATCAAATTTCACAACATAGCAACCAAACAAACAAACAAACAAGCCGTCCATGGTCTATGGACGACGGGTGTCGGGTGCTACTAAACACCGTCTGCATCCTAGTATATATTTCAACTAGAAAAATAAATAAAAGGTGAGGAGTTCTCACCAACTAGCTAAACCAAACGCCCCGACTCTTCATATGTAGAAAATCTTCGCCGTTCTCGCCCTTTTGTCACTTTCGTCATCTGTGCTCACTACATATATAAAAATCACATTTTTTATATTCTCTATTATATAGAAATCATATTTTTATAACTACGCTATATGGATAAAATTTCTATTTTTATACCGCTACTATATAGATAAAAATTCTATTTTTACTTCACTAAAAATCATATTTTTATTATCTTTCCTATATAAAAATCATATTTTTGTTATCTTTCCTATATAAAAATCACATTTTAATTATCTTTCCTATATAAAAATCATATTTTTATTGTCACTACTATATAAAAATTATATCTTTATCTCTTCTACATAATAAAAATCAGATTTTTAATACTTCTATAATATAAAGATCCTATTTTTATTCTTATCAAACTCTAATCTTTGTTTGTGATAAAAATATAATCATTCCATAAGCAAGAACCACCTTTTTATATAATTAAAAATTCGATCTTTACATGCACTAAAATCCGATCTTTCATTACAATAAAAACCACATTTTCCCTACCCAAAATTGCATTTTTATTCTCAGATTTTTCATATGAAAATCACAACTTTATTTTCAGATTTCAAATAGGAATAAACTAATGTAAATAAAGTAAACAAAGGCTTACCGGTTTGCGAAGGGAGGGGTTGAAGCTGACGAGGGGGGAGGGTCCAGTGACGCTCAGCAGGTGGGCCTTCCGACGGTCGTGCTCGCGAGGGAGGGGGTTCTGGCGGTCGTGCTCGCGAAAGGGAGGGCGGTTCTGGCGGTCGTGCTCGCGAAAGGGGGGGCTGTTCTGGCGGTCGTGCTCACAATAAGGAAGGCGGTTTTGGCGGTCGTGCTCGCGAATGGGGGGGGGGGTTCTGGCGGACGTGCTCGCGAGGGGGGGTTCTGGCGGCGTGGCTTGGCCGAGGGGAGGTTCTGGCGGCGTGGCTTGGCCGAGGAGGGGGGGGGGGGGCGGCGTGGATTTGAGCTGCGCGGTTTTTTTTTCTTTTTAGATCTGAGTTGAAGAAGGGGTAAAGGAAGATATATAAATATATATATTTAATTATTTATTTTAGTTTCGAAAAGTAACTTTTATTTTCGAACTCGAAATCGAACCCACCGCCTATCGTCCATAGCTAATTACCCCCCATTCCGAACACAATGGGATATGTATCGTAGGCTGATTCGATCGTTTCGATCAGTTTTCGTCAAAATCAACATATAACTCTATATATTGAATTTAAACGCACATTTCAATTAACTGGGGCCACATATGAACTCTAGAAATCCCGAAAAATATTTTCTAACTTCATATTGACGATACAGTCCTAACAAAACTAATTTCGTCGAATTCTGAGACCGTTTGAAAAATGGCCATTTTCCAGTCGATTAAAATCAACTAAAACTGGTCAAACGCGTTTTCCTTTGCCACACTCACATATTGATTCAAAAAATTACGAATTTTGAAACCTAGCAATAACTTGACATCACGGATCCAACAAAAGAGGTTTCGTCGAAATCCGAGGTCGTTTGCAAAATGGCTATTTTTAAGGGCCAGAATTCCATAGCGACTATTCTGAAAATTCAACTGAACATAACTTTTGATCCCTACTATGAAATTTCAATTTTTCGGATTCGTTGGAAAGATATTCTCAATTAGATTCAAATATTTTTGGTTTCGCTAAAATCCGGTTCATTTTTCACCCGGTACATTCATTTGAAATTTGAAATCGAGTTATCGAACTACCGCGCCATATTCTATTCCTTTTATATATATAAATAAATATTTATATTCTAACGGCGATTCAAATAAATATATTCGTTCTAATTCTATTCAAAATAACTTTTTCATCGTTATTATTTAAAATAACTCATTTTAAATAATCAAAATTCACTAAAATTGCCAAAATAAAATTTTTAAATTGGCTCAGAATACAAGAATATACAGAGTACGAATGAATATTACACAGAAAATATAAGAGATTTAAATTACATTTAAATATATCGCAGCGGAAATAATACAAAACACAACTAGAAGAGATATACGGATATAGAGCTTTTCGGATATCGTTCCAGCTGTAAATCAGTATCCTGTGAATATAAATCTGCAAAACCATAACTACTAGCTGCCCGTGTGGAAAATGGGGGCACCCAGAGTTTAGGTTAAAACAATAAACTCCAGGTCAGTCATGGGACTGGTGTGAGAACTAAAAAAGTTATTAATCTTTATTTTAAAGTTAGGTAAATCAAGGGACCACGCCGTATAACACGGAACAGGTTTCCTCCCAAGAATACCAGTGCATAAAACAACAGCGCAATGCTAAATAAAGAACAATGAAGCTATTATAAGACCCAGGTCCCATCACACAATGCAACGCAAGCCGGAAGATAGGGTTTTAACCTTATAATAGCCAAGAATGCTTGATACGTTTAAAACAAATCATTTTATATTACTATAAGTGTATAGTGTATAAAACAACTTCAAATCATAAGTATCAATCATAGACGGCATAAGCGCCCCATCCCACTATGTCGCCATACTAGGCTCTACAAATAAAACCGCAAAGTCACGTATTGGAAGTTGGGTTTTAATCTGTGAACCGAGGCAAAAGATAGTCCTCGCCGATTCGAGACTCTCTAGCCCGAGCCTCAGGACCCAGACACAGGTGAGCCCTTGGATCCTCAGGGCCAGTCCACCGATGTGGATTAAACTTAAATCCTGAACATGCGTTTCCCCGCCCTATGGGGCGTAAATGAGCCAACAAATGACTCCATCGGACTCGGATCGTCCGATCAAACCGAGGCGCCTCGCAACAGCAACAACCACATAAGTCAAACTCGTCAGGGCGTGTAAAACCACTGACGCCACTTCTAGCTAGAAAGAAATGCATGCCCTCCCTGACGTCCTCTCCCGTTTTGGTTCACACCGGGGTGTGAAGCTCGCGAATCAACGCTACACAAAGCTATGCCACACAGGCGGTGCTTTGATTATCAACCACAAGACTTTGCTTTTCAACAGAAGCCTTGATCAATTATCACTTAGGCATGCCACACAGCCAATTCACTCCATGCGATGGATATCCATCAATATATAACCCCTGAGCTCGTACGTCTCAGAGAAGGGCGTTAAGCAAGAGAATAAATTCTTCGCCGCCAAACAGATATATATTTAATAGAAATCAATCACACAGACTGAAATCCAATGTCAGACACACAATCCATTTACAAGTTCGTTCCGGGTCTGAACGAAACCGGAGGCACCTAGCACCCCGCATATCCATCGATCTCCAAGTACGTCTGGACGACCACTAACTGATTACCTCCTCTTGGGTGTACGACCCAATCAAGATCATCAGTAATCACCCAAACGACGTGAAGACCTCTGGTCTTCGACCACCGTCTTCACCTTCGACTTATCGCCGTATCAGTTATTCAGAATGGGATAAACCCGGTCTTTCCGAATAACTTGCTTATATAATAAACCAGTGTTACACAAACACAACATACGCCTCATTCCAATTCATCAGTCACTAACCGTAAATTAGCAAGAGAATAATTCCCCAAATATTAACCCCGAAGGCCGAAACCAACATCAGATCAATACCCAGGAAACCGTCCTTCTTAGCTAACCCACAATTAGTTTCTAAATTTCACATTCTTAGGGAAAGGTTCCCATTAATTTTATAAAAGATAAATTCCTTTAATTTATTCTTTAATCTTCCTTTGAATATCACTTCAAATTAGTCGGGATTAACGAACCTTACCGAAGTAATCATTTGTTTTAATTTCCCAATCCCAACCTATTCATCCCATGAAGTAAAACTGGTAATACTTCATATCTAACACCACGGTGTTATCGGTAAATTCAATTACCATTTTACGTTCAAATCTAATTAAATATTTAACTATCGCCTGGAGCAAAACTGGTGATACTCCATTCTTGATCTTTTCAATCTAATTAAAGATTCATTAAAACTCCACTTAGTTTCAATCTTTGACTGGGTTAAAGAACCGATGTCATTTAAAACACGGTACACGATAAACTCCAAAATCACATCACATTTCAATCAGTCCCTAACCGTAAATTAGCAAGTGAGCAATTCCTTAAGTATTAACCCCGAAGGCTGAAACCAACATCAGATCAATACCCCAGAAACCATTCAACTTAACTAATCTCCAGTTAGTTTCTGATTTTCTTAACTCCTTTGGGTCTAAGAATAGTATTATTGAAGATACCGTTCACGACAACCCAAAATCACATTTCATTAACTATCGGGTTAAAGAACAAGTGTTATTTAAAACACTGTTCACGATAAACCCAAAAATCAATACCAATTCAATCCCAATTAAATATTGTTTAATTGGTGCACTTCATTAAATCTAAATAAAAAGATTTAATCTTTTTCTCAATTGGGCTTAAGAACAGTGTTAATGAAGATACATTCACGACAAACCCAAATCACATTTGATATTAAATACAAGGCTCTGAATAGAAAATATATCGGCTTATATTCAATATCAAATTCTACGGCCAACAAATATCGTATTGGAAATAACGATATGTATATATCTTTCAAATTTCCATAACGCTATCCGTATAATCACGAAATCCAACATCGAAATATTCCAAAGACAATTTCGATTCAATTCCATTCCAATTCAATTATTGGAAATTCTTGTTACTTTTAAAACCCTTTTCAAATTCAATTTATTTATTTAAAAATAAATAGAATTATAATTCTAGTTCAAAACTAGTTCACTTCGATAAAAATCTATTTTTATCTTTTCAAATATGTAATTTTTTATCCCAATTCTTCTCAAATAATTGCTTATGATTTTACACAAATTATTACTATTTTTAATAATTTTATCAAGGCCCGTACAGTCGATTTCCATCAACGGCCATCGAACTGCACTTACATCGACCTTTTCCAAATTTGATTTGGACATAATTCCAAATCCAACCGTTAGATTTTTAATTTCCAATATTTGTTAGAAAACTCTTTTCGATACGAACCCAACGGTTCCGGGTTTAGGAGAATCCGACGGTCGGATCTCCCGTAATATCCATTCGAAGTCAATGGTCGAAATTCATGAGCTGCCGCAGCGCGGCGCGTTCTATTCAGGCCATTATATATATATATATATATATATATATATAATGTATATATTATATATATTTCGTCTATTTCCTTTCAAAACATATTTTATAAATCGTTTTAAATTCGTTTTCAAAACAGTTTCAACTTCTATTTCAAATTCAAATCAAAATTGAATTTTTCCTTATAAATTCTTTTTAAATTCATTTCAAATTGTTTTCAATTCAAATCGATTTTTAATTCAATTTCAGTTCGTTTTCAATTCAATTCAAATTCAATTCTATTCAATTTCAATTCGAATTCAATTTCAATTCGAATTCAATTCTATTCAATTTCAATTCGAATTCATTTCAAAATATTCGATTTTAAAATCACTTTTCAATATTCATTATAAAAACGAATATAATTGATATAAATATCGTCCGCGTCAAAATAGCGCATATCTAATCAACACGGCTTTATATATTTCTATTTCAAATATTCTATTCAAATATTTCTTCTCAAATATTTTATTCAAATATTTCTCTTCAAATATTCTATTTCAAAACTGGAATGAGGCCCAACCCATTACCATAGATTTTATTTCTATGGATTTCCATACAACGCATGTATATATCAACAATGACAAATAATCAACCATCATCCAAAGTGCATTCTACACTGTATAAGCATCAAATATAAATATTTAATGCTCATAACAGTCTGTCAATCATTCGATCGACATACAACTAATTATTGGGATTAGTGTATGTCATATATCATCCCAATACCCGTGTGGGGTTTCAAACAATCAAACACAGATTTTATTTGTGCAGTTGGGCGATGTGTAAAATTTATCGTCCCAATCAATATCAGTCAAATCAGTGTATATAAACAAATCGTTCGATTTGTTTATAAATATTTATTTTATATACACGTTAAAATTTAAATTTTTAACTATAAAATATTTTCCACTATAAATTTTTTTATTTCATTTCACATCATACAATCAAATTTCACAACATAGCAACCAAACAAACAAACAAACAAACAAACAAGTCGTCCATGGTCTGTGGACGACGGGTGTCGGGTGCTACTAAACACCGTCTGCATCCTAGTATATATTTCAACTAGAAAAATAAATAAAAGGTGAGGAGTTCTCGCAGACTAGCTAATCCAAACACCTCGACTCTTCATATGTAGAAAATCTTCGCCGTTCTCGCCCTTTTGTCACTTTCGTCATCCGTGCTCACTACATATATAAAAATCACATTTTTTATATTCTCTATTATATAGAAATCATATTTTTGCTTTCTCCCTAGATCTGGAAGTCCGATTCTAGATCTGCAACTGTACGAAAAGTTTCGACACTGGACGACTTCTTTTCTCACTTGGACGATGTCACTCGAAGTAAAATCGGTTGTTGCTTCATTTATTTTATGTTATTTTATGGTATTGTTGTATGCTAACGTTATGTTCTTGCTTTACGTTGATGTTTCTTCTTCAGATCTGTTGATTAACCTATTTTTGCTGAACCTTGACGTTTTGTTTTTAGATTTTCACATTAACCTATTTTTTCTCATGTTTATTCTTCTACAGCTGATGATTACATTGTTATTTTACGGTATTGCTGAAAGCTAACGTTATCCTTTCTTTTGTAGATCTGCAGATGAACCTATTTTTGCCGAAGCTCGAGGTTTCTTCTTCAAATTTGCAGGTTTACCTAATTTTCCTCATGTTTTTTCTTCTACAGCTGAATCTTCATTCTCCTTACAATAATTGTTCAATAATCATTTCTCCATTGGAAATCGACTGGCGACCTAATTGATGTTTGAAATAATGACGTGGGTGCTAACTTTTAAGTGTCTAAAAGAGCTAGGCGAATGGTATTCATTTCTAATGATATACAGCAGAGCGTGGATAAGTGTTTTTGATTATTTGATTCAAACATTAGGTTTTGTGGTGCGCAACCCTCACCCATCAGCTGTCAAATAAACATTGAGCTTTAAGCATATGCAGTAATAGGAGCTTTACAAGAAGTTGAATCACCTAAAAAAAAAGGTAGACTTTGGAATCAGCCTGAGATTTAGATATTAAAGCTGGATGAATTACTGTCAAATTCTCAAATTGTAACAACCGGAATTTCTGAACCAATTTAAAATTTTTGTTTTAGCTATTTTAATGGGTTTTGAATATTTAAAATGATTTATTTTAAATAATAATGACTAAAAATTTATTTAAATCGAAGTTAGAATGTATAAATTTATTTTAATTATAAAACGAGCGTAGTTTGAAAATTTGATTTTAAATTTCATTTGAATGTACAGAATTCAATATAAATCGGATTTCAGTAAAACAAGAAACGTTGGAATATTTTGAACTATAATTTTCTAACGAATGTAAGAAATTGAGATTTCAATTTATAAATTGTAAGTTATGTCCAGTTTAAAATTTGAAATAGTCACTAAAGAATTTATATATTTTTTAAATAATATATAGCCCTTAAAAATATCCACTTAGTAAACGTCCTCCGTTTTCGACGAAACCACTTTTGTTGGATCCGGAATGTCAAATTATAGTCAGTTTTAAAATTTCATAATTTTTGGAATTAATATGAGAGCACAGTAAATTTAAATGTATTTTGCAATTTCAGTTTAAATTTAATCGACAAGAAAAAGGCCATTTTTCAAATGGACTCCAAATTCGACGAAACTAATTTTGTTAGGACTGTATCATCAAAACAAAACTAGATATAATTTTTGTAGTCAGTATGTGGCCCCGGTAAATTAAAATGCACATTCTAATTCAATATTGACCGTTATATTAATTTATATTTTAATTTTGATAAAACTGTTCGAAACGATCGAACTAGCTTACGAAACATATTCCATTGTGTCCGGAGTGGGGGTATTTAGCTAGAAATGACAGTCATTGGGTTTGATTTGGAGTTCAGACGAAAATGAACAAATTAGAGAATTAAATAAATAATTAAAAAAAGGTATATATACCACCAGTATCTCGAAACCCTAGCCCCACTAAAATAGCGCCGCCAGTTATACCATACACGGCCAGAATCGCTCCATTCTTTTCCCATTTCTTTCTCAAAATCCGATCACCCATAGGCAAGATCATCAACTGCCAAACTGACGGCCTCCCTGAGATCTTTAAAATTGATGGTCATGATTGGATCTTGAAGACCACGCTGGTCAGAATCGTGGCTCAAATCCACCCACTTTCGCATGCAATTCAAGAAGCCTGGGGAGGCCGAGCTCCACCGGTCTCCAGCGGAAGGTGGTGGTGCCCAGGCTCTACGACGTGGCAGCGTAGGATTTTATTTATTTATTAAATAACTGAAAATATATAAATTGTCATTGTTGATTTTTATATGTAGTTATTTTTGGAGTTCAACACATGAATTCATACAAATCATTTTAATTGGAAGCAATGTATGGATATTAGCTACACTCGCATTTCATAATCCGCGGATGGCCACTTGTGGCATAGTAAATGGCAATGGGTAGTTGAGTATTTATTTATATGGATGATTTGGTGATTGACTGTATTGTGATTGTGATGATTAACATACTAAAAATAATGTTAGCATTAATGTGTTAGTTGAAATTTAATTATAAATATCCATTTATAATTTAAATAGTGAAAATTGGCTAATTAGAAAAATAATTCAAACCGAATTAGAATTGGTTAAATTTATTAACCAATGATTTATTTAAATAGACTGTTGTTGTTTGAAAACCCCACATGGGTATTGCGATGATATTTTACATACACTAATCCCAATATTTAGTTGTATGTCAATTGATTGGTTGACAGGCTGTGATGAGCGTTATTTATTTATTTTAATGCTTATACAGTTGTAGAATTCACTTTGGATGATGTTTGAATGTTGAATGATTATTTATCATTGTTGTTGAATACATGCGATGTACGAAATCCATATAAATGAAATTATATGGTAATTAATTAAGTCTGATTCCAATTCAGAAATAACGAATATTTTAAAATAATATTTAGTGAAGAATTAAAATATGATTTTGATATCCGATTTTGGATGGACACGAAAATATTGAAATGTGAAGTCGGGTTAAGTAGTGAAACGCCATTTTAACTCGAAAGGGTTTATAAATTGATTTTATTCGTTTTAAAAAGAATATTGAAAAGAATTGATTTCAAAATCTAATATTTTGAAAATATTATCATTTTAATATTATAATGATATGGAATATTCAATTTTGATTTAAAATTGAAATGGAAGTTGGAATCATTTTTAAAATGAATTTATAAATTACGTTTTAAATAAAAGTCGACAATATATATATTATATATATTTAAATGGCTTGAATAGAACGCGCCGCGCAACGACCGTTCGCGAATTTCAACCATCGACTTCAAAGGGATGTAACGGGAGATCCGACCGTTGGATTCTCTTAAAACCGGAACCGTTCGGTTCGTATCGAAAAGATCATTCCAATGAATATAAGAGATTTAAATTTGAACAGTTAGATTTTAAGATATGTCCAAATCAGTTTTGGAAAAGGTCGCTATGGATGTAGTTCGGTGGCCGTTATTGTAAACCGACTGTAAAGGCCTTAATAAAATTATTAAAAATATGGAAAAATTATACAAAATCATAACTAATGATTTGGAAAGGTTTTGGATGAAAATTTCTAGTTTTGAAAAGATAAAAATACATTTTTTTCTGAATGAACTAGTTATTAACTATAATAATAATCCAATGTTTTTAAATAAATAAACTGGATTGAAAAAGGGGTTTTAAAATTACCAGAATTTTCCAATGAACAAATTGGAAAGGATTTAAATGGAAATAATCTTCGGAAGAATTCAATATTGGATTCCGTGACTATACGGATATGGTTGAGGAATTTGGAAGATACAAATATCGTTATTCCCAATACGATATCCGTTGGTTTCAGAATTTGATATTGAATATAAGCCGATATTAATTTCTATTCAGTGCCTTATATTTAATATCAAATTGGATTTTGGGGTTTGTCGCGAATGGTGTCTTTAATAACACTATTCTTAAACCCTGTGGAGAAAAGAATAAATCTTTTAATTAAGATAAAGAAGTTTTCCAATTTATAGTTATAAATTGAAATTAAATGAAAGATGATTCTGGGTTCATTGTGAATGATGTTATAAATAACATTTGTTCTTAAAACCCAATTAACAATGAAGATATGATTTGGAATTTATAAATATTTTTATTAAGATTTAATGGAAATTTTCCAAAGTAAAGTTTTCCAATTTAATATATTAAATTAGAATTGAATGGAATTCAATTTGGTGATAATCGAAATGAGCTTCTGTAAAGGAAGACCGTTACTATATATGGAATTTAAAAGGCTTTGTCGTTATTCTACTTATTTTATTAGTCTGATACGGAAATTTATATCGATTACACACTGTTATGTTTTCCGTGGAGATTCCATAATTAATGGAAGATGATTTTGGGGTTTATCGTGAATTATGTTTTAAATGACATTCGTTCTTTAACCCAGTTAAAGACAGGATTTATTTCCTAAATTGGAATAATCATTAAATAATGATTTTTGGAGATTAAAACCAATTGAATTTTTAATAAATCTTTTTTTGGAGTGGAAAGTGAATGAGTTCATTAAATTTACCGAATTCATGAATTGATCGAGAATGGAGTACCACCAGTTTTACTCCAGGCAATAGTTAAATCTTTGATCAGATTTGAACGTGAAATGGTAATTGAATTTACCGATAACACCGTGGGTGTTAGATATGGGGTACTACCAATTTTGCTCCATGGGATGAATAGGTTGGGATTGGAAATATAAAAAAATTATTACTTTGGTAAGACTTGGTAATCCCGACTAGTTTTACAAACCTTAATTTGGTTTAAAAATTCTAAAAGATAAAACAAAATCTTTTGAAAATGATATCCAAAGGAAGATTAAATAATAAGTTTAAAAGAATTTATCTTTGATAAAATTAATGGGAACCTTTCCCTAAAGATGTGAATATTTAAATAAAAGAATATTCTGAATTGGAATGAGGCGTATGATGTGTTTTTATAGCACTTGATTATTGATTATAAAATATGCGAGTTATTCGGAAAGACCGGGTTTATCCCATTCTGAATAACTAATACGACGAATAAAAGTCGACGATGAAGACGATGGTTGAAGACCGGAGATCTTCACATCGTTTGGATGATTACTGATGTCTTGATTGGGTTGTACACCCAAGACAAGGTAATAAGTGGTGATCGTCCAGAGTACTTGGAGATCGACCGGATATTCGAGGACATCTCTCCTGTATTGGACATATGGGACGAGGAATAAGGTGCCTCCAGTTTCGTTCAGACCTAGAACGGACTTGTAAATGGATATGTGTCTGACATTAGATTTCATTCTATGTTGATTAATTTCTATTAAATATATATCTGTTTGGTGGCGGAGAATTTATTCTCTTGCTTAACACTCTTCTCTGAAACGTACGAGCTTAGAGGTTATGTATTGATAGACATCAGTTGTATAGCGTGGATTGTCAATGTGGCATGCTAAGATGCAATGATCAAGGCTTTTGTTGAAAAGAAGAGTCTTGTGGTTGATGATCAAATCACGACTTTAAATATAATAGCTTTGTGTATAGTGTTAGTTCGCGAGCCTCACACCTCGGTATAAGTCAAAAACGGGATAAGGGACACAGGGAGTGCATGTCGTTTCTTTCTAGCTAGAAGTGTTGTCATGGTATGGAGCCCAGACATTTTTACTTATGTGGATGATGGAATGAGGCGCCTCAGGTATGGGTCCCTAGTGGCTCAGATATAGGTCCAATAGGACCAGGAAACGTGTGTTGGAATAACCAATCCACTAAAGTAAGTGTGGACCGACACTGCAAGATCCAAGGGTTGCCCGTAGGTGTGATCCTGGGTCATCTTGCTGGAGGTGATCTGAATCGGTAAGGGGACCATCCCTTGCCTTGACTCATGATGGAAATCCAATTTCCAATACGACATCTTTTCGGTTTTAGTTGTAAACCTATGTATGACGGCATAATATATGGTATCGATGTCGTCTATGATTGATACATCTATATTTGAAGTTGATTTTGACACTATGCACCTATAGTAATATCAAAATGATTTGTTTTAAACGTACCAAGAATGTTTTGCTATTATAAGGGAAAACTTTATCCTCTGGCTTGCGTTGCATTGTGTGATAGGACCTGAGTCTTATAATAGCTTCATTTTTCGGAAACCATTGCGTTGTTTCATTTTAAACAAAGATTCATGTGGAGTAAACCCGTTCTGTGTTATACAGCGTGGTCCCATGATTTTCCAACTTTTAAAGTAAAGATTTAATAACTGTTTTAGTTCTCACACCAGTCCCATGACTGACTCGTAGTTTATTGTTTCTACCCAAACTCTGAGTCCCCATATTTTCCTAGTAGTTTGGTTTTGCAGATTTCTATTTCATAGGATCTTGGTTTACAGCTGGAACTATATTCTGAAAGCTTTGTATCCGTGTATTTCTTTCAGTTGTGGTAGTTGATGTATTTTCCGCTATACATTGTATTTATACATTTAAATTTCCGCTACATTGTATTTTAATCTCTGATATTATTTTATTTCCGTTGTGTAATATTTATTCATACTCTGATATCTTGTACTCTGATGTAAATTGTTGTAATAGCAATGAAATATTCTAGTGTTTGTGTTCCGATTAGTCATGTTCTCAAACCAATCCGATCTCCTCCGTCTCTTTGGGGATCGGGGAAGTCTGGATCGTTTCAAATATTCATGTGGTTTCCATGGAACATGTTCTACAATTATTGAACTTTATTATATTGTACATGATGAGCAATATTACAAATTCTTTGTGCGTTGTTACGTTGTTGCAAATATCATTACCGCAATATAACCGAAAATATGTGTATAACTGATCATGTTATACCAAATGTTGTGTGTAATACACCCATAATTTATGCAAAATTTGAAATTGTACATCAACATCAGGTAGGATTGGGATTGCAGTTTATATGAATAACATAAATGATTTTTTAAATAATTTTCTATAAAATGTCGGCAACATCGTTGTCACTTTGCAAACTCTTTTCTTTATAAATACACGTGTTGAGCCTTTGAGTAGTGATGTAACAGATACCAAGTGTCAAATAAGATGGGTGAGTTCACCATAAAATATAGGCATTGATATATGTCATTATTATACTTTAGAGTTAAGCAATTGTTACTATATTGTTTTCCAAATTTGTTATATAATTTTGTTGTCTTTGTGTTACTGTTGGGTATGAAAACCATAACATGAAAGAAATCATTAGTTTCATCGTTATGCATGCATTATAATTTTATTTGCATTTTAAAAGCATAAAAACAAGAATAAGTAGCGGTGAAATTAATTCATGCCCAATAGTATAACAAGTTATGTGCGCATCTTTTTATTCTACTTTATATAAGAAGAATAAATTAGCTTACGTATTAGTACTATCTTTGCATATCATAACCATAATCTCGATTAACAAATTTGTTCGGATTGTTGTTTGCACACGGTATAAACAAAGTTGTTGATCTTCAACCTTCTCTCTTTCAAGGTAAGTATACTAACTCTAAATTCCCGACCTGTAGTTTTATAAATTAAGTATATAAAATATATCATAGTCTAATTGATATGGTGTGCATTTTATCCGCATTGATTACACTATTTGACTAATATCATTATTTGTGCATAAAAGATGTTTGTGGTTATTAATGAAAAAGTTGCACTACATATGTGATTGGTTGATGTGGTTGATGTATCTTTGTTGGTTATTTCATTCTATGCATGTGTCTTGTAGGAGGTACGACATCATTGTTGTTACTATTTTTATTAAGGTGTGCTATGGACAGTCGCTTGCACGACTGTCCATCCACACTGCGGACACCCCTAAGAGAAATTCAGGGGGACTCGTCTTTTTTTTCTTTTCTGCGTGCCCCACTACATTCTATAGTGGGGCCCACGACTTTCCCTAAAGTATTTCTCATTTTTATTATTTACCAAATGTTGTTTTGTTTATAAAATTATAATTTTGATTTTAATATAGTTTATACTTTTATTACAAAATTTTGCAAAGAAGACAAATTGTCTAGGGGAGGTCATTGCCCTGTTGTTGATTTGTAAAAAAATAAAACGTTTGGAACACTCAAAGCTGATGAATTTGTTTACGGATAATCGATATGTTTGAAAATTGAGTTGCTCCGCATGAATATGAGTTGATTTTCTTAACTATCAAATTTGGCTTTGAAATTGTAGCAAAATAATTTGACCTTTTATATTCAAACATGGACTCAAAAAATGAAGCAGTAGTGATGGTATCACTATTTCTTTCTTGAAGGTTCATAAAATATCTTTATCTTTAATACATTCTATTTATATTTCACAGTTACTCTCTTTACAGGTTAATATTTTTTATGGTTTTAAGTAATTTGGGTAATATTTGATGTCTGTCATCTCAAGCTTAAAAATATCGAAAACAAATGATCATTTATATCTAGAATAAATGACACATCTTTTATATGTATATAATGCAAAACTGTTTTAAGAAACTAAATAATACGTTCCGTTTGCTATAAACATTTATGAAACAAAATACCCTATAATTGGCATTTTTGGTTCATGATTTACCATTTTAATGTATATAGGTTCAACTAAAATGTGTTTGTCGGATTCATTGATTGTAGTACTTATATAATTACATGCATCATTAGTGATAGTTTGGTTCACAATTTGTATTTACTACCTGACTTTTGAATAAGGATCCAATGTGCTAAAGCTGACTTTTGAACCAGGATCTAATGTGCTAAAAGCTCAGAAAATATAAACTGAAAATTCGTTAGAACAATTAATATATGGTATTTATGTTAATAATATATTACATAAATACTGTATATTAATGGTAGAAGATTTGTATTAGAATAATTAATATATGGTACTTATGTTAATAATATATTACATACCATATATTAATAGTAGAAGATTTGTCATTTATATATATTACGCATGGTAATATATATATATATATATATATATATATATATATATATATATATTAATGACAACAAATTTATGTTGATGTTTATCTATTTTCAATAATTCCTGTAAATATTGAACTCCTATATAAAGGAGTGGAGGAAAATGAAATAAAGGCAACAAATTTAATTCTATCATGGTATCAGAGCAGCTTTCGAATATCTAAACCTCTGCTCTCCAATCCTCCTCTCTTTCTACTTCTTCGACCATCTCTTTCTTGTTAAATCACCACCAATGACCGCTATGCATGTCGATGAATTTTTTTACATGGATACCGGTGCCACATATCACATGACAGTGGATCAAAGTGTACTTTCTTCTTATTTCAATTCCAACAATAATTATCATAATATTGTTGTTGGCAATTGTCATCTAATTCCAACTGTTGGTCACGGTAGCACTAATTTACATTTAGCATACCCTCCATTTATCCTAAATAATGTTTTGCATGCTCCTAAACTTATTAAAAACCTGATATCCGTTCGTAAGTTCACCACTGATAATATGGTTTCTATTGAATTTGATCCGTTTGGATTTTCTATTAATGATTTACATACGGGAACCAAACTAATGAGATGTGACAGCACTGGGGATCTTTATCCTCTCGTCTCCAATAAACAAACCACTCCCTTTATGAATCATCTTTATCCTCTCTTCTCCAATAACCAAACCACTCCCTTTATGAATCAATCAGCCTTCACTGCTCTCTCTCTCCAGATCTTTGGCATAACCGCTTAGGACATCCTGGCGCTGCTGTGCTTAGATCGTTAAATCATAAAAACCTCATTAATTGTAATAAATCTCGTAAAACTTATTGTTCTTCTTGTCCTCTTGGAAAACATTATAAATTACCATTTTTTGATTCTTTGTCATACATTTTGCTACCTTTTGATATTATTCACAGCGATCTTTGGACATCGCCTGTTGTTAGACTTAGTTCTCTTGGCCACTGTTATTATGTTCTTTTTCTTGATGATTATAGCAAATTTTTGTGGACTTTCTCTATTACCAAAAAGTCACAAGTCAAACATTTATTCCAATCTTTTCATGTATAATTCAAAACTCAATTTGAACGAAACATTAAAACATTCCAATGTGACAATGGTACAGAATACATCAATGGCACCTTTAAACAATTCTTTGATCATAATGGGATTCTATTCCGCCTTTCTTGTCCCCACACCTCTCCTCAAAATGGCAAAGCCGAACGACACATTAAATCAATAAACAACATCATTCGTACCTTGCTTGCTAAAGCCTCTATGCCACCTTCTTTTTGGCATCATTCTTTAGAAATGGCCACATATCTTCTTAACATACTTCCAACTAAAGTCTTAGGATTTCAGTCCCCCACCCACATTCTATACCAATGTGATCCCAAATATTCGACGTTGCGTGTATTGGGTTGCCTATGTTTTCCTTTGTTTCCGACCACTTCTATCCATAAATTGCAAGCTCGATCCACTCCATGTGCTTATCTTGGTCCCGCTCCCAACCATAAAGGCTCAAAGTGTTACGATATGGCCCGTGGCAAAATCATTATTTGTCGTCATGTGAAATTCATTGAGAACGAATTCCCATTCGCACAAATTCACAGAACCATAAATAAAACATATGATTTTTTAATTGCCGATAGTTCTAATTCTTTATTAAATTATTTGCATTCTACTTCGAAGCCTCCAAACATGATTGAGTCCACGCCTCATTCTATCCCATTAAATCAGCCTTTCTTTACTGGTCCATGGCCTCAAACGGACCCAGTTGCATCCTCTTATATTGCGCCACTAGCTCCCACAGGCTTAGTTCACCAACAATTCTCTCCATGTGCTGTTAACACTCAGGTTGGTCGACAAACTCAGCTAAGCCCACAACCCACTCCTCTTCTTTTCAGTCCAGAAACACAGCCCACATCTGTTGCACAATCTTACAACTTTAAGTCAACAACATCTCTTTCCCCAAATACCTCCATTTCAACTGCTCAAACGAACCAAACCCAAAGCCCACAAAGCTCTCCTCAGCCTAACAACCCAATATTACATCGTATGACAACCCGATCAATGGATGGCATTTTTAAACCAAATCCCAAATACACTACCAATTTACACACATCCACCACAAACATATCTCCCATACCTAAGGACCCTATTAGTGCTTTTCATGCCCAAAACTGGAATAGTGCAATGTTGGATGAATTTAATGCTTTAATTGATAATAAGACTTGGGATTTAGTGCCAAGGCCACCTAATGTGAATGTAATTCGGTCTATGTGGATTTTTCGTCACAAGTACAAATCTGCTGGTTCTTTTGAGCGGCATAAAGTCCATCTTGTAGGTGATGGTAAAACTCAGCAATAGGGTATTGATTGTGAAGAAACGTTTAGCTCAGTGGTTAAACCAGCAACCATACGAGCAGTTTTTAGTATAGCTCTTTCAAAATCTTGGCACATTCATCAACTGGATGTCAAGAATGCCTTTTTACATGGTCATCTTAATGAGACTGTCTATATGCATCAGCCCATAGGGTTTCGAGACAAGAGACATCCGGATCATGTGTGTTTACTAAAAAATCTCTATATGGTTTAAAAAAAGCTCCTCGGGCTTGGTATCAGCGATTTGCAGACTTTGTTGCATCCATTGGATTTACTTACAGTAAATCTAATCACTCTTTGTTCATTTATAGACAAGGTTCAGATATGACATATATACTGTTGTATGTTGGCGACATAATTCTTACTGCTTCTTCAAATCATTTGCGCAATTCTTTCATTACTCTTTTGAGTTCAGAATTTTCTATGAAGGATCTTGGTCAGTTAAGTTTTTTTTTTGGGGTATTGCTGTTACTCATCATGCAAATGGCTTATTTCTATCTCAGAGAAAGTATGCTGCAGATATCATTGACAGAGCTGGAATTTCTAACTGCAGACCTTGCCCTACCCCTGTTGACACCAAGTCTAAACTTAGTGCTACTAAGGATGCCCCGTATGAGGATCTGCTCTTCAGTATCTTACCTTCACTAGGCCTGATATTTCTTATGCAGTACAACAGGTGTGCCTTCATATGCATGATCCGAAAGTTGAGCACATGATTGCTCTCAAGCGCATCTTGCGCTATATTCAGGGTACACTATCTTATGGTTTGCATCTGCACAAGTCTTCTATTGACAAACTTATTGCCTAAACAGACGCTGATTGGGGTGGATGCCCGGGTATTAGACGCTCCACCTCAGGCTATTGTATATTTCTCGGAGATAATCTTATTTCTTGGTCCTCTAAACGTCAGCCTACATTGTCTCGTTCTAGTGCGGAAGCTGAGTATAGAGGAGTTGCTAATGTTGTCTCCGACTCATGTTGGATCAGAAATTTGTTATTAGAGTTGCATGTTCCCATTCAGAAAGCCACCTTGGTTTATTGTGACAATGTAAGTGCGATCTACATATCTGGTAATCTAGTTCAGCATCAATGCACAAAACATATTGAAATGGATATTCACTTTGTCTGTGAAAAAGTAGCTAAAGGAGAAGTTCGAGTCCTCCATGTCCCATCCCGTTATCAAATTGCTGATATTTTTACAAAAGGTCTTCTACATGTGCTATTTGACGAATTTCGGGGTAGCCTCAACGTCCGACAACAGCCTATTTCGACTGCGGGAGAGTGTTAGAATAATTAATATATGATATTTATGTTAATAATATATTACATAAATACCATATATTAATGGTAGAAGATTTATGTTAGAATAATTAATTTATGGTATTTATGTTAATAATATATTACATAAATATCATATATTAATGGTAGAAGATTTGTCATTTATATATATTGCGCATGGTAATATATATTAATGACAGCAGATTTATGTTAATGTTTATCTATTTTCAAAAATTCCTGTAAATATTGAACTCCTATATAAATGAGTGGAGGATAATGAAATAAAGGCAACAATTCAATTCTGTCAAAAATCAAACATGTAGGTTTATAAGTTGGAAATAAAGGTAGATTACACGACTTCTTTTCCTTTTTACTTGAAAAACTCATGTGTTATTGCATTTTCATTAGTAATTGTATATAACGAGTTGCAAATTATATTTTTAGTAAGCCATTTTTAGTAATTAATTTGGGTAATGTTTGATATGTCAGCAATCTGAAGCTAAAAAACACGATAATGTTTTCAAGATTTTCATTTTGCAGTACTTTTAAGCTTGAATTAGATAACTTTAACTTCTTTTCTTTATTGGATAAAGATAATCAGTACTGCTTTTTTTTTTTTTTTTTTTTTTTTTGCCTTCCTATATTTTATTATTATAAGCGATATTATTTTCTGTTTATGACTATGATTTCAAAGTTAGCAACTAATTAATTTCTTTGTAGTCATTTCTGGAATGCTTTAGTCATATGTTTGAATCCTTATTAATGCATACTATTATTGTATAAACCAAATGTTTGAAATATGTTTTTTAGGACTATTAACTGTATCATTAATAATGTATATGTTTTCTAATGCATAATTCTGCTATGCTGATTGTGGATGCTAAGTGTAACCTAGTACGTCTAATAAGCAGATAAAGTATCTTCTCATATGCAACAGAATACATAAAATTAAAATGGAGTTTTGATATTGCATGGAATATGATGTACAAATAAAAACACCACAATCATGTAATCATTAATGATTCTTCTTCTACCTTTTTTTTTTCTGAAATATGCATTTGTTCTTTATTGTATTATCATTGCATCGTACTTGCAAACTTACATAACATACCAAATTGTTGAATAAAATTCCCTTTATTAGTTATGCTGAAAAGTCATGGGTTTGTGAGTAGTGGCCAGATAATGCTTGACAATATAGGCACCGAACCATATTTGATTTTATCGGCTTGACCTGGATGTTTGGTCAGTTTTAATCTGTGATCTTCGTCTATCCCCATTTTTAGAAAGATGACCTCTGTTTGGCATGAATGTGACTATAAGCCATAAGGTATGTTGTCATATTTGATATTGTCTGATTTAGCATTTAATGAGTCAATGTTCTTCGTTCATACGTTAAATTATTTTATAACAAGTTAATTGGTAAAAAAAGATGATATTTGTGCAGTGTTATATTAATATCAACTGAAATTACACCAATTTATACATATACCAGTTAACGTCAGTTATGTTTCAAGTTCTTGGATTTGCTGATGATTGCAGTATGCATAAATATCTGGGAAGGTGATGCGTATTACATATAACAATGTAAGATGTGTCATTTTAGTTGGACCTCTTTAGGGTCATTTTTTGGCCTTTCATTATTATTGCAGTATGTACGAATAAATTTCAGAATTTACGGCTACAACTTTTCCATGCTTTTGCTTGATATGCAAACTATTAGTACTGTCTCTGCAAACAGATACATGAGCATGCCAGTACTATAGGATAGGATAATTCATGGTTATTATATACGACTTATAATAAAAATACGTTCATATATTTCAATGTACTAACAGTTTTACGGATAACGATGATGACGCTTACTGGGTTGCTTACTTCTCTTCCCCTGAAGTGGTATGTTATCAACTTTTATAACTCACCTCACTGATTTCTATCACAGTTGTATGTCAACTGCTATTGCTAACCATTTTTTCTATTCGCAACTTGCAGAAGTTGAGAGGATTGAGGCAGAGTATATGGTCATAAAATCTGCTAAACAGTGATGCAACTTCCACCTACCTGCCGTTTCCTTTTTCTTGTCATTTTTAATTTGCGATTGTATTCCAAAATAAAAAGCTGTAATGTTGGTTTTTTTTAATTGCCTTCATGTCTGTACAAATAAGGACGCTCAATAATAATTGTTTGTTTTCAAACTAACTAGGTAGTGAACATTCTGTTTTTCCGCAATCTGTGTTCCACTTTGACTTTGTACTTTTACACACGGTTGATTATCGGTAATTGACATTTCCTCCACTACAGTTAAAAGATTGTTTATCTGCGCACGATTTCTAACACTGAATATAACAATCGAATATCACAAAGTAGTTCTACAGTTTTGTACAGCAATGGCATCAAGTTTAGCTCTTAAATTTGCATGCATTTAGTCACAAAACCTGCTTTAATTCCGAATGCCTATGCACACGTCCAACGGACGTGCCTTCGTACTGGGGTGTGTGTGTGTGTGCGCGCGTGTGTGTGTGTGTGTGTGTGTGTGTGTGTGTGTGTGTGTGTGTATATATGTTATAAGAATGATTCATTCACTAAATTGGAGTTACAATTCCTATTCCTAGACATCGTTTTCAAATTGTAAACATTTTGGCCTAACTACCAAATTCAACTTATTTTTTCCAATCAACGATAGTTACACTAGTTATTATTCCTTTATAGCCTTATTTATAGCAAATTAATTACATTCACTGCTACAATGGCCATAATATATATATATATATATATATAGGGAAAGTCTACTTTGGCACAAACTGGTGACACAAAACTGGTGACACAAATTGTGGACCACAAGATCTCCCCCTGAATTCCACCTTCCACATAAAGACAAACAAATCTTATGGTCCGCAATTTGTGTATCTTAATTTGTGTCACCGGTTTGTGTCAATATAGACGACCCCATATATATATATATATATATATATATATATATTCCCATTTAATATGGATTACACTTCTGCATGTAATTCCACAAAATAGAAACCGTTCAAACACACAACATTAATTATAATATATATTTCGTTGTTTACTTAGATTTGGACGGATAATGAATATATGTATATTTATATTCATATTTTTATAGTTATTATTCTTTTATTTTTATTACTATTAAATTTAATGTATGGTTTAAGCTAACAACCAAACATTACTTTTTGCGTTCAATTTTGTAATAAGATTCTAAATCTTACAAAAAAGCTATTAACTGAAATTATTGTAAATTATGCCTAAATATTTAAAAGAGGATTGTTTCAAATCACAAGAAATATGTAATATATGTTTTTGGAATGGTGGATGTAAACTATGTACAAACATACATAAATCTATGTTTATCCATGAATTTACACAACCATTTTCTTTTAGATTTTTATGCATATTACATAATGATTCAAATAATGTCCTTTTCCATTGAAAATGAACAAAATGACATATTTACTATAACCAAGTTAAAACCCAAAAAAATTGAACATAAACAGGCTTATAATCTTTTAAACAAAATTTACATGAATCACAGTCAACACCAAAACCACAGATCTGGAATAAACTACATTTATAATAATGATTTATGGTTCCAGATATATAGTGTTGTGTTTACAATAACCACAATATTTTAAACATCGTTGTAGGCAATGACATGAACAGTCTATTAATCCTACAAAATAATAATATTATTTAAAACCACAATTATTCTTTAGATCTAGAAAAAAATTACAACAGATTTGTTGAACACACAGGCATATATTTCAAATTTAATGCAAACGAAGTAATTGGATTATTGTACACTTTGTATATAAAAAAATTCACTCACTTGAAAGCATCCAAATATGAATAGTCTTCTAGGTCCACAATTCGTAAATTCTTACAGATTTATAGTTATGCTGAAAAGTGGATACTTTTAGATTTGTAGATTTACAAGAAAATAAGAAAAGAGGGGAAAAATATGATGAAGAAGTACCTAACCGCCAATCCATATTCTTTTCAACTTGAATCTGATTAACCCTGTCAAATCTATATTGTTTATGCTTGATTTTTATTGTATATGAACATATTTTTGTTTTAGAATTTATTTCAGGAGAAAGAGAAATGGCTGAGTTTCACTGCTGCTCCCAGAAATATATGGAAAAAAATGAGGGCCTAACCCTTTATTTATAGGGATTGAAATAGCCCTGAACCTTTAGATTTAATTTAATAAACATTCGTCCATCCGTTTTATATATTATATAATAAAAACCTATATAACCATAGCCGTCACTGAGCTGAAGTCGTCTGAAGCGGTCGACCGCCCCATCCACGGTGTCGACCGCCCTTAGGCGAAAATGGCCAGTGAAGTTGGGTTATAAATGGTATTAAATATTAAATATATTATGTTTTATTATTTCCTTCCACTTTTAGTATTTTGTCCGTAACTTTTTCATACGGACTCCGTTCGCGAAACTCCAAACATGAAAGTTGACCAGAATTTCGTGATGAACGCAACGGTGAAAGTTTCTCGGTCAAATTATATCGTTTGCAGAAATTCATATTTTTAGAAAAATAATAATTAAATAAGTAACTTATTTATTGTCAAAATTACGGATTGTTACACTAAGTTTACAAATGACTGAGTCTGCTACTGCCAATTAACCCGTTTGGCTGCTGTAGGTAAATGTCCTCCTCAAGGTCACCATGCAAGAATGTTGTCTTGATATCTTATTGTTCTAACTCCATGTCGAAGTGAGTAACCAATGCCAAAAGAATGCGAATGGAAGTGTGTCTAAGGACTGAAGAGAAAATATCATGGAACTCCATACCTTTCTTCTAAATATAACCCTTTGCCACTAATCTTGCCTTGTACCTTAAGTCACCATTGTTGTCATCTTTCACCTAATAGATCCATTTACATCCAATTGCTCTTTTGCTGGAAGGATGTGGCACTAAATCCCACGAGTTATTTTTGTGCAAAGGCTCAATCTCCTCCTCCATCGCTATTAACCAACTGGAACCATCAACTGAACTAATGACATCTCTATAGTCTCTGGGTTCATCATCAAATATGCTTACTGCATAAGCTGTCATGTCACTAAAGTCAATGTCTTCAATAATTAGTCTCACAAAATCATCATGCCATGTAGGCCTTTTCTTCTCTCTGGTTGGTCGAGTTTGAATTTGAGCTCCACCTTGAGATTGATCCTCTGACCTCTCCGTATCCACCATGGTGTCATCGAAATCACCATTTTTGCTTGTACGAAAGTCTTATGATCTACCTTGTATTTGGTATTATGAATTTGTCCTCTCAACATCATCATTGACTGAAGAAGAATGCTCCACCTTGAACATAGCCTTCTCATCAAATGTAACTTGCCTGCTAGTAACAATCTACTGGGTAGTAGGAGACCACAACCTATAACCCTTAATTCCTTTTTAATAGCCATGAAAAATACACTTGCGCGATCTTGGATCCAAGTTTCCTTTGCTCTCATGCACATAAGATGGACAACCAAACACTATGAGAAAGGAATATGAAAACAGGCTCTCCCTTCCATACTTCTTCAGGAATCTTCGTATCTACGGCAATAGAAGGTGTGCGGTTGATAAGGAAAACCGTCGTAAATAATGCTTCTGCCAAAATCTCTTTTTAATCTCACAGACAGAGGTAAGCAATGAGTTATTTCCAACAAAGTCCGATTCGTTCTCTTTGCAACTCCATTTGACCGAGGATCCCCTAGCGTGGTGTAGTGTATTTTGATTACCTCAAATTCACAAAATTTAGTGAATTATTTAGAAGTGAATTCACCACCATTATCTGAACGAAGAACCTTCACTTTCTTTCCAGACTGTTTCTCAATAGGAGACTTCCAACTTTGAAAGCTATCAAAAGTTTCATCTTTGGACTTCATAAATTAAACTCATACCTTTCTAGAAAAATCATCAACAAATGAAATAAAATATCTGGCTCCTCCAAAAGATAAGCATGGTGCGGGGCCTCAAACATCAGTGTGAACATACTATAAAACATTTTTAGACTTATGCTTCGCACTGCCAAAAGAAACCTTTGTCGGCTTTCCAAGTACACATCCTTCACAAAAGCTAAGTTTTGAATGATGGACGCCATCAATTAAACCTCACTTTCTCTGTACTTCCAAACTGTGCTCTTCAATGTGACCCATATGAAAATGCCACAGTCTAGTAGAATCGGAATCAACAGAATCAACAACTGAAGTAGACTCCGCAACAGTAGTTGTACCCTTCAGCAAATATAAATTTCTAACTTTTACTCCTTTCATTACTATCAATGAGCCATTTTTTATTTTTAATGAATCTTTTTCTATTACACACTTTAAGCCATCAAGCTACGCCTTAAATCAGGCACATGCCTGACATCACATAAAGTATGAAAAACACCATCAAACATCCTAATTTTTACTGTACTAATACCAACCATGCAACAAGAAGCATTATTTCCCGTGAGAACCTCTCCTCCATCATACCGACGATAAATGAAAAAAAAGTGTCTATCAGGTGTCATGTGATAGGATGCTCCTGAGTCAATAATCCACATGGTACTCTACATAGAAGAGGCAGAAGCTGTAAAAATACCAGGATCACTTTCTGAATCTGATGTCTCTGCAGTAGAAGATGAAGCCTTTCAGGGGAACAACTTTTTTTTTTATTCTAATGAGGCAACTTGCAATATAATGTCCATGTTTTCTACAATAGTGACAGACTCCATTCCGAGCTCCCTTTGACTGAGATCTGGACTTAGCTCAATCTCCACCATATTTGGGTCTACTCTTACTTCTTCCTCTTTGTGTAATATTATGCAGTTAAATCCCCGCAATATTATGCTATATCCCGTACCACTCTTCCACCGCTATGTTATTTCAGTTTAGCCATGATGAACAGTAGATCTGCTTTAAGTCCTACTATTTTCCTCTGCATCCGCTAAATCAATGACTTTTAACACTCGTTTTAGCAATATTAATATACAAAGGTTGATTTAACTAGTTCTCTTTTAAAACAAATAAGAAATTTTGTTGTAAAGAGCTAATTTTTAAGCTTAAGTGCATGGTACAAAGTGTAATTCTATTATGGACATAAAATCAAGTGAGTATAACTGCGATATTCTTTAATTTTTGTAATATTAAGTTGATTAATGTTAGATTCTTCTACAAAGATCATGTGAAATGATAGAAAACTAATTTTATATATTCATTTTTACATTTAATGAGCCCTTTTGCATATCCGCTTTATCCCCACTATTTCCCCGCTTTATCCTCGCTATAACTTTTTACACCTTCGTCGTTATAGAGCCGCTAAGCGCATTAACTACATAGTTGTAATAAGGCATTTAGAATCATTCTCCATGCTCATGCTTGCTAACTTTCCCCTCAACATCTTGTTATGTAAATTTGTCTTCACATCCTCCAAGTAAATAGATGAACGCCCATAGATCATAAATTTAACAAAAGTGTTATACTCTACAGGAAAAGAACATAACAGAATAACAGCTTGCGCTTCATCCTCAATCTTTACATCAGCTGCTCGAAGATTCATGAAAAGCATGTTAAGGGCATCCGTATGAGCAAATACATCGGTTCCGAGCTTCATCTTGAATGAATAAAGTTGTAGTTATAAGATGATGCGGTTAGTAAGAGACTTGTCATATAACTTTTTCTGAAGAGCATCCCATAGTTTCTTAGCAGTTTTCATATGAGAAAACTTGCTAAGTATTTCTTAGAGAGGCTATGTTGGATGGTAGTACGAGCATCCTCTTCCAATTCTTCTATCTCTTCAGGTGTTAAATTCCTCAATTTCTCTGGATTTGAGACAGCCTTAAATGACCTCTCTTTCTTCGACACCGCTTCCATCTTCATCTTCCATATACCCCAACCCCATTTTTTATCAAATCTAGCAACTCCATAATTTGTAGCGCTTCTACCACCGTTATTCTTATGGAATTAGACATAACTGAAATAGTCTTTGAATAGAACAAGAAGCTTTGATACCAAACTGTAGTGAGAAAAAACAATGGTTTGGGCAGCGGAAGCAGAACACCCAATAATCTAGCCTGTCGACAATCTCAACAATGTCAATCCAACAAAGATGATAAAAAAAACAAATGGCTCAAATTACAGTGAAAAATAGAAATAGAAAAGGGAAAGAACACACCAATGTAACGAGGTTCGGCTATGCCTACGTTCTTGAACCTAACAATCTTTTATTTCTTCACATCAAGAGTAGGTACAATATGAGAAGAAATACACAATTCAATACAACTTTCTCCTCTCTAATAGATACAGAAATATGGATCTTATTGAAGATAATGTATGTAGGGAGCTTTTATTCTTGTGTGTATTGAAAATATGAGCAAATGCAAGTGTATATATAGGAGAAAGGATGAAGCATGCTTCGTGGATAAGGATGAAACATTTTCTGATTGATTCCACCACAAATCTGGCACTTTTTTAATTTGTTCCCACCTATACAAATATTTGATTCATTCCTTAAAATGAAATACATACCTTCTCAATACTAATATATTACCTTCCCAATTTGACTTGATTACGAGAATCAATTAATATCTCCTCATTAATATATTTAAAACGTCCAAATTTAACATAAAATAGCTTAAGAAAATTCTTCTATTTTTTTCTATGGTTAAATATACCTACTAAATTCCAACTTTTACTATGGTTACACATTGTTTACTATGAAATTTAACTCTTGTTGCTCACCAGAAAGAAAAAAATTCTATCAGCACACAGTAGTATGTGTAATAGGGAATAATTGCTCTATCACAGACCATCGTGGTTGCTCTAAACTTAAATTTTGTTCTTTATCTACCATATTTAAGTAAAGGGAATTCTCACTAAAATAATGGATGATACTATAAGATTACTTAATGATATACCATGTATTTAAGGTACCAACATTTTTCTTGTCTTAGCTACCTCAAATCGGTGACATGTTATTTTTTGTATTAAAAGGAATATATCCCATATATATACAAATAATCAAAATGTGTACACAAAAATGATATATTGACTCCATAGAAAAGGAAATGGAGGCATCTTTACATACCAGTGTGTCTAAATATTACTATAGCTTTACGTAAGCCTGGCATTTTTAGCCATACATGTGCGCAACATAGATTGACACTGTTTATAATTGTACGTTCAAGTTAACAAACATTATCAAGCGATATGGAGCTTCCGAAACTAAATAATTAACATTACATTAACTTAACCGTAGCGGTATGGCTCGAAACAATGTAAATCCTTTGGAAATAAAAAAATGTAAATCCTTTGGAAAAAAAATTAAGTTACCTTCTAGTATCAAAATTCTTGTTTTTCATTATTTCGAGGTATCAAAGTAAAGCAAGTATTTTGCAAAAGTAATAATTAATTCTAATATTTTAGAACCTACGATTGAAGAATATTAATCAACCAGCAACATCATCTCATTTCACTTCATTTTTATATATATTTATTCCAATAAAAAAAGAATTTTAAATTTACGTTAATAAAAACGCAAAATGTCAATCATCATTGTCTGACTGATCCAATCGTTTGGACTTCTGATCATCACATTTCGATGGACGCTTCGGCATAACTATGGATACAAGTGATTTTACTTCACTCATTAGGTACGTTCTCGCACAATGATTACGGGTCCAAAGGAGGTAATATGAGATATCATCATAGCATGTTTTTGCACATTGAACGAGGTTGGGAAAGAGTATTAGAAAAGATAAACAAGCGGAGGTTTAGCTGAAGAAGGAGAAACCAAACGGTAGTTCTATCCCAACCGGCTCGTATGCCCCCCGCAAACAACACTTCATTTTCCTTTCCCCGTGGCAATTGAACATACAAATTATCCCATCCTCCTGTGTGTCTCCATGTTTTGTTTTGCTCTTGATGGCGAACTTTCTTTTCTGGAACGTTCGGGGTATTAGTAATGATGCATCAATAGCTAGGCTCAAGGGCATTGTTAAGAAGCATTCTATCTGTTTGGTAGCGTTGCTAGAACCTTTATTGGGACCATAGGCGATCACCAATTCAATTTTATCCCTTGGCTTTGGTGGTGCCTTAGCCAACGTGTCCGATGAGATTTGGATCATTTGGTCCAGAGGCGTTGTCGTCCACCCTATCTTCGATTCGGAGCAGCTGCTCTCAGTGGCTTGTTCAACTCCCTCGTTCTCATCATCTTTTTTGTTCTCTGCAGTTTACGCTAAGTGCGACATGATTAAGAGATTGTCCCTTTGGTCGGATATTCTCTCTCTTTCCGACTTGGGCTTTCCTGTTTCCGTTCTGGATGGCGACTTTAATGTTGTCACCGGCAAAGCAGAAAAACGTGGAGGCAATGTCATTAGCCGCTTGGCGGTTGCGGATTTCAATGCCTTTATCATCGGTTTGGGTCTTTCTGAAGTTTCTTTCGCGGGTTTGGCCTTTACTTGGTGTAACAACCAAGACGGGCCAAATTGTATTCTCTCTAGGCTTGACAGAGTCTTCTCTTCTGAAGGGTGGTTCAGCCTACCCTTTACGTTCTCTATCTCCCATCTGCATCGCATCTTCTCCGACCATGCTCCTATGATTCTTAGTTGTTCTTCGTTTTCCCTCTCTGGCCCGTCCTCCTTTAGGTTACAGAGTATGTGGAGATCTCACCATACTTTCCTTAATGTAGTAGAAAACTCCTGGATCTCTCTAGTGTGCCCCCCCCCTCGTGTGTGGTATTTTCTCGTAAGCTGAAGCGTATTAAGGCTTTGCCTTAAGGCGTGAAATGTTCTTGTTTTCAAGAATATTCTCGACTGTGCCCGAGCGGCCGAAGAAACTCTTATACTAGCAGTGACGTCTTTGGATGAGGATCCCCCTGCTGCCAACAAGGAGGCGTGGGCGATGGCCCAGCTTGCCTTCTCGTCGGAGCTTCGTATTGAACATGGCCATTTCAGCTAAAAGGTGAGGATCAAATGGATTGTTGAAGGTGATACGAAGTCCAGGTTTTTCCACTCATCTATTCGTAAGAAGAATAGCCTTCTCACGATTCTCCAGATCCATCGCCCCAATCTCTCTATGACTTTTACCCCGGATGAAGTCAAAGATACTATTTTGTCCCATTTCCAATCCTTCCTTAGCTCTCCTTCTGTGGCGGTTTCTATATCGTTCATGCTTGGTTTCATTCCTAGACCGGTCCTCCCTTCGGATAGCTCTTACCTTGTTGCACCTCCTTTCTCGGAAGAAATACGTGCTTGCATATTTTCTCAAAGTAAGGACAGTGTGAGTGGGCCGGATGGATTCAACAGGGTTTTTTACAAGAGTGTTTGGTCGGTTATTCATGCGGACTTTTGTCTCGCTATTCAGTCCTTCTTCTCTGGTTCAGATCTCCCTACAGGATGGACCTCCACCAACTTGGTCCTCATCCCAAAATGTGACCATCCTAGCACTTGTGCAGATTTCTGTCCGATCAGCTTGTGTAATTTCTCTAACAAGGTCATCTCTGAAGTTTTAACCTTTAGGCTAGCACCGTTTCTCGAGCGTATTATATCTTCTTTGCAGGCTGGGTTTGTAAAAGGACGTTTGATCACGGATAACGTCCTTTTAGCCCAAGAGATGGTTTCACAGATCGATAAGAAGGTCCGAGGCTCTTATGTGGTCACTAAGCTGGATATGGCTAAGGCTTATGACCGCATGTCTTGGTTCTTCATCATCAAGGTTCTGAGTGCTTTCAGCTTTCCGGAAACCCTTATCGATGTTGTTTGGAGGCTTATCTCCAACTGCTGGTTCTCCGTTCTCATCAATGGATCAACTTCCGGTTATTTCAGGTCCGGGAGGGATCTGCGTCAAGGGGACCCCCTCTCCCCTACTCTATTCGTTATTGCAGCAGAGGCTTTCGTTCGTGGACTGCACCCTCAGACGATAGCTGGGTAGATTCATAAGTTCGGCATCCCTAGGGGTTGTGCCCTTATCTCTTCCTTATCTTTCACTGATGACATCATCATTTTTACTAATGGTAGTCCTCGTTTTATTCTCAGCCCGATGTGTCTTATACGGCAGTATGAGAGATGCTCAGGGCAACTCGTTAACACTTCTAAAAGTTGCTTCATGTCCGTGAAAGACCTGTCTTCGATTAGATTGATCTGGATCGAGACGTCTACCGGTTTCAAGGCGGCCTGCTTCCGCTTTCTTACCTAGGTATTGTTTTATATCGAGGGAGGAAGCTCAATGTCATATTCGATTCCCTAACAGACAAAGTCAGGGGCAAGATCATCTGTTGAAATGCAACCCTCCTCTCTCAGGCTGGCAGACTGGTTCTCATTAAGTCTGTCTATGACTCTATGGGGTCTCATATCTTTGCTGCTATGGCTCCCACTGCTTCCTTCTTTCGCTTTTACCGTTCATTGGCTTCATCCTTTTTCTGGGGAACCAAGGACAACGCTTCTCGCCACCACTAGATTTCTTGGAATACGGTTTGTCGTCCTGAAAGTGAGGGACGCCTAGGCCTCCATAACCCTAAGGACATCTGCTCGGCTTTTGCTTGCAAGCTATGGCAAGGTTTGGAGCGAACGACTCTCTTTGGGCGACGTTCCTTCACGTTAAGTACCACAGACTGTCTGCAACGAATTACAACAGTATCTCGTTCTACGCTAGTGAGACGTGGAAACAGATGCAATCCATGAAGGCCTTAACGGATGCTCATGGCAATGAGACCGTTTGGGACGGTAGTCCCTTCTCGCTTAAGGCGACGTGGAATTCGGTGAGGCCACCGGGTCCACGTCTCCATCTTTTCTCTTCCGTTTGGAATGTCTGAATCCCCCCGAAAGGTCTCTCTACTTATGTGGAAAACGTTGCACGACGGGTCACTGATAAATGAGAACCTCCAGAGAATCGACATCCCTTTCGTGTCCCGTTGCAGGTGCTGCAGTACTGGATGCTCGAAATCCCCTTTTCATTTGTTGTTCTCTGGGTCTTGTGTCAGGTTTGTCTGGAATTACTTCGAGAATCTAATGGGTTGCCGAGGTAATGCCACATCTCTTGAAGGTTTACTGAGATTCTGGTGGTCCGACATCTCTGGTAAATCTTTTCGCTCGATCCTGCTTCGTCTAATTCATTGTCTTATCTGCTGACACATTTGGTGCTCACGAAATAAGGCAATATTTGACGAAGTGGCTATGGATCCTCCTACCGTTATCCGGAGAGTAAGGAACGATGTTTTCCTTGCCTTTAGAGGTAGACCTTTCAGGGGCGTCTTTGGCTCCCGATCTAAGAGATTGGCTGTTACCTTTGGTGTTTCCTCGGCAACGACCACTCCCAGGGAAGGTATTGGTTGATTGTTGCTTATTTGTTTACTGCGACTGCTGTCACTTTATCTCACTACCCCTTCCCCTCGATTTTATGTCATTCGCTAGTTATGCAGGACCTGGATTATAAGTTGTTGGATTTGGTTTGGCTGGTGTTGTCGATGCCTTTTCCTAGCGGGGTTGTTGGAGCAGTACCTAGATTATTGGTCGTTCGGGATTGGCCTAGCTATTGGATCAGGAGCTTTTGCTTGACCTGGATTTATTGCGTTTTCTCAAGAAGAGGTGATACTCAGCTTTCAGGGTCCCTATGGTTTGGGGGTCCTGCCTTCTTCTGTTGTTCTACATGGGATTGTCTTGTGTCCTACCGATTCTACCGGTTTATCTTTTTTTTTTTCTTCTTCTTCTTCTTTGAGTCAAAGACTTGGCTCACTTTCCGGCAGCTGTTTTCGACAGCTTGTAGTCCCTCTTCTTCTTTCTTCAAATTTGCATTTTTCAATTTATGGCACAGATTTAGTAGTTGCCTATAAACTACAAATCTATTTTTGTACGTCATTGAAGAAAGACTATTTTTCTTCCTTTTGGTATATAGTTTCCTCTTCTTCTTTACTCTAGCTTTTCTAACTTTATTCTTATAAAATACAAACTTGGTATGTAAGAAAAATAAAATCAAGTAGTACCAAGGAGAGCAAGAATCACTTAAAATTATACACAACCATTTTTATAAACCATAAGTATCCATTTATACGAGGCAGTGTAATAGTGTTAGTTGAAACTCCATAAACAAAAGGTAGCATAGATTTGTACACAAAGCAAATATGAAATCAACATTTGAAACCTCTGCACACCATTAGCCATAAGATGAGTATGGTTGCTGCTATACTACCTCCAACAATGAGCTTGAACCTTAGATTGTCCAGCCACATCTTACGTCTAAGTTGCCTTCCTTGCCTTTGGAAGCTATCCGCCTAATGTAATTAAATACAATATTGCTGAATGTAAGCTTAATATTGCTGAAACTTTTGACGCAGCAGAGCTAAAGCGATGATGTTTTAGCTCTAAAGAAATGAGTGTTTTCTCCATGAATGAGAAAAATGAGATACCTGAAATTGCAAGCTTTCGGTTTTGTCTACCAAAAGTTCAATCTTCTCGCCACGATCAAGAACCTACGGACAACAATTACAATGAGCAAAACTTATATTATTTGTTCCACGGTGCACTCCAAACAATTACAAGAGTAATATGAGTAAGTGTAACTTGAATCCACTGGGCGCGTAAGAAGTAACAGTGCCATTTTAGGAGCTCTATGGAGTAACTACTATGTATTAAAGTACAACAAAAACATTTAGCACATTTCTTTCACTCATAGAAGCTCATGGTGTCAGATAACTAAAAGTAAACAATTTAATCTCTTAAATAACCATAGAAAGAACAGTATTGCATGCCATGTTAAATGTTGCAAGCTTTTTTCCAGTTTTTATGTAACTCTGTCCCCACATGGTAGTACTTGCTAAATGCTAACGCAAGTGATATGGCATGGCTATGAACTAAATGCAGTAGAGCAAAATGATCCAGCAAACAAACTTTAATGGATTTTTTTTATATATTTTAAAATAAGGTTACAATTATTTGCTTCTTCACATTTGAAGTCATAGGTAAGCCAAACTACTTCATGCTACTAACAGTTAAAAGGTCAGTTTTATCGTTTACCAATAGACATCCAAGATACCCAAACTCAAGGGCAAATCAGCTGGATCAAATTTCTCCTGACTGGTGCGCCCTTCCAATAAATGACTGACATATGACTTGAGATCCATGACTAGATATAGAATGACTATTGGGCAAAAATCATATGTTTTCATTGAAGCGGGAACACACAAGGACACAGAAAATTAGGACCACAGTTCAAATTGGATATGGGTGATTCGCATCTTTCAACTCATGAAACAAAAAACAAAAAAAACAAAAATAATAAAATATAAAATGATGACAACATTTACTAGATGTAACACATGGGCAAAATCATAACCCAATGGGATACAACTGCTAACATTAATGTAGAGAAGCTTCAATATCAATAATCTTAACACACATCGTTTTAATTCAATTGTGCGAACAGGTATTGCTATATATTGTATGAAACTATGATATATGTGCAGACAGCATATCTAGACAGATAAGTTTGCTCATGTACATGTATGATATTTTCTTCTTCTTTTTTAACAGATTATAGCTGACTCTCTATTGTAGTGCATAGTTGAATATGTTTGACCACAAATAATTAATGCATAATTCTTTGGCATTAAAGGGAATATACTATTACATATTATTTAGTAACACATCATAGTAAACTAAAGAATTTAGTAGATATAACACACCAAAGTGGTTCAAGTAGATACATATTTCAAAATTGTGCACTGTTTCCTTATTTGTAATAAATACACATCGAAGATGTCGATAAGCTTAAAATGTACCAAATAAATTTTCTAGATCTGAAGATGTCAACAAACTTACATAACAATATCTATAAAACAAAACATATATACATATGGAGGACTTTTTCACCGATATCTAAAACTCATGTTTCTAGAAATATTTCAATAATACACATTTCAAATTGGTACGCAAGGTCCAAGTGATACATCATCCATGCAGGATTCCTTAATTTTTTTGTGCATTTGCTGCTTGAAAATTCTTAAAAATCATTTTATTAACCTTAACCAAGCTACACATTAAATTTTGCATACCAATGTATTAGGTCATCGAGGTAAAAGCATATGGAAACGGCTATCCTATATATTTTGGTGAACATAAGATTCGACCATACAGTTATTTTGCTTCCCCAATTCATTTAATATACTAGACTTGGTATACTAGGCTCCTTTCTATAGATAACACAGCTGTTCCGGTGTATTGAATATACTTAGAGGTTGCATAGCTATACTACGACGTATAACGTTCCTTGCTATGAATTACTTTTTCATTATTCATTCCTTAGCTAACCGGCTCCAAAAAAACATACTGACATGGCCTAGACAAAGAAGAGTATAGCCCAGGATAGTTGAATAGGAATTGGGGCACCATCAATATAAAAGACTAGGCTAGATAATAGAAGTAGTCTAATATGACATAATTTTGGTGGGGTCTTAACTGAAATTTAAAACCGTGGTTGAAAGTTGGATTACTTTTATATACATTTAATAGGTTTCAATTTTGAAAGGAAAATAACTTTATTATGCCCAAAAAAAAAAAAAAAAAAAAAAAAAAAAAAAAAAAAAAAAAACCTTATATGTTTGCGTATGTGCCAAGGGTTTGAGGTTTTGATCGGAATATCGAAATAATGACCAACTCGGAACTGTATCGGTGCATGACGGTCCAAGATTTACCATAAATTTCAGTTTAGGCGGAAATGTAAAAAAAGACTGATTTTTGGATGCACGGAGGAAATAGAAAAATGACAAAGACATCGAGGAGCCATTAATATCTGTAGCAATTAGGAAGAAGAGGAAAAAGAACACAAAACCATAGAGGAGGAAAGGAAAAAAAGAAGAAAAAGGAGAAAAAGAGAGGAAGAATAAAAGGAAAGAAGAAAATATAGGTAAACAACGGCCATGTAATATGACACTTCAGTTTTTCTTTCTTCTGCTTCAATATTATGTATGGCGTACCCATTTCCATATCATAAGAGACCGTAATAATGCATGTAAGAAAGTATAGCATTGTTAAATATGGTGAACTTATCTTCTTTATTGGTAGGCTTATCATGTAAACAGTGAGCACGTGAACCTACATAATTACAAACGAGCACTATAGCAAGCGCTTCGCGCGTGATGATGATGTATGCTTCGCACGTAAATTGTTTTCATAGAAATTATATATAGTTAACAATTCAAAAGAAATTATTCTGTATAAATATTTAGTCATGTTTTTATCTTGAAATCATGTGCAGTTAATCTAAATTTTTATTTCTAAGTTACAACAACTAATTTTTGTTAGTTTGAATTTTATTTATATTATTATTAATAAACAAAGAATTTATAAATGATGTTTTTTCGTTTAAATTGTGTTTTTTGTTAGATCCTAATTTTAAGTATGTTGAGGTATTTTGAATTTGTAAATTAGTTTAACCGTTATATCATAATGTTAAGGATGGAGGGATATTCCGTAAAGTTTAAGCGTTAGATCCTACTTTAAGAGATTTTTTTGATTTTTTAATATCTATATAGGAATCTTTTTAGTAGTTCACGTTGACCCCAAAAAAATATACTAAAGGTATTATAACTATTAATAAAGATTAATTAACAAACAAAGAGTTTATAAATGATGTTTATTTGTTAGATCCTAATTTTTAGGATGTTGAGATATTTTAAATTTGTAAATTAGTTCAACCGTTAGATCCTATTTTTAAGCTGAGAGGTATTTTAAAATTGTAAAAAAGTTTATGTGTTAGATCCTACTCTTAAAGCATATTTCGATTTGTTAATATCTATATAGGGGCATTCTTGGTAGTTCGCGTCTAAACAAAAAAAAATGTGACATCAAAGATATTCCAAATATTATTAAAGAAAGATAAAATATTAATTGATAGAATTATCGTTTTCCTTGTTAGTAGAATTATTACTACATTTTCATTAACTAACCACTGAAAACCAAAACTGAAGAAGTTTCCAAAATATCTGTAACTAATAAAATTTCAAAAGATGGAAAAGAAACCCGAAACCGAGTTCCCAAACCTTGGGTGTAGGTAAGGTTTTAAATCTCGGATATCGATCGCGTTTCGTCTCGGTGCTTTTAGAGATTTGACCTCGTATCGGGGGAGATCTCGGATGAGATGGGTCTAACTCGGGGGGTTTGTCTTGAATTTCTATCTCGGGTTTAAAAGCTCATATCGGAACAATCTCGGGGTATATAATAGGTTAAAAACTAATATTCTTGCACAATAGTATTCATGAATGTCATTATAAAATAGTAACTTTAACTTGAATTACAAAATCACCTCACCATTCTTAATTTACGAAAGGACATTCATATTCATTAATCATAATATGCTTAAAATAAAAAAATACAAATAGATTAGTGCTTACAACTTTTGATCCATGAACATGAATTATTGTGAGACAAAGAACATAAAAAGGATTCAAAACATAAAATAATTCAACATTAGTAGTACATAAAATACATAATTTCATAGGTAACATGCTAGTAAAAATGACGAACATGAAAGTCATATGCATTGTAGAACATATACGTTTATATGATATGCTCATTTAACATGCAAAATGTAATATAACAGAAGATTATCGCGGGTGGATTTGAGTTTTAACAATTATTGTTTTGGTTTAGGCACAAGTTTAAATTTTAACTAGAAAAACCAAGATCTCGGATGATATCGTCTCGGTCGATATATCCTTCGTTATTGCAATATCTCGGACGATATATTCAAAATGAGATTTACAGTGAGATTTGTTGTTTCGTTTCGGAAGGAGTCTAAAACGAGATCTCGAGCGATATTTTCGAGATTTGGAACAGTGTGTGTGGGACATGTGGGACGCGTGGGGTGTGTCGTTATTATGCACAGTTGTGTACTATTTTTGTTCTGTAACAAGTCGGTACAAAATATGCAATTGTTGCAGATTGATATCTGTGTTACGTTGAAACAATACAATTTACATAGGAAAAGCTATATGTATATAACCAGCTACGACACATGTAATCATAGCAGAAGACCGACTTCCCTTCATTCTAGTGAAGAGTTCCAATAGTCATAAGGTAGAGTGAATGTATAAAAATGGCATTTTGGAATTAGCACAACCTAGTGCATGCTAGATTTTGTTACTGCTTGAATTTGCATTTGAAGTAAAGGCCATATTTGTGTGCAGCTGTAAGTTCGCATAAACTAGGTTCATGACTTCACTTGCCAGACACTCATATTGTGTTTGAAACGTATTCAACGGCTCTTTAATATATTCGACACTGACTACGGTATTATTTTTACTTATTTTATTACTAAAGGTTATTTGACACAAACTATCGATTCTATTCCATGAAGCTCCGACAATGCTCCTTACGTACGCCCTTTGGGTTCCAGGATTCATGTATCATTGTTGCTTAATGCTATGTGTCATGACAACAAAATACCAATCAAATTCGATAATTATTCGCAGACTGAGGTCGGAAAACCTAAGAAACAAATGTGACAAAGCCTCTTTCACAATTGATCATATTTGACAAGACATGAATTATGAGTAAAATCTTAACAAGTGATTCAAAATCATTCTACACATATCGATCTTTTAAACATAAAGGTTAAATGGATGTGTTAAAGATAACGAAGAATGAATTTTGGAACCCACTCTCTACCACTCACAAGCAATTGTACGACATAGCAGGTAAAGAACAATTTTGTTGAATATATCGACCTACTTTTTCGATAACTTTTTTCAGTTCATTATAGAAAGGGGAAAAAAAAAAGAAAAAAACTTATATTTGTAAGTTTTGTACGAAAAACTATGACATAACATTAGGTACCACTGTAACAGATATGGCAACGCTATGGTTTTATATGCCCCAGCTATACAGAAATTATAGTTCAATCCAAATTTCTTCCATGTAATCGCTTATCTTGCACAAAAATTTACCACAATTTGTAGGAAATGCTTTATACACACGAGGTATCAATCAAATCTTCCTGCAACAACTTGCATGATATATATTGTATAGTAGTCCATGTCATGGGACTTGATTTTGGATAGACACACTGCCAAACATTAATCTCCAACTTTTTACATATCTTTATCACAATTTAAGTATTAAAAAAAAAGCATCCAAATCGTCGAATATTGTGGTACAGAGGCAAAAGCCTATGCATGATGGGTGAAAATGTAGCGGTTATGATGTACCAATATGGACCCAGAACCACCTGAGATGGTTTGGACATATCCAACATAGACCATTCGAAGCATCTGTGCGCGTTGGAATTATAGGCCACGCCGAAGGCCCTCAGAGAGGTAGAGGTCGACCTAAAATGACATGAGAGAAGAAAATAGAGAGAGATTTAAGTAATTGGAGTTTATTTGAAGAGCTGGTAGTTGATAGGAGGGCATGAAAGTTGGCAACCCATGTACCAGAACCTTAGGGTTTTTTTTTTTAATATTTTTAATTATTTTAGACGTTTTCACCTTTTTACTTTTTTGTTACTATTTTAGACTTTATTTTACTTTTAATGAACCTTTTTACTTTTATTATTATTATTATTATTATTTTTGTTTAAAAATAAAAACCTTTATCAGACGACTTTTTATCTGTTTGGGTATTTTAAACCCTTATATATATATATATATATTATTTTCATTATTATTTATTTTATTTTATTTTAATTTTGGGTTCCATATCTAGCCAACCCCAACTTGTTTGGGATATATGGCTATGTTACTGTTGTTGTAGCAAACTCAAAATTATAACATTGAATAATTATGAACTATTAGAACATATTTGCTGCAAAATATATGAACATCACCTTTTCAATATTGTCCATCATTATTCCTTTAACCTCCGTGATTTGAGCTTTCAGTTTAGATAATTTGCCCATTTCTTCAGGGTGACCTACGCAGTACTCCATATGCTCCTTCAATACCGGACTATAGCAAACAAAACAAAAAATTGAAAACACTAAAACAGAATGTTTTCAAATCAAGAAAACATTTCAGATAAAACTCAGTGCATACCCAAATTCACGATCAAGCTCATAAGCAATGCTAAACCTTTCACCAAATAAATCATCATCCTCATCTGCAAGTGGATGAGGATCCTCGGCATTTATACTTGATCCATAGCGTTTCATAAAGTCATCTCTAATTCTCTCTAGGAAGATGAATGGGACGCTCCTCCCAGCTATTTCAGTAGCAACCACAAGAAAAACTATACAAAAAAATTATCGATGCACAATAATTAAAACATATACATACCGACATGCAGAACTACAGGATATAAGTCATACCAAAGCCTTTGTCTGCTAGAAAATTGAATGTATGTCCATCACAGGAATAAGTGAACTTGTTGCTATTTGGCGGCAGCCTCTGTAGGCACTGAACTGCGATTGTGCTAAAATTCCCAGAAAAGGATGTGTGTTCTGCAAGAACAACAGTGCCCTTTGCAACAAAGCTATATATCAATGGTTGCTTACTCATGTCTCTGGAAAAAGAAAAATTCTTCAATACACCAACCCTTCTAACATTGGACAAAAATATGAAATAATTTAAGAGCTTCTGCAAGTGAAAAGGTTGGCATGAACGTGACATTGAATAGGAGATGGTAATAGCAAGTACATCCCCAAACGATTATTGTTCAGCATGGCGAACAACATGTGTAAGCACATTTACAATTTTCAGCAAGGGTCACATGAGAGAATTTTAATTATTAGCAGAACTGCTGAACACATCGAAAATTAAGCTTCAATATGTAGGGCTGTCGATGGATAACCGAAAAATCCAAAATCCATTCGCAACCGTATCCGAAAAGTGGACAAATATCCGATATCCAAAAAAGGATGTGGATATGAAAACATCACATTCGGAAATTATCCGTCTGTTTTTTTTTCAAGATTACAGCTTTAATTATGTGTATTTAAGTACGTTGAAAGATATTTTTTGTTTTATTAAATCCAAAGTTCATATCGTACGCACTACATGCATATTGATTATTCAAAACTATTTAGAATTATTGTATTTGTTTATTTTTACCACTTTAATAATCAACCAAATTGAAAAATATTTATATTAAATTAAAATTTTCCATTTAATTTTCTTAATTTATCAATCTTTAGCGGATAAGATAATCATCCGATATCCGTCCGAATCCGTGGATGCAGATATCCGAAAATGATTTCGGACGTGGACAAGGATTTGGCATTATCCGCATCCGAAAGTATCCATACAATCGGCAATTGATTGAGATAAGTGAGAGAGAGAGAGAGAGAGAGAATGTGTGTGCGCGTGCGTGCTGACACGTAGTTATTAACTGATCGACGAAATGATTCATGCAGACTATCCAAACTTCGGCCTCCAAAGAAGATATGTTTCTTTATTGTTTTAATTGAGTGATTTCAGTTCCATATCCACAATAGAGTTAAAAGCATGACTATTGTTATTAAATCTCTGTATACAACACAAATTTAAACACCATCATAACAGCTACAGACTATATATCCTCTTAAGGATCCAAGCGCTTTCAAACTGTGTGCAACTGTGGTTTTTGCAGGCATATAATTCATTCAAAGATGCTTAGCTTAATAAGTAAAGAGGATATATGATATTCATCTTACAAGTTCAAATGCACTAATATGAAAACTCCCAAATAAGTTGTATGTTTTTTCCGCTAATTTTGAAGGTGTAAATTGTGAAATAATTTTTATTTTTGGTACAGGCCTAAATTTGGGACAGTGCAATCTAAGATTCAGCTCCAAACAGTAAAGTAGGTCTGGCATTCTACAACAAACGCTGTCCATTTTACAGGTGTTTACCATTATTATCCTTGATTAATCCCAATTGACTAGAATCAGCCATATGCCAGCTCTTCCATTATACTGGTGTTTACTGTGCAGAAAATTATGTAAACTAGAACATCTATTCTTCCGTAGCTTGATATTTCATAGCAGAGTTGCAGATTTATCATGAAGATCTTTTTAATATGCATTCAAAAGGCATGGGAATGGACGGAGTGGAAAAATCCTAATAATTACAACTATGGGAGAAGAGGAAGGGAAAAACAATTTTCCTTGTGTTTGATATTTCCTGTTAGGCGAAAAATAAGAAAATGTCGTTTTCAATTCTATATGTGAAAAACGTTTACAATTTGGCCATTTTGAAAACCAAATGCATCTTGGCTCTAACAAAAATCCAAAACTGAAATTTTTTTAAACCAAACAGGGCCTAAAATACTGAAATGTTTTTTTTTTTCATAAATAAAAGAAAAAAAACAGATTTCAAAAGCACTTAAATAATTTGTTGCTAAAAGAAGTCTTGTTGGATAAATTTTATTTTGTCGTACATTGCCGTTGCAGCTATTTGTCTACATAATTTGTTGCTAAAAGAAATCTTGTTGAATAATTATGTTTTTTTGATCGTACATTGCCATTGCACGAACACACGCACTCATACATACGACTTGAAATTTTTATTCTACATTAAAAAAAAAAAAATTGTAACACATTTGGTTTTACAATGCTAAATCATCTTAATAATAGTTGTAATATGTTCAAATCTTGTTTTTTTCAAACTGACATCTCAATATATACCTCCAATTGATTTATTAAGATCTCGGGTAGGAAGGATATCAAACAGTGAAAACCTATGTTTAAAATCTTGTCTCATCCAAATGCAAAAAGTGAATCTTGAACAAAATGAAGGAGATTTAAAACTCTGTAACATGTTTGATATCGCCTTTTTTTAGGCAAACATGAGCTACACAAAAAGCCTCTAAAAAAGAATAACATATAATTAAAATATTTAAAAACTTTCATATTTGTTGAGTCAAAGTTTTGCCTTTAATTGGAGCAAAAGAAAAGTATTCTTATCCACTATCATTATTACTGGTGAAAAACAAATATTATCTTAGAATTACGGATTTTTAATAAGATATGAGAATTATGTTCTTTGATGACTAAAAAATTGGGAAGGTTATTACAACATCAAAAAAATGATTATAAAACTTTTGGTTTTACAACCACGTAAATCATTTTTAATAATAGTTGTAATATTTTTGTTGTCAAACATTTTGTGTAAATCTGAACTACCAAAATGCCCATGCAAAAGTTACCAAATAATTGGACATACTTAAAAAGCCAAAAAAAATCCCATGATTATTGAGTCGAAGTTTTATTCTTAATCCAAGTAATAGAAAAGTATTCATTTCACTATCGTTCTCTTCTCGTTAGAGAATATAAAATAAAATACTGTATTAGTATTACAAGTCTTTAATTAGATTGCTGAATCATGTTTTTTGATGGTTAAAATATTGAAAATTTTACTCTGTTGCTTAATTAAAAAAAAAACTGTGGCACTTTTGGTTTTATAATTGTGTAAATCATTTCCCCTTGCACGAGGGAAACACATATCATTTGTAAAACAAATTCATTCTACTCATGCAGTGTGTGCCGTCTCAACATGCAAATCGCCGGGCGCGTGCCATTACACTCATAAAATAAATACATATTTTTGTTTGCGATATCTTTTGGAAGCACCCAAAATATTGTTTGTGCAATTCACTTATATGAAAATTAAATTGATATTCCATACACATTCGAAAGTGCTTAGTTTATTTAACTTCTTAATTTTCTTCACAATCTCCTATCAAATATCTATTCATTCTCGTTTAAACTCAACTAACATGATTCTAAAATCAATTGTTCAAAACCAAATTTACAAATCAATAAAACATGTTTTGATTTTAAGAATTGAGATATTAACATTTCTTTTTACATACACGACATGCATTGCACGTGACAAGGTACATTATTAAATGGCATCATTTTAATGGCTATTGAAAACGCTTTCAGTCGCTTGTTTGTTGTTACCAAGAGACTACAAACTACTACAGATAAAAATGAAGAAATAATAACAGCAATAGAAACGTCAAATATCATTTAATCAAACGGTAGGTGGTATGCCGTTTAGACTCTGGTTCCAAAGAATATGAGTTTGAATACTGAATCTTCTGTTTAAATAAAGTAGCGCTTTTGTTCTCAATCTCAAAAAAACAATAGCATAACGAATATAGAGTTTTCTGTATAAGCATGTGTGTGATTACTTTAACTTGTTGATAGTATAATATCGAACAAGGAGATGTTTTTTTAAGGATGTGATGCGTTGAAGAAAGAATATACTATAACAAAATGGTATCCAAATTTTTATTGTTGGTTTGAAAATGTAATGACATTTGACAAATAATTCATTTTTGGATTAGACCCATACAGAAAAAGAAGAAGACATAATTTCAAAATAGACGGTGAGTACTAATTTTGTTTTGATACTATGGTTCATGTTGGCTTGTCGTTGCAGTGAAATATCAACACATGGAAGGCCCTTGGGATGTCGGTCCAAATAAATTTCAAAGGATAAATGGCGGGTGTGATTTAACTTCAACAACAGATGAAGAACAAATCATTTAACAGCTTTGCTCTGTTAAAAGTAGTACTTTTAGGAATACAAATCATGGATACTGTTTATCTCTGGATATTTATATAGCGTAAATCTTATAAATATATATATGAGTAACTATTAGAAGATTGCAATAACTTGTGAACATTCTAATACAATAGCAAGTAGCAATCAAGGATGGTAAATAGGGAAACATTCCAATTATATATTTTAAAAAATACAAATGGTGTTTGAAATTTCATTTTGATAAAAGATTTAAAAACAAATGTACTTTGAAAGATTAATTAAACTGAGGTATAAATCTAAGAGTAATTTTGAAATACTGGTACTGCATAAATATTATAAATCTAAGAAATAATTAGAAAAATTTAAACATCTTGAGAATTCTCTAATTTAAATTTTTTGAAAAAGTACGAAATCCAGAAATTAAAATATATACTCTGAAATTAAGTTAAAACACAGTTTCCTGATAGAATAACAGATATTTTTTAAATGATTCTTCTATTTTATTCGAAAGTAATTTGGAATAAATTCACCTCAATTTAAATTATTAAAACTTAAACTATAAAATCAAGCAATAAAATATAATAGGTAAAACTTATCATGAATTCATAAAATCGAACAAATCTTGTACATGTTAAAGTTTTTATCGAAATATATAAAAATTCAATTTGGGAGGAAAAACATAAAAAAATGGAAATTCAAAAGAAAAAAAACTAATGCTTAGTTTAGCTGGATATCAATTCATAAATATTAACAAATATGTTTTTACGATGAAGGAAAACAAGCAACTGACCACTTGTTGTTGACACGTTTTTTAGTCAAAACTGTCACACGTCAAGATTTTAGTTAGCAACACGCTCAAGCGTCGAGAACGTCTTCAGAAAACACAAAGCGGTTTGGTCGAAATCACGCTCGAAAAGGTTGGAAATGGCGTCGATTTGTAAAATCATCTTCGATGGACTTGGAAAAACCGGCATGGTAAAAATCCATGATCGACTCGGTCCGATCAGCTCAAAACGCTTGAGCGTGTCGATCCGATCACGTGGCAAAACTTGTCGTAGAAAAATATATGAATTTTGGAAAAATTGTGTTTCGCGCACCCAAAAACAACTGACCGGCATGACACGATCACGAAAAAGGCTTGTGGGACTCACGGCGTCAAAATGATATTTGGCAACAGTGTCGTGCACTCAAAAACAACAGATCGGCACGATAAAAAAATGGCTTGCGCGACTCACGGCGCGATCGAACTTGGCATTTGCCAAAAAAAGTGTCGCGCACTTAAAAACAGCTGATCGACATGGCGCAATAACGAAAAATGACTTGCGCGATTCACGGCGCGATCAAACTTGGTAAAATCGACATTTGCCAAAAAACAGTGTTGCGCACTCAAAAACAGCTGAACCGCATGGCACAATCATGAAAAATGGCTTGCGCGACTCACGACATCAAATTTTGGCTCGGCAAAAAATAGTGTCGTGCACTCAAAAACAGCTGATCGACATAACAGGATCACGAAAAATGGTTTGTGCGACTCACGGCATCAAAATCTGGCATTTGACGAAAAATAGTGTCGTGCACTCAAAACAGCTGATCGGCATGGCATGATCACGAAAAATGGCTTGCGAGACTCACGGCATGAAAATCTGGTACTTGGCAAAACTCTGGTTTGGCACGTCCAAAAACAGGTGAACAACACGTGAAAAACATCAAAAACCACGTGTTCGTGCTTGGCTGGTCACATCTAGCAAAGTGGCAGATCATCAGATTTGACAGGAAAAGATATAGTGATCGACATGAGAAAACAGCTGAAAACCACGTCTCCAACACAGGCCGATCACTTGGCAAATTTGGCAAGGCAAGAGGGATTCGAAATTTGGGATATGAAATCTAACATGGAAAAAAGGTGGATCGACTCAGGCAAATTCGAAATTGGCACGGCTCCGTATCCAGGATTTTTGATGCGAAAACTGGCAGATCTGGCAAGGGATTCGAAATCCCTGGATTTTGGCAGATCTTCTGGCACGATGGAAAACACGCGTGGATCATCTGTTTTTGCTTGCCAGACACGGGTTTTCAACCGATTTTTGAAATTCGAAATTTCCACAGTGGCAAACGTGCCAGATTTTTTGGCAAACCCATTTTTACCATGCCATCACGTTTTTTGGCCTGATCGACATTCGTTTTCACAAGATTTTCTAATTTTCATGATTTTTTGGCAAAACCTGGATTTTTCGACTAAGATTTTGGGATGCGAATTTCGTATCCCTTGGGATATGAAATTTGGACTGACACACCCAAAACTCATATAAATACCTCGCAAGCTTGGCATTCAAAATGATTGGTTCTCATTTGGTATTATGAATTTCTTGAAGCTCTCAAGCATCATTAATAGTTGTCACCTTCTTTTCTATGACCATTGGGCATAGCTTGGACCTCTAAAACGTTGCACAAATGTTTTCCTTCAATTTTTGGACATTTACAAGGACTTTTACACTGCTTTTGGATTATTTTGGATATTTTTAGATTTCTTGGACATTGAAGCTATAATTTGGACATTGTTGACCAAGTCAACACTTTTTCACCCAACGAAGAAAAAAGAAATTTTGGTTGAAGTTTAAAATTAACAAGAATTTTGTTGTTTTATCGTAACATTTTATACACAAATATTGTTCGAATTGGTACAACCGTAATCAACAATTATATGATGAATGATTACCATAAAGTGAACGTAGGCGTTAATGCCGAACCACTATAAAAAGTTGTGTTCTCCTTGCATTTCACTACTTCGGATTTGAATTATTGTCTTTCTGCAAAACATATACTCGAGGGTTGGCATGCACGAATAAGCGACAATTCCTCATGTCAACACTTTGGCGCGCCAAGTAGGGGAGGCGCACGGCTTCAACTTCAGTCTCAGTTCTCGACTTCAATTTTCGGCTTTAGTTCTCGACCTTAGCTGTGGACTTTGGCCTTCGGGTTTTATAATTCAACTTCAACTTACTTTTGAAAACGAATCTCACTTGCTTCCCGCCATGGTTAAAAGGAAGCAGTTAATTCGCTCGGAAGGAGCAGGTGTGGAGAAGGAACAAGAACTTTCCTCGACCGAATACCCATCGAACTTTGTCACTCGAGACGACATCGACGGAGTCGTCAAGGACTTAACTAAAGATCTTACTTCTCATTTAGAACAACATGAAGAACATTTTCGCCCCCAAGAAGCCACCATTGCCACTCTTCTCAACTGACTCGAAGGATTTACGAGGCAGTCGGACCAAGAAAACATTGTCGGAACAAGTGCTAGTGTTCTGCAACGATTAACTCGGGACTTGGAGGCAATTCCCGAAGAACAACCTCGTGTCGACACCAATCCGCAAACAACTACATGATCGGCTAGGCTCGAGGGCAACACCCTCAATCTCATCCAAGGTTTAGCTCAGGCTGTCGTCAATCGAATCTCAGGATCGGGCATTGGAAATATCACTCAAGCGCCAATGCGTGCAGTTTTGGATACTGAAACTCATGTGATTCTGAATGTTGGATTTGTGCCCGTCGAGGCACCTCAAGCCGGGATCGAGCCGGGCATTTTGCTTGGTGCTTGACCTTTTATTAATTTTGGACTTGATGCTGAGGGTATCGACATCAATTTACAGTCTGAATCAATTTCTTGGCATGAGCAATGAAAGTCAAGTCGTCGATGTCATTCAACGTTATGCCCGTGGCGGGGAACCCGATGCCAGCTTGGACTGTGTTACTCACAGTCCCTTCACTCAATATATCAGGAACTCTCAGAACCCACCGAACTTCAAACTACCGATATTAGAAGATTTCGATGGTAGGAAGGATCACACAGTACATCTCATGCGCTACATACGCAATATGGAAGTTCACTCAGCTTCGAATAACGTTATGACAGAGTGCTTCCGTTTTATCTCACAGACATTGTTGCTTTTAAACAGTTGGAACCAGAATCTATTAATAGTTGGAACGTCTTGGTTGGAAAGTTCGTCGAGCAATTCACAGTTCACATTGCCCAACCAAGGAATGTCATGACTTTGATATCCGTCAGGCAGAGGCTCTGCGTAATTTTCTTGAACGATTCAACGCGGCGGTGGTCTCTATCGATAGGCTGAATCCGTCCATAGTCATAATGGTTGTTGTCTCCGGCATTCTTGAAAAGATAGACTTCAAGGTCTCATAGCGACGAGACCTGCCAAGGGATCTCGCTGAATTCTACTTCGAAGACAAAAAATTTCTAAGGGACTCTCGTGACGAAAAACTCATGCACCAAACCAACTCTACAGCAAACTCAGGGCCGTCTACGCTCGACAAAGGAAAGGGAATACCTTAGGACAACTAGAACACATGGCCTCAATTCGAGCCAAAGTTCACAACCTACACTGAGCTCATCATGGCATGGAAAGAATTTATCTCGACATACATGAAACCGCGTCTTTCCAAAAGCCTCCCAGGAGGTACCCGACTCTGAAGCAAGCAAGCTCTGATAGGTATTGCTTATTCCATGAACTGTCAGGCCATGACACCGACCATTGCAGACAGTTCTGCAATCTAATCGAAGCACGCATCAGGCGTGGCAAACTACAGTGGTATGTCCTGAATCCGGCAACAGCTGCACCACCTGCTCTGCCCCCGACACCTCAAGATAGGGGCAGAACTGGTCGCCCCCAGGACATTGTCATCAACTTATCCGATCCCACGGATCTCCATGACTTATTTGGATTATGGTCTGTAATTTATGTTTGTTCTTGTCATTGACAACTTCTCGCCTTTTTAACTTTCCTTGTATGCAATCAAAGCAACAACGTCAGCCCGCATGTGCATGGAACCGGCTTGTGGTCTTCAGTCATGCTCGGGGTTGGACTATCGGTTGTTGTACTCCCGTAGTATCAATAAAGATTGTCTTAGGGCTCAGGCCCCTCACTGGATCCGTCCAATATAAACATAGGGCTCAGGCCCCCGCACTGGATCCGTACAATATAAACATAAGACTCTGGTCTCCCTCACACTGGATCAGTCCAATATAATATTCGGGCTCCGGCTCCACACTCGACCAGTCGAGTATAAAATTCAAACTCTAGTCTCTCCCTCGCACTGGATACGTCCAGTATAAACATAAGACTCCGGTCTCATCCACACTGGATCAATTCAGTATAATATTCGGGCTTCGGCTCCACGCTCGACTAGTCGAGGATAAAATTTGGGTTCCGGCTCCACACTAGATCAGTCCAGTATAATATTCGGGCTTTGGCTCCACGCTCGACCAGTCGAAGATAAAATTCAGACTCTGGCCTCCCCCTCCCTCTTTTGTAAGTACACTCGCTCAAGCGGACCTAAGAAGCCCAAGGCTTCTTATTTTCTGGATCTTATGCATTCCGAACTCGACAAGCCGTTTTTAATACGATCTCAGCAATCGTCGAAGTTCTAGCTTGCTATGATCTTAGTGGTCGTCGATCTTCTGCTCAAACAGAACATCGGTAGTCGTTGGACTATTCTAGCTATTCTGGTTTTCTCTAAACGAACCGTGGTGATCGTCGGGAATCAAGCTTTCTGGTTCACGATTAATACGACCCAGCACAATTGTGGCTCTTCGATTTTCTGGTTGTGAAAGTTCGCTTCGAACTTCTCCCAGCTTTGGTTATTGGATTTCTGGGTTCTGGGTTCTGACTTTCTCGCAAAACACATCTTACTTCAATTAATAAAAACATGTTTTAAAGGGCAAAATGTTGACACGTTTTTTGATCAAAGTTGTCACATGTCAAGATTTACGTTAGCAACGCGCTCAAACGTCGAGAGCGTCCTCGGAAAACACAAAGTGATTTGGTCAATGTCGTGTCACGCTCGAAAAGGTTGAAAATGAGGTCGATTCGTAAAATCATCATCGATGGACTTGGAAAAACAGCATGGCAAAAATACGTGATCGAGTCAGTCCGATTAGCTCAAAACGCTTGAACGTGTCAGTCTGATCACGTGGCAAAACTCATCATAAAAAATATATGGATTTCGGCAAAATCATGTCTCGCGCACCCAAAAACAGCTGATCGGCATTGCACGATCACGAACAATGGTTTACGCGACTCAACGCATCAAAATCTGACATTTGAAAAAAAACAGTGTTGCGCACTCAATAACAGCCGATCGACATGGCACGATCACAAAAAATGGTTTGCGCGACTCACAACGCGATCAAACTTGATAAAATTGGCATTTCCCAAAAAAAAAACAGTGTCACGCACTCAAAAACAGATAATCAGCATGACACGATTACGAAAAATAGCTTGCGCGACTCACGGCGCGATCAAACTTGGTAAAATCGATATTTACCAAAAAACAGTGTCGCGCACTCAAAAACAGCCGATCGACATGGAATGATCACGAAAAATGGCTTGCACAACTCACGACATCAAAATTCGGCATTTGGCCCAAAAAAACAGTGTCGTGCACTCAAAGCCAACTGATCGGCATGGCATGATCACGAAAAATGACTTGCGGGACTCACGACAAGAAAATCTGGCATTTGGCAAAACTCTGGTTTGACATGTCCAAAAACAATTGATCGACACGTGAAAATCATCAAAAACCACGTGTTTATGCTTGGCTGATCACATATGGCAAAGTGCTCGATCATCAGATTTGGCACGAAAAAATATATTGATCGACATGGGAAAACAGCTGAAAATCACGACTCCAACACAGGCCGACCACTTGGCAAATTTGGTAAATTTGACAAGGCAAAAGGAATTCAAAATTTAGGATATGAAATATGGCATGGAAAAAAGATGGATCGACTCAAGCGGATTCGAATTGGCACGGCTCCGAACCCATAATTTTTTATGCTAAAAGTGGCAGATCTGGCAAGGGATTCGAAATCCCTGAATTTTGCCAGATCTTCTGGCACGATGGAAAACACGTGCAGATCACCTGTTTTTGCTTACCACACACGGGTTTTCAACCGATTTTTGGGGTTCGAAATATTCAAAGTGGCAAACGCACCAGAATTTTTGGCAAACCTGTTTTTACCATGCCGATCACTTTTTTGGTCTGATCGACATGCGTTTTCACCATATTTTCCAGTTTTCATGATTTTTTTGGCAAAAACTTGATTTTTCGACTCTGATTTTGGGATGTGAGACACACCCAAAACTCAAATATAAATACCTCCAAGCTTGGCATTCAAAGGGGTTGGTTCTTATTTGGTATTTTGGACTTTTTGAAGCTCTCAAGCATCGAGAATGGTTGTCACCTTCTTCCCTATGACTACTGGACATGGATTGGATCTCTAAAACGTTGCACAAACGTTTTCCTTCAACTTTTGGACATTCACAAGGATTTTTACACTCCTTTTGGACTGTTTTGGATATTTTTGGTTTCTTGGACATTGAAGCTATAATTTGGACATTGTTGATCAAATCAGCACTTTTTCACCCAACGAAGAAGAAGAAGGGCTTTTTGATCGAAGTTTAGAATTAACAAGGATTATGTTGTTCTATTGTTACACTTTGTACATAAATATCGTCTGAATTTGTACAATAATTGTAATCTGCAATTATATGATGAATGATTACTATAAAGTGGGCGTAGACGTTAGTGCCAAACCACTATAAAAAGTTGTGTTCTCCATTTCATTAGGATTTGGATTATTGTCTTTCTGCAAAACATACACTTAGGGGTTGGCGTCCGCGAATAAGCGACAATTCCCCACTTCAACACTTGTGAATCTTTAGGATGTGCATCTCACTTTAAGTTGGAGCTTTCACACATCCAAGGATCTAGCACTTAAGTTAGATCGGTGTTTCTACATGACACATACAGCGTCGAGCATGAGGCTCAAACATTTCTTGGGAGACAACCAACTATTATTTTTGGCACAACCAAACGCATTAGAGGGACAGGTAAAACTAATAAACTTCACTAATTCTTTCTTTAAGATTAATAAAATATATACATGAATCTAAGCTACGATAAATGAAAATTTTACACATAACTTGCTGATGATAGGGAAAATGTATCAGATGAATTATCTAGTTTAGATTAAAAAAGCATTAAAAGTACAGACAGAAATTGCTAATTTTCTTCAATCAATTTGTCAATTTGGAATTAGAAAAAAAATTCTTTGAAATAAAAGTTGTAATAAATAATCGATTCTAAAAATTTAATAATGGCATGAAATTAAGCCTCAATGTACACTGTAAATGTATACATATTCAAAAGAATAAATAAAATATACACACAACACGAATTTGATTGTTAAATCATGAAGAAAAAAAAATCTTAAAACAAATTTCTAACGTTGTTGTTAGCATAATGACAAAAGAAAATTGAATTCTCTACGATGATTATAGCTATTCTTGTTGATTTTCCTATTTTTATTTACCTCTTATTTTATTTTAAACAATTTTGTAGTCTAGCTATAAAGCTTAAACATATTTTCTGTGAGTGATCACAAATATGTAATTAGACATCATAAACCAAAAGTACTAAATTTAAATTTACAGAAACATAATTACATAACATATTTTCTATAAGCTAAATGTTAAATTATGTGCCTTTCGCAAGTTTTTAAAGAGGAAAATTTATTTCAAAGCCAACTTATGGGCTTCTCGGAAAATAACGTAAAATTCCCCCCAAATAATTCATTCATCGTATGTTTTACTTTATTGAGTTTTTTCCAGATTAAGTAAAGTAATTGCAAAAGCAGGGATTGATATTAATTAAGAGTAAGATCCATTTCTTAATTCATACTAGAACATTTGTTTTTATATTTCTCCCAGTAATTTGGCACCCAACTTTGTTTAGTAGTTTATGTGTAAGTGTGTCGTTAATAAAATTGCATATCTTGTTACTCCTTGAGTTTGATGTCTTCAACCAATCAAATGCATATATGAACTACTCTTTGGAGTATTCTCAACTTGAATTAATCTCTTTAGATCTTAACTTAATGCAACTCTTTGTTGCTATATTAAAAAGAGGAAAAATCATTGACATGGATAACTCTAGGATTAATGTTATCAATTTTCTTATTTGTAACACTTCGACTGACTTTGCAAATATAAAATACAATTTTGAATGTGAAATAGAATTTTAATTGATATTTATATGTTTTGATATTTCATTTCGAATAAAAAAATCCAGATAATTAATGCATATTCAATTGGATTGATTTCGATTACAGTTTCCTAGACCGTATTTGACAAGCATATATAAAACAGACTGAGCGAAGAATGTCAACAAACACACAGTATTAGACTTTCGTGATAATTTGTACAATATAGCTATAGAAACGCTTATGTGCTTATTGTTGAAAAATGTGTGAGTTAGATGCGTCAAAATACTATGCTAGTTAACATAAAACCATATATTGATTTATTTAAAATTAAATGTTTCACAATAAATAAACATCTCCAAGACAATGTGTTATATGTACAATCAAGAGAGCTCGTATATGAACAATGAATCATCCAACAGTTTTATCAAATAATCTAGATACTAATAGAAGTTATTCGAATTTGAAAGAAAAAAGTGAGATTTGGAAAAGTTTCTATAATCCACGTGAATGGTAAATCAATGAGTTTCTACCAATAGAGTTAACTTGACGTGTCGTATACTTTATATAGATGTACAAATACTATACACACACACATACGCAACCCTCCTCCCTTATTTGTCTCCATCGTGTAGCCGTCTGATATAAGCTAAATATTTAAATATTTAGTCATTCTCTCTCCTTTCACATGGGCCAAATATTTAAATATTACCATGTGACTTATATTGGTAGCTTCATGATGACGCCAAATAAGGGAGCTACGGATCTCTCTCTCACACACACACATACATATGTATAAACACAAACTAGAGGACCCGGGATCTTGACCATTGAATCATTTTGTTTTTATGAAAGTAGAAAATCAGGGATCAATCCAACGGTGAAGATTCATCGTATCACCAATTATGTCTATTTTTTTATATCTAAATAGACTTTCATACATGCATACACACATATAATATATATACACATATGTTTTTTGAAAATTGAATACACACACACACTCTCTCTCTCTCTCCGAACTTCTAATGTTTCAATTCATTGATCAATATGATGATATGCCATATGTTTTAGGGAAAGTCCATATGGAGATAAAATGATGACATAAAATCAAACACAAAAAATCTAAACGCTAGATCTTCCTCTGAATTCCACCTACAAATCTTGCAGTCCACAATTCGTGTATCTAATTTTGTGTCCCAATAACCGCTCCCATAATGTATTGATTATCGTGTATAATCTTTGCATTCGTATACTACGTGAGCAAATCACTGGAATTTGTGCTAAACATAATATAGCTTAGGACCAGCCAATTTTAGAAATGGAAGAGCAAAAGAAGTCCAAATCGCATAATAATTGCTTATCCATATGTTGAAACAAATATCATTATGGAGTTCAGCTATTTTGTATGCTGTATCCCATTTTTCTCCATATACTAGAGAACGGCACCATCTAAAATTTTGCATAAGCGCAATTAATATCATGCGTATATCATGATTTTTAATCAACTTCATTGCAATTAACAAATCAAAGTGCTAGTATAATTTACCAGACTCGGATATTTCTAACTATCTGACAGTCTCCGAGTTCATTCTATTAAAATTCGGAAATAACACTACATGTGTCTTGTCCATAAACTAATTTACAAGTCGAAAAAACCGTTATCGTCCACTGTAACACGAAAACTCTGAGACTACAGAAAATTAGATCTAAACTGCAAGCGATCCCGGAAAAGTCATATCAAAAGTAAGAAATAAAAGGTTGAAAAAGAAATATAACGGTGGATCTAACCTCGCAAACCTAAAAGCTCAATGGCTAGGCGACTGGAATTCCTCTCTTTTACAAGCTTCGATTCGATTTCAGAAGAAGACGTGCTGGAGGACGAATATAACTAATAATGAGGGTGCGGTGCGATTTGCAGTTTTATTTGCTGGGATGAACTCGGTAATTACAACTATAGCATTGAGTTTCACCAACGTGGCCAGAGGCCCAAATGTATACGCCAAATTGACCAACAAAATTATAAAGTCTTATTTAGGACCGACAATGAAAACCGAAAAATCTAAAATCCATCCGTATTCGTATCTAAAAAATGAATAAACACCCGATATTTGGAGGAAAAAAAAAAAGATGCATATGTAGAGATGTAGGCATATGCATTCTAAAATCACTCGTTTGGTTTTTGTCAAGATTAGAGTTTAAATTATGTGTATTTTAGTACAATAAAATATATTTTTCAATTGTTTTTTTGAGTTTGAAATTCATATTATACAAGTCAAATGCATATTAACTGTTCAAAACTATATATTATCATCGTCATATTTGTTTATCTTAAACACTTTAATAACCGATGAAACTGAAAATTGTTTACATTAAATCAAAACTTTCCATTTATGTTTCTCAATTTATCAATTGTGAGCGGATAGAATAATTATTCGATATCCGTCCGTATCCGCGGATGTGGATGCGAATATAACACTATCTGCATTTCAAAGCATCCGTTGACAGCTCTAGGTTTATTAATTTAATTCAGCTTTGTTAATTAACTTGTTGGTTTTGGTTTTCTTTTTATATTTGTTTGGTTTATTGATCGGATTAGTTTTTCAAATTCTAAAATCCAACTAACTAATTAAACCAAACTTCAAAATTATTTTAGGAAAATACTGTCAAGGACATTCTCATGCGCCTTTTTAAAATCCACGACAATCAACTAATATTTTTGGCTTAAGGACAAAATCGTTTGAAATCCTATTTCTACTTGAATTTGCTATAGGCTAATCTGGACTTCCTATTTGCCTTTAAAAAAATGTTACTTTTACAAAGCTTGACGATTTGTTAACACGTACCCGTCTTTCAAGCTCGGTTTGAGGCAAAGGCAATAAAAACCATTTGTTAACAAACAACATATCTGATCAAGCAAGGAGCAAATAAAGAAAATAAATATGCACATCCCATCCTGGCAAAATTGAACGCATGAAAGAATGCAATTAATGTAAAGGCTGCATCCAAAAATGACTCATAAGAACAAACCCAACACTACATGACCTATATATATATATATATATATATATATATATATATATATATATATATATATATATATGTATGTATGTATGTATGTGTGTGTATATATATATGTGTGTGTGCGCGCGCGCGCGTTTGTATAAATAACAACTTAAGCATGATATATATATATGTGTGTGTGCGCGCGTGTGTGTATTTGCATGTTAGATACATGCACATTTATATATACGAGTTATATGCATGCACTTTTATATATGCATGTTTATATAACATGCAAAAGCTGTAAGAAATATGTCACGGCATATAGATGAGTTGATGTAGGAATGTGTTGCATTAGCTTGACGTAAGAAAGAAAAATGTGTGCATTTGAATGGACATGAACATTATATAAAAAGAGAATATAAATAGTTTCTAAAAATATAAAATGAACTTCAATTAAGCAGATAACGATAATATTTTTTTGTAATATATTAGTTGTATGACGCTAAAAATAATTTCTAAAACTAGAAAACGTAAACATCAATCAAACAGAAAGTGAGTATTGTTTTTGAAATATATTAGCATTAGTTTTGTTACAAATGACTGAGAAAAGAATTTCTAAAATCGTAAAACATCAATTGCAATGGAACAAACAGTGGTTATCATTCTTGAAATATATTTGTATTGGCTTTGTTGCATGAAAATAATTTTTAAAAGTATAAAGCACTAATGTTGTATATTTTCAAAATTATCTTGGGTTATTCGGTTTATTTTTGAAGAGAGAAGAGAAGATTAGTCTCACATCATGGGAATTTGAGAAAGTATTCTAGTATATGAATAGCTTTCTCATAAGGGGTTGGGAACTTGGGGATCCAAATTGTGTGCATTGTTGTGAGGAAGAAAGTCATACATCACACGCTGGTGCGCTGCCATTGTCGTCGGTTCGACCGAACCGAATGGGTTTCAAATCGATTAAATATTTTGGATCAAGTTTAAACGGTAATGGAGCAGATTTCAGCCCGTTATGAATCCAGACCCGAAAATTGAATTTAAATAGAGGCGGGAACATTTTACAACACTTTTGGCCATTGGAAATGAAGGGACATGTCGTTTAAAATTGAAACGGATATGACTGTAACACCCCATACTTTTCTGTGCCCAAATTTCGACTAAAATCGAAACTCGAACACATCCAAGCATGGAGCGTGTAAATCTGGTACTGCAATAAATGAGCACAAGTATAATCAAAGTACAATAAAAGAAAACTCATTGCGGAAACAAAATAGGATAACTAGTATTAACTCAAGTAACTACCTTTTTCGAAGTAAGTCACTTTGTCAATACTGAGCATGAGAGAGAACGAGACCCGAAAGTCAAACTTAAACATCTGTGAGAACCCGACCTTCTCTAGGAAACCTGGGAGGTTATAATGAGGTGGGGGTCAGAACAACAAGTTCTGGTGACTAAGAAATGTACAACACAGTCTATAATACACAGATGTATCCCGTTTGGTTCAACCCAAGATGTATGCCTAACAAGGTTAGTGGACATTGATTGTCGTTTAAATACTAAGTCCAAACTAAGGAAGAAATAAAATAAATATCCTAGGGAAAAAGGGGATATAACCTTCCTTATTTATAAAAATGAATGTAGAACTTATAATTTAAAAATAGAATTGGACTTAGTAGGTTAATAATGGAAAATATTATTAACCATAATAACCCGTGATGATAATAAATTGTGTGGAGAGAGACTAAATAGAATGGACGTAATAACGTAGCCCACTTTATCTAAATAGGAAAGGTATTAAGGGCTAATGGGGGACGAACCTAATAACCTTCGTGTATAGTCCGCTTCTTGGGTCTTAGGTGCCTGGGGTTGGAGAGTCCACCTGGGGATGGGTCATTCAGTATAGGGGTCTTAAAGGGCATGTGTGAGTATTACCTGCACAAACCTGGAAACTAGAAGTACAAAGCGGCTAAGGGGTTATCTAATAAGGTCAGTTAGAGGTATAGCAAACGATAAAATACCATCTCTCACCTTATATGGGGCAAGGCTATATACGTGAATGACGGAAGCCTTAACTAGTAGGGCTCATAGCTAGTGCTCTCTAGTTTATAAAAAAATATGGAACAAGTCATCGAGAGGTATTAAGTCCCCAATAAATCCGCCGATTAATGAGTCTGCCTAGAGTCTTAAGCAATCCGGAGAATCCACCTTATCTATCATTGATAATGAGGCGGAAAATTATAAAGGGAAAGTGGATGGAAAGGTATATATATGTATGTGAAGACTCCACAGTTAAGGGGTTCACCTCTCGGTCTAATAATCAATTAAATTGTAGTATAAGAAGGGGGCTTCATCGATATATACATAAATGTTCTATCTCTGTATTATATCTTAGAATACCACTTTGGAAAGAGTGGTAGAGTTGTGCGTAAACATTTACAATGACTGTTCCAAACGATCGCAACCCTCGATGAACAGTCGCTTCCCTCCGCCCCTATAAATAGTCACGCCAGGGAAGTGTTATGAATCACTTCAATTCTCCTTCTTTCTGAAGTTCTGCAACGCCATTACCAACACCCAGAAGGTGTTGCAAATTTTAAATTTGCAACACTTGTGTACCGTTGCAGAATTATTCTCTTCTTCTTCGTTTTTTACTCTACAAATTGCATCATAAGAAATCAAAGTTTTAAAGTGTTCTTTGTCGGATCAAATTTGTACAAACGTTGAATTCGATTATGTTGTTCTAAGGCTTTATTGAATCCTGACAGTCGATACTTCGATGAATCGTTTATACATGGTGGGTTGAATTATTGTCTGAAAGAATCTATTCCATGGATCCTTGAAGTCTGAAGCACGACATTATGTTCCTCCAAATCGTCTCGAACCACAAAATCCCCAACAAATTTTCACACAATAATCTTCAATAATGAAAGGTTCGAGCACAATACAGGTTATGAATCAACATTTAACTCGATTGGAGCAATTTGATGGAGACAAGTTTACTCGTTGGCAAAAGATATGAAATTATTTCTAATCATCGTCAAATTGTTCTATATTTTGGAAGATGGATTGGAAGTTATACCAGAGGAAACTGACAAGGATGATGTAGCTCTAAAAGTGAAACGTGCAAAGCTCAAAAATGACGATTTTCTATGCAGAAGGCACATTCTGAATGCATATTCTACTATAGTCTACAACATTTATAGGACCTTGGGAACTTCAAAGGCACTCTGGACTATACTAGAAAGCAAGTATCGCATATCCAAGGCAAGTAATAAGAAATTTCTTATTTGTAAATTTATGGATTTCAAAATGGTCGCCAACAAGTCCATAGTTGGACAAGTAAGCGAAATCTTACTGTTGGTGAATCAGCTTAAAGATGTTGGAATATATCTCCCTAAATCTTTTTTTGTTGGAGTTATTATTTCGAAACTCCCACATTCTCGGAATAATCATAAAAAAAATTGAAGCATGCAGAAATGGATTATGATTTAGATGATTTACAGCGTCATCTTTGTAATAACCCGTCCGAAATGGGCCTAAATTCCGACCCAAAAAAGGCCCATTGGAACTTAGAACCATTCTAAACGGATCATTGGTTCCTATATGGAATACTAAAAATAGAAATCACAGAGCAATCTAAATAAAATCAGAAGCTCACACAACGGAAAAGATAAAATATAATATCTCAAAAGTAGATGTACCATAAATAAAACCATAATATCAAATATAACAAGTCTCAGTAGATAGCAGGTACATCAATAATTATCCCAAATACATAATGATAACAACAATAATGATAGTACTACTGCCATAAATAACTAAGCCTCCATCGTAGGGCTCCACCTCTAACCATTCAGTAATCATCACCGATCCAAGGTCCTCACCTACTAACTTGTTTATGTTAAGAGGAGGGAGGTCAGAACATAAAGTTCTAGTGAATGAAAAAGTATAAGTTTAGGAATGACTATTTCCTGTAATGACCCGGATTTTCGAACTTCGAAAATTGGCACTTAATACATACTTGGTATTCAAATGTCGGAATCCGCATCGCGTGGGGTAATAACACATCTGAATAAAAACAAAATGAAACTTTCATTGATATAACAATATTTTACATCAAAGTTACAAGATATACTAAATATATTGTTTATACAGCGGAAATTACTATGACATTAGGGGAAGAATACGAAATGATCCAATTCTTAGCTCCAAACCTAATTCAGCACCTGCTCTAAACTTGACTCCACGACTAATCTGCAAACCCTAACTACCAGGCTGGCCGTGTAGAAAAATATGGGCATCCAGAGTTCAAGGCGAAGGAACGATAAACTCTAGGTCAGTCATGGAACTGGTGTGAGAACTTAAAAACAATTTATTTTATATATAATAATGAGGTAACTCATAAGATCGCGCTGTATAAACACGGGACGAGTTTTTCCCTTATGAATATCAATGTATAAAAATCATACATGCCTTTTGAAAAATGAAGCTATCATAAGGTCTCGTACCACACACACAATGAACCACACACATTGGACGAGGATTCTCCTTATGATGACCAAAAATGCTTGATAGCCGAAAACCATTTGATATTATTATTAGTGCATAGTGTGGAAAATCACTTCGCAAGTAAATGTATCTATCTTATAGCCAACAGAATAACCCATCCTATTATGCTGACATAAGTATACAACTAAAATTGTAAGGGCTCATGTTGGATAATGGGTTTCCAACATGATGGTTCTTGGTACGAAAGCTCAATCGTGGGCTCAAAACTTTTGCGCATTACTAGTACTCGCGGTTGCACTCCTGACTCAGACACCGTTATACTAGCCCACATAACATGAATCAGGATATCCAAACAAATAACATCCCAGACTCGAGACTTTGTTTTACCCTTTCATCATCCCAAGTGGCCACCGAAAAAGCATACAAATCTGACTACCAGCTTACCACCATACCAGAGTGTAAGACTTTATGAGGTCACATTACACAAAGCTATGCTTATACAAAGTCATGCTTTGATCCTCCATATCTCATTCACTTGGCATGCCACACTATCATATTTCATAACATATAGTTGATAATTACTAGCCATATCACCTTTGAGCTCATACATCTCAAAGAAAAGTGTTAAGCTAAGAGAATAAATTCTCCGCCACCAAACACAAATATGTTAAGTAAAGATCAATCAATACATTACAAAATACAATATCAGACACACTTCCATACAATTTCATTCTGGTACTAAACTAAATAGAAGGCATTCTCCTACTACCATTGGTAGTGAAAATCCTTGCAATCCGATTATTTCCGAATATGTCTGAATTGTTGTTAAAAAGGGTGATATTCATTTATATACTGGTGATTATCTAATGAAGATAAAGTCAACAAGCAGTCCTTTCGATTCGAAAATATCCGGTCTTTATAACCTTCGTTTGCTCCATTTTGTCGTATCATTATCCGAAATGGTTTTCAGATAGAAATCCATTCCCGGTATTTTCAAATAACGAGCATTATTTTAAAACCATATGGAAATACAGGATTCTCTAAGTCTCTTTCCACTTTGATTGGTTAATTAAAACCTTTCGGTATCTTATGAAAACCCTTAATCATTCATTTCATAACTTGGAATAGGATTCATAATATTGCCTTATTTGATTCCCAAAACCAAGACTTATAATTCAAGGAAAACTTCCTTTATAAAATCTTTATTGATTATCGAAAATCAATTCTGTAATCATTCCCTTATCCTTTTGAACCGATATTTATCTTTTCTTTACCTCAAAAGATCTTTTGTCGAAACTCATTAAATCTTAATCAAAGAGAATTCCCCTTAACAACCTTTTTTAAATTTCTTAACCTTTCGTTCCTTAATTAGGAATTATTTAAACCATTTATTAAATCTTAACTAAAATTTACTTTACTTAAAAACTTAATAATCAAAGCTTAATTAATGGTATTTCCACAAATCTCAAATCAAAAGATCATTATCCTTATTATTTTCCATTGAATAACCTAATCTCAACTGGGTTAAAGAATGTTGTTATTTAAGACACCATGCACAACAAACCCAAAACTAATCGGTATTAAATATAAGATTTAAACAGAAATTATATCAGCTTATATTCAATATCAATTCTCATAATCAAAAAACACTATAAGTGAAATAACGGTGTATATACCATTTAAGTTCCTCAAATAGTATAGGTTTCCATTACTGAATTTAGCATCAAATATCCGAAGATTATTTCCATCCAAATTTATTAGAAAAACCTTTAAATCTTAAGTAAACTTGAATTTACTTATAACAAACTTTTTTAAATATTTTAAACTTCCTAAAATATTTTATTTATCATTCAAAAATGATTTCCAAAGTTGTAGACTAGTTTAAAGCTTTAAAACAATTATTGCTTAAAAAGCGTTACAAAAGTGTTTCAAAATGGCTTGTGTAAGCTAATTTGATCAAAAAAACCCTTTATATTATTCAGAATTTCGTATTTCCAACTCAATTCACTTTTAAATAATTAATTATGATTTTACAAAAAAAATCCATATTTTTAAAAAATTTAAAACAACCATTTACCATTATGGTCAACAAACTGCGTTTACAGTGGCCTTTATTCTGAATAGTTTTAAACATAACTTGAAAACTATATATTAAAATTTGAAAGTTCCTTTTCCATTTGAAAACTAATATCATATAGAAACGAACTTTTTTTTTTCGAGAAAATCCGATTTAAATCGTTCCTGTTATAAGCAATGACGTACCCACCTTTGGCCGAGTGGGGGCCACCGCCCTCACTAGATATTTATTAATCTACATAGAAACAAAGTTGTCAGGTAATCTTTTTTATATATTTAGGCGTGTGTCATGCCTCTACAGCTAGATCTTCTTCCATATATTTTGCAAAATATGTTATAATACATACTAGCTTTTGTACCCTCACATCGAGTAGCTTTTATGTCCACATATTGGAAATGTCATAACACAATGAAGCTTTTATGTCCACATATTTATGATGTATTATAATATAATAAAGAAGAAATCCATATATTATAATAGTATATAGAATGGTAGTTTGTTACCTATGGAAACACTTGCGTATGCATCTAAACACCATATTTCTCACCCAGACACAACAAGAAGATTGAAAGAATAGGCAAGCACTCACATATTGAAACTAAGACAAACATTATCACATCATGTTTCTTGAAAACTAGTTTTATTTTTGTTAGGATTCTATTGAATTCCAATTATTTGTAGAAAGGTTAAGTTACATTCTTATCGAGCTAGATATGATTGACTTATTTTACAAAAATAAAAAAATTGAGGTTCGCGCTTTGATACATAACCCAAACTTTATTACGGTAATCCAAATCCAACGAGATTTTGTATATGTTCAATTCACATACATATTATCATCTAACCAAAATTTGAGTTTCCTTTCGATATTCATAACATCTTCAAAATCCTAACTTAATTATCCACCGTTCAGACATTTATTCGAATCGTTAAATTTAAACTTCAGATATATTATTCTATGAATGTCGGAAGAAGCTCAAATTTTGGATAGATGATAATATGTTTGTGAATTGAACATCTACAAAATCTCGTTGGATTCAGATTACCGTAGCTCACGGATCGGTAGGGGTGAAACAGGGGTTCCCCGAAAAGCCACTCTCTCCATATATATATATATATATATATATATATATATATATATATATATATATATATAAAACTTCATCATCAAAATATCTTCCGCCCCCACTGTATTAAATTTCTGCGTACGTCCCTGGTTATAAGCGTTGAAGGTTATGGTTGAAATTCGCGAACAACCGCAATGCAACAAGTCCAATTCAGGCCATAATTCAACTTTATATCAAAATCTCATCTGATTACTTAAAAATGAGTTTAAACTTTATTTAAAAATATTTACAAATATGTTTAAAAACAATATTTAAAAATTTTCACTTTAAAGTCAATTATTTATATTAAATGAATAATAAATAATAGTTTTTTAATAAAATAATAATATTTTTCAAAAATTAACATTTTGGAACCCAAAATTTTCTTGAAATCAAATTAAATATAATATAAAATAAATGGAATAATCGATTTGAGTTTTTGACATCATTTATATATCACACCCAACTTCAATTTTCGAATTATACTATTTAAAATCGATTTCAAATTTAAACAAGCCATTTATACTTAAAGCCTTTTTCAAATAAATTTCCACCTTTTCAAAAGTTGTTCATAAATACTTCAGTTTCATTTCCATATAAGTCCGGGTACTAAAATTCATCTTTTATTTTCCACCCTTATTTAATTGAATATAATATTTAATTATATTGCCAAAATGGATCGTGACTTAACCGATGCCCATATAATCCATATATGTGAGTGTAGTGTGTTATACTATCACTAATGACTAACATACTATCATTCATAACAATCATTCATCAATCACACGGTATCTATAATGTAAGCGTTTACAATAGTGAACGCTTATATGCACATGAAATGACAATAATTGTAAATGCATCCATAACAACCATAAAGCAACCATAACAACCACAAGACAGCCAATATAATCATGTCATGATTATAATAAATAACTAAATATATTTAGGAAGTTCTCACAGAGGGTTCCACTCTGCCAATCTTTATTGTAGGACCTTAGTCGCACCGACGGACATTGTTACCGCGTACCACATTATAGTTTTTATGACTCAGAATATAAATCAACTTCCCTTGGGTTTTTGGACTAGCTACTCTCTGACTTTAGAAAAGTGTTCAACTAGAAAGTTGTAGGAATTTCTTTTCTCTGTGGTTTTAAAAAAAGAATTACCCCACTTGGAAATTTTTTTGAGGCAGGTATGATCGAAACAGTGGAGGTATTCTCGGGTTCAACAAAATACAACCAGAAAATATAGCCTTCAAAGATTTGGAGTTTGGACTAGTTAGGCTCAAAATTAGAAAAAGTGCTCTACATGAAAGTTGTATCCATTGAAAAATACATGAAGGCATTAAATTCTTAAGCTTTACGTTTGATCCGGGGATTTTGGTTGCTTTGATGTAACTTAAGTATGTTGTTTTTGTGTTGCTTGTTGTTTTCACTCGTAGTGTGATGTACTGTGTTTCTACGTCCTCATGTGTGTGTTGTATTTTCAGTTTTTTCTTCCGTACATCAATAAAGTGGTAGGGGTCCACTCAACCCCGTAATCCTTGCAAAAAAAATCATAATTTGGATCAGTTTTAGAGGAGTTATGGCCTCGGGAAGTTGCTGGTCGTGGCCTAAGGTGAAGGCCGGGATGAATGGTGGTGGTGTAGGGATGCTTGGATGAGGTGGGTGGTGGAGGTAGGGTCGTGGGTTGGTGGAGGTGGGGAGGTGGTTGGCCATGGAGGGAGTACGTGGGGCCGAGAGAAGGAGGGAGGAGAAGGGGAGGGGAGGAGGAAGAGAAGAAGGAGGAGGGGAGGGGAAAGGAAGAGAAGGAAGGAGAGGGAAGAAAAGAAGGAGGAAGAGGCTAAGAAGCCATTAGAGAGAGGAGGAAGGAGGTTAAGAAAGGGAGAAGGCGGAGGATGTTAGGATGAAATGGTATCGCTTTAGGTACTTTTTATAGGCTAAGAGAGGGGTAAAATGGTAAAAATGTAAGGAGACAAATGTTAAATACCACCCATTCTTGATTTCACTGTAAAATAAAACCATGGGTGGTGGACATGGTATAGTTAGAAAAATATTTTCCACAAACTCCTAGCGTTACAAATTAGCAATGCCTTATAAGTGTTTCAAAAACTAGGTTTTGTCGATTTGTGTGCGTTATCGATTGATCATTTTTGCTCCAAAGTTATCTCTTTTTATAAGGTGAAATTTTTGATGATTACATGTGATATTTTTATATTCTCGTTATTCTTCAAACTCGCACAAATTCAAAAATAGGTATTTGATACCTTATTAAAACCAGAGATGTTTAAATTTTTGCGAAGATTTAATGCATACTAAGCTAATTGCTAATGCATGTCTTGTTTCATTAAAACATCCTTTGTTAAGAATTTATTCCACAAAATGTTACAATAAGGATTTATATGCCTTTTTTCAATGTTAACTAGATGTTTAAAATAAGAGTAGAGATGCTTTTCTTTTTAAACACTTATTTTTATTAACTATTTGCATGTCAGCCATTAACACTTTCCAAAACGGTCAATAAAACTTTTTAATGGCTAATAAAACAAGTGTTTATTCAATTTTAGAAAATGGAATCTTAAAACATCCAAGTTTGAATTAGGTGGTAAGTAAGTTTCCTAAAATGTTTAATGACATTTATTGCTAAATTTTCAAAATATATTATTACTTCACACAATAACATTTTTGAGGCATTACTCAAGAAGGTTTGTGTATCATTTAACAATAAAGCTTGATAGCTTCTTTAGTTCTTTACAAAATGTTTCAAATAAATGCCCTAGTTTTTTTAAAAGTTATAACATTTATCGAATGTTATGAATTCTTAAATTAAGAGCAAAATAACCTTTTTTGTTATAACGCTTGTCTTCTATTTGTATTCCTAATGTCGGTCTTTAATGTCCTTTAAAACAACAAACGTTTTGAGGTAAATACTTGTTTTATTTAAAAGGGGGACTTTGATAATTCATCATTAAATTATGTAGAAATTAAAGCCCTTTTAACACATTCGTTTCTATATTCTTCACATGCTGTTACTTCCAAAAATATATTTTAAAACATTAATATGAGGTTGTGTTCATTTTAGCAATATAGTTTAATACTTTTACTTCCATGCACGTTAATACTTTTACTTCCATGCACGTATATTCTTATCAAATTTCAGATTAATGTGCATTTGAATTTAAGGGATCCCTAATTACTCAGTACACTTTGTTTGCACAATGAAGGTGCTTTACAAAAAATATCTAATTTTATAGTCATAAGATTATAAATTTCTAAATTAATTTATTGGAGTAGCCATTTCCCATTTGTTTCCTAGTACTATTACTTCCTTTATTGCTCCTTATTATAACAGAATTTTATTGTTTCAAATTCTACACAAATTTTGGTAAATAAATTCTCTCTCCATTCTCTTTCAAATGAGCATATTTATTTCATTTACCCTACCAAATTATTATATCTCTTTTTTTCTTTTTTGTTTTTATTTCTAATTGATCGCCAAATTTATTGTCATAATTTGTATAGGATTTTTGTGAAAAGAATCTTTTAAAATTCATTTAAAATTTGAAAATTTGCCATATCAAGGCCATAACAATTATAAATTTGCCATTATAATCGTTTACTGCTTGTGTAACGATTCGGCAAAATTCAATGCTTGAATTTCGACAATAACACCTAATCCCGTATTACTTGCCAAAACCCAAGTATCGAAAACACCAAATAGTTAATAGAAAGAAAATTAGAGGGTGAGAAAGAAAGAAAGTGAAGAATAGAAGAAAAGGAAGAATGATCAAACCAACTACACAACAAACAGAGTCTCACATCGCAGCGGAATAAAATATAATATAGAAATAAATCTTTATTGAGAGCTAGATATAATACTTGCGAACATCAGAGTACAACAGACAACCAATACATCTGGACAGTTATAACAACTTTTCCTCATATACAATACATATCAAATTAAATACAAAATACGTTTGAGATCCTCCATCATATCTTCTAAAGTTCGTAGCATCCTATCTTGAACTTGTAAAACTCGGTCTGACTCGAGCATTGCAAACGTCACAGATCGGTCTGGTGAACGGGCATGAGAAAACTCACTAAGTTTACATGTATCATCCAACTAATTTAAAGTTAATAATCCTTTTGAAAGAAAAGGACAATCGTAAGACCTATCCACACATAAACATGGCTAGTTTTTACCTAACGATAACCCATAACACTCTTTATATCAAAACTGTTCTAATATTATAATAGTGTATAAATCAATATAATAACCATCTAGTAGAACGCTTGTAGCTCACGCTCCACATACTTAGTATATAATCAAAAACCAGATGGCACTTATCGAAGAATGAATTCCAACAATGACAAGGTATGGGACTACCTTCCGATGGTGTATATCTAGAGAGGAATACACTGGGTTCAACAAGAACATCTTACAAAGCAACCCGACCACATATGACCGACCACTCATTCCGCTTGAGTGTACCGTATATACTATCACAAACAGTTGGGCCCACATAAACATTATCCAAAGACAGAAGTGACAGGAAAAACAAATAAATTTTCTCTAGACGGTAATAATACACCCTAATGGGAGCGACCCACATAGCCATGTTGCCTGCCCGATTTATGTCATATCCTGGTTGATGATGCTTGAGGTTACGATTATCTTTTTGAACATCATATCACTGTGAATGTCACATTGTCAAATCTGCCAAATCACTAATTGACGTCTACAAAAATACTCTAGGTGTTAAGCTAAGAGAAGGTCTCTTCTCTGCCACCAAACAAAAGCACGTTTGAGGAAATCAATGTACATGATCCTTTAGAAATACTCGTCCACACAAGTCATCCAGGATCAGGATGAACCGAAGGCACCCTCCTACCATATCCTAAGAATCACCTTATGGATCAGTAGCGAGTAGTCCTAGCAAATCCGTAGATCTCAACAATGACGGAACCCCTTTTTCTCTGGTTGCAAGTCATAGCTTTATAAGCGGTTCTTTGGTTTTATAAAGATCGATGGTCTTCAAATGCTTCTTCTCGACCATCATTTGATATCTTCCACGTTTAGGTATTTGCTAGTTTTGAATGGTATTTGAATATAAATTTGATCTCGGTCTTTCCGTACCAACAATGATAATAGGCCAGATTTGATAGTCGGTTGTTTAACTATCAAAATAAATATCCATTCAACTATGAGAAATGAATTCACTGGTTCAATACACAGCGTTTCTTGGCCTCTTTATTTAACCATCTGTTATTTAAAACTTCTAAATCTTTCAAGATTTCAAACATAGCTTTTCACTTCTTATTTTAACATAAGAGTACTCTCAAACCATTTTAAATACTTTAGAACAATTCATACGTTTAATCCATGCTTTGGGTTCAACAAATTTCACATTAAACATCGTTACGACAACTCAAAATATTATAATCGGAATTTAATTACCATATGTTAAAATATATTTTCAAACCACTTCCCTTTCAGAATTCATTTGGTATATACTTCAAATATATTTTCAAAATTCCTTTCCGACACTTAGGAAAAATAAATTAAAATATTATTCAAATCTTCATTTGAACTTTATATAAGAAATAATTCATAATTTCCTTGAATATTCTCGAAGTTCAATTTAATTCCCTCTTATCATTTTTAAATAACTATATTTCTTTATAATCTTAACTAATCACTTCCAACTTTATTATGAAATATTATTTCATAATATTAACTAACTAATAGTCCATTTTTAATGTGTTTCCATTCTACCTTCTAATATTTCAAAATGGACTGATTTCACATTTATTTTATCAAATCCCATTATAACATATCATTTGCAAAACATTTTCAATAACCGTTATTTATTTTCTATAATCTAGGGAAAAAAATAAGGCCTATTATAAAAATACATGTTTATAAATAAAACATTTAACTTAACATTTGTAAACAATGTTATGGATTTTGTTTCCAAAATTTATTAACCCTTTCTTAACATTTATATTCAAATTTGCCAACACTTTGCAATAGTTGATATCGTTTCCTTAACACGCTCTTAAACTATTATCGACATTTAAACTTCTATTTCGCGATTACTTTTATTGGAAATCCAATTTATAATCCTTTTCAGTATAATTCAACTTATATATAAATTGAGGACTAAGACAACTATAAAATCAAAAAACTTTAGGTTAATATCAATGGCTTCCTCTAACCCTTCCAACTTCGAAACCGATCAACCACCACCTCTTTCCTCCCACCTATCAAACTCTGAGCCACCGGTCAACTCTTCGTTACCGCCGCTAGACGCTAAACTGGCTGCGGTAGACTCGATGGTGACGGAGGAACTGATCTGATCATGGCCACCTTTGTCATCTTCTCAACCACCCCTTCTTCCTACTCCATCGGCGTCACAACGTCTTTCCTACACCACGGTGGTAGCTTCCCAGTCTCACCTCCAACGTATCTCGGTACCGATGAAGTCGCGAGCCTCTTCCACGAATGGTCTACCTTCTCATTTCGTCTCTATCGCGCATACAATTGATTTTTTGAAATCAAACAACCGTTGTTTCCATTGTGCAACTAAGGCCCACGTGGCAAAAGCTTATAGGAACCCTAAGATATGTTACAGTTGTGGATCTTTTGGGCATGCAACCAAAATCTGTACACTTCAGGGTAAACAACAAAAAACACTTTCTACATCAAAAATCCCCAATGCCTCCGCCCTTTCTACTGCTGTTGATGATTCGGTAGTTAAATCACATTCCTTTCATGTACACGTGCCGGTAATCAATAGTTCTTCCTCCTTTTCCACCAAAAACCGTGCCCATCCCCTTTCTTCTCATAAAATTGTTCTTTCTTCCTCAAAACAAATTATTTCTTCATCTTCTACCACTTCAATTGCTTTGCTGCCAAACATCGCTAACCTCGTTCGATCATCGATCGTCGTCGGTTATTGGAACCTCCATACTGTTCGATCGAATATCCCTAACACTTTCAACCACCATGACTAGACAGTTTACAACCTCACCAACCACCAATTTCTCATCCACTTTCCATCTTTTGAACTCTACACCGCCGCTCTAAATCGCCATTTCCTGCCCAAACCAAGCGGCTCGTTGGTTTTGAAACCATGGACGCCAACATCAGAAGTTTTCATTAGAGAGTTTTGGCCTATCACCTGGGTTAGGGTTAGGGGTTTCCCTACTCATCTCCTCCACCTTCCAGACTCCCTCTCCCCCGCCATCTACCCTGTTGGACTCTACTTGAGGGAAGACGAATGTAGATGGGCTCAGAGAGATTTCCACTTCATCCTCGCCAAAGTTAGGGTCCTTAAGGCAGCTAACGTCCCTTGCACCTACTCCGTCTTCCTCGACAACGCCCATTTCCTCATCACAGTAGAACATTGGGATCATTTCACCCTACCTTAGGCTCTAACGACCTCCTCTTCGGGAACTGTTTTGAGAATGGCCGTGACTACTTCATGAACCTCTCCACCTTCCGTCACCTGATCCGGATTAGCAATTGGATGCTATGATAATCGCATAAACACTCCCTGAACCATTAACTCCTATTCCCGTCGTCGCTGACCCCATAGCCACTGAACCTCTCTCAGACACCTTCATGGAGGTTATCGGTCCGCTAGGATGGGACGCATGACCATCCACTAAACCTAGGTGGGACTCGTTAGATGATTTGTACCTTTCCGACCCCTTCCCTTGCCAAGAGTTTCCCCGTCGATTAACCTGTCACCTTCCAACTTCCTCGAAACTCCCTCTTCGCCACCACCAACCGATGGCCAAACCCCGATACTAGCTCTAGCGATCTCCTCCTCATTGTTCATAGAAGTGCTAGACTCAACATTACTTCTTTTGGTAATTCCTCTCCCGTTACGGGTAGTTTGTTTCAGTCTGTTATTTTCTCTGATGAAAATTATGCCTTAAACAAGAAGTTGGCATGCTGCATGGGTATTAATTTATCACACGAGCACTATTCTTCCATGCAATCATTGGAAAAAGAGAGATCATCCTTTTCTCAATAAATATTCTTTCCTATAACATCAGGGGTTATGGGACCCCAATAAATGGTTTGTTGTTAATTTTATCTTTTCTTCTTTACACCTAGACATTCTTTTGATCAAAGAATCCAAGCTTAGCGACTGACCTCCATTAATTCGTTTTTGAATTCACTTTTTTTTTTGGATTGGGAATCTGTTGATGTTGTTGGAACTAGTGGTGGTATTATCACTGATTGGAATAATTCTTTGTGGACCCGACAACAAATTTTAAATCCCCCTCAGGCCTACACATCATCCTCTATCACCTTTCGTCTGACACCGTCTTTCTCTTCTCCAACATATACGGCCCACCATGTAGCCTTGATAAGCAATCCCTCTAGCAGGCTTGTACAGACCTGGGCCTTAACCACTATGGCTCATTGGTGACTTTAATGTCACATGTGGGCCTTCTGAGCATAGCTCCGTTGGCTCTCTATCGGAGTCGGTTGACTTCAATGACTACATCAATCGTTATTCCCTTGTCGACCCATCCATCATCAACAGACGCTAAACGTGGTTGAATCCCCATGACACCCCTACTTTAGTCAAACTTGATCGTTTTCTCTTCAATACCGCACTGTGATGATCTCCATCCGCTTTCCACCATTTTTGGGTTGGCATCGGTGCTCTTTGATCACTGCCCCATTTTGCTAACAACCGACTATCCCTTACCCACTCATCGTCCTTTCCGCTTTGAACGTTTGTGGTTATTCAAACCAAGATTTACTGACTTCGTTGGTACTGCATGGTCTTCTTTCCTTCACTTCACTTCTGCCTCAGCTACCCTTGTTTTCAAACTCCGTTGCCTTCATAAGCTCATCAAACCATGGGCTAGCAACATTTGAAGTTCCCTCAGAAGACGCATCGCTAGCATCTAAAATGATATTCTAGATCATAACATTAAGGAGGAAACTTCCTCCCTCAACGTCGAAGACTCAAGCAAACTTCTTGAGCTTGATTTGGAGCTTCATCATCTTCTCAAACAAGAAGATATGGGTTGGAGACAGCGTTCAAAGGACGGGTGGCTCACAGAAGGTGACCAAAACATAGCTTTTTTCCACAGGTTTGCTAATGGCAGAAGATGTGTCAAGGCCATCTTTGATCTTCTCGACGGTGACTTCCATTCCACCGAACCCTTATCCATCAATGCTCACTTCACCACCTTCTTCCGGAACCTTATTGGTCATCCTATGCCATCACCACCAACCATAGACTGGTCCATTCTTTATCCCGAACACGTCCATATCCCCATTGACGTCCTCTTCTCTGAGCATGAATTTTTTTTGGCATTAAAAGCCATGGATGTCAACAAGGCATGTGGATCAAGCGGTTTTGGTCCTGCTTTTTACACTAACTTTTGGGAGATCATCAAACCTGACATCATGATCCTGTTCCACGAACTCCACTCTGATCCCACTCTCATTAACCGTTTTAACTACGCCAAGACCATCCTCCTCCCCAGACATGAAGGATTCAACCACCCCCAACAACTTTTGTCCAATCAGCCTCCTTAACTGTTCCTTCAAGCTCATCGCTAAGGTTCTATCTAATTGCTTGTAAGCTTACATCCCCTTCCTGATTGGATCTAAGCAGACTGCATTCATACCGGGTAGAAATATCCATGATTGCATCGCTACAGCTCAAGAAACCATTTCCTTTTGCCATCACTCGAAAGCCAAAGGCATACTTCTGAAACGAGACTTTCGCAAAGCTTTTGACACAGTGAATTGGGACTTTCTCATTCACATTCTTATGCATAGAGGCTTTCCTCCACGTTGGTGCAATTGGTTCTCTGTCATCCTAAATTCTAGCTTTTCGTTTGTTCATACCAACGACATTGATGTTGGTCTTATCAAATCCAGGTGGGGACTCCGCCAAGGTGATCCTCTATCTCCCCTTCTCTGCATCCTCGTCACTGACACCCTGAACCTGATGATCAGACTTGCCCTGAAAAACCATATTCTCAACAGTATTTTGATCGGTCCTACATGCGCTAACATCCAATTTTCCGATGACACTATACTCTTCACCACACCAACACTGAACAATATCCATTGCCTTAAAGTACTTCTTTACTCCTTCGAACTTATCTCAGGCCTATCCATCAACTTCTCGAAAAGCTCTAATATCATGTTAGATGGCTCTAACCATCTTGGCCCTTCCATCACCCAAGTTCTTAACTGCAAGCTTCAACTCTTCCCTGTATCATACCTGGGTTGTTGTATCTAACAATTCTATGATTTTTGTTTGATGATAACAAACATATATTTATTATTATAAATGTGCTTGTAATTGTACTGGATAATACATCACAGACAATATAATATTTATATTTAAATAGAATACTGCTGCACAAGAATTTATATATTCAAACAGTACTTTATTTAAATATAATATTTTATTTCAACATCTCAACAGTACAAATTTGTAACTCCATTATTTGTATATTTCACTGAAATACAGTATATTCACATTAAATTTCATTTCTATACATTGTTGCCTCATTACAACTCTCAAACACTCATGTTACATTTCATTTACATAGTTGTATACACATACACTTCACTCTCTATTATATATATGTTGATATATTCACTTACACTGTCACTTGTCTTCTGTTTGTCTTCTTCACTATCGGTCCAGTCTTCTGCTTACCTGTCACAAAAGAAACACATAGTAAACTGAAACAAAAATATTTTAAATTCTAGTAGATATATTTTTAATTTTAAAAATTTATTTGTCTTAGAAATTTTATGTATTTTTCATTATTTTTCCTGACTTGGTCTGATTTATATGGACATCCATCTGTGTCTAGACAACTTGTGATATACACAGTGATACACTGTAAATACCATAAGGTAGACAATGTCTGTAGTGCTCACATATATACGTGCACTATACATGTATACACATACATGTGTATGTATATACACATATTTTCTATGCAGGGGCAATCTGGTCGGAAAGGGACAAATATATCGAATATGATGTGTCAGATGAAGCTTGACAACATTTTCATATCGTAAGTATCCATGAACACTCAAGAAACAAATACAAACACACACACACACACACACACACACACACACATATATATATATATATAGACACACACATGTGTGTGTATATACATGTGTATGTATATGGTGATACATGCACACGCATAACGATGTATAATGCTCAAGATTGCAAGCAAAAGCAAGCCAAAGATGTACACTGCTCGACCATGTACAAACGCAACATTTCGTAGCCAAGTCAACATGTATATATGAAGGCAGTCAAATGCAACTCAATTAACACAAGTCAAACAGGACAGCCAGGACTCAAGGATCGACCAAGACAGCAAAAATATACATGATGGTCGAGCTCAAACATGCAAATGTTAAAGTATGGGTTGTTGCAACAAATGGACAAACTCATGTACACAAGTACAACAAGTTTTTCAAGTCAAACCAAAGCTTCAAGCCAGTTTCAAGTCTCAAATAGCATACATATATACACTAAAATTTTGTCAATATATATACACGCATTCATTTTTTACATGATAGGAAAATACCAAAAATAAAATGCACTGTTCAAAATAATACATGCAGCTATGTAGAATTACACAACAGGGCTTCAGGCACTTGTTTTACATCAGAATGGACTTTGGAAAATAATGGTTTTGGACAAGTTACTCATTGATTTGTTTCCTGAATTCTTTCAAGAAATGTAATGAATCTTTTTTCATGCAAGATTACTGCAAGGGACAACCTATTCCAGATTTTGTGGCAATACTGTTCTAAGGATTGGCAAATTGATTAAGGAATTGAGCAAGAATCTCAAGTGCGTGGGTGTGCATGCAAGTAACACGTATCACGACAACAGCAGGCATGAAAAAGTTTTAACATCAGTGAATCAGGTTTACAAACCACTTTGGCAAGAATATTTTTTAATTCTACATGTACTAAATTGAGGAAGTTTTGGACGAGCTAATGTTGGCAAATTCTTTCTGGGTAAGAATTTTTTTTTTTGCCAACAGATCAATATTGGACTAATTTGCATTCACTTGGCAAAAGTTTAATGAACAAGGAAATTTCCAGTTTTTATCAAACAATTTTTGGCATGAATCAAATTTAACATGACAAGAAACCAATATGTGTTTCCAGTTTGAACAGTTTTTTGGCAAGATTTCATTCTAGATATATATAGTTTTTTTAAGACCGAAATCATGTAATTTTTCAGGTACAAATATGGGAAGAATCAATTTCGATTTTCAAATTGAATTCTCAAAAATACACTGTACAAATCTCAAGGTGGCCACAATTTAAATTTCAGATTGTTTCCAGTAAATGCAATGAACAATTCCTATTTTGTTTCCAAAATATCAACATGGAATTTAAGGAAATCACGCAAGGGGAAATTCTAGGGGCCACAAACAATATCATTTATTTCCATAATTTTCATAAATCATCAAAGCCAAACCATTCAAACAAGGCAATCATAATCACGCAATCAAGTCAAGCTAATTTTATGGGAAATCAGAGAAGATTATAGGATTATATTATCCTATATATAACACCATTCTCATCACTGGCAAAAGAATCCCAATTAAAAACAATTCAAGCACAAATATTCAAACAAGAAAAATATCAGAGAGCTTACTTCTTTTGTTCGATCGAGTTATTGGGAATTCAGATATCACTAAGTTTCTTCTTTAATCAAGATCCAGGATCATCTGAAATTGAGTTCGTCAATTCTCGACAATTTGGGGGAACGTCTGAAACCCTAGCCGACAATTTTGGAGGAGCAAATGAAATAAAGAAAGGGACGACCGAGCTTATCAAAGATATAAAGAAATAAAAGGGTTAATCTTTTTTATTTAAAAGCTTTGTATCCTAGGTTTTATTATTACTTTTGTTTTGTTATTTTAATTTTGTAAACCGTCAGTTTGTTTTCTAGTTTGTTTGTACAACTAGGGTTTTCTAGTTTGTGTGTAAAACTAGGTCGTCTAGTTATAGGATTTTAACTAGCAGTTCTCTAGTGTTTGTAATAACTAGGGTTTACTAGCTACGGGTTTGTAGCTAGGGGAAAAGCTGATCTTGGGGATAAAGATCAGTCTAGCGTTTTGAGCGTTAGATTAGAACAGGAGCAGGGTTTGCGAGTTTACAAGGTTTTGTAAGCGGGATCTGTTTTAATACCTAGTAAAAAAATTGGGAATGCGGCAGTAGGTAGGGTTTGTTGAAGCCGGCTGAAAACTGTATTATTTATTTCTGCATTTATATTCTCTGTTATAAACTGTGGTGTGATATTTTTTTAATATCTCTAATTAATTTAATAAACCCTATTCACCCCCTCTAGGGTTAATCTAGATCAAACAAGTGGTATAAGAGCAGGTAATTCATTAGCTCTAGAGTCATGGTGATCCTAGTTTTCAGTCCATAGAGAGTCAACCCAGTCATATTCCAACTATTTTTAATTGTACATATTTTTTAAATTGGGAATCAGAAATGGAGTCCTATTTAAAATCTGTTAATATTAAATGTTGGGATACTGTTATTATTGGATATGATTGGGTAGATAGAAATGATATTGAGTTTAATTCTCGCACTACTCATATTTTATATTCTTATATTGATGATATCATATATAACCATATCTCTCATTGTTTGTCTGCACAGGAAATCTGGAATATTGTCGATGCGAAGTGTGGAAGAATTGACAACAGCAGCTCAAAACCTCAGAAGGCCAACTTAGATTCAGATTTATGCTTGAAAGTAGAAACAGATGAAAATTCTAGATCAGACGATGAAGATTCAACAGACAATGAAATTGATAGTTTCTCATGTGAAGATTTGGTTTATATGTGCGTTGATTTAACAAAAACTATCAATAATCTCCATCGGAAAAACAAATCTTTAAAATCTAAACATCATGAGTTGAACAACAAAAATAACAGTTTGGAATTAAAACTTTCAAATGTCATGAAATTAGCGAATTATGATCGTGAAAATTGTTTGAAATTGAAAACTGGTCTCGTTTATCTCAATAAAAACATTCAAAAGCTTAAAGAGGAAATTCTGATTTTAAAAGATAATGAGATTGATTTTAAAGGACCAAACAATTCTTTGCAAAAAGAATTTAATAATTTTAAGGCCATCAAAAAATCCAAACAAGAAATTGTTGAAAAGTGATTTGATTTAAAAGAGCTTGAAAACGAAATGACGAGATTCAATGGTTCTAAAAAACTTGAGTTTGAAAAGCAAAAACATTTTGAATTTGAAATCTCTAAGTCCCAAGATAAAATTAAATTATTTGAAAATGAGAATTTGGTCTTGAAACAATCCAATGCTGAATAGAATATCAGTATAAATCATTGCTCAAATTTAATAAAAGAAAATAGCGATCTTAAATCCAAAATTCAACGATTAGAATCGACTTTGGATAAATTTTCTAATGGGAAATAATCGTTGAATATGTTGTTGCAAAACCAAGTTTCTGTTGGAAATAAACATGGTCTTGCCTTTGGGAAAAATTAATGTTTTTGAAAATCAAAATTCAAATGGTTTTAAAAATCCTTCAAACCATTTTGAAAAAGATTGTTTTGAAAATTTAAACTCTGATAAATTCAAAGGATTTTTAAATCATAAACAGGATGAAAACTGGTTGTGTAAAAATCCATTCAAATCATCTTGGACCCCAAAAAGAATTAAAATGAATTCAACTAAATTCAAACAGATTTGGTTTCCTAAGAGTACAAAAATAAATTCGTATGGATTGTTATACAGACAAGTTTGGGTACCTAAAGTTGTGAACACATTTCAGTGTGGTTTTACAAATTTTGTTAGACCACTTGATCTTATAAACTGTTAGGTCCTGGAGGAGGCTGAGGAACTGCTGTGCAAAAGAGATTTGAATTCAAACTGTTCCATATTCCTGTATCATTCAGAGTTCCTTACCCTAGATTAGCTAAGTTAGAGATTCATTTGCTTACGTCAAATTCAGGTATGATCTCTAGACTCACATTTTTTTTTAATATTCCTTATTTTTACTCTTTATGTCTTATTCCTTGTTCTACCACTTCTATTTTTTCTTATTCTTCTGATTTTGTTATGTTAATGTGTAATAACTCTGTCACATTTCTTTTATTCCTCCTTTTGATTTTCGCTTGTCTGTTTTGATTTGACACTGCATATATTTTTGAGCTTCTTAACTTCCAATTGCAGAATTCTTGGTTATTTGGAAATTCGCTTCATTTAAATAAAAGTCTCATGATTTAATCATTTCCAGATCTTGAATTTAAACTTGTAAATATTTGCAATTGTTTTGATGTTTATTTTTTGTTTTTTGAATTCCTAACAGTGCTGAAGCATTCTTGTCATATCTTGAACACTGTTAATTTGAATTCTAAATTTTTGAACATCTGAAAATTAATGAAATTTCACATAACTCTGTTGTTTTGAGTTTATTCTAATTCATTTTGGAAAAACTTGAAAATTTTATACTTATTACAGCACACTACTAATTTTTAGTTGTGATGATTTCATTGATTTTGGATTGGCTTGATTATTTCTGAATTGAATTTTTTTTGTCTTAAATCACTGAGTTACATCTTGAAATTCATCTTTATTTATGATTATCTTGGTTAAACATATGTTTGTTTGAAATCATTTGAAATTTTTGATACTTTGAATCTCACACCCTTCTTAGATTTGAAATTATTAATCTTGTGTGATTGATTCATTATACCTCAAAATTTACACCTATTCAAGTGATTTCAAATAAATTATTTCTTAATCTTGGATCATGAATTATCTCTCAAGCTTAATGTAAATATTCTAAAAAATTCTCTTGTGCTTTTCAGAAATAAGTGTGAAAAATTCATTATGAAAAATGATCTTGAAACTCGCTATTATTTCATGATCAATTGGCTTGAATATTTGTTTGTTTGAAATCATTTTAAATTATTAATTCGTGCATCTCGCACACATCTTGGGTTTAAAACTTATAATCTGGTGCGATCGATTCATTGAATCTTGAGATTTTCATATTCCTTCAAATGATTTAAAATAAACTGTATTTTTCATCTTAGGTCATGAATCATCTTTTACGACTGTCAGGAATATTTGTGAAAATTTCTCTTGAAAAGTCTGATTTGAAATTGATTGTTGTGCTGCTTTGATTAAAAAAATCGTTTTGGAAATGTTTTTAGATAAATGCTTATTTTGGTATCATCTGTTGCTCTAATAAAAGGTTCAAAAAATTTCTGATTGAGTTAACTACTCTAAATTGAAAATCTTTCATATGCTGCATCCTGAAATTCATTCAGAAATCATGATCACTTACTTGGATATTGTTTTGTTTGAAATCATTTGAATCTTGTTTAATATCTTGAATCTCACACACTTCTTAGATTTGAAATTAGTAATCTTGTGTGATCGATTCATTGAATCCTGAAGTTTCACATACATTCAAGTGATTTAAAATAAACCGTTTCTTTAAATATTGGATCATGATTTGTCTTCTTGGACTTGTTGAAAATTGTGACGGCCCGCTCCGCACCAGCCTGCATTTCCTCCGGAAGTGCGCTGTACACATACCCCGACTAGCACGGAACGGTCGCCAAAGAAAGGAAAGAAGGGAATGAACTAATCAAGGAACCTGTAGAATATCTCACAGCGCATGGAATAAAATATAATAATAACATACTTGACATAAAACAGGTGAGACAGTGCATAAGCTGATAACTAAAATCAACATCAACATCAGAGCAGCGGATATCCAAATACAGCTTATTACAACTTTCCAAATTTACTGTCTCTAAACAAAAGAAAGCTAAAGTAGAAGATGCACCACCAATGCCCAAGCAGTGATCTTCAACAACACAGGGAGAATATTATGTATATATTACGTGGAAGCCTCCTGCTCGTCTTCGGATCATCTACCCGTACATCACCAGCTAACCTGTCTCTAGCCTGCTCGTGTGAGCACCCAGAGTAATAAGAGGAGACATAAAACTCTGGGTCAGACATAAAGCCTGGTATGAGTGATAAGCATCTAAATAGAATGATAACAGGTATACTAAACCATACCTGAACCTGGACCTGCAACCAAAGAGTTAGTACCACATACCGTACAATACTCTAAGGTGCCATAATAAATAGTGTAAGAATACGGGGGTGGGGTGAGCATGTCACAATGATAGCAAACAAATCATCCATAGCAACCATCCTCACATCTCTCACTCAGTGCGTAAAGCGTACGATAACTACCACTTTGGAACACTAGACATACTGAGGTAACGACGAATCCCGTCTTGTAGAAACCCTGCTATGACCAAGCTAAACATATGGAGTCATGACCAAGCATTTCAATGACCCACTTCATTGGTTGTAGCCCTTGGTCCTACCAATGCCATAATGGCCCTGAATCCGCCTTCGTACCTCCTACCATAGTGGTCCAAAGCTATAGACGTCGATAACCCCTTGGTACGCGCCCCGCAGCAAAGCCCAACCATGAAGCGAACTCGTTGATTCCCATCTGAATCTTGAGCTCTAACTTCTCATTTGGACTTCCTTTCCATCTCGGGTTTGGTCGAATTGGAGTGGGTCTTCAGAAGAGTTGTCGCGCAATAACAGTCCTAGAATTCGGTTCGGTTCGGTGGTCATCACCCTCGTCGGTTCGGTAGTCATCACCTTCATCGGTTCGGTTCGGATACTCCACTTCGGGTCGGGTCGGGTTGCTGTCTTCCTTCTCGTGTTCCGATCCGCTCCCACATTTCTTCACGTATTCCGATCCGATCCCCATTTGTTGTCTGATCCGCGTGGCTTTCCCTCTTGCTAGTCCTCCAAAGAGTTTACTTCCGATCCGAGCCCTGCGTCTCCAAGTCGATCCGATCTGGCCCCCATTATTCTTCCGATCCGATCCCCTTTTGTCCACTCCAACTCTAAGTAAACGGCCTTCCTTTTTGCCAAGTATCCTATGTGACAAACTCCAGTTCGGGTCGGGTTTTCTTTCCCAGTTCACATATCCGATCCGAGCCCTCATCCGATCCAAACCGGTTAGGAACCTGCACATTTCTGCAACTTTCCAGCGAGCTTTCTACGCCATTCGACGACGTTTTCGACCAATTTAACTATTCTAATCAATCCTAAAACATACCATAGAGTCATAGCAACATGTAAGAGCAACCACAAACACCAAACAACAATTCAAATGAATCAAAACGGATCAAAAGTGGCCAAAACTCCTTATCTTCCCTTAAGCATGTTTAAGTAAAACTAATCATAGGGTTAACAAAACTTAATCAAATCGAACCAAATTTCTAACAGAAGCATACAACATTATTTAAGAATTTCTAAACATTTTTCCAGAATTTATTAGTGTATAAATTCGCTAATCTTCACTAATTACCCTTAATTACCGTAATTAGTGCAAAAACTATGCAAATCACTCACCTTGGCCACAAAGTAAAACATCAAATCTGAAATACTCTCTGTTTGGGTCGAATTCCTATGTATAGCAGCAGCTCCAACCTTGCTCTGATGCTATTTGGCCTTGTTTTGATGTGGTTTAGGCTTAATCTTCACTAAAATGTGTTTTGGAGTGGTTTTAGAGGAAGGAAGCCATTACTAAGGTCTCAAGAAGGTTTGTGGCGGCTCAAAACTGAAATGAAAGTGATTTCGTAACCCTAATCAGTCCTCCTATACCTCTAAACCCAAAATTTCCCTCTGGGCCTAGCTGCTAATCACCCGGTTAAGCCCAATTAAGCTGTTTTTCACCATCTGAAACTTGTTTCAGCCATATCTCCCAAACGGTGAGTCCGTTTGGCTAATGTGACCACTCTACGGAAAGAGAAACCATCGTCCGGAGCTAATGGAAGTAGCTTCAGGTCAAAATTCTTTTCCAGTCAGAAGTTATGGCCAAAACAGTATCAACTAGGGGTAAAATGGTCATTTAAAAATCGGGAAAAATCATGAACATGGGAAATGACCCCAATAGTCGTCCCCCAAAGTTACATGACCATACGACTTTGTATGTGAAAGAAATAAATATCCTACGATCCTATGATGCGTAGAATACGGGTCGTTACAAAAATTGTCTGAGAACTTTCTTGTGAAACTTATTCAGAATGTATTGTGTTGCTCTGATTAATGGAACTGAATTGTTAGATTTAATTTCTTGGACTTTGTGATTGGATATTGTGGTCTGAGATACCCTTGTTAGCCACCCGTGTCATATTAAAATCCTCGTTGGTAGAGACAACAAGTGGTATCAGTTTGGAAGTGGTGATTTTTTTATTGACCTGATTCTCATTCTGAATATATTTTTTATAACCCTCTTGTCCTGTATAATTTTTTTAAATTCCCTCTTTTAATTGATTTTTCAATTTTAAAATCATTTATTGATTATTTATTTAGAAGTCGAAATCAATAACCAAAGTTGAACTGTATTTCAAACTCATCAAAATTATTATCAAATAATTGAGAGTGTGATGAGGTATGACCATAGTATATTTCACAACGAGAGGAAATTTTATTTAAATTTTCTTGATGATTGAACAATTTTTATAATATCTTTGAATTGGCAGTTATTTCACAGACATCTCCTTTATCTACCATTATTCTGCCATCCATCATGATTTTATATTAATGTGGAGAGTTTTTTTTTTTAAATAATCTTGAATAAACAGTGGAAATATTTGTAATGGAATTATGATTACATTATTTTTCAGAATTAGTGCTAACTGAAAATTTTCAAGAATTCCGGTACTGTTGACCATATTTCATAATATGATTAATTTAGAAATTTATTTCACAACCATTTCTGTACCTACCACATTTCTATCATCTATGTTTGTTTTATATACTGCGGGATTTTTCTTTTGGAATAAAAAACAATAAAAATATAATATTCATAACTGTTTCTCTAACCTCATTTAAAAATCCAAGCTTTGGTTATGCATGGTTATGACATTACTTATTTTTAAGCTGCAACTACCTCATTTAAAAATCCAAGATCTGGTTATGCATAGTCAGTGTTCTCTTAAATAAAAAGAAAAGAAAAGGAAATTAAATAAATAAAATTTTATATGAAATCCTCCTTTGTGTGTAAAAACCAGCCTATCAATCCATTTTCTAATTTGTGAAATGTGTTAATATCTTATGATATATTATGATTATTGATTGATAATTACTGGAATTTGAGATTATTTGAAGTGTTGTCCAAATCCATCATTGTTTTGTGCCATTTTCAAAATTTTATTGGAAAATAATTGGAAATCATATATTTTAAAACTCTCTCCATTTATATAAATTTCAGCGTAAATCATTCATTCAACAATGTAAATTTTGCCATTAGTTCTTAGGATATTATGATTTTTGTTTGATCAATTGAGATTTATGATGATCTTTCTTCCTCTTAAGCTGATTTTATATTTTTAGTCATGTTTCATTGTTGTATTAATTTTTGTATCCTTTTGATGATAACAAAAGGGGGAGAATGGGTTAAGATTTTGATCGATGAGTGGATATTCTTTAAATATTTTAATATTGAAGTTTCAATTATTGTTTTTCACTCATGCACATATTTAGGGGGAGTTTTGTTGGTGGGGGAGCATTCAAATAGGTGGAGTTCAATAATTCACTGTCAAACACATTTATTACAATATTATATTCAAAATCCTATTTTATGTTTGTCATCATAAAAAGGGGGAGATTGTTGTATCTAAAAATTCTATGATTTTTGTTTGATGATAACAAACATATTTTTTTTATTATAAATGTGTTTGTAATTGTACTATTATACTACATCACACACAGAATATAATATTTATATTTAAATATAATACTACTGCACAAGAATTTAAATATTCAAATAGTATTTATTTAAATATAATAATTTTTTACAACATCTCAACAGTACAAATTTATATCTCCACTATTTGTATATTTCACTAAAATACAATACATTCACATTAAATTTCATTTCTATACATTGCTGCCTCACTACAACTCTCAATCACTCATGTTACATTTCATTTACACAGTTGTATACACATACACTTCACTCTCTATTATGTATACATTGATATGTTCACCAACACTGCCACTTGTCTTATGTCTGTCTTCTTCACTATCAATACAGACTTCTGCTTACTTGTCATAGAAGAAACACACAATAAACTGGAACAAAAATATTTTAAATTCTGGCATATATAATTTTTATTTTAAAAATCTATTTGCCTTAGAATTTTGGTGTGTTTCTCATCATTTTTCAAGGACTTGATTTGATTTATATGTACATCCATCTGCGTCTAGACAGCTTGTGATATTCACAGCGATACATTATAAATACCATAAGGTAGACATCGTCTGTAGTGCTCACATATATATATTCCATACATGCACTATACATGTATACACATACATGTGTATGTATATACACAGATTTTCTATGCAGGGACAATATGGTCAAAAAGGGACAAATATATCGAATATGATGTTACAGATGAAGCTTGATAACATTTTTATGCCGCAAGTACCCATGAACACTCAAGCAACAAATACAAACACATATATATACACACATGTGTGTGTATATGCATATGTATGTATATGGTGATACATGCACACGCATAACTATGTGTAATGCTCAAGACTGCAAGCAAAAGCCAGTCAAAGATGTACACTGCTCGACCAAGTACAAATGCAACATTTCATAGCCAAGTCATCATGTATATATGGAGGTAGTCAAATGCAACTCAACATATACAAGTCAAACAGGACAACCAATACTCAAGGATCGACCAAAACAACAAAAATATACAAGATGATCAAGCTCGAACATGCAAATGTTAAAGCATGGGTTGCTAAAAAAAGTGTCCAAACTCATGTACACAAATACAACAAGTTTTCAAGTCAAACCAAAGCTTCAAGCCTGTTTAAAGTCTCAAATAGCATACATATATACACTAAAATTTTGTCAATATGTATACGTGCATTCATATTTTTTACATGACAAGAAAAACCAAAAATAAAATGCACGGTTCAGAATAGTACATGCAGCTATGAATAATTACACAACAGGGCTTCAGGCACTTAATGGACTTTGGTAAATAATGGTTTTGGACAAGTTCCTCATTGATTTGTTTCCTGAATTCTTTCAAGAAATGTATTGAATCTTTTTTCATGCAAGATTACTGCAAGGGACAACCTGTTCCAAATTTTGTGGCAATACTGTTATAAGGATTGACAAATTGATTATGGAATTGAGCAAGAATCTCAAGTGCGTGAGCGTGCATGCAAGTAACACATAACACGACAACAACAAGCATGCAAAAGTTTTAAAATTAGTGAATCAGGTTTACAAACCACTTTGGAAAGATTTTTAAATTCTGCATGTACTAAATTGAGCACGTTTTGGACAAGCTAATAGTGGAAAATTCTTTCTGTGAAAGAAATACATTTTTTGGCAATAGTTCAATATTGGACTAATTTGCATTCAATTGGCAAAAGTTTAATGAGCAAGGAAATTTTCAGTTTTTATCAAATAGTTTTTGGCATGAATCAAATTTAACATGGGAAGAAACCAATCTGTGTGTCCAGTTTGAGAAAACAGTTTTTTGGCAAGATTTCATTCCAGATATATATAGTTTTTTTGGGGACCTAAATCATGCAATTTTTCAAGAACCAAAATGGCAAGAATCATTTTTGATTTTCAAATTGAATTCTCAAAAATACAATATACAAATCTCAAGGAGGCCACAATTTAAATTTCAGATTGTTTCCAGTAAATGCAATGAACAATTCCTTTTTCGTTTCCAAAATATCAACATGGAATTTAAGGAAATTATGCAAGGGGAAATTCAAGGGGCTACAGACAATATCTTCTATTTCTAGAATTCTCACAAATCATCAAAGTCGAACCATTCAAACAAGGCAACCAAAATCACGAAATCAAAATTTTATGGGAAATCAGATAAGATTATAGGATTATATTATCCTATATATAACACCATTCTTATCACCGACAAAAGAATCCTAATCAAAAAATTCAAGCACAAATATTCAAACAAGAAAAATATCAGAGAGCTTACTTCTTTGTTCGACCGAGTGATTGGGAATTTAGAGATCATTAAGTTTCTTCTACAATCAAGATCCAAGATCATCTAAAATCGAGTTCCTCAATTCTCGAAAATTTTGGGGAACGTCTGAAACGCTAGCCGACAATTTTGGAGGAGCAAATGAAATAAAGAAAGGGACGACCGAGCTTATTAAAGATATAAAGAAATAAAAGGGCCAATCTTTTTTATTTAAAAGCTTTGTATTCTTGGGTTTTATTATTTTTTTGTTTTGTTATTTTAATTTTGTAAATCGTCAATTAGTTTTCTAGTTTGTCTGTAAAACTAGGGTTTTTTAGTTTGTCTGTAAAACTAGGTCATCTAGTTATAGGATTTTAACTAGCAGTTTTCTAGTGTATGTAATAACTAGGGTTTACTAGCTATGGGTTTGTAGTTAGAGGAAAAAAAAAATCTGATCTTGGGGATAAAGATCAGTCTAGGGTTTTGAGCGTAGGATTAGAACATAAGCAGGGTTTACGCGTTTACATGGTTTTGTAGGCGAGATCTGTTTTAATACCTAGTAAAATTCTTGGGAATGCAGGAGTAGGTAGGGTTTGACGAAGCTGGGTAAAAATTGTGTTATTTACTTCTGCATTTATTTTCTCTGTTATAATCTGTGTTGTGATATTTATTAATATATCAAAATAATTTAATAAACCCTATTCATCTCCCTCTAGGGTTAATGTAGATCCAACAGTACCTTTATATCCGACTAAACTCACTCTTCATGATTGGTATCCCCTCATTGCAAGAAACGAATCGAGACGTGCATGGTTGAAAGCTTCCTCCCTCTCAACTGAGGGACATCTAACCCTCATCAAAGCCATCCTTTCTGCATTTCCCATTTATTGGTTTTCTGTTCATTGTACACCGAGTTGGGACATTAACAAAATTGATTAGCTTCGTCGTTCCTTTCTCTAGCATGGTGGTACCGCTAATTCGCTTGTTAGTTGGAGCTCATTCTGCGTGGAAATCAAAGCTGGTGGTTTAGGAATTCCCAACCTCCATCTTCTTAACCATACACTTCTCGCTAAGTGGCTATGGCGCAGCTTGGTCCCTGATGTTTTTATCTAGAAAACATGGATTCTTTCTATTTAATACAACAACCAACCTGAAGCCAATCTGCATGCACGTCCCCAAACCCACCCATCACCATTCTGGAGTGGAGGCCTTTGTTCACTTCCTCGCATCAAACACCTTTTTGCCATTCAGGTTGGTAATGGCGCTACTAGTCTCTTCAGGCTTGACACCTGGATTTAAGAATGTCGCCTTGCACATCTCTATCCTTCCCTTTTCTCCATCACTCCCAATCCCTCATTACCCATTCAAGAAACTATCCAGCATGGTGTTTGGGCTATCACCCCCACCACCTACTTTCATCCAACTATTCCGGATGAGTTGCACGAAGTCTGCAGTATCATTTATGCCACCTTCCTCCCCTTTAACCCTAATACTTGCACATGGAACCTCACATCCAACCACATATTTTCAGTCAGGTCATGTTACAAGTTTCTTTCCCTCTCTGGACATTTGTTCAACTACCCTTGAATTTGGAAGTTCAAGACATCGCCAAGGACCGGTTTTTTCTTGTGGTGCTTAGCGCATGGTAGCATTAACACCAAAGACAAACTAATTCGCAAATGCATTATGGTGGACCCCACTTGTGCTCTTTGCCACCTCGCCGATGAATCGTTTACACACCTCTTCACCAATTGCGATCTCAGTTCCTTCCTTTGGACCTTTGTGGCAGCACACTTTTTTGTTCTATCCATCCACTATTTCATCACTTTGATCATTGACAATATTCCCCCCTCCACTGACCTTGACCTTGACCTTTTCATCGTTGCCTTCACCTGGGTTGTTTGGCTTAAACTTAACAACCGTTGCTTCAGTGGTCGTTCAACTAGTGGGATACAATTGTGCCACATAATTGTAGGATCTAAATTAACCTTATAGGGGGGTGAATAGTGTTTATCATAGATTTTCACAGAATAATTAAATAATCACAGCACATATAATAATCAGAATAAATGTGGAAAAATAAATAACACACAGATATACCCAGCTTCGGCAAAACCCTGCCTACTGCTGCATTCCCCAAGGTTTCTACTAGGAGTTAAAACAATCTCTACGCTTACAATCACCTGTAAACTCGCGACACTCGCTCCCAACTGTTCTTAACCCTACGATCAAAACCCTGCACTGATTTCTATCCCCGAAACCAGATTTCCCCGAATTACAATTCCCGTAATTCGTCTCCCTAGTTTTAGAGACAAACTAGAAAACTCTCAATCGATTACAATTTGAAATAAAACAATTTAAAAAACACTTTTAAATAAAAATTAGAAATCCTTAGGAGTTTAAAATAGGGTTATCCCCCTGTATATGAAAACTAGGCCGGCCCTTTCCTAATTGCTTCACCACTTCTCTTTAGCCTGATCTCTTTTCCTCTGAAGTAAAAAAAATGGCGGCGGCTTTGCTAGGGTTTACTGAAATCTCCTGAAATTATTCGATACTTTATGGACTTTTAATCTTTGAAGCATGAGACCCTTGATGCTCTATCGTCTCTGATGTTCTTTAATTCGTAGCCGCGATCTCTTTTGATTGAGTTGAAGGATCCAAGTACTCTCCTTTTTCTGGTATGATTTTAAATTGGAATTTCTTCTTTGATTGTGCTTGAACTTGGATGGTTTTCCGCCGATGATGATAGGTGTATTTATAGGATAAGGATCCTAAATATTCTCTGATTTCAATATTAGATTCGGTCGTGATATATTCGTGAATTTTGGGGTTTGATTTCTTCTGAAATTCTGGAGAATTCTTCAAATTTAAATATGCATGAATCTTGGCTTGAAACTTTCTCGGCTTTGAATTGGTCTTGGATATTTTGACTTTGAGTTAATTCCTTAATTTCAGGAACTAATTTGTGAGATAAATCCTAAAAAAAAAATTGCGTGTTAAATAGGATTTCAGATCCTATTTTTGCTCTGATATCATATATTTTATCTGGTTTGATATTTGCGTGAATTGTTGGGTTCTTTCTAGCTGACAAACTTGAGCAGATATTATACTTTATTTGCCACATTACTTGAATTCCATTCATGATTTTTCTGATACAAAAATAAATTGATATGAACTGATACTGTATTTGATTATGCCTTGTGATAAGAACAGTCATTAGTTGAACTTCTCTTGAGTTCTTAAACTGATGTTTTACTTGTTGATGTTCAAACTTGTATGCACCTTCTGTTTAACTTCCTGCTGATTAAAAAAAAACTGAACAGATACTTGCAGTCACTTGTGTGTATATATATTGGTATTTGTATACCATGCCTTTTTACCATGACCTATAAACTTCGGCACAAACTTGATTCTGCTCTTTAATACTTCCTGCTCCATTTCAGTTGTTACTGCCACTATACACAAAACACATTACTCGTTTGTATGCACATATAGAAATGAAACCTGCTGCTTAGATTTTTGATCCATAGTAATGGCTTAGCAGTATAATCATTGATACTCATATGCATATGAAACTGCCCTTGTATATATATCATTCTTGAGTGCTGCTGTGTATCACCAGTTTACATGATTGTTGGTGCTATAGTAATGTATTTGCTTTACTTGGTCGAGTCTGAATGGTCCATTGTGTTTCCATTGACTTTGGGCTGCCTTTTTTTTTTACTTGACCCTGTTTTGACCTGAGCCAGTTTTATTGTCTTGTCATGTGCATGTTGTCACTCGGACTTGTTTTGCTTTTGACTTAGTGCTGCCTCGACTATATTAGAATTGTGTTGTCTTGTGTATACATGTTAGACTTGCACCACCCTGGCACATGTGTTTGCACCACTTTTCTCATTTCATTTCCACCACTGCACTGTGTTTGTCACCTTGCTGAAATGTAAGCTTGACATGTTGAGATGCTTCCTTGTAGACCATGTTAGCACACCTGATCCTTCACTTGACATATGCTGGTTCATTTAAGTCTGTCCTAACATTAAACTGTTTCCACAACTGAATCACTTTGCTTGACCACTTTAACTTCATGCTTGAAACCTGAATTTTGCAAACTGCTGCCATGTTCTCTTGTCAGTTTGTATATGTCATAAAAAAAATCTGTAGTGTATGATGACATTGTCACTTTCATTTACACTAGTGCTTGCCCATGTAATCTGGCATTTGCACTTTCCTGCACCTTGACATTACTGTGCAATTTTTAATCTTGCCACTTGTGTATGAATATTGACCTGGCTTTGAGCTGCATTGATTTGTGAACTGTTGAACCATTTGAAAAGTTTTGTCTAGTTTTGTATTGTACCATGTTGACATGATCATCTTTGAATATTTTCGATCATTTTGGCTTTATTTTTTTATTTTATTTTACTTGCACTATTTGCTCGGCCATTTGCACACCGATTTGCACTGAGTTGAGAAAGTCCACGTGGCTACTCCTCAGTTGCACACTAGATTGGCGAGGCAGTGCACACATGTATATACATACAAGTGTGTATATGCAGCCATCCAAAAGAATTTTTCTGTCCCTGCATATCATACAAAGTCTAGAAAAATGATGAGAAACACACCGCAAATCTGAGGCAAATAAAATTTAAAAATAAATTTTTATTTGCTTTTATTTTATTTTATTTTTCTTGCAGTCTACTGTGTGTGTTCTTCTGTATGTGACAAGTATGAAGATGGTGTCTAGACTGACTGAAAGCTGTGAAGACCGGACTGACAGAAGATAGAGAATGCAGAGTGTATATAAGTCGGTGAATATGAGTTTATATGAAACTGTATGTATATATGAATTGTATAGAGATGTATATGAGTGTTTGAATGAACAGTAGTGAGGAGGTGATGTACAGAAAATAGAAAGTTGTACTGATATTTGTAATAAATAAATTTGGTTGAAATAAAATATTATTTTATTCTGTTCAAACAAATTTATCTATCGAATTCAGTTTATTTACAAGTACATATTCATGTGATGAGTTTAAATAGTGGAGTTATAAATAGTTGTACTGTTTGAAATATAATATTTAATTTAAATATAATATTCTATTTAAATATAAATATTATATTCCTGTCTGTGATGTATATATAGAACAATACGATAACAAACACATTCAAAATATTTATTTGGTTGTTATTATCAAACAAAAATCATATAATTATATATACAACACTGTTATATACAACACTCTCCCCCTTTTGATGATGACAAACAAATAAAAGATTTTGAATGTGTTTGAACGTGAAATATATTACTCCCCCTATTTGTATGCTCCCCCTACAACTGAACTCCCCCTATATATGTGGAAAATATGACGATGAAATCCAATTAACCATTCTCCCTCTAGATATTTAATTTCCAATATTAAAATATTTTTGAATTAAATACTCATCAATCAAAATCTTGACCATTCTCCCCCTTTTGTTATCATCAAAAGGATAATAGAAATCGAAACAGTGTTGAATATCGACTAGAAATATAAATTCAAATCAAGAGAGAGAATATATATCGCAAATCCCATTTAATCAAACAAAAATCATAATAATCTTTAAATAAGAAGCAAATTTCACTTTCAGAATGAAAGGGATTTACGATGGATTTTTAGAATGAGGAGAGTTCAATAAAAATTGAATATTTGAATATGAATTTTAAAGATTTCAAATATACACAAAAATGTGTTAAGCACTTTCTAACCACGCATAGCCCAAAGGTCTTTTAAATGGGGTTAGTAGTAACTGAACTTTATCCTCTCTAATGAGTTCCATCCATGCACAGCCCAAAGGTCTTTTAAGTGAGAATGGAAGCACATAGAGATTAAGGTAATTCACCCACGCATAACCGCGAGGACTTTTAAATGGGAGTGAATACCAAGGATAAATTATTTATGTATTATTTTTTTGTTTTATTTTTAATTCCAAGAATAATTAGAACTCCCCAAATTAAATAAACCATGATGAATGACAGAAATATGGTAGATATAAAAGATGGTCGTGAAATAAGCTCTAATTCAAAGATATTATAAAATCTGTCCAATCATCATGAGATTTAAAATAATATCTCCTCTAGTTATGAATTATACCATAGTCACAACTCATCACAGTTTCATAAATCTATCAATAATTTTGATGAGTCTCAAAATGGTTCAAATTAATCAATAATTTCAATTTTTGATTAAATAATAAAAAATAATTTTAAAATTGAAAACATCAATTTTAAGAGGAGTTTTTGAAAATATCAATGCAAGTTGAAAATCAGTTTCAAAAATCAATCAGTAGAATATGAAATTATCTCATTTTTCTAATGCTGATTGTTCCTAGACAATTTTGAAACAACTTATATATTTAATTCAAGTTGTCTATGGAATTTTAAAGATATTTAATTACTGATTTTTCAACTCATCGTCCAATCACCAAATCAAATCAATTTCCTTATCAGAGCCGCACAAGATCATTTTCAAAGCAAGAATCATGAGTGAAATTTTCAGAGAATTTTTAGACAAACACAAGAAACATTCAACGATCAAATCTAAGATAATTATTTGGGATCACAAAAAAAATCAAATTTTTCATAATCTAGGAAATTCAACAATCTATAATGAATGATTTCAAAATAAGCCAAGTAAAAAAACAAAGAAAATAAAAGAAATAAAACTAAAAAGGAAAATAAACTAAAAGGAATTAAAATAAAAGTACGAGTTTAGAGATCATACCTGACTTACCATAATCAATGTGATCCAATGAATCTCCAACTCTGAATCTATGGCTAAGGAACTTCAAACAATTCAATAAAGTGGAACAACTTGAATTATATCTCTTTTAAGCACAGTCGTTCCTTAGTCTCCCTCGGTACCTAAATGTTTATAGGATCGAGTGGTCTAACAAAAATTGTTTTACCACTCTTATCTTCATTTACACGTTTTGGTACCCAAACCCGTTTATATATCAATCCATTACTATCCACTAGCGTACCCTTTGGAACCCAAATTCGTTTAGATTTATTCAAATTTATTTTGTTATTTTTTGGAATCCAAATTCGTTTAATTGAATTGTTTCTAAATGGGTTTTCATATCGTTCATGATTTAAAAACCCTTTGAAATTATTAGAATTCGAAATTTCAATTTGATCAATTTCAAAGCAATTTAAAGGATTTTTAAAATCATTAGGATTTTGTTTTTCAACAGGATCAAATCCAAAACCAAGTCCCTTTTTGTTCTGAACAAAAAATTAATTTTTTAACAACATATTCAACGATTTCTCTCCTTTAGAAAATTTAGTCAAAGCTGACTCAAGTTGTTGAATTTTAAATTTAAGATCGCTATTTTCTTTCATTAAATTTGAGCAATGATTAATAGCGTTTTTCCTCTTTTCAGCATCAGTTGTTTTAAAACCAAATTTTTGTTTTCAAGTGCTTTGATTTTAGTATTGGACTTAGAAATTTCAATTTCAAATTGTTTTCGCTTTTCAAAATCAAGTTTTTCAGATTCTCTAAGCTTTTCAATTTCCTTCTCAAAATCACGATTTTCGTTTTTCAAAATCACGTTTTCACTTTTAAGTAATTCAAAATCAGTTTTGAATTTCAAAGAATCGTTACTCAAAAATTGTCATTTTTCGCATTCTGAAACCGGTGAATTCTTAACTTTTTCAAGTTTTCTTTCTAAACTGTTATTTTCATGAACTAGTTTTGACCTATCAGATTTTAATTTCTTAACTTTTAGTTCAAGAGAATCAACGGTTTTTATGAGGTCGTGACACATTAAAATTAATTCAATATAGGTAAAATTCGATACCTCACTGGAATCCTCTTCACTACCTTCCGAATCAGATTGATCCATAAGACACAAGTTAGCTTCCTCTTAATCACTTTCAGAAACTTCTTCTCCTTCCTCGTCATCCCATGTAGCAGCAAAAGCTTTCTTCTTTCTTCTGAACTTCTTCTTCTTTGATTCAGAATCCTTTCGTTCTTCTCTTGCTTTTAACTCCATCTCGTAAGTAATCAGATTTCCAATCAACTCTTCCATGCTTACTTTATTCAGATCTTTTGATTCTTGAATCGTCGTTACCTTTGCTTCAAAATTCATCGGTAGCACTCTCAGTATTTTTCTGATCGATTCCACTTCGGTATAGGTTTTTCCAATAGCTTTTGCATTGTAGACTAGTGATGAGAAGCGTCCATACATCACTTTTATATCTTCGTCTTTTTGCATAGAAATTTTTTCATATTCGTTGCTGAGTAGAGCAAGACGAGATTCGTTCACTTGAGATGTACCTTCGTGTGTGGCCTCCAACGTATGCCATATTTCCTACGCAGTCTCACAATGAGAAATTCGATTAAATTCAGTTTTATCAAGATCACAGATTAAGGCATTCATCGCTTTGGCATTAGTTGAAAATAATTTTTTATCATTAGCATCCCACCTGTCTTTTGATTTAGGAATTTCAACACCACTAACAGTAACAGTGGGAGATCGATAACCCATTTCAATAATATCCCATACATCATAGTCGATTGAACTCAAATAAATTTTCATCCTAGCTTTCCAATATGCATAATTAGTTCCATTAAACATTGGTGGCCTAGCTATGGACTGACCCTCAGAAAACACGTTATTAGACAGATTCATGACTCTAGAGTTAAAATAAAATAAAAATACCTGCTCTGATACCACTTGTAGGATCTAAATTAACCCTAGACGGGGGGTGAATAGGGTTTATCACAGATTTTCATAGAATAATTAAATAATCACAGCACAGATAATAATCAGAATAAAGGCGGAAAAATAAATAACACACAGATATACCCAACTTCGGCAAAACCCTGCCTACTGCTGCGTTCCCCAAGGTTTCTACTAGGAGTTAAAACAATCTCTACGCTTACAATCACCTGTAAACTCGCGACACTCGCTCCCAACTGTTCTTAACCCTACGCTCAAAACCCTGCACTGGTTTCTATCCCCGAAACCAGATTTCCCCGAATTACAATTTTCGTAATTCGTCTCCCTAGTTTTAGAGACAAACTAGAAAAATCTCACTCGATTACAATTTGAAATTAAAAAAAATAAAACAATTAAAAAAACCCTTTTAAACAAAAATTAGAAATCCTTAGGAGTTTAAAATAGGGTTATCCCCTTTATATGAAAACTAGGCCGGCCCTTTCCTAATTGCTTCACCACTTCTCTTTAGCCTGATCTCTTTTCCTCTGAAGTAAAAAAAATGGCGGCGGCTTTGCTAAGGTTTACTGAAATCTCCTGAATTGATTCAATACTTTATGGACTTTTAATCTCTGAAGCACGAGACCCTTGATGCTCTATCGTCTCTGATGTTCTTTAATTCGTAGTCGCGATCTCTTTTGATTGAGTTGAAGGATCCAAGTACTCTCTCCTTTTTCTGGTATGATTTTAAATTGGAATTTCTTCTTTGATTGTGCTTGAACTTGGATGGTTTTCTGCCGATTATGGTAGGTGTATTTATAGGATAAGGATCCTAAATATTCTCTGATTTCAATATTAGATTCGGTCGTGATATATTCGTGAATTTTTGGGTTTGATTTCTTCTAAAATTCTGGAGAATTCTTCAAATTTAAATATGCATGAATCTTGACTTGAAACTTTCTCGGCTTTGAATTGGTCTTGGATATTTTGACTTTGAGTTAATTCCTTAATTTAGGAACTAATTAGTGAGATAAATCCTGGAAAAAAACTTGCGTGTTAGATAGGATTTCAGATCCTATTTTTGCTCTGATATCATATATTTTATCTGGTTTGATATTTGCGTGAATTGTTGGGTTCTTTCTAACTGACAAACTTGAGCAGATATTATACTTCATTTGCCACATTACTTGAATTCCATTCATGATTTTTCTGATACAAAAATAAATTGGTATGAACTGATACTGTATTTGATTATGCCTTGTGATAAGAACAGTCATTAGTTGAACTTCTCTTGAGTTCTTAAACTGATGTTTTACTTGTTGATGTTCAAACTTGTATGCACCTTCTGTTTAACCTCCTGCTGATTAAAAAAAACTGAACAGATACTTGCAGTCACTTGTGTGTATATATATTGGTATTTGTATACCATGCCTTTTTACCATGACCTATAAACTTCGGCACGAACTTGATTCTGCTCTTTAATACTTCCTGCTCCATTTCAGTTGTTACTGCCACCATACACAAAACACATTACTCGTTTGTATGCACATATAGAAATGAAACCTGCTGCTTAAATTTTTGATCCATAGTAATGGCTTGGCAGTATAATCATTGATACTCATATGCATATGAAACTGCCCTTGTATATATATCATTCTTGAGTGTTGTTGTGTATCACCAGTTTACATGATTGTTGCTGCTATAGTAATGTATTTGCTTTACTTGGTCGAGTCCGAATGGTCCATTGTGTTTCCATTGACTTTGGGCTGCCTTTTTTTTTTACTCGACCCTGTTTTGACCTGTGCCGGTTTTATTGTCTTGTCATGTGCATGTTGTCACTCGGACTTGTTTTGCTTTTGACTTAGTGCTGCCTCGACTATATTAGAATTGTGTTGTCTTGTGTATACATGTTAGACTTGCACCACCTTGGCACATGTGTTTGCACCATTTTGCTCATTTCATTTCCACCACTGCACTGTGTTTGTCACCTTGCTGAAATGTAAGCTTGACATGTTGAGATGCTTCCTTGTAGACCACGTTAGCACACCTGATCCTTCACTTGACATATGCTGGTTCATTTAAGTCTGTCCTAACATGTAAACTGTTTCCACAACCGAATCACTTTGCTTGACCACTTTAACTTCATGCTTGAAACCTGAATTTTGCAAACTGTTGCCATGTTCTCTTGTCAGTTTGTATATGTCATAAAAAAATCTGTAGTGTATGATGACATTGTCACTTTCATTTACACTAGTGCTTGCCCATGTAATCTGGCATTTGCACTTTCCTGCACCTTGACATTACTGTGCAATTTGTAATCTTACCACTTGTGTGTGAATATTGACCTGGCTTTGATGCTGCATTGATTTGTGAACTGTTGAACCATTTGAAAAGTTTTGTCCAGTTTTGTATTGTACCATGTTGACATGATCATCTTTGAATATTTTCGATCATTTTGGCTTTATTTTTTTGTTTTTTTTACTTGCACTATTTGCTCGGCCATTTGCACACTGATTTGCACTGAGTCGAGAAGGTCCACATGGCTACTCCTCAGTTGCACACTGGATTGGCGAGGCAGTGCACACGTGTATATACATACACGTGTGTATATGCAGCCATCCAAACGAGTTTTTCTGTCCCTTCATATCAGACAAAGTCTAGAAAAATGATGAGAAACACACCGCAAATCTGAGGCAAATAAAATTTAAAAATAAAATTTTATTTTATTTTATTTTATTTTTATTGCAGTCTACTGTGTGTGTTCTTCTGTATGTGAAGGTATGAAGATGGTGTCTGGACTGACTGAAAGCTGTGAAGACCGGACTGACAGAAGATAGAGAATGCAGAGTGTATACGAGTCGGTGAATATGAGTCAATATGAAACTGTATGTATATATGAATTGTATAGAGATGTAAATGAGTGTTTGAATGAACAATAGTGAGGAGGTGATGTACAGAAAATAGAAAGTTGTACTAATATTTGTAATAAACAAATTTGGTTGAAATAAAATATTATTTTATTGTGTTCAAACAAATTTGTCTATCGAATTCAGTTTATTTACAAGTACATATTCCTGTGATGAGTTTAAATAGTGGAGTTATAAATAGTTGTACTGTTTGAATGTTTGAAATATAATATTTAATTTAAATATAATATTCTATTTAAATATAAATATTATATTCCGGTCTGTGATGTATATATAGAACAGTACGATAACAAACACATTCAAAATATTTATTTGGTTGTTATTATCAAACAAAAATCATATAATTGTATATACAACACTATTATATACAACAATAATAACTCATTTTTACTATTTATAGATAGGTGCTGAAGCCTGGGTACCTTTCAGACTGAGGTTGATGTCAACTAAGATTTAATCTGAGGAATCGGTGGGTAACTTGGAGGCCGAGGGGCTGCGTAAGCGAAGGCCTTTTCCACGTCCATGGTGACTACTTCACCTAGCTCGCTTTTTGGTTCGTCCATTGCCTTGAAACCAACATGTTGGCTTGCTATTCAACAGACTTTGTCATTTTGTTTTGGTTCCTAGCTCGTTGACTTTCTGGATGTTTTATATGTTGCTTTTAGTTTATGTCAGTATATTTATGATTATGCATTATGGTATAGTACGTTTGTATGGATAACCGCCACTTAGACTTATTTTGCCACCGATTAGGCTTGTTGACCGTTCATTGTACGTATTATTAATATGAATCGGCTGTGTAGAATCACTCTACACAATCGTCTTACTAAAAAAATTCAACTTACATATGTATATCCATTTATGACTTTACCTTTGGAAAACCGTATTGTTTCCATTACTTAGAAAATAGTATTATATACATAGCCGAATGGTACACTTTATACGGGCTAAACAATGTCAAATTATACATTGTTTACTTTAAAATCCAGTTATTCTAATTACACCTCAAAATCTTGCAAATATGTTGCGATATTCCTCTTATAGGAAAAATAAACTATTTTCAACATCTTTTACCATTACAAGCTGATACCATCCCTTGGTAATAGTGAAGTCGTTTAAGTTGGGGTATTCTGTTTACTTCTCAGACCTTAATTGACAACATTCATATCTTAAGGTAGATAAAAGTTTGAAACCTATAACTGATATTAATTATAATATCATACTAAATTCCATTTACCATTCCATTTAAATTTTGGAATCTATTATTCCACACATCTCATTTACAAAGTCCCTTTATACTTTATATTTTGAAATTTACTTTAATTATATTTAACAACTATATAAAAAGAAAACATAAGTTAAACTTCGGAAATAATTTTGAAAAAAATCCTAGTTTTCCTTTTAATGGAATAATTTTTGCCTTAAATACTTTAAACGACTAACTCAATATATATAATCTTAAATCATTACAGACTCGATTTAGAAAAACAATTCCAATAAATTTATTAATTTATTGATGGTATTAAAGAGCCAAACTACTAATAAAATACCAAACCGTGAAATAATGTGTTTCATCCAATTCCACAATCAATCAAACATATCCAACATATACTATCAATATTAGTGAGGAATCCTGTAAGATCCCTCCAACCTGTCTTTTCTTGCATCACAAACACGTTACCTCAAAATAATATCATCCAATTCAATATACATATATAATTTTCAATGATCAACCAATAACAACAATACAAGCATCAATCTTTTAGTTTGGTAAGTTTATAATTCTCTATAAATGTGATCAATAAGGTAAGTTACCTCGTTTGGTAATAATCATTGAAGTAATGATTTGATTTCAATTAAATTAAATAAATATTTAATTTAATTAGTTCATCCAATATATACATAATATATTCAACATACATCAAACAATCGACAATCACAGCACACAAATAAAAATCTCGACTTATTTAAAATATAAGTTGGTCAAACTGAGTGAGTTACACTCATTTTCATTTCATTTATCGCTATAGTGATTCGGTCTCAGTTAAATTAAACGAGTGTTTAATATAATTAAAATTTTCAATTGATTCCAGATCTGTCCAATCCAGCTCCAGAACATAGTGTTCGTCACCACGATTCCAATGCAACTTATTTCGCTCAATTCTGATAAGATATGCATGAGTTACAAATAATATAAGTTCATAGTTTTAATTAAATTAACCAATCTTCTTAATTAAATTTTAATTAACTCTAAATACATTGTTATACAAGAACGGGCCAATCCTTTCCTTCGCTGCTTCGTTCTCGACTTCATGCTCTCATATAGACCGAAACCAACGCATGCCTTCAAACACTTCACCACTACACCGCCACCGGACCCCGATCAGAGAATGCCACCACGATGGTGCAACCCTCCTCCACCTACGACCTAAGCCATGAGCCGCCAAACCTCTCTATTTGTAACACCCTACCTCCGCTAGGGTCACCCACAAAGGGAATGCACTAGTTTTGGAGGAGCGTTATTGAGGTAAACAATCACAGAAATATTACAAGACAGACATAAATAAAACAGCGGAAGAATCAAAAGATAAATTTCATTACTTTAAAATAGTCAAAGCCTTTTTCATCCAAAGTACCAAATAGCCAAAGTCATCATTTTCCATTACAACAAATTCTGTCTTGCATAAATAAAGAAGCATAAAAGCTTAAACAACAAAAATAGCATAATTCCCCAAGATAGCAGAAACGCAGCCATAGCAGAGCTCAAGATCAAACCGTACATGAGCTGAACCGAAAGCAAGAGAAATCCAAGCTAAGTGCTAGAGTTTCCTCCCTGAGAACTTGGGGGGAGGGGGGGGGGGAACAAAAGAAAAAGAGGCGAAAGAAAATGGGTCAGTCATAAAGACTGGTAAGTCCTAGTGACTTTCAGCATAAAAACAGGTAAAGGTAACATGACATGTGTAAACTGAAAGTAAACATAAGGATGCTGTCAAGATGGGCAAGATAGACTAAGATAACATGATAAATCAAGTATAGCATCGTATGTTCAAGATTCGCTGCACCAACTGTACTAGTATCCCAACCCATGTCAAATATTAACCATGAGATGATCCCTTGGCCCAATATCATGAATGACCCATTACTAGGTCCAACGGAACGATCCACTAATCGATCAGCTCCCTACAAGTTCTAGCTCGTCGTATGTCTGTGTCATACAGCCCTATCACGAATGTAGTTACCTGTGCTAGGTCCACCATAGGGTGTATCAAGCCTTAGGGTGCCAACCACCGACACGAATAAAGCACGCACAGTGTAAACCTACTGATGCCCAATGCCTGCTTTTTCAACTCCGGACTACGTGCACGACCATAGTCCGCCTGAACCTACACTAGCGCACCAACTCAACCATCGTTCTGGTCGCTTACAATCAGCCCAGTAATCGTGCCCCACCCTGCCTAGTTCCAGGGTACCATGATACATCTAAGTGGGTTACTGCTGAAATGGACCGCGTAACTAGGGTTTCCGTCCAACAGGTTAAGTGTTGTCATTTAAATTCGTGACTTAACCCTTATCAGTCTAGCATGTCAAGTTGGTTAAGTGTTGTCTTTCATGTTCATGAGTTAACCCTATCATGTGGCATTAATTCATTAATGCACCCCAACCTCTCACATCAGACCTGGTGTTGTGGTCATTGGATATGCCGGGCGGTTCCGGGCAGATTTACACCACAACTCAGTCTGACCTCGGGTTTCAAACGCGATATGACCAACTACCCACATTGGATCCTATTGTTTGCAGCCACTGGATTTGCCGGGCGGTTTCGGGCAGAATTACACTGCAAACTCAACCCAACCTCGAGTTGGCCATTTTCAAGTTCATTCTAGTGTCATGTCCATGTTCAAATTTCATGTCAAGTTCGTGTCAAGTTTCATGTTTCAACTTATGCCTATTATCATGTTCATGATTCATGTTCATAACCAATTCATGTTTTGCCTAACCTACCCAAATCGTATTCCCATCGCATGTAAACGTGAATCGATCTAAATTATAAGTAAATCAAATCCAGAAATAAAGGGAATAACATCAAAACTATGATAGGAAAAAAGGACGAGCATAAAGTGATAAAAGGGATTACAAGACTAGCATGATATAACTTGAGATAATTGGTTACAACATCACTGGCACATAGAATAATAGTCCCAAAACATTAGGATTACAGATCTAGCATAATAAGGTGATAGTCATGATAAAGGTGATAATCCAAACTTATGAAAAGTAGATTGATTCAACATCACAAGCATGATAATACTATGGAAATGAAGGAGTTTGATTTACAACATGATTAGGTCCAAACTGATTTCATAGCAATATTCCCAAATGTCAAGATCCAAGATGGAAACTAGAATAGATGTGAATCGATTATCATACTTAAGTCCAATTTCACTTTATCTCATGTCCAGATTATAATTAACAAGTTTAAATCTCAAAGTAACTAGAACTTACAGATCGTGGACTAATAAATTGAGATGCAGAAGTTGAATCTAGAAACTAGTCGTTGAATTGTTGAATCGTTGAATCTTGATTTGATTGTAGCAGAAAATCCCCAATTTGCGAATCTTATGTTGCTTGAAGAAGAAGGTAGAAGAATTCCCTTGATTTGATTAACTTTATTTTTAATTTAATTTTGAAGAAGAAGAAGAAGAAGCCATGTCCATCAAGAATTTGTGCAGCATAAGGTTAGAGAAGAATGGTGTAAAGAGAATGGGGTTAGGGGGTTGTTTATATAGGATTAGGCGAACGAATCTAGACTGAAAACAAGACCAAAAACATCAGAATGAACCCAGGCTCAAAACTGGGTTTTGGCACCAGGTCGACCCCCAGGTCGACCATAGGGTCGACCTGGCCCCTGGGAGGTCGACCATAGTGTCGACCCCCAGGTCGACCTGGTCCTGGACGGGAAAATTCCCGCCCAGTCTGCGCTGGGGTTTGAATTCGAATTTCGAGCTGTTTTCGATTCTGAAAATTTCTAAAACTTCGGAGGGTCATATCTCCCTCATACTGAATTCATTTTTCAAAAACTCGGACTCGTTTCCAAGCAGAATTTCGAGACGAACTCAATGGCGCAACCCATTTTCCATGATTCTTATTTTAAACTTTAATTCTGCCTTGATTTATGGTTTTAACATGTTATTAAAATACGGGTTGTTACATTCTCCCCTCCTTAAAGGATTTCATCCTCGAAATCTTCAAGTTAAGAAGAATGCTTCCTATCATCCATCTACTCAACCATCATCCACAAGCAACCATTGTCCTTAAAAGATTTCTAATGCTGTATGAACTTATGCAAGAGTGTGTGTATATGTACTTATCTAATGCAAAAGATCAGGCGGTTACTGATTCAGTAGACCTCCTTAATGCAAAATATGTTAGTGTAATGAGTCCAACATGTATGCAAATTCCTAATATACTTTATAATCTCTACATGAGTGCACAAACATTCATTCATATGCAACATCCAAATGATAGCATATCAAGTTTCCATCCATATACAAGTATAAGCACCCATGCATATGCAATATGAAAATGTGACTGAGCCGATCTAGTGCCTAATGTGTGTTATGAAACCACGAGCAACCACTTGCAACCATTTGCAAACATAAACCATAACATGTTTCAAATACATGTTTGCATCCATAAGGTTCTACCTAAGGTTCTCAAGATAGGATCGAGAAGATAAGCAAGATAAAACAAAGCATCTAGGAGAAGAAGTTAAAGATGTACCCCCAGAAGGTTCTGCTTGCGGGACTTGCCCTTGCTTCTTAGGGCAGTTCTTGCTGATATGTCCAGTATCACCACACTGAAAGCATGCTCCCATCTTCATCTTCTTCTTTCTACAATCCTGGACTATATGCCCATCAATACCACAGAAGTTGCATTTTCTTTTCTCACGTGACTTGTTGTCATTATTGTTGTTGTTGTTCTTGCCTCCTTTCTCGGAGTCTACCTTCTTGTTTTGAGACTCATTCGCCTTGCCCTCCTTCTTGCCATTCTTGTCTTCTTCATTTAAGAGTGCCATGTCCACTAACTTTCCGTAAGTAGCCCTCATAGGTATGTGGGTCATAGCCAAGCTGTGAAGTGGCTCGTTCAATCCCTTGACAAAACGGAGAGCCTTCTTATGAGGAGTATTCACTAAGTCCAGTCCAAACCGGGCTAGCTGATTGAATTGATTGACGTACTCCTTGACCGTCATACTTCCTTGCTTAAGAGATAAGAACTTTTCAAGCTGTAGACTTTGTTCAGCTTGTGAGAGGAATTTCATCTCAAACCTTATCCTGAAATCCATCCATGTGTTAACATGTCTTTCAGCGTTAGTGACTTCCCACCAATAGGAAGCTTCGTCTTTGAGTAACCATACTGCCAACTGTACCTTCTGCCTATCGTCCACCACGAAGATAACGAACAGATCCACAGTTTCTTTGAGGCAGTTCCTCGCTTCTACGAATGATTCAGTTCCCTTGAAATCTTTTCCACCCATGGCCCTAAAATCTCTATAGATCTTTGAGAAAGCATTTTCACGAGGAGAGGGAGGAGGAGGAGGAACCACTGCAGCTGGAGGAGGAATATCTGTTGGGCCTGCATCGTTGGCCCTAGCCTCTAAGTACCTCCTGAACCAGCCAGGTATTGGCACACCCTTTGGAAGGTTAAGATTCCCAGACATGCTGAAATGAAAAAGAAGAGATTCAAAATGAGGAAACAAAGGATAGTGCTAATGGCTTTTGGGGAATATCCTTTAAATAAAACAAGACTTTTCTTGAAAAATGCTTCTTTGTAAACGGTTTTGAAAATAGTTTTAGAAGATTTTAAAAACTTTTTCCCAGTCTGGTAACCTTCTGCTCTGATACCAAGTGTAACACCCCACCTCCGCTAGGGTCACTCACAAAGGGAATGCACTAGTTTTGGAGGAGCGTTATCGAGGTAAACAATCACAGAAATATTACAAGACAGACATAAATAAAACAGTGGAAGAATCAAAAGATAAATTTCATTACTTTCAAAATAGTCAAAGCCTTTTTCATTTAAAGTACCAAATAACCAAAGTCATCATTTTCCATTACAACAAATTCTGTCTTGCATAAATAAAGAAGCATAAAAGCTTAAACAGCAAAAATAGCATAATTCCCCAAGATAGCAGAAATGCAGCCATAGCAGAGCTCAAGATCAAACCATACATGAGCTGAACCGAAAGCAAGAGAAATCCAAGCTAAGTGCTAGAGTTTCCTCCCTGAGAACCTGGGGGGAAACGAAAGAAAAAGAGGCGAAAGAAAACAGGTCAGTCATAAAGACTGGTAAGTCCTAGTGACTTTCAGCATAAAAACAAGTAAAGGTAACATGACATGTATAAACTAAAAGTAAACATAAGGATGTTGTCAAGATGGGCAAGATAGACTAAGATAACATGATAAATCAAGTATAAATCAAGTATAGCATCGCATGTTCAAGATTCGCTGCACCAACTGTACTAGTATCCCAACCCATGTCAAATATTAACCATGAGATGATCCCTTGGCCCAATATCATGAATGACCCATTACTAGGTCCAACGGAACGATCCACTAATCGATCGGCTCCCTACAAGTTCTAGCTCATCGTGTGTCTGTGTCATACGGCCCTATCACGAATGTAGTTACCTATGCTTTGTCCACCATAGGTTGTATCAAGCCCTAGGGTGCCAACCACCGACACGAATCAAGCACGCACAGTGTAAACCTACTGATGCCCAATGCCTGCTTTTTCAACTCCGGACTACGTGCACGACCATAGTCCGCATGAACCTACACTGGCGCACCAACTCAGCCGTCGTTCTGGTCTCTTACAATCAACCCAGTAATCGTGCCCCACCCTGCCTAGTTCTAAGGTACCATGATACATCTAAGTGGGTTACTACTGAAATGGACCGCGTAACTAGGGTTTCCATCCAACAGGTTAAGTGTTGTCATTTAAATTCGTGACTTAACCCTTATCAGTCTAGCATGTCAAGCTGGTTAAGTGTTGTCTTTCATATTCATGACTTAACCCTATCATGTGGCATTAATTCATTAATGCACCCTAACCTCTCACATCAGACCTGTTGTTGTGGTCACTGGATATGCCGGGCAGTTCCGGGCAGATTTACACCGCAACTCAGTCTGACCTCGGGTTTCAAGCGCGATATGACCAACTACCCACATTAGATCCTATTGTTTTCAGTCACTGGATTTGCCGGGCGGTTCCGGGCAGAATTACACTGCAAACTCAACCCAACCTCGAGTTGGCCATTTTCAAGTTCATTCTAGTGTCATGTCCATGTTCAAATTTCATGTCAAGTTCGTGTCAAGTTTCATGTTTCAACTTATGCCTATTATCAAGTTCACGATTCATGTTCATAACCAATTCATGTTTTGTCTAACCTACCCAAATCGTATTCCCATCGCATGTAAACGTGCATCGATCTAAATTATAAGTAAATCCAAATCCAGAAATAAAGGGAATAACATCAAAACTATGATAGGCAAAAATGACGAGCATAAAGTGATAAAAGAGATTACAAGACTAGCATGATATAACTTGAGATAATTGGTTACAACATCACTGGCACATAGAATAATAGTCCCAAAACATTAGGATTACAGATCTAGCATAATAAGGTGATAGTCATGATAAAGGTGATAATCCAAACTTATGAAAAGTAGATTGATTCAACATCACAGGCATGATAATACTATGGACATGAGGAGTTTGATTTACAACATGATTAGGTCCAAACTGATTTCATAACAATATTCCCAAATGTCAAGATCCAAGATGGAAAATTAGAATAGATGTGAATCGATTATCATACTTAAGTCCAACTTCACTTTATCTCATGTCCAAATTCCAATTAACAAGTTTAAATCTCAAAGTAACTAGAACTTACAGATCGTGGACTAAGAAATTGAGATGTATAAGTTGAATCTAGAAACTAGTCGTTGAATTGTTGAATCGTTGAATCTTGATTTGATTGTAGCAGAAAATCCCCAATTTGCGAATCTTATGTTGCTTGAAGAAGAAGGTAGAAGAATTCCCTTGATTTGATTAACTTTATTTTTAATTTAATTTTGAAGAAGAAGAAGAAGCCATGTCCATCAAGAATTTGTGCACCATAAGGTTAGAGAAGAATGGTATAAAGAGAATGGGGTTAGGGGGCTGTTTATATAGGATTAGGCGAATGAATCTAGACTGAAAACGAGACCAAAAACATCAGAATGAACCCAGGCTCAAAACTGGGTTTTGGCACCAGGTCGACCATAGGGTCGACCTGGCCCCTGGGAGGTCGACCATAGGGTCGACCTGGCCCTTGGGAGGTCGACCATAGTGTCGACCCCCAGGTCGACCTGGTCCTGGGCGGGAAAATTCCCGCCCAGTCTGCGCTGGGGTTTGAATTTGAATTTCGAATTTCGAGCTGTTTTCGATTCTGAAAATTTCTGAAACCTCGGAGGGTCATATCTCCCTCATATGGAATTCGTTTTTCGAAAACTCGGACTCGTTTCCAAGCATAATTTCGAGACGAACGCAATGGTGCAACCCATTTTCCCTGATTCTTATTTTAAAATTTAATTCTGCCTTGATTTTATGGTTTTAACATGTTATTAAAATACGGGTTGTTACACTAATCGCTGCCGGTTAAGCTTCGAACACTGCCCCTTTTTGCGTCGATTCTGACCACCACATCGAGCCGCACCCTATTACAGCCATTCACCTAGATGATCTCACCGAGCTTGACATTTTGTAGTTGGGAACTATTTGAATAAATGAATGTATTTCGAGATAAACAAGGAGGAAAGAGGGAAAGTTTTGGTCACTTGTTGTTTAGTTAGAGGTGGATCTGAAGGTTGACCACGGAATGTTCAGTTTGACGCAAATTTTAGGTTTAGGGTGTATACTTACAAGGACATAATTATTATAATATTATTTTATGAAACTTACATCTGAAGTAACACGTTAAAACAACAATATTCGACCTTCGAACACAATGAAAATTGAAACTCTGGCCTAACTTAATTTTCTGGACATTATGGAACTGGTTTTGTCAAATAACGAGATCGTTTGTAAAGCTTTCTTTATATTTCACAACGTAAATCGGTACGGTTTATATTGGTACGATCATAAAATAAATCCAATTGACTTGAAACTTGAACTAATTAACCACTACGGATTTTATAAAATTAGTTTCATTGAAATCTAAGTTCGTTTGAAAATTTGTTATTTTATAAGTCCAAATTAAATCAATAAAACAGTTAAATAAAAATCTAAGCGTTTACCATTCACACGATCAGTAAGTCCGGTCGATACCGAAATTGGAATCCTATAATAAATTACTAATACAAATCCAATGACACAATTTTCGTCGCATTCCGAGACTATTCTCCTAAAATGATATTTTACACATAAAAATTGACGTTATTTTAGATACCATAATACCTGATCTTCAAAAATGATGAACTATACACATATCCCGACTCTAAACGTCAATATGAATTCAGCGGAATAGGTTTCACGTTTTAATTCGATCGTTATCTCAAGTTACGTACAAATTCCTTTTAAATTAAATTTATTTACTAAATCACTATGGTATATAAACGATTCCATAGCGACTTTCTGAAAATTTGATTTGGACATAACTCAAAATTCATAATATAAATTCTCAAATTTTCTCTTTTATTAGAAAATTATAATCAAATAGATTTGGACGATTCTTGTTTCAACGAATTCTAACTTGTGTTGAATCATGTATATTCAATTAAAGTTCAAAACGTAAAACTAACTACTGCGATGTTATGAGCTCATTATTAATTTAAGTAAAGATTATACATTCAAAATTCATTTAATAAATACATAAATAATCCTTTTATATTTCCAAATTAACATTTAAAACTAATTTTAAATATTCATACTTAACGGGCTAAAAAACTGGTTCGTTACAGTGCATTTTTCATCTATTTAAAGCTCATAACTGAAAACATGTACTGTTAGCCTTTAATTAAAGAATTCATCTTCTGTTTTCCCTTTAAGTTTATATTTATAGTTTGTCTAACAAAAGAAATAGTAATAAACTTTTCAAATTTCTCTAAAACACTTATTTTTCGCAAATAGCCATACTTACAATTTAATCTCCTTAATGGAATTATTATGTAACTTGAATCTATAAATGAAATGTTAAATTTTCCTTTATCAAATCAAATTAATAGTATGTCAGAAATCATTTTTATAGGTTTCTTAACATTTTTATTTTACTAAAACTTCTGGTACACTATTCTATGGAACTTTATTTCTTTTATTAATTCCTTTCTTCCATGTTCATATTTTTTTTCAATTCTTGACATTCCTGATTGTGCCTCTCAGTGTTCTTTATGTCCATGCTCTCCATTAAATAACACTCATTTTTATAGACATTTTATTAAAATTGACTATTCATACTTTTACATAAATGGCCTTAATTGCATCCTTAATGTTTTCCGTTTCAATTATCTTTTATGTCTTGACCATTTAGTGTTCCTTTTAAACTTCAAATCTTCATATTTACTTATATGGAAGTTTATTCCAGTTAACAAAATATATTTTTCTAAAACCTTATCATACCTTTACATTATGGACATTAATTTGTCCTTATTAACGGTTGTCCTAATAGACACCTATTCCAAATCCTTTCTATTCATTTATCCCTTAAGTATTCAATAAATGATAATAAGTCATCAGTTAACTTCTATTAACTGCCTGTTAAATTAGGGAGTTTCAATCCTTTCCACTTTTCCAACTTTGCGGTTCTTACATCCCTTATGTGCTTATAGGCTTCTGAATTGATAAGGAAGCTACTAAATCACTGCATGATTTCTAGGGATTTCCTAGAATTTAAGGTCGATCCTTTCCTAGAAGGACATACAAATATTATGTTCAAGAGATATGTGTACTTTATATATATATATATATAGTAAAACTTTTGAAAATCCATTTTCGAAATAACAAGTATGCCTCTCATACGTATATTTTTCCCGTAATCAGGTAACCTATGCTATGATATCAAATGTAACAATCCACCCGGAATGTGCCTAAATTTCAACCTAGAAAAGGCCCATTGAAACATAAAATCATTCTGAATGGATCATTGGTTCCTATATGGAATACTAAAAATAAATATCACGGAGTAATCTAAACGAAATCAGTATCTCACATAGCGGAAGGGATAAAATATAATATCTCAAAAGTAGATGTACTATAAATAAAACATAAATATCAAATGCAACAAGTTTCAGTAGATAACAGGTACATCAATAATTATCCCAAATACATAATGATAACAATAATAATAGTAATACTGTCATAAATTACATAGCCTCTATCGTAGGGCTCCACCTCCAAGTAGTCAATAATCATCACCGATTTAAATCCTCACCTACTAAAATAATTATGTTAAGAGGAGGGAGGTCTGAAGTTCTAGTGAATAAAAAACATATTAGTTTAGGAATGATTATTGCCTATATTTGGTAGTACAAATTCTTCATGTAATGTTTACGCAAACAAACATACACCACTAAACATATAAGGCGAGCATCCTTACAGTCACTTAAGGCCTATATGTAAATCTAAGGGTGAATGTCATTCTAGTCATTTAATACCCCACATTTAAATCTAAGGGAGGACATCCTTATAGTCACTTAATAACCCACGAGGAGTGCTATACCTAGTCGCGTAAGTCCATTACCTAATTTATTAAGGACGGGCATCCCTACAGTCACTTAATACCCCATGGCTGACCCCTAGCCACTTAAGACCTCGTCCCTATCGTCAACGTCATCAAATATATATACTCTCCTTGTAGGTTAATAAATAATAATAGACACTTAATACCGGGTTTAGGTAGGAACACAACTTCATTTAAGACCCTCCTGATACACTATCTTGTTACTATCTAGTTGTCATTATGGGTGGACTCCTGGTCACTTGATACTTCTCTTAGATTGTGGTTCCTTTAGGCCATTTATACAAACCGTCCCAAGGTCAGCCCAATCTAGGGCCCTAGATAAGAAGCGAACATTACATGGAGAACTTCCCTGCTCATACGCTATTGTCTATTAGGACCATTTAATACCTTGTAAGAGAAAGGCTGACCCAATGACCATTTAAGACCTCTGTAAGGGTGAGTCCCATGACTTGGGTCCTAAAACAAGGAGTGAAACTTAGGAATGAACCTAATCCTAACTAATTAATAGCCAAACAAGGTGGGTCAGCCACTTAATACCATCTCAAGGCAAGCCTACTTCATACACAAATATACACACACCAGACCCTTCATATTAAACCGACCACCTATAGATGTTTGATTGTTAGGCGGTTCTGGGAAGGCTTCTACTATAAGATGGACTTAACATCGTGTCTTAGTGTACTAATTATAATGGCCCATGATACCTAGATCTCTCACATTAACCTGCTTTACCTATAGATGCTAGATATGTCGGTCAGTTCCGGCAAACCTTCTATTGTAAGTAATGGTTAACCATCTATCTGTGTGTCATTAATTATAATTAAAAACCATTGACTCACACACACAATAATTCCTATGGGGGCTGTCAAATTCTATTACATAATTTAAACATATTTAATATGAAATCTAATACGCATTAATATTACATTTAATTATGTTATCAATATAATTAATAAACGAGATGTAAATTAAGAGTTCGAAGAAAAACCCTTAATTCGTTTGAAATGTCAGTCTTGATATAACAAAGGTGTACAGGTCCATTTCCCTACATTCCTCAACAAAGACATAAATATATAATTCAAATAAAAGGGTAATAACAACAAATACATACAACTTGTAACCAAGGCGTGAATGATTATTTTAATAACAGAATAGAGACAAGGTGTAATATTTCTAAATACATAAGTAAACCCCTCTTTTTGGTACTAATTCACTTTTGATGTAATTTTCATATATGAAATCTTAATACTATAATATTTTGTAAATACTACGTTCAAAAGATCTATTTTAGAAATAGACGTTTAAACCTACCCAAATCGCGGTATTCAAGTCCCTTAGCTTTTGCAACCAAAATACACATACATGAATCTATAGATTTACAATAAGGGTTTTCGACCGTATTCAACAATCATACCAATGCCTAAATATATTTTCTTCCATTACATCAGTAATTCAAACCGAACTATAATTAATTAACCGTTTCTAAGTACAAATATCAATAATGGAAGATTCAGAGGATTTGATATTATTTTATTTTCGTATAAATCCAAATCTTCCTAGGCACAATAATCCAAACTCATATTATCAAATCATATTAAATAGAAAACTTAAATGATTTCCACTCACAGTGATTTGGGAATAAAGAACAACAGAATATGAGTAGAATTAGATTTGGATTTATCATTCGAAACCGTGGTCCAATCCTTCTATTAGTGTGTGTGTGTATATATATATATAAGAATCAAATGAATCAGAATCTTATACACACACACACATATATATAAAAATTAAATTCCAGAACTCTAAATTTTATATTTATATTAGAATAAAGAGGATAGAAAATAGGTTACAGAAATAGAAGAGAAACCTAACCATATACCTAAAATTAGCAATGGTAGAAGGATAGTATAGAGGTGTGGAGGGAAGTAAGAATAGGATTTGAAGTGAGGCTTGGGAGCTCTTTTTATATTTACAAGTGTATGTGTAGACTGTTGGATTATTTAGATTTAATCTGGACGGTCCAACTGATGCAAAATTATATATAGACCCCTACAAAAATCAAGCCTCTCCACCTAAATCACCGAGGGAGGTCGACCCCTAGGCCGACTCCCCTTAAGGGTAGGGGTCGATCCCCTTGGGTCTAATTAATCCACGAGATTTTTTCTCCTTGCTACTTTCCTATTTTGTTTATCGTTATTTAATTAGATTTATTACCTTCCGTATCTTGCCCCCTTGCATATAAATATATACACACAAATTAAAATTCTTTTGAAATATTCTTTTATGCCAATATATAATTAAATATAGTCGAGTTTATATTTATTATATTTGAATTTCAAACCTTGTGTGTTAATATTTACACATAACTTATTTTATAAATATCTATTGCATACGGAGTCCATTTTTAGCAAATAAAATATGAAAACGGGCCAGAATCTTGCCATGAATGCAATATCAATACATTCGTAGCCAAATTCCCAATTGTAAAAATTCTATTTTTATTCCCATTAATTTATTATTGATTATTATTATTTATTTTTAATTTTAATTATCTTATGTCTATTTAAGGTTTATTTTACGGGGTGTTACAATCTTCGTATTGAAGAGGATTCTCCTAAACGTTAACTAGATGATAATATGCAATCTGTGTCCCATTCTAAGGCGAATAATGTTGAAATTACTAAAATGTTAAAGCCCAAAAATAAGACACGATTTAAGAAGAAAAATAATTCCAAGAACAACAAAAAGAAAGGTGCCTATTAGTATTGTAACAAACCCGACCACTATGCCCGAGACTGTCGTCTATGGAAGAAACAACAAAAATTGAATGTGGTTGAAGACTCGCTTATGGCTGTAGTATAAGAGGTGAACTCCGTTAGTGGCATTGATAATGAATGGTGGCTTGATATTGGAACAACTATTCACATTTGCAAAGATTGTAATCTATTCATGTCTTACGAAGAGAATAATGGAGAAACGAGCGAAGTTACTGGCACAAACAAAGTTGCAAGCAAAGTTCTTAGAAAAGGCACTATAAAACTTTCATTTACCTCTGGAAAAGTTCTTACATTAATCGATGTATTTTATGTACCTGATATGTGTAAGAATTTAGTTTCTTGATACCTTCTTAGCAAAGGAGGATTCAAGATGGTGTATGGGTATGATAAGTTATTGTTGTCCAATAGCGACAAATTTATTGGATAGTGATATTCTTGTAATGACATGGTTATGTTGAATCTAATAAAGAAATCCTCTATTTATATTGTTAATTCTGTTAGTTCATTGCATGGTAGATTAGGACATGTTAATTTTAAATTCCTTAAAAATATGCATAAACTAGGATTAATTTTTTATTGTGATTTCAATACTTTCTCAAATTTTGAAATATGTGTTCAAGCAAAAATACAATGAAAATCTTTTAAATCGGTAGAATGGAAAACTAGTTTGCTTGATTTGGCATATAGTGATGTGTATAACTTAAAAAGTCATATCACTTATGGTGGTAACCAATACCATATAACATTTGTTGATGATAATAATAAATATACATATGTATATCTAATGAAAACTAAAGATGAGGCTTTTGATAAATTCAAAATTTATAAAGCAGAGGTCGAAACACAATTAGGAGTTAAAATTAAATTGTTACATTTAGATCGTGATGGTGAATATTTTTCAAATGAATTCATCTTATTTTGTAAACAACATGGTATAGGTCACCAATGCACCACCCTATGTACACCACAACAAAATGGTATCGCTGAGAGGAAAAATAAAACTTTAGTAAAAATGGTTAATGTTATGCGTTACGTTCTAATTTACCTTATAACCTATGGGGTGATGCTATATTATCTACATGTTACATTTTAAATAGAGTACCACATACAGAGAATAATATTTCCCCTTATGAATTATGGTTTAATAGAAAACCTAACCTTAATAGACTTAAATTTTGGGGTTGCTTAGCATATGTTAGAAAACCAGACCCTAAACGACCAAAGTTAGGAAATAGGGCATTTAAATGTGCTTTCATAGGATATTCATATAATAGTATAACTTATAGGTTCCTTATTCTTGACACCTTAGAAGTTATAGCATCCGTAGATGTTGAATTCTTTGAAAATCAAATTATTGAGATTATCTAGTCCAAAACCTAATATGACCGATGATATCAATGATGATGACTATGCTCCTGCTCAAAACAATAAGTAAGTATCACTCCCAGATAACAGTATTAAACGTACGAGAATTTAAAAGAGCAAGAATAATGAAGGACTATGGTCCTGATTGCACAACATATCTTGTAGATGGCAATAAGGGCGAAGTCCTTAACATGACAAGATATGTAATGAGAGTCGATGACGATCCCAAAACTTATTATGAGGCTACGAGTTCTAGAGATTCTATTTTCTAGAAAGAATATATCAATGATGAAATGAATTGCATAATTTTAAACCAAACTTGGATTTTAATTGATTTACCTCAAGGTGCTAAACCTATAGGATGTAAATGGATATTCAAGAAAAAGTTGAATATAAATGGATCCATTGATAAGTTCAAAGCCAGATTAGTTGCTAATAGATATAAGCAAAGATATGGAGTAGATTATTTTAATACATATGCTACAGTGGCTCGTATATCTTCTATACGATGTTTAATAACACTTGAATTAATTCATAATTTGGTCATACATCAAATAGATGTAAATATATCTTTTCTAAATGGATATTTAGAAGAAGAAGAACAGATATATGGACCAATCTGAAGGTTTGAAAACCCCAGGCCAAGAAAAGAAAGTTTGCAAATTAATAAAATGTAACATCCCGGAATTTCATAACCAATTTAAAATTTAATTTTAATACAATTTTATAAGTAAATACATCAGAATTTAAAAATTCGATTTTTAAGACAGTACATAGCCCTTAAAAAGTGAAATTTTTCCGGCAATCTCAGAATTCGGCGAGAATTTTTTTATTGGATTCGAAATAATAAATCATTGCTAGATTTCAAATTTCACGCCAAACAAACTTAATGTGTGGCCATGCGCGATAAAACCATTTGATGTGATACCAATGATCAATTTACAAAGAAACGTTGTTGAGATGACCTTGGAATTCAACGAAACTTTTTTTAATGAATCTGTAGCGTCGAAATGGTAGAATCCCGCGTTTTATAATTTTTGGAGTTAGTGTGTGGGCGTGCAAGAAGAAAATGTACGCTAAAATCACATTTTTGAAACAAGCTGAAACTCGATCGAAAACTAAAACGGAAGGTTAAACGAACTCGGAATTCGATGAAACTTGATCCGTTGGATTCAGAATTACGTTTATTATTGTAATCCAAAATTTCATAGCAAACGGAATTAATTTGCGATCGTGCGATCGAAAGAGGTGGATGCTAACTAGCACACCTTTATAAACGTGAAGTTATTAAATTTAAATTAAAATGAAGATCATCCAACGAGCCAACTCATGGGGCTACGCCACGTCAGTGATCCGTGTTAGGAGTGGTAATTTTGCATTTAGGCCCCCCTTTTCTTTCTTCCCTTCCTTCCTTTCTCTCTTCCTTCCCTTTTCCTTTCTTCCTCCTACCTCCACAAAAATGGCCTCCATCCTCCTCTATGATGTCGCCGCCACCTCCCCTGGGCCACCACCCTCCGGCGCCGCCCCCTAGGGCCTACAATCGAGCCCCCCTCCTCTCTCCTTTCGCCAAAACTCCACTGTTTCACTCCCTGTCGCCTCCTGCACCTCCTACTCCTCTTCTAGATCCTCTAACACTTCTTAAACACCCGAACACCCCCTCTTCTTGCTGCCTCGAGTTCGGATAGCGGAGCCCTAGCCTCCAACACTCCTGTTTTTGTCTGTTTCCACTTTCCTTAAGCTCTAAACTCCCGGATCTATCAATATTCGAGTGTTAGCGAGCGTTAGTGTGAAGTTGGAGCTCCGTGGACCTCCGTGAAACTGCGTGGAAGCTGAAAAAGTGTTGCATTCCTCCGTATAAAGATTTGGTAGAGTGAAAAATCTCGGTGAGAAATTTTAAACTCACTAAATAAAAGGGCTAAACTAAAAATAAATTGTTTATAAGTTAATTTTGTAATTAAATGATGAGTATTATTTTGTAAATAAAATTAATTATGATGTTAAATAATGTTTAGAAAGTTAAAAATATCATTTTTAACCGTTATATGTGAAGTTATTCGGGTAAGTAACATATAAGTGTAAAACCGTATCAGTAACAAGAAGTTGTAACTTGAAAATGGTTTAATAAAATTAACGGTTAAGCGTTAATTGGAGTTAGTTAATAAATAAAATTAAATACAGAGTTATAGGATAAATATGAATGAATAATAATTTTGTTATAATATTAATTAATGAAGAGTAATATAAATACATCAATTTTATTTAATGTGTAAGTGAATATTCGCGTTTGTCCAAAACTAGAATTTGCGAAGTAATGTAATGAATTCAATTTGACTGCTAGTGGTTGATTAGAAATATCTAATCATGTTTATCATTGATATCATAAGTTTATTTATAGGTTAAACATTGATTAGTTAGATAAAAATATCATTTTTATCAATTATATGCTATATTTCTAAGTTCAACACTTGAACTGCACACCCAGTTTATTTAAATATATTGCACCTTAAATGAAATTGGTTGAGTAATTTATTTATTTACTACTACTATGTGTGATTTGGATGCGTTGTGATGGATCTATGGATGAAATTGAACATACGCCACAAGATAGTAAACATATATGGACTACATTGCATAGCATAACATAACATACCCATATAAGCATGTTGCTGCTTATATGTTGTGAACCGTATAACATGTAATTGTGAATGCTATATGACGAGAACTGAATGATCGGAGATCAGGTATATGACATAATGATTATCAGATGTGGACTGGATATGACATGATATGGACTAAACAAACCTATAACGAAAATTGCAGGATTTAATAATAAACCACACATGAATCTTGAGATGACAGAAACATACACGTCACTCTTACATATATGCTAGTCACAATGGTTGTTCACATGACTTAAAATTCTACTCATGGGTAATAGGATGATAATTTTTACACATCTCCCAATGGGGATTTGTTTCATAAATATATATTGATTTATTAGAGCCTTTCTAGGCACGATTTTCTCGAGCACTTCGTACAAAGGAGGTTATGGCGATTTTTTCGAAAATCTAAGGCGTTAGCCAAATATTTAACGAATAAAATAGTTTGGAAGCCATTCGTCGTATAATATTTATATACGTCGAATATAAATTAAAATAAACGTATTGCGCAGCGGTAGTTTGCGTTTTCAACTCGTTATTTTAAATGAGTATACCAGAAGATCCGACCGTCGGATTTTCCCGAAATTTGAACCGTTGGATTTGCTTCGAAAAGATCTTTCTAAGATAATAAATATGTAAAGATACAATAGTTAGATTTTCAGAAATGTTAAATCTAAATTTGGATGAAAACAACGCTAATGTAGTTGAATGACGTGAAACGTCGTTCGACTGAAATGGACTATGTTTATAAATATAAAAATTGCAAAAATTCATTTTATATTATTATAAATGATTTGGAATGCGTATAAACCGGTTTTACATGGTTTATAAAATAAAAATGGTTAAGTGCGATTTGGCGTGAAACTTGTAAAATAGATTTTGGCAATGTTTTTGAAATGAAATGTGAAAGCCAATGACTTAACCAGAAAATGGATTTTGAACTGATTTATTATGCAAGAATTATTTGAAAAGACTGGGTTTAACCCATTTCAAATAATTAAACGACGATTTGAAGTCAAAGATAATAAAGACCGTGCAAGACCGACAATCTTCACATCAAATGGATTACTACTGATTCCCTGGATTTGGATAGCTCCCTTAAAGGGGTTATAGTGGTAATTGTCCAGACGTACTTATTGATTGTCCAGATATGCGTGGACCTCTCTCCTATATTTGACATATGGGACGAGGAATAAGGTGCCCCCGGTTTTGTTAAGACCCAAAATGAACTTGCAAATGGATTGTGTGTTTGACATCGTATTTCATTCTGTATTGATTGATTTCTATCAAATATATATCTGTTTGGTGGCGGAGAATTTATTCTCTTAGCTTAACACCCTTCTCTGAGACGTACGAGCTTTGTAACGACCTGGCTTTTTGACCGCCTCAAGTCGGTAATTAAACCAACTCAAATCGTTCAAAAGGACAAATTGTTATTGCTTATGGAGTTGAAATACAAATCATCACAGAATCACAGACACAGAACACAGAATATCTCACAGCGGAAGTAAAAATTTATACAATATTACAAAATCTTTACATAATATCAGAGTACAGAATAAATATAAAACAGCGGAAGACTAAGAACCTCACGAATAACCGGCTGAAGTGGGAATAACTGTATGAGTGATAACAAGTGGATGTCTGGACCTTCAACGAATAACAAGCTCAAGCAGATATACCTCTAAGCTGAAATTCTCGGTCTGACCCGAGCAATTGCAAGAATAAAACAACCAAATACTCGAGTCAGGACTAACAGTCTCATATAAGCGAATTAAATTAAAAGAAGTGTTGACTGAAATGTACAATAACTTAGAAGATGTTTGGGATTCACATCCTCTAAGGGTCCGTAGAAATAATAAACATAAAAATAATACGCTATTATTGTAATGTCTATTCAGTAAAGTACTGAAAGTAGCGTAAGCGGGATTACCATATTACCCTTACGCAGTTATAGGCATCACAATCTATACAGTACCGTAAATTCACCGCACTGGTGTTATCAGAGGGCACTCCATAGAAAGCAATACTAAATCAAAATCGTATGGGGCTCGCATAGGATAAATATGACAAGGCACTCGAGGCAATACCCAGGGTAGGATTCTACCGGTTGCACTCCCGGACCGGTGGTAACGCATAGCAGCCACTACCGCCCACCTCGGAACACACTTCTATAATCAAAAGGTGGCCACCAATCAGTCACAATAGTAAGATATGGTATCGAAGAAGCGTGTTCGATATGAGGTGCGACCTCAATTAGTCACGGTATAGCTCCTGTTTTAGTCATTTTAATTATGACCCGAAGGTCAAGGCCAATTCGTCATCGTTCGGCTTCTTCGATCCAGTGGTCGCTTCCAAGCCATCATGTTGCCGTTCTGATACTCCACAACATACACAGTTGTTAAAGTGGTATCGGCACTGACAGAGAGTATGCCACTTACCGACTCCGGTCTCTTTAACAACCGACGCTTACATTTCTGACACCGTGGCCATTAGATTTGAAACATATTTCAAATATCCCAAATCACTTTATTTCAAGTTTCGCCCCAAAGTCGATTATCCCCAAATCATTTACAAAAGGTTCTATTAGGGTTATAAACCAATATTCACCGTTGATTCATTAGACTGGATTGGACATAAGTTGTTCAAAATAAGATAAAAATAAATATATTTAGAAGGTTATGTTTTGAAAATAGTGTATGTATCTTAAATTTAAAGAAGTGTAAACCTGTATATATTTGGGAAAACGATTATAAATTTATATGGTTAAAGTAATCAAATCAATTTATAAAGAGTAATTATAAAATTAAGCAATGCGGGAAAATTTCTTTAAAAAAAAAACAAGTAATATTAACCTAATCCAATTCTAAATCCATGCTTACAGTTTCTTCCCAATAGAACTCATATAAAAATCCAATTCTTTTGATTGGTTCGATTTCAACACTTTATCGTCAAAATGATGCTTGAATCTCTATTTGACTTGAGATTCACATGTCCATTTATATAACAAATTTTCAACCATTTGGCGTTAGCTATGGATCAAAATCCTTCGTATGCATTTATAAGGCAAATATCCTCTTAGCAAACCATATATTCAAATATGTTAGAAAAATATTTATCAAAGCTTTGTCGATCTTTACTTTTCTCTTTCAACCCCAAAATCGTCTTATTACAAAATTTATTACATGAGCATAAAGTTTACAAAGAATAAATTAAAACTAAGTATAAACTTGCAAAAATCACATTAACTTTATACAAATTAGATTCCTTATAAAATTCAAGAAAAGTTTGAACAATATTTCTTTAACTTTCTTTATGCAAAAAGGAAGTATAATTAAAATTTCTACTTATAAGTCGATAAAATATTTAAAATATTTTATTTTATTAACCACGGTGTCTGTATAAAATTTTCTATCCTATGGTTAAGTGATACGGATATTTATCATTTCAATCCGTTCTTTAAAAATATTCAAACCCCGGGTATGTATCATTTCAACCCGCATCCCAAATCGATTCGAATACACAAGGGGGTTCGGGTATGTATCATTTCAACCCGTCATGTTGCTATTCAAAGGGGGAACTTGCATGTGAGAAAACGAACATAGCATGGCAACATACATCCATAGTGTCATATGGAAACAGTGTGTGTCGTATGTGCACAACCACGAAGCAACCAATCTAGAGCACCCTAACATTTCATTCAACATTTCAAGCCTTTAATTCACTTAATAAAAATATTAGTCTGTGAGTGAGAAAAACTCACCTTTCGAGGCAATGAACATGAGACCGATAAAAGGCTTAAGCGAAATCAACGATGTTCCCAAACTATATTTAACCAATGGCAAATTAAAATCGATATTTATAAATGAACAACGACATGCATACGAAGATATTTGGAAAGTCAAGGCGAAAACTCACCATACTGAATCGAATGGACCAGCAAGACAGCGATAAACCATCATCACATAAACCCAAACAGTAAGCCCTAAACCCACCAGCTGTCATTCAAGCATTTACTCGAGCACCTGAGGTGTAAGGACCAGCAGTATAAATTAATGGGTCAAGGAGTTGTTTGCAGTGAACCGAGGGGAAGTAGGGTGCGACATCACTGAGAAAAAGTCGGAGTTGCGTTGGGATAGACAACGCTTTCGATGATGGGAGCTAGGTACGACTACGATTTCGGTTTAGGGCTTTCGTGAGGAGGGTGCTTGAGTTGGAACGATTGGGTTTTACAGCAGGGAAGTTGCTGAAATCGTGTTTGGGGAGAGCAGATCTAGGGTAACGTGGTGTGTGGCATGTGGGTTTCACATCTGGGTGTGCTCGAGGACAATCGTCTGATGGACAACTCGGTCAGAAGGAAGAGAAAGCACCACGAGCGTAGGTCGAGGTGGAGGCATGCACTCTCATGGTTGCGGATGGTGGGTTTCAGAAGTCACGATCCGATAGTCCCTTTTTTCCATTTTCTCTGAGGAAATCGATTTTTATTTGGGACCAGCTATTTTGAGGCAAGACACGACGACGAGATAAGGGCTTCGGCCCTTTCATTTGATTTCCCTTCTTCATTTTTTTTTTCGAAATTTCCATCCAAAGAAACATTTAGATCTCAGTCTTATTTCAGAAATGAGGAATTGTACAGGTACAAGAAGAGGGAGCAACGTGGAGTAACAATTCAGAGAAAAAAGGACAGGTGGTGAACGAGATAACAAGTGTCGCTTGCATGCTCCAACTTTTTTAGAAGTGTTGACTAACTCAGCTTACCATTTAAGTTATCATTACCATTTAAACAATTGTGTGTACATTCATATACCAACGTTCAAGTAACAAAGGAAAATACATGTAACAGCGTTGATATTCTTGCACGTTTATTCCGATGGATATGTATTTTATGTAAGTTATCACTTAATTTTTTTTTTTTTTTTTTTTAAAAAAAAAATAACATACAAAGGTCAAGCCTATATTAGAATTCAAGTTTAAGCTTACAACACAAATTAAGATTTCAAATGTCAAATTCGAACCGATGGTCAAAACATTCACTTAAAACGTTAAGTCCTTAATTAAACCCATATTTTAATATGTCGAAATTATCGGTTCGTTACATCCTCCCCCACTTAACGCTTTTCGTCCTCGAAAAGGAAACGTCGTATGAATTGAAGTCGACATCTATAACATTACAAATACTTTACTCAGTTCAAAACTTTGTAAAAGGAAAATAAGTTATAGATTTTTAAAACTCAAAATTTTTCTAACACCCGGAATTACGGAAAATTTCGGCAGCATCTCCCCTGTACGGCTCGCTCGGGAAAATTTTCCCGTACACAAAAACAACAAAATACATCTCATCTATACGATGAGGCATCCCAAATCAGGGGAACCAAAACAAAACAACCCAAAAACGATAAATAATGCGAGATACGTACCTTTTTATAGCGTTTTAAGCATTTTTGCTTATAATTTTAGCATTTTGCGCACAAGCGAGCTTCAAGAGCAAAACATGCCAACGCAACCTACTAAATATCTCAAAAATGTAGTGAGAATCATGTATTGGCAAAAATTAGAGCAAGTAAATTACATGCATATAGCACAAGCAACATATAACATACATTAGTATTTTGATAAAAATGCAAATGAAATAAAACAATGTACAAAATCTTACTAACATGCAAATACATGTTTCATTTTTATTTGCATACCATTTATTTGGCATTTTAATTCATGTCCATGCTCCATTAAAAATTTTATTGACTTACATCTTGTTTACATGAAATCGTTTAGTTCTAATTTATTTGTTTCACATGAAAGTGATAGAGGACATAACAATGTAAAGATAATATACAAACATACGTGACAATGTAAATGCACTCCAAATGATAAATGTTCCAAGACATTGAAGATAGAATTATTCCCATCTAAATACATGTACATACTATATTTACATATCATTTATTCACTTTAAGTGCAGTTTTTTTTTCTTCTTCTTTTAATGCAGTTTTTCTTTTTTTTCTTTACCTTAAGTGCAGTTTTTTTCTTTCTCTTTTAATGCAGTTTTTTTTCTTTACCTTAAGTGCAGTTTTTTTTTTTTTTACCTTAACAGTAGCGGCTGTTGCGGGCAGTGCTGCAGCCACTGCTGCTGCGGCAGCAAACACTGTTGTTGGCGACAGCCGTGTTGCAGCTGCTGCAAGCTGCTAGCAGTCTCGCTTCTATATGTAAGTATGCGCAACAATCATCATATTATTTATTTCTTGGGGTCATTTGTACCTTAAACCGCAAACATGTATCATTCATTGGGAAGGTTAGATTTATTATGCTTCCTTGCAATGCTTTTCTTTTCTTCTCTTTCCTTTTTATAAATAGATTGAACTGTCAGGAAGTAAATTAGTGAAGAGGATGTGTATTTATGTACAAGTTTGAGTCATGGCAATGAAGACCTATTTGCAGCATGGTTTATATTTCCTTTCACCTATATTCCATTTTAAACTAGTATTCCCTATTTCCAATTCATCCCTATCAAATACTCAAAGTTAGTTTCTATCTTACTTATCCTGTTTTTAGAGCATATAGGATTACATACATGAAAGGAAACTTCATAGTTCCATAAATGCTCTTTGGATATATAATTTCCGACTTAAAACCAAAACCAATTTTCAAATTTTCAGTTCTTTTTCTTTCATTTCTGTTTTTTTTTTTTTTTTTTTTTTTTAGTTTTTTTTTTCAGTTTGGTTTTTAATTCACTTGAATTTTCTTCGGTTTTGCCTTTTTTTTTAAATTCATTTCAGTTTTTCCCCTTTTTCTTCAGTTTTGATTTTTCTTTTCAGTTCAGGTTTTTTTCTTTTTTTTTCTTTCACATTTCGGCCTGGCAAGACATTTTCCTTAGCCTTTTCTTTTCTCACTCCATGTTGACAGTTTATCCGGGACTAAGGCTTGCATATTTTCGAGTACTCCTTTATTAAAATCCTTATTTTACCTTTGTAGCTGTTACAGGTTATTTTGCATATGACTGTCTTGAGTACTTACCACACCATTTGTTTCTTTGGCCAAAACTCCCAGATGACAAAGTTGTTATTTGTTGTAGTATTCGGGTCCCTTTTTTTAGTACTATCGAATTCCGGCAACCTACCCCTAACTTCTTCGCCCTAGTGCATGAGCATTGATTTCGTGGCAGCAGTCGCAGCTGCAATTACTGCTGCTTGCGACAGCTACTAGCAGCACGGATTTTTTTCCTCTAAGTTATTTCTTCCTTATTGTCGATTTTCTATGATTCATCAAAATTACCTTTATTTATACTCGCTTATTATGCATATCAAATTTAGCTTAGTTTGGTTGATAAATTCCTGTAACTTGTAAGTATCATTCATTGTTGTAAATCTTTATTTTAGTAAATTTCATCCGAGTTCCTACTTGGTTTATTTATTTAGGCTTGTATCAAATATTCCTTTCGAGTAAGATTTTAAATTTAAGAATTCACTTTACTATAGATAACAGTTCTGTTAAGTTTGACAAATTTTCATTCATTCATCCAATTTACAGAATTTCAAATGGGGTGTACTGGTTCTCTCCCTACCCGAAGTTTTTAGTTTCAATAATGAAATTAAATTGTATGCTAATTCAACTTGAAAATATAGGATGTTATCTTCAAACATACCTATGACTTCTTTGAAAAATGGCTTCTCGTTATTTCAAATTCCTTAGTTCCCTTAAATGTCGCAAGTCTAGCATATATAGACAGTAGTCTGAATTTTTCATACAGGCAAAATTTATAATTATATTAGTATTCTACCTTATTGATTCAACTTCACTCCTAATCTCAAATTCTAATCATATGCAAAAATCTGGGTAGTAACTTAGGCAATATCTTCCTTTAAATTGGCGCTAGGTTATTACTTGAATGGAACACTAGCAGGTCCGCCGTCTTTGAAAAATACTCTCCATGCACATATATGCAGGAGTCCATGATAATCCCATGTAATGCGCTCTATAATAACATACTAAATAGAAATAAGTTTGTTCATAAAACAATACTTCATGAGGATGTCATTTCTTACCATAATTTAAGTTCGAAACGCACATTGTTGTTGTTGTTTTTTTTTTTTTTTTTTTTTTTTAAACTACCAAACGGTAAATATTTGGTTTCATTAGAAATATTCATTCATAAATTCTTAAATATATTAATTTTCACACAACCACTAAATTTTATTCTTTATTCATGTGAGGAAAATAGATTATAGTTCTATATACGAATATTTTTCTGACAGTACCCTGTAAATATCAAGTTGCTATTTTAATACATTTACTCAAATCAATTCATTTTGAACTCACCTTATACTTATTTGTGAATTTTGTCATTCCAGGTTTAATTTTATAAGTTCTGTTTGTACTCAATTTGTTATAATTTATAAATCCAAAATTTTCCAATGAAGTTTCCATACTATACGGTTATAAACTCATACCATACTTGATACCATTGGATTTTCAATACGCTCAAGTGCTTAACACTTAGTTGAGTTGTCTACTCAAGTCTTTAAATTCTCATGCCTTATTTAATTCGATTTGAGTTGAGTTGGGATATAAGCTTAGAGTTGAACAAACTAATGAATCAAATGGATTTGTCGAGGATAAGTCAAAAGTACTAAGGAAGATTCAGAACTTAGGACGTGACGAATTCTACGTTCTAAGAAGGGACAATGCAAGATCGAGACTTGCATTTGGAAGATCCAATCCATAAAAGAAGCTTTCGACAAAAGGGACGAGTTCAAAGGAATCTAAAACAAGGATAGATTTTTAAAACAAGGCTAAAATTCAAGTTATTTTCATATATAGAAAATCCCTTTCAAAACCCTTAAAACATTTATAATATTTTTTCAAAATACGCTCTCTCTCGGGTATGGTTCCATGACGATTTCACTCATTCTAGAGTATTTCTACTCCATCTCTAATGAGTGTTTCAACCTCATAAGCTAAGTTTTGTATGAACCAAAGCTCTGATACCAACTGTAACGACCTGGCTTTTTGACCGCCTCAAGTCGGTAATTAAACCAACTCAAATCGTTCAAAAGGACAAATTGTTATTGCTTATGGAGTTGAAATACAAATCATCACAGAATCACAGACACAGAACACAGAATATCTCACAGCGGAAGTAAAAATTTATACAATATTACAAAATCTTTACATAATATCAGAGTACAGAATAAATATAAAACAGCGGAAGACTAAGAACCTCACGAATAACCGGCTGAAGTGGGAATAACTGTATGAGTGATAACAAGTGGATGTCTGGACCTTCAACGAATAACAAGCTCAAGCAGATATACCTCTAAGCTGAAATTCTCGGTCTGACCCGAGCAATTGCAAGAATAAAACAACCAAATACTCGAGTCAGGACTAACAGTCTCATATAAGCGAATTAAATTAAAAGAAGTGTTGACTGAAATGTACAATAACTTAGAAGATGTTTGGGATTCACATCCTCTAAGGGTCCGTAGAAATAATAAACATAAAATAATATGCTATTATTGTAATGTCTATTCAGTAAAGTACTGAAAGTAGCGTAAGCGGGATTACCATATTACCCTTACGCAGTTATAGGCATCACAATCTATACAGTACCGTAAATTCACCGCACTGGTGTTATCAGAGGGCACTCCATAGAAAGCAATACTAAATCAAAATCGTATGGGGCTCGCATAGGATAAATATGACAAGGCACTCGAGGCAATACCCAGGGTAGGATTCTACCAGTTGCACTCCCGGACCGATGGTAACGCATAGCAGCCACTACCGCCCACCTCGGAACACACTTCTATAATCAAAAGGTGGCCACCAATCAGTCACAATAGTAAGATATGGTATCGAAGAAGCGTGTCCGATATAAGGTGCGACCTCAATTAGTCACGGTATAGCTCCTGTTTTAGTCATTTTAATTATGACCTGAAGGTCAAGGCCAATTCGTCATCGTTCGGCTTCTTCGATCCAGTGGTCGCTTCCAAGCCATCATGTTGCCGTTCTGATACTCCACAACATACACAGTTGTTAAAGTGGTATCGGCACTGACAGAGAGTATGCCACTTACCGACTCCGGTCTCTTTAACAACCGACGCTTACATTTCTGACACCGTGGCCATTAGATTTGAAACATATTTCAAATATCCCAAATCACTTTATTTCAAGTTTCGCCCCAAAGTCGATTATCCCCAAATCATTTACAAAAGGTTCTATTAGGGTTATAAACCAATATTCACCGTTGATTCATTAGACTGGATTGGACATAAGTTGTTCAAAATAAGATAAAAATAAATATATTTAGAAGGTTATGTTTTGAAAATAGTGTATGTATCTTAAATTTAAAGAAGTGTAAACCTGTATATATTTGGGGAAAACGATTATAAATTTATATGGTTAAAGTAATCAAATCAATTTATAAAGAGTAATTATAAAATTAAGCAATGCGGGAAAATTTCTTTAAAAAAAAAAACAAGTAATATTAACCTAATCCAATTCTAAATCCATGCTTACAGTTTCTTCCCAATAGAACTCATATAAAAATCCAATTCTTTTGATTGGTTCGATTTCAACACTTTATCGTCAAAATGATGCTTGAATCTCTATTTGACTTGAGATTCACATGTCCATTTATATAACAAATTTTCAACCATTTGGCGTTAGCTATGGATCAAAATCCTTCGTATGCATTTATAAGGCAAATATCCTCTTAGCAAACCATATATTCAAATATGTTAGAAAAATATTTATCAAAGCTTTGTCGATCTTTACTTTTCTCTTTCAACCCCAAAATCGTCTTATTACAAAATTTATTACATGAGCATAAAGTTTACAAAGAATAAATTAAAACTAAGTATAAACTTGCAAAAATCACATTAACTTTATACAAATTAGATTCCTTATAAAATTCAAGAAAAGTTTGAACAATATTTCTTTAACTTTCTTTATGCAAAAAGGAAGTATAATTAAAATTTCTACTTATAAGTCGATAAAATATTTAAAATATTTTATTTTATTAACCACGGTGTCTGTATAAAATTTTCTATCCTATGGTTAAGTGATACGGATATTTATCATTTCAATCCGTTCTTTAAAAATATTCAAACCCCGGGTATGTATCATTTCAACCCGCATCCCAAATCGATTCGAATACACAAGGGGGTTCGGGTATGTATCATTTCAACCCGTCATGTTGCTATTCAAAGGGGGAACTTGCATGTGAGAAAACGAACATAGCATGGCAACATACATCCATAGTGTCATATGGAAACAGTGTGTGTCGTATGTGCACAACCACGAAGCAACCAATCTAGAGCACCCTAACATTTCATTCAACATTTCAAGCCTTTAATTCACTTAATAAAAATATTAGTCTGTGAGTGAGAAAAACTCACCTTTCGAGGCAATGAACATGAGACCGATAAAAGGCTTAAGCGAAATCAACGATGTTCCCAAACTATATTTAACCAATGGCAAATTAAAATCGATATTTATAAATGAACAACGACATGCATACGAAGATATTTGGAAAGTCAAGGCGAAAACTCACCATACTGAATCGAATGGACCAGCAAGACAGCGATAAACCATCATCACATAAACCCAAACAGTAAGCCCTAAACCCACCAGCTGTCATTCAAGCATTTACTCGAGCACCTGAGGTGTAAGGACCAGCAGTATAAATTAATGGGTCAAGGAGTTGTTTGCAGTGAACCGAGGGGAAGTAGGGTGCGACATCACTGAGAAAAAGTCGGAGTTGCGTTGGGATAGACAACGCTTTCGATGATGGGAGCTAGGTACGACTACGATTTCGGTTTAGGGCTTTCGTGAGGAGGGTGCTTGAGTTGGAACGATTGGGTTTTACAGCAGGGAAGTTGCTGAAATCGTGTTTGGGGAGAGCAGATCTAGGGTAACGTGGTGTGTGGCATGTGGGTTTCACATCTGGGTGTGCTCGAGGACAATCGTCTGATGGACAACTCGGTCAGAAGGAAGAGAAAGCACCACGAGCGTAGGTCGAGGTGGAGGCATGCACTCTCATGGTTGCGGATGGTGGGTTTCAGAAGTCACGATCCGATAGTCCCTTTTTTCCATTTTCTCTGAGGAAATCGATTTTTATTTGGGACCAGCTATTTTGAGGCAAGACACGACGACGAGATAAGGGCTTCGGCCCTTTCATTTGATTTCCCTTCTTCATTTTTTTTTTCGAAATTTCCATCCAAAGAAACATTTAGATCTCAGTCTTATTTCAGAAATGAGGAATTGTACAGGTACAAGAAGAGGGAGCAACGTGGAGTAACAATTCAGAGAAAAAAGGACAGGTGGTGAACGAGATAACAAGTGTCGCTTGCATGCTCCAACTTTTTTAGAAGTGTTGACTAACTCAGCTTACCATTTAAGTTATCATTACCATTTAAACAATTGTGTGTACATTCATATACCAACGTTCAAGTAACAAAGGAAAATACATGTAACAGCGTTGATATTCTTGCACGTTTATTCCGATGGATATGTATTTTATGTAAGTTATCACTTAATTTTTTTTTATTTTTTTTTTTTAAAAAAAAACAACATACAAAGGTCAAGCCTATATTAGAATTCAAGTTTAAGCTTACAACACAAATTAAGATTTCAAATGTCAAATTCGAACCGATGGTCAAAACATTCACTTAAAACGTTAAGTCCTTAATTAAACCCATATTTTAATATGTCGAAATTATCGGTTCGTTACAAGCTTAAAGGTCATATATTGGTAGACATCATTTGTATGGCATGAATTTTCAATGTGGCATACTGAGACGCATAGATCAAAGCTTCTGTTGAAAAGAAGAGCTTTATGGATGATGATCGAAGCACTACTTTAATATAGCATAGCTTCATGCTAAAGCGTTAATTCACGAGCTTCACACCCCAGTATGAGTCAAAAATGGGATGAGAGACCGCAGGGAGGACTTGCATTTCTTTCTAGCTAGAAGTGGTGCCATGGTATAGAGCCCAGGCATTTTACTTTATGTGGATGATGGATAGCGAGGCGCCTCGGATATAGGGCTGTGAAAAGCTCATATGGTTGACATACTGACCAACTGATAGGTCTGATGGGACTTGGAAACGTATTGTTCAGGAATTGCCAATCCACAAAAGTAAGTGTGGACCGGCCCTATCACTCCCAATGATTACCTATGGTTTGATCCTAGACATCTTGCTAGAGGTGATCCGAAATCTGTGAGGAAGATCCCTTGCCTCGGCTCATAGATGGAATCCATCTTCCAATACGCAACTTTATGGTTTTAGTTGTAAACCTATATGGCGACATAGTAGGATGGGGTACTATGCTGTTTAGGATTGATACATTTATATTGAAATTGTTTTAAAACACCTAGACACTAATGATAATACCAAATGATTTTTATTTTCTTCGTATCAAGCATATTTAGCCATTATAAGGTAAAACTCTATCCTTTAGCTTGCGTTGCCTTTTGTGATGGGACCTGAGTATTATAACGGCTTCATTTTTCCAAAAAGCATTGCGTTGTTTGTTTTATTTTACTTTATTTTATGCATTGATGATCTAGTGGAGGAAACCCGTTCTGTGTCATACGACGTGATCCCGTGATTTGCCTTACTTTTAAATAAGTTAAGAAATAGTAGGATTTCTCATACCAGTCCCATGACTGACTCGTAGTTTGTTTTTCCCTTACAAACTTGGGTGCCCATATTTTTACATGGGCAACCAAGTGAACATGTGATTAACTTTCTTTTGGATATGCACCTTAGCCGTGGGTGTTATTTTGGCTGAAGATGAGACATATCTTTTTATCATCCTTTTGAAATTTAACACACTATCTTATGTATAATTATATTTGATTCCGTTGAAAACTTATTATTAATTTGATGGAACTTGTTATGTACTAAGTAGGATCCTGTAAACTGTGTAACTCTGATGATGATGTTTATTTTCGCTGATATGATATGATGTATATTATTCTATGATATTTTGTATTATTCTATACTCTATGATTTGTTGATGTGATTAATATGTTATATTCCAAAGATAGTCCTTACCACCATGGATCGGGGTTTTGGGTCGTGTCATAAAATCGCTTTATGGCATGAAGCAAGCTCCCATGCAATGACATGAGAAAATTGATAAAGTTGCACTATCATATAGATTCATTGTTAATGATGCTGATAAATGTATTTATAGCAAATCGGATAACAACAGTTATGTTATGCATGTTTATACATTGATGACATGCTGATATTTGGTTCTAATATATCTTGTGTGAATGAAACTAAGAAGTTTATATTGTCTAAAGTTTATATGAAAGTTCTAGGACATGCTGATCTTATTCGAGGAATTAAAATCATTAGAAAAGAGAAGGAGTTATTATCAACTCAATGTCATTACATTAAGAAGTTCCTGCATAAATATGGTCATTATAATAACAAATCAGCACCAACTCCTTTAGATCCTAGTATCAAATTAGAAAAGAATATTGGACGTATAATTTCTCAACTAGAGTATTCTAGTGTTATTGGGAGTCTTATATATGCTATGCATTCCACTAGATTAGACATCGCACATGCTATAAGTATATTGTGATGATTTACGATTAAACCAAGATAAGAATATTGGAAAGCTATTTCCAGAGTTTTAGCTTATTTGAAAGGAACCATTACCTATGGTTTATCTTATAAAGGATATCCTGCTGTAGTAGAAGGACATAGTGATGCAACCTGGAACAATGTTGAATCCAAATCTAAGTCTACGACAGGATATATACTTACATTAGGAGGCACTACTGTTTTTAGGCTTCCAAGAAGCAAACATGTATATCTAACTCAACAATGTTGTCAGAATTAATTGCATTAGCAGATGCATGCAAGGAAGTAGAATGACTTAGGAATTTGTTAATGGAAATCCCATTATGGAAGAAGCCGTCTCCAGCAGTCTTGATTAACTGTGACAATCTAGCAACTACAATGTCACCAATAAGACACATAATGAAAAGTCTAGACACATGAGTCTAAAACATCAAATGGTAAAACAGCTACTCGAAAGTGGAGTAATAACTACTAACTACATAGAAACAAATAAAAATTTGGCTGATCCACTCACAAAGAGTTTTCCAAAGGCATTGGTATCTATAAAGTCAAAACAAATGAGACTACTGTCTATGAATGAAGATGGATCATCCTTAACGAAAACCAGATTTATTACTTGAAAAGGATAGACAAAGTTCAATGGGTACCAACATGTTAAGAGAATGATTACAGAACACTAAATCAATAATACCATAATATTTAGTTTGGATTTTGCAAGAACAAAGGATGAATAAATATCCTTAATAAGTCTAGAAACCTTAAAATGTGTATCACAGTAACACTTTAAGAGACTTACCCATATGAATATGGAAATCAGGCCATTTCTAGGAAAGTAAGAATGCTTTCTAAAGTAGACTCATGAACCAGGATTAAAATCACAAATCTGTTAACGTGTTGAGTAATACAGAACACTTTACCTAAGGAAATCAACATGTGTGATTGTTTCGGTCTTATCATTAGGGATACTTGGTTCAAGATTCATTCACCATAGAATCTCGATAAGGTTGTGAATGGTTTACACTAAGTAAAGATTCAAATCCGAAAGATACCTTTTATTTATGTGTTGGCTTCCACGATGATGCAAAACTTGATCTTAGAATTACATTGGCTTGATCCCACTTGGGTATGTAGGAAGTCACTCTTGTGATTTAGCCATCCTCTTTATTTATTTTCTTATTTTAAAAATGGGGGGAGATTGTTGTATATTTTTAAAATTATCTGAGGTCATTGGGTTTATTTTTGAAGAGAAGATTAGTCCCACATCATAGAAAATTAAGAAAGTATTCTAGTATATGATTAGCTTTCTCATGAAGGGGTTGGGGCCTTGGGGATCCCAATTGTGAACTTTGTTGTGAGGAGGGAAGTAATGCACCACACACGCGGGTGCCGCCGTCCCGTCCGTCCGATCAAATCGAACCAGACCACGACGAGTACGGGTACGGGTTTCAGATCCATTAAATATTTTAGATCAAGTTTAAACGATAATGGGCCAGATTTCAGCCCTTTATGAACTTAGATCCGAAAATTGAATTTAAATAGATGTGATACCATTTTGCAATGCTTTTGGTCATTATAAATAAAGGGACATGGCGTCTAAATTTGAAAGGGCTATGACCGTTCCAAATGGCGTGACGCTCGGTGAATAGTCGCTTCGCTCAGCCCCTATAAATAGCCATGCCAGGAAAGTGTTCCAAATCACTTCAACTCTCCTTCTTCCTTAAGTTCTGCAACACCTTTACCAATGCCCATAAGGTGTTACAAATTCTCAATTTTCAACACTTGCGTACCATTGTAGAATTATTCTCTTCTTTCTCTTCATTCTATTCTCTATAATTGCATCTTCAAAAATCAAAGTTTTAGAGTATTCTTGTTCGAATCAAAGTCGTACAGACTTTGAATTCAATTATGTTGTTCGAAGGCTTCATTGAATCCTTAAAGTCGATAATTTGATAACGTGTTTGTACTTGGTGGGTTGTAATATTGTTTGAAAGAATCTACTCCATAGATTCTTGAAGTCTAAAAGTCAATAACCTGTTTGTACTTGGTGGGTTGTAATATTGTTTGAAAGAAATCTACTCCATAGATCCTTGAAGTCTGAAAGTCGATAACCTGTTTATACTTGGTAGGTCATAACATAATTTGAAAGAATCTACTCCATAAATCATTAAAATCTGATGTACGACATTATCTTCAACCAAACCGTCTTGAACCATGAAATCTGATAACTAATTCCGAAAAAATAGGGCAGGTATCATTTTTATAATATATTGGTATCAATTTTATTATATGTGATAGTGTAAACAATTTCTAAAATCAAAAAGAAACATCAACTCCAATCAAATAAACAATGAGTATCATTTTTTATAATATACCGATAACAGTTTTGTTACAAACGGCAATGAAAATAATTTCTAAAATTATAGTTAAAATAACCATGGATATCATTTTTACAATACTTTGGTATCAATTTAATCATGTATGATTTTGAAACTAATTCTAAAAACTAAAAGCACTAATTTCACTCAAAATACGATGGACATCATTTTTGCAATATTTCTGTGTCGGTTTTTATGTATATGACTATGAAAATAATTTCTCGAGTTACAGAGCATTAACTCCATTCAAACAAAATATGGATATCATTTTTGGAAGATATTGTTACCATTTTCCTCTTTATTATGGTAAAAGTAATTTCAAAGTTACAATAAAATAGATTGTGGGTGTCATTTATGCAATACTTTGACATCGTTTTTGCTATGTACGATAGTAAAAATAATTTATGAAACCAAAAATCTTTAACTCCAGTCACATAACGCTGGTTTGCTTTTGTAGTATATTGGTATTAATATTGATATTACGACGATGAAAGCAATTTCTAAAACTGAAAAGCTTCAGCTCCAATGAAATAGACGACGAATATCATTTTTCGAATATACTGATATTAGTCTTGTCATGTATGACTACGAAAATAATTTCTTTTAAAAATTAAAAGCATCAGCTCTAATTAAATAGACTGTTGATATTATTTTTGCAATACATTGGAATGAATTTTGATATGTCAGATGGTGAGAAAATTCAAATATTAAAAGACATCGACTTCAATCATATAAGAATGAATTTCATTATGTAGTATATTGATATCAGTTTTGTTGCAACCAATTTTAGAAATTAAGAATCATCAATTCTTATAAACTAGATGGTTGATATCATTGTTTTACTTTGTTTCGGTTTTGCTGCAAATGATGATGAAAACAAATTTTAAAGGATAAAAGCACTAACTTCGAACGAATAGATGGTGGTATCATTTTTGTAATATATTGATATCGGTTCTGTTATTTAAAATGGTAGATATCATTTTTGCAATATATTGGTATCATTTTTGTTATTTAAGACAGTAAAAACATTAGCAATAATGGCAAGCTATGCTTATCATAGAGTATATGTGAACTTATTATGTGTTGCACTTTCAATGCGAAAAGGCTCAAGCAAAATTTGACCTAGAAGATGGAAAATGAAAATAAGCACATAATACGAAGGCATGCAAGCTTGATGGTTCATGATATTTATTTACGTATTGAATGACTTGTTTAACCATATATATAAATGATACTGTGAAATATAAAAGGCACTGAAACCAAAAACATAATGAAGGAATAGGAAAAGGAGCACATGTAAAACTAAAAAATGAAAACAAGCAAATACTGTAGAATATTAACAATAGGAATAAGGAAAGGAAGCACATGGAAGTCTTACACACGAAATAATAATAATGAAAGTATTTCACAAATGAAAGTAGAATCATACTCATCAACAGTAGACGATTGCGAAACCAGAATGTAACATTCATTTCTCCTTGGATTTTATATAAGAAGATGTTATGCTAATTTTTTCCTTTTTGTAATTATTTAAATATTTGGAAAGTGATATTTATTTATAAGGACGATTTGTTTGGACGGAAAGTTCTGATGGCTTGAACTATGTATAGAAAATGTTAGAATTGAACGAACTGACCTTTTTCCCTTTAGATCGAAAGAATATAATAGGATCTTAGACTTTTCCTTATAGCAGAATAAACTGGCTTGTGTCCTTGTGCTTAAGTTACTAACCAAGTCTGTCCTTCAAAATATTTTCCCCTTTACATTACTTATCTATGATATCAGTTCTATATAGTTTTCTCATTAAATATTTACTCGCATAACTATAAGAATAATATATCACACTATCAAAACTTCTGCATATACATGTATTTCCATATTACTAATCCTACTCATATCTTTTCATTTGGTATTAGAGCCTGGGGTTCTAGAAATCTAGAGATTGTAATAACATCCTATGATAAATGATGATAAAGAAATCTAGTCAAGGCATTAGAAAGTGGAAGAGCAACAAAGTAGAATCAAAGTAATATGTAAGAAAATGTCTTATGGCTAAAGCCAGATCACAATCGGTATACATAGATACATTATATAAAAATCTTTTGTTAGACCATGAAAAATTATTAAAAGATTTTAAAACTTTGAATAAACTTAATACAATTATTTTAGCTAAGTCAAAAGATTGTGAGCAACAAAATTTCAAATTAGAAGAGGAAAAGTAATTTTTTAATAAAACAGACTAAATGTTTCAAAAGTACCTTAAAAGAACTTGTTTTTCAACAGGATTTCCTTCAAAAAGAAATTGAGCAGCTAGAAGAAAAAACATAATCTTTTAAAGGAAATCGACGAGTTACAAAATAAAAATACATCTTTAGAATATTCTTTAAATAATTATAGTTCTTTAATTTTGTCTCTTAAAAAAGAGAATAAAGTTTAACTGGAAAGAATTTAGAATTATCTAAAGAACATAAATTTTTAAAAGTTAATAATAGTGTTTTGCAAAATGAAGTTTGTGACGCAAAAGAAATTTTCGAAAAATTACAATCATCATTAGATAATTTAGAATCTCAAATTTATCGTTTCAAAAATAAAAATAGCACTTTAAAAGGGAAGAATTCTAAATTAAATAAGGAAAGTGATGATTTAAAAAATAGCAAAATTTATTTTGAAAATGTCAATCGCGACTTTGGAATCAAATTTGAAAAATGTACAAGCAAGTTCGCAAAATTTAATAAAGGTCAAAGTGATTTAAATATTATTTTATCTAGATCTCGACCTTTACACGACAAAAATGGTTTAGGATATAATAAAAATAGTCATAGAAATAGTACAAGATACACTTTCATGTACAATTAAAATATCACTGCTAGTACTAAAGCACAAGTAAATCCAAGATCCAATTTTTATAGAAATTCGAATACTTCTATGACTAGAGATATTTAAATAAATCTTGAAGTATGAAAGGAAATACCAATAGAAGTTATTTAAGTATTTGGGTTCTTGTAAATTGAAAAAAAATAGAGAAAATATATCGATGATTATTTTAATTCAGTAGTTAATAATGAAAATTTTATTTTTAAAGGTTCCATTAAACCCTCTTGGTTATGGTACCTTCCATCTAACCCCTAGACCCTAACGGAGGAAGTGAGTACCAAAGTATATATATCATATTTTTTTCAGGTCCACAACAAAGAGGAGATTATTTCAGTATCTCTGATATCTTTGAAAACAGAGCTTAAAACAAAAGAGTAAATCGGAGAATGTGGTAATATTTATTTTTTTATCTTATTTTTTCAACTCTATTCTCCATAAGTTAAAACCTTATATTACACCAATTGATATACATCTTCCTTTTAAGGGAAAGAAAGTACAATCATATCGACAAGGGGAGGTCACATCAATAGGAGAAGTATATATATAGGGGGTAAAATCTATATTTTTGTTTTATAGTTCAATATTTATATGTATAGGTCTTAATCTATATTCATTCAATATGTTGTTTAAACATCTATATGTGTATATATATATATATATAGAAACTTCAAAGATTAACACATATAAGCGATAGGTGTTTAAATTCATAAACTTCGAAAACGAAATGGTCACCTCATAAAAACTCCAGATCCAGCCGACTGAATTCCAAATTCAGTCGTATGAATGTTCATGGCATCAAAAATTTATCCCATAATTCAACCATCTAAATTTAATAAAACAACCGGCTGAAAATGAGGCTTGCTCTCAGGTTATTATTTTTCTAAATTCAGCTAATTGAATTACTGCAGATCCATTTTTTTATGATCAACCTATGAAGATTGTAATAACCCGCACATCTGTTCACGCAAGATATTGTCCCCAACTTGGCCACCATATAGGTGTGGGGTTTTGTTTCTCAAAAGGCCTCGGCGTTAGTAAGAGATGGGCTATACTATATAAGTGCCCACTTCACACAGGCTTCCACGATGTGAGACCTAGGGGTGTTACATTCTCCCCTCCTACAAAGCCCAACGCCCCCGTTGGCTCACAAACACCTCACCCAGGCGTTGTGGTCCACATAGGAGCCACAATTCCGGCTGGGTATTGGCTCTGATACCACTTGTAACACCCCACGTGTAACACCCCGTATTTTTAATATAATTAAAAATAAAATAAAATATATAAAAATATGCTTATGATGGGTAAATAATGGTGATGCATAAGAAGAATTAATTAATACATGGAAGAAAAGAAAAATTAGTTCGATAACGATGTATGTAACGGAAAAGATAGTAAAATAAGGATAACTAATTCAAGAATCAGGAATTAGGTAAAATGGACATCACCATTGCGTTCCTCTTGGAAAAATACGCGAAATAGAGTCCGAGTTTTCGAAAATCGGAGTCCGTATGACCAAGATATGGCCAAAACAAGATTTCAGCAGACTTTCTGGCAGACTACCCGTGTCGACTGTAGTGTCGACACCCAAGTCGACCTGCCCCCCCTGTGTCGACTGTAGTGTCAACTCCCCCCCTGTACAGGTCGACCTGGTTGGCCTGGGGTGGTCCAGAACCCATTTTTGAGGCCCGGGACGAGTTTTGATGGTCCAGATGGGTTTTAGGGTTAATCCGATGACTGAAATGAATTGCTACACCTATAAAAGAACACCTAGACCTAGCCTAACTCACACAAATTCATATGACACCCAAATGCTGCTGGAATCTCTCTTGAGCCATGGCCGCCGTCTCCAAATTAAAGCTTAAGCGTCCAAACTCAAATCAAATCAAAGATCAATGCTTCTACAACAAATTCAAGGGGAAAGATCAATGACACTGCAACTTTCTAAGACAAATTCACTTCTTAATTCATTAGCCGTTCTCTGTAAATTCTAGTTATTTTCAGGTTTAAATATTTAATTATAATATGGCCATGAAATAAAGTGGATTTGGATTTAAGTATGTGTATCGATTCAGATCTATTTCTGTTTCTTCTTGAATCTTGTTCTTTGGACTTTTCTATCTTTACTCTCATGCTAAGTTCATGATCTATTCAGCCTGTTGTAAATCAATTTTCTTAATTCATGTTGATATTATTATCCAGTTGTAATCTTAATATGCCTGTGATGATGTTTTTCTCTCCGATCTTGTTTTGATGCAAAATTCTACCTTTCCCCTATTTATTTTCTTTTGATGAACCTAGGTCAATTTCGGACCTAGGCCTAAATTGCGATTTGCGTGCGATTGAATACGGGGGAAATATTGGGATATTGTCTTGTTGGATATATGTGTTTGATAGAAGCGAAGGCATAATATGAAAACAGGATATTTGGGTATTATTGCCATTAACATGAAATTGGAATCTGGGTATTATCGTTATAATTAAAGTTCGCTAGCTTGGGTAAATTGGGGTAAACATGGAATACATGTAGTTTGGTATGAAACTTGACCTATGAAAAATATGGCAAGAATATTGATATGTATAACTTAGCTAAAATTTGACCTATGTAAATTGGGCATAGCTTTGTAAACATGTAAACTCTGAATCTTGACATATGTAAAAAGGCATGAAACTTGGTATATATGTAAATTGTCTAGGATTAGGCATATATAAATTGGCATATGAAATTTGGCATGGATCTTGATATATGTGTAATTTGGCTAGAACTTGATTGGCATAAACTTGGCATACATGTAAACAGGAAAGAATTAGACATATGTAAACCAACTAGAATTGGGTACATATATTAATGGGCATGTAATTTGGAATGTGGGAGTATGTTAATTAACATGTAATTGTCGTGTTTAGCATAATCATGGTTAGTGACATTTAATTTGGTATGATTTACATACCAAAAATTATAACCATGATTTAAAGAGAAGGTGGGCCATAATAGTAAATGTTGATTAATGTAAATTATGGACATAAAGATAGTTGGTAATTTTTAGGAAACTTGCCACAAATTGGTCATTTATCACATAAGTGATTTATGGCATAAAATGGTATTAATTATATACCTAATTTAATGAGATTGATTGGAAACAAATTGGGCATTAAATCTGAATTTGAACAATTTGCATAATTGAAATGTAAATTAGAATTATGGCGTAAAATATTATTAATTATATACCTAATTTAATGAGATTGATTGGAAACAAATTGGGCATTAAATCTGAATTTGAACAATTTACATAATTAAAATGTAAATTAGAATTATGGCATAAAATGGTATTAATTATATTTAATGAGATTGATTGGAAACAAATTGGGCAGTAATATGAATTTGAATAATTTACATAATTAATGTAAATTGGAAAATACGAATATGCTTAGCACGAGGTTGGATTGAGTTGTGATGTAAACCTGCCCGGACCCGCCCGGCTGTCCAGTAATCACAACAATACCTATCCAATGTAGGAGGCTAAGCATTAGGCCCAATAAAGACCCGAGGTTAGACTGAGTTGTGGCGTAAGACTGCCCGGACCCGACCGGCACACCGGCAACCACAACAATATCTATCTAATGTGAGAGGTTGGTGCCCTAATAAGACAACTAGAGCTGAGCTAGGGTTGGTTGGGTTAAGTTAACTAGAACACTTAACCAATTTAATATGTTGACTACGGGAGTGGGTAAGGTTAAGAAAATGTTTAACCATTATAACATGATTAAACTGGACTAGAGAGTGAGGTTAAGTTAATGAGAACACTTAACCAATACAATGGGTTAATTAGACAAGTGGTTGCGGTTAAGTAGTAACACTTAACCAACATAACAGGACAAACGGGTGGGTTAAGTTAACTTGAATAAGTTGATAACACTTAACCATTATAATATGACTAGTGGATGGGGTTAAGTTAATATGCACTTAACCAATCTGATGTGATGCGTAGTAGGGTTAAGTAACACATGGGGTTAAGTTAACAAGAAAATTCTTAACCAATGCAACCAGATAGACGAACGGGGTTAAGTTAATAAACCACACTTAACCAGTCAAACATAATAAGCGAGAAAGGTTAAGTTAACTAAGGTAAACACTTAACCATGGTAACATAACGAGTAGAAGGGTTAAGTACATATCGGGTTGGTGGGTAATACTAGTAAATATAGGCCCACATACACTTAACCATTAAAATACACATGCTTGAATCAGTAGCGGGGTTAAGTACACATCAGGGTTGGTGGGTAATATCAGAGAGTATAGGCCCACAGACTAAACCATTAGAAAAACCTAGTAACGGGGACCCATTTCAGCAGTAACCCACATTAGGTATCAACGGAACCCTGAGCTAGGCAGGGTGGGGCACGATTACTGGGCTGATTATAAGAGGTCAAATTAGTGGCGGTTGGTGCAGCAGTGCAGGTTCTAACGGAGTGCGGGCGTGCACACACTTCGGCGCAGAAAATTTAGCCACTGGGCATCAGTAGGTATAAAGATGTGCATCTTGGTTATGTCAGGGTTGCCACCATGGGACTTGATACACCCCATGGTGGGACCAACACAGGTATCTACAAGTAGGGGGCCGCGTGACACAAATGAGAACTAGGTCAAGTAGGGAGCCGATCGATAAGGTGGTAAGGGTGCATCGAATATATACATGGCCATTGGGGTGATCGAGGTGGAATCCTCATAATCGATGTACACCTGAAGGCTACCATAATTGCGGGGATTGGGATCACGTTGTAATTATTATATAACACGGGCTACTAGTTGGGACACTAGTAGGGGTACAGATCCTTGTTACACAGGACACTAGTTGGGACACTAGTAGGAATACAGATTATTCCATGTAAGATACTTATGAGGATGCTAGTTAGGTGGTGCAGAGCAAATAGATATCATTTTAATGGTGAAGCTTAGAAACCTTGCGATGTTATACTTGATTCATCGTGCCCGAAGTTTATCTTGTTACCTTAGTTTATCTTGTTAGCATAGTTTATCTTGTTATCTTAGTTTATCTTGCCTAACTTGTCATCATGCTTATGTTTACTTTCAGTTTATTCATGCCATGTTATCTTTACCTATTTTTATGCTGAGAGTCACTAGGACTTACTCAGTCTTTATGACTGACCCGTTTTGTTTCGCCTCTTTTTCTTCCGTTTCCCCCCCCCCCCCAGGTTCACAGGGTGGGAATACAGCTTAGTTCGGATCTTACCAAGCTCCAAGGCTCTTTCATGTATGGCTTGGATTTCTCTTGGCTATGACTTGCTTTGCTTTATTGGGGAATACTGCAGTTTGTTTTTATGCTTCTTTGTTATTGAGCAAGACAAATATTTTAACTATGAAATTTGGGTATTGGAAGTTGATGGGCTTTTCTTGTAAACATTTATATTTAATAAATGATTTGAAGTACTTCCACTTTATTTTTCGCTGTTTTATATATGTCTGTCTTGTAATATTTCTGTTCCAGTACCCATAATACTCCATTGAAGTTAAGGCATTCCCTTTGTGAGTGACCTTAACAGATGTGGGGTGTTACATTTGGTATCAGAGCAGAAGGTTACCAGACTGGGCAAAAGTTTTCAAAAACCTTCTGAAACTAGTTTTCAAAACGTTTACAAAGAAGCAAATTTTCAAGAAAACTTTTTTTTTGATTAAAAGGCATATTCCCCAAAGCCATATGCACTATCTTTTGATTCTCTCTTGAAATCTCTTCTCTCTCTTTTCACCATAGTTTCGTAGGCATCCGACACAGGTCGGAGGGCAAAGGAGTGCCTAACCTCCATCTGTAGCCGTAGTAGTTCCATCTGCGTCTAATCTTATTTCAAGTTGGGTAGAGTGCCGTGCGTTGGAGGTAGCTTCGAGAGACTTGTCAACAAACTATACGAGGACAGTAAGAACAAGAAACTAGTTGTTATAGCTTAATCCACGAAGGAGGAAAAAGGTGAAAGGAAAAAGGCCAAAGTGAAAGAATAGTAGAACCCATGACAAGAGAGAGTATCTTTAGTATGGTAAAAAAGGGACATGTAGTTAAGCATAGGACAAGGGCAAGGGACAAGATCGTAGAGAGGGCAATTGTATGCTCTCACTACTAGCGTACCTAAGAGAGTGGTAACGTTTCTGTTAAAAGTTTAGCTTTTCTTCTCTATCATCCCACTAGAACTTTGTTTGTGTACATCGCATCCTTTTAATTCTGCTTCGAAAGTTGAGTCTCTGCACCTTAGTACTAGCATGGTAGAGGATCCCATTTTTTTTCTCAAGTCCTGTTGCGGAAATCAGCTCATTTATTCATGACTTGTTTGGATTTGAGAATGTCTTTGCTAAGTGTTGAGTCTAGAAGTAATGTTTATGTTTTGGGCTATGGGTTGATTCTAGCGATGGAGTGGTTATCCAGTAAGGGTGACCTTCTCGGTTTTGAAAAAAAAATAGGGTAGCTAGACTCTTGACTTGCCTCGGTAATACCCTCGAAGTCGCATGTAACCTTTAGGGTTCTATCATGATTTGTTACCTAGAATCTCTTGACACATTTATTGGTAATTCGTAATCCGCTCAAGTAATGTTCGCCACTAAGGCGGATGGGTCATTTCGCTTATGCATGAGTTGTAGAGAATCACCTTAGTAAGTACATTTGGCAACATGGTTGGCATTTATTTCTAAGAGATAGTTCTTCTGCGTGGAATACCTGATAGTAAGTGGACGAGATCCAAGATTCACTAGTGAATTTTGGAGAGCTTGCATGAAACCATGAGTACGCAGTTATGTTTGAGCCGAGTATGCTAGGAGGAGAATAAGTGAAAGTGGAACGAGAGGCAAAAGGGAAATGGATTCCAACCCATATTTTGGAAACAAGAATTAAGAAGCTACGGAATTGTGAAGTTAAAGGAGGTCAAAGCACAATGGAGTTAAGCTCAAAGAAATGCGACTTAGAAGATTGAAGACTAGATTCGTGCATCATATCTCTTCTTAAGAGTATATCCTCGATCCCTCTCTTCCTGTAGAGCTTACTTGCATGCTATCTTTTGTGTATATCCTCTCGGTCCCATTCTCAATCCAATTTCTGTTGCAAACCCCATAGGGAGTAGGACTCATCTGTTAGTAACACATGTTGGGGCTTGAGGGTGTTCGTTGGGTTGACTAAACTTTTTGGGTTTTATAGGATACGGGTTGGTCTTAGGAAGGGATTTCCTTGTGACCTAATAGGAGTCCATCATGCTTAGTTTCCTAGAATCATATATATTGGTTGGGATGAGTAATTCTTTGGGTGTCGGTCTGATGTTGATTTCGGTCTTCGGGGCTGATGCTTAGAGTGTTCTTCTCCTAATCAATATATATGTGGCATAGATTTCTAGTTTTGACATTGCCGAATGGGCACAAAGTTTTTACTTGCTTCTATCGTTCGACTATACCTTTAGATAGGAACAATTGGGTGTAAACATGTGTTTGAGACATGTTATGATTGATGGTTGCAAGTGGCTGCAAGTGGTTGCTAGTGGTTGCTCGTGGATGCATTTACACACATTAGGCACTAGATCGGCTCAGTCACCTTTCATATTGCATATGCATGAGTGTTTACACTTGTTTGTGGATGAAATTGAATGTGTTATCATATGAATGTTGCATATAGATGGACGTTTGTGCACACATATAGTGTTTATGTGACTAGGACTATTTGCATACATGTTGGACTCATGGCACTAAACATATTTTGCATCTAGAAGATCAATCAGGCCTGATCATTTGCATTAGACAAGGAACATATACACACACTTCTTGCATATGTTCATACAACATTAGAAATCTCTTAAGGACAATGAATGCCTGTGATTGATGATTGAGTAGATGGATGATGGATGGTAGGACACATTCTTCTTAACTTGAAGATTTCAGGGACGAAATCCTTTAAGGAGGGGAGAATGTAACACCCCGTATTTTTAATATAATTAAAAATAAAATAAAATATATAAAAATATGCTTATGATGGGTAAATAATGGTGATGCATAAGAAGAATTAATTAATACATGGAAGAGAAGAAAAATTAGTTTGATAACGATGTATGTAACGGAAAAGATAGTAAAATAAGGATAACTAATTCAAGAATCAGGAAATAGGTAAAATGGACATCACCATTGCGTTCCTCTTGGAAAAATACACGAAATAGAGTCCGAGTTTTCGAAAATCGGAGTCCGTATGACCAAGATATGGCCAAAACAAGATTTCAGCAGACTTTTTGGCAGACTATCCGTGTCGACTGTAGTGTCGACACCCAAGTCGACCTGCCCCCCCTGTGTCGACTGTAGTGTCGACTCCCCCCTGTACAGGTCGACCTGGTCGGCCTGGGGTGGTCCAGAACCCATTTTTGAGGCCTGGGACGAGTTTTGATGGTCCGGATGGGTTTTAGGGTTAATCCGATGGCTGAAATGAATAGCTACACCTATAAAAGAACACCTAGACCTAGCCTAACTCACACAAATTCATATGACACCTAAATGCTGCTGGAATCTCTCTTGAGCCATGGCCGCCGTCTCCAAATTAAAGCTTAAGCGTCCAAACTCAAATCAAATCAAAGATCAATGCTTCTACAACAAATTCAAGGGGATAGATCAATGACATTGCAACTTTCTAAGACAAATTCACTTCTTAATTCATTAGCCGTTCTCTGTAAGTTCTAGTTATTTTCAGGTTTAAATATTTAATTATAATATGGCCATGAAATAAAGTGGATTTGGATTTAAGTATGTGTATCGATTCAGATCTATTTCTGTTTCTTCTTGAATCTTGATCTTTGGACTTTTCTATCTTTACTCTCATGCTAAGTTCATGATCTATTCAGCCTGTTGTAAATCAATTTTCTTAATTCATGTTGATATTATTATCCAGTTGTAATCTTAATATGCCTGTGATGATGTTTTTCTCTCCGATCTTGTTTTGATGCAAAATTCTACCTTTCCCCGATTTATTTTCTTTTGATGAACCTAGGTCAATTTCGGACCTAGGCCTAAACTGCGATTTGCGTGCGATTGAATACGGGGGAAATATTGGGATATTGTCTTGTTGGATATATGTGTTTGATAGAAGCGAAGGCATAATATGAAAACAGGATATTTGGGTATTATTGCCATTAACATGAAATTGGAATCTAGGTATTATCGTTATAATTAAAGTTCGCTAGATTGGGTAAATTGGGGTAAACATGGAATACATGTAGTTTGGTATGAAACTTGACCTATGAAAAATATGGCAAGAATATTGATATGTATAACTTGGCTAAAATTTGACCTATGTAAATTGGGCATAGCTTTGTAAACATGTAAACTCTGAATCTTGACATATGTATAAAGGCATGAAACTTGTTATATATGTAAATTGTCTAGGATTAGGCATATATAAATTGGCATATGAAATTTGGCATGGATCTTGATATATGTGTAATTTGGCTAGAACTTGATTGGCATAAACTTGGCATACATGTAAACAGGCAAGAATTAGACATATGTAAACCAACTAAAATTGGGTACATATATTAATGGGCATGTAATTTGGAATGTGGGCGTATGTTAATTAACATGTAATTGTCGTGTTTAGCATAATCATGGTTAGTGACATTTAATTTGGTATGATTTACATACCAAAAATTATAAACATGATTTAAAGAGAAGGTGGGCCATAATAGTAAATGTTGATTAATGTAAATTATGGACATAAAGATAATTGGTAATTTTTAGGAAACTTGTCATAAATTGGTCATTTATCACATAAGTGATTTATGGCATAAAATGGTATTAATTATATACCTAATTTAATGAGATTGATTGGAAACAAATTGGGCATTAAATCTGAATTTGAACAATTTACATAATTAAAATGTAAATTAGAATTATGGCGTAAAATGGTATTAATTATATACCTAATTTAATGAGATTGATTGGAAACAAATTGGGCATTAAATCTGAATTTGAACAATTTACATAATTAAAATGTAAATTAGAATTATAGCATAAAATGGTATTAATTATATTTAATGAGATTGATTGGAAACAAATTGGGCAGTAATATGAATTTGAATAATTTACATAATTAATGTAAATTGGAAAATATGAATATGCTTAGCACGAGGTTGGATTGAGTTGTGATGTAAACCTGCCCGGACCCGCCCGGCTGTCCAGTAATCACAGCAATACCTATCCAATGTGGGAGGCTAAGCATTAGGCCCAATAAAGACCCGAGGTTAGACTGAGTTGTGGCGTAAGACTGCCCGGACCCGACCGGCACACCGACAGCCACAACTATATCTGTCTAATGTGAGAGGTTGGTGCCCTAATAAGACAACTAGAGCTGAGCTAGGGTTGGTAGGGTTAAGTTAACTAGAACACTTAACCAATTTAATATGTTGACTACGGGAGTGGGAAAGGTTAAGCAAATGTTTAACCATTATAACATGATTAAACTGGACTAGAGAGTGAGGTTAAGTTAATGAGAACACTTAACCAATACAATGGGTTAATTAGACAAGTGGTTGCGGTTAAGTAGTAACACTTAACCAACATAACAGGACAAACGGGTGGGTTAAGTTAACTTGAATAAGTTGATAACACTTAACCATTATAATATGACTAGTGGATGGGGTTAAGTTAACATGCACTTAACCAATCTGATGTGATGCGTAGTAGGGTTAAGTAACACATGGGGTTAAGTTAACAAGAAAATTCTTAACCAATGTAACCAGATAGACGAACGGGGTTAAGTTAATAAACCACACTTAACCAATCAAACATAATAAGCGAGAAAGGTTAAGTTAACTAACGTAAACACTTAACCATGGTAACATAACAAGTAGAAGGGTTAAGTACATATCGGGTTGGTGGGTATTATTAGTAAATATAGGCCCACATACACTTAACCATTAAAATACACATGCTTGAATCAGTAGTGGGGTTAAGTACACATCAGGGCTGGTGGGTAATATCAGAGAGTATAGGCCCACAGACTTAACCATTAGAAAAAACTAGTAACGGGGACCCATTTCAGCAGTAACCCACATTAGGTATCACCGGAACCCTGAGCTAGCCAGGGTGGGGCAAGATTACTGGGCTGATTATAAGAGGTCAAATTAGTGGTGGTTGGTGCAGCAGTGCAGGTTCTAACGGAGTGCGGGCGTGCACACACTTCGGCGCAGAAAATTTAGCCACTGGGCATCAGTAGGTATAAAGCTGTGCATCTTGGTAATGTCATGGTTGCCACCATGGGACTTGATACACCCCATGGTGGGACTAGCATAGGTATCTACAAGTAGGGGGCCGCGTGACACAAATGAGAACTAGGTCAAGTAGGGAGCCGATCGATAAGGTAGTAAGGGTGCATCGAATATATACATGGCCATTGGGGTGATCGAGGTGGAATCCTCATAATCGATGTACACCTGAAGGCTACCATAATTACGGGGATTGGGATCACGTTGTAATTATTATATAACACGGGCTACTAGTTGGGACACTAGTAGTGGGTACGGATCCTTGTTACACAGGACACTAGTTGGGACACTAGTAGGAATACGGATCATTCCATGTAAGACACTTATGAGGATGCTAGTTAGGTGGTGCAGAGCAAATAGATATCATTTTAATGGTGAAGCTTAGAAACCTTGCGATGTTATATTTGATTCATCGTGCTCGAAGTTTATCTTGTTACCTTAGTTTATCTTGTTAGCATAGTTTATCTTGTTATCTTAGTTTATCTTGCCTAACTTGTCATCATGCTTATGTTTACTTTCAGTTTATTCATGCCATGTTATCTTTACCTATTTTTATGCTGAGAGTCACTAGGACTTACTCAGTCTTTATGACTGACCCGTTTTGTTTCGCCTCTTTTTCTTCCGTTCCCCCCCCAGGTTCACAGGGTGGGAATACAGCTTAGTTTGGATCTTACAAAGCTCCAAGGCTCTTTCATGTATGGCTTGGATTTCTCTTGGCTATGGCTTGCTTTGCTTTATTGGGGAATACTGCAGTTTGTTTTTATGCTTCTTTGTTTTTGAGCAAGACAGATATTTTAACTATGAAATTTGGGTATTGGAAGTTGATGGGCTTTTCTTGTAAACATTTATATTTAATAAATGATTTGAAGTACTTCCACTTTATTTTCCGCTATTTTATATATGTCTGTATTGTAATATTTCTGTTCCAGTACCCATAATACTCCATTGAAGTTAAGGCATTCCCTTTGTGAGTGACCTTAACAGATGTGGGGTGTTACACCACGTCCATTAATGTCACTCACGAAGGGAATGCATTAACTTCCATGGAGGTTATAAGTGAATATAGAACAGAAAAATTACAACAAGACAGATAGTAAATAGTACTTGGAAATCTAAAACTTCATTTTATTGCAGCGGGAATTAAACATGTTTGTTACATCATAAAACCATAGATCATAACCAAGTACAATATCCATCTTCATAAAAACAAAATACATAATCCCATTACATAAATAGCCATTAAAAAGATAACAAACTGGACTTTACTTCAACGGTCCAAGCTTTCCAAAGAGAGCTGAAGCAATTCAATCAAACTCCACTAGAGCTGGGCCCAACCTGAGGACCTGGAGGGGGAAAAAGGATAGAAATAGAGGGGGTCAGACATAAAGTCTGGCGAGTATGATAATTCTAACAATACTATTATCAAAATAACTAGACTAAGGCATAAGCTGGAAGACAAGTAAATGTCTATGAACTCTTAGGAAGATAAAGATAGCAGTTAAGATAACGTTAAAGATAACGGTAAAGGCACACCTAATTACTAACGAATGATTACTACACTGCACCGCACATTAATACACTGCACTACCCCAGTCACTCTATTGTTTGATCCCACTTGCTTCACACAGAAACTTTATAAATAGCCTTACGTACCCCTAGCTGACTACATAGGTGTCGTCTGCCCCTATCTCCACTAGGTGTACCCCACTACCCACTTTCGATCGGCTCCCTACTCATAGATACCCGTGCTGGTCGCACAGTGGGGTGTATCACTCCCCTAAAGTGGCAACCCGATACAACTTAAGAATGCACGGCTTATACCTACACGATGCAACAACGTCTTACCTACCAGCCCGGGTCCACACACGCATATGAAACCCGTTGGACTTGCGTTGCCACCGCTCCCCGTTTTGGCCTCTTACAGTCAAACCCAACATGCGTGTCCCGTCCTCGACTTGGGTCGAGCCCACAAAGATACGTTTGGGATACTGGTCGAATGGGCCCCCACAAGCTACCCACCTAAGCTTGTCACTAGTATATCCCACTTAACCCTCTTAGTCATGTTCATTTACATGTGTGTTTGGTTAAGTCTTACTAATCGTATTTCACATGCCACTAAGGGCACCCCCTAGATTCCTCGTGCCACCCAAGGCACCTAATTAACCCCCATGTCCCACTTTACATGTTTATCTGGTTAAGTATTTCTTAATTCATTCAGGCCATAACCTCATAAAGACCTCTCACATTAGATTGGCATTTATGGCAGCTGGATTTGCCGGGCGGGTCCGGGCAGTCTTACACCATAAAAGAGTCTAACCTCATGTCTTTACAACTGTTATGCTTTAGTTTAGGCCTAGGACCTCTCACATTGGGCTGACATTTGTGACCACTGGATTTGCCGGGCGGGTCCGGGCAGGTTTACGTCACAAACGAGTCCAACCTCGTGTCGTAAGCATTGATTAACACTTAAAATCTTTTACCCCAGTTTTAATAATTCCCTATTCAAATTATTAATTAAGTCAACTTTTAATGATGTCCATAATTGACTCAATTATGGCCATCCACTTATGGCATGCAAAATCATATCAATTGCACCCCAACTTTTTTAATATTAAATCCTTAATATTACCCCTACCCCACGTTTATACGTTCGTTTATTCAACGCATAATATAGGCTAGACTTGTATAGTCTAACACCTAGCACAAAGATAAATTATCACAACATATAGACAATTAAAATAAATCTAATCATAATAGGGGTGAAACTTGCATAAACTACACATGTTAAGGATCAAAAGGTGTCAACTTGTTAAATGTCTCAATTTACATGATATGATCATAGCCCAAATCTATACATAAACTTGCATATGGGGTTTTTAGGCAACATAATGATGGTGTGAACTAGCATAGGATATCACATATGTCATAGCATAATTCTAGATGTCATAATAGATGTCTTGGCATATGTTCATAACTTTTCTAATCAATCTAACTTGCATATGTGACTTGTCATATAGATCAACATAACCCAAACATGATGATTTAATTAATATGAACTAACTAGCATAGATGGTAATATCATGGCCTTTTTAACATGTATGATTCATCACAACTTAGCATAGAAACTTTCAACATACATAACATCGTCATAGCATGATTTACAACATATAAGATATCATCATCACATAACATTGGATTTACAATATACTTGATAGCAAAAGGGGTTTACAACAACATATATGATAATTCACATCATCTACTCATAATCCATTCATAACTCAACCTAATTAAAATGATAATAATCTTGTTAAGATCATCATACTCACCATTTAGAGAAGAAAAGAGAGAATTTTGCTTTGCTTTAGGGTTGAGAGAATTAGAATTGAATTTGCTTTTCTTCTTTCTTAGTTGGCGGCGGCTCCATTGATTTCCATGGCGACGGTAACTATTCTATTTTAATTAGGTTTAGGGTTAGCATTAGGATGTATTTATAGGTGTAGGAAGTTATTTAGGACCATTAGATTAACCCTGAACCATGAGAACCAATCAAATGCAAAATCTGCATTTGAGCGAATCGGCCCACGGGTTGACAGCCAAACACCCTGGATTAACCCCTAGTCGACCCAGCGGGGCTTGGGTCGACCTCAAAAATGGGCCGGTTCGGTTATTTCCCCCTCCCAATTCGCTGTTTTGAACTTTTTCGCATATTTATTTATTTAATTTTTTATTTTTATATATATGTATCAATATATATATTTCTCTGCGCAACCCATTTCACTTAATTCTTTTCTAAAAATTAAATATACTTTAATTTGTGAATTTTAATGTTATAAAATTACGGGGTGTTACAAAGATGATCTATAAACTTATACTGTAACACCCTGCATTTTATGACAATAAAATATGATAATATAATTGCATGTAATAAGTTCATACGTTGAAATGAAGAAAAGATTAATAAATTACATGCAATAAGAAGAAATGCAATGCGATTAAGATGCATATATTAAAAAAAATTAAAAAACTTCAAGAATTTGGCCATGGGATTAGCGTCATTGCGTTCATGGCGATTTTTTGGTCAGTTTAGACCTGTGGATTGCAGAAATTGAGTTAAGATGAAAGAGGTACATTTAAATGAAGTATTGTAGCAAAACATGAGAATAAGGTAAAAGAAGGAGAACAATGATTACCATTGTTTCTAAATTTATTAACAAAAGACAACATAGCTCAGTTGGTTAAGGCATAGGATTTGTAACATAGAGGTTGGGGGTTCGAACCCCGACAACGACATAATTTTTATCTTTGTTTTAGAGAGGGACAACTGAGCATACAAATATATGTACGTATAAAAATTCAAAATTTGAATGGATAAGAATGTACATATAAGGAAATAAAGAATATATATATATGAGAATATATATATATATATATATAGAAATATATGTATATAAGAGATAAAATTCAGGATAAGGCTGTAATCAATGAAATATAGCAAGAATCAAATATCGGTGCAACACCATTTGAATTTTGAAAGCAAAACAAAAATTGTGCGTATATGTATACACGTAAAATGGTCGTTATAAGAATTGTATACGCATAAGAAGATTACATGTGAATATAAAAGTTAAATAAATTCAAACATTCAAAAATCAAATTTCTGCGCCAAAACAGCTTGCGGGACCCAATACTGACTCAGCACTGCGTGTACGATAAGATTCGGCTAGATTCATCTGCGAACCTGGATTATTTTCTTAACTGGGTTCAATGCTGACTCAGCGCTGCGTGTACGATAAGGTGTTGAGCACCTATAAATAAGACCTTAGACCTAACCCTAAACCTCATGATTTGGCGGCTACGCTGGAGCTCTGCCATTACTCTCTCTCTTCTCAAATCTATTCTGAAAATTGATGTAACGACCCGCATTTTTAGGGATAATAAATAATTTATTTAATTATCTAAATATGTTTTAGAAATTTAAAATGGTCGTTTAATCCAATTATATTGAATATTTAATTAAAATTTATAATTGAATAATATATTTAATTTCTGAATTTATCAGAAATAGTGAATCAACAATATAATGTGAACTGGACAATTCAAATAATATATAAATCAGTTTATATTGAATTATATTGACGAATATATTTATAAACGCCATTTGAATGAATAATTTATATTATAATTATAAACGAGCTCGAAATGGCGCGGCAGTTCGCTATTTGGCGATTCGAACTTTAAACAAGTATACAGAAGCTGTTTTAAGCCGAATTTCAGTGAAACAAGAAACGCGTGGAGCTGGTGGAGTATATTTTTCTAGTGGAAGAGAAAAATCTGGATTTCATTGTGTAGATTTTTTTTTATGTCCAAATCAAATTTTAAAATAGTCGCTATGGAATTCCTTTATAATTTGCGACGCTTTATTTACGTTATAAATGGATTTTGAATATAATTGAATATCGATTCAACCTGGATTTGAAATATCGAGCTGGAAATTCATATAGGAATATTCTAGAACCGTATGGTAGGCTAGTGTAGATATATACGATAATATATATTTATTTATATTTAATTTGATTATATTTACATATATTTATTTATTTAAATGGGTCATCCAGGGCGTTAAAATTAGCCAGTTTTTCAAACGAACTCCGTTTACGACGAAACTAATTTTGTTAGATCCACAATGTCAAATTATTGTTAGTTTTCAAGTTTCGTGATTTTTAGAGTCCGTATGTGGTCTTACGGATTTTTAGAGTGAAAAACAGTCAATTTTTGACCGTTAAAAATACGCTGTGTGAGCAAACGGAGTCGGAATTCGACGAAACAAGTTTCATTGGGTCCGTATGTCGAGCTGAAAGTGCATGTCCAGTTTCGTGATTTTTGGGTATCGTATGCGAGCACGGGGATTTTTAAACAGCAAATTCAAGTAGTGATTGATTTAAATAAATAAAATAAACGAATAAAAAAATAATATACCTATGCTATATAATACCCTCAACTCTCCCAAAACCTAAAATTTATTCACTTCTGGTCAATGCGTCTTAGCCGCCACCAGTGAAAAAGAAAACATGAAAAACTCCTCTTTCAAAAATCAAGATCAATTCAAATAAAACTTTACAAATTCCAAACTATATATGTATCGAGTCTGGACTTCTTTCTTTTCAATTTGATGTATATATTACTGGGTCCGACGTCAGTGTTGGGGTACTTGCGTTTTCCAGTGGGAATTAGGGTTCGGGATTTTGGGTTAATTTAGGGATCGATGGGATTTTCGAGTTGATAGTGGGGTTCACAAGGTCAAGCGGCAGCTCGAGGCAATTTCTGGGGTGGTTCGGTGTTTTTAGATGACGCAAGGTCACTGTACGACCAACGATGGAAAATTGATAGTGGCGATCGAGTGTCGCAAGTCTAGAAGGGGTAGAAGGAGAATCGAACGAGGAGTAAAATGGGTATTTTAGTTTGAATTAAGTGGAGTGAATGGAGGAAGAATGGCGGAGGAACCATCGGCCATGGGTTGGGAATACTGGAGTTGAAGGACGAGGATCGTGTTGAGGAAGAAAGGGGGGTAGGCGGGTTGAGTTTTCACCGTGGGTATTGGGCCGGATATAAGGGAATCACGAACCGTAAGCTGCGTTGGGACCGTATGGTCGAGAGCTTCACAATGAGACTGACCGCGCGTGAAACGGAGCCAGTTACAATTTATGGCGAAATAAATTATCCGTCGCAGTCAAATGAACGCATATCGTTATTTAACGATCATCGAACCAATGTGAGTAAATCTCACTAACTCTGAACACTTTATATTTTTTTTATATAAAGTATTTTTAGAATTGATAAATATTGGCTGATTTGCTGTGTATTGGCTGTTTGGTTGAACTGCTAGTCAGTTGATTGAAAACATCGATAACGATATATATAAATCGTATCGAAATATTGACTCTGATTATCAGAATATTTTACCTTCATGCTATATATGTTGACTAACATCTGTGGATGCAGGGGATCAGGTTGGAGGGACCCAACCGGGTTCCTCAACATTTATTTACCGCTTTTCATATATTTTGATATATGATGTGTTATATTCCCCGTTATTGATTCTGTGTGTTTGGATGATGACCGATCAGTTTGATTTGATATTTTTAGACCATAAGTGATACGAGAAAGTGAAAAGGGAGATTTTCAAAGTATATTTTGAAAATAGATTATTTATATAAAATCAGCGGATTTTATATATGAAGGAAAAAAAGGGTTTTATAAAAGAAATCATTTTATAAAATCAAAGCAATAAAGGAAAAATATTTGTAAAACAAATAGAGAAGGGGAATTGTTTGTAAAACATTTACAAATAAAATAGAAAAGAAAATATTTGTAAAACATTTACAAATAGATTAAAAGGAAATATTTATCTAGAGAAATAAACTGAGTTATAAAAGGAATTATTTATTTAGAAAATAAATAGAATATTGGAATACTCGAAAATGGATAAGAAGGGTATAAAAGGAGAATTTTACACTAGGAAGAATTTAGGCCCGTGCTTCGCACACGGGTAAACATAATATGAATTCAAAGTAAGAATTTAAGAGAGATCTGTTTAACAGATAGAGTGAGAAGGTTAATTTATAAATAAAGTTTTATAAATTAATTTAGTTATTTATCTTTGGATAAATAGAGTATATAAGTCAAGACTTATATAGAGAAGTAAAAATCGATTTCCACATCGATGTTTGAAACTGAATAAGGACGAAGGAGAATTTATCGAATAAGAGTTATTCGAAGTAAAGCTATCGAATATCAGTTTATTCGAAAGGAAGTTTTATTGAATATTAGTTATTCGGAATGGGTTGATCCAAGAGAGTTAATCCAATAGAACAAATTGATTGAGATCAACCGTTAGAGTTAAACTGTTAGAGTTGAACTATTAGAGTTAAACCGTTAGGGTTAAACCGTAGAGTTAAACCGTTGGAGTAAACATTTAGAGTTAGTTAGTTAGAGTTAACCAATTAGAGTTAATCAGTTAGAGTTAATCGATTAGAGTCTAATCGAACTAGAGTTATCCAAATATAGTAATCGAATAAGGGATGATTGAATATTAGTTATTCAATTAGATTTGCTCGAATTTAGTTATTCGAGATAGAGTTAAACAGAAGTAGTCATTTAAGATAAGTTATCAGTAAGCACGACTGCTAGCGTAATTCGCAGGGCTGCAGATAGCCTAAGGCGGACAGATGTTTCCTGAGGGAATTAGGCATAACCATTGTGATCGCTGCAATCTAGAGTCGAGCGAATGGTGTTAAATCAAATATAAGTTAATTAATAGAAGTAATTAAGTCGAGTTATCAAGTTGAGTTAGATAAGTCAAGTTAATTAAGTTAAGTTAGTCAAATTGAACTAATCAAGTAAGTTGGTCAAAATGGGTTAATCAACCTGAGTTATCCGAACAAGAGTTAATCCAGTAAGAGTTAATAGAATAACGGTTATAGATTAGAGTTAACCAAATAGGTGTCGATAATTAGTAGTTCGTTATATATTCGAGTTAGATAATAAAAGTCATATTAAAGTTATTACATTTCGGATGCAGGGAATTATAACACCATTGTTATAATCAAGTGTTTTCTGAAAAAGAAGTGGATTCATAAATCGAATCCGAGAGCAACGTAAGGAAGTGTGTTAAAAGATTGGAAAGTTGAACTTTGTCTATTTCGAAGTTAGAAATGTCGTTCAGTTAAGGTCTGAGAGGTAATTATACCCCAACTTGATTGACTTCAGTTTTAACTAAGAAGTGGATAAGGTCCGAGAGTGAGAGTGGTTGAGTGAATTTAGTTTAAAAAGTGTAAGGGTTTGTGTTGGCATAGGGATGTTTATTCAAACATCTGTTTTAAACCAAATGAAGGAGATTTGGAAAAGTTTTCCAAATGAGGGTCAGAAATGTTTTCTGAATATAGAGAACAGATAATGGAAATGTTTTCCGATGTTAATAATGTATATTTTTCTAAATATATTAAATAAGAAATGTTAAATTAAAGTGAAAAAGGAAATGAATAAATGAATGAACTAAAAAGATGAATATGGAATGATGATTGATCGATAGAATTTCCATCTGGAAATAATATCGTTGTTTGCATACAGACATGTTTTCCTTTGATAGTTAAATCACCGACTATCAAAGTTTTGACCATTTTAACGTTGTTAATATGGAGAGACCGGTTGGATTATTATCCAGAGAACCACTCTATATTGGCATAAGCGTTGCGAGTCAAATATGCTAAATATATTGAAGACGGAGTAAAGTGCAAGGGCTATTGTATAAGTCTTAGATAACAGTGCCTAAGATGGATGTACTGAATAGTGCCTTCGGTTTGTCCAGTCCCAGGGCAACTTGTATGGACGAGTGTCTGACAGAGTATATCCAATAGATCGCGTAAGTTGATCTCTTCAAACGTACTTACGTTTGGTGGCGGAGGAATTCGTTTCTCTTAGCTGTCTACCCGTGGTATTTTTGGTGAAATCAATTTGTGATTTGGCGGGTATGACGATGTGGCATTCAAAGTAATGGAGGTGTGATCTGTCAAAAGATATGTTATGACCTCAAGCCTCATCAACCGGGAAATGAAAAAAATCGGGCAGGCAGCATGGCTATGTGGGTCGCACCCATTAGGATGTATGATCACCTATCTAGAGAAATTCCTTTTGTTCTTAAATCTATCGATGCTGTCCCTTATCGGGAGACGGTTGCTGATCCCAACCTTTGGTGATATACATTCGATACACTCAAGCGAAATGAGTGGTCGGTCATGTGTGGGCCGGGTTGCAAGATGTTCTTGTTGAACCCAGTGTATTCGCCTCTAGAGATACACGTTCGGAAGGTGGTCCCATACCTTGTCAAGTTGGAATCCAATCTCCAATAAGCGCCCGCGGTTTTTGATTATATGCTATATATGTAGAGCGTGAGATGCAAGCGTTCTAATAGATTGTTAATTACTTGTGATTAGACATTATTATAATATCAGATAATATATGATTTTCAAAAGTGTTTTGGGTTATCGTAAGGTAAAAACCGTCCGTGTTTATGTGTGGATTGGTCTTACGATTATCTTTTCCTTCGAAAAGGATTTTGAAAAGTTAAACCAAATGATTTGAGTTTACTCACACCAGTCCCATGACTGACCCAGAGTTTTATTTTGTTTTGTTTTCCCTAAACTCTTGGGTGCCCAAATTTGTACGGGCAGTCAAGTAGTCAGGATTTTACAGATAGACTTGGAGAGCTTGGAGCAGGAGGCTTCAGGACTAATATAGCTATTGTTTATTTCCGCTGTGATGCAAGGGTTGTACTCTGATAATGGTATTGTATGCATATACTGCTTTTGATTTCAAGTTATGTGATATATTATATTTTATTCGTTCCGCTGTGAGATTCGTGTGAATCTGATGTTGTGTTCTTCTTTTTCTTCTTCTATTCTAATTTTCTATCTTATCTATCCTCACCCTCTAATTTCTTTCTTGGACTATCCAGTATTTTCCGATGCTTGAATAGTCGACATTGAGTTTATGTCGGGTACTCAGGATCGCGAAACCCCCGGGTCGTTACAGTGGTATCAGAGCTGAAGGTTAGATGAATTACCTTGGCTCTGTGGCGTGACTCAGTAGAGATAGGGTTAGTAATACCCTAGATTGAGTTTGAGTGTATATATACGAGTGAACGTATTTGTTATTTGATATAAAAAAATGGTTTTATATTGTAGAGATTTATTGATTGAGTTGTTTATGAGTTCTGGTCGATCAGTTTGATCCACTGTATCGATAGGGGTTTCTAAACGCTTGAATACGATGAACCGACACAGTATGTTTTGAAAAAGGGTAAATGAAATAATTTTACCCAAATTATATTTTGATATGAACAAAGTATAGATATTTGAAGTATTATAATATATTGGATGTGTTGGTTGTTATTATAATCACATAAGATTATAAAATGTGAAATGGTTATGTAAATAACCAATCAGAATTCATATAAGTGAAATATATGAAATCAGATGAATTAAATCTGAATTTAAATAAGAAATGAAATCAAAATTCTGAAAATATGAAAAAGTGTGTGTAAATGAATTTTGGTTAAATATATGTGAATTTTAAAATCCTGGGAGATTTTAAATTTGTTATAAGCATTGAAAAGGGATATTTTGAAATGAATTTCAAAATGAAAATATTTAAAAATGGATTTTGAAAGTGCTATAGTATTGAACTCACTTCGATAGCTGGAAAATAAATTCCGATGTTGATCCGGACATCATCGGTGCTCATTTTCGAGTTTGTAAGTGACGAATTACTATCAAAGATTTTGTTTTTGAATTGTTTTGAGAAACCGAGTTGTTTTGATATTCCAAAGGGATATTTGATTTTTGGAAAAGGCAAAGCTATTTGAAACTCCCAGGTACAGATTATTGAAATAAACACAAATTAAATAGAAATTTGTGAAAGCAAATTTGAAATTGAATTGAAATAGAATGGTGTCGAGTAGAATCGGACTGGATCAGAGATAATCTGGAATAGAAATGAATTGTTGAGTAAGAATTTTGAATTGAGATTGGAATTGCAGTTTGATTGGAGTTTGGCTTGGATAAGCGAATGGGTGTGTTGAAGACAAAAGTGGTTGGAGATTGATTGGGAATACATTGGTATATGCTAAACTGATAGCAGAGTTGAATGCCCGACAAAAAGGTACACATTTATATTCATATGAGTTTGATGAGATTTATGAGCCGAATTGGCAAGCCGCTTGGCTGTTTGATTTTCTTTTGGATTGGAGAGGCCTGTGTGGCGGTTTGGGGATTTTCCCGATGCTCCCGGTACAAAGGAGGTGCTGGCGAAATTTTTCAGAAATTTCAGGTGTTAGAAAATTTTCAGAATTTTTGGAAATTTTCATTAATTGGAATAAATCAGTAATTTAATTGAAAGGAAATTATTCAGCTAAAAACTGAAGTTAAGAAGTGAATGAATAATTTTAAACCAGTTAATAGGGTTGTTCTCTACCTTAGCAATTTCGAGGACGAAATTATTTTAAGGGGGGAAGAATGCAACGACCCGCATTTTTAGGGATAATAAATAATTTATTTAATTATCTAAATATGTTTTAGAAATTTAAAATGGTCGTTTAATCCAATTATATTGAATATTTAATTAAAATTTATAATTAAATAATATATTTAATTTCTGAATTTATCAGAAATAGTGAATCGACAATATAATGTGAACTGGACAATTCAAATAATATATAAATCAGTTTATATTGAATTATATTGACGAATATATTTATAAACGCCATTTGAACGAATAATTTATATTATAATTATAAACGAGCTCGAAATGGCGCGGCAGTTCGCTATTTGGCGATTCGAACTTTAAACAAGTATACAGAAGCCGTTTTAAGCCGAATTTCAGTGAAACAAGAAACGCGTGGAGCTGGTGGAGTATATTTTTCTAGTGGAAGAGAAAAATTTGGATTTCGTTGTGTAGATTTTGTTTTATGTCCAAATCAAATTTTAAAATAGTCGCTATGGAATTCCTTTATAATTTGCGACGCTTTATTTACGTTATAAATGGATTTTGAATATAATTGAATATCGATTCAACCTGGATTTGAAATATCGAGCTGGAAATTCATATAGGAATATTCTAGAACCGTATGGTAGTCTAGTGTAGATATATACGATAATATATATTTATTCATATTTAATTTGATTATATTTACATATATTTATTTATTTAAATGGGTCATCCAGGGCGTTAAAAATAGCCAGTTTTTCAAACGAACTCCGTTTTCGACGAAACTAATTTTGTTGGATCCGCAATGTCAAATTATTGTTAGTTTTCAAGTTTCGTGATTTTTAGAGTCCGTATGTGGTCGTACGGATTTTTAGAGTGAAAAACAGTCAATTTTTGACCGTTAAAAATACGCTGTGTGAGCAAACGGAGTCGGAATTCGACGAAACAAGTTTCGTTGGGTCCGTAATGTCGAGCTGAAAGTGCATGTCCAGTTTCGTGATTTTTGGGTATCGTATGCGAGCACGGGGATTTTTAAACAGCAAATTCAAGTAGCGATTGATTTAAATAAATAAAATAAACGAATAAAAAAATAATATACCTATGCTATATAATACCCTCAACTCTCCCAAACCCTAAAATTTATTCACTTCTGGTCAATGCGTCTTAGCCGCCACCAGTGAAAAAGAAAACATGAAAAACTCCTCTTTCAAAAATCAAGATCAATTCAAATAAAACTTTACAAATTCCAAACTATATATGTATCGAGTCTGGACTTCTTTCTTTTCAATTTGATGTATATATTACTGGGTCCGACGTCGGTGTTGGGGTACTTGCGTTTTCCAGTGGGAATTAGGGTTCGGGATTTTGGGTTAATTTAGGGATCGATGGGATTTTCGAGTTGATAGTGGGGTTCACAAGGTCGAGCGGCAGCTCGAGGCAATTTCTGGGGTGGTTCGGTGGTGTTAGATGACGCAGGGTCACTGTACGGCCGACGATGGAAAATTGATAGTGGCGATCGAGTGTCGCAAGTCTAGAAGGGGTAGAAGGAGAATCGAACAAGGAGTAAAATGGGTATTTTAGTTTGAATTAAGTGGAGTGAATGGAGGAAGAATGGCGGAGGAACCATCGGCCATGGGTTGGGAATACTGGAGTTGAAGGACGAGGATCGTGTTGAGGAAGAAAAGGGGGTAGGCGGGTTGAGTTTTCACCGTGGGTATTGGGCCGGATATAAGGGAATCACGAACCGTAAGCTGCGTTGGGACCGTATGGTCGAGAGCTTCACAATGAGACTGACCGTGCGTGAAACGGAGCCAGTTACAATTTATGGCGAAATAAATTGTCCGTCGCAGTCAAATGAACGCATATCGTTATTTAACGATCATTGAACCAATGTGAGTAAATCTCACTCACTTTGAACACTTTATATTTTTTTTATATAAAGTATTTTTAGAATTGATAAATATTGGCTGATTTGCTGTGTATTGGCTGTTTGGTTGAACTGCTAGTCAGTTGATTGAAAACATCGATAACGATATATATAAATCGTATCGAAATATTGATTCTGATTATCAGAATATTTTACCTTCATGCGATATATGTTGACTAACATCTGTGGATGTAGGGGATCAGGTTGGAGGGACCCAACTGGGTTCCCCAACATTTATTTACCGCTTTTCATATATTTTGATATATGATGTGTTATATTCCCCGTTATTGATTCTGTGTGTTTGGATGATGACCGATCAGTTTGATTTGATATTTTTAGACCATAAGTGATACGAGAAAGTGAAAAGGGAGATTTTCAAAGTATATTTTGAAAATAGATTATTTATATAAAATCAGCAGATTTTATATATGAAGGAAAAAAAAGGGTTTTATAGAAGAAATCATTTTATAAAATCAAAGCAATAAAGGAAAAATATTTGTAAAACAAATAGAGAAGGGGAATTGTTTGTAAAACATTTACAAATAAAATAGAAAAGAAAATATTTGTAAAACATTTACAAATAGATTAAAAGGAAATAATTATCTAGAGAAATAAACTGAGTTATAAAAGGAATTATTTATTTAGAAAATAAATAGAATATTGGAATACTTGAAAATGGATAAGAAGGGTATAAAAGGAGAATTTTACACTAGGAAGAATTTAGGCCCGTGCTTCGCACACGGGTAAACAGAATATGAATTCAAAGTGAGAATTTAAGAGAGATCTGTTTAACAGATAGAGTGAGAAGGTTAATTTATAAATAAAGTTTTATAAATTAATTTAGTTATTTATCTTTGGATAAATAGAGTATATAAGTCAAGACTTATATAGAGAAGTAAAAATCGATTTCCACATCGATGTTTGAAACTGAATAAGGACGAAGGAGAATTTATCGAATAAGAGTTATTCGAAGTAAAGCTATCGAATATCAGTTTATTCGAAAGGAAGTTTTATTGAATATTAGTTATTCGAAATGGGTTGATCCAAGAGAGTTAATCCAATAGAGTTAATCCAATAGAACAAATTGATTGAGATCAACCGTTAGAGTTAAACTGTTAGAGTTGAACTGTTAGAGTTAAACCGTTAGGGTTAAACCGTAGAGTTAAACCGTTGGAGTAAACATTTAGAGTTAGTTACTTAGAGTTAACCAATTAGAGTTAATCAGTTAGAGTTAATCGATTAGAGTCTAATCGAACTAGAGTTATCCAAATATAGTAATCGAATAAGGGATGATTGAATATTAGTTATTCAATTAGATTTGCTCGAATTTAGTTATTCGAGATAGAGTTAAACAGAAGTAGTCATTTAAGATAAGTTATCAGTAAGCACGACTGCTAGCGTAATTCGTTGGGCTGCAGATAGCCTAAGGCGGACAAATGTTTCCTGAGGGAATTAGGCGTAACCATTGTGATCGCTGCGATCTAGAGTCGAGCGAATGGTGTTAAATCAAATATAAGTTAATTAATAGAAGTAATTAAGTCGAGTTATCAAGTTGAGTTAGATAAGTCGAGTTAATTAAGTTAAGTTAGTCAAATTGAACTAATCAAGTAAGTTGGTCAAAATGGGTTAATCAACCTGAGTTATCCGAACAAGAGTTAATCCAGTAAGAGTTAATAGAATAACGGTTATAGATTAGAGTTAACCAAATAGGTGTCGATAATTAGTATTTCGTTATATATTCGAGTTAGAAAATAAAAGTCATATTAAAGTTATTACATTTCGGATGCAGGGAATTATAACACCATTGTTATAATCAAGTGTTTTCTGAAAAAGAAGTGGATTCATAAATCGAATCCGAGAGCAATGTAAGGAAGTGTGTTAAAATATTGGAAAGTTGAACTTTGTCTATTTCGAAGTTAGAAATGTCGTTCAGTTAAGGTCTGAGAGGTAATTATACCCCAACTTGATTGACTTCAGTTTTAACTAAGAAGTGGATAAGGTCCGAGAGTGAGAGTGGTTGAGTGAATTTAGTTTAAAAAGTGTAAGGGTTTGTGTTGGCACAGGGATGTTTATTTAAACATCTGTTTTAAACCAAATGAAGGAGATTTGGAAAAGTTTTTGCAAATGAGGGTCAGAAATGTTTTCTGAATATAGAGAACAGATAATGGAAATGTTTTCCGATGTTAATAATGTATATTTTTCTAAATATATTAAATAAGAAATGTTAAATTAAAGTGAAAAAGGAAATGAATAAATGAATGAACTAAAAAGATGAATATGGAATGATGATTGATCGATAGAATTTCCATCTGGAAATAATATCGTTGTTTGCATACAGACATGTTTTCCTTTGATAGTTAAATCACCGACTATCAAAGTTTTGACCATTTTAACGTTGTTAATATGGAGAGACCGGTTGGATTATTATCCAGAGAACCACTCCGTATTGGCATAAGCGTTGCGAATCAAATATGCTGAATATATTGAAGACGGAGTAAAGTGCAAGGGCTATTGTATAAGTCTTAGATAACAGTGCCTAAGATGGATGTACTGAATAGTGCCTTCGGTTTGTCCAGTCCCAGGGCAACTTGTATGGACGAGTGTCTGACAGAGTATATCAAATAGATCGCGTAAGTTGATCTCTTCAAACGTACTTACGTTTGGTGGCGGAGGAATTCGTTTCTCTTAGCTGTTTTCCCGTGGTATTTTTGGTGAAATCAATTTGTGATTTGGCGGGTACGACGGTGTGGCATTCAAAGTAATGGAAGTGTGATCTGTCAAAAGATACGTTATGACCTCAAGCCTCATCAACCGGGAAATGAAAAAAATCGGGTAGGCAGCATGGCTATGTGGGTCGCACCCATTAGGATGTATGATCACCTATCTAGAGAAATTCCTTTTGTTCTTAAATCTATCGATGTTGTCCCTTATCGGGAGACGGTTGCTGATCCCAACCGTTGGTGATATACATTCGATACACTCAAGCGAAATGAATGGTCGGTCATATGTGGGCCGGGTTGCAAGATGTTCTTGTTGAACCCAGTGTATTCGCCTCTAGAGATACACGTTCGGAAGGTGGTCCCATACCTTGTCAAGTTGGAATCCAATCTCCAATAAGCGCCCGCGGTTTTTGATTATATGCTATATATGTAGAGCGTGAGATGCAAGCGTTCTAATAGATTGTTAATTACATGTGATTAGACATTATTATAATATCAGATAATATATGATTTTCAAAAGTGTTTTGGGTTATCGTAAGGTAAAAACCGTCCGTGTTTATATGTGGATTGGTCTTACGATTATCTTTTCCTTCGAAAAGGATTTAAAAAAGTTAAACCAAATGATTTGAGTTTACTCACACTAGTCCCATGACTGACCCAGAGTTTTATTTTGTTTTGTTTTCCCTAAACTCTTGGGTGCCCAAATTTGTACGGGTAGTCAAGTAGTCAGGATTTTACAGATAGACTTGGAGAGCTTGGAGCAGGAGGCTTCAGGACTTATATAGCTATTGTTTATTTCCGCTGTGATGCAAGGGTTGTACTCTGATAATGGTATTGTATGCATATACTGCTTTTGATTTCAAGTTATGTGATATATTATATTTTATTCGTTCCGCTGTGAGATTCGTGTGACTCTGATGTTGTGTTCTTCTTTTTCTTCTTCTATTCTAATTTTCTATCTTATCTATCCTCACCCTCTAATTTCTTTCTTGGACTATCCGGTATTTTCCGATGCTTGAATAGTCGACATTGAGTTTATGTCGGGTACTCAGGATCGCGAAACCCCCGGGTCGTTACAATTGAAATATTAGCCTAGGAAAATTATGAATCCAGATCTGGAAGAGAGAATTGACAGTAATAAAAAGATTATCCAGAATCATAAAAGAAAGGTAAAATTTTAAGATCTAATCCGTTCTAATTCCTACTCTTCCTTTCCCTTCTCTCTTTTAATGAAAATAATAAATCCATGGCCGTTAGGTTGTGAATCCGATTAAAGCGGAAAAACCATGGATGTTAAAACTAGATCAGATCCAGGATTTGGAAAGCTTACGAGGTGAGTAGATTTAAGCCATATTATTTTAGATAATGGTATATTACCGTTTAGCATTCCCCATTATGACAAATTAGAATATGACATGTTAAGATGCCTAAACATAAGCTAATAATGATATATGACATGCGGGAATGATTAGCATGATATAACGTCAAATTGTTAATATGAACTAGTTGAAATGTTGGAATGTTTACATGTTATAATATTAATATGAACATGTTGGAAAAATTCATATATTGAATTAGTTGAAGTGTTAAAAAGTTCACATGTTATGAACTTGTTAGAATATGGGTATCAACTGTGACTATTCTTGTTACATGTTAATTTCTCCCAAATGTATACATGAAATAGTTGGAGTAAGTATATGACTATATGGTTTCATGTTAACATAGAATTGAATTGGGGCATCAACTAAATTATGTTTAAAGATCTTAAATTGGGCTAGCAAATATGACTTAGAAAAGGGGCATGAAAACCTATAATGAAATAGGAATAATTATTAAAGAATAAACATGTCTAGAATTACAGTAATTAGAAACTGTAACCGTGCTTAGACACAAGGTTAGATTACACTTGTGGTAGAAGTCTGCCCGGACCCGCCCGGCATATCCAGCAACCACAAGTGGCGAATCTAATGTGAGGGGTCTAAGTGCATACACATGAAATGTGCCAAGACACGAGGTTAAGTCCGACTTGTGGAAGAAGTCTGCCCGGACTCGCCCGGCATATCCAGCATCCACAGGTTGTAGGCTTAGAGGTCTGGTACATGTGTGTGTGTATGTGTGTATATACATAAATAGCCGGACTGATAAACAGTATTAATTGAAATTAGTGGTAATAAATGGAACTGAATGAAAGAAAGATACGACAGTAAATGATTTGGTTTAAAAGGGGAATGATAATAACCTATTATAAATAAATAACATTAATGAAAATGTTTTATAATAGGTAGACTTGTCCTAGGGACAAATGAATATTATAACTTAGGTTATAATAAACTAGTAAGGGATTGGGATAACTGGTGAATTGAGTTAAGGGACATTTAATTGTAAATTAAGTAATCAGTAAAGGGGAAAACCTAAAACCAGTTAAGAAAGGGGGAAAAATATATTGTACTTAATTATAAATTAAGTAATCCGTAAACTTGGAGGTCTGAAACCCGCTGATAAGAATAACATGTTCAGACTTGACCTAGGGACAAGGGGAAATTATAACATAGGTTATAATAAATGGGTAGAGAAACTTATTAATGGGCCTTAGTTAATAGGACTAAGTTAATAAGTAAACAACTATAAGTTGTATTGACGATGTAAAGTGGAATTATGATTAAATGAGAAAGGATGAGGAAAACTTATGAAATGAAATAAGTTATATTTAATCATAAATGGTAAGTGACATGATAATTGAAAACCATGTGATTGAGATATACTTAATTACATATCCAGTAAAACATGTTAGTGTAATGATGAAATCAAACAAGAATATAAAAAGAGATTGTGGGTTATAGACCTTACGCCACAATCTAGAGAATAACATGTTGTGGGCTTATTAATAAACTTAAATGGGTTAAGTTATAACTGAAATTAATAAGCAAGAGGAACTTGGTAACTGATGAAGAATTCAATGTGAATGGGAATAACCAAGTTAAAAGGAAACCTGGTAAGGAAAAGCAAGCGCGTAAAAGAATGTTTAGACATAGGGTCTAACAACATATTAAAGTGAGGCGCTTGGACCAGTCCGTATGTTTGAGGGTGAATAACCCAACGGGGTAGATCATCGAGGTGTTATACAGCACGAGGGGAGCGCACACTCATCTGATTGTTCTGACGACTCCAAAGGACTGGAAGGGGAAGCACACAGCTTCTTGAGGTACGTAAGGTGCTCTTAGTAGTCCTCTGTGCGGTACAGATGTCTTAGGCTGTGCTCGCAGAGGTTGGGTCTATGCGTAACTACTAGGTGGGTGGGCCTTGACTGCAGAATTAGCTATGCAGTTAGAATGCTGTGACGCGGTGACACCAGGGTGATTCAGCGGTTGCCTCAACGGGGAGGCGGAGGGTCACGACCAACAAGGATAGTAGATCGTCGGATACCCGTCATCAACAATTAGTGAGATGCGAAAATACTAGAGCTAAACCTAAGATACCATTCACCCTTCACTATCGGATTAAGGGGTTGAGGGAAGACGCCAAATGGATGTTTAGATTGTTTGTTATTAGGGGCAGTCGCTTAGCTCTTGTAGTCTTTACTAGTTAAGGGAGGGGTCGAGGTGGGGCCATAGCCACCGTGAAAACAGATCCTAGGTATATCTGCATATAAAGGCTCTTTAAAGGAGGGTCTGTACAGATATGGGAAAGCTCCCGACCTTGTTCCGTGTTTCTTGTATCGCCCTGCCCTGGAACTCGGTGCACATTAGAGGACATGTGATTGAGGCATCGAGCTACAATTGAAGATACATATGGTGGACAGTCTAGATACATGCATGTCGCCTCTGGGTGGTGTATCGTAGGCTTGAAGGCATTACTCCGGTATGCATTCGGATTTGAACAAAGGTGGCAGTCCGTGCGTTTGCGTAGCATAGTAATGACATATATATGCGAAACGTAATATTGTTATCCGTACGTCACTACGGCGTAGGATGAGGGACTACGTATATTTCGATGGTGTTATGGTGGAGACCGTGCGAGTGGGGTACCATGGGGTGTACCTCAATATTGGGGATAGCTACATATATACTATATTAGGTTAATCCACTGGGAAGTAAATGGGTACGACGTGTGTGTAAGCCTTGAGCGCTGATAACCCAAGTAACTTAATAAATAAGATAATATGATTGAACGGTATATGTAGGATTATCCAAAGTGTATAGTTTAAATCCAGTCACCAGAACTTGTGTTCTGACCCCCTCCTCCTAACATACTCGCAGGTTAGATTTGTGGCAGAGACATGATAGCTTTGAATACTGGTTAGGTGGTATTAATAATATGGTAAGGCTATGTTTTGATTATACTATATTTAATCCATTCCGCTGTGAGATATTTTCTGAGCTTTGGCATATTTTATGTCTCTGTCTTTTCTGTAGGATACCATAGTACAACAACTTGAGTTTCGATGGATTGGAATTTTGGAAAAAATTCGGCCTGTCGAAATTCGGGTTGTCAAATATACGAAATACGATATTGTATTCCATTCATCATTTATTCTTGATATTAAGATTTCTATAAACATACGTATCAAGTTTATTAAAAGTAGTTTATATACACTACCATTTATTTCTGTCTTATGAACTATGTATTACTTAGTTCCCTATAAGCTATTATTCCTTTTTGTCGATGACAAAATAGAGAAAAATATATAGCATATATACAGGGGAGCATTATACTCAAGGGAGCACAAGTAATTTTTTTTATATATATCTTAAAGTTGTACATATTTATCATCATCAAAAAGGAGGAGATTATTAGAACCTCAATTCTCAAGCTACTTTTGGACCATGACAACTATATATGGACAATATAGTATACTAACGAATATTGCAGGAAAAATTGGAGATTATGATTCAAATACAAGAAGATCCGAAGACAGGATAAATTTGTATTTGAGTCAATATTTAGTTAGATTCAATATTAAAATCTCTCCTAAGTTATATATCATATTACACTGTAATAACCTTCCCGGAGTGGGCTTAAATTTCGACCCAGAAAAGGCCCATTGAAACTTAGAGCCACTCTAAATGGGTAGTTAGTTCCTATAAGGAATTAAATTTGCACAGAATGACAGAATAATATAGCATGATGGAATCTCACACAACGAAAAGAGAAAGTATAATAAGAAAATAGATGCCCCAATTATGTAAAAGCCACTGATCTAACTACAAAATGTCAATTACATTTGTTCATACCAGAACATCATCATATTCATTTTTCAGAGTTTCCATCAATAAAAGTGCAATGATATCTAATAGAAATATAATAGTATCATCGCCTTCTTCAGGCTCCATCATTGTTTCGTCCATCAAGTCATCGCCCCACCTACTAACTATTGGATATGTTAAGGAGAGGGGTCAGAACATAAAGTTCTGATAATTGAAAATAATATGTACTCAAAGACAATACTCAAGATTTGGCAGGTTATATATGTCAAGGTATGTCTACGAAACACACATGCACACACATACAAAGGAATATTCTAATTAATGAGGTGGATATCTGAACCAATCGCTTAAGACCTTCATTAATGCATTTAGGGTGGATCACCGATCACTTAAGACACAACGAGGTGGACATTAACTGTCACTTAAGGCATATTCTAGTGTATCTGTTAAGGTTGGATTCTTATTATCCCTTATGGCACTAAGGCAGATCCTAGCCACTTAAGACCCCGTCCTAGAACGTCAACGTTTTTATAGATATATATTCTCACAAGTAATATGAGAAGTAGTATCTCGTCGCTTAATACCGGTTTAGGGTAGGCCTGCATATAAACATTTAAGACCCCTCCGGCGGACGCCTCATGTTACTACTTAACTGATATTACAGTTGTACACCTATGCTACTTACGACTTTGCTTAAATGATTGGTTAATTAAATAGCATGCTACATCCCACGTATACCAAACTCGTCCCTAGGTTAGCCCTTACATAGCTCCTAGAGGAAGTGGACATTTCGGTAACTACCCTACTCCGTTATCGCCATGACTAAACCACTTTTTAGAGAAGGAGGACTCATATACCAACTATAAATCTAATAAAGTTAGGTCCCATGACTTCGTTCCAAACCCCAGGAATAAACCTTCAGAATAGTCCTAGTCCTAACCAGTTAAGACCTAAACTAGACAAGAAGAAAGTCAGCCACTTAAGACCTTCTCAAGGCGGTAGTTAGCTAACCTATTTACATATATAATAGGTATATATACACACACTAGACCTCTCATATTAACTATCTATTTTTAGATGATGGATATGTCGGGCGGTTCCAGGCATACTTTTACTACAAGCGGGTTTAACCTCGTTTCATAGTGTACTAAGTTAAATGGCCCATGGAACCCAAACCTCTCACACTAACCAAACCCACATGTGGTTGTTGGATTTGCTGGTTGGTTCCGGGTAGACTTCAACCACAAATGACGTCTAACCTCGTGTATGTGTGTCATTATTTAATATATATATATATATATATATATATATATTGAAAGTGGGTAAATTTTTATTTCAGCCCAAAAGTCGGCTTGACCCAATGATACAAAGACGGTTTATATACTACGGGTAAGACATAATACAACCAAAATACGCTTTTCATTCATTCCATATTCTCTACAAAGCAACGAAAAGCACCAAACTGAAATTAGGGAACAATAAAATCATGGTGGGCGTAATTCTCTCTTCTCGTTCCTCCAGTCGTTACCTTCTAGTTCCACTGCTCCAATTGCAATTATTCTCATTCCGTTGCAGTGGTGAGAAATTTTGGTTTAATCCTTCCGATAATTACTGCAATTTCTCTATTAGTCGTTGTTGCGTTTCCTAACACATCTTTCTTCTTGAAAGCCCGGGCGTTTCTTTCTCACCATGTCTGCCACACTGTGGCTGCGAGGCCAACCTTGCTAACCTCTATCATCAACTGAGACACGTGTCGCCTATCGTGCAGGTAACTAATTTCTTCCTCTAAGCTCCCAATTTGATCAGTGTTGAAACATTTCAGTTTTTGAATGGCCCAGAGCCTTCTGCTATACCGGTAGTCAAAGAACATATGGTTTAGGGTTTCAGGTGCCCTGTTGCTTAACAAACATTTGTCTTCATCTACGATTCCCCAACTGTGTAGCCTTTCCTTTGTAGGTAGTCTGTCTAATATGGCCTTATCAAGTACTTGCGACATTTCTGGAGGGCATAATTTAAACCAAACCATTGTACTCCATGTGACTTTAGGGTGCTCTTGCTTGATGCTGTCCCAAACATTTTTGAATTTAAAGCTACCCTCATCCCATTTCTATGAGTCTTCAATATTTTCTGGAAAAATTGGTTTGTCTGCGAGTTCCTCAACCAAATTTTGTGCCACCAGACTGTTGTTACAATCCTATGTTGTAATAACCCGGAAATTTGAGCCAATTTAAAATTTTTACTTTGGCGAATTTAACGAATTTTGATTATTCAAAATGGATTATTTTAAATAATATCGACGAAAAATTTATTTTGAATGGAATTAGAACGTATATATATACGTCGTCGTTAGAATATAAAAATTTATTTAAAATATAAAGGGAATTGAAAATGGCGCGGTAGTTCGATAATTCGATTTCAAAATTCAAATGAATGTACCGGGTGCAAAATAAACCGGATTTTAGTGAAACCAAATATAATGGAATCTAATAGAGAATATCTTTCCAACGAATCCGAAAAATCAAAATTTCATAGCGGGAATCAAAAGATATGTCCAGTTGAAATTTCAGAATAGTCACTATGGAATTTCGACCATTAAAAATAGCCATTTTGCAAACGACATCGGTTTTCGACGAAACCACTTTTGTTGGATCCGGGATGTCAAATTATTTCTAGGTTTCAAATTTCATAATTTTTCGAATCGATATGTGAGAGTGGCAAAGGAAAACGCGTTTGACCAGTTTTAGTTGATTTTAATCGACTGGAAAATGACCATTTTTCAAACGGTCTCAGAATTCGATGAAACTAGTTTTGTTAGGACCGTATCGTCAATACGAAGCTAGAAAATATTTTTCTGGAATTTTTCTAGTTAGTATGTGACCCCGGTAAATTGAAATGCGCGTTCAAATTCAATATATAGAGTTATATGTTGATTTTGATGAAAACTGATCGAAACAATCGAATCAGCTTGCGATACATATCCCATTGTGTTCGGAATGGGGGTAATTAGCTATGGACGACAGTCGGTGGGTTTGGTTTCGAGTTCGAATTTTAAACTAACTTTTTGGAGATAAAAAATGGAATTAAACATATAAATATATATTGGGGTCAACCCCCTTTTTCTTCCTTCCTCAGTCAAACCCGATTCAATATTAAATAAAAAAAGGGGGCTTCGTGCCCTAATTCATCGCTGCGCCGCCTCAGACAGGCCACTGCCCTCCCCGCCCTCCGTCCAACCTCCGCACCGTCCTCCAAGTTCCCCCTTCCTCTTCTCTCCTCGTCCACACGTCGATCGAGGAAGAAAACCGAGCCCCAGTATCGCACGCACCCTCCTGGCCCCATTGCGGATCGCCAGCACCAACCCCCACGCCTCAGTAACCCCTTCGCCGCCCTCTCCGACAGTCAGCCCGACCATGGGCCCTCCTACAACCGAAATCCTTTATTTTTCACAATAAAAGGTTAGTTTTTATTTGTTTATTTAGTTTAAAATAAATGTTTGTAATTAAAATCAGTTTTCTTTTGATAATATAGTTTTCTTCTGATTTTTATATATGTTCATGGTTTTAAAACGAAGTATAGGTTAAAGAATTGGATTGGAAAGGATTGGATTTTTTAAATATAGAAAAACATAATTTTTAGCTATAGAAAAATAAGATTTTTATATATAGGTTAAAGAATTAAAGAAAGACGGGATTTTTTTGAAATATAAAAAGAATATATTTTTATATGAAGAAAGAATATGAAAAGTATAATTTTTACATATAGAAAAGAATAGATTTCTACTAATGAAAGGCGAGATCTTTATATTGGTTACATCGAAGTAAAAATACGAACAAGGATTGATTTTTGTATTTTAGAATGAATAAAAATTCGATTTTTAATTTATAGAAGATATAAAGATATGATTTTTATGGTATAGAAAGAATAAAAATGAGATTTTTATATTCTATAGTTAGAAAAAATTTGATCTTTATATATGTAGCGAAATAAAAATCTGATTTTTATTATATATATGTTGAAATAAAAATGTGATTTTTATAGCGATGATAATCAAAATTCGATCTTTATATATGAAGTAGAAATATAAAAATATAATTTTTATATAGAATGAAGTGTCGAAAAATATATATGAAATAAAAATATGATTTTTATTTGTTGAAATGAAATGATAAAAATATAATTTTTATTATAAACAGCGGGACAAGGACTGCATAGGAATTTCAAAGGAATCCAGACGGTTCAGCTGTTGAAAAGCAAAGCACGACGGAGTGGAACCATCGATGAGAACTTCTCACCTTTAATTTTTATTTCTAGTTTGAAATATATACTAGGATGCAGACGGTGTTTAGTAGTACCCGACACCCGTCGTCCACAGACCTTGGACGACTTGTATGCTTGTTTGTTTGATTTTGATGTGTAGTTGATTGTGTGATGTGATGTGAAATGAAATAAAATATTTATCTAGTTAAAAATATTTTATTGTTGAAAATAGAATTTTTAACGTGTATATAAAATAAATATTTATAAACAAATCGGAGATTTGTTTATATACACTGATTTGATTGATATTGATTGGGACGATAAATTTTACACATCGCCCAACTGCACAAATAAAATCTGAGTTTGATTGTTTGAAACCCCACACGGGTATTGGGATGATACATGACATACACTAATCCCAATAATTAGTTGTATGTCGATCGATTGATTGACAAACTGTTATAAGCGTTAAATATTTATATTTGATGCTTATACAGTGTAGAATGCACTTTGGATGATGGTTGATTATTCATCGTTGTGATTGTATACATGTGTTGTAGAAAATCCATATAATTAACATTATATGGTAATTGATTGGGCCTCATTCCAGTTTTGAAAAAGAAATATTTGAAAAAGAAATATTTGAAATAGAATATTTGAAAATAGAAATATATGAAGCCGTGTTGATTAGATTGACGCCATTTTGACGTAAACGATATTTATATCGATTTTATTCATTTTATAATGAATATCGAAAGTGATTTCAAAATCTGATATTTTGAGAAGAATTGAAATTCGAATTAAACTGAATAGAAATAAATTCGAATTGAAATTAAATAGAAATGAATTCGAATTGAAATTGAATATAAATGAATTCGAATTGAAATTGAATTGAATTGAAAACGAACTGAAATTGAGTCAATTTGAATTGAAATCAATTTGAAATGAATTTGAAAGGAATTTATAAGGAAAAATTCAATTTTGATTTGAATTTGAGATGAAGTTGAAACTGTTTTGAAAACGATTTATAAAATACGTTTTGAAAGGAAATTGACGAAATATATAATATATATATGTATATTATATATATAATGGCCTGAATAGAACGCGCCGCGCCGCGGTAGTTCGTGAATTTCGACCATTGACTTCGAATGGACATTGCGGGAGATCCGACCATCGGATTCTCCTAAAACCGGGACCGTTGGGTTCGTATCGAAAAGATCTTTCTAACGAATATTAGAAATTTGAAATCTAACGGTTGGATTTGGTATTATGTCCAAATAAAATTTGGAAAAGGTCGCTGTAAGTGCAGTTCGATGGCCGTTGGTGGAAATCGACTGTACAGGCCTTGATAAAATTATTAAAAATAGTAATAATTTGTGTAAAATCATAGGAAATGATTTGTGAAGAGTTGGGATGAAAATCTCCATATTTGAAAAGATAAAAGTAGATTTTTATCGAAATGAACTAGTTTTGAACTAGAATAATAATTTATTTATTTTTAAAATAAATAAAGTGGATTTGAAATGGTTTTGAAAATAACCAGGATTTCCAATATATAGATTGGAAATGGATTTGAATCGAAATTGTCTTCGGAATATTTCGATGTGGAATTTTGTGATTATACAGTTATTGTTATGGGAAATTTGAAAGATATATTTATATCGTTATTTCCAATACGATATTTGTTGGTCGTAGAATTTGATATTGAATATAAGCCGATATATTTTCTATTCAGAGCTTTGTATTTAATATCAAATGGGATTTTGGGTTTGTCGTGAATGGCATCTTCATTAACGTTGTTCTTAAACTCAGTTGAGAAAAAGATTAAATCTTTTTATTTAGATTTAATGAAATGTGCCAACTAAATGGTATTTAATTGGAATTGAAATTGAATTGATTTTTGGGTTTATCGTGAACGGTGTTTTAAATAACATTTGTTCTTTAACCCGACAATATGGAAATGTGATTTTGGGTTGTCGTGAACGGTATCTTTAATAATACTGTTCTTAGACCCAATGGAGTTAAGAAACTCAGAAATTAACTGGAGGTTAGTTAAGTTGAATGGTTTCTTGGGTATTGATCTGATGTTGGTTTCGGCCTTCGGGGTTAATATTTAGGGAATTGCTCACTTGCTATTTTACGGTTAAAGCCTGATAGAATGGAATGTGATTTTGGGTTTATCGTGAGCCGTGTTTTAAATGACATTGGTTCTTTAACCCAGTTAAAGATTAAAACTAAGTGGAGTTTTAATGAATCTTTAAATAGATTGAAAAGTGAATTTGATAATTAAAATTATCAAATTCAAGAAATGACGAGAATGGAGTACCACCAGTTTTACTCCAGACAATATTTAAATCTTTAATTAGATTTGAACGTGAAATGGTAATGGAATTTACCGATAACACTGTGGTATTAGATATGAAGTATTACCAGTTTTACTTCATGGGATGAATAGGTTGGGGTTGGGAAATATAACAATTGATTACTTCGGTAAGGTGCGTTAATCCCGACTAGTTTGGATAAACCATAATTTGGTTTGAATTGATATTCAAAAGAAGATTAAAGAATAAATTTTAAATAATTTATCTTTGATAAAATTAATGGGAACCTTTCCCTAAGAATGTGAAATTTAGCAACTAACTGAATATTAGTTGAGATGAATGGTTTCCTGGGTATTGATATGATGTTGGTTTCGACCTTCGGGGTTAATACTTAGGGAATTGTTCTCTTACTAATTTACGGTTAGTAACTAATGAATTGGAATGAGGAGTATGTTGTGTTTGTGTAACACTTTTATAATATATACGCGAGTTATTCGGAAAGACCGGGTTTATCCCATTCTGAATAACTGAATCGACGATAAGTCGAAGATGAAGACGGTGGTTAAAGACCGGAGGTCTTCACGTCGTTTGGATGGTTACTGATGATCTTGATTGGGTTGTACACCCAAGAAGATGGAAACATTTAGTGGTCGTCCAGACGTACTTGGAGATCGATGGATATGCAGTGTACTAGGTGCCTCCGGTTTCGTTCAGATCCATAACGGACTTGTAAATGGACTTTGTGTCTGACATTGGGATTTAGTCTGTGTGATTGATTTCTATTAAATATATATCTGTTTGGCGGCGGAGAATTTATTCTCTTGCTTAAGCCCTTCTCTGAGACGTACGAGCTCAGGGGTTATATATTGATGGATATCAAACGCATGGAGTGAACTGCCTGTGTGGCATGCCTAAGTGGCAGTTGATCAGGGCTTCTGTTGAAAAGCAGAGTCTTGTGGTTGATGATCAAAGCACGGCCTGTGTGGCATAGCTTTGTGTAACGTGAATTCGCGAGCCTCACACCCCGGTGTGAACCAAAAACGGGAGAGGACCTCAGGGAGGGCATGCGTTTCTTTCTAGCTAGAAGTGGCGTTAGTGGTTTTACATGCCCTGACGAGTTTGACTTATGTGGTTGTTGCTGTTGCGAGGCACCTCGGTTTGATCGGACGCTCCAGGTCCGATGGAGTCATTCGTTGGCTCATTGACACCCAATAGGGTGGGGAAACGCAGTGTTCAGGAATTTTAATCCACATCGGTGGACCGACCCTGACGATCCAAGGGCCCACCTGAGTCTGGGTCCTGAGGGGCAGGCTAGAGCGTCTCGAATCGGTAGAGGACTATCTTTTGCCTCGGTTCAAAGATGGAAATCCAACTTCCAAATACGTGACATTGGCGGTTTTGATTGTAGAGCCTAGTATGGAGACATGATATATGGTACCCATGCCGTCTATGATTGGTATTTATGATTGAAATTGTTTTAAACACTATACACTTATTATAGTATTAAATGACTTGTTTTAAACGTATCAAGCATGCTTTGGCTATTATAAGGGAAGACCCTATCCTCCGGCTTGCGTTGCATTGTGTGATGGGACCTGGGTCTTATAATGGCTTCATTGTTCTTTATTTAGCATTGCGCTGTTGTTTTATGCACTGGTATTCTTGGGAGGAAACCCGTTCCGTGTTATATGGCATGGTCCCTTGATTTACCGAACTTTAAAATAAAGATTAATAACTGTTTTAGTTCTCACACCAGTCCCATGACTGACCTGGAGTTTATTGTTTTAACCTAAACTCTGGGTGCCCTTATTTTGACACGGGCAACTAGTAGTTTTGGTTTTGCAGATTTATATTCACAGGATCCTGATGTACAGCTGGAACGATATCCGGAAAGCTTTGTATCCGTATATATCCTTCTAGTTGTATTTTGTATTATTTTCCGCTGCTATGTAATGTATTGTAATCTCTGATATTTTTCTGCTGTATATTATTTGTTTATACTCTGTATATTCTTGTATTCTGATGGAATTGTTGTAATATACAATGAAATATTCTTCTGTCTGCGTTCCCATGTGGCTTGTCCTCAACTCAATCCGAGCTTTCCTTTCCGGGGAAGTTCGGGTCGTTTCAGCTGGTATCAGAGCTTTGGTTTACAAAGCTCAGAGAACAAGACACGTTAGAACCAAACGAAAGAATTCATCAGATATTGGATTAGTAATATCCAATTAGAATGACTCGTTAGAGATGGGATCAGTAGTATCCTAGAACGAGTGTGAAGAGTATATTTTTAAAATGAAAACAAATTTTGTTTTGAAAATTTAAATCAATTATTCGTATTTGATTATTTATTTATATTGAATTTGGAAAATCCAGTATATAAAGATTTTGCATACACGTCTGATCCGCGTGTATTTGAAGTTTTAATATACTGGATAGATATAGAATCGCACTGTAGTCGTTCGGGGATAATTCTGATGATAGCGATCGCATCATCAATATTTATGTTCGAGTGATGAAGGTGGGACGTCTATATATTTCCTATTGACTGGTGTGAGAACCAAAATATAGTTAGAGTATATTGTAGTGATTTGGCATCAAAAATGTGATTTTTGACTATGTATCAAAATTATGAATTTGAAAAGCTAATCAACTAATTGATTGCTGGTTGTGTTGTTTGATTATTGTTTGGTTAATTAAATGTTGAACCTTTAGCCAAATTTAACCAAACAGTGAGTTGTATTGAAAATTAGTCGCATTTGCATGCATATACATGTACATACATTGAACAGGTCATAGCAAGGAGGCTAGAGCAGAAGAATAAAATTGTTTGCCCGACAAATAGGTACATGTTTACCATAATTTACCGTTTTGTTTGGGTGATGATGATTTTATGAGCCGCTTGGCTTTTTCTTTTTCTTTTGGATTGAAGAAGGCCATGGGAGGCTATATGAAATATCCCGAAGTCCCCGGTGCAGGGGAGGTTATGGCGAAATTTTTCAAAAATTTAGGGTGTTAGCCAAATTTTTGAAAAATTTGAAAAGTTCTTAGAAACTGAAAAGTTGAATAAATTAAGCCGTAAAGAAAACAATGGAAGTTGAGTTGATTTGTTAAACAACTTTCAGCATCGTTCCTTTTCGGGGACGAAAAGTTTTAAGTGGGGGAGATTGTAATAACCCGGAAATCTGAGCCAATTTAAAATTTTTATTTTGGCGAATTTAACGAATTTTGATTATTTAAAATGGATTATTTTAAATAATATCGACGAGAAATTTATTTTGAATGAAATTAGAACGTATATATTTACATACGTCGAAGTTAGAATATAAAAATTTATTTAAAATATAAAAGGAATTGAAAATGGCGCGGTAGTTCGATAATTCGATTTCAAAATTCAAATGAATGTACCGGGTGCAAAATAAACCAGATTTTAGTGAAACCAAAAATAATGGAATCTAATAGAGAATATCTTTCCAACGAATCCAAAAAAATCAAAATTTCATAGCGGGAATCAAAAGATATGTCCAGTTGAAATTTTAGAATAGTCGCTATAGAATTTCAGCCCTTAAAAATAGCCATTTTGCAAACGACCTCGGTTTTCGACGAAACCACTTTTGTTGGATCCGGGATGTCAAATTATTTCTAGGTTTCAAATTTCATAATTTTTCGAATTGATATGTGAGAGTGGCAAAGGAAAACGTGTTTGACCAGTTTCAGTTGATTTTAATCGACTGGAAAATGGCCATTTTTCAAACGGTCTCAGAATTCGACGAAACTAGTTTTGTTAGGACCGTATCGTCAATACGAAGCTAGAAAATATTTTTCTGGAATTTTTCTAGTTAGTATGTGACCCCGGTAAATTGAAATGCGCGTTCAAATTCAATATATAGAGTTATATGTTGATTTTGACGAAAACTGATCGAAACGATCGAATCAGCTTGCGATACATATCCCATTGTGTTCGGAATGGGGGTAATTAGCTATGGGCGACAGTCGGTGGGTTTGGTTTCGAGTTCAAATTTTAAACTAACTTTTTGGAGATAAAAAATGGAATTAAACATATAAATATATATATTGGGGTCAACCCCCTTTTTCTTCCTTCCACAGTCAAACCCGATTCAACATTAAATAAAAAAAAGGGGCTTCGTGCCCTAATTCATCGCCGCGCCGCCTCGGACGGGCCACCGCCCTCCCCGCCCTCCGTCTAACCTCTGCGCCCTCCTCCAAGCTCGCCCTTCCTCTTCTCTCCTCGTCCACACGTCGATCGAGGAAGAAAACCGAGCCCCAGTATCGTGCGCACCCTCCTGGCCCCACCGCGGATCGCCTGCACCAACCCCCATGCCTCGGCAACCCCTTCGCTGCCCTCTCCGACAGTCAGCCCGACCATGGGCCCTCCTACAACCGAAATCCTTTATTTTTCACAATAAAAGGTTATTTTTTATTTGTTTATTTAGTTTAAAGTAAATGTTTGTAATTAAAATCAGTTTTCTTTTGATAATACAGTTTTCTTCTGATTTTTATATATGTTCATGGTTTTAAAACGAAGTATATATACATACATATATATATATATATATATAAATAGTTTAAATAGGAAAGGATTGGATTTTTTAAATATAGAAAAACATAATTTTTAGCTATAGAAAGATAAGATTTTTATATATAGGTTAGAGAATTAAAGAAAGACGGGATTTTTTTGAAATATAAAAAGAATATATTTTTATATGAAGAAAGAATATGAAAAGTATAATTTTTACATATAGAAAAGAATAGATTTCTACTAATGAAAGGCGAGATCTTTATATTGGTTACATCGAAGTAAAAATACGAACAAGGATTGATTTTTATATTTTAGAAAGAATAAAAATTCGATTTTTAATTTATAGAAGATATAAAGATATGATTTTTATGGTATAGAAAGAATAAAAATGCGATTTTTATATTCTATAGTTAGAAAAAATTTGATCTTTATATATGCAGCGAAATAAAAATCTGATTTTTATTATATATATGTTGAAATAAAAATGTGATTTTTATAGCGATGATAATCAAAATTCGATCTTTATATATGAAGTAGAAATATAAAAATATAATTTTTATATAGAATGAAGTGTCGAAAAATATATATGAAATAAAAATATGATTTTTATTTGTTGAAATGAAATGATAAAAATATAATTTTTATTATAAACAGCGGGACAAGGACTGCATAGGAATTTCAAAGGAATCCGGACGGTTCAGCTGTTGAAAAGTAAAGCACGGCGGAGTGGAACCTTCGGTGAGAACTTCTCACCTTTAATGTTTATTTCTAGTTTGAAATATATACTATGATGCAGACGGTGTTTAGTAGCACCCGACACCCGTCGTCCACAGACCATGGACGGCTTGCATGCTTGTTTGTTTGATTTTGATGTGTAGTTGATTGTGTGATGTGATGTGAAATGAAATAAAATATTTATCTAGTTAAAAATATTTTATTGTTGAAAATAGAATTTTTAACGTGTATATAAAATAAATATTTATAAACAAATCGGAGATTTGTTTATATACAGTGATTTGATTGATATTGATTGGGACGATAAATTTTACACATCGCCCAACTGCACAAATAAAATCTGAGTTTGATTGTTTGAAACCCCACACGGGTATTGGGATGATACATGACATACACTAATCCCAATAATTAGTTGTATGTCGATCGATTGATTGACAAACTGTTATAAGCGTTAAATATTTATATTTGATGCTTATACAGTGTAGAATGCACTTTGGATGATGGTTGATTATTCATCGTTGTGATTGTATACATGTGTTGTAGAAAATCCATATAATTAACATTATATGGTAATTGATTGGGCCTCATTCCAGTTTTGAAAAAGATATATTTGAAAAAGAAATATTTGAAAAAGAAATATTTGAAATAGAATATTTGAAAATAGAAATATATGAAGCCGTGTTGATTAGATTGACGCCATTTTGACGTAAACGATATTTATATCGATTTTATTCATTTTATAATGAATATTGAAAATGATTTCAAAATCTGATATTTTGAGAAGAATTGAAATTCGAATTAAACCGAATAGAAATAAATTCGAATTGAAATTAAATAGAAATGAATTCGAATTGAAATTGAATATAAATGAATTCGAATTGAAATTGAATTGAAAACGAACTGAAATTGAGTTAGAAATCAATTTGAATTGAAATCAATTTGAAATGAATTTGAAAGGAATTTATAAGGAAAAATTCAATTTTGATTTGAATTTGAGATGAAGTTGAACTGTTTTGAAAACGAATTTAAAACGATTTATAAAATACGTTTTGAAAGGAAATCGACGAAATATATATAATATATATATATTATATATATAATGGCCTGAATAGAACGCGCCGCGCCGCGGTAGTTCGTGAATTTTGACCATTGACTTCGAATGGACATTGCGGGAGATCCGACCGTCGGATTCTCCTAAAACTGAGACCGTTGGGTTCGTATCGAAAAGAGCTTTCTAACGAATATTAGAAATTTGAAATCTAATGGTTGGATATGGAATTATGTCCAAATCAAATTTGGAAAAGGTCGCTGTAAGTGCAGTTCAATGGCTGTTGGTGGAAATCGACTGTACGGGCCTTGATAAAATTATTAAAAATAGTAATAATTTGTGTAAAATCATAGGAAATGATTTGTGAAGAGTTGGGATGAAAATCTCCATATTTGAAAAGATAAAAGTAGATTTTTATCGAAATGAACTAGTTTTGAACTAGAATAATAATTAATTTATTTTCAAAATAAATTAAGTGGATTTGAAATGGTTTTGAAAATAACCAGGATTTCCAATATATAGATTGGAAATGGATTTGAATCGAAATTGTCTTCGGAATATTTCGATGTGGGATTTTGTGATTATACAGGTATTGTTATGGGAAATTTGAAAGATATATTTATATTGTTATTTCCAATACGATATTTGTTGGTCGTAGAATTTGATATTGAATATAAGCCGATATATTTTCTATTCTGAGCCTTGTATTTAATATCAAATGGGATTTTGGGTTTGTCGTGAATGGCGTCTTCATTAACGCTGTTCTTAAACCCAGTTGAGAAAAAGATTAAATATTTTTGTTTAGATTTAATGAAGTGTACCAATTAAATGGTATTTAATTGGAATTGAAATTGAATTGATTTTTGGGTTTATCGTGAACGGTGTTTTAAATAACATTTGTTCTTTAACCCGACAATATGAAAATGTGATTTTGGGTTGTCGTGAACGGTATCTTTAATAATACTTTTCTTAGACCCAATGTAGTTAAGAAAATCAGAAATTAACTGGAGGTTAGTTAAGTTGAATGGTTTCTTGGGTATTGATCTGATGTTGGTTTCGGCCTTCGGGGTTAATATTTAGTGAATTGCTCACTTGCTATTTTACGTTTAAAGCCTGATAGAATGGAATGTGATTTTGGGTTTATCGTGAGCCGTGTTTTAAATGACATTGGTTCTTTAACCCAGTTAAAGATTAAAACTAAGTGGAGATTTAATGAATCTTTAAATAGATTGAAAAGTGAATTTGATAATTAAAATTATCAAATTCAAGAAATGACGAGAATGGAGTACCACCAGTTTTACTCCAGACGATAGTTAAATCTTTAATTAGATTTGAACGTGAAATGGTAATGGAATTTACCAATAACACCGTGGTGTTAGATAAGAAGTATTACCAGTTTTACTTCATGTGATGAATAGGTTGGGGTTGGGAAATTTAACAAGTGATTACTTTGGTAAGGTGTGTTAATCCCGACTAGTTTGGATAAACCATAATTTGGTTTGAATTGATATTCAAAAGAAGATTAAAGAATGAATTTTAAATAATTTATCTTTGATAAAATTAATGGGAACCTTTCCCTAAGAATGTGAAATTTAGCAACTAACTGAAGATTAGTTGAGATGAATGGTTTCCTGGGTATTGATCTGATGTTGGTTTCGGCCTTCGGGGTTAATACTTAGGGAATTGTTCTCTTACTAATTTACGGTTAGTAACTAATGAATTGGAATGAGGTGTATGTTGTGTTTGTGTAACACTTTTATAATATATACGCGAGTTATTCGGAAAGATCGGGTTTATCCCATTCTGAATAACTGAATCGACGATAAATCGAAGATGAAGACGGTGGTTGAAGACCGGAGGTCTTCACGTCGTTTGGATGGTTACTGATGATCTTGATTGGGCTGTACACCCAAGAAGATGGAAACAGTTAGTGGTCGCCCAGACGTACTTGGAGATCGATGGATATGCGGGGTACTAGGTGCCTCCGGTTTCGTTCAGACCCAGAACGGACTTGTAAATGGACTGTGTGTCTGACATTGGATTTTAGTCTGTGTGATTGATTTCTATTAAATATATATCTGTTTGGCGGAGGAGAATTTATTCTCTTGCTTGACGCCCTTCTCTGAGACGTACGAGCTCTGGGGTTATATATTGATGGATATCAAACGCATGGAGTGAATTGCCTGTGTGGCATGCCTAAGTGGCAATTGATCAGGGCTTCTGTTGAAAAGCAGAGTCTTGTGGTTGATGTTCAAAGCACGGCCTGTGTGGCATAGCTTTGTGTAACGTGAATTCGCGAGCCTCACACCCCGGTGTGAACCAAAAACGGGAGAGGACCTCAGGGAGGGCATGCGTTTCTTTCTAGCTAGAAGTGGCGTCAGTGATTTTACACGCCCTGACGAGTTTGACTTATGTGGTTGTTGCTATTGCGAAGCACCTCGGTTTAATCGGACGATCCGGGTCCGATGGAGTCATTCGTTGTCTCATTGACACCACATAGGGTGGGGAAATGCAGTGTTCAGGCATTTTAATCCACATCGGTGGACCGGCCCTGACGATCCAAGGGCCCACCTGAGTCTGGGTCCTGAGGGGCGGGCTAGAGCGTCTCGAATCGGTAGAGGACTATCTTTTGCCTCGGTTCACAGATGGAAATCCAACTTCCAAATACGTGACATTGGCGGTTTTGATTGTAGAGCCTAGTATGGCGACATGATATATGGTACCCATGCCGTCTATGATTGATATTTATGATTGAAATTGTTTTAAACACTATACACTTATTATAGTATCAAATGACTTGTTTTAAACGTATCAAGCATGCTTTGGCTATTATAAGGGAAAACCCTATCCTCCGGCTTGCGTCGCATTGTGTGATGGGACCTGGGTCTTATAATGGCTTCATTGTTCTTTATTTAGCATTGCGCTGTTGTTTTATGCACTGATATCCTTGGAAGGAAACCCGTTCCGTGTTATACAGCGTGGTCCCTTGATTTACCGAACTTTAAAATAAAGATTAATAACTGTTTTAGTTCTCACACCAGTCCCATGACTGACCTGGAGTTTATTGTTTTAACCTAAACTCCGGGTGCCCTTATTTTGACACGGGCAGCTAGTAGTTTTGGTTTTGCAGATTTATATTCACAGGATCCTGATGTACAGCTGGAACGATATCCGGAAAGCTTTGTATCCGTATATCTCCTTCTAGTTGTGTTTTGTATTATTTTCCGCTGCTATGTAATGTATTGTAATCTCTGATATTTTTCTGCTGTATATTATTTGTTTATACTCTGTATATTCTTGTATTCTGATGGAATTGTTGTAATATACAATGAAATGTTCTTCTGTCTGCGTTCCGATGTGGCTTGTCCTCAACTAAATCCGGGCTTTCCTTACCGGGGAAGTTCGGGTCGACATGGAGTTTATAGTTTTAACTTAAACTCTGGGTGCCCTTATTTTGACACGGACAGCTAGTAGTTTTGGTTTTGCAGATTTATATTCATAGGATCCTGGTTTACAGCTGGAATGATATCCGGAAAGCTTTGTATCCATATATCTCTTCTAGTTGTGTATTGTATTATTTTCCGCTGCTATGTAATGTATTGTAATCTCTGATATTTATCGAATGTGTAATATTTATTCGCACTCTGTATATTCTTGTATTCTGATGAAATTGTTGTAATATACAATGAAATGTTCTTCCGTCTGCGTCCTTTTGTGGCTTATTCTCGAACTATCCGCGCTTTCCTTACCGGGGAAGTTACGGGTTTTTATAGTTGGTATTCCGTATATCTCTTCTAGTTGTGTATTGTATTATTTTCCGCTGCTATGTAATGTATTGTAATCTCTGATATTTATCGAATGTGTAATTTTTATTCGCACTCTGTATATTCTTGTGTTCTGATGAAATTGTTGTAATATGCAATGAAATGTTCTTCCGTCTTCGTCCTTTTGTGGCTTGTTCTCGAACTATCCGCGCTTTCCTTACCGGGGAAGTTACGGGTTTTTACAGGCAGGGGACTTCGGTATATTTCATATAGCCTCCCATGGCCTTCTTCAACTTTTCAGTTTCTAAGAACTTTTCAAATTTTTCGGAAATTTAGGGTGTAGCCTGCTCCTATGTAGGGTAGGTGCACATTTATATATCGAGTTGCGAGGTGCGTACCCTTTGCCTTGTCGATGGGGAGCACGATATTTGGTTGCATACTTGTCTGTATGCATTGTTATGTTTTGGAATTCATATTTCCAAACGATTTGATTTGAGATCCCGAAGTGAAATCTTCTTTGATATAGAAAGTTAGATAGGTATTTCAAATGATTTGAAATAAGAAATCTGGAATAAAATCCAAAGGAATAATTTCTGTAAATTGAATTGGATTTGGAATATCTAAGTGTAGTGATTAATCTAAGTGGGTAGATTGGGATATTGCATGTTGATTGATGCATAGTAGATACATATATCTATACTGATGTGTTGTATACCCAGAGTTAGCGTATGCGGGATTCGAACGGTCTTGGTCGATTTAGCGATCGATTAGGTCCGGGCGAAATCCGTGTCGTTACAGATGGTATCCTATGTATTGTTTGAAATGATGGAGTTGACTATAACATTTGGTGCACCGTAGGTTGAGAAGTTATCCCAACCATGTCTATCAATTAGGCTCTCGCCAATGAGCCATGGGCCTCGCCAAAGGTCTGTCGAGTTCCCATTAGCTATCTCTCTCTGAATTCAGCCCTTGAGTTCATGTCTGAATTTCATTCAATTCTTCCAAATCACTGAAGATTTGTTTCTATATTTGAAGTCCAGAAATTGCTTTTTATATATCTTGCCCGCATCCACATGGCCCACGAATTTTCAGACGAAATTATATTCCAAGCCATTTTTAGCCCATAGGCCTTTTTTAACTCGAAAAAGTTTTTCAGCCCAACACCTCCTTCTTTTTTGGGTCTACATAAAAGGTTATAGCTTATTTTATGTAGCCCACCCTTCCAAATAAAATTTGCACACACTGTATTAATCTTTGCTATCACGCTGTCAGGGATTTGGAAAGTTTGCAACCAAAATCTGACCTTCGAAGTAATTACAGTGTGAACTAATTCCACTCTTCCATCAAATGACAAGAGTTTGGATCTCCATCCTTGCAATTTCTCACAAATATCATCAACTAATTTACCACATTCAGCATTAGTAATCATGTTGTTGGATAGCGGAAAACCCAAGTATTTGACTGGAAATATACCCTCCTGAACTCCAATTGCTTCTAGAAACTCGTTTACAGTTGTAGAACTTGTTAAAGTAACATTTTGTTTTGAGATCATTGACCTTGAGCCCAGCCCATTTTTCCAGATTAGAAAAAATGTGTTTTAGATGTGTTATAGCTGAAGTGGAAGCTTTGAAAACCAGTAGTAAGTCATCTGCGTATATCAAATAGGTGACTTTTGGCTGGTGGCTATAAACAGGCATTATGAGCTTATGTTCAGTAGCCAATTCCATTTGTAATGTGAACCATTCCATTGCCACTGTGAATAAATATGGGGAAAGTGGGTCCTCTTGCCTTATTCCCCTTGTGATTTTGATGTAAACCTTAGGTACACCATTAATTAGAACTGAATACGTAGGGGAACTAAGGCAAAATCGAATTAAGTTTTGGAGATTGGCTGGTAACCCCATTGATCTAAGCATGTGAATAATAAACTCTCTGTCAACTCTATCATAAGCTTTATATAAGTTTATTTTCATACATAGCCTATCAGCACCCTTTTTATTGAAATCTCAAACAAGTTCATGAGCCATAAGGGAATTCTCAGAGATGAATCTACCTTTAATAAATGCACTTTGGCACTGTGAAATTAAAGCTGATAGCACATTGTTCAGACAATTGTAAACAATTATGCTTCAGACTTTATAGACTACATTGCAGCATGTAATTAGTCGATAATCTTCAATCCTAGTAGGGTTCTGAACTTTGGGGGTTAGTGAAATAAAAGTATGATTAATTTCTCTAATGAATTCACCTGAGCTCATAACCTCTTGATAAGCTTCTAACAAATGTTCTTTCAGGTATTTCCAATTCAATTTGAAGATGGTTGCCCCCATTCCGTCAGAGCCGGGGCTGAAGCCATGGTGAATGGAGAACAAGGCTTTCTTCACTTCCCTCTTGCTGATGTCACCACCCACCGGTAACCTCCACTCAGCAGAGATTTGCCAACGACACTCAATGCTGGGTAAGTTTTCATCATAATCCCCATTAAATAGATCCGAGTAATAAGCAATAGCAGCATCTTCAAGTTGTTTGATCTGCTTTATGGAGTCTCCCTATTCATTTAAACAATTAAGCAAATTGTTATAGTGTTTTCTTTGTGACATTTTGGTATAATTTTTTTATTGCATTCATCTCCCTGTGCAAGCCATTTCTCTTTGGCTTTTTGCTTGATCTCTAATGATTTTTTGATAAGGCTTCCTTTAGTTGTCTCTGTAATTCGTAGAAATCACCATTAAGCCCATCATTCAAAGGGTCTGCATCAAACAACATTTGGGTGTGTTCAAGTCGATTTTGAAGTCCTTGAATATAATCATCCTCTTTAGGCCGCGTTTTATTCCATTCTTTCTGTGACGGCCCGCCCCGCACTAGTCGGCATTTCCTCCGAAAGTGCGTTGTACACATGCCCGACTAGCACGGAACGGTCGCCAAAGAAAGGAAAGAAGAGAATGAACTAATCGAAAACCTGTAGAATGTCTCACAGCGCATGGAACAAAATATAATAATAATGTACTTGACATAAAACAGGTGAGACAGTGCATAAGCTGATAACTAAAACCAACATCATCATCAGAGTAGCGGAAATCCAAATACAGCTTATTACAACTTTCCAAATTACTGTCTCTAAACAAAAGAAAGAAAGGTACACCACTAATGCCCAAAGTAGTGACCGCAGCAACACAGGGAGAATGTCTATATATATAAATATATATCATACGTGGAAGCCTCCTGCTCTTCTCCGGTACAACTACTCGTGCATACCACCTAACCTGTCTCTAGTCTGCTCGTTAGAGCACCCAGAGTAATAAGAAGAGACATAAAACTCTGGGTCAGACAAAAAGTCTGGTATGAGCGATAAGCAGCTAAACATAACAATAACAGGTATACTAAACCATACCTGAACCTGGATCTGCAACCAAAGAGTTAGCACTACATATTGTACAATACTCTAAGGTGCTACTAACACATGGTATAAAGAATACGGGGGTGGGGGTGTGCATGTCATAATGAAGGCAAACAATCAAACATTGCAACCATTCTCGCATCTCTCACTCAGTGCGTAAAGCATATGATGTCCACCACTGTCAATCACTAGACCCATCGAAGTAGTGACGGAGTTCAACTTGTACAACTACTGCTACTACCAAGCTTAACACATGGAGTCATGACCAAATCTTTACAAATGACCCCACTTCATTGGTCTATAGCTCTTTAGTCGTAACTAGGCCACTGTGGCCCTGAATCCATTCACGTACCCCCTACACATAGTGATCTAAAGTTACAGACATCGACAACCCCTTAGCACACATCCCGCAGTAAAGCCCAATCATGAAGTGAACTCATTGGTTCCCAACTGGATCCTGAGCTCTAACTTTCTATTTGGACTACCCTTGCATCTCGGGTTTTTGGTCATCACTGGATCGGTTCGGGTCTCTCCCTAGTCATCGGTTCGGTTCGGGTTGCCCCAGTCACTGGCCATCGTCTCGATTTGGATCCTCCACATTGCATTGGTTCGGTTCGGATATTCATGCCTCGGTTCGGTTCGGATATACATGCTTCAGTTCGGTTAAGATATACCCTTGCTCCATCAGTTCGGTTCGGATATACCCTTGCTCCATCGGTTCGGTTTGGGTTCCTGGTCACGGTCCGATCCACTTCCCCATTCTCTTCCGCTCCGATCCCCCTCACTTCCCTTCAAGTCAATCTGGTTCCCACTTCCTTAGCTCGATCCGATCCCAGTTCAACCATAGTGGCCTTACTTTTTGCCATACTCTCTCTTGTGCCAAGCCTCGGTTCGGTTCGGTGATCTCTTGCCCAGTCCACCACCCGGTCCGAGCCCATCCAGCCGATCCGATCCGAAAACCTGCACCAATTTCCTGCAACTTTTCCAGCGAGTTTTTTACGCCATTCGACGACGTTTTCGACCATTCTAACTATTATAAACAATCATAAGCCATACCAAACAGTCATAGCAACAAGTAGAAGTGACCCCAAACACCAAAACATCAATATGATAGGTTAAAATGGATCAAATAGAGCCAAAACCCCATATTTCCCTTAAGCATGTTCTAGCATAGTTAATGATAGGATTATCAAAACTTAACCAAATTAACCCAAGTTTCTAACAGAGGTCTAAAACATCATTTAAGAATTTATAAATATTTTTCCAGATTTTTAACATGTATAATTTCGCTAATTATCACTAATTACTCTTAATTAACCATAATTAGTGAGGAACTATGCAAATCACTCACTTTGGCCACAAATAAAACTCAAATCTAAAATAAATCTCTGTTTTGGCGCTGTTCCCAAGGCAACACAGCAGCTCTATCTCAATCTCTATGCTAATCCGCCTCAATTTGATGTAGATTAGGCCAAAACTTGATTAAGAAGTGATTAGAGGTGTATTAGATGTTGGAGGCCACTGTTAGGTTGAAGAGAGGGTTTGTGGCGGCTGGAAAATGAGTGAAAAACCGAAATCCTAACCCTAGCAGCTTTTAAATACCTCTAATCCCGAAATCCCCCATTGGGCCTAGCTGTTAATCACCCGGTTAAGCCCAATTAAGCTGTTTTTCACTATCTGAAACTTGTTTCAGCCATATCTCCCAAACGGTGAGTCCGTTTGGCTAATGTAACCACTCTACGGAAAGGTAAACCATCATCTGGATCCAATGGAAGTGATTTCAGGCCAAAACTCCTTTCCAATCAAAAGTTATGGCCAAAACAATATCAGATAAGGGCAAAACGGTCATTTAAAAATCGGCAAAAATCATGAACATGGGAAATGACCCCAATAGTCGTCTCCCAAAGTTACATGACCGTACGACTTCGTATTTGAAAGAAATAAATATTCTACGATCCTATGATGCGTAGAATGCGGGTCGTTACACTCTCGCCCCCCCCTCCTTCTTAAGAAATTTTGTCCCTGAAATTCCTTAACCCAAAACACATAAAGGATCCCGCATGCCTACCGGCCATATACAACAATCAATCATGCAAAACACACAAAACAAACCTATCCTAGCTGCGGAAAGACTAAATTGAAACTGTAGTCTTACCAGGCAAAGAGTTCTGGATACGTCTTCCTAATGCTCTCCTCTGTCTCCCAAGTACAGTCATTCTCATTCTCGCCCCACTGAACTTTGACTAGATTCACCGCTTTCCTTCGAAGTTGCTTTGTATCGTTCCCAACAATACGCATAGGCTTGCGGTTCCCAACCGCCTCGGGTTCAACTTCGATATCATCCAACTGATCAAGTGAAATAGTCACATCTGGGTCGTGCACGAACTTCCTTAACTGGGAAACATGAAATACGTTATGAACTCCTGCCATCTTCTCTGGTAATTCAACTTTATATGCCAAATTCCCAATTTGCTCAAGAACTGGGAATGGACCAACATATCTTGTGCTAACTTGCCTCTCCTGCCAAATCGTATCACGCTCTTCAACAGAGAAATCTTGACAAACACCAAGTCGCCAATGGAGAACTTTAAATCTCTTCACCTCTTATCGGCATAACTCTTCTGCCTATCCTGGGCAGCCTTCATTCATTGTTGGATAACCTTAATCTTGTCTGATGTTTCTCTTATCACATCTGGTCCAAGCACAAACTTCTCACCAGTTTCTAACCAACATGACGGTGAGTTGCACGGTCTTCCATACAAAGCTTCAAATGGAGCCATGCCAATACTGGATTGGTAACTATTATTATATGCAAACTCTACTAGATGCAAATAGTCATCCCATGATCCACCAAAATCCAATACACAGGCTCTCAAGAGGTCTTCTAATATACGATTCACCCTCTTTGTTTGACTATCGGTTTGAGGATGATACGCGGTACTGAGATGTAGTTCTGATCCTAACGCCTCTTGTAAGCTCTTCCAAAATCCACTAGTGAACAACGGATCTCGGTCACTCACAATGCCATTGGGTATTCCATGAAATCTCACTACCCACTTTACATATAGTTTAGCTAACTTAGTTGCCGTCCTGTTTGACTTAACGGGTATAAACCTTGCACTCTAAGTTAATCGGTCCACAATCACCCAAATGCTATCATGGCCCGATCTAGTCCTTGGTAACCCATCAATGAAATCCATTGACACTTGTTCCCATTTCCATTCTGGAATTTCTAATGGTTGCAACAAACCACTAGGCTTCTTTTGCTCAGCTTTAACTAGCTGGCAATTCATGCATTTGGATATAAATTTCCCAACATCTCTTTTCATCCCTTCCCAGTAGTAGGTCCGCTTCATGTCTAGGTACATCTTGTTACCACTGGGGTGTATAGTCAGTTTTGAGTGATGACATTCTCTAAGCACTTCATCTCTCAATCCATTTACATTGGGTACAACTAGTCTTCCATTCTTCCTAAGCCATCCATCTCGATCAAGCCCATACTTGTTCATCTCCGCATCGATTCCCATCTCTAACTTTGAGATGATTTCCAATAGGTTAGGATCGTTCCTCTGACTGGAACCAATCCGCTCCATCAAAGTGGGTCTGACCGTCAAACTTGCTAACATTTCTGGATCCAATTCGCACTTTGGTCTGAAATCATACCCAGCGATGTACTCCAGTTGCTTCCACTCAAGAAACATAGCCCCTAAACTGGCATGTCTTCTACTCAATGCATCAGCTACCGGATTCCCCTTTCCGGGTGTATATGTGATATCGAAATCATAGGAAGCTAAGAATTCTAACCATCTTTGCTATCAGAGATTTAGATCCTTCTGAGAGAAAAGACACTTTAATGATTTATGATCAGTAAACAACTCGAATCTTTCTCCCAAGAGATAATGTCTCCACATCTTCAATGCAAACATGATCGCTGCCAATTCCAAATCATGGGTAGGGTATCTTCTCTCGTGCAGTTTCAATTGCCGACTTGCATAAGCTACAACCCTACCTCTTTGCATCAATACAGCACCTAGTCTGGTACCACATGCATCCGTATATATCGGCATCTCTTCATTCCCCTTAGGAATGACTAACACTGGTGCACATGTCAACTTTTACTTTAGACTCTTGAATGCATTCTCGCACTTTTCGTTCCAGACGAAAGCTTGATTCTTCTTAGTCAACTGAGTCAATGGTGCTGCTATCTTGGAGAAGTCTTGGATAAACTTACGATAATATCCAGCTAATCCCAAGAAACTTCTTATGTCCATTGCATTCTTGGGCGTAGACCAATCTTGTACCGTAGCCACCTTCGCAGGGTCCATGGCAATACCATTATCTGAAACAACATGGCCTAAGAATCTCACTTCCCTCCTCCAGAAGTGACACTTAGAGAATTTTGCTTTCAACTGGTGTTTTCTCAACACCTCCATCACTATCCTCAAATGTTCCTTGTGTTCTTCCTTTGTCCTCTAATTGACCAAAATATCATCCACGAACACAAGGACAAACTTATTCAACTAATATCTGAATACCCTATTCATAAGATCCACAAAGTATGCTGGGGCATTGGTCAGCCCGAATGGCGTGACCAACCACTCATAAAATCCGGACGGCGTCTGAAATGCCGTTTTAGCTATATTCTCAGCTTCCACTCTAAGCTGATGAAAACCTGTCGCGAGATCCAACTGAGAGAATACTCTCGCACCACTCAACTGATCAAACAAATCATCTATCCGCGGTAGAGGATACTTGTTCTTCCTCGTCACTTTATTCAACTCGCGGTATTCTACACACAAACGAAGGGAACCATCCGCCTGGGTAGCAAATACAACTGGTGCTCCCCATTCAGAAACACTTCTTCTGATAAATCCCTTCTTCAAAAGATCGCTGACTTGCACCCCGAGCTCTCGCTGCTCCCTTGGTGCCATACGACGAAGTGGCATCATTATAGGTCTGGCATCTTTCACTAAATCAATACGGAACTCAATCTCTCGGTGTGGTGGAAGCCCGGTCACTTCCTCGAAAACATCCGGATACTGGCCAACCACGGGCAAATCTGACAACTCACCTTGTGGGATGTCGAGGGAATTTAGAAAACTAGCCATTACCCCATCACTAGGTAGACCACCAAACACTACCCTCCGCCCATCATCCGCTCTAACTATCACCAAAAAGCCCTCACAGTCTACCACCACCCCATATCTTTGGAGCCAATCGACTCCCAAAATAATGCCAAACCCAGTAAAGCCCAAAACAAAGTAATCACAAACAAACATGCATCCATGACTCGATAAGACCACATTACGACAAATCATGCTAAGGTTAGTCGAACCACCAATCGGGTTCGTCACTACTAAAGGTCTATCGACAATCTCGGGCTCCAATCCCAACCAATCTACCAGGTCACTAGATATAAAAGAGCTGGAAGCCTCGGTATCAAACAAAACTCTAACAGGAACATCATAAACAGAAAGCATACCTTGAATAACAACATTTTTTTCCCTTCTCCGCCGCAGTTGGGGCATTTGACAAAGAAGGAACAACACTAATAGCATATGCTTTCACGATCTGCTTCTCTTTAGGGGGTTGCGGACACTTGTCCTTGTGATGTCCCACTTGGCCACAGTTGAAGCACTTCCTATCCGCTGGCTTGGCCCGACAATTACTAGCATAATGGCCCTTCTTACCACAGCTGAAGCACTCAACATCTTTCTTATTCTTTTTCTTCTGGTCATCCTTGGTCTGATTCTGCTTTCTCTTATTCTGAGAACCATTCTTGCCTCCACCGCTTTCTTGCGGCTTTGGCTCCTCTGCAGATGCGACCTCAGTCTTCGACTTAGGGTAAAGACTCTCTGACCTCAATGCTTTCCCCACAATCGACTCAAACGTCTCATCTATGTGGTTAATAAGCCTTTCCCCCAAGTATCCATCCAAACCAGTTATGAACTTCTCGTTCTTCTTCTCGGCAGTATCTATTAGGGATAACCCATATTTCGACAAAGTGTCGAATTCAGCAATATACTCCGAGACTGCTCTGCCATTCTATTTGAGTTCCAAGAATTTCTTAAACAGCACTGACTTCTGAGTGGCTGGAATGAACTTATCTCTAAAGCGAGCCTTAAACTGCTCCCAAGTAATCTGATCCTCGGGAGTAGCAGCCTTTATAGCATTCCACCAATTCATTGCCCGTCTTTGCAGCTAACGGGATGCTAGCCTTCTCTTCATCGCATCCTCGATACCCAAGTCTTCGAAGATATGCTCGCAGCTATCCATCCAATCCTGAACATCCGTAGCCGATTACGTTCCGTGAAACGGCTTCCCACCAAGACTAGTATAATCCTTATTTAGCTTGGCAAAATCGGCCCTAGGCGCCTGCACTATTGGACCACCTCCATTACCAGCATTGGGAGCTGCCCTCTGAACATCTCTAAGCATCTCTCTCATGAGGTCAGTAAACATCGTCCTCATCTCAGCAGCATTCCCATTATTGGCTCCTCTACCGGTACCCCTTGCGTATCGGCTCATCTTTTAATCTGTACAGAGAAAACGATTAACCCTCCTCTTTGTAGTGTTAGTGCAGTGCGACTTCATCCTTAGCTATAATAATAATGTATATATATAGCTTTTGAAAACCAAAGTAATCACAAATATGCACTCGCATATACGTGTACTATCTCTCCCTAATAACTTCCCTAGGTTAACTACGCAACCTAGAGCTCTGATACCAAGTGTGATGACCCGCCCCGCACCAGCTGGCATTTCCGCCGAAAGTGCGTTGTACACATGCCCGACTAGCATGGAACGGTTGTTAAATAAAGGAAAGAAGAGAATGAACTAATCGAAAACCTTTAGAATGTCTCACAGCGCATGGAACAAAATATAATAATAATGTACTTGATATAAAACAGGTGAGACAGTGCATAAGCTGATAACTAAAACCAACATCAACATCATCATTAGGGTGGCGGAAATCCAAATACAGCTTATTACAACTTTCCAAATTACTGTCTCTAAACAAAAGAAAGAAAGGTACACCTCTAATGTCCAAAGTAGTGACCGTGGCAACACAGGGAGAATGTCTATATATATATCATACGTGGAAGCCTCCTGCTCGTCTCCGGTACAGCTACTCGTGCATACCACCTAACCTGTCTCTAGTCTGCTCGTGAGAGCACCCAGAGTAATAAGAAGAGACATAAAACTCTGGGTTAGACAAAAAGTCTGGTATGAGCGATAAGCAGCTAAACAGAACAATAACAGGTATACTAAACCATACCTGAACCTGGACCTGCAACCAAAGAGTTAGCACTACATACTGTACAATACTCTAAGGTGCCACTAACATATGGTATGAAGAATACGGGGGTGGGGGTGTGCATGTCATAATGAAGGCAAACAATCAAACATAGCAACCATTCTCGCATCTCTCACTCAGTGCGTAAAGCATATGATGTCCACCACTGTCAATCACTAGACCCATCGAAGTAGTGACGGAGTTCAACTTGTACAACTACTGCTACTACCAAGCTTACCATATGGAGTCATGACCAAATCTTTACAAATGATCCCACTTCATTGGTCTATAGCTCTTTAGTCGTACCTAGGCCAATGTGGCCCTGAATCCGTTCATGTACCCCCTACACATAGTGATCTAAAGTTACAGACATAGACAACCCCTTAGCACACGTCCCGCAGCAAAGCCCAATCATGAAGTGAACTCATTGGTTCCCAACTGGATCCTGAGCTCTAACTTTCTATTTGTACTACCCTTGCATCTCGGGTTTTTGGTCATCACTGGATCGGTTTGGTTCGGGTTGCCCCAGTCACTGGCCATCGTTTCGATTTGGATCCTCCACATCGCATTGGTTCGTTTCGAATATACATGCTTTGGTTCGGTTCGGATATACATGCTTCAGTTCGGTTTAGATATACCCTTGCTCCATCGGTTTGGTTTGGATATACCCATGCTCTATCGGTTCGGTTCGGTTTGGGTTCCTGGTCACGGTCCGATCCACTTCCCCATTCTCTTCCGCTCTGATCCCTCACTTCCCTTCAAGTCAATCTGGTTCCCCCTTCCTTAGCTCGATCCGATCCCAGTTCAACCATAGTGGCCTTCCTTTTTGCCATACTCTCTCTTGTGCCAAGCCTCGGTTCGGTTCAGTGATCTGTTGCCCAGTCCACCACCCGGTCCGAGCCCATCTAGCCGATCCGATCCGAAAACCTGCACCAATTTCCTACAACTTTTCCAGCGAGTGTTTTACGCCATTCAACGGCGTTTTCGACCATTCTAACTATTATAAACAATTATAAGTCATACCAAACAAACATAGCAACAAGTAGAATGCCCCAAACACCAAAACATCAATATGATAGGTTAAAATGGATCAAACATAGCCAAAACCCCATATTTCCCTTAAACATGTTCTAGCATAGTCAATGATAGGATTATCAAAACTTAACCAAATTAACCCAAGTTTATAACAGAGGTCTAAAACATCATTTAAGAATTTATAAATATTTTTTCAGATGTTTAACATGTATAATTTCGCTAATTATCACTAATTACTCTTAATTAACCATAATTAGTGAGGAACTATGCAAATCACTCACCTTGGCCATAAATAAAACTCAAATCTAAAATAAATCTCTGTTTTGGCGCTGTTCCCAAGGCAACACAGCAGCTCTATCTCAATCTCTATGCTAGTCCGCCTTAATTTGATGTAGATTAGGCCAAAACTTGATTAAGAAGTGATTAGAGATGTATTAGATGTTGGTGGCCATTGTTAGGTTGAAGAGAGGGTTTGTGGCGGCTGGAAACTGAGTGAAAAACCGAAATTCTAACCCTAGCAGCCCTTAAATACCTCTAATCCCGAAATCCCCCATTAGGCCTAGATGTTAATCACCCGGTTAAGCCTAATTAAGCTGTTTTTCACTCTCTGAAACTTGTTTCAGCCATATCTCCCAAACGGTTAGTCCGTTTGGCTAATGTGACCACTCTACGGAAAGGTAAACCATCATCCAGAGCCAATGGAAGTGGTTTCAGGTCAAAACTCCTTTCCAATCAAAAGTTATGGCCAAAACAGTATCAGCTAGGGGCAAAACGGTCATTTAAAAATCAACAAAAATCATGAACATGGGAAATGACCCCAATAGTCGTCTCCCAAAGTTACATGACCATACGACTTCGTATGTGAAAGAAATAAATATTCTACGATCCTATGATGCGTAGAATGTGGGTCGTTACACTTTCAATCTAAGTTTGCATTGTTTAAGTACCATTACTAACTTTAACATGCTATTGCCATCTGGAATGGGAATTTCATTGAAATTGATTGCATCATAGTACCCCTAAATTAAATGCCAATGGTTTGCGTATATGAATGGTTTGCTCTTGATTCTCATGGCATCATTAAATCAAATTAGCAAAGGGGAATTGTCACTGGTGGACGAGGCTAAGACAATAGCGTTGAGACCATTGATCTGGTTTAACAAATTTGCATTTGCAAGTGCTCGACCAAGTCTTGATAAAATTTTCTTAGCCTCGCCACTTCTCCATGTGTACTACAGGCCAGAGTGGGGAATTTTTGAGTATTTAATATATATATATATATATATATATATATATATATATAAGCCATTTTATACACACAAGCAACAATTCATATAGGGACATTTCAAATTTCTAACCTTATTCTAACATATTTATTAAGTCATTATTACGTTTGATTACGTTGATTGCGCTATATAATGTAATATTTAATATGTACTATAAACGTTAAATTTTCGTTCGAACAAAGAAATATTTTAACGGTGTAAATTCTCAATCTGGTTCACATTAAAGGTATATAAGCCTAATTCCCACATCAGATTACTAAATTCATGGCATAATTAATAATAGCAACAAATGGAAAAAATAACAACATAACTATCCAAACTTGTATCCTAGGCTTGTTAAAACAATTTAGTAATTAAATAGGAACAAGGTGTTAATTACATACATACATAGTTATCATATATACATATATACGAATATATATATATATATATATATATATATATGCATAAACCTTTATTTAATCCAATTTACCCTTTTGATATGTTGTACATAAAAACATTAACATTTGATTATTCCAAATATGAATACATTTAAATTATCCATTTTAGAATGGAAATCTAGGCCTATTCAAATAATGAAACCAAACCAAATCTTGATCATTTTACATCACAAACACTTTTTTAAATTAAAAAGAGGTAAATCCAATTAAATAAAAGTAAATCGCCAAACTATTCTTCATACATAACCCAAACAATTAAAAAATCTAAAATATTGATTGACAAATTTGTGATAGATACAAAAATAGGAGATTTTTTTTTTTTTACAATATAATGTTAGCGTGAAACCAAAGCTCCCTAGGCATACAAATCAATATAAAATCTACGAAATGTAGAATTTAGCCTAAACAAATATTATTTCCACTCACAGAGGTTTTGGCAAAGGAGATAATACTGATTTGAATGCTGAAATTGTTGTTCTTCGATTCTATTGCAGATATATATAAGAGAATCATATAGATTTGAATCTCAAATATTAATTATGAAGAATTCTGGAATATAAAATAAACAGAAATAGATTAGAAATGAAATAGGTTAGGGATAAGAGAAGAAACCTAAATTCCTAGAATGTCAGCAGCAGAATGGAGGCACAAAGAATGAGAGGGTTTAGAGAATTGCAAGGTTAGTTAGGTGGTATTTATAGGTATGTAAACGAATAGTAATCGTTAGATTAACATAGATTTAATCTAGGTTATTCATTATCTATAAAACCAACCAAAACACCACCCAAACCAGCCCTCAATTGGCATTGGCCGCACTAGGCGGTCGACACCCTTTCTAGGGGCGCAGTCGACCCCCTGGTCACGAAAGTGGCCAGCGGCCTGCGTTGATTGCTTGAAAGGATTATTTCATTAAACGTTATTTCCTTACCATTTAAACAATATTCTTCCCCAGTTATATATATATATATACACACACACACACACACGCACAATTTTTTTTTAAATGTAATGGAATATTCTAATCAACCATTAATTAGTTATTTTTATTCCATAAATTTATACTTCCAATTCAAATTTCAAACGTTCTTGTGTGTATGTGTGTGTGTGTGTGTATTAACATACAGACTTCTTAATGAATCCTTCATATGGACTCTGATTCAAACATATTATATATGAAATTGGACCAGAATTTCGCCATGAATACAAGTACGATATTTTCATGGCCAAATTCGTAATGTTGTAAAATTCCCTTTTTCAACCCATTAATATATTTTCTGTTTTATTGCTGATTTTCATTACTTATTATTATTATTTATTTCAATTAGATAATCTTAAGTTCGTTTACGTATATTTTTTACGGGGTGTTACATTCTACCCCACTTAAAAAATAGATTTCGTCCCGAAATCTGTCTAAAAGGGCGAAAAACACAACTCCCTCTAAGCATCCATGGTATACACTCATATTGTTTTTAATTCATCTGTAAACATTCATTACTCGTAGTGACTATGAACTACATACTTACTAAAGTGAGATCAATCCTAGCGTGTCTGTGAAATAAGTGATGAAGTTTGTATGCAAAACATCCTAATATGCATATATTTTTATATGAGTGTGATGTCCAACTGTGTTGCATCCATTTCCCTAACATCCAATCTAGCAACCATAATGCATCCATAAACGTATTTTAGAGGTAAATTACCCGAGAAAAGCTCTAGGTGGGTTTGTCTCATCTTATCCTCCGTCTCCCATGTGCTTTCTATAGGATCATTTCCCCCATTGTACTCGGACAAGGCGAACGATCTTATTGCGGAGTCTTTTGATCCCATGCTCTTCAATCTTAGTTGTGGCATGAGGCACCCTACACTCCAACTCAAGCTTTCCAATGTCCCCAATCTCATCAAGCTCGAGTCTGATAGTGGAATCATGAAGGCACTTCCTCAAATGAGATACATAAACATTATGGATCCCCGATAAGCGTTATGGAAGATCCACTCGATAGGCCAAAGATCATATTCTCTCAATAATTTGAAAAGGCCCAATAAATCTAGGGGCCAACTTCCCAGTCTTCCTAAACCGGATGACCTTCTTAAGAGGGGAAACCTTTACGAATACCAAGTCTCCTATACCGAACTAAAATTCCCTTCTTCTCTTATCCGCATATGATTTATAGCGGGCTTGGGATGCCTTCATCTTCCGCCTAATCAAAGAAATATTCTCTGTGGAATCACGAACAAAGTCTGGTCCGAGTAGAACCTTGTCGGTAGTTTCCCACCAATAAGCTAGCCATTTGCATGGCCTCCCGTATAGCGCTTCAAAAGGGGTCATACCAATCGTTGCTTGAAAACTAATGTTATATGTAAAATCCATAAGCAACAGGTGCTTCTCTCAAACTCCTCCTAGTTCGATAATGCAATCTCTGAGCAAGTCTTCTGGGATCCAATTTACTCTTTCCGTCTGGCCATCAGTTTGTGGGTGATAAATTGTAATTAAGTTAAGTGTCTTTCCCACTCCCGCTTATAAACTTCCCCAAAACTCACTTGTGAATAAAGGGTCTCGATCGCTCACTATACTAGATGGGATACCATGTAATCTGGTTATTTATTTAACATACAACTAGGCCAATGAAGCTGTAGTCCTATTCTTCTTTACTGGTATAAAGTGAGCAATCTTGGTCAAACGGCCCACTATAACCCAAATAGCCTCATTTCCCTGTAGAGTTCTTGGAATCTGATCCAAAAAACCCATGGAAATATGTTCCCACTTCCACATGGGCACTTCTAAAGGTAAGAGTAATCCTTCATGCCTTCCTTACTCCGCTTTTACTTTTTAGATGTTAAGCACTTGGCCACGAACTCAACTATCTCTCACTTTATCCCTTCCCAATGGAGATTTCTCTTCATATCCTTATACATTTTTATCTCTACTAGGGTGTATGATCACCCTTGACCTATGGCCCTCCTCTAAAATTTCCTTTCTTAACTCCTCATCTTTAGGGATGTAAAGTCATCCATCCCTAAGAAAACTTCCATCGTTGCCCAGTGAATATCTAACTGAATGACAAAAGGTCTCCTTCTTTCCCACTTTCTCCTTTAAGTTTCTTATCTCTTCATCAAGTTTTTGCATACTCTGAATCCTTTTTCTTAGAGTTGTTCTAACAGGCCTAACTCCAAGAGAACTACTGGAAGCTACTGGCAGCGGTTGTAAGTTAAAGTTCGAGAGAAACTCCAACTGTTTCCATTCCAAAATTGCATTCAAAGATGCATGCCTTCAACTCAATGCATCCGCTATGACATTCCCTTTCCCTAGGGTAAACTTGATCATAAAATCAGAAGAGGCAATTTACTCCATCCATCGTTGTTGTCTTAAATTCAGGTCACCTTGAGAAAATAAATACTTTTAGGATTTATGGTCAGTAAAAAGCTCGAACTTCTCTTCTTAAGATAATGCCTACACATCTTTAAGGCGAACACTACTGCGGCTAACTCTAGGTCACGAGCCAGATATCTTTTCTCGGGGTCCTTGAGTTGTCTACTAGCATAAGCAACGACCCTTCCTTCTTGCATGAGAACCTCTCCTAAACCGGTTCTGCAGGTGTCAATGTAAATCGTGAACATCTTATGCCATCGTGTATAATAAGAACTGGTGCACTGTTCAATGCTTCCTTTAGTTTCTTAAAAGCCACATCGCATTTACTACTCCATGAAAATACCAAGTTGTTCTTCGTTAGTTGAGTTAAAGGGGGTAGCAATCTTTGCAAAGTCTTTAATAAACTTTCGGTAATACCCTGCAAACCCAAGGAAGTTTCTCACCTCCGTAGCGTTTCGAGGTACTCTCCGTTCCTTAATTGCCTCGATCTTCGTAGGGTCTACTGCCAAACCTTTACTTGACACGATATGTCCCAAAAACCTAACTTCTTCTCACTAGAAATGACACTTCGAAAACTTGGCCTTCAACTGGTTCTCTCACAATGTCCCCAGGACCTATCTTAAGTGACTTCCATGCTCTTTATGGTCCTTAGAAAATATAAGGATATCGTCAACAAAAAATACCACAATCTTATTCAGAATTCCCCTAAATACTCTACTCACAAGGTCAACAAAGGAGGCAAATGCATTCGTTAGTCCAAAGGGCATAACTTCCTATTGGAACAATCCATCTAGCATCCTAAACGCGGTTTTATCCTTACTATCCTCTGAAATTCTCAATTGGTGAAATCCAATTGCAAGGTCTAAATGGGAAAATACTCGGGCTCCTACTAAGTGGTCAAATAGATCATCAATTCTAGGTAAGGGGCACCTATTCTTCTTGGTTATCTTATTAAGCTCCCTATAATCCATGCAAAGGCTTAGAGATCCATCCGCTTTGGTGGCAAACACAACAGGTGCACCCATTCAAATGTACTTCGTCAAATGAATCCTTTTTGTATCAACTCCAAAATTTGTATATCCAATTCTCTCCTTTCCTTTGGCATCATATTCCTTAAGGGTAAAGCTATTGTTCTAGCATCCTTCTCTAGGCCAATAAGAAAAGGATCTCCCTATGGGGTGGAAGTCCCATTACTTCCTCAAATATGTCCAAGAACTCATGTTCTATAGGAACTGAAGATGGTTATTTCGAACTAGGAGACACAGTACACAAAAGGGGTTTATCCTTGTTTCTAATAATACAAGGGATTCTCAGACTACATCCTTGTCGACTCCTAAGCTGAAAAACTCTCTTGTCGCAATCTAGGAAGACTCCATAGAATGATAGCCAATCCATGCCTAGGATAAGGTCATACCCTATAAAATTCAATGCATATGCTTCGTAGAGGAACTCGACATCGTCGATATCCAATACTAGGTCTTTATAGATCAACTCAAGCTACTTAGCTCCTCAGATAGGGATGACCACCTCTATTGGATTACTAGCGATAGATAAGGAAAGGTTCAACAAATCAACTAGTCTCTTAAGAATTAAATAATGGGTTGCTCCAGAGTCGAACAAGGCATATACGAAAATTCCTAAAATAGAAGTTATACCTTCAAGTGCGGGTTGACCTTGATCTTTCAGGGGTTGGCTCTGTATTGGTGCTACTTCCAAAGCATAATTCTGATTACTCTGAACAACTCTAGGCTTTCGGCAATCCCTTGAAAAGTGTCCTTCCATGTGACAATTGTAGCACTTTCCTTTAAACTCCCTCTTTGCTAAAGCAGTCCTGTAGTCCTTGGCTTCATGGCCCTTACGATTGCACCTTGTACAAGTCTTAGCTTCTTTCTTAAACTTACCCCTTTCTTCTTATTATTACACCATTCTTTCTTCTTATTCTTATTAGAACTAGAACTCCCTTCTCCCTTCTCCCTTCTTACTATTCTTATTTTGTTTAGATCCTTTAGCTGTGCACAAGATGGCCCTCTCCGCTAACATCTCAAAGGTCACTCTGAATGTTACTTAGGCCAACAAAGTGTCTTTTAATGAGGAGTTCAACCCCTTAACAAACCTTAAAAAGCCATGTTTACTGGGGTATCCACCAAACCCCTACCAAACTTACATAACTCGATGAATATAGCCACGTACTTTCATAGATTCAGATTTCCATGTTTGAGACGGAAAAACTTCTCTAATTGGATTATTATCTCTGTATTGGGTAGAAACTTTGCTTTAAAACAGGTCTTGAATTCAGCCCATGTAAATACTCAGCCCACATTCTCTCTTGATACTAGGTTCCACTATTCGAGGGATTCTCATTTTAAGTGCCAGGCCTTAACTCTCCTTTTAACTTTGTTTGACCATCCCGTGGCCTCAAAAATCCTTTCACAGTCCATTATCCAAGCTTGAGCACCAACAAAACCTTCTGTCCCTAAGAATGGTTTTTCATCAAGGTTTGCAAACTCTTACACAATCGAGGAAAATCAAAAGTTACCTCAGGTGCATGAGTTGTAGGCTTCGCTGGAGAAGGATTAGAGACGGACTTGCTCCATAGTACGGAGATACCGTTAGAACCATTCTGGCTAATACCGAGGTCTTGCCTAGTTTCCCTGACCGGAAGGATTATCAGTCATTCTACTATCTAAAGAAAGGTAGAATCCTTTAGTGGATACTCCTGAGATAGTATTTAAGCTGAAAAGAGAAGAAAATGATAAAGTTTCCTAGTATAGTTGTGTATGCTTATTTGGGTAAATATATATACACACGTATATATAATATATAGTTTGAAAACCTTTTTCAAAATATAATTATGCCTCTCATACGTATAATTTTCCTATAATCAGGTAACCTAGGCTCTAATACCAAATGTAATAATGCCTCCCCCCCCCCCCCGGAGTGGGCCTAAAATTAGACCCAGAAAAGTCATATCAAAACTTAGAGCCACTCTAAATGGGTCGTCAGTTCCTGTAAGGAATTACATTTGCACATAATGACAGAATAGTAAAATGTAATGGAATCTCACACAGCGAAACGAGAAAGTATAATAATAAAATAGATGTACCATTCAATTAAAATCCACTGATCCAAATACAAAATGTCAGTTACATTCGTTTATAATGGAACATCTCATTATTCATTATCCAGAGTTTCCATTAATAAAAGAGCAATAATAGCTAATAGCAATATAATAGTCTCATCGTCCTCTTCAGGCTCTATCGTCGTGATGTCCATCAAGTCTTCACCCCACTTACTAATCTGTTGAATATGTTAAAGAGAGAGGTTAGATCATAAAGTTTCGGTGATTGAAAATAATATGTGCTTAAAGAATATACTATAGATTTGGTAGGTTATATATGTCAAGGTATGTAACACACATGCACACACATACAAAGGAATATTCTAACTAATAAGGTAGATATTAGAGTCAATCGCTTAAGACCTTTTTTTAATGCATTTAGGGTGGATTAACGATCATTTAAGACCCAACAAGATGGACATTCTCGGTCACTTAAGACTCATTCTAGTATATCTATTAAGGTTGGATTCTTATGATCTCTTATGACCCTAAGGCAGACCCTAACCACTTAAGACCCTGTCCTAGCACATCAACGTTCTTACAGATATATATTCTCACATGTAATATGAGAAGTAGTATCTCGCGCTTAATATTGGTTTAAGGTAGGCCCACATATAGCCATTTAAGATCCCTCCAGCGGATGCCTTATGATACTATTTAACTGATATTTTGGTAGTACAACTATGCCACTTAAGGCTTACCTTAGATGACTGGTTAATTAAATAGCATGCTACATCCCACATATACCAAACTCGTCCCTAGATTGGCCCTTACATAGCGCCTAGAGGAAGTGGACATTCTGGTAAACTACCTTACTCTGTTATCGCCATGACTAAACACTTTTATGAGAAGGAGGGCCCACAGACTAACTTCAAATCTAATAAGCGAGGGTCCATGACGTCGGTCAAAATCCATGGAATAAACCTTCGGAATGCTCCTGGTCCTAATCACTTAAGACCCAAACTAGATAAGAAGAAAGTCAACTACTTAAGACCTTTTCAAGGCGGTAGTAAGCCTACCTATTTAAAACATAATAGGCATATATACACACACACTAGACCTCTTACATTAAACCGTTTACTTGTAGATGCTGGATATGCCGGACGGTTCCGGGAAGATTTATACTACAAGCGGGTTTAACCTCATGTCATAGTGTACTAAGTTAAATGGCCCACGACACCCAGACCTCTCACATTAGCGAAACTCACTTGTGGTTGTTGAATTTTCCAGTTTGTTCCGGGCATAATTCTACCACAAATAACGACTAACCTCGTGTTTGTGTGTCATTATTTAATATATATATATATATAAATGCCATTTTATATATATACACACAAGCAACAATTTATATGTGGACATTTCAAATTTCTAACCTTATTCTAACATATTAGTTACATCATTATTACGTTGATTATGCTATATAATGTAATATTTAATACGTACTATAAACGCTAAATTTTCGTTCGAACGAAGAAACGTTTAAACGATGTAAATTGTCAAACTGGTTCACATTAAAGGCATACAAGCCTAATTCCCACATCAAATTACTAAATTCATGGCATAATTAATAATAACAGCAATTAGGAAAAATAACAACATAACTATCCAAATTTGTATTCTAGGCTTGTTAGAACAATTTAGTTAATGAAATAGGAACACGGTGTTAATTACATACATACATATTTATCATGTATACACATTTATATATATATATATATATATACATATTTTGAAAATTATATATATATATATATACGAATATACATACATATATACATAAACCTTTATTTAATCCAATTTACCCTTTTTCTATGTTGTACATAAAAACATTAACATTTGATTATTTCAAAATCTGAATAAGTTCAAATTATTCATTTTAGAATGGAAATCTAAACCTATTCAAATAATGAAACCTAACCGAATCTTGATCTTTTTTGTCAAAAACACTTTTTTAAATTAAAAAGAGGTAAATCCAATTAAATAAAATTAAATCACCAAACTATTCTTCATACATAACCCAAACAATTCACAAAACAGAAATATTGATTGACAACTTTATGATATGTAAAAAAGTAAGAGTTTTGGAGATTTTTATAATATGTGTTTTCATGAAACCAAACCTACTAGGCATACAAATCAATATAAATCTACAAAATGTAGAATTTAGCCTAAACAAGTATTATTTCCACTCGCAGAGATTTGGGGAAAGGAGATAATACTAATTTGAATGCTGAAATCATCATTCTTCGATTCTACTACAGATTTATGTAAGAGAATCATATAAATTTGAATCTCATATATAAATTATAGAGAATTCTAGAATATAAACTAAATAGAAATAAATTTGAAATGAAATAGGTTTGGGATAGAAGAAGAAACCTAAATTTATGGAATGTCAATAGCAAAATAGGGGCATAGAGAACGAGCGGGTTTAGAGAATTGTGAGGTGAGTTAGGTGGTATTTATAGGTGTGTAAACGAATAGTAACCATTAGATTAACATAGATTTAATCTAGGCTATTTATTAACTATAAAACAAACCAAAACACCACCCAAACCAACCCTCATTGGGCTCTGGCCGCACCAAGTGGTCGACACCCTCCCTAGGAGGGGGGTCGATCGGTGGTCGACACCCCTTCTAGGTGGCGGTCGACCCCCGGTCACAAAAGTGGCCAGTGGCCTGCTGTGATTGCTTGAAAGGATAATTTTATTAGACCTTATTTATTTCTATCAATTCCTTACCATTTAAACAACATTCTTGTCCCTAGTTAGATGTATATATACGCACAAAATTTTGAATGTAATGGAATATTCTAATTAACCATTAATTAGTTATTTTTATTCCACATATTTATACTTCCAATTCATATTTCAAACATTCTTGTATATGTATTATTGTACAACCTTTTTAAATGTGAATCCTTCATACAAACTCTGATTTAAACATATTATATATGAAATTGGACCAAAATTTCGCCATGAGTACAACTACGGTATTTTCGTACCCAAATTCCTAATGTTGTAAAATTTCTTTTTTCAACCCATTAATATATTATTATTTTATTGTTGATTTTCATTACTTATTGTTAGCCTATTTGTAGTTAGGCTATACAAAGTTAAGACTGAATCAATTGGAAAACCTATTTAAAGGCACGACAAGCATGTCTTCGGGTCGGTTCGGGGCCCCAGACCGAACCATCTCCCTTCTACACGAGCTAAACAATGAGCCAGCTTCAAGAAATACTTCTGGATCAGTTCGGTTTATACATATCCGATCCGAACCACCCTCCAGCTATACGATCCAATCCGAAAGCAGAAACTACAACGGTTGCATCCCACTTCCCTTTAAACTCGGGGCAGTTATACTCCATTATCCCATGCTCCTTGGTGCGCTATCATCATCTCAAGACCCCTGTACCCGAAACATGCGGGATGGACCCTACATGGCCTCCGTACCAGATCAATTTTCATCCTATAAATACCCCCACAAAGCGCCATTTTAAGGGATCTTTTGGCAAATTATCAATTGAAACTCCTTAACCTTCGAATTTCTCTGTTTTATTCAGATTACATCCAAACTTTTGGAATACAATTCCATAAATTAATTACATAAGTGAGATTGAGTGGGAATTAGCATTGTATTTGTATTCAAATCATCAATCAAAGAAGTATAAAGTGGACGTATGCTCTTTAACACTGAACCACTATAAATCTCGTGTTCGCGTTATTTTCCTCTCTATTTTATTTGGAATTATCATTCGTTTGGGTGTTAGAACCATTTTTGGGTCTAAAAATTTGGTGCTTTCACTAAGAGCATTGAATTCTCCGTATTTTGGACTATCGTTCTACTATTTAGATTCTAAAATCTGAAGAAGCTAGTCCACCTTTTTAGTATCTTTGAAGTTTTCTTGGGATAAATCTCAGAAGAATTGGATTTCATGACTAAAGGAAAAGGAAAAGTAGCGCAAATTGCTCAGGAAAACGAGATGGGTGAAGATCAACAAGCTATGGTTGTCACTAGATCGAGGGGACAAAGTTCAGGACCGAACCGGTCTGGGAGAGCATCGCCGATCCGACCTGTGGTCGATGGTTCGAACCGAAAATGCAAACCCGGACCGAACCAGAACCCTGCACATTTCTGATAATTCTTCTTCGATCCGAACCAGAGATGTAGTTGTGACTCGATGCGAACCGAATATGACATAGGCTAGTACTTCTACTCGAGCTTTTGCAGATGCTCCAATGCCAGCTGCGACAACTAGTAATCAGCCTGCTCCCTTTGCGTCCGTCACACACATGGATTTCTCGCGCCTACTCAATATGCTAGACAGCACCAAGGATGATTTAGAGGCCCATAAACTCTATAACGTTCTTATGCGAGAAAACATGAAAGCTATAAGTAGGGAAATAAGTGAACTTCGTAGACAAAGAGCGCCCTCTACAATCCATCGTCTCACTGCGGATCATTCATCCTCTTCAGACGAAGAACGTCCACGTTAGAGGAGGCCATATGAAAGGCTCGAGAATCTTGACCAGTTAACATTTGGATCATTGGAATCCCGCGAGGACGCGGCCCGTGTTCTCGGACCTTACGACCCTAGCCTGAGAGAACCTGTAACGACCCGGATTTTTGGTCGATTTATTTTAAATATTTAGTACGGTTTTGAATATTAAATTTATAATATAAATGGTATTTTATATTGGGTTATCGATTAAATAATCGGAATACGATTTATTGTGATTATTATCGAAATACGAGAACTGAAATAATTCAATTCGAAGATAAAACTGAATCGAAACAGTTCAGATGATCAACATATATACTATTAAAATATGAACAACGATAATAGAAATTTATTGTTGAAGAATTTATTTATTTTGAATTTAAATTGATTTAATATGGATATTTTAAATATACGTTCAAATTAAATTGTATAATCTATTTCGTTGAATTCAGAATAACGCAATTATATTGAAATGTCGGACGATATGCTAGAATAACGGTTCGTAGTTTAAATTGATGGACCCGAGATATTTTATTGTGGATAGATTCGAAATCAAATCGATATCTGTTTAAAAGAAATAAAAATCTCTTTGAATCTAATCGAATTTAATACAAATCAAATCGAATTAAATATGCGGTGTACTTAACCAACATCCCTTTAATAGCACGTACCTCCCGTCCCCTTCCATTTCTATAAATCCGCGACCCTCTTTTCCTTTTTCTTCACATTTTCTTTCAACCATCCCTCAGTAAAAATCATAAAGGGGGAAATCGATTCAAATGAAATCACGGTAAATCAATTTATCGCGAGACTCCTGATGGAAAAACGACAGTAAGTCGCGTTCGATTTGAAGTCACGATGAGTTCTTGGGCCTGTTCAACGTCGACGAGCATAGGAGGAGGCGCGCTGTGAAGTTGTTGAGCATTCGAAGGTGAAGGCGGTCATAGGGTTGACGTTTTATAGTGATTTAGGGTTCGCGAGTTAGTTTTTGGGTCGACGGTCATCGCGAATGGGGATTTTGAGGTCAACGAGTTGACCAAGGGTTGGAGCATCGGCCTTAGTAGGCGTGTACTGCTAAGTGCGGAGGTTAGTTTCAAACCAGAGGAGTTCGATTCTAGGAAGGATCCGATGTGGGTTTTTAATGGAACTGGGTAGTGTGAATATTGATGTACTGTGTGAACTGGGAGTTGGCAAGGACGGGAAAGCTGTTGGTATGGTTCGGCATATCAGTTTTGAAGGGGAAGTTCAGGAAAGGGTAGAAGAACTTGAAGGCCGACATTTTTGAATGGGAGAGATGAGGCAGTGGGGTGATGTTCGATAAAATGGATGAAATGGATTGAGTAGTTGTTGATACTAGAATTTTTGATAACCATGCAATGGTGGTTGGTCGAGTGATTTGCAGAGATGGAAAGGTATGTGTTTTATAAACTTAAAACACATAGGATAATTTATTCGTTAAATTTGTTTAAATAAATAATAGATGGATCATTAATTAAAGATACATGGATCAGTTTATTTATATTTGTTGAGTTAGATTTAATTTAGTAACCGTTAAAAGAAAAAATAAAGGAAATTTATTTATTCGTTTAAATAGTTAGTTTAAATAAATAAATGTTAATCCGTAAATTTAAATCAAATTATCGTAGGTACACAGTGAATTTCATTTGAGTAATTTCATAGCCGACGATATAGAATAAACTTGATATTCGGCAACGAGAAAATCACAGTGAGTAAATCTCACTCACTTTTATTTAGAATTATTTTTATTTGTTAAAAATAATTGTTTGATGCTTGTTTGAAATGCTTTCTGGTTGATTTAAAAATATTAGTTATTTAGGGTTAGCTATTATATATATATTGGTTTGGTGATTGGATTGTTCCCGCAGTATCATTAGCGGATGCCCGCAGTATCATTAGCAGATGACCCTACGCCCACGTATATAAGTGGATCCCCTTTTATACCGCGATATCCTGCCACGAAGCAGGAAGGGTATTATTATGTTGACTAACGTCTGTGGATACAGGAAAACAGGTTGGAGGAATCCAACTGGATTCCTCCAAAAATATATTATCTGTTTGTTTGTTTGCTTGATTTCATATATTCATATATGACATGTTCAAAATCAAATGATTGAAAATTGGATGATTTGATTGTTTTAAATATCACTGGGCTAAGTGTTAATTTATTTAAATATCGTGGAAGGGATATTTGAGATAAAAAGGGAAAATTCTATTTTCAAATAGAATTTGAATGGAATAAAAATATAAACTTGTTTTGAAAAATAAAACAAGTAGTTCCTTTATAAACGAAGTTTATAAATAGTTCTTTTATAACGAAGTTATAAATGAAGTAAAAAGAATTATTATTTGATAATTCAGAAATAAAAATACAAGTGTGAAATTAAAAAGGGAAATCTATTTTAAAAAAATAATAATAGAAATATCGATTTCAAAAGGAATGGAAATCAAGACTTGTATAAAGAATGAATATAGAAAATATAAAAGAATTCAATATAGAATTTGAATATCGAAAGTAAATTGGAATTTGAATAAAGAAATTTTAAAAATGGAATTTGAATATAGGTAATTCAATTTGATTGAAATTAGATTTGAATACAGAAATTCAAATGAAGTTTTGAAAATAGATTTGAATATAGAAACTCAAGTAGAGATTTGAAATAGAATTTGAATTCAAATGGAGATTTGAAATAGAATTTGAATTCAAATGGAGACTTGAAATAGAACTTGAATTCAAGGGAATTCAAATGGATTTGAATAAAGGAAGTTCAAATGAAATTTAAAATATAGTATTTGAATATAGATATTCAAATGGAATTTAAATTATAGAATTTGAATATAGATTTCAGATGAAATTTTAAACTATGGGATTTAAATATATAATTCAAATGGAATTTAAATTATAGAATTTGAATATAACGTTCAGATGAAATTTTAAACTATGGGATTTAAATATATAATTCAAATGGTATTTAAAATATGGAATTTGAATATAGGATTCAAATAGAAGTGAAATTGGAATTTGAATATAAAATTCAAATAAAAGTGAACATGGGGTTTGAATCAAGAAAATTCAAATAGAGTTAAATGGAGTTGAATTCATTTTAAACGAAGTTTGAAAGTTTATATATATATATATATATATAATTAAAACGAACTCGCCGCAGCGTCGCAGTTCGAAAATTGGCGTTTCGAACTTCAATTGAGTATACAGAACTCAATTGAAGTCGGAATTCTTTGAAACAAGAAACGTCAGAACCGATTTGATAATAGTTTTCTAATGGAGGAGAAAAATCTAGATTTCGTCGTATAGATTTTGAGTTAAGTCAAAATAAAATTTTCAGAAAAGTAGCGCCATAACCATTTTAAAACCAGAACGGTTTATTTAATTTTATAAAAGGATTTTAAGCGAATAAAAATTCGAATTTTGATTTAGAAAATCCCAGTTTGAATTGTAAATTATATGAGAACTCAAGTGGAGTAATGAGTTGATTTTTGAAACAAAAATCAGATTTTTGATTTATTGAATAGCATTAACTAATTTGAATAGAAATTAGTTAATGAGATTTGAATGGATATTGGGCTTCGAATAAGTGAATTCGATTTGAAAATTTATATTCGAAATCGAACAGGAAATTAGAATTGAAATTGAAATTCAATTTGGTTATGAGCAAGATAAATATTTTGTTTGAACATGTAATGTTCAAACAAAGAAGTGAAATAGGCAAAAGTAGCTAATTAAAGAATAAATGAGTGAAACTGAATTCAAATGATTGGATTGAGTTGAATTGAAAACAGGTAAATATGTGTTAGGTAGGTTGGAATGAAGTATATGAAGATTTTTAATTGTGTGCCCGACAAAAAGGTACATTTTTAAATTCATATATGGGATTTTATGCACCGTATCGGCAAGCCGCTTGGCTTTTTCTTTTTCTTTTGGATTGGTAAAGGCCATGGGAGGCTATTTGAAATATCCCGAAGCTCCCGGTGCAGGGGAGGTTATGGCGAAATTTTCCGGGAATTTAAGGAGTTAGAATATTTTTAAGATAATTTGATAGTTAGAAATCAATGTATCGATATATATAGAATTCGATAAAATAACGAAATTAAAAATAAAATATTGTAAACAAAAAGGGAAATCTATAAATTAGAAATAGAAAGCGAACCATATACATGTTTAAAAATGAGTAATTGGGTTTTAGAGTGTGTTTATTCGAGGTTAGTGGTTTTGCCATTTTGAAGTTGAGGATATTTTCAGTTAAGGTCTGAGAGGTAATTTTACCCCAACTTGATTGATTTCATTTTTAATTGTTATATAGCAAGATCCAGTCTCGAAGAGAAGTGTTTGAATAATAGTTTGGTTGAATAAAATATTTTGGGTTGTTTGTAACGATGTTGTATACAACATTCGTTTTAACTCAAGTGATGAAATTTTGGAAATATAAAAGTAAATATTTCCTGAGTATAATTAAAATAGCCGGGATAGAGATAAGTGATTGAAATTGTTTTCAATTGCAAATAGAGACGTTTTCTAATATATAGAAAATAAAAGAAGTTGATATTTACAAACGTTTTCCAAATGGCATAAGAGGCCAAGATGATTATTGAAAATCTTTGGTTAACAAATATTGATAGGGAAATGGAGAAGAGATTTAATTAATGAAATATTAATTAAAGCCCAGTGATTTGTTTGATATGTTGGATGAACACTTGTTTTTATTCGATAGTTAAATCACAGACTATCGAAGTTTTTGACCATCGTTGTCAATATGGAGAGACCGGTTGTATTATTATCCGTGAACCACTCTGTATTGGTAGTAGCATTGCGAATCAGATTATATGAAGATAATCGAAGATGGAGTGAAGTGCAAGGACTTTTTCTATTAATAGGAATTGTGCCTTCGGTTTCGTTCAATCCCAGGACGAACGTAAATGGACGAATGTCTGACAGAGTATTTCCAATGATCTAAAATGTTGGTCTGTATAAATATATATGGTTGCAATGGATTTATTCCCTTAGCATAACATATAGAATATTTGTGCAAATCAATTAGTGATTAACGGATCTGACGATGTGACATTCAAAGTGATTGTGTTATTAATGAATAGAAAGTAATCGTAGCCTCAGGCCTCAACAACCGGGAAATGACAAAAATCGGGCAGACATCATGGCTATGTGGGTCGCTCCCATTAGGATGTATAATCACCTATCTAGAGTTTCATTTAATTTCTTATTCTATTCGATGTTGTCCCATTCGGGAAACGGTTGCTGATCCCAACCGTTGGTGATATACATTCGATAAACTCAAGCGAAATGAGTGGTCGGTCATGTATGGGCCGGGTTGCAAGACGTTCTTGTTGAACCCCAGTGTATCGTCTCTAGAGTACACTGATCGGAAGGTGGTTCCATACCTTGTCATAGTCGGAATCCAATCTCCAATAAGCGCACTGCGGTTTTTGATTTTATACTATGTATGTGGAGCGTGAGATGCAAGCGTTCCGCTAGATTCTATTTATTTGATCTAGACATTATTATAATATCACTGGATTTGATATCAAAATACTTTGGGTTATAGTAAGGTAAAAACCGTCCATGTTTATGTGTGGACTGGTCTTACTATTATCTTTTCTTTCGAAAGGGTTTTGAAAGTTAAACAAATGGTTGAAGTTTACTCACACCAGTCCCATGACTGACCCAGAGTTTATTTTGTTGTTTTCCCTAAACTCTTGGGTGCCCAAAATTTGTACGGGCAGTCAAGTAGTCGGGATTTTTCAGATTCATTTGGAGGAGCTGGAAGTAGGAGGCTTCACTAGTTAGCTATAGACTATCATACATTCCACTGTGAACCATGTTTGTATCTGGAAACAGGTGTTATGATTGTTCCAGGAATAACTGTTGTGCTCTGATGATGGTATGTATATAAAGTTATTGATTTGTATTTCAAAAAGTTATGTTATTTAATATATTTTATTCGTTTCGCTGTGAGTCTGTGATCTTCATTTTCTTCTATTCTAATATTTCTTTCTTTCTTTTTCTCACCCTCTAACTTCTTTCTAATAATGATTCGTATTTCTGTGCAATATGGGTTGGACGTGTGGTGATATTAGTCAACTCAGATAGTACGGATTTGCGGGCCACTACAGTTGGTATCAGAGCCAGGTTGAGCGAATACCTAGCCTTTGGTGGGATGTGCTCATTAGAGATAGGATCAGTAGTACCCTAGAATGAGTTGAGTATATATATACGAGAGCACGTATTTGTAAATTGATATAAAAACTGTTTTATATTGTGTTGGCTAGTCTGTTGAGCTGTTTATGAATTCTGATCGAATTGTGGGACGCCACGACGTCGATAAGAGTTTGTAAATACTTGAACAGAGAAATTGACACAATATTGTTTAAAGTGGGTAAATGAAATAATTTTACCCAAAATTCTATTTTGATAGAAAAGGAATAATTTTCTGAAATAATTATAATACATGGATGTGTTGATTGATATAATTATGATCAAATGAGATTATAAGAAATGAAATGGTTATATTGAAGCAAAATAGAATTTGTATATGAATGAAATATACAATTGAGACGAATTAAATCTGGATTCAAATCATCAATTGGAATTTAAATCCTGGGAAGTTTGAAAATATTTTCGAAGTATATTAAAAGGATATAGCTTTTTTTGAAAAGACCGTTTGAATAAAAATCATATTTGAATGGATTTTGAAATAGATAAAGCACTGAACACACTTCAGTGGCTGGGAAATAATTCTGATGATGACTGCGGCTTCATCAGTGTTCATTTTCGAGTTCTAAGTGACGAATGGCTACCTTAGGAAAAAAATTTGATGGAATTTGTTTGAAAGAAAAATAAGTGGTTTGAAATTCCAATGATTTGAATTTGAGATAGTGACAAATATATATGTATGTATTTATGGGATTTCAATATTGTTTTGAAACAAAAACCCTGGGAATTGGATTTTGGAATTGGAATTTAACTTAAGCTAGTTAAATGGATTGATCGTAGATCATTCGAATTAAAGGAAGAAAACCAAAAGTTTTGGTGGAATTAAATTTGTTGAAATATGAAGAGTTGAGTTTCAACATAAGTGAGATTTTGAAAAGTAATGAGTTTGTACCATTTTTCCTACCTTAGCAATTTCGAGGACGAAATTATATTAAGGGGGGAAGAATGTAAGGACCCGGATTTTTGGTCGATTTATTTTAAATATTTAGTACGGTTTTAAATATTAAATTTATAATATAAATGGTATTTTATATTGGGTTATCGATTAAATAATCGGAATACGATTTATTGTGATTATTATCGAAATACGAGAACTGAAATAATTCAATTCGAAGTTAAAACTGAATCGAAACAGTTCAGATGATCAATATATATACTATTTAAATATGAACAATGATAATAGAAATTTATTGTTGAAGAATTTATTTGTTTTGAATTTAAATTGATTTAATATGGCTATTTTAAATATACGTTCAAATTAAATTGTATAATCTATTTCGTTGAATTCAGAATAACGCAATTATATTGAAATGTCGGACGGTATGCTAGAATAACGGTTCGTGGTTTAAATTGATGGACCCAAGATATTTTATTGTGGATAGATTCGAAATCAAATCGATATCTGTTTAAAAGAAATAAAAATCTCTTTGAATCTAATCGAATTTAATACAAATCAAATCGAATTAAATATGCGGTGTACTTAACCAACATCCCTTTAATAGCACGTACCTCCTGTCCCCTTCCATTTCTATAAATCTGCGACCCTCTTTTCCTTTTTCTTCACATTTTCTATCAACCATCCCTCAGTAGAAATCAAAAAGGGGGAAATCGATTCAAATGAAATCACAGTAAATCAATTTATCGCGAGACTCTTGATGGATAAACGACAGTAAGTCGCGTTCGATTTGAAGTCACGATGAGTTCTTGGGCCTGTTCAACGTCGAAGAGCATAGGAGGAGGCGCGCTGTGAAGTTGTTGAGCATTCGAAGGTGAAGGCGGTCATAGGGTTGACGTTTTATAGTGATTTAGGGTTCGCGAGTTAGTTTTTGGGTCGACGGTCATCGCGAAGGGGGATTTTGAGGTCAACGAGTTGACCAAGGGTTGGAGCACCGGCCTCAGTAGGCGCGTACTGCTAAGTGTGGAGGTTAGTTTCAAACCAGAGGAGTTCGATTCCAGGAAGGATCCGATGTGGGTTTTTAATGGAACTGGGTAGTGTGAATGTTGATGTATTGTGTGAACTGGGAGTTGGCAAGGACGGGAAAGCTATTGGTATGGTTCGACATATCAGTTTTGAAGGGGAAGTTCAGGAAAGGGTAGAAGAACTTGAATGTCGACTGTTTTGAATGGGAGAGATGAGGCAGTGGGGTGATGTTCGATAAAATGGTTGAAATGGATTGAGTAGTTGTTGATACTAGAATTTTTGATAACCATGCAGTGGTGGTTGGTCGAGTGATTTGCAAAGATGGAAAGGTATGTGTTTTATAAATTTAAAACACATAGGATAATATATTCTTTAAATTTGTTTAAATAAATAATAGATGGATCATTAATTAAAGATACATGGATTAGTTTATTTATATTTGTTGAGTTAGATTTAATTTAGTAACCGTTAAAAGAAAAAATAAAGGAAATTTATTTATTCGTTTAAATAGTTAGTTTAAATAAATAAATGTTAATCCGTAAATTTAAATCAAATTATCGTAGGTACACAATGAATTTCATTCGAGTAATTTCATAGCCGACGATACAGAATAAACTGGATATTCGGCAACGAGAAAATCACAGTGAGTAAATCTCACTCACTTTTATTTAGAATTATTTTTATTTGTTAAAAATAATTGTTTGATGCTTGTTTGAAATGCTTTCTGGTTGATTTAAAAATATTAGTTATTTAGGGTTAGCTATTATATATATATATATATTGGTTTGGTGATTGGATTGTTCCCGCAGTATCATTAGCGGATGCCCGCAGTATCATTAGCTGATGACCCTACGCCCACGTATATAAGTGGATCCCCTTTTATATCGCGATATCCTTCCACGAAGCAGGATGGGTATTATTAGGTTGACTAACGTCTGTGGATGCAGGAAAACAGGTTGGAGGAATCCAACTGGATTCCTCAAAAATATATTATCTGTTTGTTTGTTTGCTTGATTTCATATATTCATATATGACATGTTAAAAATCAAATGATTGAAAATTGGATGATTTGATTGTTTAAAATATCACTGGGCTAAGTGTTAATTTATTTAAATATCGTGGAAGGGATATTTGAGATAAAAAGGGAAAATTCTATTTTCAAATAGAATTTGAAATTTGAATGGAATAAAAATATAAACTTGTTTTGAAAAATAAAACAAGTAGTTCCTTTGTAAACGAAGTTTATAAATAGTTCTTTTATAACGAAGTTATAAATGAAGTAAAAAGAATTATCATTTGATAATTCAGAAATAAAAATACAAGTGTGAAATTAAAAAGGGAAATCTATTTTCAAAAATAATAATAATAGAAATATCGATTTCAAAAGGAATGGAAATCAAGACTTGTTTAAAGAATGAATATAGAAAATATAAAAGAATTCAATATAGAATTTGAATATCGAAAGTAAATTGGAATTTGAATAAAGAAATTTTAAAAATGGAATTTGAATATAGGTAATTCAATTTGATTGAAATTAGATTTGAATACAGAAATTCAAATGAAGTTTTGAAAATAGATTTGAATATAGAAACTCAAGTAGAGATTTGAAATAGAATTTGAATTCAAATGGAGATTTGAAATAGAATTTGAATTCAAATGGAGATTTGAAATAGAATTTGAATTCAAATGGAGACTTGAAATAGAATTTGAATTCAAAGGAATTGAAATAGAACTTGAATTCAAGGGAATTCAAATGGATTTGAATAAAGGAAGTTCAAATGAAATTTAAAATATAGTATTTGAATATAGATATTCAAATGGAATTTAAATTATAGAATTTGAATATAGCATTCAGATGAAATTTTAAACTATGGGATTTAAATATATAATTCAAATGGAATTTAAATTATAGAATTTGACTATAGCGTTCAAATGAAATTTTAAACTATGGGATTTAAATATATAATTCAAATGGAATTTAAAATATGGAATTTGAATATAGGATTCAAATAGAAGTGAAATTGGAATTTGAATATAAAATTCAAATAAAAGTGAACATGGGGTTTGAATCAAGAAAATTCAAATAGAGTTAAATGGAGTTGAATTCATTTTAAACGAAGTTTGAAAGTTTTTTTTTTTATATATATATATAATTAAAACGAACTCGCCGCAGCGCTATAGTTCGAAAATTGGCGTTTCGAACTTTAATTGAGTACACAGAACTCAATTGAAGTCGGAATTCTTTGAAACAAGAAACGTCAGGACCGATTTGATAATAGTTTTCTAATGGAGGAGAAAAATCTAGATTTCGTCGTATAGATTTTGAGTTATGTCAAAATCAAATTTTCAGAAAAGTAGCGTCATAACCATTTTAAAACCATAACGGTTTATTTAATTTTATAAAAGGATTTTAAGCGAATAAAATTCGAATTTTGATTTAGAAAATCCCAGATTTGAATTGTAAATTATATGAGAACTCAAGTGGAGTAATGATTTGATTTTTGAAACAAAAATCAAAATTTTGATTTATTGAATAGAATTAACTAATTTGAATAGAAATTAGTTTATGAGATTTGAATGGATATTGGGCTTCGAATAAGTGAATTCGATTTGAAAATTTATATTCGAAATCGAACAGGAAATTAGAATTGAAATTCAATTTGGTTATGAGCAAGATAAATATTTTGTTTGAACATGTTATGTTCAAACAAAGAAGTGAAATAGGAAAAAGTAGCTAATTAAAGAATAAATGAGCGAAACTGAATTCAAATGATTGGATTGAGTTGAATTGAAAATAGGTAAATATATGTTAGGCAGGTATGGAATGAAGTATATGAAGATTTTTAATTGTGTGCCCGACAAAAAGGTACATGTTTAAATTCATATATGGGATTTTATGCGCCGTATCGGCAAGCCGCTTGGCTTTTTCTTTTTCTTTTGGATTGGTAAAGGCCATGGGAGGCTATTTGAAATATCCCGAAGCTCCCGGTGCAGGGGAGGTTATGGCGAAATTTTCCAGGAATTTAAGGAGTTAGAATATTTTTAAGATAATTTGATAGTTAGAAATCAATGTATCGATATATATAGAATTCGATAAAATAACGAAATTAAAAATAGAATATTGTAAACAAAAAGGGAAATCTATAAATTAGAAATAGAAAGCGAACCATATACATGTTTAAAATTGAGTAATTGGGTTTTAGAGTGTGTTTATTCGAGGTTAGTGGTTTTGCCATTTTGAAGTTGAGGATGTTTTCAGTTAAGGTATGAGAGGTAATTTTACCCCAACTTGATTGATTTCATTTTTAATTGATAAATAGCAAGATCCAGTCTCGAAGAGAAGTGTTTGAATAATAGTTTGGTTGAATACAATATTTTGGGTTGTTTGTAACGATGTTGTATACAACATTCGTTTTAACTCAAGTCATGAAATTTTGGAAATATAAAAGTAAATATTTCCTGAGTATAATTAAAATAATCGGGATAGAGATAAGTGATTGAAATTGTTTTCAATTGCAAATAGAGACATTTTCTAATATATAGAAAATAAAAGAAGTTGATATTTGGAAACGTTTTCCAAATGGCATAAGAGGCCAAGATGATTGTTGAAAATCTTTGGTTAACAAATATTGATAGGGAAATGGAGAAGAGATTTAATTAATGAAATATTAATTAAAGTGCCCAGTGATTTGTTTGATATGTTGGATGAACACTTGTTTTTATTCGATAGTTAAATCACAGACTATCGAAGTTTTTGACCATCGTTGTCAATATGGAGAGACCGGTTGGATTATTATCCGTGAACCACTCTGTATTGGCAGTAGCATTGCGAATCAGATTATATGAAAGTAATCGAAGATGGGGTGAAGTGCAAGGACTTTTTCTATTAATAGGATTTGTGCCTTTGGTTTCGTTCAATCCCAGGACGAACGTAAATGGACGAATGTCTGACAGAGTATTTCCAATGATCTAAAATGTTGGTCTGTATAAATATATATGGTTGCAACGGATTTATTCCCTTAGCATAACATCCAGAATATTTGTGCAAATCAATTAGTGATTAACGGATCTGACGATGTGACATTCAAAGTGATTGGGTTATCAATGAATAGAAAGTAATCGTAGCCTCAGGCCTCAACAACCGGGAAATCAAAAAAATCGGGCAGGCAGCATGGCTATGTGGGTCGCTCCCATTAGGATGTATAATCACCTATCTAGAGTTTCATTTAATTTCTTATTCTATTCGATGCTATCCCATTCGGGAAACGGTTGCTGATCCAAACCGTTGGTGATATACATTCGATACAGTCAAGCGAAATGAGTCGTCGGTCATGTGTGGGCCGGATTGCAAGACGTTCTTGTTGAACACCAGTGTATCGTCTCTAGATTACACTGATTGGAAGGTGGTTCCATACCTTGTCATAGTCGGAATCAAATCTCCAATAAGCGCCCTGCGGTTTTTGATTTTATACTATGTATGTGGAGCGTGAGATGCAAGCGTTCCGCTAGATTCTATTTATTTGATCTAGACATTATTATAATATCACTGGATTTGATATCAAAATACTTTGGGTTATAGTAAGGTAAAAACCGTCCATGTTTATGTGTGGACTTGTCTTACTATTATCTTTTCTTTCGAAAGGGTTTTGAAAGTTAAACAAATGGTTGAAGTTTACTCACACCAGTCCCATGACTGACCCAGAGTTTATTTTGTTGTTTTCCCTAAACTCTTGGGTGCCCAAAATTTGTACGGGCAGTCAAGTAGTCGGGATTTTTCAGATTCATTTGGAGGAGCTGGAAGCAGGAGGCTTCACCAGTTAGCTATAGACTATCATATATTCCGCTGTGAACCATGTTTGTATCTGGAAACAGGTGTTATAACCGTTCCAGGTATAACTGTTGTGCTATGGTGATGGTATGTATATAAAGTTATTGATTTGTATTTCAAAAAGTTATGTTATTTAATATATTTTATTCGTTCCGCTGTGAGTCTGTGATTTTCATTTTCTTCTATTCTAATATTTCTTTCTTTTTCTCACCTCTAACTTCTTTCTAATAATGATTCGTATTTCTATGCAATTTGGGTTGGACGTGTGGTGATATTAGTCAACTCAGATAGTACAGATTTGCGGGCCACTACAGAACCAATGCTTTTGCCGATGCAAGGATCCCACGTCCTTCCCAGAGATCCCAACATCACTAATCCTACTCAAGGACAACTTCTTCAGCCCACTCGTCCTGTGAATGACCGGGATCGTAGAGGGCAAGGAAGTTCAGCTGTAGCCCGGAACCAAAGAGCTTCACCCGATGTAGAAACATGGCATGTTAGAAGAAATAGGAGTGTGGATCCTGAACCAGCCTTAACCAATACCGAGGTAGAAGCGATGATGCGCCAGGTCATGGCCGATAGCCGACACTATGCTAACGAGGACTGGGGTATTGAGCGTAGCCATACCCCATTCACCAATGACATTCTGGACTTCCAGTTTCCCCGATGATTTAATCTACCACAAATGGATCGATATGGAGGAAGAACCGATCCAGGACAACATTTAATGAGGTATGCATGGTAAATGAATGTTGCAGCAACACCTGACGTGGTGAAATGTAAAGCCTTCCTGATATATCTTGAAGATGTTGCATTGATGAGGTTCACTCGACTCCCTCCCCGATCGATATCAAGCTTTAAAGAACTAAACAAACGTTTTATGAACCAGTTCCGACTCCATGCCCGAAAATCTAAAAGCGTCATTGAACTGTCTAGAATCAAGCAGGTTCCTCGTGAATCTTTGAAGTCATATTGATACCGCTATGATCTAGCAGTTACCAAAGTAAGCGACCCATATGAGCCAACCATTTTGATGGCGTTAATAGATGAGGTCAATCCACACATGGAGTTCGGAGGATATCTAGCTGGAAAACTGCCATTGACAAGGGAATTGTTTTATGAAAAGGCAAATATTCACCTACGGCAGGAGGAAATATACGCCAATCGAAAAATAAAATCTGATGGAGCGTCCAGAGAAGATATTCAAAGCAATGTCGCTATGAAATAGTCTGACGACAATTCAGGGAAGGTCGAGGTAAACATCGGCAACAAAAATGAAGGAAATAGCAATCGGTATAGAAATGGTGGAAAAAAAAGAATCGAGGGAATAACTCCGGATAAAGGCCTCGAATTAAAACTTTCAAAAATTACATGCCATTGAATGAAACCTTGGAAAAAAATTATCTGGATACTTTCAACATTTTACAATATAAGAAAACTCCACCCAAAGACTCCAATGAGAAGGAGCTCACAACTGGAAAATTCTGTCTGATTCACGGAACCCATGGCCATTCTACAAACTAATGTCGTCCTCTAAGAGATGTTGTTGAAAATTCGCTTCGAGAAGGAAAGTTGGACGAATACATGGTATCCCCAAGAGACAAGGGCAAGGAGGGAAAGCTCCGAATCAGAACAACCCTGCCTCCAAACCCATTTCCCAACAGAAGGGGAAGAATATTGTCATCAATACCATAGTTGGGGGACCGCATCCAGTTGAGTCCACTAACAGGACCAATGGAACAGTATGTTAATGCAGCCAAACATCCCGAAATAGGGGAATGTAGTAACCTTGAAGAAACCGCACCAGTAAAATAGTAGGAGACAACAACTGATGACATTGTCTTCCGAGATAGAGAAAATGTTGGAGTTGAAGCACCGAGCACTGATCCATTGGTAATAACTACCGTTATCGGACCAGCAATAGTGAAGAAAGTCCTTTTGGATAATGGGAGTTCTGTTAACATCTTGTTTAAGAAGGCCTTTGATCAGATGAAACTGGAGATGAAGAACTTAAAGTCGTGTGAGGGGCGGATTCGTAGCTTTAATGGAACCTCAACCGCTCTGATTGGAGTGATAGACTTGCCCCTAGAGTTAGGCGAGGGAGAGCATAGAAGAGTGAGGATTCTCCAATTCGTCATCATGGACATTGACTCACCCTACAACGCTTTCCTAGGACGGACAACACTTTCGGAATTCAGAGCTTGCATTGCTCCCTGGTGCCTGCTAATGAAATTCCTGACGGATGTCGGGGTGGGAATGATTCGTGTCGGTCAAGTTACTGGTAGAGCCTGCTATATGGTAGAGTTGAAGATGTTACATAACAGAAAAAGCTCAGAGCCCAATAATACTTCCTCTCCTCTTAAGGAGAACTCGGCATAGCAAATAAGATAATTCCGCGAGGGAATCTCCCGACGACCAACCTGAAGATATCGACCCCAAAGAGGACGAGGAACCAGGAGCCAGAAAGGCGACACCCAACGAGGCAACTGTTGACATCCCAATTGATAATGATGACCCGAGAAAGGTCTAGAAGATTGGATCTCATTTGTATTCTTTCCGAACGAAAGAATTAACTACTTTTTTGAAAGCAAACCTTGATGCGTTTTCTTGGACCTATGCAGACATGTGTGGAATTTCCCCCTCGATCATGATCCATTCACTAAGAGTAAACCCAAAGCATCCTCTGGTGAAGCAAAAAAGGCGTAAGTTGGGCCTGGAAAGGCCAGTAGCCTTGAAAGTAGGAGTAGAGAAGTTGAGGAATAATGGGTTCATCAGAGACTCAACATATCCCGACTGGATATCAAATCCCGTCCGGGTTAAAAAGTCAAATGGGAAGTAGCGAACCTACATCGAATTTTCTGATCTCAACAAAGCTTGCCCAAAGGACAGCTTTACACTCCCTAGGAGTGATCAACTGGTAGACTCAACGGTGGGGCACGAGCTTCTCTCCTTCATGGACGCATATTCAGGGTACAACCAGATCCCTATGCATGTACCAGATCTAGAACACACAAGTTTCGTTATAGACTTAGGGTTGTACTGTTATATGGTGATGCCATTTGGACTAAAGAATGACGGGGCCACATACTAGTGTTTGGTGAACCGAATGTTTTACAATCAGATCGGTAAAACAATGGAAGATTATGTAGATGACATGCTTGTGAAGTCCAGGAAATCCGTCGATTACACAAAAGACTTGGCAGAGATGCTCGAAATTCTACGGCGGTACCGGATGAAGTTGAACCCTTTGAAATGTTCATTCGGGGTTGCATTAGGAAAATTCCTCGGGTTCTTAGGCAGCACCCGAGGGATCGAGATTAATCTTGACCAAATTGCAGTAATCAAGAACATAGAAGAGCCATGAAAGATCAGAGATGTTCAAAGTTTGGTTGGAAAAGTTGCGGCGTTAAGCAGATTCATTTCCAAAGCCACAGACAAATGTGTTCCTTTCTTTGACTTAATTAAACGAGGGAAATGAAACTTCGAGTGGACCCCTGATTGTGAAAGGCCTTTCAAAACTTGTTGGATCTGCTAGAGAAACCCCCAATTTTGTCTAAACCGGTAAACCATAAGGATAAGTTCGTATATTTAGCAGTGTCATCTCATGCCATCAGCTCAACTCTGATACGCGAGCAGGACAAAATTCAGAGGCCGGTATATTATGTAAGCAAGAAGTTAGCGGCAGTAGAGCACAATTACCCAAGGATAGAAAAACTTGCTTATAGCCTTCTGATTGCATCCCGAAAAATCCATCATTATTTCCAGGCTCATCCAATTGTTGTGTATACTGATCAGTCACTCCAAACAGGTCCTGCAATGCCTGAGGCATCTGGGAGATTGCTTAAATGGAATATCGAGTTGAGCCAGTTCAATTTAAACTTCCAGCCTAAAAGATCGATAAGGGGGCAAGCTTTAGCTAATTTCATCGCTGAATTCACAATCCCCGAGGAGGATGTATTAGATAATAAGGCTAACCCCTCGGAGCAGAGTTTAGAACTTAGCCCTTGGAAACTATATACAGATGAAGCTAAGAATGGTCGAAGATTCGGTGCCGGAGTCGTTTTAATGACTCCTGAGGGACGATCTATTTACTATGCTTTGGGGTTGGAATTCTCTGCCACTAACAATGATTCCGAATATGAGGCCCAGATTGTCGGGCTAAAAGTCGCTAAGGAATTAGGGGTGACCATGCTAGACATTTTCTGTGATTCCGAAATAGTTGTTTGCCAGGCCCGAAAGGAATTCCAAGCTAGGGGACCTCGACTCATCACTTACCTTGAAAAGGTAGAGGAGTTACTGGATAGCTTGGAGCATTATAGCATAACTCACATCCCGCGGATAGACAAAAAGCAGATATACTAGCTAAGTTACCGAGCTCTGACAATCTGGAAGAGACAGAGATGGTTCCAATAGAGGTACTGAAGTCGCCAAGCTTTGATCAGATGGAAGTCGACCCAGTACTGGAAGCTGAACCAGAAAGTGAGTCATGGATGACTCTAATTAAGAGCTTCCTTAAAAGCAGAACACTCCCAACAAAAAAGAGCAAGAGATGAGTTGTGATTCATAAAGCCGCAAGATATGTCTTACAAGACGGAATCCTTTACCGCCAGAGATTTTCTATGCCCCTCCTTTGGTGTATAGCACATGATGACATCAAATGTGCACTAAAAGAAGTACATGAAGGTGAATGTGGATACCACACCGGGGCCAAACACTGGCAAAGAAAGTATTACGGTATAGCTATTTCTGGCTTACCATTATTCACGACGCTGCTATAAGTGCCAGAAATTTGCAAAAGTTCCTAGGGCCCCTCCAAGTCAGCTTAAAACAATAATGAGCCTATGACCGTTCGCTATGTGGGGGATAGAAATCATTGGAACCCTGCCAATCACCAAAGGAGGAGCCAAATATGCAATCATAACCGTGGATTATTTCACAAAATGGGCAAAAGCCGAACCCTTAACTATGATTATGACAAAGCGGGTGATAATCTTTTTGGTCAGGAATATCATCTGTCGATTTGGAATACCAAAAACCATCATAACTGACAATGGAGCCCAATTAGATAACAAAGAATTCAGAAATTTCAGCCAGAAGTATAGGATTGACAAGAGATACACTGTAGTAGCTCACCCACGATCAAATGGACAAGTTGAGGCAATAAACAAAACCATTAAGTCCATCCTTTAAAAAAGATTGGAAAAGGTCATGTGGGTCAACGAATTACCATTGGCATTATGGGCTTAACGAATGACGTATAAGATGGCAATGGGTCATACCCTTTTTCACTTTCTTTTGGATCAAAAGCAGTCATTCTGGTGGAATTGAAAGTTCCCTGTAACACCCCGAATTTTAGTTAATACTAAAATTCACTAATTACAGGATAAATAATCTCAGATGTGGGAATTGGGGGAAACGGGCTACGTCATTGCGTTCATCTCGGAAAAATACGCGAAATAGAGTCCGAGTTTGCGTAAAACGGGTACCGTATGAAAGAGATAAGGACGAACGAAGTTAGGCAGAAAAACCAGAAACAGGCCAGAAATGCACTGGCGCACTTGTGAAGTGCGCCAGAACAAAGATGCACTGGCGCACTTGTGAAGTGCGCCAGTACAAAGATACACTGGCGCACTTGTGAAGTGCGCCCGTGCCGAGCCAAGAAACCTGAACAGTTTCAAGAGAGTTCTGTGGTTGGGTGCACCAGTTTGGGGTTTGGGCTTGGTCTTAGGGCTGGTTTCTAGAGATTTCCTAAATCTAAGGGTCTTAATCTAATCTAGGGTTAATCTAAGGGCCTAAAACACTCACCTAATCCTATAAATAAGACCCCAACCCTACCCTAATTCATCCATAATTAAGTCTTGTAACTAAACTATGGCAAAATGAAATTTGAGCATGGCCTCCACTAGTTCATAAAGAAAGTTGCAAGCTAATCCCTCTCTAATCAATCTCTAATCATCATTATCTTCATAGTTTGCAACTAATTCTACTTCATAAGGTTGCTAATCTTAAGTTTGGTGAGTTTCTATCACTTTAACATCAATTGTTAAAGTAAGTAGATTAGGTGTAATGAGACTTATGGTCTTAAATGCGGATTAGTGAGTTTGAATCATGTATAATGATATGTTACTCTATGTTGTTCTATGTTTATGCATATTTGATAAGATGGTTTATGCATGCTTAACAAGTTGATTTATGCATGTTTAACAAGTTGGGTTATGCATGTTTAACAAGTGGGTTTATGCATGTTGAGTATGTACGTTTATGCAAGTTTAGTATGATATATGTTATGTTTACATGATGCTAAATATGCTAGTTGTGGACTATGTGATCATATACATGTTATGCAAGTTCATGAAGATATGCTATGCAAGTTACATGTATGTTAATATGCAAGATATGCTATGAAAGTTACATGTATGTTGATATGCAAGATATACTATGCAAGTTACATGTATGTTAATATGCAAGATATGCTATGAAAGTTACATGTATGTTGATATGCAAGATATACTATGCAAGTTACATGTTTGTTAATATGCAAGTTCATGATGACACATTATGCAAGTTTAAGAGTTAATGTGCAAGAATATGGATGCTTATGCAAGTCATGTATATGTTTAAAAGCAAGATCTATGTGATATGCAAGTTATGCATGCTTATGCGAGTATATGAATGCTTATGCAAGACATGATATGCATAAAAGACATGATATGCAAGTTATGCATGTTTATGCAAGTGTGTGAATGCTTATGCAAGTATGTGGATGTTTATGCAAGTATGTGAATGCTTATGCAAGTATGTGGATGCTTATGCAAGTATGTGAATGCTTATGCAAGTTATGTGTATGCTTAAATGCATGATTAACATGTTATGCAAGTTATGAGAATGCCTATATGCAAGTTCAATATGCTATGCAAGATATGTGTATGATAATATGCAAGTTTGGGGTTAAATGTAGTTGGGTTAATATATGCTCATATATGCAAGTTGACATCCTCTTAACCCATGACAAAGTTGTATGCTAAACCCATGATATTTGTGATGATCTTCCCCTTATTTATGTCATGGAATGAGAACGATTTACGTGGGGAACGATGGGGTTGGTAAATATGTTAATAAAAATATGATTGGGTATGATTAAGCATACCATAAAAATAAATTACCATAAGTGGGAATTTACCTATTGAGTTAGGTCTACCCCATGGGAATTTACCTATTGAGTTAGGTCTACCCATGTTATGGAAAATTTGATATTAATTAGGGATAATTAATATGGGGGTGATTAATTAGGTTTAATTAATCAACTAAGACACGAGGTTGGACCCTTTTGTAGCGGAAGTCTGCCCGGAACCGACCGGCCATCCAGCGGCTACAAATGATTGGCCCAATGTGAGAGGTCTTAGTCATAAATTAAAAACATGGTTAAAGTAAAGACACGAGGTTAGGCCCTTTTGATGACAGAAGTCTGCCCAGAACCAACCGGCATATCCAGCAGTCATAAAAGACGGTCTAATGTGAGAGGTCTTTATGAGGTCATGATCTTAATTAATGAATTAAGAAACACTTAACCATATTAGCATGTAGTGGGACATGAGGGGTTAAGTGGGTGCCTTGGGGTGGCATGATGAGACTAATGGGTTGCCTTGGGTGGCAATAGAAAAATACGATTAGAATACTTAACCAAGGTGGAACATGTAATTAAACATGATAAAAGGGTTAAGTAAGTGCCATGGGTGGCATGTGAGAATACGATTAGAATACTTAACCAAGGTGGAACATGTAATTAAACATGATTAAAGGGTTAAGTAAGTGCCATGGGTGGCATGTGGAAATCTAGTGGGTGCCCTAAGTGGCAATTGAAATATGATTAAAGAACTTAACCAAGATTTATAACATGTAAGGGGACATGGTTAAAGGGTTAAGTGGGATGCACTAGATAAAAGTAGCAAGCTTAAGTAGTAGCTTGTGGGGGCCCATTTCAACCAATATCCCAAACGTATCTTTGTGGGCTCGACTCTGGTCGGGTGACGGGACACGCATATTGGACTTGACTATAAGCGGCCAAAACGGGTTAGCGGTGGCAACGTGGGATCAACGGGTTTCATATGCGTGTGTGGACCCGGGCTGGTTGGTAAGTCGTTGTTGCATCGTGTAGATATAAAGCCGTGCACAGTGATATTATATGGTAGCCACTTTGGGGAATGATACACCCCCTTTTGTGGGACCAGCACGGGTATCTACGGTAGGGAGCCGATCGCTTGGGGGTAGTGGGTACACCTAGTAAAAATAGGGGCAGACGGCACCTGGGTAGGGGTACAAGAAACTACCGGTAAAAAAATTACTAAGTACACTTAGTGGGATCAACCTTTAAGTAGAAATTACTCTTGGTGGGTAGAACTGGTGTGGTGCAGTGTAGGAATTACCTTTGGTGAATAAATCTGGGGTGGTGCAGTTAGCAATTATCCTTGGGTGGGTAGATGCGTTCTTACGGTTATCTTAGTTCATCCTAAGTCTACCAAGCTGCTTAGTGTAGCCATTCATCCCCAGATATTACCGTAGGTCAAGTTTATATCTTCTCTGGTTACCTTAATGATTGTATTGTTAAAGTTATAGGGCTCACTCAGACTTATGTCTGACCCCGTTGTTTTTATCTTTTTCCCAACCCTCAGGTCCTACGGTGGATCCTAGCGGTAGTAGAGCTTGATCGGGTAGCTGTTCCAGTCTTTAGGAGCTTGGGTAGATGTAAAGCTCCAGTTATCCAGTTATCTTTTCTTTTGTTATGGCTATTGTATGAGAAAGTGGGATTATGTAATTCTTTATCTTGATGGATATTGTACTTGACTTTTATCATGGTTTTATGATGTAACCAGACATGTTTATTTCCGCTGTTATAAGATGATGTTTTAAAATTTCAAGTACTATTTATATCTGTCTTGTTGTAATTTTTCTGTTCTATATTCACTAAAATACTCCACCGATGCTATGGCATTCCCTTTGTGAGTGACCCTAGCGGGCGTGGGGTGTTACACGTGGTATCAGAGCAAAGGTTACCGGAACAAATAAAAATTTTAGAAAACTATTTTTCTAAAACATTTTTGGAAAAGATATTTTCAAAAACATGTCTTTTAAGAGAAAAGTTTTTTTGAAAGAAAAGCATAATCCCCGATAGCCATATCTTTATCTCTCGAATTCTCCGTTCTGAATCTTTCCCTTTTTCGTCTCAGCATGGCTGAAGATCTTTTTCTTCCGGATAGTGTAGCGGTACCAGTATGGTATAGGAGGTTGTTAGAGGCTAGGGCCGCCGCTGCAGGTCCAGCAAATGTTCCTCCTCCACCCGTTGCACTCGTTTCTCCTCGCGCGGATACTTTTGCTATGACTTGTAGGAAGTTTAAGGCTATGGGAGGAAAACCTTTTGTAGGAGCTAGGGATTGGCTTAATGAGACGGAAGAATTGATGGAAATCTTGGAAGTAGAAGAGGGAAAGAAAGTCAGGTTGGCCGCTTGGTTAATGGAAGGAGAGGCCTCGTTCTGGTGGGAGGTCACTAATGGAGAACGCCCGATTGACTCTTGTGTGGATTTCAGGCATAGGTTTGAGGCAAAGTTTCTCTCAAAAGCAGAAGAAAATATGCATGAGGAAGAGAAGGGTCCCAATGCTAGTAAAGCACCCGAGAAGGAAGGAGATCAGAAGAGACCTCTACAGCAACAGCAAAACAAGGGTGGGAAAGGCAACGGTGGCAAGGGAAAGAAGAGGTGCTTCAGTTGTGGAACACTAGGCCACCTAAGCAAGGATTGTCGCAAAAAGAAGAAGACTGGCTGCTTCCACTGTGACGAAGCAGGGCATCTAGTGAAAGACTGTCCTAAGAAAGGGAAAAGGACGGGGACTACCTCAGGAGGACAGGTGCAAGCTCTTATGGCACCGAGTCGGGCTAGGGGGCAAGTACAGGCTCTCGCGATTCGGGAAAGAGGTAGAACTACTGCTATTGAAAGTCTAGTTTTTCTGATCAATCATCCTGTCCGTACTTTATTTAATTTTGACGCATTGAGTTCGTTTATCTCATCATTACTAGTAGAGTCACTGCACTGAGACACCAGTTGGTAGATGATCCCTTAGTTGTTTCAAACCCAATTGGGCTCCATGATGTGTTTGGGTTTGAAAGTTCCTATACTTAGCGTTGGGTTTAGATGTGATGTTTGTTGGGCTTCACGGGCTATGGGTTAGTGGGCATGGACTGGTTATCCAGTAGGGGTGCCGTTCTTGATTTTGAGAGAAGAGTTGTTAGGCTTATGGGCCGCTTGGGTGACACTCTTGAGATCTCTTGTAATCCCATAGAATTTGTTATGCTAAGTTATCTAGAATCGCTTGACACGTCAGGCAAGAGTTTGCAATCTGTTAGAATGGTCCGGGAATACTCGGATGAGTTTGGGGAGGTGAAGGGTTTACCTCCGGAGCAGGAAATTGACTTCCAAATATATCTGGTAGACAAAGCCAAACCAGTGTTTTGGCCAGTGTGCCACGTGGCTCCTCGTGAGAGGAGGGAACTCCACAAGTAAGTAGGCGATTTGCTTAAGAAGGGGTTCATAAGACGAAGTATATCGGAGTGGGGCGCTCCAGTAGTTTTTGGTTACGAAGGCGGATGGGTCCCTCAGACTTTGTGTAGGCTAAAGAGAACTTAATAAACTCACAAAGAAGAATAGATACCCATTGCCGAGGACAGATAATCTCTTTGATCAGTTAATGGGCGCCTCAGTATTTTCGCAGCTAAACTTAACCACGAGGTTTCGTCAGCTGGGAATGACCGAGGATAGTATAGAGAAGACTACCTTTAGGACTCCGAATGATTTTTTTTATGAGTGGCTGGAGATGCCATCTGGTTTGACGAACGCTCCCGCATATGATGAGAAGGGTGTTCAGGGAGTACCTAAATAAGTTCGTGATGGTCTTTATGGATGACATTTTGGTCTTTTCTAGGAACGAAATAAGTTTTCGTATGTGCTCAGTAGGCTGAGCAGAGCCAGTATAGGATAAACGACGGTTTTGGAGTGAGACTGGCGATAACATCCAGAATTGGTCAAGGGCTTAATTATTTAGCCATTTTTGTTAGTATCATCTCACGTAGGTCGTCTGAATTCGAAGGAGGTATCCCTTGGGTGTTTGTCTGATATTGGTTTAGGCCTTTGGGGCTTGCATTTGGGGGATGCCGAATTCGACTAGGGTGATCTGCGTGGGAGACGGTTGTGATAATTTTGGATGATATCCTAGTGGAGAAGAGCATGCCCTACATCTTAGGGAAGTGTTGGAGACTCTTCGAGCGCATAGTCTTAGGACAGCAAAAGTGGATGGGATCCTTAGCATCCTATGAGTAAGGGTAACATGGTAGCAGACGCCTTAAGTAGAAAAAGGTTGTCCTTGAGTTCATTGTTCGATGAACGACGGAGCTTAGAGTTTATTTCTAAGTTTGACTTTAGACCTTCCGTTGACTTTGTACCCTGTTTGCTAGCCTCCTTGAAGGTTAGACCTACTCTTTTGGGGCAGATTGGAAGAGCACAGAGGGACGATCCACAGTTGGTTGAGTTGATAGAGAAGCTCATAAGGGGGAAAGTCGTCCAGCCATTTGAGTAGGAACACCCTAGACGATAGGGGTGTTTGTGTAGAGACGGTAGACTTTGTGTACCGCAAGACGAGGGTTTGAGGAAAGCTATTCTTGATGACGCACACCGTTCTAGGATAACCATTCATCCCGTTGGGGATAAGATGTACCAAGACATGAAGAGGGTTTTCTTCTGGGCCGGTATGAAGAAAGATGTGGCCGAGTATGTCGCTCGATGTTTGGTGTGCCAGCAAGTGAAAGCGGAGCAAAGGAAACCAGGTGGGTTGCTTCACCCATTGGAGGTTCCGCAATGGAAGTGGGATAGCGTCTCGATGGATTTTATTGACGGGTTACCCAGGTCGAGGAAGGGTAATACAGGAATTTGGGTGGGGGTAGATAGACTTACTGAGAACACCCATTTCATACCCGTGAAGGGTAAGAGAACTGCTCCATGGCTAGCTTCAGTTTATATTCGAAAGATTATTAGATTGCATGGCGTACCGTCCAGTATGGTGAGCGATCGAGATCCTATCTTCACTGAAGAGTTTTGGAAAAGTTTGCAAAAGGCGGTAGGGACTCAGTTGTATTTGAGTACCGCATCTCATCCTCAGATAGACGGCCAGACCGAGAAGGTGAATCATATTTTAGAGGACCTTTTGAGGCTATGTATCTTGGATTTTGGAGGTACACGGGAGGAGCATCTTCCCTTGGTAGAGTTACCCGACAGACTTAGTGCTGTACATGATGAATTCCATGGGAAGAGGTGCCTACATGAGACTGCAGAGGTGGTAGGGTCGAGTTTGCTTAGAGAAGTGAAAGTAGAGCGTGATGCGACGATTCGACGAGCTCCTACTTGCATCCTTGGGTCAGAGATTTGGAAGCTGAGAAACAGAGAGGTTCAACTAGTCAAAGTACAAAGGGGAGATGAAGAGAGTGACGCTACCAGGGAGACGGAAGCGAAGATGCGTTCGAGGTACCCTTTTTCTTTCGGAGGGTATATCCTTTTGCTTCTCCTTCATCACATATCTTGTGCTTATCTTATCCTTAGTATGTCCTCTCGTTAGTACTTTTGACCTTTAGATAGGGTAAACCTATGGTTGAAACATGTGTTTGAGACATGTTATGTATGATGGATGCAAGTGGATGCAAGTGTTTGCTAGTGGTTGCTCGTGGATGCATATACACACACTCTAGGCACTAGATCGGCTCAATCACTTCATATTGCATATTGCATAAAATTGTGTGTAGGAAGCTATATTTATGGATGTATAATGATTGTGTTATCATATGGATGATGCATTTTGGTGAATGATTGTGCACTCATATAGATATTGTATGTGTCGATAGGGTTCCCTCGCATACATAATGGATGCATGGCACTATCATGGTTTGCATATGTTCATACATTAGATAGGGAACATATACACACACTTTTTGCATATGCTCATACATCATTAGAAATTGTTTTAAGGACAATGGATGCCCGTGTTTGATGGATTGAGTAGATGGTTGTTTGGATGGTAGGATATGCATTCTCCTTAGCTTAGAGATTTCGGGGACGAAATCCTTTAAGGAGGGGAGAATGTAACACCCCGAATTTTAGTTAATACTAAAATTCACTAATTACAGGATAAATAATCTCAGATGTGGGAATTGGGGGAAACGGGCTGCGTCATTGCGTTCGTCTCGGAAAAATACGCGAAATAGAGTCCGAGTTTGCGTAAAACGGGTACCGTATGAAAGAGATAAGGACGAACGAAGTTAGGCAGAAAAACCAGAAACAGGCCAGAAATGCACTGGCGCACTTGTGAAGTGCGCCAGAACAAAGATGCACTGGCGCACTTGTGAAGTGCGCCAGTACAAAGATACACTGGCGCACTTGTGAAGTGCGCCCGTGCCGAGCCAAGAAACCTGCACAGTTTCTAGAGAGTTCTGTGGTTGGGTGCACCAGTTTGGGGTTTGGGCTTGGTCTTAGGGCTAGTTTCTAGAGATTTCCTAAATCTAAGGGTCTTAATCTAATCTAGGGTTAATCTAAGGGCCTAAAACACTCACCTAATCCTATAAATAAGACCCCAACCCTACCCTAATTCATCCATAATTAAGTCTTGTAACTAAACTATGGCAAAATGAAATTTGAGCATGGCCTCCACTAGTTCATAAAGAAAGTTGCAAGCTAATCCCTCTCTAATCAATCTCTAATCATCATTATCTTCATAGTTTGCAACTAATTCTACTTCATAAGGTTGCTAATCTTAAGTTTGGTGAGTTTCTATCACTTTAACATCAATTGTTAAAGTAAGTAGATTAGGTGTAATGAGACTTATGGTCTTAAATGCGGAGTGAGTTTGAATCATGTATAATGATATGTTACTCTATGTTGTTCTATGTTTATGCATATTTGATAAGATGGTTTATGCATGCTTAACAAGTTGATTTATGCATGTTTAACAAGTTGGGTTATGCATGTTTAACAAGTGGGTTTATGCATGTTGAGTATGTACGTTTATGCAAGTTTAGTATGATATATGTTATGTTTACATGATGCTAAATATGCTAGTTGTGGACTATGTGATCATATACATGTTATGCAAGTTCATGAAGATATGCTATGCAAGTTACATGTATGTTAATATGCAAGATATGCTATGAAAGTTACATGTATGTTGATATGCAAGATATACTATGCAAGTTACATGTATGTTAATATGCAAGATATGCTATGAAAGTTACATGTATGTTGATATGCAAGATATACTATGCAAGTTACATGTTTGTTAATATGCAAGTTCATGATGACACATTATGCAAGTTTAAGAGTTAATGTGCAAGAATATGGATGCTTATGCAAGTCATATATATGTTTAAAAGCAAGATCTATGTGATATGCAAGTTATGCATGCTTATGCGAGTATATGAATGCTTATGCAAGACATGATATGCATAAAAGACATGATATGCAAGTTATGCATGTTTATGCAAGTGTGTGAATGCTTATGCAAGTATGTGGATGTTTATGCAAGTATGTGAATGCTTATGCAAGTATGTGGATGCTTATGCAAGTATGTGAATGCTTATGCAAGTTATGTGTATGCTTAAATGCATGATTAACATGTTATGCAAGTTATGAGAATGCCTATATGCAAGTTCAATATGCTATGCAAGATATGTGTATGATAATATGCAAGTTTGGGGTTAAATGTAGTTGGGTTAATATATGCTCATATATGCAAGTTGACATCCTCTTAACCCATGACAAAGTTGTATGCTAAACCCATGATATTTGTGATGATCTTCCCCTTATTTATGTCATGGAATGAGAACGATTTACGTGGGGAACGATGGGGTTGGTAAATATGTTAATAAAAATATGATTGGGTATGATTAAGCATACCATAAAAATAAATTACCATAAGTGGGAATTTACCTATTGAGTTAGGTCTACCCCATGGGAATTTACCTATTGAGTTAGGTCTACCCATGTTATGGAAAATTTGATATTAATTAGGGATAATTAATATGGGGGTGATTAATTAGGTTTAATTAATCAACTAAGACACGAGGTTGGACCCTTTTGTAGCGGAAGTTTGCCCGGAACCGACCGGCCATCCAGCGGCTACAAATGATTGGCCCAATGTGAGAGGTCTTAGTCATAAATTAAAAACATGATTAAAGTAAAGACACGAGGTTAGGCCCTTTTGATGACAGAAGTCTGCCCGGAACCAACCGGCATATCCAGCAGTCATAAAAGACAGTCTAACGTGAGAGGTCTTTATGAGGTCATGATCTTAATTAATGAATTAAGAAACACTTAACCATATTAGCATGTAGTGGGACATGAGGGGTTAAGTGGGTGCCTTGGGGTGGCATGATGAGACTAATGGGTTGCCTTGGGTGGCAATAGAAAAATACGATTAGAATACTTAACCAAGGTGGAACATGTAATTAAACATGATAAAAGGGTTAAGTAAGTGCCATGGGTGGCATGTGAGAATACGATTAGAATACTTAACCAAGGTGGAACATGTAATTAAACATGATTAAAGGGTTAAGTAAGTGCCATGGGTGGCATGTGGAAATCTAGTGGGTGCCCTAAGTGGCAATTGAAATATGATTAAAGAACTTAACCAAGATTTATAACATGTAAGGGGACATGGTTAAAGGGTTAAGTGGGATGCACTAGATAAAAGTAGCAAGCTTAAGTAGTAGCTTGTGGGGGCCCATTTCAACCAATATCCCAAACGTATCTTTGTGGGCTCGACTCTGGTCGGGTGACGGGACACGCATATTGGACTTGACTATAAGCGGCCAAAACGGGTTAGCGGTGGCAACGCGGGATCAACGGGTTTCATATGCGTGTGTGGACCCGGGCTGGTTGGTAAGTCGTTGTTGCATCGTGTAGATATAAAGCCGTGCACAGTGATATTATATGGTAGCCACTTTGGGGAATGATACACCCCCTTTTGTGGGACTAGCACGGGTATCTACGGTAGGGAGCCGATCGCTTGGGGGTAGTGGGTACACCTAGTAAAAATAGGGGCAGACGGCACCTGGGTAGGGGTACAAGAAACTACCGGTAAAAAAATTACTAAGTACACTTAGTGGGATCAACCTTTAAGTAGAAATTACTCTTGGTGGGTAGAACTGGTGTGGTGCAGTGTAGGAATTACCTTTGGTGAATAAATCTGGGGTGGTGCAGTTAGCAATTATCCTTGGGTGGGTAGATGCGTTCTTACGGTTATCTTAGTTCATCCTAAGTCTACCAAGCTGCTTAGTGTAGCCATTCATCCCCAGATATTACCGTAGGTCAAGTTTATATCTTCTCTGGTTACCTTAATGATTGTATTGTTAAAGTTATAGGGCTCACTCAGACTTATGTCTGACCCCGTTGTTTTTATCTTTTTCCCAACCCTCAGGTCCTACGGTGGATCCTAGCGGTAGTAGAGCTTGATCGGGTAGCTGTTCCAGTCTTTAGGAGCTTGGGTAGATGTAAAGCTCCAGTTATCCAGTTATCTTTTCTTTTGTTATGGCTATTGTATGAGAAAGTGGGATTATGTAATTCTTTATCTTGATGGATATTGTACTTGACTTTTATCATGGTTTTATGATGTAACCAGACATGTTTATTTCCGCTGTTATAAGATGATGTTTTAAAATTTCAAGTACTATTTATATCTGTCTTGTTGTAATTTTTCTGTTCTATATTCACTAAAATACTCCACCGATGCTATGGCATTCCCTTTGTAAGTGACCCTAGCGGGCGTGGGGTGTTACATTCCCTCTCATAGGACGACATATTACAATCCAATTACAAACAAAGCGCTTCTCCTTGAATCACTGGACATGGATGAAGAGAAAAGAGATGAAGCGGATTTGCGTGCCTTAAGGCACAGGTGCCAAGTGCCATGTTACTATGACAGGAAGGTCCATCCTCAGACCTTTAAACCTGGAGACTTAGTATTGAAGCATGTCTTTCCACCCCAGTCCATCTGGGTCCGAAGTGGGAGGGAACACATACCATCCAGCGGAAACTTAATACAGGAGCTTTCAAGTTAACGACTGTGGATGGTGAAAAGATTCCCAGAGCATGGAATGCCCAACACTTGCGACAGTACTTGACTTAAATCTGTATTGTTTTCCTTTGTTTTATGAACCACGTAAAAAGGCATGACTTGCCTAGAAAAGTCTGGTTGACATTAGCAAAAGATTATGAAGTGGACGTAGGCCACGACTTGGCCAAACCACTATAAAATATCGTGTGTGATCTATTTTTTCTGTATAAATTTCTTTATATATTATGTGATTACTATAATCTGAATATGAGACGATAAACTTGAATTCATGTATCTAACTGGAGCGAACAATATGACTGTTTGCGTAACAAAATGAAAAGGATGGGCAGACGACGTACCAAACTCTAACTCCCATGACTCGAGAGAGAGAGTATAAAGGACGGGAAGACAACGTCCCTAAGGCGTGAAGGTGCACCATGATAAGAGACCACCTTGAAAACACTCGAACCCGACCATACGATAGGAGAGTATAAAGGTGCTAAGAATAAGTGCCAATGAGAAAGAATCTTGGCCCCACTGAAGGGCTGGGGCCAATCTAATGCCAGACCTAATCAATCTCGAACAAGCTCTGGCTATGCACTTTATTTATGATTGATTGGGGGCACACACATTACCATTTAGCTTAATGATGTCGTGATATCAAACGTATTGTTGTTTGCAGGGAACTCATGCAGAATTATTTATTTGATTCACGATGTAACTTACTATTTGTTGCTTATGTTTACATTTAGTCAAGACGAATGATAGACACGCAAATGTAATATCACAGAAAAACAAGCTACTAAGAATAAACTACTTTATTCACATGAGTGCAGGTTTGTACAAAGAAACTAAGCAAAATATGCGAGGGCCGCACTCGCTACAATAATAGCAGACCAGTGGAAAACAAAACAGATAAGATTAAACTACGTTTTCTTAGGCTTTGGGGAGATTTTGGACTACTTGGCAGCTTTAAGCTTGGCTTTCTCTTCTTTCTCAACTTCGGTGAGGATGCGCTTCCTCCCACCTTTGCCAAATGGGGGAATATTAGGATCGGTTGGGGTTTGCTGACTCAAACTCCTGGTTATTGACCTGGAAGATAGCTTGACAACTAATCCTGACTTAGGAGAATAACCTGAAGAGGATCAACGTTGAGAGGTTCTTCCCTTTCTACCTTAGCTTTTATAAGCGCATCTTTGTTTGCCTTCATCTCGACCAAAGTCACGCTGTCATCTTTTTCAGAAACTTCAGTCACTGCTATGTCGTCATCTTCCACGTTCTCATCATCCCCATCATTTTCTTTCAGAGCATCTATCATGTCTCCGTCCTTGGGGGCATTGGTGCCAGACAACGTAAGCACTTTATCAATAACTTCCCTTTTTTTCTTTTAAGATTCCACATCACATCGTGCAAGAGCAAGTTTGGCTTGAGCATCCCCAAGGTCTTTCTCGGAATTTTCAATGGCCTTTGCATTATATTCAACATTATCACTCATGTATTTAATGTTGGCTATAAAATGCGAATGATTTTGGAAAAGTTCTTGGAATATCTTTTTATCTCCTTATATCGCGTATCCACGAAATCTATTTTAGCATTAACTTCGGTAGCCCAGTAAGAGTCTATTGGATTAAGAGCTGGAACAAAGTGCATGTTCCCAAAATGGTGTTTGGGGAACTATTTCCTTAGGAACTCCAGCCTAGCTTTGTTTTCATCATCAAGTACAACTGGTCTGGTGGTAGTACTGTCAAAGTTACAACGCTTAGATGGCACAATAGATTTTTTACTCTTATGTACTTCTTTGCCTAGTTCCTTTCACTTCTTTTTTGCATTAGAACCTTCCTTCGAAGGTTTGTCCTGATGAGTTTTTTCCTTAGACGAAAAAGGAGCCTTAGGAGAATGTTTTTCCCCCTCCCGATATGTTGAGTGGCTTTTGTGTTTATCCAAATCTTGGCGATGAGGAGATCGGGAGCGAGAAGATTGGTAAGGCTGAGGAGGTTGGTTTCTTTTGTCATCTCTACCACGACTTTCATGTTGATCATGCCCTGCACCAGAATCAATCAAGGGCATAAACGAGCGGACATCTCTCATATAGTAACGGTGGTGTGTAATTTGTCCTACGAAACGATACAAGTAAACATTAGAATCAAGATTGATATAGAGCACAAGTGTTGTAACGACCCAGAGGTTTTGCGACCTTGGTTATCGACATAAACTCAATGTTGACTATCTAAGCATCGAAAATACCGGATAGTTAATAGAAAAAAGTTTGAGGGTGAGAATAGATAAGATAGAAAATAAGAATAGAAGAAGAAGAAGATCACAACAATAGAATCATAGTAACACGAATCTCACAGCGGAACGAATAAAATATAACATAACTTTGAAATAAAACCAGTATATGTATACAATAACATTTATCAGAGTACAACACTTACAACACAGCGGAAATAAACAATTGCTATAAAATCCTGAAACATCCTGCTCCAGCTCTCCAAGTATATATGTAAATCCTGACTACTTGACTGTCGGCACAAATTTGGGCACCCAAGAGTTTAGGGAGAACAAAACAAAATAAACTCTGGGTCAGTCATGTGATTGGTGTGAGTAAACTCCAACCATTTGTTTAACTTTTAAAATCTTTTTAAAAGAAAGAATAATCGTAAGACCGACCCACACATAAACACAGATGGTTTTTAACTTACAATAACTCATAACATTCTTTTATAATACATACTCTTCTAATATTATAATAATGTCTAAATCAAATAAATAGCAATCTAGTAGAACACTTTCATCTCACGCTCTACGTATATAATATACAATCAAAAATCACGGGCCCTTATTGGATAATGAATTCCCAAGTATGACAAGGTAAGGAACCACCTTCCGATCAGTGTACTCTAGAAGCGATACATTGGAGTTCAACAAGAACATCTTATAACTCGGCCACACATGACCGACCATTCATTTTGCTTGAATGTTCCGAATATATTGTCACCTTACGGTTGGTATACCAACATAACCGTTCCCGGGAGATACAAAAATACAAAGAAGTAACAATATGAATATTCTCTAGATGGTGACAATATACCCTAATTGGGTGCAACAAGCTTAGCCATGTTGCCTGGCCGATTTCTATCATTTCTCGGTTGATGAGGCTTAAGGTCATAACGTATCATTATACAGACCACATCTTTATTTCCTTTGAATGTCACATTGTCATACCCGCCAAGTCACAAATTGATTTCTCCAAAAATACCAGGGTATACAGCTAAGAGAAACGAATTCCCCGTCACTAAGCGTAAATACATTTGAAGATATCAACTTACATGATCTATTAAATATACTCTGTCAGACATTCTTCCATACAGGTTGTCCTGGTGCTGGACAAACCGAAGGCACTACTATGTAAACCCATCTTAGGCAATTTCTACCTAGGATTGCCAGAACAGCCCTTGCATAAACTCCATCTTCAATTATCATCATCATATTTGATTCGCAACGCTAATGTCCATGTGGAGTGGTTTTCAGATAATAAATCTGATCTCGGTCTCTCCGTATTGACAACGGAAATGGTCAAAAACTTTGATAGTCGGTTATTTAACTATCAAAGGAAAACATGTGTACAAACAACGGTCGTATTTCCAAATGGAAATCTTACCGAGCAATTCATCAAACAACACTGATCCCCTTTACTTTAATTTTTCATTCAATTATCCATTTCCCTATTCCTGTTTCCATATATTCGTAAATTCTTATTTTCTAAATCTAGAAAATATACGTTATTAATCAATGGAAAACATTTCCATATTTACTCTCATTTCTATTTTTTTATACTAGAAAACATTTCTGATTCTTATTTGGAAAACATTTCCAAAACTCCTTCGTTGGATTTAAACAGATGTTTAAATAAAACATTGCAATGCCAACTCAAACCATTACACTCATTAACCAAATTCACTTAACCAACCTTCACTATCGAACCTTAACCATTCCTTAGTTAAAAATGAAATCAATCAAGTTGGGATATAACTACCTCTCAAACCTTAACTGAACAACATTTCTAACCTCGAAATAGACAAAGTTCACCTTTTAAATCTTTAACAAACTTCCTTACGTAACTCTTGGATTATATTTATGAATCCACTTCTTTTACAGATTTCATTTGATTATAACAATAGTTTTATAATCCCATGCTTCTGAAATATAATAACTTAAATATAACTTTTATTTATTAATTTGGATAAATAAACAAACAACTAATTTATTAATAAATAAATGAATCTTGATTATAAACGAAAAGTGAATAGTACTTTCCCGAATTCGATACAATTGAATTTCAACTTATAACTCTCTTTCGAATAATCTCTATTCGATAACTCTCTTTCGAATAAACTCTATTCGATAACTCTTTTCTTCGAATAAACTATATTCGATAATCTCCTTTTCGAATAAACTATATTCGATAATCTTTCTTCGAATAACTATATTTGATAACTCTTTGCTTCGAATAAACTATATTCGATAATCTCCTTTTCGAATAAACTATATTCGATAATCTTTCTTCGAATCACTATATTCGATAACTCTTTTCTTCGAATAAACTATACTCGATAATCTCTCTTCGAATAACTATATTCGATTAACTTTTATTCGATTAACTAATATTCGATTAACTCTATTCGATTAACTCTAATTCAATTAACTCTATTCGAATAATTAATATTCGATTAACTCTAATCCGATTAACTCTATTCGAATAACTAATATTTGATTAACTCTAATCCAATTTACTCTATTCGAATAACTAATATTCGATTAACTCTAATCGAATAACTAATTTTATTTTAACCCTATTTCCTATCTTATTCAAAGTCCCATTTGAATTCTTATTTCAAAACCCAATTTTCCTTATAAATGTTTTAATTTATAAAATATTCATTTTAATCCATTATTCACATTGAATGTGAAAAATATTTCTTTTATATAATCCATTAAGTTCAATTTCGTATTTAAAAATAATATCCCATTTCCAAATTCTATTTATACTTCTATTTATAGAATTATTCGTACGAAATCTCCTTTTTATTTCTAACACTTAAATCTCATTTATAATTCCCTTTGTAAATGCTGAGTTCACATTCTATTTAAAATATCGGTGTCAAAACCGATTTCTACTTCTCTATATAAGTTTAGACTTATATATTCCATTTATCTATTAAAACTAATTTTCCACATATTTCTAACCATTTCTACTTTAAACTAATTTTTTCCATTTATCTATTAAAACCGATTTCCATTAAATATTTATTTTCCACATATTTCTTTTTATAAAATTCTATTCATTTCCCAAATATTTCCTTTTATAAAATTCTATTCATTTTCTAAACAAATTTTCCTTTTATAATTCTATTTATTTCCTAAATATATATTCCTTTTATAATTCTATTTATTTTCTAAATAAATATTCCTTTTATCTTTTATAAAATCCTTTGCTTTTATAAACATTTTCTTTCATAAAATCCTTTGATTTTATAAATATTTCCTTTTATAAAATCCTTTGATTTTATAATTATTTTACAAATATTTCCTTTTTCAATTTTATTTATTTAGCAAATATTTCCTTTTTCAATTCAATTTGTTTTATAAATATTTCTTTTTATAAAATCCTTTGATTTTATAAATATTTCCTTTTATAAAATCCTTTGATTTTATAACTATTTCCTTTTATAAAATCCTTTGATTTTATAAATACATTTTATTTTCATATACGCTTTGAAAATTCCCTTTTTAATTCCAGTATTATATATGGTATTTATAATACCAAATAACAAGGATCAATCTTATCCAAACACACATAATCATTAACAGATTATATATCACATCATATATCCTAATATATGAAAAACAGTAACATAAATGTTGAGGAATCCAGTTGGATCCCTCCAACCTGTTTCCTTGCATCTACATATGTTAAACAATATAATTAACATCAAATTTCATTTCAGTATGAAATATTCTAATAACCAGAACCAATATTTAATTAACAATATATATATATATATATATCGTTATCTACAATTTCAACCAATCAATTAGCTGTTCATCCAAACATTCAACACACAACAATCAACCAGCATCTAACAATTCTGAAAGTACGTCATAAAAATATAAATTATGCAAAGTTAGTGAGTTTCACTCACATTGGACATCATTGTTAAATAATGATAAATGTCGGTTGATTCAAACAGACAATTTATTTCACTATCAATTGTAACTAGCTCCAATTCCCTCCCAATCAGTTCCATGGTGTAGCCCTTGTCCATACGATCCAAACGGATTTCGTTTTATCCAATTCTGATCATGTATGAGTAAGATATCAAATTTATAAGTTTGTATATGTTTAAACCGTTATTAACCTATTAATTAAATAAATAGTTAATTCTAAATTACACTTTTAAACCCTTACTTAACATTGAGTTGCTTCTTTCCAAACAGAGAGTGAAGGAATTAGGTTTAACTTAAGATAGGAAGTGTATTTATAATATAGGATAGCTTAGGATGTAAGCTTCGTATTTATATATTAATTTATATTCGATCGTTTACTCAATTCATCGAATAAAAATACGTACGATCACATATAATACCATAATTTTGATGAAAATGGACATGCAGCTACAGTTTGACATTACGACCCAACGAAACTTATTTCGTTGAATTCCGAGTCCGTTTGCTTACACAGCGTATTTTTAAAGTCAGATTATCGACTGTTTTTCACATTAAAATTCCGTACGGCCACATACTGACTCTAAAAATCATGAAAATTGAAATCAAATAATAATTTAATATTCCGGATCCAACAAAATTAGTTTCGTCGAAAACGGAGGTCATTTGCAAAACTAGCTATTTTTAAAGCTCAAAATAAACCCTTTTAAATATTAATATATTTAAAAATATTTAAATATAATATTAATAAATTAATATTATCGTATATATTCACAATTGAATATCATACAGCTCCTGAATATTCCTATCTGAATTTATAACTTGGCATTTTAAATCCAGATTAAATCAGTATTCAATTTATATTGAAAATCCATTTATAATATATATAAATCGTTATAAATTATAAAGAAATTCCATAGAGACTTTTTTTCAAAATTTGATTTGGGCACAACTCACAATCTGCACGATAAAATCTCGATTTTTCTCCTCCATTAGAAAAATATACTTCGCTAGCTCCGAACGTTTCTTGTTTCACATAAATCCAATTTAAAACGGATTCTGTATATTCGTTTAAAGTTCGAATCGCCAAATTACGAACTGCCGCGCCATTTCGAGCTCGATTATAATTATAATATAAATTATATGTTCAACTGACATTTATAAATAAATTCGTTAATATAAATCAAATTCTAAACTGAATTATATATTTTAAATTGTCCAATTCACACAATATTGTGAATTCATTTATTTCCGATTATTTCGGAAATAAATATATTATTCTATTATTTATATTAATTAAATATTCAAAATTATTAAATTTAAACCACTTAACTCTCTAAATCACTATTTAAATAATTAAATTAATTAATTATTATACCGTTAAAAATACAGGTCATTACATTCTTCCCCCCTTAAAATAATTTCGTCCTCGAAATTGCTAAAGGTAGAAAACAAACCCTATTGACTAGGTTAAAATTTATTTGGCTTACGTATTAACTTCAGGTTCAACTGAACCAGGTGATTTCAATTAAATTGTTAATTTATTCCTACCAACTAAAATTTCCAGAAATCCTGAAAATTTTCTAACTCCTTAAATTTGCGAAAAATTTCGCCAGCACCTCCTTTGTACTGGTCAATCTGTACAACTACAACTCGCCTCTCTGGGCCTTCTCCAATCCAAAAGAAAATCAAACAGCCAAGCGGCTTGCCAAATAGGCTCATAAATCTCATATTCAAATAAAAATAAACTTGTACCTTTTTGTCGGGCATCATTATATCCTTCCTATCTACTGCTAATTCGGCATAAACCAAGGTAATCCCAATCAAACTCACATCACTTTATCTCAACAAAACCATTCGCTTATCCAAGCCAAATTCCATTCTCATTCTCAAGTACCATTCTTGATTTTCAATTTGTTAACTCACCAATCAATATACTTAATCAAGTTAAGTTCCATCCCATATTTCATTAACTGGTTAATTTCTTTAATCAGAGATCTTTATCTCATAACTCAAATCAGATTTTTATTTCAAAAATCAATCCATTTCAATTCACATGGGTCCAATTTATATTCAAGAATCCAATTCAATTTCAATTTGCTTTTGCAAATTCCTATTTAAATTGTTTTTAATCAAACAATCTGCTTCTAGGAGTTTTTATATAGCTTAGCTTTTCAAAAATCAAATATTCCTTTTTAGAATTCAAAACAACTTGCTTTTCTCAAAACAATTCAAAATTAATACCTTTGGTAGTAATCCGTCACTTAGAAACTTGAAAATGAAAACCGATGATGTCCGGATCATTATCGGAATTATTTTCCAGCGATCGAAGTGAGTTCAATACTATATCAGTTTCAAAACTATTTCTAACCATTTCCATTTTGAAATACATTTCAAAATATTATTCACAATGCTTGTAAACACTTTAAAATCTCCCAGGATTTTGAAACTCCCATATATTAGTTCCAAATCCATTTACAAACACCTTTCGAAACTCCAGAGTTTTAAATTTCAATATTGGTTTTAATTCATTTCATAACACTTATAAGAATTTTATTTGGTTATGTATATATAACCATCTCAATTATAATCTTACTCGATTATAACAACAACTAACATGTCCAATACTATAATATTTCCAATATATACACATATATATATATTATCAAATAATATTTTGGGTAAAATTATTTCGTTTACCCTCTTTCAAACCATACTGTGTCAGTTCATCGTACTCGAGTGTTTAGAAACCCCTACTAATACAGTGGATCAAACTGATCGACCAGAACTCATAAACAAATCAACCAATAAATCTCCATGATATAAAATAATTTTTATAAAATCTACAAATACGTTCACTCGTATATATACACTCAAACTCAATTTAGGGTATTACTAACCCTATCTCTATCGAGTTACGCCACAGAGCCAAGGTAATTACTTAACCTTCAGCTCTGATACCAATGTAACGACTCACAGGTTTTGCGACCTTGGTTATCGATATAAACTCAATGTCGACTATCCAAGCATTGGAAATACTGGATAGTTAATAGAAAGAAGTTAGAGGGTGAGAATAGATAAGATAGAAAACTAGAATAGAAGAAGAAGATCACAACAACAGAATCAGAGTAACACGAATCTCACAACGGAACGAATAAAATATAACATAACTTTGGAATAAAACCAGTATATGTATACAATAACGTTTATCAGAGTACAACACTTACATCACAGCGGAAATAAACAGTTGCTATAAAATCCTGAAGCCTCCTGCTCCAGCTCTCCAAGTATATCTGTAAATCCTGACTACTTGAAAGCCTGTACAAATTTGGGGACCATAGAGTTTAGGGAGAACAAAACAAAATAAACTCTGGGTCAGTCACGTGACTGGTGTGAATAAACTCCAACCATTTGTTTAACTTTTAAAATCTTTTTAAAAGAAAGAATAATCATAAGACCAACTCACACATAAACACGGATGGTTTTTTCCTTACGATAACTAAAAACATTCTTTTATAATCCATACTCTTCTGATATTAAAATAATGTCTAAATCAAATAAATAGCAATCTAGTAGAACGCTTTCATCACACGCTCTACATATATAATATACAATCAAAAACTGTGGGATCTTATTGGATAATGAATTCCCAACTATGACAAGGTATGGAACCACCTTCCGATCAGTGTACTCTAGAAGCGATACACTGGAGTTCAACAAGAACATCTTGTAACTCGGCCACACATGACCGGCCATTCATTACTCTTGAATGTTCTGAATATATTGTCACCTTACGGTTGGTACCAATATAACCGTTCCCAGGAGATACAGAAATAAAAAGAAGTAACAATATGAATATTCTCTAGAAGGTGATAATATACCCTAATAGGGTGCGACCCACTTAGCCATGCTGCCTGCCCGATTTTTGCCATTTCTTGGTTGATGAGGCTTGAGGTCATAACTATCATTATACAGATCACATCTTTATTTCCTTTGAATGTCACATTGTCATACCCGCCAAATCACAAATTGATTTCTCCAAAAATACCATGGGTATACAGCTAAGAGAAACGAATTCCCTACCACCAAATGTAAATACGTTTGAAGAGATCAACTTACGTGATCTATTAAATATACTCTATCAGACATTCTTCCATACAGGTTGTCCTGGGACTGGACAAACCGAAGGCACTATTTTGTAAACCCATCTTAGGCACTTTCTACCTAGGATTGGCAGAACAACCCTTGCATAAACTCCGTCTTCAATTATCATCATCATATTTGATTCGCAACGCTAATACCCGTACGTAGTGGTTTTCAGATAATAAATCTGTTCTCGGTCTCTCCTTATTGACAACGGAAATGGTCAAAAACTTTGATAGCCGATTATTTAACTATCAAAGGAAAACATGTGTATAAACAATGGTCGTATTTCCAAATGGAAATCTTACCGAGCAATTCATCAATCAACCCTGATCCCCTTTACTTTAATTTGTCATTCAATTCTCCATTTACCTATTCCTGCTTCTGTATATTCGTAAATTCTTATTTTCTAAATTTAGAAAATATATGTTATTAATCATTGGAAAACATTTCCATATTTACTCTCATTTCTATTTTTTTATATTAGAAAACATTTCTGATTCTTATTTTGAAAACATTTCCAAAACTCCTTCATTGTATTTAAATAGATGTTTAAGTAAAACATTGTTATGCCAACTCAAAACATTACACTCATTAACCAAATTCACTTAACCAACCTTCACTATCGAACCTTAACCATTCCTTGGTTAAAAATGAAGTCAATCAAGTTGGGGAATAACTACCTCTCAGACCTTAACTGAACAACATTTCTAACCTCGAAATAGACAAAGTTCACCTTTCAAATATTTAACAAACTTCCTTACGTAACTCTCAGATTCTATTTACGAATCCACTTCTTTTACAGAATTCATTTGATTATAAGAATGGTGTTATAATCCCATGCTTTCGAAATATAATAACTTAAATATAACTTTTATTTACAAATTTGGGTAAATAAACAAACAACTAATTTATTAATAAATAAATAAATCTTGATTATAAATGGAAAGTGAATTGTACTTTCCCGAATTCGATATAATCGAATTTCAACGTACAACTCTCTTTCGAATAATCTCTATTCGATAACTCTCTTTTGAATAAACTCTATTCGATAACTCTTTTCTTCGAATAAACTATATTCGATAATCTCTTTTTTGAATAAACTATATTCTATAATCTTTCTTCGAATAACTATATTTGATAACTCTTTGCTTCGAATAAACTATATTCAATAATCTCCTTTTCGAATAAACTATATTCGATAATCTTTCTTCGAATCACTATATTCGATAACTCTTTTCTTTGAATAAACTATATTCGATAATCTCTCTTCGAATAACTATATTCGATTAACTCTTATTCGATAAACTCTAATTCGATTAACTCTATTCGAATAACCAATATTCGATTAACTCTATTCGAATAACTAATATTCAATTAACTCTAATCTGATTAACTCTATTCGAATAACTAATATTCGATTAACTCTAATCGAATAACTAATTTTATTTTAACCCTATTTCCTATCTTATTCAAATTCCCATTTGAATTCCTATTTCAAAACCCAATTTTCCTTATAAATGTTTTAATTTATAAAATATTCATTTTAATCCATTATTCACATTGAATGTGAAAAATATTTCTTTTATATAATCCATTAAGTTTGATTTTGTATTTTAAAATAATATCCCATTTCCAAATTCTATTTATACTTCTATTTATAGAATTATTCATACGAAATCTCCTTTTTATTTCTAACACTTAAATTTCATTTATAATTCCCTTTATAAATGCTGAGTTCACATTCTATTTAAAATATCAGTGTCAAAACCAATTTCTACTTCTTCGTATAACTTCAGACATACATATTCCATTTGTCACATGATAAATATTTTATTTAATTTATAAATATTATTTATAAATCAATCTTCTCAATTTATCTGTTAAAATAGATTCTATTTAAAATCTACTTTAAATTAATCTTTTCCATTTATCTATTAAAACCGATTTCCATCAAATATTTATTTTCCACATATTTCTTTTTATAAAATTCTATTCATTTCCCAAATATTTCCTTTTATAAAATTCAATTCATTTTCTAAATAAATTTTCCTTTTATAATTCTATTTATTTTCTAAATAAATATTCCTTTTATAATTCTACTTATTTTCTAAATAAATATCCCTTTTATCTTTTATAAAATCCTTTGATTTTATAAATATTTCCTTTTATAAAATCCTTTGATTTTATAATTATTTTACAAATATTTCCTTTTGTAATTTTATTTGTTTAACCAATATTTCCTTTTTCAATTCTATTTGTTTTATAAATATTTCTTTTTATAAAATCCTTTGATTTTATAAATACATTTTATTTTCAATGTACACTTTAAAAATTCCCTTTTTAATTTCAGTATTATATATAGTATTTAAAATACCAAATAACAAGGATCAATATTATCCAAACACACATAATCATTAACAGATTATATATCACATCATATATCCTAATATATGAAAAACAGTAACATAAATGTTGAGGAATCCAGTTGGATCCCTCCAACTTGTTTCCCTGCATCCACAGATGTTAAATAATATAATTAACATCCAATTTCGTTTCAATATGAAATATTCTGATAACCAAAATCAATATTTAATTCACAATATATATATATATATACATATATATATATCGTTATCTATAATTTCAATCAATCAATTAGTAGTTTATCCAAACAGTCAACACACAACAATCAACCATCATTTATCAATTCTTAAAATACGTCATAAAAGTATAAACTGTGCAGAGTTTGTGAGTTTTACTCACATTGGACATCATCGTTAAATAACAATAAATGTCGGTTGATTCAAACAGACAATTTATTTCACTATAAATTATAACGAGCTCCAATTCCCTCCCAGTCAGTTCCATGGTGTAGCCCTTGTCCATATGATCCCAAACGGATCTTGTTTTATCCAATTCTGAGCATGTATGAGTAAGATATCAAATTTATAAGTTTCAATATGTTTAAAACGTTATTAACCTATTAATTAAATAAATAGTTAATTCTAAATTACATTTTTAAACACTTACTTAACGTTGAGTTGCTTCTTCCCAAACAGGCCGCTTACCCCGGAATTACTAACACCATGGACGAACCATTTCCCAACCAAATCTCCTTCTCCACGTAATAATAAATCCAACTAAAATCACCAGTTAAATATCCAACACAAACTCCATCTAACCATACCCAAAGAATTTAAGGCGACATCCTCCTTTCTCTTCTTATGGATTTGAAACCGCTATTGAGACATTCACAGCTATTACCCAAGCTTTTCACCATTATTTCCCTTTGCTTGCTCCACGATTTCACGAGCCAAAACAACTACCGGAATCCCCTTCGAAACCTCCCTATGGTCATCCTTACTTGGAGCAACTCGCACCCATCACGAAGTCGCGTTCCAGGTTCGAACTCAGCTGCTATAGGGAAATAACGACTCCATATCGCAACAAACAACGCCACTTTCTCTTACGAGCCGCCTCTACCCACCACAAACCCAATGCCATACTTGAATTTACCAAACTCCTGTTGATTCGGCAGCAAACAGCAACCCTAGGTTGCGAACTATAGAAGATCGAACCCAAGAATTTCAATCGCACTGAATAAGATGCACACCAGATGAAAGAGTAAAATAAGAGGATTACGATGATAATAGTTTCAGATTTAAAGATTTTGGTGTGAATTGATATGATTTTTTTCCACGATGAAAACTCTTAAATAAAGGAAAGAAGCAGCGACACAATTTTCATTGGCCAGAGAGTGAAGGAATTACATTTAGCTGAAGATAGGAAGTGTATTTATAATATAGGATAGCTTAGGATGTAAGCTTCGTATTTATATATTAATTTATATTCGATTGTTAACTCAATTCATCAAATAAAAATCTGTACGATCACATACAATACCCTAATTTTGATGAAAATGGACATGCAGCTACAGTTTGACATTACGGACCCAACGAAACTTGTTTCGTCGAATTTCGAGTCCGTTTGCTCACACAGCGTATTTTTAAAGTCAGATTATCGATTGTTTTTCACATTAAAATTCCGTACGGCCACATATTGACTCCAAAAATCACGAAAATTGAAATCTAACAATATTCAATATTCCGGATCCAACAAAATTAGTTTCGTCGAAAATAGAGGTCGTTTGCAAAACTAGCTATTTTTAAAGCTCTAAATAAACCCTTTTAAAAATTAATATATTTAAAAATATTTAAATTTAATATTAATAAATTAATATTATCGTATATATTCAAAATAGAATATCATACAGCTCCAGAATATTCCTATCTGAATCTATAACTCGACATTTCAAATCCAGATTAAATCAGTATTCAATTTATATTGAAAATCTATTTATAATATATATAAATCGTTATAAGATATAAAGGAATTCCATAGCGACATTTTTCGAAAATTTGATTTGGTTACAACTCATAATCTACCCAACGAAATCTCGATTTTACTTCCATTAGAAAAATATACTTCGCCAGCTCCGAACATTTCTTATTTCACAGAAATCCAACTTAAAACGGATTCTGTATATTTGTTTAAAGTTCGAATCGCCAAATTACGAACTGCCGCGCCATTTCGAGCTCGATTATAATTATAATATAAATTATACATTCAACTAACATTTATAAATAAAATCGTTAATATAAATCAAATTCTAAACTGAATTATATATTTTAAATTGTCCAATTCACACAATATTGTGAATTATGTTATTTCCGATTATTTCGGAAATAATTATATTATTTTATTATTTGTATTAATCAAATATTCAAAATTATTAAATTTAAACCATTTAACTCTCTAAATCACTATTTAAATAATTAAATAAATTAATTATTATACCATTAAAAATAAGGGTCATTACAAGTGCTGTGATGTGCGGTGCAGTGCGGTGCAGTGCAGTGCAGTGCGTATATCCTAAGTGATTCCCCCCCAACTGATCAGAGCCTGGAGTTAGGCCGGTATGCACAGTCTCTCCAGCTTTCACAGGGGTAACGTCTTCTTCAGAGGTGAGAGAGAAAGAGGATCTCTGCCAAAATTTCCGGAAGTATAAATAGTGTTGGGCAGGGGGAGTTCCCCCAAACCCCGGTATATATAATCATCCATAACGGAATCATCGTCTCGGGACGTGATTAATGGTAGCTCTCCTGGAAAAGTCGGTCTCAGGTGTAGTTGCATCCTCAAGGGTGATGTATTTAACTCTATCTTTGGTAGCTATATTGGCTAATATATCATCTTGGGTAGAAGTGGGAGAAGGACTCTTTTGAGGCATAGTCGGATCTTTCGAGCTTTCTCCCTACTCAGGTAAGGTTTCAGTTGGTCCCTCAACTGGGGGTATATATACATAGGGACCTTCTCAGTGACCTATGCTATGAGTGATGGTAAGTAAGCGATGGCGATAAAGATACTCATCCACTAAATAGTCTCTGATGGTCAGGAACTTTTGATCACCATTGAGCAATTGGTTCAAACGATCTAGATACACCTGATGTGTTTCCTGTTTCGAGTTAGGGACTGCAAGTGAAAGTGAATGACAATCAATACATTTGCTGTAACACCCCACCTCCGCCGATGCCACTCTTGCAAGCACACTAGCTTTGGAGGGGCGTTAAACAAGGTAAACATGCATGCAGATATCACAAGATGGAACATATAAGTAAAACAGAGTAAGTAAAGCAGCGGATAAAACTAACATTTCAAAACCATAGTCAAGTTACATCAAAGTACTTGGTCATTATTTTCCAACTACTACAAAACAAAGTCTAGAAACATAAACTGAAAACTGGAAAAACATAAAGTAACTATCCCCAAAGTAGAATAAAGCCATAGCATGCTCAAGTCCAAACCGTACATGAGCTATCCAGAAAAGCAGCTAAAGATCCAAGCTAGGTACCAGTGTTCCCACCCTGTAAACCTGGGGGGGGGGGGGGGGAACGGAAGAAAAGAGGCGAAAGAAAACGGGTCAGTCAAAAAGACTAGTAAGCCCTACCTACTATTAGTATAAAAACTAATAAAGTTAACTGGACATGTAAAACAGAGATGAGACATAGGGTGATAACTGGCATGGTGAAAAGTTAACAAGATAGATCAAGTGTGACATCGCATATACAAGGTTAAGTTGCACCAGGTGTACTAGTATTCTAATCCATGTCAAGTATAAACAAGAAATGATCCCTTGGCCCAAAGTTGGCCCAACATCATGAGATGACCGAAATCAAGGTCCAACTACTCGGTCTAGTCGATCGGCTCCCTATAAGCCTAACTCGTCGTGTATCGGTGTCATACGGCTTAATCATGGAATGTAGTTAACTGTGCAAGGTCCACCCCAGGGTGTATGCAGCCCTAAGGTGTAAACCACAGACACAATTCAAGCACGCACAGTCTAAACCTACTGGTGCCCATGTTCAACTCTGGACTTAATGTGCACGACCATGGTCCGCCTGAACAATCGGTGCACCATTCAGCCGTCTCTTTTGGTCTCTTACAATCAGTCCAGTAATCGTGCCCCACCCTAGCCTAGTCCAGGGTATCCAGATACTCCCAAGAGGGTTACGGCTGAAAAGGACCTCGTAACTAGGATTTCAAGCGAGTTAAGTGTGGTTAACCCTATCCTAACCATGTATTGAGTCGGTCAAGTGTACCCAAGCAGTTCATGACTTAACCCTATCAATACATCGTGTTTAATTGGTTAAGTATTCAAGTAGTTCATGACTTAACCCTACCAACCCATCATGTTTAATTGGTTAAGTATTCAAGTAGTCCATGACTTAACCCTATCATGTGGCATTAATTAATTTAATGCACCCAACCTCTCACATTAGACCTTGTTGTGGTTACTAGTTAAGCCGGGCGGGTCCGGGTAGCTTTACACCACAACTTAGTCTAACCTCGGGTTTCAAGTGCGACATGACCAACTACTCACATTGGGTCCTACTGCTTGTAGCCACTAGTTAAGCCGGTCGGTTCCGGGAAGATTTATGCTACAAACTCAACCCAACCTCGAGTTGGCCATTCCCATGTTTTCTAGAAGTCATGTCCAAGTTCATGTTCATGTTCCAAGCATAATCACATGTCATTTTTCATGTCATTTTTCAAGTCATGATTTTATGTCATTTTAGTTTACCCATAGCGTAACCCCATCGCATGTAAGTTCGCATAAACGCAAATAGATCTCAAAGGGGGAACTTTAGAAGCATGACATAATTAATAAGGTTTGGGCCACAAGTTAAACATGGTGGCATATGAGGCAAATGTGTTGATAAACTTGCATATTACATTATAGGTCTCAAAACATGCATGATATCAACTTTAGCAAAATAGATGAAAGATGGTCATAAATGACATGGGATGATAGCAAGTGATTCGCATATAACATCATATGCAAGTTAACATAAGGGTTATGAGAGTTTCTATGTTGCTTTTATGCAACACTTCAAACCAAAGCTCATAGCTTTTTATGCACAAAGTCAAGGTGATAGCTTTACAAACATGCATAGAATAAGTCTATGCATAACATGATAGAATCAAAGCTCATAGCTTTCTATGCACAAAGTCAAGGTGATAGCTTTACAAACATGCATAGAATAAATCTTATGCATAACATGATAGAATCGAAGCACAAATCATGCTTAGGCCCAAACTCAAACTTGCAACATGTCATATTTAACTTCATAGTTAGAATTTAAGAGTAGAATAGGGCTTACAATGCTATGAAGACTTATAAAATAAAATAAGATTGAGACGAAGCCACTAGCAACTCTAAAAACCCCAAATGAATACAAGCTCCAAGAAGCTCCTTTGATTATATGAAGAAAGATCCTTGTTTTAATGAAGAAAGATTGAACTTTGGCCTTGAATCAAGCTTTGAAACTCTCAAACAAGCTTAGGAACTCTCATATGAATGAAGATGGAGGCTATGACAAGAGGGTGGAGGCCATGATTAAACATTTTGGCATAATTTAGTTGTAGGATTGATTTATGATGATTTAGGCTAGGTATTAGGGTCCTTTTATAGAAGATTAGGTTAGTTTAGGCCATAGGATTAACCCTAATTCAGATCTGGGCCATCAATTCACGTCACTAGCCTCCAAACATGTCTTGAGAAACAAGTCAGGTGCACCCAGGCCAGACTGGCCGACCACCCAAGTCGACAGGGGTGTCGACTGGGCAGTCGACACAGCCTGGGGTGTGTCGACTCCCAAGTCGACTACCCAGTCGACTTGGGGAGTGGCGGGATCTTTTCCCGCCTATCCTGCCCTCTTGAATTTAAAATCTGTTTTTTTAAACTTGAATTTTCTGAAAACTTCTATGGGCCATAACTGGGTCATACGGACTCCGATTTTCGAAAACTCGGACTCTATTTCGTGTATTTTTCCGAGACAAACGCAATGGCACATCCCGATTCCCTTGATTCAGATTTTATCATTTAATTCTGCCTTGATTTATGTTATAACTTGTTATTCAAAATACGGGTTGTTACATCCTCCCCACCTTAAAGGATTTCGTCCCCGAAATCTCTAAGTTAGGAAGAACGTATCCTACCATCCATCATCAATCTACTCAAAACATCATCCACGTGCAGTCAATATCCTTAACAAATTCTAAATGCTGTATGATTATATGCAAAGGTGTGTGTATATGTACTTATCTAATGCGAAAATCAGGCGGTTACTGATTCAGTAAACCTCCTTAATGCAAAGTATGTTAGTGAAATGCATCCATATGTATGCAAATTCCTAACATAATTTATAATCTCTATATGAGTGCACATAACATTCATCCATATGCAACATCCACGTGATAGCATAATAAGTTTCATCCATGAATAAGTATAAGCACTCATGCATATGCAATATGAAAGTGTGTGAGCCGATCTTAGTGCCTAATGTGTATCATGCATCCACGAGTATCCACTTGCAAACACTTGCAACCACTTGCAAACATCAAGCATAACATGTTTCAAATACATGTTTCATCCAAAGGGTTTCTACCTAAGGTTCTCATGACAAGGTTAACGAAGTTACAAGATAAACAGGATAAACATGGATAGCAAAAAGGAAGATATGCTAACTAGGAAAAGAGATTGAGAATGTACCCTCAAAAAGAAATGGATAAAGCCCACGCATCTTCTCCTCGGTTTCCCAAGTTGCATCCTCTTCGGCTTCGCTCCACTGAACTTTCACCAATTTGACTTCTCGATTTCTTAGCTTCCTGATCTCCATTCCCAAGATACGAATCGGAGCTCTCCTCAAGGTTGCCTCTTTCTCTACCTCCATGTCTTCAAGAATACTAGGTTCAACCACCTCAGCGGACTCATGTAGGCACTTTCGGAGATGCGAGACATGAAAGACATTATGCACTCCGGCCAGCTTCTCGGGCAATTCCACCTTATAAGCCATCTTCCCAATTCTCTCTATGATAGGGAAGGGTCCTACGAACCTTGGTGCCAGCTTCCCAACTGCTCCAAAACGAACCACATTACGCAAAGGAGAAACCTTCACGAAAACCATATCTCCAACTTCGAATTCCAAATCTGTCCTTCGCTTGTCAGCATAGGATTTCTGTCTGTCTTGGGCCGCTTTCATCCGTCTTCTCACCAATTCAACTTTCTCGGATGTGTCCCGTATCATATCGGGCCCAAGTATAAGTCTATCCGTTGTCTCCCACCAACAAGATGGTGACCTACACGGCCTCCCATACAGCGCTTCAAATGGTGCCATCCCTATGCTAGCTTGGTAGCTATTATTATAAGCAAACTCTTCAAGAGGAAGGTGGTCTTCTCAAGTACCACCAAAGTCAAGAACATAAAGCCTCAAAAGGTCTTCTAGCACTCTATTCACCCTTTCAGTTTGGCCATCCGTCTGAGGGTGATAGGCTGTACTTAGATTCAATCGCGTACCCATCGCTTCTTGCAAATTATTCCAGAACTGGCTAGTGAAGATTGGGTCACGATCGCTAACTATGCTAGAAGGAACTCCATGCAACCGCACTATCTCTCGAAGATAAATAGATGCTAGCCATGATGCAGTCCTCTTGCTCTTTACTGGAATGAAATGAGCACTCTTCGTAAGTCTGTCAACTATGACCCATATGCTCGTATTCCCTTTCCTTGACCTAGGCAATCCATCCCCAAATTCCATAGAAATACTTTCCCACTTCCATTGCGGGACCTCCAATGGATGTAATAGCCCACCAGGTTTCTTCGACTCGGCTTTCACTTGTTGGCACACCATGCACCTTGAAACATACTCTGCCACATCTTTCTTCATTCCAGCCCAAAAGAAAATGCGCTTCGTATCTCTATACATCTTATCTCCTCCAGGATGTATAGTCATCTTCGAGTGATGCGCTTCTTCGAGAACTTTATGCACCAAGTCTCCTACTTGTGGAACGCATAGCCTTCCATCACGCCTTAGCCAACCCTTGTCATCAATAGTATATCTAGCAAGGTGACTAGACGTCTCACCACGAATCAACTTGTCCATGACCTCGACTATCTGCGAGTCTTCCTTCTGTGAAGCCCCAACTTGATCAAGAAGTATAGGTCTAAGCTCAAGGGATGCTAACGAACCCATCATCGACTCAACAGTTGTTGTGAAATCAAAGGTTGCCAAGAACTCTAGGCTCCTCATCTCAACAAACAAGGGACTCAAAGTCAACCTACTTCTGCTTAATGCATCTGCCACAACATTACCCTTGCCAGGGGTATAAGCTATCTCGAAGTCATAAGATGCCAAGAATTCCATCCACCTTTGCTGCCTTAGATTCAGATCTTTCTGCGAGAAGAGGTACTTGAGAGACTTGTGATCAGTATATAACTCAAACCTTTCGCCTAGAAGATAGTGGCGCCAGGATTTGAGTGCAAAGACGATCGCTGCCAACTCCAAATCATGAGTGGGATAGTTCTTCTCATGAACTTTAAGTTGCCTACCCCCATAACATATCACTCTTCCTTCCTGCATCAGAACAGCACCTAACCCCGTGCCACACGCATCGGTGTACACGGTAAACATCTTACCGCCATCGGGTAATGCCAAAACTGGAGCTGTAGTAAGGGCCCTCTTGAGCCTCTGAAAAGCAAGCTCACACTCTAAGTCCCATGCAAAGATTAAGTTCTTCTTCGTCAACTTAGTAAGAGGGGCTGAAATCTTAGCGAAGTCCCTGATGAACTTACTATAGTAGCCCGCCAGACCGAGAAAGCTTCTTACTTCGGTTGCATTCCTAGGAATCTTCCAGTCTTGAACCGCAACCACTTTCGCGGGATCCACAGCTATGCCTTGCTTAGAAACTATATGTCCAAGAAACCGAACTTCCTTTCTCCAAAAATGGCATTTGGAGAACTTGGCTTTCAACTGATGAGCTCTAAGCGTATCCATCACTTCCTTGAGGTGTCTAGCATGTTCTTCCTCATCCTTTGAGAAGATAAAAATATCATCCACGAAGACAACCACAAACTTGTTGAGGAACTCCCTGAACACCCTACTCATCAAATCTACGAAGTAGGCGGGTGCATTAGTCAAACCGAAAGGCATGACAAGCCATTCAAAGAATCCATCTGGAGTCCTAAACGCAGTCTTATCAATACTATCCTCAGCCACTCTAAGCTGATGGAATCCAGTGGCTAGATTGAGCTGAGAGAAAACAGAAGCACCAACAAGCTGGTCAAAGAGGTCATCAATCCTCGGTAACGGGTGCCTATTCTTCTTTGTCAGCTTGTTCAACTCTCTATAATCAACACATAGACGAAGCGAACCATCCGCCTTAGTAGCGAATACCACAGGAGCACCCCATTCAGAAATGCTTCGCCTAATAAAATTCTTCTCAAGCAACTCCTTGATTTGCTTACTGAGCTCCCTTCTTTCGCGTGGGGCCATGTGCCTAACGGGCAATGAAACTGGCTTGGCATTATCAACAAGATAAATGCAGAAATCTATCTCTCGTTTAGGGGGTAACCCCTTAACCTCTTCAAAGACATCAGGATATTCTCGAACCACCCTTACAGATTGCAGATCATCGATGGACGAGTCAAGAGATTCAAGATAACATAACATGATAGGATCTAGCGGGTTGCAAGAAATCTCTAGGGTATTACCGAGGCGAGTCATGAGCCTCACCACCCTATGCTCACAATCGAGAATGGCTCCATAACTGGACAACCAATCCATGCCCAAAATCAACCCGTATCCCGTGAACCCGAGAACATAAGCATTACACGTGAATTCTACGGCCAAGATAGAAATCTTCAAATCCATACAAATCATAGATAAATGGGCGGAACCCCCAATTGGATTTGAAACACTAACGGGATCCTCAACAAGACTAGTACTTAGGTGCAAACTTTCAACAAAGTCAGAAGAAATAAAACTATGCGATGCGCCAGAATCAAATAAGGTGCGAACAGGAAAATCAGAAATGTAAACAAGACTTTCTACAGAAATACTACCTCGGTCCGGAACTGGAACAGTGTTGAGAGCATGCACTTGCCCTCCAGAAGGTCCTGCACGCTGAGTCTGCCCTTGCCCTTGTCCTTGCTTCTTGGGGAAATCTTTGCTAAAGTGTCCAGTCTCTCCACAATGGAAGCATTCGCCCAACTTCCTCTTCTTCTTCCTACAATCTTTGGCTATGTGTCCAACAATCCCACAGTAGTTGCACTTCCTTGTGTCCCTTGCCTTGCCCTTGTTACCCTTGTTGTTCTTGTTGTTCTGGTTTCTCTGATTGGCTCCCCACTTGGAATCCGTCTTCTTGGTTTGAGTCTCATTAGGCTTGACTTCTTTCTTGCCATTCTTATCATCTCCCTGAAGCAATGCCATGTCTATTAGGCTTTCAAAAGTGGCCCCCATGGGTATATGAGACATGGCTAAACCTTGTAATGGCTCATTCAACCCTCGTGCAAAGCGTAAAGCCTTCTTCTGGGGAGTATTAACCATGTCCAGACCGAATCGAGCAAGTTGGTTAAACTTATTCACATACTCCCTCACTGTCATGTCCCCTTGCTTCAAAGATATAAACTTCTCCAATTACAGATTCGCCTCAGTAGATGATAGAAACTTAAGCCCAAACCTTGTCCTAAAGTCGGCCCAAGTCTCTATAGGCCTAGTAGCATTGGTGACCTCCCACCAATAAGCAGCTTCCTCTTTCAATAGCCATACTGCCAACAGAACTTTTCTTCGGTCCTCCACATCAAAGATGGCGAAGAGATCTTCAGTTTCTTTCAACCAATTTCTTGCCTCAACAAAAGTCTCCGTCCCAACAAAATTCTTGCCACCCATCGCCTTAAAGTCTTTGCAAACCTTAGCGAAATCTGCTTGTGGATGCTGAGGAGGAGGAGGAGGAACCTCAGTTACAGTGGGAGTGTTTGCTGGGCCCACATCGTTGGCCCTAGCTTCCAAGTACCTCTGGAACCATCCGGGAATGATCACTCCCTCGGGAAGGTTAAGATCGGCCATGCTGGAAAAAAAGGGAAAAGATAGATTTAGAACGAGGAAACAAAGGATAGTGCTAATGGCTTTTAGGGAATAGCCTTTTTAAAATAAACTAGACTTTTCTTGGAAAATACTTAATTGGTTTTGAAAATAGTTTTCCAAAAGTGTAAGTTTTAAAAACCCTTTTGCTCAAATCTTGTAAACCTTATGCTCTGATACCAAATGTAACACCCCACCTCCGCCAATGCCACTCTTGTAAGCACACTAGCTTTGGAGGGGCGTTAAACAAGGTAAACATGCATGCAGATATCACAAGACGGAACATATAAGTAAAACAGAGTAAGTAAAGCAGTGGATAAAACTAACATTTCAAAACCATAGTCAAGTTACATCAAAATACTTGGTCATTATTTTCCAACTACTACAAAACAAAGTCTAGAAACATAAACTGAAAACTAGAAAAACATAAAGTAACTATCCCCAAAGTAGAATAAAGCCATAGCATGCTCAAGTCCAAACCGTACATGAGCTATCCAGAAAAGCAGCTAAAGATCCAAGCTAGGTACCAGTGTTCCCACCCTGTAAACCGGGGGGGGGGGGGGGGACGGAAGAAAAGAGGAGAAAGAAAACGGGTCAGTCAAAAAGACTGGTAAGCCCTACCTACTATTAGTATAAAAACTAATAAAGTTAACTGGACATGTAAAACAGAGATGAGACATAGGGTGATAACTGGCATGGTGAAAAGTTAACAAGATAGATCAAGTGTGGCATCGCATATACAAGGTTAAGTTGCACCAGGTGTACTAGTATTCTAATCCATGTCAAGTATAAACAAGAAATGATCCCTTGGCCCAAAGTTGGCCCAACATCATGAGATGACCTAAATCAAGGTCCAACTACTCGGTCTAGTCGATCGGCTCCCTATAAGCCTAACTCGTCGTGTATCGGTGTCATACGGCTTAATCATGGAATGTAGTTAACTGTGCAAGGTCCACCCCAGGGTGTATGCAGCCCTAAGGTGTAAACCACAGACACAATTCAAGCACGCACAGTCTAAACCTACTAGTGCCCGTGTTCAACTCCGGACTTAATGTGCACGACCATGGTCCGCCTGAACAATCGGTGCACCATTCAGCCGTCTCTTTTGGTCTCTTACAATCAGTCCAGTAATTGTGCCCCACCCTAGCTTAGTCCAGGGTATCCAGATACTCCCAAGTGGGTTACGGCTGAAAAGGACCTCGTAACTAGGATTTCAAGCGGGTTAAGTGTGGTTAACCCTATCCTAACCATGTATTGAGTCGGTCAAGTGTACCCAAGAAGTTCATGACTTAACCCTATCAATACATCGTGTTTAATTGGTTAAGTATTCAAGTAGTTCATGACTTAACCCTACCAACCCATCGTGTTTAATTGGTTAAGTATTCAAGTAGTCCATGACTTAACCCTATCATGTGGCATTAATTAATTTAATGCACCCAACCTCTCACATTAGACCTTGTTGTGGTTACTAGTTAAGCTGGGCGGGTCCGGGTAGCTTTACACCACAACTTAGTCTAACCTCGGGTTTCAAGTGCGACATGACCAACTACTCACATTGGGTCCTATTGCTTGTAGCAACTAGTTAAGCCGGTCGGTTCCAGGTAGATTTATGCTACAAACTCAACCCAACCTCGAGTTGGCCATTCCCATGTTTTCTAGAAGTCATGTCCAAGTTCATGTTCATGTTCCAAGCATAATCACATGTCATATTTCATGTCATTTTTCAAGTCATGATTTTATGTCATTTTAGTTTACCCATAGCGTAATCCCATCCCATGTAAGTTCGCATAAACGCAAATAGATCTCAAAGGGGGAACTTTAGAAGCATGACATAATTAATAAGGTTTGGGCCACAAGTTAAACATGGTGGCATATGAGGCAAATGTGTTCATAAACTTGCATATTACATTATAGGCCTCAAAACATGCATGATATCAACTTTAGCAAAATAGATGAAACATGGTCATAAATGACATGGGATGATAGCAAGTGATTCGCATATAACATCATATGCAAGTTAACATAAGGGTTATGAGAGTTTCTATGTTGCTTTTATGCAACAATTCAAACCAAAGCTCATAGCTTTTTTTGCACAAAGTCAAGGTGGTAGCTTTACAAACATGCATAGAATAAGTCTATGCATAACATGATAGAATCAAAGCTCATAACTTTCTATGCACAAAGTCAAGGTGATAGCTTTACAAACATGCATAGAATAAATCTTATGCATAAAATGATAGAATCGAAGCACAAATCATGCTTAGGCCCAAACTCAAACTTGCAACATGTCATATTTAACTTCATAGTTAGAATCTAAGAGTAGAATAGGGCTTACAATGCTATGAAGACTTATAAAATAAAATAAGATTGAGACGAAGCCACTAGCAACTCTAAAAACCCCAAATGAATACAAGCTCCAAGAAGCTCCTTTGATTATATGAAGAAAGATCCTTGTTTTAATGAAGAAAGATTGAACTTTGGCCTTGAATCAAGCTTTGAAACTCTCAAACAAGCTTAGGAACTCTCATATGAATGAAGATGGAGGCTATGACAAGAGGGTGGAGGCTACGATTAAACATTTTGGCATAGTTTAGTTGTAGGATTGATTTATGATGATTTAGGCTAGGTATTAGGGTCCTTTTATAGAAGATTAGGTTAGTTTAGGCCATAGGATTAACCCTAATTCAGATCTGGGCCATCAATTCACGTCACTAGCCTCCAAACATGTCTTGAGAAACAAGTCAGGTGCACCCAGGCCAGACTGGCCGACCACCCAAGTCGACAGGGGTGTCGACTGGGCAGTCGACACAGCCTGGGGTGTGTCGACTCCCAGGTCGACTTGGGGAGTGGCGGGATCTTTTCCCGCCTATCCTGCCCTCTTGAATTTAAAATCTGTTTTTTTTAAACTTGAATTTTCTGAAAACTTCTATGGGCCATAACTGGGTCATACGGACTCCGATTTTCGAAAACTCGGACTCTATTTCGCGTATTTTTCCGAGAAGAACGCAATGGCACAGCCCGTTTCCCTTGATTTAGATTTTATCATTTAATTCTGCCTTGATTTATGTTATAACTTGTTATTCAAAATACGGGTTGTTACATTTACAATAGTAATTGAAGTAAGAAAGAGAAGTCTAAAATTTAACTTGATTTAAGCCATCTCCTGGCACATCCTGGTTGCTACTTGATATAAAACCATTTGGGTCTCAGATCACCAACTTTGCTGCTGAATGGTACGCTAATGATCTTCCTCTTTGGCACCGATTCAAAATATGCAAAGGACGATTTATCCTGGGTTCGATGTTTGAAATTGTAGAAGAAGCGCACATCTTCAAAGGTGAGCTCCGTCCCAAGGATTTCCCTATAAGCGATATATAAAGTGTACAGATAAGCGTAAAAGTTGGGTTGAAGTTTCATGGGAGCGATGTGCAATCTTCTCAGAAAACCGATGATGAATGGCAGAAATGGGGGTATTGCCCCAACAAGGCACATTAACATACTAATTGACATATACCCTTCAGGTGGATTATGAGGCTAGTCCGTTTCAATGGGCAATTCGGTGTCCTTCCGGAGAATTCCATGGTAAAAACATATTCGCGCAAGTTTGGCATTGTCGATTGTTGATGCGACGGAGTCGCCAGGTGATTCTAAGATAAAGGCATTCTCGAATTCATCAGAAGCACAACTGTCTCCTACTCCCCCTTCTTCTTCTTCGTCCATAGAGACATTATCTCCGGATGATGCTCATGTATCTCTGCTTCGCAGTCCGAACTCGCGCTATCCCAATATGGATCTGAAGTAGAGGGTATGTCTTCGATGATAGGATTTTCAGATGATCCTGTGGCTTCCTTTCTCACTGCTAACCTAGCTGAACATCTCCTAGTCATGACTTCTAAAATATACAAAAGATAACAACAGTTAGAGTGCAGTTGCCCGTGTCTTCTGTGTATGTGTGCTAAACTGTGCAGATATGTGCACAACTGAAATCAGAAAGTATAAAATTAGCAAAAAGTAAAGCAATATGGACAGTCGTCATATGTTCGTTGAGTCTAGACAACTCAATTTAGAAGGCTCTATTCTAACTGTCCACGAGTTCACAAGCTATACTTAATCTTGGTTAAGCTGATTTGGACATGCTTATGTTTCATAGTGAGTATTAAGCAGATCGGTTCAGAAGCTCGCGTCTCGAGCGAATCAGTTCAGAAGCTCGTGTCTTAAACAAATTGGTTCAAGGGTACATGCTTTAACCAGATCGGTTCGAGGGTTTGCGTGCAAGTGTCGTTTCGAAGTGATAGTACTCAAGTGTTAAAGCTTCGGATCAGTTCGAAATTAAAAGACAGAGGACCAGTCCACGTAGAGCTTTTATAAAAACGATTCCGTTTGGGTCGGCCTACATCGAACCAAACTACACCAACATCTTGAGATCCAACTTCTTCACTTAAGCACTTTTAAAGAATCATCCAACTCCAGCTTCTCCGAACCGAACCGACACCTTTTAATGTTCCAAAGTCATTCCCCTTCAAACATGTCTGAAAGAAGACCACACGAGCATCGTCTTCCTCTACTTAACTTGGAGACATACCCAAGAGTCGATACTCTTGACACTCATGCTCAGATCGTCATCACCCCACTTCGAGGCGACGTCAAAGTCCCGGCGACGGTGGCGGTAAGCCAAGGGGACTCGATATCAAGATTGATGTCGAATTGGACAAAATTAAACGAACTGATGCGATTCTTGAGTATTCCATAATTAAATTCGGAGGAAATAAGATATCATGCTCACAAATATTCTTTAATATGAAGATTTGAGTAAGTTTTCTTAGAGATTAAAAAGCTAGGGTTTTGGATATGATTTGGGGAAACTGGAAAGTAAAGATGTAAGAGAGAAAGAAGACGGATGGCTTTTATATGGGTGAAAAAGGTTGTTGGTCTTCTAGGATGTGATGGCCCAATCCAAACCATTAATAACAAAGCTTAAGCATCCCAAACTGCCAACAATTCAGTCATGCACGAGGGAATCAGGTAGCTGCTACCTGGTCCGATACTTCAGATTTCTGCCCGATCTGATCCACACTGGAAGGAAATTCAGATAAATTATCTAAAAGCACAAATTACCGAGTTTACTTGGAAGATTTGCTCGGACCTTAAGAAAATTTTTGGGGTAATTAAGAACGATAGGAGTAATTCCTGCATTCTATGGTGTATTTATAGGCTCTGCAAATACCAAAAGATACAACTTCATGAATTATCATGACTCTATAGGATGATGGAAGTTCAGATTAAATGGCATTGAATTAGAAACAAACGAGTTGACCGTTTCGAAGCATGCCCTATTTTCAAAAAACGCGTACTTCGAGGGGGGAAAATGTTAGCCTACTTTGTAGTTAGGCTATACAAAGTTAAGATTGAATCAATTGACAAATCTATTTAAAGGCACGACAAGCAGGTCTTCCGGTCGGTTCAAGGCCCCACTTCCGGATCGGTTCGGTCTATACACATCTAATCCGAACCGCCCTCCAGCTATACGTTCTGATCTGAAAGCAGAAACTATAGCATTTGCATTCTACTTTCCTTTGAACTCGAGGCAGTTACAGTCCATTATCCCACGCTCTTTGGTGCGCTATCATCATCTCAAGACCACTGAACCCAAATCGTGGGGGATGGACCCTACGTGGCCCCCAAACCAGATCAATTTTCAGCCTATATATACCCCCACAAAGCACCATTTTAAGGGATCTTTTGGCAAATTATCAACTGAAACTCCTTAACCACCGAATTTCTCTTCTTTATTCAGATTACATCCAAAATTTTGGAATACAATTCCATAAATTTAGGAGAGATTATCAATTGTATAAGTGAGATTGAGTGGGAATTAGCATTGTATTTGTATTCAAATCATCAATCAAAGAAGTATAAAGTGGACGTAGGCTCTTTAACGCCGAACCACTATAAATCTCGTGTTCTCGTTGTTTTCTTCTCTATTTTATTTGGAATTATCATTCGTTTGGGTGTTAGAACCATTTTTGGGTCTAACACTTATTATTATTTATTTTAATTAGATTATCTTAAGTTCATTTAGGTATATTTTTTACGGGGTGTTACGTACACTCTATTTTAAATAAAAATCAAGTTTTCACAAATAGGAGCTGATATGACTCAAACTCGGGTCACTAGTTTTGAAGTTATATGCTTTAACCGAATGAGCTGTGGTGGTTTTTGTTTTTAAATAGAATTCAGACGTCTGAATAATAAATTCAAATGGCCGAATATTATGACTTTGTGCACATGCATACATTTTCAAATTCTTACCGTTTTTAGCCTTCTGAATTATAAATTCAAACGGCTGAACAGAAGGTTTGCGAATTTTTAAGGAGTCATTACTCTTTAATCCAAAATTTATGACTATATCTTTTGATTAAAACTTTTCACGAATAATTGCGATCTTTTATTTATTATAAATGCACTTCAGAATCACTTGGTATAATTACCGATTACAATTGAATGTTCTTGACTTCGTATTCTTTGATTTTGAAATATTTTCATACAATTTTCACTTGTGCTCTCAAATATTCAATATTATGTGGTTATAAATCACTTTCATTCTCAATTATTCACTTGCTTTTACAAATATATATATATATATATATATATATATATACAAAGGAGAAGATTATAGGAAGGGAGAAATCAAACTATGACTTATCCTTGTTATTAACAACACATACATAGTTAAAACTACTTTTTGTATTTGTTAAAGTCATGTTCCACAGCTCAGGCAAGAAGTCCTCTTCCGCTGCTGAGGAGAAATCTTGTTCTGCTTCTCAGGTCCCTGTTCTGTTGCTTTGGTGTTTATTGAAATCCTTTTCTATTGCTTAGGAGAAATCCTATTCTGTTGCTCAAGTCCATGTTCTATTGCTCAAGTGTTGTAATACCTATTCCTCCGTGTTGTGAGGGTATATTGATTAGTGAAATTCCAGAAGGAGTCTAGGACTGGACGTTGGATGATACTCCGAACCAGTATTAAAATCCCTGGTTTTATTTACTTTATTTACTGCATTTACATTGCTTATCTGTGATATTAGTTCTATGTAGTTGTCTCATTAAATATTTACTTTCATAACTATATCAAGAATAATATATCATATATAATTTACTTTCGCATTTCCATATTACTTGATCCTACTCGTTCTTTTCACGGTTTTGGTAACGAAAGAGGAGAGAGAGATGACATCAGATCAGTGGAGTAGAAAGAAGGAGCAAAAGTAGGGGTTATGGGATACAAAAATTTGTGGGAGACGTAGTATACAAAATTTTCGTATTCAGGGCTCTGCGGAGTTTTCGTATCCCGGAGGCTGAATAAGCGGGATACGAAAATTTTAGAGATTGGTGGGATACAAAATTTTGTATCCCGACACTATAAAATTTTCATGTCCTGACTTGTGATGGCCCTCACATTGAGATATTCAGGATGGAGATTTTCTCGAGCTTATGGGAATTCAAAACAGAATTCCATCCCCTGTAGACTTGGAAGAATTCCAACTCTAAAATTAGAATTCTAGACTTTTGGTGGATCCGGGTCGATTCGTGATGCCATACGACTAGGTTTAGTTTGAACACGAGCATTGCATTTCATAGTGCGTCAACATTCGAACGATGAACTTGCTCGAAATGACGATTGGAATATGCACATATGATTAGAGCATAAACTTGGACTATGGACATATAACTGAACCATCACTTTTAGCATTCGACATTCGATCTAATCGCGTTGTATTGCGATTCAAATTGAATTCCATCGACTTCGATTCACGGCGATGATGGTTTAAGTTCATTGACTTGTAATCGTCATCGCGTTCCAAAGGATATCAGCACAACTGCATCAGCACGCACTACGCTTGGACGTTCCATGTCAATTTACCCTAACACAGGGGTATAGGTTTTAGTGCATTAACTAACGCGGTTGTCTTGTAAGTGTAGTTTATAAAGGAAAAGAGAAGCTCCAGACGGCATCAAGGCTTGGAAGCCGAGCCTGTAGAAACATATCTGAGCTCTAATGAGTCTCCATACTACTATAGGACATTAGTGAGTGGTAGTGGAGCCTTAGGAACTTCGACTCCATCTCAACAAGTGATCCCATCTGGCACACAGGAACAAGAGTGACAACCCGGTGGGTCTCCGCATTCAAGGGAGCAGGTAGATGAACCGAAAGTCGGAGGCGAAGCAAAGGTCGTTGGAGAGGACCCATTGGAAGGAGTGGATGGTAGTGGCGACTGGGAAGACAGGTATGTAATATTGGACATGGTTGGAGATACTATGATTCTTGAGAACCCTCTGATTCGGTTATTTCATGGATAGATGAAGCTTCATTGCCGCGAATATGCACAAAATATGGAAAAATCCTCGGATATTTCATGGTCCCGGGAACGGAAGGCATAGCATATGCTCCTCCGGAAGAATATACTGCCTAGAACAAGTATAAGTGTTCCGTCGGATGTGTGGCTCCGTCTTGCTCGTATATCCACGATATTCCACATTTCTTCCGATTGGCACAAATGCAGCTATATCTGAATGCATACGCCTCCCTGCTTGGCACCTACATCCCATATGTAGAATTGTTGGGAGTTGGCCTGACAAGGGAAGACATTATATATCTCTACTCTTTAAAGAAGGGAAACACCTTGTCGCCTCCTCTTGTCTATATGGAGGCGCAACCCAATAGTCGCTTCATCTTGGGAGCATGGAACAAGCTCCACTACTTTAAAGATGATTGGTTCTACGTTCGATGGCTACTAGAATTTGCGAGGAGGTGGCTTGCTGGATGTAGGTACTTAAAAACTTACGTTGTACCCCATGTTAATTGATTCGTAAGCTTAAAAGTAACTTGGAGTTTCATGTGGCAGGGATGCCAGCGATTTTGAAGAGAGGTCAATACCTAGAGCGAGTCCCAACTTTAAAGAATGTCCCAAGCAGATATCATGCTACCCAGACGATACTATCAAACTATTTCCTTCATATGTTGGACTTTCTTCCTAAAGTCCATTCATGGGCCATAAGGACAACGATGAGGAAGAGGAGGAAGCGGAAGCTGAGGGAGAAGGGAACTCTCCAGGTCCGTAGAAAGAGGAGGTGCCCACTATCGTTCCCTTGGATGTGACACCGATCGATAAGGGATTTGAGGAGGCTTAAGGGGATGAAAGTGGTGACAACGACGGTGAGAAGGAGCCCGCCGGAGGGGATAGGTCACAACGCACTCCCGTTCCATCTCTTATTGAGGAGATGTGGCTGGGAGAGGCTTTTGAGCCAAGTTCTCTGGCTACAACCTCTACGACCGCCATGTCGATGGAGGTTGAAAATCAATTCAAAGACTTGGATAGGGTCCCAATTGAGTCATCTTCATTCGGGTTAAGAGGATCTAAAGTTTAGAGCCTATTGCCAAGCATTGGGGAAATTACCCCTTCAAGCAAGCAAACGGGTCTATGTGGGAACACATAGGATACACACACTCACAAGCATTGCATAACAAAATAGTTCATTCGTATGTGTTGTTTGTTTAATTTTGATTCAAAGTTTGCCCCATGCAGGTACCATGTGTCGTAAAGGTGAAAAAGATCGTAGTCGGAGAGATTCTCGGAAGTGGAAGAAAAGTTCCATGAGCGACTTTCATGCAAGTACTGAACTACGTATAAGGAAGAAGCCGTATGACTTCGAGAGCTACCATCGCCATCGAGAACACTCCCCGACCTTAGAGCCTTTTCCAGTGGGCATGAGACCAGCGGGTGGAAGGAAAAGGACTGAGTTATTTATAAAGAAGCAGCAAGCTGCGATTGTCCCACCTTCTTATGCACCGACCCCCGCACCAGTGATGATAGTTGTAGGCAGGAGTAGGTCCGGTGAAGTAGGGTTAGGAAGTGGAGGAAGGGATGTGAGAGGCCGGGGACCGACGTTATCGAAATTTCAAAGATCATAGAGTTGAATCCCGAGGAGATAAAGGCAAAACTAAAAAAATCATTTCCTGACTTTTACTTTGAGGAGCTGATGTGGTTACCCAAAATTATCCCGATCCCATGCCAGGTTGATGAAGATGTATAGAAGCGGGTGTACGTCGTCTATTATTAGCATCAGGAGATGTACAAGTACATGAAGAAACTCTCAGAGTTGATCAAAAAGAAGAACCCAGAGATTCAAGGCTTAGAGATCGCGCTCAAGCTTGAAAAGGAGAGTGCCGCGACCCAAGATAAGAAGATAGGTAAAACCTGTCCCCGAGCTACATCCATTTCTACATATTCGAGTAACACTGTTATGTGCTAACTCACTATTGTCGAAATAGATGTATTGAAGAAGGAGATGTAGGAGACAAAGTTGGAGATGGTAGCGGCTAGTGCATATTGTAAAGAAGTGTTAGCCTCTACGTCAACCCGTGCCACTAACTTGGAGAAGGGCTATAAAGCCCTGGTCGAAGAGAACCATGGATACAAGAGGAGAATAAGATGGTGGAGCAGCTAAGGGTGGACAACCAGGTATTGGTTGAGCAGAATGAAAGGCTTCGAAAGGAGAACAAAGAAGCCCAACGACCGAGGAAGGAGAACGAGGAGTTTAGAAAGATTCTTTATAAGAACCACACCGAGCTTGAGCAAACCCGAAAGGATAAGCAGGCGGTAGAAGCTTCAAACAAAGAAGTGATTAGCAAAATAGATGGGATCAGAGTTGAGCACGAAGCTGAGCTAGAGGAGTTGAGACAACAAGTTAGGAAGGCTCGAGTAAAGGTAAAGAAGGACATGAAGCCAGCAATTTGGGGTTTCCATGTCAAAACACTCTGACATCGTGGGATCTCATGGGTGTGTGACTACCCTCGAAAACTGGATTTGACTTGTGAGAAGCTTATTGAAGTTGAAGTTGTTGCCCTAGGAGTGGAGAGCATGGATGAGGCTCAGCTGATGGACCGGTACCTGATGGAGGATGAGTGTCGGGAGTTGGCAGAAGGAAGGAAACTTCTTGAGGAAGACGCCACGACGGAGGAGGCGGAAAGATGGGTCGCTGAGAAAGGGAAAACACTTATGACCGAGAGTATCATAGTAGCCCACGAAATTGTTCCCTAACAGAAACAAGCCATCCATGCCGCTTACGCTAGTGGCTCTTTCGTTTCAGCTCCAAGTGTACTTCCGTCGACCGCCGAAGGGTCAATGTCAGGCAGTGCCGCACAATAGGTGCCAGAAGGTATATCCACTTACTCGATGGGAATCAAAAAGATGATAGCATGAAGTACCCAATATGTAGTTACCTCTGCAGAAGGGAATACGGTTCGGATCAAAATGACGTCGACCGTCGCGATTGGGATGGATAAGGACGCCTACAAGAGGAAGATGAACAAAGAGCATGGGTTCCTTACGGCCTTTAACTTAGAAATGAGAGCATTCAAATTAGATGATTTCGCCAAAGTGCTTAATGAGGGGAAGGATCCGGAGGATGCGGATGCCCAACGGGGTAGATGGACACAGTTGGGAAAACCATGCATGAGATAGTCGAAGAATAGAAGGCTCAACAGCTGATGAAGTCCGAGGAACTTGAAGCGAAGAAGAAGATGGACGAGGTGGTTAGGGTCAAAGCTCAGGAGAAGGCGAGGAAGAAGGTCGAGGAGGAAGCCCAGGCTAAGGTTTAGAAGGAGGCGAGGAAGAAGGTCGAGGAGGAAGCCCATGCTAAGTTTTAGGAGGAGGGTCATACGACGTCCCAATGGAAAGCTGAGGTGGAGCTTAAGAGGTTGAAGATACTAGAGGCAGGGAAGCTAAAAGAGGGTCTTCTGATGACGAAGAAGGCCGAGAGGGAAGTTAGAAAAACTCTGAAAGAGGCGGCAAATCCTGTGGCTTCGGGGGCCCTTGTCGAAGCTTTCCATGTTCCACTAAAGGCGTTCCTCCCCAAGGGACGGACCATAGAAATCCCGAGTGAGGAGAAGAAAGGGAAGACTCCCGGTGACCTAAATTATTGGATATGAGTTCGGGCTCAATCCACTTTGACTCTAATGAAAATGAATGGATTAGGAGGGAGAAGGGCGTCGAAGATGAAAAGAAAGGAGAAGGATGAGCTACCCCAGACTGAATCTTAGAAGAATAAAGGGAGGAAGGGTGGCTCTTTCAAGTAGTTCATGTTGATAGGTTTTTTTGTAGGCTGATGACATGTGCGAGTACGGACCTCACTTTTTGAAGGCATGATGTGGTTATGATGTACATCGTGTCATTGATAAAAAGCTGTAATTTTTGACATGTGAATAAGAGTTTGTTTTCTTTCATCACATATCGTTCTAAGTGTTCAAGAACTCTTTACATTTTCTGGTATTGTATCATGTGAACTGACATGGCGTTACACTTAGACTTGAGTTTGCTTGAGTAGTCTCGAGAATTCGAGGAATCGAAGATAGACCGAGAAAACGCAAAAATCTATTGCAAGTGTGTTGAGAAACAAATTTTGATTTCTATCCTGGGGACTTAGCTAACTTCTCCTGTTTTTTCAGGAGCTGGAAGTTATATTTTTTCCGTTGATCCCAAGTTCGACTTGTGAGCTTAGATTGTCACGCGATGTCATGAGATTGGATTGGGATTCAAGTCGAACGTAACTGATTGGCGTGATGCTCGAAAACCAAACTTGTTTGAATCGATCGCTTAGATATGCATATAAGATGTGGGCATACACTTGGGCGACCAATGTTAGGGATGAGAATCACAGATCTTAAGGCAAAACTAACACTTGAGGGAGGTGAATAGTGTTTTAAAGAGATTATGGAAAACTTAAACATTAAATGATTACTCAACCAACTATATAAATCACAGATTGAACATCACAACAGAAACAATCACAGATGCAAATATAAACGAAAATAAAACGTAGAAAAGGAAAGAACACACCGGATTTTATACTGGTTCGGATTACTCCAATGTCCAGTCCCGCGCAATGCTGGATTGCGCAGAATTTTATTAATACTAGTATAAATTTACAACACCCTTGATTTCATGGCTACAAGGTTAACACCGATTTCACACCCTTGATTTCATGGCTACAAGGTTCACACCAATTCAACACCCTTGATTTCACGGCTACAAGGTTTACACTGCCTCCTTTCCTTGATTTATAGGCTACAAGGAACATACCCTTTCCTTAACAATTACAAATAGCCCTGGAACTCTTGAATTGCACTTCAATACAAAGAGTATTTGATAGAGATTGAGAACAGAAAGAGAATAATATAATTCATATTGAAAGCAGTAGAGTATAAGTGTAGAAATCAAGAATTTAAAGTAGAATTATGGTGGTAATAGTAAGGATGAAGAAGGAGAAGATTAGTTGTTAAAAATTTCAAAAATAAGTCCTTTATACAGTGTTCCAAAGGTCATAACAGTTCTGAAACGTTTCAAAATATGAAAAGTCAATTCCTTTAAAATTTAAAAAAGTGACGGTTATATGTCGACATGTATAAAGTTGCATGTCGATATATGCTTAGAATTTGAAGTTTTTAAATAATTTTTCAAATGTTTAAACTAATATATATATTCTGGGATTTCTTAAATCAAAATTAATTATTTAAAATATGTTTTCTAAAGTATAAGAACATAGTAATATATAATTTAAACATATAATATAAAAACCACATATATATATGATATAAAACTATATAATTATAAATATATATAATATAATTGTTTTAACTATATAAGAAACTTTTATATTTGGATTCATTAATAAAAACCTTTAGATGATTTAAAATCATTTTGAAAAGAGTTTGAAATAATTTGAAATCAATTAAAAAGGATAATTTGGAAACAAAATTTTTAGGAGTGCTAACCAGAGTTTTACATACTAACTAGACTCTATTACTTTGATAATCTTGAACTCTTGAAATCTTGATATCTCGATACTCATGAGTTTTGAATCTTCTTTGAAATCTTGAACCTCTATAAACTCTTAACTGTACAGTCTTCAGTATTTACTTCCTGCATATAAATCTTTATGTGTATATATATATATTCTAGATAAAGATGTTAGTATACATTTTATAACCAATAATGTTAACAAGGTTGATGTCATCAAAATTATATTCTCCAACAATCTCCCCCTTTTTGAAGATGACAACCTTGGTTTATAACCTGATATTACCTGTTAATTTGGTTCTTCGATTACACCCCCTTTCTCCATGGATTCCCTCTAACTCCCCCTTAAACTATGCCTATTTTATAATTTCTCCCATTTGTCATAAAAAAGTATATCTACCTATACTTGGAATAATCCTAGTGACTAATTCTATATTTAACTCCTCCTAAATCTATAGCTCTCCTTAAATCTATAATTTTCTTCCAACTCCCTCTTAAACTAAAACAAGACTAAACCTAGTCTAAACTCTAATACACTTAAAACTATAATAAGACTTTAATCTAGACTAAAAAATAATTTTGGTATATAATATTTCTTTAAAACTATGATACAACTTAAATTAATATAGGTCAAAATGATAAGTCAATATTTAATCCAATCAATCAACCAATTTTAGTTTTGTTGTCACAAAACATCAATTCAACATTACGCCTAACATTTCTTGTAACTTTTATTTAACCTAAAAACCTATAAAGTTCCTGCTTTAAACTAGGATATATAAAAGTGAAGTAAAGAAATCTAGGAAAAAAATGAGTAGTTATATTATTTAATACCTACATATATATATATATATATAAGTATATTTCAAACAAACCTATCAACACACAAATCAAATTCAACCTGTCAAATAAGTCAATCAAGTTATTCAAGTCAAACAAATCAAACAAGTCGAACAATTCAAACAGGTCAATCAAGTCAAATAAATCAATCAAGCCAAAAAAGTCAATCAATTCAATCAAGCCAAACAAGTTAATCATGTAAAAGTAAATATGTTATGTATTTGATTAATAATCCTATATATTTCTAATTAGAGAAAACTCCTCATACAGTATACTTGTTATGTGTAGAGTTAAAAGTTAACATGTAATGCAGTGTGTGCAGTATGTTGGTTATAATGCAGTATGAAATATATGTCACATGCAAAGCTATACGAGATGATATATTGAATGATATGCAACTTGTGATGTGAATGATTTTATTTTGACATGCATTGTAATAATTGAGGTATGATATGAAATAAGGTATATAATGATATTATGATAATAATATGCAGAATGATTTGACGATGATATGTATTTCTGTAAAAGATATTTAAAGTAATATCTAACTATTATGGTATATTCATAATTATAGAAAATTAATGTATTGTGAGATATACATCATTCTTTTAATACAAATTAACTATAGATTTATACTATAGAAATACATTAATTTACTAAATAAACATTTAAATTATATAGGTGAAATATTTCAATATCAAAATTAGTATTCAATTTCAAATAGTATTTGTTACAATGTAACCTAAATCTTTACGTAATCATAGGTGAAATATATATATATATATATATATATATATATTAGACTACGTATGTTTAAATTATATAAAATATATATAAATTTATATTTTATAACAATATCAAACATTTGAGAATTCTAAATTATTTCAAACATATTAACATACGTATGTACTATAATTTCAATATTATATTTTCGAAACAGAATGTATGAAACATAGGTAGATAAACGAAATTGATAATAAGACTCTAAACTAACATTTCAATATTGAAAATATGTCCTTTCAATTTTTCGAAACCTAATCAAAGAGTAATAAAATTTAAATTTGTAATAAGCAAAGATTTTAATTAAATTGGTATATTGACATGGATATTATGGTGTATTGACATATGAACCAAAATGTCTAAAATTATAAAAGAGATAAATTTCTATACCTAACTATGTGCTTAGATGTATATTCCTAAATGTAATGATAATTATGAAAATATTGTAAAGCGTGACTCTTTTTGCAATCCTCCATTTTGTTGTTCTTCCATTGTCATGAACCATACATTTACATCTTTCAGAATTTGACGATGAGATCTGCTTTATTTCGACAGGCTTGTTTTTTTTATCAACATCATTTGCTGATTTTGAAGACCATATGAGAAGGATACCGATGATTTAGTAGTTTAACCAATTTGGCACCAAAAAATTGAATTTGAATGAATGGACACTTCAACTATTATAAATAAGCCCAAAAGTCACATCCTTTCATAAACTTTTCTCTTCTTCTTCTTCTTCTTCTTCTTCTCGTTTTTCCACTTACAACCAATCTTACGAAGGGCTTAACTTCTTCATTTCTTAACGAAATTGGATGAAACCTATGGCAAATCGAATAGGAAGGCAAGGGCTACGATTCAGTAATAGTGAATAATTTTAATGGTATTATGGTGCAGTAGGCGAAATAGTGAGAGGAAAACAGAAAAATCACGTATATAGTTTTTTGTTTTGGATAGTCAACTTCAAACTACCATATCTCACTCAATCTTAATTGAAATCTGATAATCCACCCATCAAAATGACCATGAGAACAAGAACTACAATCTGGAAGAGGGATTGGGATGAAATATTTCAAATATCTGAGTGAAATATGTAGAATACTAGCGACAATTTTGGTTTCATTTTCCCTTTGTGAACCAAAATTTCATTTGATCATAACTTGGTAATTTCTTGACGGATTTGCATGAAACCAGAAGCATTGCGGAGAAGAGAAGAGAAGTATAGCATTGAATCAAATTGAAGAAGAAAAATAGTCTTGTAGATCAGGTACCCATTTCATTGTAGATTCCCAATATTCCTTTTTTTTCTTAGTTGACGATCATCTTGGATTCTTTTGGCCAGTAGTCATTAGACATAACTCTTCCCCTGCAAAACAACACAACCTTTCAAAGAATCAAGTGACTTTTCAAAATGACTAATTGTAATTTTAAATAATAACAACATGATGATTCTGTGACATATCCATATGAAAAATAGTGTTAAAAAATTGCCATTTAAACTTTTTAAAGAATCAAATAATGATAATTTTATTTTTCAACAGAATAAAATGCAAACTCATCTAATATTGATGCAATGCATGAATTTAAACTAGTGTTGTAAATCATTTCAAAATTTACCATTTAATATTTCCAAAATTCGGATGATGAAATTTTGAAAACCTAGGCTTTGATACTAATTGTTAGAGATGAAAATCACAGATCTTAAGGAAATACTAACACTAGAGGGGAGTGAATAGTGTTTTAAAGAGATTATTGAAAACTTAAACAATTAACGATTTCTCAACCATCTATATAAATCATAGAATGAATATAACATCAGAAACAATCTCAGATGTAAATATAAACAGAAATAAAATGCAGAAAAGCAAAGAACACACCGGATTTTATTTTGGCTTGGATTACTCCTACATCTAGTCTCACGCAATGCTGGATTGCAGAGAGTTTTATTAATACTAGTATCAATTTACATCACCCTTAATTTCACGGCTATAAGGTTAACACCGATTCCACACCCATGATTTCACAGCTACAAGGTTCGCACCGCTACCTTTCCTTGATTTACAGGCTACAAGGAACACACCTTTTCCTTAACAATTACAAATAGCCCTAGATCTATTGAATAACACTTCCACCCAGAGAGTATCTGATAGAGATTGAGAATAGAAAGAGAATGATATAATTTGTATTGAAATCGGCGCAGTATAAGTGTAGAAATCAAGAATTTAAAGTAGAATAATGGTGGTAAGAGTAAGGATGAAGGAGAAGATTAGTTGTTTAAAATTTCGAAAATGAGGCCTTTATATAGTATTCCAAAGGTCACAACAATTCTGAAACGTTTCAAAATATGAAAAGACACTACCTTTCAAATTTAAAATAGTGACAGTTACATGTCAACATGTATAAAGTTGCATGTCGAAATATGCTTGGAATTTGAATTTTTTAAATCATTTTTCAAGTGTTTAAACCAATATATATATATATATATATATTCTGGAATTTCTTCAAAATTAGTTATTTAAAATATCTTTTCTAAAGTATAAAAACATAGTAATATATAATTTAAACATATAATAAAAAACCACATATATATATACATGATATAAAACTATATAATCATAAACACATATAATATAATTATTTTAAATATATAAGGGACTTATATATTTGAAATCATAAGTAAAAAACTTTAGATGATTTAAAATCATTTTGAAAAGGGTTTGAAATAATTTGAAATCAATTAAAAAGATAATTTAAAAATATAATTTTTGAGAATGCTAACCAAAGTTTTTCATACTAACTAGACTCTATTACTTTGATAATCTTGAACTCTTGAAGTCTTGATAACTTGATACTCATTAGTCTTGAATCTTCTTTGAAATCTTGATTCTCTATAAACTCTTAACTGTACAGTCTTCAGTATTTACTTCCTGCAAATAAATCCCATATATATATATATATATATATTCTAGATAAAGATGCTTATATATATATTTTATAATCAATAACGTTAACAAGGTTCTTGCCATCAAAATTCAAATCTCCAACAGTCAATTCCAGGTATTGATCTTTAACCCAATCACATCGTGATCGCGATTCATTCTAAGTGTTGTGTTTTCGATTTGTGATGATACTGGTTTTAGTTTTTAAGCTAAAGGTAGTCACTGTGTTCTGGGATGTTGGTTTATAGTGAGTCTCAGCCTCGAAGGATGTTGAGAAGGACTTCCATAGTGTCAAGACTCTAGTTTTATGCTATTCTCTCCATGTGATGGGTTTGTGCCCGAAGGGTTGCTTCGTAAATCGCGGAGAAGATGGTTATTGTTATAATGCAGGACTGGTGGGGGTGGAATGCCTCCAGATATATTCTTTGTTTTGGATGCCTCCGGTAATGTTTTCTGATGTACTCCTAGCTAACTAGGAGGTGGACGGAGCTCAGGTGGAGTCTAAAGGCCATGATGACAATAAAGAGGAGGTATTTGTTAGAGAATGAGGGTTTGCTTCTTGATCCTGTTTCGTTTTCGACAAGGGAAATAAAGGTGGGAGCGAGTTGTAAACTGGTTTCTCTGGTGATGATCTCGGAGACCACTGCGTTGATGTAGGTGGTCGTAGGAACTGGTGAAGGACCAATCCCCCAGGGCCTATGTCCGTGGAGGTGCCTCCTGTCGTGCTTCGCGATGTGTCCTAAGCTAACTAGGAAATGGCCGAAGCTCAGGTGGAGGTGAAGGGTTGTGACACAACGAAGAGGAGGTGCTTTTTGAAGAAGAGAAATTGCTTTCCGTTCCCATTTCACTTTCAACGAGGAAGGCAAAGGTGGGAATGGGTTGCAAGCTGGCATCTCTGGTGATGACCCAAAGACCACTGCATCTTGTGAGTTATGGTTTTAAGTGCTCTATTGCTTCTACACTTTCCGCGAGTTATACTCATGTAACATGACTCGACATTGCACTTAGATTTGAGTTGATTGAAATTCCACTCTCGAGGGACTTAAGTCGTGCAGAGTTTGAGTGGGTGCACTTCGCTCTCGATTGACTCGAGGCGTGCAAAGTTCTTCGTCGCTTCACTCTCCATTGGCTTGAGGCATGTGAAGCTTAGATGGGCAAACTTCGGTTTCAATCAGCTCAAGGCATGCAAAGTTCTTAGTCGCTTCACTCTTAATTGGCTCGAGGCGTGTGAAGCTGAGATGGGCGCACTTCACTCTCATTTGGATCGAGGCGTGCAATGTTCTTGGTCGCTTAACTCTCATTTAGGTTGAGGCATGTGAAGCTAAGATGGTGCCAACAGACCGCCACCTGAGTATGCCGAAGAACAGGTAGGTCGGGCCAAGTTCGCTAAACTTATCGTAGTGTATTCGCATTAGCAGCGCTTTGGTGATTCATAGATAAATTTCGAAGGCTAAGGCTTTTATGCTTCACATGTAGTTATAATTTAGTTGATTACAACACAACTCAAGCTACTTGTCGAAATTAAAACATGAAAGTGAAATACATTAGAAATGAAAAAAACTATGTTCATATAAGGTGCAAGTCAAGCAAGACGAGTCGTGGGGTGCGGCGTTGATGTTCAAGCGGCTAATTGTTGTTGTAGTCTTGCTAGGTCGAAAAGATGATCCCGAGATATCTAGGTGCTAGGCGAGGTCCTGATTGGTTGGAATTCTTAGTGAGTGCGGGATAGCTCAGAGATTTCATATGAGGTACCTCATGTGTAATGCTTGAGCATTCATTTACAGACGAGTTTTTCGATGTTGTCCTGTAAGTGACAGCATTCGTTTGTGTTGTGTTTGCGGGCGCTATGGAACCAGCAGTTTGTGGATTCTCTTGGTTCATCCGACGGACCTTTAGGCTTTGGCTTCTTATATAAAAGAGTGTTGCAAGTCTCGAGGTAAATTTTCTCGAGGGAGTCATTGAGCGAAGTGTAGTTGTGGAAAATCGGAAGTCTAGTTCATTTCCTCTTTTTGTTGCGACTACCTACGATGTTGTTAGTCTAAGATAGTTTGTGTGGAACATTAGGACTGGAATCTTTCGAGCTTTGGACTTCGTCTCAAAGCCAGTTGTTGAAGTGAGAAGCTTGATTCTTTTGCACTTGTTCTTCGCATAGGAAATAGTTGGCCTTCTCATAGAAGACTTCCAAAGTCTCAAGTTGAGTTCGACTAACCCATATTCCGAATTAAGAAACAGGAAGTATTCCCTTGGTGAGTTGGGCTAAGATAGTCTAGGGACCCAGGTATTGACATGCTCCGTAGCATTGTCGAATCTCTCGAGGTTGTCCGTTATAGATTCGTCGGTGCCTTGGAAGATGCATGTGCTGAATTCTGGATTAAGTCCTTGGCTAGCTGGTCGAAGGTTAAAATTGTTCTTGGTGGAAATTGAGTGAACCATAAAGAGGCACACCTTCAAGAAAGAAGAGGAAGCACTTGCACTTTATGGCGCTGATGGCATGAGCGAAATCGATGGATGATTCATACCAGTTTATGAAGTCTCGAGGGTCGAATTCCCTGAGTAGGCTTCTATTTTGGGAATATGGAAATGTGTAGGCCATTTCAGATCTAAGTATATCTTCGGTGAAGGGGTTATGTTTTGCACTGGTTTCCCAGTCGTCAGTGGGGTGACCCCGGGATTCTTTCATAATGCTGCGAACTAGGTTGGCAAGAACGGCAGTGCGAATCTCAGCAAGATTCCAGAGGCCGTGAACTGACTCCATTGTGCGCAGCCTTGGATGTCTTCTCAAATGGTTGTCATCTTCATCTCGAGAATCTCTAACTTCAGATCTTTGAACTTGCATAAGTCGATGAGTGGGAACTAGGTCCAGGTTTGTTGCACAAAGCTTAGGCATCAAGTTATGATTTTTGGCAAGTGAATCCCGTCGAGCGATGGGTCGAGCGCTAATCCTTTAGTCAAGATTAGGTCCAAGTCAGGAACAGTCGAGGTGATGGTTATTAGGAAGACAAGCGGGAATGAAGCATAGAGAGACATAGTTTGGAAGAGGCTGAATGCCCAAGTCTATTTGAAGGCTAAGGATGTCTCGTTGAGCACATTGTTGAAGCCGTTGAGTCAAACCAAGGCTTTGGTAAATTTGTTTGACGAGGCTTCTTTGAGTTTCTCCCAACTTTATCTTAATTTCATTGAATTGAGTTCGATCGACGAGTACGTCGATATTGAAATATTAGCAATATCCAAGTTGGTCAGAACTTCAGTGAGTCGAGGTTGAGAAGGGTTAGTGAAAGTTCCAACCTTAAAATTCTTTCCTTTGGTCTCCATTATCGGTAGACTTGGTCGGTAAGTTTCGGAAGACTTAAGTAGCATTCCAAGTCTCATTGAACAAATGGTAGGAAAGTAGAGGTTTCAATTCCTCAGTGGATGTAATGGAAAATCAACCGTAGGTGCATTTGTCCCCTTCCCGACGCTCCAAAATGTTGACATTCAATAGTGGTCACCAACAATCGAGATTTCCACGAGTGTGATATTAGACGTCTATAATGGAAAACAAGCGAGTTGCGGTATAATAAGTAGGGAAAATGTGAGTAAACTATCATATAGTATTTATAGTGGTTCGGCTCGTCGTAGCCTATGTTCACTCTAGAAGTTTGGTATTTTATTACTTCACTTTTATAGATTACAATATGGGATCGGTATATTTCCGAATATACAAGAACTATGATAATTCCGACTATTATAGCATGTGATCCCGAGTGTTATGCTTGGAGAGGGAAGTAGTAGGCTATGCTTCATGATTTAAATGTTTGGAAGTGGAAGGAGGAACCTTCATATGTCCATGATTCCAAGTCAAGTTAAGTGGGGATCGAGAGGCTAGTATGTTCTCATGAAGCTACCATGACAATGGTGGCAAGGAGGTCCAATAATGGGTTTTATCCCTTCTTGCCGAAATGCCAAGGCAATCCAAAATAGTCCAAGTGTCCAAGAAGATGGTTCTTCTTCTTCCTAGAGTGATGGAGTATTCTAGGGAGGTTGTAGGAGAGTTATCTTCTCTCTAGGAATCTATAACATCTAGGAGCCAAGAAAGATTCAACCCTCTTCATGCTGGAAATGAGAGGGTATTTATAGGAATGGACTGGAAGAGGAGCAGGCGGAATGGTGGATTCCACAGTCATTTTTTCGTATCTCGGAAGTTGTCCCGACCCTGGGATCGGTGCTACTCCCAGGGAATTTGCCGAATTATTACCCCCTCTTGAAGTGCTTCTCTCTTTCTATCATGAGGACATGAATTTCATATCCTAAGAGATACGAATTTTGCATCCCAAGGGATATGAATTTCGCATCCCAAAGGATACTAATTTCATATTCCGAGGGATACGAGTGTGGGGAGTTGGCGTGCACGCGACTAAGGGAGAGTGATATGAAACTTCGTGTCGGCGGGAGGTTCGAGCAGTTGCGAGGTGGGGATGCAAATTGATGGTAAGTCTAAAGGCTAATCCTGAAGTGTTGGTCCATTGCTGGGCAGCTTGGTCGTGCCGGGACGACTATTCTTGAGCGATCTCCATCTAGACTCGGGCTTTTAACATTTCGGCAACGCTTCTGGGATATTGATGTACACAATAGGCCAAGTTGTGTGAGCTTGAACTACTTTTGGTAACCGTGCTAGAAGGCTGGTTTACATGACATAAATCTATCTCTTTAGGAGAATAGCTAAAGTTTTTTTTCTTCAAGAAATGGTTATGCATATAACATTGCTTATGACATAATAATTAGAATCATGACCATTATGATATAACTATACTTGAACATAAAATAATGTATTCTATAGGCAATTTGATTTGTTTCATATTCAGAAGGTTTTATATAACTATAAAACATACATCACATTTCCCTCAAACTTTTAGAATCAAATCTAAACAAAATTGAAATTCTTTATAATCAAATTTCTATGCATTTATTTGGTTTAATAAAATTACCAAATATATAAACAAATCTCTTCTAGGGATGTGTTATCATTTCCAAATATACAAGTGGAGTTCTTTTATTATCACCACTTCTTGAGCGAACTTGTTTCTTCCAGATACACATATGCAAACTTTTGGAATCTCGTATCAATATACAATATTCTTGTATAAAAACTACACAATAACTACTTTTACAATAGCATAAAATATTCCTACTAGAGATTTTCTATGGTAACTACTTTTGAAATAACGTATCAAAGTTAAATATAGTAAAAAAATGATGCACTAAATAAAAGTAAGATAAAAAAAACCCATTGCTTCCGGAGTGTAATAATGGAATACATTATCTATTTTGAAGATAAATTATTATCACTGCTTCTGGGATTTTATATGATGTTCCTTCTGAGGACATAGAGTTTTTTTTAAAGGAATTGCAATATCTTTTTTTAAAAAGGCTACAACATTCCTTCTAGGATGTTTGGATTTTGCAATATATATTAAAATGCCAACATTCTTATAATATTTTCTTATATAGATGCTGCTCTAATTTGCAATAATTTTGATAAATTTCTTCATAGCAATGGAAGAATAATGTTTCTGACATAACATACGTATTAAAAGCAAAATTTTCCTATGAGAAAATATCAAACAATTAAAAAATATGACTTTTCAGATAGACTGTTTCAAGATTCTAAAAAAAAGATATGTTGAGAAAACCCAATAATGCAACAAAAAATACACATGATGAGAAGCGCCAAACATAGTGTATATTTGAATCTGTGAAAATTTTGTACTATAAGAAAAAAAGGCAATACTCCTTTTTTGCACAAGAATGTATAAAAATCTCAACTAATTCACTTAAATTTCCACCTTTCATCTCCATTCAAAAATGACAAATATAAATAACTAAATTTTCAAGTGATTTTTCCTTGATTTGGATGAGAAAAAAATAAATATCAAGCATATCATTATATTTGTTTAATGTAATCCATACTAAATGCACAGAAATAAACAAATCTTTCATAATATCAACTACTTTGCAAAATAAATAAATAAATAAAAGCAAAATAATTCAACATTTTTACTAATTCATATCAGTAATATGTAATAATAATGTAAAAAGTAAATAATCATGGAAATAAATCCTTTTATCTCTTTTGGAGATTTTAAATTCAATGGAAGTTTTTCTCTACTTTAGAAAAATAAGAAAAATCTCTTTAAGAGATTTAAAGAAGCATAAAACATCATTTCTTTTTCTCTCGTTTATTTATTTATTTATTTATTAGTCGACTGCTTCCAACAGAATATTCTGTCAATAAACCATTTCAATCTTTTGGATTTCAATTTAGTCAAATTAATGATTGGAGCAGGAAATCTTATTACTCATTGATCATCAGGTCAATCGATTCACTACATTAATAGTTATTTTTATATAACTTTGATGATATCATTGATGCTTACCTCCAACGTTAACTTGATTTCCATCATAATTTTATTTCGTATTTTTTAATCCAAATTTGTTGCACTAGATGATATGCTTGAATACTATTTAACTATCTATTTCAACTAAATTGTCTTTGCTGAAGTTTTTTATCTGATCTAACATGAACAATAACGCCAAACTTATAAGCAATCCAATAACATGTGACTTTGGCTTTTATAGCTCTTTAATAAATGTCATAATATAACTATAAGGAACTCATGCTAATGAGTTTTACCTAAGAAAATGATAGCCATTTAATCATTATGTAATCATATCATATATATAAATATGAACAATAAATCCCATGTATTTCCCTTTAATGATTTGAATTTGTATTAAATTTTTCTTGGTACTTCTGGTCATTTATTATTACAGAACTTAAAATTAATTATTTATGGAATCTCGCTTTTAGCATTATATGAAATGCATGTTTTCGACTTCTAATTCAAATGCTAGAAATCAAGTTTATAAGTATTTCCATTCATTTCAGGTGTGATGAATCAATATCAATATTGGATCTAAACTTAATACAATATTTTAGATTCATATTATTCTTATATGTGTTTCTTCAAGAAAAAATAAAAAATTCTTTTAGAAATATAAATCAAAATAGAAAAATGGAATCTACAATAAAATAAGATCTAAAATACATGAACAAAAAAATAAGATACACAAAATGAACCAGATATGAATAAGTAGATCAATGATACATCGAGAAGTAAAAGAAATAAAATTAACAATATAAGATCTGAAAGATTTGATCAATTAGATCAGGAAAATAACTTATCACTTTAAAGATCTATAATCAGGTTTGAAATTTACATTAGAGAGAAGAATTAAACATGGATATACATGAAAGATTATATCAACTTAGTATCATGCTGATAACGTGTTATAAATTAAAAAAATCAGAATTTACTAGAAAAAAGAAAGGAAATAAACATTTTAAATTCAAAATATGGGAAATTCTATTTGGACACAAACTTTTGACACAATTGGTGATAGAATAATTCCACACTGTTAGATCACCCCTGATTGTTACCTTTTCATATAAAAACAAAATAATCGAATGTTGATAATTCTGTGTCTAGTTTTGTATCTAAGTAGCCATCCCCTTAAAATTTGGGGATTGTTAAAGGGACTCCACATTTGGTTAAGGGGAGGATCAATTTTAATTTAGTGTATAATTGTTATGGGAGGTACAAAATAAATAAGCCTCCCCTTAAACATATTAATAAAAATTCCAATATTAACCCCTATAATCCTCATTAATAAAAATCATAAAACCTAAATCATAATTAATACTTGCAATTTAACACTGCACATAAAAATAAAGAATGGATATAATTAATGTAATGGAGACGCATGAAAGTTTCATGGGAGATTGGAAGACATTGAATTAAGTAATTAATTGTAATTTCATATTGGAATTGATATGTTCAATTTAAATTAAATGCAGAATCGAAAATTTTGATCTAATGTGCTGCATATTTTAAAATGTTGTTTATTTTGTCAATGATTTTTTTTTGCAATTTTTTTTAATTTTTGGAAGCACGCTTTTGTATTTGGCGTTGAATTTAGTACGTTAGGTATTAACATAAGTGACAAGCCATAGGTATTTAGGTCTCTTTTTCCTTTTCATTTAAAATAATCTAGACCCCCCCCCCCCCCCCTTAACAATTTTTTTTAAGCTGGAGTCCCTATAAAATTATCCCCCTCTTGACCAAACGTGGAGTCCCTTTAACAATCCCCTAAAATATTAGTTATCTATTTCTATTACATTGGTTACTTTAACACCCCGCACCCCTTAACGCTATTCATATATAGAACCTCGTTAAGGAATGCAGAGCATTGTAAGTATAAAGACAATATACACCACAGAAACTAAGATTTCACAAGACATAAAAAAATAAATTCACAGCAGAAGAAAAGAAAATTTATAATAAAATGACAAAACCATTAATCATTCTTAATTATTTCAAATAAACAAGGTGTCATAAAAGTACCATATCTCGATCTCGGTCACAAAAAATATCAGAGTACAAAACAAAAGTATCCCCAAATAGCCAAAAGAAAATACAAGCAAACCGTGGAAAGAAAATAAGATAAACAATACATCTCCAAAAGAATCTTCTAGAGAGAATTCAAAAGAGCAATCAGAGCTAAGCACTTCCTCCCTGAGAGACAAGTGGGAAGGAAAAGGAGAAAATGGGTCAGACAAAAAGTCTGGAGAGCTACATTAATTTCTAGCATAACTGTAACACCCTATAATTTTAAAGGACATTATAATGATAAACTAAAGAATAATTAAATAAATATGAGTAATTAACTAAAACGGACTGTGCCATTGCGTTTGTCTCGAAATTCTGCTTAAGATAGACTCCTCGAGTTTGCATAAAACAGACATCGTATGAGGAAGATATGAAGCTTAGAAGTTTGTATACATATATGAGACTTATATGTATATATAATTCAAAGAAGAAATTCAAATCGATTCCAAAAAGTAAGAGGGAAAAGTTGGTGAGATCTGGACTGGCATGGGACGACCCACGCCTGGGTTGGGTCGACCCAGGTGGGGATGGGTCGACCCATTCCCAATCCAACATGGTGCATTTTTATGAATTTGGATGTTTCGTTGACTGGATTCGTTGGAAGTAGGCTATATAAAGGACAACATTTCTACTATTTTCTACGCCTAAAAACAATGGAGACAATGAGATGGTGCCCCATCTTGGATTGAATCAGGCTGTCTTCTTCAAAACTAGTCTATATACATTCAAGAATCTCTTCGGCAACATCAATATATTATTCTCTGTTCTTTAGATCCAATCTCTGTGAGTTCATGTTACTTTTAGATATAAAAATTTAACAATAACCCTGACATGTTTATAAATCTGGATCTGAACTTGTGCCTGTTAAGAATCTGATTTGTACATAAATATTTCTGCTATTACATGTATTACTCTGTACACCTGATCTACTATTCAGTTCTTATATGCCTATTTCTTATATGGGCATTTCTGTTATCATATGCCTATTATGTTATTATGCCTATTTCTATTCTTCTCTCTCCCTCATTCCCTTTTTATTTTTTATATAGCTTAGGCTAACTTCGAGCCTAGGCCAATATCGCTGAAACATGCGTACGAATGAATTTGGGATAATTTGGAAATGACTGGGAATGATAATTTGGGGGGATATCTTGTAATATGAATCATGACTGGAATTTGAAGGCATAACCTATACTGTGAAGTATGAATAAAATTTGGGGTGTATCTTATACATTGAATTATGACTTGAGGTTTGGGGAATATAAATCTGTAGGCTTAATTTGTAGATTAAGTGGAATATGTTAATAAATATGTAAACAACCCGTGGAACCTGTTTAATCTATTGGGAGCTAAGTAAACCCGCTTAATCTGCTGGGGTTAAGTAAACCTGATTAATCTGCTGGGGTTAAGTAAAATTGTTTAATCTGTAGGGGGTTATATGAACCTGTTAACCTGTGAAACTTAATCTGTGGGGGTTAGGCAAACCTGTTAATATGTAGGCTTAACCTGTTAAAAATCCTAGTTATTTGGGGACCACAAGTTAGGGGTCTGACTTGTGTCATCTACTGTGTGGGACCCATATCAGTTAGTAATCCATTCTGGTATTAAACGGGGACTCCGCACTAGGTAGGGGTCAGAGAACACATACTGAACTGATTATAAGAGGTTCATCTGAAAGTGGGTGTATACGGGCGCGTTCCAACAGAGTCATGTACGTGCATGAGTCTCTGTAGGGGGAAAATAAGCCGTTGTGGCACCAATAAATAGGTCTGTGTCCTTCTGTAAGTTGCCACTTTAGGAAGTAATACGCCATACTATGAGACCGACACAAGGTATTTACAAGTTAGGGAGTCGATCGCTTGGGGGTAGTAATTAGGGTATATCTAGTCCTGTTTGTTTTTGTTGAGGTACCTGTTATTTCCATTTAGGGAAACACCCGTTATTTCTGTTAAGGTGCCTGTTATTTCTACTTGGGTAAAACCCGTTACTAGAGTACACCTAGAACTACCATTATGTTTTTTTTGGATCATTCAGTTTCCGTTAAAGTAATTAGGTGTCATAATCTGATATACTAGTATAAGTGTAGAGAAAAGTATTTGAGAAGCATAACCTACTCTGTTTATTCTTCTTATCCCATTCAGTTTGTTTATACTTGTTATAAGATACTGTTATCTCTCATCCATTTTATATGTTTTTCATAATACTTTTACTTATTTATATGCTAAAAGTCACTGGGCTCTCCAGACTTTATGTCTGACCCGTTTTGTTTCCTTTTCTCTCTCTTCCTTTCTCCCCCCAGGTTCTCAGGGTGGGAATGCTCAGGCTTGATTAGGATTCTCTCTTCTGTTTCTGCTTGGATCAAGATCTACTTTGATGTATCGCTTTGACTACTTGTCTACTTTACTATGGCTATTACCGGGGATTATAATTTTATATTTCTGTACTCTGATGGCTTTTAAAGCAAGATAATTGTTTTGTTTTGATGTAATCAGTCTCAGTATTTTATGCATGATATTGTAACTGGTTTTGAGACTATGATGTTTTCAGCAAAATAATGAAATTTTAAATTTCCGCTACTATTTCATATATGTCTTATGATATGCTTTTTCTGTTTACCTATAACTCTTCACAGAACTTAATGCATTTTGATAAAGACTGACATTAACTGACGTGGCATGTCATATTTGGTATCAGAGCTGAAGGTTACAAGTTCAGATAAAAGGTTTTAAAAATTTGTTTTCAAAAGGTTTCAAAAAGAAAGTATTTTCGAAGAAAAGTCTGTTTTTGAAAAACATATTCCCTAGAGCCATATAAAATATCTTTCGATCCTCTATTTGAAACCCTTTTCCTTTTCTTTTCAACATGTCTAGGGAGCCGAATCTTCCTAAGGGACTTTAGATACTGGTTTAGTTCCATAGATATCTTGAGGCTACGGCGTCTACCGGAGGCCAAGGAGACGCCCCTCCCTCAGCTGCAGCCGTTGTTCCTCCTCCTCCTCCATGAGCGGATAACTTCCCTAGGATATGCAAAGACTACTGTGCTATGGGAGGAAAGCCATTCCATGGAATAGATAACTTTGTGGAAGCACGGAATTGGCTAAAAGTGACAGAGAATTTGTTTGGGCTTTGTGAGGTTAATGACTGCAGGAAGATACATTTGGCTGCATGGCAGCTTAAGAATGAGGCTTGGACACTATACTAAGGAGTGCTCGAAGAAGCAAAGATAGGGCCAAAGGGCAGGGTCTTCTGGAGGGCAGGTGCATGCTCACGAGGCTAGTGTACCGGATAGAGGTAGGAAAGTTTCTGTTGAAGGTTTGATTTCTCTTTCCGATCATCCTGTTAGGACTCTTTTTGACTCCGGTGCTTCTCACTCTTTTATATCTGATTCTGTGATTGAGTCTCTTTACCTTAGTACTAGTATTGTTTCTGATCTTGTTATTGTCTCAAACCCCATTGGTGGCACAACTCATCTGTCTATGATTTGTCGGGGTTTGAGGATATCTTTGTTGGGCGTCGGGTTTGAGTGTGACGCATATGTCCATGGTTTTATGGGCTATGGTCTGATTCTAAGGATGGATTGGCTGGCCATGTATGGTGCCATTCTGGACTGTGAGAGGAGGCTCGTTAGACTTTTAATTTGCCGAGTAAGGACTCTCGAGATTTCCTGTGACCCAAAGGGGTCTGTCATGCTTAGTTTCATATAATCACTTGATGCCTCTGTCGATGATTTGCGATCTATACCTGTAGTTTCTAAGTATTCAGATGTTTTTGATGAGGTTAGGGGATTACCTCCGAGGATCGAGATTGGTTTCCGGATATACTTGTTGGATAATTCGAAGTCAATCACATTGCCTGTGCACTACATGGCTCCTAAGGAAAGGAGGGAGCTTAACAAGAAATTAGGGGAGCTACTTGAGAAGGGGTTTATTAGGCGACGTATATCAGAATGGGGTGCTCCAGTTGTCTTTGCAACTAAGGAGGATGGCTCGCTTCGCTTATGTGTGGATTACATGGAGTTGAATAACCTCACTAAGAAGAATAGGCACCCACTTCTGAGGATTGGCGATCTGTTTGATCAGCTTGTTAGCGCATCTGTTTTCTCTCAGTTAGACTTGGCCATAGGATTTCATCAGTTGAGGGTGGCTGAGGACAGTATAGACGAGACCGCTTTCAGAACTCCAGATGGTTTCTTTGATTGGCTAGTCATGCCTTTTGGGTTGACGAATGCACCCGCATTTTTTTGTGGATCTGATGAGTAGGGTGTTCCGGGAGTTTCTAAATAAGTTCATTGTGGATAACATTCTGATCTTCTCGAAGAGCGAGGAAGAGCATGCCCTACATTTAGGGGAAGTTTAAAGGACTCTCCAAGCACATCAGCTTAAGGTGAAATTCTCCAAATGTCACTTTTGGAGAGAGGAGGTAAGGTTTCTAGAGCATGTGATTACCAAGAATGGGATAGCGGTGGACCCGTAAAAGTAGTTGTAGTTCAAGACTGGAAGGTTCCAAAGAATGCAATGGAGGTAAGGAGTTTTCATGGGTTGGCAGGCTATTAAAGGAAGTTTAACAAGGACTTCGCAAAGATATCAGCCTCACTCACCAGATTAACGAAGAAGAATCTGACCTTTTCTTAGAGTATTGACTACGAGGATGCTTTTTAGCAATTGAAGGGGGCTCTGACAACAACCCCAGCTTTGACATTGCCTGATGGGAACAAAGTGTTCACAGTGTACACTGATGCATGTGGTATAGGTCTTGGTGTCATCTTGATGCAAGAGGGAAGGGTAGTATGCTACGGTGGTAGACAGTTAAGGGTTCACGAGAGGAACTACCCTACCCATGATTTGAGGTTGGCTGCTATAGTGTTTGCGCTTAAGACTTGGCGACATTATCTACTTGGAGAGAGGTTCGAGTTGTACACAGATCATAAATCTCTTAAGTATCTATTCTCACAGAGGGATCTCAATTTGAGACAACAAAGATGGATGGAGTTCCTCATGTCCTATGATTTTGGGATTTCTTATACCCCTGGCAAGGGTAATGTGGTGTTGAAATCATTGAGTAGGCAGAGAATGACTTTGATTCCTCTATTCGTAGAGAGGCGGAGCTTGGAGTATATATCGACCTTCGATTTTAGGCCTTCTACTGATCTTACACCTAGTTTGTTGGCATCCTTAGACGTGCGACCCACTCTTATGGATCAGATAGGATCTTCGCAGCGAGAGGACCCATAGATAGCAGACATCTTGTATAGGTTTAGTAGAGGGGAGACTTCTAGTCACCTTAGTAGATATTCCACGGATGATAAAGGGTGGTTGCGACGGGATGGAAGGCTTTGTGTTCCCCGAGTTAGGAGTCTGCTGAGGATAGTCCTTGAGGAAGCCCATCATTCTAGGATGACTATCCGTACGGGTGGTGATAAAATGTATAGAGATACAAAGAGGGTTTTCTTTTGGGCTGGAATAAAGAAAGATGTAGCTGAGTTTGTCTCTCGGTATTTAGTTTGCCAGCAAGTTAAAGCTGATCAAAGGAAGCCCGACGGTTTGCTTCATCCTTTGGAGGTCCCACTGTGGAAGTGGGAGAGAATCTCTATGGATTTCATCGATTGTTTGCCTAGATCGAGGAAAGGCAACACCAATATCTGGGTTATAGTAGACAGGCTTACTAAGAGCGCCCATTTCATTCCTGTTAAGAGTAAGAGAATGGCAGCATGGTTGGCGTCAATTTATCTTCGTGAGATAATCCATCTACATGGAGTAACTTCTATCATAGTGACTGATCATGACCCCATCTTCACTAGTGAGTTCTGGAAGAGCCCGCAAGAGACATTAGGTACACAGTTATGTTTGAGCACTGCATATCACCCTCAGACCGATAGGAAGACTGATAGGGTGAGTAGACTTCTTAAGGATCTTTTGAAGCTGTGTATCCTAGACTTTTAAGGGACCTGGGAGGAGAATCTTCCATTGGTTGAGTTCGCCTACAACAACAATTATCAGGCTAGTATAGGTATGGCACCCTTCGAGGAACTGTACGAACGACCTTTCAGATCACCAACTTGTTGGTGGGAGTCTAAACATAGGCTTGTACTTGGATCTGAGATGATTAGAGAAACTTTAGAAAAGATTGATTTTATCCGCATATGCATGAAGACAACTCAGGACAGGCAGAAGCCCCATGCAGATAAGAGAAGAACTGATATTGAGTTTGAGGTGGGAGACATGGTTTTCATCAAAGTATCACCTCTGAGGATTGTGGTTCGCTTTGGATCTTTAGGAAATTGGCTCCAAGGTTTGTAGGGCCATTTCCCATAGTGGAAAGGATAAGTCAAATGTCCTATAAGGTGAGACTACCAGAGAGATTGGTGGTTGTTCACAATGTTTTCCATGTTTCTCATTTGAGGAAATGTCTGCACAATACACTAGAGGTAGTAGAGCCGAGCATGCTTGAGGAAGTAGAGGTAGAAAGGGAGGCGACGGTTAGACGGGTTCCTACCTGTATTCTTGGATCGAGGTTAAGAAGATACGCAATAGAGAGGTTAAGTTGATGAAAGTTCAATAGGGAGAAGACCGCGAGGATGCAACTTGGGAGACTGAAAACAAGATTCACTCTTCATACCCTTTTCTTTTCAAGGGTATGTTCTTAAGTTCTTTTTCAAAGCTTTTATTCATACTTGCTTCTATCATTTGAGTATACCATATCGATCATATCTTCGGCCTTTAGGTAAGGAACCAACAGATGTAAACATGCATTTGAGGCATGTTATGCTTGATGGATGCAAGTGGATGTAAGTGTTTGCTAGTGATTGCACGTGGATGCATATACACACACTAGGCACTAGATCGAATCGAAGCACTCTCATACTGCATACAGATGTGTGTGCATTTTTATTTTTTATGGAAGGAAGTAAATGTATCATCATATGGATGGATATTGCACACTTATAACATTTACATGATATATTTGGACTATTTTCCTACATGTTGGATTCATGGCACTAACATGCATTGCATTAGGAGGTTGACTGAATCAGTAGACCGCCTGATTTTTTGCATTAGTATAGGAACATATACACATATCTTTTCATATGTTCATACAAGCATTAGAAATCCCTTAAGGACAATGGATGCCTGTGATTGGTAGATAAGTAGATGGTTGATGGAAGTCAGGATAAACATTCTTCTTAACTTGGGGATTTCGGGGATGAAATCCTTTAAGTAGGGGAGAATGCAACACCCCGTAATTTTAAAGGACATTATAACAATAAACTAAAGAATACTTAATTAAATATGGGGAATTAAGTAAAACGGACTGTACCATTGCATTTGTCTCGAAATTCTACTTAAGATAACTCCGAGTTTGCGTAAAACGGACATCGTATGAGGAAGATATGAAGCTTAGAAGTTTGTATACATATAGGAGACTTATATGTATATATAATTCAAAGCATAAATTCAAATCGGTTCGAAAAAGTAAGTGGGAAAAGTTGGTGTGATCTGGACCAGCATGGGACGAACCACGCCTGGGTTAGGTCGACCTATGGGTTGACCCATCCCCGATCCAGCATGGTGCATTTTTATGAATCTGGACGTTTTGTTGACTGAGTTTGTTGGAGGTAGGCTATATAAAGGACACCATTTCTATTGTTTCCTACACCTTAAAACAATGAAGACAATGAGATGCTGCCCCATCTTGGATTGAATCAGACTGTCTTCTTCAACACCAGTTTATATACATTTAAGAATCTCTTCAGCAATATCATCATATTATTCTCTGTTTAGTAGATCCAATCTCTGTAAGTTCATGTTACTTTTAGATATAAAAATTTAACAATAACCCTAACATGTTTATAAATCTAGATCTGAACCTATGCCTGTTAAGAATCTAATTCATACCTAAACAGTTCTGGTATTACACGTATTCCTTTGTACACCTGATCTGCTGTTTAGTTCTTCTATGCTTATTTCTAATATGCCGATTTATGTTATTACATGCCTATTATTTTATTATGCCTATTTCTAATCTTCTCTCTCCCTCATTCCCTTTTTATTTTTTTTATATAGCCTAGGCTACCTTCGAGCCTAGGCCAATATCACTGAAACATACGTACGAACGAATTTGGGATAATTTGGGAATGATAATTTGGAGGCATATCTTTTAATAGGAATTATGACTAGAATTTGGGGGCGTAACCTATACTGTGAAGCATGGATAAAATTTGGAGGTATATCTTATACTGTGAATTATGACTTGAGGTTTGGAACATATAAATCTGTAGGATTAATTTATAGATAAGCAGAATATGTTAATAAAACTGTAAACAACCTGTGGAACCTTTTTAATATATTGGGGGTTAAGTAAACCTGTTTAATTTGTTAGGGTTAAGTAAACCTATTTAATCTGTTGGGGTTAAGTAAAACTGTTAATTTCTAGGGGGTTATATGAACCTGTTAAACTGTGAAACTTAGCCTGTTAATCTGTGGGGTTAGGCTAACTGTTAATCTATAGGCTTAACCTGTTAAAAATCCTAGTTAATTGGGGGACACAAGTTAGGGGTTTGACTTGTGTCATCTGCTGTGTGGGACCCATATCAGTCAGTAACTCATTCTGGTATTAAACGGGGACCCTGCACTAGGTAGGGGTTAGGGCACGCATACTGAACTGATTATAAGAGGTTCATCTGAAATGGGGTGTATACGGGCGCGTTCCAACGAAGCCATGTGCGTGCATGAGTCCGGTCTGTAGGGGAAAATAAGCCGCTGCAGCACCAGTAAATAGGTCTGTGTCCTTATGTAGGTTGCCACTTTAGGAAGTAATACACCCTACTATGGAACCGACACAGGGTATTTACAAGTTAGGGAGCCGATCGCTTGGGGTTGTAATTAGGGTACATCTAGTCTTATCTGTTTCTGTTGAGGTACCTGTTATTTCTGTTTGGGGCAACACCCGTTATTTCTGTTAAGGTGCCTGTTATTTCTGCTTGGGTAAAACCCGCTACTAGAGTACACCTAGAACTACCATTATGTTTCTGTTAAAGTAATTAGGGTACACCTAATCCTGTCATTATCTTATATACTAGTATTGGTGCAGAGAAAAGTATTTAAGAAGCATAACCTACTCTGTTTATTTTGCTTATCCTGTTCAGTCTATTTATACCTGTTATATGATATTGTTATCTCTCATCGGGTTTAAATGCTAAAAGTCACTGGACTCACCAGACTTTATGTCTGACCCGTTTTGTTTCCTTTTCTCTCTCTTCCTTTCTCCCCCTAGGTTTTCAGGGTAGGAAAGCTCAGGCTTAATCAAGATTCTCTCTTTTGTTTCTGCTTGGATCTGGATCTGCTTTGATGTAACGCTTTAACTACTTGTTTACTTTATTATGGCTATTACTGGGGATTATGATTTTATATTTCTGTACTCTAATGGTTTTTAGCGTAAGACAGATATTTTGTTTTGATGTACTCAATTTCTCTATTTTTTTTCCTGTTGATTCCTAAAAATCCATGTGCACATTGAGTTATGAAATCTAAGCGAAAGCTACAGAACAGTCACCATCAGGGTCGATTGTGCACAATGTTATATGAGGCACTTAAATGACTCACGAAAGATAGGAAGCAACTGTGCAGAACAAGATTCAAACATCAAATCAAAGACAAGTCAATTGCCCAGCGCGATCGGGAATGATGACATAATATATTATGAGTAGTGCAACTCAATAAAGATAAAGGTCGTCTATCTTATAAAAGTCACCCACAACAATGAAAGACGCTTGACCTAATACCAAAGTTCGGTCGTACGTATCAGGGCAAGATTCAAGGTCGCATGTACATTTGACAACCGCTCATGGATAACAACTCCTATCGCTCGAATGTTCCTACTAGTCGAACGCCAACACTTTGGTTAGATATCATCTACCGGTCAGTCGTACATCAGCTCTTAGAAAGAGTGCACTTACATCTCAAGTCGCAAGCCTTGGTCAGTCACCTCCAGACTAAAAGGATCATCGCCTGCTCACTCAGGTTCAGACATAGCCGCATCAGGGAACTATGATCATCCGCCCGCTTATCCAAGACGCTCATTCGTTCGCTCGCGTATGACAGCTGGATGCAGCTGTCAACAGCTAGGCGATGGTATGTTTGTAATTAATGGGATGGACGACCCATAGCCTGCATATACAGACTTCAGATCATTTCCTCAAGAGAGCTCGCCTATAAATACGCCATGTCTGCCAACGTAAAGGGGTTGGAATCTTTTCAACCACAAAGTGCTGCTAAATTCTATCCTCGGTCATTCCTTAAGTACTTGGAAGGAATGCTCATCTTCTTCACTCGAAGTTCCATCACCCATTTGGCCATGGCGTAAAGTACAACCTTGTAATTAGGGGAAACAAAGACATCCTCCTTCTCAGTCATTCACCCATCCTTCTCCTCCTCAAACTCTACCATTCTCTCATAAAATCCCAGGATTGAAATGTATGAATGAGAGCATATTGAGTGGATATAGAGATGTATGAAAAAAAAGAGTTTATGTATTTTGTAATCCTCGTTATAAGAATGCAAGCTATCTTCATAGTGGACGTAAGCTTAATATAAGGATGAACCACTCTAAATCTTGTCTCTATTTTATCTTCCTCGCATTTTCATTTTTAATTATTATCAAACGCGGCTCCATTTATTTCCCTACCGTGTTGGTAAAGAACAATTTTAATACCTTTGGTATTTAAGCCATTTTTTGGTGAAAACATTTTGGCGCCCACCGTGGGGCCGTGTTTGCTTCTTTCCCCATTAAGGTCCAACGAGATTTTCTGAGAAAAACTGTGTTTGGAGTCATGGACATGATGAGGGGAGTCACTGACAAAGTCGACAGCCCTAACAACAGTGTTAACACCATCACGTCGCCCACTACCCATTCCGGGGCAGGAGAGCCGCCTGAAATTGAAGAAACTGTAACTAGGAAAGAATCTGAAGAAGCAATGACAGGATTAACGAGTCGAATAACTATGGCGAACAATGCAATGATGAAGAAACTCGAGTCAATACTCGCCATTCATGCCGCCACCGAAAAAGCCACGCTATATCCACTTGTTCTTCGTTCGCTTGAACGAATTGCGAGCTAGAGGCAGAATTCTCTGCTTCAAGCTTAAAATAGCAGAATTCCATTCAAAAAGTTGTGCATCACACTAATGTGGATTATGGAGATAACAAAGCACTTGTGCATGACCACTTTGATGACACAATCGCGAAACGGATAGACAGTCCCACCATTAGAAGGGTGTCTCTTCCAAAAGAATGCCCAAATTCCTTAACTCCACGTCACAAGAACACATCCAGACCAAAAATTGGTAAGGAAGAAGGCGCTCAATCCATGGATCAAAGCAGGGAGCGGAAATACATTTTAGGAATGGCGTGTGCAATTGTGGAGGAAAGCCTAAAGAAGAAGGATGATCGAAAAGAATGGGAATCCTTCCCGACTAAAACCCCACTCACTGAAAGGATTAAGAAGACTATATATCCACAAAAATTCGAACCTCCAACGTTGCAGTCCTATAATGGGACAAGCGACCCTAATATATTCATGTGTAAATATGACCAGTATATGAATGGGGCATGTGCTACCGATAAAATCAAGTGCTTATATTTCCCAACTTATCTAGAAGGGGTGGCTTTCCTATGGTACACAAAGCTGCCGCCGCAGTCTGTGGACGACTTCACTACCCTGGCTAAACTATTCAGCAAGCAATTCAAATCCCAGGCACCTAAAGTTCGGGATGTTATGGGGCTAAGTGAACTACAAAAAGACCAGGAGAGTCCATCAAAGCTTTTCTCACTCGCTTTGATGTGGCAGTGGCTGAAGTCGAGAATTTCGAGCCTCGTCTAGTCCTAATGCCTCTGAAAGGGGGGCATATGTAAAGAGACCGAATTGGGGCGGTGGATCAAGAAGAAGAAACCAATTACACTTGAACAATTACTCAACAAAGCTGAAAAGTGCGTAAGTATTGAAGAAAAATCGAAATATGGACAGATAGAAAAAAAGGAAATGCGCAAAGTAGCATTAATAGTCAGAAAAGGAGCAATGAAGGGAAAGACAATCGGGCAAAAAAGAAACTATGCTTTTTCAAGAACTCCGAGTTCACTCCCCTTAATGATACTATTGGAAATATCTTCATGGCAACTAAGAACACCGAGAGATACCCGCTCTTGAAACAAAGGCAGGTCAAAGATGTCGCTATGAAGCCAAGAAGATTTTGTCAATTCCATAAACAGCCAGGACACCATACCAACGACTGTAGGCACTTGAAGTCAGTAGTCGAGGGACTAATCAGAAAAAACCATTTATCGCAATATGTACAAGACCATGAATGTTGTTCCGGCTCTCCGCAAACAAGGGGCAACAAGCTTTAAAGAAAAAAGGCCTAAACCAATCCGACGCGAACGCTCGCTTGAAGATCAGTAACCGGCGTCTTGATCATGGAGCTTTGAACTAGAACCCCCATTACTTTGCTTTACTACTCTGGTTTTATCTTATTACTTAAATCGCTTTTCCATGCTTTTTTATTCGCTATGTTCATGTTAAATAATGGTTTACTTGCAAAAACTTTGTGCATCAAAAATTAATTATGTGCCTACCTGAGTAACACACTTATTAGTCCATGCTAAAAAAAACGATCTCTTGGAATGCAGGCATGGTAAAATCAATTGATCATATAAATCTAAACTGCGACAAGAAGAGTCTCAACGCACATCTTAAACAAAGAAGCTTGAGAATCAAAAACATCAGGCAAGATCAAATGGGATGAATAGACAAATCGCCTCAAGAGAACAAGCTATTCTAAGACAAACAACGAGTCAAAAGGATGCACCTCTCATTATGAAATATGCCGAATTCTTAGCAAACATCCATTCAAGGGATTGGCGTCAGGCTTTGGTGGAGATGCGAGAATATTACCAATTCTGTCCCACGGATAAAATTGCTAGCCCCAAAGAGGCGCCTTGTCAGGTGCAGGACACAAACTCCTTAAAATTGAAATCAAATTCAGTAGCAAGGATTAATGCCCGCCTCCTAGGGGCAATGAAAAAAATCTAGGCTAGAAAATACAAGTCCTAGTATCGGAAGGACCCACAAACATGCTAGAAAGACTAGCGCAATTAGAAATCCTAGCCGTAAGGGGATAACAGAAATCCTAGCTGCAACGGGGTAACAGAAATCCTAACCGAAAGGGGGTATCCATTCTAGGATCTTTTTGAATAACTAAAATAATCCTATCAAGCAGGGCCTAGAATGGATCGAAAATTTATAACCCAAGACCTCCCTAGGGGGCACGTATTCAAAACCAATCTCCGAAGGGCTTAGTTCGCCAGGTCAGTCAGACGCGGGGTTGAATACAACTTAATAAAGGATAACAAACATGTTTATAATAATACGAATGCGTGATAACCTACGATAAATAACAAAATTTGGGGCTTGAATAAATCGTCAAGACCACACAAAAAAATCGGGTGTAACAGTATGATTAACGGAGCGCTCGACCAAACATATAAATCAAAATAAAGGTGCAGCGTGCGACGCACTAACGCAAAGATAGCTATGATGCATAATAAAAACCATAGCACATTAAGGTCCAAAGCAGACCATAAAAGTCGCTAACATAAACGTACGATAATAAGCGAGGCTGGCTCCCGCATACACAAGCCAGACTAGAAGTATCACCCTAAATTAAAACCAAAATAACAAAAGGTAAAACAATAGCAAGCACAGCATTCAGATGAGGTAAGCAATGATCTTCTCCCTGGATTCAAGAGCCTTGATGAGCTCGAGTATATCTTTCTCCAAAGCATGAAGTCGATCGACATTCTCTTTATTTGCCTTCTGAAGATCTTCAATAAGAGAATGCCAAGCACCTAATTGCTTTACAATGTAATCCCTGACATTTGTGATAAGGTCTTCGACCAGATTCGGACGTGCGTCCAACTGATTGAACTCATCCAATATGCAATCCTTCATAGCATCCATTTTGCCTGCAATAATCCATCTATCAAATGGATCTATATACACATCAGAGCGCGTGCTAACTGGGCACCAACCCTCAAATTGCTCAGCAAGTTCAGGATGGCAAGGATTGGGAACACAAAGAGGTCTCTGGACAGTTGCGGGGTTTGGAGTGATAGACGAAGAAGCCACAGGTGGACAACCAAGAGCAATCTGAACATCTGGGACATGGAGTTCATTCAATGAACGATGGCTTTGAATATCAGTTGCACATAGGTTCTTTTTACCTTGAAGCCTGTTTTTGCTACCAGCCTTTCCCATCGACTTCTTCCTAAATCTCCTAGACATGAAGAATTCCATCCATGGGCGACCTATTTTAAAGGAAAATCAATATGGGCTCAAACAACAACCATAAATGATTGAGAATAGCCCAGCCAAACTCAGACATGAACAGAAAGATTTTAACCAGAGAATCCTGGGGCATTCCCTCAAACAACTTACAAGCAATACCAATACCAATATTTCAAAGAGAGCCACTAGGCGGTTTAGACTCTTCAAGATAATTACGGAAATGGTATCTTTGCTAGACAAAACTTGACTATTGCCAAAATCCCAAATTCATATTTAATCCAATCAGACCACACTTAGAACACCCTAGCCTGGAAATGTGTAAGTACTTAAGCAAAACGAGGCAAAATAAAGGGAAAACTCACCCAAAAAGATCACGATGCTTCGGATCCAAAAGGAAGTTGCTCGAGGTAAACAGGTGCTGCTGCAAGCACTAAGCAAAATAATGAGATAAGGAAGCCGAAACCTTTTGAAGAAAAGTCAAGGCAAGAATAGCAGACATGGATTACCTGGTAAAACCCTTGGGGAAGCACAGCTACAGTCGAAAGAATTTCTCGAAGAAAAGAGGTAAAATAAAGAAGGTTAAAAGTAAATAAGAGGGAAAATTAAAAGGCGAACATCCAGAGCATTCTCGCCACGTCAACTTAATGCTCTCATCAAGTTCCAGCTGGCATCCCACAATTCGATCGTTCGCACAATAATCAGAAGACACGCCAGACTTCTCGCTCATAGAAAGGGACGATATCGATCCACCATAACGGAACAATCTTAAGTTTTGCATGAACGAACCTTTGATGAGTCACATTAGACTTACCAAACAATGTTGCGATCAATCGTGTCGAAGCCAGTAATTCTTCGCTAAAAAATTACGGACTTCGAGGGGCAAATGTTGATCCCTAAAAATCCATGCGCACATTGAGTTACGAAATCTAAGCGAAAGCTACAGAACAAACACCATCAGGGTCGATCATGCACAATGTTGTCTGAGGCACTTAAACGACTCACGAAAGATAGGAAGCAACTGTGAAGAACAAGATTCAAACATCAAATCCTAGACAAGTCAATTGCCCAGTGCGATTGGAAATGATGGCATAATATATTATGAGTAGTGCAACTCAATAAAGATAAAGGTCGTATATCTTATAAAAGTCACCCACAACAATGAAAGACGCTTGACCAAATACCAAAGTTCGGTCGTACGTATCGGGGCATGATTCAAGGTCGTGCGTACATTTGACAACTGCTTATGGATAGCAACTCCTATCGCTCGAATGTTCCTACTAGTCGAACGCTAACACTTTGGTCAGATATCATCTACTGGTCGGTCGTACATCAGCTCTTAGAAAGAGCACACTTACATCTCAAGTCTCAAGCCTTGGTCAGTCACCTCTAGACTAAAAGGATCATCGCTTGCTCACTCAGGTTCAGACATAGCCGCATCAGGTAACTATGATTGTCGGCCCGCCTATCCAAGACGTTCATTCTTTCGCTTGCGTATGACAGTTGGATGCAGCTGTCAACAGCTGGCTACAGCTAGGCGATGGCATGTTTGAATGGGATGAACGACCCATAGCCTGCATATAAAGACTTCAGATCATTTCCTCAAGAGAACTCACCTATAAATACGCCATGGCTGCTAGCATAAAGGGGATGGAATCTTTTCAACCACAAAGTGCTGATAAATTCTATCCTCAGTCACTCCTTAAGCACTTGGAAGGAACGATCATCTTCTCCAATCGAAGTTCCATCACCCACTTGGCTATGGCGTCAAGTACAACCTTGTAATTAGGGGAAACAAAGACATCCTCCTTCTCAATCATTCACCCATCCTTCTCCTCCTCAAACTCTACCATTCTCTCATAAAATCCCTGGATTGAAATGTATGAATGAGAGTATATTGAGTGGATATAGAGATGTATGAAAAAAGAGAGTTTATGTATTTTGTAATCCCCGTTATAAGAATGCAGGCTATCTTCATAGTGGACGTACGCCTAATATAAGGCTGAACCACTCTAAATCTTGTCTCTATTTTATCTTCCTCGCATTTTCATTTTTATTTGTTATCAAATGTGACTCCATTTATTTCCCTGCCATATTAGTGAAGTACAATTTAAGTACCTTCGGCGTTGATGCCATTTTCGGTGAAAACACTGCATGATGTTGTGACTGGTTTTGAGACTACGATGTTTTCTGCAAAATAATGAAATTTTAAATTTTGGCTGCTATTTTGTATATCTGTCTTGTGATATTCTATTTATGTTTACCTATAATGCTTCACCAAACTTAATGCATTCTGATAAAGAGTGATATTAACGGATATGGGGTGTCACAATAAATAATAAGGGGAACAAATAAGACAGCAGTCTAGTATAAATAAGGTAACAAGTATCTGGATTCAATTGAAAGTGAATAGAATAAAGTAGGGTATAAAAAAGGGTGCTATACAAAGATATTCGACAATGACATTGACTGTTTTGCGCTTCTATAAATAAAACAAATTAGGAAGAAATTCCAAATACCACCCAAACGATCGGTCGCGTCGAATCATGAACAACCGTTGCCCATAATAGGTTTGGGTTTATCACGCCCTATTCCACCAGCGATTTGACATGACCTTATCCATATGTGTGAAAATTCTTATGCTCCTCGAGGTAGTGCACGCACACTGACTCACCGGAACGCACTCACACCGTCTCAATTTGGACCAATTTATATCGATCCATTACATAACATGATGCATGCCCTTACCTCAAGTGAGGTTGAAAGGATAAGTAGGGTATACCACATGGAATGGATCCCAAACAACTTGGCTCAAATCCACCAACCCTTAATTTGGCCCCAAAAATAATTTATTTTATTATGCCTGACAACAGGGACTACTGAGCTTTAATTTTATTTTATTATGTTCATATCCAAGAAGCTCGACAACAAGGAGTACTGAGCTCTATAACTCGACAGTAAGGAGTATTGGGTCCCTACTACAAAGTAACATGTTTATAGCCCAACAACAATAAGTACTGGAGTACTGATCTAAAACCCGACAACATTGAGTACTGGGTTAACATGTTTACAAATAAGCATACTTACATTCTCACAATTATGTTCTTTTTCTCAACTACAGTCTATTTCTGTCAATTCTATTAAATGTGCAATTATTTAGTTCAATTTCCTTTATTTCACTTTTTCTTTCAATTTGCAGTTTTTGAACATATTCAGATTTTAGCTTTAATTTTGATTATCTCAATTTCATGTATTTCATTTCCCAATCCAAATGCAAAACAAAGAAAAGGGAAAAATAATCCAACGCGAAGTATAAGGCTTACAGTTTCATGCCTGCTTTAACATATTCATATGCTCTTTTTGGGCATATGTTTAGCGCAACTACAAAAATCCAAAAGAAAAGAAAGCAGAAAGGGGAAAAGAGATCCGGAATAACAAATCACAAGAATTTTGAATAAAATTTTGAGGAGTTCAAAAAGAATTAGAACAACTGTATAATCCGAATCAAGAATAGAGAATAGTTCAAATCTAACTACTATTTTATAGATTTGGTTCCAATCTCAAAATAAATCTAAAAATTACTAAAAACTTACCTAAAGGTTGCGAATACAAAAAGGCCCTGGTAGAACAATCCTTTAAGTCTACAAATGGACAATACTCTAATTCATTCCCCAATATATTTTATTTTAGAGAAGAGGTGAAGTGGAGGCTAAGGAAATATAGAAGGAAAAGTGTGTTTAGAAAGGGAGGAGTACAGGTCAATTTTTATGTGTAGAAGGAAAATCTAAGCCTTGGGATAATTAGGTTTTTAATCACAATGCTTAAATCCACATCAGTTAGAGGTCTCCAGAACCAACCAGCATATTCGACACGTGTTAGAAACGAGATCGTGCCTGCCAGCATTATCTGGGTCGACTCATCCCCCAGGTGGGTCGATACGGTGGTCGACCCACTTTGGTTCTGGGTCACCCCAAATACTACGTTAATTTAGCTCGATTAATTATTTAACATATATTAAATCTCTGGTTTTAAAATTCAAACTTCATCTGATCGTAATCTTTTCGTTTTAAGTCCATTTTATGCAAACCAAAATTCTATCCAAACCAAAAATCATGATGGATCCAATAGCACAACCACCATTTCCGAATTTCCGATTGTTTCTCAACTTATTCTTAAATAATAAATTATTTATTTAATTATTGTTTGGTTAAAATTTGGATTGTTACATTCTCCCTCCTTAAAGGATTTCGTCTCCGAAATCTCTAAGGTAGAAGAATAGCATAAATAATCTCTACATCCTTCTACTCATCCATCATCCATTGACAACCATTGTCCTTAATTTATCTAATGAAAATTTATGTATTCATGCAATTAGTGTAGTGTATATGACCCTGACTAATGCGAAAGATCAGATGGTCTACCGATTCCATCGACCTTCTCTTTATGCAAATATGATGGTGCCATGCGTCCAAATGTATGCAAAACCCTAATGGTAACAGGTAGTTCTATATGCGTGCATCAGACATCTCCATATGAAACAACCATATGACGACATCTATATATTACAACCATATAAATGAATAAAATGCACACACATCCATATGTATATGCGAGTGGCCTATTTAGCCGATCATAGTGCCCAATGTGTGTATATGCATCCACTGCATCCGTTTTCAAATTGTTGCATCCATTTGCAAACACTTGCATCCATTTGCAAATATCAAACATAACATGTATCAAAGACATGTTTCAACCGTATCCTATTTGCCACAGGTTTCTCCTACGATCCAGTTCAGAGGAATTCAAGAGATAGAGCCTAAGGACTAGAGATGGAAAAGATCGAAATGTATCATCAAACAAATAGGGATAGGAATTTCGCATTTGCTCTCCAGGTTCCCAAGTAGCTTCACTATCATTGTCTCCCTACTATACTTTTGACTTACTTCCTTATTCCTTAACATCTTGGTCACCCAGTCTAAAATCCTCTGAGGTGCTCATCTAATGGATGCTTCGCGCTCGATCTCTACATCCTCCAATGCATGAGGCTCAACAACTTATGCTTAATCATGCAGACATTTCATCAAGTGGGATACGTGGAACAAGCCATGAACGCTTGACAGTCTATCAGGTAGTCGAACTCTATAAGCCATCTGCCATATCCTCTCTATGATTGGGAATGGTCCAACAAATCTTGGGGCCAACTAGCCCACAAAGCCAAACCTCACCACATTTCTTAGAGGTGAAACTTTAACGAAGACCAAAACACCAACAAAAAATTTCAAACCAATCTTTCTTTTATCAGCATAAGACATTTGTCTATCTTGTGTTGTATTCATCCTCTTTCTAATCAACTCAACTTTCTCCAAAGTTTATTTGATCATTTATGGCGCAAGCAGGGATCTACTTGTCGAGTTCTACCAACATGCCGCAGATCTAAAAGGTGTCATACCAATGCTGGACTAGAAGCTATTTGTAACAAATCGACCAATTCTGGATCCCGATTATCGACACAAATACCATGTCAACTAACCAAGCACCGTAAATAACCGAATCATTAATAGAAAGAAGTTAGAAGGAGAGAAATAGAAAAAAGGAAAGTTAGAATGGAAGAACACGAAGAACAAAATCACAACATCAGAGCAGACACAAATCTCACAGCGGAATGAATAAAATATATTATATAACATAACTTTTAAATTACAAATTTGTCTGTATATGTACATACCATCATCAGAGTACAACACAACATATCACAATGGAAATAAAAGTAGTTATCTAATTCTGAAGCTTCATGCTCCAAGCTCCTCCAAGTATATATGAAAAATCTCGACTATTTGACTGCCCGTACAAATTTTGGGCACCCTAGAGTTTAGGGTAAAACAAAACAAAATAAACTCTGGGTCATTCATGGGACTAGTGTGAGTAAACTCCAACCACTTGGTTTAACTTTTAAAAATCCTTTTAAAAGAAAGGAAAATCGTAAGACCGATCCACACATAAACATGGATGGTTTTTTCCTTACGATAACCCAAAATATGCTTTATATCAACACTATTCTAATATTATAATAGTGTATAATCAATCAATAACAATCTAGCGTAATGCTTGCATCTCACGCTCCACATAATAGTGTACAATCAAAACCGTGAGCGCTTATTGAGTAATGGAATTCCAACTATGAAAAGCTATGGAACCACCTTTCGATAGTGTATCTCTAGATAAGAATACATAGGGTTCAACAAGAACATCTTGTAACCTGGCCCATACATGACCAACCACTCATTTTCTTTGAGTGTACCGAATGTATTATCACCAACGGTTGGGATCCACAACCATTACCGAAGCATACAACATCGATAAAATAAAGATGCAAATGGACTTTTCTCTAGATCAGTTGATAATACACCTTAATGAGAGCGACCCATATAGTTATGTTGTTTGCCCAATTTTTATCATTTCCCAGTTGTGAGGGTTGAGGCCATACTTACCTTTTTAACACCACAATATCATTCACTTTGAATGCCATATCGTCAATACCCACCAAAATCTTTTATTGATTTCCCAAAAAATATCACAGGTATAAAGCTAAGAGAAACAAATTCCTCCGCTACCAAACGTAAATTCATTTACATGCCAACTTCCGAGTTTATTTTATCCAACAAGTTTATAATTCTGTATCGACTTTATATTTGACTATAAAATATCGGTTTCAAAACTAATTATTAACTATCTTGTCAAGTTCTGAATTATATAATATATAATTTCTTGAAAATAGATTACTTATATACAATTTGATAGAGTTGAATTCAAATTATGAATCCTTATGGATTTATTTTATTTATATTCACATTTCATGCGTCGAAATAAATTTCATCGTTTCCTTTGAAAACGATTTCCGATTTCCTTTTTAAGTTCATTCTTGAATTTACATTCCAGGATTATTCACTGATAATTATTTCATTTCATTTATAAACATAGTTTATTAATCAAAATACATGTTTTTCTTATTACAAACAAGTTATTATTTTCTAGCCCATTCGAAATTTAATTTCTATATTGGGAAAATAGATTTTCCTTTACAAAACCCAAATTCTCTTTCCATTCATTTGAATATATTTTTGCAGTATTTATATACCAATTATTCTAATCCCAGTGCTATTCAAGCATCCAAACACAACAATCTATCACAGGACCCTTAACACATCATATATCACAATATATGAAAACAAAAAGTAATAATTTTGAGGAATCTAGTTGGATCCCTCCAACATGTTTCCCTGCATTCACAGACGTTAATCAACGTAAATAACATCAGTTTCATTTCAATATGAGATATCATGATAAATAGAATCAATATTTAACCAACGATTTAGATATATAACTGTATCTATAATTTCAAACAATTTATTAGCAATACATCCAAATAACCATCACACAACATTCAATCATCATTTATCAATTCCAAAACATGTTTATGAAATTATAAAACTGGGCAGAGTTAGCGAGTTTCCCACATTAGTCATTAATTGTTGAATAATGATAAAAGATCGATTTATCCAATCCAAGTTTTATTTTGCCATAAATTGCAACGACTTCCAAATCGCTCCAGACTAGTTCCATAGCGTAGCCTACTCCATATGATCCCAACGTGACAAATGGCTCATTAATCTGAGTCTGCATGCATAAGATATTACATTTATAAGTTTGTACACTATTTAATTTAAAATTAAACTTAATTTTATATTAATTTGGGCCTCACCCATTTTTAAATCGGCCCAACCCGTTGCCACTTGCTAGTTGCTACAGTGTATCCTCCCTCTTTATAATTTCGAACGCAAGCTTTAGTACCATTTCCTCTCGTTCTCAAGACCTAAGCTCCCTCGTCAAGTCATGCTAACCAATACCATCATTTCCATTCACCCCGTCTTCTCAATATCTTTCCGTTCATCCCAGTTATCACTAGCTTGCCACCTTCATGGGGACACAACTATAGCTCAACTGCTACAGTAAACATGTGATTACCTATAAGCACTGCTCCTCCTTAAACTCATCCCACTGGTGAGCCTCACACTACACCATAGATGGCTACTGCAGTGTAAATCCAAGGTGTTTCTAGCTACAATGTAACGAAATTGAGTCATTGCATCAATTTGCAACTGAGGCATGCATGCCTTTCGGATTGTGCTGAAATGCAACTAAGGTATGCAGACCATAGATTATGCTGAAATGTCTTTGTGCTAAAATGCAACTCAATTATACTATAGCGATAGTTTGTGCTAAAATGCAACTGAGGAATGCATACCTCTCATTATTTTATTGAAATGTAAATGAGGCATTGCCTTAGTTTGTAATCGAGGCATGCATGTCTTTGGTTGTGCGGAAATAGTGTATTCACTGTGAAAACATTAGTTGTACTAAAGAGCTACTAAGATTTTATTCATTAACGATGATGATATTTTACTTTGGGTTTCAGTGTGTTATACGTTGCAATTCTTGTTTAAGAATCTTGTTTCATAATTGTTAATTTTATTTAATGTCACATTTTGAAACTGCTTTAATTTGCAGGAGAAGATTGAAAAACAACAGGTGAAGCAGGCAGCGATGGAGTTGTTCAAGAACTTGTTTCTGATGGAAAGTCGCATGGTCTATCATGGCTTATAAGAAACACATAAAGTCTCCAAAAGTTCCAAAAGATGCTCCAACAAAAAGCACATACATACAAGAGCTGGCAATAAAGATAAGGAAAGATATAGCCAACGAAGTCGAAGCAAAGGTGAACAAGATGATCCAAGATGAATTTGATGCAAAGGTGAACCAAAAAGTTTAGGAGAAATTGACAAGGATGCTTAAGAAATTAGGTGAAGCAAACCCTAACATGCACATTGATATTGGGAATCGTTTTGCGACAATTTGCAGTGAAGGCATTGAAACTGAAAGCACTGAACGCAGTGGAGGCTCGCGCTCTTAGTCATTGATATTGGGATCTTTGTCCGACAATTTGAAGTGAACATGAGTTGATATTTAGTAAATACTAGTTGTGTTTGTACATATGGTCTATAAACATGAATTTACTGGCTATGTTTGTAAGTATGTTTGTAAGTACTACTTGCGTTGCTCGTTAATCTGAAACCAGAAGTTCTAAGCTTTATTCAATGTGTGATGTTAAATTCTGTAATGTTGCAATTTATGATGTATTGTTGCCACAGCTATGATATAATGTTGCAGTATGTGATTTTAAAATGTTGCCATAGCTATGATATAGTGTTGTCATTGGATGGTAAAAGTGTCGGCATAGATTAATGAATGTGGGCCCCACAACAGGATTCCGTAACCCGGGCTACAAATTTTAGTGGGTCCCAGATTGTAGGGCCCATATTTTTGTAAATTTAGTACCTATGGAAACACCTCTACCGATGTTTCCATAGGGTCGCAAAGATGTTGCCTTTGACTCTAAGGCAACACAGCAAAATGCAACACCGAGAAAGTGTTGCCGCAGCTCATTTTTGGCCAATAACAACATTTTTTGGCACTTCCTACATCACTTCTCTGGTGTTGCAGTATGCAATCTATTGTGTAGTGTCGCCTCCCCTAGTTGACACATACCATTAGCATCACCTCTGGCCTTCGTTAGCACCCGCACAAGCCAATCCTAACTACTGTCGTCTATTTTCTAGCGCATGGAAGTAGCATCGAACAATGTAAAAAATCACATAAGGGTGAAGAGAAGCTTGAGAGGATTTCAGATATATGAGTTTTGATATTTTTTAGAGGATTTAATTTGTTCTAAGATTTTAAAGCCATAGGAAAAGCTTCGGCATTTAATTTCTTGAAGAAAAGCAAATGAACAATGGCTTGCGTTCATATATATAGAGGAAGAAAAAGGGATAAGAACGATGTTGTTTTCAAATGTACAGTGATTATCTTCCATAGGCCTACGTGATTTTGATTTTAAGGTGGTGTTGTATCTTGTAGGTCACAACATAGGGTAGGCAAGTTCAGTCTTAACATGTGCAATTTATTCGACTTAGGAGCTAAGATATTATTTCAATTTTATAATTAATTTAAGTTACAAAACTGATGGTCGAAGTAACAAGCAAAAACTACCACATATGAGCTCCACGCACAGCAAAATTTGTAATCCTACAATAGTTTAATATTTCGAACAAGATGGAACTGGTTTCGTCAAATTTCAAGTCCTTTTGTAAAACTTCCTTTTTAATTTCAAATGATTAAATAATGTGCGTTTATATTACACACGGTCACAAAATAAATCCAACTGATACGAGACCGAAAATCTTATAATAATTATCACCGCGGATTTAATACGATTAGTTTCGTTGAAATCCCATATCGCTTGAAAACAGGTTATCATTAAATTCCATATTAAATCAATAAAATATAAATTGATTTAAAAAATTATTTAGTTTAATAGTAATAGATTAATATTATCATATATATCCAAATATAATACCATATAGCTCCAAAATTAACATACATGGATTTAAGCTCAACACCATAGAATTTCATCGTTAAACTGACATTAAATTTATATTAAAAACCTTTTATTTTTTTAGTTATATCGTTATGGTTTATAACAATTCCATAACGACTTTCTGAAAATTTGATTTGGACATAACTAAAAATCTACAATACGAAATCTCGATTTTTCTCTTTCATTATAAAATTAAAGTTCAATAGATTTGAATGTTTCTTATTTCAAAGAAATCCGACTTATAACGAATTCTATATATTCATTTAAAGTTAAAAACATAAAGCTATGAACTACTACGATGTTACGAGCTCGTTTTAAATTTAATTATAAACTATACATTCAAACTTCATTTAATAAATAATTCGTTAATATAAATCGAATCTAAACTCAATTAAATATCTTAAATTATTCAATTCACACAATATTTCCGATTCAAATTATTTCCAAATATTTCAGAATCAAATCTATTATTCCATAATTTATATTAATTAAATAGTCAAAATTATTTAATTCAAGTTATATAAATTACCAAACCACTATTTAAATAATTAAATTAATTAATTATTCAATCACTAAAAATCTAGAACGTTACATTCATCCCTCCTTAAAAGAATTTCGTCCCCGAAATTGCTAAGTCAAGACAGAAGCTATAACTCTTCCAACTTCTCTCAACTCACTTGGTTGAAATCATGTACTTCATATTTCCGCAACTCGGTCCTCTACATATTTTTAATCCTTGTGCCCATACTCAAATTTCCATAATTTATCTCAACTGACCTATCCACCATTTTTGGACGATCAATCATCACAATGTTATCTCCAATCCATATGCTCTCCTGCATATTTCCACATCTATTCCAATTGATTTTAAATCAGTTTGTCAATTTCATTATTCCATTTTAAATCTTATTAGCCAATTCTAGTTTTCTAATCTCTTATATAATCAACAGTGATTTCGAATAAGTAATTTTTTTTTTAGAAATTTCCTAACTCTTTAAATTTTCTAAATAATTTTGCCAGCGTCTCCTTTATACGACTCGATCGGTACAATTACAACCCCTCTCTCTAAGTCTTCTCCAATCCAAAAGAAATCAAAAGCCAAGCGACTTGCTAAATAGGCTCATAAATCTCATACTGAATTGAATATGTACCTTTTGTCGAGCATACCGCTCTGTCTCTTCCATTCGCTACCAATTCAGCATATACAAATGCATTCCCAGTTTATCTCCAACAAATTCATCCTTAATAAAATTATTCTCTTATACTCAAGCCAAATTCCATTTCAAACTCAAGTTTCCTTCTCAATTTCAAACTCTTAACTCACCAATCCAATATACTTAACCATGATAAGTTCTATTCCCACCTTCCACTAACTAATTAATTTCTCAAATCAGTTATCTTCATCACAAAATTCAAAATCTGATTTTTACTACAAAAATCAATTCATTTTAACTCACATAAGTTCATATTTAGCTAATAGCTTAACTCTGAATTTATCCAGAAAGATCCAGATTTTAATTCACTTAAAATCGTTTTATTTTTAACTTGTTTTCTGTTCTAACAATCTCTTCCTGGGAGGTTTTAAACCACTTATCCTTTCAAAGAAAATTTTAGGATTCAACACAACTTGTTTTCTCAAAACAATTCAAAAATAATATCTTTGGTAGTAATCCGTCACTTAGAAACTCAAAAATGAACGCCGATGATGTTGTGGTTCACCATCAAGGTTAGAGCGACTGAAGTGAGTTCAATATTATATCACTTTCAAAATTCATTCTTAAACACTTCCATTTTGAAATTATTTCAAAATATCCTTTACAATGCTTGGAAAACATTTCCAAAATCTCCCAGGATTTTAAACTTTTCATATATTCATTCCAAAATTTATTTACAAACACTTTTCCTTGTTCTAGATTTTTAATCCCAATACTGTTTAAAATTCAGATTTAATTCTTCTCATAACACTTATATGAATTTTATCCGTTTATTTATAACCACCTCAATTATAATCTTATTCGATTATAAAAACAACCAACACATCCAATATATTATCATAATTTCAAAATAAATACTTTCTTTATACAAAAATATACTTTGGGTAAAATTATTTCATTTACCCTCTTTTCAAAGCATACTGTGCCAGTTCATAATATTTGAGTGTTTAAAAAAACCTATCGATACAGTGGATCGTATTGATCGACCAGAATTGATGAACCACTCAACAAACCAACCAACACAATATAAAACAATTTTTATAAAACTAACAAGTACGCTCTCATATATACACACACACACATATACATATTCAACTCAATCCAGGGTATTACTAACCTCTTACGCCACACAACCAAGGTTATCACTCAACCTTAAGCTCTGATGCCACTGTAGCAAACCGACCAATTCCCAATCTGGATTATCGACACAAATGCCATATCAACTAACCAAGCAACGGAAATTACTAGATCATTAATATAAAGAAGTTAAAGGGTGAGAAATTGAAACAAAGAAAGTTAGAATAGAAGAACACGAAGATCAAAATCATAACATTAGAGTAGACACAAATCTCACATCGAAACGAATAAAATATATTATATATCATAACTTTTGAATTACAAATTTGTCTGTATATATACATACCATCATAAGCGTACAACACAACAAATCACAGCGGAAATAAAAGTAGTTATCTAATTCTGAATCTTCATGCTCCAAGCTCCTCCAAGTACATATGAAAAATCCTGACTACTTGACTACCCGTACAAATTTTGGGCACCCAAGAGTTTAGGGTAAAACAAAACAAAATAAACTCTGGGTCATTCATGGGACTAGTGTGAGTAAAATCCAACCACTTGGCTTAACTTTTAAAAATCCTTTTAAAAGAAAGGATAATCGTAAGACCAATCCACACATAAATATGGATGGTTTTTGCCTTACGATAACAGCGTCTAATCAATCAATAACAATCTAGTGAAATGCTTGCATCTCACGCTCCACATAATAGTGTACAATCAAAACCGCGAGCGCTTATTGGGTAATCGAATTCCAACTATGAAAAGCTATGGAACCACCTTCCGATAGTGTATCTCTAGATAAGAATACACAGGGTTCAACAAGAACATTTTGTAACCTGACCCATACATGACCAACCACTGATTTCCTTTGAGTGTACCAAATGTATTATCACCAACGGTTGGGATCAACAACCATTACCGAAGCATACAACAGCAATAAAATAAAGAAGCAAATGAAATTTTCTCTAGATCAGTTGACAATACACCTTAATGGGAGCGATCCACATAGCCATGCTGCTTGCCCAATTTTTGTCATTTCCCAGTTGTGAGGGTTGAGGCCATACTTACCTTTTTAACACCACAATATCATTCATTTTGAATGCCGCATCGTCAAAACCTATCAAAATCATTTATTGATTTCCCAAAAAATATCACAAGCATAAAGCTAAGAGAAACAAATTCCTCTGCTACCAAACATAAATATGTTTGAAGAGATTAATGTATATGATCTGTTAGGCTTACTCTATCAGAAATTCATCCATACAAGTTGTCCTGGGACTAGGCAAACCGAAGGAACTATCCCATCATTCCATCTTGGGAAATTTCTACCTAGGATTAACAGAACAGCCCTTGCACTTTACTCTATCTCGAACCATCTTTGGCATATTCGGTTCACAACGCTTATCCCGGTACAAATTGGTTTTTAGATAATAAACATGATCCCAGTCTCCCTGTCTTGACAACAGAAATATAAAATGTGCCATAAATTTGATAATTGGTTATTTAGCTATCAAAGGAAACATTCCTACAATCAACGATCCTATTTCCAAATAATAATTCTTCCGATCAAGCATCAAGCAACACCGAGCCCATTTTAAATTAACTTATTATTAATTTATCATTACCCAACTTCCTTTCAATATCTTTACCCAGATACTCTACAAAACCCATTTGGCCTCTCATGATTTTTGGAAAATATTTCCGTGTATTCACATTTCTTATTTTCTCATTAATCAAATTATATCATTTTCTATGCTTAGAAAACATCTTTGATTTTATTTGGAAAATGTATCCAAAATCCATTTATGTGGATTTAAGTAAACGTTGTATAAAATATCATTACGATTACTTTTCCCATTAAACATTCATTGACTAACCGTATCTCTAACCAATCTTCGCCCTCAAACCTTAACCATTTCTTAGTCAAATCGACCAATTCTGGATCCTGATTATCGATATAAATACCATTTCAACTAACCAAGCACAGTAAATTACCGAATCATTAATAGAAAGAAGTTAGAGGGAGAGAAATAGAAAAAAGGAAAGTTATAATGGAAGAACATGAAGAAAAAAATCACAACATCAGAGCAGACACAAATCTCACAGTGGAATGAATAAAATATATAATATAACATAACTTTCGAATTACAAATTTGTCTGTATATGTACATACCATCATCGGAGTACAACACAACATATCACAATGGAAATAAAAGTAGTTATCTAATTCTGAAGCTTCATGCTCCAAGCTCTAAGCTCCTCCAAGTATATCTGAAAAATCCCGAATCCCGACTACTTGACTGCCATACAAATTTTTGGCAACCAAGAGTTTTGGGTAAAACAAAAAAAAATAAACTCTGGATCAGTCATGAGACTGGTGTGAGTAAACCCCAACCACTTGGTTTAACTTTTAAAAATCCTTTTAAAAGAAAGGATAATAGTAAGACCGTTCCACACATAAACGTGGATTGTTTTTACCTTACGATAACCCAAAATATGCTTTATATCAACATTATTCTGATATTATAATAGTGACTAATCAAACAATAACAATCTAGCGGAACGCTTGCATCTCACGCTCCACATACATAGTGTACAATCAAAACCGCAGGCGCTTATTGGGTAATGGATTTCCAACTATGAAAAGGTATGAAACCACCTTCCGATAGTATATCTCTAGGGAGGAATACACTGGGTTCAACAAGTACATCTCGTAACCTGGGCCACACATTTCCAACCACTCATCTCCTTTGAGTGTATCGAGTGTATTATCACTAGCAAATGAGATCAGCAACCATTACAGAAGCATATAACATCGGTTGAATAAAGAAGTAAATGAATTTTCTCTTTATTAGGTGACAATACACCCTAATGGGAGCGATCCACATAGCCATGATGCCTACTCGATTTTCGTCATTTCTTGGTTGTGAGGTTTGGGGCCATACTTACATTTTTAAAACCACAACATCATTCACTTCGAATGCCACATCGTCAAACCCGCTGCTGACGTCAAAAGTTGGTCACTTGTGACAATCAAACCCCAATCGTGTGGGGAGCACACGAATAACGATTATGAAATGCAGTAAAAGCAAATAAGACAGGTAACACGCACAACTTTTTTTAGTGGTTCGGCAAAAGATAGTGCCTACGTCCACTTTATATGTATTAATTTTTCTTTGATTACAAGTACAAAGCTTTTTTTTGTTTGAAGGGAGAAGGGGAGATGGCTGTTTTTGAGTTAGTCGTGAGAGAAGCTTTAGAGGAGAAGGGTGAGAGTGCTTTAGAATCCGGAGATCAGGAGAGGGCTCTTTTCCTCTTTGAGCTCTGAGGCATTTGTGGGGGAAATAATGGGCTGAGCGGGCCGCCACGTGGCCTTCCTCTTTTTCAGAGCTCGGACACGTGGAGCTTGATCATTGGTAGCAATTGCGGCGGTAAGACCCATTCCACTGCTCATTAATAGTATCCTTAGAAATAGCGGCTTATTTGGCACTCTAGATGAGGTGTATCAAAAGTAGAGCTCTGTCTGGATATGGTTGACCGCCTTTATTGCCTTGAAAGACAAACTGAGCATTTGAATGGCTCAGTTGGATATTTCCAAGCAGATCCGAGATACTCGGTCGATGCACCTTTTATGGGAGCGGGATATCTGGTCGACTAAGAGAGTGAATATTCCGTAGTGAACGAGTTATCAGCAGGAAGGAAATGGCTCGGGTTGGCGCCTAAAGAAGGCCCTTTTAGGTCGAGCTTTGGCTGTCCGCAAGTTGCTGAAGGGCGCGTTTCTGGATATTAGGCTTCAATCTGATCTATGTTAGTCTTTTACCAAAAAGATGGTTAACACTTTGCCACTCTGCAACAATCCGGATTTTTGGGTAATCGGGAAGCAAGGATTTAATGGGTTTTATAATTCTTAAGATAATATGTTTGCAATACGAGTTTATAAGACTAACTCGTATAACATTTAAGTAAGAAAATAAAGCTTTGAGCATTCCTAAACTGAGTATTTGGAATAAATATATATAACTTGGTTATAATATGGTATTTATTCCAATATATATTATCATTTCAAGATTGTAATTAAATTATTTTGGGGAATATCGAAAATATGAAATATTGATTAGGAATCAATACTTAAAGGGGAAAATATGTTTCCAATGTTTGAGATTAATTGTTGGCTGTAATTATTAAATCATTAATTGAGGTTTTAAATACTGGATGTATCTTTGATAATGATATCAAAAGAGGAAGTGTGTTTAAATCATATTAATGAATTTAAAGTGTACATGTGGCTTTTAGAATGTTAATCAATGAATTAATTGGATTGTTGGATATATGAGAATATAAATTATTGATGTGAATCAATATTTACAGTCTGGGTGAATGTTATTATTGTTAATAATAAATTTAATTTATTGAGTAATAAAGTTTTCAATAGCATTGTTACGGTAATAAATTGGGAAATTTTGTGTTTTTAAATACCAACAATACATATAAACATAAGTGCGTATTCTTGGATTGAAGTAATGAAATGAGAAGTGATTATGGTATAATTACCGAGTTAAAACCGTTTTATTATAGTTTGTTAACAATAATTGTAAGTATTTGTTGATCAAAGCAATTAGTGTGATTTTGGGTTATGATATATATATATATATATATATATATATATATATACATATTATTATATGAATTTTTAAGTGTCAAATTTTTTTGTATTCAATAATAAAATAAAATAAAAATATGTGTTTTGATATGTTTAGTGATTTATTTATTTCAAATAAATCATTATGATAAGTTGTTTTCGTTGTGTACAAAGATTACAAGTCTGGATGTAAGGAGACAAACAAGTTTTGATTGTAAAATAAATATTTTGATGAGTATGTTGATATTAGTGTATTTGTGTCTAGTTGGATAATAAACAAATATTAAAAAGGTGATTTGGTCTTAATTCTAGTGTGTATTTGTATTTATAGATAAAAAACAATGTGTTTTATATGTATTGTACTTTAATTGAACAAGTTTAGCTTAATTAAGTTGTAAATGTGTGTTTAATACTTAACATAGTGTATTTAGGTTTAATTTTGGCCTCGATTGGATGTCCAGCCCATTACCACCTTTGTATTTGGTTCTGGAGTATTCGTTGAAGAGAGGAAAAAAATAATGATACTTTTTCTCTTCCTTCCTCCTCCATCTATCTGAAACCTTTCCAGTTAGAAATCATGGCCTCCTCCCTCATCTTTCCTCCAAAAACTCAATGAATGCTCTCATTTTAAGTATGATTAGATTATTGCTTGCTCTCTCTTGATTTCTCAGCCTAGATCTAAGCTCTAATACATATTCAATGAAAGGAAAAAATCAAATTAAGAAGGATTGAGGGTTTTGTAAAAGAGAAAAGGTGTTGCATGTCTTTCTTTTGTTGCTACATGTTCCTTCTTGGCCTCCTATAGCTCCAAATCAAGGGAATTTCGCCTAAAAAGCCAATCAAGGTGAGTTTATTGTCTCACACATTCTAATTTATATTTAATTTTATTTATATATATAAGTCTTGCTGAGTTGAATTGAAGAATGTTGTTTTCATGAAGTTTTTTCATCTTGTTTTGCATTGTTGAAAACACAGCCAAACCAACACTTTGAGACTTCTTAAATCTCTGATTATTAAGTCTTTTGGTGTGACTCTTTTTGCATATTATTTCTCATTATCTTGTGAGTTTTTCTGCAAATTTTGGTGACATTTCGAGTTGATTTGGGTGGGTAAACAAGTCACCAAAGTAGGGGTTTCGCTGGGATTTTGACCTAAAACAAAATAGCGCCCAGGTTCGACTTTGGGGTGCTGTATCTCCTTCGTTTTTAATCGGAATTGAGTGATTCTTTTTTATGAAGCTTGGAATCTTGTCTATAATACTGCAAATTTTGGTGTCATTATGGGTTGATTTCGATGGGCAAACAATTGGTAAAGTTGGGGTTTCGTCGTGATTGTTGTTCATTTTTTTCGAATTGATGAAATCGCTGCCAAAGTGTTACTTTGGGATGTTATAACTTCATGGTCCTTGATCCGATTTGAGTGGATCTTTTTTTTTGGAGATATATATTATTCTAGTTTGCGCACGTCAAATTTTAGACCAATCAGACATCGTTTGGTCATTCAAAACTAGCTTTAAATTCGTAACCATAAGCGATTTTAGATCAGGTCAAAATTAGAGTATGAGTCTATGTTTGAAGCTATGTATCTTCTCCGTATGACTGCGGAATTTAGCGATTCTTTTTTTTATTGAAAGACATAATATCCTAGTTTGTGGATGTCGAATTTTAGACCAATCAGACATCGTTTGGTCATGCCGAACTAACCTCAAAGTTGCAACCAGAATTGGTTTCTTGGTGCATTTTTGAGCCATGATATGTGTTTTTCGTGATTTTTCTGTGGGTTTGTGATTTGTTTTACCATCATATTGATTTAATAAACCATGTTTATATTTTGTATAACCCAAACTCCATATTTTGGGAAATTTGTGATGATTCATGGTTGACATCTTAGGGTGACTAAGCACACTTCGCACATTTTAGACTAATTTTGAAAATATATGAATATATATCAATTTCTTATAGTTTTGAGGCTAAAGAATTTATGATTTTAGTTTTAGAATATAAATGGCCTCCAAATAATAGTATGAAAAACTATTTTTAAGTAAATAGAATTCAAGGAAAAAAACAACCGAATTTCAGACAATCGTTTTATATGTGGCTTTACTAAATCAAATATTTTCTTATATATAAACTACACAATCTTGCACCCTTCAAGATAACGTATTGGATATTAAATGACATTGTACACTCCGCGGTATGGGACACAATAGTATACGAAGTCGGTTAATTCTAATATAGTTAGATTGAATCTGATGATTTGGTCTTTTCGATGATTTGGTGTTTTCAATTGCGAAGCTGATAAGCAGCTAATGAACCTGTAGTGAGAACGTGTGGTATGGGACACATTGTTACCACTACTGTAACGACTCGTATTTTTTTCGGACCTAATCGATCGCAAAATCGACCAAGACCGTTCAAAGCCCGAATATGCTAACTCTGGTCATACAACACATTAGAACAAATAACAAAAGACTTTTATTACATCATAATAATACAACATCAAAGTACAGAATATCAGAGTACATCGATAAATAATAATACAATAGAAGAAGATAATTTACAATGAAGTTAATACAATGCAGCGGAAGACTATCAATGCCTAGACATAGCTTTAGGCTTCGATCCAGAATCCTGATCAATATATCTGCAAAATAAGCTACTCGACTGCTCGTGTGGAAAAGAGGGCACCTGAGTTTGCAAAGTGAAACAAACTACAGTTCAGTCATGGGACTGGTACGAGAAATCTTTCCTAACTTATCTAACAATATGGCTAATCACAGGACCATGTCGCTAACGCGGAACGGGTTTACTCCATTGGATTTCCAGTGCATAAATTAACTAAGTTTTTATTCAAAACAATGCAATGCTTTTTAGAAAAATGAAATCATTATAAGACTCAAGTCCCATCACACAATGCAACGCAAACCGGAGGATAGAGTTTTACCTTATAATGATCAAACATGCTTGATACGTAAAAAATAATATTTTAATATTATTATTAGTGTCTAATCAGTTTTAAAATACTTCAAAGTAAATGTATCAATCCTAGACGACATAGTACCCCATCCTACTATATCGCCATATATTGGTTTACAATCAAAACTGTAATGTCGTATTGGAAATTGGGTTTCTGTCATGAGCTAAGGCTAAGGACGATTTCCTTACCGATTCGAGACACTCTAGCAATGTCCCAGGATTCGGACGCTGGCGAACCCTTGGATCCTGCAGGGCCGATCCACAAATACTTTAGTGGATTAGTTATGCCTGAATACATGCTTCCCGGTCCTATTGAACCTATAAAATGGTCACTATCGACCAATAAATCCGAGGCGCCTCATTCCATCAACCACATAAGTAAAATGTCAGGACTTGCAAAACCCTGACACCACTTCTAGCTAAAAAGAAATGTGTGCACTTCCTGCGTTCCCTTGTCCTGTTTCTGACTCTTACCGGGGTGAGAGGCACGCGAGGTAACACTATACACAAAGCTATGCCAAAATAGGCTATGCTTTGATCATCAACCACAAGGCTCTGCTTTTCAACAAAACCCTCGATCGTTTGCATCTTGGCATGCCACATTGACAATCCAAGCCATGCGATCGATAACTACCAATATAATACCTCTGAGCTCATGCGTCTCAGAGAAGGGTGTTAAGCAAGAGAATAAATTCTCCGCCACCAAACAGATATATATTAAATAGAAATCAATTCACATAGAATGAAATTCAACGTCAGACACACATCCATTTACAAGTCCGTTCTGGGTCTGAACGAAACCGGAGACACCTTATTCCTCGTCCCGTATGTCCAATATGGAAGAGAGGTGCTCGCTTATCCAGACAATCAACAAGTACGTCCGGACAACTACCACTTTAACCCTTTCCTAGGAGCGACCCAGTTCAGGGCATCATTAGTCGCCCATTCGATGTGAAGATCGTTAGTCTTTGATCACCGTCTTCAATGTCTTTGACTTTTAACCGTCGTAGTCATTATTCAGAATGGGTTAGACCCGGTCTTTCCAAATAACTCGCATATTTTATAATAAAAAATCAAGTGTTATATAGACACATCATACGCCTCATTCCAATTCAGAATATTCTTTTAATAAAATATTCGTATTATAAGGGAAAGATTCGCATCAATTTTATCAAAGATATATTCTTTTAAATTTATTCTTTAGTCTTCTTTTTAAGGATTCATTAAAACTCAAATTTGATTTTAATATCAAAAATCATTGCTTTATGATTGTTCAACTTTTAAGAACTTAATCTTGTCCTTAACTGGGTTAAAGAACCAGTGTCATTTAAAACACAGTTCACGATAAACCCAAAATCAACTTCCATTAAATATGGAATTTTCACAGAAATCAAATCAATATATAATCGATATAAATTTCCGTATCAGACTAATAATATAAATGGAATAACGGCAAAGCCTTTTAAATTCCATATATAGTAACAGTCCTCTTTTACAGAAGCCTATCTCGATTATTATCAAATTGAATTTCCACTCAATTCCAATTTAATATATTTTTGAAACCAATTCCAATTTAATATATTAAATTGGAAAAACTTGACTTTGGAAAATTTCTTTTTTTTCTTAATAAAAAGATTTATAGATTCTAAATCATATTTTCATTGTTAATTGGGTTAAAGAACAAATGTCGTTTAAAACACAGTATACAATAAACCCAATTCATATATCATTTTATTCCAATCACTAAATATAATTGGAAACTCTAATAATCTTAATTAAAAGATTTATTCTTTTCATACGGGTTTAAGAACAGTGTTATTTAAGACACCATCCACGACAACCCAAAATCTAATTATTTTATTTAATTCTAATTAAATATTAATTAATTGGAAGACTTCATTAAACCTTAATTTAAAAGAACTATTCTAGTTAATAACTAGTTCATTTTGATAAAAAATATTTTTTTTATCTTTTGTCCATCCAAAAAGGGACATAGAAATCATCATTTTATTCTTCGTTGAATATTATTTTAAAATATTCGTTATTTAAAAATATTCTTTATATAAAAATATTCTTTATGTAAAAATATTCTTTATATTACAATATTCTTTATTTTAAAGTATTCTTTATATAAAAGATATTCTGAATCGGAATGCGACTCAATCAGTTACCATATAATTTCGGTTATATGGATTTCACACATCGGATGTATACGGCAATAACTATAAATAATCATTACACAATCCATTCACATCCAGAGTGAAATCTACCACTGTGTGAGCATTAAAATGAATAAATAACGCTCATCGCAGCCTGTCAATCCATCGATTGACATTCAGCTAAATATTGGGACTAGTGTATGTCAAATATCATCCCAATACCCGTGTGGGGTTTTCAGACAACAACAGTTCATCTAAATAAATAATTGGTTAATGAATTTAACCAATTTTAATTCCGCTAACATGTTGATGATAATGAACAAAACATGTTTTTACATCCCTAATGCTAAACAAAAATGTATTTTATTCGCATAATTTCCCTACATGTATCTACTGTCTAATAAAATGTAATTTATTTACATGGCATTGTTGCTGATGACAAATAAAAAGATAATTTTCATTTTCCTTTATTTGTATGCAATTTCTATTTTTAATTTTAACAAATGAAAAGAAATTGTTTTATTTGTATGTATAGTTTTCAAATCATAACACATGAAATGCCTCTTTATTCTGTCCACAAATCTTAATGTATAATTTGACAATACAAATGTCACTTTGATTTGCATACAAATTCTATTGTATAATTTAACAATAAAATGTCACTTTAATTTACATACAAATTCTAATGTATGTTTTGATAATGAAAATGATTCTTTAGTTTACATACAAATTCTAATGTGTGTTTTGACCATGAAAATGATTCTTTAATTTACATACAAATTTTAATGTATGTTTTGCAAATAAAAATGATTTTTATACTTGCATATAAATTTTATTGTATGTTTTGCAAATAAAAATGATTCTTATACTTGCATATAAATTTTAACGTATGTTTTGCAAATAAAAATGATTCTTATACTTGCATATAAATTTTACCGTATATTTTAACAATAAAAATGATTCTTTATTTAACATACAAATTCTAATGTATGTTTTAACAATAAAAATGATTCTCTCATTTTTGTTGACGATTCTATTTCAACAAAATGATTAAAAATGATCTTTTCATTTTGGTTGAAAATTCTATTTCAACAAAATGATTAAAAGTGATAGTTCCATATTGTTAACAATTCTTATTTTAACCAATTGAATAAAAGTGATAATTCATATTGTTCACGATTCTAATTTAACAAAATGAATAACCAATGATAATTTCATATTGTTAACAATTCTAATTTAACCGAACGAACACAGATGATTCATTCATTTTTGTTGATAATCCTAGCTTCAACAAAAATGGCAATTCATTTTTGACAATTTTAATTTAATAAAATGGCATATTTATTTACATACATTTTTCTATGTATTCTAATGACAAATAAAAGAATAATTTATTTGCATACTGTTGACGTCAAAAGTTTTGTTACTAGTGACGATCAACCCCCAATCGCGTGATCAACACACAGATAAAGATAAAAATGCAATAAAAAGTAAAAGAGCGGGGAGCACACACAGAATTTTTATAGTGGTTCGGCAAAGACGATGCCTACATCCACTTTATATATTATTTCTCTTTTTTTGATTACAAGTACAATGCTTTTTATGTTTGAAGAAGAGAAAGAAAATGACTGTCTTTTCTTCTTCTTTTTGAGAGAGATTGGAGTTATGGAGAAGCGTAAGAATGAAAAGCTTGGAGAAAGCCGTTTGGCCAAAAGTCCCCAAAAGTCTTTTTTTTTCCTCAACTTAGGGGTATTTATAGGTGGCGAATGCAGCTTGGGTTGTTGCGGTATGGTCCGGCCATTCCGAGAAGGCCTGGATACGTGGAATTCATCTATTGGCTAGAATTGCAGCTGAAGGACTGATTCCACTGTTCATAAATAGTATCCTCGGAAGTTGTGGCTGACGTGGCATCCACAGAGAGGTTTATTAAAAGTAGAGCTTTGTCCGTATATAGTTTGACCGCCTTTATTGCCTTGAAAGTCGGGATATTAGGTGGACTAATTCTGCAGATATCTTCCTTGCTGGCCCGAGATAATCGGTCGACGAGTTCTTTTTGGAAGCGAGAAACTCGGTCGTCTTGGTGAGCGATTCTTCCGGTAATGCACAGTCAATCTGACCGAGTTGGATTTGGGCCGATGTGCCATTGCTCTAAGTTGCGCCCCTGCTGGGCCTTCTAAAGCGCGACTTGTATCTGATTGTGTGTTTTGGCTTGGGCCTTGTTCGTTGAGACTCTTGCTAAAAATAGGGTTAACACTTTGCCCTCAGAATGCATCTTCATCGACAGAGGGAGGTGTGTTCTGAAATCCGAACCGATGCACAAACGCTCGAACTGCTATGGTTGCGCCAGACCATATTGAGGTCAGAAAACCGACGGTCTGATGTTGTATTAAGGTCGGAAACCCGACGACCACGCCAGGTCGTATTAAGGCCAGAAAACATACAATCATTAGGAACCGTATTAAGGCCGAGATGATGATGGCCATTTGTACAAGAGTTGGGTCCTGCAAATACAAAACAAACCATCCTTGTTTTAGAGGAGGGTGACGGATCGAGCATTTTATTCCACTTGGCTTTAGAGGGTGGCGAGCATCAACCATACTCGTCTTTGTGGCGAGCACAAACCATGCTCGTCTTAGGGGCAAGCATAAACCATGCTCGGCTTAGTGGCGAACGCTAATCTAGCTCGGCTTAGAGAGGGCGAGTATTAACCATACTCGGCTTAGTGGCGAACATAAACCATGCTCGTCTTAGGGCAAGTGTTTCTTATGCTCGACTCGTGTTAGGTTAGTTAGTTTAGCGAGCTATGCATGCTCGTGGTGTAAAGAAAAGAGAGTGTAGTCGACACTCGTGTTTAGAAAATGTAACCTCACTCATCTGATGGAGTAGGTGTTTGAAATGATGGTGGGCTTTCGCGCTGACCACACAGAACAGGGGGGCGAGCATTATCCATGCTCGGTTTAGAGATTTCACAACATGATCTACTTTTACAAAAAGTGAAATTCATAACTGCTAAGCAATTATTACAAAGAAAAGAAATTCTACGGGGACAACGATTGATTACAGAGCATTCTTAAGAGCTAAATCATGTGTGCATATCAAGGCGTCCTTGTTATTAAAAAAATACATCGAAAGAAAAGATAAAAAATCTAATTAATGATAATGCCGCGAGTGCTAGTCTCAGGGTCCTTTCCGTTTCTAGGAGCTCGCGGACCAGCCTGAGGAGCTTGAGCAGAAGATCGCGGCGACATGGCCGGGGCGCGATCTTTTACATATTCAGGGAGTTCCCCTTTTCTGACTCGTCCTTCGATGAGATCGCGTAGATGTCGGCAATCATTTGTATTATGTCCAGCTACGTTACGGAATATACAATGCTTTCCAGAATCGAGTTCCATCTGGTTCGGTTCTCGTCGAGGTGGTCTTGGAGTGGGCAAGGACTCGCGTGTATCGAGGTAGATATCAAGCAAAGAAGAATTGAGCTCGGTATATCGATCATACTTGTTTTCATTTCGAGGTCGCACATTGCGTTCACTCTTTTCCGAGGCCCTTCCTCTTCCTCTATCCTGGCCATCGCCATTGAGTGGACCTTATTGTTTGGCCACTAAAACTTCAAGGCTCTCCATTTCAAGGCTGGCATCCTCTTGTCGGAGGAATCTCTCGGCCTCGGAGTAAAAATCATCTATATCTTTGGGGGGATCTCTGGTTAAGGAGTTTGAGAATTCTGATCTTTTCTGAACTCCCGCGATGGCTGCCATCAGCACAATCGATGGCTTGGGCCGATCGACAGATGCTACAGCTGCGTTGAATCTTTCGAGGAAGGATCTTAGCGTCTCTCCGGATCGCTGTTTGATGGTAGATAAAAACATGACACTTTTCGGTCGAAAGATATGCACTCGAAACTGTTCGATGAATCGGGTGACCAGAGTATTCCAACTTCTAATCGACTCCGTTGTTAGCTGCCGAAACCACATTCCAGCTATATCTGTGAGAAAGAGAGGAAAGCACTTAGCCACGAAGCTGGTCGATGCACCAAGTACTTCCATATGTCGCATGTATCGCATGAGGTGAATGGTTGGGTCAGTACGACCGTTGTATGGCTCGATGGCTGGGAACCTGAAGTCCGAAGGATTTCGAGAATTTCTGATTTCTCTAGTGAAGGGGTTGTGATTGACATTGTCTATGTCTTGGTACGAAGAACTGCCCCGAGTGAAGCGTCGTACAACGTTTGCAAGTTGGCTCCCATTTCCGAGGAGTCGTTGCCATGAACTTAGCTCTTCCTCCTGAGAAGAATCTGAGCGAGGATCCGGCAAAAGCATGCTCGGAAGGGCGGCAGTTCGACCTCTGAGAATTGAGTGAAGGTGTGAGGGAAGGTGAGATCTGGCAGGTGGTTCTGGGCAGAATGGCCCCTCGGGAACCTGATGAGTTGTGGGTTGAGCCATGCCCGTCGCAAAGAGTCTAGGCTGATCCAGCGTAGCATGTGTTGTTCAGATGCCAGAGTTGCCCCCGCTTGAAGCGAGGTTAGGAGGGTCTACGGTAGCGTCTTCTTCTGCTACGGTGAGGGCCGATATTGCAGGATGGCTTCCCTTGTTCGAAGGGAAGGCTACTCCAGCTCTTCGTTGAAGAGGAAGAGTGGTTAGACTGGTTTGTGGTAAGATACCGGGTTGTAATGGGAATGGCGTTGATTCAGAGGGACCCAGTGGTGGTTCTACCGATTCGATAGGTCGAGATGTTCCAAAGAGCTGAGGCATATTTGCCAGACGACCTAGATCTTGATCGTCCGTCTCCTGATGTTCTGTGGCCACAACCGCGCTGGTCGCTGGAAGCGATACTCCTGGCTGGGCTTGATTGGTTGGTGGGGCCAAACCAGGATGAAATAAAGGTGTAGCCCGATCGGTGGCCTGATTTTGAGTAAACTGAGGTCAGCTGTTGTCCCAATCTCGGCCTGTGGAGGAATTGACGTTGAAGCGTTCAACCCTGTTTCCAATCGACCGAGAAGGTGATCCATCAACTGCTGCTGTCGTTCGAGGACTTTACCCTGAGATGTCATATGGTCTCTGAGTTCGACCATGATTTTATCCATGTCGTCCCGGGTAAGGAATCGAGATATGTCGTCATGAGAGGAAATTTTGTGGCTTACTTCTGCAGCATCGGTGTCGGCTGCATCGGTGTTTGCGAGACGAGAGGATGTTGCATCTTTCTTTCGTTTATTTGCCATAACCTGAGATAAGCAGGAGTTCGATGACGATGTCGGTGCGTTCCCCCTACCTGGCGCGCCAAATATAAAAAATGCAATAAAAAGTAAAAGAGCGGGGAGCACACACATAATAATTACAGTGGTTCGGCAAAGACGATGCCTACATCCACTTTATATATTATTTCTCTTTTTTGATTACAAGTACAATGCTTTTTCTGTTTGAAGAAGAGAAAGAAAATGACTGTCTTTTCTTCTTCTTTTTGAGAGAGATTGGAGTTATGGAGAAGCGTAAAGATGAAAAGCTTGGAGAAAGCCGTCAGGCCAAAAGTCCCCAAAAGTCTTTTTTTTTCTTCAGCTTAGGGGTATTTATAGGTGGAGAATGCAGCTTGGGTTGTTGCGGTATGGTCCGACCATTCCGGGAAGGCCTGGACACGTGGAATTTATCTATTGGCTTGAATTGCGGCTGAAGGACTGATTCCACTGTTCATAAATAGTATCCTCGGAAGTTGTGGCTGACGTGGCATCCACGGAGAGGTTTATTAAAAGTAGAGCTTTGTCCGTATATAGTTTGACTGCCTTTATTGCCTTGAAAGTCGGGATATTAGGTGGACTAATTCTGCAGATATCTTCCTGCTGGCCCGAGATAATCGGTCGACGAGTTCTTTTTGGAAGCGAGAAACTCGGTCGTCCTGGCGAGCGATTTTTCTGGTAATGCACAGTCAATCTAACTGAGTTGGATTTGGGCCGATGTGCCATTGCTCTAAGTTGCGCCCCTGCTGGGCCTTCTAAAGCGCGACTTGTATCTAATTGTGTGTTTGGGCTTGGGCCTTGTTCGTTGAGACTCTTGCCAAAAAGAGGGTTAACACATACATTATTCTATGTATTCTAATGACAAATAAAAGAACAATTATTTGTATACATTATTCTATTCAACATAACAAATAAAAATGATAATTTTATTTGTTTACAATTTCTATATAACAAAAATGATATTTTTGTTTTATCACAAATCTATTTAACAAAAATGTTTTTTTGGCTTAACTCAAATTTAATTAACAAAAATGTAATTTTTGTTTTAACTCTTATCTAATTAACAAAAATGTAATTTTTGATTTCAACCTAACTTCTTTGACAAAAATGAATATTTTTATTTCACTAAACTTCTTTGACAAAAATGAATATTTTTGTTTCACTAAACTTCTTTGACAAAAATGAATATTTTTGTTTCACTAAACTTCTTTGACAAAATGAATATTTTTGTTTCACTAAACTTCTTTGACAAAATGAATATTTTTGTTTCACTAAACTTCTTTGACAAAAATGAATATTTTTGTTTCACAATTATATTATTACAAAAATGTATATTTTTATTTTAGCAAATATGTTTTGACAAAATGAATATTGTGTTTAACTTAATTCTAATTAACAAAAATGTTAATTATTGCTTCAACTATTCTAATTAACAAAAATTATGATTTTTCAATAACTCCATTTTAATTAACAAAAATGTAAATTATTGTTTCAACTATTCTAATTAACAAAAATAATGATTTTTGTTTCACCAATTCTATTTGACAAAAATATATATTTCCGTTTCAACTAATCTTTTTGGCAAAAATGTATATTTTGACAAAAATGTATATTTCTAATTCAACTATTCTAATTCGTCAAAAATGTTCACTTTTGTTTCAACACTTCTAATCTAACAAAAATGCTCATTTTTGTTTCAACAATTATATTTTGACAAAATAGCAAATTTTTTCAACTATTACATTTTAACAAAAATGACAAATTGGATTTCAACTATTATAATTCGATAAAAGTGACAAATTTGATTTCCACTTTTATAACTTGTCTTTTTATAGTAACAAAATTACGGTAAAAATATATTCTTTAATAGCCAATCTTTTATTCCGACAAAAAATGACAATAAAAACATTTCTTTCTATTTTACTCTTTTTATTGTAACTAAATGACAATAAAAATATATCTTTTCATTCTACTCTTTTTACTATAAAACATATCTTTTAATTCTACTTTTTTTTGTAACTAAATGACAATAAAGATATATCTTCCTATTCTACTCTTTTTATTTTGTTGAACAAAGTGACAACAAAAATGGAAGTTTTTTTATTATAATCTTTTTATTGAAACGAAGTGACAAATAAAAATGCAATCTAATTATTATAATCTTTTTATTGAAAGGAAACAAATTTTTGACAAATACCATGTTTCATGTAAACAATAAAAATGAGATTTTTATTGTAAATCTAATTTTGACAAAACCATGTTCTCATGTATCTAAGTAAAAGATGAAACTTATATTATAAAACCCAATAATTATTTATAGATCTGAAATAAAAAATAAATTTTTTATTTCAAATCGAGATCTAACCATAATTCTTGATTCAAATAAAAGGAAGAATTTCTATTGTAGATCCAGATCTAACAAACATGAGCATCACAATCTATCACAATCAACAATCAACTAATTCCAATCCCAAACATCGCAGATCTGATTTTATAATCGTACATACATGGATTTCAAATAGCGAGAAATAGTTAAATTTTAATTAATTATTAAAAATAGAAATCTCACATTGGGTTTTATTCTGACAAAAATTGAAGATAGATCCATTTCTGCTCTGGCCTATTTCATTGTGTAGATCCGGATTTCATGATTCCAACGCAATTTGAATTATCGAATTCTGATAATATATGGAGGAGTTACTGATTTTATAAGATCATAACAATATAACTAAATAAATAAATGCTTAATTATTCCATAATTATCCTAATTACATTTGTTAAGGAATTAGGTCGTCGTTCTCCCTGTATACCGCATGAACAAAGAACCCATCAGCTTCATCGATCTTCACGCCATCGCCGTGCTTCACCAAGTCTGCCGGAGCCACATCCATGGCCGCCCCGACAACGGCCTTCGCCTCCTCCACCCACTGCCGCAGTCACAAGGAGCTCGTCCCCCTCAGCTCCACGAAAACATCCCCAAAGCCGACAGTTTTAGACACAAAATTCAAGAAATTCACGCAACAATATACGATCTCCACCGTTGAGTAGGTTTATCTTGATGAGCTCAACATTTTATTCATTGGAAGTTTTGAAATTTGTTGAACTGATTTCAAGTTTGAAAGGAAGGAAAATCCGATTGTTTCTGCCATCGGTTTCTAAGTGGAGGCGGCTGCGTATGTTTTTGGGAATTGGAGTTATGATATATGGGGTATTTATAATTATAATATTATTAAATTCATTTATTTACAAAAAAACCCGTTAACTTTTAGTAGCCCCAAATTCAGCTCAACAAGAGTTACCCCTAGCTAAATATCCCCGTTCCGGACACAATGGGCTAGGCCTCATCAGCCCATTCGATCGTTTCAGCCCACTTTTCCTTATTTTAAAATATAAATCATTTAATTATTTAATTATTTAATTTGATCGAACATTTTAATTTACCGGGCCCACATACGGACTCCAAAAATTCCTGAAAAATAAATCTAGCTATTTTTTGACGATACGGTCCTGACAAAATTAATTTTGTCGAACTAAGAGACCGTTTGAAAAATGGCCATTTTCTGGTCGATCCAATTTGACTAAAATTAACAAACACGTTTTCATTTGCCACGTTCACATATTAGTTCCAAAGATTCTGGAAATTGGAATATTGCAATAATTTGACATTCTGGATCCAACCAAAGTGGTGTCGTCGAAAACGGAGGTCGTTTGTAAAATGGCTATTTTTAATATTAAAATATATATAGATTCTATAGCGACTATTCTGAATTTTAAACTGGGCATAACTTTTGATTCCCGCTATGAAATTTCAATTTTTTAGATTCGTTGGAAAGATACTTTTAAACAGATTTAAATATTTTTGGTTTCACCAAAATCCGATTTATTTTGAATCCTGTACATTCAATCAAAGTTCAAATCAAATTTTCAAACTACCGCGCTATTTCTAACTCCTTTTATAATTAAATTAAAAATTATCGTTCTAACTTCGATTTAAATAAATTTTAAATCATTATTATTTAAAATAAATTATTATAAATATTCAAAATTCACTAAAATTGCTAAAATAAAAATTTTAAATTGGTTTCAAAATTCCGGGTTGTTACAACTACTCGGGTTACTAACTGTGAGTCAGTGACGCATATTGTGTTTGTTAAGCCAGTACTTTGCTTCGAGGGGAAACCAAGACTCGGGGGAGTCCTGTAGACGTATTCACTTGATCGAGGAGGGGGGTCAAGATACACTCAGCCGGGGGGGGGGGGGGGGCAGTGATGGGCGCCCAACTTGAATACGTATATGTACTGAGCTAAGCTCGGGGGGAGCTATATTATTATGTGGTTGCACATGCATATTTAATTCTAATGGATCCATATTATGATGAGATTTTGTGATTTGATCTATACGATCATACATTGAAGATTATTGGAGTTTAAATTTACATAAACATTTTGTGATTTTCTATATTGGAGTGTGATGCTCCTTTGTGATATTTGACTCACTTAAGTTATATAATGATTTTCGTTTGATAATACATGGTTATTGCTCGGGAGAAGCAACATTATAGCTTGGGATAGGCTTTAGTATTATGGCATAGGTAAATTCCTTATGATTTCTTTTATTATTTGGGTTCGATGATTTTAACTTGATTGGGATGATTGTACATTCGCAAAGAGCAATTGGATTTCTAATCCAATATATTTTGAGATTTAGATACTTTGGAGTGGGATACTCCCTTTATTGATAATTTAACCCGTTAGAGACATATATGATAATTTTTATGGAATCGGTGTTATGTTTCCACAATGGCTCGAGTATGGTGATATACTTAGCCTAGATCTAGTCCTTGAGACTTATATATTTATCTATTTAGTTATGTCATGTGAACTGAAACTAACTAATCCCTTTATGTCATCATATTCACAACTCTTAGGGTAAAGAGTTGTATATCTTGTGCTTATTTATCTCTTATACTGATTTGTAAACTAGACTGACCCGTGTGTGTATTCCTCGGGTCAGACCGAGATATTTCAGGTGTAGTTGCTAAGTTTGACGTTAGCATCCACTCCTTTGAGCTATCATATCTGTTGCAGCTTCCAATCGGTTTTGAGTTCAAGAGTTTTCTATTGATTCATTATCGAGCTCCCTATTACTTAATTGTTATAACATATTGTAAGAGATTGAGTCATATCTATTCTTTTGTAGCACATGTAATTGTTGTACTCTAACGATGTAATATTATGCAATTGTTCTGTGATCTGTGATGGTGTATTTATATGTACTATGTTCTGAGCTGATTCTAGAGTCACCGTCGAACTGCACTACATAAAGTATTTACTATGTCGAGCTTCTTGAAGAAAAAAATAGCAATCACTTTATCGACATACTTAGAACTTGCTAATGCAATTCTACGAGTGGTCGCCCTTAACCAGCCCTATTCTCCGCTCTAATAGACATCATTACCTAGTAATGCTCTTTATTAGGGTGGGTCTTGGGGTGGGGCTTTACAAAATGGTATCAGAGCAAAGGTTCAGGACAAAGTATATTAAGCACAGAACAAAACCAGAATAGTACATGTGTTACAACATGGAAGGATAACAGTCGTGTCTACTTTTGTCGTTTCTTTTGTTATCCTATCTTGAGTTTCTTATCTCTGAGTCATGGGAATCCTTGGGTTTGAGGAATACATCTAGGAATAAGTGGATTATTCCATAAGTACTCCATTGTTAGTATTTCTTTTTGTAATGTGATTTGAGAAGAGAATCATTCCATCCTCTTTATCTTTCAAAGTTTGAACCTTTGGTTAAAAAAAGAAAAAAAATGGATTTTTTTTTTACCCTATTCTTGATATTTGAGTTGGTTGTTGGGTTCGGTAAAAGAGATTTTGAGGGCATTTGAAACCTAAATTTAGAGGTGCTTTTTACTTTAAGGTTGGAATGTTAGAGTTTAAATAAAGTAAATCAGAGTGTGCAGCGGAAGCAGGAGAATCACTTTGGTTGTGCTAAATTTTTGAAGTAATTAAGCATGGAATAAGGGATGATAATAATGAGGAATCACAAATATCAATGAGTTAATTACTTTACAAACTGATAATGAAATTAAATCAGTGATCATTTTAGGTGTTGAATGGTCTGATGAGTGGCTTAAGAGTTTTGGTTGATACGTCTGATCAATGATATCGATAGAAATTACTTAAACACTTATTCGAGACTGTGTAACACTGAAGATGAGCAGTGAAATATAATTTGTTGGAAAATAAGATACGAAATTATCACGTTGGAATAGTATCAAACCACTACATAGGATGCGGAGTATAGTGACTTTAGCAAGGTGATGGCGGTGATTCGTCGACATCGCAGCCAAGTACTAAGAATGATTGATAGAAAATAGTGGTTTAATGTTATTCCAATTAATATGTAAAATTTAAAATGGGTTGAGTATAATAGCATTTTAAAAATACAATTTTCTAAAACAAATACATCACTTTTGGGATACACATTCATAATTACATTCACTTGGCTAGTTGCCGCCATAGAGTTGGATATAAACCTAGAGGAATGACGAGGCTATTTGATGATTGAGAAGTCCAAGCAGCAGCCATGCTTTGAGGAAATTTATATAACTCCAATGGCAAGGTAGCGCCAAGTAATGATGAGGGAGCAAAAAATCTTGAGTGTGTATTTCAAATTACAGATTGTAAAAGGTAAGTTGTGTTGCGTAGAGCTTAATATTAATGAATGTGATTAAAACTTTGACTAAGATTGGGTAAACTCAAGTTGGAAATTTTTATGTTGAAATGAAATGTATTCAATAATTTTAAATTTCATGGGGTAGCTCCCTTAATCGAGAAGCTTTTAAGAAGCAAATTAAGACAAATAACTTGTAGAATCTAAATTGATGAAGAACTAATCTTAACAAATTGCGAGGACACAATTTATTTAAGGTGGGAAGTCTGTAACAACCCGGATTTTTGGTAACCGGGAAGTAAGGATTTACTGGGTTTTGTGATTCTTAAGATAATATGTTGGCGATACGAGTTTGTAAGACTAACTCGTATAACATTAAATAAGAAAATAAAGCTTTGAGCATTCCTAAACTGAGTATTTGGAATATATATATATATAACTTGGTTATAATATGGGATTTATTCCAATATATTATCATTTCAAGATTGTAATTAAATTATTTTGGGGAATATCGAAAATATAAATATTGATTGGGAATCAACATTTTAAAGGGGAAAATATGTTTTCAATATTTGAGATTAATTGTTGGCAGTAATTATTAAATCATTAATTGAGGTTCTAAATACTGGATGTATCTTTGATATTGATATCAAAAGAGGAAGTGTGTTTAAATCATATTAATGAATTTAAAGTATACATGTGGCTTTTAGAATGTTAATCATTGAATTAATCGGATTGTTGGATATATGAGAATATAAAGTATTGATGTGAATCAATATTTACAGCCTGGGTGAATGTTATTGTTGTTAATAATAAATTTAATTTATTGAGTAATAAAGTATACAATAAGCATTGTTGTGGTAATAAATTAGGAAAATTTGTGTTCTTAAATACCAACAATACATATAAACATATGTGTGTATTCTTGTATTGAAGTAATGAAATGAGAAGTGATTATGATATAATTACTGAGTTAAAACTGTTTTATTATGGTTTGTTAATAATAATTGTAAGTATTTGTTGATCAAAGCAATTAGTGTGATTTTGGGTTATGATATATATACATATTGTTATATGAATTTTTAAGTGTCAAAAATTGTTGTATTCAATAATAAAATAAAATAAAATAAAATATGTGGTTTGATATGTTTAGTGATTTATTTATTTCGAATAAATCATTGTGATAAGTTATTTTTGTTGTGTACAAAGATTACAAGTCCCGTTGTAAGAAAACAAACAAGTTTTGATTATAAAATAAATATTTTGATGAATATGTTGATACTAGTGTATTTGTGTCTAGTTGGATAATAAATAAATATTAAAAGGTGATTTGGTCTTAATTCTAGTGTGTATATTTGTATTTATAGATTAAAAACAATGTGTTTTGTATGTATTGTACTTTAATTGAACAAGTTTAGCTTAATTAAGTTGTAAATGTGTGTTTAATACTTAACATAGTGTATTTAGGTTTAATTTGAGCCTTGGTTGGATGTCCTGCCCATTACCCCCTTTGTATTCGGTTCTGGAGTATTCGTTGAAGAGAGAAAAAAAAGAATGATACTTTTTCTCTTCCTTCCTCCTCCATCTATCTGAAACCCTTCCAGTGAGAAATCATGGCCTCCTCCCTCATCTTTCCTCCAAAAACTCAATGAATGCTCTCATTTTAAGTATGATTAGATTATTGCTTGCTCACTCTTGATTGCTCAGCCTAGATCTAAGCTCTAATCCATCTTCAATGAAAGGAAAAAAAATCAAATTAAGAAGGATTGGGGTTTTTGTAAAAGAGAAAAGGTGTTGCATTTCTTTCTTTTGTTGCTACATGTTCCATCTTGGCCTCCTATTGCTCTAAATCAAGGGTATTTTGCCTAAAAAGCCAATCAAGATGAGTTTGTTGACTCACACATTCTAATTTACATTTACTTTTATTTATTTATATAAGTATTGCTGAGTTGGGTTGGAGAATGTTGTTTTCATGAAGCTTTTTCATCTTGTTTTGCATTGTTGAAAACACAGCCAAACCCTCACTTTGATACTTCGTAACTCTCTGATTATTAAGTCTTTTGGTGTGATTCTTTTTGCATATTTTTGCTCACTATCTTCTGAGTTTATCTGCAAATTTTTGGTGACGTTTCGAGTTGATTTATTTGGGTAAACGGGTCACCAAAGTAGGGGCTTCGCTGGGATTTTGACCTGAAACAAAACAACGACTAGGTTCGACTTTGGGGTGTTGTGTCTCCTTCGTTTTTGGTCGGAATTGAGTGATTCTTTTTTGTTTCGAAGCTTGGAATCTTTTCTACAATACTGCAAATTTTGGTGTCATTATGGGTTGATTTGGGTGGGCAAGCATATTGCTAAAGTTGGGGTTTCGTCGTGATTGTTGTTCATTTTGTTTAAATTGATGTAATCACAGCCAAAGTGTAACTTTGGGATGTTATAACTTCATGGTCCTTGATCCGAGTTGAGTGAATCCTTATTTTATTGAGAGACATATTATTCTAGTTTGCGCACGTCGAATTTTAGACCAATCGGACATTGTTTGTTCATTCAAAACTAGCTTTAAATTCATAACTAGAAGCGATTTTAGATCAAGTCAAATAGAGTATGAGTCCATGTTTGAAGCTCTGTATCTTCTCCGTATGACGTCGGAATTCAGCGATTCTTTTTTTTGATAGACATACTATCCTAGTTTGTGCTGTCGAATTTTATACCAATCGGACATCGTTTGGTCATGCCGGACTAACCTCAAAGTTGCAACCATAATTGGTTTCTTGGTGCATTTTTGAGCTGTGATATGTGTTTTTCATGATTTTTCTATGGGTTTGTGATTTATTTTACCATCATATTGATTTAATAAACCATGTTTATATTTTGTATATCCCAAACTCCATATTTTGGGAAATTTGTGATGATTCATGGTTGACATCTTAAGGTGATTGAGCACACTTCGCATGTTTTAGACTAATTTTGAAAATATATGAATATATATCAATTTCTTATAGTTTTGAGGCTAAAGAGTCTATGCTTTTAGTTTTAGAATATAAATGACCTCAAAATAATAGTATGAAAATCTATTTTTAAATAAAAAGAATTCAAGGAATAAAACAACCGAATTTCAAAACAATCGTTTTATATGTGGCTTTACTAATTCAAATATTTTCTTATATATAAACTACACAATCTTGCACCCTTTAAGATAACATATTGAATATTAAACGACATTGTACACTCCGTGGTATAGGACACGGAAGTATACGAAGTCGTTTAATTCCAATATAGTTAGATTGAATCTGATGATTTGGTGTTCTCGATGATTTGGTGCTTTCGATGATTTGGTGTTTTCGATGTTTTCAATTGCAAAGCCGATAAGCAGCTAGTGAACCAGTAGTGAGAACGTGTGGTATGGGACACATTGTTACCACTACTTGGGTTATTGACTGTGAGTCAGTGACACATATTGTGTTTGTTAAGCCAGTACTTTGCTTCGGGAAGAAGCCGAGACTCGGGGGGAGTCATGTAGACGTATTCACTTGACCGAGGAGGTGGGCTCAAGATACACTCGGCCGGGGGGGTCGCAGTGATGGGCGCCTAACTTGAATATGTATAAGTACTGAGCTAAGCTCGGGGGGAGCTATATTATTATGTGGATGCACGTGCATATTTAATTCTAATGGATCCATATTGTGATGAGATTTTGTGATTTGATCTATACGATCATACATTGAAGATTATTGGAGTTTAAATTTACATAAACATTTTGTGATTTTTTATATTGGAGTGTGATGCTCCTTTGTGATATTTGACTCACTTAAGTTATATAAAGATTTTCGTTTGATAATACATGGTTATTGCTCGGGAGAAGCAACATTATAGCTTGGGATAGGCTTTATTATTATGGCATTGGTAAATTCCTTATGATTTGTTTTATTATTTGGGCTTGATGATTTTAACTTGATTGGGATGATCGTACATTCACAAAGAGCAATTGGAATTCTAATCCAATATATTTTGAGATTTAGATACTTTGGAGTGGGATACTCCTTTTATTGATAATTTAAACAGAGATGCATATGATAATTTTGATGGAATTGGTGTTATGTTTCCATAGTGGCTCGAGTATAGTGATATACTTAGCCTAGATCTAATCCTTGAGACTTATATATTTATCTCTTTAGTTATGTCATGTGAACTGAAACTAACTAATCCCTTTATGTCATCATATTCACAACTCTTAGGGTAAAGAGTTGTATATCTTGTGCTTATTTCTCTCTTATACTAATTTGTAAACTAGACTGACCTATGTGTGTATTCCTCGGGTCAGACCGAGATATTTCAGGTGTAGTCGCTGAGTTTGACGTTAGCATCCATTCCTTTGAGCTATCTTATCTGTTGCAGCTTCCAATCGGGTTTGAGTTCTAGAGTTTTTTATTGATTCATTATCGAGCTCCCTATTATTTAATTGTTGTAATATATTGTAAGAGATTGAGTCGTATATATTCTTTTGTAGCACATGTAATTGTTGTACTCTAACAATATAATATTATGCAACTGTTCTATGATCTGTGATGGTGTATTTATATGTACTATGTTCTGAGCTGATTCTAGAGTCACCGTAGAACTGTACTAAATAAAGTATTAAGTATGTCGATCCTCTTGAAGAAAAAAATAGTAATCACTTTATCGACATACTTAGAACTTGCTAATGCAATTCTACGAGTGGTCTCCCTTAACCAGCCCTATTCTCTGCTCTAATAGACAACATTACCTAGTGATGCTCTTTATTAGGGTGGGTCTTGGGGTGGGGCATTACACCCTCAGAGTGCATCTTCTTCGGTAGAGGAAGTGTGTTCTGAAATGTGATCCGAAGCACAATTGCTCGAGTAGCTATGGTCACACCGAACCTGTGACGACCCCAAACCCCGTACGACGGTGGCAAGGGTAATCTTTGGAATATAACACATAAACAGATAACAGCAGAACAGAAATATATAAATCACCAGATAATGTACAATAGAATACACTGGATAAACGTAATCATCAGAGTTACACAGTATACAGGATCATACTTAGTACAAATACAGTTCAGCTATACATAAATGTCTACAGCGGAAAACAAACATAATATGTACAATAGGAGCTGAACAGCATAAAAAGAGATAAATGATAGAATCCATCTTCAGCTCCAGCTATCCAGAAAGATCCTGCTAAAACCTAAATACAAGGCTGCCCGTGTAGAAAAAGGGGCACCCGAGTTTGCAAGTGAAACAAACTATGAGTCAGTCATGAGACTGGTATGAGAAATCTACTTAACACATTTTGTAATATGGACAATCACAGGACCACACCACTTTCGCGAAACGGGTTTACTCCATTGGATTTCCAGTGCTTTAAAACAAATAAATCCTTTAAACATCGCAATGCTTTTTATAAAAATGAAGCCATTATAAGACTCAGTTCCCATCACACAATGCAACACAAACCGGAGGATAGAGTTTTACCTTATAATGGCCAAAATATGCTTAATACGAATAAAACAAAAGCATTTGATATTATTACTAGTGTTTATATGTTTCAAAAACAATTTCAAATCATAAGTATCAATCATAGACGGCATTAGTGCCCCATACCACTATGTCGCCATATATAGGTATACAATCAAAACCGCACGGTATCGTATTTGGAAATTGGATTTCCGTCATGAACCAAGGCAAAAGATAGTCCTTACCGAATTTGAGACAATCTAGCCCATGTCTCAAGCTACAGCCGCAACTGCACCTAGGAGCCACAGGGCCGGTCCTCACACATCGGATTAAAATAAAACCCTGAACAATACGTTTCCCCGCCCTATGGGGCGTAAATGAGCCAAATGACTCCATATCCGAGGCGACTCGCAATCCAACAACCACACAGGTGAAAATAATATAAATGTCAGAGCTGGTAGGTCACTGACACCACCCTAGCTAGAAAGAGACGCATGTTCTCCCTGGATCCTCTCCCGTTTCTGGTTTATACCGGGGTGTGAGGCTCGCGAATTAACGTTATACACAAAGCTATGCCACACAGGCCGCGCTTTAATCATCACCCACAAAACTTTGCTTTTCAACAGAAGCCTTGATCATCTGCCACTTAGGCATGCCACACAGGCAATTCACTCCATGCGACTGATTTCTATCGATATATAACCTCTGAGCTCGTACGTCTCAGAGAAGGGCGTTAAGCAAGAGAATAAATTCTCCGCCGCCAAACAGATATATATTTAGTAGAGATCATTCAGCACAGAACAAAATCCAATGTCAGACACACAGTCCATTTACTAGTTCGTTCTGGGTCTGAAAGAAACCGAAGGCACTCAATACCTCGCACATCCGTACAATCAACAAGTATGTCCGGACGGCTACTACTTCAGCCCCTTCAAGGTAGCTACTCTTATCACGAGCATCAGTAGCACCCCTCCATTCGACGTGAAGATCATCGGTCTTGCACCGTCTTCATGTCTTTGACTTCTAACCGTCGATCAATTATTTGAAATGAGGATTAACTCGGCCTTTTCAAATAATTCACGTATATTTATAATTTCAAATCAATTCATTTCAATGGTTAAATTATTCGACATCACTAATTCTGTTCTTTAATGTAAATTTCATGCCACACATTCAACCATCAAATATCACATAAACCGAGCAAATTCAGTTTATTTCCATTCCATATCGTGTATAATATTTTATCACGATTTATCGCTATTTTTATTTATTTAAAAATAGCCAATTCACTCAAACGACGCTTCAGGCCATAACGCGGCCGTGGCGCTGTTTTTCTTCAGATTTGATTTACACATATCTGAAAATCTAATCGTTGGATCTTGACAAATTTTATATCATTAGAAAGATCTTTTCAAAACGAATCCAACGGTTTCAGTTTTGGGAAAATCCGACGGTCTGATCTCCCGTACTAATCGTTTGAAGTTACGATTTCAAAATACGAACTGCAGCGTCGTTATTCGATTTAATATAATTATAATTATATATATAATCGATTCTGGCGCTGTTTTTCTTTAGATTTGAATTACACATTCCAGATAATCCAACCGTTGGTTTTTCACAAAGTGGGTGTCGTTGGAAAGATATTTCCAAAGCGAACCCAACGGTTTCGGTTTCGGGAAAATCCGATGGTCGGATCCCCCGCACTAATCGTTTGAAATCACGGTTTCAAAATACGAACTGCAGCTTCGTTATTCGATTTATTTTAATTATATTTATATAAATATATATAAATATAATTCTTTCTTCAATTTCAAAACTATATTCATTTAATACATTTGATAAAAATGATATTTTTATCATTAAAAATATTTATTCAACACATGAATATTTTTGGCACTTCATATTCACAATAAAAATGTAGATTTTATTGTTCAATCTATATATTCGACACATGAATGTTTTTGACTTCACACTTACGATAAAAATATGATTTTTATCGTTCTAGTTCTTTATTCAACACATGAATATTTTCTATAGTTGATATATATAACAAAAATGTTATTTTTATCTTTCAAAGAATTTATTCAACACATGAGCTTCATTCAACACATGAATTTCTATTCAACACATGAAAATTTTCTATAGTTTATATATATAATGAAAAAAATGTGATTTTTATCGTAAAACAATTTATTTCTAAACGCGATTATTTTATATAGTTCATACATAAGGTAAAAATGTTATTTTTGGTGTTAAAACAATTTATTTAAAATACTAATATTTTATGTAGTCTATATATATAATATAAATGTTATTTTTATCTTTCAAAGAATTTATTCAACACATGAACTTCATTCAACACATGAATTTCTACTCAACACATGAATTTCTATTCAACACATGAATATAGTTTTCAACACATGAAAATAATTCTAACACATGAATATTATTGAAAATTTCGGCAGCATGACGACAGGGTAGTTAAAACCGGGACCGTCCCTAGTACGGCTCCTCACTCTACCTTAAAACCTCGCGGTTTTTGACAATGGGGATTTCATGCATCTAATTCGTACGCAGACGAGCATGTTTATTTTTCTTTTCCACAAACTAATCCTATGTGGTTTCATCCAAAATAATTGTCAACCACAAACAGGTATTTTTCAACCACAATCAATCATTCATGATTATCACCAAATTTCACATCAACTAATAATCCAAACAATATCACAACCAATAAATATCGTCCATGGTCTGTGAACGAGAGGAGTATATATATATATATATATATATATATATATATAATCGTATATAAATATATTTCAATTTCATTTCACTTCATTTCAACGCATATATAATTTTTACAACGCATATATAACTTATACATCGAACATACAACTTATACAACGCTTATACATGAGGTGTACAATGCTTATATAACTCATACATCGACTATATAATTTATACATCGTTGTTTTCCATATCGTTTATAAATTAGAAATCTCACATTGGGTTCCACTCCACCAAAAAATAGCAGAAGGCTCAGAAAAATATCCGGTCTCTTCTAAAATGTAGAAGACGTCCTCACGGGTCCACTGTCTCTTGTTTAACTGAATTTCGACAAGAAACGAAAAAGATATGATATTTATTGTAAACACATAAACCGTAGCGCTTTAAAGCACTATAAACAATTAAAATAATATACTGTCGTATACCTCTCTATTATGTTCAAAACTAGGTCGAGGATTTCCTGCAAATCCGCGAAGCGGTTGGACGATCAGACACTGCAGCGTCGAAGAGGGTCGGAGGAGCTTTCCGGCGCCACCAGCCTTGCTCAGATCGATGCAGTCAGGAGGGCACGGCGGCGAGCTAAAAGCGGCGACTTCCTTGCCTCAAAACTTCTCAAATACTCAACGAAAAAATCCCAACCTTATATTGATTCGAAGCTCGTGAGAGGATCTTCAAATTACTCCACAGGAGCAGGTGGTTTTAATGAGAGGATCACGAGAAAATGAGGAGAGAAGGTGGGATCGATTTCCATCGTCGAGATCTGGAGCGGGGAGAGAGAAAATGGGGAGAGAGAGAGTGAGGCCCAATCAATTTTTTTTATTTAATTTATATATTTTTTAAAATTCTAAAATACCCCTTATCTCATACGAACTCCAATCCAAACCCAACGACCGTCGCCCCTAGCCAAATACACCCATTCCAAACACAATGGGATATGTTTCGTAGGCCCATTCGACTGTTTCAGTCAGTTTTTCTTCAAATTAAAATATAAAACATTCAATATTTGTTTTGAACGTACATTTCAATTTGCCCGGGCCACATACTGATTCTAAAAATTCCAGAAAAATAAATATAGCTATGTTTTGACGATACGGTCCCAACAAGACAAGTTTCGTAAAATTTTGAGACCGTTTGAAAAATGACCACTTTCTGGTCAATCCAATTTAACATAAATTCACCAAACACATTTTCCTTTGTCACGCTCACATATTAACTTCAAAAATTATGGAATTTGAAACCTAGCCATAATTTTACATCCCGGATCCAACAAAAGTGGTTTCGTCGAATTCTAAGGTCGTTTGCAAAATGTCTATTTTCACGGGCTATATATTCTCTATAGCGACTTTTCTGAAAATTCATTTAGCCATAACTTTTGACTTCCACTATGAAACTTCGATTTTTCAGATTCGTTAGAAAGATATTCACTAAAAGATTTAAATATTTTTGGTTTCACTGAAATCCGTTTTATTTTGCACCCGGTACAGTCAGTCAAAGTTTGAATTGAAATTTTGAAACTGCCGTGCCATTTCAGGCCTTGTTTATAATTTAAAATAATTATATTTATTTTCAAACATCGATTCAAACTACTTTTCGTCGTTATTATTTAAAATAATTTATTTTAAATATCTAAAATCCACTAAATTTGCCAAATTAAAATTTTTAAACTGGCTCAGATTTTCCGGGTTGTTACAGAACCATATTAAGGCCAAAAGTCCAACGGCCTCGATGATTGTATTAAGAAGAAAACCGACGACCGAAGAAGGTTATATTAAGGTCAGAAAACTGACAACCATCGGGTACCGTATTAAGGCCGAGATGACGATCGTTGACTTCAGTTGTGAGATTTAGTACCTGCAAAGATAAAGTGAACTATCCACGGTCTAGAGAAGGCTTCAATTTTGATGGGTCAAGTATTCGATCTATCATCACGGACGAGCATTTATTACACTTGGCTCTGGGAGAGGGCGAGTATTAACCATACTCGGATTACAAAGGTAGCGAGCATTATCCACGCTCGGCTTACGGAGGTAGCTAACATTAACCATGCTCGGCTTACGGAATAACGAGCATTAACCATGCTTGGCTTACGGAAGTGGCGAGTGTTGACCATACTCGGCTTACGAAAGTGGCGAGTATTAACCATGCTCGGCTTATAGCAAGTGTTTTTTGTGCTCGACTCAAGTAAATTATTTGAAAAATTCTTAGAAGGGGCAAGTATAGTCCATACTTTCTTTAAGGAGATCCAACCGTACTCGGCTCAAGGAGTAGGTTTTCAGAGATGATGGTAGGCTTTCGAGCTAACCATATCTGGGAAGAGTGAGCGCTAGTCATACTCGGCTTAGACATAATCCATGTTTTCAAAAGAAAACTCACAATAGCTAAAGAACTATTACAGAAAAATGAAATTAAATCCTAAGGGAACATTTGTTGATTCCATAGCATGCCTAGGAGCTAAATCCTAACCACGTACATGTGTACATCAAAGTGTTCCTTTTATTGAAACAGAAGTACATCGAAAAAGAAATCTAAATTTAATTAAATATAATGTCGTGGGTGCTAGTCTCAGAGTCCTTTCCGTTTCTAGGGGCTCGAGGACCGGCCTGAGGAGCTTGGGCAGAAGATTGCGGCGGCAAGGTCGGGGCATTTTTCTTAACATATTCGGGAAGTTCTCCTGGCCTGACTCGATCCTCGATGAGGTCGTGTAGATGCCGATATTCATTAGTGCTATGTCCAGCTACGTTGTGGAATATGCAGTGCTTGCCGGAATCGAGCTACATCTGCGTTGGTTCTCGTCGAGGTAGTCTTGGAAGGGGCAGGGACCCTCGTATGTCTAGGTAGATGTCGAGTAGAGAAGAGTTGAGCTCGGTGTATTGTTCATATTTACCTTCTCTCCGAGGTCATACATTGCGCTTGTTCCTTTCTGGGGCCTTTCCTCTTCCTTTATTCTACCCATTGGTGTTGGATGGACCTGTTTGCTTGGTGGCGAGGACCTCGAGGCTCTCCATCTCAATACTGGCATCCACTTGTCGGAGGAATCATTCAGCCTTTGAATAGAAATATTCAATATCCTTGGGGGATCTCTAGTTAAAGGGAATGAAAATTTTGATCGATTCTGAACTCCTACAATGGCGGCTATAAGCACCATCGATGGCTTAGGTTGGTCGACTGATGCTACGGCCGCGTTGAACCTTTCGAGGAAGGATCAAAGCATTTCTCCTAGTTGCTGATTGATGGTGAATAGGAACATAACACTCTTTGGTCGGGAGATATGTACTCTGAATTGTTCGATGAAACGGGTGACCAGTGTGTTCCAACTGCCGATCGACTCCGTTTTTAGCTGCTGAAACCACATGTTAGCAATACCTGTGAGGAAGTGTGGAAAGCACTTGGCCATGAAGTTAGTCGATACACCTTGTACTTCCATATCATGTATCACATGAGATGGATGGTCGGGTCAATCCGTCCATTGTACGGTTCATTGGTTGGAAACTTGAAGTCCAAAGGGTTTTGGTAGTTTCTGATTTCTTGAGTGAAGGGACTGCAATGGACATTATCTATATTCTGTTGAGAAGAGATCCCCCGAGTGAATCGTTGGATGATGCTTGCGAGCTGGCTTCCATCTCCTAGGAGTCGTTGCCATGAATTTAGCTCTGCATTTGGAAGAACTTCGATACGAGGATCTGGCAAAAGCAAGCTCGGAAGGGCGGCCGTTGGCTGGGCTCGGCCTCCGAGAGTTGAGTGAAGGTGAGAGCGAGGATGAACTCCGGCTAGGGGTTCTGGGAAGAATGACCGCTTTTGAATCTGATGAGTATTGGATTGGGCTGTACCCATGATAGAGGGTCCAGGTTGATCCAGCATGGCATGTGATGTTCGAAGCTCGTGGCTGCCCCCTGTCGGAGCGAGGTTAGAAGGGTATACAGTAGCATTTTCTTCCTCCACGGTGAGGACTGGTATGGTAGAGCAGTCTCCTTGGTTCGAAGGGAAGGCCGTGCCAGCCCTTCGTTGAAGGGGAAGAGTGGTTAAATTGGTCTACGGTAAGATTCCAGGTTGTAATGAGAATGACACTGATTCTGACGGGCCCGGTAGTCGTTCGAATGGTATGGAGGGTCGCGCCGTTTCCAAGAGTGTAGGCAAAGTGGTCGAACGACCTAGATCTTGATTGTGGGCCTCCTGTGAATCTGTAACTATGGATGCGCTAGTCGTTGGAAGCGATACTCCTGGCTGTGATTGATTGGGAGGTAGAGCCGAGCCAGGATGAAATAAATGTGGAATCTAATCAATGGCATGATTCAGCGCAGACCGAAGATCAGTTGTTGCCCCAGTCCCGGATGGTGGAGGAATTGATGTTGAAGCGTTTAATCCCATCTCCACTCGACCGAGAAGGTGATCCATCAATTGCTACTGTCGTTTAAGGAGTTTACCCTGAGATGTCATATGGCCTCTGAATTCATCCATAATCTTGTCCATGTCGTCCTGAGTAACATATCAGGTCACTTTTTCGTGTGAGGAGGCTTCCAGACTTGCTTCTTCAGCGTTTGTTTCGGCTGCATATGCATTTATGGGATGGGAAGATGTTGCATCTTTCTTTCGTTTGTTCGCCATGAATTGAAACTAGTAGAAGGTCGAAGGGTATGTCGGTGCGTTTCCTGCCCCCACCTGGTGCGCCAAAGTATTGACGTCAAAAGTTGGTCACTTGTGACAATCAAACCCCAATCATGTGGAGAGCACACAAATAATGATTATGAAATGCGGTAAAAGCAAATAAGATAGGGAACACACACAACTTTTTATATTGGTTTAGCAAGAGATGGTGCCTACGTCTACTTTATATGTATTAATTTTTCTTTGATTACAAGTACAAAAAAATTTCTGTTTTAAGGGAGAAGAAGAGATGGCTATTTTTGAGTTAGTCGTGAGAGAAGCTTTAGAGGAGAAAGCTGAGAGTGCTTTAGAATCTGGAGTCCAGGAGAGGTCTCTTTTCCTTTTTGAGCTCAGAGGTTTCTATAGGGGAAATAATGGGCTGAGCGGGCCGCCACGTGGCCTTCCTCTTTTTCGGAGCTCGGACACGTGGAGCTTGATCATTGGTAGCAATTGCGGCGGTAAGACCCATTCCATTGCCCATTAATAGTATCCACGGAAATAGCGGCTTACGTGGAGTAGAGCTCTATCCGGATATGGTTGACCGCCTTTATTGCCTTGAAAGTTGGACTGAGCATTTGAATGGCTCAGGTGGATATTTCCATGCAGATCCGAGATACTCGGTCGATGCGCCTTTTATGGGAGCGAGATATCCTGCGACTAGGAGAGTGAATATTCCGGAGTGAACGAGTTATCAGCAGGAAGGAAATGGCTTTTGATGGCGCCTAAAGAAGGCCTGTTTAGGCCGAACTTTGGATGTTCGCGCGTTGCTGAAGGGCACATTTCTGGATGTTGGGCTTCGATCTGATCCATGGTAGTCTTTTACCAAAAAGATGGTTAACACCCGCCAAAATCATTTATTGATTTCCCAAAAAATATTATAGGCATAAAGCTAAGAGAAACAAATTTCTCCGCCACCAAATGTAAATATATTTGAAGAGATCAATGTATATGATCTGTAGGCTTACTCTGTCAGACATTCGTCCATAGAAGTTGTTATGGGACTGGACAAACTGAAGGCACTATCCCATCAATCCATCTTAGGAAATTTCTACCTAGCATTAATAGAACATCCCTTGCAATTTACTCTGTCTTCAATCATCTTTAGCATATTCGATTTGCAACGCATATGCCTATACAAAGTGGTTTTTATATAATAATCATGATCCCGGTCTCTACGTATTGCCAACAAAAGTATAAAATGGGCAAAAACTTTGATAGCCGGTTATTTAACTATCAAATGAAACATACCTACAATTAACGATCCTATTTCCAAATAGAAATTCTACCGATCAAGCATCAAGCAACACTTAGCCCCTTTTAAATTAATTTATTATTGCTTTATCGTTACCAAACTTCCTTTAAATATCTTTACCCAGATATTCTACCAAACTCGTTTGGCCTCTTGCGATTTTTGGTAAATATTACCATGTATTCACATTTCTTATTTTCTCATTAACCAAATCATTTCATTTTCTATGCTTAGAAAACATCTTGGATTTTATTTGGAAAACATATCCAAAATCCATTTATATGGATTTAAATAAATGTTGTTTAAAACATATTTAGGACAACTTATCCCATTAATCATTCATTAACTAACCCTATCTCTAACCAGTCTTCTCCCTCGAACCTTAACCATTCTTTAGTCAAAATGAAATCGATCAAGTTGGGATATAATTACCTCTCAAACCTTAACTGAACGACATTCTTAATTTCGAAATAGTGTACATTCCACTTTATTTATCAAATCTCGTTTACATGCCAACTTCCTAGTTGATTTTATCCAACAAGTTAACAATTCTGTATTGACTTTATATTCGATTATAAAATATCGGTTTCAAAACAATTATCAATTATCTTGTTAAGTTCTAAATTAAATAATATATAATTCCTTGAAATTAGATTACTTATATACAATTCGACATAGTCGAATTCAAATTATAAATCCTTATGGATTTATTTTAATTATATTCACATTTCGATCATTGAAATAGATTTCATCGTTTCCTTTGAAAATGATTTCCAATTTCCCTTTTAAATTCATTCTTGAATTTATATTCCTGAATTATTCAATGATAATTATTTCATTACATTTATTGTTTGTAAATCAAACTACTCATTTTTATTTTTAAAAACAAGTTATTATTTTCTAGTCCATTCGAAATTTAATTTTTATTTTAGGAATTGATTTTCATTTTCAAAATCCAAATTTTCTTTCCATTCATTTGAATGTATTTTTACGGTATTTAAATACCATTTATTTTAGGCCCAGTGCTATTCAGGCATCTAGGCACAATAATCTATCACAGATCCCTTAACACATCATATATCATAATATATGAAAACAAGCAGTAATAATTTTGAGGAATCTAGTTTGATCCCTCCAACTCGTTTCCTTGCACCCACAGATGATAATCAACGTAAATAATATCAATTTCATTTCAATGTGAGATATCATAATAAATAGAATCAATATTTAACCAACGATTTATATATATAACTATATCTATAATTTCAAATAATTTATTAGCAATTTATCCAAACAACCATCAGACAACATTCAATCATCATTTACCAATTCTAAGATATGTTTATAAAATTATAAAACTTTACAAAGTTAGCGAGTTTACTCACATTGGTCGTTAATCATTGAATAATGATAAACGATTGATTTATCCAATCGGACATTTTATTTTGCCATAATTTGTAGATCGCTCTGAATCACTCCAAACTAGTTCCATCACGTAGCCTGTGTCCATACGATCCCAATGTGACAGACGGCTCGTCAATCTGATATGTGTGTACAAGATATTACATTTATAAGTTTGTACACTATTTAATTTAAAATTAAACTTAAATTTATATTAATTTGGGCCTCACCCATCTTTAAATTGTCCCAATCCCATGCGCCTGCTTGCTACAGTGTCTCCTCCCTCTTTATAATATCGAACGCAAGCTCTAGCAATGTCCATTTTTGCTCGTTCTCAAGACCCAAGCTCCCTCGTCAGGTCACCCCAACCACCACCGTCATTGCCATTCATCCCTCTTCTCAAGCTCTTTCCGTTCATCCCAGTTATCACTAGCTTGTCGCCTTCATGGGGACACAACCTGTAGCTCAACAATTACAATAAACACGTGATTGCCTATAGGCATCGTTCCTCCTTAAACTCATACCATCGGTGCGCCTCACCTCCCCGAGTTGACCCATACCATTGTGACCACATCTGGCCTTCGTTAGCACCCACACAAGCTAATCCTAACTGCTGGTGTCCATTTTCCAGCGCAAGGAAATAACATCGAATAATGTAAAAAACCACACGAAGGTGAAGAGCAACTTGAGGGGATTTCAGATATACGAGTTTCGAGATTTTTAGAGGAGGATTTAATTTGTTCTAAATTTTTGAAGCCATAGGAAAAGCTCTGGTGTGAATTTCTTGAAAAAAAGCAAATGAACGATGACTTGCGTTAGTATATAGAGGAAGAAAATGGGGTAAGAACGATGTTGTTTTCAAACGTACTATGATTATCTTCCATTGGACTGCGTGATTTTGATTTTAGGGTGGCATTTGTATCTTTTAGGTCACAACATAAGGTAGACAAGTTCACACTTAACATGTGCAATTTAGCTGGCTTTGGAGCTAAGGTATTTTTTTTGATTTTATTATTAATTTAAGTTACAAAACTTACAGTCGAAGTAACAAGCAAAACTACCATATAGAGCTCTATTCGCAGTGAAGCTTGTAATCCTACAATAGTTTAATATTTCGGACACGGTGGAACTGGTTTCGTCGAATTCCGAGTCCGTTTGTAAAACTTCCTTTTTAATTTCAAACGATTAAATAATGTGCATTTATATTACGCATGGTCACAAAATAAATCCAATTGATATGAGACTGAAAATATTACAATAATTACTCACTAGGATTTAATAAGATTAGTTTCATTGAAATCCGTTATCATTTGAAAATTGGTTATTCTTGAATACCGTATTAAATCAATATAATATAAATCGATAAATATAAATTAAATTCCAAAATTATGTAATTTAATAATAATAGATTAATATTATCATATATATCCAAATAGAAATAGTATAGCTTCAGAATAAACATACATGGATTTTAAACTCAACATATAGAATTTCATCGTTAAATCGATATTAAATTTATATTAAAAACCTTTTATTAAATTAATTAAATCATTATGATTTATAATGATTCCATAGCGACTTTCTGAAAATTTGATTTGGACATAACTAAAAATCTTCAATATGAAATCTCGATTTTTCTCTTTCAATAGAAAATTATAGTTCAATAGATCTGATCGTTTCTTGTTTCAAAGAAATATGACTTATAACGAATCATATATATTCATTTAAAGTTCAAAACATAAAAGTACGAACTACTATGACGTTACGAGCTCATTTTATATAGATCATACATTCAAACTTCGTTTACTAAATAAATTTTGTTATTATAACTCGAATCCAAACTCGATTAAATATCTTAAATTACCCAATTCACACAATATTGCCAATTTAACTTACTTTCGACTATTTCAGAATTAAATATGTTATTCTGCCATTTATAATTAATTAAATAATCAAAATTATTTAATTCAAGTCATATAAATTACCAAACCACTATTTAAATAATTAAATAAATTAATTATTCAATCGCTAAAAATCTGGGACATTACACTATTATTGTAAGCAAATTCCACGAATGGTAGATGATCTTCCCAAGTCCCTCCAAAATCCAAGATACACTTCTCAATAGGTCTTCAAGAACCCTATTCACTCTCTCTGTCTGACCATCCGACATAGGGCGATATGCGGTACTCAACCTAAGTTGTGTTCCTATAGCTTCTTCCAAAATTCGCTAGTGAAGATAGGGTTTTGTCGCAGATGAAGCTCGAAGGGACACTATGCAATCTGACTATCTCACGAACGTACAAGAAATCCGACCATGTTGCCGTCTTTTTGCTTAACCAGGAGGAAATGTGTGCTCTTTATCTATCGATCCACTTTGACCCAAATGTCGGTGTTGCCCTTTCTCGACCTAGGAAATCCATCCGTAAAATCCATAGAAATACTTTCCTCTTTCCTCAAGGGTATATCCAAGGGTAGAAGTAGTCTACCGGGCTTCTTTTGTTCTACCTTAACCCTTTGCCAAGTCATACATCTAGCTAGAAACTCAGCTATGCATTTTTCTATGTTGGACCAATAAAAGACTCGCCTCATATCGCGACCCATCTTATCACCACCCAAATGGATAGTCATTCAAGAGTGATGAGCTTCTGCCAAAACTGAACTCATCAAATCATCTGTGCGGGGAACACACAACCTACCATCTAGACGAAGTCATCCCTTATAATCCACAGTATACCTAAGGAGGTGTCTAGAATCTTCTCCTCTATCCAATCTATTCAAAATATCTGAAAGTTTAGGATCCGCTCTTTGTCTGGCTTCAATCTTCTCTAACAAAGTAGGTTTCACTTACAATTATACCAACAATCGTGGTGTGAAGTCTATAGACGGTCAAAAATAGAAAGTGGCTATATACTCCAAACTATGCCGCTCAACAAACAAAGGACTCAATGTCGCTCTCTGTCTACTCAACGCATATTCCACCACATTCCCCTTGCCTAGGTATACAAAATCTTGAAATCATATAATGCTAGAAATTCCATCCACCTTTTTTGCCTCAAATTTAGATCCACTGAGAGAATAAATACTTAAGTGACTTGAGATGTGTAAAGAGCTCGAACCTTTCTCCTAGTAGGTAGTGTTTCCAAGACTTAAGTGCGAATGCTATGGTGGCTAACTCCAAATCGTGCATAGGGTAGTTTCTCTCATGAACTCTTAGTTGCCTACTACCTTAGTATACTACTCTACCCTCTTGCATTAGCACTTCACTTAGATTCGTCCCACAGGCGTCGGTATATACTGCAAACATTATAGATCCATGGGGTAATGTCAAAACTAGTGCACTGGTAAGAGCATTCTTTAACCTACATAAAACATCCTTATAATCCTTATTCCAAGAGAAACTAGATTCTTCTTAGTAAGTCGGGTCGATGGTGCTGATATTCGTGCGAAGTTCTTAATGAAATTCCTGTAGTAATTCGGTAAGCCAAGAAAACTCCTTATCTCAATTGCGTTCTTGGGGGTCCTCCAATCCTGTACTGCTATTATCTTAGCGGGGACAACAGTCAGCCCATCCTTAGAGACTATATTCCCCGAGAAACGGACTTCCTCCAAAAATGGTATGTGGAAAACTTTGCTCTCAGCTGGTGAGCTCAGAGAGTACCGAGAACTTCTCCTAGATGCAAACCGTTCTCCTCCTCATTCCTTAAGAACACCAAAATATCATCCACCAAAACCACGACGAACTTATTTAGAACGTTTCTAAAGCCCCTACTCATCAGATCCACAAAATATGCCGATGTGTTGGTTAGCCCAAAAGGTATAACTAACCGCTCGAAGAAGCCATCAGTAGTCCGAAAAGCCATCTTATTGATGTTATCCCTAGCCACGCGCAACTGGTGGAAACCAGTAGCCAAATCCATCTGGTAAAATACTGATGCACCTACCAATTGATCAAATAAATTATCTATCAAAGGGAGTGAGTAAGAATTCCTATCCATTCCCTCAAATTCATATGCCAAACTGGCAGCACTATAGGCTTTACGTTCTTACTAAGATAAACCCGGAAATCAATTTCTCGTCTAGGTGGCAATCCTCTAACCTCCTCGAATACGTACGGATACTCACAAATAATAGGTACACAATAAATATAAATAGAAGAATCTAGGGTGTAAAAAAACTCAACATGACTGATCCTCGCGGGTTACAAGAAATTTCTAGGGTCGTACCACTACAAGTCATCAAAAGAACGACCCTCTTCTTGCACTCAAGTACAGCTCCATATATGGCCAACCAATCCATCCCTAAAATCATCTCGTACCCCACAAATCCCAACACCTAGAAGTCACAACCAATTTTTATGCCTAAATACAAATTCTTAAACCCTTACAAATCATAGACAAGTGTTCCACCATCTATAGGGTTGGAAATTATTATACGATCGACAACAAGTGAGATTTCTAAGTGCAAATAGTCAATCAAAGAACTGGTAATAAACGAATGTGAATCTTCCGAATCAAAAGAGTACGAACAGTAAAATAAGAGATAAAGATCAAACCTTCCACGGAGACTTTCCTTTCCCTGTCCGGCCACTGTTGGTCGGTGTTACTTCCAATACATGAGCCTGAGCTGACGTTTCTACTGTACTAGGACTATGTCTAGTCTTCTGTGGACATGCCCTACTCAGATGCCCCAGTTGTCCACAATGTTAGCACTTTCCCTTCATCCTCCCGCAGTTAGTGATGAGATGCCCTGGCATCCCACACACATGGCACTTGATCTCAGCTTTGATTGGTCCTTTTTGCAGATTTACCCCTTACTTCTTCTTATCTTTCTTATTCCAATTTTTTTTCTTAGGACCAGAGAACTTAGGAGCCTCGCTCTTTTTTTCCTTTACTTCTTTCTTATCCTCCTGCGTCAAAACCATCTCAATCAAAGCCTCATATGTCGCTCCCATAGGAATGTGAGTCATAGCCAAGCCTTGGAGTAGCTGGCTTAATCCTCTCACAAATCGAACAGCCTTCTTGTATGTAGTATTGATCATGTCCATGCCAAACCTCGATAATTCATTAAACTGACTCATGTATTCCTTTACTAACATATCTTCTTGCTTCAAATTTAAAAACCGCTCCAACTGCATTCCCTCCTCAACAGATGACATAAACTTCCTTTCAAACTTATTTCTGAATTCGACCCAACCCATATTCCTTCCTTCAGCCTCTACAGTTTCCCACAAAATGAAGCCTACTCTTTAAGTTGACAGGCTGCAAGCCAAACCCTTATCCCATCCTCTACTTCCAACAACTCAGACATTCTCTTGGTCCCCTTAATCCAGATGCGCACCTCCACAAACGTCTCAATACCCGAAAAAGTCTTGCCGTCCAAAGTAGAAAAAATCGCGGTTGCAGGTGGGTCAGTAGGTGCTAGAACCTGCGCATGTCCTTGTCCTCAGCCGGCGTCATAGCTTCTAAATATGTATGAAACCAACCAAGAATAAGAACTCCCTTAGGAAAATTAGGGGCTCCTGACATGCTGTGCAAAAGACACAATAGAATTTTAGAATTCGGAGGAATCAAAGGAATGCTGTAACTTTGACTCAAGGGGATATACTTAATTTCAAGAATAACTTTTGGCTTTTGAAAAATAGATTTTCTTTCAAAAATTCTTTTATTTAATAAAAAATTTGTGATCTTAAAAACCTTATACTCTCATACCAAATGTAATACCCCACACCCCTTAAAGCTATCCTAATATAGAATATCATTAATGAATGCAGAGTGTTGTAGGTATAAAGACAATAAACAACACAAAGACTAAGATTTCACAAGACTTTAAAAAAATCATAGCGGTAGAAAAGACAATTATTAAAATGACAAAAACATTCACAATTCTTAATTATTTCAAATAAACTAAATTGTCATAAAAGTACCATGTCTCGATCTCAATAATAGAAAAATATCAGAGTACAAAACAAAAGTATCCCCAAGTAGCCAAAAATAAATGCAAGAAAATCGTTGAAAGAAAATAAGATAAACAATACATCTCCAAAAGAATCTTCTTGAGAGAAGTCAAAAGAGAAATCTGATGTAGCGACCTGCATTTTACATATCGGAGGATCGTAAAATATTTTTATTTAATTCCCCGAGGGTCGGACCATTCTCATATTTTTATATGTTGGTTATGGGGATGTGAGACATGTCCATAATTTTTATTAATATTATTTATGACCATTTTCCCCCGTCATTTTTGTACAGGGGATAACTTTTGATTGGGATTGAATCAGGTGCCGAGATCGATCTCATTGGAAAGGAAATTGTGTTGACAATTTCGTAGAGTGTTCACATTAAAGATTTGGTTCAGCGATTTGGGAGGAATCACTATTTTAGTGCTACACAATTTCTGGACAGACTAATTAGTCATTATTGGGATGATTAGTAGGAGGCTAGAGTCAAGGAGAGAGGGTTACTTTCTTCATTTCTCATTTGGTTGGGGTTTGAGATTCTCCTTACTCCAATCAAATACATCTCTCCTTCATTAAAATTTTAGATCTAAATTAGAAGATTGAAAATCAACATCAAGGAAGCTAGATCTACATCAAGAGAGAGTAGATCGCATCAAATTGAGAGATTTGAAGATCATTCTTCGTTGTTTGGATTAGAGATTACTTGATTTCAAGCTATTTTGAAGATTTAGTGAGTGATAAGCATCTCTCACGTGGATTCAATCGAGTATATGGGTTGTTTGATCTTGTTTTCTTCATTTCAAGTTATTTTCACCTAGATCTCATCAATGTAAGTATCTTTTCATTTCGAATCACCATAGGATCTAATTTAACAGCTTAAAATGGTAAAACTCCATGTTAATTCATGTGTTATTTCAAGTTAGATCCATTTGTTTATTGTTTATTTTGAAGTTGGTGAATTTCTTATGTTTGATTGATGAATAATCGTTGTGTTAATGCTTGTTGATGGTTTGGTTTGATTTGATTGGTTGGTGAAATTAAATGCTTTGCACGAGTTTTGAATCGAACTGGAGTTGGATTGGATGAGTTTTTGTAATGGATCGGATCGGGGATTCTTAGCATGGATCAACTGGCTTGTTCTCTAAGAAATGGAGTGGATCAGGCGTAAAAATGGTGATGGATCGGTCGTTTTTCAATGGATCGGGCAAGTTCTGGAGCATGTACTGGGAAAAGATCTAGCATGAATCGAGCGAGTTTTGACATGGATCGGGCACAAATTCTCGTATGGATCAGGCATAAATGCTCCAGTGGATCGGGAAGGTTTTCGAAGTATGGACTGGACATGTTTTTCTGGATGGATCAGACATGTTTTTTTTTGGATGGATCAGACATGTTTTCTGGATGGACCGGACAAGTTTTTCTGGATGGATCAAACAAGTTTTTCTGTATGGACCAGACATGCTTTCTGGATGGACCGGACATGTTTTCTGGATGGACTGGACATGTTTTCCACCATGGATCGGGCATGTTTCCCACCATGTATCGGGCGTGTTTTCTACCATGGATCGGGCATAATCTGGACATTGGATCGGGCAAGTACATTTTGGTGGATTGAATATCGACCAAATGATATTTATTTTTGGCTCGACATTGGATGTAGCTTCGACGTGAATTCAGAGGAAATGTTTGAAGCATCGTGAAGTGTTCGTTGATCCGGGAGATGCAACGAATGTGAAGATGACTCAAGTGTGATTTGAGCTCGTGGATAACGGTTGCGCGAGACGGGGTCTGAGCTTGTGGATAGTCGCCAATCATGACGACTAGAGTTATGAAGGCTGAGAGATTATCGTTGTCATAAGTTCTAACGGACTCAAAGAACGGGTATAATAGGGACGCCTAAAAGATTAGTAGGGCAGTCGAGTACCCTGGGCACATGTGATGGGCCTAGTTGTCTTAGGGAGGCAAATGTACGTGGGGCGTACAAAAGTCTGACTAGAGCCGGGGTTACCATTAGCCCTTGACGAACAACATGATGTTGAGCTGGTCATATGATTAACGATGGTTTCACAGCAGAATTGACGGTGATATCTAGAGTCATGGATGTTTGTTGCTTTGCTTGTATCGTCTTGTGTAGATTTTTCGATATCGAAGGAGACATCTCTTGGGTGCTTGTTTAATGTCGGTTTAGGCCTTCAGGGCTTGTACTTGGGGATGTTGATCTCGATTAGGATGGTCTATGCTAGATAACTGGTTGCTATGTCTGTTATGTTTTCTCTTTGGTTGTTTGTAAAGGCTATCACTGTCAGATGTGGGGAAGACGGGTCTGAGTTTCTTCTGTGTGGATGTTGGTAGATTAGATGGTAGATCTACCTATTTCTCATATACTTTGTTGATGATGTTAGATAGATTTTTTTACGCTTTTGTCTGACTCAAGATTTTATGTTTCGTCTTATTACCTTGAGTTCTTCATCCATTGTATTGTGGATGGGCAGACTAGGTAGCAGGTGATAGATCTTGATGAGACGATGCTACAGAGCGATGACGAGCAGGAGGCTTGCATATTACTTTCTATTATACATACTTGTTTCTTCCTCTTATGTTTGATGTATGCTACTCTGGGTGACCATGTAGTGAGGCATTTTGTACAGATACTTATGATGTATTTCAATGGTTGTATAGATCTTTCTACTTGATATAAAAGTTTAAGTTTTTGCTCAAACGTGCTTCACTATTAATGTCTAATATATATGTTCTGTTATATTTTATCTCTGCGCTATGAGTTATACGATAGGTTCCGCTTGTATTTATCTTACCTTGATGATCGTCCATAGCTGCCTGGTACACCTTTCAGTGCATTATTCCGCTTGTTAAGTGCAGGATTTATGGGCGGTCGTCACATTCGAGCTAAGCACTTTCTCCCTGAGAGCCTATAGGAAGAAAAAGGAGAAAATGAGTCAGACAAAAAGTCTTGTGAGATGTAGTAATTTCTAGCATAACTAATAAGGGGAATGAATAAATAAAACAATAGCCTAGTATAAATAAGGGAACAAATGTTTGAGTATGACTGAAAGTGAACAATATAACCTCATTCATAACCTCACTATTTCAATTTGGATCAACTTACATCCATTACGTAACATGGTGCATGCCCTTACCTCAAGTAAGACCAAAATGACAACTAGGGTATGCTACATGGAATGGGTCTCAAGCAACTTGGGTCAAATCCCCCAACTTTTGATTTGACCCAAAAAACAATTTATTTTATTAAGCCCGACAACAAGGATTACTGAGCTTAAATTTTATTTTATTATGTTCATATCCAAGAAGCTCGACAACAAGGAGTACTGAGCTTTAAAACCCGACAACAAGGAGTATTGGTTCCTACTACAAATTAGCATATTTATAGCCCGACAACAAGAAGTACCGAGCTAAAACCCGACAAAAAAGAGTACTGGATTAACATGTTTACAAATAAGCGTTCTTACATTCTCATAATTATGTTATTTTTCTCAATTACAGTCTATTTCTGTCAATTCTATTAAATGTGCTATTATTCAATTCAATTTCCTTTATTCGACTTATTCCTTTCAATTTGCAGTTTTTGAACATATTCAGATTTTAACCATAGTTTTGACTATCTTGATTTCATGTGTTTTATTTCCTAATCCAAGCGCAAAATAAAGAAAAGGGAAAAATAATCGAATACGGAATATAAGGCTTACAAGTTCATGCTTCTTCAACGTATTCATATGCTCTTTTTAGGCATATGTTTAGCGCAACTGTAAAAATCCAAAAGAAAAGAATGGAGAAAGGGGAAAAAATGTTTGGAATAACAAATCACAAGAATTCTGAATAAAATTGAGAGGAATTCAGAAAAAGAATTAAAGCAACTGTATAATACGAATCAAGAATAAAGAATAATTCAGATCTAACTACTATTTTATAGATTTGGTTCCAATCTCAAAAGAAATCTAAAAATTAATAAAAAATCACATAAAGATTGCAAATCCAACATAGACTCGGTAGAACCAGGGGCGTAGCCTAGAATTATATGGGGCGGTGCCAATTTTTTTTAAAACAAACAGATGAATAAATATTTGCCTAACAAAACCAAAAACTTCATATATCAAACATAAAAATAAGCATTCATTACATTTATAAACCAAAAATAGCAACTTTTAAACATTTAAAGTTGTGCTCTATGATCCATTTTAGCATAAAAGTCATCGATAATAGATACGTTATTTATAGACATAGCAATTTCTCTTTCTATGTAAATTGACAAGCAGTCACCTAGAAAATCATCATCCATCTTGTTACGTAGTCTTGTTTTGACAATTTTCATTGCTGAAAATGCTCGTTCTGCCATTGTTGTAGACATTGGAAGCGTTAAAATGAGATGTATCAATCTATCGACCAAATGATACATCTGTGATTTTTTTGTCTCTGCTAATCCTCTACATAATTCAAAAAGTATTGAAAGATTCTTCAAATACGGATGATGAGGTACATCTTCTTGATAAAGTTTTAATTGAAATGTTAAAATCTCTCTTTCTTGCTCCGTGAAATCTTGAGGATAAAATTCATCAAAACATTGCAAATCTCATCAATTTTAAATGATTTATATCCATCTTTACGCTCCAAAGCCGAAATAGGAGTGAGAAGCTTTATAGCATTTTCACTGAATCTCCCATTCAAAGTGCTTATTTGAGTATTTAATGTAACATTGAAAATATCGAATTGATAAAGATGTGCAATTGTAACATGAGATTGTTGATGACGTCCACGACCAACAACATGTGCATCTTGCATGTTTGGGATAACAATGTCATGTCTTTAACAATATGTTTACACACTCTCAAGTAAAATCTCCCAACCGTTCTCTCTTATTTTTTGAATAATTTTTTTGTAGATGAAACATGATCCACGACATTTACAATATCTTGAGATTTTTTCTGCAATGCTTGACAAATAATATTAGTAGTGCCCATCAATTCCTTCATCAAATGCAAGGTGAATACAAACTCAAATGATGTAATAGCTTCATAAGCAGTTAAAACATCCCCTTTGATGTTTGGACTGGCTCCATCTTTCTGAATATTCTCAAGAACTACGCATGTAGGACCAAAATGTTTTATCAAACTAGAAACGAAAGAATAATGAGAACTCCATCGAGTATCTCCTGCTCTTCGTAAAGTACCAAGTTGATTTCCCCCGTGTCGGTCTCAAGTTCACAAATTTCAACCATGAACTCATTTTCATTTTCTTGTGCCAATTGAAACTCTCTATTACGTTTGGTAAAAATACCAACCACATTGATTACAAAATTTAGCATCAAAAAGAATTTGTGAACTCATGGTATATTTTTTGCCGCTCTAACCAAAGCTAATTGTAACCAATGAGCAAAACAATGGATATAATATGCATATGGACAATCGTTAAGAAATAAAGCTTGCAAACCATTCCATTGACCACACATGTTGCTAGCACCATCATACCCTTGACCTCAGATGTTGAAAATATCTAATTTATGATGAGAGAGAACGGAAGACAACTCTTTTCTTAAGAGTTGATGCACAAGTGTCTGCAGCACTAACAATTTCAAAAAAAGCTCTCTTATGAATCCATTTGCATCAACAAATCTCAAGACAAAAGCCATTTGCTCTTTCCTAGATTCGTCTCTTGCTTCATCGACAAGAATACAATACTTGGATTGTCCAATTTCTTCGCAAATTTTGTTTCTTACTTTATTAGCAAAAATATTTAAAATCTCCTCTGAATTTGTGGTGAAGTATACTTGGCATTTCTTGGAGCATGCTCTAAAGTAATTTCACCAATTTTTTCATTATACTCTCCTAAAGCTTTTATGAACTCAATGAGATTGCCTCCATTTGTTGAATCTGCACATTCATTATGCCCTCGAAAGGCACATCCTTGCATTGCAAGAAATCAAACCGATTGGATGGAAGTATTTAGTCGCATTCTATTCTTTTCGATCCCTTCTACAATTTGTCGATTTATGACTTTGTCAATATGTCTAGATTGATTCATAGGATTATCATAAGATCTTACAACATTGTTATATGCAGAACATGGTTCTCCAACATGTATCAAAAGGGAACATTTCTTCCCATTTCTAACCTTTCTCCAACTTCTAAATCCCTCAATGGTGAATGCATTCTCTCCACATCTTCCGGTATTTTTGCTATAGAAAAGAAAGCAAGGCAAACAAAAATGCGACATCTTTTGAAGGAGAGTATTCCAACTAATTATGTATTATAAACCAAGATTCTTGAAATCAACGCCGGTGTATTTCAATGGACCATGGATAATCGATAATTGTTTGATATGGTCTTAATTGAAGATAAGCTCTTCGAATCTCATCTTGTTGATTAGCATGATACTAAAAAATTTGTCGACGTAATCCCGGATCACGCTCTACAGAAGTAGCCTTAGATTTTATCGGTTCAATTCTTGAAAATTTAGTAGGAAGCTTTTCGGTTTCATCTTGGGTAGAAATTTCAAGATTAAAGGTAGAAACATGGGATAAAGTAGTGGAATTTTTTCTTTTGAAAAAGTCGGTTATAGGTTTTGTTGACATTGATAGTTGTTTACCTATGATCATATACATACGAAACACATGAATAAAATATGAGATAAAAGAGACTTAAATAAACAATCAAAAAAAAAATGTGGTGTTATTTGAGAACTAACATTTGGTTTATTTTAATTTTTGAATGGAATTAGCAAACGCAGCAAATCAATACTTCTTATACAACTAATATTTGGTTTATTTTAACTTCTGAATGGAATTAGCAAACGCAACAAATCAATACTTCTTGCTTCCTTCAAAATTCAAAATTAGGGCACAGTTACACAAGCAAAGTTAGGAAACACACCAAATCAAGATTAGGGGACAATTGCAATTTGTACAAGCACACACAACAAATCAATTTTTAAATTGGAATTACACATTAAAATGTAAAAAGGAAAAACAAGAAGAAGAAAGCATATCGATGGCTGTCAACAGCGCTCGAAAAGGAGGAAGGGAGGAGGCTGAGCCGCTGGAGGAACGTCTTAATTCACAGAGAGAGAAGATTGGAGGCTGCAATTGTTTTCGTTCAAGCGTTAGAGCTTGGAGGAAAAACGAGGTCTGCAATTAAAAAAGAAAAGAACGTGTCTTGGTTTTGTTGACTCAGAATTGTATTTGATTTTTTGTTTAAAAATAAAATCTTGGGGGAGGGGGGGCATGGCCCCGACTGGTCCACCTAAAGTTACGCCCCTAGATAGAACAATCATTCAAATCTACAAATGGATAGTACTCTGATTTGTTCCTCAATATATTTTATTTAAGGGAAGAGGTGAAGTGGAGGCTGAAGAAATAAAGAAGGAAAAGTGTGGGGAGAAAGGGAGGAGTACATGTCAATTTATAGGTGTAGAAGGAAAATCTAAATTTTAGCATTAACAGGTTTTTAATCACAATGCTTAAATCCATGTCAGCCAGAAGTCTCCAGAACCAACCAGCATATTCGACTCTTGCTGGACACGAAATTGTGCCTGACAGCGTTATCTGAGTCAACCCATTGGGCCCTAGGTCGACCACATGGTTGATCCAGCTGAGGCAGGATCGTCTCAAATACTGCGTTAATTTAACTTGATCGAATATTTACCTTATATTAAATCTCTAACTTTAAAATTCAAACTTCAACTGATCATAACTTGTTCATTTTAAGTCCGTTTTACACAAATAAAAAGTCTATCCAAACCAGAAAATCGTGACGGATTCAATGGTGCAACCTCTGTTGTCCAATTCCCGATTATTTCTCAACTTATTCTAAATAATCAATTGGTTAATTACTTATTGTTAGGTTAAAATTTGGGTTGTTACGATTACTTTACATATAAGGCTTGAAGCTAGCAATTAAACTTGTCATATGATGTTGATCTAAACAGGAAAATACAAAAGCATATTAAGTCGTACATTACAAGGAGAAACATTTCTAGCAAATAAAACTTTGTTCCACTCGCCTTAACGTTTGTTAGTTATGTAGCGTTCCAAAAAAAAAAAAAAAAAATTAGAAAGATAAGTCAATTCCTTTCACCATCCTTTTTTTCATCCTTCCCACCCTAAAAATAACTCTAATAACTCGTACGGATCGTCTTCCTCCGTAAATCTCAGGGTTCATAACAGAAGAAAACTAAAAAAATCAGGAGAGGGCTAGAAAGTCTGAAAATAGAAGGGAGAAATAAATAACTTGCCTCTGAACCCTGGATTCTTCAATTCAGGTGTGCTGCTGCTTCTTCCTATTCCTCTTCTTTTTTTACTGATTGCTGAATTGAGAACGCGATGCTGATTAAAATATCTTTTTTTTTTTTTTTTTTTTTTTTTCAATTCGATGTTAAAATTGGATATCGATTCGATATGGGACTTCAGTATTTTCGTTCTGAAATCGGATCGTCCGACTTACACGGGTTGCGATCCATTTGACTGTTGGAATGGGAAGGCCACGATTCCTTCCAAATCGAGTGTTGGAACGTACTTTCTTACGATTTTGCAATCACTGATCCACCGTAAGGTATCTATGTGTTTGCCAACTGAATTATTTTTATTGGACTCATGCTATGCGTTTCATCTAGTGTCTTTTAATTGTATGGTCATAATCTTGGTAGGAACGTGTGGCTCATGCTATGCAGTTCACCTATGACGGTGCTTGCTTAGTTGGTACTTTGCACAGAAGAGTAATCACAATGTTAACACATAGATCAAATTTGAAGGCCATTGATTATGAATTTCGTGTTTTGCATTTTAAATATGCATATCAAATGACATGGGAGAACAGAATTTGGTTTTGCTAAAACTTATCATCACTGCAAAGAGGAGAAGAGGAAGTATGAATATAACTTTCGATATTTTCAAAAATGCGGAAAACACACAAAAAGTCATTTTTAAATTTATACGTTAAAACCATTTCCAAATTAATCGTTTTCTACCTCTTCTCCTTCCTGTGCATTTTGAAAGCTGAAAAATTTAAACTATTTTTTAAACCAAATGGACCCTAATGTTCTCGGATCAACGTTCCTCATCCAAAGGAATAATCCTTCTGAATGTTGTCAGTGTTAAAGTGAGTAAGAATGCAGGATTCATACAAATTGACCCTGGAGGAAAGCTAAAATTGAACTATGCTACGTAATACATATAGATATAACTCTTAAATAGTTGAATCATGCTGGCCTTACTTGAAATGAACCATATCAGGATTAAATAAGTAAGTTATTATGTAATGTAATACCAAAAACAAAAGCTTGCTTAGATTTATTATATACACATGTTTACAATGAAACAGTGTTTTCGAGATAAACTTCTCTGCTGATGGCTTGTGACTGATGCGAACTTTATCGATTTGCTACTGCAGAACTATCAAAGGCCATCTTATGTTCTGTTGTTGGTCAAAAGTATGCCCAACTTAAGATTCTGTAGTTTTCAAGTAATTAGCTTCAAGCTTGGGTTTACTCTCTAGTTTTTATAATTTATGGAAAACATCCCAGTAGAGGTTGTTGGTAACATTCTTTCCCATGTTGGAGCTGCTCGTGATATTGTGATTGCCTCTGCTACTTGCCGTAAATGGAAAGAAGCATGTAGAAAGCACCTGCATACTCTCCGTTTCCATTCAAGTGATTCACAAATATACCGAGATATTGATAACAGAAAATTGGAAATCATTATTACTCAAACCATATTCCAAACCATGGGCCTTAAATGTCTTTCAATACATATGGACAATATGCATGAGTTCACAGCTGCTCCTGTGATTGCATGGCTTATGTATACTAGAGAAACCTTACGGACTTTGTCCTATAATGTTCGCACAGAACCAAATGTAAATATTTTGGAGAAGTGTGGCCGACAAAAATTGGAAGTGTTGGATTTGGATAATAATTCTATAACTGGGATTGAACCAAGTTACCAAAGATTTACCTCTCTCAAATCACTTTCACTGAAACATGTTAGTATTTCTGCCTTGGATCTAAGCCTCTTGTTAGCTGCTTGTCCAAAAATAGAGTCTTTGGCTCTTGATTCATTGGAAATAATGACTTCAGATTCACAGTCTACTATGGAACTATGTTCTTCAACCCTGAAGAATTTATATGTGAGAAAATTGGCTATGGATAAAATCTCACTGGAAGTGGATAATCTTGAGAGTTTACACTTGAATGCTTTAAACCTCGATTTGTTCGAGTTAATCGGTAAAGCTGCACTGAAACATCTCAAAATTGATGATGTTAGTGTGACTCAGTTGGATATTGGTGAGAGCACAGATCATCTGGAAATCATAGATGTAAGTAATTTTACGATCATGTGGCCAAAATTTTACCAAATGATATCAAGATCTTCTAGACTCAAAAAGCTTCGCCTATGGGGTGTGGTATACGATGACGAAGATGAAATTATGGATTCAGAGACAATTGCTGTTTGTTTTCCTCAGCTTATGCACTTATCGTTATGCTATGATTTAAGAGATGGATTGTTGCATTATGGAATACAAGGCGAATCACGATTATGTAATGTGAAAATATTAGAATTGGGATGGACTGTTATAAGCGAACATTTTGGGTATTGGGTATTTGAATTGATTGATAGATGCCCAAATCTTCAGAAATTAGTCATTCATGGTGTTCTTTCAGAAGCCAAAACTCGAGAAGAAAGGCATATGCTAGCTAATTTTACCTCTTCTTTGGTTAGTCTAATGAGAAAGTTGATGCAGGTTGATGTTCTATTCGAATACGAGTAATGAATTGTTGTAAATTATGATCAGTTTTTGTAGCAGCATTGAAGTTGATCCTGTGGACCTCTATTATAAGGTAATGACCATGCTCAAAGATACTTTATCCTGCAATGCAACTTACCTTTAATGTAGCTTGGTTGTTGGCTTATGTAGGCTACTTGTATTTTATATGCTTGTACTTGTTCGCAAATATAGGTTTGTTGATAGCACGGTTGCAGATAATTTATTGGATATTGAAGCAAGAAATTTGGATTTTAAAGCAAGGAGAGGACGAATTATGAAGAACATATGCCGTAATTTATTTGTCACAGCAATTTTTTGTAACATTTGGTATCATGCATGTTTAGAACAATTTGTTCTGTCCAGATCTAGTGATATGGGAACGTTTGTTAAACAAATTTGATGATATTTCTTTGAAAATTATTGATTTTCCATGAAACTTTGATAATTTGTCAAAATGACATGTTATACTTGTAGAAATGACTGCTTTTTCTATTAGCGCAGTGCAAGAGTGATCCTTGGTCTCATTCAAGGATTATATGAGAAAACACCTACGGTTGGTTTGTAAGCTGATTTAGTTATATTTTTGTTTTCTTCAAATCATGTGTAGCTGATTTCAATTTTTACTTTTTAAGTTACAATATCAATTTTTTTTTATTCGTTTTGATTTTTGGTTGTATGATTGATTAACGGAGAACACACTTGCAAAGAAATTTTATTTGTCGGATTCTATTTTTAGGCGGTATTAACGGTAGATAATATTTATAGAGGAGCGATTTGAATTTATAAAGAAAGTTTGTTTGGTAAAGAAAGTTTTACAATTATATGAAAATCATTCTAGGTAATTCATGGTGATACAAAAAGTGAATCATCAAAAATATTATGATTATTAATAAAGATGTTGGTTGATTTATCTAGAAATATCTTATATTTAGACAATTATTTGAATACGTCAAAGTACTTGTAGCGAGATTTTATCTTCTAGTTTATTGATGAAATAGCGTAAAATAATAATTTAATATTTGAAAACTTATATATAAGAGTATTTTGAGAAGTTCACGATTAAATCAAAATTTTGCGCTTCTAAGTAACTATTGATAAAGATATATGTGTCATTACTGTTTTGAAGCATCCTTTTCCATCTAAACAAAAACCACACATCTTAACCACAATATATAAGGGTATATAATGAGGGAGAATTAACGTAAAAAGAGAGAAATGAGATTGTAGTGGAAACAATGAAACATATAGAGGTATATGTGTGCGTGTGTGTATATAACCGGTTAATTAAATTTCTATTATTAATTTTTTTTTAGAGCAAACGGATATGTAGCGCGTGACTACATAGCCGGTTAATTAAATTTCTATTATTAATTAATAATAATAAAGAGGAATATGTAAATAAAATTTATTTTTCCGATCATATTTTTATGTAATATTAAGATTTATTAGTATTTATAGACGAACGTTTTGTTTTAGTAAAAAAAATGTTTATTTATTAGATTTTAATTTTAAGAGATATTAAGATTTAATAATAATAATAGAGAGGGGTTCTGAATTTGTAAAGTAAGTTAACTTGTTAGATTCTACTTCTACATGATATCAGATTCACTAGTATTATATAATTAGAGTAACAGTTACATTTGATTAGAATTTTACCAGTTCTTTTTAGGTAGTGGCACATGAGATAATAGATAATACTTAGACTATATATATGGACGAATGACATTTTGGGAAGTTCATGGTGAGACCAAAAGTTTACGCTTCCAAACCAATTATTAATAAAGAGTCACCATTTTTGATTTTCCAAATGTTTTATTGGTCCAACCATTTTATGTAAGTTAATAGTAAGATTTTACCAATTCGTGGGTATTAATAATTGGAATGGAAACACAATTCTTTGGTCTAACCGTAAGTTCTAAAAATATTTATATTTGGTAGTAAGAGGCCAGGAGTTCGAATACCACTGATAGTAAAAATTAAGATCTATTTTTAAATGGAAATTTTGAAACATAAACAAATTAACAAGTTCAAATCCCTATCCAATAGAAAATATTACATTTTTTTTTTCATAATTTCCAAATTTTTAGCCAAACTAAATACATGCAATAAATTTACTAATTTTACAAGGGACTTTTATATACACATGCGTGGCTCGTGTCATAAAATATTGTTATGAATAAAACATGTACATGATTTTAGCAAAATTTCCAGTGTATATGCAGTAATTTATAATGTAATAATATAATTTTCTATACTTTTGTTATTATACCACCTCTATGCTTTATTATTAAATATGAGAATTTTTTCTAGTTCAGTAATTAAATTATAAAACTATGACACGCTTTCCAGTGCAATATTCAAACGATGACACCGACTTTGTTATGTGATTGATTGGGAAGTTGCATGTGAACATGGATATATTTTGAATATAAATTAACCACGAACCGAGTCACCATTTATTCGCTTAAATAACAACAAAAAATTAAATATCCATTTTGAGAAGATGATATTAACTATTGATGCGAATGTGAGCAAACTTTATAGGCATTCGTACAATATAAATAAATGGATTTGCTAAGCAACTTCATATGTTAATAAAGGTTAATTACAATGGAGAAAATTCTATCTTGCACTGTTTAAGTTATTAGATTTACTATATTAGTAAAACACAAGAGGTCCTGACTTACAGCCAATTACTGTTTACAAATCTTAATATTGTGAATAAGATATAAGTCCCATATCGACAAAAATAACCATGTGCTCATGCTTAAATAGCAGATTCTCATTCCTTATATTGACCCTTAGGATCGGATATCGTTACAAATATATGAATGGATGCGACTGTTTACAAATGGAAATAGTCGTTACGAAATGACTGGACTTGACGTTTTGCCAACGAAAATGACCATTGCAAATTAAACGTTGCGGCACAGGTATCACTACAAGAAACATACGGATTTCCGACGGTTGTGAGCCGTCGGCGGCAGTCAGAATCGATTGGTAGTCATCGGAAATCATCGTAGCAATTTAAGGCGTCGAGAAGCAAGGTTTCCGACGGCTCTCGACACAGCCCGTCGTTCTTGTTTCCTACGGCTTGAGTCAGCTTGTATCGGTTTGCGACGGCCGTCGATAGCCATCAAAAACCGTTACGTACATGATAATAATAAGCCATCACAAGCCGTCGGAAACCGTGGCATATACGTGTACCTGAAAGCAGTCGGAAAGCCTGCATAATTTTTTTTTTAATTTCTGTTGCTATCTAGCCTTCCAGCACACACTCATATCAAAGCATCATACCAGACTATCTGTCTACAAGCCCAACACTCAAAAATTCTTCGAAAACACAACATATTAACCAAAAACACATGAAAAAAAACATAAATACGTACAAAATACATCAAGTCTACCATCACATCAACACAAAATACATAAAGTCTACCCCATCAACCGTACCAAAACATGTCTACATACAAAATGTCAAACCAAAGTCATACACCTGTAACATAGTCATAGAAACCCAGTCATATTTACATGCCCCAAGCAAAAAAACATACCTATCCATCCATCAATCACTCATCTCCTGCATCGTCATCTTCTGCAGATCCAGCTGATGAGGGGAAGCGCCCATACTGTTGCGCAAGCTTCGTGTGAGTCGTCTTAATGGCTCTATGACGATTCTGATCCTCAAGCTGTGCCACCCTAGCTCTCAACTCCTCGATCTCTGCGGCGTCTATGGCAACTCTAGTCTGTCTTCTCCGTGCCTGCTGACTAGTGGACTGTAACAATTATTTAAAAATCTTTTAATCATGTATGATTATATTAATAACGTCTAACTCATAAAAGTTATTTTATTTCTAATATGAAAATTAAATTAAGGTAAAATTCCTTAACCACTTGTTTCTGAATCCATAACATCTATTTCACGTCGCTGGATCCATCACTGACTGAAAGATGATGTCTTCCTCGTCGGTCATGAGTTGCTCAGCTCCAGTCTCAGCTAGATGCCTCTGACGGTGCTCCATAAACTTCTCCTACATGACCAAATAAGAATGTACCTAAAATTAATATCATGATATATTATTTTATAATAATTTAACAATTACTACAAATATTTCTACATATAATGAAATCTAATGTGACTACTCCTGGATTTGTCGTCATGCCATATGTATGTGATGTTCCCGTCTTCATCGACATGCTCGATGGCATGAGTACATGTGAACACGTCCATATAGGTGACTGGACCCTGCCCCTCAGCCTCCTGAATTTGATTATTACAAGCAATTATTATATTTTTAAAATTATATAGCATATTAATTTTTGTATAAGTCACATTTAAAATATTTACCAACTCCTGCCGATACTGTTGAAATGACTTCGATCCTACTCGATGTGTAACTAGATTTTTATTTTGATTTGCAGCGTTTCTTTCTGACTCCGCCTGTTCATTCAAAATTTAATATATTACTTATCGAGTAAATATTTTTTATATTTAACAAAAAATTAGTACGCTAACCTTCGCTTCATCACTGTCCCAATACTTTAGAAATCCTTCCCAAATGGTTGCTCCCATCCATGGAGGTTATTTCATGCTTTTCTTCATTGTTGATATGCCATCTTTGTAATTTTTCCTCATTTTCTACATCCAGTACGTCTAGTAAATCATGTGTCTGTATATCCACCTCAGCCTGTATTTCACGTTAAACAAACATTACTAGTAAAAGATGTACAGTATATTAGCGACTAAAAGAAATTAAAATGCAAAAAATATATAAGAAAATACTTACAAGCACATCCTGCCAAATGACCTCCTGTATGTGAGGTGGGATCAGATCCCACTTAGGCCAACATCCCGACATTTGAGCCTTATATGCTGCTCGGGAAACATCCAAAATAACCTTCGAATGTTAAAGATCGAAAACCCTGCGTTAAATATGACATACATAAGGGTATAGCAAAAAATAATTAACGTGCTAAGTAAAGTTTAATTTTTACCCTGTACTCATAGGGACCAAAGAGACGACTGGACACTTAGAGGGTTGCGATCCATAACCCTTGCCTAAAGAATTCCCTCTAGATGACATACATGTCACATACAAATCATTTTAAAAGATAACAATAACATCATACTCAAATTTATTTTACACAGCTACCTTACACAAACAATATAAGCTTCTAAATAAACGACATAAAACATAATGAAATCGTTTATACCTCTATTTGATTGGGTCTCATATTCCAAGGAGTAACATATTACATTGCAGATTTAAAATAAATGAGTAGGAAAACTGCATATGACATAGAAGATGTAAAAAATGATCATAATATTCAAAAATTTAACAGAGTTACATGAATTGCAAATCATACGACATATAATCCATAATTACATTACAACTAGAAAGATAATACTCATCATATACATCAGTCCTCATCTTCTTATGATTCTGATTCAGACTCAGATTCTACAATATCTTCCTTCACACTCTCGAATGCTTCAACCAAAAATTTGTCTCATCGAATAGAGGTCCAAAGTCTGCATGATCGTCTTCAATTATCATTTCTTTGTGCTGTTCGAGTTCTACCTGATAGGCTCCTTCGTTTGGAATATTCTTCCCGTTGAACGTAAATCTGGTATTTGTTTTAAAAACTGCCGACCAATCTACTTTATCTCTTTTTAAAGACGGGTAAGGAGCGTAATAAACTTGAAATGCTTGTTTAGCTAGTACAAAAGGATCATACTTGTAATAGTGCGACGTATGCTTTATTTCAATCAGATTATACCTTATTCACATTAATCCCAGATTCTGGAACACTGCTAAACCAATTGCATTTAAATAGAAATACCTCCTTTGCGGGTTGTTAGAAATCTGTCAGTTGCATAATTTGTGTTAAAACGCCATAAAAATCATTAATGTGATTTTCAGGATCGTCACCGCCTTTAACAAGCACACCTGTACTGTTCGTTAATTTTTCAGCACCGTATTCTTTTGTGTTAAATTTATATCCATTAACAAAGTATATTGGATATGTTTTGAACAATCTTTTTGGTCTCATTGCAAGATGTTTCAACCCTTCATCAACAACACAATTTTTGGTTCCATAAACGTAACTTATAAACCAAACAGAAAATTCTTTACTGATACTCTGTTTGGATGCTCACGTTCATAAACGTTGTAAATATAAATAAAATTTTACATTAGATCATACACATGCAAAAATGTAGAAATAAATAAAGCACTAATTGATATTTCAGATTACCTAACAAACGGTGCAACCTCAACACAACTTAGAAGAATATAAGTTTGTGCTACATGAAGATCTTTATAGTCTAGCCATACGTCCAGACATTTCCCACAAGGTCGACCATGTTGTCTAAAAATAGACAACACTGTTTCAGTCGATTCTTGTTCGTCTCCTTCTTCTTTTCAAGGAACACTTTCAAATGATATATTCACATGATCACTGAAATAGTGAGAGAAAAAGAACGAAGCTTCTTCTTCGATGTAAGATTTACATATCGAACCTTCAACTCGTGCTTTTTGTCTCACTTTTTTCTTTCAAATGATTCAGGTATCTATGCAAAATTAATTTACATTATTTCATATTTTAAGTGCAATTAAATTAATAGGTAACATGTTTATATTTACCTCTCAAATGGATACATCCAACAATACTGGACGAGACCTCGAAGTCGTGCTTCAGTTGGAAGGTAAATAGGTAAATGCTCCATTACATTAAAAATTGCAAATCAATATTGGAATATCTACTTCAAATTTACGTAGCGTTCCACTTTTAAAGTAGTCGAACAAAGCTCTTTGTAAAACAAACTAAGCTCTGTTACTACTTCTAAACCTTTAACGGTAGTAATTCTTTGAACATAATGGGAAATAAATGCTCCATCATAATGTGACAATCATGACTTTTCATTCTGCCCAATTTACCGTTTTTTAAGTCAACACATCTACGAAGGTCTGATGAAATCCCATTAGGAAATCTTAACCCTTCAACCTATTTTAATTGAACTTTAACCTGATTATTATCTAATTCATAACATGCTTTGGTTTTTTTTACTGTCACTTGGTTTCATATGAAGCTCCGGACGTTTACATAATTCTTCTATACCGCGCCTTGATTTCAAATCATCTTTAGTTTTTCCTTTAACATTCAAAACTCTGTTAAAGACATTATCAAATGCATTTTTCTCATTGTGCACCACATCAATATTATGACGAAGAAGAAGATGTTTCCAATTTAACAACTCCCAAAAATAGACTGTTTGCACCAATTGTGATAAATCGATTTGCCTTCAATTTTTGTTTGAACTCCAGTTTCATGTATCTTTGGATAATCTTTAACCAGGTCATATATTTCTTCGCTAGACCATATCTTTGGAGGTTGTCTGGCTTCTACTTGATTAGCCAAAAAGTTTTTCTTGTCTACTATAAAAGGATGATTTACACGGAGAAAACATTGACGGTAGTCAAACCATGAAGTAAGGAAAACGCTCGTGTCTCTTCCATGCAATATGGACATGACAAAAGACCAGCAGTACTCCATTCTAAAAGCATTGCATAGGCAAGAAAATCACCTATAGTCCACAACAAAGAAGCAAACATATGGAATTTTTTTTGAAGCATCGTATGTTTCTACTCCTTCATTCCACAATTTTCTTAATTCTTCAATTAACGGTTGTAAATAAACATCAATTCCTTGTGTCGGATCATCGGGGCCAGGAACAACAACAGTAAGAAACATATATTGTGTTTTCATACACATCCATGGAGTAAATTATAAGGTGTGATGATAATTGGCCATGATGAGTATTTAGAGCCAAATTGGGAAAATGGTGAAAACCCATCCGTACATAATCCTAGTCTGACATTATGACTCTCCGCTGCAAAATTAGGATATGTTTTATCGAAATGCTTCCATGTTTCCCCATCGACCAGATGGGTCAACGTACCTTCTTCCTCCGATTTTACCTTATGTCATCTCATATGAGTTGCAGTTACAGAAGATGCATATAATCTTTGAAGCCTTGGAGTAATGGGTAAGTAATGCATACGTTTGTATGGAACTTCCTTTCCCTTCTTCTTTCTTGCTTTATATCTTTCTTGATTACATATTTTACAATTTCTAAGGTTTACGTCATCTTTCCAAAACAACATGCATCCTTTTAAACATGTATCTATTTTCTGATAAGGTAAACCAAATGTCAACATAAAGATTTTTAACTTCATAGTGATTTTCACACGTTAAATTATCTGGCGGCATGTGCCTTTTTGTAGCTTGTACAATAGCTGTAAACTGAGCTTCAGTGATGTTGTATTTTGACTTCATCGCAATGTATTCAACAATTATCGATAGCGGAGTGCCATTTTTACAACCATCCCAAATAGGTTTCTTGGCATTATCCAACAAATCATAAATTTTCTTAGCTTCAGTATTCGGTTTTTCCTCATTTCCATTGTAACATCTCAATATTTTCTGTATATTTTAAATTTAGATTTAAAATAAATAAATGAGTTAATCTTAGAATTTGTGAAATCGATTCATAAACTTTATTTAAGTTGTAATTTGATTTAAATGGAATTTTGAAATATTTAAGTTAAAAAGGAATTCAAATTTGAATTGCTAAACAATGGAATTTAAGTTGTTTAAATTTTATTTGAAATTCAAATTTTAAATTCAAAAATAATCAAATGTGGAACTTAAAATTTATGAAATAAATTTATAGAATTTATTTAAGTTATAATTTAGTTTAAATTTGAATTTATAAATATTTAAATTTGAATTAAAACAGTTAATTGAATAATTGAATATTTTATTTATTTAATTAACTGTGGAATTTAACTGTTTTGGCGACTGTCTCGGAATTCGACGAAACTAGCGCCATCAGAACCGTAACGGTGAATTATTATAGGATTTAAATTTGCGTTACAATCCGACTTACCGTTTGATCGTACGAGAGAAAATGTGAACGAGAGCAGTGTAAATGGATAATTGGGTATTTCTCATATTTGGGCCTTATAATTATATATAAAAATAAAACCCACTTACCACACCTCAGCCATTTTTCAACATACGTATATTTCCTCCACCGACCCTTCTCTAATGGCTGGAAACAAATTTCTAAACCTAGCTGAAAATAAAAATACAAGCTTGAAATTCAAATTTCTTCAAACCCTAGAGTATTATATGTCGATTTGAAGCTCTCGACGATACGAGGCTGCTGATACCATTCGTTTCGACATGCAGTGCTCGGATTTTCCAGAAATTGATGGTCAAACCTCTGGACTGCGGAACCCTAGCATGAAATTTGGGGCTTTTTGATTTAAGGCTTAATCGAAGAAACCCGACTTCTGGGTATTGAAGAGGAGAAGCACACGAACTCATTGATGATAGTCGGAGGTCCTATCGTCAAGTATATAGCTGTAATTTGGTGTTTAAAGCTCCAATTTAGGCAGTTTTGGCAGCATCAACGCGGTCAGCAGGGACAACCGGAAATGGCGGGACCGGCGCTGGTAGATGCGGCTCGGGATGAGGTTTCCAATGGTGGTGGCCGACGAGGTTGATTTGGCCGGAGGAGGGAGTGGTAGGCGGTCAAAGTTCGCTGAAATTGGGTTCTTTTTCACGTTTTTACTATAGCATTTGGAGAAGGAGCGGGAAGGAAGGCCCCTGCTGACGTGGCAATATCCAATAGGGTGAGAGAAAGATTTTATTAATTTTATATGTTTTAAGTTCAAATCGTAAAATGGTAATAACTTTCTCGTTTTAACTCGGATTTGGACGCGGTTTGTTGCGTTGGGATCATGGCGAAATTGCGGACGTTTTGACGCTGGTTTGGTTGCATTTGGAGACTGTGAAATTTTGGGCTTCTTTTGGATGTTCGATCCACTAAACACCCAAATGTGAGTGATTTTCTCACTCACGACTGACTAAATCATTCCCATATTTATTTAATTAAATTGTGAAATATATTTAGTTGCATGGACGTGTTGATTGATGATGTATTACTTAGAAACTGACATGCAAGTATATTAATCTGGAATTTAGATCAATAATTAGTTATTTAATTTAATTAAATTACTAGTTGGGATTTCTGATCCTTGCAAACCTATAGAACAAATTAATCTTCATTAATTGGACGAATGATTGTGATGGATGATTTGGGTGATTTCCAAATGAGTATTGCTTGAAATGTACTTATTTCAGTATATGGCTATTGTGTGCTCATCATTGACGATGAATCCTAATTTACCTTTGATGTTACGGGCATCTAATAAACCGGGATTTATCGATAGAATAAATTAAGAACGCAGAGTGAAATGATAAACCTCTTTGACCCTGATTTGGATTGAAATGATAGATCCATCCCTGAAATATCAAGAATTTAAATTTAAATCACCTGGCCATTGGATAGATAATTATATACAGACATCGGTTGGTTAAGTGATTTAAATATTTAAATTTTATTTGAGGAAAATTCATTTAAAGGAGTGTGTCGATTTCGATAAAATTTTATTCTTCCTTTAATGATCTGAATCTTGATTGTTATTTGAAAAAAGAAATTAAGGAAATTTTCCTAAGATGAATTTGAAGTTTTAAGATCCAAAATTTATATGATTTGGGATTTCAAGGATTGGGCAGACTCGAATTTTATAAATTCTTATTGAATTTAATATGGGAATAATGATAATCGAGAGTCTTGGAGTGTTTTAAACTTAATTCGAGTATGTTTGAATTCTTGAATTTGGGAAGTGGATTTGGAATGGGGTTTGGGATAGGTCATTGGGCCAGGAAACCTCCATTGAAACTGGAGTTTAGATTCAAGTATTGAAGTTCGGAAGAAAGGAATGATTTTAGTTAAAGATTTTTTTTATGTATATATATTTACACTGTTGTTTCAAATAACTATTCCTTCCCTTAAAAATGTATTTATTTAAACTTTTACCTATAACTATTTTATTATAACTAATTTTCCTTTTATTTATTATGTAAACTATATAGTAAACTTTTAATTTATGTATATATATATATATATAGTTTAAAATTTACCTTATCCTGTTCTAACTATTATATTCTATATAGGTATATATTCTTTTATATAAAGATTTCCTTATAAATAGCTATTTTCGCAGTTATATTTCTATTAAGTGTAAATTTCTTCCGAATGAAAGGTGTTTGGATTTAAACCATTGTCTCAAATGGAGTTGAGATTTAAGTTATATCCTTTTTGAGCACGAGTCGATTTTTAACCGATCTTTATATGGAAATGTGGATTATATTCTATCTGAATATAAATTTATCCCCTAAGGGATTTAAATGAGTCAAAGTGAAAGTATATATTCTATTGAATATGAGTGGATTTCGAACATAAATCGATTTGGAATAATTTGAAATCTTGAGATAAATTATATTCCATTTGAATATAAGTCGATTTTGAAATATTATGTGATTATAATATGAGGATATGGAAATATATTCTAATTTAGAATATAATTGTTTTTGTATGATTTATGATATTTTGATATGAAATTATATTCTATTGAATATAGATTTGGTTTGAAACAGAATATGATATTTTGATATGAAAGCGAACCTTTATGAAATATAAAAGAACCAACCGATGTGAAAAGATGTAAGCGTTGGTTGTTAAAGAGACTGGAGTCGACATAAGGCATACTCTCTGTCAGTGTCGATACCACTTTGACAACTATGAACGTTATGATGTATCCAGAATGAGTATGATGACTTGGAGGCGATTATCGAATCGAAGAAGATGAACGATGACGAAATAGCCCTAACCTTCGGGTCAGAATTGAAATGACTAAAACAGGAGCTATACCGTGACTAACTGAGGTAGCACTTTGATCGGACACACTTCTTCGATACTATTTCTATGACTATGATGATGATGATTTGGGCCCATTTATGAATTATGGGAGTGTGTTCCGAGGTGGGCGGTAGTGGATGCTATGCGTTACCACCGGTCTGGGAGTGCGATTGGTAGAATCCTACCTTGGGCATTGCCTCGAGTGCCTTGTCATATTATCCATATCGAGCCCATACGATTTTGATTTGTATCGTACTTATGGAGTGCCCTCTGATGCCATCGTTTACGGTGGGTTTACGGTACTGTATAGACTACGGTATTATAAACGGTGTAAGGGTAAAAATGTAATCCCGCTTACGCTATTTTCGGTATTTATACTTTACTGAGTAGACACTATCATAATAGCGTATTATCTATGTATGTATTAGTTTAACGGATCCTCAAGAGATAGAAAAATCCCGTAATATCTCCTGAGTTATTGCACCCATGATACTGATGTTATTTCGTATTTTGATTTGACTAATATGAGATGATTTAGTGCTGATTCGAGTGTTTGTTGTGTTTTCTTTTATGCAATACGCTCGGGTCAGCAGATGTTGCAGTTAACGAAGATTCCCTTGCCTTGGAGGACGAAGACGAAGTTTGGCGTATATATCTATTATGAGTGTGGTTTAACCACTGCATTTATTTCCGCTGCTTATTATGTACATCCGTATGTATATGTAACTCTGATAATCATTGAATGTTATAACCACAGTATACATTTCAACTGCTTTTTAACTGCTATTTGTTTATTATATGTTGTCCTTCCACTGTGAGATTCTGTTATTGTTTTTCTCTACTTTCTTTCTTTTTCTTCTTTTCCCAATAACTACCTGCCTTTGCGATTTGTTTGGGTCGACATGTGTGGCTTATTGTCGATTTTAAACGGTCGAAAATTTGGGTCGTTACAGTTGGTATCAGAGCGATGGTTAGCGATAACCTTGGCTCTGTTGGGAATTAACTCGTTAGAGATAGGGTTAGTAGCGCCCTAGAATGAGTTTGAGTAATATGAGAGAGCGTACTTGTATTTTGATATAAATTGGTTTTATCTTGTGTTGATTTGTTCTGTTGAATATTTTTGGGTTTTGGTCGATATATGGGACGCCATATAATCGATAGGAATTCCTAGATAATCGAACAGAATGATCGATATGATATGGTTTTCGATCATATTTTAAAATATATTGAATATATATATATATATATTTAGTTCAAGTATATATGTATTTGTTTTAGTAGGTGGTAATATTAAATTTATACCTATTACGGTTGATTCGATAATAAATTTAATAAGGAATTTAAATGGTCTAAGAAAACATATGAAAATGAAATGATACCTTTAAGTATAATTGGATGAGAAAAGTTTGTGATTAAAATAGAAAGGAACTTGAAACTTGATCCTGGGTACTTTCGAAATATTTTTGTCAAATTTTTGAAATAATATCATATTATAAGTATTTTCGAAAGGAATGGTTTAAAGAATTTTAAAAGAAACAAGTGTGTAATCCCTTATTGGACCTTAGAAACGATGTCGGTAATGAGTGCACACATTATCGACGTTTATTCTGAAGCGTCTAAGTGGGGGAGACCACCCGTATTTTCATAACTATTTTGAAAAGATTTTTGGATTTAAATTCCTATAGTATAAGTATGTATAAGAGTATAGGTAAATGATATTAAAACTGAGTTTAAGATTTAACAAGAATTGAAATTTTTATATTCTTCCTTAGATTAAAGTTTTGGGTTTAAAATTCATATGGTAGGGTTTTCTATAAAATAACATAAGTACATATAGTATTTTAAACTTGGTTTTAAACCCGGAATCAAGGTATTTAAGTTCACCTTAGCTAATAATGTTGAATATGTATTAAGGTAACTCGATTCGTTAGAATTTAGATTTTAAACTAAGAAGCAGACTTAAGTATTATAAGAGGAAGAAATGGTCGTTAAAACGCTTAAGTTGAGCGATAATTAAGCTTAGCAAATTCCAAATTTAGTTGATATAAGCATTAGAGAAACATGTAAGTTAACTATGAAATAAAACTCGACCAAAGTCGACCAAGAATGAAATGGAAGATTTAGTGTGTAAATAAGAAAGGAAATAGCCTATGCTTTGGTTAATTAATAAGTATGTGAAGTTAGTCGAGAAGGAATTGAAAAGAAATTTATGGTAATAAAGTGTGAATGGTCGATAAATTAAAATAAGGAATTAGATGGTGAATTAGTGTACATGTGAAATTAAGGCGTATAAGTCTAAATGGGGTAAAACCTCGTTAGCACATTACGTTGAATGGAAATCTAAGTAAATAGTGAAATAAATGTAGTGTAAATCCTATTATCAAACGGAATAGGAGTTAAGTTGAGTAAAGAAATTGAATTAAATAAAGTATACTTGGGAAATCAAATAGGAATTGATTGAGAACTGAGTATAAATTTGAATTATGAACCATCCTTATTTTGAATCATTATTTGAGAGTCGAATAAATAAGTTCAGTGAATAGAATATCGTTTAATTTAAAATGAAAATGGGAATAAGTGAATAAGATAATGATTATGGGTATGGTTAGGAAAATGAACAAGCAACTGAAATATGGAATAAGACCAAATTTAGTTCGAGTCAAGTGTATTGACTCGATAAGAGTTAACTTAGAGGACCATATAATGGTTGCTTGAGAATTTAGTACTTAGAAAAGAAATGAGTTAAATTTTGACATATTGATTCATGGTAATGAATTAAAGATCTAACGTAATCAAGTCCGTTGGAAATTTTAAAAATGAATTCAAGTTCATTCGAAATTTAATGCTTGAGAATGAAATGAGAAAAAAATAGAAATTTTATTGGAATAAGTAAGTACTTGAATATGAATCCATTCTCGGATAATGTAGTGAATGTAAAGGATCGAATGGACAAACGAGAATGGACGAAGTGGGTGAGTTGGAAGTAAACTCAAATAAGATAGACGATAATGAAATATAAGTAATGGAATGGAAATTCATTTAATAAAAGTGAAAGGAGAATGAATATATTGAAGCAATAAAGGTATGAGAATATTGGAGCGATAACCCTTTTAAATAGTTAAGTGTTGTTTAAGTTTAAAATCCGAAAGGTTGGGACTCCAAATATAAATCAATGTTTATGCAAGAATCTGAACTATTCGATATGCCGAAACTAAAATGACCATAACTTTTGAATGGCGGATCGGAATTTAACAATTTCAGACTTTTTGGAAACTTTAGAAACTGAATTAAAACTTTGGTTAATAGCACCTTGACTGATTTCCATGTTTATTAAGTTGAAATCCAAGAACTAGTCGTAGTTGTATGCGCAGAAAATAAAAATCTGAACTGAATACCCATGTTGTTTTGACCATAACTCCCAAACGAAACATCGGATTTTAATGTGCTAGTACAATTCGGAAAGTCCAGAATCTGAACTAAAACTTCTCCTAAATATGCTGGGTGAAATTTAGAGATTTAAAGGGGTAAAAACTGGGCTGAACAATTCAGATCTGCAATTTTATTTGCCTGGGCTGAAGCGTTCGCCTTCGCTAAAACTGCCATAACTTTTGAACAAATTATCCGAATTCGACGAATCCAGACAATTCGGAAATCCTGAAACAAATGCTACAACTTTTGACTAGTATGCTTTTGTCAAATTCCAACATTAAAAGGGTGATAAACCTCATTTCGTCGCTGGCCTGTCGTTAACATTATGGTTTTAAGTTGAAATGTTTAATGAAATGCTGTGTAAGCTGTATATATTCGCTATGTATTATATATGTGTTTGATTCTTATGCGTATGTGAGTATGTAGCAGGTGTAGAGAAGTCGCGCTACGCTTTGGAGCTCGCTTGCGCTAAATGCTAAATGCTAAGGTAAATAAAAATGCAAATAAACGCTAAGAAGGTACGTATGTGGGTTGTATAGTTTTGTAGTTACATATATATGGTGTCTTCCCCATTTTGGGATGCCTCATCGAATGATGAGATGTATATTTGAATTTTATATATGTTGTGACTTTCCGGATCTCTCCGTACAAAGGAGATGCCGCCGAAATTTTCCGTGATTTCGGGAGTTAGAAAAATTTACGAGTTTTACAAATATACTTATCTTATAAATGTTATTTTATAAGTATGGAATTTGAAAGTATGATTTATTTTATACCTTATCTCGTTTCTTTTCGAGGACGAAAAGCTTTTAAGTGGGGGAGAATGTAACATCCCAATATTTTCTGTATATTTTAAATTTAGATTTAAAATAAATAAATGAGTTAATCTTAGAATTTGTGAAATCGATTCATAAACTTTATTTAAGTTGTAATTTGATTTAATGGAAATTTGAAATATTTAAGTTAAAAAGGAATTCAAATTTGAATTGTTAAACAATGGAATTTAAGTTGTTTAAATTTTATTTGAAATTCAAATTTTAAATTCGAAAATAATCCAATGTGGAATTTAAGATTTATGAAATAAATTTATAGAATTTATTTAAGTTATAATTTAGTTTAAATTTGAATTTATAAATATTTAAATTTGAATTAAAACAGTTAATTGAATAATTGAATATTTTATTTATTTAATTAACTGTGGAATTTAACTGTTTTGGCGACTGTCTCGGAATTCGACGAAACTGGCGCCATCAGAACCGTAACGGTGAATTATTATAGGATTTCAATTTGCGTTACAATCCGACTTACCGCTTGATCGTACGAGAGAAAATGTGAACGAGAGCAGTGTAAATGGATAATTGGGTATTTCTCATATTTGGGCCTTATAATTATATATAAAAATAAAACCCACTTACCACACCTCAGCCATTTTTCAACATACGTATATTTCCTCCACCGACCCTTCTCTAATGGCTGGAAACAAATTTCTAAACCTAGCTGAAAATAAAAATACAAGCTTGAAATTCAAATTTCTTCAAACCCTAGAGTATTATATGTCGATTTGAAGCTCTCGACGATACGAGGCTGCTGATACCATTCGTTTCGACATGCAGTGCTCGGATTTTCCAGAAATTGATGGTCAAACCTCTGGACTGCGGAACCCTAACATGAAATTTGGGGCTTTTTGATTTAAGGCTTAATCGAAGAATCCGACTTCTGGGTATTGAAGAGGAGAAGCACACGAACTCATTGATGATAGTCGGAGGTCCTATCGTCAAGTATATAGCTGTAATTTGGTGTTTAAAGCTCCAATTTAGGCAGTTTTGGCGGCATCGACGCGGTCAGCAGGGACGACCGGAAATTGCGGGACCGGCGCTGGTAGATGCGGCTCGGGGTGAGGTTTCCAATGGTGGTGGCCGGCGAGGTTGATTTGGCCGGAGGAGGGAGTGGTAGGCGGTCAAAGTTCGTTGAAATTGGGTTCTTTTTCACGTTTTTACTGTAGCATTTGGAGAAGGAGCGGGAAGGAAGGCCCCTGCTGACGTGGCAATATCCAATAGGGTGAGAGAAAGATTTTATTAATTTTATATGTTTTAAGTTCAAATCGTAAAACGGTAATAACTTTCTCGTTTTAACTCGGATTTGGACGCGGTTTGTTGCGTTGGGATCGTGGCGAAATTGCGGACGTTTTGGCACTGGTTTGGTTGCATTTGGAGACTGTGAAATTTTGGACTTCTTTTGGATGTTTGGTCCACTAAACACCCAAAGGTGAGTGATTTTCTCACTCACGACTGACTAAATCATTCCCATATTTATTTAATTAAATTGTGAAATATATTTAGTTGCATGGTTGTGTTGATTGATGATGTATTGCTTAGAAACTGACATGCAAGTATATTAATCTGGAATTTAGATCAATAATTAGTTATTTAATTTAATTAAATTACTAGTTGGGATTTCTGATCCTTGCAAACCTATAGAACAAATTAATCTTCATTAATTGGACGAATGATTGTGATGGATGATTTGGGTGATTTCCAAATGAGTATTGCTTGAAATGTACTTATTTCAGTATATGGCTGTTGTGTGCTCATCATTGACGATGAATCCTAATTTACCTTTGATGTTACGGGCATCTAATAAACCTTGATTTATCGATAGAATAAATTAAGAATGCAGAGTGAAATGATAAACCTCTGTGACCCTGATTTGGATTGAAATGATAGACCCATCCCTGAAATATCAAGAAATTAAATTTAAATCACCTGGCCATTGGATAGATAATTATATAAAGACATCGGTTGGTTAAGTGATTTAAATATTTAAATTTTATTTGAGGAAAATTCATTTAAAGGAGTGTGTCGATTTCGATAAAAATTTATTCTTCCTTTAATGATCTGAATCTTGATTGTTATTTGAAAAAAAAAATTAAGGAAATTTTCCTAAGATGAATTTGAAGTTTTAAGATCCAAAATTTATATGATTTGGGATTTCAAGGATTGGGCAGACTCGAATTTTATAAATTCTTATTGAATTTAATATGGGAATAATGATAATCGAGAGTCTTGGAGTGTTTTAAACTTAATTCGAGTATGTTTGAATTCTTGAATTTGGGAAGTGGATTTGGAATGGGGTTTGGGATAGGTCATTGGGCCAGGAAACCTCCATTGAAACTGGAGTTTAGATTCAAGTATTGAAGTTTGGAAGAAAGGAATGATTTTAGTTAAAGATTTTTTTTATATATATATATTTACACTGTTGTTTCAAATAACTATTCCTTCCCGTAAAAATGTATTTATTTAAACTTTTACCTATAACTATTTTATTATAACTAATTTTCCTTTTATTTATTATGTAAACTATATAGTAAACTTTTAATTTATGTATATATATAGAGTTTAAAATTTACCTTATCCTGTTCTAACTATTATATTCTATATTGGTATATATTCTTTTATATAAAGATTTCCTTATAAATAGCTATTTTCGCAGTTATATTTCTATTAAGTGTAAATTTCTTCCGAATGAAAGGTGTTTGGATTTAAACCATTATCTCAAATGGAGTTGAGATTTAAGTTATATCCTCTTTCAGCACGAGTTGATTTTTAACCGATCTTTATATGGAAATGTGGATTATATTCTATCCGAATATAAATTTATCCCCTAAGGGATTTAAATGAGTCAAAGTGAAAGTATATATTCTATTGAATATGAGTGGATTTCGAACATAAATCGATTTGGAATAATTTGAAATCTTGAGATAAATTATATTCCATTTGAATATAAGTCGATTTTGAAATATTATGTGATAATAATATAAGGATATGGAAATATATTCTAATTTAGAATATAATCGGTTTTGTATGATTTATGATATTTTGATATGAAATTATATTCTATTGAATATAGATTTGGTTTGAAACAGAATATGATATTTTGATATGAAAGCGAACCTTTATGAAATATAAAAGAACCAACCGATGTGAAAAGATGTAAGCGTTGGTTGTTAAAGAGACCAGAGTCGACATAAGGCATACTCTCTGTCAGTGTCGATACCAGTTTGACAACTGTGAACGTTATGATGTATCCAGAATGAGTATGATGACTTGGAGGCGATTATCGAATCGAAGAAGATGAACGATGACGAAATAGCCCTGACCTTCGGGTCAGAATTGAAATGACTAAAACAGGAGCTATACCGTGACTAACTGAGGTAGCACCTTTGATCGGACACACTTCTTCGATACTATTTCTATGACTATGATGATGATGATTTAGGCCCATTTATGAATTATGGGAGTGTGTTCCGAGGTGGGCGGTTGTGGATGCTATGCGTTACCACTGGTCCGGGAGTGCGAATGGTAGAATCCTACCCTCGGCATTGCCTCGAGTGCCTTGTCATATTATCCTTATCGAGCCCATACGATTTTGATTTGTATCGTACCTATGGAGTGCCCTCTGATGCCATCGTTTACGGTGGGTTTACGATACTGTATAGACTACGGTATTATAAACGGTGTAAGGGTAAAAATGTTATCCCGCTTACTCTATTTTCGGTATTTATACTTTACTGAGTAGACACTATCATAATAGCGTATTATCTATGTATGTATTAGTTTAACGGATCCTCAAGAGATAGAAAAATCCCGTAATATCTCCTGAGTTACTGCACCCATGATATTGATGTTATTTCGTATTTTGATTTGACTAATATGAGATGATTTAGTACTGATCCGAGTGTTTGTTGTGTTTTCTTTTATGCAATACGCTCGGGTCAGCAGATGTTGCAGTTAGCGAAGATTCCCTTGCCTTGGAGGACGAAGACGAAGTTTGGCGTATATATCTATTATGAGTGTGGTTTAACCACTGCATTTATTTCCGCTGCTTATTATGTACATCCGCATGTATATGTAACTCTGATAATCATTGAATGTTATAACCACAGTATACATTTCAACTGCTTTTTAACTGCTATTTGTTTATTATATGTTGTCCTTCCGCTGTGAGATTCTGTTATTGTTTTTCTCTTATTTCTTTGTTTTTCTTCTTTTCCCAATAACTACCTGCATTTGCGATTTGTTTGGATCGACATGTGTGGCTTATTGTCGATTTTAAACGGTCGAAAATTTGGGTCGTTACATCCATCATCGTCGTCAACTGCAACTGTAAGAAACATTGATCGTGCTGCATCTTCAACCATATTTTCAATATGGTTCATACTAACATTTTGATTAACAGAGCTTTCTACCTCAGTCTCTACAGGATTATTGATACAACTTCACCATGACGATACCAAAAATAATACTCGGGTACGAATCTGTTTTTTCACAAATGGACTTTCACAACATCGGATAACAAATATTTCAAATGTCTACACTTGCTACACGGACAACGGATTTCAGGATCGGTTCTATTAGATACAAAAATGGTTCTAACACCCAAACTTTTGATAATTCTAAGTGAAATGAAAATAAAAATGAAGAGATACACACGATTTATAGTGGTTCGGCGTTAAAGAGCCTACGTCCACTCTATACTTCTTTGATTGATGATTGGAATACAAATGCAATGATTGTTTTCGCTCAATCTCGCTTTTACAATGAATAATTTCACTCAATACTCGCTGAAATGTTCTTCAAAGATTGTTGATGATCTGACTAAAATGATGAAATTCGGATATAGCAGGTGTTTAAGTCAATAACTTACCAAAAGATCCTTTCAAATGATCCTTGGAGGCGTATTTATAGGTGAAAAGTCTTTTTGGGAGGCCTCCGGTTGGGCACACATGACAGGCATCCCGCTCGGTTTGGTAGCGGGAGCTCTAGGATGTTTCCAGGGCACCGCCTTTATGGGTGAACGTGGGGGAGTAGGCATGCAACCGCTCCGCATCTTCTGGGGTAGTGGGTTGTAACTGATGTTCAGTTGTTTTGGGTTAGGATCGGAAGCATGAATGAGGGGTCCTGATCGAAAGGCTCTGAACCGATCCAGTTGCGCCTCCTCATCCTTCCTTTACACTGGTTCATCGAGCAAACTCTTAGCTTTGTGTAGCTCGATCACAAAGTGGGCTAACATTTTGCCCCCTTGAAGTACGCACTTATCGGAGATGGAGTGTGCTTCGAATATGCTCATCTATTTGTTTCTGAATCAGAGTCACCGAACAGTTGCTTCCATTTGTCTGTAAAGTCGTGTTGCTTCATCAAGTCACATCTCTTTTTGTCTATAAATACACTATGGAATACACAAATCGCTTCGGTTGTTTAAAATAACTTCAAGAACTTTGTTTAATGTCCAAGTAGCTCCTCCAGGTAAACTTTTATAATGTATACTTGTTAGCTTATCCCTTATTCTTTCAGGTTGGTTTCGTGTGCTGAGTTGACTCTGATGGTTATGGTTCGGATGAAACTTTTCCGATCCGCTACGTGTATGGTCCGTGATGTATTTACTGGGCTGAAATAGAGAAGGCCTTGGATCTTTCTTCTCTCACTTCCATTTGAGTCGGGCCGAACAGTCGTTTTGAGGAATACGAATGGACTTCTTCCTTTGAGTATATAAACCCACACACTTCTCTTTTACTTTCTTGTTTCAACGATTTTTGCCCCAAATTCAAAGAGAGAAAAAACCCTAACACGTGAAAATATTTTAGATTCAGCTTCGATTTTAGATTAAGTTTGAAGGTGGGTTTTCAATTCTCGCATCACTTATCTTATTCTTGTTTGAATCTGATATTAGAATCAATTTGAGTGATTTCTATGTTGAATCAAAAATTAGTGTGTCAACGTTTCTTTACTCCGCTGTCATCGTCGTTGGTGGCTCTACTTCCATGTTGAGGAGGCGGTGGAGATGATCTGAGAGCGCTATTGAGGCGTTGATTACTTAAGAACTCACTGATGAGGGTATTTTGTTTTTGTGGACGATGGGCTGGGCTCTTCATGAGGACAGGAGGATACAAAGAAGACAAAACTTATGGAAAGGCGGGATTGGTTCGAAGTGGGAAGCATAAGAAGGAGAAATGGATTTATCGAACCGGGTCGGGTCGGAGTGAGAAGCGTGAGTATAGGAAAGATCTGGGTATAACATATGTTCTGGGTCGGATCGGACCTGTGAAAAGTGCTAAGCTTTAACATCTTATATGACTTTCATCCGATCCAAATTGAATTCATCCCATCTTTATCTCCGACCCGATCCAGACTATATATGACGTGAACTTCTGACATGGATATCTGATCCGAACCGAATATCATAACATACTGATTCCGATCCGAATCGAATTGTATATATCATATGACTTTCTGCTTTGAACCGCATGGGACCTTAACTTCCGACACGAATCTTTTAACACATGAACGTTCGATTCGAACCAAACATTCAACATGAAGCATAAATATATTTAATCCGATTTAACCAAGACTAAGTATTGCTTGCAAATTCAGGGACAGTTAGGATAGAGCCTTCTACACTAGACTTTGTAGATTTAATTAACATGTAGCTACATTCCATATTAATTTCATTTAATGCTAACTCTTTGTTTTCTCACTTTAGCATTGCATTCACACCAACACAATTTAGTCCACACACATGCACGGGGGACACAGGTTATTATACTCTAATCTTGCTATTGTTTCTTCGATAGTACAACATACATGGCTAAGAGACATTCGTCTAAATTGGTGGAGAGAAGAGAAGCTGTCAGGTCATCCGAGAATCCACTTATTGAAGACGTATCTTCCACTTCAGATTCGGGTTGGAATAGTATGGGTCCATACTACGAAATGGGAAGTCATGAAAGTGATGTATCATCACGGGGTGATGTCTCTTTAGGCGATGAAGAAGGAGGGGTAGGAGATAGTCGTGCTCCAGATAAGTTTGGGACTGTTACTATCTTGGAACTGCCTAAGGATTCAGTCGAATCAACAATCGATAACGATAGGCTTGCACGGATATGCCTAAAGCATGGGATTCTTCGAAGAGACACTAAGTTTCCTTTGAAAATAGATCGTCCTCATGATCCACCAGAAGGGTATATGGCTATCACCAGGTTAATGTGCCTTATTGGGGGCAATATCACCATTTCCGCCATTCGTCGTCGATTTTCTGAGACAATTGCGGATTTCCCCCATGCAGCTTCATCCCAACTCTTATGCTTATTTGTATACTCTATACATAGCTTATAGAGAAATTCTAGGTGTAGAGCTAACTTTTGAGGATGTTCATTTCTTCTACAATTTCAAGCATCGAACCAATGACACCCCGTCCTTTGTATACTTTGAATCGGTATCAAAAAGGAAAATCATCACTGTTCCTTTTAGCAGCAAAGCCGGGGACCCGAAATGTGAATGGTTTTATGTCAAGCAACAACCTGGGTGTGCCAGAAGATGGCTTAAGTCGAGTAAGGACCTCAGTTTTTATGCTCTAGTGCCAGCCTTTATCATAAATACATTAAGCATTGCTTGTTTTCACTTACAGTTCCTAACCCACCACATGAGAAACATCCGGTGCAATTTAATCGCTTGAATCAGTTACTTAATAGAGACAAAAAATTCTTGACCACCAAGGACTGCTTAGTAAATGAATATCTCCATTGGCATCAACTAGTTGTTATATCTCGAAGCATAGGTCACGGTGAAGGTCCTTATGTATACATACCTCCAGTTGAGGGGCCAATCGACAGTCCTCTTGAGATGGGAGAAGGTTCAAAAGATCCAACAGTGCCCCTTGGGGATCCTCCTTCTCCCTCTATGACTCAAGATGATATATTAGCAAATATAGCAGAAAAAGATAGAAATAAATACATTACTCCCGAGGATGCTTCCACTCCTGAAAAGCCGATCTCTCCAAAAGAGATGCTGTTAGATGTTCCTCAAGGAGATGCCCCCACTACAGATGATTCTAATTTCGGGGTTTGGGCAATCTTCCCTTGCCCGAGACCCTTTACACTTTAGAAGATTTTGGAATGAACACTCTTATTTTTACTTCCTCAGAGGAAGCTACCCCTGTGAAGACTAAGGAAACTGCACATGTCGACCTAACTTTGGGCTCTGGTTGGTTGGTGGAGGGTTATCACTTAGGATATGCACAAAACACCAACACTGCATGTCACAATACCTATGCCTCTCATAAACAATGGTTCTGAACTTTACATACCTTATTTTGCAGGAACTATGACACGTCCCTGCTATGATGTCAAGAAAGTCCGCACCAGTATGCCTAGATTTGACCCTGACACTGAACATGATCGCCGTGAGAGTTGCGACAGGGATGACATGAGGCATCATGATCCCAATCATCCTCATTCTTCATGCTCTCATTCTCCTCGTCAGTCAGCGCGAGGAGGACAAACCACACTCTAAAGATGCAGTTTCTCCTAAAGACAAGCATCCCCAAGAGAAGCTGCCGTCGAAGCGTGTTGATTCGCAGGATAAACATAAACAAATTGAAAAAAGGTCGAGTAGGGACGACATATCCATTGCACCTGCGAAGCGAAAAAAGGTCGAGTTGTCCATATTTAAACCCGTGCCGCTTGATTTTGAAGCTAAAGCGAAACTGGCATATTTGAAGAAACAATTTCCGGATCATTATTTGGATCATCTACATTTTGTTCCCGCACTTGAGTATGTTCCTTCGAAGTAGGCGGATGATGCTAAGGCAAAGATAGACTTAGTGGAAAGCAATATACATAAATGTATAGATATTCGCGCAAACTTTCTAAGATTATCCGCAATTTAATCACTACCATTGACCACATGAACGAAATGGCTGATTACGACGAAAGCATCCTGAAAAATTCAGAGAAAGACTTGGAAGACGCACAAGCTCAGCTTGCTCTCGTTCAACGGGATGCCGATAACTACAAAAAACAGTATGAGGAACTAAAAGGCGTTATCACACTTGCTTGGAATCCCATAGCCAATAGCGCTTAGATCTGAAGAAGCAAGCTGAGGATGCTAAATCTGAAAGTGTCAAAGTACAGTTGGATTGCACTACCCTTGAATGGGAGAAGGCTGAGTTGGAGAGGAAAAACACTGATTCGGCAAAGCGGAATGCCGAATTGGAAGCCAAACTACTGGAGGCTGAATCTTGGGCAGTCTTGGCCGAGGGGAACACAAGCATTGCCATTAAATCTGCCGAAGAGGTTCAAGAAAAACTTTCCATGGTGCAGATGGAATTGGATGGCTATGGTGAGCTGATGGTAGAGTTCTTTGCTCAAGTGATCTGTCGTCGGGACATTTCTTGGAACGAGGATTACTTGTCAATTCTGGTTTATGTATGGCACCAAACCATCGAATGGAAGAAGAAAGAGCTCAAGGTGGGCTCCATCGATGAAAATAAACTTATAAAGAAATTTCTGAGGGGTGAAGAACCGGTGTGCTTAGCTGAAGGACGCAGGCTCATTGCTGTAGCTATGGTAGAAGAGATACGTCAAGCTAAGAGAAAAAAATGCCCTTGAAACATGTTCTTCTTCTGCTGCCCCTGAGGATTTCAGAATAGAGGAGTATGATCCAGAGAATCCGGGAATCCCTAAGACATCTTTTTTGTCCCCCATTCCTGAAACGACACCAAAGACCCTAGCTACCCTAATTGAGAAATCATCCAAAGGTATCTCTAGCTTTTCACCCCAATTTGTTAGGGCTATTTCAACCTTTCGCCATATTATTGGACAATCCATCGAAGACCCTATTGTTTCTACTGAGCTAATACCAGTTAACTCTCATTCTATAGGTGCACAACCAGTTGCAAAAGCCGATGGGCAGTAGAGGGAAACTACTGATACGAGGTCTACTGAAGAGATCCAAGAGAAACATGCCGAAATTACTGGCTCAAAACCTGTCGAAGAGGTCAAGGATAAGGACAAGGTTGCTATGGATGCTAAATCTGAAAGTGTTAAAGTACAGTTGGCTTGAACTACCCTTGAACGGGCTGAGTTGGAGAAGAAAGACACTGATTTGGCAAAGCGGAATGCCAAATTGGAAGCCAACCTACTGGAGGCTGAATCTAGGTTAGTCTTGGCCGAGGGGAACACAAGCATTGCCATTAAATATGCCGAAGAGGTTCAAAAGAAACTTTCCGTGGCGTAGATGGAATTGGATGGCTATGGTGAGAAAATGATAGAGTTCTTTGCTCAAGTGATCCGTCGTCGGGACATTTCTTGGATTGAGGATTAACCGACAACTCTTGTTTATGTGTGGGACCAAATCATCGAATGGGAGAAGAAAGAGCTTAAGGTGGACTCCATCGATGAAAACAAACTTATGGAGAAATTTCTAAGGGGTAAAGAACCGGTGCGCTTGGCTGAAGGTCGCATACTCATTGCTGCAGCTATGGAAGAAGAGATACGTCAAGCTAAGGGAAAAAATGTAGTCGAAACTAGTTCTTCTTCTGCTTCCCTTGAGGATTCCAGAACAGAGGGATATGACCTAGAGAATCCTAGAATCCCTAAGACATCTTTTTTATCCCCTATTCCTGAAGCGACACCAGAGACCCTAGCTACCCAAATTAAGAAATCATCCGAAGGTTTCTCTACCTTTTCACCCCAATTTATTAGGGCTATTTCAACCTTTCACCATATTATTAGACAATCCATTGAAGACCCTATTATTTCTCCTAAGCTAATACCAGTTAACTATCATTCTATAGGTGCACAACCAGTCGTAAAGCCCGATGAGCAGCAGAGGGAAACCACCGATACGAGGTCTACTGAAGAGATCCAAGAGAAACATGTTGAAGTTACTGGCTCAAAATCTGTGGAAGAGGTCAAGGATAAGGACAAGGTTGCCGAGAAGACTCCCAAACCATCTACCACTGAAGACTCCCTGGAAGAAGATGTAATAGATGCCCTAAAAGTCGACGGTGGCGATGGTGGGCATGAGGAAGATGATGATGTCACTATAACTGGAGACTCGGGGAATGTCGATGACATGACTTTGGCCGAGATGAAGGCCAAGCAGGATAAGCGTTTGCAACTGAAAGTTGAGGAAATAGATCCTGAAAGTTTTAAGCCCCTTGCGACAGTACCTCCTGGGTCAAGGTTAGTTGTTAAACTCTAAACTAGATCAATCCCTGAAGAGCTTGATTAAAAATCTTCTACTAATCTCAGCACTCCAGTTCTTCGGAAGAAGAGACCAAAGCGGATCCAGATCGATGCTGAAAAAGAGGAGAAAGAAAAACTTAAATCTACCAAAAAAGCAAAGTCCACCCCGAAATCCAAATGAAAGGCAGTTCTATTTTTCATTTTTCCTGATCCTCGGTCCGCTTGTTGTTGTAGCGAGTAAGACCCTCGCCTTTGTTTAGTTCTTTTGTATAAACCTGCATCTATGTAAATAAAGTAGTTCGTTTCCCACTATGTCAAATGCTTGCGAGTTTGTCATTTATTTCTGTTAGCGTCGAAAAATTAACAAACATTAGTAATGATTCAAGGTACAATTATGCTGCCTTGCAAATGCATACACAGAGAAAATATTGTTCGTAGAGAAATTGTTGCTTAAATAAATAAAATAAATGATTGATGGCAAGATGCATGATGTGTATGCCCCCAATCAATCTTGAATATAGCACTTGGTTAAGGCTTGTTTGAGATTGATTAAATTGCCCCTAGGCCTTTTGGCGGGGTTATAATTCTTTTTCATTGGTACACATTCTTTGAACCTTTGTACTCTCCTGTTGTATAGTCAGGTTAGAGTACTTTCAAGGCAGTCTTTTGTCATGGTGCACTGTCACGCCTCGAGGACGTTGTCTTCCCGTTTTTTATACTATCTCTCGACTTGTGAGAGTTAGAGTTTGGGACGTTGGTTTCCCGTCTCTTTTATGTCATTTGGAAAATGGTCCTTTCATTTGTTTTTGTATCAATTCAAATGTCTGATATTTTCGACTTATGTTATGTCAGTCATAGAAAAATTACAAGACAAGATTCGAACGGGTAAAGTAAATCACACACAGTATTTTATAGCAGTCCGACCAAGTCGTGACCTACGTCCACTTCATAATCTTTTGTTTATATTAACCATACTTTTTTAGGCAAGTTGTGCCTTTTTACATGGCCTATAAAACAAAAGAAAATAGTACAATTTCAAGTCGAGTATCACTGCAAATGTTGGGTGTTCCAAGCTCAAGGAATTTCTTCACCATCCATGGTCGCTAACTTGAAAGCTCCCATGTCAAGTTTCTATCAGATGGCGTATGGTCCCTCCCACTTTGGACCTAGACGAACGGGAGGTGGAAAGACTCATTTCAATACCAGGTCTCCTGGTTCGAAAGTCCTAAAGCAAACCTTTCCGTCATAGTAGCATTCCACTTGGTGTCGATGCCTTGAAGCACGCAAGTCCGCTTCGTCCCTCTTCAACCATGTCCAGGGATTCTAAGAGGAGTGCTTTATTCATCATTGGGTCATAATATGTCACTCTATAAGAGGGGACTTTAAGCTCCACTGGAATTACCGCTTCTGACCCAAAGGAGAGTGAAAAAAGAGTATGACCAGTAGCCATCTTGAAGGTTGTTCGATTGGCCCACAAAGCTAGTGGATATTCATCAACCCACATGGCTTTTGCTTGTTCCAACCGCTTTTTAAGAATTGACTTAATAACCTTGTTTATTGCTTCAACCTGTTCATTCGACTGTGGGTGAGCTATGGCGGTATATCTTTTATCAATTTTATACTTCTGACAGAAGTTTCTAAATTCCGCGTTGTCGAATTGGGTTCCATTATCAGTTATAATGGTTTTCGGTATCCCAAATCGACAAATAATATTGTTGACCAGAAAGCTTATCACTTTTCTTGCTGTGATCATGGTTAAGGGCTCGGCCTCCACCCATTTCGTGAAATAATCCACAGCCACGATCGCATATTTAGTTCCTCCTTTAGCAATTGGACGGGTTCCAATGATGTCTTATCCCCATAGTGCGAACGGCCATAGACTGACCATTGATTTGAGATGTCATGGAGGTTCTCTTGGAACTTTAGCGAATCTCTGGCATTTGTCGCAGCGTCGTGAGTGATCAGCTGCATCTTTATTCACGGTAGGCCAAAAATAACCATATCGCAATACTTTCTTCGCCAAAGTTTGACCTCCGGTATGATCCCAACACTCACCTTTGTGTACTTCATTCAGTACATGCTTGACGTCGTCGTGTGTTATACACCGCAGCAGAGTCATGGAAAATCCTTGGCGATAAAGGATGTCATCCTGTAAAATGTATCTTGCAGCTTTAAGAGTTACAACTCGTCTCTCTCTCTCTTCTTTGATGGGGCCATTCCTCTCTTAAGGAAGTTCTTAATTGGTGTCAACCATGACTCCCTTTCCGGCTCATCTTCCAAGGCTAGTTCGATTTCCATTTGGACAAAGCTTGGTGATTCCAATATCTCTATTAGAACCATTTCGGTTTATTTAGGGTTGTCAGAACTTGCTAGCTTAACCAGTCGATCTTCCTTCTGGTTTTCCGCTCTCGGAATGTGTGTTATAATGCAATGCCCCAGGTTGCCCAGCAACTCCTCTACCTTTTCAAGATAAGTAACAAGCCGAGGTCCCCTGGTCACAAATTCCTTTCGAACTTGGCAGACAACTATCTTGGAGTCACAGAATATGTCCAGTTTTCTTACTCTTAATTCCTTAGCGAGTTTCAGCTCGGCAATCAAGGCCTCGTACTCGAAATCATTATTGGTGGCAAAAAACTCCGATCGCAGGGCGTAGTAATTGGATCGTCCTTCAAGAGTGGTTAAAACAACTTCAGCGCCGGATCTTCGATCATTCATAGCCCTGTCCATATATAATTTCCACGGACTAAGTTCTAATTTATGCTCTGAAGCAATGACTTTGTCATCCACTGTTTCTTCTTCAAGAATTGTGAATTCTGTTATGTAGTCAGCTAGGGCCAGCCCCCTTATTGACCTCCTTGGCTGAAAATTCAAATCAAATTGGCTTAACTTGATATTCCACTTAAGTAATTTACCCGATGCTTTGGGTCTTTGTAATACTTGTCTTAGTGGTTGATCGGTGTAAATGACTATCGGATGAGCTTGGAAATAATAACGGAGCCTTCGGGAGGCAATTAAGAGGTTATAGGCAAGCTTATTCTATTCTTGGATAATTGCATTCTACAACTGCTAACTTCTTACTTACATAGTATACTGGCCTCTGGATCTTGTCTTCTTCACACACCAAGGCTGTGCTGACAGCATGAGATGACACCGCTATGGACGAACAGATCTTCATAATCCACCGGTTTTGACAATATCGGGGGTTTATCCAATAAGTCCAACAGATTTTGGAAGGCCTCTACACAGTCGGGAGTCCATTCGAAATTACGTTTCCCCCATTTGATTAAATCAAAGAATGGGACACACTTGTCCATTGCTTTGGAAATGAATCTGCTTAACACAACAACCTTCCCTGTTAGGCTTTGAACGTCCCTAATCTTCCATGGCTCTTCTATGTTCCTTATTGCTGCTATATGGCTAGGATTAATTTCAATCTCTCGAGAACTTACGATGAACCTGAGGAATTTCCCTGATGTAACCCCAAATGAGCATTTTAAGGGGTTCAACTTCATCATGTACCTCCGTAGGATGGCAAACATCTCTGCTAGATCTTGTGTATGACTAGAGGATTGCCTGGATTTCATGAGCATGGTATCTATGTAAAATTCCATAGTTTTTCCAATCTGGTTATAGAACATTCGGTTCACCAGGCGCTGATACGTGGCTTCGGCATTCTTTAGTCCAAACGACATCACTACGTAACAGTACAATCCCAAGTTTGTTATAAAACTCGTGTGCTCTTGATCCGACACATGCATGGGGATCTGTTTATATCCTGAGTATGCGTCCATGAACGAAAGAAGTTCATGTCCGGCTGTTGAGTCCACTAGCTAGTTAATCCTTGGAAGTGGGAAACTATCTTTTGGACAAGCTTTGTTTAAATCCGAAAAATCGCTATTTCCCATTTGATTTCTTGACCAAAATAGGATTCGATACCAGTCGGGATACGTCGAATCTCTAATGAACCCATTATCTTTCAACTTCTCCACTTCTTCCTTTAGGGTTACCGACCTCTCCGGGCCTAACATATGTCTCTTCTGTTTAACGGGTGGATGTTTTGGACTAATACTCAATGAGTGACTCATAACGGAGGGAGATATCCCACACATATCAACATGGGTCCAGGCAAACACATCCAAGTTTGCCTTTAAAAAGTCAGTCAATTCTTTTGCTTGGAACGGATCCGCTGGGATCCAATCTTTAAAACCTTTGTCGGATCAACATCATTTATGGAGATGTATACAGTCATTTCATTGGTTGTTGCCTTTGTGTCCCCAGGATCTTCATTCTCTCTGGGATCTATGTCCTCGGGCAGTTCTCCGGGCGACTCCCTCGGGGCTGGTCCCTTTAATTGCTATGCTGAACCCTCCTTTGCAAGGGAGGAGGTGCCTTTAGCTTCGATGCTTAATCCCTTCAGCAACATCTTCAGTTCGGCCATGTACCAGGCTCGTCCGGTGGCTTGATCACCTATCATTACTCCTTCTCCGGCTTCAATTGGGAATTTCGACAATAAGCACCTAGACGCAATGCAAGCCCTGAATTCTGCGAGGGATGGTTGGCCCAAAATGGCGTTATAGGGTGAGTCGATGTCCAAAACTACAAACGGGAGGATTCTCACTCTCTGGCATCTCCCTGTCCTAATGTAACTGACAAATCTACATATCCCATTGGAGTTGTTGAGGCCCCATTGAAGCCACGTATCTATCCCTCGCAAGGCTTCAAGTCTTTCGCTTCGAGTCTCATTTGATTGAATGCTTTTTTAAAGAGAATATTAACCAAACTCCCTTTATCCACTAACACTTTATGAACCAGAGCCGGACCAATAATGGTAGTGATCACCAATGGGTCTTCGGTAGGTGATTGAACTCCAGTATCATCTCTATCACGAAATATGACATCATCTGACATTGTTTTCCGTTGCTTCACTGGAGAAGGGTCCTCGAAGTTAATACATTCCCCCACTTCAAGGTGTTTGGCTGCATTCACATATTGGTCCATTGCCCTATAGCTATGGCCAGCTGGATGGGGTCCCCCCACTATAGTGTTGATGACTGTTCCTTTTCCTTTTTGTTGAGCTGTGGATTTGGGAGCGGCCTGATTTTGATTCGGGGTCTGTCCTCCTTACCCCTTATCTCTAGGGGCAAACTTATATTCATCTAATTTTCCTTCCCGTAATAGTTTTTCAACAACATCTCTCAAATGCCGACGCTCATTAGTAGAGTGTCTATGGGTTCCATGAAACAGACAGAATGTTCCAGTCGCCACCTACTTCTCCGTTGAGCCTCTGGGCGGAGGCTTTTTATATTGCAAGATGTTGTAAGTATCCGGGTAGATGCTTTCCAACGTGTCATTCAGTGGTGAGTAATTTTCAAAGGTTTGGAATCGAGGCCTTTTATCGGAGTTGTTTCCTCGACTCCTATTCCTCCTGTTGCCATTTCCATTCTTGTTGTTACTTCCTTCATTTTTGTTACGAACATTCACCTCAACTTTCCCTGAACTATCAACAGACTGTTTCACAACAACATTACTTTGGATATCTTCCCTCGAAGCTCCATCATATTTTCTCTTTCGATTGGCGTATATCTCTTCTCGTCGTAGATGAATATTTGCCTTTTCGTAGAAAGCCTTCCTAGTCAATGGTGGTTTCCCAGATAAATAATCTCTGAATTCAGTATTTGGGTTGACACCATCTATTAAGGCCATCAAAATGGTTGGTTCATGAGGATCGCTTATTTCAGTAACCGCTAAGTTGAAGCGATCCAAGTACGATTTTAGAGATTCTCCAGGAGCCTGTTTGATTCTGGACAGTTCGATAACACTTTTAAGCTTTCCGGGCGTGGAGTCGGAACTAATTCATAAAACGTTCGCTGAGTTCTTGAAAACTCGACACCGATCGCGGGGGAAGTAGTGTAAACCACATTAATGCAACATCTTCTAGATGTATCGGGAAGGCTTTGCATTTTACGGCGTCAGGTGCGGCTGCAGCGTTCATATACCATGCATATCTCATCAGATGTTGTTTTAGATCCGTTCTTCTAGCATATCGTTCCATTTGTGGAAAACTGAACCGCTGAGGGAATTGGAAATTTAGGACGTCATCAGCAAATGGAGTATGACTGCATTCAATACCCCAATCTTTATTGGTATATCGCCGACCATTGGCCATGATTTGACGCACCATCGCTTCTACTTCCGCGTTGGTTAGAGCCAGTTCAGGATCCATGCTTCTGTCTCTTCTCACACGTCTACCACTGACTCAGGTGATGCCTTTTAGCTTCGGTTGGTAGTTGAACTTCCTCGCCTCCTGTGATCCCGGTCATTCACAGGACGAACAGGCTGAAGGAGTTGTCCTTAGGTGGGATTGGTAATATTTGGATATCTGGGGAGAACACGTGATCCTTGCATCGGTAACAACATTGGTTCCCTCAAACTCGGATGGTCGGGCCCCACAACATGGGCTGCATCCTCATGGGATCCAAATGATCCGAATGTTAACTGATCCAGATTTTCGGGCCTTTCGTACGGCCTCCTTTCACGTGGGTGCTCTTCGTTTGAAGATGATGAATAGTCCATAGTAGGATAACGAATTGGAGAGGATACCTTTGTCTGCGGAGTTCACTTATTTCTTCGCTCATAACCTTCATGTTTTCCCTCATGAGAACACTATCGCGTTTGTGATCCTCCAAAGCATCCCTCGTGCTCTCAAGCATATCAAGCAAGCGGGAAAATTCCCCATGGGTTACGAGTGCAGAAGGTGTATGTTGTTCATCAGTTGCCACGGGTGGTATCGGAGCATTTGTAGGAGCTCGATTAAAGGTACCAACTTCAACCAGATTTGGTTCTGATCGTCCTCCCCCTGCCTATGTGGTTTGGATCAGAGGAGAGCAAACAAGAGCGTTCATGGAACCGGGTCGGATCAGGGTGGCCTCTTCGGACCGGTTCAGAGCTTGGGGATCAGATCGGGTAGCTCCTGAACTTTGTCCCCTTGATCTTGTGACAACCATAGCTTGTTGATCCTCACCTACTCCGCTTTCCCGTGCATTTTGCACTTCTTTTCCTTTTCGCTTCATAATATCCAATTTGTCGAGATCTTTTTTGAAGAGAATTTCGGAAATATTGACTGTACGGACTATCTTCTTCGAATATACAAACTCAAATAGTAGAATGGTAGCCCAAAATATAGAGAATTTGAGTTTAATTCTCAGTGAAAGCACCAAAATTTTAGATCCAAAAATGGTTCTAACACCCAAACTATTGATAATTCTAAGTGAAATGAAAATAAAAACGAAGAGAAACACACGATTTATAGTGTGTTAAAGAGCCTACGTCCACTTTGTACTTCTTTGATTGATGATTGGAATACAAATGCAATGATTGTCTTCGCACAATCTCACTTTTACAATGAATAAATTCACTCAATAATCGCTAAAATGTTCTTCAAAGATTGATGATGACCTGATTAAAATGATGAAATTTGGATATAGCGGTGTTTAAGTCAAGAACTTGCCAAAAGATCCTTTCAAATGATCCTTGGAGGCATATTTATAGGTGGAGAGTCTTTCTGGGAGGCCTCCGGTTCGGTACACATGGCAGGCATCCCGCTCGGTTCGGTAGTGGAAGCTCTGGGATGTTGCCAGCGCATAGCCTTTGTGGGTGAATGTGGGGGAGTAGGCTTGTAACTACTGTTCAGTTGTTTTGGGTTAGGATTGGAAGCATGAATGAGGGGTCCGGATCAGAAGGCTCCAAACCGATCCAGTTGCGCCTCCTCTTTTCCATTTCCTGGGCTGCTAATTTTCGGAGAGAAGAGGGTCGGTTTGTGAATATCCGAACCGATTCGATTGCTTGCCGTGAATCCTTCCTTTACACTGATTCATCGAACAATCTCTTAGCTTTGTGTAGCCCAATCACAAAGTGGGCTAACAGGTTCCATTTTTACTTAAAGCGAATTCAACAAAGACATTTATACCATTATAAAAATCTTCTTTTATTGAACCTCTCTGTCCTCTTCTTTGGTACATCCAACTCCTCCGATCAACAAAATAATCAATCATTTTTCCTAGTTGAGAAATTTAGTCACAAGTCCAAAAATTAATATTTATTTTCAAGAATACGAATTCGAAAAAAATTGTCTTTATGGTCATAAAACATATGTATATATAACAATTGAAAGAAAATAACATTTTCATTAAGTTAAAAAAAATCTATTCTGGCACTTTTTTTAATGCAACTCTTTTACATGGTCAGGCATCCTACTTCCCATTATAAACACAGTAAACATTTACAATTGTACACCACTTCATCTCAAACAATTCAACAAAATTTCGGTAGCATTTTCCTTTTGTTTCCTGGATTGTACACAAGTACGCAGGAAACAAAAAGAAAAACTGAACCGAAATTTTGTGAATCTTTTGAAACGAAGTAGTATACAAAATGTAGATGCTTATTGCGTTTATAACTTGTCCAATACAAGGACAAATCCATCAAATATTGTACCATATGAATCAAAACGGTCATTTTTTAATTTGACAGAAACGACTATTTATATAACGATCGTGTACAACACTCGTCAAACGAGGCCGAATACACTCTAGGGGAAATTAGTCAATTAGATGTGCACATTTTACTATAGAAATATAGTTGTACTACAATACAAAAATATTTTATTTTATCACATCAGCTTGACATTTCAATCAAGTTAAAACCAATTTACTATTATCGTCGTTTCAATAGACGCGACTAGAATGTAGACTCATGTTTTTTGGTGCATAAGTCAAAATTTGCACGATGTATTATTCCAAGTTCGTCGTCCATTCATTTTTTCATTTGTCAACTAACACACATACAAGAATGACAAGTGCACAACGATGCACATACACACAAATATCCTAAATTGCTGAAAATGAAATCCGATAGTGTCTTAACTTTGAAATCAAAGTAATCATAAAAAACTGCCCAATTGGAAATAATATTTCATGTTTGAAATTCATCCATGATGAAAGCACTTTCTAATAATACCACTTACTTGAAACTTTTTACTACAAAAATGCAACAAATAATTAATTGATTTTTGATTCCTCAATTCGTCTAAACAATAATTCATAAATCTACCTACAAATTTATTAGCACATCAATATATGTCACTATCGCTGATTTACAATCAAATTTTACACACAAAATTTTGAATGTCAATGTATCACATGAAATACACATATATACGATGCTATAACATACTACAACACCATTAAAAACAATTGCACTCAACAAATAACCCTAATTTTCTAATTTTAACAAACATAAGATATAGGTGTAAATTGAATTTTTAAGCAAAACATGAGATAATGACTGGAATTGAACAAAGATGGAGGTTTAATTGGAAGCTAGGAAGGATTCGATGTGAAAAAATTGTGTTTGGAGGCCAAAAATCACGAAAATGGGGGTGTTGGGTTTTAGAACCCGAGCTGGAATTGAAAATTGGGGAAGAGGAATGAGGGAAGAATCTTACGGTTTGCTAGGATAATCGATTATAACCAACAGCTTCCGATAGCCATCGAATGCCGTTGAAAACCGTAGTCCCATGTTATCGAAAATAACAATGTTTCTTGTAGTGTATTTGCAATGGGTGCAAGCGTTGCAAATGAAGAGACACGGATATTCACAACGGAAATGAACATTGCAAATTACTATTACAATTGCTGAAAAGACGTGGTCAAAAGTTGCAATTGTTAGAAAGGCCCAACCTTTTTTCCAATAGAAATAGGCATTGCGACTGCAAATTGAAGAGATACGACTTTTTCCATTGGAAACTACTATTGCAAATTAGTTTATGAAAAGAAAAGGGAACTTGATCATTTTCCTCAATTTCCAAATTATCCCTTCTTCCTCTTCATGTCAACCAAAAAAATCTAAATTGTCTTGCAAATCACACAGAAGTTCATATACACCACAATCTTGAGTAGATTACGCCTATTGTATCTTGAGAGACTTTGAAGAAAGTCTTAAAGAAATTGCCACGACAAGCCTCAGACGAAATTTTCTTCTATATCCCGGTTAGAATCTATTTCTTGTAAATTTATTTACATATGTTGCTGCGATCTTTTCTTTTAGAAGGTGTATCACTTCAACTTAATAGTGAAACATTAATCATTGTTGTTTAACATAACTCCTTGTTGTTGTCGTTATTAACTTAATTTGTTGTTGTACTGTAATGCCCAGCCTTTTCAACCGCTTCAAGTCGATAATTAAACCAACCTAAACTGCTCGAAACAACAGATTGTTATTTAGCTTACGGGGTTTACATAAAATCAAACACAGAATCACAGGAGAAAATAAAAACAACATCTCACAACTAAAGCATTTTATACAAATATCATAGTTTACAAAATTCATATACACAGCGGAAGAAAAAATATGCATTAATTTATTTACCAAAAAAAATTGAATTTTAATTGGACCAAAAGCGAGCGTGCCTTCACGAATCCTTATCGTCATCAGCTTCAAATCGAAGCTGTAATTACTCAGGTCTGACCCCGACCCGAGCAAACAAAAAAAACTCGGGTCAAGTTGTATTCAAGTAAATCAACTATAATTAAACATGAACGATTGTATACGAATAACACATTAAATGTTATGGGCAGCTGCGACATAATTTAAGGTCTCAAGTAGAATCAAGTTCCATTAAGTCGATGAAAATAACATGAGAATATAAAGTCAAAACCAAACATATGCACTACTATATGTTTGAAAATATTTGATAGAGCACTTGTAACGGATCAAGTTTCACATAAACAATGTTACCGTTAAGGGATAATATGGTTCACAATTACCGTATATGCAAAGATCATTTGGCATGTCAGCAGTAGAAATATATCATTAAAATGAATCAAAGCCCATCAATCCAGTACACATCAAATTCGGGCCAATGAAGTTTTTTTTCCAGCATGCATGTGCTTTTAGATCCAATACATATGATCAGGTCTTTAACTAGCCATATAGGTGTGATAATATATATAAATTCGTAACGTATATGTACATCCCCAGTCTTGCACAAATATATATATCTTAAGCCCAAATTGTATAAATCTTACTAGTGTTTCAAAATTAACAAACAAACAAGAAATTTTCACTCTAATACAACTACTAATACGGATTAGTTTCTATTCCAAGGCTTTAAAATAAAATAGATCGGGAATACAATAGCCTAAACCTATTATTCTTATCTAGCTCATTTCGGGTCGAATGATGCAATTTCTAACAATAAAAGTATCACTATAATCATCTAGTTCTCTACTGCTAAACTTCTTAACAAAATTATGAAACCTTTTTATCATAATAACAACTAAATCTACAAAATATACACCCAAAAATGGAAATTTGTTTAGCATACTCATAGTAAGCAATAATAAAAATCAGCAACTGAAACTGTAAAACACCCAAATTGATAGAGGGAAAATTAAAATAGTTGAAGAACTTGAATTTTTTTTATAGTGAGATAACTCACATTCAGATCTGGAAACAAGGCGAGGCACGACTGATCAAGGTTCGGCGACTTTGAATTTGAAAGTGGAGGCGAGGAGATGAACGAGGAGGTGGAGAGTCTTGGTTGGTGGCTTCAAGTAGAGGATCGGTTTCAGACCGGTGAATCTAGGCTCGATGAAGGTAGACGGTGGTACCGGAGGGAACGGAGACGATGGGAAACAGAAAAATGGGGTTGCTGTGATTGTTTTGTGGGTGGGGAAGTTACAAAAAAAATGGCGATGGAATTCACAAGAAACTGAAGTAGATCTAAGAATGGAAAAATATACGTGGAAAATAAATAGGTACCTTTGAAACAGACGGCTTTGGAAACGTGTAGCGACTATTGGGCAAAAAAAACATTTAGTTTTGTTGCATGTAACGTATTAATTATTCCATTTTTTTAATGTATACTAAATGGGTGCTTCGGGTTGAAAAGGGAAAGAAGCAAAAATAGGTAACGTCATGCATGAGCAATTTGTGCCATGCGTTTGTTAATTTGTTAATTTATTTACTTTTTATATACGAATGGGAAGTTTCAAATTGAAGGAAAGGTGGAAAGGCTGGGGATGTGAGCATTGTAGAAATGGACATGCATGAGCAAATGAATGCATGCATTGAATTTAACATAAGGAAGGAAATGAATTAAGTTGAATCGTATACATGCATACATGCATTGACAAAAGATAACACAAGGAAATTGACAATGAAGTACACCATGCATTGGAATGAATGTCAGCCATATTGAAAATATGACATATTGTGCCAAGTTTGAAATGTAGCAAGCATGAAATATGATTTGAGAAATGGAATGTAGTGCATGGTAAATTGTTTGATTCTAATTGTTAGAAAGTTTGTGACTTTTCAAATTTCAAAACACATTATATTAAATAACATCTATTACAGTTTTACATGAATAATGTTAAAAGTTTTACGGTATTTTCTTTTTTCTTGTAAATATAAACTACATGATATATAAGATAAGGGGAATACATATATATATATATACATGGAGATGGTTTGACTTTGGAGAAAATAATGATGGGAAACAAAAAGGAGAATAAAATGGATGGAGATTTAAGGAATAAGGATACAAAATAAGATACATGAAGAAGAAATGTAGGGAAAGAAATTAATAAAATGAAGGGAATTAATTAATAGATAAAGGAATGAAATGAATGTGTAATTAATGGAGAAATAGAGTGGAGAGAAAGGAGGTAGATTATTTGGGGAAAGTAGAAAAAGAAGGGGAAAGAAGATAAACATGCGTGAATGTGAATGAGCAGAGAAATTATATGTATGATTTATTATCATTGTAAAATTATACTTATATTCTAAAAAATGAAAACGTATGACTTATTATTATAAATGTTAGCATTAATTTTCATTAACGGTGGTAGTTAAAACATACATTATATATCGTTGACACAGTGTTTTGTTACAATTCTTCCTATAAAAAATGAAACTAGAAACATTCATAAATTTATTTTCAATTATCGCATTAATTCCTATATTGAACCTTCAAAATAAAATCAAGGGTTCAACTGCTAATTTTTTTTATCAACAATAGTTCAAAATTACATAGTCCAAAAGCATAAACATAAACAATTTAACTATTTCCATTATCATCAATCACAGTTCATCTCAACGTAGGTTATTGTTTATCAAAATAAATTTTGGAGTCATAAATTAATGAATCATAATTTATGTTTTAATATCATTTTTAATTCAATAATTAAATTAAATTCTATGTTTGAAGAGTCAAAATTTACGGGATGTTACAATCTCCCCTACCTAGAACTTTTCATCCTCGAAAAGGAATGAAATAAGGAACTAGTAATTAAACGATACTCCATTCATATGCATATCATTTCCGATTGCTTGTTCAAATACAAAATTTTTCTTTCAATTCGATCGCTCCAAGTGTGGACTTTTGATTTGACTTCTTGATTAGAAATTTCCATTCTCCTTGCACAACAATAAACTATGATAGAGAACTTCAGATTCTTATCAAAAACTCGTATCAGTGTTCATCGTTGAGAATCGAGCAAATAATTCTATTTGAAATCAAAATCGTTTATTCAAATCTAAATCAAAACTGTTATGCGAATAGAATGGTTTTCACATACAGCTGCATTATAGTTCGTTAATTTTTTTAGTTATACCAATGTACTTAAGTCAATTGTCTTTGATTTATATACAAATAAGAAAATTGTTTGATAAATTTCTTTTATATCAAAAATTCTTTATTTGAAAAATAGTTCTTGATAACTCGATATTTCCACAAGTTTATCATCGTTCTTCAAGAATCTGGTAATGCGGTGATCAAGCGCAAAACTAGAAATCTCGATGTAATAAGTAAACTCCTTTCAACAACCAGTGAAAATACTTGAAAAAACATTAAAATAGATAAAAGAAGTACCATCCAATAAACCAACCGATGAAACTTATTCATGAATCGCAGATACACAATGGTTACGCTTGGGTCTCCCAAGAAACATCTGTCCCATAGGAAATCTCTTCCCTGTGAATTTCGTCATGAACAACCAATGGCATGAATCAATAGAAATAGAATAGAATAACCTGAGATCATCATGGAAAGTAGCCCCTAAGGTCGCTCCATGACCAGGTCGAGAGGACAAAGTTCCATGGCCATAGGTGCCTAGGCAATACTGCCTTATGTATTTCGCTATGACACCTCAAAACAATCGCATGGATCGCAGTCTACATCTAGTAACACTGGGGTTACATATCTATCACCCATAGACCTTAGGCAATCACTGCTCTACGAATTACGCCATGTGGACCGTAGATACACAATGGTTATGCCTGGATCCCCTAGGAAACATCCATACCCGTAGACTTTCGCAGCCCTACGGATTTCACTATCGTAAAACGACCATGATCACAGCAGACACAATGTTTACACCTTGTTCCCCCAGGAAGCATCCGTCTCTATAGGCCTTCGCAACCCTGCGAATTTTGCTATGTAGCCGATTTCAAAGGAAACACTCATGAGTGTTACGTCCGGACAACCACAATCAAAGAAATATCAATAAGAGTTCCTAGCGAGTAGGACCTCGATTTTCAATGGAAGGTACTACCTGTATATTTGGTTTGAAATCATAAAATACTACATATAATATTCATTTCACTTCGCGTACATAGGACATATATAAAATTTCATTCATATAAGTTTTCTTAAATCATATTTCAACATGTCATTCTTGTACAGATTCCATTATATACAAGATATCATTACATATCAATTACCTTCCAAATCAATAATTTTGAATTCAGTGCATTCTTATAATAAATCTTCATATATACAAGTTTCGAAAACTTTCATATCAAGGGTCCAAAATCGAAGATTCTCAAAATTCCATTTCAATACAAATTCAGTTTGATTTCTTAATCGATTCAGATATTCGATATCATTTCAATTTTAGATTTACAAATCAATTCACCATTAAAACTTCAAATTCTATTTACATTGCTTGTTACAAATATTATTATTCAACTGAATATATTTACATTCAATCATTTCTGACTTAAATTGCTCGAATAGAAATATACACTCTTATCTCTAAAACAGTTAAGTTAAGTTTAAAATAGTTTAAGTAAGATAATAAACTTGATATAAAATAGGTTCGAATATAGTAAACAAGTTTTTTTTAATATAAAGTAGTTTAAATAGGTTTGAATAGAATAAATATATTTTAGTATAAAATAGTTTAAATAAACTAAATAGGTTTGCTATAGAATAGTTGGATAAGACAGCTAAGTTTATATTCAAAGTAGTTTAAATGAAGTAAATAAATTAATTTTGTAGTTTTGGAAAGCAAAATACTACCTTCAAGAGATAATCCAATCCGAATCAATTTACGCTAAATTCCAATGATAATTCAGCTTTGATTTCATAATATGATTTCAATAATCATTCCTCAAATCGAACATTATTCACAAAAGATAAACTCTTTCAAAAGCATCTGAAATAAGCTTATAATTCATACATACAAATATGTACAAATAACCTTCTCAAAATATTTCTTGATCAAATATTTCTAACGCATTTTATATAAGTTGGATTCGATATATTTCAAAACAATTAAGAAATCAATTTCTATCCATTTTAATTATCCCTTACATCCCATTTTCAATACTTCCATTAACATAGTACCAAAACAATACTTCAAAACTTCAATTGTCAATTGTTGTCATAATTCAACGTTCAAATATTTGTTTCAAATACAAAACTATGTCATTAATCAAACTTTATTTTAGACTTTTTACAATGCACGATAAACGAAAGATAAAAGGACATGAGTTCTGTATTAATGAAAGCTCAAACATGAATAAAACAAGGATAGGAAGGTCAAACAACAACTACTAAAGCAAGGTGAATGAATCAAAATTGAACGAAGGAACTATCTATTCTCAAGGCCAAGGGGGTAAACGATGCAACTATGAAATTTCTTTAATTAATTCACTTTAGTTCAAAATTCAAAATATTCACATTTGTCGTTGTAAATTTTAAAGCTCGTTTCCTTTTTCTTCAATTTTATTCAAATTACCTTTTTTTTTAAATTTCAATTTAGCTCTAACATTCACTTGTTGTTCTAGATTTTTAAAGTTCACAATTTTTTTTCCAATTTCATCACTCACTATTCACCTTACAATTTAATTTTAAAACATTCATTCATAAATTCTACTTGCATTTCACAATAACACAACTTTATTTAAATTTTGATCAATTACCCAAGTTCACGTTAATTTTACAAAAGCATTTTCATTAAATTTATCCAAATCATTTTCGAATATTTATCATAATAATTAGTCTAAGCATTTCTCGATGTTTCAATCGGAATCATATAGCCATCCCGCTTTCAAAACTCGAAAATCGCAACAATCACCAGAATCATCTCCAAGTGACTAGAGTGTGATTCCATATCTATCTAGTACAGACAAGACATTGTATATACGTTAGCTAGGGGTATATTCAAAATCTTACATACTTAATAGTCCAACCTGACATCAAATAAATACTCAAAATTCCTTTTATAAGAATACACCATCTCCAAATATATAAGAAAACGATATACTTCTAAATAATTTATTAATTTTAAAATAAATTTGTTTCAAAAATTAATAATTTCAAAATGCTTCCGTTGCGCCGCTCTCTCAAAATATTAGTTTCAAAACCATTTATATTTAAAATTACGCTCTCTCTAGTGTAATTTCTAGTGAATGATTTTTATTAAAGTCCATAAGCTAAGCATTGTATAAACCAAAGCTCTGATACTAACTGTAACGACCCTAGGCTTTGCAACCATCAGGCAGTAGGCTAACCTTCCACCGTGACATACAATGATGCCTCAGAACTGATTTTACAGCCAGCCTCTCGACTGCAACAACCAACCCAATCTTCCTATTGGGGCGTGTAGGGGTAAGAGTCTCCTGCTAGCCACCAAACAACCAAGCGAGAACCCCTTATCACGTTCTCTAACTAGCTCTGATACCAACTATAACGCCCAGCCTTTTCAACCACTTCAAGTTGATAATTAAACCAACTTAAACCACTTGAAATGACAGATTGTTATTTAGCTTACGGGGTTTACAAAATCATACACACAATCATAGAAGAAAATAAAAACAATAGCTCACAGCGAAAGCATTTTATACAAATATCATAGTTTACAAAATTCATATACATAGCGGAAGAAAAAATATACATTAGTTTATTTACCAAAAAAATCGAATTTCAATTGGACCAAAAGCGAACACGCTTTCACAAATCCTTATCGTCGTCAGCTTCAAATCTAAGCTGTAATTACTCAGGTCTGACCCCGACCCGAGTAAACAAAAAAAACTAGGGTCATGTTGTATTCAAGTAAATCAACTTTATTTAAACACAAACAATTGTATACGAATAACACAGTAAATGTTATGGGCAGCTGCGACATAATTAAAGATGTCAAGTAGAATAAAGTGCCATTAAGTCGATGAAAAAAAACATGAGAATATAAAGTCAAAACCAAACATATGCACTACTATATGTATGAAAATATTTGATAGAGCACTTGTAACAGATCAAGTTTCACATAAACAAAGTTACCATTAAGGCATAACATGGTTCACAATTACCGTATATGCAAAGATCATTTGGCATATCAGCAGTAGAAATATATATCATTAAAAAGAATCAAAGCCCATCAATTCAGTACGCATCAAATTCAGACCAATGAATTTTTTTCCAGTACCCATGTGATTTTAGATCCAATACATATGATCAGGTCTTTAACTAGCCATATAAGTGTGATTATATATATATATATATATGTATGTATGTATATATATATATATATAAATGTATATGTACATCCCAAGTCTTGCACAAATATATAAATCTTAAGCCCAAATTATACAAACCTTACTAGTCTTTCAAACTTAACAAACAAATAAGAAATTTTCACTCTAATACAACTACTAATACGGATTAGTTTTATTCCTAGGCCTTAAAACAAAGTAGATCGGGAATATAGTAGCCTACAGCTATTATTCTTATCTAGTTCATTTCGGGCTGAATGATGCAATTTCGAACAATAAAAGCATCACTATAATCATCATCTAGTTCCCTACTGCTAAAATTATTGACAAAATTATGAATCCTTTTTATCACAGTAACAACCACATCTACAAAATACACACCCATAAAATGGAAATTTGTTTAGCATACTCATAATAAGCAATAATAAAAACCAGCAACTGAAACTATAAAACACCCAGATTGAAAGACGGAAAAATAAAATAGTTGAAGAACTTGAATTTTTTTATAGCGAGATAACTCACATTCAGATCTGGAAACGTGGCGAGGCGCGACCAATCAGGGTTTGGCGACTTTGAATTTTAAAGTGGAGGCGAGGAGATGAACGAGGAGGTGGAGAGTCTTGGCAGGTGGCTTCAAGTAGAGGATCGGTTTCGGACCGATGAAGCCAGGGTCGATGAAGGCAGACGGAGGCTCGACAGCTGGGTGTGGTACCGAGGGAATGGAGACGATGGGAAATAGAAAAATTGGGTTGCAACGATTGTTTTGGGGTGGGGAAGTTACAAAAAAATGGCGATGAAATTCATAAGAAACTGAAGCAGATCTGAGAATGGCAAAATATACGTAGGAAATAAATAGGTGCCTTGGAAACAGACGACTTTGGAAACGTGTAGCGACTATTGGGAAAAACAACCGTTTTGTTTTGTTGCGTGTAACATATTAATTATTCCAATTCTTTTTTTTATGTATACTAAATGGGTGCTTCATGTTGAAAAGGGAAGGAGCGTAAATAGGTAACGTCACGCATGAGCAATTTGTGCAATGTGTTTGTCAATTTATTTATTTTCTATATATAAATGGGAAATTACAATTTAAAGGAAAGATGGAAAGGCTGGGATGTGAGCATTGAAGAAATGGACATGCATGCATGCATTGAATTTAAAGTAAGGAATGAAATGAATTAACTTGAATCGAATACATGCATGCATGCATTGACAAAAGATAACACAAGGAACTTGAAAATGAAGTACACCATGCATTGCAATGAATGTTAGTCATATTGAAATTATGACATATTGTGCCAAGTTTGAAATGTATGCAAACATGAAATATGATTTGAGAAATGGAATGTAGTGCATGGTAAATTGTTTGATGCTAATTATTAGAAAGTTTGTGACTTTTCAAATTTCAAAACACATTATATTAAATAACATGTGTTAAAGTTTTACATAAATAATGTTAAAAGTTTTACGGTATTTTCTTTTTTTCTTCTAAATGAAAAATACATGATATATAAGATAAAGAATATATATATATATATATATATGTAGATGGTTTGATCTTGGAGAAAATAATGACAGGAAACAAAAAGGAGAAAGGAGAATAAAATGGATGGAGATTTAAGGAATAAGGATACAAAATAAGATACATGAAGAAAAAATGCAGGGAAAGAAATTAATAAAATGATGGGAAATTAATTAATAGATAAAGTAATGAAATGAACGTGTAATTAATGGAGAAATAGAGCGGAGAGAAAGGAGATAGTGAATATGGGGAAAGTAGACAAAAATGGGAAAGAAATAAACATGCGTGAATGTGAATGAGCAGAGAAATTATATGTATGATTTATTATCATTGTAAAATTATACATATATTTAAAAAATTAAAACGTATGATTTATTATTATAAATGTTAACATTAATTTTCATTAACTGCTGTAGTTAAAACGTACATTATATACCGTTGACACATTGTTTTGTTACAATTCTTCTTATACAAAATTAAACTAGAAACATTCATAAATTTATTTTCAATTATCGCATTAATTCCTATATTGAACCTTTAAAAAAAAAAATCAAGGGTTCAACTGCTAATTCTTTTTTATCAACAATAGCTCAAAATTAGCTAGTCCAAAAGCATAAATATAAACAATTTAATTATTTCCATTATCATCAATCACAGTTCATCTCAACGTAAGTTATTGTTTATCAAAATTAATTTTGGAGTCATAAATTAATGAATCATAATTTATGTTTTAATATCATTTTTAATTCAAAAATTAAATTAAATTCTATATTTGGAGAGTCGAAATTTACGGGTTGTTACATGTACATTTGTCACGACAAAAATTATTGTTGAAAAAAAAACACTAAGATCATATTCCAAAATATTGAAAATTAATTTATAAACTTATGAAGGAGTTTATAATTTTTTAGTCTTTGTTTTGTATATTAATCGTATAACATCTTAAGAATTTATTATTTTCCCCAAAACAGAGATGACAACAATTGAATTAAAAGAAGTAAGAACAACTTTCAATCCGGCAGAAGTACTGCGTAAAAACACTAATAATAGTGTAATGCTACTGCATTATTCTCGTGGAATATTACTTACATCTTTAACACTGAATCCAGGGCTTTTGATTTGTTCATTGTGACTAATTTCTGATGTCGCCATAACAATAGGTGTTCGGTGCATCGAATCTCCCCTGAGCAGTGTTAGATCAATCTAGCATATGTAGGCTTGAGTTTTTGGGTGGAGTGAGTCGTCGAGAGGCTTGTTCTGGTGATTATCCCAATTTTTTTTCTTAATTTTCTTCTTTGTTCATTTTATGTTCTATTATTACCTTGAGCTGGAATGCTCCTTTTATTTTGTAATATATTTTCCTTTTTCTTAAAATAAAAATAAAAATAACAAGACAATTAGGGAAGTATTTTGTCAGTTAAGGTATAAACATTTAGTGTTCAGACATAAAGCTAATTGGGAAAGTTTCAGCTTTGATTTATTCCTTGCTGTTTTTATTATGATTTTGTTAATGCACGCTTTAAAAGCACATTCTAAGGATACCATTTTTTTTTTGAAGACAAATAATAATTTTAAGTACCTACTCTACCTTACGTTATAAGCTAACTAGTATTTTTTGCCTGCTTTTTCGGGCATTAAAATTTATGTTACTAAAAAAAACATTGTAATGATTAAATATCAAAAATAAAAGAAAAATAAAGTATTGTAATTAATATTAAGTGGTTATATATGTATATTTATAAATATTATAACTTATGCAGCAACAATAATAAATTGTTCTGTTGTTCATCTAAAAATAATTTTATCATGGATGATTATTTTGATTAATTGTTTCGTTATCCATCTAATAATTTATCCAGCAATAATAATTAATTATCATGTTGTTCACCCAACATTAATTTTGCCGTGGATGATTATTTGTTTAATTATTCTATTATTCATCTAATTTTTTTGTTATGAATGGTTATTTTTTGGCATAGATATAAAAAAATGATTATTTGTGATTTTATTCTAAAAACATGTTCTTAATTCATTACAATTTAAACTTATTTTGTGATATTTAAATGTAAAAATTTGAACTAATAATCATTAAAATTATATAAGTGATACAATTCAAGTAATATTATTTAAATCATATACAAACTACAGTATGTTAACTTTTTTGAAGAAGCAAAAAAGTGTATATGATGTCATCATATATATATATATATATAATATGATGCAATGTATGATTTGTTATTAAGTCTTAAATATATTTTTATATGTATAAGAGGCATTCTAACTATAAAAAAAATTCAAATTACAACATAAGAATAAACATCCATAACAGAAAAATACATTAATAGTAGTTTTCAGAGAAAAATAAACATAATATCATGAGTAGTTTTCATTCAAACAAAATAAATATGAAAATCAAAACAAAATAATTATAAGATCATGAGTAGAAGTATCTAAAATATCTCGCCAATATCAAAACTATTATTCACATAAAATACTTAGAACCGAAAGACCGTAACATTGAGATATCACATTATTTAGATGTCTTTATAGGCAATAAAGTACAACAAAATTAACACATATCTTACAAACTATAAAAAACTTCTTCATTCACCACATTATCAGTAATTGTTGTAGTTCCTCCTTCTTCTTTGTCAATGAAAATAACTAAACCATCAGGAGGTGTTAAGATTTTAAAATGAAGAAAGATGAAATGAAACAACATTACTTGAACAAAAAATATTTTAAATACAATACCAGTATTCTCGAACTCCTCTAACTGCTAAGACTAATTTGATAAGTAACCATTGCAGGTATAGGCATTAGAACTACTTTCTGGAGAAAACTAGGAGATGAATTACAAAGCACTCGAAAAATTATAAAAATAAAACCTAGTTCCTTGAGATAAACTGTAACGACCCGTGTTTTTCGACCATTTGAATCTGAATATTTAAATTAGTTTTAAATATTATATTTGGAATATCGATGGAATTTAATATTGAATTCGTTATTTAAACGAAGTTCGAACGTTATATATTTATATAATTATAAATCGAGCTTGAAAATGGCGTGCAGTTCGTAAATTGGAGTTTTGAACTTCAACTGAGAATACATGATCCAATATAAGTCGGATTTCTGTGAAACAAGAAACGCTGGAAACATGTTGACGATAGTTTTCATGTGAAAGAGAAAAATTCAGATTTCGTATTATAAATTGTAAGTTATGGCAAAATTAAAATTTGAAATAATCGTTGTGGAAATCGTTATTAAAATATAGGCCTTTAAAATGGCCATTTTGCAAACGGACTTCGTTTTCGACGAAATTAGTTTTATTGGAACCGTATCATCAAATTATTGTCAAAAAATCAAACTGCATGGCAAACCGATGTCGTATGTGACCACGGCAGCCGTAAACGGCCAATCAAAGTCTATAGCGTATAATTAAATTAATCGAGAGATATTTGAGTGTAACTTGAGCAGACGATCGAATTAGGCCACGAAACCAGTTCCATTGAGTTCGTACCGTCAATTAGGGTCAAGATAGGTATATAGTTTGTTATTTATGGAGACCGACAAATTTGGCGTTAAAAATGGCATTGTGGTGCACGTAAAAATAGCCTACCAGGGAAACAGTCTCAGAATGCGACAAAACTGGTGTCGTTGGGTTCGTATCAACAAATTATTGTAAGATTTCAAAGTTTCAAGTTGATTTGATTTATCCGGTGATTGTGGAAAAATTAAACGTGTGTTTATTTCTGGTTTTATAAAGGAAAAATTTTCAAACGATGTCGGAATTCGACGAAACTTATCCCATTGAATCCGGAATAACTTTTTACACCAAGAATAATTTTTTGGTCAAAAGGCGAGAATCGTTTATAGGGGTTTTATCGTGTTACTTCACAGTCACGGTGAAGTTTCGTTTAATAATATAATAAAATTTCCTAACCTACGTTGTACCTACACTGTATTCCGTCCTCCCTGTGATGTTACCCTCGCATGTATTTTCTTTTCAGCACCATATCGGTTACCCAGCATGTTTTGTCATTTCATCAGCTACCCTATCTTTTCTTTTTCCTACCATATTTTAGATCGAAAGGTACTCTGCTCATCTTTGTTTTTCCTTCCTATCGAAGTCTCCAGCAACCTAGCCTATTCTACACGTTTACAGAACTTCCCACATGCTACTCTCGTTTCATTTCCGCTTACCTATGATACAGACCAATCCACGCCTATGACAAGAAGAGTCATGCAGTCATTGGAAAGGAAATAACATCATAGGCTCACAGCTATGTATGCTATAGACCTCTCTATATGCCTACCCATCTACAATTACGTGCTCCCCAAACTTCATCACCGTGATAACCAAGGTGTCTGGGTTATAAATACTGGCCATTTCTTCGACTTTGTCCTCTTGTTTTATTATAACCAATACGGCGACTCAAACAAGAAAAAGAAAAATCCACAAAAAAAAAATTAAAATAAAAACAGAGAATAACGAGAAGAAAATAAAAAATAAAAGGCGGGATGTCGCGGTGGTCTCTGAAGCTCTGGAGTGGCAGCGAAAATGAACTGAAAACTCACGGGTAGTCAAGTCGAGTTGTGTGTGGGTTTTGTTGGTTGGTGTTAAAGTGAATGGTGGCGCATGGTTTTTGAACAGAACGTGGGAGGTGGGTATAATGAGGAAGGAGTAAGGGAAGGAAAGAACACGTGGAAAAAAAAGAATCTGGGAAGGATGTGTTTGGCGTGTTGTACCCTTTCGAACAGAGGAAGGGAGGAGCGAGGGGCTGAAGCCGTGAGTATGGGAGAAGACAGTAATGCATGGGAAGCACGGTGACACGGTTTGGAAGGGAAGCGCGTGTTGTTTGTTGTGACGGCAAGGAATTTCGCTCGGTCCGAACCAGTCGCTAAACCGACCCAGACCGTTCGAAATGCCCTATCGTTTGAGAACACGACAAAATAGAACACATACATAAGAACGTTTCATTGTATATTACAACAATGCATCAGATTACAAGAATATACAGAGTATAAATGAATAAATATTACACAGAAATATCAGAGATTTAAATTACATTTAAATACATAGCAGCGGAAAATAATACAATACACAACTAGAAGAGATATACGGATACAAAGCTTTCCGGATATCGTTCCAGCTGTAAACCAGGATCCTGTGAATATAAATCTGCAAAACCAAAACTACTAGCTGCCCGTGTCAAAATAAGGGCACCCAGAGTTTAGGTTTAAAACAATAAACTCCAGGTCAGTCATGTGACTGGTGTGAGAACTAAAACAGTTATTAATTCTTTATTTTAAAGTTAGGTAAATCAAGGGACCACGCCGTATAACACGGAACGGGTTTCCTCCCAAGAATACCGGTGCATAAAACAAACAGCGCAATGCTAAATGAAGCTGTTATAAGACCCAGGTCCTATCACACAATGCAACGCAAGCCGGGGGATAGGGTTTTCCCTTATAACAGCCAAAGAATGCTTGATACGTTTAAAACAAATCATTTGATACTATTATAAGTGCATAGTGTATAAAACAACTTCAAATCATAAGTATCAATCATAGGCGGCATGAGCGTCCCATGCCACTATGTCGCCATATATAGGTTTACAAATAAAACCGCAAAGTCACGTATTTGGAAATTGGATTTCCGTCTATGAACCGAGGCAAAAGATAGTCCTCAACCGATTCGAGACAATCTAGCCCATGTCTCAGGATCAGAACGCATCAACCCTTTAGATCGTCAGGGCCGGTCCACCGATGTGGATTATTATGCCTGAACAATACGTCTCTCCGCCCTATGGGGCGTAAACGAGCCAACAAATGACTCCATCGGTTCGAGAACGACCGATCAATCCGAGGCGCCTCGCAACAGCAACAACCACATAAGTCAAACTCGTCAGGGCGTGTAAAACCACTGACGCCACTTCTAGCTAGAAAGAAACGCAAGTCCTCCCTGATGTCCCCTCCCGTTTTTGGTTCATACCGGGTGTGAAACTCGCGAAGCAAACGTTACACAAAGCTACGCCACAAAGGTCGTGCTTTGATCATCACCACAAGACTTTGCTTTTCAACAGAAGCCTTGATCATTTGCATCTTAGCATGCCACACAGGCAAACCACTCTATGCAACCGATATCAGTCACACAGAATGAAATCCAATGTCAGACACACAGTCCATTTACAAGTTCGTTCTGGGTCTGAACGAAACCGGAGGCACCTAGTACCCCGCATATCCATTGATCTCCAAGTACGTCTGGACGATCACCAACTGTTTCCATCTTCTTGGGTGTACAGCCCAATCAAGATCATCAGTAATCACCCAAACGACATGAAGACTTCCGGTCTTCGACCATCGTCTTCATCTTCGACTTATCGTCGTATCAGTTATTCAGAATGGGATAAACCCGGTCTTTCCAAATAACTCGCGTATATTTTAAATAAGTGTTACACAAACACAACATACGCCTCATTCCAATTCATCAGTCACTAACCGTAAATTAATCAAGAGAATAACTCCCCAAATATTAACCCCAAAGGCCGAAACCAACATCAAATCAATATCCAGAAAACCATTCTGCTTGGCCAACCGACAGTTAGTTTCTAAATTTCACATTCATAGGGAAATGTTCCCATTAATTTTATCCAAGATAAATTCCTTGAATTTATTCTTTATTCTCTTTTTGAATCTCATTTCAAACTAGTCGGGATTAGCGAACCTTACCGAAGTAATCATTTGTTTTAATTTCCCAATCCCAACCTATTCATCCCATGAAGTAAAACTGGTTATACTTCATATCTAACACCACGGTGTTATCGGTAAATTCAATTACCATTTCACGTTCAAATCTAATTAAAGATTTAACTATCGCCTGGAGCAAAACTGGTGATACTCCATTCTCGACCATTTCAATCTAATCAAAGATTCATTAAAACTCCACTTAGTTTTAATCGTTAACTGGGTTAAAGAATCAGTGTCGTTTAAAACACGGTTCACAATAAACCCAAAATCACATTCATTAATTATCGGGTTAAAGAACGAGTGTTATTTAAAACACTGTTCACGATAAACCCAAAAATCAACATCGATTCAATCCCAATTAAATATTATTTAATTGGTACACTTCATTAAATCTAAATGAAAAGATTTAATCTTTTCTCTACTGGGTTCAAGAACAGTGTTAGTGAAGACACCATTCACGACAAACCCCAAATCACATTTGATATTCAATACAAGGCTCTGAATAGAAAATATACCGGCTTATATTCAATATCAAATTCCACGACTAACAGATGTCGTATTGGAAATAACGATACAAACATATCTTTCAAATTTCCATAACAACACCTGTATAATCACGAATTCCAACATCGAAATATTCCGAAGACAATTTCGATTCAAATCCACTCCAATGCAATCATTGGAAATTCTGGTTATTTTTAAAACCCTTTTCAAATTCAATTTATTTATTTAAAAATAAATAGAATTATATTTCTAGTTCAAAACTAGTTCATTTAGATAAAAATCTATTTTATCTTTTCAAATATGGAGTTTTTCATCCCAATTCTTTCTAAATCATTTCTTATGATTTTACACAAATTATTACTATTTTTAATAATTTTATCAAGGCCCGTACAGTCGATTTCCATCAATGGCCATCGAACTGCACTTACAGCGACCTTTTTCAAATTTGATTTGGACGTATCTCCAAATCCAACCGTTAGATTTCAAATTTCTAATATTCATTAGAAAGCTCTTTTCGATACGAACCCAACGGTTCCGGTTTTAGGAGAATCCGACGGTCGGATCTCCCGTAATGTCCGTTTGAAATAAATGGTCAAAATTCGCGAACTGCCGCGGCGCGGCGCGTTCTATTCAGGCCATTATATTATATATATATAATATATATATCGTCGATTTCTATTTAAAACGAATTATATAAATAGCTTTAAATTCGTTTCAAAAGCAATTTCAACTTCTATTTCAATTCAAATCGAAATTGAATTCTTCTTTATAAATTCGTTTCAAAATTCATTTCTATTTAATTCAAATTTCAATTCAATTTGAATTCATTTCAATTCGCTTTCAATTCAATTTGAATTCGTTTTCAATTCATTTCGAAATTGTTTTCAATTCAATTCATTTCGAAATCGTTTTCAATTCAATTCATTTCGAAATCGTTTTCAATTCAATTCATTTCGAAATCGTTTTCAATTCAATTCAATTCATTTCGAAATCGTTTTCAATTCAATTCATTTCGAAATCGTTTTCAATTCAATTCATTTCGAAATCGTTTTCAATTCAATTCATTTCGAAATCGTTTTCAATTCAATTCATTTCGAAATCGTTTTCAATTCAATTCATTTCGAAATCGTTTTCAATTCAATTCATTTCGAAATCGTTTTCAATTCAATTCATTTCGAAATCGTTTTCAATTCAATTCATTTCGAAATCTTCGATTTCAAAATTACTTTTTTAATATTCATTTTAAAATGAATAAAATCGATATAATTATCGTTCACGTCAAAATGGCGTCAATCTAATCAACACGGCTTCATATATTTCTATTTTCAAATATTCTATTTCAAATATTTCTATTTTCAAATATTCTATTTCAAATATTTCTATTTCAAATATTTTCATTTCAAATATTTCTTTTTCGAAACTGGAATGAGGCCCAATCAATTACCATATAATGTTAATTATATGGATTTTCTACAACACATGTATATATCAACACCGATGAATAATCAACCATCATCCAAAGTGCATTCTACACTGTATAAGCATCAAATATAAATATTCAACGCTTATAACAGTCTGTCAATCAATCGATCGACACATAACTAAACAATCGGGATTAGTGTATGTCAAATATCATCCCAACACCCGTGTAGGGTTTCAAACAATCAAACACAGATTTTATTTGTGCAGTTGGGCGATGTGTAAAATTTATCGTCCCAATCAATGTCCTTCAAATAGGTGTACATAAACAAACCGTCTGGTTTGTAAATGAATATTTATTTTATTCACTTCACGTTAAAAATTATATTTTTAACGATAAACACATTTTATTCCAACATATGAATTTCTATTCAGTTCATTCTTTAAATAAAATGATATTTATATTTTTCTAACTTATTTTAGGAAATTTCGGCGGCATAACGGCACGATACTAGAAACGGGACAAGGCCTAGCCTTATCCCCGGTCTAGTGAAGGCCCACGCCATTCACACATCAATCATATCAATTTTATTATGCAAACCACAAAATTTGGAGTAAGAGTCTAACCTAGCCTTACTCCTTCGCCTTATAACGGCGCACGTCTAATCCTAACCAATTTATCGATTCGATTTTTCACACCACAAACCACATTCAAACCAATATCACAATCAATAACCAAACAGCCAAACAAACAAGTCCATGGTCTGTGGACGATTGTGTCGGGTGCTACTAAGCACCGTCTGCATCCTAGTATATATATAACTAGAAAAATTAAATTGAAAGGTGAGAAGTTCTCACATATAGCTATCCTAACTCCACGGCACTTCATTGATAGAAATCTTCTTCGTCCTCGCCTTTTTGTCACCTTCGTTGTCCGCTTTCACTACATATGTAAAAATCGAATTTTTACTTCGCTATTCCATATTTAAAAATCATATTGTTCTATCGAAGTTCAATATATAAAAATTCTATTTTTCTATCGAAGTTCAATATATAAAAATTCTATTTTTCTATCGAAGTTCAATATATAAAAATTCTATTTTTCTATCGAAGTTCAATATATAAAAATTCTATTTTCCTATCGAAGTTCAATATATAAAAATTCTATTTTCCTATCGAAGTTCAATATATAAAAATTCTATTTTTCTATCGACTTTCGATATATAAAGATATGATTTTTCTTTTTAAAGAAATCAGTTTTCAGTTTTCTTCCTTTTTTTTTAAAAAAATTCAGTTTCCAATCTTTTCTAAAAATTTCAGTTTTTACTTCTTTTTTTTTTTTTTTAAATTCAGGTTTTAACTTTTCTAAAAACCATTTCAGTTTTTAAATCTTATAAAAATCAGTTTTTATTTTCTCTTTTCAAATCAGCTTTTTTAAAAATCAGTTTTTAAATGTTTTGAAAATCAGTTTTAAAGTAAACAAACAAAAAAAATCAATTTTAAAGTAAAATAAAAAAAATCAATCAGTGAGCTTACAGAGGGGTGGGTGAGTTCGACGTTGGAGGGTCGGAGTTGCCCAGGCGCAGGCGGCGCTGTCGGCGTTGGGCCCCCCTAGGGCTGGCGGCGGCGTTCTATTCGAATCTGGGGGGGGGGGGGGCGTCTCGTCTTCGTCGAGGAGGGCAGGGGGTGGGGAGATGTGGCGTCGAGCGACGCCGGAGCTGGGAGGCGGGATGGAGGAGAACGGAGGGGAGGGGTGCGATGGCTAGGGCGCGGCGGCGCCTAGGGCAGAGCGTCCATCGTTTTTTTTTTTCTTTCTGTTAAACGAAAACGGGAAGGGCCAAAGGTTATAGGGAAAGAGAATATTTTTATTATTATTATTATTAATTAATTAATTTATTTTAACCTAAAGAGTTGACTTTCACATACGACCTCGAAACGAGGCCCACCGCCTGTCGTCCATAGCGTTTTACCCCCATTCCGAACACAATGGGATATGTATCGCAAGTTGATTCGAACGTTACAATCAGTTTTCGTTGAATTAACATTTAAATCACTATATTGAATTTTAAACGTACATTTCAAATTACCAGGGTCACGTACTAACTCTAAAAATTCTCGAAAAATATTTTCTAGCTTCGTATTGACGATACGGTCCTAACAAAACTAGTTTCGTCGAATTCTGAGACCGTTAGAAAAATGGCCAATTTCCAGTCGATTAAAATCAACTGAAATGGTCAAAACACGTTTTCCTTTACCACGCTCACATACTGATTTGAAAAATTATGAAATTTGGAATCTAGCAATAACTTGACATCACGGACCCAACAAAAGTGGTTTCGTCGAAATCCGAGGTCATTTGCAAAATGTCCATTTTTAAGGGCCTGAATTCCATAGCGACTATTCAGAATTTTCAACTGGACATATCTTTTGATTCTCGCTACGAAATTTTGATCTTTCGGATTCGTTGGAAAGGTATCATCAATTAGATCCTATTATTTTTGGTTTCACTAAAATCCGGATTGTTTTGCACCCGGTACATTCAATTGAAGTTTGAAATCGAATTATCGAACTACCGCGCCATTTTCAATTCTATTTATAATTATATATAATTATTTATATTCTAACGACGACGTATATAATATATACGTCGAATTCTATTCAAACTAAATTTCTCGTCGTTTTTATTTAAAATAATCCATTTTAAATATTCAAAATTCATTAAAATTGCCAAAATAAAAATTTTAAACTGGCCCAGATTTTACGGGTTGTTACAATCTCCCCCACTTAAAACTTTTCGTCCCCGAAAAGGAACAAAGTCGAAAGTGGATTGATTAATCAGCTCTACGCTCGATCTGGCTTCCATTCTCCAACTCTTTAGTTTCTGAGAATTTTCAAAACTTCAAAAATTTGGCTAACACCCTAAATTTTTGAAAAATTTCGCCATAACCTCCCCTGCACCGGGAGCATCGGGGAATTTCAAATAGCTTCCCCGGTCCTTCAGATCTCAAAAGGAAAAAGAAAAAACCAAGCGGCTAGCCAATAGGCTCACAAAATCATCATCACCCAAACAAAACAGGAAATTATGTACTAAACATGTACCTATTTGTCGGGCAAACAAATTTTATTCTCTGGCTCTAGCCTCCTTGCTATGACCTGTTCAATGTAAGTATATGTATATGCAAGCAAATGCAACCAATTTTCAATATAATTCAATATGTGATTCAATTAGGCTAAATGGCTAAAAATTAGCAAACAAATAAACAAACAACACAAACATCAATCAATTAGTGAATTTAACGTTTCAAATTCATACTTTTGATACATATACTAAAATCGTGTTTTTGATGCCAATTCACAACAAAGTGTTCTAACTATATTAGTTTTGGTTCTCACACCAGTCCAATGGAAATATATAGAAAATCACACCTTCGAAACACGAACATAAATACTGATGATGCACGTGCTATCATCAGTACCTTCTCCGGGCGACTAGAGTGTGATTCTATATCTATCCAATATATTAAAACTTCGAATACACGCGGATCAGACGTATACGCAAAATCTATATATACTGGATTGTCCACATCAATATAAATAAATAATCAAATACGAATAATTGATTTAAATTTTCAAAACAAAATTTGTTTTCACTTTAAAAATTTACTCTTCACACTCGTTCTAGGATACTACTGACCCCATCTCTAACAAGTCATCCTAATTGGATGTTACTAATCCAATATCTGATGAATTCTTTCGTATGGTTCTAATGTGCCTTGTTCTCTGCTTTGTAAACCAAAGCTCTGATACCAACAACGGCAAGGAATTTCGCTCGGTCCGAACCAGTTGCTAAACCGACCCAGACCGTTCGAAACACCCTATCGTTTGAGAACACGACAAAATAGAACACATACATAAGAACGTTTCATTGTATATTACAACAATGCATCAGATTACAAGAATATACAGAGTATAAATCAATAAATATTACACAGAAATATCAGAGATTTAAATTACATTTAAATACATAGCAGCGGAAAATAATACAATACACAACTAGAAGAGATATACGGATACAAAGCTTTCCGGATATCGTTCCAGCTGTAAACCAGGATCCTGTGAATATAAATCTGCAAAACCAAAACTACTAGCTGCCCGTGTCAAAATAAGGGCACCCAGAGTTTAGGTTAAAACAATAAACTCTAGGTCAGTCATGTGACTGGTGTGAGAACTAAAACAGTTATTAATTCTTTATTTTAAAGTTAGGTAAATCAAGGGACCACGCCGTATAACACGGAACGGGTTTCCTCCCAAGAATACCGGTGCATAAAACAAACAGCGCAATGCTAAATAAAGAAAAATGAAGCTGTTATAAGACCCAGGTCCTATCACACAATGCAACGCAAGCCGGGGGATAGGGTTTTCCCTTATAACAGCCAAAGAATGCTTGATACGTTTAAAACAAATCATTTGGTACTATTATAAGTGCATAGTGTATAAAACAACTTCAAATCATAAGTATCAATCATAGGCGGCATGAGCGTCCCATGCCACTATGTCGCCATATATAGGTTTACAAATAAAACCGCAAAGTCACGTATTTGGAAATTGGATTTCCGTCTATGAACCGAGGCAAAAGATAGTCCTCAACCGATTCGAGACAATCTAGCCCATGTCTCAGGATCAGAACGCATCAACCCTTTAGATCGTCAGGGCCGGTCCACCGATGTGGATTATTATGCCTGAACAATACGTCTCTCCGCCCTATGGGGTGTAAACGAGCCAACAAATGACTCCATCGGTTCGAGAACGACCGATCAATCCGAGGCGCCTCGCAACAGCAACAACCACATAAGTCAAACTCGTCAAGGCGTGTAAAACCACTGACGCCACTTCTAGCTAGAAAGAAACGCAAGTCCTCCCTGATGTCCCCTCCCGTTTTTGGTTCATACCGGGTGTGAAACTCGCGAAGCAAACGTTACACAAAGCTACGCCACAAAGGCCGTGCTTTGATCATCACCACAAGACTTTGCTTTTCAACAGAAGCCTTGATCATTTGCATCTTAGCATGCCACACAGGCAAACCACTCTATGCAACCGATATCAGTCACACAGAATGAAATCCAATGTCAGACACACAGTCCATTTACAAGTTCGTTCTGGGTCTGAACGAAACCGGAGGCACCTAGTACCCCGCATATCCATTGATCTCCAAGTACGTCTGGACGATCACCAACTGTTTCCATATTCTTGGGTGTACAGCCCAATCAAGATCATCAGTAATCACCCAAACGACATGAAGACTTCCGGTCTTCGACCATCGTCTTCATCTTCGACTTATCGTCGTATCAGTTATTCAGAATGGGATAAACCCGGTCTTTCCAAATAACTCGCGTATATTTTAAATAAGTGTTACACAAACACAACATACGCCTCATTCCAATTCATCAGTCGCTAACCGTAAATTAATCAAGAGAATAACTCCCCAAATATTAACCCCGAAGGCCGAAACCAACATCAGATCAATATCCAGAAAACCATTCTGCTTGGCCAACCGACAGTTAGTTTCTAAATTTCACATTCATAGGGAAATGTTCCCATTAATTTTATCCAAGATAAATTCCTTGAATTTATTCTTTATTCTCTTTTTGAATCTCAATTCAAACTAGTCGGGATTAGCGAACCTTACCGAAGTAATCATTTGTTTTAATTTCCCAATCCCAACCTATTCATCCCATGAAGTAAAACTGGTTATACTTCATATCTAACACCACGGTGTTATCGGTAAATTCAATTACCATTTCACGTTCAAATCTAATTAAAGATTTAACTATCGCCTGGAGCAAAACTGGTGATACTCCATTCTCGACCATTTCAATCTAATCAAAGATTCATTAAAACTCCACTTAGTTTTAATCGTTAACTGGGTTAAAGAATCAGTGTCGTTTAAAACACGGTTCACAATAAACCCAAAATCACATTCATTAATTATCGGGTTAAAGAACGGGTGTTATTTAAAACACTGTTCACGATAAACCTAAAAATCAACATCGATTCAATCCCAATTAAATATTATTTAATTGGTACACTTCATTAAATCTAAATGAAAAGATTTAATCTTTTCTCTACTGGGTTCAAGAACAGTGTTAGTGAAGACACCATTCACGACAAACCCCAAATCACATTTGATATTCAATACAAGGCTCTGAATAGAAAATATACCGGCTTATATTCAATATCAAATTCCACGACTAACAGATGTCGTATTGGAAATAACGATACAAATATATCTTTCAAATTTCCATAACAACACCTGTATAATCACGAATTCCAACATCGAAATATTCCGAAGACAATTTCGATTCAAATCCACTCCAATGCAATCATTGGAAATTCTGGTTATTTTTAAAACCCTTTTCAAATTCAATTTATTTATTTAAAAATAAATAGAATTATATTTCTAGTTCAAAACTAGTTCATTTCGATAAAAATCTATTTTTATCTTTTCAAATATGGAGTTTTTCATCCCAATTCTTTCTAAATCATTTCTTATGATTTTACACAAATTATTACTATTTTTAATAATTTTATCAAGGCCCGTACAGTCGATTTCCATCAATGGCCATCGAACTGCACTTACAGCGACCTTTTTCAAATTTGATTTGGACGTATCTCCAAATCCAACCGTTAGATTTCAAATTTCTAATATTCATTAGAAAGCTCTTTTCGATACGAACCCAACGGTTCCAGTTTTAGGAGAATCCGACGGTCGGATCTCCCGTAATGTCCGTTTGAAATAAATGGTCAAAATTCGCGAACTGCCGCGGCGCGGTGCGTTCTATTCAGGCCATTATATTATATATATAATATATATAATATATATATCGTCGATTTCTATTTAAAACGAATTATATAAATAGCTTTAAATTCGTTTCAAAAGCAATTTCAACTTCTATTTCAATTCAAATCGAAATTGAATTCTTCTTTATAAATTCGTTTCAAAATTCATTTCTATTTAATTCAAATTTCAATTCAATTTGAATTCATTTCAATTCGGTTTCAATTCAATTTGAATTCGTTTTCAATTCATTTCGAAATCGTTTTCAATTCAATTCATTTCGAAATCGTTTTCAATTCAATTCATTTCGAAATCGTTTTCAATTCAATTCATTTCGAAATCGTTTTCAATTCAATTCATTTCGAAATCGTTTTCAATTCATTTCGAAATCGTTTTCAATTCAATTCATTTCGAAATCGTTTTCAATTCAATTCATTTCGAAATCGTTTTCAATTCAATTCATTTCGAAATCGTTTTCAATTCAATTCATTTCGAAATCGTTTTCAATTCAATTCATTTCGAAATCGTTTTCAATTCAATTCATTTCGAAATCGTTTTCAATTCAATTCATTTCGAAATCTTCGATTTCAAAATTACTTTTTTAATATTCATTTTAAAATGAATAAAATCGATATAATTATCGTTCACGTCAAAATGGCGTCAATCTAATCAACACGGCTTCATATATTTCTATTTTCAAATATTCTATTTCAAATATTTCTATTTTCAAATATTCTATTTCAAATATTTCTATTTCAAATATTTTCATTTCAAATATTTCTTTTTCGAAACTGGAATGAGGCCCAATCAATTACCATATAACGTTAATTATATGGATTTTCTACAACACATGTATATATCAACACCGATGAATAATCAACCATCATCCAAAGTGCATTCTACACTGTATAAGCATCAAATATAAATATTCAACGCTTATAACAGTCTGTCAATCAATCGATCGATACACAACTAAACAATCGGGATTAGTGTATGTCAAATATCATCCCAACACCTGTGTAGGGTTTCAAACAATCAAACACAGATTTTATTTGTGCAGTTGGGCGATGTGTAAAATTTATCGTCCCAATCAATGTCCTTCAAATAGGTGTACATAAACAAACCGTCTGGTTTGTAAATGTTATTTTATTCACTTCACGTTAAAAATTATATTTTTAACGATAAACACATTTTATTCCAACATATGAATTTCTATTCAGTTCATTCTTTAAATAAAATGATATTTATATTTTTCTAACTTATTTTAGGAAATTTCGGCGGCATAACGGCACGATACTAGAAACGGGACAAGGCCTAGCCTTATCCCCGGTCTAGTGAAGGCCCACGCCATTCACACATCAATCATATCAATTTTATTATGCAAACCACAAAATTTGGAGTAAGAGTCTAACCTAGCCTTACTCCTTCGCCTTATAACGGCGCACGTCTAATCCTAACCAATTTATCGATTCGATTTTTCACACCACAAACCACATTCAAACCAATATCACAATCAATAACCAAACAGCCAAACAAACAAGTCCATGGTCTGTGGACGATTGTGTCGGGTGCTACTAAGCACCGTCTGCATCCTAGTATATATATAACTAGAAAAATTAAATTGAAAGGTGAGAAGTTCTCACATATAGCTATCCTAGCTCCACGGCACTTCATTGATAGAAATCTTCTTCGTCCTCGCCTTTTTGTCACCTTCGTTGTCCGCTTTCACTACATATGTAAAAATCGAATTTTTACTTCGCTATTCCATATATAAAAATCATATTGTTCTATCGAAGTTCAATATATAAAAATTCTATTTTTCTATCGAAGTTCAATATATAAAAATTCTATTTTTCTATCGAAGTTCAATATATAAAAATTCTATTTTTCTATCGAAGTTCAATATATAAAAATTCTATTTTCCTATCGAAGTTCAATATATAAAAATTCTATTTTCCTATCGAAGTTCAATATATAAAAATTCTATTTTTCTATCGACTTTCGATATATAAAGATATGATTTTTCTTTTTAAAGAAATCAGTTTTCAGTTTTCTTTCTTTTTTTAAAAAAAAATTCAATTTCCAATCTTTTCTAAAAATTTCAGTTTTTACTTCTTTTTTTTTTTAAAAAAAAAATCAGGTTTTAACTTTTCTAAAAACCATTTCAGTTTTTAAATCTTATAAAAATCAGTTTTTATTTTCTCTTTTCAAATCAGCTTTTTTAAAAATCAGTTTTTAAATGTTTTGAAAATCAGTTTTAAAGTAAACAAACAAAAAAAATCAATTTTAAAGTAAAATAAAAAAATCAATCAGTGAGCTTACAGAGGGGTGGGTGAGTTCGACGTTGGAGGGTCGGAGTTGCCCAGGCGCTGTCGGCGTTGGGCCCCCCTAGGGCTGGCGGCGGCGTTCTATTCGAATCTGGGGGGGGGGGGGCGTCTCGTCTTCGTCGAGGAGGGCAGGGGGTGGGGAGATGTGGCGTCGAGCGACGCCGGAGCTGGGAGGCGGGATGGAGGAGAACGGAGGGGAGGGGTGCGATGGCTAGGGCGCGGCGGCGCCTAGGGCAGAGCGTCCATCGTTTTTTTTCTTTTCTTTCTGTTAAACGAAAACGGGAAGGGCCAAAGGTTATAGGGAAAGAGAATATTTTTTTTATTATTATTAATTAATTAATTAATTTTAACCTAAAGAGTTGACTTTCACATACGACCTCGAAACGAGGCCCACCGCCTGTCGTCCATAGCGTTTTACCCCCATTCCGAACACAATGGGATATGTATCGCAAGTTGATTCGAACGTTACAATCAGTTTTCGTTGAATTAACATTTAAATCACTATATTGAATTTTAAACGTACATTTCAAATTACCAGGGTCACATACTAACTCTAAAAATTCTCGAAAAATATTTTCTAGCTTCGTATTGACGATACGGTCCTAACAAAACTAGTTTCGTCGAATTCTGAGACCGTTAGAAAAATGGCCAATTTCCAGTCGATTAAAATCAACTGAAATGGTCAAAACACGTTTTCCTTTACCACGCTCACATACTGATTTGAAAAATTATGAAATTTGGAATCTAGCAATAACTTGACATCACGGACCCAACAAAAGTGGTTTCGTCGAAATCCGAGGTCATTTGCAAAATGTCCATTTTTAAGGGCCTGAATTCCATAGCGACTATTCAGAATTTTCAACTGGACATATCTTTTGATTCTCGCTACGAAATTTTGATCTTTCGGATTCGTTGGAAAGGTATCATCAATTAGATCCTATTATTTTTGGTTTCACTAAAATCCGGATTGTTTTGCACCCGGTACATTCAATTGAAGTTTGAAATCGAATTATCGAACTACCGCGCCATTTTCAATTCTATTTATAATTATATATAATTATTTATATTCTAACGACGACGTATATAATATATACGTCGAATTCTATTCAAACTAAATTTCTCGTCGTTTTTATTTAAAATAATCCATTTTAAATATTCAAAATTCGTTAAAATTGCCAAAATAAAAATTTTAAACTGGCCCAAATTTTACGGGTTGTTACAATCTCCCCCACTTAAAACTTTTCGTCCCCGAAAAGGAACAAAGTCGAAAGTGGATTGATTAATCAGCTCTACGCTCGATCTGGCTTCCATTCTCCAACTCTTTAGTTTCTGAGAATTTTCAAAACTTCAAAAATTTGGCTAACACCCTAAATTTTTGAAAAATTTCGCCATAACCTCCCCTGCACCGGGAGCATCGGGGAATTTCAAATAGCTTCCCCGGTCCTTTAGATCTCAAAAAGAAAAAGAAAAAGCTAAGCGGCTAGCCAATAGGCTCACAAAATCATCATCACCCAAACAAAACATGAAATTATGTACTAAACATGTACCTATTTGTCGGGCAAACAAATTTTATTCTCTGGCTCTAGCCTCCTTGCTATGACCTGTTCAATGTAAGTATATGTATATGCAAGCAAATGCAACCAATTTTCAATATAATTCAATATGTGATTCAATTAGGCTAAATGGCTAAAAATTAGCAAACAAATAAACAAACAACACAAACATCAATCAATTAGTGAATTTAACGTTTCAAATTCATACTTTTGATACATATACTAAAATCGTGTTTTTGATGCCAATTCACAACAAAGTGTTCTAACTATATTAGTTTTGGTTCTCACACCAGTCCAATGGAAATATATAGAAAATCACACCTTCGAAACACGAACATAAATACTGATGATGCACGTGCTATCATCAGTACCTTCTCCGGGCGACTAGAGTGTGATTCTATATCTATCCAATATATTAAAACTTCGAATACACGCGGATCAGACGTATACGCAAAATCTATATATACTGGATTGTCCACATCAATATAAATAAATAATCAAATACGAATAATTGATTTAAATTTTCAAAACAAAATTTGTTTTCACTTTAAAAATTTACTCTTCACACTCGTTCTAGGATACTACTGACCCCATCTCTAACGAGTCATCCTAATTGGATGTTACTAATCCAATATCTGATGAATTCTTTCGTATGGTTCTAATGTGCCTTGTTCTCTGCTTTGTAAACCAAAGCTCTGATACCAACAACGGCAAGGAATTTCGCTCGGTCCGAACCAGTCGCTAAACCGACCCAGACCGTTCGAAACGCCCTATCGTTTGAGGACACGACAAAATAGAACACATACATAAGAACGTTTCATTGTATATTACAACAATGCATCAGATTACAAGAATATACAGAGTATAAATGAATAAATATTACACAGAAATATCAGAGATTTAAATTACATTTAAATACATAGCAGCGGAAAATAATACAATACACAACTAGAAGAGATATACGGATACAAAGCTTTCCGGATATCGTTCCAGCTGTAAACCAGGATCCTGTGAATATAAATCTACAAAACCAAAACTACTAGCTGCCCATGTCAAAATAAGGGCACCCAGAGTTTAGGTTTAAAACAATAAACTCTAGGTCAGTCATGTGACTGGTGTGAGAACTAAAACAGTTATTAATTCTTTATTTTAAAGTTAGGTAAATCAAGGGACCACGCCGTATAACACGGAACGGGTTTCCTCCCAAGAATACCGGTGCATAAAACAAACAGCGCAATGCTAAATAAAGAAAAATGAAGCTGTTATAAGACCCAGGTCCTATCACACAATGCAACGCAAGCCGGGGGATAGGGTTTTCCCTTATAACAGCCAAAGAATGCTTGATACGTTTAAAACAAATCATTTGATACTATTATAAGTGCATAGTGTATAAAACAACTTCAAATCATAAGTATCAATCATAGGCGGCATGAGCGTCCCATGCCACTATGTCGCCATATATAGGTTTACAAATAAAACCGCAAAGTCACGTATTTGGAAATTGGATTTCCGTCTATGAACCGAGGCAAAAGATAGTCCTCAACCGATTCGAGACAATCTAGCCCATGTCTCAGGATTAGAACGCATCAACCCTTTAGATCGTCAGGGCCGGTCCACCGATGTGGATTATTATGCCTGAACAATACGTCTCTCCGCCCTATGGGGCGTAAACGAGTCAACAAATGACTCCATCGGTTCGAGAACGACCGATCAATCCGAGGCGCCTCGCAACAGCAACAACCACATAAGTCAAACTCGTCAGGGCGTGTAAAACCACTGACGCCACTTCTAGCTAGAAAGAAACGCAAGTCCTCCCTGATGTCCCCTCCCGTTTTTGGTTCATACCGGGCGTGAAACTCGCGAAGCAAACGTTACACAAAGCTACGCCACAAAGGCCGTGCTTTGATCATCACCACAAGACTTTGCTTTTCAACAGAAGCCTTGATCATTTGCATCTTAGCATGCCACACAGGCAAACCACTCTATGCAACCGATATCAGTCACACAGAATGAAATCCAATGTCAGACACATAGTCCATTTACAAGTTCGTTCTGGGTCTGAACGAAACCGGAGGCACCTAGTACCCCGCATATCCATTGATCTCCAAGTACGTCTGGACGATCACCAACTGTTTCCATCTTCTTGGGTGTACAGCCCAATCAAGATCATCAGTAATCACCCAAACGACATGAAGACTTCCGGTCTTCGACCATCGTCTTCATCTTCGACTTATCGTCGTATCAGTTATTCAGAATGGGATAAACCCGGTCTTTCCAAATAACTCGCGTATATTTTAAATAAGTGTTACACAAACACAACATACGCCTCATTCCAATTCATCAGTCGCTAACCGTAAATTAATCAAGAGAATAACTCCCCAAATATTAACCCCGAAGGCCGAAACCAACATCAGATCAATATCCAGAAAACCATTCTGCTTGGCCAACCGACAGTTAGTTTCTAAATTTCACATTCATAGGGAAATGTTCCCATTAATTTTATCCAAGATAAATTCCTTGAATTTATTCTTTATTCTCTTTTTGAATCTCAATTCAAACTAGTCGGGATTAGCGAACCTTGCCGAAGTAATCATTTGTTTTAATTTCCCAATCCCAACCTATTCATCCCATGAAGTAAAACTGGTTATACTTCATATCTAACACCACGGTGTTATCGGTAAATTCAATTACCATTTCACGTTCAAATCTAATTAAAGATTTAACTATCGCCTGGAGCAAAACTGGTGATACTCCATTCTCGACCATTTCAATCTAATCAAAGATTCATTAAAACTCCACTTAGTTTTAATCGTTAACTGGGTTAAAGAATCAGTGTCGTTTAAAACACGGTTCACAATAAACCCAAAATCACATTCATTAATTATCGGGTTAAAGAACGAGTGTTATTTAAAACACTGTTCACGATAAACCCAAAAATCAACATCGATTCAATCCCAATTAAATATTATTTAATTGGTACACTTCATTAAATCTAAATGAAAAGATTTAATCTTTTCTCTACTGGGTTCAAGAACAGTGTTAGTGAAGACACCATTCACGACAAACCCCAAATCACATTTGATATTCAATACAAGGCTCTGAATAGAAAATATACCGGCTTATATTCAATATCAAATTCCACGACTAACAGATGTCGTATTGGAAATAACGATACAAATATATCTTTCAAATTTCCATAACAACACCTGTATAATCACGAATTCCAACATCGAAATATTCCGAAGACAATTTCGATTCAAATCCACTCCAATGCAATCATTGGAAATTCTGGTTATTTTTAAAACCCTTTTCAAATTCAATTTATTTATTTAAAAATAAATAGAATTATATTTCTAGTTCAAAACTAGTTCATTTCGATAAAAATCTATTTTTATCTTTTCAAATATGGAGTTTTTCATCCCAATTCTTTCTAAATCATTTCTTATGATTTTACACAAATTATTACTATTTTTAATAATTTTATCAAGGCCCGTACAGTCGATTTCCATCAATGGCCATCGAACTGCACTTACAGCGACCTTTTTCAAATTTGATTTGGACGTATCTCCAAATCCAACTGTTAGATTTCAAATTTCTAATATTCATTAGAAAGCTCTTTTCGATACGAACCCAACGGTTCCGGTTTTAGGAGAATCCGACGGTCGGATCTCCCGTAATGTCCGTTTGAAATAAATGGTCAAAATTCGCGAACTGCCGCGGCGCGGCGCGTTCTATTCAGGCCATTATATTATATATATAATATATATAATATATATATCGTCGATTTCTATTTAAAACGAATTATATAAATAGCTTTAAATTCGTTTCAAAAGCAATTTCAACTTCTATTTCAATTCAAATCGAAATTGAATTCTTCTTTATAATTTCGTTTCAAAATTCATTTCTATTTAATTCAAATTTCAATTCAATTTGAATTCATTTCAATTCGCTTTCAATTCAATTTGAATTCGTTTTCAATTCATTTCGAAATCGTTTTCAATTCAATTCATTTCGAAATCGTTTTCAATTCAATTCATTTCGAAATCGTTTTCAATTCAATTCATTTCGAAATCGTTTTCAATTCATTTCGAAATCGTTTTCTATTCAATTCATTTCGAAATCGTTTTCAATTCAATTCATTTCGAAATCGTTTTCAATTCAATTCATTTCGAAATCGTTTTCAATTCAATTCATTTCAAAATCGTTTTCAATTCAATTCATTTCGAAATCATTTTCAATTCAATTCATTTCGAAATCGTTTTCAATTCAATTCATTTCGAAATCTTCGATTTCAAAATTACTTTTTTAATATTCATTTTAAAATGAATAAAATCGATATAATTATCGTTCACGTCAAAATGGCGTCAATCTAATCAACACGGCTTCATATATTTCTATTTTCAAATATTCTATTTCAAATATTTCTATTTTCAAATATTCTATTTCAAATATTTCTATTTCAAATATTTTCATTTCAAATATTTCTTTTTCGAAACTGGAATGAGGCCCAATCAATTACCATATAATGTTAATTATATGGATTTTCTACAACACATGTATATATCAACACCGATGAATAATCAACCATCATCCAAAGTGCATTCTACACTGTATAAGCATCAAATATAAATATTCAACGCTTATAACAGTCTGTCAATCAATCGATCGACACACAACTAAACAATCGGGATTAGTGTATGTCAAATATCATCCCAACACCCGTGTAGGGTTTCAAACAATCAAACGCAGATTTTATTTGTGCAGTTGGGCGATGTGTAAAATTTATCGTCCCAATCAATGTCCTTCAAATAGGTGTACATAAACAAACCGTCTGGTTTGTAAATGAATATTTATTTTATTCACTTCACGTTAAAAATTATATTTTTAACGATAAACACATTTTATTCCAACATATGAATTTCTATTCAGTTCATTCTTTAAATAAAATGATATTTATATTTTTCTAACTTATTTTAGGAAATTTCGGCGGCATAACGGCACGATACTAGAAACGGGACAAGGCCTAGCCTTATCCCCGGTCTAGTGAAGGCCCACATCATTCACACATCAATCATATCAATTTTATTATGCAAACCACAAAATTTGGAGTAAGAGTCTAACCTAGCCTTACTCCTTCGTCTTATAACGGCGCACGTCTAATCCTAACCAATTTATCGATTCGATTTTTCACACCACAAAACACATTCAAACCAATATCACAATCAATAACCAAACAGCCAAACAAACAAGTCCATGGTCTGTGGACGATTGTGTCGGGTGCTACTAAGCACCGTCTGCATCCTAGTATATATATAACTAGAAAAATTAAATTGAAAGGTGAGAAGTTCTCACATATAGCTATCCTAGCTCCACGGCACTTCATTGATAGAAATCTTCTTCGTCCTCGCCTTTTTGTCACCTTCGTTGTCCGCTTTCACTACATATGTAAAAATCGAATTTTTACTTCGCTATTCCATATATAAAAATCATATTGTTCTATCGAAGTTCAATATATAAAAATTCTATTTTTCTATCGAAGTTCAATATATAAAAATTCTATTTTTCTATCGAAGTTCAATATATAAAAATTCTATTTTTCTATCGAAGTTCAATATATAAAAATTCTATTTTCCTATCGAAGTTCAATATATAAAAATTCTATTTTCCTATCGAAGTTCAATATATAAAAATTCTATTTTTCTATCGACTTTCGATATATAAAGATATGATTTTTCTTTTTAAAGAAATCAGTTTTCAGTTTTCTTTCTTTTTTTTAAAAAAAATTCAGTTTCCAATCTTTTCTAAAAATTTCAGTTTTTACTTCTTCTTTTTTTAAAAAAAAAAATCAGGTTTTAACTTTTCTAAAAACCATTTCAGTTTTTAAATCTTATAAAAATCAGTTTTTATTTTCTCTTTTCAAATCAGCTTTTTTAAAAATCAGTTTTTAAATGTTTTGAAAATCAGTTTTAAAGTAAACAAACAAAAAAAATCAATTTTAAAGTAAAATAAAAAAATCAATCAGTGAGCTTACAGAGGGGTGGGTGAGTTCGACGTTTGAGGGTCGGAGTTGCCCAGGCGCAGGCGGCGCTCTCGGCGTTGGGCCCCCCTAGGGATGGCGGCGGCGTTCTATTCGAATCTGGGGGGGGGGGGGCGTCTCGTCTTCGTCGAGGAGGGCAGGGGGTGGGGAGATGTGGCGTCGAGCGACGCCGGAGCTGGGAGGCGGGATGGAGGAGAACGAGGGGAGGGGTGCGATGGCTAGGGCGCGGCGGCGCCTAGGGCAGAGCGTCCATCGTTTTTTTTTTCTTTTCTTTCTGTTAAACGAAAACGGGAAGGGCCAAAGGTTATAGGGAAAGAGAATATTTTTTTTTATTATTATTAATTAATTAATTTATTTTAACCTAAAGAGTTGACTTTCACATACGACCTCGAAACGAGGCCCACCGCCTGTCGTCCATAGCGTTTTACCCCCATTCCGAACACAATGGGATATGTATCGCAAGTTGATTCGAACGTTACAATCAGTTTTCGTTGAATTAACATTTAAATCACTATATTGAATTTTAAACGTACATTTCAAATTACCAGGGTCACATACTAACTCTAAAAGTTCTCGAAAAATATTTTCTAGCTTCGTATTGACGATACGGTCCTAACAAAACTAGTTTCGTCGAATTCTGAGACCGTTAGAAAAATGGCCAATTTCCAGTCGATTAAAATCAACTGAAATGGTCAAAACACGTTTTCCTTTACCACGCTCACATACTGATTTGAAAAATTATGAAATTTGGAATCTAGCAATAACTTGACATCACGGACCCAACAAAAGTGGTTTCGTCGAAATCCGAGGTCATTTGCAAAATGTCCATTTTTAAGGGCCTGAATTCCATAGCGACTATTCAGAATTTTCAACTGGACATATCTTTTGATTCTCGCTACGAAATTTTGATCTTTCGGATTCGTTGGAAAGGTATCATCAATTAGATCCTATTATTTTTGGTTTCACTAAAATCCGGATTGTTTTGCACCCGGTACATTCAATTGAAGTTTGAAATCGAATTATCGAACTACCGCGCCATTTTCAATTCTATTTATAATTATATATAATTATTTATATTCTAACGACGACGTATATAATATATACGTCGAATTCTATTCAAACTAAATTTCTCGTCGTTTTTATTTAAAATAATCCATTTTAAATATTCAAAATTCGTTAAAATTGCCAAAATAAAAATTTTAAACTGGCCCAGATTTTACGGGTTGTTACATTTGTGGAGCCTGGAACATCATCTATGAATGAGAAGCTGCTGTCAAAGGGTAGCAACAACAAAGATTCTAGAAGGGACCGTATCCTAGTAATCAAAACATGATTAGGTTGTTTAGTTATTAATTGAACCATATATTAGTTTAAAAAATTTGATGCAGGCAGTAGATGGTTACTGTTGAACTAAGAAAAACAGTGGTCCGGTTTCATTCGCTGAAAGGAGGAACGGAGTGTAGATGAGGAAAGGAAACAAAGTTGACCCCAAATGTTTGTATAATATAAAATTATTAGTTTAAGTTTAATTTTAAAAAAATGGTTATTAGTTAAACCATATTAACTTAGAACGTGAATTTGATTGTTTGTGCAGACATGAAAACGGGATAAATGCTGGTCTACAAATTGGGACAGTATAAAATTCGGATAAAGGGAATGGTCAGCAAAGATCAAGGCAGGAGGAAAATAATTCGGCCAATATAAACTGATGTAATTAGTTTAAATTAAATATGTTAAATTTATGATTAATTATTTAACTTAAAAACGGCAATAACTTGTACATATCTCATCAGAATTGGATAAGGCTGGTACCTTTGGAATCGACCGGATGAGCGCTACGCCATGGAATAGAACTGGACGCGATCAGAATCAACCAAAAATTTTAATTAAATTAAACGATAGTTTAATTTAATTAAATGAGCTGTTGACGACGGAATCAACTCAAGGTGAGTTAAACTCACTCAGTTTTCCCATTTATATTTTATATAAATTGGGTTTTTATTTTGTGTGCTCTGCTTGCTGATGGTTCCCTGTTTGCTAGTTATACATTGTTTGTTGATTTAACTGATGAAATTAAACTGTGTTTAATTTCGATAAAATACCAAATCGCTATTTTTAACGATTGGTTCCAATAAAGGTAACTCACCTTGGTTGGTCACGTTTATTTATAAACGTGTTTAAATGGTTGAATTGTTTGAATTGCTTGTGGTTGATCTTAAATGGTCGTTTGTTATTTTTATCAGTTAGACAAAACTGAACAGTTTGATTTGAGATAACCATTTGAATACAGGGCAGAATAGGTTGGAGGGATCCAACCGGATTCCTCAAATATATTATTTCATATTATCAAATATGAACTGTCATGTTTGGGTGCTTGAGTAGATTATTGGTTATTGACTGAGAATTCAACCTGTGTTTGGTTTAAACCAATGAGTGATATTGGTTGGGTATTTGGCAGCGTATGGCCTATAAAACCAATCGTTTTATAGATATTGATTCACCGTCAGGTGAGTCGATAGAGATGAAATTATAAAATTTATTTTATAACTGAAAATAGATTTTGAATGGTATTATTTTAAATAAAAGTTATCAAAGGAAAATAAATAAATATTTATTTATTTAAGACTTTGATTTATTTTTAATCGATTTTATAAAATAAATTCTGATGATTAATCAGATTTACAAGTATGAGAATAAGAAATGAATTGAATGGTTACCCTTTGATAATTGTTTTGTAAAGAATCAATTGAATGGAATTTATTTAAATTAATTATATTATTAATTAATTTAAAGTGAGGATTAATTGGAATCGGTTAACAAAAAAATTGAGTTTTGAGTTAATCGACCGTTTTGAATTGGAATTGATTATCAAATTGGTGTGTTTGAATAAATAGTTTAATAAATATTGTTTTAATTTTAATAAGGTTTTAAAATGGTGAAAGGAGTTTATGCACGTGTGTTATATTTAAAGCCCGAATTTTCATAACAAAGTTAAAAAGGGATTTAAGTGAATACGATCACTTAATTTAGGTGGACTTAATATCTGAAGTAAGCCAAAGTAAATTAAGATAAAGGGTTTATAATAAACTAGGGTTATGTAAATGAGGTTTAAAGTGTTAAGACGTTAATTTTACATTAACATTATTTGAAAATGAGATCAAGTAACAAGTGGAGTTTTGAAATAAGATTTCAAAAATGGGAAATGGTTAAATAGGTTTGAAAGGAGATTGGTAAAGGTGAAATTGGGTTAAAGAACTAGGTCATGGGTTGGTAAAACCAAATTCAAGTTACAATGGAATGTGTTTTGAGACTGGAATAGAATATGGGTTTTGATTACGACTTACAGTTATCTGAGGATATGATCGTTGTTGATCAAGGTCTAAGAGGTAATTAAAATACCCCAACTTGAATAACATCAGGATTATCTGAAGATGGTATTAGTTGGTAATCGTAAGATATGTTAGTGATGATTTATTATTTCCATTAGCGAAATAATAGTATAACGTTTGGTGTAAATTTGGAGATTTGGAGAATATATATACCATGAAGTCCAAAGTAAAGTAAATTAATTAAAAGGCTAAGTGATGCTGATTACTGAGCCAGTGAACTCATTGGAGTGTCATGATTGAAACACTGTATATTTTGATAGTTAAAACACCGACTATCAAATCTGTCCAATACGATTGTTGGTATGGAAAGACCGGGATCGAATTTATTCGAAAACCATTCCGACCAACAAATACGTGAAGATATCAGAAGATGATCGAGTTGGAGCATGGAAGACCGTGGATTTTCATAAACGGAAGAACCACTAATATTCTTTGCCTGGCAAGCAGAGATAAGCTGTGATTCTGTCGTGGTTGGAATCTACGGGTTGCAAGGACTTCTCGCTACTGATCCATGGGGTGATTTATATATTGGATGCAGTAGGAGAGTACCTTCGGTTCATCCTGTTCCTGAATGACTTGTATGGACGGATGTCTGACAGAGTATTTCCAAAGGGTCACGTACGTTGATTTCTTCAAACGTGCTATAGTTATTGGCGGAGAATTGCCGTCCTCTTAGCTTCCAACTAGAGTATTTTTGTGGACGTCAATTAGTGATATCTGACGGATCTGACGATGTGGCATTCAAAGTGAATGGTGATCAAATGTTCAAAAATAAACTCTGACCTCAAGCTTCATCAACCGGGAAATGACAAAAATCGGGCAGGCAGCATGGCTATGTGGGTCGCTCCCATTAGGGTGTATAATCACCTATCTAGAGAAAATCCAATTTGCTTCTTAAATCTATGTTCGATGCTGTCCCTTGTCGGGAGACGGTTGCTGATCCCAACCGTCGGTGATATACATTCGATACACTCAAGCGAAATGAGTGGTCGGTCATATGAGGGCCAGGTTGCAAGTAGTTCTTGTTGAACCCAGTGTATTCGCCTCTAGAGATACACTGTCGGCAGGTGGTCCCATACTTGTCATAATCGGAATCCAATCTCCAATAAGCGCCCGTGGTTTTGTTTGTATACTATATATGTAGAGCGTGAGATGCAAGCGTTCTACTAGATTTCTATTTACTTGTATTTAGACATTATTATAATATCAGACAAGATATTGGTTTCAAAACAGTTTTGGATTATCGTAAGGTAAAAACCGTCCGTGTTTATGTGTGGATTTGGTCTTACGATTATCCTTTTCTTTTGAAAAGATTTTTGAACTTTAAAATCATGATTGGATGATTTACCCGTAATACCGTGCGAGTTTATCTCACTCTGGTTCACCAGACTGACCCGATGTTTTGTAAATGCTCGGGTTAGGCTAGGGTGTACAGGTTTAGGTTATCGAATGCTGTGAAGAGGCGAGCTGGAAGAGTTCAGTCGTATGATATCATATAGCTACTATTCCGTTGTGTGTTGTATATGGGAACAGATCATTATAACTGTCCCATTGTGTGATGTACTCTGATACTGTAAATATTTTTAAAGTCCTCAATAAAGATTTATTTCTGTATTATATTTTGTTCCGCTACGATGTGAGACTCTGTGTTGTGGTGTTACTTCTTCTTCTTCTATTCTAGTATTTATTTCTTTCTTATCTCACCCTCTAATTTCTTTCTAATAACTATCCAGTGTTTTCGGTGCTTGGAGGGTCGACATGAGTTACAATAAAGGTATTTATGTCGATTTCCAGGGCCAGAAATCCCTGGGTCGTTACATAAACCAAATACCTCCATCAAATTGAGCTTGTAATCTCACTAGCTTCACATTTCTTACCAGCTTTACATTTCTTAATATACTACCTGTAAAATATGAAAGTCATACAATATGATACCAAAAATCAAATAATAATATACTAAAATATTAGATAATAAACCCATTTTAATGTATTATATGCACTAAATATAACATATCTAAATTGGATGCATGTTATAAAAATTAAAATACAAAGGATTTTAACTTACTTCGCATATGGATAAAGAGATCATAGTAAATATAATTAACTAAAATATAGAGGAAACATATCATATGAGAACTTTGTTAAATTAATTAACAAAAGCATATGGATAAAGAAATTATAGTAAATATAATACATACTCATAATACATGTAGTGAATTGAGATTGGAAACTTGTGTTCTTAATATACCTATACTGTTACTAATATCAGCAAGAGGTTGTTTTGTTTTGCATTTACACCATTTTTACAAACACAACCACTATTCCATTCTGAGATGCTAGTTCTCCTTGTTTGATCCAAAGAATAAGTTCCTATAAAGACATATCTCATGAGAATTTTATTAAAATAACAAAATAAAAACACGGGAAAAAAAATTATGGTAAAAATAATACACTCATAATACCTGGAGTATATTGAGATTGGGAATTAATATCACCAGTGATTCTTAATACATTGCCTGTAAGAAAATTAAATTGAGTGTATATTTTAAAAATAACACCCATAATATTTTGAAACATCTTAAATGTAGTATACCTGGAGTGTTAGCAATATCACCAGAGGTTGTTTTGATTTTGCATTTGTATCACTCTTTTCAACACAATCACTACTCCATTTTGATATATTAAATCTCCTAGGGTGATCTGTGGAAGAACTTCCTGTAATGGGCATGTCCATTGTCTATGATGTTATATTAAACAATATATGTACACAATACCTCTTTGATATATTAAAGAAAATTAAGATCTAAGTTTTGTAATATGATGATAAAAGTTGGTGACACTTTCATTTCTTATTTTACTATGAAAGGTAGCAAATTGAGATCTAAGTTTTGTAACATGATGATCAAAGTTGGTGACACTTTCATTTCTTATTTTACTACATGAAAGGTTGCAAATTGATCCTATAATGGCCATCTCCCACGTTGCGCTGGACCTCAGGTGACATTTGTATACTTTCTCTATTAATTATGTCTTGTACAGTATTAGGAATAATGTTCTGTCCAAGAGGTCTTCCACTTCTTTTCTTGCAAACTGATACATGAGTATGTAAATTAACAACTTTAAGTGAATATAAAGAACCAATATGCTACACAATATGATGTCATTATATATGGACCAAGTACTAGATACTGAATTTTCTTCTAATTTTGGTGGCCTTCCATGTTTTCCACTTTGAAACAGACCAGAACTTTCACCTTTTAATAAACAAATAAAATTTTGTATAAGTAATATAGTAACCAAAATATAATAATAAAACCACTTTCGAAGTTCAAAATATTAGAATTTAATTTCGAGAACGAAAAAAATATGATAGTGCTTGAAACTTAATAAAATAAGAAAGAAGTTTAAAAATAGTTACATGTATGGTAATTTTAGAGATCATATATAACACAATCAATTTAGTTAATTTGAGTTAAGACCTAATGGCAGTAAGCGCCCAGGATCACCCAAGCAAAGCCCTGGCATAACATTGAAGCATATTTCACACTTGCCTAAATTTTTTTCAACAAAAAATACAATTTAGATCTTTTTTATATTTAAGGTTTTCTTTACAAACCATTCTCTTTGAACAAATAATAATATAACAATACAAATGTATTCAATCTAACCTACACATTAGGTCTATGCTGTACTATGAAACAAATAATAATATAACATACAAATTTATTCAGTACACAACCACACACATATATAAACGTATTTTTCAATACTTATAACAAATTTGATGACGGAAATAAGAAAACAAACCTGTATAATAAGTATTTTCTTCAATTTCAGCAGTATATTATTTTTGCAAGTTGGTTGAATATACTTTGATAATAGCAGCAGGAAAGTTTTAAATTTGTTCAATCTATATTCTTGGGTTTCTTTCTTGTTGATAAGTATGAGATTCATCGACTGTAATATTTGGTTGTGCTTCTAAAGATGCATTTTGAGATCTTTCCCTTCTTTGTCGATATGTTTCACGACGTCAAGCTAGGTAACTGTCTCGTTGTTATTGACTCATAGCTCTTCTTTTTCTCTATCCCTCATACGGCATACTTCTCTTTGTTCATCAGTTAAAATGTTAGAACTTCTTTTTTGTCTCCTTTGACTATTCATCTTTGGTGCATTGCCGTCTGAAAAATAAATATCGTTTGATTATTAATATTATATTATAACTATAAATCATTTAACTACAATAATAGCCAAGTGTAACGTCCTGCATTTTTATCGATTTGTATTTGAATATTTAAATCCATTTAAATATTGAATTCATAATATAAGTGGATTTATGTAAAACGAAGTTGAACGTACAAAAATATATATTTAATATAATCGAGCCCGTAATATCGCGGCAGTTCGTAATTTAACGTTCTAAACTTCAACTGAGTGTACAGGACCCATTATTAGTCGGATTTCTTCGAAACAAGAAGCATTGGAATATGTTGAACTGTATCTTTCTAACAAAAGTGAAAAACCAAGACTTCGTGTTACAAATTGTGAGTTAAGTCCAAATCAAATTTATAAATAGTCGCTATAGAATCGTTATCGACCGTAACAGTTTATTTGATATAACTAGATACTAGTTGCAAATCTTGACAAGATTCTTTTGAGACGTAGTGATAATTTAATTTTTAGAATTTTACTATAATTTTTAATTAATTAATTACACAACTTTTATTTGGAGTATTTTTCACCCTATATCGATATTTTAGGGTTTCACAATATAAGTTAACCTACCGACATTATTATATTTTTGGGACCGTGACACCTCGTTGAGCACGACTGCACTCTTACTTTTATCCGTATGTAAATAGAATTTATAACTCAAAAAAACTTAAAAATATAGATGTTTAGCATTTAAGCACAACCATTTTGGATGTCACCAACTTGCCCTTAGCAACTTAAATAAGAAAGAGCTTTAGATGCAAGAACAATAATAATAGAACTGATAATGTTCTAGTCACCAATCAGGAACACTGAAGACATAAATCAAAGCCATACTGTTCTTTCTTGTCTCTTCTGAAAATGGCGATAAATGATACCCAAAAATCCAAGGAAACCTTGCCGACTTGTTTTCATATCTACATAGCAGGATACGTTTTCATACCTACACAGTAGGAAATCTTGCCGACTTGTCTTCTCCTAGCATGTATATTAACGCAGCTGCCCTGTAAGCTAAAAGTATATATAAAGCATATATAGAAAACGTCCAACTACTGATGGCCATAATATTATAATTTGTTCCTTAGCAATGAAGTATAATATCTTATGTGTGAAGTAAGAATGAACGTGGCTAACCCTGTACCTACTCTATTAAATTGGAGAAACACATGCTCCTATGAAGACTTTTTCTTCTTGTAGCCTATATTTTGGAAATGAAAACTACCCTAACCTAAGCCAATCTACTTTGTACGGCCCTTACCATTACCATTCACGTAAGGTACCCTAATCACCCTACCGCACATGTCTTACCATGCCCTATAACTTAATAGTTAAGCTTCTTCTTATATATATATATATATATATATACATGCAATATCTTCCCCATTCATTCACAGAAAATGAAAATAGCAGAAAAACAAATTCAAAACATTTAGATTTAAACTCCTCATCAACTAAGCTTCTCACTGGTTCTTCTTGTTTCGTGTGCGATAGGGTTAATTGACACCAGCGTGTATTTTTTTGGGGTGTCGAGCTCTGGTGCTAGATGTTGTGTGGAGTTACTGTCGAAACTAGTACTGAAGTTGAAAGACAGGAGTGTGGCATTTTGATGATGAAAGTGTTGTGTTCGCTAGCTATTGTGAATGGGGGGAGCTCACTTAAATGTTAATGAAGGTGGCAAGTTCATGGATTCGTATGTCTGGAAAGGAAGGATGCGAGAGTACAACGTACTGTGAAGTGGGTTTTAGTTTCGAAAACTAGTACTGGAGAACGCGCCTTGTATTTGGGCAAGTTGCGGGTACAGGAAGATGTGCGTTTAAACTAGAGTGTGCGTGGAGCTTTCATGAAGGAGGGACGGTGAGAACAGTAGCCTGAGGATGGAATAAAGTTGGTTGAGGGAAGTGGAGGGCGCACGTGATAGAGGAAACGAACGACATCAATCACGTTGGAATCACACGGAAGCTGGCGACGCTAAGAAGTCGGTTTGGAGAAGTTTGAAGCACGTTGAATTTATGGCAGAAGTGAACACCGGGTTTAATCGAATGACGCAAATCGTTATTTAACGGATAACGCGCCAAGGTAAGTAATTCACTAACTCAGATCTATTTTAAAATATTATAATTATATTTTAATATTGGTTGAATGTTGTGTGATGGTTGCATAGGTAATTAAAATAATATATATAGTCGTATATATATGCACACCATTGGTTGGATACTGATTACATCGATTATAATATTCCATAGTATGAAATTGGTGTTATTTTTGGTGGCTAACATCTCTGAATGCAAGGAAACTAGTTGGAGGAATCCAACTAGATTCCTTAACAATTATATTGTGGTCTTTCATATAATACGTTACATGACAAAAAAATGTGTGGTTCATTATTATTTGTTTGAATATGGAATTTCACTGGCCTTGAAATAACCGGTATTTTATTAACGTAAAAATAGATGGAAATTGATTCGAGTTTAAAAAGGAAAAATCTATTGTTTAAATAAGAGTTGAATTTAAATTGGAATCATATTATTAACTTGTTTTAGTTATATTAAAGCAAGCTGTTTAATTTATAAACAATGTTTAGAAATAAGGTTGAATATTTATTATTAAATAGTTTGGAAATATAGGAATCGACTTATAAAGGGAAATATAGCAGCGTGTTGCATTAGTTATAAAGGGAAACATAGCAGCGTATTTCATTAGTTATAAAGGAAAATATAACAGCGTATTGCATTAGTTATAAAGGGAAATATAGCAGCGTATTGCATTAGTTATAAAGGGGAATATAACAGCGTATTGCATTAGTTATAAAGGGAAATATGGCAGCGTATTGCATTAGTTATAAAGGGAAATATAGCAGCGTATTGCAGTAGTTATAAAGGGGAATATAACAGCATATTGCAGTAGTTATAAAGGGGAATATAACAGCGTATTGTATTAGTTATAAAGGGAAATATGGCAATGTATTGCATTAGTTATAAAGGGAAATATAGCAGCGTATTGCAGTAGTTATAAAGGGGAAAATGGCAGCGTATTGCATTAGTTATAAAGGGAAATATGGCAGCGTCTTGCAGTAGTTATAAAGGGGGATATAGCAGTGTATTGCATTAGTTATAAAAGGGAAATAAAGAAGAGTTTATAAAAATATGGAAAACCAAAAAGAAAGTGTTAAATAAAAGGGCCAATGTTTGTGTGATGTTTGGGTGTACATTTGAATGGATGTTTGTTTTTATCTCGACAGTTAAATAACCGACTATTGAAGTGTTTTGACCATCATCGTCAATATGGAGAGACCGGTTGGATTTACTAGCCGAAAATCACTCCGTGTAGGCAAAGCGCTGCGAATTAGATTATGCTGAAGATAATTGAAGATGGAGTAAATTGCAAGGGTCGTTCTATTTCAGAATGGTGCTTTCTGTTTGTCCAGTCCCAGGACAACTTGTATGGACGAGTGTCTGACAGAGTATACCTAACAAAACACGTACAGTTGATCCCTTAAAGGTATTACGTCTGGTAGCAGAGGAATTCGTTCCTCTTAGCTTTTAATAGCCGTGATATTTTTGGAAATTGATTAGTGAAGTGACGGGTTTGACGATATGACATTCAAAGTGAATGGTGATCAGATGTTCTGAAGATAGACGTAGCCTGTAGCCTCACAACCAGGAAGTAACAAAAGTTGGGCTAGGCAGCATGGCTAGTTGGGTCATACCCAAGCAGAGTGTATTGACACTGATCTAGAGAAAATTCATATTTGTTCTTCTTTTTGATTCTGTATCTTTGGATTATGGTTGGATGGCCAACAACCGTGGGTGTCAATATATTCGCTACACTCAAGCTAAATGAGTGGGCGGTCATGTGTGGTCGGGTTGCAAGTTGAACCCAGGTGTATCCCCTCTAGAGTACACTGATCAGAAGGTACTCCCATACCTTGTCTGTTGGAATCCAATCCCCAATAAGCACCCTGAGGTTTTTTGATTTTATACTATATATATGTGGAGCGTGAGATGCAAGCGTTCTGCTATGTGGATATTTATTTGCTTAGACATTATCATAATATCACTGGATTTTGATATCAAAGTGTTTTGGGTTATAGTAAGGTAAAAACCGTCCATGTTTATGTGTGGGCTAGTCTTACTATTATATTTTTCTTCAAAAGGATTTTCAAAGTTAAACAGTATGGTTGGAGTTTACTCACACCAGTCCCAGGACTGACCCAGAGTTTATTTTATTTGTGTTTTCCCTAAACTCTTGGGTGCCCAAATTTGTACGGGCAATCAAGTGTTTCAGGCTTTTACAGATACACTTGGAGGAGCTCAAAGCAGAAGGCTTCACCTTTAGTTATGTAGAGATTATTTCCGCTGTGATGTATATGAGTTATACTCTGATATGATACGCAAGTACAAATACAGTTTTGTATTTCAAAGTTATGTTATATAATACATTTTATTCATTCCACTGTGAGATTCGTGTTACTCTGATTATGTTCAGCTGTGTTCTTCTTTTTCTTCTACTCTATTAGTTCTATCTTTTCTATCTCATCCTCTAATTTCTTTTTATTAATGATATGAATTTTCGTGCACTTTGAGTTGAATGTGTAGGATATTAGTCAGCTCAAATTGGTACAGATTTTCGGGCCACTACATTAAGCATTGCCAAGATATAACACTAAGCAATAAATAAGCAAGCAACAGATCACCTTAGTTCAGTATTGGTTCCATCATACTTGGTACAAATGTCCAACAATTATATTCAAACGCCCTTAAAGTCAAGCTAGTATTAGTTTCGTAACTCAGGTGGAGCTAAAAAGAAAAGAAAAACTACAAATGCATCCTTTCTACTCAAAATCCATAAATTAAATTCAATAGCACGTTTGTCAACTGCATAATTTTAGTCATATCTATTTTGATTTATATTCAAATATATCGCAATATCATAACATAATTGAGCTTAAGTTCACCTTAAATTACATTAATTTTAACCACAGGACCACCACAACGGGAAGTTGTTGCTAAACATAGTAAAAAAAACCTAGAGAAATAACAGTTATATTTTATTTACACGTTCAAATTTCAAAGAAGGTTAACCTCTGAATTAAATAAAATACTAGTAAGAATAAAAATATATTAAATAAAATACTCAACATGCTTGAAATATATTAGTGCATCATTCAATTTCAAATTTTGTGCACAACCAATCAATGGAATTTTGACACATTATGAACTAAATTCATTAGCTGAAAAGTGAAGTAAAAAAGATTGCTCCCCATCTATCTACTAATTCTGATAAAGCGACCGTTAGCAACGTCTTGTATGCTAATTACGTTATATAATGCCAAACACTTATGGCTATGTCACCAGGAAAAAACTGTTTATTTCACTTCGAAAAACATTATCTTATCTTCTAGACGATTATTCTTTTAAGTGCTGGTTAATGACTAAGGAGAACTTCTTCCATTTTTAGTAATAACATCTGTGATGGGTAACATCATGATGAAACCAAAACATTCAATATTCAGTTAAAAAAGGAAATATTTTATACCATTATACATACCTTTAAAAACATTGAAGTAGAATAGAAATAAAAAGGATATGTAGCAAAATCATACCTTCAAACCTGTTCGTAAGTGGAAGGCTCTGTCCTTTAACATGTTATTGTTTGTCTCAAACCGTAAAAAAAAGAATATAAATTAGACTTAAAGAACAATTAAATGAGCTAAAGATGATAGAATATTGAAAACGTTAATATCTAAGTTTCTAAATATTCATAGCTATTGGAAACTTATATACAAATAACATCAACATATTTAGTAAGAAAGCATGAAAAATTATCTTTACAAGTGTTTCTATATATTTTACCATTACCATTACTGCAGCATTAAAAGATGGTATAGAAGAATTGTGTGGATACATGCGATACAGATATGGGAACTCACAGTAATACAAAAAATATTTTAATTCCTTTATCAAATTTCAATTACTTCAAAAAGAAAAAAAAAAGAAAATGGGTATCATAAAAGTAAGCTCACGAAATGGATGTAAATGAGCAAATTGGTTAAGTGGATTTCAATAAATATTTAAATTAGTTTAAATTTATTGTAATTGAGAGATGGTTATATCAAACTGATTTCAATAAATTGATAGTAAATGATACTGCCATGTATTATTACATATGTTTCTATATATTTTACCGTTAGTGCAGCATTAAAAGATGGTATAGAAGAATTGTGTGGATACATGCGATACAGATATGGGAACTCACAGTAATACAAAAAATATTTTAATTCCTTTATCAAATTTGAATTACTCCAAAAAGGAAAAAAAAGGAAAATGGGTATCATAAAAGTAAGCTCACGAAATGGATGTAAATGAGCAAATTGATTAAGTGGATTTCAATAAATATTTATATTAGTTTAAATTTATTGTAATTGAGAGATGGTTAGATCAAACTGATTTCAATCAATTGATAGTAAATGATACATGCCATGTATTATTTCAATAAATAGGTAATAAATAGGTAGTAAATAGGTAGTAAATTGATTTCAATATATTTTTAGTAATTGATTCTATTCAAACATTACAAATTGCTTTACATACACCATGGGATTTTAAATAAAATTTCAGTCCAAAATGACCTTATTAAAAAAGAATCAATAACAAAGAATGAAAATATATACAATTCTCCCTTGTTTGCATTATGTATACTCAATATAATTTATCTTATAATAACTTTATAAATTAATTTATATCATTGGTTAAATAAATTTTATATTTCTTTTGAGTATTAAAATATATTCATATTGTTACAAGCAACATTTATATACAGTCAATTTTAACAGTTTTAACTTTAATTAAATATAAAAATTAAAATTTAAAACTAAATACTAAAATTAATGTTATACAGAGTATTAAATTCTTCAATATTTCATTCAAATCTAATCACGTTTAAATTTAACATCAAAATTTAACTAGTTTAACTTTCTAATATTTAAAAAAGTAAGTTCAAATTTCCATCATCTAAAATTAAAAGTGTGACGGCCCGCCCCGCACCAACCGACATTCTCCAAAAGTGCGATGTACACATGTCCAGTTAGCACGGGACGGTCGTTAGAAGGAAAGGGAAGAAGGAAATGAACCAACAAGGAACCTGTAAAATGTCTCACAGCGCATAGGATAGAATATAATAATAACATACTTGACATAAAACAGGTGAGACAGTGCATAAGCTGATAACTAAAACCAACATCAACATCAGAGCAGCGGAAATCCAAATACAGCTTATTACAACTTTCCAAATTTACTGTCTCTAAAACAAAAGAAAGGTAAAGTAGAAGATGCACGACTAATGCCCAAGCAGTGATCTTCAACAACACAGGGAGAATACTATATATATCATACGTGGAAGCCTCCTGCTCGCCTCTGAATCAGCTACTCGCGCATCAACAGCTAACCTGTCTCTAGTCTGCTCGTGTGAGCACCCAGAGTAATAAGAGGAGACATAAAACTCTGGGTCAGACATAAAGCCTGGTATGAGCGATAAGCAACAAAACATAACAATAACAGGTATAATCCAATCATACCTGAACCTGGACCTACAACCAAAGAGTTAGCACTACATACTGTACAACACTCTAAGGTGCCATTTCAAGTGGTGTAAAGAAAACGGGGGTGGGGTGTGCATGTCATAGTGGTGTCAAACAATCAAGCATAGCAATCATCCTCACATCCCTCACTCAGTGCGTAAAGCATACGATATCCACTACTTTGGTCACCTAATACTTTGGGCCATGACGGAATCCAATCCCGTGTAACTATCACTACAAGCCCACTATCCATCTCTCAGTGGTGAACCAAAGTTATGAATACCGACAACCCCTTTGCACACGTCCCGCAGCAAAGCCCAATCATGAAGTGAACTCATTGGTTCCCATCTGGATCCTGAGCTCTAACTTCCATTTGGACTACCTTTGCATCTCGGGTTTTTAGTCTTCACCGGATCGGTTCGGCCTTTATCATCTTTCAATGGATCGTGGTACCCTTCAGTTCGTGGTTCCCTGGCGCCCTTCGGTTCGTAACCGTGCTTCCTCACCGGTTCGGATCGTGCTCCACCTTCGTCAGGTCGGATCGGGTCGAGGTACTCCCACTGGTTCGGGTCGTGCTCCATAGCTCGTGGCGCTTCCCTTCGGTCGTGATGCTCCTCCCCCCTCAGATCGTGGATGCACACAGGTTCGGATCGTGAGCTTCTGAAGTGGATTGGGTCGGATCGGAGATGGCATGCGATTGGGTGCTCTAGCGCATGACACGGTTCGAGTTCGAGCTCCTCCCACCATCGGATCGTGGTCTCCGGTCCGGGTCGTGGCACATAGGGGCGATCCGCGATCCGGTCCCTGCACAGCTTGCCTGTGACTTGTTTCACGCCATTCGACGGCGTTTTCGACCAATATAACACTTCTAAACAATCACAAAGCATACCATACAGTCATAGCAACATGTAGTATTGACCCCAAACACCAAAACATAAATCATAGCATGTAAAATGGATCAAACATACCCAAAACCCCTTAATTTCCCTTAAGCATGTTTTGGTAAAACTCACCATAGGATTAACAAAACTTAACCAAATTAACCCAAATTCATATCAGAGGTCTAAAACAATATTTCAGAATTTATGAATATTTTTCCAAATTTTTAACATGCACAAATTCGCTAATTATCACCCCTTAATCCCCCAAATTCCGAGATTTGCAAAATTAGTCGAAATTAACCCAAATTTATATCAGAGACATAAAATGATGTTTTAGAATTTTAGGAATTTTTCTAGATTTTTCTGAGCCATAATTTCGCTAATCTTCGCTAATTACCATAATTAGCCGTAATTAGTGAAAAACAATGCAAATCACTCACCTTGGCCATAAATAAAATACCAAATCTGAAATGAATCTCTGTTTGGTGTGAATACTGATGTCTAACAGCAGCTCTAATCTTGCCTTGGTGCTAATCCTCTTTGATTTGATGTAGTTTTGCTTAATCTTCAATTAGAAAGTGATTATAGACGATTTGGGATGAAATTAGAAGGTGGAGGCCATTGCTAGAGCTTGAAGGAGGTAAGTGGCGGCTGGAAAAATGAGTCTAAAACTGAAATCCTAACCCTAGCAGCCCTTAAATACCCCAAATCCCGAAATCCCCCATTGGGCCTAGTTGCTAATCACCCGGTTAAGCCCAATTAGCTGTTTTTCACCTTCTAAACCTTGTTTCAGCCATATCTCCCAAACGGTAAGTCCGTTTGGCTAATGTAACCACTCTACGGAAAGAGAAACCATCATTTGAATCTAATGGAAGTGGTTTCAGGTCAAAACTCCTTTCCAATCAAAAGTTATGGACGAAACAGTACCAATTGGGGGTAAAACGGTCATTTAAAAATCGACAAAAATCATGAACATGGGAAATGACTCTAATGGTTGTTTCCCAAAGTTACATGACCATACGACTTCGTATGAGAAAAAAATAAATATTCTACGATCCTTCGATGCGTAGAATGCGGGTTGTTACATTCTCCCCCCCTTAAGAAATTTCGCCCCCGAAATTCCCTAACCAAAACACACAAAGGGTTCTGCATGCCTATCAACCATAAAACAACAATCAACATGCAAAACAAGTCTATCCTAGCATGCGGTTTACTAACAAGGGAAGGAACTATCACTACCAAAACCTTACTAGGCAAAGAGTTCTGGATACTTCTTCCTTATATCCTCCTCTGTTTCCCAAGTACAGTCTTTTTCATTCTCACCCCACTGGACTTTGACTAGTTTCACCGCTTTCCTTCGAAGCTGCTTCGTATCGTTCCCAACAATATGCATAGACTTGCGGTTCTCAACCGCCTCGGGTTCAACCTCGCTATCGTCCAACTGATCTGGTGAAATAGCCACATTAGGGTCTTGCACAAACTTCCTTAACTGGGAAACATGAAATACATTGTGAACTCCCGCCATCTTGTCAGGTAGCTCTACTTCATACGCCAACTTCCCAACTTGCTCGAGGACTGGGAATGGGCCAACAAATCTTGGTGCTAACTTACCTCTCTAACCAATCCGAATCACATTCTCTATGGAGAGATCCCGACGAACACCAAGTCGTTAACGAAGAATTCCAAATCTCTTCGTCTCTTATCAAGATAAGTCTTCTGCCTATCTTGGGTAGCCTTCATTTTCTAATATACAATTCACTCAAATACCATCATGACCTGACCTAGTCCTTGGTAAACTATCAATATAATCCATTTGAGACTTGTTCTCATTTCCATTTAGGAATTTCTAATGGTTGTAACAAACTACTAGGCTTCTTTTGCTCAGCTTTTACTAACTGGCAATTTATGCATTTGGACATAAACTTCCCAACGTCTTTCTTTATCCTTTCCCAGTAGTAGATCTGCTCCATGTCTCAATACATCTTGTTACCACTGGGATGTATAGTCAATTTCGAGTGATGATATGCTCTAAGCATTTCATCTCTCAGTCCATCTACGTTGGGTACAACTAGTCCCTTATTCTTTCGAAGCCACCCTTCTCGATCAAATCCTTACTGATCATTCTCTTTCCATCGATACCCATCTCTACCCTAGAGATGATTTCCAATAGGTTAGGATCGTCCTTCTAACTGGAACCAATCCACTCAATCAAAATCGATCTAATCGTCAAGCTTACTAGTGTTTCTGAATCCAATTCACTCTTGGGCCCGAAATCATGTCCTGTGATATACTCTAGTTGCTTCCATCCTAGAAACAAAACCCCTAAACTGGCATGTCTCCTACTCAATGCAATTATTACCGCATCCAAATCCTTTACTATGATCACTCTGCCCCATGGAGTCATGGCGACTCCACTGCACTGATCCATAGTCACTAGTCCTTTGCTATGTCCACTCTGCCCCATGAAGTCATAACAACTCCACTGCACTGGCTCATAGCCTTACTAATCCTTTACTATGTCCACTTTGCCCCTCGAGTCATGACGACTCTACTGCACTGGCTCATAGTCCTACTACAATCACTTTGTTCCCCATCGCTGGAACCCTACAGGTGATAGTCTACTCAAGAGAAGAAAGATAGGAACAAACATAGCAACCATAACATCCATCAAACAAGTCCTACCTATCACCTGCTAAATTCATAAACACATCGACACCTACATGATTGGTCTAACCAATCCCAATATGTCGATTCTAGTATGCCTGGTCTAACTAACATCAATAACTAATGGAAGCCCAGCCTCCATACATACACCGATGCCTACTTGACTGGTCCAACCAATCCCAGGCCAATGGAAGCCCCGCCTCCCTACGGACTACCGTACGTCCAACGCACGTTTATCCTCCAAGGATAATTAAACTAATGGAAGCCCAGCCTCCAATCGGACCACCGTACGTCCAACGTACATTTATCCTCCAAGGATAACTAGATCACGTCCAACGGATCCAAGGTAACGGGCGTCCCCAGATACCCCTGCTTTTAGTCCTCCTAAAATACTTGAGTCCAACCCAAGTCTATCCATTATCTTGCTGCCCTCTCGAGTCCAACTCGAGCTGAATCCAATTCCTTGCAGCCTTCTCGAGTCCAACTCGAGTCAATCTATAACTCAGACCCAGTCTTGAGTACCGACAAACTCTAGTCCAACGTGAGTCGTCTCCCTATTCGTTGCATCTCCAAGATCAACGAACACCTATTTTCTTTTACGAGTTCAAGTCCAACTTGAATCGCTCTAATCTTCGTTGTATCTTCCATGATCAACGAACACATCCTATTCCTTCAAAGTTCTACTATCCAATAGAGAACATCAACATAGGGTCCTAAACAATCCATTACTTTGCATCTTTCTCGAGTCCCACTCGAGCAATCTCATAACCCTATCGAGTCTAACTCTGGGCAGTCTATACCATTGAACAGTCTCATCATGTTCCATTTGCCCATCACTCCTCGAGTAAACCAAGATATCATCCAATGAAAAATCACAACAACTATTTACCCCTCACGCAACCCATCCTAGTCGAAATCGACATTCCCCAAGCACAAGCCCCAAAGGCCTAAACCAATATCAGACAAACACCCAAGGAACATCTCCACCGAGTTCGGACAATCCACATGAGGTGATACTAGCAAAACAATCTAGCACTGGAGTACTCATTTGCCTCCCAGAGACAACTAGAACTTATTACAACGATAACTTCTTAGCTTCCTTAACTCCAGTTACTATCGCCATTACTAGGTAGGTACCTAATACCACCCTATTCCTTTGGAGTAGATCGACTCCCCCACAATAATGCTAAACCCAGTAAAGCCCAAAACAAAGCAATCACAAGGAAACATACATCCATGACTCGATAAGACCACATTAACAAATCATGCCAAAACTAGTCGAACCACCAATCGGGTTCGTCACTACAAAAGGTCTATCGACTAACTCAGGTTTGTCAAACAAAACCCGATCAAAACATCTTAAATAGAAAGCATACCTCGAATAACGACACCTTTTTCCTTCTGCGCCGCAGTTGGGGTATTTGACGAAGAAGGAACAGCGTTGATAGCATACGCTTTCACAATCTGCTTCTCCCTAGGAGGTTGTGGGCAATCATCCTTGTGATGTCCCGCCTGGCCGCAGTTAAAGCACTTCCTTTCCCCAGGCTTTTCTCGACAATCTCTGGCGTAATGGCCCTTTTTGCCACAACTAAAGCATTCGCCATCTTTCTTATTTTTCTTATTCTGACCATCCTTGGTCGGGTTCTGCTTCCTCTTGTTCTGAGAATTCTTCTTGCCTTCACCGCCTGCTTGCGGCTTTGGCTCCTCTGCAGATGCCGTAGCAACTTCGGCCTTCGACTTAGGGAAAAGGCTCTCTGACCTTAATGCCTTTCCTACAATAGACTCGAACGTCTCATCGATATGGTTTATAAGTCTTTCCCCCAAGTATCCATCCAAGCCAGTTATGAACTTCTCGTTCTTCTTTTCGACTGTATCGATAAGGGACCATCCATATTTCGATAAAGTGTCGAATTCAGCGATATACTCCGAGACTGCTCTACCGTTCTGCTTAAGATCCAAGAACTTCCTGAACAGTTCTGATTTATGAGCAGCTGGAATAAACTTATCACAAAAGCGAGTCTTAAACTGATTCCAAGTAACTTGATCTTCTGGAGTAGCTGTTCTAATGACATTCCACCAATTCATCGCTCGCCCTTGCAGTTGACGAGACGCTAGCCTTCTCTTCATCGCATCCTCAAGACCCAAGTCGTCGAAGATACGATCACAGCTATCCAACCAATCCTGAACATCTGTGGCCGACTCCGTTCCATGGAACGACTTCCCACCAAGGTTAGTGTAATCCTTGCACAACTTGGCGAAATCGACCCTAGGCGCCTGCACTACTGGACCACCACCATTTCTGGGATTGGGAACCGCCCCTTGAACATCCCTAAGCATCTCCCTCATGAAGTTAGTGAACATTGTCCTCATGTCAGGAGCATTCCCATGGTTGGTCCCTCTACCAGCACCTCTAGGATATCGGCTCATCGTTAATCTGTAAAAGGGGAAACGATTAACGATCCCATAGTGGTGCTAGTGCAGTACGACTTCATTCTTATACTACCAATAGTATATATATAGCTTTTAAAAACCAAAGTAATCACAAATACGCGCTCTCGTATACGTACTATCTCTCCCTAGTGTCTTTCCCTAGGTTAACTAAGCAACCAAGAGCTCTGATACCAAGTGTGACGGCCCGCCCCGCACCAACCGACATTCTCCAAAAGTGCGATGTACACATGTCCAGTTAGCACGGGACGGTCGTTAGAAGGAAAGGGAAGAAGGAAATGAACCAACAAGGAACCTGTAAAATGTCTCACAGCGCATAGGATAAAATATAATAATAACATACTTGACATAAAACAGGTGAGACAGTGCATAAGCTGATAACTAAAACCAACATCAACATCAGAGCAGCGGAAATCCAAATACAGCTTATTACAACTTTCCAAATTTACTGTCTCTAAAACAAAAGAAAGGTAAAGTAGAAGATGCACGACTAATGCCCAAGCAGTGATCTTCAACAACACAGGGAGAATACTATATATATCATACGTGGAAGCCTCCTGCTCGCCTCTGAATCAGCTACTCGCGCATCAACAGCTAACCTGTCTCTAGTCTGCTTGTGTGAGCACCCAGAGTAATAAGAGGAGACATAAAACTCTGGGTCAGACATAAAGCCTGGTATGAGCGATAAGCAACAAAACATAACAATAACAGGTATAATCCAATCATACCTGAACCTGGACCTGCAACCAAAGAGTTAGCACTACATACTGTACAACACTCTAAGGTGCCATTTCAAGTGGTGTAAAGATAACGGGGGTGGGGTGTGCATGTCATAGTGGTGTCAAACAATCAAGCATAGCAATCATCCTCACATCCCTCACTTAGTGCATAAAGCATACGATATCCACTACTTTGGTCACCTAATACTTTGGGCCATGACGGAATCCAATCCCGTGTAACTATCACTACAAGCCCACTATCCATCTCTCAGTGGTGAACCAAAGTTATGAATACCGACAACCCCTTTGCACACGTCCCGCAGCAAAGCCCAATCACGAAGTGAACTCATTGGTTCCCATCTGGATCCTGAGCTCTAACTTCCATTTGGACTACCTTTGCATCTCGGGTTTTTAGTCTTCACCAGATCGGTTCGGCCTTTATCATCTTTCAATGGATCGTGGTACCCTTCAGTTTGTGGTTCCCTGGCGCCCTTCGGTTCGTGACCGTGCTTCCTCACCGGTTCGGATCGTGCTCCACCTTCGTCAGGTCGGATCGGGTCGAGGTACTCCCACTGGTTCGGGTCGTGCTCCATAGCTCGTGGCGCTTCCCTTCGGTCTTGATGCTCCTCCCCCTTCAGATCGTGGATGCACACAGGTTCGGATCGTGAGCTTCTGAAGTGGATTGGGTCGGATCAGAGATGGCATGCGATTGGGTGCTCTAGCGCATGACGCGGTTCGAGTTCGAGTTCCTCCCACCATCGGATCGTGGTCTCCGGTCCGGGTCGTGGCACATAGGGGCGATCCGCGATCCGGTCCCTGCACAGCTTGCCTACGACTTGTTTCACGCCATTCGACGGCGCTTTCGACCAATCTAACACTTCTAAACAATCACAAAGCATACCATACAGTCATAGCAACATGTAGTATCGACCCCAAACACCAAAACATAAATCATAGCATATAAAATGGATCAAACATACCCAAAACCCCTTAATTTCCCTTAAGCATGTTTAGGTAAAACTCACCATAGGATTAACAAAACTTAACAAAATTAACCCAAATTCATATCAGAGGTCTAAAACAATATTTCAGAATTTATGAATATTTTTCCAAATTTTTAACATGCACAAATTCGCTAATTATCACTAATTACCCCTTAATCCCCCAAATTCCGAAATTTGCAAAATTAGTCGAAATTAACCCAAATTCATACCAGAGACATAAAATGATGTTTTAGAATTTTAGTAAATTTTCTAGATTTTTCTGAGCCATAATTTCGCTAATCTTCGCTAATTACCATAATTAGCCGTAATTAGTGAAAAACAATGCAAATCACTCACCTTGGCCACAAATAAAATACCAAATCTGAAATGAATCTCTGTTTGGCGTGAATACTGATGTCTAACAGCAGCTCTAATCTTGCCTTGGTGCTAATCCTCTTTGATTTGATGTAGTTTTGCTTAATCTTCAATTAGAAAGTGATTAGAGACGATTTGGGATGAAATTAGAAGGTGGAGGCCATTGCTAGAGCTTGAAGGAGGTAAGTGGCGGCTGGAAAAATGAGTCTAAAACCGAAATCCTAACCCTAGCAGCCCTTAAATACCCCAAATCCCGAAATCCCCCATTGAGCCTAGTTGCTTGTAATGACCTGGATCCTTATGGGTTAATTTTAAAATATTTAATACGGATTTAAATATTGGGTGGATAAATATAAATGGAATTTTTATATTAAGTTATCAATTTAATAATAAATTTCGATTTAAATATCGAATATATTAAATTATCGAAATACGAAGTCAATTGAATTCAAAATTTAAACTGAATTAAATCCAGTTCAGACTTCTGTTTGAATTCGAATAATAATATTTATTTATTATCGCAGAATTTATTGTTTTAAATTTAATTTACATCAATTTAAAATAATATCTTCACCATATGATCGAATTGGACTTCGTGACCCATCCCAGTGGATTCAGAATAGGGGTATTTCCCTAGGAATGACAGTGGTTGGGCTCAGAAACGGGTTCAAAATCATGGGTATTTTGATTTAAGGATACTGGTTTAATTTAATTTAAAATAAAATAAAAATATCTTAGTTTGTATGGACCAGAACAAAACAGGCCGTGTTCTCCTTTTCTTCCACAAGTCAAAAACATGTCGTGGTCTCCCTTTTGTCCACCCTTTCCTCTTATATAATCGCAGGCCACCCAAATTAAATCGAAGATTTTAAAAAAAATCAAAGACAACAAATTTCTGTTCTACAGACCGTTCTAAACAAAATTCCAATCTCCTCAGAAATCGAAATCAGAAAATCGCGATTTGCAATTCGAAGACCATTCTTAGATGCAAGCGTTTTACAGGATCGACGACGCTTAATCGAGATTAGGGCTTTTCAATAAATAGGTCTCGAGTTGGGGGATAGTGGTCGACGCAATCGACTGCTGATTAAATCGAACTCGTAGTTCGCGGATTTGCTATGTTCGGAGGGCGAAGGCTGATGCGTGCACTTAAGGGGAGTGTCGAGCTCGGAAAAATGGAGGAAGAAGTTTGGAGATGGCTTTACTGAGAACTGTGGTAAGGTCATTGAGTGCTTCCGAGGCTTAGGAGGGGCTGCTACAGTATCGTGACTGGAAGAATGGCTCATACCCACTGTTGGGTTCCTGATGTTCGTTTGGAAAGAAATTGAAGGTGCGATGTAAAAAAGTTGTTGTCAGAAGCGAACACTACAAGGGGGTCTTGGATGGAAAGGTTATTCGATGTACAGTAGAGTTGGAGTCTGTCGTGAGCCACAGGAGAGGGGTTCAACAGTCAATGTGAGAAGATGATTATGGTATGATTAAAAGCAATCAATCTCTAATTAGTTTAAATTAATAATTTATTTACTATTTACTTTAATTCGATCTTGAGAGGAAATCATATATTGTTTATACAAAACCCAGATTTCAAAGGCTGTCAAATTTATTGGACTCATATCCTCGGTGGATTCAGAATGGAAATGGAATTGAGTTCGTTTAGAGGCAATGGAGTTTTCGATTAAATTAAACTCTAGTTTAATTTAATCAGAAAACATATCGCTACTTCGTCAAAAATAAAATCGGTGAGTAAATCTCACCTTTTATTTAGAAATTATTTTTATATAGTTAAAAATAATTGTCTGTGCTTGTTTGAATGCTGTCTGATTGTTTTAATATATATATTAGTTATTTAGGATATATTATATATATATTGGGTTGATGATTGGTTGGAATCCCGCAGTTTCATTAGCGGATGCCCGCAGTTTCATTGCGAATGATTACCCTATGCGCCACACGCTATGATTAGTGGATGACCTTCATACCGCGATATCCTGCCTTGAAGCAGGATGGGTATTACTATGTTGACTAACATCTGTGGATGCAGGAAAACAGGTTGGAGGAATCCAACTGGATTCCTCAAAAATATATTATCTGTTTGTTGTTTGTTTGATTTCATATATATTTCTATATGATGTGTTAAAATCAAATGATTGAAAATTGGTTGATTTGATTGTTGAAATTATCCCTGGGCTTGAATATTGATTCATAAAAATATCAAAAAGGGTATTTGAAATTTAAAAGGGGAATTCTATTTTTATAAATAGAATTTGAATTTTAAATGAAGTATAGAAACATTAACTTGTTTTGAATATATATAAACAAGTAATCGAATTTATAAACTTTGTTTATAAATGGAAATATGGGTTTTGAATCGAATTTATAAACTTTGTTTATAAATGGAAATATGGGTTTTGAATCGAATTTATAAACTTTGTTTATAAATGAAAATATGGGTTTTGAATCGAATTTATAAACTTTGTTTATAAATGGAAATATGGGTTTTGAATCGAATTTATAAATGTTGTTTATAAATGAAAATATGGGATTTGAATTGAATTTATAAACGTTGTTTATAAATGGAAAGGTGGGATTTGAATTGAAGTTATAAACGTTGTTTATAAATAATGCAGAGAATTCAAATGGACTTTGAATATAAGGAATTGAAATAGATTTGAATATAGAAATTCAAATGGACTTTAAACTATAGATTTGAATATAGAAATTCAAATGGACTTTAAACTATAGATTTGAATATAGAAATTCAAATGGAATTTAAACTATAGATTTGAATATAGAAATTCAAATGGACTTTAAAATATGGAATTTGAATAATAGAAGCGAATTGGAGTTTGAATATAGAATTCAAATATTAAAAGAGAAATGGACTAAAGAGATAATTAACAAATTGAGTTAAAACGATTGGTATAGCTAAAATAGATTGGACAGGCATAAATATACAGGAGACAGGTATGGAATAAAGTATAGAATTGAAATAAATAGAATGCCCGACAAAAAGGTACGTATTTAATTCATATATGAGATTTTATGCGCCGTATCGGCAAGCCGCTTGGCTTTTTCTTTTTCTTTTGAGATGAGAAGGACCGGGAAAGCTATTTGAAATTTCCCGATGCTCCCGGTACAAAGGAGGTTATGGCAAATTTTTCCGGGAATTTAAGGAGATAGAATATTTTTAAGATAATTTGATAGTTAGAAATCAACGTATCGAAATATATAGAAGTCGATAAGGAAACGAACTTAGAAATAGAATAGTATAATCAAAAAGGAAGTATAAGAATAAAATCTAGTAGAATAGAAAGAGAAAATGTATATGTGTTTGAAGGTGAATAATCAGTTGTATAGTATTGATTATTCGAGTAAGTAGTCTTGTCTGTTTTGACGTTAAATGTTATTCAGTCAAGGTCTGAGAGGTAATTATACCCCAACTTGGTTGATTTCATGATATACCGATAAGTAGCAAGATTCAGGCTCGAAGATCAATGTGGAATAAGAATTAGTTAAATACTGTAATTGGGTTGTCGTAACGATGTTTTACACAACATCTGTTTTAACCCAATTATGTGCAAGGCTTGGAAATAGAATAAAAGATATTTTCTAAAAAGTTTAGAAAATAAAAGAAGGCGATATATGGAAAGGTTTTCCAAATAACGTATAAAGGCCAATATGGTTATCGAAAATATTTGGTTAACAAATATTGATAAGAAATAGAGAAGAGATTTAATTAATGGAATATTAATTAAAGGTTCCGTGATTGTTGGATGTTTGGATGAACACTTGTTTTATTCGATAGTTAAATCATCGACTATCGAAACACTTGTTTTTATTCGATAGTTAAATCACAGACTATCGAAGTTTTGACCATCGTTGTCAATATGGAGAGACCGGTTGGATTATTATCCGAAGAACCACTCCATATTGGCAGTAGCGTGCGAATCAGATTATATAAAGATAATCGAAGACGGAGTAGAGTACAAGAACTTTTTCTATTAATAGAAATAGTACCTTCGGTTCATCCTGTTCCTGGGTGACTTGTATGGATGAATGTCTGACAGAGTATTTCCAGAATGGTCACGTACATTGATTTCTTCAACCGTACCAAGAGTGGAAGCGGAGAAGGAAACTTCTTTTAGCTAACACGTAATGTACTGTTGAGGACGTCAATCGGTGATTTGATGGATTTGACGATGTGACATTCGAAGTGAATATGGCGTGATGATAAAGCGTAGCTTCTAGCCTCATCAACCGGTAAATGACAGAAATCGGGCAGGCAACATGGCTATGTAGGTCGCACCTATTAGGGTGTATAATCACCTGATCTAGAGTTTCATTTACTTCTAAAAATCTATTGTCGATGCTGTCCCATTCGGGAAACGGTTGCTGATCCCAACCGTTGGTGATATACATTCGATACACTCAAGCGAAATGAGTGGTCGGTCATGTGTGGCTGAGTTGCAAGATGTTCTTGTTGAACTCGGTGTATTCTCCTCTAGAGATATACCAGCGGAAGGTGGTCCCATACCTTGTCATAGTTGGAAATCCACTACCCAATACGTGCTTGCGGTTTTGATTGCATATATATGTGGAACGTGAGATGCAAACGTTCCACTAGATTGTTATTTACTTGACTTAGACATTATTTTAATATCAAAAGAGTTTTGATATAAAGATAAATCAAGTGTTTGGATTCTCATAAGGGAAAAACCCGTTCCGTGTTATACGGCGTGGTCTTATGAGATATCATTTAGTTTTCTGAAACTGTTTTAAACTGTTTACTCATACCAGTCCCATGACTGACCCGGAGTTTACTTTGTTGTTTTCCCTAAACTCTTGGGTGCCTAAATTTGTACGGGCAGTCAAGTAGTTCAGGATTTGCAGATACTGGAAGAGCTTGAAGCAGGAGGCTTCAGGATCATATAGCTATAGTTATTTCTGCTGTGTTGTAAGTGATGTACTTTGATATTGATGTATATCCAAGTACATATGTATATTTCAAGTTATGTTATATATATTATATGTTATTCGTTCCGCTGTGAGATTCGTGTTACTCTGATGTTGTGTTCTTCTTCTTCTTCTATTCTAAGTTTCTATCTTATCTATCTTCACCCTCTAACTTCTTTCTATTAATGGTTTGAATTTCGTGATATTTGGGGTTGGACTTGTGTTTTTGGTCAGCTCAAATTCTTCCGGATTTTCGGGTCATTACATTGCTAATCACCCGGTTAAGCCCAATTAGCTGTTTTTCACCTTCTAAACCTTGTTCCAGCCATATCTCCCAAACGGTAAGTCCGTTTGGCTAATGTAATCACTCTACGGAAAGAGAAACTATCATTCGAATCTAATGGAAGTGGTTTCAGGTCAAAACTCCTTTCCAATCAAAAGTTATGGACGAAACAGTACCAACTGGGGGTAAAACGGTCATTTAAAAATCGACAAAAATCATGAACATGGGAAATGACTCTAATGGTTGTTTCCCAAAGTTACATGACCATACGACTTCGTATGAGAAAGAAATAAATATTCTACGATCCTTCGATGCGTAGAATGCGGGTTGTTACAAAAAGTGATTTAAAAATAAAACAATCAAATAATTTAAGATACTAGTGTTAAAATAAAAGTTTTTATTTTATTTTAGGTAAATATATTGCAATGAATTCCCAGTTTTATGTAATTTAGTTTTAAGGTTAAAGGGAGGAAAGGTGACAGTTTTATGTAATTTAGTTTTAAGGTTAAAGAGAGGAAAGGTGATGAAAATATAAAACATAATTTTGTGAAAGACATGGTGTGTATGAAAAGAATTTTTTGGTGTATGCTATTACATTTCATTTTATGGTGTATGTTAAGGAATTATAAGTGTATGAATAGAACCAGACTTTCAATAAATAGGTAGTAATTGAGAGATGGTTATTTCAATAAATTGACTTCATCGTATTTAGTAAGAAAGCATGAAAAATTGTCTTTATATATATGTTTCTATATATTTTACCATTACTGCAGTATTAAAAGATGGTATAGAAGAATCGTGTGGGTATATGCGATACAGATATAGGAACTCACAGTAATACAAAAAAGATTTTAATTCCTTTATCAAATTTGAATTACTTCAAAAAGAAAAAAAATGAAAATTATGAAAGTAATCTCACGAAATGGATGTAAATGAGAAAATTGATTAAGTGAATTTTAACAAATATTTATATTAGTTTAAATTTATTGCAATTGAGAGATGGTTATATCAAATTGATTTCAATAAATAGGTAGTAAATGATACATGCCATATATTATTTCAATAAATAGGTAGTAAATTGATTTCAACAAATAGGTAGTGATTGATTTCAATAAATAGGTAGTAATTGAGAGATGGTTATTTTAATAAATTGATTTCAATAAATAATACATGCCATATATATATATATATATATATATATATATATATATTATTGTTAACTTAATGAGATAACAAGAAATCAGTAACTAAGCGATTTAGGCAATTTGGACTGATATGGGCAATTTGCGTATTTTACAGTCAGACCAATTACTAATCATTAAAGATTAGTGGGAATTATTATATAGATATAGATATAGATATAGATAGAGAGAGAGATAAATAGATAGATGTTAGAAGATAGATAAGAGGAAGTCATGAGGTTATTTATGCTATTTTACGATCTTAATGTTTTCCATTTAATTAATAAATTTTGGTAAATATCTAGTTAAGGACATTAATTTCTCATAACTTCAATTAATCTCATTAAATAATGTAACGTATTTTGATAAGTTTTTTCATTTAAGATTGTACATGATTCATTCTTTTATGAAATCAATATCGCATTTTAGTTCTTTATAAATAGCGGTATACACATCATGGGTAAATTAATCAATCAATCTTTTAGTTTTATCTTTTAATTCTAATATGGCTCATGCATCTAGAATTGGTCTCATGCTTATCTGTATGGTCGCTCTTCATGCTTTTAAATCTGAATCTACCGAATTTGAGGTAGGTGATGGAAGGTGGACTTTTAATGTGGTAAATTGGCCAAATGGTAAAAATTTCATGGCAGGCGATATATTAGGTTTGTTTTTTTCCTACATATTATTTCCTCGAATGATAATGTTTTTCTTAAAGTGGTAGTTTACTATAATCCATTTATCTTTTATGAGCGTTACGACATGCGCATCATGCATGAATTATGTGTTTACAAATCCTACATATTTAACCTTTCAAAATAAACTAAATTATATATATATATATATATATATATGTGTGTGTGTGTGTGTGTGTGTGTGTGTGTGTGTGTGTGTGTGTGTATGTGCGCGCGCTAAAATCATGTTTTTTTGTGTTTTAATTTCAATGTGGCATTATCTTATGATTTTTTCGTATGAATCTTCTGTAAGGATTGCCTCGCATGGTGTTAAGGTAGGAATGACAGTTTGAATAAGTAGTCTCACATTACAAAATAAATTGAAGGAGTGTAATATATATATATATGACTTGTTTGGCACATAACATCAAGAAATCCTTTTTGTTACAAGCATGTGTGTGCCAACTCGTATGTGTGGTCTCTATGCGGAAGGAAGGGGACTTTGTTCTGATTATCGTTATATACCAGTGGTACCAGAGCCGAAGGTTACGGTCAGAGCCATGCAGACAAGGCAGTGCTCTCAAATGTTACTCGTATGATGTGAGTCAAGAGGGAGACTGCTAGGATTGTCTCGCATGGTGTTAAGGTAGGAATGACAGTTTAAATAAATAGTCTCACATCATAGAATAAATTGAAGGAGTGGAGTATATATATGAGTTGACATGCATGTAACATCAAGGAATTCCTTTTATTACAAGCATGTATGTGTCAACTCATATGCATGCGCCCTATGTGAGAGGAGGGGGAGCTTTGTTCTGACCATTGTTAGATAACATCTTCAGCTTTATCATTAGTTAATAAGAAATGAATTTGTATATAAAAATTATTAATTATATCATGTTTTGAAGCAATATCAAGACTTGTTAATATTTACAGACGCATGTTTTGAATTTGTAAATAAAGTTTATGTGATCTTATCTTCAAATGATATCATATGATCTAATAATATTTGTAGGTTGTTATTTTGTGTCAAAAAAATAAAATTTATTTGTTGGATCCTATAATATTAAGATTTATAATGCCTCTAAGGACATTATTGGTAGTTCATGTTTATACCAAAAAAATTGACATCAAATGTATTACAACTATTATTAAAGATATCTTATTCATCTGTATCGTTTTGCATGTAGTTTTTAACTATGATCCTTCAGTACACAATGTTGTTAAGTTGGATAAAGCTGGGTACGATGGTTGCTCGGGAACAGGACAAACGTTTACATCTGGAAATGATATGATCAAGCTGGATAAAGGAGATAACTATTTCATTTGTTCATTCCTTGGACATTGTCAAGCTGGTATGAAAATCGCTGTAAATGCAGCATAACTTTGGAAACTTTGGTTGAGTTTTGATGAAGGAGTAAGAAAGAAGTAAGAAAGATGTTAAATTTTATGTTTCAGCACATATATTGTGTGTTGCTAGTAGTCTTCCACAAATTACAGTGTTGAAATGTTATCATTATTTACTATAGTATTTTCCAATCTTATATCTATGTGTTTCTTATTTATATTATGAATTAAGAATTCATAAGAATGACTACTTTATAATTAAAAAAGGGGATCCTAAAAGGAACACAATGTGTTCCCCATAGTAAAATATGGAATATACTGACTAGTATTTAATGTGTTGGTAAATATACCTTTATCACTCAATAGTTTAATGATTTATCAATAAGCCAATAAAAAGTTTGCCAACAATAAAGATAAAATATTGGCAGTCCTTTATAACTTATTAATAGTATCATTATGATGATGATTTTTTCATATCGATAATGGTTAGCGTTACCATAACAATATTATAATTCATGCATTTTAAGTTGTTGAAAATTAAATTACGAAAGATACCCATATCAATCTCTATAATTTAAACCTCTCTAGCCACATCATCCAGATAATTAATCTCCATAAACACAGTGTGATACGAATTGAATATTAATATATTTTCACCATTCATGACACTAATAATATTATTATGAGCATTGATGTATGTGCTTTGCCCGCGATGATGACATACACTTTGTAAAACAACTATTTTTTATAAATTATATACATGTTTAACACTTTTAAAAAATGGATTGTACAAATATTTAATCATATTTAAGTCTTGAAATTATATGTAGGTAATTTGATTTTATTTTTTATGTTGCAACATCTAACTTCTATTAGTTTAATTTTTTAGTTATAGTATTAACTAGTAAAAATGAAAATACTATTCTGAAGTGTTAAAATATGATAATATAGTAGATGGACATTTTGAATTTATGGGGAAAAAAGTTCGATTGTTATATCGTATTTTAAGTGATTAGTATTTGCAGAGGGACATTTTGTAATTGCAAAGGAAGTTTAACTCACATGATAATTAGATGTGTATTAGACTTAATACCCATTTAAATAAATAATATAAAGTGCCATTTTATATCATAAAATCACTAATTTCAAGCTTGTAGCCAATGCGATACTCCGATGATCGATATTTGAATTATGTCTTAAAGTTAATTCAATAATATTAAAGTGAATATAGTTAGTGATGTCATGATATAAAATGGTACATTATATTATTTATTTAAACGAATATTAGTTCTAATATACATCTAATTATCATGTGTATTATATAGTTATTATAGCAAAAAAAATCGAAGAGGAGTATTAGAAACTAAAGGGAGAGAGACACTGGAAAGGTTCATCAAAAAAACAGGCGTGTAACTAAATGAGAAATAAAAGTATATTTTTAAATGAGAAATGAAGGGCTGGACAAAAAATTCTCTTTTTATGCATTTTCGCTTTATAATTTACAATTTTGTACTCATATTTCATTCAATTTATCCAAGCAACTTCTCTATTTGAAGTCCCTTTTATAGATACTTTTCATATTTTTCACGCTTATAAAACATGTGAATCATTTTCTTACATTTATTTATATTTATTCCTATTAGCCTAATTCTTTGGATATGTATATCCATAATGTAATTTAGAGAATTCATCATCAGAGTTTTGAATAAAAAAAATTTATAAAGATAATACAAGTTATACATATAACAATATCCATACTACATTGTATCAAATGTCGAGATCTTAAAAAAAATGGGATGGAGTTGTAAATGCAGATAGAGATTAAAAGGATACAATTTATCAAATAAAATTTAGTTAATGAATTAGTTAGGATTTTGGAAATAAATAGACAAAATGATTTCCGTTGCACTATTAGTTACATGTCAAAAAAGGAAAATTCAATAATTACAACAATGTAAAATAATTTATTGTATTTCCATATCATAAGATGAGAATCAATTATTTGGCCAATTAAAAATAAAGGTATTACTTCACTATTTCTACTCAATAATTTCTCTCTTCAATGACTCATTAAATCATTAATATTTCATGTAATGTTACAACACAAGATTTTTGAGGCGTAGATATAGTGTGGTGCTAAGGGCACTCCAATATGTTCTACCTAATACGCAGTTAAAAAAAATAAAACTTATTATATTTTGTATGCTTCATAATACCAGATTATCTCTTCATTCTAATCTCTCACTCATTCATTATTTGCCGAATTAATCACTCACCAAGCTAATCCAAAAACCCTATTCTCTCGTAATCGCTTTCTTCTTCGCATCTCTCGCTTAATCATTAAATTTTGACAGTTTATTCGGCTCCAAATAACCGAACAGATCAATCTATCTCGGCTTTAAATAATCGAATAGGGAAGGATGACAGTTTGTTCCGTATAATACTTTCAATCGACAAATCAACTTTGAAATATACAGTTACACTAAAACAAATTGACCTTATAACAATGGTGTTAAACCGTTGTAATATCATTTTACAACGGTGCCTCCACCGTCATGTATGCAGAAGTTGTAATATATTAAAATCTTTTACAAATCTTCTGCACCATTGCAACACCATTGTAAATGGGTTATTTAACAACAGTTATATACCATTGTAATAAATTTTATTACAACTCTAGTTCTCCGTTGTTGTATATACTATAGTAAAGTAAGAGCATACATATAACAACTATTGCCACCGTTGTAATAAACTGTATTACAACTTGTATCCCCGTTGTTGTAGATGTTGTAATATCGTGAGACCATAGATATAACAAAAATTTTACACCGTTGTGAGTTCCATAATATTACAACATTTTTACACTGTTGTGACTTCCTTGATATTATAACATTTTTCACCGTTGTAATATAGCTTGTTACAACTTTTTTTTCTGTTGTAATTTACATAGACCTGACTAGTAAAATAAATTCATATATATTAATAATAATATGATTCACATTTCAATGCAACAAATATTACTACACGGAATCATTCATATATATTACTTAACATAATATTCGATCAACATAAAACACACATTCGTAACTTAACCCGTTACCAAAAACATAACCGTTTCAAAATACATACATGATCTAACCCAAAATATACATAAGAAAGATGGAAGTTTTGTCTACAAAAGGTTGCATATTCTACGAAAGCACTTTAGCTGAAGGCAATGTAATTTTTATTCCAAGCCACGATCGATCCAATAGCTTCTCCAGTAGTAGTCATTTCAGAATTCGGCTCCCACAAGAAAGCTTATGCATCCACCGCCGCATCAATCCAAACTTTCCAATCTTGCGATCCAAATTTTTTAAAGTGCACCAAAGCTTTTGGATCAGTGGATACCAATGTTCCTTCTGCAACTGCTTGTCTATCCCAATTCAATATTTTACATTTTCTGCCCTCATTTTCTTCAACGTGCACTATTTTTCTGCCCTGATTGTTTTCAGCGTTCTTTCCAATTTGTTTAGACTATTGAACTGGTCTTCTATCCTGATCATTTTCAGCTTTCTTTGCAATTTGTTTAGACTGTTGAGCTGTTTTTCTGCCCTTGTTTTCAACTGCTTTCTTTTCATTTTCAGCTGCTTGCTGTCCAACTTGTTTAGATTGTTGAACTGTCAAGTTATTCCTTCCACAACGTGAGTACAAAAAAAAAGTAATTTTAATAAGTTCTGTATAACAAGATTGTGAATGAACTGAAAAATGACTCCTCTCTTTACCCAGTACAAAACTAATTGAATAGCGTGTAAGTAAAATAAAAAGAATCAAACACAATAGTACAACGTAGATACAGGGACCATATGGATACCAGATATCAACAACCGAAATATTTCAGATTGCCTTTTACGGTCAAAGTTAAATGAAAGCCACTAAATTATTAACACATTATACTACTCTACCTTTGGCCACAACTTCATACTAATACTATAATTTATAAGATTTTGTAATCCCCACTTAATTCATTTTCGCTTTTGTTTTAGCATATAAAAATTTGAACACAAGCAGTATATTAATGGTTACTGGTTAAATTAACAGATTTGGATCCAATTCTTGACCTATTTTTAGGAGCTGAAGAGAACAAGACTTGTACTACAAAGCCCGAAATGAAACAGTTAACAATAATTAACAGATTTGATTAAAATGCATTTACTTCACAGGTAAATGAAATGTATTTGCATTCCATTATTTACCCAGTGCTGCCACTCAGCGATGTAACTCACTAACAAAGTCACTGAAGACAAGTGAGTTCAGAAGGAGAAGAAGCAGACAAGAGCGATTCAGGTCTTATATATTCTCCTAAAAACCATAAGAGGTCATTTAAATGATCAGCAGAAGGTCAAGATATACAAGCTTGAGAAAACTGGGAACGCATCATGTGTATGTACAATTCTAGTCAGCTAATTCCTGCATTTTTGGAATACTTGGGCGCCATTATCGCTGTATGATCATGATTATTATCATTGTATAATCAAGTCTAGGAGAAACCTCAATGACTTTTTTTGGTACATGTAGCGTGTTGTATCCCTCTCTCCCCTTTTTTCCATAAAAATAAAAATAAAAACCGGCTTGTAGTTTAATTACACCATTTCCATTTTTTTTTAAAAAAATCTATCTAAGCCAGTCCAATTCTGGATCATTATATAACACATATATGTTGATGTGGATTCTAGATATATGATGAAGTGGCAAAGCGACAATATTTTGCTTAACACGTTATTTGCTTTCACCAATCACTTAAACAAACAAATTGGTGCTGCAAGTTAAAGAAAATCGATTTTCAAATTACTATGAAGTCAAGAGAATTACTCTTCTTAATTAATTATGGTAATACTATGGAGACTGATTCAAACAATCTCTTTAATTGACCGCAAAGATAAGAGCATTGAATTTGTAATCTCAAAATGAAATAGTGTTGAAAGACATAAGCAAGGAGAATAGGATGAAAAAACTTGAATTTGTTGTGCTTTCATGGTGTTTCTGAATGTCTAAAAATAAAGCGTTTCGAAATTCTTTCCAAACATTGCAGATTTAAGGGTGATCTGGTATCCACACAAGACATTGCCACATTAGGGGGCTCATTTTACCATTTCTCAGTTTACCCAACCCCCCTCGAAATACCTTTTTAACAGTACCCAACCCCCCTCCATTTACTGTCCTTTGAATCACCCTAAAATTTCATAGCTCCGGTTAAGAGCATTTCAATGTTCACCAAACATGTCATCAAAGAATTAAACTTGCATTGTCAAAAAAAGTTAACGCATTTTAACAGAAATATTCCAATCCCGTAGATCATGAAATTTTACAGCTTTCTATCAATTATACCAATAGAAAAGGGTACCTGAGGCATATTAGGATCAGGAGTTGCTGGATTTCCCGCATTACTTGCTTGCTTTTCTTTTAGCTCCTGTAAAGATTGCATGGACTGAAAACTATACTCAACTATAAATACATATATAAGTTCAATTATAAAAAAAGTCCCCCTTAACTATAAATTACTTCATTCTATACATTCTGTTCCCATCACATATGTGTCATCTACTGACAATGACGCTTATGAAATGGATGGTTTGCCACTGGTTCACAACAAGCATCATAGCATTGGATTCTACCTTCAAATAAAATATTAATTATTGTAAACTTAAAATATCAAATTTATCATGTTAGATAAATTCAAATGAGCCCATAATGAATACACATCCGCTACGTCAACTTATAATTGACTTCATGTGTCCTAGCATCAACGCATATTTTTAAATAGTTTACCAGTTCTTTAGAATTTTTTCTGAATGGTTTAGTTTATTTCAAAAGTTTGAATCCTTCAAAATCACAAGTTAATACAAATCATTGAAAATGCTCGTTTTGACCATTGGCTCTGAAAGGGATGGAAATTTCTTATCACTCCTTTGATTTTAAACATATTGCCTCTACGAGGTGTATAAATATGAAAAAGTTCATGAGGGATTTTAAAATGATTGAATGAGCAAGGATGATCCAAAATATGTAGGCTATATACAGGGTGTCGTTCATTGTATATACATAGGTCATATAAAATTAGCACAAAATAAATATGATTATGGTCATATAAAACTAGCACAAGTGGGAAGCTGCAAATTTGAGAACAGTTCATTTCCCTTTCAGATGATGGTTTACTACAGGGCAATAGCTACATCTGCTGCCGACAATAACTTGGTCTCTAATTAAAAGGAAAACAGGAAAAATCGCCGTTAAAATAAATTTCTAATTAACGCTTACCATCAACATCGAAGTAAGCTCTGGTACTTTGGTCTCCAAGCCACTAACTTGGTTTCGCAATGCTTGTACTTCACCTGATGAGTTACCCTAAATACGAAGCTGAGATGGTACAACCCCAAAATCAAGCCCTCTTACACGTCCTTCGTGCTCCTGACCAAAAAGCTTCGGCACACAATCTTGAGTAACTGATATTCCTCTGTAATGGCCCGAATTTTCGTACTCTTTGAGTCAACTGAAAACATCACACGTCTAACCTAAATTGCACAAAAATACGAATCATTAGTAGAAAGAAGTTAGAGGGTGAGAAATGGAAAGAAAGAAGAATTAGAATAGAAGAAAACGAAGAACACAAATCTCATAGTGGAACAAACAGAATATATTAAATAACATAAACTTTGAAATAAAAATCAGTAACTGTATGTACATACCATCGTCAGAGCACAACAGCTATTTCTGGAACAGTTATAAACACCTGTTTCCAGATACAACATAGTACATAGCGGAAAATATGATAGTCTATAGCTAACTGATGAAGCCTCCTGCTTCAAGATCCTCCAATTGAATTTGTAAAATCCCGACTACTTGACTTCCCGTACAAATTTAGGCACCCAAGAGTTTATGGAAAACAAACAAAATAAACTTAGGGTCAGTCATGGGACTGGTTTGAGTAAACTCCAACCATTTGTTTAACTTCCAAAATCCTTTCGAAAGAAATGATAATCGTAAGACCGATCCACACATAAACACGGATGGTTTTTTACCTTACGACAACCAAAAATAAGTTTATTATCAAAATCTGGTGATATTATAATAATGTCTAAGTCAAAAATAACCATCTAGCGGAATGCTTGCATCTCACGCTCCATATATAATATAAAATCATAAACCGTAGGGCGCTTATTGGAGATTGGATTTCCAACATGACAAGGTATGGAACCACCTTCCAATAGTGTATCTCTAGAAGGGAATACACTGAGTTCAACAAGAACGTCTTGCAATCCGGCCCGCATATGGCTGACAACTCATTTAACTTGAGTGTATCAAGCATATTACCACCAACGGTTGTGATCAGCAACCGTTACCGAAAGCATATAGCAACGAATAGAATAAAAAACAAATGAATTTTCTCTAGATCAGGTGATAATACCTCTAATGGGAATGACCCACATGGCCATGCTGCCTGCTCGATTTCTGTCATTTTCTGGGTGATGAGGCATGAGGTCACAATATCCTTTTTGAACATCTTGCCACCATTTGCTCTGAATGCCACATCATCAGATCCTTCCATATATGTTGTCCTGGGACTGGACAAACCGAAAGCACTATACCATCAATCCATTTTGGGAAATTATTACCTAGGATTAACAAAACATCTCTTGCATTTTACTCCTTCTTCAATTATCTTTACCATAAGTTGGTTCGTAACTCTTATGCCAATACGAAGTAGTTTTCAGATATTAAATCTGATCCCGATCTCTCCATATTGACAACAGTGGTATAAAGTAAATCAAACTTTGATAGTCGGTGATTTAACTATCAAAGAAACATTCATACAATCAACGGTCCTATTTTCAATTGGAAATTCTACCGATCAAACATCACACAACATTGGCCCCTTTTTATATTAGTTCTTTATTATATTATCAATTTCAGATTCCCTTTTTCCCTCTTTCGTATCCTTCCAAAGCTCGATTTTCTATCTCTATTCTTGGAAAAACATTTCAATATCCTAATTCCTTTATTTGAGAAAATATTCGTTATTCCAATTAGAAAACATTTCTAAATATTCATGAAATCCTCATTTTCTATATTTAGAAAATATGCCTTATTAATATCAGAAATTATTTCCATATTCCATTTCTTAACTCCTCGTTGACTAATTCATTTCATTTTCTATGCGTAGAAAATACCTCTCATTATATTTGGGAAAAACATTTCAAAATCCTTTAAATTAGCACGATGTTATAAAACATCGTTATTATAACACAAACCATTAAACATTTATTAACTAACCATATTGCTAACCACTCTTCACTATCAAACCTTAACCATTTCTCCATCAATCTTGAAGTCACTCAAGTTGGAGCGTAATTACCTCTCAGACCTTAATTGAAACATATTCTCAACTTTGAAATAGTCAGAGCTCACAACTTCAAGCAAAGCATCGCTTACATAACTCTCAGATTCAATCTAAGAATCCACTTCCTTTACGGAAGAACTTTGATTATAACGGTAGCGTTACAATCGTTGTTTCCAAATATTCGATTTATTAGTCATTTATTATAACGGCAGCGTTAAAATCGCTATTTAGATTTACAAAACATTTAATATAATAACAGCGCTAAAATTGTTGTTTTGGATTTATAAAACATTTATTATAACAGCAGCATTATAATCATTGTTTAGATTTATAAATCATTTATTGTAACGACAGTGCTAAAATCGCTGTTTGGATCTGTAAAACATTTATTATAACAGTAGCGCTATTATCGCTGTTTCCAAATATTTGGTTTATAAAAATATAACTTGTACTTATTAACTTCAATAAATAATTAATAAGTAAATAAATAAATAAATTTGATTAAAAACTGAAAGTAAAATAACTACTTCCCTAGATTCGATATAATCGAATTCCAATAAATAACTTTCTCTCGACTAATTTATATTCCGAACTTCGGAATTTATCTACCATTTCAGGTTAACTCAATTTCCCTTATGAACATCTGCTTTCAATCTTTATTCATTTTCAAATATCAATATCTTTCCTTAATAGGAATCTAGACTTGTTAATAATTTTAATTTAAGATAAATCATAAACTATTTCAAAAGCATGGACTTGTATTTCCATAGCTATAAATATTGAAATATTTACTTCTTAACATATTTCACTTAAATTATAGTTCTATACTAAATAGAATTCAAATATCCTTCTGTACTAAACCATAAAATTCGGCCTAATCAAAGTATAATTATAAATCCCTTTGATTTATTTCAATTTGCTTTATATTCTGAATTTTGGAATAAAATCCAATGTTTCCTTTTGAAAACGATTTCTGTTTCCCTTGTCATTCAAATTTCTATTTGAATTCACCTTTTCAACCCAGATTTCTTTTATAGAGGCATACGTTTGCAAAATTTCTGTTTAAACGATTATTCACTATAATTGTGGATAATATTTTCTTTTTACAAAATCAAATCCATTTTATTCCACCATATCAAATCCAAGTTCCATTTATAACTTCTATTTACAATTGTTTATAGAAAATCTCAATATTGTTTATAATTTCCTTTATTATTTGCTAAGTTCAAATCGATTTTCAAATATTGGTCTCAAAACCAATTTCCACTTTTCCATATAAAATTCATATTCGAACTTATATTTCAATTTACCCAATGATTAATGATTCACTTAACTTATATTCTTATTTATAAACAACTTCTTAATTTATCCACTTGAGCAGGTTTCTATTTTCAACTCTATTCGAAATTTTATTTCTAATTTGAAAATAAATTCCACTTTAAATCCCATTTTCCCTTTTCCCATTTGAAAACATTTTACGGTATCTAAAATACTAGGTTTCTAAATCCAGGGTAATTCAAACATAACGTATCCAATCATGGATGATATAACACATCAGATAACACAATCCAATAAAATAGTATTATAAATATTGAGGAATCCAATTGGATCCCTCCAATCTGTTTCCCAGCATCCGCAGATGTTAATCAACATCAATAATATTAATTTCACATCGGTATGAAATGTCATAGTAAACAAGATTAATAAGAATAGATTGTCTTTATTTTGACTGTATAAGATGGTACGACCATGTTGCTTTGTCTGGATTGATAAGATATAAACGGGTTTGTTTTATTATATGTATTTTCTTTAGTATGGCAGCTAGCTGAATTTTGTACTACTTGGGGATTTGTTTAGATTGTATATAAAGATTTTATAGAATATGTTCATTCGCGCCAAAACTTGAACACAGGTATCCGAGATTTGGGGAAGATTTTAAAAGATTAGGAAAGAGATTTGAGCTAAAAACTGTAAATATGTATGTTATTTATTATTATTATTATTCCCATCAACATATCCTCACATGGCAACATTTGTTGTCGGAGATTGAAAGCCGAGATTTTGAGAAGATTAGATAGGGAAAATGCAGAGATTTTACCAAGATTCAGATAAGATTTTAATTTGATTCAAATGAAGCTGCCTTGATTTTATTATTTAACGTGCAATTAACATTCAACGTTTCTAATACGTACGATCACAAACAACGTCCGATTGAAGTGAAATCAGAAACCGTGTAAGAACCTAATATTTCGAACATAATAAAAATTTATTTTGTTTTTAATGAATAAATTCCATATAAATTTCCATTTATATTTCCAAAACAACATTTAAACAATTTAAATGTTCAAAATTAAACGGCTAAAAATCCGGGACGTTACATTCCTTCCCCCTTAAAATAATTTCATCCTCGAAATTGCTAAGCAGTAAATATGCTATAATTCTAACTCTTCGTAGTCTACTTGGTTTAAATTTTATACTCCATATTTCCACAACTCAGTTCCATACAGAACTCTTAATCGTCATATCCATACTCAACAGTACATTATTCATTTCAAATAATATGCCAACCATTTTTGGACAATCCATCATCACATTCTTGCCTTCAATCCATATGCTCTTCTGCATATTCACACCCATTCCAATTGATTTTAAATCCATTTATAAATTTATTATTCCACTTGATATTTTATTACCAGTTCTGGTTTTTCTTATTTCAATTACAATTAACACTGGATTTTAAATTATCGAAATTTCTTTAAAATTTTCTAACTCTTTAAATTTTTGAAAAATTTCATCGGCATCTCCTTGGCACGACTTAATCAGTACGACCCCTACTCGCCTTTCTAGGCCTTCTCCAATCCAAAAGAAAATCAAAAAGCCAAGCGGCTTACCCCATAGGCTCACAAAATCATCAAACCCAAGTAATATTGTAAACATGTACCTTTTGGCGGGTATAAATTCTATCTTTTGCATTTGCTTCCATTCAATATCTGCTCAGCATACACATATCTATTTCCAATTGATTTCAAATCAATCCAACTTCTAGTTTTTAACACTCTAACTAATTTCTGATTAGTTCACTTCAATTCTATCAATTCAAATCTGTTTTCTATTTAAGTCAATCCATTTATTATACTTGAATCCAGATTTATCACAATTCAGTTTCAATTAACAACATCCAATATATATCCAACTTGCTTATTCATAAGTCGAATTCATACTAATATTTTGAAACTCAACATTTCTTTTTTTTATTTAATTTCATTCGGAATTATTTCTAATCCAATCCAATTTTATTTAAAGTTAAATTTCAATTCATTTGATACATTTTTACATTTCAATCTATTCAACTTATACAAGTTAAATTTAAATTTTAGAACTCAAATTCCTGGGTTTTATTTCAAATTAGTTTGTAATCATATATATTTATATACATATATTTATAATCAACTCAATTCAAAACATTTGAATTTCTAAAACATCTTGTCCTTTTCAAACAAATTTTTCATTACCAAATTACTATGGTAGTAATCCGTCACTCAGAAATTTGAAAATGAATACCGATAATGTCGCGATCCATTATCAGAATTATTTTATTGCCACTGAAGTGATTTCAGTACTTAATCACTTTCAAAATCCATTTAAAATCATTCTTATTCAAAATACTTTAAAGTATGTTATACTACAAAGAAAAATCCTCAAAAAATATTTTTAAACATCCGTAATTTAAATCCACAAAATCTGGTTGGAATTCAATTTCTGTTCATCTTATTTGTATATATTATTCATATACAAGTTATATTCGGTTATATATAACCGTTTCAATATTTTATCATTCCATTTGACTGTAATAACAATCAACACATTCATATATAATAATTCAGAAATTATTCCTTTTATATCAAAATAATTTTTAGTCAAAATTATTTCATTTATCCCTTTTAAAACAATACTGTATCGAATTGTTTTGTTCGAGAGTTTAGAAATACCTATCGATACAGTGGTACATTCAGTATCGACCAGAATTCATAAACCACTCAACAAACCAGTCAGCACAATATAAAACAATTTTATATCAATATACAATTAAGCTCTCTCATATATATACACCCAAACTCAATCTAGGGTATTACTAACCCGATCTCTATTGAGTTACGCCACAGAGCCAAGGTTACTAGTCAGCCATCAGCTCTGATACCAACTGTAATGGCCTGAATTTTCGTACTCTTTGAGTCGACTGAAAACACCACACGTCCAACCCAAATTGCACAAAAATACGAATCATTAGTAGAAAGAAGTTAGAGGGTGAGAAATGAAAAGAAAGAAGAATTAGAATAGAAGAAAACAAAGAGCACAAATCTCACAGCGGAACGAATAGAATATATTAAATAACATATACTTTGAAATACAAACCAGTAACTGTATATACATACCATCATCAGAGCACAACAGCTATTTCTGGAACAGTTATAAGCACCTGTTTCCAGATACAACATAGTACACAGCGGAAAATATGATAGTCTATAGCTAACTGATGAAGCCTCCTGCTTCAAGCTCCTTCAATTGAATCTATAAAATCCCGACTACTTGACTGCCCATACAAATTTAGGCACCCAAGAGTTTAGGGAAAACAAACAAAATAAACTCAGGGTCAGTCATGGGACTAGCGTGAGTAAACTCCAACCATTTGTTTAACTTCCAAAATCCTTTCGAAAGAAATGATAATCGTAAGACCGATCCACACATAAACACAGACGGTTTTTTACCTTATGATAACCAAAAATATTTTTAATATCAAAATCAAATGATATTATAGTAATGTCTAAATCAAATAAATAACCATCTAGCGGAATGCTTGCATCTCACGCTCCACATATAATATAAAATCATAAACCGCAGGGCGCTTATTGGAGATTGGATTTCCAACATGACAAGGTATGGAACCACCTTCCGATAGTGTATCTCTAGAGGGGAATACGCTGGGTTCAACAAGAACGTCTTGCAACCCGACCCACACATGGCTGACCACTCATTTAACTTGAGTGTATCGAGCATATTACCACCACCAGTTGTGATCAGCAACCGTTACCGAAAGCATACAGCAGTGAATAGAATAAGAAGCAAATGAATTTTATCTAGATCAGGTGATAATACCCCTAATGGGAATGCCCCACATGGCCATGCTGCCTGCCCGATTTCTGTCATTTCCTGAGTGATGAGGCTTGAGGTCACGATATCCTTTTTGAACATCTTGCCACCATTTACTCTGAATGCCACATCATCAGATCCTTCCATATACGTTGTCCTGGGACTGGACAAACCAAAAGCACTATTCCATCAATCCATCTTGGGAAATTTCTACCTAGGATTAACAGAACAGCTCTTGCATTTTACTCCGTCTTCAATCATCTTTAGCATAAGTTGATTCGTAACGCTTATGCCAATACAGAGTGGTTTTCAGATATTAAATCTGATCCCGGTCTCTCCATATTGATAACGGAGGTATAAAGTAAATAAAAATTTTGATAGTTGGTGATTTAATTATCAAAGAAACATTCATATAATCAACGGTCCTATTTCCGATTGGAAATTCTACCGATCAAACATCACACAACACTGGCCCCTTTTTATATTAGTTCTTTATTATATTATCTATTTCAGATTCCCTTTTTCCCTCTTTTGTATCCTTCCAAAGCTCGATTTTCTCTCTCTATTCTTGAAAAAACATTTCAATATCCTAGTTTCTTTATTCGAGAAAATATCCCTTATTCCAATTAGAAAGCATTTATAAATATTCATGAAATCCTTATTTTCTATATTCAGAAAATATACCTTATTAATATCAGAATTATTTCCATATTCCCTTTCTTAATTCCTCGTTGACTAATTCATTTCATTTTCTATGCGTAGAAAATACCTCTCATTTTATTTGGGAAAAACATTTCAAAATCCTTTAAATTAGCGCGATGTTATAAAACATCATTATTATAACACAAACCATTAAACATTTATTAACTAACCATATTGCTAACCACTCTTCGCTATCAAACCTTAACCATTTCTCCATCAATCATGAAGTCAATCAAGTTGGGGTGTAATTACCTCTCAGACCTTAATTGAACAATATTCTCAACTTTGAAATAGTCAAAGCTCACAACTTCAAACGAAGCATCACTTATGTGACTCTCAGATTCAATCTAAGAATCCACTTCCTTTACGGAAGAACATTGATTATAACGGTAGCGTTATAATCGATGGTTCCAAATATTTGATTTATAAGTCGTTTATTATAACGGCAGCGCAGAAATCTCTATTTAGATTTACAAAACATTTATTATAATAACAACACTAAAATCGTTGTTTTGGATTTATAAAACATTTATTATAACAGTAGCATTATAATTGCTATTTTGATTTATAGAACATTTATTATAATGATAGCGCTAAAATCGCTCTTTGGATTTATAAAACATTTATTATAACAGTAGCGCTATAATCATTGTTTCCAAATATTTGGTTTATAAAAATAAAACTTGTACTTATTAATTTCAATAATAAATTAATAAGTAAATAAATAAATAAATTTGATTAAAAACGGAAAGTAAAATAACTACTTCCCTAGATTCGATATAATAGAATTCCAATAAATAACTTTCTCTCGACTAATTTATATTCGATTTATATTTCGAACTTCGGAGTTTATCAACCATTTCAGGTTAACTCAATTTCCCTTATGAAAATCTGCTTTCAATCGTTATTCATTTTCAAATATCAATATCTTTCCTTAATAGGAATCTAGACTTGTTAATAATTCTAGTTTAAGAAAAATCTTAAACTATTTCAAAAGCATGGACTTGTATTTCCATAGCTATAAATATTGAAATATTTACTTCTTAACATATTTCATTTAAATTATAGTTCTATACTAAATAGAATTCAAATGTCCTTCCTGAACTAAACCATAAAATTCGGCCTAATCAAAGTATAATTATAAATCTCTTGGATTTATTTCAATTTGCTTTATGTTCTGAACTTTGGAATAAAATCCAACGTTTCCTTTCGAAAACGATTTCCATTTCCCTTGTCATTCAAATTTCTATTTGAATTCACATTTTCAACCCAGATTTCTTTTATAGAGGCTTACGTTTGCAAAATATCTGTTTAAACGATTATTCATTGTAATTGTGAAGAATATTTTCTTTTTACAAAATCAAATCCATTTTATTTCACCATATCAAATCCAAATTCCATTTATAACTTCTATTTACAATTTTTTATAGAAAATCTCAATATTTTTTACAATTTCCTTTATAATTTGCTAAGTTCAAATCTATTTTCAAATATTGGTATCAAAACCAATTTCCACTTTTCCATATAAAATTCATATTTGAACTTATGTTTCAACTTACCCAATGATTAATGATTCACTTAATTTATATACTTATTTATAAACAACTTCTTAATTTATCCACTTGAACAAGTTTCTATTTTCAACTCTATTTGAAATTTTATTTCTAATTTGAAAATAAATTCCATTTTAAATTCCAGTTTCCCTTTTCCCATTCGAAAACATTTTACGGTATCTAAAATACTAGGTTTCTAAATCCAGGGTAATTTAAACATAACATATCCAATCATGGATGATATAACACATCATATAACACAATCCAATAAAACAGTACTATAAATATTGAGGAATCCAGTTGGATCCCTCCAACCTGTTTCCCTGCATCCACAGATGTTAATCAACATCAATAATATTAATTTCACATCGGTGTGAAATGTCATAATGAACATGATTAATAATCGATCAACGGTCTAACTATGTCAACCATTTCAACCAATTTTATCAACCACTCATTCAAACAACCAATACAAAATATAAAATTACTAGAAATAAATTTAGAACTCATTTATATAAAAATATAAACGAGCCAGAGTTAGTGAATTTAATCACCTTGTTTGCAGTTGATGGTTCTGCTTTTTTAATCAATTTAAAATCGAATGAGCGTTTGATTTTATCATGAATTTCCGGTAGCTCCGTTCTCAGTCAAATCAGTTATATCATGTAGATTTCTTCGTTATTATTCCAATGAATCCAGTTTTGTCCAATTCTGTTGATGTATGAGGTAGATATGCTTTATACAAGTTTGAATATACGTTTATATAATTAAATCTATCATTAATAATATTAGTTTAATTTAATGTGACGAGAAGGAATTTCGCTCGGTCCGAACCAGTCGCTAAACCGATCCAGGCCGTTCGAAACGCCCTATCGTTTGAGAACAGGACACAGCAGAACTCATACAGAAGAACATTTCATTGTATATTACAACAATGCATCAGATTACAAGAATATACAGAGCATAAATGAATCTTACACAGAAATATCAGAGATTTAAATTACATTTAAATACATAGCAGCGGAAAATAATACAATACACAACTAGAAGAGATATACGGATACAAAGCTTTCCGGATATCGTTCCAGCTGTAAACCAGGATCCTGTGAATATAAATCTGCAAAACCAAAACTACTAGCTGCCCGTGTCAAAATAAGGGCACCCAGAGTTTAGGTTAAAACAATAAACTCCAGGTCAGTCATGTGACTGGTGTGAGAACTAAAACAGTTATTAATCTTTATTTTAAATCATTAGGTAAATCAAGGGACCACGCCGTATAACACGGAACGGGTTTCCTCCCAAGAATACCAGTGCATAAAACAAACAGCGCAATGCTAAATAAAGAAAAATGAAGCTGTTATAAGACCCAGGTCCTATCACACAATGCAACGCAAGCCGGGGGTTAGGGTTTTCCCTTATAACAGCCAAAGAATGCTTGATACGTTTAAATCAAATCATTTGATACTATCATAAGTGCATAGTGTATAAAACAACTTCAAATCATAAGTATCAATCATAGGCGGCATGGGTACCATATATCATGTCGCCATATATAGGTTTACAAATAAAACCGCAAATGTCACGTATTTGGAAATTGGATTTCCGTCTATGAACCGAGGCAAAAGATAGTCCTCAACCGATTCGTGACTCTCTAGCCCGAGCCACAGGATCAGAACGCATCAACCCTTTAGATCGTCAGGGCCGGTCCACACGGAGTGGATTATTATGCCTGAACAATACGTCTCCCCACCCTATGGGGTGTAAGTCTGGTCCGTCAGCCGACCAGAATGCATTCGGCCGAAACCGATATAACCGAGGCGCCTCGCAACTGCAACAACCACATAAGTCAAACTCGTCAGGGCGTGTAAAACCACTGACGCCACTTCTAGCTAGAAAGAAACGCAAGTCCTCCCTGATGTCCCTCCCGTTTTTGGTTCATACCGGGTGTGAAACTCGCGAAGTAAACGTTACACAAAGCTACGCCACAAAGGCCGTGCTTTGATCATCACCACAATACTTTGCTTTTCAACAGAAGCCTTGATCATTTGCATCTTAGCATGCCACACAGGCAAACCACTCTATGCAACCGATATCAGTCACACAGAATGAAATCCAATGTCAGACACACAGTCCATTTACAAGTCCGTTCTGGGCCTGAACGAAACCGGAGGCACCTAGTACCCCGCATATCCATCGATCTCCAAGTACGTCTGGACGATCACTAACTGTTTCCATCTTCTTGGGTGTACAGCCCAATCAAGATCATCAGTTATCACCCAAACGACGTGAAGACCTCCGGTCTTCGACCATCGTCTTCATCTTCGACTTATCGTCGTATCAGTTATTCAGAATGGGATAAACCCGGTCTTTCCGAATAACTCGCGTATATATTCTAAAAGTGTTACACAAACACAACATACGCCTCATTCCAATTCATTAGTCACTAACCGTAAATTAATCAAGAGAATAATTCCCCAAACATTAACCCCGAAGGCCGAAACCAACATCAGATCAATATCCAGAAAACCATTCTGCTTGGCTAACCGACAGTTAGTTTCTAAATTTCACGTTCAAATCTAATTAAAGATTTAACTATCGCCTGGAGCAAAACTGGTGATACTCCATTCTCGATCTTTTCAATCTAATTAAAGATTCATTAAAACTCCACTTAGTTTTAATCTGTGACTGGGTTAAAGAATCAGTGTCATTTAAAACACGGTTCACGATAAACCCAAAGTCACATCCCATTAATTATCGGGTTAAAGAACAAGTGTTATTTAAAACACTGTTCACGATAAACCCAAAAATCAATATCAATTCAATTCCAATTAAATATTATTTAATTGGTACACTTCATTAAATCTAAATAAAAAGATTTAATCTTTTCTCAACTGGGTTCAAGAACAGTGTTAGTGAAGACACCATTCACGACAAACCCAATTCACATTCATTAATTATCGGGTTAAAGAACAAGTGTTATTTAAAACACTGTTCACGATAAACCCAAAAATCAATATCAATTCAATTCCAATTAAATATTATTTAATTGGTACACTTCATTAAATCTAAATAAAAAGATTTAATAATTTCTCAACTGGGTTCAAGAACAGTGTTAGTGAAGACACCATTCACGACAAACCCAAATCCCATTTGATATTCAATATAAGGCTCTGAATAGAAAATATATCGGCTTATATTCAATATCAAATTCTACGATTAACAAATGTCGTATTGGAAATAACGATATAAATATATATCTTTCAAATTTCCATAACAACACCTATATAATCACGAATTCCAACATCGAAATATTCCGAAGACAATTTCGATTCAAATCCACTCCAATGCAATCATTGGAAATTTTGGTTATTTTCAAAACCCTTTTCGAATTCAATTTATTTATTTAAAAATAAATAGAATTATAATTCTAGTTCAAAACTAGTTCATTTCGATAAAAATCTATTTTTATCTTTTCAAATATGGAGTTTTTCATCCCAAATCTTCACAAATCATTTCTTATGATTTTACATAAATTATTACTATTTTTAATAATTTTATCAAGGCCCGTACGGTCGATTTCCATCAACGGCCATCGAACTGCACTTACAGCGACCTTTTTCGAATTTGATTTGGACGTATCTCCAAATCCAACCGTTAGATTTCAAATTTCTAACCTTCTTTAGAAAGCTCTTTTCGATACGAACCCAACGGTTCCGGTTTTAGGAGAATCCGACGGTCGGATCTCCCGTAATGTCCGTTTGAAATAAATGGTCGAAATTCGCGAACTGCCGCGGCGCGGCGCGTTCTATTCAGGCCATTATATTATATATATAATATATATAATATATATATTTCGTCGATTTCTATTTAAAACGAATTATATAAATAGTTTTAAATTCGTTTCAAATTCTATTTCAACTTCTATTTCAATTCAAAGCAAAATTGAATTCTTCTTTATAAATTCGTTTAAAAATTCATTTCTATTCAATTCGAATTTCAATTCAATTTGAATTCATTTCAATTCGCTTTCTATTCCATTTGAATTCGTTTTCAATTCAATTTGAATTCGTTTTCAATTCAATTCATTTCGAAATCGTTTTAAAATCGATATAAATATCGTTCACGTCAAAATGGCGTCAATCTAATCAATACGGCTTCATAAATTTCTATTTTCAAATATTCTATTTCAAATATTTCTATTTCAAATATTTCTTCTAAACTGGAATGAGGCCCAATCGATTACCATATAAAATTAATTATATGGATTTTCATACAACACATGTATATAATAGCATTGAAAAATAATCAACCATCAACCAAAGTGCACTACACTGTATAAGCATCAAATAAAGATATCTAACGCTTATAACAGCATGTAAATCAATCGATCGACATATTTAATCAATCAGGATGAGTGAACTTCAAATTTCATCCTAACACCCGTGTGGGGTTTCAAACAATCAAACAACTATTTTATTCGTGAAGTTGGGCGATGTGTAAAATTTATCGTCCCAATCAATGTCATTCAAATAAGTGTACATAAACAAACCATCTGGTTTGTAAATGAATATTTATTTATTCACTTCACTATTTTCATATTCACGTTAAAAATTATATTTTTAACGATAAAACATTTTATTTCAACCTATGAATTTCTATTCAATTCGTTTATTCAATAAAATGATATTTTTATTTTTCTAACATGTTTTAGAAAATTTCGGCGGCATAACGGCACGATACCAGAAACGGGACAAGGCCTAGCCTTATCCCCGGTCTAGTGAAGGCCCACGCCATTCACACATCAATCAAATCAATTCGTTATGCAAACCACAAACTTTGGAGTAAGGGTCTAACCTAGCCTTACTCCTTCGCCTTATAACGGCGCACGTCTAATCCTAACCAATTTATCGATTCGATTTTTCACACCACAAACCACATTCAAACCAATATCGCAATCAATCACCAAACAGTCAAACAAACAAGTCCATGGTCTGTGGACGATTGTGTCGGGTGCTACTAAGCACCGTCTGCATCCTAGTATATATATATAACTAGAAATAAAATAGAAAGGTGAGAAATTCTCACTTTTAGCTATCCAACCATCTCGACTCTTCTTTTGCAGGAGTCTTCGTCGTTTCGCCTTTTTGTCACCTTCGTTGCCCAAGGCCACTATATATATAAAAATTGAATTTTTATTTCAAAGTTCAATATATAAAAATCGAATTTTTATTTCAAAGTTCAATATATAAAAATCGAATTTTTAGTTCGCTATTCAATATATAAAAATCGAATTTTTAGTTCTGCTTTCAACATATAAAAATATGATTTTTACTTTTGCTTTTAAAATCAGTTTTTCTTATTTTTATCTTTAAAAACAAAATCAGTTTTTATCTTGCTTTTAAAATCGGTTTTATACTAAAATAAAATTCAGTTTTCTATTAACATAAAATTCAGTTTTCTATTAACATAAAAAAACAGTTTTCTATTAACATAAAAAAACAGTTTTCTATTAACATAAAATTCAGTTTTCACATTATATATAAAATTCAGTTTTATATTTTTTTTTAACCTAAATCAGTTTTATATTTTTTTTTTTTTTTTTTTTTACCTAAATCAGTTTCTTACTATAACTAAAATCAGTATTTTAACATAACTAAAATCAGTATTTTAACATAATAAAAATCAGTATTTTAACATAATAAAAATCAGTATTTTAACATAATAAAAATCAGTATTTTAACATAATAAAAATCAGTATTTTAACATAATAAAAATCAGAAAAAAAAATCATTTTAAAATCGAAATTAGTTCATAGATTAAAATAAAAATAAAATAATAAAAAAAAACTTACTGTAGCGAAGAAAGGGGGGGGCATCGACTTCGGCTGGAGGAGGGAATGGGGTCGCGGCATTTGGGGAGGGCGCCATCGTCAGAACGGAAGGGGGGGGGGGCCTCGATCCTCGAGCGACGGAGGTGCCGAAGGTCTGCAGGTCACGGGGGTGTCCATCCAGGGTGGCGGCGGAGCTCGGCTAGGCGGTTTGGGGTTCCATCGGTGTTAGGGTTTGAGGGGGAAAAGGAATCGAAGGGGATGAACGATGGTGGGGCGGAGGGAAGGTGGCGATGGCGCGGTGGACGATGAACGGGGCGTCGGCGATGGTCGTCGCCAGGCGCAATTGATTTCTTTTTTTTTTTTTATATGCTCGAATGATTTTAGTCGGGGGGGGGGGGGGGGGGCCTGGTTAAAAGGGGAAAAGAGATATTATTATTATTTTTTTTTTTTTTATTATTAATTTAATTTCTCTCTCCTAAGTTGACTTTTCATACGACCTCGAAACGAGGCCCACCGCCTGTCGTCTATAGCGTTTCACCCCCATTCCGAACACAATGGGATATGTACCGCAAGCTGAATCGACCGTTTCGATCAGTTTCCTTTTAATTTACATTTAAATCACTATATTGAATTTTAAACGTACATTTCAAATTACCGGGGTCACATACTAACTAGAGAAATTCCAGAAAAATATTTTCTAGCTTCGTATTGACGATACGGTCCTAACAAAACTAGTTTCGTCGAATTCTGAGACCGTTGGAAAAATGGCCAATTTCCAGTCGATTAAAAGCAACTGAAACTGGTCAAACGCGTTTTCTTTTGCCACGCTCACATATTGATTCGAAAAATTATGAAATTTGAAACCTAGCAATAACTTTAAATCCCGGACCCAACAAAACTGGTTTCGTCGAAATCCGAGGTCGTTTGCAAAATGGCTATTTTTAAGGGCTATATATTATATTAAAATATATATAAATTCCACAGCGACTATTTCTAATTTTCAACTGGACATATCTCATCATTTATAAAGTGAAATCTCAGTTTGTTAACTTCGTTCCAAAGATATAGTTATACAGATTCAAATATTTCTTGTTTCGTTCAATTCTGACTTATATTGAATTCTGTATATTCATTTGAAATTAGAAATCGAATTTTCGAACTACCGCGCCATTTTCAATTCTATTTATAATTATATATAAATATTTATATTCTAACGACGACGTATATAAATATATACGTCGAATTCTATTCAAAATAAATTTCTCGTCGATATTATTTAAAATAATTCATTTTAAATAAACAAAATTCGATAAAATTACCAAAACAAAAATTTCAAACTGGCTCGCATTTTACGGGTTGTTACAATCTCCCCCACTTAAAACTTTTCGTCCCCGAAAAGGAACAAAGTCGAAAGTGGTTTGATTAATCAACTCTACGCTCGATCAGGCTTCCATTCTCCAACTCTTTAGTTTCTGAGAATTTTCAAAATTTCAAAAATCTGGCTAACACCCTAAATTTTCGAAAAATTTCGCCATAACCTCCCCTGCAATGGGAGCATCGGGGAATTTCAAATAGCTTCCCCGGTCCTTCTGATCTCAAAAAGAAAAAGAAAAAGCCAAGCGGCTAGCCAATAGGCTCACAAAATCATCATCACCCAAACAAAACAGGAAATTATGTAGTAAACATGTACCTATTTGTCGGGCAAACAAATTTTATTCTCTGGCTCTAGCCTCCTTGCTATGACCTGTTCAATGATACATATGTATATGCAAGCAAACGCAACCAATTTTCGATATAATTCAATATTTGGTACAATTAGGCTAAATGGTTCAAAATTAGCAAACAATTAAACAAACAACACAAACATCAATCAATTAGTGAATTAGAGTTTCAAATTCATAATTTTGATACATAGTCAAAAATCAGGTTCTTGATGCCAAATCACAACAATAGGCCCTATCTAATTTTTGGTTCTCACACCAGTCTAATGGAAATATATAGATATCACACCTTCGTTACTCGAACATGAATACTAATGACGACTAGTCAATCATCAGAATCATCTTCGGGCCACTAGAGTATGATTCTATATCTATCCAGTATATTAAAACTTCGAATACACGCGGATCAGACGTATACGCAAAATCTATATATACTGGACTGTCCAACTCAATATAAATAGATAATCAAATACGAATAATTGATTTTAAATTTTCAAAACAAAATTGTTTTCATTTGAAAAATATACTCTTCACACTCGTTCTAGGATACTACTGATCCTATCTCTAACGAGTCATTCTAATTGGATATTACTAACCCAATATCTGATGAATTCTTTCGTATGGTTCTAATGTGTCTTGTTCTCTGAGCTTTGTAAACCAAAGCTCTGATACCACCTGTGACGAGAAGGAATTTCGCTCGGTCCGAACCAGTCGCTAAACCGATCCAGGCCGTTCGAAACGCCCTATCGTTTGAGAACAGGACACAGCAGAACTCATACAGAAGAACATTTCATTGTATATTACAACAATGCATCAGATTACAAGAATATACAGAGCATAAATGAATCTTACACAGAAATATCAGAGATTTAAATTACATTTAAATACATAGCAGCGGAAAATAATACAATACACAACTAGAAGAGATATACGGATACAAAGCTTTCCGGATATCGTTCCAGCTGTAAACCAGGATCCTGTGAATATAAATCTGCAAAACCAAAACTACTAGCTGCCCATGTCAAAATAAGGGCACCCAGAGTTTAGGTTAAAACAATAAACTCCAGGTCAGTCATGTGACTGGTGTGAGAACTAAAACAGTTATTAATCTTTATTTTAAATCATTAGGTAAATCAAGGGACCACGCCGTATAACACGGAACGGGTTTCCTCCCAAGAATACCAGTGCATAAAACAAACAGCGCAATGCTAAATAAAGAAAAATGAAGCTGTTATAAGACCCAGGTCCTATCACACAATGCAACGCAAGCCGGGGGATAGGGTTTTCCCTTATAACAGCCAAAGAATGCTTGATACGTTTAAATCAAATCATTTGATACTATCATAAGTGCATAGTGTATAAAACAACTTCAAATCATAAGTATCAATCATAGGCGGCATGGGTACCATATATCATGTCGCCATATATAGGTTTACAAATAAAACCGCAAATGTCACGTATTTGGAAATTGGATTTCCGTCTATGAACCGAGGCAAAAGATAGTCCTCAACCGATTCGTGACTCTCTAGCCCGAGCCACAGGATCAGAACGCATCAACCCTTTAGATCGTCAGGGCCGGTCCACACGGAGTGGATTATTATGCCTGAACAATACGTCTCCCCACCCTATGGGGTGTAAGTCTGGTCCGTCAGCCGACCAGAATGCATTCGGCCGAAACCGATATAACCGAGGCGCCTCGCAACTGCAACAACCACATAAGTCAAACTCGTCAGGGCGTGTAAAACCACTGACGCCACTTCTAGCTAGAAAGAAACGCAAGTCCTCCCTGATGTCCCTCCCGTTTTTGGTTCATACCGGGTGTGAAACTCGCGAAGTAAACGTTACACAAAGCTACGCCACAAAGGCCGTGCTTTGATCATCACCACAAGACTTTGCTTTTCAACAGAAGCCTTGATCATTTGCATCTTAGCATGCCACACAGGCAAACCACTCTATGCAACCGATATCAGTCACACAGAATGAAATCCAATGTCAGACACACAGTCCATTTACAAGTCCGTTCTGGGCCTGAACGAAACCGGAGGCACCTAGTACCCCGCATATCCATCGATCTCCAAGTACGTCTGGACGATCACTAACTGTTTCCATCTTCTTGGGTGTACAGCCCAATCAAGATCATCAGTTATCACCCAAACGACGTGAAGACCTCCGGTCTTCGACCATCGTCTTCATCTTCGACTTATCGTCGTATCAGTTATTCAGAATGGGATAAACCCGGTCTTTCCGAATAACTCGCGTATATATTCTAAAAGTGTTACACAAACACAACATACGCCTCATTCCAATTCATTAGTCACTAACCGTAAATTAATCAAGAGAATAATTCCCCAAACATTAACCCCGAAGGCCGAAACCAACATCAGATCAATATCCAGAAAACCATTCTGCTTGGCTAACCGACAGTTAGTTTCTAAATTTCACGTTCAAATCTAATTAAAGATTTAACTATCGCCTGGAGCAAAACTGGTGATACTCCATTCTCGATCTTTTCAATCTAATTAAAGATTCATTAAAACTCCACTTAGTTTTAATCTGTGACTGGGTTAAAGAATCAGTGTCATTTAAAACACGGTTCACGATAAACCCAAAGTCACATCCCATTAATTATCGGGTTAAAGAACAAGTGTTATTTAAAACACTGTTCACGATAAACCCAAAAATCAATATCAATTCAATTCCAATTAAATATTATTTAATTGGTACACTTCATTAAATCTAAATAAAAAGATTTAATCTTTTCTCAACTGGGTTCAAGAACAGTGTTAGTGAAGACACCATTCACGACAAACCCAATTCACATTCATTAATTATCGGGTTAAAGAACAAGTGTTATTTAAAACACTGTTCACGATAAACCCAAAAATCAATATCAATTCAATTCCAATTAAATATTATTTAATTGGTACACTTCATTAAATCTAAATAAAAAGATTTAATAATTTCTCAACTGGGTTCAAGAACAGTGTTAGTGAAGACACCATTCACGACAAACCCAAATCCCATTTGATATTCAATATAAGGCTCTGAATAGAAAATATATCGGCTTATATTCAATATCAAATTCTACGATTAACAAATGTCGTATTGGAAATAACGATATAAATATATATCTTTCAAATTTCCATAACAACACCTGTATAATCACGAATTCCAACATCGAAATATTCCGAAGACAATTTCGATTCAAATCCACTCCAATGCAATCATTGGAAATTTTGGTTATTTTCAAAACCCTTTTCGAATTCAATTTATTTATTTAAAAATAAATAGAATTATAATTCTAGTTCAAAACTAGTTCATTTCGATAAAAATCTATTTTTATCTTTTCAAATATGGAGTTTTTCATCCCAAATCTTCACAAATCATTTCTTATGATTTTACATAAATTATTACTATTTTTAATAATTTTATCAAGGCCCGTACGGTCGATTTCCATCAACGGCCATCGAACTGCACTTACAGCGACCTTTTTCGAATTTGATTTGGACGTATCTCCAAATCCAACCGTTAGATTTCAAATTTCTAACCTTCTTTAGAAAGCTCTTTTCGATACGAACCCAACGGTTCCGGTTTTAGGAGAATCCGACGGTCGGATCTCCCGTAATGTCCGTTTGAAATAAATGGTCGAAATTCGCGAACTGCCGCGGCGCGGCGCGTTCTATTCAGGCCATTATATTATATATATAATATATATAATATATATATTTCGTCGATTTCTATTTAAAACGAATTATATAAATAGTTTTAAATTCGTTTCAAATTCTATTTCAACTTCTATTTCAATTCAAAGCAAAATTGAATTCTTCTTTATAAATTCGTTTAAAAATTCATTTCTATTCAATTCGAATTTCAATTCAATTTGAATTCATTTCAATTCGCTTTCTATTCCATTTGAATTCGTTTTCAATTCAATTCATTTCGAAATCGTTTTCAATTCAATTCATTTCGAAATCGTTTTCAATTCATTTTGAATTCGTTTTCAATTCAATTCATTTCGAAATCGTCTTCAATTCAATTCATTTCGAAATCGTCTTCAATTCAATTCATTTCGAAATCGTTTTCAATTCATTTTGAATTCGTTTTCAATTCAATTCATTTCGAAATCGTTTTCAATTCATTTTGAATTCGTTTTCAATTCATTTTGAATTCGTTTTCAATTCAATTCATTTCGAAATCGTTTTAAAATCGATATAAATATCGTTCACGTCAAAATGGCGTCAATCTAATCAATACGGCTTCATAAATTTCTATTTTCAAATATTCTATTTCAAATATTTCTATTTCAAATATTTCTTCTAAACTGGAATGAGGCCCAATCGATTACCATATAAAATTAATTATATGGATTTTCATACAACACATGTATATAATAGCATTGAAAAATAATCAACCATCAACCAAAGTGCACTACACTGTATAAGCATCAAATAAAGATATCTAACGCTTATAACAGCATGTAAATCAATCGATCGACATATTTAATCAATCAGGATGAGTGAACTTCAAATTTCATCCTAACACCCGTGTGGGGTTTCAAACAATCAAACAACTATTTTATTCGTGAAGTTGGGCGATGTGTAAAATTTATCGTCCCAATCAATGTCATTCAAATAAGTGTACATAAACAAACCATCTGGTTTGTAAATGAATATTTATTTATTCACTTCACTATTTTCATATTCACGTTAAAAATTATATTTTTAACGATAAAACATTTTATTTCAACCTATGAATTTCTATTCAATTCGTTTATTCAATAAAATGATATTTTTATTTTTCTAACATGTTTTAGAAAATTTCGGCGGCATAACGGCACGATACCAGAAACGGGACAAGGCCTAGCCTTATCCCCGGTCTAGTGAAGGCCCACGCCATTCACACATCAATCAAATCAATTCGTTATGCAAACCACAAACTTTGGAGTAAGGGTCTAACCTAGCCTTACTCCTTCGCCTTATAACGGCGCACGTCTAATCCTAACCAATTTATCGATTCGATTTTTCACACCACAAACCACATTCAAACCAATATCGCAATCAATCACCAAACAGTCAAACAAACAAGTCCATGGTCTGTGGACGATTGTGTCGGGTGCTACTAAGCACCGTCTGCATCCTAGTATATATATATAACTAGAAATAAAATAGAAAGGTGAGAAATTCTCACTTTTAGCTATCCAACCATCTCGACTCTTCTTTTGCAGGAGTCTTCGTCGTTTCGCCTTTTTGTCACCTTCGTTGCCCAAGGCCACTATATATATAAAAATTGAATTTTTATTTCAAAGTTCAATATATAAAAATCGAATTTTTATTTCAAAGTTCAATATATAAAAATCGAATTTTTAGTTCGCTATTCAATATATGAAAATCGAATTTTTAGTTCTGCTTTCAACATATAAAAATATGATTTTTACTTTTGCTTTTAAAATCAGTTTTTCTTATTTTTATCTTTAAAAACAAAATCAGTTTTTATCTTGCTTTTAAAATCGGTTTTATACTAAAATAAAATTCAGTTTTCTATTAACATAAAATTCAGTTTTCTATTAACATAAAAAAACAGTTTTCTATTAACATAAAAAAACAGTTTTCTATTAACATAAAATTCAGTTTTCACATTATATATAAAATTCAGTTTTATATTTTTTTTTAACCTAAATCAGTTTTATATTTTTTTTTTTTTTTTACCTAAATCAGTTTCTTACTATAACTAAAATCAGTATTTTAACATAACTAAAATCAGTATTTTAACATAATAAAAATCAGTATTTTAACATAATAAAAATCAGTATTTTAACATAATAAAAATCAGTATTTTAACATAATAAAAATCAGTATTTTAACATAATAAAAATCAGAAAAAAAAATCATTTTAAAATCGAAATTAGTTCATAGATTAAAATAAAAATAAAATAATAAAAAAAAACTTACTGTAGCGAAGAAAGGGGGGGGCATCGACTTCGGCTGGAGGAGGGAATGGGGTCGCGGCATTTGGGGAGGGCGCCATCGTCAGAACGGAAGGGGGGGGGGGCCTCGATCCTCGAGCGACGGAGGTGCCGAAGGTCTGCAGGTCACGGGGGTGTCCATCCAGGGTGGCGGCGGAGCTCGGCTAGGCGGTTTGGGGTTCCATCGGTGTTAGGGTTTGAGGGGGAAAAGGAATCGAAGGGGATGAACGATGGTGGGGCGGAGGGAAGGTGGCGATGGCGCGGTGGACGATGAACGGGGCGTCGGCGATGGTCGTCGCCAGGCGCAATTGATTTCTTTTTTTTTTTTTATATGCTCGAATGATTTTAGTCGGGGGGGGGGGGGGGCCTGGTTAAAAGGGGAAAAGAGATATTATTATTTTTTTTTTTTATTATTAATTTAATTTCTCTCTCCTAAGTTGACTTTTCATACGACCTCGAAACGAGGCCCACCGCCTGTCGTCTATAGCGTTTCACCCCCATTCCGAACACAATGGGATATGTACCGCAAGCTGAATCGACCGTTTCGATCAGTTTCCTTTTAATTTACATTTAAATCACTATATTGAATTTTAAACGTACATTTCAAATTACCGGGGTCACATACTAACTAGAGAAATTCCAGAAAAATATTTTCTAGCTTCGTATTGACGATACGGTCCTAACAAAACTAGTTTCGTCGAATTCTGAGACCGTTGGAAAAATGGCCAATTTCCAGTCGATTAAAAGCAACTGAAACTGGTCAAACGCGTTTTCTTTTGCCACGCTCACATATTGATTCGAAAAATTATGAAATTTGAAACCTAGCAATAACTTTACATCCCGGACCCAACAAAACTGGTTTCGTCGAAATCCGAGGTCGTTTGCAAAATGGCTATTTTTAAGGGCTATATATTATATTAAAATATATATAAATTCCACAGCGACTATTTCTAATTTTCAACTGGACATATCTCATCATTTATAAAGTGAAATCTCAGTTTGTTAACTTCGTTCCAAAGATATAGTTATACAGATTCAAATATTTCTTGTTTCGTTCAATTCTGACTTATATTGAATTCTGTATATTCATTTGAAATTAGAAATCGAATTTTCGAACTACCGCGCCATTTTCAATTCTATTTATAATTATATATAAATATTTATATTCTAACGACGACGTATATAAATATATACGTCGAATTCTATTCAAAATAAATTTCTCGTCGATATTATTTAAAATAATTCATTTTAAATAAACAAAATTCGATAAAATTACCAAAACAAAAATTTCAAACTGGCTCGCATTTTACGGGTTGTTACATTTAATCACCCTAACATCGTGATTAATTCTGCTAATTACGGCTTTAATCTGCCTTCCCCAGTTCAAAAGTTTCTCCAGCCCATTACTGTACATCGCCCTCCCATTCTTCATCGCAAAACTCTATCTGATCCCCTCTTCGTCTGCTCTCTCTCTCTTTCATCCTCTTCAACCTCAACCTGACCACCACCTGAACAACTAACTTGAGCCTACCCTTCAACTTGCGACCTTGATAACTTTCTCCGCCTTTTTATCCCCCAGTTCTGCCATAGTCTAGAACCCAATTACATGCTCCAGGCAAGATCCAATCTCCCCTTACAAACTTCCCATCCACTATACCATTCAACAAACGATCGTCAACCTCAGCTTCCTCTTCGCGACTACCTTCTCTTCACCGCCTGAAATTTCAACTCGAAGCGCACATCTAAACCACGACTCCCCTCCGTGGGCAGTAGATTTTCGGCACCTTTTACATTCAGTATTCCCAATAATATTCATACGAATGTTAAACTTCACCGTGATAAAAAATACAATATCAACACTTCGAATTCATACTCCGATTTCGCAAACTTCCTAACCCTAATTCGCTGTGACACATTTGGGTTTCTAGGAACCACATTGCATGCCATAAAAGGGGTGTTAGATCAAAGAGCTTCTCTTCTCCAATTCAAAGAAGATGAGGTTCCGAATTTAGGGATTTAATACGATTTTTGATCAAATTTTGAAGTTGCAGTTTGCTTATTTTCTTTGTCTCTGTTTGTTGGTTCGATAGAAATGGATATGAGGGTTGTTGCTGGGTTTTATAACAAAGGATGGAATTGGTTGTAGTGTGAACGGAGGTAAGTAAGTCAAGCCGAGATGTTTGAAACTATTTGCCCTACTGCATGTGCAGTATTTAAAATAAGAATATATTGTCTTTATTTTGACTGTATAAGATGGTACGACCATGTTGCTTTGTCTGGATTGATAAGATATAAACGGGTTTGTTTTATTATATGTATTTTCCTTTAGTATGACAGCTAGCTGAATTTTGTACTACTTGGGGATTTGTTTAGATTGTATATAAATATTTTATAGAATATGTTCATTTGCGCCAAAACTTGAACATAGGTATCCGAGATTTGGGGAAGATTTTAAAAGATTAGGAAAGAGATTTGAGCTAAAAACTTTAAACATGTATGTTATTTATTATTATTTATTATTATTATTATTATTCCCATCAACATATCCTCACATAGCAACATTTGTTGTCGGAGATTGAAAGCCGAGATTTTGAGAAGATTAGATAGGGAAAATGCAGAGATTTTACTAAGATTCAGTTAAGATTAAAATTTGATTTAAATGAAGCTGCCTGGATTTTATTATTTAACGTGCAATTAACATTCAACGTTTCTAATACGTACGATCACAAACAACGTCCGATTGAAGTGAAATCGAAAACTGTGTAATAACCTAATATTTTGAACACAATAAAAATTTATTTTGTTTTAAATGAATAAATTCCATATAAATTTCCATTTATATTTCCAAAACAACATTTAAACAATTTAAATGTTCAAAATTAAACGGCTAAAAATCCGGGACATTACATTCCTTACCCCTTAAAATAATTTCGTCCTAGAAATTGCTAAGCAGTAAATATGCTATAATTCTAACTCTTCGTAATCTACTTGGTTTAAATTTTATACTCCATATTTCCACAACTTGGTTCTATATAGATCTCTTAATTCTCATATCCATACTCAATAGTACATTATTCATTTCAAATAATATGCCAATCATTTTTGGACAATCCATCATCACATTCTTGCCTTCAGTCCATATGCTCTTCTGCATATTCACACCCATTCCAATTGATTTTAAATCCATTTATAAATTTATTATTCCACTTGAAATTTTATTACCAGTTCTGGTTTTTCTTATTTCAATTACAATTAACACTCGATTTTAAATTATCAAAATTTCTTTAAAATTTTCTAACTCTTTAAATTTTTGAAAAATTTCGTCGGCATCTCCTTTGCGCGGCTCAATCGGTACGACCCCTACTCGCCTTTCTAGGCCTTCTCCAATCCAAAAGAAAATCAAAAAGCCAAACGGCTTGCTCCATAGGCATACAAAATCATCAAACCAAAGTGTTATTGTAAACATGTACCTTTTTGCGGGTATTAATTCTATCTTTTGCATTTGCTTCCATTCAATATCTGCTCAGCATACACATATCCATTTCCAGTTGACTTCAAATCAGTCCAACTTCCAGTTTTTAACACTCTAACCAATTTTTGGTTAGTTCATTTCCATTCTATCAATTCAAATCTGATTTCTATTTAAGTCAATCCACTTATTTTACTTGAATCCAAATTTATCACAATTCAGTTTCAATTAACAACATCCAGTATCTATCCAACTTGCTTATTCATAAGTCGAACTCATACTAATATTTCGAAACTCAACATTTCTTTTTCTTATTTAATTTCATTTGGAATTATTTCTAATCCAATCCAATTTTATTTAAAGTTAAATTTCAATTCATTTGATACATTTTTACATTTCAATCTATTCAACTTATATAAGTTAAATTTAAATTTTAGAACTCAAATTCCTGGGTTTTATTTCAGTTAGTTTGTAAACATATATATTTATATACATATATTTATAATCAACTCAATTCAAAACATTTGAATTTCTAAAACATCTTGTCCTTTTCAAATAAATTTTTCATTACCAAATTAATATGGTAGCAATCCATCACTCAGAAATTTGAAAATGAATACCAATAATGTCGCGATCTATTATCAGAATTATTTTATTGCCAATGAAGTGATTTCAACGCTTAATCACTTTCAAAATCCATGTAAAATCATTCTTATTCAAAAATACTTTAAAGTAATGTTATACTACAAAGAAAAAACCTCAGAAAATATTTTTAAACATCCGGGATTTAAATCCACAAATTCTAGTTGGAATTCAATTTTAGTTCATCTTATATGTATATATTATTCATATACAAGTTACATTCGGTTATATATAACTGTTTCAATATTTTATCATTCCATTTGATTGTAATAACAATCAACACATTCATATATAATAATTCAGAAATTATTCCTTTTATATCAAAATAATTTTTAGTCAAAATTATTTCATTTATCCCTTTTAAAACAATACTGTATCGAATTGTTTTGTTCGAGAGTTTAGAAATACCTATCGATACAGTGGTACATTCATTATCGACCAGAATTCATAAACCACTCAACAAACCAGTCAACACAATATAAAACAATTTTATATCAATATACAATTACGCTCTCTCATACATATACACCCAAACTCAATCTAGGGTATTACTAACTCGATCTCTATTGAGTTACGCCACAGAGCCAAGGTTACTACTCAGCCATCAGCTCTGATACCAACTGTAATGGCCTGAATTTTCGTACTCTTTGAGTCGAATGAAAACACCACACGTCCAACCCAAATTGCACAAAAATACGAATCATTAGTAGAAATAAGTTAGAGGGTGAGAAATGAAAAGAAAGAAGAATTAGAATAGAAGAAAACGAAGAGCACAAATCTCACAGCGGAACGAATAGAATATATTAAATAACATATACTTTGAAATACAAACCAGTAACTGTATATAATACCATCATCAGAGCACAACAGCTATTTCTGGAACAGTTATAAACACCTGTTTCCAGATACAACATAGTACACAACGGAAAATATGATAGTCCATAGCTAACTGATGAAGCCTCCTGCTTCAAGCTCCTCCAATTGAATCTGTAAAATCCCGACTACTTGACTGCCCGTACAAATTTGGGCACCCAAGAGTTTAGGGAAAACAGACAAAATAAAATCAGGGTCAGTCATGGGACTAGCGTGAGTAAACTCCAACCATTTGTTTAACTTCCAAAATCCTTTCGAAAGAAATGATAATCGTAAGACCGATCCACATATAAACACAGACGGTTTTTTACCTTATGATAACCAAAAATATTTTAATATCAAAATCAGATGATATTATAATAATGTCTGAATCAAATAAATAACCATCTAGCGGAATGCTTGCATCCCACGCTCCATATATAATATAAAATCATAAACCGCAGGGCGCTTATTGGAGATTGGATTTCCAACATGACAAGGTATGGAACCACCTTCCGATAGTGTATCTCTAGAGGGGAATACACAGGGTTCAACAAGAACGTCTTGCAACCCGACCCACACATGGTTGACCACTCATTTAACTTGAGTGTATCGAGCATATTACCACCACTAGTTGTGATCAGCAACCGTTACCGAAAGCATACAGCAGTGAATAGAATAAGAAGCAAATGAATTTTATCTAGATCAGGTGATAATACCCCTAATGGGAATGCCCCACATGGCCATGCTGCCTGCCCGATTTCTGTCATTTCCTGAGTGAGGAGGCTTGAGGTCACGATATCCTTTTTGAACATCTTGCCACTATTTACTCTGAATGCCACATCATCAGATCCTTCCATATACGTTGTCCTAGGACTGGACAAACCAAAATCACTATTCCATCAATCCATCTTGGGCAATTTCTACTTAGGATTAACAGAACAGCTCTTGCATTTTACTCCGTCTTCAATCATCTTTATCATAAGTTGATTCGTAACGCTTATGCCAATACGGAGTGGTTTTTAGATATTAAATCTGATCCCGGTCTCTCCATATTGATAATGGAGGTATAAAGTAAAAAAAAAATTGATAGTTGGTGATTTAATTATCAAAGAAACATTCATACAATCAATGGTCCTATTTCTAATTGGAAATTCTACTGATCAAACATCACATAACACTGGCCCCTTTTTATATTAATTCTTTGTTATATTATTGATTTCAAATTCCCTTTTTCCCTCTTTCATATCCTTCCAAAGCTCGATTTTCTCTCTCTATTCTTGGAAAAACATTTCAATATCCTAATTCCTTTATTCGAGAAAATATCCCTTTTTCCAATTAGAAAGCATTTCTAAATATTCATGAAATCCTCATTTTCTATATTTAGAAAATATACCTTATTAATATCAGAAATTATTTCCATATTCCCTTTCTTAATTCCTCGTTGACCAATTCATTTTATTTTCTATGCGTAGAAAATAGCTCTCATTTTATTCGGGAAAAACATTTCAAAATCCTTTAAATTAGCGTGATGTTATAAAACATTGTTATTATAACACAAACCATTAAACATTTATTAACTAACCATATTGCTAACCACTCTTCACTATCAAACCTTAACCATTTCTCCATCAATCATGAAGTCAATCAAGTTGGGGTGTAATTACCTCTCAGACCTTAATTGGACAATATTCTCAACTTTGAAATAGTTGAAGCTCACAACTTCAAACAAAGCATCGCTTACGCGACTCTCAGATTCAATCTAAAAATCCACTTCCTTTACGGAAGAACATTGTCTATAACGGTAGCGTTATAATCGCTGGTTCCAAATATTTGATTTATAAGTCATTTATTATAACAACAGCGTAAAAATCGCTATTTAGATTTACAAAACATTTATTATAATAACAGCGCTAAAGTCGTTGTTTTGGATTTATAAAACATTTATTATAATAGTAGCATTATAATCGCTATTTAGATTTATAAAACATTTATTATAATGACAGCGCTAAAATCGCTGTTTGGATTTATAAAACATTTATTATAACAGTAGCGCTATAATCGTTGTTTCCAAATATTTGGTTTATAAAAATAAAACTTGTACTTATTAATTTCAATAATAAATTAATAAGTAAATAAATAAATTTGATTAAAAATGGAAAGTAAAATAACTACTTCCCTAGATTTGACATAATCGAATTCCAATAAATAACTTTCTCTCGACTATTTTATATTCGATTTATATTCCGAACTTCGGAATTTATCAACCATTTCAGGTTAACTCAATTTCCCTTATGAAAATCTGCTTTCAATCGTAATTCATTTTCAAATATCAATGTCTTTCCTTAATAGGAATCTAGACTTGTTAATAATTCTAGTTTAAGATAAATCTTAAACTATTTCAAAAGCATGAACTTGTATTTCCATAGCAATAAATATTGAAATATTAACTTCTTAACATATTTCATTTAAATTATAGTTCTATACTTAATTGAATTGAAATATCCTTCCTGAACTAAACCATAAAATTCGGCCTAATCAAAGTATAATTATAAATCTCTTGGATTTATTTCAATTTGCTTTATATTCTGAACTTTGGAATAAAATCCAACGTTTCCTTTCGAAAACGATTTCCATTTCCCTTATCATTCAAATTTCTGTTTGAATTCACATTTTTAACCCAGATTTCTTTTATAGAGGCTTACGTTTGCAAAATATCTGTTTAAACGATTATTCATTGTAATTGTGAATAATATTTTCTTTTTACAAAATCAAATCCATTTTATTTCACCATATCAAATCCAAATTCCATTTAATTTACAATTGTTTATAGAAAATCTCAATATTTTTTACAATTTCCTTTATAATTTGCTAAGTTCAAATCTATTTTCAAATATTGGTCTCAAAACCAATTTCCGCTTTTCCATATAAAATTCATATTTGAACTTATATTTCAATTTACCCAATGATTAATGATTCGCTTAATTTATATTCTTATTTATAAACAACTTCTTAATTTTTCCGCTTGAACAAGTTTCTATTTTCAACTCTATTCGAAATTTTATTTCTAATTTGAAAATAAATTCCATTTTAAATTCCAGTTTCCCTTTTCTCATTCGAAAACATTTTACGGTATCTAAAATACTAGGTTTCTAAATCCAGGGTAATTTAAACATAACATATCCAATCATGGATGATATAACACATCATATAACACAATCCAATAAAACAGTACTATAAATATTGAGGAATCCAGTTGGATCCCTCCAACCTGTTTCCCTGCATCCACAGATGTTAATCAACATCAATAATATTAATTTCACATCGGTGTGAAATGTCATAATGAACATGATTAATAATCGATCAACGGTCTAACTATGTCAACCATTTCAACCAATTTTATCAACCACTCATTCAAACAACCAATACACAATATAAAATTACTAGAAATAAATTTAGAACTCATTTATATAAAAATATAAACGAGCCAGAGTTAGTGAATTTAATCACCTTGTTTGCAGTTGATGGTTCTGCTTTTTATTCAATTTAAAATCGAATGAGTGTTTGATTTTATCATGAATTTCCTATAGCTCCGTTCTCAGTCAGATCAGTTCCATCATGTAGATTTCTTCGTTATTATTCCAATGAATCCAGTTTTGTCCAATTCTATTGAGTATGAGGTAGATATGCTTATACAAGTTTGAATATACGTTTATATAATTGAATCTATCATTAATAATATTAGTTTAATTTGATCACCCTAACCTCGTGATTAATTCTGCTATTTACGGCTTTAATCTGTCTTCCTGTGAAAACCCGTAACTTCCCCGTAAAGGAAAGTGTCGGATAGTTCGAGAACAAGCCACAACAGAACATATACAAAAGAACATTTCATTGTTAATTAAAACAATGCATCAGATTACAAGAATATACAGAGTAAAAATGAATATTACACAGAAATATCAGAGACTTAAATTACATTTAAATACATAGCAGCGGAAAATAATACAATACACAACTAGAAGAGATATACGGATACAAAGCTTTCCGGATATCGTTCCAGCTGTAAACCAGGATCCTATGAATATAAATCTGCAAAACCAAAACTACTAGCTGCCTGTGTCAAAATAAGGGCACCCAGAGTTTAGGTTAAAACAATAAACTCCAGGTCAGTCATGTGACTGGTGTGAGAACTAAAACAGTTAATCTTTATTTTTGAAGTTAGGTAAATCAAGGGACCACGCCGTATAACACGGAACGGGTTTCCTCCCAAGAATACCAGTGCATATAAGTAAACAACGCAATGCTTTTCTAAAAATGAAGCTATTATAAGACCCAGGTCCCATCACACAATGCAACGCAGCCGAGGATAGGGTTTTCCCTTATAATAGCCAAACATGCTTAGTAAGTTTAAAACAAATCATTTGATACTACTATAAGTGTATAGTGTCAAAACAATTTCAATCATAAATATCAATCATAGACGGCATGGGTACCATATATCATGTCGCCATACTAGTTCTACAATTAAAACCGTAATACACGTATTGGAAATTGGGTTATCATTTATGGTTTGAACCGAGGCTAGGGGCAAGATCCTCTACCGATTCGAGACAATCTAGCCCATGTCTCAGGAACAGCCGCAACTGCCCCATGGATCGTCAGGGCCGGTCCACCGATGTGGATTATTATGTCTGAACACTACGTTTCCCCGCCCTTTGGGGCGTAAGCCTGGCCCGTCAGCCGACCAGAAGCATCGGCCGAAACCGATATCACGAGGCGCCTCGCTTTTCAGCAAGTAATAATAAGTAACATCCACATGAGTCAAACTCGTCAGCCAGTTCAAGCACTGACGCCACTCCTAACTAGAAAGAAACGCATGTCCTCCCTGATGTCCGTCTTCCGTTTTTAGTTCATACCGGGTGTGATACTCGCGAATCAACGTTACACAAAGCTACGCCACAAAGGCCGTGCTTCGATCATCAACCACAAGACTTTGCTTTTCAACAGAAGCCTTGATCATTTGCATCTTAGCATGCCACACAGGCAATTCACTCCATGCGATTGATATCCATCAATATATAACCCCTGAGCTCGTACGTCTCAGAGAAGGGCGTTAAGCAAGAGAATAAATTCTCTGCCGCCAAACAGATATATATTTAATAGAGATCAATCACACGGACTAAAATCCAATGTCAGACATACAGTCCATTTACAAGTCCGTTCTGGGTCTGAACGAAACCGGAGGCACCTAGTACCCCGCATATCCATCGATCTTCAAGTACGTCTGGACGATCACCAACTGTTTCCATCTTCTTGGGTGTACAGCCCAATCAAGATTATCAGTAATTATCCAAACGACGTGAAGACCTCCGGTCTTCGACCATCGTCTTCATCTTCGACTTATCGTCGTATCAGTTATTCAGAATGGGATAAACCCGGTCTTTCCGAATAACTCGCGTATTATTTTAAATAAGTTTACACAAACCCAACATACGCCTCATTCCAATTCATTAGTCACTAACTGTAAATTAATCAAGAGAATAATTTCCCAAATATTAACCCCGAAGGCCGAAACCAACATCAGATCAATATCCAGAAAACCATTCTGCTTGGCTAACCGACAGTTAGTTTCTAAATTTTACATTCATAGGGAAAGGTTCCCATTAATTTTATCCAAGATAAATTCCTTGAATTTATTCTTTATTCTATTTTTGAATCTCAATTCAAACTAGTCGGGATTAGCGAACCTTATCGAAGTAATCATTTATTTTAATTTCCCCATCCCAACCTATTCATCCCATGAAGTAAAACTGGTAATACTTCATATCTAACACCACAGTGTTATCGGTAAATTCAATTACCATTTCACGTTCAAATATAATTAAAGATTTAACTATCGCCTGTAGCAAAACTGGTGATACTCCATTTTCGATCATTTCAATCTAATTAAAGATTCATTAAAACTCCACTTAGTTTTAATCTTCGACTGGGTTAAAGAATCAGTGTCATTTAAAAAACGGTTCACGATAAACCCAAAATCACATTCCATTAATTATCGGGTTAAAGAACAAGTGTTATTTAAAACACTGTTCACGATAAACCCAAAAATCCATACCAATTCAATTCCAATTAAATATCATTTAATTGGTACACTTCATTAAATCTAAATAAAAAGATTTAATCTTTTCTCAACTGGGTTCAAGAACAGTGTTAGTGAAGACACCATTCACGACAAACCCAAATCACATTTGATATTCAATATAAGGCTCTGAATAGAAAATATATCGGCTTATATTCAATATCAAATTCTACGATTAACAAATGTCATATTGGAAATAACGATATAAATATATATCTTTCAAATTTCCATAACAACATCTTTATAATCACGAATTCCAACATCGAAATATTCCGAAGACAATTTCGATTCAAATCCACTCCAATGCAATCATTGGAAATTCTGGTTATTTTTAAAACCCTTTTCAAATTCAATTTATTTATTTAAAAATAAATAGAATTATATTTCTAGTTCAAAACTAGTTCATTTCGATAAAAATCTATTTTTATCTTTTCAAATATGGAGTTTTTCATCCCAAATCTTCACAAATCATTTCTTTTGATTTTACACAAATTATTACTATTTTTAATAATTTTATCAAGGCCCGTACAGTCGATTTCCATCAATGGCCATCGAATTGCACTTACAGCGACCTTTTTCAAATTTGATTTGGACATAATTCCAAATCCAAACGTTAGATTTCTAATTTCTAATAATCGTTAGAAAGCTCTTTTCGATACGAACCCAACGGTTCCGGTTTTAGGAGAATCCGACGGTCGGATCTCCCGTAATGTCCGTTTGAAATAAATGGTCGAAATTCATCAACTGCCGCGGCGCGGCACGTTCTATTCAGGCCATTATATTATATATATATATAATATATATATATAATATATATTTCGTCGATTTCGATTTAAAACGAATTATATAAATAGTTTTAAAATTCGTTTCAAAAGCAACTTCAACTTCCATTTCAATTCAAATCAAAATTGAATTCTTCTTTATAAATTCGTTTTAAAATTCATTTCTATTCAATTCAAATTTCAATTCAATTTGAATTCGTTTCAATTTGCTTTCAATTCAATTTGAATTCGTTTTCAATTCATTTCGAAATCGTTTTCAATTCAATTCATTTCGAAATCGTTTTCAATTCAACTCATTTCGAAATCGTTTTCAATTCAATTCATTTCGAAATCGTTTTCAATTCAACTCATTTCGAAATCGTTTAAAATCGATATTAATATCATTCACGTCGAAATGGCGTCAATCTAATCAACACGGCTTCATAAATTTCTATTTTCAAATATTTCTTTTTCAAAATAGTTGTTATTATCAAAATATTTCGTTCAACACATGACCAATCTCAATGGATGAGTACTGTCAACACATGAACCTTTATTTTATATTGATAAAGATGTAAATTTTATTACTAAAATATTTCGTTCAACACATGACCAATCTCAATGGATGAGTACTGTCAACACATGAACCTTTATTTTATATTGATAAAGATGTAAATTTTATTACTAAAATATTTCGTTCAACACATGACCAATCTCAATGGATGAGTATTGTCAACACATGAACCTTTATTTTATATTGATAAAGATGTAAATTTTATTACTAAAATATTTCGTTCAACACATGACCAATCTCAATGGATGAGTACTGTCAACACATGAACCTTTATTTTATATTATTCTTTATTTTCTAAATTGGAATGAGGCCCAATCAATTACCATATAAAATTAATTATATGGATTTTCCATACAACACATGTATATAATAGCATTGAAAAATAATCTACCATCAACCAAAGTGCACTACACTGTATAAGCATCAAATATAGATATTCAACGCTTATAACAGCCTGTCAATCAATCGATCGACATACTTAATCAATCAGGATGAGTGAACTTCAAATTTCATCCCAACACCCGTGTGGGGTTTCAAACAATCAAACACAGATTTTATTTGTGCAGTTGGGCGATGTGTAAAATTTATCGACCCAATCAATATCAGTCAAATCGGTGTATATAAACAAAACGGCCGATTTGTTTATAAATATTTATTTATTCACTTTCACTTTAAAAATTATATTTTTAACGGTAAAACATTTTATTCAACCTATGAATATTATATTCGGTTCATTTATTTAATAAAATGATATTTTTATTTTCCTAACATATTTTAGAAAATTTCGGTGGCATAACGACACGATACTAGAAACGGGACAAGGCCTAGCCTTACCCCCGGTCTAGTGAAGGCCCACGCCATTCACACATCAATCATATCAATTTCATTTCACCAAACAATTCAATTCAAACCAAATCATCAAATTAATTTATGCAACCAAACAAACAAGTCCATGGTCTGTGGACGATTGTGTCGGGTGCTACTAAGCACCGTCTGCATCCTAGTATATATATATAACTAGAAAAAGAAATTGAAAGGTGAGAAATTCTCATAGATAGCTATCCAATCATCTTGACTCTTCTTTGATATAAATCTTCTTCGTTCTCGCCTTTTTGTCACCTTCGTTGTCCGCTTTCACTACATATGTAAAAATCGAATTTTTTTATTTTTTACTTCGCTATTCAATATATAAAAATCATATTTTTACTACGTTATTCAATATATTAAAATCAAATTTTTTCTACTATGTCATATAGATAAAAATTCCATTTCAAAAACATAGATTTCGCCTTTATAAAAATAAAGATTTCTCCTTTTCAAAAATAAAGTTTATATTTTTCTCGAAGTAAAAATCATATTTTTGTCTTTCTACAATATAAAAGATTATATTTTTACTACTTTAAAAATATAAAAATCATATTTTTATAATCGCTATATAATAAAGACTATATTTTTAATACTTTAAAAATATAAAAATCATATTTTTTTAACTTATCAAAATCATATCCTTTCCGTTATGAAAAATCAAATCCTTTTCATGAAGAAAATCACAACATTTCTAGCGATAAAAATTCCTAACTTTTAATTCCTAAAAATTATTTCTTTCCAAGTATTTATATATATAAAGAGAGAAAAAAAAGAATTTAAACAATGTATTTAAATAAACAAACAACTGAATTTAAAATAAAATAAAATAAAAAGAGGGGAGCTCACTGTTAATTCCTTCAGAGTGGATGGAGGGTTTTCTGTGCGCCTGGAGGGAGGGGGGGTGCTGAGCCGCAGTCGGGATCTGGACGAGGTGGTGGCGGGGAGACTGTCGCTGGCGGTGGAAGCTGGATCGAGGGGCGTCGGGCTAGGGTTACGGGGTCTGAGTGATGGCTTGGGGAGGCTGAGGGGATCGATGGAGTGACGGTTGTGGAGGTTGGCGACGCCGCTGGGGGCGTATGGTGGAGCATCGACGATCGAGGGGCGGCGGTTTACAGGGAGCATCGGGGTTTTTTTTTATTTCTGTTTCGATTATGAAAAGAGGGGGGGGGGCAGATGATAAAAGGAGAGGAAGATATATTCTTTTCTAATTATTAAATTATTTTATTTACTAAAAGGTTGACTTTTACCTACGACCTCTAAACGAGGCCCACCGCCTGTCGTCCATAGCGTATCACCTCCATTCCGAACACAATGGGATAAGTATCACAAGCTGATTTGATCAGTTCGATCAGTTTTCGTCAAATTTACATTTAAATCACTATATCGAATTTTAAACGTACATTTCAAATTAGTGGGGTTACATACTAACTCTAAAAATTCTCGAAAAATATTTTCTAGCTTCGCATTGACGATACGGCCCTAACAAAACTAGTTTCGTCGAATTCTGAGACCGTTGGAAAAATGGCCAATTTCCAGTCGATTAAAATCAACTTAAACTGGTCAAACGCGTTTTCCTTCACCACGCTCACATATTGATTCGAAAAATTATGAAATTTGAAACCTAGCAATAATTTAACATCACGGACCCAACAAAAGTGGTTTCGTCGAAATCTGAGGTCGTTTGCAAAATTTCAATTTTTAAGGGCCTGAATTCCATAGCGACTATTCAGAATTTTCAACTGGACATATCTTTTGATTCCCGCTATGAAATTTCGATTGGTCGAATTCGTTGGAAAGATATTATCAATTAGATCCTAATGTTTTTGGTTTCACTAAAATCCGTATTGTTTTGCACCCGGTACATTCAATTGAAGTTTGAAATCGAATTATCGAACTACCGCGCCATTTTCAATTCTATTTATAATTATATATAAATATTTATATTCTAACGACGACGCGTATAATATATACGTCGAATTATATTCAAAATAAATTTCTCGTCGATATTATTTAAAATAATCTATTTTAAATATCCTAAATTCTCTAAAATTGCCAAAATAAAAATTTCAAACTGGCTCGCATTTTACGGGTTGTTACACTTCCCCAGTTCAAAAGTTTCTTTAGCCCGTTACTGTACATCGCCCTCCCATTCTTCATCGCAAAACTCTATCCGATCCCCTCCTCGTCTGCTCTCTCTCGTTCATCTTCTTCAACCTCAACCTAACTACCACCTGAACAACTAACTTGAGCCTACCCTTTAACTTGCAACCTTGATAACTTCCTCCGCCTGTTTATTCCCCAGTTCTGCCATAGTCCAGAACCCAATTCATGCTCCAGGAAAGATCCAATCTCCCCTTACAAACTTCCCATCCACTATATCATTCAACAAACGATCGCCAACCTCAGCTTCCTCTTCGCGACCACCTTCTCTTCACCACCTGAAATTTCAACACGAAGCCCGAATCCAAACTGCGACTCCCCTCCTCAGGCAATAGATTTCCAACACCTTTTACGTTCAATATTCCCAATAATATTCATATGAATGCTAAAATTCACCATGATAACAAATACAATAGCAACACTTCGAATTCATACTCCGATTTCCCAAACTTCCTAACCCTAAATTGCTGTGACACATCTGGGTTTCCAGGAACCACATCGCATGCCATAAAAGGGGTATCTGATCAAAGAGCTTCTCTTCTCCAATTCAAAGAAGATGAGGTTCCGAATTTAGGGATTTAATACGATTTTTAATCAAATTTTGAAGTTGCAGTTTGCTTATTTACTTTATCTTTGTTTGCTGGTTCGGTAGATATGGATATGAGGGTTGTTGCTGGGTTTTATAACAAAGGGTTTTATAACAAAGGATGGAATTGGTTGTAGTGTGAACGGAGGTAGGTAAGTCAAGCCGAGATGTTTGAAACTATTTGTCCTACTGCATGTGAGGTATTTTAAATAAGAACATATTGTCTTCGTTTTGACAGTATAAGATTGTACGACCATGTTGTTTTGTCTGGATTGATAAGATATAAACTGTAACAACTCGGTTTTTTTAGAGTAGTTGTAATAGCGCAAAAATTTTGGCGTTTAGAAAATAAATTAAAAATAAGATTTAAATAAAAGTAATATTTTAAATTCCAATTAGGATTTGAGTCTTTATCTCTTGAATGTAGTTTGGGATATAAATTAGTATGTTGAGTAAGGAGAAAATCGAATATATGCGGAATATCTTGACTTAATTTAAATGGAAGTCGATTTCGCAATATGAGTTGAAGAAAAAAAAGTAGTAGAATTCCTTTATAGATTTATTACATGAACGTTTGCAAAAAATTGCCAAACAAATGTTATTAATATCATTAATCAATTTGAAATTATTTGAGTAGCTCAACTTTGGAGTATGGACCCTATAATTTAATTAAGAAATTTGGTTTACTTGTTTTATGTGAAATTAAATTTGAAATTTAACGTTAACGCTCATTTAATTTATTGTTTGATAAATTTATCTGTTTGAATTTTTAATTTTGGTCTAACTTAAGAATTTGTTTTATAATTCGGTTAGATTTGAATTGGTTTATGAAAAAATAACATTTGAAATTGTATTTGAAAATGAAAAAAATACATTGTTAGTGGATGTATAGTGTAATGGTATATACATTCTGTTAAATATTTGTTTCCACTTGTTCACCTAGTTCCATATTTTTCTACAGTGTCTAGATTCTTCGTTGGTTTATAAGAGTACCCCTTTCTTTTCAAAGGGGGGACCGTTCTTCTTCTGGATGTCTAAGAGCATCTCCAACAGTGGAGGAAATTCATGTTAAGGGGTGTAATATCCCTTATTTTTGCACCCAACAGTTGTTACACGGTGTAATATGAAGGCAAATGTTACGGGCTGGATTCAGAGTTCGGAATAGGGCGCGCGAGCTGATTTTATCGGCTCGCGACTTCAGGAGCCGATAAAATCAGCTCGTGGCCTTTTTTTTTCCCAACTATTTTTACCATATACAATACCAAATGCATTAATTTTTTTGTAAAATAAACTTCGAAACATAATAATAATATTTGATTACTAAGAGCAAAACCAATTTTTTTTTTTAACGTTTTACCCTAGTTTGTCGTATACAAAAACATAACCGATATGTAATTTGTAAAATAAACTTAGGAACATAATAATAGATGATTGGTCGTTATTAGACCCGGGCATTCCGAAGAAAGCGTGCCATATACACAGATCGTACGATGCCACAACTTCCAAAATGATGGTTGGTCGTCTTTCCTTGCCGTTGTACGCACCTTGTAATCCCTTAGGACAGTTCTTCCATTCCCAGTGCATACAGTCCAGACTTCCTAACATTCCCGGCCAACCCCTGCTTTCGTGCATCTCTCTGATTCGCACTACATCTGCTTCGTTTGGAGACCGTAAGTATTCTTCTCCGTAGACGTCCACAATTGCTTGACAGAAACTTTCAAGTTTTTCTAGTGCCGTGCTCTCTGCTATGCGGTATGCATCGTCCAAAGCATCGGCTGGAGTGGCATAAGCTAACATTCTCATAGCTGCCGTCATTTTTTGTTCACCGGACAATCCCTGTGTCTTCGATGCATTATGTTTGTACTTAAAGTAATCATTGTTACCTTGAATACCAGCCAGTATCCGAAGAAATAGGTTTCTCCGCATCCTGAATCTTCGACGAAACATATCAGGCTCGTAAGTGCAATCCTCATCGAAGTAATCTTGCATCAAAGACTTGTGGTATTTAGCATGATTTCGGTGTATAAACCTCCTTCCAGGAACCGATCCCCCTCTAGTTGTGGACGATGAACCATACGCTTCACGGTATAGGTCCCGTATTTCTTGTATTTCTTCTGCTTCCTCTTGAAGGATTTCATCTTCCTCTGAATCGCTAGCAAAAGCCAGCAAGCATTTTGTAAAACTGGAATCCATTTATATTTGTTAGTAAGTTTTGATTTGAGATATGTATGACAATGTTGTTGTTATATATAAGGTTTGATTTGAGTGTCTCTTTATTGGATTCCTTTATTGGACTGAGTGTCTCTTTATTGGTTTGTGTGTCTCTTTATTGGTTTGAGTGTATGTTTATTGGTTTGTGTGTCTCTTTATTGGTCTGAGTGTCTCTTTATTGGTTTGTGTGTCTCTTTATTGGTCTGAGTGTCTCTTTATTGGTTTGTGTGTCTCTTTATTGGTTTAAGTGTATGTTTATTGGTTTGTGTGTCTCTTTATTGGTTTAAGTGTATGTTTATTGAAGGATTTAAACATTTACGCACCCGAAGGAGTTAAAAAGGAGTTAAAAAAGGAGTTAAAAACTATGGGTCGTCCACTACCGTCGTTATTTAAACATGTAAACATTTAAGTACCAGGTTTGGCGCTTTGCAAAGTACCAAAACTTGGCACTTGGCAGAGTACCAAAGTTGGCACTTGGCACTTGCCAAAGTACCAAAACTTGGCAACGTAACGGTTTGCAATAAAACAAGCATACATTACACAGAACATATGAAAGTAGCAAACAGTACACATACAAAATAACATATCGCAGAACACATAGAAAAATAACATACAGTCCAAAACATCGAGACATACATATATACATACATCGAGCCATACATATATACACCGCGACATACAGAAAAATAAATCATGATAAATCTGCGGCATCATCATCACCACCATCCAAAGACATGTCGTCTCCGCTATCAGGCGGGTCATAATACGTAAAATCGTCATCACTACCTCCAACCACGCCATCCCCTCCATCAACGTCATCCCCTCCTAACACGTCCTCCCCTCCAAGAACGTCATCCCCTCCAACTACGTCGCCCCCTCCAGCACCGTCACCCCCACCTCCTCCTAAACCACCTGCTCCTGAACCAGAATCACCTGCTCCACCTACTCCACCTGCTCCACCTGCTCCACCTCCTCCTCCTCCTCCTCCAGAACCACCAGTACACGACCCTACAATGGTACCTGATGCTGCTGTCCCCCCACCCTCTGCTGCAGCTAATCTGGCCTGTAAGTCATATATCTGCTCCTGCAATCCCTGCACAATCGCCTGGTGCTCCTGATACATGGACTGAGTATACTGCAACGCCATCTCCTGAATAGCCGCGATATGTATCCTATGCTGGTCCAACCTGGGTGCATACTGCATATATAGAACATATAAAATCAGTTTCTACAGCATATAACATACAACGTAAATTCACAAGTACAAATGTTACCTCATGTGACGGATATAATCCAGCAGTAGGGACACCATACACCATGTATGCAGGTGGGTAAACAATAGGCAGGGATATCTGTGTCCCGCTAAGATCATATGTCTGGAATGTATCGGCGAGAGCAAAATCCTGCGGAGGATCGGATATCTGTGAAGGGGTCGGGTCGAAAGTAAATGGCGGAGGGTGAACTCTACCACTGACCAATCGGGGTCCAATGTGATCGGAGTTCACACCCCGCACATAATCCGGCAGCAAGTACCGTCTAGGAGCTACCCGAACCCAGTAAGGACCAAACTCTGCGTCGGGTAAGTGAAAGTCGGTCGTATCTACCCATCCTGCCTGTCTCAATCCAGCCACATACTGTCTCCCTATAACACGCTGCGGCCCGAACATATCAAGTGGCAAAGGTGGATCTACGGGTACGCGCAACTCACCGGTACTCTGGTAATAGCATCGGTCTCCCAAGTACTAAACAGGAAGGTGGGCCGGTGGGAAGAAGAGGACACGTCGAGTAGATAAGCTGCATGCAATGGCTAATGGATGGGCATCAGGTACTGGGCCACCGGCTGCAAGTAACATCCAATAAGAAGCCCAAGGTGCTCGTAATATGTTCCCCCTCTCCCTCATATCCAACTGGGTACGAGCCTCCATCAAGTCGTGTCTCACACCAGAAGGAGAACGCTGAACTACGTGCAAACTCTCCCATCTACGCATCCGTGGGAAAAAGGCCTCAGCGGCATGACTGGCGGTGGGCTGTATGTGTGGGTGCATGTTGGCCGTGTACTCGTAGTACCAGCACAGCAACATGTACCAAAAACCATACATCTGCTGAACCTCTCTAAAAGCATAGGAGTCAAGAGCGGTGTATAGATAACCCAATATGGCAGAGCCCCAATCAAACATATGCAGCTGATCTAAATCGACTAGTGCTGCAAGGTAGCCAAGCCTAATCGAACTCTGTTGGTTCGTAAAGAACGTCGAACCAAGGAGGTATAAAATGGTAGCCCTGTACAGTATGTCATGGAAATCTACCGCATCTACATGCGCTGTAATATAATCAAGTAAATATGTGCAGGGAACGGCACCATTAGCTACACGAGCCGCAACCAAACCTGGCAAATACTGTATGTACGACTCGGGTGACTCAAACTGGGAATCAAATGGAGGTATGACTCTATCTGGAAGGCCTATCTCAATCCCCGAAAGCATGTAAAAATCGGCTGGGGTGATACCTAGCTCAAAATCCGGGAAGTGAAAGGTGTGTGTCGTAGGCCACCATCTCTCTGATAAGGCTTCGACCAAAGGTCGATCGAAGGACTGGGGAGGTATAATACGTAAAAAACGTCCAAATGGACTGCCAAATAGTCTCTCTCGAATATCCAGAGGTAATATGTCTAAGGCTGATGCTACAAACTTCGCCCAACTCCCGCGAATGTTTACATACCGAGTCTATTAAAATAATACCAGTTAAACGACTATAAAACCAAGCACGCCTATGCACTAAACGATAACGTGCATGCACTAAATGACTATTTAACAGTTAAATGAGTATTAAAGTTCGTACTACTAACGTATAACAAACTACTACATGATAAAGTTTTAACAGTTAAAAGACTATTTAACAGCTAAATCAATATTTAACTAGTACGTGCAATAATGTATACTATTTAAATGACTATTGACGTTCAAACTACTAGACCATAGAACGTACATGCACTAAACTATAACGTAAAACTATAAAGTAAAACTAATACCTGAACGGTGTCCAGCGCGGTAACTGATCGATGGGTGAATCCCTGTGGCATCTCGTGGAGGATACGTAAGTCCTCAATCGTCGTCCCCTCTGGTGGAGGAAGGTGTACTGGACCAGACATGTCGTCTGGCATAACTCTAACTGTGCGTCTCCCGCTCTTCTTCACGCGTGGCGGCATCCCGACGTTGGAACGATTAAAAAAGAAATTTAAAAGGAGGAAATTAAAATTAAATGAATATAACCAAACACCCCCCCTCCCGAGCCATATATAGGCTCGGGAACAGGCGCGAGCTGATTTTATCAGCTCGCGAGCTCGCGAGCTGATAAAATCAGCTCGCAGGCTGCGAGCTGATAAAATCAGCTCGCGCCTGTTGGGATATATCAAAGATATCTCCCGTAATGTTACGGGCCGTAACGTTACGGCCCGTAACACTGTTGGAGATGCTCTAACAGCCACTCATTCTCCCATCTGGCGGGAAGGGGGGGAATAATTGATTAAATACAACCCATCAGTGACGACCTCCCTTTCATGCAACCGTGGATCGCCTTTACTCCGCTTCTTCCCCCTTCACCCCATCGATGTTCATCACCGTAGCCTCTCTCCTATTTCTCCTGTCGCAACCACTATCAGCCGGCTGCGGCTGTCCTCTTTTAGGGGATTTGCTGGATTATTGTCAACTTGTGGGGCGATCGTTGCTACTTTAGCTGGTGCTAACTTAATGTACAGGTTTGTTTTTTTGGTCAAAATACTTGTTTGGGTCTAGAAAGTTTAATTTTGTTCGGATTGTTGTCTCTATTTTTGGGATTTGATTGCTATTGCTAGAAATTAAAATTCTAATAGGCTTGGGTTCACATTGTATTGATCCTCCATTTATTACACCGACCATTTATCTTGTTACTGGTGTGTAGCATATTTGTGCATTTGAATTTGAGTTTTTATGTGCGTTAGTTTAACTTCATAAGACTACAGACTATAGGATTTTAGTTTTCATTTTGGTTTTCAAAAGAAAACTGCAAATATAAGCAGTTGAAGTGGTTAGAATTTCAGTTTTTGAAATAACACAAATGGGTTCAAGATTCAGATATGTGCAAAAAGACTCTTGTGATGTTTGAGGATACTGATGGGTTGGCTTGTATGGCACATTCTTGAATGTTCGAATCTCAATTTTGTTTTTCTATTTTCCTTGACTGTTTTTTTATCGAAATAATATTGTGCAATTTTGCATCAATAATTAATAAGAACAAGGCAAAACTTTTATTGTAGATAGTAAACTTAACGGTCAGTTGGAATGTTTAGTCATGAATATTAGCAATTGGCAGTGCTTGTTTTGTTCCCAGAAAGAATGAATTTTTTAAAACTACGGTACAAGTGGGAACCTAAATGCCGGTGGGGTATAGCATGATGGGTGTCAGCCCTAGCTTAAGTTTGCCATTCTTTTACAAACAGTAATGGCATGCAGTTGAGTTGAGTCCTACTTCCTGGTTTAGCCAGCGCCAAAATGAGCATAACAATCTCGTTCAACATAAATTTTGTATGATCTATGTTGTGTGGTCATCTAGTTCTGATCTTAACTAGACAAAAATAATACATAATTAACCCAAGTACAAGATGCAAAATAGTTATTTATGATGCATTAGATGGACACCTCGTCGTATGTTATAAATTCAAGTGTTCTTAGAAAGTTCCTTTTTAAAGTATATCAAATCATATGGTGCGTGAACCTTATATACACGCATCATATATATATATATATATATATATATATATATATATATATACACACACACACACACTATGTTTTACCCTACACTAATCAGCTGCAGTCTCCGTGTTAGCAGCTCTGACTTCCCAGCATAGTAGCTGTATGATGCTAATACAGGAAAATAGTGTGGAGGACAAAACTATTGGGTTTTTTGTCCAAAAGGACGGTCCATCTAAATTTTTTTCCCAAGGACAATATATAAGCTGCGCTTCGGTCATTTCGCGTGCATTAGAAACTCGTTCAGAAAAATTAGCGATACCCTAATTTCGCCTTCTCCATCGTCCGCAAATTCAATCCTCCGCCGATTTCAACTTCGTCTTCTCTATCGTGTGCGATCAAAAATTATTTGCGGATCTTCATCTTCTCCATCGCCGCACGCATTAGAAACTCGTTCAGAAAAATTAGCGATACCCTAATTTCGCCTTCTCCATCGTCCGCAAATTCAATCCTCCGCCGATTTCAACTTCGTCTTCTCTATCTTGTGCGATCAAAATTTATTTGTGGATCTTCGTCTTCTCCATCGTGTGCGGATTTTGATTGTGCGAATTTTCATCAAGTTTGAATTGAATTTAGGTCTGAAGATTATTTCTCAGGTTCGATTTTCCTTTTGCATGATTATTTTTGGCTTTCTTTGCTCATATTTTTCTTTTCATATTCATCTTTTTCAAAAAAAAATTAAATATATGTGATCGATTTTCTTCAGGTTTTCTTCAATTGATTTGAATTGGTTGATTAATGGATTCAAAGTGCAGCAATATCAGGTTATATGTTTTATACTGAGTCTTTTATTTTTGTTTTTTTTCTTGTTTAGACTGTGTTCATAGATGTATCAAATTGTCCTCATTTTTTAGATTGTTTTCATTTTTGTTAGATCCTTTAGATTACACTATTGTAATGTGTTATGCTATGTGCTTAATGGATTTGGTATCAGTTTTATACTGTCAAATAGTATAAGTTGGTGTAACTCTATATTGCTTTCTCTTCAGGCATGTGGTATTGGTTGTATGTTCATAAAAATTATGCACAGATCTGTGGTATCAGTTTTATGCCATTGGTGGTATCAGTTTGTTCTCTGTTGTTAAATGTACAGCAATACAATATCAGTTTTGAATCGAAAGTGGTATCAATTTATTCTCTGTTGTTAACTTCACAGAAATACAGTATCAGTTTTGAATGAAAAGTGGTATCAGTTTCATTTCTGTTGTTAACTATACAGCAATACAGTATCATTTTTTAATTAAAAGTGGTATCGGTTTTAATGTTGTACTATGAAATGTAGGTATCTTTTTTAAATGTAATCATTTGCTGATTGTATTTTATTTTTATTATGTTTTTTGCAGTGTTGATAGTAGTCTTCTTGTATTGTTTGAGTTCAATGATTCTACTATGAGAACTTAGTTGTTTCTTAATTGTTCATTGTTGATAGTAGTCTTCTTGATTGTTTGGAGTGTCGATCCTCTTATGCTAATCCAGTGAATCCAATTCCGAACTATGATAAACGCATTGTTGATCCTTCCATTGAAGATGTCTTTAAGCCTCCTAAAGACAAACATGGTGCTGGTAGACCTTCTACCAAACGAAAAGGCGGATCTGTAATTCTTCAGAACAAACAAAATCAGTATGGTGTGTGTAAGTAGTATGGCCACAACAAGCGCAACTGTCAATCTTCAAAGAATTGATATTTTCTTACATTTGTTTTATAGATTTTACATTTTTTTATTCACTTTATGCATTCAGATTTGAAAATGTAATAAATTTGACATTAATTGTGAGTATTCATTGAATTTTTGGTTTAGTATCTTGTTTAGGTTGATGCTTATATATACACACACACACACACACACACTATCTGTGTTTTATGTTGCTTTATTTGTAGATATCAGTTATTGATTGTATTGGTATCATTTATATCTTAAATGTTGTAATATACAGTTTCTGGTATCAGTTTTGGAAGCATACTGGTATCAGTTTTTGTACTGCGATTATGTTTAAACAAATGTAGTATCAGTTTTCCAAGCTAAGTGGTATCAGTTTTGATACTGAGAATCTTTTTATGTGACTATGGTATCATTTTTGCAAATTAACTAGTATCAGTTAAAAAACCATTCTGGTATCAGTATTAGAAAGCTTTGCGGTATCATTTTTTTTACTGGGCCTCTATTTACATGAATAAGGCGTCATTTTGGTATATAAATAGGCAGGTATCAGGATTTGAAAGCCATAAGTACCTGATTAGGCTTTTCATTCCGATGTCTTTTACATGTGATAGGTACCTGCTTGGTTTAACAATCCCTACTAGGTACGGTTTGGTTTCCAATCATGGGCTATTATATGTTGTAATAACAAATTCAAGGTATTAGTCTTGGAAGCACACTAGTAAATCATGTTTTTATAAATAGCATGTCATTCTTGCAAATGTAATGGTATCAGTTTTCTTTCTTAAAATATGTTTACATTAATATGATATCAGTTTTACAAGCTTTCTAGTATCAGTTTTCTTATTAAGATTATATTTATATAAAAAACTCATAACCGAGCCCATAATTGAGCCAGTAACGAGCATATAAGCCAGATGATAACCGAGACCATAACCGTTAACATAAATGAGTACATTACCAAACATATAAACAAGCACATAACCGAGCTTATAACTGGGTACATAAACGAGATTATAACCAAGTCCATAACAGAGCCTATAACTGAGCGTACAACTGAGCAAATAATTGAGATCACAACCGATCATTTTACGAAGCACATAAACAAGTCCACAACCGGGCATATAACCGGGTGTAGATTCAATGTTGAAGTATCAATTAGGCCTTGTGTTTGGAAGTCTTTTACGTGTTATATGTACTCGATTAGGCCTTGCGTCTACATATAGGTACTAGATTAGGCCTTGTGTGCAGATGTTTTTTACGTGTCACGGGTACCCGCTTAAGTCATAGGTACCCGATTAGGCATTGCGTGCGGAAGTATTTTACGTGTCACGGGTACCCGCTCGGTTAACTAATTCCTACTGGACGCAGAATCGTTGCTGGAGTACCCGATTATGCCTTGCGTGCGGAAGTCTTTTACGTGTCATAGGTACCCGATTAGGCATTGCGTACGGAAGTGTTTTACATGTCACGGATACCCTCTCGGTTAACTAATTCTTACTGGGTGCAGAATCGTTGCTGGAGTACCCGATTAGGCCTTGCGTGCAGAAGTCTTTTACATGTCATAGGTACCCGATTAGGCATTGCGTGCTGGAGTCTTTTACGTGTCACGGGTACCCGCTCGGTTAATTAATTCCTACTGGGTGCATAATCATTGCTGGAGTACCCGATTAGGCCTTGCGTGCGGAAGTCTTTAACGTGTCATAGGTACTCGATTAAGCCTTGTGTGCAGAAGTCTTTTACATGTCACGGGTACCAGCCCGGTTAACTAAATCCTACTGGGTGCAGAATCGTTGTTGGAGTACCCGATTAGGCCTTGCGTGCGGAAGTCTTTTACGTGTCATTGGTACCCCGATTAGGCCTTGCATGCGAAAGTATATTACGTGTCACGGGTACCCGCTCGGTTAACTAATTCCTACTGGGTGCAGAATCGTTGCTGAAATACCCAATTAGGCCTTGCGTGCAGAAGTCTTTTACGTGTCATAGGTACCCGATTAGGCATTGCGTGCGGAAGTCTTTTCTGCTTGTATATGTGGGTTTAAGTATTGTCGAGCCATGATTTTTGTAGATGCTACTCACTTGAAAGGACGACCGGGTGTACTGATGGGAGCCACTGCAAAAAATGGTAGCCAAGGTATATTTTTTTTTGTTTTTTGTGTTCATGTTTTTTTTTATTCTTACATATTGGTGTTTGTTGCGTTGTAGTATTAGCTTATGTTATGTCTTATTATCTATTGCTTTTATATATCTGTTTTAGGCGCTTCCTAGTATCAGTTTCTTTAAGTTTTAGTTAATATTTATTTTTCTTGTTACTTGGTATCTCTTTTCATAGCCTGATAGTATCAGTTTTTATGATGTCTTGTTAAAAATTAATTTTTCAGTTTCCAGGTATCAGTTTTATATGCCTGGTAGTATCAGTATTTTAAACTTTTAGTTACTATTTATTTTTCCAGTTTCCTGGTATCAGTTTTCATAGCCTGGTAGTATCAGTTTTTTTGATGTCTTGTTAGAAAATTAATTTTGCAGTTTTCTGGTATCAGTTTTATGTGCCAGATAGTATCAGTTTTTCTGATTTTTGATTTTCATTACTAAATCTAAACTTCGAGTATACGATTTTGTTGAACACTATTTCACTGTAGACGCATATCGATCTTCTTATGCTAATCCAGTGAATCCAATTCCGAACTATGATAGGCCCATTGTTGATCCTTGCAATGAAGATGTCATTAAGCCTCCTAAAGACAAACGTGGTGCTGGTAGACCTTCTACCAAACGAAAAGGCGGATTTGCATTTTTCCAGAATAAACAATATCAGTGTGGTGTGTGTAAGCAGTATGGCCACAACAAGCGCAACTGCCAAGCTTTGAAGAATTGGTATTTTCTTTCAATTGTATTACAAATTTTACAGTTTTTTCCTTCACTTTATGTATTCAGTTTTAGAAACGTAATAAATTTGAGATTAGTTGTGAGTATTCACTAAATTATTGGTTTACTATCATGTTTTAGTTGATGCCTTATATATATATATATGTATGTATATAAATATACATATATGTTTGTATGTACATATATGTATACGTATGTGCTGTGTGTGTTTTATGTTGCTTGATTTGTAGATATCAGTTATTGATTGTATTGGTATCATTTATATATTCAATGTTGTAATATACAGCTTCTGGTATCAGTACTTGAAGCAAAGTGGTATCAGTTTTGGTACTATGATTATGTATAAACAAATGTGGTATCAGTTTACCAATCTAACTGGTATCAATTTTGATAGCGAGATTTTGTTTATGTGAATATGTCATCTTTTTTTGCAAATTAAGTAGTATTAGAATATTCTAGTATCATTTTGAGCACATGATCGAGCATATGACAAACCACATGGTGGTAGAAGTCATGGTATGATCTTATCTATAATGTTAACTATTCTCAAATATTAGTTTTAATTTTTGTATAGTTAATTGTTTTCTAGTATCAGTTTTTCATTCATACTGGTATTAGTTTTGAGACAAATTGTTTTTAACATCAACTGGGTATCTGTTTTGAACCAAATGTGGTATCAGTTTTTCATTGTTCTCATGCTTTGATGAAATTGCAGTAAGTGGGTATCAGTTTTGGGTTAATGTTGGTATCAGTTTTTGAAAAAAAAAATTGTAGTATCTGTTTTGAAAAAATGAGCTATCAATTTTATACACACAACCTCACAGCACATGATAGTTTACATTTTGACAGCATAAACACATTTGTAACAGCCATGCAATTTCGAACTAATATCATATCATCATATCAAAAAAACAGTTTACACCACAAGAAATGTTGGACATTTGCAATATTTAACATCAAATACAACAGCTAAAAACAAGTACTTTTGAAACTAATATTATCATATTTACATTTGTAACAACCAAGCAATTTCAACTACCAAATTTAATCAATTTCCCTCCAAATATAGATTTGACATAAAGTCTACTAAATCCCAACAATAACCTTTGTTTGCCAAAATTTCGTAGACTAGTTGTGCTCTGCATTTCAATGTGCTCTCCTTGACAACCTTTTTAGGTATCCCATTCCTGTTCTTTGATATTACTAATATCATTACAAGTATACCGCAGTCAAGCATGTACAAATATAATTATGCTGTTAGTTGTATCAACATGATAAAGAATTACTGAGCTGGGTATGAAAATTAATATATCATAAAAAGTTACGTGTCATAGCCTTGTTGTGCACATTCTTGTTGACACATTTCAATATTACTGAGCTGCTTATCTTTTAACATTGTTCATCAACCATAATTGCAAAAGTAGTCGTTCAACTTCAATTCTCTGTATAAAAAAAAATGATATACCATTATTGACTTTTTTTAAATAAATATAGCAGTTGTAGTTAATCTATAGTTTCGTTTTTGACAATTATTTCATACCAATTCCATTGCCGCTTTCAAGTTGTTATTATTATTAGGGTTTGATCTTCTCGGCCGATTGAAGTCAAAATGCGACCACTGCATATTTGCATACGTTAAAGTCACTAGCGTCCAGTGACTTCCACAATGCAATGGAAAGTAAATCACTTCTTTGTATGCATTTTTCACTGCTTTTTCTAAAATAGGAAGAGCTACTGTATTTATAAACGAATCCCTTTTCTCAACCAGTGATTTCTAGTCATAAATAATAATGATATTGTTATTTACTAATTAAAAAAAAATACCTCACACAAGTGATCTGAAATTTTACTTACCGTTCCTACAGTTGGTATTGCTTAATTGTTCGGAGTTAATTCACAATATTTTGTAAACCAATCGATAATCTGCAATACCCATACAAATGTATATAAGAAGGCATATTATATTGTGAAAAAAAATAATGATACAAGAAGAATGGAAAATTAATTGTAAACCAGAAATCACAAAACTGATACTAAAGGACACTTAAAACTGATACGTAGAAACTAGAAAAATAATTTTTATCCATAAATCTTTAAAACTGATACTACCAGGCTCCTAAAATTGATACCAGAAAACTGGGAATATAAAATTAAAATGATAATTCAAAAAACTGATACTTACAGGCACCATAAACTGATACCAAGAAACTGGAAAATTAAATTTAAAGCATAAATCAAAATAAATGAGACTACCAGGCTCCTAAAAGTGATACTAGAAAAATGGAAAAATAAATTTTAATAATTAAGAATTAAAACCGACCTCCTTTCTCTTTGTTGAAGTAATTTTTCTTTCATCTGTTCTAGAGTTTCTTCATTTTCAGGTTGTTTTGCAGTTGAATCTTCTCTTGTTTCTCTAGGTTTTTCAGTCGTGTTTATTTGCCCATCCGCTTCCTGATTCGGCTATTCTTGTTCTTCGACCAAATTTAGGGTTTCAGCATTTACATCGACTTGATTTTTTCCCATTTCTAGGGTTTCAGCTTCCGTCTGAACTTGATCAATAGTATTTCGGCTTGATTTTCCGCCGAATCAACTTGTGCCGATTTAGATCGAATGTCTGGCGATTTAGTTTGCTCTTCTTCAACAATCAAATTCGTAGGGTTTTTGGATGACATTTTTGTACAAAATTTCGAAAGTACGAACGATCGATTTTGTGAAGTAAAACGGAATGCAGATGGTTTTTTGAGAGAACGAACGGATGTGTTTTTTGAGTGAATTGTGTTACTGGACTGGGCTTTTGTCCTTCACATAAATTTTTTAAAGGCCTGTCCTTTTGGATAAATAATTTATATTTTTTGTCCTTATCTAATTTTCCCCCATGCTAATATGGCACCCATTTGTCCATTTTTTCCACAAAAATGATGCTTGTTTATAGATTTTCATTACTGAAATAACGTTATGGTTGCTCAATTGAAAATTTTAAAGTTTACACAGTAGTGTTTCATAACATGTTCTGAACGTAGCCTTGCACTAAAGGTAAGAAATATTTCATGTACCATCACGGATCCATATGCAAGCTCATGCAGTACCAATGGAATACCTTACACTAGGTACATTTACGATTTTTCAAATAAATTGGAGCAAATAGAGATTAATCTCTCCGCATTTGCAGGATGTCCAAAACTAGTAGCCGATGCATTTATAGTGAAATCCCTGTTAGTTTTGTCAGTAAAGTTGGAAATAGTATTTAGATGTGCATTTTTTCCCTTCTCTTCAGCAACCAGTTAGCATATCATTATTTCACTAAAGCCTTTTAGTATTAATGAACCCTCTATGGTATTTTATTCCACATTATATTCAAGTTATTTGTTTAATTAATTGCTTGATTAACGGAAAATGTGATGCATTTAATGCATCTATGCATGCATAAGTGAAGGAAGAATGCATGTGATTGGCCATTGTGGCAGCCCTTGGTACCAACTTGTTTTTGAGAATGTATGGCCTTGGTAGGAATATCTCCAAAGTTTTTTACTTCTGTGAACGAATATTTTGAATTTTTTTTTATCGTGAATTTATGAACATAGTGTTTGAATTTTTTGTGGTGCAAATGAAGAGGGAAGTGTGAGTAGAATGTATGATAGGGAGGTGTTTATACAGCATTATTTTCCTTGTCCTTGTTGGTGTATGCTTTAATTTAAAAGGTATGATTTCACTACAACAAAAACACCATATTACAACTTTAATTTTACAACAGTGGCAAACACACCGTTGTAATAAATGTTTTTTACAACTTTTTTCTAGAAAAGTTGTAATAAACTTATTTTTTAACAACTGTGTTATTTTGGCGGTTGTAATAAAAGCCTATCACAACTTTTATTTTTTGACTATTGTAATATATGACTATATTTTAATATAATTAACAACTAATAATTAATATTTAATACATTTATATTGATTATTTATAATTAATAACTAATAATTACTATTAATAATCAATTAGGAAGTAATAATTAATAATCAATATGTAATATTTAATACCTAGCAATTAAAAAGAATAATTAAAAATATAGTTAATATTACATAATTACTATTAAATAGTTAATAATTAACATATAATAATTAATGCTAATCATGAGTAATCAATGATTGCTATTAATAATTAAGAAGTAGAGATTAATAATTAAGAAGAAGAGATTAATAACTAAGATTATATTTAATAATTAATTTATAATAACGAACGATTAATAAGAAATCTTTAATAATTAAAAAGTAATACTTATTATTTGTATTTAATATTTAATAGTTATGGATAATAATTATATTTAACATCTAATATTTAAAAAAAAGTTTAAATTAGATTAGAAAGTTGTTTAAACTTATTTTCAGTAGTTCTTTTTTCTATTTGTTGTAATAGAGACCTATTAAATATTAATAACAACTAATTTTTAATGATTAGTAATATTAACATTTGAGAATAATTGATAATTAATATTCAATGATAACTTTACAAATTATTACTAATTATTATTAATTACTATTAGATAATTAATACTATAACCAGACGGTCATGTTAACAGTAATGCAAAACAATTCAATAAATTTGGTAAAACTTAAAATTTTTATTGCAACTGATGGAAAATTGAGGTCACGGGCGAAACGATGAAACAAAGGCGGTAAAACCAAAAATTTGGCTCCAAAGTAAATCCGCGTCGTATTTCCACTGGGCTTCAAAGTAAATCCGCGTCTTCTAGAAATTGGATCCCAATTCCTCTTCCTCAGAATCGATCCCAATTCCTCCGCCTAAATCGATCCCAACATGTATTCAATAATCTCCTTTTCTCTTCCATATGTCAAAATCGATCCTAATTCCTCCTTCATCAGAAAAACCTACGCCTTAATAACTCCAATTGCTAATTGCCTCAAAATCGATCCCACCTCCGATGAAGGGGTCACTGAAGCGCGAAACGGCAACAAGCTTGAGCCAAGAGGAAACGATAGAGAAGGTCGATGTAGCTCTGGTTGTGTGAGGTAGAGTATCGAATCATATTCCAAATCTACGCTTATCCAAAAAAATTGGTGCTTTAATTTTATTGCTCGAATGGGTTTGCCTCTTTGGGTAATTTCTAGGTAATTTTTTAAATATTTTTGTAACTTTAGGTAGTTCGATGCTTTCGAACAACAACATGACTGTATACCACTACTTTTGTAACATCGGTTAATTTTCTAGTTTTAAAATTGCTTCCTTTGCTTGCGTTGTTTTTACAATAATTCTTATGCCACTTCATGGAATGACAGGGATGATAAACGTATATCGGTTGAGGATATAAGGAAAACTCAAAATCCGACAACACTAATCGAGATTATTTTGTTTAATCATTTATGTATTCGTATAGTCATGACAGAAAACTTGAACTATATATGCTACGATCTGCTTCTCAACTTTTGTGATAAAGCATTTTAATTATACCTAACTGTAAACTCTGTTTTCCGTTCCTTACATTTATATTTATCTTATATACATATATGAAAATCATCAACAATTGACCAAAGTGTGTTATTACGAAATTCTAACAAGCCTAAGGAAACAGAAAGTTCAGTCTTATTTATGGCGACTTTTGAATGTCGTGAAATGAACTATTTTGACATTTATGGCGCATCAATCTTTTCATCATGTCTTTAGGACAAGTGTGCTTGCAAGGAATACATCTGTAATAACCCGGAAATTCTGAGCCAATTTAAAATTTTTATTTTGGCAACTTTAATGAATTTTGAATATTTAAAATGATTTATTTTAAATAATAACGACGAGAAATTTATTTTGAATAGAATTAGAATGTATATATTTATATAGATCGACGTTAGATTATAAATATTTATTTTTAATTATAAATGGAATTGGAAATGGCGCGGTAGTTCGAAAATTCAATTTCAAAGTTCAAATGAATGTACATGATTCAAAATAAACCGGATTTTAGCGAAATCAAAAATATTAGAATCTATGTGAGAATATCTTTCCAACGAATCCGAAATTTTGAAATTTCATAGCGGGAATAAAAAGTTAATTTCAATTGAAAATTCAGAATAGTCGCTATGGAAATATAGCCCTTAAAAATGGAAATTTTGCAAACGACCTCGGTTTTCGACGAAACCACTTTTGTTGGATCCGCGATGTCAAATTATTACTAGTTTTCAAAATTCATAATTTTTGAAATCAATATGTCAGCGTGACGCACTTAAACGCATTTGAACAATTTCAGTTGAATTTAATCGACTGGAAAATGACCATTTTTCAAACGGTCTAAAAATTCGACGAAATTAGTTTTGTTAAGACCGTATCGTCAATACGAAGCTAGAAATAATTTTTCTGGAATTTTTCGAGTCAGTATGTGGCCCCAATAAATTGAAAGGTACGTTTATAATTCAATATAAAGATTTAAATGTTAATTTAAATGAAAACTGATCGAAATGATGGAATTAGCCTACGATACATATTCCTTTGTGTTCGGAATGGGGGTAGCACGCTAGGGAAGACAGTCGGTGGGTTCGATTTTGAGTTCGAAATAAAAGTCAACTCTTAGGAGAATTAAATAAAATAAAATATAATATAATTTTCCACCTAATCCCTCATTCCCCTTTTATCTCCCCCGTCAGAATCGATTTCAGAAATCAAATAAAGATAAAAAACGCGAATGGAGGGGGTGGATCCGCCAGCGCCGCGGCCACCAGAGGCGCCGCACCTCCGGCGCCGCCAACAGGGAAGCCCGCCGCCCCTCCTGGTTCTTCCTCCCTCCACACGAGCCCCTCCCCCGGAAGCCCTAATCGAAGCAAACCCTCCAACGCCCCAACCTGGTCCCACCGCCACCACCTCGATGCAACAGCGCCCCCCCAAACCGCCTCAGGCACTTCTGCCACGCCACAGGCTACCCTCCGCCAACGTAGACTCCCTCCTCCTCTAAAGACCCGACTTTTATATATTTTTGCATTCGCAAATAACCCATTGGCCTGCAGCAACATCTAGCGCATCTCCATCGCTTCTCTTTCAGACCATGGACCTTTCTCCGTCGAAGTTTGAATTTTTAGAAGAAAGAAAAGTGAGTTTTTGTATTTATTTTTATTTATTTATGTTAATATAAATAGGATATATATATACGAATAGCAAACAAAAATATAATTTTTACACATAAAGAAATGATTTTATTTATAAATGATGTGATAAAGATTTGATTTTTAGAAATATAAAGATGCGATCTTTTATATATATGAAACGATTGAAAAGATAAGATTTTGAAGAGAAGATTATATTTTTATTAATAAAAAAAATTTGATTTTTGAAAACAAAAAGATTTGTTTTTTATCATCTTGAAGGCGAAGTAAAAATATGGTTTTTTTATATAATGTAGAGAATAAAAATATTATATATATATGTATGATATTAAAAATATGATTTTTCTATAAATGAATGAGGTAAAGATTCGATTTTTTTACCATGTTTCCATGAAGATAAAAATTCGGTTTATGTATATATGAAATAAAAATTTGATCTTTTTATATAGTAAAGAGCATAAAAATATGATTTTTATGTATGGAAAGCGTTATTAAAAATGTGATTTTTATTGTGAACAGCGTGGAAAGGTTTGAGTTAGAATATCAAGCGAATCCGAACCGTTCAGAAATGAAATGGCGGAGTGGAACCCCAAGGTGAGAACTTCTCATTTTAACTCTTGTTTTCTAGTTAAAGATATACACTAGGATGCAGACGGTGCTTAGTAGCACCCGACACCCGTTGTCCACAGACCATGGACGACTTGTTTGATTTTGTTGTGTGGTGAAAATTGATTGTGATGTGGAATGAATGAAAATAAATATTCATGTGTTGAAATAAATTATTTATCGTTAAAAATAAAAATTTAACGTGAATGTGAATAAATAAATATTCATTTACAAACCAGCCGATTTGTTTATGTACACCCATTTGACTGATATTGATTGGGACGATAAATTTTACACATTGCCCAACTGCACAAATAAAAATCTGTGTTTGTTGATTTGAAACCCCACACGGGTGTTGGGATGATATTTGGCGTACACTAATCCCAATTATTTAGTTGTATGTCGATGGTTTGATTGAGAGACTGTATGAGCGTTAATTAGTTATATTTAATGTTCATGCAGTTGTGTGGTGCACTTTGGATGATGGTTGATTATTTATCGTTGCTATTATATACATGTGTTGTATGGAATCCATATAATTAACATTATATGGTAGTTGATTGGGTCTCATTCCAATTTAGAAAATAAATTATATTCATGTGCTGAATAAACAAAATAGTCATGTGTTGATGATACTCATGTGTTGAGAATATTCATATGTTGAAACTATTCATGTGTTGAAGAAAATATTCATTTGTTGGATAGAATAACAAAGTTATTGAAATATATAAAGCTGTGTTGGTTAGATATGTGCCATTTTGTCACGAACGTTATTTATATCGATTATATTCATTTTTATAATGAATATAGAAAAGAAAGTGATTTCAAAATATAACGTTTTGAAAATATTATCATTTATATATATTAACGATATGAAATTTTCAATTTTGATTTGAAATTGAATATGAAGTTGAAATTGTTTTGAAAACGAATTTAAAACGATTTATAAAATACGTTTTGAATTGAAATCATTGAAATATATATAATATATTATATATATAATATTATATATATATATGTTAGTGGCCTGAATAGAACGCGCCGCGCCGCGGTAGTTCACGAATTTCGACCATTGACTTCGAATTGACGTTGCGGGAGATCCGACTGTCGGATTCTCCTAAAACCGGAACCTTGGGTTCGTATCGAAAAGAGCTTTCCAATGAATATTAGAAATTTGAAATCTAGCGGTTGGATTTGGAATTATGTCCAAATCAAATTTGGAAAAGGTCGTTGTAAGTGCAGTTTGATGGCCGTTTAGGGGATTTGACTGTACAGGCCTTGATAAAATTATTAAAAATATTAATAATTTGTATAAAATCATAATATATGAATTGGAAAGAACTAGGATGAAAAATTCCACATTTGAAAGGATAAAAATATATTTTTATCGAAATGAAGTAGTTTTGAACTAGATTTGAAATTGTTTTGAAAATAATCAGAATTTCCAATGTACGAATTGGAATGGATTTGAGTCAAAATTATCTTCAGAATATTTCGATGTTGGATTTCGTGATTATACAGATATGGTTGTGGAAATTTGAAAGATATATTTATATCGTTATTTCCAATACGATATTTGTTGGTTTCAGAATTTGATATTGAATATAAGCCAATATATTTTCTATTCAGAGTCTTGTATTTAATATCAAATTGGATTTTGGGTTCGTCGTGAATGGTGTCTTAAATAACACTGTTCTTGAACCCAGTTTAAAAAAGAATAAATCTTTTAATTAAGATTTAGTGAAATTGTCCAGTTAATTAGTATTTAATTGGAATTAAATTAAAATTGGTTTTTGGGATTTATCATGAGTGGTGTTTTGAATAACACCTGTTCTTTAACCCAATTAACAATGGAATGTGATTTTGGGTTTATCGTGAACCGTGTTTTAGATGATATTGGTTCTTTAACCCAGTTAAAGACAGAATATTGATTTTTGGGAAGATTAAAACTAAGTGGAGTTTTAATGAATCTTTAATTAGATCAAAGTGATCGAGAATGGAGTATCACCAGTTTTGCTCCAAAGCGATAGTTAAATCTTTAATTAGATTTGAACGTGAAATGGTAATTACTATTTACCGATAACACCGTGGTATTAGATATGGGGTATTACCAATTTTGCTCCATGGGATGAATAGGTTGGGATTGGGAAATAAAATAAATAATTACTTCGGTGTGGTTCGCTAATCCCGACTAGTTTGGAAAACCATAATATGGTTTGAAATGATATCTAAAGAAAGATTAAAAAATAAATTTAGAAGAATTTATCTTTCTTAAAATTAATGGGTATCTTTCCCTAAGAATGTGAATATTTAAATAAAGAATATTCTGAATTGGAATGAGCCATATGTTACGTTTGTGTAACACTTGTTTATTATATACGCGGGTTATTCGGAAAGGACGGGTTTATACCCATTCTGAATAACCGATTCGATGATAAGTCGAAGATGAAGATGGTGGTTGAAGACTGGAGGTCTTCACGTCGTTTGGATGATTATTGATGATCTTGATTGGGCTGTACACCAGAGAGGAGGGAATCAGTTGGTGATCGTCCAGACGTACTTGGAGATCGATGGATATGCGAGGAATAAGGTTCCTCCGGTTTCGTTCAGACCCAGAATGAACTTGTAAATGGACTGTGTGTCTGACATTGGATTTTATTCTGTGTGATTGATCTCTATTAAATATATATATATTTGTTTGGCGGCGGAGAATTTATTCTCTTGCTTAACGCCCTTCTCTGAGACGTACGAGCTCAGAGGTTATATATTGATGGATGTCAATTGCATGGAGTGAATTGCCTGTGTGGCATGCCTAAGTGGCATATGATCAAGGCTTCTGTTGAAAAGCAAAGTCTTGTGGTTGATGATCAAAGCACGACCTATGTGGCATCGCTTTGTGTATAGCGTTAATTCGCGAGCCTCACACCTCGGTATGAGTTAAAAATGGGACAGTGACTATAGGGAGAGCACGGCGTTTCTTTCTAGCTATGGGTGATGTCAGTGACCTACCAGCCCTAACATTTATATACTTTTTACCTGTGTGGTTGTTGGATGCTAGGCGCCTCGGATATGGGTCTGTTAGGACCGGGAAACGTGCGCTCAGGAATAATTAATCCTCAAAAGTAAGAGAGGACCGGACCTGAAGATCCAGGATCGCTGTGTGTGGTCCTGAGACATTTGCTAGAGTGTGTCGAACGGAGAGGAGCTTGCCCCTTGCCTCGACTCATGATGGAAATCCAATTTCCAATACGACCTTTGCGGTTTTAATTGTAGAACTAATATGGCGACATAGTGGTATGGGGGCAGTTATGCCGTCTATGATTGATACATATGATGGAAATTGTTTTGACACTATACGCTTGTAGTGATAATAAAAGATGAAATTTAGCGTATCAAACATTCTTTGGCTATTATAAGGTAAAACCCTATCCTCCGGCTTGCGTTGCATTGTGTGATGGGACCTGGGTCTTATAATAGCTTCATTTTTCTTTATTTAGCATTACGATGTTTGTTTTATGCACTGGTATTCTCGGGAGGAAACCCGTTCCATGTTATATGGCGTGGTCCCTTGATTTACCTAACTTTAAAAATAAAGATTAATAACTGTTTTAGTTCTCACACCAGTCACATGACTGACCTGGAGTTTATTGTTTTAACCTAAACTCTGAGTGACCTTATTTTCGACACGGGCAGCTAGTAGTTGGGTTTTGCAGATTTATATTCACAGGATCCTGGTTTATAGCTGAAGTGATATTCAGAAAGCTCTGTATTCGCGTATTTCTTTCAGTTATGTTTTGTATTATTTTTCCACTACTATGTATTTAAATGTAATTTAAATCTCTGATATTCCCTATTGTATAATATTTATTCATACTCTGTATATTCTTGTACTCTGATGGAAATTGTTATAATAAGCAATGAACTGTTCTTCTGTTTGCGTTCTGATTCGTTTGTCCTCAATGTAATTTGTTCTTTCTCTTCTCTTCGGAGATCGGGGAAGTTCGGGTCGCTTCATTTGGTATCAGAGCTTTGGTTTACAGAGCTCGAGAACAAGACACATTAGAACCAAACGAAAGAATTCATTAGAGATTGGACTAGTAATATCCAAAGAGAATGGCTCGTTAGAGATGAGATCAGTAGTATCCTAGAACGAGTGTGAAGAGTATATTTTTAAAATAAAATTGAAACCAAATTTTGTTTTGAAATTTAAGTCGTTTTATACGTATTTGAATATTTTATTTGTATTGAATTTGGACAATCCAATATATAAAGATTTAGCATATACGCGTCATGAACGTATATTCGAAGTTTTAATATACTGGATAGAAATAGAATCACACTCTAGTCGCCTGGAGATTATTCTGATGATTGATGCATCGGCATCAAAGTTGATTCTTGAGTGCCGAAGGTGTGATATCTATATATTTCCATTAGACTGCTGTGAGAACCAAAACTAGACAAGGCAATTGTTGTGATTTGGCATCAAAAACATGATTTTCTGTATATATATCAAAATTATGAATTTGAAATGATAATCAACTAATTGATTGATGGTTGTGTTGTTTGATTATTGGTTTGATATTTTGAACCATTATGCCAAATTGAATCGAATATTGAACTATATTGAAAAATGATTACAATTGCATGCATATACATGTATATCCGTTGAACAGGTCATAGCAAGGAGGGTAGAGCAGAAGAATAAAATTGTTTTCCCGACAAATAGGTACATCTTTATTGTATTTCTTTGGGTTTGGATGATTTTATGAGCCGATTGGCTTTTTCCTTTTCTTTTGGATTGATGAGGGCCATGGGAGGCTATTTGAAATATCCCGAAGCTCCCGGTGCAGGGGAGGTTATGGCGAAATTTTAGGGTGTTAGCCAAATTTTGAAAAATTTGAAAGGTTCTTAGAACCTGAAAAGTTGAAGAACTTAAGCCGCAAAGAAAATAATGAAAGTGAGTTGGTTTGTTAAACAACTTTCAGCTTCGTTCCTTTTCGAGGACGAAAAGTTTTAAGTGGGGGAGATTGTAATAACCCGGAAATTCTGAGCCAATTTAAATTTTTTATTTTGGCAACTTTAATGAATTTTGAATATTTAAAATGATTTATTTTAAATAATAACGACGAGAAATTTATTTTGAATATAATTAGAACATATATATTTATATTGATCGACGTTATAATATAAATATTTATTTTTAATTATAAAAGGAATTGGAAATGGCACGGTAGTTCGAAAATTCGATTTCAAAGTTCAAATGAATGTACAGGATTCAAAATAAACCGGATTTTAGCAAAACCAAAAATATTAGAATCTATGTGAGAATATCTTTCCAACGAATCCGAAAATTTGAAATTTCATAGCGGGAATAAAAAGTTATGTCTAGTTGAAAATTCAGAATAGTCGCTATGGAAATATAGCCCTTAAAAATGGAAATTTTGCAAATGACTTCGGTTTTCGACGAAACCACTTTTGTTGGATCTTGGATGTCAAACTATTGCTAGGTTTCAAAATTCATAATTTTTGAAATCAATATGTGAGCGTGGCGCACTTAAATGCGTTTGACCAATTTCAGTTGAATTTAATTGACTGGAAAATGGCATTTTTCAAACGGTCTCATAATTCGATGGAATTAGTTTTGTTAAGACAGTATTGTCAATACAAAGCTAGAAATAATTTTTCTGGAATTTTTCGAGTTAGTATGTGGCCCTAGAAAATTGAAAGGTACGTTTAAAATTCAATATAAAGATTTAAATGTTAATTTAAATGAAAAATGATCGAAATGATGGAATTGGCCTACGATACATATCCCATTGTGTTCGGAATGGGAGTAATACGCTAGGGAAGACGGTCAATGGGTTCGATTTCGAGTTCGAAATAAAAGTCAACTCTTAGGAGAATTAAATAAAATATAATATAATTTTCCACCTAAGCCCTCATTCCCCTTTTATCTCCCCCGTCAGAATCGATTTCAGAAATTAAATAAAGAAAAAAATGCGAACGGGGGGAAGGGGTTGATCTGCCAGCGCCGCGGCCACCAGAGGCGCCGCACCTCCGGTGCCTCCATGAGGGAAGCCCGCCGCCCCTACTGGTTCTTCCTCCCTCCACATGAGCCCCCCCGGAAGCCCTAATCGAAGCAAACCCGCCAGCGCCCCAACTTGGTCCCACCGCCACCACCTCGACGCAACAGCGTCCCCCAACCGTCTCAGACACTTCCGCCGCGCCACAGGCCACCCTCCGCCAACGTAGACCCCCTCCTTCTCTAAAGACCCAATTTTTATATATTTTTGCATTCGCAAATAACCCCCTGGCCTGCAGCAACCTGTAGCGCATCTCCATCGCTTCACTTTCAGACCATGGACCTTTCTCCGTCGAAGTTTGAACTTTTAGAAGAAAGAAAAGTGAGTTTTTATATTTATTTTTATTTATTTATGTTAATATAAATAGGATATATATATATATACACGAAAAGCGAATAAAAATATAATTTTTACACATAAAGAAATGATTTTATTTATACATGACGTGATAAAGATTTGATTTTTAGAAATATAAATATGCGATCTTTTATATATATGAAACGACTGAAAAGATTCGATTTTGAAATAGTGAAGATTATATTTTTTATAATAAATTTTTTTTGAGTTTTGAAAACAAAAAGATTTGATTTTTATTATCTTGAAGGCGAAGTAAAAGTAGGGTTTTTTTATATAATGTAGAGAATAAAAATATTTTTTTTATATATGTATGATATTAAAAATATGATTTTTCTATATGTGAATGAGGTAAAGATTCGATTTTTTTACCATGTTTCCATGAAGATAAAAATTCGATTTTTATGTATATGAAATAAAAATTCGATCTTTTTATATAAGTAGAGAACATAAAAATATTATTTTTATGTATGGAAAGCATTATTAAAAATGTGATTGTTATTGTGAACAGCGTGTAAAGGTTTAAGTTAGAAGAATATCAAGCGAATCCGAACCGTTCAGAAATGAAATGGCGGAGTGGAACCCCAAGGCGAGAACTCACTTTAGCTCTTGTTTTCTAGTGAAAGATATATACTAGGATAGGAATGGCAATGGGGCGGGTTGGGGCGGGTTTCTCGTGCCCCAGACCCGACCCGGACTTTTTAAACCCCGCCCCAGACCCGCCCCGTAGATCCGGTGCGGGTTTGGAATTTCGCCCCGTACCCGAAACCCGTACGGGTCAGGGTAGACCCGACCCGCCCCGCGACCCGGTGATATTATGTTCTAGTGTACACAAATTTATATATTTATATTTTTTTATCACTAAATGATAAGTTATATGCATATTATAATGTGTTCACAATGACAAGAGAATATTATAAAATGAGTTGTAAGATAATAGTTCAAAATGTATGCATTTGTTATTGCATGATTATCATTGATGCAACTTAATACAATGAAAATTTTATAGTTTGTCAATTGAAAGAATATAATATTCAAGTTATATCCATGTAAATCTAAGAAGATTAACAGGTAATAGTTATAGTTATAAAGTGTTTGAATGATGTTTCGATCATGCGGGTCGGGTTGGGGCGGGTTAGCTATGCCCCAGACCCGACCCTAGACCCGGACCTCCAAAAGCGGGTCGCGGGTCTACCCGCCCCGAAGACCCTATGGGGTGGGTTTAAATGGGTCAAAAAAGGGGCGGGTCAAGCGGGTTTGGACCCTAGACCCGTCCCATTGCCATCCCTATACTAGGATGCAGACGGTGCTTAGTAGCACCCGACACCTGTTGTCCACAGACCATAGACGACTTGTTTGATTTTGTTGTGTGGTGAAAATTGATTGTGATGTGGAATGAATGAAAATAAATATTCATGTGTTGAAATAAATTATTTATCGTTAAAAATATAAATTTAATGTGAATGTGAATAAATAAATATTCATTTACAAGTCAAACGATTTGTTTATGTACACCCATTTGACTGATATTGATTGGGACGATAAATTTTACACATCGCCCAACTGCACAAATAAAAATCTGTGTTTGTTGATTTGAAACCCCACACGGGTGTTGGGATGATATTTGGCGTACACTAATCCCAATTGTTTATTTGTATGTCGATGGTTTGATTGAGAGACTGTATGAGCATTAATTAGTTATATTTAATGCTTATGCAGTTGTGTGGTGCACTTTGGATGATGGTTGATTATTTATCGTTGCTATTATATACATGTGTTGTATGGAATCCATATAAGTAACATTATATGGTAATTGATTGGGTCTCATTCCAATTTAGAAAATAAATTATATTCATGTGTTGAATAAACAAAATAGTCAAGTGTTGACAATACTCATGTGTTGAGAATATTCATGTGTTGAAACTATTCATGTGTTGAAGAAAATATTCATTTGTTGGATAGAATAACGAAGTTATTGAAATATATAAAGCCGTGTTGGTTAGATATGCGCCATTTTGTCGCGAACGATATTTATATCAAATATATTCATTTTTATAATGAATATAGAAAAGAAAGTGATTTCAAAATATAATGTTTTGAAAATATTATCATTTATATATTAATGATATGAAATATTCAATTTTGATTTGAAATTGAATATGAAGTTGAAATTGTTTTGAAAACGAATTCAAAACAATTTATAAAATACGTTTTGAATTGAAATCGACTAAATATATATAATATATTTTATATATATATATATATATATATATATATATATATATATTAATGGCTGAATAGAACGCGCCGCACCGCTGCAGTTCGCGAATTTCGACCATTGACTTCGAATTGATGTTGCGGGAGATCCGACTGTCGGATTCTCCTGAAACCGGAACCATTGGGTTCGTATCGAAAAGAGCTTTCCAATGAATATTTGAAATTTGAAATCTAATGGTTGGATTTGGAATTATGTCCAAATCAAATTTGGAAAAGGTCGCTGTAAGTGAAGTTCGATGGCCGTTTAGGGAAATCAACTGTACGGGCCTTGATAAAATTATTAAAAATATTAATAATTTGTGTAAAATCATAATATATGGATTGGAAATAATTGGGATGAAAAATTCCACATTTGAAAGGATAAAAATATATTTTTATCAAAATGAACTAGTTTTGAACTAGATTTGAAATGGTTTTGAAAATAATCAGAATTTCCAATATACGAATTGGAATGGATTTGAGTCGAAATTATCTTCAGAATATTTCGATGTTGGATTTCGTGATTATACATATATGGTTGTGGAAATTTGAAAGATATATTTATATCATTATTTCCAATACGATATGTGTTGGTTTCAGATAGGGCTGTCAACGGGTACCTGAAAAATCCGATATCCGTCCGCATCCGTATCCGAAAATTCGAAAAATATCCGTTATCCGAGATGCGGATACGGATATCCGATATCCAAAAATCATTTCGGATACGGATATGGTTATAGTGGTATCCGTATCCGAAAAATATCCGTCCGATTTTCTGATACGTGTATGTAGTACATATATTATATAATTTTTAATTTATATTTAAGATTAAATTAATATATAAATTTCCTTAAAATAGCTAAGCTAAACTCAACTATTTAATTATAAAGGAAAGTTGTATTTTGTATTATGCAATATTTTAAATCATGTACTCATTTTATATTGTGGTATGGTTATAATTAAAACATAATTGTGTATGTGCTTCTATGATTTATATTTTGTTTTATTTTAGTCTTAGGGTTGTGTATTTCATATTTTGAACACTTTATGTCTTAAAATATTTGTTGTAAGAAAATTATTTGATTGATGTCCTGCTTGTAATTTTTAATTAGATGTATTCACATTTTCAAAAAATATATTTTATGAGCCAAATTTGTATGTGAGTGATGTATTTGTAAACTTTTACTGTTTTATTTTCGGATATTTTTTCGGATGTTTTCGGATATTTTTCGGATATTTTCAGATATACACATCTAATGTACAGTTTTAAGTTTCGGATACGGATATTTCGGATATTTTCGGATATCCGTATTCGCTAAGGCGGATACGGATATTTTCGGATATCCGAAAATATCCGCGGATACGGATATTTTTAACTGGTATCCGCGGATATCGGATACGGATTCGGATACGAATTTTCATTTTCGGATACTGATTCGGATACGGCACTATCTGTATCCGACTGCATCCGTTTACAGCCCTAGTTTCAGAATTTGATATTGAATATAAGCCGATATATTTTCTATTCAGAACCTTGTATTTAATATCAAATTGGATTTTGGGTTCGTCATAAATGGTGTCTTAAATAACACTGTTCTTGAACCCAGTTTAGAAAAGAATAAATCTTTTAATTAAGATTTAGTGAAATTGTCCAGTTAATTAGTATTTAATTGGAATTGAATTTAGATTGGTTTTTGGGGTTTATTGTGAGCGGTGTTTTGAATAACACTTGTTCTTTAACCCGATTAACAATGGAATGTGATTTTGTGTTTATCGTGGACCGTGTTTTATATGACATTGGTTCTTTAACCCAGTTAAAGACAGGATATTGTTTTTTGGGAAGATTAAAACTAAATGGAGTTTTAATGAATCTTTAATTAGATTAAAGTGATCGAGAATGGAGTATCACCAGTTTTGCTCCAAAGCGATAGTTAAATCTTTAATTAGATTTGAACGTGAAATGGTAATTAATATTTACTGATAACACCATGGTATTAGATATGGGGTATTACCAGTTTTGCTCCATGGGATGAATAGGTTGGGATTGAGAAATAAAATAAATAATTACTTCGGTGTGGTTCGCTAATCCCGACTAGTTTGGAAAACCATAATATGGTTTGAAATGATATCCAAAGGAAGATTAAAGAATAAATTTAGAAGAATTTATCTTTGATAAAATTAATGGGAACCTTTCCGTAAGAATGTGAATATTTGAATAAAGAATATTCTGAATTGGAATGAGGCATATGTTGCGTTTGTGTAACACTTGTTTATTATATACGCGGGTTTTTCGGAAAGGACGGGTTTATACCCATTCTGAATAACCGATTCGACGATAAGTCGAAGATGAAGACGGTGGTTGAAGACCGGAGGTCTTCACGTCGTTTGGAAGATTATTGACGATCTTGATTGGGCTGTACACCCGAGAGGAGGGAATCAGTTGGTGATCGTCCAGACGTACTTGGAGATCGATGGATATGCGAGGAATAAGGTTCCTCCGGTTTCGTTCAGACCCAGAACGAACTTGTAAATGGACTGTGTGTCTGACATTGGATTTTATTCGGTGTGATTGATCTCTATTAAATATATATATCTGTTTGGCGGCGGAGAATTTATTCTCTTGCTTAACGCCCTTCTCTGAGACGTACGAGCTCATAGGTTATATATTGATGGATATCAATCGCATGGAGTGAATTGCCTGTGTGGCATTCCTAAGTGGCAGATGATCAAGGCTTCTATTGAAAAACAAAGTCTTGTGGTTGATGATCAAAGCACGAACTATGTGGCATAGCTTTGTGTATAGCATTAATTCGCCAGCCTGACAACTCGATATGAGTTAAAATGGGATATTGACTGTAGGGAGAGCACGACGTTTCTTTCTAGCTATGGGTGATGTCAGTGACCTACCAGCCCTGACATTTATATATCTTTTACCTGTGTGGTTGTTGGATGTGAGGCGCCTCGGATATAGGTCTGTTAGGACTGGGAAACGTGTGCTTAGGAATAATTAATCCTCAAAAGTAAGAGAGGACTGGTCCTGAATGTAATGTCCCGCATTTTTATCGGTTTATATTTGAATATTTAAATCAGTTTAAATATTGAATTCGTGATTTAAGTGGATGTATATATTAATTAAAACGAAGTTGAACGTAGAAAAATATATATTAAATATAATCGAGCCCGTAATATCGCGGCAGTTCGTAATTTACCGTTTTGAACTTCAACTGAGTATAGATGACTCGTTTTAAAGCGAATTTCTTCGAAACAAGAAATGTTGGAATCTGTTGAACCGCATCTTTCTAATAGAAGTGAAAAACCAAGATTTTGTGTTATAGAGTGGAAATTATGTCCAAATTAAATATTCAGAAAAGCAGCGGCATAATCGTTCTTGGCCATCACGGTTATTTGAATATATTTAAATATCAGATCTGAATTTGGACAAGGTAATTTTGGGACATAGTGATAATTTAATTTTTAGAATTTTACTGCGATTTTTAATTAATTAAATACGCAACTTTTTATTTGGAGTATTTTGCACCCTGTATCAGTATTTCGGGGTTTCATAATATGAGTCAACCTACCGATATTTTTATATTTTTGGGATCATGGTACAATGCTGATCACAACGGTATTTTTATAACAGTCCGTGAGTAGATAGAATTGCGTATAGCAGAGTAAATTAAACTTTTTTTAAACTATAAATTCACGTGATGCATATATTCTATATCTATCAAACTAACTCAAGAACTGAACCAATAGTTTATATATAATTCATTAATATAGTGAAATCGTGGGAACAAGAAGTTCATTATATTAATAAGGTATACCGATTGTACATGCTATAGAGCGTACCATACACTATCCATTTTAAAGTCCAAATCAAAGATATTTTGGTCAATCAAATACATAGACATATTGTCCTCCACGTGACCAGAATAGAAAATATATCGCAAACACCATACCCTATAAACCTATCATACAACAAATCAACCCTAGCAGCCCATTACTTAGCTTTGAAGTGAACGAGCCATACCCCTAACCTACCTAATGAAAATATCTTTGTTGTATGATCAAATCATGCCCACACGCCTATCTTATACCCTATACTATATCCCTAATGCTTACATCTTAAGCAGAATATTTTTATTTATTTTCTTCTCTATATAAAACGATAGCCGAGTCTTCATTTTGGGTGGAAAATAAAAATCCTTCTGCAACCATTTTTCCTCTACAAATAACGCGAGTTTCAATTTTGTATTCGAGAAGCAAATACAAAATAGGGAAGTGGTAACATGTTGTCTATGAGGTGTTTTGGTTGATTACATGAAGAAGAGGTGAGGAGGGGATCATGGTGCAGTAGTCGAGGCAGTTGTTGGCGTTGGAGCAGTCTTGGTTGACAGGTAAGTCTCCTGAAACGGCACGGCACCTGCTGATCGGAAGGAGATGGTCTGAACAATGTTTGAGGTGGGCTCGAAAGTTCAAAAATGAAAAAAGAGGATGTAACGTTGTAAATCATAACTAGAGGAAAGGGATGGCCACTGTTTGTTGCGCTGGAGGCTAGGAGTGACTCTGACATCGGCAACGTGTTCTGGGGTGGCGAAGCTGCTCGAGTTTGTGGAGAAATGGGTATTTTAAGTAGGAGGAGGGTGGATTGTTTCATGCAGAATGTAGCGGTGAAGTTTGTTTGTGGGGGTGATATGTATTTGCGTGAAAACAGAAAGGAACTGAGGATGGAAAGGGCGGTACATGATAGAGTATATTTGTATAGAAGTTGACATATTTGCAAACAAGAAGAATGAAAGAGGCGTGTGCATCAGTGCATGCGACTGCTTATAGGGTGCGTGAAGTCTAAATGAGAGGTCAAAAGGATGTCTAATGTTTCATGTTGATGAAGTGTGCAGATTGTATATGTATGGAGTGGAGACCAATCATGGCATAGTCAGGCAACGGGGAAAGGAGCAACCGACTTAGGAGACAAAGAGAATAGGAGATCAGATGGAAACATGAGTGGATGATGCCGCTAGTTTGTACAGCAAAAGAAAGTATAATGTTGGAAATATAATATGACCAAAATGGAGAAAAGCTTCTAGAGTGTACTGCTTGTTTGCATGAGGGTTTGTACGGGCAGATGAGATTAAATATACGGTAGGATGTAGAGGCTACAACAAGGACTTGTGTTTGCTCGAAAGTCGTGAGCCGTGAGAACCTGTACATAAATGCATTAAAGCAAGACAGAGGCGTCAGCAGAAGACATGGAGGGAAGAAACTTGGACTGTGTTCATGTAGAATTGATGATCAGGAGGGGTTCGACTGGATCGTGAAGATCACAGGGAAACAGGGGATGTAGGAAGTTGAGCGTGTATTACCAGTGGTGGAAGTCGTGATGCAAATTCGGGAATGCGGGTACATGGAGGCCTACATTTCTGAGCGTAGGCAGAGTTAGACCGAACTTTGGTGAACTGAAAGGGGTGCGGTGACAAGGTTGAATGGAGGTTGGCTTCTCATTTGTTTTGTTCAAAGATTGTTCGGATGTAGGAGTCATGGTCGAGTCATGAGGCATCGGAGCTGGTGCGAACGGCTCAAAGTGACGATGGGCGAGTGTATGTCAAAGCACTTCGCGGATGAAGATGGTTGCGGACGTTTGAAGATGGAGGGGGCAAGCGCGTTGGAGTCGCATGGAAAAAGAAAAGGAAAGAAACACTGGACTGATGAAATATTAAAGAAAATAAATCAAAGAAGAGAAAATGCAAAAGGGAAAAATAACGCTGGATTTATGTTTTAACAGGCGCTGGTTTCATGCGTGGACTGATGGAAATCAACCGACATTTAATCAGCTGACGCAAATCGTTATTAAACGGTTAACGCGCAAATGTGAGTAAATTCACTAACTCTAATCTATTTTAAAATATTATAATTATATTTTAATGTTGGTTGAACACTGTGTGATTGTAACACCCCATGTCCATTAATGTCACTCACAAAAGGGAATGCATTAACTTCTATGGAGCGTTTTAAGTGAATATAGAACAGAAAATCACAACAAGACAGATATGAAATAGTACTTGAAAATTTAAAACTTTATTTATTGCAACGGAAGGTAAATATGTTTGGTTACATCACCAAAACCCAAAGACTAAAGTCAAGTACATAATATCCATCTTGACAAAATCAGAGTACATAATATAAAAAGCATAATCCCATAAATAGCCATAAAAGAGATAGGATGAGCTTTACTTCAGCAATCCAAATCCAAGTGCTCCCAAATAGATCCAAATCAAGCTTCCCACCCTCAGAACCTGGGGGGGGGGGGGTAAGGGAAGAAAAGAGGTGGAAACAAAGGGGGTCAGACATAAAGTCTGGAAAGTCCGATAACTCCAACAATATAATTATCAAAGTAACTAGGATAAGACATAAGCTTGGTAAATAAGGAAATGACTGTGAATTAATGGCAAAAACAAGAAACCAAAAATAATAGGATGAGCAAAGATAACGTTAAAGGCGCTTCCTAATCAATATAGGGTAATTACTATACTCTACCGTACTATACCGTACCGTACTGTACTGTACTAACACTAACTGCACCCATACTAGTCACTCTAGAAACTTGATCCCTCTTGACTAAATAGAATGATGATAGCTTCGTGTACTACTAGATGTACCCACTATCCCCACTAGATGTACCCCTTCAATGGTAATTCCATGTACTCCTAGCTGACGTCATAGGTGTCGCCTGTTCCTACCTCCACTAGGTGTACCCCTTTAATGATTAATTAATAATGGTAGCTTCGTGTACCCCTAGCTGACTACATAGGTGTCGTCTGCTCCTATCTCCACTAGATGTACCCACTACCCTGCCCCATTCGATCGGCTCCCTAACTCGTAGATACCCGTGCTGGTCCCACAGTGGGGTGTATCACTCCCCTAAAGTGGCAACCCAATACAACTTAAGGATGCACGGCTTATACCTACACAATGCAACAACGTCTTACCTACCAGCCTGGGCCCACGCACGCACATGACCCCGTTGGACTTGCGTTGCCACCGCTAACCCATTTTGGCCTCTAACAATCAGGCCCAGTAGGCGTGTCCCGTCCTCGACTTGGGTCGAGCTCACAAAGATACTTAATGGGCTACTGGACAGAAAAAGGCCCCCACCAAGCTTCCCACCTAGGCTTGGTCCGCTCTAATACATCCCACTTAACCCCATGTCCACTTACATGTATAAATTTGGTTAAGTGTTTTCTAATTTAACCTAGTCTCACCTTTTTGTTTAATTAACAGGTTGTATTGGTTAAGTCTGTGGGCCTATATACACAAATATTACCCACCTACCCAAGATTTACTTAACCCTCTAACTGGTTCAGACATATTAATTTACGGTTAAGTTTGTGGGCCTATATGTACTAATATTACCCACCTACCCAAGATTTACTTAACCCACTCATTCTGTATAACCCAGTTTACTTAACCCCCAACTTAAACTTAAGTTCTTACAATCCCTAGGGATCAGATTTGGTTAAGTAGTCCATTTCATTTACCATGTCCATTTTTAATTAATTAATCAATTAATTAAAACCTTTCCCTTCATAGGTGTCAATATCTATTTTATCCAATAATTTGAATTACATGTCATAATTGTTTATATTCAAATTACTCCATTTTTCTAATCGTATTTCTCATGACATCCTCATGTCACCCACTAGATTCCTCATGCCACCCAAGGCACCCACTTAACCCCCTCATGTCCCACTACATATTTACTTTGGTTAAGTGTTTCTTAATTTATTACTATTGTAACCCCTGTAGGACCTCTCACATTAGACTGACATTTGTGGCTGTTGGATTTGCCGGGCGGGTCCGGGCAGTCTTACACCACAAACGAGCCTAACCTCGTGTCCATACAATTGTTATGCATTTATTTTGGGCCTTTGACCTCTCACATTGGGCTACCATTTGTGGCTGCTGGATTTGCCAGGCGGGTCCGGGCAGTCTTACACCACAAATGAGTCCAACCTCGTGTCTTAGGCAATTAATTATACATAATAAATTTCCCCCAATATTTGAATTACTTTCCCTATTCAAATTACAAATCATTTCCAAATTTATTTATGTATAAATATGTCACCTTAATTATGTCCACTATTTATGGTACATAAATTGTACCAATTTACATCTCAAATTAATTTCATGCCTTTTTAGGCATTTGTGCCAATTCCCAATATTTAATATCCCTATTCAAATTCAAATTAATCTATGTCCATAATTAAACTATGTCCATTACTACACATTAATTTTCCAATTAATGCCTTCATTAAATTTTTCGCCTTTTAAGGCAATTCACCTTAATTAATATCTCAAATTCGTTATATGCCTCATTTACATGCCAATTCACATTTATTAACATAATCAATATTTTCATCCCATATTTGGATTAATTATTCCTAATCAAATATGTTAATAAAATTCCAATTATCTTTATGACCATAATTCACATTAATTATGTCCATATATCACTTTGCCAATTAATATCTCAATTTACATATATGCCTCTTTTAAGGCTATTACATGCCAATTCACATTTATTAACATAATCAATATTTTTTCCATAACCCCCGCGGTGTCGGTTCGCATAGAATATATGATAGACTAAGAAATAGTCTAACACATGAAAAAGGAAAAAACACCACATATTCACATTACATACAAAATAGGCCTAACTTGCATATGAAAATTTACCACATAACTTGCATAAAACCATAGATCTAAACATAGGCCTAAAAGGTATGAACCTGCATGTTATGAATAAGATTTTCATCACAAAATTTACATAGGCAATAACCACAAACTTGCATAACATGATTCATATTCCAAACTCATATTTTTATATAAACTTGCATATGTGATTTATGCAACATAACAATGGTGTAAATTTACCTCTAAACATATAAACTAGCATGTAAAGATTTAGCATATAACTCATACATGTCATAGCCTAACTTTTGATCTAAAATAGATGTCATAATCTTTACTAACTTGCATGTGATTTATGTCTAAATCAACATCTAAACTTGCATACATACATATGATCTATCATATGAATCAACATAACCAAACTAGCATTTAAACAACATGATGATTTGATTATACATAAGCCAATCATAGAATTACAACATAGATCATAACTTTACAACATGTATGATAACATCACAATTTAACAACATAATCATATCATACGGTCAATAATTCACATCATATCCATATAATCCACAATTATATCTAATCTTACTTAATTTAATAATTATCTTGATTAGAGAAATCAAACTTGCCTTTCGTGGTTAAAGAATTATGAACAATTGATCAAACTTGATGCAGAATTGTTGTAGCGACGTTAGTTGATTCGTTGTTGAAGCTCTAAGCTTGAATTAGGTTGAATTGATTAGCTATCTTCCTCTTTAGTTGGCGGCGGCTACACTGAGTTCCATGGCAACGGCATAACGGCTTTAGTTTCAATTTTAATTAGGTTTAGGGTTAGCATTAGGATGTATTTATAGGTGTAGGAAGTTATTTAGGACCATTAGATTAACCCTGAACCATGAGAACCAACCAAATGCAAAATCTGCATTTGAGCGAATCGGCCCACGGGTTGACAGCCAAACACCCTGGATCAACCCCTAGTCGACCCAGCGGGGCTTGGGTCGACCTCAAAAATGGGCCGGTTCGGTTATTCCCCCTCCCAATTCGTTGTTTTGAACTTTTTCGCATATTTATTTATTTAATTTTTAACTTATATATATATATCAATATATATATATATATATTTCTCTGCGCAACCCATTTCACTTAATTCTTTTCTAAAAATTAAGTATACTTTAATTTGTGAATTTTAATGTTATAAAATTACGGGGTGTTACAGTGATGATCGTTTAGGTAGATCACAATTAAATTGGTTGAAATATATATCATTTCATATGTTGGATACTGATTCCGTCGATTATAATATCCCCTATTATGGAATCAGTGTTAATTTTTTGACTAACATCGGTGTATGCGGGAAACCGGTTGATGGAATCCAACCGGGTTCCTCAGTATTTATATGTACTGTTTGTTTTGTATATGCACTATTTGAACTGTATTGAATGGAAATTCAACGTTAGTTTAATTTAATTAATAAACGATATTGATTAAGAAGGTGACAACAGTCGACCATAAAACCCATCGGTTGTTAAGGAGTTGATTGGCCGTCAGGCAAATCAATGAAGATAATTATAAAAATTTATATTTTCATAAATAAAGCGAAGTTTCAAATTATAATAGAAGTTCTACTATAAACCAGTATTTTAGAGTTCGTTTTTATAAAATAAATAAGAACGATTGTTGACATTTAAATAAGTTTACAAAGTAGAAATTATCCTATGACTAAATATTTGGATAATTATTTTAAGACAAACAATTTAGAAATATTATTGGATTAAATATATTAATCTAATGTTAAGAAGTGATTAAAATCAGTTAACGAATTTACTGATGGAATGAAGTTGATTTAAATCAACTGTTTAATTGAAAAATGATTATTAGATTAAATGGGTCCTTGTAAAGAAATTATAAATTGAACTATGGAATGAAGTTAAAGCAAAGAGTAAATGTTTAAAATAAATAATCATAAATAACGAAGATTTCAAAGTATGAATATGGTGTTATAAAACCCTATTCCAAAATAAAACAAGGAAATACGATTTGATGAATATTATAAGTAATAAGGGATTAGAATACAGACTTATATCTGTTCTAAGGTAAGAACGTTGTCGATCAAGGCCTGAGAGGTAAATAGAATACCCCAACTTGAATGGCTTCACAATTATAGAGGAACGATATCATTTTGTAACGAAAAGGAATGTCAAGATTTGTATAAAGGAAATATGGTAGCATATTGCAAGTCTTAAAACTATAGCGATAAAATAACGCTGTTGACTAGGCTTAAGTGTGACTGTTATGTCGAGATTAGTTATAAAGGAGAATATTACAACGTATGACAAGTTTTGAACTGTAATGATAAATTAATGCTATTAACCAAACCTAAGCGTGATTTTTATATATAGCAGCACTTCCTAGGGAATGTAAACAGTTTGGTTTGAAATCCACTTATTTTAAAAGTAATAAGTAACGATGTCTGTCCAAAGAGATATAAGAACGAGTTAGAAAGAGATATTGGAAAATATTTTCAGAAAGCAATGATATCATTTCGATCTTCGAAATGTGATTAGAATTACACCATTAGGATTTGAGATTTTAATTCGACGATGTCGAATGTATTAAAGTAAATCATTTTTAGGAATTATAATATGATAGGATAATTAACATTTAGTTTTAAACAAATAAATGCTAATAGGATAGGAATCAGCATTTAGTTATAACCTTGATATTGATAAGAAGTTGACTTAGAAACAGGGTTTATAAAGTGGAATAGGAATATTAAAGTATGAAAGAGATTTCGGTAAACAAGATAAGGGAAATTATTACGTTAATAAAGAGTATATAATAAAGATGTTTAGATTTCTATAATAAGGGATGGTATTCACATTTCAAAGTGAATAATATTTTACGAGTGGACATTGGGCCGATTAAAAGGTTAAAATGAAATTGGAAATATTTTCCAATGTAAATAGGGTAGATTATCCAAGTATAGAAATAAAGAATGTGAAATTAATGGAACGTTTTCTGGAATATGAAAGAATAAGAGTTTATAATAACTGGAAAGGTTGTTCGAGAAGTGTAAAAAGGCTAAAACGGGATTTGAGAAATATCTAGTAAGATATGGGAATTTGGATAATAAAAATGAATGTTAAATAAAAAGTACCTGTGTTTCTGTGATGTCTAGTTATACATTTGAATGAATGTTTGTTTTTACTTCGATGGTTAAATAACCGACTATCGAAGTGTTTTGACCATCGTTGCCAATACGGAGAGACCGGTTGGACATATTATCCGGAAACCACTTCGTATAGGCATAAGCGCTGCGAATTAGATTATGCTGAAGAAAATTGAAGACGGAGTGAAATGCAAGGGTCGTCCAATTCCAGAATGGTGCTTTCTGTTTGTACAGTCCCAGGACAACTTTTATGGACGAGTGTCTGACAGAGTATTTCCAATGGTCACACCGTTGGTTTCTATGAATATACCAAGTTGGTGGGGAGAAGGTAACTTCTCTTTACTCTACACCTAGTGTGCATTTGTGTAATCAATATGTGATTACGGATTTGACGATGTGGCATTCAAAGTGAATGGTGATCAGATGTTCTGAAGATAGACGTAGCCTCTAGCCTTACAACCAGGAAGTAACAAAAGTTGGGCTAGGCAGCATGGCTAGTTGGTTCATACCCAAGAAGGGTGTATTGTCACCGATCTAGAGAAAATTCATATTTGTTCTTCTTTTTCGATTCTGTATCTTCAGATTTTGGTTGGATAGCCAACAACCGTGGGTGGCAATATATTCGATACACTCAAGCTAAATGAGTGGTCGGTCATGTGTGGCCGGGTTGCAAGACGTTCTTGTTGAACCCAGGTGTATCTCCTCTAGAGTACACTGATCGGAAGGTGCTCCCATACCTTGTCTGTTGGAATCCAATTTCCAATAAGCGCCCTACGGTTTATGATTTTATACTATATATATGTGGAGCATGAGATGCAAGCGTTCTGCTATTTGGATATTTATTTGATTAGACATTATTATAATATCACTGGATTTTGATATCAAAGATATTAGGGTTATAATAAGGTAAAAACCGTCCATGTTTATGTGTGGGCTGGTCTTACTATTATCCTTTTGTTTCAAAAGGAATTTCAAAGTTAAACAGTATGGTTGGAATTACTCACACCAGTCCCATGACTGACCCAGAGTTTATTTTGTTTGTTTTCCCTAAACTCTTGGGTGCCCAAATTTGTATGGGCAGTTAAGTGTTTCAGGCTTTTACAAATTCACTTGGAGGAGCTGGAAGCAAAAGGCTTCACCATTAATTAGTTAGAGATTATTTCCGCTGTGATATATATGAGTTGTACTCTAATATTTGGTATGTATATACAATACAATTTTGTAATTCAAAGTCATGTTATATAATACATTTTATTCGTTCCACTGTGAGTTTCGTGTTTACTCTGATTATGTTCAGTGTGTTCTTCTTCTTCTTCTTCTATTCTATTAGTTCTATCTTTTCTATCTCATCCTCTAAATTCTTCTATTAATGATCTGAATTTACTGCACTTTGAGTTGAATGTGTAGGATATTAGTTAGCTCAAATTGGTACGGATTTTCGAGCCATTACAGTTGGTATCAGAGCTAAAGGTTGAGTAATTACCTTGGCTCTGTGGCGTAACTCAATAGAGATAGGGTTAATAATATCCTAGATTGAGTATGAGCGAGTATTTGTAAATTAATATAAAAACTGTTTTATATTGTGTTGATTGGTAAGTCGAGTGATTTATGAATTTTGGTCGAAACAGTAATGCAAACTGTGCCGATAGGTGTTTCTAAACTCTTGAACAGAGTAATTCGACGCAGTATGTTTTGAAAAGAGGGTAAATGAAATAATTTTACCCAAAATATATTTTGATAAAAAGAAAGCATATATATTGGAATTATCTAATATATATTGAAAGTGTTGATCGTTATTATGATCAAATAAGATTTATAATTGAAATGGTTATATAAATAACCAATCAAAATATTATATAAGTATAATATGCAAAATCAGACAAATTGAATCTGATGATAAACTAGAATCTAGAGTTAAAACTCTAGAAATTTGAGAAGTCATTGTAGATGGATTTGAATTAAATATATGGGAATTTTAAAATCCTGGGAGATTTGAAATGATTTTCCAAGTGCTACAAAGGATATTTTGAAGTAATATAAGTATGAGTTTTGAAAGTAATACAGTATTGAACTCACTTCGATTGCTGGAAAATAAATTCTGACGGTGATCCGGACATCATCGGTGTTCATTTTCGAGGTTCTAAGTGATGGATTACTATCAAAGATTTTGTTTTGAATTATTGTGAGGAAACAAGTTGTCAGAAATTCAAATGTTTTGAATTATATATGATTTCAAATTGATTTGAAATAAATCCTAGGAATTTGAATTCTGAAATAAAGATTTAACTTATGGAGTTAAAATGGTAAAAATGGAACTTAAACTAAGATAAACAAAATTGGATTGAATTTGGAACGATCCTGAATGGAAATGGTAAAGGAGAAATATTGGAGATTCGAGTTATTAAAATGAATTGATTCTTGAAGAATAAGAATCGAATTTTGAATTTGGAGATGAAGATAACTGATTTGAGAAATAAATCTGTAAATGGAATTGGAGTAGAAATAGAAACTTGGCTTAGTAAAAGCGAAAGATTGGGTTGAGAATGGATTGATAGGAGATCAACCAACGATGCTTGGATATATGTTAAAGTGATAGCAAATGGCAGAGATAGAGTTAAATGCGAACAAAAAGGTATAAGTTTACATTATACGAGTATGAAACTTTGATGAATCTGTTTGGCAAGTCGTTTGGCTGTTTGATTTTCTTTTGGATTTGGAGAAGGCCCAGAGTGGCAACTTGTAGTTGTACCAAATAAGTCATACAGAGGAGATGCTGGCAGAATTCTTCGAAAATTTAAGCTGTTAGGAAATTTTCAGAATTTCTGAAAGTATTTGTTAGTATGAATTTTTTTAGATTTTAATTAGAATTAACCGGTTCAGTTGAAACTGAAATTATGAAGTAAACCAAAAAGATTTTTAATCTGTTTACAACAGAGATTGTAGCATTTTCCCCATCTTAGCAATTTCGAGGACGAAATTATTTTAAGGGGGAAGGAATGTAATGTCCCGCATTTTTATCGGTTTATATTTGAATATTTAAATCAGTTTAAATATTGAATTCGTGATAAAAGTGGATGTATATATTAATTAAAACAAAGTTGAACGTAGAAAAATATATAGTAAATATAATCGAGCCAGTAATATCGCGGCAGTTCGTAATTTAACGTTTTGAACTTCAACTGAGTATACAGGACTTGTTTTAAATCGAATTTCTTCGAAACAAGAAATGTTGGAATCTGTTGAACCGCATCTTTCTAATAGAAGTGCAAAACCAAGATTTCGTGTTATAGAGTGGAAGTTATGACCAAATTAAATATTCAAAAAAGCAGCGGCATAATCGTTCTTGGCCATAACGGTTAATTGAATATATTTTAATATCATATCCGAATTTGGACAAGGTTCTTTTGGGACGTAATGGTAATTTAATTTTTAGAATTTTACTGTAATTTTTAATTAATTAAATATGCAATTTTTTATTTGGAGTATTTTGCACCCTACATCAGTATTTCGGGGTTTCAAAATATAAGTCAACCTACTGATATTATTATATTTTTGGGATCGTGGTACAATGCTGATCACAACGGTATTTTTATAACCGTCCGTGAGTAGATAGAATTATGTATAACAGAGTACATTAAACTTTTTTTAAACTATAAATTCAGGTAATGCATATATTCTATATCTATCAAACTAACTCAGGAACTGAACCAATAGTTTTTATATAATTCATTAATATAGTGAAATCGTGGGAACAAGAAGTACAATATATTAGTAAGGTATATTGTTTGTACATGCTATAGAGCGTCCCATACACTATCCATTTTAAAGTCCAAATTAAAGATGTTTTTCTCAATCAAATACATAGACCTATTGTCCTCCACGTAACCAGAATAGAAAATATATCGCAAACACCATACCCTATAAACCCAAGATACAGCAGATCAACCCTAGCATCCCATTACTTAGCTTTGAAGTGAACGAGCCATACCCCTAACTTACCTAATGAAAATATCATTGTTGTATGATTAAATCACGCCCACATGCCTATCTTATACCCTATACTATATCCCTAATGCTTATATCTTAAGCAGAATATTTTTATTTATTTTCTTCTCTATATAAAACGATAGACGAGTCTTCATTTTGGGTGGAAAAGAAAAACCCTTCTGCAACCATTTTTCCTCTACAAAAAACACGAGTTTCATTTTGTATTCGAGAAGCAAATACAAAATAGGGAAGTGGTAGCATGTTTCCTATGAGGTGTTTTGGTTGATTACATGAAGAAGAGGTGAGGAGGGATCATGGTGCAGTAGTCGAAGCGGTTGTTGGCTTTGGAGCAGTCTTGGTTGTCAGGTAAGTCTCCTGGAATTTCGCGACACCTGCTGATCGGAAGGAGATGGTCTGAACAATGTTTGAGGTGGGCTCGAAAGTTTGAAAATGAAAAAAAGAGGGTATAGCATTTTAAATCATGGCTAGAGGAAAGGGATGGCCACTGTTTGCTGCGCTGGAGACTAGGAGTGACTATGACATTGGCGACATGTTATAGGGTGGCGAAGCTGCTCAAGTTTGTGGAGAAATGGGTATTTTAAGTAGGAGGAGGGTGGACTGTTTCATGCAGAATGTAGCGGTGAAGTTGGTTTGTGGGGGAGATATGTATTTGCGTGAAAACAGGAAGGAATTGAGGATGGAAGGGGCGGTACACGATGGAGTATATTTGTATAGAATTTGACATATTTGCAAACGATAAGAATGAAAGGGATGTGTACATCAGTGCATGCGACTGCTTACAGGGTGCATGAAGTCTAAATGAGAGGTCAAAAAGGATGTCTGATGTTTCATGTTGATGAAGTGTGCGGATTGTATATGTATGGAGTGGAGACCAATCATGGCATAGTCAGGCAACGGGGAAAGGAGCAACCGACTTAAGAGACAAAGAGAATAGGAGATCAGATGGAAACATGAGTGGATGATGCCGCTAGTTTGTACAGCAAAAGAAAGTATAATGTTGGAAATATAATATGACCAAAATGGAGAAAAGCTTCTGGAGTGTACTTCTTGTTTGCATGAGGGTTTGTACGGGCAGATGAGATTAAATATACGGTTGGGTGTAGAGGCTACGGCAAGGACCTGTGTTTGCTTGAAAGTCGCGAGCCATGAGAATCTGTACATAAATGCATTAAAGCAAGACAGGGGCGTCAGCAGAAAACATGGAGGGAAGAAACTCGGACTGTGTTCATGTAGAAATGATGATCAGGAGGGGTTCGACTGGATCGTGAAGGTCACAGGGAAATAGGGGATGTAGGAAATTGAGCATATTACCAGTGGAGGAAGTCGTGACGCAAATTCGGGAGTGCGGGTACATGGAGGCCTACATTTCTGAGCGTAGGCGGAGTTAGGCTGAACTTTGGTGAACTGAAAGGGGTGCGGAGACAAGGTTGAATGGAGTTGGCTTCTCATTTGTTTTTGTAACAACCCGTAAAATCTGGGCCAGTTTAAAAATTTTATTTTGGCAATTTTAGCGAATTTTGAATATTTAAAATGAATTATTTTAAATAATATCGACGAAAATTTAGTTTGAATAGAATTCGACGTATATTTTATATAGATCGTCGTTAGATTATAAATAATAATATATAATTATAAATAGAATTGAAAATGGCGCGGTAGTTCGATAATTCGATTTCAAACTTCAATTGAATGTACCGGGTGCAAAACAATCCGGATTTTAGTGAAACCAAAAACATTAGGATCTATTTGTGAATATCTTTCCAACGAATCCGGATAATCAAAATTTCATAGCGGGGGTCAAAAGATATGTCCAGTTGAAAATTCTGAATAGTCGCTATGGAATTCAGGCCCTTAAAAATGGAAATTTTGCAAACGACCTCGGATTTCGACGAAACCACTTTTGTTGGATCCGCAGTGTCAAATTATTGCTAGATTCCAAATTTCATAATTTTTCGATTCAATATGTGAGCGTGGCAAAGGAAAATGCGTTTGACCAGTTTCAGTTGATTTTAATCGACTGGAAAATGGCCATTTTTCAAACGGTCTCAGAATTCGACGAAACTAGTTTTGTTAGGACCATATAGTCAATACGAAGCTAGAAAATATTTTTCAGGGATTTTTCGAGTTAGTATGTGACCCCAGTAAATTGAAATACGCGTTCAAATTCAATATATAGTGTTATATTTTGATTTTAACGAAAACTGATCGAAACAGTCGAATCAGCTTGTGATACATATCCCATTGTGTTCGAAATAGGGGTAATTAGCTATGGACGACAGGCGGTGAGTCTCGTTTCGAGGTCAAAATAAAAAGTACCTTTTCGAAATTAAAAATAAATAAAATATTATATATGGTCAAACTCCCTTGGGTCAAACCCTAGTTTTATTCATTCTCGGTCAAACCTTATTACCGCCGCTCTACCCCAAATAAACGGCGAAAGCGCTCCAAATTTTCTTCTGATTTTTTTTCTCCTAATCCACAAGATAATTTCGCAAGTTTCTAAAATGAAATCATGGAATAAGTTTTGGTCTTCATATCAACACGGTGGAGATCGATCTTCAATTGAAGTACAACTCGGATTTCTTGCTCGAACTGGTGCGGGTTGAAGGCGATTTTAGCATGCCTGGAAGTTTCGAGTTGACCGCCGCGCCAGGTGGTGGGAGGCGCTGCCCAGCTCTTCGCGGTGGTGGTCCCTGATCGCCGTCCGATGGCTCAAGGGGAGGAGCGTTGGCGAACTTCGACGGTGAAGTTTTAAACGTGATATCTGAAGGTATAAACAGTGAGCTTTGTTTGTTTTTATTTATTTATTTATTTATAATTTAGGCAATTAGATTAATTAAAATTGGATATGAATAACTTTGGAAAGAAGAAAAATATATATAAGCATTGTTTTCAAATTTCAATATATATATATATATATATAAGAACATATTTTTGAAAATATAGAAAGAACATATGTTTGTAAATATAAAATATACTTTGCTTTTGAAAATATACATTGCCTTGTTTTGAAAATATATACCGCATTGTTTTTAGAATAGAGATAGCAGAATAAAAATATGATTTTTATTTATACAATAGCAGAATAAAAATGTGACTTTTATAGTGATGAAATAAAAATATAATCTTTATATTTGAAAAGGCGAAATCTTTATATAGAGAATAACGTGATAAAAATAGAATTTTTATCCATATGGAGTAATTATAAAAATATGATTTTTATATACATAGCAACAATATAAAAATGTGATTTTTATATATGTAGTGGCTACGGACAACGAAAGCGACAAAAGGAGAGAATGGCGATGATTTCTCTAAAGGAAGTGTCATGGAGTTGGGATAGCTATCGGTGAGAACTTCTCACTCTAAATTCTCTTTTTCTAGTTATATATATATACTAGGATGCAGACGGTGTTTAGTAGCACCCGACACAATCGTCCACAGACCATGGACTTGTTTGTTTGGTTGCATAGATTAGTTAGATGATTTGGTTTGAATTGAATTGTTTGGTGAAATGTAAATGGATTTGATTGATGTGTGAATGGCGTGGGCCTTCACTAGACCGGGGATAAGGCTAGGCCTCGTCCCGTTTCTAGTATCGTGCCGTTATGCCGCCAAAATTTTCTAAAATATATTAGAAAAATGAAAATATCATTTTTATTGTGTAAATGAACTGAAAAGGAATTCATGTGCTGAAATAAAATATACTTATCGTTAAAAATATGATTTTTAACGTGAAAGTGAATAAATAAATATTTATAAACAAATCGGCCGATTTGTTTATATACAATGATTTGACTGATATTGATTGGGTCGATAAATTTTACACATCGCCCAACTGCACAAATAAAATCTGTGTTTGATTGTTTGAAACCCCACAGGGGTGTTGGGATGAAATTTGAAGTTCACTCATCCTGATTGATTAAATATGTCGATCGATTGATTGACAGGCTGTTATAAGCGTTAGATATTTATATTTGATGCTTATACAGTGTGGTGCACTTTGGTTGATGGTTGATTATTTTTCAATGCTATTATATACATGTGTTGTATGGAATCCATATAATTAACATTATATGGTGATTGATTGGGCCTCATTCCAATCGGGACAACAATAAATATTATAAAAGAAAATTCATGTGTTGAATATAAAAATAGTCATGTGTTGACGATGTTCATGTGTTGAGTGAAATGTTTTAATAATAAAATTCACATCTTTATCATATTTAAAATTAGAATCTACTTCACGGTGGAGTTTAATTAAAATCAAACGATAGATACCATAGTTTTATAAAATATTTTACCTAACAACAATAGTGATGTATTGACAGCACTCATGTGTTGAGATTAGTCGTGTGTTGAAAGAAATATAGATTCATGTGTTGAATGGGATAAATATTCATTTGTTGAATAGAATAAAGAAGTTGTGAAAAATATAAAGCCGTGTTGATTATTTTTGCGCCATTTTGACATGAACGATATTTATATCGATTTTATTCAAATTGAAATGAATATAAAACAAATTCAAGTTGAATTGAAAACGAACTGAAATTTAATTGAATTCGAATCGAAATTAAATTGAAATCAATTTGAATTGAAACGAATTTGAATTTGAATTGAATTGAAACGAAATTAAAACGATTTATAAAATTCGTTTTAAATAGAAATCGACGAAATATATATTATATATATTATATATATATATATATAATATAACGGCCTGAATAGAACGCGCCGCGCCGCGGCAGTTCGTGAATTTCGACCATTTATTTCAAACGGACATTGCGGGAGATCCGACCGTCGGATTCTCCTAAAACCGGAACCGTTGGGTTCGTATCGAAAAGAGCTTTCCAATGAATATTAGAAATTTGAAATCTAACGGTTGGATTTGGAATTATGTCCAAATCAAATTTGAAAAAGGTCGCTGTAAGTGCAGTTCGATGGTCGTAGATGGAAATCGACTGTACGGGCCTTGATAAAATTATTAAAAATATCTATAATTTGCGTAAAATCATAATATGTGATTTGGAAAGAATTGGGCTGAAAAATTCCACATTTGAAAGGAGGAAAATATATTTTTGTCGAAATGAACTAGTTTTGAACTAGAATTAAAATCAATTTATTTTTGAAGTAAATAAATTGAATTTGAAAGTGATTTTAAAATTAATCAATATTCCCAATAGGTGAAGTGGAAGTGGAGTTGAATCGAAATTATCTTCGGAATATTTCGATGTTGAATTTCGTGACTATACAGATATTGTTTTGGGGAATTTGAAAGATATGTTATATATCGTTATTTCCAATACGATATTTGTTGGTTTCAGAATTTGATATTGAATATAAGCCGATATATTTTCTATTCAGAGCCTTGTATATAATATCAAATGTGATTTGGGTTTATCGTGAATCGTGTTTTAGATGACATTGGTTCTTTAACCCAGTTAAAGGCAGGATGTTGATTTTTGAAAAGATTAAAACTAAGAGGAGTTTTAATGAATCTTTAACTAGATTGAAAATGTGAATTGATAATTTAAATTATCAAATTTGAAAGGTGATCGAGAATGGAGTATCACCAGTTTTTGCTCCAAAGCGGTAGTTAAATCTGTAATTAGATTTGAACGTGAAATGGTAATTAATTTTACCGATAACACCGTGGTGTTAGATGTGGAGTATTACCAGTTTTCTCCATGGGATATATAGGTTGGGATTGGGAAATAAAATAAATAATTACTTCGGTGTGGCTCGTTAATCCCGACTAGCTTGAAATGATATCCATAGGAGGATTAAAGAATAAATTTAGAAGAATTTATCTTGGATAAAATTAATGGGAACATTTCCCTAAGAATGTGATTTTGTGAATAAAAGAATATTCTGAATTGGAATGAGGCGTTTGTTGTGTTTGTGTAACATTGTTTATTATATACGTGGGTTATTTAGAAAGGCCGGGTCTATAGCCATTCTGAATAACTGATTCGATGATAAGTCGAAGAGATTGAAGACGGTGCAAGACCGACGATCTTCACATCGAATGGATGGGTGCTACTGACGCTCACGATGGGAGTAGCTACCTTGAAGGGGGCTGAAGTGGTAGCCGTCCGGACGTGCTTGGAGGTCGACGGATATGAGAGGAAAGTGCCTCCGGTTTCGTTCAGACCCAGAACGGACTTGTAAATGGATGGTGTGTCTGACATGGTATTCCTTTATATTGTATTCGTTGATCTCTGTTAAATATATATCTGTTTGGCGGCGGAGAATTTATTCTCTTGCTTAACGCCCTTCTCTGAGACATACGAGTTTAGAGGTTATATATTGGCAGAAATCAGTGGTACGATATGGATTGATAGTGTGGCATGCTGAGATGCAGTGATCCAGACTTTCGTTGAAAAGCAAAGTTTGGTGGATGATGATCAAAGCGCAGCTTTAATATAGCACGGCTTTGTGTATAGCGTGGATTCGCGAGCCTCACACCCCGATATTGTGGTAAACTGATGGTTTGATCAGTATGCTTTTTCATGGATGGGCACCTTCGTGGTGTCGTGGATTCGGTCGACCGAGATTGAGCTTAGTGCTCAGAGGGATAGGGTAAGCGGTGTTTTCTCTCGCCGGGACGTAAGCCGCAGTGATACTCGATTTCCCAAAAGTGCGGATGTGCTTTACGGTGTTTTCTCTAGCCGAGAAGTAAGCCGTTGAGATGGCACTACGCGATCGATCTTTCGAATCAGGAGCCACCATGATGGAAATCCAATTTCCAAATATGACATTTTGCGGTTTTGATTGTAGAGCCTAGTATTGGCGACATGATATATGGTACCCATGTCGTCTATGATTGATATATTTATATTTGAAGTTGTTTTCTTCACTTATAGTGATAATATAATATGAAATTTCGCGTATCAAGCATATTTGGCTATTATAAGGGAAAACCCTATCCTCCGGCTTGCGTTGCATTGTGTGATGGGACCTGGGTCTTATAATAGCTTCATTGTTCTTTATTTAGCATTGCGCTGTTTGTTTTCTGCACTGGTATTCTTGGGAGGAAACCCGTTCCGTGTTATACGGCGTGGTCCCTTGATTTACCTAACTTTAAAAACAAATATTAATAACTGTTTTTAGTTCTCACACCAGTCACATGACTGACCTGGAGTTTATTGTTTTAACCTAAACTCTGGGTGCCCCTATTTTCCGCACGGGCAGCTAGTAGTTTTGGTTTTGCAGATTTATATTCACAGGGTCCTGATTTACAGCTGGAACGATGCTCGGAAAGCTCTGTATCCGTGCATTATTTTCAGTTGTGATTTATATTGTTTTTCCGCTGTGATGTATTTAAACGTAATTTAAATCTCTGATATTTTCTATGTAATATTAATTCATACTCTGTATATTCTTGTATTCTGATGGAATTGTTGTAATATACAATGAAATGTTCTTCCGTCTGCGTTCATTTGTGTGTTGTTCTCAAAGTATCCGCTCTTTCCTTAACGGGGAAGTTACGGGTCCTTACAGTTGGTATCAGAGCTTTGGTTTACAGAGCTCGAGAACAAGACACATTAGAACCATACGAAAGAATACATCAGATATTGGATTAGTAATATCCAATTAGAATGACTCGTTAGAGATGGGATCAGTAGTATCCTAGAACGAGTGTGAAGAGTATATTTTTCAAATGAAAACAATTTTGTTTTAAAAATTTAAATCGTTTTAAACGTATTTGAATATTTATTTATTTTGAATATAGACAATCTGATATATAAAGATTTTGCATATACGAGTCATGAACGTATATTCGAAGTTTTAATATACCAGGTAGATATAGAACCGCACTCTAGTAGCCCGACAATGTTCTAATGGTGGTTCGAAACATCATCAGCATTTATTTTCGAGGGACGAAGGTGTGATATCTATATATTTCCATTGGACTGGTGTGAGAACCAAAACTTATATAGCTAGAATACATTGTTGTGATTTGGCATCAAAAACATGATTTTCTGTATATGTATCAAATTATGAATTTGAAACTCTAATTCACTAATTGATTGATGTTTGTGTTGTTTGTTTAATTGTTTGATAATTTGTACCACTTAGCCTAATTGCATCAAATATTGAACTGTATTGAAAATTTGGTCGCATTTGCTTGCATATACAAATACTTACATGGAACAGGTCATAGCAAGGAGGCTAGAGCCAGAGAATAAAATTTGTTTGCCCGACAAATAGGTACATGTTTACTACATAATTTACTGTTTTGTTTGGGTGATGATGATTTTATGAGCCTATTGGCTAGCCGCTTGGCTTTTTCTTTTTCTTTTTGAGATTAGAAGGACCGGGGAAGCTATTTGAAATTCCCCGATGCTCCCGGTGCAGGGGAGGTTATGGCGAAATTTTTCGAAAATTTAGGGTGTTAGCCAAATTTTTGAAAATTCTCAGAAACTGAAAAGTTGGAGAATGGAAGCCAGATCGAGCGTAGAGCTAATTAATCAAACCACTTTCGACTTTGTTCCTTTTCGGGGACGAAAAGTTTTAAGTGGGGGAGATTGTAACAACCCGTAAAATCTGGGCCAGTTTAAAATTTTTATTTTGGCAATTTTAGCGAATTTTGAATATTTAAAATGAATTGTTTTAAATAATATCGACGAAAATTTAGTTTGAATAGAATTCGACGTATATTTTATATAGATCGTCGTTAGATTATAAATAATAATATATAATTATAAATAGAATTGAAAATGGCGCGGTAGTTCGATAATTCGATTTCAAACTTCAATTGAATGTACCGGGTGCAAAACAATCCGGATTTTAGTGAAACCAAAAACATTAGGATCTATTTGTGAATATCTTTCCAACGAATCCGGATAATCAAAATTTCATAGCGGGGGTCAAAAGATATGTCCAGTTGAAAATTCTGAATAGTCGCTATGGAATTCAGGCCCTTAAAAATGGAAATTTTGCAAACGACCTCGGATTTTGACGAAACCACTTTTGTTGGATCCGCAGTGTCAAATTATTGCTAGATTCCAAATTTCATAATTTTTCGATTCAATATGTGAGCGTGGCAAAGGAAAATGCGTTTGACCAGTTTTAGTTGATTTTAATCGACTGGAAAATGGCCATTTTTCAAACGATCTCAGAATTCGACGAAACTAGTTTTGTTAGGACCGTATAGTCAATACGAAGCTAGAAAATATTTTTCAGGGATTTTTCGAGTTAGTATGTGACCCCAGTAAATTGAAATACGTGTTCAAATTCAATATATAGTGTTATATTTTGATTTTAATGAAACAGTCGAATCAGCTTGTGATACATATCCCATTGTGTTCGGAATAGGGGTAATTAGCTATGGACGACAGGCGGTGAGTCTCGGTTCGAGGTCAAAATAAAAAGTACCTTTTCGAAATTAAAAATAAATAAAATATTATATATAGTCAAACTCCCTTGGGTCAAACCCTAGTTTTATTCATTCTCGGTCAAACCTTATTACCGCCGCTCTACCCCAAATAAACGGCGAAAGCGCTCCAAATTTTCTTCTGATTTTTTTTCTCCTAATCCACAAGATAATTTCGCAAGTTTCTAAAATGAAATCATGGAAGAAGTTTTGGTCTTCATATCAACACGGTGGAGATCGATCTTCAATTGAAGTACAACTCGGATTTCTTGCTCGAACTGGTGCGGGTTGAAGGCGATTTTAGCATGCCTGGAAGTTTCGAGTTGACCGCCGCGCCAGGTGGTGGGAGGCGCTGCCCAGCTCTTCGCGGTGGTGGTCCCTGATCGCCGTCCGATGGCTCAAGGGGAGGAGCGCTGGCGAACTTCGACGGTGAAGTTTTAAACGTGATATCTGAAGGTATAAACAGTGAGCTTTGTTTGTTTTTATTTATTTATTTATTTATAATTTAGGCAATTAGATTAATTAAAATTGGATATGAATAACTTTGGAAAGAAGAAAAATATATATAAGCATTGTTTTCAAATTTCAATATATATATATATATAAGAACATATTTTTGAAAATATAGAAAGAACATATGTTTGTAAATATAAAATATACTTTGCTTTTGAAAATATACATCGCCTTGTTTTGAAAATATATACCGCATTGTTTTTAGAATAGAGATAGCAGAATAAAAATATGATTTTTATTTATACAATAGCAGAATAAAAATGTGACTTTTATAGTGATGAAATAAAAATATAATCTTTATATTTGAAAAGGCGAAATCTTTATATAGAGAATAGCGTGATAAAAATAGAATTTTTATCCATATGGAGTAATTATAAAAATATGATTTTTATATACATAGCAACAATATAAAAATGTGATTTTTATATATGTAGTGGCTACGGACAACGAAAGCGACAAAAGGAGAGAATGGCGATGATTTCTCTAAAGGAAGTGTCATGGAGTTGGGATAGCTATCGGTGAGAACTTCTCACTCTAAATTCTCTTTTTCTAGTTATATATATATACTAGGATGCAGACGGTGTTTAGTAGCACCCGACACAATCGTCCACAAACCATGGACTTGTTTGTTTGGTTGCATAGATTAGTTAGATGATTTGGTTTGAATTGAATTGTTTGGTGAAATGTAAATGGATTTGATTGATGTGTGAATGGCGTGGGCCTTCACTAGACCGGGGATAAGGCTAGGCTTCGTCCCGTTTCTAGTATCGTGCCGTTATGCCGCCAAAATTTTCTAAAATATATTAGAAAAATGAAAATATCATTTTTATTGTGTAAATGAACTGAAAAGGAATTCATGTGTTGAAATAAAATATACTTATCGTTAAAAATATGATTTTTAACGTGAAAGTGAATAAATAAATATTTATAAACAAATCGGCAGATTTGTTTATATACACTAATTTGACTGATATTGATTGGGTCGATAAATTTTACACATCGCCCAACTGCACAAATAAAATTTGTGTTTGATTGTTTGAAACCCCACAGGGGTGTTGGGATGAAATTTGAAGTTCACTCATCCTGATTGATTAAATATGTCGATCGATTGATTGACAGGCTGTTATAAGCGTTAGATATTTATATTTGATGCTTATACAGTGTGGTGCACTTTGGTTGATGGTTGATTATTTTTCAATGCTATTATATACATGTGTTGTATGGAATCCATATAATTAACATTATATGGTGATTGATTGGGCCTCATTCCAATCGGGACAACAATAAATATTATAAAAGAAAATTCATGTGTTGAATATAAAAATAGTCATGTGTTGACGATGTTCATGTGTTGAGTGAAATGTTTTAATAATAAAATTCACATCTTTATCATATTTAAAATTAGAATTTACTTCACGGTGGAGTTTAATTAAAATCAACTGATAGATACCATAGTTTTATAAAATATTTTATTGACAGCACTCATGTGTTGAGATTAGTCGTGTGTTGAAAGAAATATAGATTCATGTGTTGAATGGGATAAATATTCATTTGTTGAATAGAATAAAGAAGTTGTGAAAAATATAAAGCCGTGTTGATTAGTTTTGCGCCATTTTGACGTGAACGATATTTATATCGATTTTATTCAAATTGAAATGAATATAAAACAAATTCAAGTTGAATTGAAAACGAACTGAAATTTAATTGAATTCGAATCGAAATTAAATTGAAATCAATTTGAATTGAAACGAATTTGAATTTGAATTGAATTGAAACGAAATTAAAACGATTTATAAAATTCGTTTTAAATAGAAATCGACGAAATATATATTATATATATTATATATATATAATATAATGGCCTGAATAGAACGCGCCGCGCCGCGACAGTTCGTGAATTTCGACCATTTATTTCAAACGGACATTGCGGGAGATCCGACCGTCGGATTCTCCTAAAACCGGAACCGTTGGGTTCGTATCGAAAAGAGCTTTCCAATGAATATTAGAAATTTGAAATCTAACGGTTGGATTTGGAATTATGTCCAAATCAAATTTGAAAAAGGTCGCTGTAAGTGCAGTTCGATGGTCGTAGATGGAAATCGACTGTACGGGCCTTGATAAAATTATTAAAAATATCTATAATTTGCATAAAATCATAATATGTGATTTGGAAAGAATTGGGCTGAAAAATTCCACATTTGAAAGGAGGAAAATATATTTTTGTCGAAATGAACTAGTTTTGAACTAGAATTAAAATCAAATTATTTTTGAAATAAATAAATTGAATTTGAAAGTGATTTTAAAATTAATCAATATTCCCGATAGGTGAAGTGGAAGTGGAGTTGAATCGAAATAATCTTCGGAATATTTTGATGTTGAATTTCGTGACTATACAGATATTGTTTTGGGGAATTTGAAAGATATGTTATATATCGTTATTTCCAATACGATATTTGTTGGTTTCAGAATTTGATATTGAATATAAGCCGATATATTTTCTATTTAGAGCCTTGTATATAATATCAAATGTGATTTGGGTTTATCGTGAATCGTGTTTTAGATGACATTGGTTCTTTAACCCAGTTAAAGGCAGGATGTTGATTTTTGAAAAGATTAAAACTAAGAGGAGTTTTAATGAATCTTTAACTAGATTGAAAATGTGAATTGATAATTTAAATTATCAAATTTGAAAGGTGATCGAGAATGGAGTATCACCAGTTTTTGCTCCAAAGCGGTAGTTAAATCTGTAATTAGATTTGAACGTGAAATGGTAATTAATTTTACCGATAACACCGTGGTGTTAGATGGGGAGTATTACCAGTTTTCTCCATGGGATATATAGGTTGGGATTGGGAAATAAAATAAATAATTACTTCGGTGTGGCTCGTTAATCCCGACTAGCTTGAAATGATATCCATAGGAGGATTAAAGAATAAATTTAGAAGAATTTATCTTGGATAAAATTAATGGGAACATTTCCCTAAGAATGTGATTTTGTGAATAAAAGAATATTCTGAATTGGAATGAGGCATTTGTTGTGTTTGTGTAACATTGTTTATTATATACGTGGGTTATTCAGAAAGGCCGGGTCTATACCCATTCTGAATAACCGATTCGACGATAAGTCGAAGAGATTGAAGACGGTGCAAGACCGACGATCTTCACATCGAATGGATGGGTGCTACTGACGCTCACGATGGGAGTAGCTACCTTGAAGGGGGCTGAAGTGGTAGCCGTCCGGACGTGCTTGGAGGTCGACGGATATGCAAGGAAAGTGCCTCCGGTTTCGTTCAGACCCAGAACGGACTTGTAAATGGATGGTGTGTCTGACATGGTATTCCTTTATATTGTATTCGTTGATCTCTGTTAAATATATATCTGTTTGGCGGCGGAGAATTTATTCTCTTGCTTAACGCCCTTCTCTGAGACATACGAGCTTAGAGGTTATATATTGGCAGAAATCAGTGGTACGATATGGATTGATAGTGTGGCATGCTGAGATGCAGTGATCCAGACTTTTGTTGAAAAGCAAAGTTTGGTGGATGATGATCAAAGCGCAGCTTTAATATAGCACGGCTTTGTGTATAGCGTGGATTCGCGAGCCTCACACCCCAGTATGGTGGTAAACTGATGGTTTGATCAGTATGCTTTTTCGTGGATGGGCACCTTCGTGGTGTCGTGGATTCGGTCGACCGAGATTGAGCTTAGTGCTCAGAGGGATAGGGTAAGCGGTGTTTTCTCTCGCCGAGACGTAAGCCGCAGTGATACTCGATTTCCCAAAAGTGCGGATGTGCATTACAGGGTTTTCTCTAGCCGAGACGTAAGCCGTTGAGATGGCTCTACGCGATCGATCTTTCGAATCAGGAGCCACCATGATGGAAATCCAATTTCCAAATATGACATTTTGCGGTTTTGATTGTAGAGCCTAGTATTGGCGACATGATATATGGTACCCATGCCGTCTATGATTGATATATTTATATTTGAAGTTGTTTTCTTCACTTATAGTGATAATATAAGATGAAATTTCGCGTATCAAGCATATTTGGCTATTATAAGGGAAAACCCTATCCTCCGGCTTGCGTTGCATTGTGTGATGGGACCTGGGTCTTATAATAGCTTCATTGTTCTTTATTTAGCATTGCGCTGTTTGTTTTCTGCACTGGTATTCTTGGGAGGAAACCCGTTCCGTGTTATACGGCTTGGTCCCTTGATTTACCTAACTTTAAAAACAAATATTAATAACTGTTTTTAGTTCTCACACCAGTCACATGACTGACCTGGAGTTTATTGTTTTAACCTAAACTCTGGGTGCCCCTATTTTCCGCACGGGCAGCTAGTAGTTTTGGTTTTGCAGATTTATATTCACAGGGTCCTGATATACAGCTGGAACGATGCTCGGAAAGCTCTGTATCCGTGCATTATTTTCAGTTGTGATTTATATTGTTTTTCCGCTGCGATGTATTTAAATGTAATTTAAATCTCTGATATTTTCTGTGTAATATTAATTCATACTCTGTATATTCTTGTATTCTGATGGAATTGTTGTAATATACAATGAAATGTTCTTCCGTCTGCGTTCATTTGTGTGATGTTCTCAAAGTATCCGCTCTTTCCTTAACGGGGAAGTTACGGGTCCTTACAATTTTGTTCAAAGATTGTTCGGATGTAGGAGTAATGGTCGAGCCATGAGGCATCGGAGCTGGTGCGAACGGCTCGAGCTGATTATGGGCGAGTGTATGTCAAAGCACTTCGCGGATGAAGATGGTTACGGACGTTTGAAGATGGAGGGGGCAAGCGCGTGGGAGTCGCATGGAAAAAGAAAAGGAAAGAAGCACTGGACTGACAAAATATTAAAGAAAAGAAATCAAAGAAGAGAAAATGCAAAAGGGAAAAATAACGCTAGATTTATGTTTTAACAGGCGCTGGTTTCATGCGTGGACTGATGGAAATCAACCGACGTTTAATCATCTAACGCAAATCGTTATTTAACGGTTAACGCGCAAACGTGAGTAAATTCACTAACTCTAATCTATTTTAAAATATTATAATTATATTTTAATGTTGGTTGAACACTGTGTGATGATTGTTTAGGTAGATCACAATTAAATTTGTTGAAATATATATATATCATTGCATATGTTGGATACTGATTCCGTCGATTATAATATCCCCTAGTATGGAATCAGTGTTAATTGTTTGACTAACATCTGTGGATGCGGGAAACCGGTTGAAGGAATCCAACCGGATTCCTCAGTATTTATATGTACTGTTTGTTTTGTATATGCACCGTTTGAATTGTATTAAATGGAAATTCAACGTTAGTTTAATTTAATTAATAGACGATATCGATTAAGAAGGTGACAACAGTCGACCATAAAACCCATCGGTTGTTAAGGAGTTGATTGGCCGTCAGGCAAATCAACCAAGATAATTATAAAAATTTATATTTTTATAAATAAAGCGAAGTTTTAAATTATAATAGAAGTTCTATTATAAACCAGTATTTTAGAATTCTTTTTATAAAATAAATGAAAACGATTGTTGACATTTAAATAAGTTTACAAAGTAGAAATTATCCAAGGACTAAATATTTGGATAATTATTTTAAGACAAACAATTTATAAATATTATTAGATTAAATATATTAATCTAATGGTAAGAATTGATTAAAATCAGTTAACGAATTTACTGATGGAATGAAGTTGATTTAAATTAACTGTTTAATTGAAAAATGAATATAAAATTAAATGGGTCCTTGTAAAGAAGTTATAAATAGAACTGTGGAATGAAGTTAAAGCGAAGAGTAAATGTTTAAAATAAATAATCATAAACACCGAAGATTTCAGTATGAATATGGTGTTATAAAACCATATTCCAAAATAAAACAAGGAAATACGATTTGATGAATATTATAAGTAATAAGGGATTAGAATATAGACTTATATCTGTTCTAAGGTAAGAACGTTGTCGTTCAAGGCCTGAGAGGTAAATAGAATACCCCAACTTGAACGGCTTCACTATTATCGAGGAACGATATCAGTTTGTAACGAAAAGGAATGTCAAGATTTATATAAAGGAAATGTGGTAGCATATTGCAAGTCTTAAAACTATAGCGATAAAATAACATTGTTGTAACAACCCGAAAATCTGGGCCAGTTTAAAAATTTTATTTTGCCAATTTTAGCGAATTTTGAACATTTAAAATGGGTTATTTTAAATAATATCAACGAGAAATTTATTTTGAATAGAAATAGTACGTATATATTATATACGTCGTCGTTAGAATATGAATAGTTATTTACAATTATAAATAGAATTTAAAATGGCGCGGTAGTTCGATAATTTGATTTCAAAATTCAATTGAATGTACCGGGTGCAAAATAAACCGAATTTTAGCGAAACCAAAAATATTAGAATCTATATGAGAATATCTTTCCAACGAATCCGAAAAATCAAGATTTCATAGCGGGAATCAAAAGATATGTCCAGTTGAAAATTCTGAATAGTCGCTATGGAATTCAGGCCCTTAAATATAGACATTTTGCAAACAACCTCGGATTTCGACAAAACCACTTTTGTTGGGTCCGTGATGTCAAGTTATTACTAGATTCCAAATTTCATAATTTTTCGAATCAATATGTGAGCGTGGCAAAGGAAAACGTGTTTGACTAGTTTTAGTTGATTTTAATCGACTGGAAAATGGCCATTTTTCGAACGGTCTCAGAATTCGACGAAACTAGTTTTGTTAGGACCGTATCGTCAATATGAAGCTAGAAAATATTTTTCTGGAATTTTTAGAATTAGTATGTGACCCCAGTAAATTGAAATGCACGTTCAAATTCAATATATAGAGTTATATGTTGGTTTTGACGAAAACTGATCGAAACGATCGAATCGGCTTATGGTACATATCCCATTGTGTTCGGAATGGGGGTGAAACGCTATGGACGAAAGGCGGTGGGCCTCGTTCCGAGGTCGAAATAAAAAGTCAACTTTTCTTGAAATTAAATAATATAAATTAAAATATCCCCCCTTGCCTTAATCTCCTTACATTGACCAGGCCCCCTTTCAGGATCGATTTAGAAGGAAAAGAAATAAAAAAAACCGCTAGAGCACGAAGCCCTCGTCGATCGCGCCACCGTCGACGCCAAGTCGCGCCCCCTCCTCCCTGCTGCGCTCCGCCGCCGCCAGGCTGGCGAGCCACCCTATCGCCCCCTCCTCAACGCTCAGCGCGACAGTGAAGCGCACCCCCTCCGTTCCCTTTTCCCTCTTCTTCTCCCATCGACCTCCGTTCAACCCACCTGACGCGACCGCCACCAGAGCGCCTCACCCCCAGCCCGCCGTCGAAGCTCTCCGACCCCCATTCCTCCTCTTCGATTTAAAACCTGGCTACGGGTAGCGAAAGTGACAAAAGGCGAGAAAGGTGAAGATTTCCTACATATGAAGTGGCATGGAGTTGGGATAGCTATCGGTGAGAACTTCTCACTCTAAATTTCTTTTTCTAGTTATATATATATATACTAGGATGCAGACGGTGCTTAGCAACACTCGACACCCGTCATCCACAGACCATGGATGGCTTGTTTGTTTGATTGATATGTGGTGAAAAATTTGTTTGTGTTGTTGATGTGAAATCGATAATAAAATATTCTTGTGTTGAAAGGAAATAAAATATTTATATAGTTAAAAATATTTTATCGTTAAAAATATAACTTTTAACGTGAAAGTGAATAAATAAATATTTATAAACAAATCGGCCGATTTGTTTATATACACTAATTTGACTGATATTGATTGGGTCGATAAATTTTACACATCGCCCAACTGCACAAATAAAAATCTGTGTCTGTTGATTTGAAACCCCACACGGGTGTTGGGATGAAATTTGGCGTACACTAATCCCGATTATTTAATTGTATGTCGATCGATAGGTCGACAGGCTGTGTAAGCGTTAATTATTTATATTTGATGCTTATGCAGTTGAGTGGTGCACTTTGGATGATGGTTGATTGTTTATCAGTGCTATTATATACATGTGTTTTATGGAATCCATATAATTAACGTTATATGGTAATTGATTGGGCCTCATTCCAATCAGGAAAATAATGAACATTATAAAAGAGAATTCATGTGTTGAAACTATTCATGTGTTGAGTAAAATATTTTAACAATAAAATTTACAACTTTATCATATTTAAGATTAGAATCTACTTTACGGTAGAATTTGATTGAAAATCAAACGATAGATACCATAGTTTTATAAAATATTTTACATAACAAAAATAGTGATGTGTTGACAGTACTCATGTGTTGAGATTAGTCGCGTGTTGAAAGATATATAGATTCATGTGTTGAATGGAATATACATATTCATTTGTTGAATAGAATAACGAATTTATTGAAATATAAAGCCGTGTTGATTAGAGATGCGTTATTTTGATGCGAACGATATTTATATCGATTTTATTCGTTTTATAATGAATATTGAAAAGTGATATCAAAATTTAATATTTTGAAATGAAATTCAAATTAAATTAGATTAAAATTCAAATTGAAATTTTATTGAATCAATTTGAAATGAATTCGAATCGAATAGAAAATGAATTCGATTCGAATTGAATAGAAAGTGAATTTGAATTCAAATTGAATAGAAATGAATTCAAATTGAATTAAATTGAAATTGAATTAAAACGAATTGAAATCGTTTTGAATGAAATTTAAAACGAACTGAAATTGAATTGAAATCAATTTGAAATGAATTCGAATTGAATTAAATAGAAGGTAAATTCAAATTGAATTGAATTGAAACGAATTAGAATTAGAATTGGATTGAAACTAATTTGAATTCGAATTAAATAAAATTGAAATGAATTCGAATTGAATTGAAATCAAATCGATTTGAAATTGAATGTAGCGTTGAAATGGTTTTGAAAACGAATTTAAAACGATTTATAAAATACGTTTAAAAGGAAATCGACGAAATATATATAATATATATTGTATATATATAATGGCCTGAATAGAATGCGCCGCGCCACGACAGTTCGTGAATTTCAACCATTAACTTCGAATTGACGTTGCGGGAGATCCGACCGTCGGATTCTCCTAAAACCGGAACCGTTGGGTTCGTATCGAAAAGAGCTTTCCAATGAATATTAGAAATTTGAAATCTAACGGTTGGATTTGGAATTATGTCCAAATCAAATTTGGAAAAGGTCGATGTAAGTGCAGTTCGATGGCCGTTGTTGGAAATCGACTGTACGGGCCTTGATAAAATTATTGAAAATATCTATAATTTGTGTAAAATCATAATATATGAATTGGAAGGAACTGGGATGAAAAATTCCACATTTGAAAAGATAAAAATAGATTTTTATCGAAATGAACTAGTTTTGAACTAGAATTAAAATCAATTTATTTTTGAAATAAATAAATTGAATTTGAAAGTGATTTTAAAAATAATTAATATTCCCAATACGTGGATTGGACGGGAGTTGAATCGAAATTATCCTCGGAATATTTTGATGTTGGATTTTGTGACTATACAGATATTGTTATGGGAATTTGAAAGATATATTTTGTATCGTTATTTCCAATACGATATTTGTTGGTTCCAGAATTTGATATTGAATATAAGCCGATATATTTTCTATTCAGAGCCTTGTATTTAATATCAAATATGATTTGGGTTTATCGTGAATCGTGTTTTAGATGACATTGGTTCTTTAACTCAGTTAAAGGCAGGATGTTGATTTTTGAGAAGATTAAAACTAAGTGGAGTTTTAATGAATCTTTAATTAGATTAAAATGTGAATTGATAATTTAAATTATCAAATCTGAAAGGTGATCGAGAATGGAGTGCCACCAGTTTTGCTCCAAAGCGATAGTTAAATCTTTAGTTAGATTTGAATGTGAAATGGTAATTAATTTTACCGATAACACTGTGGTGTTAGATGTGGAGTATTACCAGTTTTCTCCATGGGATATATAGGTTGGGATTGGGAAATAAAATAAATAATTACTTCGGTGTGGTTCGCTAATCCCGACTAGTTAGAAATGATATCCAAAGAAAGATTATAGGATAAATTTAGAAAAATTTATCATGGATAAAATTAATGGGAACCTTTCCCTAAGAATGTGATTTCGTGAATAAAAGAATATTCTGAATTGGAATGAGGCGTTCGTTGTGTTTGTGTAACATTTGTTTATTATATACGTGGGTTATTCAGAAAGGCCGGGTTTACACCCATTCTGAATAACCGATTCGACGAGATGTCGAAGATGAAGACGGTGGTTGAAGACCGGAAGTCTTCACATCGTTTGGGTGATTACTGATGATCTCGATTGGGCTGTACACCCAAGATGAGGGAAACAATTGGTGATCGTCCAGACGTACTTGGAGATGGATGGATATGCGAGGAAAGTGCCTTCGGTTTCGTTCAGACCCAGAACGAACTTGTAAATGGATTGTGTGTCTGACATTGGATTTTATTCTGTGTTGATTGATCTCTATTAAATATACATCTGTTTGGCGGCGGAGAATTTATTCTCTTTCTTAACGCTCTTCTCTGAGACGTACGAGCTCAGAGGTTGTATATTGATGGACATCAGTCACATGGAGTGAACTGCCAGTGTGGCACGCGTAAGTGGCAATTGATCAAGGCTTCTGTTGAAAAGCAAAGTCTTGTGGTTGATGATCAAAGCACGGCCTGTGTGGCGTAGCTTTGTGTATAGCGTGAATTCGCGAGCCTCACACCTCAGTATGAGTCAAAAACGGGATACACACCCAAGGAGTGCACGACGTTTCTTTCTAGCTAGGGTGGTGTCAGTGACCTACCAGCCCTGACATTTATATACTTTTCACCTGTGTGGTTGTTGGATACGAGGCGCCTCGGATATAGGTCTGTAAGGACTGGGAAACGTGTGTTCAGGAATAACAATCCTCAAAAGTAAGAGAGGAATGGCCTTGGAAATTCCAAAGGATCAGAGTGGGGTCCTGAGGCATTGCTAGAGTGTCTCGAACGCGGAAAGGAGCTTGCCCCTTGCCTCGACTCATGACGGAAATCCAATTTCCAATATGTGATATTGTGGTTTTAATTGTAGAACTAGTATGGCGACATGATATATGGTACCCATGCCGCCTATGATTGATATTTATGATTTGAATTGTTTTGACACTATACACTTATAATAGTATCAAATGATTTGTTTTAAACGTATCAAGCATTATTTGGCTATTATAAGGGAAAACCCTATCCTTCGGCTTGCGTTGCATTATGTGATGGGACCTGGGTCTTATAATAGCTTCATTTTTCCAAAAAGCATTGCGTTGTATTGTTATATGCACTAGTATTCTTGGGAGGAAACCCGTTCCGTGTTATACGGCGTGGTCCCTTGAATTACTATCTTTAAAATAAAGTTTTAAATAACTGTTTTAGTTCTCACACCAGTCACATGACTGACCTGGAATTTATTGTTTTGACCTAAACTCTGGGTGCCCTTATTTTCGACACGGGCAGCTAGTAGTTTTGGTTTTGCAGATTTATATTCACAGGATCCTGATTTACAGCTGGAACGATGCTCGGAAAGCTCTGTATCCGTGTATTACTTCTAGTTGTGCTTTTGTATTATTTTCCGCTGCGTTGTATTTAAATGTAATTTAAATCTCTGATATCTGTCGATTGTAATTTATTCAATTATACTCTGTATATTCTTGTATCTCTTGGAATTGTTGTAATAACAATGAAATGTTCTTCCGTCTGCGTCCTTTTGTGTGTTGTTCTCAAAGTATCCGCTCTTTCCTTCACGGGGAAGTTACGGGTTCTTACAGTGGTATCGGAGCTTTGGTTTACAGAGCTCGAGAACAAGGCACATTAGAACCATACGAAAGAATTCATCAGATATTGGATTAGTAATATCCAATTAGAATGACTCGTTAGAGATAGGATCAGTAGTATCCTAGAACGAGTGTGAAGAGTATATTTTTCAAATGAAAACAATTTTGTTTTGAAAATTTAAACCATTTTATACCGTATTTGAATATTTTATATGTATTGATTTGGACAATCTATATATAAAGGTTTTTCATATACGCGTCATGAACGTATATTCGAAGTTTTAATATACTGGATAGATATAGAATCACACTCTAGTAGCCCGGGGATGATTCCACTGATGACGTACGACATCAGTGGTTTATTTTCGTGTTTCGAAGGTGTGATATCTATATATTTCCATTAGACTGGTGTGAGAACCAAAACTAACATAGCTAGAATACATTGTTGTGATTTGGCATCAAAAACATGATTTTCTATATATATATATATATCAAAATTATGAATTTGAAACTCTAATTCACTAATTGATTGATGTTTGTGTTGGTTGTTTATTTGTTTGATAATTTTTAGCCATTTAGCCTAATTGAACCAAACAGTGAATTGTATTGAAAATTAGTTGCATTTGCTTGCATATACATGTACTTACATTGAACAGGTCATAGCAAGGAGGCTAGAGCAGAGAATAAAATTTGTTTGCCCGACAAATAGGTACATATTTACTATAATTTACTGTTTTGTTTGGGTGATGATGATTTTATGAGCCGATTGGCTAGTCGCTTGGCTTTTCTTTTTCTTTTTGAGATCAGAAGGCCTGTATGGCAATTTTGGGATTTTCCCGTGGCTCCCGGTGCAGGGGAGGTTATGGCGATTTTTTTTGAAAATTTAGGGTGTTAGCCAAATTTTTGAAGAATTTGAAAATTCTCAAAAACTGAAAAGTTGGAGAATAGAAGCCAGATCGAACGTAGAGTTGATTAATCAAACCACTTTCGGCTTCCTTTTCGGGGACGAAAAGTTTTAAGTGGGGGAGATTGTAACAACCCGAAAATCTGGGCCAGTTTAAAATTTTTATTTTGGCAATTTTAGCGAATTTTGAACATTTAAAATGAGTTATTTTAAATAATATCGACGAGAAATTTATTTTGAATAGAAATAGAACGTATATATTATATACGTCGTCGTTAGAATATGAATAATTATTTATAATTATAAATAGAATTGATAATGGCTCGGTAGTTGGATAATTTGATTTCAAACTTCAATTGAATGTACCGGGTGCAAAATAAACCGGATTTTAGCGAAACCAAAAATATTAGAATCTATAAGAGAATATCTTTCCAACGAATCCGAAAAATCAAGATTTCATGGCGGGAATCAAAAGATATGTCCAGTTGAAAATTCTGAATAGTCGCTATGAAATTCAGGCCCTTAAAAATAGACATTTTGCAAACGACCTCGGATTTCGACGAAACCACTTTTGTTGGGTCCGTGATGTCAAGTTATTGCTAGATTCCAAATTTCATAATTTTTTGAATCAATATGTGAGCGTGGCAAAGGAAAACGTGTTTGACCAGTTTTAGTTGATTTTAATCGACTGGAAAATGGCCATTTTTCCAACGGTCTCAGAATTCGACGAAACAAGTTTTGATAGGACCGTATTGTCAATATGAAGCTAGAAAATATTTTTCTGGAATTTTTAGAGTTAGTATGTGACCCCAGTAAATTGAAATGCGCGTTCAAATTCAATATATAGAGTTATATGTTGGTTTTGACGAAAACTGATCGAAACGATTGAATCGGCTTATGGTACATATCCCATTGTGTTCAGAATGGGGGTGAAACGCGATGGACGACAGGCAGTGGGCCTCGTTCCGAGGTCGAAATAAAAAGTCAACTTTTCTTGAAATTAAATAATATAAATTAAAATATCCCCCCTTGCCCTAATCTCCTTACATCGACCAGGCCCCCTTTTAGGATCGATTCAGAAGGAAAAGAAATAATAATAAAAAAACCTCCAGAGCACGAAGCCCTCGTCGATCGCGCCACCATCGACGCCAAGTCGCGCCCCCTCCTGCTTGCTGCGCTCCGCCGCCGCCAGGCTGGCGAGCCACCCTATCGCCCCCCTCCTCAACTCTCAGCGCGACAGTGAAGCGCACCCCCCTCCGTTCCCTTTTCCCTCTTCTTCTCCCATCGACCTCCGTTCAACCCACCTGACGCGACCGCCATCGGAGCGCCTCACCCCCAACCCGCCGTCGAAGCTCTCCGACCCTCATTCCTCCTCTTCGATTTAAAACCTGGCTACGACAAGCGAAAGTAACAAAAGGCGAGAAAGGTAAAGATTTCCTACATATGAAGTGGCATGGAGTTGGGATAGTTATCGGTGAGAACTTCTCACTCTAAATTTCTTTTTCTAGTTATATATATACTAGGATGCAGACGGTGCTTAGCAGCACCCGACACCCGTCATCCACAGACCATGGATGGCTTGTTTGTTTGATTGATATGTGGTGAAAAATTTGTTTGTGTTGTTGATGTGAAATCGATAATAAAATATTCTTGTGTTGAAAGGAAATAAAATATTTATATAGTTAAAAATATTTTATCGTTAAAAATATAATTTTTAACGTGAAAGTGAATAAATAAATATTTATAAACAAATCGTCCGATTTGTTTATATACACTGATTTGACTGATATTGATTGGGTCGGTAAATTTTACACATCGCCCAACTGCACTAATAAAAATATCTGTTTGTTGATTTGAAACCCCACACGGGTGTTGGGATGAAATTTGGCGTACACTAATCCCGATTATTTAATTGTATGTCAATCGATTGGTCGACAGGCTGTGTAAGCGTTAATTATTTATATTTGATGCTTATGCAGTTGAGTGGTGCACTTTGGATGATGGTTGATTGTTTATCAGTGCTATTATATACATGTGTTGTATGGAATCCATATAATTAACGTTATATGGTAATTGATTGGGCCTCATTCCAATCGGGAAAATAATGAACATTATAAAAGAGAATTCATGTGTTGAAACTATTCATGTGTTGAGTAAAATATTTTAACAATAAAATTTACATCTTTATCATATTTAAGATTAGAATCTACTTTACGGTGAAATTTGATTGAAAATCAAACGATAGATACCATAATTTTATAAAATATTTTACATAACAAAAATAGTGATGTGTTGACAGTACTCATGTGTTGAGATTAGTCATGTGTTGAAAGATATATAGATTCAAGGGTTGAATGGAATATACATATTCATTTGTTGAATAGAATAACGAATTTATTGAAATATAAAGCTGTGTTGATTAGAGATGCGTTATTTTGACGCAAACGATATTTATATCAATTTTATTCGTTTTATAATGAATATTGAAAAGTGATTTCAAAATTTAATATTTTGAACTGAAATTCAAATTTAATTAGATTAAAATTCAAATTGAAATTTTATTGAATCAATTTGAAATGAATTCGAATCGAATAGAAAATGAATTCGATTCGAATTGAATAGAAAGTGAATTTGAATTCAAATTGAATAGAAATGAATTCAAATTGAATTAAATTGAAATTGAATTAAAACGAATTGAAATCGTTTTGAATGAAATTTAAAACGAACTGAAATTGAATTGAAATCAATTTGAAATGAATTCGAATTGAATTAAATAGAAGGTAAATTCAAATTGAATTGAATTGAAACGAATTAGAATTTGAATTGAAACGAACTTGAATTCGAATTGAATAAAATTGAAATGAATTCGAATTGAATTGAAATCAAATCGATTTGAAATTGAATGTAGCGTTGAAATGGTTTTGAAAACGAATTTAAAACGATTTATAAAATACGTTTAAAAGGAAATCGACGAAATATATATAATATATATATTATAAATATATATATATAATGGCCTGAATAGAACGCGCCGCGCTGCGGCAGTTCGTGAATTTCAACCATTAACTTCGAATTGACGTTGCGGGAGATCCGACCGTCGGATTCTCCTAAAACCGTAACCGTTGGGTTCGTATCGAAAAGAGCTTTCCAATGAATATTAGAAATTTGAAATCTAACGGTTGGATTTGGAATTATGTCCAAATCAAATTTGGAAAAGGTCGCTGTAAGTGCAGTTCGATGGCCGTTGTTGGAAATCGACTATACGGGCCTTGATAAAATTATTGAAAATATCTATAATTTGTGTAAAATCATAATATATGAATTGGAAAGAACTGGGATGAAAAATTCCACATTTGAAAAGATAAAAATAGATTTTTATCGAAATGAACTAGTTTTGAACTAGAATTAAAATCAATTTATTTTTGAAATAAATAAACTGAATTTGGAAGTGATTTTAAAAATAATCAATATTCCCAATACGTAGATTGGACGGGAGTTGAATCGAAATTATCCTCGGAATATTTTGATGTTGGATTTTGTGACTTTACATATATTGTTATGGGAATTTGAAAGATATATTTTATATCATTATTTCCAATACGATATTTGTTGGTTCCAGAATTTGATATTGAATATAAGCCGATATATTTTCTATTCATAGCCTTGTATTTAATATCAAATATGATTTGCGTTTATCATGAATCGTGTTTTAGATGACATTGGTTCTTTAACCCAGTTAAAGGCAGGATGTTGATTTTTGAGAAGATTAAAACTAAGTGGAGTTTTAATGAATCTTTAATTAGATTAAAATGTGAATTGATAATTTAAATTATCAAATCTGAAAGGTGATCGAGAATGGAGTGCCACCAGTTTTGCTCCAAAGCGATAGTTAAATCTTTAGTTAGATTTGAACGTGAAATGGTAATTAATTTTACCGATAACACTGTGGTGTTAGATGTGGAGTATTACCAGTTTTCTCCATGGGATATATAGGTTGGGATTGGGAAATAAAATAAATAATTACTTCGGTGTGGTTCGCTAATCCCGACTAGTTAGAAATGATATCCAAAGGAAGATTATAGGATAAATTTAGAAAAATTTATCTTGGATAAAATTAATGGGAACCTTTCCCTAAGAATGTGATTTCGTGAATAAAAGAATATTCTAAATTGGAATGAGGCGTTCGTTGTGTTTATGTAACATTTGTTTATTATATACATGGGTTATTCAGAAAGGCCGGGTTTACATCCATTCTGAATAACCGATTCGACGAGATGTCGAAGATGAAGACGGTGGTTGAAGACCGGAAGTCTTCACATCGTTTGGGTGATCACTGATGATCTCGATTGGGCTGTACACCCAAGATGAGGGAAACAGTTGGTGATCGTCCAGACGTACTTGGAGATGGATGGATATGCAAGGAAAGTGCCTCCGGTTTCATTCAGACCCAGAACGAACTTGTAAATGGATTGTGTGTCTGACATTGGATTTTATTCTGTGTTGATTGATCTCTATTAAATATACATCTATTTGGCGGCGGAGAATTTATTCTCTTGCTTAACGCTCTTCTCTGAGACATACGAGCTCAGAGGTTGTATATTGATGGACATCAGTCGCATGGAGTGAACTGCCAGTGTGGCACGCGTAAGTGGCAATTGATCAAGGCTTCTGTTGAAAAGCAAAGTCTTGTGGTTGATGATCAAAGCACGGCCTGTGTGGCGTAGCTTTGTGTATAGCGTGAATTCGCGAGCCTCACACCTCAGTATGAGGCTCGCGAATTCACGCTATACACAAAGCTGCGCCACACAGGCCGTGCTTTGATCATCAACCACAAGACTTTTCTTTTCAACAGAAGCCTTGATCATCTGCCACTTAGGCGTGCCACACAGGCAATTCATGCCATGCGACTGATGTCCATCGATATACAACCTCTGAGCTCGTACGTCTCAGAGAACGGCGTTAAGCAAGAGAATAAATTCTCCGCCGCCAAACAGATGTATATTTAATAAAGATCAATCAACAAAGAATAAAATCCAATGTCAGACACACAGTCCATTTACAAGTTCGTTCTGGGTCTGAACGAAACCAGAGGCACTTTCCTCGCATATCCATCGATCTCCAAGTACGTCTGGACGATCACCAACTGATTCTCTCATCTTGGGTGTACAGCCCAATCAAGATCATCAGTAATCACCCAAACAATGTGAAGACTTCCGGTCTTCAACCACCGTCTTCATCTTCGACATATCATCGAATCAGTTATTCATAATGGGTGTAAACCCGGCCTTTCCGAATAACCCGCGTATATAATAAAAACGTGTTACATAAACACAATTTACGCCTCATTCCAATTCAGAATATTCTTTTATTCAAAAATTCACATTCTTAGGGAAAGGTTCCCATTAATTTTATCAAAGATAAATTCTTCTAAATTTATTCTTTAATCTTCCTTTGTATATCATTTCAAACCATATTATGGTTTTCCAAACTAGTCGAGATTAGCGAACCACACCGAAGTAATTATTTATTTTATTTCCCAATCCCAACCTATTCATCCCATGGAGCAAAAATGTTATTACTCCATAACTAAAACCACGATGTTATCGGTAAATATTAATTAACATTTCACGTTCAAATCTAATTAAAGATTTAACTATCGCTTTGGAGAAAAACTGGTGATACTCCATCCTCGATCACTTTCCAAATTTGATAATTTAAATTATCAATTCACATTTCAATTTAACTACAGATTCATTAAAACTCCACTTCGTTTTAATCTTTCCCCCAAATCAATATCCTGTCTTTAACTGGGTTAAAGAACCAATGTCACCTAAAACACGATTCACGATAAACCCAAAATCACTTTCTATTGTTAATTGGGTTAAAGAACAGGTGTTATTCAAAACACCGCTCACGATAAACCCAAAAACCAATTTAAATTCAATTCCAATTAATATTATTTAATTGGTACACTTCATTAAATCTAAATAGAAAGATTTAATCCTTTTCTCAACTGGGCTAAAGAACAGTGTTAATGAAGACACCATTCACGACAAACCCAAATCACATTTGATATTAAACACAAGGCTCTGAATAGAAAATATATCGGCTTATATTCAATATCAAATTCTATGACCAACAAATATCGTATTGGAAATAACGATATAAATCTATCTTTCAAATTTCCATAACCATATCTGTATAATCATGAAATCCAACATCGAAATATTCCGAAGATAATTTTGATTCAAATCCATTCCAATTCACGTATTGGAAATTTTCATTATTTTTAAAACCACTTTCAATCCATTCTACTTATTTAAAAATAATTGGATTTTTATTTCTAGTTATAAACTAGTTCATTTCGATAAAAATATATTTTTATCCTTTCAAATGTGGAATTTTTCATCCTAGTTCTTTCCAATTCATTTCTTATGATTTTACACAAATTATTAATATTTTTAATAATTTTATCAAGGCCCGTACAGTCGATTTCCATCGACGGCCATCGAACTGCACTTACGGCGACCTTTTCCAAATTTGATTTGGACATAATTCCAAATCCAACCGTTAGATTTCAAATTTCTAATATTCATTGGAAAGCTCTTTTCGATACGAACCCAACGGTTCTGGTTTCAGGAGAATCCGACGGTCGGATCTCCCGTAATGTCCATTCGAAGTCAATGGTCGAAATTCACGAACTGCCGCGGTGCGGCGCGTTCTATTCAGGCCATTAAATATATAATATATATATTTCGTCAATTTCCTTTTAAAACGCATTTTGTAAATCGTTTTAAGTTTGTTTTTAAAACGATTTCAACTTCATATTCAATTTCGAATCAAAATTGAATATTCCACTTCATCGATATGCACATGATAATATTTTCAAAACATTATATTTTAAAATCACTTCCTTTTCTATATTCATTATAAAAACGAATATAATCGATATAAATATCGCTCGCATCAAAATAGCGCATCTCTAATCAACACGGCTTTATATATTTCAATAACCTCGTTATTCTATTCAACAAATGAATATTTATTCTATTCAACACATGAATATATATTTTTCTTTCAACACATGGTATTCTCAACACATGAGCATCGTCAACACATGACTATTTTTATTCTATTCAACACATGAATATATATTTGATAATATTGTTTTCCCGATTGGAATGAGGCCCAATCAATTACCATATAACATTAATTACATGGTTTCCATACAACACATGTATATAAATAGCAACGATAAAAAATCAACCATCATCCAAAGTGCACCACACAACTGCATAAGCATTAAATATAATTAACTAACGCTTACACAGTCTGTTGACCAATCGATCGACATACAACTAAATAATTGGGGTTAGTGTACGTCCAATATCACCCCAACATCCGTGTGGGGTTTCAAATCAACAAACACTGAATATTATTTGTGCAGTTGGGCGATGTGTAAAATTTATCGTCCCAATCAATATCCTTCAAATAGGTGTACATAAACAAACCGTCCCGTTTGTAAATGAATATTTATTTATTCACATTCACGTTAAAAATTATATTTTTGATGATAAAATATTTATTCCAACACATGAATATTTTTTTATCAATTTCACATCAACATCACAAACAAACTTCACAACACAACAAACAAGCATACAAGCTGTCCATGGTCTGTGGACGACGGGTGTCGGGTGCTGCTAAGCACCGTCTGCATCCTAGTATATATTATAACTAGAAAAAGAAAATTTAAAGAGAGAAGTTCTCACCGACTAGCTAAACCAAACGCCACGACTCTTCTTATGTAGAAATCTTCGTCGTGCCTGCCTTTTGTCAAATTCGTCATCCGTGGCCACTACATATAGAAAAATCACATTTTTATATTGTTGCTATGTATATAAAAATCACATTTTTATACAGCTACTATATAGATAAAAATTCTATTTTTACAACGGTGTTCATATAATAAAGATCATATTTTTATTACGCTAACTTCATAATAAAAATTATATTTTTATATCTTCTTCATATATTTTTACTACGCTTCTTCCTATATAAAAAAATATATTTTTATATTTCTACTCCTTATATAAAGATCAAATTTTTAATACTTCTATAATATAAAAATCATATTTTTATTACTTCTACTATATAAAAATCATATTTCTATACTTCCCATGATATAAAAATAATATTTTTATACTTCTTATACAATAAAAATCTCATCTTTCATTTCAAAATCAAATCCTTTCCTTATGTAAAAACCAAATCTCTATATGGTAAAAATCACTTCTTTATTCAATTAAAAATCCAACCTTTACATCGCTAAAAATCTCGTCTTTACATAAATATAAATCCAATCTTTAGATCAATAAAAGTCTAACCTCTAGAGTGATAAAAGTCCTATCTTTTCTATGATTAAAAATATAATCTTCCTTCGCTATTATATATAAATAAAACCATATTTTATAATATAAACAAATGTGCAAAAATTGAATTTTTACACCATTAACAAACATGAAAATTTCAGATTTTTATTGCCTAAACACATACATAAATTTTGGATTTTTAAAAAAATACATATTTATATATAAAAACTTACTGTAATTACTTTGAGGAGGGCACTTCACGTTCGGAGAGGGTGCTACTGGGGGTGGCGCTGACGTTGGGGAGGTGGCAAGCGAGGTGGGGGCGTGCGGTTTTATTTTTGAAGAAGAAGAAGAAGGGCGCGCGACACGAGGGGGTGGACGAGGGGAGGAGGAAGAGGAAGAAGGAGGGGAGGGCGGTCTCGATCGGAGGTGGGGACCACGGTGGGTGGCGGTGCTCCGCGGTGGGGCGTGGGGCTGAGGGGTTTCGCGGGTTTCGAGGAGGGAGAGGTTGGAGGAGGAGGAGGAGGGGCGGCTAAGGGAGCGGCGGATGGTGGGTGCGATGGGCGGCGGTGCTCCGCCTAGAAGCGGCGGCTTCCTCCCCTGTCGATTCCCTTTTTTTTTCTAATTCGATCTGAGAAGGTGAGAGAAGAGGGGTAAGGTAATATAGTTATATATATATTTTTTATTTAATTAATTTAATTTCAAAAAGGTACTTTTTATTCCGACCTCGAAACGAGACCCACCGCCTGTCGTCCATAGCTAATTACCCCTATTCCGAACACAATGGGATATGTATCGTAGGCTGATTCGATCGTTTTCGATCAGTTTCCGTCAAAATCAAAATATAAATCTATATATTGATTTTGAACGCACATTTCAATTTACCGGGGCCACATACTAACTCGAAAAATTCCAAAAAAATATTTTTTAGCTTCGTATTGACGATACGGTCCTAACAAAACTAGCTTCATCGAATTCTGAGACCGTTTGAAAAATGGCCATTTTCCAGTCGATTAAAATCAACTGAAATGGTCAAAACACGTTTTCCTTTGCCACACTCACATTTTTATTCGAAAAAAAATATGAAAATTGGAATCTAGCAATAATTTGACATCCCGGATCCAACAAAAGTGGTTTCGTCGAAATCCGAGGTCGTTTGCAAAATTCCCATTTTTAAGGGCCAAAATTCCATAGCGACTATTCTGAATTTTCAACTGGACATAACTTTTTATCCCCGCTATGAAATTTCAGATTCGTTGGAAAGATATTCTCAATTAGATTCTAATATTTTTGGTTCCGCTAAAATCCGGTTTATTTTGCACTCGGTGCATTCATTTGAACTTAGAAATTGAATTTTCAAACTACCGCACCACTTGTAGTTCCTTTTATAATTATAAATAATTATTTATATTCTAACGACGACGTATATAAATATATACGTTATAATTTCTATTCAAATTAAATTTCTCGTTGATATTATTTAAAATAATTCATATTAAATATTCAAAATTCATCGAAATTGCCAAAATGAAAAATTTAAACTGGCTCGCATTTCCGGGTTATTACAATCTCCCCCACTTAAAACTTTTCGTCCCCGAAAAGGAACGAAGCCGAAAGTTGTTTAACAAACCAACTCAACTTTCATTATTTTCTTTACGGCTTAAGTTCTTCAACTTTTCAGTTTCTAAGAACTTTTCAAAATTTTGGCTAACACCCTAAATTTCCGAATTTTTTTGCCATAACCTCCCCTGTACTGGGGACTTCGGGATATTTCATATTGCCTCCCATGGCCTTCTTCAATCCAAAAGAAAGAGAAAAAGCCAGGCGGCTATCCAATCGGCTCATAAAATCATCCAAAACCCAAGAAATACAATAAACATGTACCTATTTATCGGGCAAACAATTTTATTCTTCTGCTCTAGCCTCCTTGCTATGACCTATTCAATGTAAGTACATGTATATGCATGCATTTGTAATCATTTTCAATACAGTTCAATATTTGGTTCAATTAGGCATAATGGTTCAAAATTTCAAACAAATAAACAAACAACACAACCATCAATCAATTAGTGAATTAACGTTTCAATTTCATAATTTTGATATATGTATAGAAAACATGTTTTTGATGCCAATTCACAACAAATAATCCTATGTAATTTTTGTTCTCACACCAGTCTAGTGGAAATATATAGATATCACACCTTCGAAACACGAACATAAATATTGATGATGTCCGGACATCACCAGAGTTATCCCCGGGTGTCTAGAATGTGATTCTATATCTATCCAGTGTATTAAAACTTCGAATATACGTTCATGACGCGTATATGCAAAATCTTTATATACTCGATTGTCCAACTCAGTACAAATAAAATATTCAAATACGTATAAAATGGTTTAAATTTTCAAAACAATATTGTTATCATTTGAAAAATATACTCTTCACACCCATTCTAGGATACTACTGATCCCATCTCTAACGAGTTATTCTCATTGGATATTGCTAATCCAATTTCTGATCAATTCTTTCGTATGGTTCTAATGTGTCTTATTCTCGAGCTCTGTAAACCAAAGCTCTGATACGACTCTGTAGCGACCCGAACTTCCCCATGAAGGAAAGCGCGGATTGCCTTGAGAACAACACACATCGGAACGCAAATAGAAGAACATTTCATTGTTATTACAACAATTCCATCAGATACAAGAATATACAGAGTATGAATAAATATTATACAACAAAGAATATCAGAGATTTACATACAGTACTTCAGCGGAAAAATAATACAAAACACAACTGAAAGAGATATATGGATACAGAGCTTTCCGGATATCATTCCAGCTATAAAACAGGTTCTTGTGAATATAAATCTGCAAAACCAAAACTACTAGCTGCCCGTGTGGAAAGTAGGAGCACCCAGAGTTTAGGTTAAAACAATAAACTCCAGGTCAGTCATGTGACTGGTGTGAGAACTAAAACAGTTATTCAAAACTTTACTTTAAAAGAGAGTAATTCAAGGGACCACGCCGTATAACACGGAACGGGTTTCCTCCCAAGAACACCAGTGCATGGAATAAACAACGCAATGCTTTTTCACAAAATGAAGCTATTATAAGACCCAGGTCCCATCACACAATGCAACGCAAGCCGGAGGATAGGGTTTTCCCTTATAATAGCCAAACATGCTTGGTACGTTTAAATCAAATCACTTGATACTATTAGGTGTATAGTTTCAAAACAATTTCAATCATAAATATCAATCATAGACGGCATGGGTACCATATATCATGTCGCCATACTAGTTCTACAATTAAAGCCGCAATATCACATATTGGAAATTGGATTTCCGTCATGAGTCGAGGCAAGGGGCAAACTCCTCTCCATTCGATACACTCTAGCAAATGTCTCAGGGCCCCACTACGATCCTTGGATCGGTTGGGCCGGTCCTCTCTTACTTTTGAGGATTAGCTATTCTTGAACACACGTTTCCCTGTCCTAACAGACCTATATGCGAGACGCCTCGCATTCCAACAACCACACATGTGAAAAGTATATATAAATGTCAGCCAATTTAAGCACTGACACCACCACTAGCTAGAAAGAAACGCCGTGTTCTCCCAACGGTCACTATCCCGTTTTTGACTCATACCGAAGTGTGAGGCTCGCGAATTCACGCTATACACAAAGCTGCGCCGCATAGGCCGTGCTTTGATCATTAACCACAAGACTTTGCTTTTCAATAGAAGCCTTGATCATCTTCCACTTAGGCGTGCCACACAGGAAATTCATGCCAAGCGACTGATGTCCATCGATATACAACCTTTGAGCTCGTACGTCTCAGAGAAGGGCGTTATGCAAGAGAATAAATTCTCCGCCGCCAAACAGATGTATATTAAATAAAGATCAATCAACACAGAATAAAATCCAATGTCAGACACACAGTCCATTTACAAGTTCGTTCTGGGTCTAAACGAAACCGGAGGCAATTTCCTCGCATATCCATCGATCTCCAAGTACGTCTGGATGATCACCAACTGATTCTCTCAATTTGGGTGTACAGCCCAATCAAGATCATTAGTAATCACCCAAACGATGTGAAGACTTCCGGTCTTCAACCACCGTCTTCATCTTCGACACATCGTCGAATCGGTTATTCAAAATGGGTGTAAACCCGATCTTTCCGAATAACCCACATATATAATAAACACGTGTTACACAAACACAACATACGCCTCATTCCAATTCAGAATATTCTTTTATTAAAAAATTCACATTCTTAGGGAAAGTTTCCCATTAATTTTATCAAAGATAAATTCTTCTAAATTTATTCTTTAATCTTCCTTTGTATATCATTTCAAACCATATTATGGTTTTCCAAACTAGTCGGGATTAGCGAACCACACCGAAGTAATTTTTATTTTATTTCCCAATCCCAACCTATTTATCCCATGGAGCAAAAATGTTATTACTCCATAACTAAAACCACGGTGTTATCGGTAAATATTAATTACCATTTCACGTTCAAATCTAATTAAAGATTTAACTATCGCTTTGGAGCAAAACTGGTGATACTCCATCCTCGATCACTTTCCAAATTTGATAATTTAAATTATCAATTCACATTTCAATTTAACTACAGATTCATTAAAACTCCACTTCGTTTTAATCTTTCCCCCAAATCAATATCATGTCTTTAACTGGGTTAAAGAACCAATGTCACCTAAAACACGATTCACGATAAACCCAAAATCACTTTCTATTGTTAATTGGGTTAAAGAACAGGTGTTATTCAAAACACAGCTCACGATAAACCCAAAAACCAATTTAAATTCAATTCCAATTAATATTATTTAATTGGTACACTTCATTAAATCTAAATAGAAAGATTTAATCCTTTTCTCAAATGGGCTAAAGAACAGTGTTAATGAATACACCATTCACGACAAACCCAAATCACATTTGATATTAAACACAAGGCTCTGAATAGAAAATACATCGGCTTATATTCAATATCAAATTCTACGACCAACAAATATCGTATTGGAAATAACGATATAAATATATCTTTCAAATTTTCACAACCATATCTGTATAATCACGAAATCCAACATCTAAACATTTCGAAGATAATTTTGATTCAAATCCATTCCAATTCACGTATTGGAAATTTTGATCATTTTTAAAACCACTTTCAATCCATTCTACTTATTTAAAAATAAGTGGATTTTTATTTCTAGTTATAAACTAGTTCATTTCGATAAAAATGTATTTTTATCCTTTCAAATGTGGAATTTTTCACCCCAGTTCTTTCCAATTCATTTCTTATGATTTTACACAAATTATTAATATTTTTAATAATTTTATCAAGGCCCGTACTGTCGATTTCCATCAACGGCCATCGAACTGCACTTACAGCGACCTTTTCCAAATTTGATTTGGACATAATTCCAAACACAACCGTTAGATTTCAAATTTCTAATATTCACTGGAAAGCTCTTTTCGATACGAACCTAACGGTTCCAGTTTCAGGAGAATCCGACGGTCTGATCTCCCATAATGTCAATTCGAAGTCAATGGTCGAAATTCACGAATTGCCGCGGCGCGGCGCGTTCTATTCAGGCCATTATACATGTAATATATATATATATATATATATATATATATATATATATATTTCGTCGATTTCCTTTTAAAACGTATTTTATAAATCGTTTTAAATTCGTTTTCAAAATGATTTCAACTTCATATTCAATTTCGAATTAAAATTGAATATTCCACTTCATCGATACACACATGATAATATTTTCAAAACATTATATTTTAAAATCACTTCCTTTTCTATATTCATTATAAAAACGAATATAATCGATATAAATATCGCTCGCGTCAAAATAGTGCATCTTTAATCAGCACGACTTTATATATTTCAATAACCTCGTTATTCTATTCAACAAATGAATATTTATTCTATTCAACACATGAATCTATATTTTTCTTTCAACACATGAGCATCGTCAATACATGACTATTTTTATTCTATTCAACACATGAATATATATTTGATAATATATTTTTTCCCGATTGGAATGAGGCCCAATCAATTACCATATAACGTTAATTACATGGTTTCCATACAACACATGTATATAAATAGCAACGATAAATAATCAACCATTATCCAAAGTGCACCACACTACTGCATAAGCATTAAATATAAATAATTAACGCTTACACAGTCTGTCGACCAATCGATCGACATACAACTAAATAATTCGGGTTAGTGTACGTCCAATATCACCCCAACACCCGTGTGGGGTTTCAAATCAACAAACACTTAATATTATTTGTGCAGTTAGGCGATGTGTAAAATTTATCGTCCCAATCAATATCCTTCAAATAGGTGTACATAAATAAACCATTCGGTTTGTAAATGAATATTTATTTATTCACATTCACGTTAAAAATTTTAATTTTGTCGATAAAATATTTATTTCAACACATGAATATTTTATTATCAATTTCACATCAACATCACAAACAAACTTCACAACACAACAAACAAGCATACAAGCCGTCCATGGTCAGTGGACGACGGGTGTCGGGTGCTGCTAAGCACCGTCTGCATCCTAGTATATATTATAACTAGAAAAAGAAAATTTAAAGTGAGAAGTTCTCAACGACTAGCTAAACCAAACGCCACGACTCTTCTTATGTAGAAATCTTCGTCGTGCCCGCCTTTTGTCAAATTCGTCATCCGTGGCCACTACATATAGAAAAATTACAATTTTATATTGTTGCTATGTATATAAAAATCACATTTTTACACCGCTATTATATAGATAAAAATTCTATTTTTACAACGGTGTTCATATAATAAAGATCATATTTTTATTTCGCTAACTTCATAATAAAAAATATATTTTTATATCTTCTTCATATATTTTTACTACGCTTCTTCCTATATAAAAATTATATTCTTATATTTCTACTCCTTATATAAAGATCGAATTTTTAATACTTCTATAATATAAAAATCATATTTTTATTACTTCTACTATATAAAAATCATATTTCTATACTTCCCATGATATAAAAATAATATTTTTATACTTCTTATACAATAAAAATCTCATCTTTCATTTCAAAATCAAATCTTTTCCTTATGTAAAAACAAAATCTCTATATGGTAAAAATCACTTCTTTATTCAATTAAAAATCCAAACTTTACATCGCTAAAAATCTCGTCTTTACATAAATATAAATCCAATCTTTAGATCAATAATAATCTAACCTTTAAAGTCCTATCTTTTCTATGATTAAAAATATAATCTTCCTTCGCTATTATATATAAATAAAACCATATTTTAATATAAACAAATGTGCAAAAATTGAATTTTTACATCATTAACAAACATGAAAATTTCAGATTTTTATTGCCTAAACACATATATAAATTTCGGATTTTTAAAACAATACATATTTATATATAAAAACTTACTGTAATTACTTTGAGGAGGGCGCTTCACGTTTGGAGAGGGTGCTCCTGGGGGTGGCGCTGACATTGGGGAGGTGTCAGGCTAGGTGGGGGCGTGTAAATTTTTTTTTTGAAGAAGAAGGGCGCGCGGCACGAGGGGGTGGAGGAGGGGAGGAGGAAGAGGAAGAAGGAGGGGAGGAGGGGAGGGCAGTCTCGATCGGAGGTGGGGACCAAGGTGGGTGGCGGTGCTCCGCGGGGGGGTGTGGGGCTGAGGGGTTTCGTGGGTTTCGAGGAGGGAGAGGTTGGAGAAGGAGGGGCGGCTAGGGGAGCGGCGGATGGTGGGTGCGATGGGCGGCGGTGCTCCGCCTGGAAGCTGCGGCTTCCTCCCCCGTCGATCCTTTTTTTTCTAATTCGATTTGAGAAGGTGAGAGAAGAGGAGTGAGGTAATATAGTTATATATATTTTTTATTTAATTAATTTAATTTCAAAAAGGTACTTTTTATTTCGACCTTGAAACGAGACCCACCACCTATCGTCCATAGCTAATTATCTATATTCCGAGCACAACGGGATATGTATTGTAGGCTGATTTTTCAATCAGTTTCCGTCAAAATCAAAATATAAATCTATATATTGATTTTGAACGCACATTTCAGTTTACCGGGGCCACATACTAAATCAAAAAATTCCAGAAAAATATTTTCTAGCTTCGTATTGACGATACAGTCATAACAAAACTAGTTTCATCGAATTCTGAGACCGTTTGGAAAATGGCCATTTTCTAGTCGATTAAAATCAACTGAAATGGTCAAAACACGTTTTCCTTTGCCACACTCACATATTGATTCGAAAAATTATGAAAATCGGAATCTTGCAATAATTTGACATCCCAGATCCAATAAAAGTGTTTCATCGAAATCCGAGGTCGTTTGCAAAATTCCCATTTTTAAGGGCCAGAATTCCATAGCTACTATTCTGAATTTTCAACTGGGCATAACTTTTTATCCCCGCTATGAAATTTCAATTTTTCGGATTCGTTGGAAAGATTCTCAATTAGATTCTAATATTTTTGGTTCCGCTAAAATCCGGTTTATTTTGCACCCGGTACATTCATTTGAACTTAGAAATCGAATTTTCAAACTACCGCGCCACTTTTAATTCCTTTTATAATTATAAATAATTATTTATATTCAAACGACGACGTATATAAATATATACGTTCTAATTTCTATTCAAACTAAATTTCTCGTCGATATTATTTAAAATAATTCATTTTAAATATTCAAAATTCATCGAAATTGCCAAAATGAAAATTTTAAACTGGCTCGCATTTCCGGGTTATTACAAATCTCCAATAAGCGCCCTGCAGTTTATGATTTTATACTATATACATGTGGAGCATGAGATGCAAGAGTTCTGCTATTTGGATATCTATTTGATTAGACATTATTATAATATCACTGGATTTTGATATCAAAGATATTAGGGTTATAATAAGGTAAAATTGTCCATGTTTATGTGTGCGCTGGTCTTACTATTATCCTTTTGTTTCAAAAGGAATTTTAAAGTTAAAAGTATGGTTGGAATTTACTCACACCAGTCCCATGACGGACCCAGAGTTTATTTTGTTTGTTTTCCCTAAACTCTTGGGTGCCCAAATTTGTACAGGCATCAAGTGTTTCAGGCTTTTACAGATTCACTAGGAGGAGCTGGAAGTAGAAAGCTTCACCATTAATTAGTTAGAGATTATTTCCGCTGTGGTACATATGAGTTGCACTCTAATATGTGGTATGTATATACAATACAGTTTTGTAATTCAAAGTTATGTTATATAATACATTTTATTCGTTCCACTGTGAGTTTCGTGTTTACTCTGATTCTGTTCAGTGTATTCTTCTTCTTCTTCTTCTTCTTCTATTCTATTAGTTCTATATTTTCTATCTCACCCTCTAAATTCTTATATTAATGATCTGAATTTTCGTGCACTTTGAGTTGAATGCGTAGGATATTAGTCAGCTCAAATTGGTACGGATTTTCGGGCCGTTACACTGAAGATCCAGGATCGTTGTGTGTGGTCCTGAGACTTTATCTAGAGTGTCTCGAACGGAGAGGAGGCCCCTTGCCTCGACTCATGACGGAAATCCAATTTCCAATACAACCTTTGCGGTTTTAATTGTAAAATTAGTATGGCGACATAGTAGTATGGGGCACATATGCCGTCTATGATTGATACTTATTATGGAAATTATTTTGACACTATATGCTTATAGTAATAATAAAAGATGAAATTTAGCGTATCAAGCATTCTTTGGCTATTATAAGGTTAAACCCTATCCTCGGGCTTGCGTTGCATTGTGTGATGGGACCTGGGTCTTATAATTGCTTCATTTTTCTTTATGTAGCATTGCGTTGTTTGTTTTATGCACTGGTATTCTCGGGTGGAAACCCGTTCCGTGTTATACAGCGTGGTCCCTTGATTTACCTAACTTTAAATATAAAGATTAATAACTATTTTAGTTCTCACACCTGTCACATGACTGACCTGGAGTTTATTGTTTTAACCTAAACTCTGGGTGCCCTTATTTTCGACACGGGCAGCTAGTAGTTGGGTTTTGCAGATTTATATTCACAGGATCCTGGTTTATAGCTGAAGTGATATTCGGAAAGCTCTGTATCTGCGTATTTCTTTCAGTTATGTTTTGTATTATTTTTCCGCTGCTATGTATTTAAATGTAATTTAAATCTCTGATATTCCCTGTTGTATAATATTTATTCATACTATGTATATTCTTGTACTCTGATGGAAATTGTTATAATAAGAAATGAAATATTCTTCTGTTTGCGTTCTGATTCGTCTTGTCCTCAAAGTAATTCGTTCTTTCTCTTCTCTTCGGAGATCAGCGAAGTTCGGGTCGCTTCAACATCAGAGCTGGACCAGAAGGCCTTGCTTGAGAGGAAGGCCAATGTTAAGAATGTTGCTGATAAGGAAGAACGAGGTAAGTTTTCTGTTGAGGAAGTTGCTGCTGGAGGCATCTCTCTTTAGCAGATCGATTAGCTCTTACAATACTGCAAATGTAAGTATCTTTGCTTCTAAATAGTTGTGCTGTTAAAGTAGCCAAGCGAAATAACCTCCTTTTTATTTTTTCCTTCTATTTTTGCACTTATATTGTCAATGTTTGGAGCTTATGCAAACTGGTGTTGGTTGTAAATTGTGGAATTTATGTTCATTACTGTTACTTGAGAAAAGCAACATGGACTGCATTGCATAGGAAAAGGATTGAAGGTATGCAAGCAAAAGAAATGCGGCATGCAAGATACGATTCACATGGTAGAATTGATCGTCTTTCTGACTGAAAACACGATCAAACCTGAATTGCTTCTTAGCACCAACAGGAAAGTTTACTTTTGCTTTTTAATGGCTGTTTGATACAGACTACTTATTAGTGAAGAGGCATTAAGTGTTTGGATCTGTCCTCTTGAATGGTACCTTTTGTTTTCCATGCTCATATAAAACTATTCTACCACCACTATCTTTTAAGTTCTATTTAGGTTGGAATTAGATTTTTTTTTACATCATAACCATTAACTCAATCACGATGTTATTTAGGATTTTTCGCCTTTCCTGATTGCTGAAGTTCTGTCCATGCTATCCCATATGGGAAGATGATTAAAGTTGGCCTGGCAGACAAATTCTAGCCTATGATCCTGCTCCTACTGTAGCATAGCCAAGATGGTTGTACACAGAGTGATATGTTTTGTAATGGTCAAGTATGTAATAATGTACGAAATGTTGTCTAAAACTTATTGTGTGTAATACTGAATATTTGAGTATTTTTATAAATTAGTTTGCAAATAACTATAATATCTGATTTGCTTATGGAGTATTGTTATATTTAGTGTATTGTTCTTTTCGGTTGCAAAAGATGTTTATTTTTTTAAAAACCCAAATGTCAATCACAACGGTGCATAACGGTTGCAGTAGATTTTGTTACAAGGGAGCATAACTGTTGCAATAAAGTTTATTACAACGGTGGAAAAAAGTTGTAAAATATACATATTACAACGGTGTTGCAACAGTGCAAAAAAGTTGTAAAAGATATTAGTCTATTACAACTTCTTAATACATGATGGTTTGCCCACCGTTGTAAAATGTATATTACAATGGTGTTCCACCATTGTAATAGGGTCATTTTGGTGTAGTGTTTGGAAATTTACTTTGACTGTTTTTGTAACTTTTGAGAACTGATAAGGAGAAAAATGAATAATGAATGCATTGTACTCTTCCTTGTTTTAATACATGCGCATGGGAGCACCTGTCTCTATTTTGAGTTCATGCGTGTAGAGTAAATTAAAAATAAAACATGTCACTATTCACTTATGTATAAATAATTTGACCTTTAAGATGCATGTGATTCTTGTTGCAGTAATAAATTAAGCTGCATGTGTAAATTTCCTGTGCATGTTATGAGGCTGCAGTATATATATTCTAATTGTATAGTAAAGTCACTTTACTACATAATGGTCAATGGTAACAATATATTAACCATTTTGTGCTATCTACTCAATGAGTATTACCACTTCAGTTTAGCGGTATTTTTGCATGGTTAACACCTTCCAAATCGGTCTCAATATTCCTTAAAATGATATAAATGACAAGATGATTAGAATGTCCAATGTACTGAACGATATAAGCATCTATAATATGCTAAAGACTTTAAATAATTATATTTTATAGTGTGACATTTGTGCGCAGAATCAAACATCGTTTTGTTGTTGGAATAGCATATAGTTATTCAGTTGAATGACAGTTGTAAGTAAAATGTAGCAACTTCCCGTGTGCGAACCACGGGTTCACACTATGTATTTTATAATTTGTGGGGAATAAACTGGTTATATTATGTGTTTACCCAAGTGTTACAGATACAAAGATTTCATCTTTTAAAGAGGAGAGGTATTTGTTATGTACTTATTTTATATTTCTTCCGCTGTATAAATTTTTTGTATTAAACTCTGGTATTTATATAAAATATTATTCTGCTACGAAAATTATACTTTGTGATTCTGTGTTAATTCTGTTTAAACCCTGTAAGTCGATAACAATCCGTCGTTTTGAACGCTTCGAGTTGGTTTAAACACCGATTCGGGGAGGTCAGAATGACGGGTTGTTACATTTGGTATCAGAGCCAGGTTTTTATAAAACTTGGCTTATTGGGTTTAAAACTCATTAGAGATAGGGTGGAAATATCCTAGAGTGAGTTGGAATGGATACCAAAATCGCTCTAGAGAGAGCGCATTTTTGGGAAAAATAAAATATTTTAATGAGATTTTGAAAAAAGGGAACTCAAACGTGTTCGACTTGAAAATGGTTGTTAAATCAGAACTAAATCAGTTTTGAAAGACTTGGATCAGATTGGGTTCGGTATTAATCGCTTTAACATAATGGTTGGTTGTTTTAGAAATAAAGTAAGAGTATCAGTGATAATAAATAATATATAATAAAAACAACCAAGAGTAAATTAGTTATTTTTCTTTGATAGATATATAGTTTGAATTGATCATAATTTCAATTGAGAGTTATGTGAAATTCTATATGATGAGGATTTTGGGTTAATGGATTAGTAATATCAAGCGGTATGTGACGTTTGGTAATACTTTTCTGGATACTCTCTTGACTTCTCATATGGAATATTCGATTGTTTTTGTGTTCACGGTTGTGAAAAATACTGGTAAAATAATGTGATATAGGAGCATGTATTATACTTGAATAATTATTGTTTGGAAGTATACTTCAATTACTGATTTGAAGTGTTTTCTAAGTTGTAACGCTTTTATGTCATTAGTACAACGATACTTTTTGTTCTATATCATAACTAGTGTGATTTGATTTATTTATTTTTCGTGTTGTTTTATATTTATTATGAGTATCATATTGATTTTATATATGATGCTCTGACTTGATTCATTTTATCATATTGTTTTTATGTTTGATAAAGTTGAATATTGGTTTGTTTTGTTTAATTTGCGTTGTGATTACCATTTTTCCTTTATATGTGATGATTTATTTGCTTAAGTCATAGTTGAATTTTTAAAGTGTTTTGACATTATAAACACTTTGAACTTCATAGCAAGTTTTATATGAAATTAGCATTTCAAGAATACTTTTGATTTTGGGATTGGGATAGACTGGACTCTGTTGTACCAATGGACCAAAACTCCATCTTGGTCGACCTGATTCAGGATCGCTACACAAATCGGTAGTATTAAATTTCGCCTACCTACCACCAAAGGTCAAACGGTCTGCTACATTGGGAAATTTTGTTGTTTTGATCGGGATTCCTGATCGGTGGGTCACGGACTACATCAGATGGAGGCGTGGGGGTCCCACGTGTAGTGTCGTGAACGGGTAGCATACGGCCTTCGCCTTAGACCGTCTTGGTTATCCTGGGTTGATCGATAGGTGTCGTTGTGGTGCTATGAGTAGATTACGGTGCTGATGTCTCGATGCGCGCTCGAGCTCTACCACTGTGATTTTACAATACTAGCGTTTGTTTATTTGTTATTTATGAGTCAAGTTACATTTATCCCATAATCCCCTAAAATTTTATTACATTACTATAATTGATTTGATTATATTATCATATTGTTTTTATATATGATAATTGTTATGAGTATCGTATTGATTTATATATGATACTCTGATTTGATTATATTATCATATAGATTTATATACGACAACTGTTATGAGTATCGTATTGATTTATATTTGATACTCTGATTTGTTTATATTATCATATTGATTTATATATGATAATCGTTATGAGTATCGCATTGATTTATATATGATACTCTAATTTGATTATATTATCATACTGATTTATACATGATAATTGTTATGAGTATCGTACTGATTTATATATGATACTCTGATTTGGTTATATTAACATATTGATTTATATATGATAATTGTAATGAGTATTACATTGACTTACATATGATACTCTGATTTATACATGATAATTGTTATGAGTATCGCACTGATTTATATATGATACTCTGATTTGGTTATATTATCATATTGATTTATATATGATAATTGTTATACTGATTTATTGTAACGGCCCGCAAATCTGTACTATCTGAGTTGACTAATAACACCACACGTCCAACCCAAATTGCACAGAAATACGAATCATTATTAGAAAGAAGTTAGAGGATGATAAATAGAAAGAAAGGTTAGAATAGAAGAAAACAAAGAAGAAAAATCTCACAGCGGAACGAATAAAATATATTATATAACATAACTTTTGAAATACAAATCAGTAACTTTGTATACATACCATCATCAGAGCACAACAGTTATTCCTGGAACAGTTATAAACACATGTTTCCAGATACAAACATGGTTCACAGCGGAATATATGATAGTCTATAGCTAACTGGTGAAGCCACCTGCTTCCATCTCTACCAAGTGAATCTGAAAAAAATTCCGAACAACATAACTGCCCGTACAAATTTGGGCACCTAAGAGTTTAGCAAAAAAAAAAAAACTCTGGGTCAGTCATGGGACTGGTGTGAGTAAACTCCAACCAATTGTTTAACTTTAAGAAAAAATCTTTCGAAAGAAAGGATAATAGTAAGACCAGCCCACACATGAACATGGACAGTTTTTACCTTACTATAACCCGAAACACTTTGATACGAAAATCCAGTGATATTATAATAGTGTCTAAATCAAATAAATAACAATCTAGCGGAACGCTAGCATCTCACGCTCCATGTATATAATATAAAATCAAAAACCGCATGGCGCTTACTAGAGATTGGATTTCTAACAGGACAAGGAATGGAACCACCTTCCGATAGTGTATCTCTAGAGGGTAATACCTTGGGTTCAAAAAGAACGTCTTGCAACCCAGCCCAAACATGACCGACCACTCATTTCGCTTGAGTGTATCGAAAGTATATCACCAATGGTTGGGATCAGCAACCATTTTCCGAAAAGGGACAACATCGAATAGAATAAGGAACTAAATGAATCTCTAGTTAGGTGATTATACACCCTAATGGGAGCGACCCACATAGCCATGATGCCTGCCCGATTTTTGTCATTTCCTGGTTGTTGAGGCCTGAGGCTACGACTACCCTCTATTCATTGATAGCACCATCACTTTGAATGCCACATCATCAGATCCGTTAATCACTAGTTGATTTGCACAAATATATTCTGGATGTTATGCTAAGGGAATAAATCCGTTGCCACCATGTATATTTATACAGACCAACATATATGATCATTGGAAATACTTTGTCAGACATTCGTCCATATACGTTCGTTCTGGGACTGAACGAAACCGAAGGCACAATTTCTATAAATAGAAAAAGCCCTTGCACTTTACACCATCTTCGATTATCTTTATATAATCTAATTCGTAACGCTACTGCCAATACAGAGTAGTTCTCGGATAACAATCCGACTGGTCTCTCCATATTGACAATGATATTGGTAAAAGCTTCGATAGTCGGTTATTTAACTATCGAAGAAAAATAAACAAACATTCCATTCATCCATAACATCAATCAATCACCATGCCCCTTAATTAATATTTCAATAATTAAATCATTTCTCCATTTCCTAATCAATATTTATTAACACAATATTTTCGGTGATGTTGGACTCTTACGCTATTTGGAAAAACATTTCCCTATATCGCCTTCTTTTATTTCTATACTTAGAAAATATATTTTATTTGCAACTGAAAACAATTTCAATCACTTATCTCTTTCCCGACTACTTTAATTATACTCAAGAAATATTTACTTTTATATTTCCAAAATTTCATAACTTGGGTTAAAACGAATTCTGTGTATAACATCGTTACAACAACCCAAAATATTTTATTCAACTGACTATTATTCAAACACTTCTCTTCAAGACTGGATCTTGCTATTTATCAATCAAAAATGAAATCAATCAACTTGGGGTATAACTACCTCTCACACCTTGACTGAAAACATCATTAACTTCAAAACGGACAAAACCACTTACCTCAAATAAACACACCATAAAAACCAATTATTCGTTTTCATAAAACATGTATATGGTTCGCTTTCTATTTCTAATTTATAGATTTCCTTTTTGTTTACAATATTCTATTTTTAATTTCGTTCCTTATTGAATTCTATATATATCGATACATTGATTTCTAACTATCAAATTATCTTAAAAATATTCTAACTCCTTAAATTTTCAGAAAATTTCGCCATAACCTCCTTTGTACCAGGAGCATCGGGAAAATCCCCAAACCGCCACACAGGCTTCTCCAATCAAAAAGAAAAAGAAAAAGCCAAGTGGCTTACTGATACGGCACATAAAAACCTCATGTGGAATTTAAACGTGTACCTTTTTGTTGCGCATTTCAATATATCTCTTCATATACTTCATTCCATACCTGTCTAACACATATCTATCCATTCCCAATTTAATACAACTCAATCCAGTCATTTTAAACTCGATTCACTAATTTATTCTTTAATTAACTCTTTTACCTATTTCACTTCTTATTTGAACATATCACATTCAAATATAAATTATTTTGTTTATAAAACAATCAAATGTCATTTTCAACTCAAATTTCAATATTCGATTTCAGATATGAACTTACAAATCCAGTCCACTTATTCAAAGTCCAACTCTGATTCAAAACCTTCATTAACTAATTTTTATTCAAATTAGATAATTTTATTTAATAATTAAAAAAATCTGATTTTTGTTTTCAAAAATCAATCCACTACTCCACTTGAGTTCAGATATATTTTAAAACTCAAATCTGAAATCTTCTAAATAGAAATTCGAATTTTATTCGCTTAAAATCCTTTTATAAAATTAAATAAACCATTATGGTTTTATAATGGTTATGGCGTTGTTTTTCTAAAAATTTTATTTTGATATAACTCAAAATCTATTCGACGAAACCTAGATTTTTCTTTTACATTAGAAAACTATTATCAAATCGATCCTGATGTTTCTTGTTTCAAAGAATTCCGACTTCAATTGAGTTCTGTATACTCAATTGAAGTTCGAAACGCCAATTTACGAACTGCCGCGCTGCGGCGAGTTCGTTTTAATTATATTTAATATATAAACTTTTAAACTTCGTTTAAAATAAATTCAACTCCATCCTGATATAATTTAATATATATCATATCCATTTCAACATAATATTTCGGATCTTCTAAAATTGTCGATTTTCCCTTACTCGGAAATAAATTTATTTATACTTCGATCTTCTATATTCAAATTCCATTTCAACTTCTATTTGAATTTCCTATATTCAATTTCCTTTTCAACTTTATTTGTATTTCCTATATTCAAATTCCATTTGAATTTCTAGTTTACCAATTATCTCTTGATAATTTACTCAACAAATTTATAAACATTCTTTATTAATTTACTTGTTTTATTTTTAAACCAGTTCATTTCGAAATCTATTTAAAAACCAAAATCTCATTTTGGAGTATTCCCTTTTATTCAACTTATCTATATAAGTATAGAACTATATTCATGCCCTATCTCGGTTTCTATTTAAATTAAATTTAAATATCTCGTCTGGGAATAAATCCATTTCTTTATAAATCCGACATAATCAAATCTTAAACATAAATCCTAAGGATTTATTCAACTTTATTTATATTCCGAATATCGGAATAAAGTTAATCATATATTATTTAAAACGATTCTAAGTTCTTATATTAAATTCATATTTGAATTTAAAATATCTAAATTATCCAAATGATAATTTTTTTCCTTTTTATTTACAAACACCTTTTATTTTACTTGTTTTTATATTAACCAAGTCTCGATTTCAAATTCAATTGAAATCAATATTTCTGCTTTGGGAAATTTATCTCCCCTTTTCAGATTCACTCTTGTATACTTTATTTCCTGAATCATCCAAACGAAAATTCATTTTACTTCATTTATAAACTTTGTTTATAAATGAACAACTTTTTTTGGTTCTTTAAAACAAGTTAATATTTTTATTCTATTCTAAATTCAAATTCTATTTTAGAAAAAATAGAATTTTCCTTTTAAATCTCAAATATTCCTTTTCATGATATTTTTAAATATCAACACTTAGGCGCAGTGATATTTAAACACCAAACAACCAATTATTTGTTTTTCTAACACATCATATATGACAGTATATATGCAAACAAATAAACAAACAGATAATATATTTTTGAGGGATCCAGTTTGATCCCTCCAACCTATTTTCCTGCATCCACAAACATTAGTCAACATAAATAATACCCATGCTGCTTCGAGGCAGGATATCGCGGTATAGAAGGTCATCCACTATCATAGCGTGGGGCGTATAGGGTAATCATCCGCTAATGGTACCGCGGGAATCCACTAATGATACTGCGGGAAATCCAACCACCAATATATATACATATACATATATATATATATATATATATATATATATAGCAACCACCAAACCTAAATAACTAATATATTTTAAAGATGCACAAAAATATTAAGTGCAACCAAACAAGCAACGAACAATTATTTTTAACTGATAAAAATAATTTTAAATAAAAGGTGAGTGAGATTTACTCACCGTGATTTTCCTTTTCCCAATATCCAATTAAACGTCGCTTCTTTGCAATGTCATGTCTTTGCATATACGAATCTACTTGAACCGCCTCAAATGAATTTATCGTGCACCTACGATTGTTTGATTTCATTTATCAATTAAACTTTTATTAATTAAGCTTAGCTACAAATTTAAATAAATAAATTAGCATATAAATTATTAATTTCATAAATGTATACCTCACTAAAATCGATATCAGCCGGACATCATCCCAAAACCAATTTTATTTCCAATTGCCAACTTCTCAAACCTGCCTCCATCTCACTCCTTCATCCACACTCAATCACCCCTAAAACAATAAGCGAACTCGCTGTCCAACTCAAAACCATTCCCAAGCCAACCTCCCATCAACATCTCTACGCAGCAGCTCTTAACAGCCACCTGGACTCATCCATGCTTCATTAACAACTCACTGTCCACTATCATTGCCAGCTCAGTCACACATCCTATGGATCAATTTCAGTTCATCCGAACTCAGAAGAATGGCTGTATCATCCTACAGTACATCAACCATCCCCCCAAGGTTCGTATAAATGAACCCATCCATCGATGCCAAACTTGAATGAATAAATCGCGTCATCTTACCCTACCACGCACTCTTCATCCTCCTACTAAATGGTTGTTGTACGCATTCGACAGTTCCCAAAACCAACGATACTCTCTAGAGAACCAAATCAAGCTCCACGATCCATGCTTTTGAATCGCGACTTCCCCTCATCCGCCCATAGATACATCGCACCTCCAGACATCGCGATTGACTCCACCTACTCTCGCCCCACTCAACAAAGCCAAAACCCCCTCATGAGAGCATCTCGAATCTTGGGTCGAGCTTCTGATTTCATCGCGACACGCGATTTTGATTCAAGTCTTTCTTTTTCTTTTTATTTGGGGACGAGATTTATTGAAAAGGGGGAAAACCAAATTTTGGTTGAATACTGAAGCTTTTTTTTTAGATTTGCGAATCAATTGAAGTGGGAGAGTGAACGCAAATCCTGATTTTGAAAGGGGAAATGAGTTTTATTTCAACACAGAATGGGAATGGGAGAAACAGGTGGTAAGCGCGATTTATACATGAAGGATACTTCGGGGTGAAGGAGTTTAGTCTGCGCAAATGTACCATACTAGGTGATAGGAAAGGATAGAATATTAATTAATGCGATTTGATTTAAAGAGATTTTTATTTTATTTAAAAGGATATCGATTTGATTTTTGATTTGATTTCGATCCTATCCATTACAAATATATCGGGGTTCATCACTTAAGATCGTAACCGCTATTTTAACCTACCGACTGACGTTTCAACGTAATTACACTATTTTAGATTCAACAGAATAGACTACAAAATTTAATGCGACCATATATTATAAAATAACCAAATTATAATATAATTTAAATTCAAAACAAATAAATTCCATTTATATTATCAATTTAATATTTAAAAGCATATTAAATATTGAAAATAAACTGTTCGAAAGCCTGGGTCGTTACATTCTTTCCCCATTAAAAGAATTTCGTCCCCGAAATTACTAAGGTAGGAAAAATACTATAAACCCATTAACTTTTCAAAACTCCTTTATGTTGAAACTCACCTCTTCATATTTCAATAAATTTTAATTCCCACAAAACTTTTGGTTTTCCATTCATATAATTCATCATCTATACTCACATTCATTTATTCTGAATGATTTATCACCAATTCATATTTCATTCAGATGTATTTAAATCCATTCAAATTGATTCTAGTCAATTTATTCACTTCAATTCATTTAACTTGCTTAAGTTAAATTTAAATTCCAGAATTCAAATTCCCGGGTTTTCATTTCAAATCCTTTGAAATCATATAAATATATACATATATATTTATTTCCATTTCAAATTCAAAACATTTGATTTTTTCAAAACTATTTGTTTTCTTCCAAACAAATTTCCATTAAAAACTTTTCTAAGGTAGCAATCCATCACTTGGAAACTCGAAAATGAACACTGATGATGCTGCAGTTATCATCTGAATTAATTTCCAGCCACTGAAGTGAGTTCAATGCTTTAACACTTTCAGAATCCATTCAAAATGATTTTATTCACAAATCCTTTCAAAACAAAGCACTATTGCATTAATATATTTTGGAAAATATTTTCCTAACTTCCCAGGATTTTAAATTCTGAATTCTGGTTGAAATTCAATTTCAATTTATCACATTTGTATATTTTATTTCTATATAAATTGTATTTGGTTTATAACTAACCATTCCAATTTTTATAATCTTATTTGATTATAATATTAACAATCAACACATCCATGTAATATAATTACTCCAGAAAATTATTCCTTTTCTATCAAAGTAGAAGTTTGGGTAAAATTATTTCATTTACCCACTTAAAACAATATCGTGTCGAATTCTCTATTCAAGTGTTTATAAATTCCTATCGACTTCATGGCGTCCCACGATTCGACCAAAATTTATAATCCACTCAACAGACTAGCCAACACAATATAAAATAATTTTTATATCAAATAACAAATACGCTCTCTCGTATATATAGACTCAACTCATTTTAGGGTACTACTGACCCTTTCTCTAATGAGCACACTCCCACAAAGCCTAGGTATTCGCTCAACCTAAGCTCTGATACCAACTGTAACGGCCCGCAAATTTGTACTATCTGACTTGACTAATAACACCACACGTCCAACCCAAATTGCACAGAAATACGAATCATTATTAGAAAGAAGTTAGAGGATGAAAAATAGAAAGAAAGAAAGGTTAGAATAGAAGAAAACAAAGAAGACAAATCTCACAGCGAAACGAATAAAATATATTATATAACATAACTTTTGAAATACAAATCAGTAACTTTATATACATACCATCATCAGAGCACAACAGTTATTCCTGGAACAGTTATAAACACCTGTTTCCACATACAAACATGGTTCACAGCGGAATATATGATAGTCTAAAGCTAACTGGTGAAGCCTCCTGCTTCCAGCTCTTCCAAGTGAATCTGAAAAAAATTCCGAACTACTTGACTGCCCGTACAAATTTGGGCACCCAAGAGTTTAGGGAAAAAAATAATAATAAACTCTGGGTCAGTCATGGGACTGGTGTGAGTAAACTCCAACCAATTGTTTAACTTAAAAAAAATCTTTTTGAAAGAAAGGATAATAGTAAGACCAGCCCACACATAAACATGGACGGTTTTTACCTTACTATAACCCAAAACATTTTGATACGAAAATCCAGTGATATTATAATAGTGTCTAAATCAAATAAATAACAATCTAGCGAAATGCTTGCATCTCACGCTCCATGTATACAATATAAAATCAAAAACCGCATTGCTCTTATTGGAGATTGGATTTCCAACATGATAAGGTATGGAACCACCTTCCGATAGTGTATCTCTAGAGGGGAATACACTGGGTTCAACAAGAACGTCTTGCAACCCGGCCCACACATGACCGACCACTCATTTCGCTTAAGTGTATCGAATGTATATCACCAACGGTTGGGATCAGCAACCGTTTCTCGAAAAGGGACAGCATCGAACAGAATAAGGAATTAAATGAATCTCTAGATAGGTGATTATACACACTAACGGGAGCGACCCACATAGCCATGCTGCCTGCCCGATTTTTGTCATTTCCTGGTTGTTGAGGCCTGAGGCTATGACTACCCTCTATTCATTGATAGCACCATCACTTTGAATGCCACATCGTCAGATCCATTAATCACTAGTTGATTTGCACAAATATATTCTGGATATTATGCTAAGGGAATAAATCCGTTGCCACCATGTATATTTATACAGACCAACATATATGATCATTGGAAATACTTTGTCAGACATTCGTCCATATACGTTCGTTCTGGGACTGAACGAAACCGAAGGCACAATTTCTATTAATAGAAAAAGCCATTGCACTTTACTCCATCTTCGATTATCCTTATATAATCTAATTTGCAACGCTACTGCCAATACAGAGTGGTTCTCGGATAACAATCCAACCGGTCTCTCCATATTGACAACGATATTGGTAAAAACTTTGATAGTCGGTTATTTAACTATCAAAGAAAAATAAACAAACATTCCATTCATCCATAACATCAATCAATCACCGGGCCCCTTAATTAATATTTCATTAATTAAATCATTTCTTCATTTCCTGATCAATATTTGTTAACACAATATTTTCGGTGATTTTGTTGGAATCTTACGCTATTTGGAAAAACATTTCCCTATATCACCTTCTTTTATTTCTATACTTAGAAAATATATTCTATTTGCAATTGAAAACAATTTCAATCACTTATCTCTTTCCCGACTACTTTAATTATACTCAGGAAATATTTACTTTTATATTTCCAAAATTTCATCACTTGGGTTAAAACGAATGCTGTGTAAAACATCGTTACAACAACCCAAAATATTATATTTAACTAACTATTATTCAAACACTTCTCATCAAGACTGGATCTTGCTATTTATCAATCAAAAATGAAATCAATCAACTTGGGGTATAACTACTTCTCAGACCTTGACTGAAAACATCATTAACTTCAAAACGGACAAAACCACTTACCTCGAATAAACACACCATAAAAACCAATTATTCATTTTTTTAAACATGTATATGGTTCGCTTTCTATTTCTAATTTATAGATTTCCTTTTTGTTTACAATATTCTATTTTTAATTTCGTTTCCTTATCGAATTCTATATATATCGATACATTGATTTCTAACTATCAAATTATCTTAAAAATATTCTAACTCCTTAAATTTCCGGAAAATTTCGCCATAACCTCCTTTGTATCGGGAGCATCAGGAAAATCCCCAAACCGCCACACAGGCTTCTCCAATCAAAAAGAAAAAGAAAAAGCCAAGCGGCTTGCCGATACGGCGCATAAATAACTCATATGGAATTTAAACGTGTACTTTTTTGTCGGGCATTTCAATATATCTCTTCATATACTTCATATACTTCATTCCATACCTGTCTAACACATATCTATCCATTCCCAATTTATTACAACTCAATCCAGTCATTTTAAACTCGAATCGCTAATTTATTCTTTAATGAACTCTTTTGCCTATTTCACTTCTTATTTGAACATATCACATTCAAATATAAATTAATTTGTTTATAAAACAATCAAATGTCATTTTCAACTCAAATTTCAATATTCGATTTTAGATATGAACTTACAAATCCAGTCCACTTATTCAAAGTCCAACTTTGATTCAAAAATTTCATTAACTAATTTTTATCCAAATTAGATAATTTTATTTAATAATTAAAAATCTGGTTTTTGTTTTCAAAAATCAATCCACTACTCCACTTGAGTTCATATATATTTTACAACTCAAATCTGAAATCTTCTAAATAGATATTCGAATTTTATTCGCTTAAAATCCTTTTATAAAATTAAATAAACCGTTATGGTTTTATAATGGTTATGGCGATGTTTTTCTGTAAATTTGATTATGACATAACTCAAAATCTATTCGACGAAACCAAGATTTTTCTTCTACATTAGAAAACTATTATCAAATCGATCCTGATGTTTCTTGTTTCAAAGAATTCCGCCTTCAATTGAGTTCTGTATACACAATTGAAGTTCGAAATGCCAATTTACGAACTGCCGCGCTGCGTCGAGTTCGTTTTAATTATATTTAATATATATAAACTTTTAAACTTCGTTTAAAATAAATTCAACTCCATCCTTGTATATTTTAATATATATCAAATCCATTTCAACATAATATTTCCGATCTTCTAAAATTGTCGATTTTCCCTTACTCGGAAATAAAGTTATTTATACTTCGATCTTCTATATTCAAATTCCATTTCAATTTCTATTTGAATTTCCTATATTCAATTTACATTTCAACTTTATTTGAATTTCCTATATTCAAATTCCATTTGAATTTCTAGTTTACCAATTATCTCTTGATAATTTACTCACCAAATTTATAAACATTCTTTATAAATTTACTTGTTTTATTTTTAAACAAGTTCATTTCGAAATCTATTTAAAAACCAAAATCTCATTTTGGAGTATTCCCTTTTATTCAACTTATCTATACAAGTATAGAATCTATTTTCATGCCCTATCTCAGTTTCTATTTAAATTAAATTTAAATATCTCATCTGGGAATAAATCCATTTCTTTATAAATCCGACATAATCGAATCTTAAACATAAATCCTAAGGATTTATTCAACTTTATTTATATTTCGAATATCGGAATAAAGTTAATCGTATATTATTTAAAATGATTCTAAGTTCTTATTTTAAATTCATATTTGAATTTAAAATATCTAAATTATCCAAATGATATTTTTTTCCTTTTTATTTACAAACACCTTTTATTTTACTTGTTTCTATATTAACCAAGTCTCGATTTCAAATTCAATTGAAATCAATATTTCTACTTTGGAAAATTTATCTTCCCTTTTCAGATTCACTCTTGTATACTTTATTTCCTGAATCATCCAAATGAAAATTCTTTTTACTTCATTTATAAACTTTATTTATAAATGAACTACTTGTTTTGGTTCTTTAAAACAAGTTAATATTTTTATTCTATTCTAAATTCAAATTCTATTTTAGAAAAAATAGAATTTTCCTTTTAAATCTCAAATATTCCTTTTCATGATATTTTTAAATATCAATACTCAGGCCCAGTGATATTTAAACACCAAACAACCAAATATTTGTTTTTCTAACACATCATATATGACAGTATATATGCATACAAGTAAACAAACAGATAATATATTTTTGAGGGATCCAGTTGGATCCCTCCAACCTATTTTCCTGCATCCATAGACGTTAGTCAACATAAATAATACCCATCCTGCTTCGAGGCAGGATATCGCGGTATAGAAGGTCATCCACTATCATAGCATGCGGCGTATAGGGTAATCATCCGCTAGTGGTACCGCGGGAATCCACTAATGATACTGCGGGAAATCCAACCACCAATATATATATATATATATATATATATATATATATATATATATATATATATATATAGCAACCACCAAGCCTAAATAACTAATATATTTTAAAGATGCACAAAAATATTAAATGCAACCAAACAGGCAACGAACAATTATTTTTAACTGATAAAAATAATTTTAAATAAAAGGTGAGTGAGATTTACTCACCGTGATTTTCCTTTGCCCAATATCCAATTAAATGTCGTACCTTTGCAATGTCATTTCTTTGCATATACGAATCTACTTGAACCGCTTCAAATGAATTTATTGTGCACCTACGATTGTTTGATTTCATTTATCAATTAAACTTTTATTAATTAAGCTTAGCTACACATTTAAATAAATAAATTAGTGTATAAATTATTAATTTCATAAATGTATACCTCACTAAAATCTATATCAGCCGGACATCATCCCAAAACCAATTCTATTTCCAATTGCCAACTACTCAAACCCGCCTCCATCTCACTCCTTCATCCACACTCAATCACCCCTAAAACAATAAGCAAACTCGCTGACCAACTCAAAACCATTCCCAAGCCAACCTCCCATCAACACCTCTACGCAGCAGTTCTTAACAGCCACCTGGACTCATCCATGCTTCATCAATAACTCACCGCCCTTTATTATTGTCAGCTTAGTTTCACACGTCATATAAATCAATTTCAGTTCATCCGAACTCAGAAGAATGGCTGTATCATCCTACAGTACATCAACCTTCCTCCCTAGGTTCGTATAAATGAACCCATCCATTGATGCCAAACTTGAATGAATAAATCACGTCATCTTACCCTACCATGCACTCTTCATCCTCCTACTAAATGGTTGTTGTACGCATTCGATAGTTCCCAAAACCAACGATACTCTCTAAAGAACCAAATCAAGCTCCACGATCCATGCCTTTGAATCTGGACTTCCCCTCATCCACCCACAGATACATCGCACCTCCAGACATCGCGATTGACTCCACCTACTCTAGCACCCCTCAACAAAGCCAAAACTGAAACGACCCGCAAATCCGTAACCTTTGAGTCGACTAATAACACCACACGTCCAACTCAAATTGCACAGAAATACGAACCATTATTAGGAAGAAGTTAGAGGATGAGAAATAGAAAGAAAGAAATATTAGAATAGAAGAAAACGAAGATCACAAACTCACAGCGGAACGAATAAAATATATTAGATAACATAAACTTTGAAATACAAATCAGTAACTTTGTATATACATACCATCATCAGGGCACAACAGTTATCTCTGGAACAGTTATAATCACCTGTTTCCAGATACAACAAAATACACAGCGGAAAATATGATAGTCTATAGCTAACTGGTGAAGCCTCCTGCTCCAATCTTCTCCAGGTGAATCTGTAAAATCCTAACTACTTGACTGCCCGTACAAATTTGGGCACCCAAGAGTTTAGGGAAAACAAACAAAATAAACTCTGGGTCAGTCATGGGACTGGTGTGAGTAAACTCCAACCACTTGTTTAACTTTCAAAATCCTTTCGAAAGAAAAGATAATCGTAAGACCAATCCACACATAAACACGGATGGTTTTTACCTTACGATAACCCAAAACACTCTGGAAATCATATATTTATCTGATATTATAATAATGCCTAATCACAAGTAATTAAAATCTAGTAGAACGCTTGCATCTCACGCTCTACATATATAATATACAATCAAACTCGCAGGCACTTATTGGAGATTGGATTCCAACTTGACAAGGTATGGGACCACCTTCCGAACGTGTATCTCTAGAGGCAAATACACTGGGTTCAACAAGAACATCTTGCAACCCGGCCCACACATGACCGACCACTCATTTCGCTTGAGTGTATCGAATGTATATCACCGACGGTTGGGATCAGCAACCGCCTCCCGATAAGGGACAGCATCGATAGATTAAAGAACAAAAGGAATTTCTCTAGATAGGTGATCATACATCCTAATGGGTGCGACCCACATAGCCATGCTGCCTGCCCGATTTTTGTCCACTTCCGGGTTGTGAGGCTTGAGGTTTGAATTACCTTCCCGAACATCTGGCCATCATTCACTTTGAATGCCACATCGTCAGATCCATCGGAAATCACTAATTGATTCCCACAAAAATACTCAGATTGTTAGGCTAAAGAAGTTTCCCTTCTATGCCACCAACTTCGTACGTTTGAAGAAATCAACGTACGTGATCCCCTTTGGAAATACTCTGTCAGACACTCGTCCATACAAGTTGTCCTGGGTCTGGACAAACCGAAGGCACTAACCTGTAAACAGGATAGCCCTTGCATAACTCCGTCTTCAAGATATTCAGCATACTTGATTCGCAACGCTTATGCCAATACGGAGTGGTTCTCTGGATAATAATCCAACCGGTCTCTCCATATTAACAACGTTAAAATGGTCAAAACTTTGATAGTCGGTGATTTAACTATCAAATGAAAACATGTCGGTGTGCAAACAATGATATTATTTCCAAAAGGAAATTCTGTCGACCAAACATCATTCAACACTGGGTCCTTTTTATATTAGTTCTTTATTACATTATCATTTCCCATTCCCATTTCCCATCTTTCGTGTTCTTCAAAGCACTATTTTCTCTCTCGATCATTGGAAAACATTTCCAATATTATAATTCCTTTCTTGAGAAAATATCTTTTTCCAGTTAGAAAACATTTCTAAATCCCTTGAATTAACTGATGTTATAAACATTGTTATTATAACTCAAATCATAAATCATTCGTTAACTAACGATATCACTAACCAACCCTTGCTATCGAGCCTTAACCATTTCTCCGTCAATAATGCAGCTAGTCAAGTTGGGGTATAATTACCTCTCAGACCTTAACTGAACGACATTCTTAATTTTGAAATAGTCAGCGCTCACAACTTTAAACCAAACATTGCTTATCACAACAGCGTAAAACCGCTGTCTAGCATTATAAAACACTTATCATAACCATAGCATTAAGATTGCTATTAAAACAGTTATTATAACGGCAGCGTTAAAATTTCTATTTAGATTTATAACATCTATTATAACAACAGCGCTAAAATCACTGTTTAGTTTTATAAAAGCATTCCTTACAAAGACAGCGTTAAAATCGCTGTTTAAAAATTATAAAAGCATTTCTTATAACAACAGCGTTACGATTGCTGTTTTGAACAAAATACCGTGTGCGACGCACACGCTTCCGTTGTTCATTTATAAACTCTGTTTATTTTAAACAATTCAAGTTCTCCTTTAAACATATTTATAAACTATACATTCTTCTAACCACTTAATTCGATTTCTATAAATCCCCTTTTGATATACATTTTATTTGCAAAATATTTCCTTGTTTTAAACTATTATTCTTTTATTTTAAGCATTTGAAAATCTTTCTTTACCTTTCCTCTGTAATTTGCTAAATTCGGATCCATTTCCAAATATTGGTTTCAAAACCGATACTCACTTTCAAATATACATTCATATTTGAACTCACCTTTTAATTTATCCAATGGTTAATGATCCACTTCATTTATATCTTTATTTATAACATTTTTCTTGGTTTATCCAATGGAATAGGTTTCCATTTGCAACTCAATGAAAAAGAAATTATTTCTAATTTGGAAATAAACTCTGCTTTCAAATTCTACTTTCCTTTTTCACATTCGATGATATTGACGGTATCTAAAATACCAGGTTCCTAAGGCCAGGGTAAACCAAACACACAAATTCAACCATGGATAATGTAGCACAACATATATCACCATCAAATAAAACAGTAAATAAAATGTTGAGGGATCCAGTTGGATCCCTCCAACCTGTTTCCCTGCATCCACAGATGTTAGTAACATCAAAAATATCGCATTAAAAAGAGATCAATCAACGATGTGATTATATCAACCAATTTATCACTATTCAACCAAGCAACCATTTCACATTATAAAATAATTTAAAAATTCCGTTTATATAAAAATATAACGAAGCAGAGTTAGTGAGTTTACTCACCTCGTTTTCAGTTGATGGTTCTGCTTTTGTTTCATTTGAATTCAAAAAGACGCTTGGTTTTTATCACGAAATTCCAGCAGCTAATTCTCAGTCACGACAGTTCCATAATGTGGATCGTGTTGTTATGGTTCCGACGTAACTTGTTACTTCGCAAATCCCTGTGCTCATCACTGTCTTCTCCGATGCCAGTAAAGCCGCTACCCCCTTTTAACACCATTGGCAGAATCATCTTGTTGTTTTGAAATCCAAGATTATATCAAATTGCATCTACGATCACTGTCCGAAACATTTACGGTTTGAACATCTCACCATCGTCCCTCCGTATAGAGCTTCTTACCACACAACAACATTATTAGTTGTTATCCGTGTTCCTTCCTTCATCATTTTAAAATACGAACTGTTGAACAACCCTTTGCCATGACCGAATAGTTTATTCAATCCATCCTTCCTCCACGCTAAAAAAAATGTTGCTCCTCCTCCAACTCCTACAACAGACATCATTCTTCCCTTACTCCTTTTTAGGCCACGTCCATCATTCCTCTACACTCCAGCGTCCACAACTCGACCACCGTTCAAAAAGAAAACAAACCCATTTTTAATTAGTTAGCTTAATTCTTTCCTTAATGTCCTTTGAATCTCTTTATTTCCGCGTCTAATACTTTATTCCCTGCTTGTCTTCTTTTCGTTCAAATGAATGAGCTGCACCCGTACAAACCATTTTGTCTACCCTATATAAAACAAAAGTGGTCTCCCTAATATCAATAGCAAACGCCATCCCTCCTTCAAGAATAAGATACTGGATCCGCACTAAACCAAATCCCACCTTAATAACAGACGGCTTCCTCTTCATCAACTGCACCTTCGTTTGAAGTACCATCGCATGTTACTCACAGCACCATTTACCAAGCCAGTACCACAATTCAACAACCCAAAAATAATAATAATACCATGCCGCTCTTCCCATTGGAAACCCCAAAACAAGCATCAACTTCCTTTAACATTTGGTCATCACGTCGCTCATACTCCTCCTGACATCATTTCTTCTTTTTTTTTTTTTTTTCTCTTTTGTTGGCATTCGTTATTGGCAGTAGTGTATTCAGTTTGAGGGAAGAAAATATATATATGGTATTTAAAGAGGAAGGACCGTGTGGAGCACGGAACTGAAACAACTTGGAGGCCACGGTTACTTTGTCTCCACGGCTCTAAATCTGGGCGACAAAGGAATTAGATAATAGCCGTGGATAGGTTGGCTTGTAGTGTCATCTCACAGTCCGTAGGACAGCAAATCTTTGGTCTGTACTTTTTGAATATAGAGTGGCATTTTATTTTATCTTTTTATATTATACGAAACTTAGCTGTGAAGTATCCAGCAAAACTAACCACAGTCGACTTCTGTTTACTGATGAAAAAGCTAATCTTGGTGTAAAAAGGTATTCTGAACCCAATGGGACAAGTTTCGTCGAATTCTGACATCGTATGAAAAAATTTCCTTTATAAAACCAGAAATCAACACGCGTTTAAATTTTTCACGATCACCAGATAAATCAAATTAACTTGAAACTGCGAACACTGACAATAACTTTTCGATACGAACCCAACGGCACTAGTTTCGTCGCATTCTGAGACTGTTGCCCCGGTAGACTGTTTTTGGCGCGTACCGCACTGCCCTTCTGAACACCAAATTTGCCGATCTCTAAAAATAACAAACCATATACCTACCCTGACTATATCCGACGCTACGAACTCACCGGAATTGGTTTCGTGGCCTGATTCGATCGTCTGTTCAAGTTATACTCTAATATCCCTTTATTCAGTTGAATTAATTTAATTGCACTGAACGAGCGTTTACGACTACCGTGGTCACATACGACATCGGTTTTCCACGTAATTCAACACCGTATAATAATTTAACGATACGGTCCCAATGAAACTGATTTCGTCGAAATCTGAGTCTGTTTGCAAAACGGCTATTTTAACGCGTATAATTTAAATAACGATTTTCCACAGCGACTATTTCAAAATTTGATTTGGCCATAACTAACAAATTATAACACGAAATCTAGATTTTTCTCTTTCATATGAAAATTAAAATCAATACAGTTCCAACGTGTCTTGTTTCACAGAAATCCGACTTATAACGAATTCTGTATTCTCAGTTGAAGTTCAAAACTCTATATTACGAACTGCCGCGCCATTTCGAACTCGTTTTATAATTATATTATAAATTAACGTTCAAACTTCGTTTTAAATCAATAAATTCCTATATGTAATTCAATTAAAATTCTTAAAACAAAATTTAAATATTCAGAATTCAACGGCCGAAAATCCGGGTCGTTACAAAAACCCCCTCACGAGAGCATCTTGAATCTTGGGTCGAGCTTCTGATTTCATCGTGACACGCGATTTTGATTCAAGTCTTTTTTTCTTTTTATTTGGGGACGAGATTTATTGAAAAGGGGGAAAACCAAATTTTGGTTGAATACTGAAGCTTTTTTTTCCAGATTTGCGAATCAATTGAAGTAGGAGAGGGAATGCAAATCCTGATTTTAAAAGGGGAAATGAGTTTTATTTCAACACAGAATGGGAATGGGAGAAACGGGTCGTAAGCGCGATTTATACATGAAGGATACTTCGGGGTGAAGGAGTTTAGTCTGCACAAGTGTACCATACCAGGTGATAGGATAGGGTAGGATATTAATTTGATTAGATTTTTAATTAATGCGATTTGATTTAAAGAGATTTTTATTTTATTTAAAAGGATATCGATTTGATTTTCGATTTGATTTCGATCTTATCCGTTACAAATATATCGGGGTTCATCACTTGAGATCATAACCGCTATTTTAACCTACCGACTGACGTTTCAACGTAACTACGCTATTTTAGATTCAACAGAATAGACTACAAAATTTAATGCGACCATATATTATTAAATAACCATATTATAATATAATTTAAATTCAAAACAAATAAATTCCATTTATATTATCAATTAAATATTAAAAAGCATATTAAATATTGAAAATAAACTGTTCGAAAGCCTGGGTCGTTACATTTATACTGTGATTTGATTGACCAACGACAAAAAACATGAAAATTTTATTGACTTGATTAATTATCATAAAATATTTATCTTATTGTTTTGTATACGTACTTGTCATGAGTATCGTATTGATTTATATATGGTACTCTGTTTTGGATTATTTTATCATATTGTTTTTAGATACGATAAATGTTATGAAATGTTTGATTTAAATAAGCTACCTTATTATAGTTATTTCTACCATCTTCTTGTATTGATTATGAGTATCATTTTGATTTATAAATGATACTATGACCTAATTCATTTTATCATATTATATATGTGATAGTTGTTATGAATTTCAAATTGGTTTATATATGATATCATATCTAATTTTATCATACTTTCTAAAATTATATGAATGGAATCGTGTTGATTTATGTACGATACCTTTATATTGAAAATGGGGAGTGGACATCCCAAAAGTATGTATTATATCTGGGGAAAAGATTTGAAATTTTCACAATTAAGTAATCAAGTTTGAAATATTCAGTCAAGAAGATTACAAAGGATCCAAGCTCTATGTGTTGAATATTTAAATTAAAAGGAAGAAGTAGAGATGCGACGTTGGGATTGGTGATGATGTGTATTAATCCAAATAAATTGCGAGGACGCAATTTATTTAAGGGGGGTAGTCTGTAACAACACGGTTTTTTTAGAGTGGTTGTAATAGCTCAAAAATTTTGGCATTTAGAAAATAAATTAAAAACAAGATTTAAATAAAAGTAATATTTTAAATTCCAATTAGGATTTGAGTTTTTATCTCTTGAATGTAGTTTAGCATATAAATATGTATGTTGAGTAAGGAGAAAATCGAATATATGTGGAATAACTTGACTTAATTTAAGTGGAATTTGATTTCAAAATATGAGTTGAAGAAAAAAAGTAGTAGAATTCCTTTATAGATTTATTACATGAACGTTTGCCAAAAATTGCCAAACAAATGTTATTAATATCAATAACCAATTTGAGATTATTTGAATAGCTCAACTTTGGAGTATGGACCCTATAATTTAATTAAGAAATTTGGTTTACTTATTTTATGTGAAATTAAATTTGAAATTTAACGTTAACGCTCATTTAATTTATTGTTTGATAAATTTATTTGTTTAAATTTTTAATTTTGGTCTAACTTAAGAATTTGTTATATAATTCGGTTAGATTTGAATTGGTTTATGAAAAATTAACATTTGAAAATGAAAAAATACATTGTTAGTGGATGTATAGTGTAATGGTATATACATTCTTTTAAATATTTGTTGCCACTTGTTCACCTGGTTCCAGATTTTTCTACGGTGTCTAAATTCTTCATTGGTTTATAAGCGTACCCCTTTCTATTCAAAGGGGGGACCGTTCTTCTTTTGGATGTCTAACAACCACTCATTCTCCCATTTGGGGGGGGGGGAGGGGAGATTAAATACAACCCCCCTTTTTTTTGGGAAATCCCAATTTTCTCTGTCGATTCCATCATCAATGATGGCCTCCGTTCCATGCAACCGCGGATCGCCTGTACTCCGATTCTTCCCCCTCACCCCATCAAAGTTCATTACCGTAGCCTCTCTCCTATTTCTCCTGTTGCAAACACTATCAGCCAGCTGCAGCTGTCCTCTTTGAGGGGATTTGCTGGATTATTGTCAAGTTGTGGGGCGGCCGTTGCTACTTTGGTTGGTGCTAACTTGACGTACAAGTTTGTTTTTTTGGGTCAAAATACTTGTTTGGGTCTAGAAAGTTTAATTCGTTCGGATTGTTGTCTCTATTTTTGGGCTTTGATTGCTATTGCTAGAAATTAAAATTCTAATAGGCTTGGGTTCACATTGTATTGATCCTCCATTTATTACACCGACCATTTATCTAGTTGCTGCTGTATAGCATATTTGTGCATTTGAATTTGAGTTTTTGTGTGGGTTGGTTTAACTTCATAAGACTACAGACTACAGGATTTTAGTTTTCATTTTGGTTTTCAAAAGAAAACTAAAAATATAAGCAGTTGAAGTGGTTAGAATTTCAGTTTTTGAAACAACACAAATGGGTTCAGGATTCAGATATGTGCAAAAAGACTCTTGTGATGTTTGAGGGTACTAATGGGTTGGCCTATATGATGGCACATTCTTGAATCTCCGAATCTCGATTTTGTTTTTCTATTTTCCTTGACTGTTTTTTTATAGGAATATTATTGTCAATTTTGTATCAATAATTAATAAGAACAAGGCAAAACTTTTATTGTAGATAGTAAACTTAACGGTCAGTTGGAAGGTTTAGTCGTGAATATTACAATTGATAGTGCTTGTATTGTTCCCAAAAAGAATGAATTTTTAAAACTACGGTACAAGTAGGAACCTAAATGCCAGTGGGGTATAGCATGATGGGTGTCAGCCCTGGCTCAAGTTTGCCATTCTTTTACAAACAGTAATGGCATGCAGTTGAGTTGAGTCCTACTTCCTGGTTTTGCCAGTGCCAAAATGAGCATAACAATCTCATTCAACATAATTTTGTATGATCTATGTTGTGTGGTTATCTAGTTCTGATCTTAACTAGACAAAAATAATACATAATTAACCCAAGTACAAGATGCAAAATAGTTATTTATGATGCATTAGATGGACACCTCGTCGTATGTTATAAATTCAAGTGTTCTTAGAAAGTTCCTTTTTAAAAGTATATCAAATCATCTAGTGCGTGAACCTTATATACATGCATCATTTTTTAATATATATACACACTATGTTTTACCCTACACTAATCAGCTGCAGTCTCCGTGTTAGCAGCTCTGACTTCCTAGCATAGTAGCAGTATGATGCTAATACGGCACCCATTTGTCCATTTTGTCCACAAAAATGATGCTTGTTTATAGGTTTTCATTACTGAAATAGCGTTATGGTTGCTCAATTGAAAATTTTAAAGTTTACACAATAATGTTTTATAACAAGTTCTGAACGTAGCCTTGCACTAAAGGTAAGAAATATTTCATTTACCATCACGGATCCATATGCAAGCTCATGCAGTACCAATGGAATACCTTGCACTAGGTACATTTACGATTTGTCAAATAGATTGAAGCAAATGGAGATTAATATCTCCGCATTTGCAGGATGTCCAAAACTAGTAGCTGATGCATTTATAGTGAAATCCCTGTTAGTTTTGTCAGTAAAGTTGGAAATAATATTTAGATGTGCACTTTTTTCGCCTCTCTTCAGCAATCAGTTAGCATATCATTATTTCACTAAAGCCTTTTAGTATTAATGAACCCTCTATGGTATTTTATTCCACATTATATTGAAGTTATTTGTTTAATTAGTTGCTTGATTAATGTAAATTATGATGCATTTAATGCATCAGTGCATGCATAAGTGAAGGAAGCATGCATGTGATTGGCCATTGTGGAAAACCTTAGTACCAATGTTGTTTTAGAGAATGTATGGCCTTGCTAGGAATATCTCTAAAGTTTTTACTTCTGTGAATGAATGCTTTGAATATTTTTTATCATGAAGGTATGAACATAGTGTTTGAATTTTTTGTGGTGAAAATGAAGATGGAAGTGTGAGTAGAATGTATGATAGGGAGGTGTTTATAAAGCATTATTTTCCTTGTCCTTATTGGCGTATGGTTTAATTTAAAAGGTATGATTTCACTGCAACAAAAAAACCATATTACAACTTTAATCTTACAACGGTAGTAAACACACCATTGTAATAAATGTTTTTTACAACTTTTTTCTAGAAAAGTTGTAATAAACTTATTTTTAACAACTGTGTTACTTTGACAGTTGTAATAAAAGCCTATCACAACTTTTATTTTTTGACTGTTGTAATATATGACTATATTTTAATATAATTAACAACTAATAATTAATATTTAATACATTTATATTGATTATTTATAATTAGTAACTAATAATTACTATTAATAATCAATTAGGAAGTAATAATTAATAATCAATCTGTAATATTTAATACCTAGCAATTAAGAAGAATAATTAAAAAATATAGTTAATATTACATAATTACTATTAAATAGTTAATAATTAACATATAATAATTAATGCTAATCATGAATAATCAATGATTGCTATTAATAATTAAGAAGTAGAGATTAATAATTAAGAAGAAGAGATTAATAACTAAGATTTTATTTAATAATTAATTTATAATAACAAACGATTAATAAGAAATCTTTAATAATTAAAAAGTAATACTTATTATTTGTATTTAATATTTAATAGTTATGGGTAATAATTATATTTAACATCTAATATTTCAAAAAAAGTTTAAATTAGATTAGAAAGTTGTTTAAACTTATTTTCAGTAGTTCTTTTATCTATTTGTTGCAATAGAGACCTATTAAATATTAATAACAGCTAATTTTTAATGATTAGTAATATTAACATTTGAGAATAATTGATACTTAATATTCAATGATAACTTTACAAATTAATACTAATTATTATTAATTACTATTAGATAATTAATACTTAATAACTGGACGGTCATGTTAAGGCTAATGCAAAACAATTAAATAAATTTAGTAAAACTTAAAAAATTTATTGCAACTGATGGAAAATTGAGGTCACATGCAAAACGATGAAACAAAGGCGGTAAAACCAAAAATTTGGCTCCAAAGTAAATCCGCGTCGTATTTCCAGTGGGCTTCAAAGTAAATCCGCGTCTTCTAGAAATTGGATCCCAATTCCTCTTCCTCAGAATCGATCCCGATTCCTCCGCCTAAATCGATCCCAACATGTATTCAATATTCTCCTTTTCTCTTCCATATGTCAAAATCGATCCTAATTCCTCCTTCATCAGAAAAACCTATGCCTCAATAACTTCAATTGCTAATTGCCTCAAAATCGATCCCACCTCCGATGAAGGGGTCACTGAAGCGCGAAACAGCAACAAGCTTGAGCCAAGAGGAAACGATATAGAAGGCCGATGTAGCTCTGGTTTGTGAGGTAGAGTATCGAATAATATTCCAAATCTATGCTTATCCAGAAAAATTGATGCTTTAATTTTATTGCTGGAATGGGTTTGCCTCTTTGGGTAATTTCTAGGTAATTTTTTTTAATACTTTTGTAACTTTAGGTAGTTCGATGCTTTCGAACAACTGCATGACTGTATACCACTACTTTTGTAACATCGGTTAATTTTCTAGTTTTAAAATTGCTTCCTTTTCTTTCGTTGTTTTTTCAATAATTCTTATGCCACTTCATGGAAAGACAGGGATGGTAAATGTGACGGCCCGCCCCGCACCAACCGACATTTACTCCAAAGGTGCGCTGTACACATGTCCAGTTAGCACGGAACGGGTCGCCAGAAGGAAAAGGAAGAAGGAAATGAGCATACAAGGAACCTGTAGAATGTCTCACAGCGCATACGACAAAATATAATAATAACATACTTGACATAAAACAGGAGAGACAGTGCATAAGCTGAAAATCAGAACTAAACATCATAGCAGCGGAAATTCAAAAGTACAGCTTATTACAACTTTCAAACTGTCTCAAAGCAAAAGTAAGGTAAATGAGGTACACTACTAATGCCCAAGTAGTGACCACCAACAACACAGGGAGAATGTGTATATATATATATCATACGTGGAAGCCTCCTGCCCGCCTCCGAATCAGCTACTCGCGCACCACCAGCTAACCTGTCTCTAGTCTGCTCGTGTGAGCACCCAGAGTAATAAGAGGAGACATAAAACTCTGGGTCAGACATAAAGCCTGGTATGAGCGATAAGCATCTAAAGTGAACAATAACAGGTAGACTAAAACATACCTGATCCTGGACCTGCAACCAAAGAGTTAGCACTACATACTGTACAACACTCTAAGGTATCACATCAATCAATATAAAGACACGGAGGTGGGGGAGGTGTGCATGTCATATTGATGGCAAACAATCAAACATAGCATCCATCCTCACATCTCTCACTCAGTGCGTAAAGTATACGATATTCACCACTTCGATCACCCAACATACCTTGCTATGATCACTTTGCCCCATGAAGTCATAAATGACTTCACTGCACTGATAACATAGCCACAAATCCTTCGCTATGTCCACTTTGCCCCATGGAGTCTCAAGAACCCCACTGCACTGGCTCATAGCCTTACTAATCCTTACTATGTCCACTTGCCCCATGGAGTTATTCACCCCATCTGCGCTGGCTCATAGTCTTACTACGCATCACCTTGCCCCTCAGGTCATAATGACCCTACTGCACTGATAACGTAGTCTTGCTACCATCACTTTGCCCCTCAGGTCGTAATGACCCTACTGCACTGATAAGTAGCCATCATCCATTCTTAGTGGTGAATCGAAGTTATGAACGTCGACAACTCCTTAGCACACGTCCCGCAGCAAAGTCCAACCATGAAGTGAAATCATTGGTTCCCAACTGGTTCCGGGATCCTGAGCTCTAACATCCATTTGGACTACCTTTGCATCTCGGGTTATTGGTCATCACAATCGAATCGGATCGGATCAGCCTTCACGTTCTTCATCGGATCGGGTCGCGCCTCCTACGTCGGATCGGGTCGTGGTCCTCCTTTCCTTTGCTTCGGATCGTGCTCCCCTTCTCGGTTCGGATCGGGACACCCCATACGGATCGGATCGTGGTTCTTCAAGCGGTTCGGATCGGATGCCCTTCTCCAGGTCGACGGATCGTGCTCACCCTTCTTGGACGGATCGGGTCGTAATGCTTATTCACGATCCGGTTCGGAGTACTTCAGTTTGGCAAGACGCTGCATCGATTCGCTTCGTGGGCCTTGCACAGACGGTTCGGTTCGGAGGAGGTGACTCGACTCGTGGGGATGCCCCCACGATCCCATAGGGCGATTCAATCGTCCCTCAACCCCCTATGCGATCCGAACCCCTGCACCTTGTCCAGCGAGCTGTTTACGCAACTCGACGGCGTTTTCGACCATTCTAACTATTCTAAACAGTCACAAAGCATTTCATACAGTCATAGCAACATACATAATCAACTACAAACATCAAAACATCAATATGATAGGTAAAAATGGATCAAACATACCCAAAATCTCATATTTCCCCTTAAGCATATTTAGGTGAAACTGATGATAGGATTAGCAAATCTTAACCAAATTAACCCAAATTCGTATCAGAGGTCTAAAACATCATTCCGAATTTTATAAATATTTTTCCAGAATTTTATCATGTTTAAATTCGCTAATTAACACTAATCACTCCTAATTAGCCATAATTAGTGCAAAACTAAGCAAATCACTCACCTTAGCCACAAAATAAACTAAGATCTGAAATGGTTCTCTGATTTGATGCGAATTTCAATACCAAACAGCAGCTCCTTTGTTGATTTGGTGAAGATCCTTCTTGATTAGGGGTTGCTAAGCCAAATACTTTACATAAAGGTGATTTGGAGGTGATTTAGAGGTTGGAGGCCATTTTTAGGGATCCTTGGTGATAAGTGGAGGCTAGAAAACTGAAATGGAATGATTCTCCATCTCATTTCAGCCCTCCTATAACCCTAATCCCGAAATGGGTTATGGGCCTACTCACTAATCACCTGATTTGGCCCGGTTAAGCAGTTTTTCACCCTCCAAACCTTGTTTCAGCCATATCTCCCAAACGGTAAGTCCGTTTGGCTGATGCAACCACTCTACGGAAAGAGAAACTGTCAAACGAATCAAATGGAAGTAGTTTTAGATCAAAATTCCTTTCCTATCAAAAGTTATGGCCAAAACAGTACCAACTAGGGGCAAAATGGTCATTTAAAAATCGACAAAAATCATGAACATGGGAAATGACTCTAATAGATGTTTCCCAAAGTTACATGACCATACAACTTCATATGGGAAAGAAATAAATATTCTACGATCCCATGATGTGTAGAATACGGGTCATTACACTCCCCCCCCCCCCTTAAGAAATTTCGCCCTCGAAATTCCCTAATCCAAACATACACAAAGGTTCCCGCATGCCTATTAATCATAAAACAACAATCAAACATGCAAACAAGCAAAGCAAATCTATCCTAGCATGCGGAAAACTAAATTGCAAAGTAAATCTTACCAGGCAAAGAGTTCTGGATAAGCCTTCCTAATGCTCTCCTCTGTCTCCCAAGTACAATCATTCTCGTCCTCGCCCCACTGAACCTTGACTAGCTTCACCGACTTCCTTCGAAGTTGCTTCGTATCGTGCCCCACAATACGAATCGGCTTGCGGTTCCCAACCGCCTCGGGTTCTACCTCGAAGTCCTCTAACTGATCAGGTGAAATAGTCACATCTGAGTCGTGAACGAACTTTCTCAGTTGGGAAACATGAAATACATCGTGAACTCCCGCCATCTTCTCCGGTAAGCCAACTCTATATGCCAAATTCCCGACTAATTCAAGAACAGGGAATGGGCCAACAAATCTTGGTGCTAACTTGCCTCTCCTGCCAAATCGAATCACGCTCTTCAACGGAGAGATCTTGACAAACACCAAGTCACCAACGGAGAATTTCAAGTCTCTTCTCCTCTTATCAGCATAACTCTTCTACCTATCTTGGGCAGCTTTCATTCGGTGCTGAATGATCTTGATCTTGTCCGACGTTTCTCTCACCACATCTGGTCCAAGCACAAACTTCTCGCCAGTCTCTATCCAACATGATGGTGAGTTGCACGGTCTTCCGTACAAAGCTTCATATGGAGCCATACCAATACTGGATTGGTAGCTATTATTATATGAAAACTCTACTAGATGCAAATGATCATCCCATGATCCACCAAAATCCAATATACACGCTCTCAAGAGATCTTCCAATATACGATTCACCCTCTCCGTCTGACCGTCGGTCTGAGGATGATATGCGGTACTGAGATGTAATCTTGACCCTAGAGCCTCTTGTAAGCTCTTCCAAAACCCACCAGTGAACAACGGGTCTCGGTCACTCACAATGCTTTTGGGTACTCCATGAAATCTCACTACCCACTTCATATACAATTCTGCCAACTTGGCTGCTGTTCTGGTCGATTTGACTGGTATAAATCTTGCTCTTTTAGTCAATCGATCCACAATTACCCAAATACTATCATATCCCGATCTAGTCCTTGGTAAACCATCGATGAAATCCATCGAAACTTTCTCCCATTTCCATTCGGGAATTTCTAATGGTTGTAACAACCCACTAGGCTTCTTTTGCTCGGCTTTAACTAGCTGACAATTCATGCATTTGGATATAAACTTCCCAACGTCTCTTTTCATCCCTTCCCAGTAGTAGGTCTGCTTCATATCTCGATACATCTTATTACCACCGGGGTGTATATTCAGTTTCGAGTGATGACATTCTCTAAGCACTTCATCTCTCAAACCATTCACGTTGGGCACAACTAGTCTTCCATCCTTCCGAAGCCATCCATCTCGATCTAGCCCATACACATTCATCTCCTCATCAACTCCCATTTCTAACTTGGAGATGATTTCTAATAGGTTAGGATCGTCCCTCTGGCTAGAACCAATACGCTCTATCAAAGTGGGTCTGATCGCCAAATTAGCTAGCATAACTGGATCCAATTCACATCTTGGTCTGAAATCAAACCCCGCGATAAACTCCAGTTGCTTCCATTCAAGAAACATTGCCCCTAAGCTGGCATGTCTCCTACTCAAGGCATCGGCTACCGCATTACCCTTCCCAGGTGTATACGCGATATCAAAATCATATGAAGCCAAGAACTCTAACCATCTCTGCTGACGGAGATTCAGATCTTTCTGAGAGAAGAGATATTTTAACGATTTATGATCGGTAAACAACTCAAATCTTTCTCCCAAGAGATAGTGTCTCTACATCTTCAGCGCAAATACAATCGCTGCCAATTCCAAATCATGGGTAGGATACTTCTTCTCATGCTGCTTTAGCTGTCGACTAGCATAAGCTACAACCCTACCTCCTTGCATCAATACTGCACCCAATCCGGTACCACAAGCATCCGTGTATACCGTCATCTCTTCATTCCCCTTAGGAATGACTAACACTGGCGCACGCGTCAACCTCTCCTTTAGACTTTTGAAGGCATCCTCACACACTCCGTCCCAGACAAAGGACTGATTCTTCTTAGTCAAGTGAGTCAATGGTGCTGCAATCTTGGAGAAATCCTGGATAAACTTACGACAATATCCAGCTAATCCCAAGAAACTTCTCACATCTGTAGCATTCTTGGGTGTAGGCCAATCCTGTACCGTAGCCACCTTCGCAGGGTCCACGGCAATACCACTCTCGGAAACAACATGACCCAAGAATCTTACTTCCCTTCTCCAAAAATGACATTTAGAGAATTTCGCTTTCAATTGGTGTTTCCTCAACACCTCCATCACTATTCTCAAATGTCCCTTGTGTTCCTCCTCTGTCCTTGAGTAAACAAGGATATCATCCACGAACAAAAGAACAAACTTATTCAACTGATCTCTGAATACTCGATTCATAAGATCCACAAAATAGGCTGGTGCATTGGTCAACCCAAACGGCATGACCAACCACTCATAAAATCCAGACGGTGTCCTAAATGCCGTTTTCGGAACACTCTCATCTGCTACTCGAAGCTGATGAAATCCTGTCGCGAGGTCCAACTGGGAGAACACTCTTGCTCCTTCCAGCTGATCAAACAAATCATCTATCCGCGGTAGAGGATACTTATTCTTCCTCGTCACCTTATTCAACTCGCGATAGTCCACACACAAACGAAGGGAACCATCTGCCTTAGTGGCAAATACAACTGGTGCTCCCCACTCGGAGACACTCCTTCTAATAAATCCCTTCTTCAAAAGATTGCTGACTTGCACCCCGAGCTCTCGCTTCTTCCTTGGTGCCATACGACGAAGTGGCATCACTATAGGTCTGGCATCTTTCACTAAATCAATACGGAACTCAATCTCTCGGTGTGGTGGAAGCCCGGTCACCTCCTCGAAGACGTCCGGATACTGGCCAACCACGGGCACATCTGACAACTCATCTTGCGGGATGTCGAGGGAATTCACAAAACTAGCCATAACCCCATCACTAGGTAGACTACCAAACACTACCCTCCGCCCATCATCTGCCCTCACTGTCACCAAAAAGCCCTCACAGTCTACCACCACCCCGTATCTTTGGAGCCAATCGACTCCCAATATAATGCCATACCCCGTAAAGCCCAAAACAAAGCAATCACATACAAACATACATCCATGACTCGATAAGACCAAATTCCTGCAAATCATACTAAGGCTAGTCGAACCACCAATCGGGTTCGTCACAACTAATGGTCTATCGACTATCTCGGGTTCCAGTCCCAACCTATCTACCAGGTCACTAGATATGAAGGAACGGGAAGCCCCAGTGTCAAACAAAACTCGAACTGGTATATCATAAATAGAAAGCATACCTTGAATAACAACATTCTTTCCTTTCTCCGCCGCAGTTGGGGCATTCGACGAAGAAGGAATAGCATCAAGAGCATACGCTTTCACAATCTGCTTCTCCTTAAGAGGTTGCGGGCACTTATCTTTCTGATGTCCCACTTGACCACAGTTGTAGCACTTCCTTTCCGCTGGCTTGGTCCGACATTCCTTAGCATAATGGCCTTTCTTTCCACAGCTGAAGCACTCAACATCCTTCTTGCTCTTTTTCTGGCCACCTTTAGATTGGTCCTGCTTCCTCTTATTCTGAGAGCTATTCTTGCCTCCACCGCCTGCTTGCGGCTTTGGCCCTTCTGCAGATGCAGCCTCGGTCTTTGACTTAGGGTAAAGGCTCTCTGATCTCAAAGCTTTCCCCACGATCGATTCAAAAGTCTCATCGATGTGGTTGATAAGCCTTTCCCCCAAGTACCCATCCAAACCAGTGATGAACTTCTCATTCTTCTTTTCAGGGGTATCAATGAGAGACAGTCCATACTTCGACAAAGTGTCGAACTCAGCAATATAATCAGAAACTGCCCTTCCATTCTGCTTAAGTTCCAAGAACCTCTTGAACAATACTGACTTCTGGGCAGCTGGAATGAACTTCTCGCTAAAGCGAGCCTTGAACTGAACCCACGTAACCTGATCCTCTGGGGTAGCTATTCTAATGGCATTCCACCAATTCATCGCTCGCCCTTGCAGCTGACGAGACGCTAGCCTTCTCTTCATCGCATCCTCAAGACCCAAGTCATCAAAGATACGATCACAGCTATCCATCCAATCTTGAACATCTGTGGCCGACTCCGTACCATGGAACGGCTTCCCACCAAGGTTAGTGTAATCTTTGCACAACTTGGCGAAATCGACCCTAGGCGCCTGCACTACTGGGCCAACACCAACTCCGGGATTGGGAACTGCCCCTTGCACTTCTCTAAGCATGTCTCTCATGAGGTTGGTAAACATCGCCCTCATGTCAGCGGCATTCCCATTATTGGCCCCTCTACCGGTACCTCTAACATGTCGGCTCATCGTCAATCTGAAAAAGAAAAACTATTAACGACCCCATAGTGGTGCTAGTGCAGTGCGACTTCATTCTTATACTACTAATAGTATATATACATAGCTTTTGAAAACCAAAGTAATCACAAATACGCGCTCTCATATACGTACTAACTCTCCCTAGTGTCTTTCCCTAGGTTAACTACGCAACCTAGAGCTCTGATACCAAGTGTGACGGCCCGCCCCGCACCAACTGACATTTACTCCAAAGGTGCGCTGTACACATGTCCAGTTAGCACGGAACGGGTCGCTAGAAGGAAAAGGAAGAAGGAAATGAGCATACAAGGAACCTGTAGAATGTCTCACAGCGCATAGGATAAAATATAATAATAACATACTTGACATAAAACAGGAGAGACAGTGCATAAGCTGAAAATCAGAACTAAACATCATAGCAGCGGAAATTCAAAAGTACAGCTTATTACAACTTTCAAACTGTCTCAAAGCAAAAGTAAGGTAAATGAGGTACACTACTAATGCCCAAGTAGTGACCACCAATGACACAGGGAGAATGTGTATATATATATCATACGTGGAAGCATCCTGCCCGCCTCCGAATCAGCTACTCGCGAACCACCAGCTAACCTGTCTCTAGTCTGCTCGTGTGAGCACCCAGAGTAATAAGAGGAGACATAAAACTCTGGGTCAGACATAAAGCCTGGTATGAGCGATAAGCATCTAAAGTGAACAATAACAGGTAGACTAAAACATACCTGAACCTGGACCTGCAACCAAAGAGTTAGCACTACATACTGTACAACACTCTAAGGTATCACATCAATCAATATAAAGGCACGGAGGTGGGGGAGGTGTGCATGTCATATTGATGGCAAACAATCAAACATAGCATCCATCCTCACATCTCTCACTCAGTGCGTAAAGTATACGATATTCACCACTTCGATCACCCAACATACCTTGCTATGATCACTTTGCCCCATGAAGTCATAAATGACTTCACTGCACTAATAACATAGCCACAAATCCTTCGCTATGTCCACTTTGCCCCATGGAGTCTCAAGAACCCCACTGCACTAGCTCATAGCCTTACTAATCCTTACTATGTCCACTTGCCCCATGGAGTTATTCACCCCATCTGCGCTGGCTCATAGTCTTACTACGCATCACCTTGCCCCTCAGGTCATAATGACCCCACTGCACTGATAACGTAGTCTTGCTACCATCACTTTGCCCCTCAGGTCGTAATGACCCTACTGCACTGATAAGTAGCCATCATCCATTCTTAGTGGTGAATCGAAGTTATGAACATCGACAACTCCTTAGCACACGTCCCGCAGCAAAGTCCAACCATGAAGTGAATTCATTGTTTCCCAACTGGTTCCGGGATCCTGAGCTCTAACATCCATTTGGACTACCTTTGCATCTCGGGTTATTGGTCATCACAATCGAATCGAATCGGATCAGCCTTCACGTTCTTCATCGGATCGGGTCGCGCCTCCTACGTCGGATCGGGTCGTGGTCCTCCTTTCCTTTGCTTCGGATCGTGCTCCCCTTCTCGGTTCGGATCGGGACACCCCATACGGATCGGATCGTGGTTCTTCAAGCGGTTCGGATCGGACGCCCTTCTCCAGGTCGACGGATCGTGCTCACCCTTCTTGGACGGATCGGGTCGTAATGCTTATTCGCGATCCGGTTCGGAGTACTTCAGTTTGGCAAGACGCTGCATCGATTTGCTTCGTGGGCCTTGCACAGACGGTTCGGTTCGGAGTAGGTGACTCGACTCGTGGGGATGCCCCCACGATCCCATAGGGCGATCCGATCGTCCCTCAACCCCCTATGCGATCCGAACCCCTGCACCTTGTCCAGCGAGCTGTTTACGCCCCTCGACGGCGTTTTCGACCATTCTAACTATTCTAAACAGTCACAAAGCATTTCATACAGTCATAGCAACATACATAATCAACCACAAACATCATAACATCAATATGATAGGTAAAAATGGATCAAACATACCCAAAATCCCATATTTCCCCTTAAGCATATTTAGGTGAAACTGATGATAGGATTAGCAAATCTTAACCAAATTAACCCAAATTCGTATCAGAGGTCTAAAACATCATTCCGAATTTTATAAATATTTTTCCAGAATTTTATCATATTTAAATTCGCTGATTAACACTAATCACTCCTAATTAGCCATAATTAGTGCAAAACTAAGCAAATCACTCACCTTAGCCACAAAATAAACTAAGATCTGAAATGGTTATCTGATTTGATGCGAATTTCAATACCAAACAGCAGCTCCTTTGTTGATTTGGTGAAGATCCTTCTTGATTAGGGGTTGCTAAGCCAAATCCTTAACCTAAAGGTGATTTGGAGGTGATTTAGAGGTTGGAGGTCATTTTTAGGGATCCTTGGTGATAAGTGGAGGCTAGAAAACTGAAATGGAATGATTCTCCATCTCATTTCAGCCCTCCCATAACCCTAATCCCGAAATGGGTTATGGGCCTACTCACTAATCACCCGATTTGGCCCGGTTAAGCGGTTTTTCACCCTCCAAACCTTGTTTCAGCCATATCTCCCAAACGGTAAGTCCGTTTGGCTGATGCGACCACTCTACGGAAAGAGAAACTGTCAAACGAATCAAATGGAAGTGGTTTCAGGTCAAAATTCCTTTCATATCAAAAGTTATGGCCAAAACAGTACCAACTAGGGGCAAAATGGTCATTTAAAAATCGACAAAAATCATGAACATGGGAAATGACTCTAATAGATGTTTCCCAAAGTTACATGACCATACAACTTCATATGGGAAAGAAATAAATATTCTACGATCCCATGATGTGTAGAATACGGGTCATTACAGTAAACGTATATTGGTGGAGGATATAAGGAAAACTCAAAATCCGACAACACCAATCAAGATTATTTAGTTTAATCATTTATGTATTCGTATAGTCACGATAGAAAACTTGAACTATATATGCTACGATCTGCTTATCAAAATTTATGATAAAGCATTTTAATTATATCTAACTGTAAACTCTGTTTTCCATTCCTTACATTTAGATTTATCTTATATACATATATGAAAATCATCAACAATTGACCAAAGTGTGTTATTACGAAATTCTAACAAGCCTAAGGAAACAGAATGTTCAGTTTTATTTATGGTGACTTTTGAATGTCATGAAATGAACTATTTTGACATTTATGGCGCATCAATCTTTGCATCATATCTTTAGGACAAGTGTGCTTGCAGGGAATACATCAGAGCTGGTCCAGAAAGCCTTGCTTAAGAGGAAGGCCAATGTTAAGAATGCTATTGATAAGGAAGAATAAGGTAAGTTTTCTGTTGAGGAAGTTGCTGCTGGAGGCGTCTCTCTTTAGCAAATAGATTAGCTCTTACAATACTGCAAATGTAAGTGTCTTTGCTTCTGAATAGTTGTGCTGTTAAAGTAGCCAAGCGAAATAACCTCTTTTTTTATTTTTTTCCTTCTATTTTTGCACTTATATTGTCAATGTTTGGAGCTTATGCAAACTGGTGTTGCTCGTGTTGGTTGCATATTGTGGAATTTATGTTCATTACTGTTATTTGAGAAAAGCAACATGGACTGCATTGCTTAAGAAGAGGATTGAAGGTATGCGAGCGAAAGAAATGCTACATGCAAGGTACGATTCACATGGTAGAATTTCTGACTGAAAACACGATCAAACCTGAGTTGCTTCTTAGCACCAACAGGTAAGTTTACTTTTGCTTGTTAATGGTTGTTTGATACGGACAACTTATTTGTGAAGAGGCATTAAGTGTTTGGATCTGTCCTCTTGAATGGTACCTTTTGTTTTCCATGCTCATATAAAACTATTCTACCACCACTATCTTTTAAGTTCTATATAGGTTGGAATTAGAATTTTTTTTTACATCATAACCATTAACTCAATCACGATGTTATTTAGGATTTTTCGCCTTTCCTGATTGCTGAAGTTCTGTCCATGCTATCCCATATGGGAAGATGATTAAAGTTAGCCTGGCAGACAAATTCTGGCCTATGATCCTGCTCCTACTTCAGCATAGCCAAGATGGTTGTACACAAAGTGATATGCTTTGTAATGGTCAAGTATGTAATAATGTACGAATTGTTTTCTAAAACTCATTGTTTGTAATACTGAATATTTGAGTATTTTAATAAATTAGTTTGCAAATAACTGTAATATCTGATTTGCTTGTGGAGTATTGCTATATTTAGTGTATTGTTCTTTTCGGTTGCAAAAGATGTTTATTTTTTAAAAAACCCAAATGTCAATCACAACAGTGCACAACAGTTGTATTAGATTTTATTACAAGGGTGCATAACTGTTGCAATAAAGTTTATTATGACAATGGAAAAAAGTTGTAAAATATACATATTACAATGGTGTTGCAACAGTGTAAAAAAATTGTAAAAGATATTAGTCTATTACAACTTCTTAATACATGACGGTTTGCCCACCGTTGTAAAATGTAGGTGTTCCACCATTGTAATAGGGACATTTTGTTGTAGTGTTTGGAAATTTACTTTGACTGTTTTTGTAACTTTTGAGAACTGATAAGGAGAAAAATGAATAATGAATGCATCGTACTCTTCCTTGTTTTAATACATGCGCATGGGAGCACCTGTCTCTATTTTGAGTTCATGCGTGTAGAGTAAATTAAAAATAAAACATGTCACTATTCACTTATGTACAAATAATTTGATCTTTAAGTTGCATGTGATTCTTGTTGCAGTACTAAAATTAAGTTGCATGTGTAAATTTCATGTGCATGTTATGAGGCTGCAGTATATATATTCTAATTGTATAGTAAAGTCACTTTACTACATAATGGTCAATGGTAACAATATTTTAACCATTTTGTGCTATCTACTCAATGAGTATTACCACTTCAGTTTAGGAGTATTTTTGCATGGTTAACACCTTCCAAATCGGTCTCAATATTCCTTAAATTGATATAAATGATAAGTTGATTAGAATGTCAAATATATTGAATGATATAAGCACCTATAATATGCTAAAGACTTTAAATAATTATATTTTATAGTGTGACATTTGTGGGTAGAATCAAATATCGTTCTGCTGTTGGAATAGCATATAGTTATTCAGTTGAATGACAGTTGTAAATTAAATGTAACAACTTCTCGTGTGCGAACCATGGGTCCACACTATGTATTTTATAATTTATGGGGAATAAATTGGTTATATTATGTGTTTACCTAAGTGTTACAGATACAAAGATTTTAGCTTTTATAGAGGAGAGATATGAGAAGAAGCATGCGCGTGCAAGGCTCGATTGAAATGTAAACTTCTATTCTTTATAGGTTATGTACATATTTTATATTTCTACCGCTGTGTAAATATTTTGTATTAAACTCTGGTATTTATATAAAATTTTATTCTGCTGCGAATACTATACTTTTTGATTCTGTGTTAATTCTGTTTAAACCATGTAAGCCGATAACAATCCAACGTTTTGAATGCTTCGAGTTGGTTTAAACACCGATTCGGCGAGGTCAGAATGGCGGGTTGTTACATTTGGTATCAGAGCCAGGTTTTTATGAAACTTGGCTTATTGGGTTTAAAACTCATTAGAGATAGGGTGTAAAAATCCTAGAGTGAGTTGGAATTGATACCAGAATTGCTCTAGAGAGAGCACATTTTTGGGAAAAATAAAATATTTTAATGAGATTTTGAAAAAAAGGAACTTAAACGATGTTCGACTTGAAAATGGTTGTTAAATCAGAACTAAATCAGTTTTGAAAGACTTGGATCAGATTGGGGTCGGTATTAATCGCTTTAACATAATGGTTGGTTGTTTTAGAAATAAAGTAAGAGTATCGGTGATAATAAATAATATATATTAAAAACAACCAAGAGTAAATTAGTTATTTTTATTTGATAGATATATAGTTTGAATTGATCATAATTTCAATTGAGAGTTATGTGAAATTCTGTATGATGAGGATTTTGAGTAAATGGATTAGTAATACCAAGCGGTATGGGACGTTTGGTAATACTTTTCTGGTTACTCTCTTGACTTCTCATATGGAATATTCGATTGTTTTTGTGTTCATAGTTGTGAAAAATACTGGTAAAATAATGTGATATAGGAGCCTGTATTATACATGAATAATTATTGTTTGGAAGTATACTTCAATTACTGATTTGAAGTGTTTTCTAAGTTGTAATGCTTTTATGTCATTAGTACAACGATACTTTTTGTTCTATATCACAACTAGTGTGATTTGATTTATTTATTTTTCGTTTTGTTTTATATTTATTGTGAGTATCATATTGATTTTATATATGATGCTCTGACTTGATTCATTTTATCATATTGTTTTTATGTTTGATAAAGTTGAATATTGGTTTGTTTTGTTTAATTTGGGTTGTGATTACCATTTGGCCTTTATATGTGATGATTTATTTATTCAAGTCATAGTTGAATTTTTAAAGTGTTTTGACATTATAAACACTTTGAACTTCATGGCAAGTTTTATATGAAATTAGCATTTCAAGAATACTTCTGATTTTGGGATTGGGATAGATTGGACTCTATTGTACTAACGGACCAAAACTCCATCTTGGTCGACCTGATTCAGGATCGCTACCTGAATCGATGGTATTAAATTTCGCCCACCTACCACCAAAGGTCAAACGGTTTGCTACATTGGGCAATTTTGTTGTTTTGATCGGGATTCCCGATCGCGGGTCACGGACTACATGAGATGGAGGCGTGGGGGTCCCACGTGTAGTGTCGTGAACGGGTAGCATACGGCCTTCGCCTTAGACCGTCTTGGTTATCCTGGGTTGATCGCCAAGTGTCGTTATGGCACTATGAGTAGATTACGATGCTGATGTCTCGATGCGCGCTCGAGCTCTACCACTGTGATTTTACAAGACTAGCATCTGTTTATTTGTTATTTATGGGTCAAGTTACATTTATCCCATAATCTCCTAATATTTTATTACATTACTATAATTGATTTGATTATATTATCATATTGTTTTTATTTGATAATTGTTATGAGTATCGTATTGATTTATATATGATACTCTAATTTGCTTATATTATCATATAGATTTATATATGATAATTGTTATGAGTATCGTATTGATTTATATATGATACTATGATTTGGTTATATTATCATATTGATTTATATATGACAATTGTTGTGAGTATCGCATTGATTTATATATGATACTCTAATTTGATTATATTATCATATTGATTTATATATGATAATTGTTATGAGTATCGTATTGATTTATATATGATACTCTGATTTGGTTATATTATCATATTGATTTATATATGATAATTGTAATGAGTATTACATTGACTTATATGTGATACTCTAATTTGGTTATATTATCATATTGCTTTATATATGATAATTGTTATACTGATTTATACTGTGATTTGATTGACCAACGACAAAAAACATGAAAATTTTATTGACTTGATTAATTATCATAAAATATTTATCTTATTGTTTTGTATACGTACTTGTCATGAGTATCGTATTGATTTATATATGGTACTCTGTTTTGGATTATTTTATCATATTGTTTTTAGATATGATAAATGTTATGAAATGTTTGATTTAAATAAGCTACCTTATTATAGTTACTTTTACCATCTTGTTGTATTGATTATGAGTATCATTTTGATTTATAAATGATACTATGACCTAATTCATTTTATCATATTATGTATGTGATAGTTGTTATGAATTTCAAATTGGTTTATATATGATATACTATCTAATTTTATCATATTTTCTAAAATTATATGAATTGAATCGTGTTGATTTATGTACGATACCTTTATATTGAAAATGGAGAGTGGACATCCCAAAAATATGTATTATATCCGGGGAAAAGATTTGAAATTATCACAATTAAGTAAACAAGTTTTAAATATTCATTCGAGAAGATTACAAAGGATCCAAGCTCTATGTGTTGAATATTTAAATTAAAAGGAAGAAGTAGAGATGCGACGTTGGGATTGGTGATGATGTGTATTAATCCAAATAAATTGCGAGGACGCAATTTATTTAAGGGGGGTAGTCTATAACAACCCAGTTTTTTTTAGAATGGTTGTAATAGCCCAAAAATTTTGGTGTTTAGAAAATAAATTAAAAATAAGATTTAAATAAAAGTAATATTTTAAATTCCAATTAGGATTTGAGTTTTTATCTCTTGAATGTAGTTTGGGATATAAATCTGTACATTGAGTAAGGAGAAAATCGAATATATATGGAATAACTTGACTTAATTTAAGTGGAAGTTGATTTCGAAATATGAGTTGAAGAAAAAAAAAGTAGTAGAATTCCTTTATAGATTTATTACAAGAACGTTTGCCAAAAATTGCCAAACAAATGTTATTAATATCATTAACCAATTTGAGATTATTTGAATAGCTCAACTTTGGAGTATGGACCCGATAATTAAATTATGAAATTTGGTTTACTTATTTTATGTGAAATTAAATTTGAAATTTAACGTTAACGCTCATTTAATTTATTGTTTGATAAATTTGTTTGTTTGAATTTTTAATTTTGATCTAACTTAAGAATTTGTTATATAATTCTGTTAGATTTGAATTGGTTTATGAAAAATTAACATTTGAATTTGTATTTGAAAATGAAAAAAATGCATTGTTAGTGGATGTATAGTGTAATGGTATATACATTCTTTTAAATATTTGTTGCAACATGTTCACTTGGTTCCAGATTTTTCTACGGTGTCTAGATTCTTCATTGGTTTATAAGCGTACCCCTTTCTGTTCAAAGGGGGGACCGTTCTTCTTTTGGATGTCTAACAACCACTCATTCTCCCATCTGGAGGGTGGGGATCGCCTGTACTCCGATTCTTCCCCCTTCACCCCATCGAACTTCATCACCGTAGCCTCTCTTATTTCTCCTGTTGCAACCACTATCAGCCGACTGCAGCTATCCTTTTTAGGGGGATTTGTTGGATTATTGTCAGCTTGTGGGGCGGCCGTTGCTACTTTAGGTGGTGCTAACTTGACGTACAGGTTTGTTTTTTTGGGTCAAAATACTTGTTTGGGTCTAGAAAGTTAAACTCGTTCGGATTGTTGTCCCTATTTTTGGGCTTTGATTGCTATTGCTAGAAATTAAAATTCTAATAGGCTTGGGTTCACACTGTATTGAACCTCCATTTATTACACTAACCATTTATCTAGTTACTGCTATGTAGAATGTTTATGCATTTGAATTTGAGTTTTTGTGTGGGTTGGTTTAACTTCATAAGACTACAGACTACAGGATTTCAGTTCTCATTTTGGTTTTCAAAAGAAAACTGCAAATATAAGCAGTTGAAGTGGTTAGAATTTCAGTTTTTGAAATAACACAAATGGGTTCAAGATTCACGTATGTGCAAAAAGACTCATGTGATGTTTGAGGATACTGATGGGTTGGCCTGTGTAGCACATTCTTGAATCTCCGAATCTCGATTTTGCTATTGCCTCACCAACTAGCTAATCAGACGCGAGCCAGGAGATAATAGTGTTTTCCCTTGGAGATGGAAAATTCGTCCACCCGGTTTTATCAATTTGCAAATTCTCTTTCTATTTTCCTTGACTGTTTTTCTTATAGGAATATTATTGTGCAATTTTGTATCAATAATTAATAAGAACAAGGCGAAACTTTTATTGTAGATAGTAAACTTAACGGTCAGTTGGAAGGTTTAGTCGTGAATATTAGCAATTGACAGTGCTTGTATTGTTCCCAGAAAGAACGAATTTTTAAAACTACGGTACAAGTGGGAACCTAAATGCCAGTGGGGTATAGCATGATGGGTGTCAGCCCTGGCTCAAGTTTTCCATTCTTTTACAAATAGTAATGGCATGAAGTTGACTTGAGTCCTACTTCATGGTTTTGCCAGTGCCAAAATGAGCATAACAATCTCGTTCAATATAAATTTTGTATGATCTATGTTGTGTGGTTATCTAGTTCTTATCTTAATTGGACAAAAATAATACATAATTAACCCAAGTACAAGGTGCAAAATAATTATTTATGATGCATTAGATGGACACCTCATCGTATGTTATAAATTCAAGTGTTCTTAGAAAGTTCCTTTTTAAAAGTATATCAAATCATCTGGTGCGTGAACCTTATATACATGCATCATTTATATATATATACACACACTATGTTTTACCCTACACTAATAAGCTACAGTCTCCGTGTTAGCAGCTCTGACTTCCTAGCTTAGTAGCAGTATGTTGCTAATATGGCACCCATTTGTCCATTTTGTCCACAAAAATGATGCTTGTTTATAGGTTTTCATTACTGAAATAACGTTATGGTTGCTCAATTGAAAATTTTAAAGTTTACACAGTAATACTTCATAACAAATTCTGAACGTAGCCTTGCACTAAAAGTAAGAAATAATTCATTTACCATCACGGATCCATATGCAAGCTCATGCTGTACCAATGGAATACCTTGCACCAGGTACATTTACGATTTGTCAAATAGATTGAAGCAAATAGAGATTAATCTCTCCGCATTTGCAGGATGTCCAAAACTAGTATCTGATGCATTTATAGTGAAATCCCTGTTAGTTTTGTCAGTAAAGTTGGAAATAATATTTAGGTGTGCATTTTTTCCCTCTCTTCAACAATCAGTTAGCATATCATTAATTCACTAAAGCCTTTTAGTATTAATGAACCCTCTATGGTATTTTATTCCACATTATATTGAAGTTATTTGTTTAATTAGTTGCTTGATTAACGGAAATTATGATGCATTTAATGCATCAGTGCATGCATAAGTGAAGGAAGCATGCATGTGATTGACCATTATGGCAGCCCTGGGTACCAACATTGTTTTAGAGAATGTATGGCCTTGCTAGGAGTATCTCCAAACTTGTTACTTCTATGAATGAATATTTTGAATTTTTTTTAGCGTGAAGGTATGAACATAGTGTTTGAATTTTTTATGGTGCAAATGAAGAGGGAAGTGTGAGTAGAATGTATGATAGGGAGGTGTTTATACAGCATTATTTTCCTTATCCTTGTTGGCGTATGGTTTAATTTAAAAGGTATGATTTGGAAATTTACTTTGACTGTTTTTGTAACTTTTGAGAACTGATAAGGAGAAAAATGAATAATGAATGCATTGTACTCTTCCTTGTTTTAATACATGCGCATGGGAGCACCTGTCTCCATTTTGAGTTCATGCATGTAGAGTAAATTAAAAATAAAGCATGTCACTATTCACTTATGTACAAATAATTTGACCTTTAAGTTGCATGCGATTCTTGTTGCAGTACTAAAATTAAGTTGCATGTGTAAATTTCCTATGCATGTTATGAGGCTGCAGTATATATATTCTAATCGTATAGTAAAGTCACTTTACTACATAATGGTCAATGGTAACAATATATTAACCATTTTGTGCTATCTACTCGATGAGTATTACCACTTCAGTTTAGCAGTATTTTTGCACGGTTAACACCTTCGAAATCGGTCTCAATATTCCTTAAAATGATATAAATGACAAGATGATTAGAATGTCCAATGTACTGAACGATATAAGCACCTATAATAAGCTAAAGACTTTAAATAATTATATTTTATAATGTGACATTTGTGGGCAGAATCAAACATCGTTCTGCTGTTGTAATAGCATATGGTTATTCAGTTGAATGACAGTTGTAGATAAAATGTAGCAACTTCCCGTGTGTGAACAACGGGTTCACACTGTGTATTTTATAATTTGTGGGGAATAAACTGGTTATATTATGTCTTTACCCAAGTGTTACAGATACAAAGATTTTAGCTTTTAAAGAGGAGAGGTATGAGAAGAAGCATGCGTGTGCAAGGCTCGATTGAAATGTAAACTTCTATTCATTATAAGTTATGCACTTATTTTATATTTCTTCCGCTATATAAATGTTTTGTATTAAACTCTGGTATTTATATAAAATATTATTCTGCTGCGAATATTATACTTTGTGATTCTGTGTTAATTCTGTTTAAACCCTGTAAGCTGATAACAATCCGTCATTTTGAATGCTTCGAGCTGGTTTAAACACCGATTCAGGGAGGTCAAAATGGCGGGTTGTTACATAAATGGGTTTGTTTTATTATATGTTTATTCCTTTAGTATGACGGGTAGTTGAATTTTGTACTACTTGGAGATTTGTCTAGATTGTATATAAAGATTTTATAGAATATGTTCATTTGCGCCAAAACTTGAACACATGTATCCGAGATTTGGGGAAGATTTTAAAAGATTAGGAAAGAGATTTGAGCTAAAAACTTTAAACATGTATGTTATTTATTATTATTATTATTATTATTATTTCCATCAACATATCCTCACATGGCAACATTTGTTGTCGGAGATTAAAAGCCGAGATTTTGAGAAGATTAGATAGGGAAAATGCAGAGATTTACGTAGATTCAAATAAGATTTTAATTTGATTCAAATGAAGCTTCCATGATTTTATAATTTAACGTGCAATTAACATTCAACGTTTGTAATACGTACGACCACAAACAACGTCCGATTGAAGTGAAATCAGAAACTGTGTAATAACCTAATATTCCAAACACAATAAAAATTTATTTCATTTTTAATATATAAATTTCCATTTATATTTCCAAAACAACATTTAAACAATTTAAATGTTCAAAATTAAATGGCTAAAACTCCGGGACGTTATATCCTCCCTGAGAATCCTGACTTGCGGCATTATGATGCTCTGTTATCTTAGACTACAAATTCAAAAACAAGCAATATTAAGAAATTAAAATTAAAACTACATTAACAATAGCAACAGTTTCTTATATTGTATATTCGAACTTATTCTTACTATGCATTCGGCAATAACTGAATTCGGAGGTTGTCCATCTTTTCTAGTATGGCCTTTGCACCACAATTCATCTCTAGTTATACTAGATGTTGCCTTTTCCTTTTTCTGCAAAAATAGCTTTTTAACAGCTTAAGAATGTACAAGTGATAACAAATAAAAATTGCTTTAACAATATTTTTTTTACCATTCCTTCTTCCAATCTTGCACAACCTTTTCTGCTCATGGTGTGTGGAAGTTTATTCTTTTCTCTAATACTTTTGAATCTTTGGCTTGTTGCCTATAAGATCAATTCAATAAATATTATATAGGAAAATGTAATATATTTAACAGTTAAAATTAATCATAAAAAAATAACCACCTCAAACGTTTTTGACAATTTTTTATTTACAAAAGCATTCCACTCTTCAGCGCTCTTTATATTTAACGGTTTTAGGCCTGCTAAAGTATTCGTAGAGTCGGGATTTTGAGACGCTTTTTTGACAGCTGCAACTAACCTTGATTTCGACTCCTTTCATCGTTGTCCTATTATCATTAACAAGTAATCCTTATACACTATATCCACCTTGAATCTTGACTGCACCCAAAAAAAAAACCATAGATTAGTCTCTAGCAGTATGCAAAATGCAATGTTGTACCATAGGCATGTGCATAATGCATATTGCACATAGAGAGAATTACAACAGGTATATAATATGTTTCTTTGAATATTGAGACATGTAGGTACTCTAACGTAAATAACATAGAATCGGTAAAATTAAATACAATTGAAAGCCAGATTTTATTATTCACTTGCTCATGTTATCGCCAACACTTGGTATACAAGTCAAATATCAGTACCTGTATACAAGTCCACAGATCATCCCTTAATCGTCATCGACTTTCCTCCATGAGCTAATGGTAAAAGGCACCATCTCCCTTGCTAGAGTACCAATATATGACGACAAATGTTTGGAATTAGTACCTATTGCTTGTTCACGTTCATTAAATTCAACTTTCGGCTTCTCATCCGGTATCATAGCTAATGATTTCAACATCGTTCTGCCTCTCTTTTTTCTAGATTGCGTTAATCTGTGACCTTCACTAGGATCTAGTTGAAGTTTGTTTGGACTAGAATCTGAGGTGGCTGTAGTTTGCTGGAAGTGTAATTGATGGACAGGGGGTTGTACTGGGCTTGTATTGTCGAAGGGGTTGTTATTGGAAGGAGTGGGCTGAATCTGGTTTGTAGTGTCGACGGAGCTGTTACTGGAAGGAGGGGCTGAATCTGGTTTGCAGTGTCGACGGGGATACTGCTGGAAGGAGGAGGGGGTTGCATCCGTTTTGTAGTGTGGCCAAGGTTGCTTCCAGTTTTGCGAGGAGTAGTGCGTAATGGGTATTCAACATGCTTTCAAGGAGATCTTCTTATAGCGATATTTAAATCACGAAGCAACGGAATTGGTCACTTGAATGTTCGCTAATTCTAATCCCAACCATCCTCTCATCATCAGCATTAGCAGTTGAAGTGCAGCTAAACTTTGCTCTTTTGCTCTTTTGTTTGCTACTTTTGAGCTCTAGAAAATAAAAATCTTAAGTCAGTTTTTAGTAGTTAAGTCTTTGTAACCGTGGTGTTTAAAAACAGACAAGTAGCGATAAAAGAGGCTGATCTAACTCGAAGTATGAAATAGGCAACTCGAAGTATGAAATAGGAAACATCAAAAGTTATTTTTAGATATCAAACATCTACATTAATAGATACAAATGGATGCCCGCTAATTATAATAAATCAATAAACAAAAATAAGCAGTTTGATTTAAATTAATTTTTCTTTCATCCCACTGTTTACTAAATTATAAAAAACTGTTTATTAAATTATGAAAAATGAACAAATATGATGATAATATTGTTTTTACGGATATTCTTTAAAATATAATATTCATATGCTTACATTTCGAAATATAATTAGAAACAAAATCCACAAACTTTAAGCAACTTTAAACAAAATACACAAATTAATCAGGAATTCGATAACAGAAAAAACATTTGTACCAAATCCACTATAGAAACATCAGTTCTAGCCAACACTGATCTATTGCCAATTTAAGAAACATTAGAATTCGATCTCTCTACTATTTTTCTTTATTTCCAAAAACAGAAACTACAAACCACCCATCCCTGTGTTTTGATGCAAGTTTTTTAATTTTGATATAAGCTATTGATTTTGGTCAAACCATCCATGTATTTTGATTCGTTGATCCATCTTGAATACTTAAGGGATAATCCTAGGCTATGCAATTTATGAGAGAATTAAAGAAGTATGTACTTATAGCTAATTCATATATTCGTGAAGCCAAGTCCATGTATAAATTAAAACAAAAGCTACTGAGAGTAAATACTAAATATGAAGAAACATTGATACAAGCTACTGAATTTGAAACAGCTAACACACAATGAAATTTTTTGACAAAAACTTTAAAAGAATCCATTTCTAACTATGACTTGGTTTCTATCATTGAAAAAAGATCAAAAGGGATATTTTGAAATGCACAAGAAAACTATAGGAGTAGAGAAAGAAAAGGAAAGAATAGCTGAAAAACTAATAAAATCGAGAAAGTTACCTAAGAAATACATATTGCACATAACAAATTTTGTGTCATCTACCTGACACATCACACATAACAAATTTTGTGTCATCTGCCTGACACATCGCACATAACAAATTTTGTGTCATAACTATTTATCAATGACTATTTGATTATTGTTGTTTTTTTTGTCAAACTTACCTTATTTACATAAGCTTGCGAGCCTTTTTTGTAACAAAAATAAAATTGCAAACTTTGTTAATATATGTGGGTCTACCAAACATGTAGTTGTATTACCTCAAAGTTCATAGGTTGCCCATTTTTTAAAATAAGATATTTAAGCCATTATGTTTAAGCTATTCTTTTTAGCTGCACTAGAGAAGCACAATAGATTAATTTTTTATTTAAATATAAATTCCCTATTTACTGCATGCTTTTATTTCATTTTTAACCAAATTTATGTTTTAATTTTGCTTGTCACCTAAACAATACCAATCAAATTATTTTTTAGTAATTTTTATAGTGCCATCTTTTGATTTGCAGGGAATACTTCTACATTGCATTTGTAAAGAGATCTACCTATTATTATCAGCAATAACATATTTAAAGCTAAACAATAGATTAGACAGGCGCTTTATGAAGGAAAATGGAAGTATGCTCCTTAATGTAAATTAATTATGTTTCCATTTCCTTTTAATGGTAAATAGCTAATTTTAATGTTTTGACCCTATAGAACCTCATTTGAGGTTTTCTTGATCAATAAAGAAACAAGAAAGGTTGACATTCGCACTTGAGTAAAGAAATGCAAGCTTATGCTTTTTCCCTTCAAAATGTGAGCAGTAAATGTGGTTGATTTGGATCGACACTGGTTTAATTTTTGTTTCTATATGTAGATTGGAAAGTGCTGTGACTAATTTGGATCAACATTGATTTTTATTTCATATGAAAAAATTATTGCATTTTACAAAAAGAAATAGTGATTCTTTCTAGGTAGAGTTTAAATATTTTTTAAGTACAACTCCTAATACTGTCCGTAACTTAATTTAGAGTTTACCGATCCAAATATCGCTTGATTCAGAGGTAATAAAAAAATACTGTAATTTGAATTAAAAAATAGTGGTTTTTGCCAAGTTGGTGTTCAATTTGGAGGTATATCTTCTTATTTATTAAGTATAACCATTGGTAATGCATCATGGTGCTTTGCTCGTTAACTTGCGTTGGGAATTTTATAATGAAAGCTTTGACATTGAGCAATCAGATTATATGTTCTTAAAACCATATTTTGATTTTAAAATAAATAAAAGAAAATTGTGAGAGCATCTACCAGCAGACATCATGTTTCAGGAGAATGATATGAATATTGTTTACCAAAGTTTACAAGTTCCAGAAGCCATATTTCCTTTTTAAATGACTTTCTGAAAACCGCTTAGAACATAAATAAATGATTTTCAGAAGACCACAAACATAGGAAAAATCTCGCTTTTCTTGTTTTCCCACACCCAAAATCAATTCTAGTGGAACGTGAGAAATAAAAAGTGGAATTCCTTCCGTTTTTAATTAATACCGTGAATGTTTTTTTTAATATCATATGTGCATCGATGGTCGAATACCTCAACACAACGTACCAAAAGAAACAAAATAAGGCTGAAGTAAAAAATGCATATGGTAAAAAATTCATATGTAACTTGAATACCTCTGCATCGTGTAGCACCATCTTCCTCGTCGATAATACAAGATCAATCTTCCTCGTCGATCTATAAAAAACATAATGATTTACAAAGGATTAGAACATCACACTAAATATAGCACTACTTTGTAACAACCATGTACAAAATAAAATACACATGCAAAGAACACGTACAATAGAAAATAAAATTATTTTGATACACGCTAAAATGTCAATCTTATATCAGATTTTTCTTTTACCATCTAACAACACATTTTATGGTATATATGAACATGCATAAAATAAAAAATCAATAAAATATGCTTATAAAATACCAAAATACCGTTACAACCCTCCCTTATGTAACTTTCATCCCCATTATCTACGTCTCTATCATCAAGTTGTGACTCATCCAATGGTTTACTAGTTGATTCTTCATCCTCGTCCTATTTTTCCAATTCATGAAACCCTCTAGAGGGCGCTCTCAACACAACATATTAATTTGAAGAACTACCTTCTCTAGAGAAGAAAACTTGAATCGCTTGTGTTGCTAAGATAAACGGGTCGCTTTCAAACTTATTTTGAAATTGATGCAAATTGACCAATGTAAATTCATCTTCAACTTTGACTCCACGATACATATTTGCCCAATTACATTTAAACAAGGCAAATCGAAATTGATGATTACCCAACAAGAAAATCTCATGCGAGACCCCATAATATATTACTTTTTCAATAAAACCATCTACACAAACAGTACTTGCCTTAATGAAAATATCACTATTTTGTGTAGCCTTCTCATAATCTTTCATATGAAAACGTCAACCATTGACAATATGGCCAGAATAAAAAATTATTTGCGAACGAGGTCCGTATGAAAGCCATTTTATCATGTTGCTGACATTGGATATGTGTCTATCATCTCTAACCTGGACAAATACAATATATTAAATAAAGATTTATGTTGATCTATTACTTTCATCATTAATGGTTTTTTAAGATATAACTATCAACCTTTTTTCCAAACCAAAAACTAAAAGTCTCCAATTGTAATTTTGACAGTTCCAAATCGTCTTGTGCAAGATGGGGATGCAAACATTTTAGCTCCTCTTTGTGCATTCTGCATACATAAATGTAATTAAGGATCTAATTTATTTTGTATGTCATAATTAAGTTGAATTTATACTTACTCTAAATACGGCTCTACTTCTTCTGTATTAAACAAAATGTATCGATGAGCAGCATTAATCACCTCCTCATCGACTGTAGTAGGTTTTCCTTTGGAAATAGGACGCCCCTCAAGTATAAAACCATTTTGTTCCACTTCATTTCGGTTTTTCCTCTCTCCAATTTGTAATGCATCTTTAATATATCCGGAGCAATATTTCATACATTCTTCGGGAACATAGCGCTTAGAAATGCACCCTTCAGGCCGTGCTTGATTTTAAACATATCCTTTTAATATTTTCATGTATCTATAACCAAAATGAATAAACAATTTACTTTCATAACTATACATACTTTTAACTGTCAATTATTTATAATAAATATTACCTCTCAAATGGATACTTCCATTGATATTGGACCAGCCCACAAATTCTTGCTTCTCTCCCTAAATGTATTGTTAAGTGAATATGATATCGAAAAAGAAAAGGGGAAAGAACTTCTCTAGATCCCATAGTGTTAATGCAATTTGATACTCCATTAATTCTAGTTTATCCCTATCAAGCACTCTTTGGCATATGTCATTATAAAATGAACATAGTCATAATAGTGCATTCCTTATCCCTGTAGGTAGAAGTCCTCTTAATGCAACGGACAATAGTTGTTGTATCAAAACATGATAATCATGAGACTTAAGGTTTGATATCTTGTTTTCTTTTGCAAAACATTTTCCAATATTTGAGCTATATACATCAGGCAGTTTCAAGTTCTTCATTGTACTATAAAAGATCTCTTTTTCTTGATCGGATAAGGTGTACGATGCAGCTGGGAGCAATACTTTATTTCCAATGTCTATTGGATGCAATTTTTTCTAATGCCCATTGCTTCTAGATCTTGGTGTGATTTTAGGCCATCTTTTGATTTTCCTTTGTTATCAGGCAATGTACCAATAATACTTTCACCAATATTTTTCTCAATATGCATCACATCTAGAATATGCCGCAAAGGAAGTGCCTAAAATTTGACAAAACACAAATAATTAAGTACTAAGTAGAAAACATGAATAGCAAATGAAAAGCAATGTGTTGCTAGTTAAATTTCACCTTCCAATAAGGCAAGTCAAAGAAAATGGACCTTTTCTTCCACATTTTACATCCTTTTTTCATCATAATTTTCCTTTTCCTTTCACCTTTCTCTTCATTTTTTTAATTTTTCCCCCAATCATTAATAATATCTTGAATGTCATCAAAGATTTGAACACCAGTTTGTATCTGAGGCCTTTGTCTATTCTCTATAGTTCCATCAAATAAGTTTTTCCATTGACGATACTCATGGTTAGGTTCAAGGAATCGTCTATGACCCATGTATGAACACTATTTATGTGACGATCCCAAAACCCCGTGACACGGTGTTAAGGATAATCATTGGAATATAACACATTAATCAACATTAGCAGATCACAGATAATAGCATAAACAGAAAATAGAATAATTTACACACATATGACAGCGGAATCATATAGATATCATCACATCAGAGAAGCACAGTACAGGATACAACTTAGTGCATAATGATACATAATCAGTCACCATCGCCTGAGGTGGAATCATACATAAAGAGTACACAAAAGGAATATCAGTCTACATCGCCAATGGCGGAATCATAATATTGATACAATAATGGCGGAGAAAATCCAAGTCAGCACAGTGTAGTCAAGCCTCGCCATGAGCCAAAAGGTGCGTCAGAAACCTGTAACTAGGCTGCCCGTGTGAAAATGAGGGCACCCGAGTTTGCAAGGTGAAACAAACTACGAGTCAGTCATGGGACTGGTATGAGAAATCTACTCTACTTATTAACAGCAATAATAAGGCAAATCAAAGGACCACGCCACTTTCGCGGAACGGGTTTACTCCAATGAGTGCTAGTGCATGAAATAAAGTAAATGATTAAATCAACGCAATGCTTTTTACAAAATGAAGCCATTATAAGACTCAGGTCCCATCACACAATGCAACGCAAGCCGGAGGATAGAGTTTTTACCTTATAATGGCCAAAGATGCTTCATACGAATAAAACAAAAGTGTTTGGTATTATTACTAGTGCATATATGTTTCAAAAGCAAATTCAATCATAAATATCAATCATAGGCGGCATAAATGACCCATACCAGTATGTCGCCATACTAGTAATACAATCACGTCCGCATATTTCGTATTGGAAATTGGATTCCTTCATGAGTCGAGGCAAGGGGCAAGCTCCTCTCCGATTCGAGACACTCTAGCAAATGTCCCAGGACCCCACTATGATCCTTGGATCTTCAGGGCCAGTCCTCTCTTACTTTTGAGGATTAGTTATTCCTGAACACACGTTTCCCGGTCCTTACAGACCTATATCGAGGCGCCTCGCATTCCAACAACCACATAGGTGAAAAGTATATATAATATCAGGGCTGGTAGGTCACTGACACCACCTTAGCTAGAAAGAAACGTCGTGCTCTCCCTGCAGTCACTCTCTCGTTTTTGACTCATACCGAGGTGTGAGGCTCGCGAATTCACGTTATACACAAAGCTACGTCACACAGACCATGCTTTGATCATCAACCACAAGACTTTGCTTTGCAACAGAAGCCTTGATCATATGCCACTTAGGCGTGCCACACAGGCAATCCACTCCATGCGACTGATTTCTGTCAATACATAACCTCTGAGCTCGTACGTCTCAGAGAAGGGCGTTAAGCAAGAGAATAAATTCTCCGCCGCCAAACAGATATATATTTAACAGAGATCAATCAACACAGAACAAAATCCAATGTCAGACACACAGTCCATTTACAAGTCCGTTCTGGGTCTGAACGAAACCGGAGGCACCAATTCCTCGCATATCCGTACAATCAACAGTATGTGTGGACGGCTACTACTTCAATTCCTTCATGGTAGCTACTCCAATCACGAGCATCAGTAGCGCCCATCCATCCAATGTGGAGATCGTCGGTCTTCAGTCGTCTTCGACTCTTCGACTTCTCAACGTCGATCGATTATTTGTAATGAGATAAACTCGGCCTTTTCAAATAACCCACATATATTTAGATTTTCAAATCAATTAACTACGTGGTTGGACTATTCAACATTCACATCTCAGTTATTTAGTTATAATTTTCATGTCAAATACATTCAACCATCACATATCAAGCAAACACAACAAAATTGGTTTATTTTCACTCTATATCGTCTATAGTACTTTATAACGATATATCGCCATTTTTATTTAATTTAAAACGGCCATATTTAATTAAACGACGCTTCAGGTCGTGTCGATGCACTGGCGCTGCTTTTCATTAATTTTGTTTTACACATACATGAAAATCTAACCGTTGGATCTTCACAAATTTTACATCATTAGGAAGGTCATTTCAAAACGAATCCAATGGTTTCAGTTTTGGGGAAAATCCGACGGTCGGATCTTCCACACTAACCATTTGAAGTTACGATTTCAATTTACGAACTGCAGCGTCGTTATTCGATTTAATTTAATTATATTTATATATATAAATATAATCGTTTCTGGTGCTATTTTTCTTCGGTTTTGAATTAAACATTCCAGACAATCCAACCGTCGGATCTTTACAAAGTTGGTGCCGTTGGAAAGATATTTCCAAGGCGAACCCAACGGTTGAGGTTTCGGGAAAATCCAATGGTTGGATCTTCCGCACTAGTCGTTTGAAATCACGGTTTCAAAACATGAACTGCACGGCCACGTTTCGTTTTAATTCTATTTATATTTATATATTTATATAAATATAGTTCATTTAAAAATTCCTATATCGTTTCCACTTCAATTATTTCACTAACGCCTTTAAATTTTGGAAAATTTCGCCATAACCTCCTTTGTACGGGAGGGTCTGGGAAAATTCCCAAATAGCCACACGGGCGTCTCATATCAAAAAGAAAAAGAAAAAGCCAAGCGGCTAGCCAACAGGCTCATAAAATCGTCACCCAAACAAAGCGGTAAATGTGTACCTATTTGTCGGGCACAAAATTCTGTTTCTCTTCTCTAGCCCCTTTTGCTTTAACCTGTTCGATAGATATGCATGTACATATATACAATTTCTAACATTCATCATTTTCCATTCAATTTCATATTTGATTTGCTTTGGTTTAAAAACACCATTCATTCTAATGTTGCATGCATAGGCTAAAATCATATCATTAGCTAGTTAATGTATATTTCAACTCATGCACGTTTATTTGAACAAGTGGCTATTTTTAACACTTCACATTTCAAAGATGATAATTTTGGCGATCTAAAATAGATTTCAACACATGACTATTTTATTTAGTTCCTATGCATGTTAAAAATAATATTTCTATCACAAATATTTATTTCAACGTCTGCATATCTTTAGCATATCACACATATGATAAAAATGATATTTTTATCACTTAAAATATTTATTCGACAAATAGATGTTTCAGCACTTCATAGTTTCAATAAAAATGTAATTTTCATCGTTCGATCTTTTTATTCAACACATGAACTTTTCCACTACACACACTTCTCAATGAATGAGCATCTCCACACATGGACATTTTATTTATGTTGTTTATATTAGAAAGATGGGATTTTTATTGTTGAAATTATTTATATAAGGCGAATATTTTTCATACTTCATATATATAAAAAAAATGTGATTTTTATTGTTTAAACACTTCATTCATTCATAAATAAATTTAATTTTCACACAACACTTTTCAACACATGAATATTTCCACACATGGATATAGTTTCAATATATGACTTTAATTTCAACGCAAGAAAATAATTTCAATATATGAAAATAATTCTAACACACAAAGATTATTTAAAATTTCGGCAGCATAACGGCAGGGTAGTTAAAACCGGCACCGTCCCTAGTACGGCTCCTCGCTCTACCTTAAAACCTCGCGGTTTTTGACAATGGGGATTCATGCATCTAATTCGCACGCAGGCGGCATGTTTATTTTTATTTCCACAAATATTTCGAATTCATTTCAATCACCAATGGGTATCTTTCAACCACAACCAAACAATATCAACCACAAACAATTATTCAACCATTCGTATTTTCCATCCAATATTTCACACCAATTCACCACAATAAATATCGTCCATGGTTTGTGGACGAGGGGAGTGTATATATATATATATATATATATATATATATATATATATATATATATAATTGCTATATTTCACTTGCATTTCAACACATATATCACTTATTCTATGCATGTAAAAATTCATACTTCGCTTATATAGCTTACACTACGCATGTACATGAGGTATACAACACGTATGTAATTTATATTTCGCTTATATAAATTATACACGACATTTTCCATTCAATTTCACGTTAATTTAGATTTCTCACCTTGGTTTTCTTAGCGCTAAAAATCGATACGATGTCAGAAAAATCCGCAGCTTCTTCTATTGGGTAGAGAGCTTCCTTGCGGTCTCGATGTTTCCTGTTTCATCGAATTTTGTCAACACACCAAAAAGATATGATTTTTCAAAGTGTAAAGATCAAAGAAAACTCACTTTCACGAAGCTTCGAAACTAGGTTTATAGTTTTCGCGAAATCAGTGGCACGTGGGGACGATCGGGGAGTTGGACGTGGAAGAGGGAAGAGAGGGCTTTAAATCGGTGGTGGTTTGGTGGCGTTCGGTGGTCGGTGGCGTTCAGGGCGGCGGCGGGAAGTGCTCGACTTCCTGGCGTCGATACGGGCGGAGGAGGCGACTGTGGGGGCGGCGGTGGGGTCGGATTTGAAGATGAGGAGGAGACGCGTCGAGGTAGGGGGGTGGCGCAGGCGGAAATCGCCTGAGGCAGCGGCGATTTGGGGGAGAAGGTAGGGAGCGGTTTTCGCCGTTGAACGGGGGGTTTTTCTTTTCTTTTTTTTTAAAAAATTTATGAAAGGAAAATTCTGATTGGCCGAGGGTTATATTAAATTTTTAAATAGTGTTTTCTCAAACGAACTCCTTTTTAAACCCAACGACTATCGCCCCTAGCTAAATACCCCCATTCCGGACACAATGGGATATGTTTCGTAGGCCAATTCGACTGTTACAGTCAGTTATTTTTCAAATTAAAGTATAAAACATTTAATTTTTAACTCTGAACGCACATTTCAATTTGCCAAGGCCACAAACTGATTCGAAAAATTCCAGAAAAATAAATCTAGCTATGTTTTGATGCTGCGGTCCCAACAAAACTAGTTTCGTCGAATTCTGAGGTCGTTTGAAAAATGGCCATTTTCTGGTCGATCCAATTTAATAGAAATCGACCAAACACATATTCTTTTGCCACGCTCACATACTAGCTTCAAAATTTATGAAATTTGAAACCTAGCAATAGTTTGACATCCCGGACCCAACAAAAGTGGTTTAATCGAATTCCGAGGTCGTATGCAAAATATCAATTTTCCAGGCCTATATATTCTATATACCGACCCTTCTGAAAATTCATTCGGCCATAACTTTTGATTCCCGTTATGAAACTTCGATTTTTCAGATTCGTTAGAAAGGTATTGACTAACAGATTTAAATATTTTTGGTTTCGCTAAAATCCGTTATATTTTCCACCCTGCATAGTCGGTCAAAGTTTGAATTCAAATTTTCAAACTGACTCACTATTTCTAATTCACTATTTTATTGAAATATTCTATTTCAATTGTTCAAATTCCTCTGAAATAACCAATTTAAAAATTTTAAATTGGCTCGTATTTTCCGGGTTATTACAATCTCCCCTACTTAAATCTTTTCGTTCTCGAAAAGGAAACAACAGTAAAGTAGGAAATAAAACGTAAATGCAAAGTATTGTAAAGGTACCTTGCACCGGAGTTAGTCAGAGATATCCACTCTGCATTTGGGGTAAGCTTGCTTAATGCTTTCCTCAGTCTCCCAAGTACAGTCTCTAGGATCACTGCTCCATTGCACTTTAACTAAATGAACCTTTTTGCTTCTGAGTTCTCTAGTTTCTTTGCCAACAATCTTTAATGGCTCTCTTTTGAGTGCTAATTCTGGAGTTATCTCCACATCCCGTTGCGCTGCTTCTTCTACAACAAGATCCGGATCATGCACATGTCTCCTAAGTTGAGATACGTGAAAAACATTGTGCACTCCAGGCAACCAATCTGGTAATTGAACCCTATAAGCAAGAGTTCCAATTCGCTCCAGTATAGGAAAGGGACCAATAAATCTCGGTGCCAACTTCCCAGTCTTGCCAAATCTGATTACTCCTCTCATCGGAGAAACCTTTAAATAAACATGATCACCAACAGTAAATGTCAAATCTCTCCTTCTAGAGTCTGCATAACTTTACTGTCTGCTTTAGGCGGTTTTCAATTGCTTCTTGATGAAGTCCACTTTATCAGATGCTTCTCTAATCATATCGGGTCCTAGTACAAGTCTGTTGCCAGGTTCTACCCAACATGCAGGAGATCTGCAGGGTCTGCCATATAATGCTTCAAATGGTGACATTCTCAAACTTGCTTGATAGCTATTGTTATATGAGAATTCTGCGAAATGCAAATGATCTTCCCATGACCCACCAAAATCGATTATACAAGCCCGTAATAAATCTTCTAGAATTCTATTCACCCGCTCAGTTTGGCCATCTGTTTGAGGGTGATAAGCGGTGCTCATATTCAGTTTTGTTCCCAATTCTGTCTGGAAGGCCTCCCAGAACTTGCTAGCAAATAGGAGATCTCTATCACTGACTATGCTGATGGGAATTCCATGCAGCTTAACAATTTCTCTGAAATATATATGTGCTAGACTTTGGGCAGTTCTATTGGACCTGACAGGTATAAAATGGGCAGTCTTCGTGAAGCGATATACGATTACCCAAATGCTGTCATTACCTTTCTTGGTTCGCGGCAAACCATCTATGAAATCCATGGAAATCTGTTCCCATTTCCAGCCTGGGACTTCCAACGGTTGCAACAGTCCAACTAGCTTCTGTTGGTCACTCTTGACCAATTGACAAGTAGGGCATCTGCTAACATACAAAGAAATATCTCTTTTCATTGCCTTCCACCAGAAAGTGCGTTTGATATCGTTGTACATTTTACTCACCCCAGGATGGATGCAAAATTTGGATTTATGGCATTCATCGAGCACTTCTCTTTTAAGCTCGGGAATGTCGGGAACACATATTCTTCTATTCAGCCTCAGAACTCCCTCACTATCCACTAGGAAACTGGAGCCTTCGCCCCTTTGAATCCTTTTTACCATCTCTATCACAAAATTGTCACTTTTCTGAAGAACATATATCCTATCAATCAATCCAGGTGTAATTATAAGATGGGCAACGATCGCGGTCTTTCTACTAAGCGCATCCGCTACTACGTTAGCTTTCTTCGGCGTATACAGGATATCAAGATCATGCGCTGCAAGAAATTCTAGCCAACGCTGTTGTCTCAGGTTCAGATCTTTCTGGGTATATAAATACTTCAACGATTGATGATCTGTGTACAGTATAAATTTCTCGCCCAATAAATAATGCCTCCAGATTTTCAAGGCAAAAACGATGGCTAGCAACTCAAGATCATGAGTCACATAATTCTTCTCATGCGGTTTCAGTTGGCGGCTTGCATAAGCAACTACTTGGCCTCTCTGCATTAACACTGCACCAAGACCTCTAATAGAAGCATCTGTCCAAACCATTAAATCCTAATTGCCATCAATAATTGTTAACACTGGAGCGGTGGTCAGCTTCGATTTCAATTCCTGGAAAGCTTCTTCACAGTCGGAAGTCCACTTAAACTTCTCGTGTTTCTTTGTGAGCTTCGTTAACGGACCGGATATCTTCGAAAAATCCTTAACGAACTTTCGATAATAACTAGCCAACCCCATAAAACTTCTAACTTCTGTGGGAGTAGTGGGTTGTTTCCAGTCTTGAATCGCTGTTATTTTGCTTGGGTCAACAGAAATTCCTTTCTCTGACACGACATGGCCAAGAAATTTAACTTCTTCTTGCCAGAAGATACATTTAGAGAATTTGGCTTTGAAGACGTTCTTCCTTAGAATCTCCAATACTTGTTCTAAGTGTTTTTCATGCTCGGGTTTTGATTTGGAGTAGATTAAAATATCATCGATAAATATGAGGACAAATTTATTCAGAACTCCCCTGAACACTCTATTCATTAGATCGACAAAGTATGCTGGAGCGTTGCATAGGCCAAACGGCATTACTAACCATTCATAAAATATGTCTGGACCTCTGAAAGCGGTCAAAGGAACACACTCTTCTGCTATTCTCAATTGATGAAAACTTGTAGCTAGGTCCATTTGGGAAAATACTTTCGCCCCATTCAATTGGTCTAGCAAATCATCAATGCGGGGTAATGGATATTTATTTTTAAGCGTTTGTTTGTTGAGGTCTCGGTAATCAACACATAATCTAAGAGTACCGTCTGACTTCGGGACAAACACAACAGCTGCACCCCAATTAGAAAAACTAGGTCTGATTAGACCCTTCCACAACAGTTGATGAGTTTGATCGCCTAATTCTTCTTTTTCTTTCAGAGTCATTCTACGAATTGGATGCACCACTGGTCTGGCATTGGGAATTAGATCGATTCGGAATTCTATTTCTCTTTGCGGAGGTAAGTTTTCAACTTCTTCAAACACATCCGCATAGTTTCTAATAATCGGAATCTTTTCCATGGAAGTGGGGATTAGTTCTAATGCTGACCAAAATTCTTCTCTATTCGGATTCGAACCATGACAGGGAATCATAATATATCCAAGCTTCATTCGAATTTTAACGATTCTTTCCGCACAATTCACTTCGGCTTCATATTTCGTTAACCAATCCAGCCCGAGAATAATATCGAATTCGGGGAAATCCATAACGATTAAATTGAAAGGAAACTTGTAGGAAGAATAAGAGACTGGCACTCTACAATATGAACCGAGAGTAACAGGACCCCCTATCGGGTTATGAACTTCAACCGATTCTTTGAGCTTTCGTTGTTTTAACTTTAATTTGTGCACTGTGTTTCTAGCAATAAAACTACGCGATGCGCCTGTGTCAAATAATACAGAAACAAGAATATTTTTAGTTGTAAGGGTACCTCCCAAAACATCGGGTTTACCTGCTCCATCGGAAGCAGCTGGCGGGCTAGACCCGTCATAGACGTGAGCTACTGTAGCTTTCTTCAGCAAAGGACAGTCTTTGACCAGATGATCGGTCTTGCGACAGTTGAAGCACGAGCGAGGGTTCTGAGAGCCTTGGCTCGAGCCTTGAGAATTTGTCTTCTGTCTCTTCGGAGCTGTGCAGACGTTTGAGTAGTGCCCCGGCTTACCACAGTTAAAGCAATTTCCTCTTGGCGGCTTGCCAGTCTGAGGCTTTGAAGATGCTGCTTGGCTTGACTCGCCCTGATTTACAGCAGGCTTGCGCTTGTTTCCGGCTTGGCTTCTAGCACGATCCTGATCCAGATGTCTTTGATCAAGGTCTTCATAGTAGCATGTCATTTCCACCAGCTCGTTGAATTCCAGCTTGACATGGGCCATGGCTCTATCATGATATTGTCGTCTTAGCCCAAGGATAAACCTCTTATTTTTGGATTTTGCGGTAGCAACGAGCTCTGGAGCATAGGGCGACAACATTGTAAATTTGTTCAGATAATCTTGCACGGAAAGATCCCCTTGCTGGAGATTGGCGAAGTCATCGTGCATTCTTTCTAAATCTTGTTCCGGGACATATTTCTCCTTGAAGAGTTCTTTAAATCCATCCCATGTTCTTCCAGCTTCTCTATTCCTGGCGGTAAGAGATTCCCACCATAATTCAGCTTGTTCCTGCATAAGCCAGGCGCCCATAATAGCTTTGTCTTCGTCTCCAAGCCTTAGGCCTTCAAGAATTTTCTCGCATGTTTTGAGCCATGCAAGGGCCTCTATTACGGTGCCAGTTCCCGAGAAGGTCTTGCCTCCTAAGTTCTTATATCTCTTAGCTACACGGTCAAGCTCGAAGTATTGAGCTGCCGGAGGTTGTATCAAAGGTCCTTCTTGAGCTGGGAATTCTCCCCTTCCTCGGCCTCGGCCGGCACGGCCTCCTCTAGCGGCGGCTGCTCTGGTAGCCATTTGTCAAATTCTGTATAAGCAACGAAAAAGTCAGCTAACAAAAATGATAGTCTATTGCATAGTTAAGCAGAAAATTTCTACGGAAAGATAACGATGGACTGATCAATTGTTTTTGCTATTCTGCTCAGCTCATTCTAGGACCTTACTAGTCCTATCTCTAATGAGCGACTCGCCTTAGAATACTACTGATCCTATTTTGACGAAGTGTTTAATGTGTTACACTCCAGAACTAAGGTTAACCAAAGCTCTGATACCAGCTGTGACGATCCCAAAACCCCGTGACACGGTGTTAAGGATAATCATTGGAATATAACACATTAATCAACATTAGCAGATCACAGATAATAGCATAAACAGAAAATAGAATAATTTACACACATATGACAGCGGAATCATATAGATATCATCACATCAGAGAAGCACAGTACAGGATACAACTTAGTGCATAATGATACATAATCAGTCACCATCGCCTGAGGCGGAATCATACATAAAGAGTACACAAAAGGAATATCAGTCTACATCGCCAATGGCGGAATCATAATATAGATACAATAATGGCGGAGAAAATCCAAGTCAGCACAGTGTAGTCAAGCCTCGCCATGAGCCAAAAGGTGCGTCAGAAACCTGTAACTAGGCTGCCCGTGTGAAAATGAGGGCACCCGAGTTTGCAAGGTGAAACAAACTACGAGTCAGTCATGGGACTGGTATGAGAAATCTACTCTACTTATTAACAGCAATAATAAGGCAAATCAAAGGACCACGCCACTTTCGCGGAACGGGTTTACTCCAATGAGTGATAGTGCATGAAATAAAGTAAATGATTAAATCAACGCAATGCTTTTTATAAAATGAAGCCATTATAAGACTCAGGTCCCATCACATAATGCAACGCAAGCCGGAGGATAGAGTTTTTACCTTATAATGGCCAAAGATGCTTCATACGAATAAAAAAAAGTGTTTGGTATTATTACTAGTGCATATATGTTTCAAAAGCAAATTCAATCATAAATATCAATCATAGGCGGCATAAATGACCCATACCACTATGTCGCCATACTAGTAATACAATCACGTCCGCATATTTCATATTGGAAATTGGATTCCTTCATGAGTCGAGGCAAGGGGCAAGCACCTCTCCGATTCGAGACACTCTAGCAAATGTCCCAGGACCCCACTATGATCCTTGGATCTTCAGGGCCGGTCCTCTCTTACTTTTGAGGATTAGTTATTCCTGAACACACGTTTCCCGGTCCTTACAGACCTATATCGAGGCGCCTCGCATTCCAACAACCACACAGGTGAAAAGTATATATAATGTCAGGGCTGGTAGGTCACTGACACCACCTTAGCTAGAAAGAAACGTCGTGCTCTCCCTGCAGTCACTCTCCCGTTTTTGACTCATACCGAGGTGTGAGGCTCGCGAATTCACGTTATACACAAAGCTACGTCACACAGACCATGCTTTGATCATCAACCACAAGACTTTGCTTTGCAACAGAAGCCTTGATCATATGCCACTTAGGCGTGCCACACAGGCAATCCTCTCCATGCGACTGATTTCTGTCAATACATAACCTCTGAGCTCGTACGTCTCAGAGAAGGGCGTTAAGCAAGAGAATAAATTCTCCGCCGCCAAACAGATATATATTTAACAGAGATCAATCAACACAGAACAAAATCCAATGTCAGACACACAGTCCATTTACAAGTCCGTTCTGGGTCTGAACGAAACCGGAGGCACCAATTCCTCGCATATCCGTACAATCAACAGTATGTGTGGACGACTACTACTTCAATTCCTTCATGGTAGCTACTCCAATCACGAGCATCAGTAGCGCCCATCCATCCAATGTAAAGATCGTCGGTCTTCAGTCGTCTTCGACTCTTCGACTTCTCAACGTCGATCGATTATTTGAAATGAGATAAACTCGGCCTTTTCAAATAACCCACGTATATTTAGATTTTCAAATCAATTAACTACGTGGTTGGACTATTCAACATTCACATCTCAGTTATTTAGTTATAATTTTCATGTCAAATACATTCAACCATCACATATCAAGCAAACACAACAAAATTGGTTTATTTTCACTCTATATCGTCTATAGTACTTTATAACGATAATTCGCCATTTTTATTTAATTTAAAACGGCCATATTTAATTAAACGACGTTTTAGGTCAAGTCGATGCACTGGCGCTGCTTTTCATTAATTTTGTTTTACACATACATGAAAATCTAACCGTTGGATCTTCACAAATTTTACATCATTAGGAACGTCATTTCAAAACGAATCCAACGGTTTCAGTTTTGGGAAAATCCGACGGTCGGATCTTCCACACTAACCATTTGAAGTTACGATTTCAATTTACGAACTGCAGCGTCGTTATTCGATTTAATTTAATTATATTTATATATATAAATATAATCGTTTCTGGCGTTGTTTTTCTTCAGTTTTGAATTAAACATTCCAGACAATCCAACCGTCGGATCTTTACAAAGTTGGTGCCGTTGGAAAGATATTTCCAAGGCGAACCCAACTGTTGAGGTTTCGGGAAAATCCAATGGTTGGATCTTCCGCACTAGTCGTTTGAAATCACGGTTTCAAAACATGAACTGCACGGCCACGTTTCGTTTTAATTCTATTTATATTTATATATTTATATAAATATAGTTCATTTAAAAATTCCTATATCGTTTCCACTTCAATTATTTCACTAACGCCTTTAAATTTTGGAAAATTTCGCCATAACCTCCTTTGTACGGGAGGGTCTGGGAAAATTCCCAAATAGCCACACGGGCGTCTCATATCAAAAAGAAAAAGAAAAAGCCAAGCGGCTAGCCAACAGGCTCATAAAATCGTCACCCAAACAAAGCGGTAAATGTGTACCTATTTGTTGGGCACAAAATTCTGTTTCTCTTCTCTAGCCCCTTTTGCTTTAACCTGTTCAATAGATATGCATGTACATATATACAATTTCTAACATTCATCATTTTCCATTCAATTTCATATTTGATTTGCTTTGGTTTAAAAACACCATTCATTCTAATGTTGCATGCATAGGCTAAAATCATATCATTAGCTAGTTAATGTATATTTCAACTCATGCACGTTTATTTGAACAAGTGGCTATTTTTAACACTTCACATTTCAAAGATGATAATTTTGGTGAACTAAAATAGATTTCAACACATGACTATTTTATTTAGTTCCTATGCATGTTAAAAATAATATTTCTATCACAAATATTTATTTCAACGTCCGCATATCTTTAGCATATCACACATATGATAAAAATGATATTTTTATCACTTAAAATATTTATTCGACAAATAGATGTTTCAGCACTTCATAGTTTCAATAAAAATGTAATTTTTATCGTTCGATCTTTTTGTTCAACACATGAACTTTTCCACTACACACACTTCTCAACGAATGAGCATCTCCACACATGGATATTTTATTTATGTTGTTTATATTAGAAAGATGGGATTTTTATTGTTGAAATTATTTATATAAGGCGAATATTTTTCATACTTCATATATATATAAAAAATGTGATTTTTATTGTTTAAACACTTCATTCATTCACAAATGAATTTAATTTTCACACAACACTTTTCAACACATGAATATTTCCACACATGGATATAGTTTCAATATATGACTTTAATTTCAATGCAAGAAAATAATTTCAATATATGAAAATAATTCTAACACACAAAGATTATTCAAAATTTCGGTAGCATAACGGCAGGGTAGTTAAAACCGGCACCGTCCCTAGTACGGCTCCTCGCTCTACCTTAAAACCTCGCGGTTTTTGACAATGGGGATTCATGCATCTAATTCGCACGCAGGAGGCATGTTTATTTTTATTTCCACAAATATTTCGAATTCATTTCAATCACCAATGGGTATCTTTCAACCACAACCAAACAATATCAACCACAAACAATTATTCAACCATTCGTATTTTCCATCCAATATTTCACACCAATTCACCACAATAAATATCGTCCATGGTTTGTGGACGAGGGGAGTATATATATATATATAATTGTTATATTTCACTTGCATTTCAACACATATATCACTTATTCTATGCATGTAAAAATTCATACTTCGCTTATATAGCTTAAACTACACATGTACATGAGGTATACAACACTTATGTAATTTATATTTCGCTTATATAAATTATATACGACATTTTCCATTAAATTTCACGTTAATTTAGATTTCTCACCTTGGTTTTCTGAGCGCTAAAAATCGATACGATGTCAGAAAAATCTGCAGCTTCTTCTATTGGGTAGAGAGCTTCCTTGCGGTCTCGATGTTTCCTGTTTCATCGAATTTCGTCAACACACCAAAAAGATATGATTTTTCAAAGTGTAAAGATCAAAGAAAACTCACTTTCACGAAGCTTCGAAACTAGGTTTACAGTTTTCGCGAAATCAGTGGCACATGGGGACGATCAGGGAGTTGGACGTGGAAGAGGGAAGAGAGGGCTTTAAATCGGTGGTGGTTTGGTGGCGTTCTGTGGTCGGTGGCGTTCAGGGCGGCGGCGGGAAGTGCTCGACTTCCTGGCGTCGATACAGGCGGAGGAGGCGACTGTGGGGGCGGCGGTGGGGTCGGATTTGAAGAGGAGGAGGAGACGCGTCGAGGTAGGGGGGTGGCGCAGGCGGAAATCGCCTGAGGCGGCGGCGATTTGGGGGAGAAGGTAGGGAGCGGTTTTCGCCGTTGAATGGGGGGTTTTTTTTTTAAAAAAAAAAATTATGAAAGGAAAATTCTGATTGGCCGAGGGTTATATTAAATTTTTAAATAGTGTTTTCTCAAACGAACTCCTTTTTAAACCCAACGACTGTCGCCCCTAGCTAAATACCCCCATTCCGGACACAATGGGATATGTTTCGTAGGCCAATTCGACTGTTACAGTCAGTTATTTTTCAAATTAAAGTATAAAACATTTAATTTTTAACTCTGAACGCACATTTCAATTTGCCAGGGCCACAAACTGATTCGAAAAATTCCAGAAAAATAAATCTAGCTATGTTTTGACGCTACGGTCCCAACAAAACTAGTTTCGTCGAATTCTGAGGTCGTTTGAAAAATGGCCATTTTCTGGTCGATCCAATTTAACAGAAATCGACCAAACACATTTTCTTTTGCCACGCTCACATACTAGCTTCAAAATTTATGAAATTTGAAACCTAGCAATAGTTTGACATCCCGGACCCAACAAAAGTGGTTTCGTCGAATTCCTAGGTCGTATGCAAAATATCAATTTTCCAGGCCTATATATTCTATATACCGACCCTTCTGAAAATTCATTCGGCCATAACTTTTGATTCCCGTTATGAAACTTCGATTTTTCAGATTCGTTAGAAAGGTATTGACTAACAGATTTAAATATATTTTTTTCGCTAAAATCCGTTATATTTTCCACCCTGCATAGTCGGTCAAAGTTTGAATTCAAATTTTCAAACTGACTCACTATATCTAATTCACTATTTTATTGAAATATTCTATTTCAATTGTTCAAATTCCTCTGAAATAACCAATTTAAAAATTTTAAATCGGCTCGTATTTTCCGGGTTATTACAATTTAATACCATATTGAGCAGGTATTGACATCACAAATAGGACATGCTCTCTTACCTTTAACAGTGCAACCAGCTGAATTTCCATAAGCTGGAAAATCAATGATTGTCCACATAAGAATATCATGTAATCTAAATTCACTATGACTGTAAGCGCCGTACATTTTCACCCCTTTATCCCACAATTTTTTCAAATCTTTAATAAGTGGTTGCAAGTATACATCAATGTCATTTCCCGGTGGCCTAGGAATTAACAAAGACAGCATCATATTATCTTTGTGCATGCAAAGCCACGGAGGAAAGTTTTAAGCAACAAGAAACACTGGCCAACAACTATATCCATAATTCAAATCACCAAAAGGATTAAAGTCATCAGATGCAAAGTTGAGCCTTAAATTTCATGGATCAGAAGCAAAGAAATGATACAATCTATTAATTATAGTCCACTGAGTAGAATCCACTGGATGATGCAATTTACCATCTTCACTCTTATGACTGCTATGCCATCTTAGTTGTTCTGATGTTTCTGGGGATGCAAAATTCTTTTCAGTCTTGGTATCAGTGGGAAGTATCTCAAAACCTTCATAGGTATTTTGGTTTGCTTCCCATCTCTAGTAATCTTGTTTTTTTCCAGCGAGACTTGCCACACTTAGGATAGAAATCACTATTTGCAAGCTCTTTTCTAAATAAACAACAATCATTTACACATGCATGTATTTGCTTATAGCCTAAACCAAATGACTTAAGCAACTTCTTTGTTGCATATGTTGAATCAGGAATCATTTTTTCTTTAGGCAACATATCCTTTAGAAGTTTAAGAAGCTCTGTAAAAGCCGTGTCTGATATATCATTTCGCGCTTTGTGCTTGAAAAGAAGTACTGTAGAAGACAACTTTGTGTAGCTTGCACAACCGGGATACAAAGGAATTTCGACATTCTCCATCATTTCCTTAATACCTTCCCAATGTCTTTCTTTAACATTGGCTTCTACCTGCTCATCATAGATTTGCGCATCAACATACATTCTATAAGCATCAGTCTCACTTTTATTTTTTGATGGCCATTTTTCTCCATGAAAAATCCATATATCATAGGTTGGGTCCATTCCAAAACAAATCAAGTGTGATACAACTTCCCTTGATGTTTTCCAAATTAGATTACTACAATTACGACATGGGCACCTAATTTTTTCGGGATTCCCTTCACTCGTAGCATGCCCATATACAAAATTTTCCACAGCTTGCTTATATTCGCTTGTTATTCTGCAAAAACAAAAAATGTATTAATAATCATTCTTAAATACTTATAGTGTGATGCTAGGGCACCTCGTTTTCTTCTTGCTAATACCAAATTTTTATACTACATGTTTCCTAACACCAAACTCATTCATAAATAATTATATTTATTTATAATGGTATTAGGAAGTACATAAAATTTATTGTACTTATTATTTTTATTCGTGGTATTAATAAGAGGAAAATGATGTGCCCTTAGCATCACACTACTTATAACTATGGAAGTAACAGCCAAAATGATGAAACCTTGGTAGATTGACCCATGCTTTGTCCATCTTGGTAAAACAACGCCTCTAATTTTCGGACCTACTGGAAAGAATTATACTCAACATTATTGTACAACTTGGTTATATGCAGCCATCTTGGTAGATTACCCCTCTTATGTAACAAATATTAACTTATATATTTGTTAAAATTTTATATCTCAAATGATCATATATGGGTTAATAGTTCACTAATGAATTGGTTAAACTTAGTAATGTAGTTAATAGTTTTATACATCCATATCCTTACTCTCTCTCTCTCTCTCATTTTCATATCTCGTTTCAAAATTTAATAATGGTTGTTTCCAAACTTAGTAATGAAGTTGATAGTTTCTTATTTACCGCTCTGCTATTTTTCTCCATGGTTTATGTTTATTTTTATTTCTCTCATTATCATTCTAGCTCCTGTCAGTAGACCATAACTAACCTAACTGGAAAGTGTACGCAACGTACATCACATACTAGAGATAACTCCATGGAAACCAACCTATTGATTACCCTATCTCCACCTAGATGACCAACTCCAAGGGAACTAAACCAAAACTGCTCCGCCAGATCAGCATACAAACCAACACACGGCCTATCTAATATATTTATTATTTATTTTGTTTAACAATTTTAAATTTTTATATATGAGAAGGAACTATAGCCAGTATCAAACAAATAAAAAGTGTGATGATGAAGTTGTTAAATTAGGCAATCAAAATACGATAATTCAGAGAAGATCCCAAAGCATTGCTAATCTTTTTAATTCAGAGAAGATCCCAAAACATATGTTTAGCCTCATAACAAGGTAGGTACTTATATATCAATTATTCATGGGCAACAAGGATATACAATTAACAAGCATACTTATGCTATAGGTGTATTTATAACAAACATAGGGTATATATATAACGTACAAGTACATTTTGCAAGAATATCTATCAAATAAGACATGAAATACAAGTAACAAGCATACTTCTAGTTTAATTCATCAAGGATGCACATCAACAACATTGTTGTGGTCCAGGCCTGATATGTAGGGGCCAAAACTAAGTACATACATGACTTCTGGTTTCTAAATACACAAGGTAACAAATGCTCAGATTTTTTTCTTTTCAGGTTATACTAATATTTCAGAATGCCAATATATTAACCCATATATATATATATATATATATATATAGGAAAATTCTGTTGGGACACAAAATTTAGAAACAAATGGTGACACAACTAATCTCCACCATTGGATCACCCCATGAATTACACCTCTCCTCATAAAGACAAAAAGATCCAACGGTTGAGGCTTTGTGTCTCCAAGTTTGTGTCTAATTTTGTGTCCCAATAGCTTCCCCCATATATATATAACTCAGCAAATGTCAAAGTGTACTCATTAATATAGGTAGGATGTCAATATGGGCAAGACAGCAAACCACCGATGTACCATACTTTAGAAGTTAGCAGGAAGGTTATGGGAAGGAGTTTAATCGAAGTTCCAGGACCAAACATGTTTACTCATTTCGTAAAACTACATTGGAAATAGTTTTATAAAATTCCTTTAAATACACTATGCTTTAGTTGGAGAATATATGACAGGGCAACCGGGTACATGCTAAACTAACATGCCTACAAGTTTCTACCGAATATATAGTGTGACATATATTCAGTTTTCAACTAGATCCACAGAGACAAACTAGAGCAGCATTAATTATGTATAGCTAAAATCAAGTGTGTGTTTTCAGTTTTAACCAAACAATATGAGTGTTTCATCTTTACAAATCAAGGTAAAATTTACATGGTGAAACAGTTTAGATATTAGCTTTAGCAAGGATAACAAAACTTATCAAGATGACCACAAGGGACAATGCATGTTAATTTAACAACAATGTAGTTGTAGGAATCTCAATGTAGACCAAATGCAAAAAAATATAAGCATGCCCAATACAAATGCATACATATATATGAAATATATATACACACACACACACATACATATATTAACCCGTCTTAATAGCATATACATATATGAACCTGGTTTAAGGTCTCGCCAATTACATAAATATACATATATGTATAGGTGTATATCTAATAAATGATTAACCAGTATTAATCCATGCTTTTTGTGGTTGAACTTAATCCTGATAGTATACAAAAATAATGCTGATATAATATGTGTGTGTGTGTGTATATTCCAACCTATAAAGTCAGTACCGCAGTACAAAGTATGAAATGCAAGCAAACAAACTTTGGTCATTCTAACATACTGGTTTATGGAAAATACTCTAGCACCACAGAGTCGTAAAAGGCATGCAGGTTTACTTTATTGATTAGTTTTTGAATGTGACATAGCATTTCAAATAAATAACATCCTGGAGAGAGGCAATCTAGTTATGTAGTTAGCTATATTCATTTATGCAGCTATGTACCTCGAGTCATGCTGTGCATGTAAGTGATTATGTGGAACTCGTGTTAGTGATTACCCAAACCTGTAAAATTCAAAAAGTCAATATCATAAACTAAATATACAAACTCAACATATGACCAAATACTTGTTTATACATATGCGCACGTGTGTATGCATATATATGATCCAATTTCATATTTTAGGTCCAAAATGAGTGTGACTGCAAATGGAAAGGAATGAAAGTTGGATGAAGAAATATAGATATGAAAATAAACAAATAGTAAATGGATGAAAGGGTTTGGTGAGATCGAAGAAACATAATGGGTAGTAAAGAAGGGGAAAATAAGAAGCAGTGGAAATGTAGATGTCTGCCATGGTAATTTGTCAAGAGATGGACATATTAAGAAGGAAATGTACAGTATTAATGACAATGAATTGTTATGATTTCACATGGAAACTAACAATTTCAGCACAATTAATTTTTACTTCTTATAATAAAATCTGAACTGAATGTTGACACACTTTTTGGTGAAAACTGTCGCACTGAATATTTGGATAGCATCGCGCTCAGATATGGAGAACATCATCAGAAGACAGGCAGCGATTTGGTCAAAGTCGCATCACGAACAAAGAATGGCCCAAAACTCCTATCAAACGACCTCTTTTGGGCCCGAAAACAGCGATTATGGAGTTGAGCTCTGTAACTCAAGATCTCTGAATTAGCTTCAGTTTGAGCTTTGATTTGGCTCAATCGGACTTATAGTTTGAAAGTTATTCCCGTTTCCGTAAACTGGTGTAATCTGGCAATTTCCTAGATAAAGCAACGAAGTGTCACTATCGGAGTATGGATCATGCACCCTCGGATCGCCCCTCATCGAATCACCCCCCTCGGCTTGTGGTATACCTTCAGATCACGACCCACTCGTAGTACACATGGAGACCACGACCCTATCGCCGGCACTTCATTCCACCTTGCAACCAGACCCGGATCATGATAGCCATATCACGATCCGACCCATGACCACGAACCGATCTCCAGACCTGCAGATACGCGCAGTGTTTTGACCTATTCTTAAGGCTACTCCTGCTCCTACTTTTCCGGATCGAGTGCCATGTACCCCATAACGAACCGGTCTTCCAAGAAGCTCCTCTACGCCTATAAATACACCGAAACATGGCCATTTGAGGGGACTTTTGGCACTTGATCTTGAGGGTTTCCACCATTATCGCCGCAAGGACTTTGCGAACAATGGAAGGCCACTTCTAATCATTCTAACACGAGGTTATCGTGTACAAAATAATTTCTAATCTCCATTTCTTCATTACAAACACGAGGATTTCGTGTATAAACCGAGAGAAATGTACTTGTAACTTCTTAGGATTTAAGAAGAGATAAAGAGGACGTAGGCTTGGTTTGAGCCGAACCACTATAAAGACTTCGTGTGTCTCCTCTTTATTTACCTTTTTCTGCTTTTCTGTGATCAGTGAACTGCAATTGGGTGTTAGGCCCAGATTTTGGTCTAACATTTTGGCGAGCCAGGAAGGGGGCACACGACAACCTCAATTTCTAGCTTGAAAGGAGACTCAATGGCGAACAAAAGGAAGAAGACTGGAACTTCTGCTCATGCCGATGATGCTGACGCTGAAGACACAAGGAACGAGGCAAACCAGGAAGCTTCCTCTCATGGAGATCCTTCTGCATACTTGACCAGAGACGAGATGGACAGAGTTCTCACTGAACTGAGAGATCGGATGGCATGGCAAGATGATCTCCTCCAGAAACAATAGGAAATGATCAACCAATTCTTCGCTCGGATGGATGGAAGGCCGAGCAATGCTTAAGTCACTGGAAACAAAGCCATTGAAGCGGCTCGAGTATCACCCGGACTCGGGGACAACCCTCCCGTTCAACAACATCAACCATCTCATGATATACCTCTAGATCGTGGTCCGGATCGTGGTGCACCACCAGGCTCTCGAGCCGATCCCAGCAACTTGCTCCTGTTTGCTCAACAACAACCGGTTCGTGACCTACCTCCAGGACCCAGTTGGATCCCCCTGCTTCACGAACCTACCTCGCAAACTGACCCCCTCGAACCGGGTCGGGTCACTACCCTCGATCCGCGATCCGCGAGCTGCGATTCCCAAGCAACAGCTCACCAACAGCCTCCATCCTCTCCTGCATTCAACGCTACGGGCACCAGCTCTGATATTGGTAGTTTGCAATAGCTTTTTGAAGGCAGTCGACTCGCTGATCTGATTCAACGCCTCTCAAGAGGCCGCACCTATCAGAATAACGTGGATGACGTCAATCACAACCCATTCACTCAGGAAATCAGGAATTCTCGCAATCCCCCGGATTTCAAACTTCCACAGCTGGAGCCATACGACGACAAGATGGATCCTACCATGCACCTGATGCGCTACAAACGGCATATGGACGTTAAATCGGCATCAGAAAACATCATGGCTAAATGTTTTCCCCTCTTTCTAACTGATATAGCAGCCATGTGGATTCGACAACTAGAGACGGAATCGATCAACAGCTGGAATATGTTGGTCGCTCGCTTTCTTGAACAGTTTCGGGTCCACATCGCTCGACCCAAGAACGTCATATCACCCACTACAATCAAGCAGAGGCCCATAGAAACTCTGCGTTCATTCCTGGAAAGATTCAGCATTGCAGTAGCATCAGTTGATCGCCCTAAACCGTCGATGGTACTGATGGCAGCGGTATCTGGTGTCTTGGATAACACGGAATTCCAAAAATCTTTGTACCGAGAACCACCGCGAAATCTCGGCGAATTCTACCTTGAAGCAGATAGATTTATGCGGGAAGAAGATGCAACCTCCAAGAAGAATGTTCTCGATGTCAACATGCTCAAAGACGGAGAACCGTCTGATTCTGGAAATGGCAAAAGAAAAGTTGCTATCAAGAATGATTGCAACACTCAGCCCCAAAGAGCGCCTAGATATGAAAAGTATATTGAGCTTATTGCTTCACTTTTTGGCATCTACATAGACACAAACGGTGTTGTCTCCTACCCAAAGCTTCCCAGCAGGGAGCCATCACAAAGAGAATGTGATTCTGGAAAGCACTGCATATTACACGACATGGACGGACATGACACGAATGAGTGCAGAAATCTTCGTGATTTGATTGAGGAACAGGTTAGACGTGGAGAGCTGCCCGAGTACGTAAAACCATCAACAGCACCAGCGCTTCCACCTCCTGCTCCCCGGAGAGGGAATGACCCTGTATCAAGCTCTCGGGGCTCATCATCAATTGATCTGGATGAGATCATCTTTCATTTTCTGCATTTCTTAGGCTTTAAGATTTGTTTTTTTTCATTAGGTTTTCCGATTGGTTGAATCGGAGTATACACGTACGGGGTTGGGTAGTAGCCCCAAATCGTGCTCTGGACTCGGTGTCAAACCAATCAGGATTTGTTTTGGTTTTGCATTTGGAATTGAATAAGGAAGGACTTTCCGAGCATGGATTATGTTTGGAGAATTTAAGTATCTTGTCAGGATGTGGCACGATCCTTAACTTCGGTTAAAGTATGGCTTATATTTATTATGGAACTCTAGGTATGGATTATGCCTAGGGATGGACTATCTTGTCAGGCTGTGGCAAGCATAGCTCTATTTCAGGTCTGAGTATGGATTATACTCACTTTGGACTGCTAAGCATGGATTATACTTTGGAATGACAAATGGTCTTGTCAGGATGTGACAAAAGAAATCAGGTATGGATTATACTCGGTTTGAACTCCAGGGTATGGATTATGCCCTGCAAACGGTCTTGTCAGGATGTGACAAAAGAAATCGGGTATGGATTATACTCGATTTGGACTTCTAGGTATGGATTATGCCTAGAAATGTTGGCCCTTGCCAGGATTTGGCAGGATGACTCAAACGTCCCTTGAGTATGGTTTATGCTCATTAGACGCCGAAGCATGGTTTATGCTCAGAAAATTTGAACAATATTGCCAGGATTTGGCATGTTTATTTCTCCTTTATCTCTTTACAGATATGGATTATATCTGTAGCTGGCAGACCCGGCAAGATCAGGGCACTATCGAATTTCTATGGCTTATAGATTTCCTGGACTATCCAGAACACATCATCCTTTAACCAGTAAGATATGTTTTGAGGGGAAAACTTGTTGACACACTTTTTGGTAAAAGCTGTCATACTGAATATCTGGATAGCATCGCGCTCAGATATGGAGAACATCAGAAGACAGGCAACAATTTGGTCAAAGCCGCATCACGAACAAAGAAGGGCCCGAAACTCCTATTAGACGACCTCTTTTGGGCTTGAAAACAGTGATTACAGAGCTAAGCTTTGTAATTCTTGTAGATCTCTGAATTAGCTTCAGTTTGAGCTTTGGTTTGGCTCAATCGGACTTTCGGTTTGAAAGTTATGCCCGTTTCCATAAACTGGTGTAATCTGGCAATTTCCTAGATAAAGCAACGAAGCGTCACACGATCAGAGTACGACTCATGCACCCTCGGATCACCCCTCATCGGATCGCCCCCCTCGGCTCGTTGTATACCTTCAGATCACGACCCACTCGTAGTACACATGGAGACCACGACCCGATCGTTAGCACTTCATTCCAGCTCGCAACCAGACCCGGATCGTGATAGCCATATCACGATCCGACCCATGACCACGAACCGATCTCTAGACCTGCAGATACGCGCAGTGTTTTGACGTATTCTTAAGGCTACTCCTCCTCTTACTTTTCCGGATCGGGTGCCATGTACCCCATAACGAACCGGTCTTCCCAGAAGCTCCTCTACGCCTATAAATACACCGAAACATGACCATTTGAGGGGACTTTTGGCACTTGATCTTGAAGGTTTCCACCGTTATCACCGCAAGGACTTTGAGAACAACGAAAGGCCACTTCTAATCATTTTAACACGAGGTTATCGTGTATCAAATAATTTCTAATCTCCATTTTTTCATTGTAAACACGAGGATTTCGTGTATAAACCGAGAGAATTGTACTTGTAACTTCTTAGGATTTAAGAAGAGATAAAGTGGATGTAAGCTTGGTTTGAGCTGAACCACTATAAAAACTTCGTGTGTCTCCTCTTTATTTACCTTTTTCGGCTTTTACGTGATCTGTGAACTGCAATTGGGTGTTAGTGTAATAACCCGGAAATCTGGGCCAATTTAATTTTTTTTTATTTTGGCAATTTTAGCGAATTTTGATTATTTAAAATGAATTATTTTAAATAATAACTACGAGAAATTTATTTTGAATAGAATTCTAATGTATATATTTATATAGCTCATCGTTAGAATATAAATAATTATTTATATATAAAAGGAATTGAAAATGGCGCGGTAGTTCGATAATTCGATTTCAAATATCAATTGAACATACCGGGTGCAAAATAAGCCGCATTTTAGCAAAAAAAAATATTAGAATCTAATTGAGAATATCTTTCCAACGATTCCGAATAATCAAAATTTCATAGTGGGAATCAAAAGATGCGTCTAGTTGAAAATTCAGAATAGTCGCTATGGAATTCTGGCCCTTAAAAATGGAAATTTTGCAAACAACCTCAGAATTCGACGAAACCACTTTTGTTGGATCCGTGATGTCAAGTTACTGCTAGATTCCAATTTTCATAATTTTTCGAATCGATATGTGAGCGTGGCAAAGGAAAACGCGTTTGACCAATTTCATTTGATTTTAATCGACTGGAAAATGGCCATTTTTCAAACGGTCTCAGAATTTGACGAAATTAGTTTTGTTAGGACCGTATCGTCAATACGAAGCTAGAAATATTTTTCCTGGAACTTTCAGGGTTCGTATGTGACCCCGGTAATTTGAAAGGCACCTTTAAATTGAATATATAAAGATTTATATTTTAATTTGAATGGAAACTGATCGTAACAAGTGAATTGGCTTGCGAAACATATCCCATTGTGTTCGGAATGGGGGTAATTAGCTAGGGGCGGCAGTCGTTGGGCCTTGATTGGAGTTCAAACGAAAAGTCAACTAAAGGAGGATTAAATTAATTAAATATATAACTTCCCTTTATCTCTCCTCAGCCCTCTACCTTCTCTCCCTACCCACTCAGACAGATCGAATAAAGAAAAAAAACGCGGACATCGATGGAAACCCGCCCCTTTTTCCAGATCGACGCCACCCCTCTCCACGTTGCGCCCACCGCCGGCGAGACTGCCGCCCCTCCGATCAGCTCCCCCCCCCCCTTTGCGCCGCTTCTCCCTCCTCTTGAAGCCCACCGCGAACCCAAATGCCCTAGACCACCGCCTGTAGCCTATCTCCGCCACCACCAAGCTCCTATTGCCACCTCCTCCCTCTGATGAGCCGCGCACAGCCATCGTGAGAAGCCACCACCGAAACCCTAAAATCTCCGTAAGTCTTCCTATTTTTAATTCTCTGTAAATACATGATTATGATATAAAAGGGGTGATTTTTAATTATAAAAGAAAGAAAGAAATATTTTTTTCTTTTTTTACATAGGAAGTTTATTTTATTTTTTTCATAGAAAGTTTATATATTTTTATGTATAAAAAGTTTTGATTTTTCTTTTTAAAAAGGTCGGATTTTTAGAGATGAAAAGAATAAATTTTTATAATAGAATAAGAGTTGATTTTTATATGTGTATGGCAAGAATAAAGATACGATTTTTAGTTAAATAAAAATTCAATTTTTAATTGTATAAAAATATGATTTTTATATAGGTAAGATAGTAAAAATATAATCTTTTTATATAGTGTAGCATAGGGAAAAAAAATATAATCTTTTTATATAGAGTAGCGACGTAAAAATATTAAAGATGTGATTTTTATATAGTAGAAATTATAAAATATAATTTTTACGAGATAGAGAATATAAAAATACGATTTTTATATAGGTATGATAATAAAATTTCCATCTTTATATAGGAACTAGAAATATAAAAATATAATTTTTATATAGAAAGAGGCATTGTAAATATATATATACGAAGTAGAAATAAAAATATGATTTATATTTATTGAATGAAGCAATAAAAATATAATTTTCTTGTGAACAGCGTGAAAAGAACTGCATTGGAATTTCAAGCAGATCCAAACGGTTCAGCAGTTCAAAAAGCAAAGCACGGCGGAGTGGAACCCTCTGTGAGAACTTCTCACCTTTAATTTAATTTTCTAGTTAAAATATATACTAGGATGCAGACGTTGTTTAGTAGCACCCGATACCCGTCGTCCACAGACCATGGACGGCTTGTTTGTTTGATTGATTTTGATGTGCAGTTGATTGTGTGATGTGTAATAAAATATTTATATAGATAAAATATTTAATAGTTAAAAATAGAATTTTTAACGTGTATATAAAATGAAATAAATATTTATAAACAAATCAGACGATTTGTTTATATACACACATCTGACTGATATTGATTGGGACGATAAATTTTACACATCGCCCAACTGCACGAATAAAATATGTGTTTGATGGTTTGAAACCCCACACGGATATTGGGATGATATATGACATACACTAATCCCAATAGTTAGTTGTATGTCGATCGATTGACAGACTGTTATAAGCGTTAAATATTTATATTTGATGCTTATACAGTGTAGAATGCACTTTGGATGATGGTTGATGATTTATCATTGCTGTTATATACGTGTGGTAGAAAATCCATATAATTATCATTATATGGTAATTGATTGGGCCTCATTCCAGTTTCGAAATAGAATATTTGAATAAGAAATATTTGAAAAAGAAATATTTAAATAGAAATATTTGAATAGAAATATTTGAAAATAGAAATATATGAAGCCGTGTTGATTAGATTGACGCCATTTTAACGTAAACGATATTTATATCGATTTTATTCATTTTACAATGGATATCGAAATTGATTTCAAAATCTAATATTTTGAAAGGAATTGAAATTCGAATTAAATTGAATTGAAATGAAATTCGAATTAAACTGAATAGAATTGAAATTCGAATTAGATTGAAATAGAATTGAAATCATTTTGAATTGAATTTAAAACGCATTGAAATTGAATTGAAATTGATTTGAATTGAAACCGATTTGAATTAAAATGGATTTGAATTGAAATAGAATTGAAATGAATTTTAAATGAATTTATATTGGAAAATTCAATTTTGATTTGAATTTGAAAAGGAAGTTGAAATCGTTTTGAAAACGAATTTAAAACGATTTATAAAATACGTTTTAAAAGGAAATCGACGAAGTATATATTATATATATTATATATATATAATATAATGGCCTGAATAAAACGCGCCGCGCTGCGGTAGTTCGTGAATTTCGACCATTGACTTCAAATGGATATTGCGGGAGATCCGACCGTCGGATTCTCCTAAAACCAGAACCGTTGGGTTCGTATCAAAAAGAGCTTTCCAAAGAATATTAGAAATTAGAAATCTAACGGTTGGATTTGGGTCCAAATCAAATTTGGAAAAGGTCGCTATAAGTGCAGTTCGATGGCCATTGATGGAAATCGACTGTACGGGCCTTGACAAAATTATTAAAAATATCAATAATTTGTGTAAAATCATAAGAAATGATTTGGAAAAAATTGGGATGAAAAACTCCATATTTGAAAAGATAAGAATAGATTTTTATCGAAGTGAACTAGTTTTGAACTAGAATTATAATTCTATTTATTTTTAAATAAATAAATTGGATTTGAAGTGGTTTTAAAAATAACCAAAATTTCCAATAATTGAATTGGAATGGATTTGAATCGAAATTGTCTTTGGAATATTTCAATGTTGGATTTCGTGATTATACAATATTGTTATGGAAATTTGAAAGATATATTTACATCGTTATTTTCAATACGATATTTGTTGGTCGTAGAATTTGATATTGAATATAAGCCGATATATTTTCTATTCAGAGCCTTGTATTTAATATCAAATGTGATTTGGGTTTGTCGTGAATGGTGTCTTCATTAACACTGTTCTTAAGCCCAGTTGAGAAAAAGATTAAATCTTTTTATTTAGATTTAATGAAGTGTACCAATTAAATAATATTTAGTTGGAATTGAATTGGTATTGATTTTTGGGTTTATCGTGAACAGTGTTTTAAATAATACTTGTTCTTTAACCCGATAATTAATGGAATGTGATTTTGGGTTGTCATGAACGGTATCTTCAATAATACTGTTCTTAGACCCAAAGGAGTTAAGAAAATCAGAAACTAACTGGAGATTAGTTATGTTGAATGGTTTCTGGGGCATTGATCTGATGTTGGTTTCGGCCTTCGGGGTTAATACTTAGGGAATTGCTCACTTGCTAGTTTACGGTTAGGAACTGATTGAAATGTGATGTGATTTTGGGTTTATCGTGAACCGTGTTTTAAATGACATCGATTCTTTAACCCAGTTAAAGATTAAAACTAAGTGGAGTTTTAATGAATCTTTAATTAGATTGAAAAGATCGAAAATGGAGTATCACCATTTTTGCTCCAGGCGATAGTTAAATCTTTAATTAGATTTGAACGTGAAATAGTAATTGAATTTACCGATAACACCGTGGTGTTAGATATGAAGTATTTCCAGTTTTACTTCATGGGATAAATAGGTTGGGGTTGAGAAATTTAACAATTGATTACTTCGGTAAGGTTCGTTAATCCCGACTAGTTTGGATAAACCAAAATTTGGTTTGAATTGATTTTCAAAGGATGATTAAAGAATAAATTTAAAGGAATTTATCTTTGATAAAATTAATGGGAATCTTTCCCTAAGAATGTGAAATTTAGAAACTAACTGTAGGTTGGCTAAGCAGAGTGATTTCCTGGGTATTGATCTGATGTTGGTTTCGGCCTTCGGGATTAATGTTTTGGGAATTATTCTCTTGTTAATTTACGGTTAGTGACTGATGAATTGGAATGAGGCGTATGTTGTGTTTGTGTAACACTTGTTTATAATATACCCGAGTTATTCGGAAAGACCGGGTTTAACCCATTCTGAATAACTGATACGACGATAAGTCGAAGATGAAGAAGGTGGTCGAAGCCCGGAGGTCTTCACGTCGTTTGGGTGATTACTGATGATCTTGATTGGGCCGTCCAACCAAGAGGAGGGAATCAGTTAGTGGTCGTCCAGACGTACTTGGAGACCGATGGATATACGAGGTACTAGGTGCCTCTGGTTTCGTTCAGACCCAGAACAGACTTGTAAATGGACTGTGTGCCTGACATCGGATTTCATTCTGTGTGACTGATATCGGATGCATAGAGTGGTTTGCCTGTGTGGCATGCTAAGATGCAAATGATCAAGGCTTCTGTTGAAAAGCAGAGTCTTTTGGTTGATGATCAATGCACCGCCTGTGTGGCATAGCTTTGTGTAACGTGAATTCGCGAGCCTCACACCCCGGTTGTGAACCAAAAACGGGAGAAGGACCTCAGGAAGGGCATGCATTTCCTTCTAGTTAGAAGTGGAGTCAGTGGTTTTACACGCCCTGACGAGTTTGACTTATGTGGTTGTTGCTATTGCGAGGCGCCTCGGATATATCGGTCGTTCTCGAACCGATGGAGTCATTTAGTTGGCTCACCTATGCCCCAAAGGGCGGGGAAACACAGTGTTCAGGCATTTTAATCCACATCGGTGGACCGGCCCTGACGATCCAAAGGTCACTCGAGCTCTGACCTGAGACACGGACTAGAGCGTCTCGAATCGATAGAGGACTATCTGTTGCCTTGGTTCACAGAGGGAAATCCAATTTCCAAATACGTGACTTTGCGGTTTTGATTGTAGAGCCTAGTATGGCGACATAGTGGGATGGGGCGCTTATGCCGTCTATGATTGATACTTATGATTTGAAGTTGTTTTATACACTATGCACTTAAAATAGTATCAAATGATTTGTTTTAAACGTATCAAGCATTCTTGGCTATTATAAGGTAAAAACCCTATCCTCCGGCTTGCGTTGCATTGTGTGATGGGACCTGGGTCTTATAATAGCTTCATTGTTCTTTATTTAGCATTGCGTTGTTGTTTTATGCACTGGTATTCTTGGGAGGAAACACGTTCCGTGTTATACAGCGTGGTCCCTTGATTTACCTAACTTTAAAAATAAAGATTAATAACTGTTTTAGTTCTCACACCAGTCCCATGACTGACCTGGAGTTTATTATTTTAACCTAAACTCTTGGTGCCCTTATTTTGACACGGGCAGCTAGTAGTTTTGGTTTTGCATATTTATATTCACAGGATCCTGGTTTACAGCTGGAATGATATCCAGAAAGCTTTGTATCCGTATATCTTTTCTAGTTGTGTATTGTATTATTTTCCGCTGCTATGTAATGTATTGTAATCTCTGATATTTTTCTGATGTGTAATATTTATTCTTACTCTGTATATTCTTGTATTCTGATGGAATTGTTGTAATATACAATGAAATGTCTTTCCGTCTGCGTTTTGTTTGTCGTGTTCTCAAAACAATCAGGCATTTCGAACGGTCTGGGTCGGTTTAGCGACTGATTCAGATCGAGCAAAATTCTTTTTTGTCACATTTGGTATCAGAGCTTTGGTTTACAAAGCTCAGAGAACAAGGCACATTAGAACCGAACGAAAGAATTCATCAGAAATTGGATTAGTAATATCCAATGGGAATGACTCATTAGAGATGGGATCAGTAGTATCCTAGAACGAGTGTGAAGAGTATATTTTTAAAATGAAAACAAGTTTTGTTTTGAAAATTTAAATCAATTATTCGTATTTGATTATTTATTTATATGAATTTGGACAATCCAATATATAAAGATTTTGCATATATGTCTTGCAAACGTGTATTCGAAGTTTTAATGTATTTGATAGTTATAGAATCGCACTCTAGTGCCCGGGGATAATTCTGGTGACGAGGCACCATCGCCAGTATTTATTTTCGAGTTTCGAAAGTGGGATTTCTATATATTTCCAATTGACTGGTGTGAGAACCGAAACTAGATAGGGCTTATTGTTATGATTTGGCATCAAAAAACTGATTTTTGACTATGTATCAAAGTTATGAATTTCAAAAGCTAATCAACTAATTGATTGGTGGTTGTGTTGTTGATTATTGGTTGATTTATTAAAATTTGTACCATATAGCCCAATTGAACCAAATAGTGAATTGTATTGAAATTTGGTCGCATTTGCTTGCATATACATGTACTTACATTGAACAGGTCATAGCAAAGAGGCTAGAGCAGAAGAATAAAATTGTTTGCCCGACAAATAGGTACATGTTTACCATAATCTACTGTTTTGTTTGGGTGATGATGATTTTACGAGCCGATTGGCTAGCCGCTTGGCTTTTTCTTTTTCTTTTTGAGATCAGAGGGCCTGTATGGAAATTTCGGGATTTTCCCGGTGCTCCCGGTGCAGGGGAGGTTATGGCGAAAATTTTCGAAAATTTAGGGTGTTAGCCAAATTTTTGAAAAATTTGAAAAGTTCTTAGAAACTGAAAAGTTGAAGAACTTAAGCCATAATGAAAATAGTGAAAGTTGAGTTGATTAGTTAAACAACTTTTGGCTTCGTTCCTTTTCGGGGACGAAAAGTTTTAAGTGGGGGAGATTGTAATAACCCGGAAATCTGGGCCAATTTAAATTTTTTATTTTGGCAATTTCAGCGAATTTTGATTATTTAAAATGAATTATTTTAAATAATAACGACGAGAAATTTATTTTGAATAGAATTCGAATGTATATATTTATATAGCTCATCATTAGAATATAAATAATTATTTTTATATATAAAAGGAATTGAAAATGGCGCGGTAGTTCGATAATTCGATTTCAAATTTCAATTGAACATACCGGGTGCAAATTAAGCCGGATTTTAGCGAAACCAAAAATATTAGAATCTAATTGAGAATATATTTCCAACAAATCTGAATAATCAAAATTTCATAGTGGGAATCAAAAGATACGTCCAATTGAAAATTCAGAATAGTCGCTATGGAATTCTGGCCCTTAAAAATGGAAATTTTGCAAACGGCCTCAGAATTCGACGAAACCACTTTTGTTGGATCCGTGATGTCAAATTATTGCTAGATTCCAATTTTCATAATTTTTCGAATCGATATGTGAGCGTGGCAAAGGAAAACGCGTTTGACCAATTTCATTTGATTTTAATCGACTGGAAAATGACCATTTTTCAAACGGTCTCAGAATTTGATGGACTTGAAAATGGATTGTGTGTCGGACATCGGATTTCATTCTGTGTGACTGATATCGGTTGCATAGAGTGGTTTGCCTATGTGGCATGCTAAGATGCAAATGATTAAGGCTTCTGTTGAAAAGCAGAGTCTTGTGATTGATGATCAATGCACCGCCTGTGTGGCATAGCTTTGTGTAACGTGAATTCGCGAGCCTCACACCCTGGTTGTGAACCAAAAACGGGAGAAGGACCTCACGGAGGGCATGCGTTTCCTTCTAGTTAGAAGTGGTGTCAGTGGTTTTACACGCCCTGACGAGTTTGACTTATGTGGTTGTTGCTGTTGCGAGGCGCCTCAGATATATCGGTCGTTCTCGAACCGATGGAGTCATTTAGTTGGCTCACCTACGCCCCAAAGGGTGGGGAAACGCAGTGTTCAGGCATTTTAATCCACATCGGTGGACCGGCCCTGACGATCCAAAGGTCACTCGAGCTCTGACCTGAGACACGGACTAGAGCGTCTCGAATCGGTAGAGGACTATCTTTTGCCTCGGTTCACAAATAGAAATCCAATTTCCAAATACGTGACTTTGCGGTTTTGATGTAGAGCCTAGTATGGCGACATAGTGGGATGGGGCGCTTATGCCGTCTATGATAGATACTTATGATTTGAAGTTGTTTTATACACTATGCACTTATAATAGTATCAAATGATTTGTTTTAGACGTATCAAGCATTCTTGGCTATTATACGGTAAAAACCCTGTCCTCCGGCTTGCGTTGCATTGTGTGATGGGACCTGGGTCTTATAATAGCTTCATTGTTCTTTATTTAGCATTGCGTTGTTGTTTTATGCACTGGTATTCTTGGGAGGAAACCCGTTCCGTGTTATACGGCGTGGTCCCTTGATTTACCTAACTTTAAAAATAAAGATTAATAACTGTTTTAGTTCTCACACCAGTCCCATGACTGACCTGGAGTTTATTGTTTTAACCTAAACTCTGGGTGCCCTTATTTTGACATGGGCAGCTAGTAGTTTTGGTTTTGCAGATTTATATTCACAGGATCCTGGTTTACAGCTGGAATGATATCCGGAAAGCTTTATATCCGTATATCTCTTCTAGTTGTGTATTGTATTATTTTCCACTGCTATGTAATGTATTGTAATCTCTGATATTTTTCTGATGTGTAATATTTATTCTTACTCTGTATATTCTTGTATTATGATGGAATTGTTGTAATATACAATGAAATGTCCTTCCGTCTGCGTTCTTTTTGTCGTGTTCTCAAAACAATCAGGTGTTTCGAACGGTCTGGGTCAGTTTAGCGACTGATTCGGATCGAGCGAAAATCTTTTTTGTCACAGTTAGGCTCAGATTTTGGTCTAACACCGTATAATAGCTATTCTGGGGATAGAGTCAACAACTAATTCATCTCTATGACTTCCTAAGTTTTCCTTAGCATAAATATAAATAAAATAAGTGATAATACAACATACCCTATAAACTTGCATCAGTTTCTTGGTCATTTTTGAGGTTTGTCATCAAATTAAATACAAAGTTCAACCTGAAAGGAGCATTGTTACAATCAATACGACACAGTAACATAAGCCAAAAAGTTGGTCAAGCTTTGCATGTGTAAGGGATTGTATATATGGGAAATACTGACAGGGAGCATTCTCATGATTATCAGCGATAAGGAAACAGTAAAATTACACGAATGCAATAGCGGAGGGAAACAACAAAATTACAAGCACATGCAATTAGAACAATGAATAAAAATTTACCAGCGAGAGAATGCAAGCAAGATACATAGGAGATCGAGCAGCGGACAATGGAAATAGAGACAGCGACGAGCAGTGTAGCTGGAGAAAGAGTGATTCCGATGAATCGAGTAGTGGCGACGTGAAGTGGTAGCCTAATTATCGAAAGGGGAATTAGGGTTTGCGGTGGAATATGAGAAAAAGTAGAAAGGGAAATAGAAACGATGTGTAACGAACTGGGATTTTCGACTCTGAAAATCAACACAAAACTACCATGTTGACTATTCAGACATCGGAAATACTTGATCATTAATAGAAAGAAGTTAGAGGGTGAGAATAGATAAGATAGAAAATTAGAGTAGAAGAAGAAGAAGGTCACCATAGAACAAAATCAGAGTAATACGAAACTCACATCGGATTGAATAAAATATAATATATAAATAACTTTGCAATAAAATAGTATATATGCATAGAATAACATTATCAGAGTACAACACTTACACACAGCGGAAATAACAATAACTATATAATCCTGAAGCCTTCTGCTTCAAGCTCCTCCAAGTATATCTGTAAAGACCTGAACTACTTGACTCCCCGTACAAATTTGGGCACCCAAGAGTTTAGGGAAAACAAAACAAAATAAACTCTGGGTCAGTCATGGGACTGGTGTGAGTAAACTCAAATCATTTGGTTTAACTTTTCAAAATCCTTTTCAAAAGAAAAGATAATCGTAAGACCGATCCACACATAAACACGGATGGTTTTTACCATACGATGACCCAAAACAGTTTCAAAATCAATACTTCTCTTGAAATTATAATAATGTCTAATCACAAGTAATTAACTATCTAGTAGAACGCTTACATCTCACGTTCCACAAATATAGTATACAAACAAAACCGCAGGAACTTATTGGAGATTGGATTCCGACTATGACAAGGTATGGGACCACCTACCGATAGTGTATCTCTAGAGACGAATACACTAGTTTTAACAAGAACGTCTTGCAACCCGGCCCACTCATAACTGACCACTCATTTCGCTTGAGTGTATCGAATGCATATCACCAACTGTTGGGAGCTACCCACCATTTCCCGAAAAGGGACAGCATCGATAATAGATAAAAGAATGAAATGGATTTTCTCTAGATAGGTGATATACACCCTAATGGGAGCGACCCACTTAGCCATGCTGCCTGCCGATTTCTGTCATTTCCCGATTGATGAAGTTTGAGGTCATAACGTATCTTTGATACACCTGACCACCATTCACTTTGAACGCCACATCGTCATACCCGCCAAATCACAAATTGATTTCCCTAAAAATACCACAGGTATAAAGCTAAGAGAAACGAATTCCTCCTCCACCAAATGTAAGTATATTTGAAGAGATCAACTTACGCGATCTGTTAGATATACTTTGTCAGACATTTGTCCATTCACATTGTCTTGGGACTGGACAAACCGAAGGCACTATTCTGTAAACAGGATAGCCCTTGCATAGCTCTGTCTTCAATTATTTTCATCATATTTGATCGCAACGATAACGTCCATACAGAGTGGTTTTCAGAAAATGAATTTGATCCCGGTCTCTCCGTATTAATGATGATAAAATGGTCAAAAACTTCGATAGTCGGTGATTTAACTATCACAGAAAAATATGTGTACAACCAACGATATTATTTCCCGATGGAAATTCTATCGATCAATCAACATTCAACATTTATCTCTTTTAATTTAATTTATCATTTATTTATTCATTTCCCATTTCTATATATTTGTAAATGCTTAATTTCTAAATTAGAAAATTTACTTTTTTAATCATTTGAAAACATCTCCATATTTACTTCCATTTCTCATTTTCTATATTAGAAAATATTTCTGATTCTTGTTTGGAAACATTTCCAAAACTCCTTCATTGGTTCTAAACTGATGTTTAAATAAAACATCTTCATTCCAACTCAAACCATTACACTCATTAACTAGATTCACTCAACCAACCTTCACTATTGAACCTTAACCATTCCTTAGTTAAAACTGAAGCCAATCAAGTTGGGGTATAACTACCTCTCAGACCTTAACTGAACAACATTCCTAACCTCGAAATAGACAAAGTTCAACTTGTAAATCTTTACCAACTTCCTTACTTAACTCGGATTCTATTTAAGAATCTACTTCTTTATTTTAAAACGTTGATTATAACTATAGCGTTATAATCCCTTCTTCTTGAATATCCAACTTCTAAATGTAACTTTTATTCCTTAATTTAACTAAATAACTAAACCACTAATTTATTAATAAATAAGTAAATCTTGATTAAACCGGGAAGCAAATACTACTTTTCCGAATTCGATATAATCTAATTCAGTGTATAATTCTCTTTTTCGAATAATCTCTATTCGATAGCTCCTTTTCGAATAAACTATATTCGATAACCCTTTCTTCGAATAAATATAATCGATAACTCCTTCTTCGAATGATTTACGTTCGATTAACTCTCTTCGAATGATTTACATTTGATTTACTATCCTCGAATGATTTACATTCGATAAATCTCCCTTCGAATAAACTATATTCGATTAACTCCTTCAATTCGAATAACTCCTTTAATTCTATTCGAATAAACTATTTCGAATAACTTCTTTAATTCTATTCAAGTAAACTTTTTCGAATTACTCCTTTAATTCTATTCGAATAAACTATTTCGAATACTCCTTTGGGTTAATTCATTTGGATTAAATCAGTTTGATTAACTCGTCTTGACTAACTCAACTCGATTAACCCAACTTGATTAACTTACTTGATTAACTCAACTTATTTAACTTACTTGATTAACTCAACTTATTTAACTCCTATCTAATAACTAATATTCGATTAATTTATATTCGAATAACTATGTATTTTTTAACTTTATTTCGAATGGCTAATATTCGATTTAACTCCATTCGCTTGACTCTAGATCGCATCGATCACAATGGTTACACCTGATTCCCTCAGGAAACATCCGACCGCCGTAGGCTATCTGCAGCCCTGCAAATTACGCTAGCAGTCGTACGAAATGGTAACTCATCCTGAATAACTATGTTTGACTAACTCTATCTCAAATAGCTATATCCGATCAACTCTAATTAAATAATTAATATTCAATAAATCCTAATTCGATTAACTATGTTCAATTTACTCTAACTCGATTAATTCTAACTCTAATTGATTTATTCTAACTGATTAACTCTAACTGATTAACTCCTTTGATTAACTCTACGTCCCTATTCAGTTTCAATTGTCGATGTTGAAATCGATTCTTACTTCTCTATATAAGTCCTGACCTATATATCCTATTTATTCAATGATAAATATTTTACTTAATTTATAAAATATTATTTATAAATTTATCTTCTCCACTTATCTGTTAAAATAGATTTCTACTAAAAATCTACTTTAAATTCATATTCTGTTATACCCGTGTGCGAAGCACGGGTCTAAACTTTCCTTGTGAAAAATTCTCTTTTTATACACTTCTTCATTTTTCAAGTATTTCCTTTTATAATCTGTTTATTTACCAAATAAATCACTTTTTGATAATTCTATTTATTTTATAAAATATTTTCTTTTTATATTAAATCCATTGATTTTATAGGCAATTCCTTTGATTATCTAACTATACCCTTTCTATTTGTTTTACACATATTTCTTCTTTCTATTCTATTTATTTTCAGATAAATATCCCTTTTCAATTCTATTTGTAAATAGTTTACAAATATTTCTTTTCAATTTCTATCGGTAAATGTCTTACAAATATTTCCCTTCAATCCTATCTATTTGATTAACAAATAAATATTCCTTTTTAATCTATTTATTTTCTAAATAAATAGTTTTATTTTTATAAAATCTTTAAATTTTATACATATTGCTTTTTCAATATAACATTGAAATTTTCCTTTTTAACATTCAAGTATCCCTTATGGTATTTAACGTACCATATAACAATGATCAGTATCATTCCAACATATAAAATCAACAATAGAGTTCATATCACATCATATAACACAATATATGAAAAACAGTAAAATAAATGTTGTGGAACCCAGTTGGGTCCTTCCGACCTGTTTCCCTGCATCCAAAGATGTTAAATAATAAATTTAAGATCAATTTCATTTCACTATGAAATATTCTTCTAAACAGAATCAATATTTGATTAACGATTTATATTTATATCGTTATCTATATTTTCAATCAACTGACTAGCAGTTCAACCAAACATCCAATACATAGCAAACAACCATTATCTATCAGATATAAAAGTACGTTATAAAAAATATAATTAGGAAGAGTTAGTGAGTTTTACTCACATTGGACGGTTATCGTTAAATAACGATAATTGGTCATTGATTTGATCCAGGCGTTTATTTTCACCATAAATCCAAACGAGCTCCAATTCACTCCCGGTCAGTTTCATGGTGTAGCCACCGTCCATACAGTCCCAATGGATCCAACCGTTCGAAATTCTGATTAAGTGTGACAAAGATATTTAATTTACAAGTTTTACAACATTTAAGGTTATTTAATTAATCAAATTAAAAAATATATATATAACTTAACCACTTTCCTAATCATCATTACCGCGCTAATCTCTTTGCTCATCCCATTTTTTCCTAGAAGCATTCGAAAGGAAAGTTCCTCCCCATTGCTGAAACTCACAAGCCCGCATCTCATAGGTTTCTTAATCGATTTCCACTACAAAAATCATTAAGTACTATCTCGTTCAACCCTCTTCCTCGACAACCCAATACCTCTCAACTAGTCATCCGTTTCTGGCGTTGGGTCCTTCACCCCGCAAGCAACTCGCTGGGGAAACCATCGACATTTTTAAATTCAGAAAAATCCCACAAAATCAAAACAAGTGCCATTTGATCCTCTTATCCCAAATACAAACTCGAATTCGAGGATTAATGCTCCAAATCGAAGAATTTATCAACCCTAGGAGTAAAATACCCTTCGCTGTAAACATTTCAGCGAACTAAAACAACTCCGATCCCTCCAAAACTTACACCAACAGGAAGAGATTCACTTCACAAACTCAATGAGTTTGTTTTATGATTTGTAAGATTTTATTCGAATTTGAATGAATATTTGAAGACGGGATTTCACGTTTGGATTTTTTGTGTGGTGGCAGTGTGAGTTTTGACCAGAATAGAAATTGTGAGAAGGGTTTGGTGAGGTAACGATAATATATAGGACAGGTTTAACAATTTTTTATTCGATTTTAATATTTATTTTTAAGCAATCGCTGCTTACATTTGTCCGTAAAAATTCCTGTGATCACATACGATTCCCAAAAATCACGAAAATAGACAGATAGCTACAGTTCGACATTACTGTCCCAATGAAACTGATTTTTCGAATTCCGACTCCATGTTCTCACACAGTGTATTTTTAAAGTCAGAAAATTGACTGTTTTTCACATTAAAATCCCGTACGGCCACACTCTGACCCTAAAAATCACGGAAATTGAAATTCAACAAAAATTTGACATTACGAATCCAACAAAATTAGTTTCGTCGAAAACTGAGTTTGTTTGCAAAAGTGTCTATTTTTAAAGCTCAAAATAACCCATTTAAATATATAAATATATTTAAAAATAATTAAATTAAATATTTAAAAATAAATATTATCGTATATATTCACACTAGAATATCATACAGCTCCAATTGGATTTATAACTCGATATTTCAAAATTCCCATTTATATCGATGTTCGATTTATATATATATAATCCTTTTATAATATAAATATATATTTATAAAATTCAAAGGAATTCCATAGCGACTTTTCTAAATTTTGATTTGAACATATATCAAAATCTATACGATAAAATCCCAATTTTCTCTACCACTAGAAAAATATACTTCACCTGCTCCGAACGTTTCTTGTTTCACAAAAATCCAATTTAAAACGGACCCTGTATATTCAGTTGAATTTCAAATCACCAAATAGCGAACTGCTGCGCCATTTCGAGCTCGATTTTAATTATAATATAATTATACGTTCAAACTGCCGTTCCAATAATATACTCGTTATTCTAATTCAATTCTAAACTGAATTAAATATCACAGATGATCCAATTCACACTATTTTGCGAATTCCACTATTTCTAACTATCTCAGAAATTAAATATATTATTATATTATTTATTTTGACTAAATATTCAATATTATTTAATTCTGATCATTTCAAATAACCAAACCATTATTTAAATAATTAAATAAATTTTTTATGTACTGTAAAAATACGGGTCGTTACACGATGGAAAAGAAATAAATACTGAATTGAACCGATGTCAAAAGGCACAACGTTTCATCAGTAGTGGGAAGATTAATTGAACGATGGAAATTGTCTAAGTGTCAGGGGTCAGAAATCAATTTGGAGCTGAGTTATGTTTGAGTATTCACAAAAAACGTTTTCCACATTATGCTTTAAATTGTGCCACATTTCAAATTAATAATTATTATTTACTCTTAGTTATTAATCATTATATATTTATATTTAATTTTTATTGTTTATTAAAATCTTATTTATTAATTATTATAAATGTAATATTTATTATTAATATTTTTATGAAATATTATATAATTTAATTTCCAAATATTAAATATTACTTCGTAATTAAAATTGTCAAAAGATGGCAGATCAAAAGCAATGCCAGGGGCTACTTAAAACATTAAGCTTACACGCAAATAAAAAAAATCTATCAAAAGCGCATAAACAAGCGCGGTTGTTAACTATTGAACAAAAAAAGTTTGCCAAAATTATATTTATTAAAACTACTGAAATAGTTACTACCAAAACAAATATTACTTATTAATAATAGTTATTAATTAACTTTTACTTATTTATACTTAGTTAATTATAATCGAGAGTAATGCTTATTGAAAAGCTTATGTTACTATTAATTAATTAATAAGTAGTTAACATACATTAAATATTAAAAATAAATTACTACTTATTAACTATTAATTATTTAATAATAATTGATAAATATTATTGATTCCCAAGTTTATTATTAATTATTATTATTAAATATTAATATAGTTAGTTATTAAATATATGTATATTTGCAATAGGCATCTATTACAACTAAAAAAAGGATAGTTGTGATATATATGTTTATTACAACTTTAGAGAGCTGACAGTTGTAAAAAACATTTATTACAACAGTGCTTTTGGCACAGTTGTAAAAAAGCATTTACTACAACTGTGCTTTTCGCTCAGTTGTAAAATTAAAGTTGTAATATGGTGTTTTTGTTATAGTGTTACTCACGGTTAATAACAACTAACCAGCGAACAGAGGATCGATTTTACGGTTCAAGTAAGAATATTTTGGGAGAAAAAGAGGACCAGCTTTGCAAATCACAATCTTGGTCGTTTCTACATAATTGAATGTGAATTATTATTTGTTTGTTTTGAAGCATTTGGAGGCTTTTGCATAAAAATGAAGTTCATAAGAAAGGATAAGCTACCATTTTAATGTCAATACTTTTTTTCTGAGAAGAAAGGATTAGCTACCACCACCTGCGTGAAAATGAAGTTCAGAAGAACGGCAGTCCATGGAAGTTGTATTCACTTTACCCCAGGAAGATGATATTAATTAGGCTGCATCACATGTAGTCATTTAGTGCTTGTTTGAGTAATTTACACACTAACACTAATGAAAATTATGCTGCACAGGAACTATTAGATGCTCCCATTAATACTGTGGCAGAAATTCTGGAGAACAGAGGTGAACCAAACTCTTTGTCTCTAACTCATGCTAGCTCTGCAGAGACGTGCATGGTCTCACCAATGGAACTCCTTGTCAACAAAGACGAGTTGTGGAAAGTTCTTAGTGATGCTAGAAAAATAAAAAAAATAAAAGCATCGATATTGTTTTGACAGTTCAGTCGGCATAAAAACATCGAATAGGAAAGAAACTAGCGGTATTTAATCACTAGACAATGGTGGAATTAACGGTGTAGAAACACCTAACAGATTGTAAGTAAATATCCATATTACTTTTCTCCCATACGGCGGTTGCACCCCAAAATCTTCATCAACACACGATGTTCAACCACCGATTAGAAAGAATTAAAAAAGTAAACCATTTTGTCTCGGTGGTTATGCACCAGCAGCTGTCTTTTTTCTCGGCATTGTGATGTCGAATTTGTTGATCAATTGTAGATCTAGGGTTTAGCTCGTTGATCGGTTTTTGAAACGAGGACGAACGAATATCAAGCGAAATAGAAACAGGGTAAAATAGTGTGATAGCCCCTATTTTTTAAGTGCATTGTATTAAAAAGAGTGTAACACTACTTGTTGTGGTATTTTTTGTCGCGGTATTAGGAAGAACATATTGGGTGCCCTTAGCACAACACTAGATATATTTTAAAATGTAAAAATCTCTCTTTATTCCTCTTTCATGAATTTTCTAGATCTCCTAGTCCCAACTCCCAAAATTGGATGGAGCTATAAATGAAGGTTAAGATGAAGATTATATGGATTTGATACAATTTTTGATACATATTTGTAAAACATAGCATAAATTAAATACTACGGCAAGCATACATCCAGCTCTACTCCATGAGCTTCATGTCCAACCAATGATAAATGGGAAAATTGCTCGGTTTGACCTGAACGTTATAATGATATGACGCACGACTAGTATGGAAAACCAACATGAGAAACTTGAGTAAAATATAACATACAATGATTCCATTAAACCACATAGCTATCATGTAGCGAGTTTTTACCTCATGAGAATAACCTCCATACATGGGGCATAAAACTGAACAATGATACAATAGGAAATATATAGAAAAAATAATCTAAAAATACAGACTTTATGCAACAACTGAATTTTAGATAGATTTTTAATTAATGATTTGATTTAATTGTGTGATATATTATGATGCATGTATGATGTCTGTAATGTTATGTTTATTTTGTTCTCACACTTCAAATTCCCTATAGATTTGTAAAATCATGATGGGATAAAATGATATATAGCAAAACCACTGTATAGATTTAGGAATTAAAACTAAATTTATTGGGATGCAGGTTGAAATAATAAATACTTGTTGGAAACATTTTGAATATGTAGTGAATTTATTTAAAAAAAAATTACAGTTACTAAAAATTTACTATTAAGCCATTGCTGCAACATCCAGCAATTAGGACAACGATCATATGTTTATGTGACTTTTTATCGAGCTATTAAAAAAACAAATGGTATTAAAATATTGCCATGAATGATAATAAATTTTAATTTATTAACATTCATCACTTTTGAAACAAATACAATTTACATGTTATAAATTCCATTTTTTTACCGTTTCTTTTATCTATTATGGTATTAATTGTGATCCAACTTTTCTCATACTAACAAAGAGAAAATTACATTTTTGCATTCTGTCTATATAAGAAATAGAATAGACAAAGAAAAATACGAAACATTTTTTTCATCTTCCTCTCTCTTCAAAAACCTCCTTATCTTCATTGGAAAATTTTCATTACAAAAAAAAGAGTGGTACAGTATTTTTTAATTTGAGTGCAAATCATGCTCAATTCGTTTGTGCAAGCAAATTAATATTGAAGAAGAGGTTGTCTTGTCCAAAAGGCGGTGGAAAAAGTTACGAAATGCTTTGCACCATTGAGAAGATCGCTGAAACGTCTTCAAGAGAGCGACGTTATCCGCAAGTCAACCATTAGTTTTCCAAAAAAAATGAAGATGATCAGACAACTAATGGATTCCCTTCCTCTGCCGCTGCAAACAACGCCGACGATGTTACGCTTGCATCAATGTTCCAGATCCGCTTGTCACTGCTGCTCCTTTTAGGTTTGAAGGTCTCCACTTCAAACGTTGGCGACAAAAAAGTTTTTTCTGACTATGCGAAAAGTCATTAACGCTTCATCAACCGAGAAATCGCAATTTACAAAGAAATCAAATGAAGTTGATGTAGATCATATGGAGGTTTGGACAAAGAAATCGAATCAGTTGTAGACTTGGACTGTGCAGAACTACATATGCAAGAACTTCATTCTCAATGGCCTCAATGACGAACTGTATGACTATTACAATTCAGAAAAATTAGCGAAGGAGACTGGGAGGCTCTAAGAAGAAGTATGATACTAAAGAGGTAGGCGCAAAGAAGTACGCAGTCAGCCGTTATCTTAAATATCAGATGACGGATGGCAGGTCAGTAGAGATGCAGTCTCATGAGCTTCTGAAAATAGCTCATGAGATCATCTCCGAAGGTACAGATTTGGATGAACAATTTCATATTGCTGTAATAATTGACAAATTTCCCCTAGAATGGGAAGATTTTAAGAATGTGCCGAGGCACAAGACTATGGAATTTTCCTCAGAGAACTTGATCACTCACTTTCGTATTGAGGAGGAAGCACGCAAACAGGACCAGAAAGAGGAAGTGCTGATCGTCACGAACAACATCACTAAAAAGACCAAACCAGCTGTTCTGAAACTGAATGTGAAAGCATTCAAAAATCAAAATCATTGGAAAAAACAGAATTGGAACCCGCAAGGGAACCAAAAAGGACAGCGGCGACCAGCCCAAAAGAGTGAACCTGGATAGTTGTTTCTCTGTTACAACTGTGTAAAACTAGGTCATATGGCAAGTAAGTATCGGAACAAAATAGGCTCTGCACCATAGGCTAACCTGACTGAGGAGCCTTTAACGGCTATTGTAACGACCCAGGGTTTTCGGTCCCGAAAATAGACATAAGTACAATACCATATCTCATGCCGATCCTCCCAAAGCACCGAGAACACTGGAACGTTTATGAAAGAAGTTAGAGGGTGAGATAAGAGAGAAATAAATATTAGAATAGAAGAAGAACGCAACAAAGAGTCTCACATCACAGGAGAAAAAATATAATATAGAAATAAACCTTTATTGAGCCTTTGAAAAACACTTACAATATCAGAGTACATCAACATCACTAGACAGTTATAATAATCTTCCCTTATATACAACACAGCGGAATAATATCATACGTCCGAACTCTTCCAGCCCTTCTCTTCACAGCATTCGATAACCTGAACCTGTACACTCTGGGCTAACCCGAGCATTTACAAAACATCGGGTCAGTCTGGTGCACCAGAGTGAGATAAACTCGCACAGTATTAAGGGTAAATCATCCAATCATGATTTTAAATTTCAAAATCTTTTCAAAAGAAAAGGATAATCGTAAGACCAAATCCACACATAAACATAGACGGTTTTTACCTTACGATAACCCAAAACAGTTTTGAAACCAATATCTTTTCTAATATTATAATAATGTCTAAATACAAGTAAATAACAATCTAATGGAACACTTGCATCTCATGCTCCACATATATAGTATACAATCAAAACCGCAGGCGCTTATTAGAGATTGGATTCCAACTCTGACAAGGTATGGGACCACCTGTCGATCGTGTATCTCTATAGACGAATACACTGGGTTCAACGAGAACGCCTTGCAACCCGACCCACATATGACCGACCACTCATTTCGCTTGAGTGTATCGAATGTATATCAATGACGGTTGGGATCAGCAACCACCTCCCGAAAAGGAACAGCATCGAAATATAGATTAAAGAAGCAAATGGAATTTCTCTGGATAGGTGATTATACACCCTAATGGGAGCGACCCATATAGCCATGCTGCCTGCCCGATTTTTGTCATCTCCCAATTGATGAGGCTTGAGGCCAGAATTTACTTTGAAACTTTGGTCATCGTTCACTTTGAATGCCACATCATCAGATCCATCAAATATCACTAATTGACGTCCACAAAAATACTCTAGTTGTTAAGCTAAGACAACCGTCGCCCTCCGCCACCAACTATAGTACGTTTGAAGAAATCAACAATCCCCTTTGGAAATACTCTATCAAACACCCGTTCATACAAGTCATCCAGGAACAGGATGAACCGAAGGCACCCTCCTACTGTATCCTAGGAATCACCCTACAGATCAGTAGCGAGAAGTCCTTGCAATCCATAGATTCCAATTACGACAGAATCACTGTTGAAATATCTCTGGCCGCTAAACCAGAGAAATTCAAATCAGTAGTTCTTCCGCTCATGAAGATCAACGATCTTCAATTGCACCATCTTTAATAATCTCCTTCCACGTACTCGCTGGTCGGAATGGTTTTCGAATATAAATTCGACCCCGGTCTTTCCGTACCAACGATCGTATGGGTCTGGTTTGATAGTGGTGATTTAACTATCAAATAATAATGTGAATGAAATGGGTTTACTAGTTCAGTATCCAGCACTACAAGGCCCTTTTTAAAAACGATTAACGATAGTTAATCTCAAATCCTTAAATATTTCAATAATTCAAATATAACTTATTTGACGTCAGGTTATTATTTCAACTATTTCACTTTCATATTCTATAATTATATTCAGTTCTTTAATGTACCATCGTTTCAAACCCATTTATTATGTATTTTTTTATTAACCATCTTGGAAAAACGACTCATCTCATTTCATGTAAAACAACGTTATGAAATCTCCTTTATTTTATCACTTGAATATAATAACCACCTAATATACTTTTAGTATAAACCATTCGCAAAACTTAACGTTTCAATTCCTTTTATCTCGAAAATACCATTTTAAGTTTCCACCATTCCCTTTTTATTTCTTTTTCTTTGGACATTTTATATATAAATGCCAAACCCTTTCCACTTTTGTTACTTGGAAAAAAAGAAATCTTATTTTATATTCTCGACTCTTTATTTACATTTCATTATTACTTCTCATACGGAAATAATAAATTATATTTTTTTTACCCACCTTCTCATTATAAACTAATATCACCCTCAGATAATCCCGAAGTCGTTCAAGTTGGGGTATTTATTTACCTCTCAGACCTTGATCAACAATGGTCTTAACTTCAGATAAATATTAGTTATAACTCAAAACAGATATTTATTTTAATATCCAATACACCTCATTTAGCTATTTATTGATAAACTTCTTATCCTTTGAATCTTCCATCTTGAGTATAACCATAATTCTTAATTCACTGATTAAGGAAAATATCACTTTTCTCTTTTACTTCTCTAACCGATACTTTTTACTACTTGAATTTTTGTTAAAATTCTGTTACTTACCTCTTTACCACAGTCACCTTTAAGCCCTTCGCTTAAAGTCTTATTTCATAGATTTTACTTAATTCCCTTATAAAGTAACATTCATTTATGCTTTACACCTCATTTACCAATCCCAAATAATTCTTTATTTAAATTAATTAATAATGTAATTAACTTAAATAATTTCTTTTTTATTATCTCTCAAAATGATTATTCAAATCTATAGCATTAAGTCAATTTCTACTTATTTGCTCACAAATCTGATAATTTTCAGAACTTTCCTTTATAAAACCAATTATAAGCTTGATTCATAAATAATAAATATTTTTCCTCTTTACAAACTTTAATTCAAAATAATAGATTTGAAAATCTATTTCCAGTTATAAAATAAATTTTATAACTTTATCTCATCGATTTTCCTGATGGTAGATCGATATTTATAAAACGGTTAGTTCATAGGCCATGTACTGCCAATCACTCAACCAATAGTACCCATTGGTTTAAACCAAACAAATGGTGGATCTCCGGTCAATATTCAACCATCTAATCAAAACAATTCGATTCAATTAATTTATGGTCTCATAACTGTTTATAACGACAATTCAATATCAACCACAACAGTCAATCAAAACAATCCAATTATTTAAACACGTTTAATTTTATAAACGTGACCAATAGGGTAAGTTACCTTAATTGGGACCAATCGTTAAAATAACGATTTGGGTTTCACTGAAATTAAACAACGTTTAATTTCATCAGTTCAAACGATATGTGAATATATATCAACAACCAGTCGAATCATTAGCAACCATAACACACAAAAATAAAAACCCAACATATAAAATATAAGCGGGAATTACTGAGTGAGCTTAACTCACCTTGTCTGGATTCCATCGTTAAATTAGCTCATTTTAGTTAAATTAAACGGCGTTTAATTTAACTAAAAAAATCCAGCTGCTGTCTGCCCTGCTCGGTTCTCTTCCATCACGTAGTACTTGCCTTCACGGTTCCGTTGTTTTTCGTTTCATTGAATTCTGATTACGTGTGTACCCGAAATCAATAATCTAAGTTATATGAATTTTTTAAAAAAAATTAAATGAACCTTTGAAAAATTTGGGCCTTACACTAAAACGTCCAACCCAACTTGGAAGAAACCCGCACCCAATCCTTTCCCTATATCAAAATCATCGGATCCCCCTTTTCATTTAGTTCACCCGGCGCCACACAAAAATTGGAAAAAACCCTCCATGCCGACCAGCGAAAATCGAACGCTCCCTTGCTTCATTTCTCCGTGCTTCTGTCGCTCCATCACCCTATCCTTCGATCCCCCTTCAACTCGATTCAAACTCAGACCAAGGGCGAACCCTAATTCACGAAACAGATAAGTGGTTTTTTTTTCTCTTAAAGCAAGTTTCGTTTCTGTTACTAAAACGAGATGCGAACCAAACAATGGAGTGTCCGTGTATTTATATGCGTAGAACCTTGGCTCCCACGATTATAGGCAGGTAGGATTTTCAGTGTATAGGCTAGATTCATTGAGCTTTCGTTTCTGTTTGTCTATGTGATGGACAAAATACTGTACGTGATTAGGCAAGGCTTATGAATTGTCTTCTCTCCATTGATGGTGCATGATTGATTTGAGAACACAAGGAGGAAGGTTAGCTAGCTGTGCATATATCGAATGAAACTTTGCATATGCGAAAGTAGGATGGCTGTAATTACACATGGATAGGTCTGTGTGTTAGTGTACATTGATTTGATAGACAGGCTAATTAAATTTGAAAAGAAAAGACCGAGGTCTGCGTTTAGATTTGAGGTGGAAACAGGTTGCTGTTGTTTCGAAATAGCCTTGGGTTGTACCATGCTTAGATTAGATTAGGACAGATCATATATATGTATTTTAGTTGTTCGAATAGTCTGTATTGATTTGATGATATATTATACTGTATGTAAAGATCTAGGTTTATATGTGGTATTTTCTTATGGGAAATCCTTCAGCTTCATATATAAATTCTTAGCCGTTCATAGCTGTGTACCCTATTGTTTCTTGAGTTGTAGAATCACTGTTGACTCACTGTTTCTTTTTTTCTCTTCTCTCTACTTTTCAAGACGGATTGCTGGTGACGAAGATTGATGTTGTGAGAAGATTTTGTTGTAGATTTTCTTTTATTTCTGTATGTATGAAAACCGAAATTTTACATGAAATTTCAGTATACATGAATATGTACAAAGGTTCCGTTGTTCATTATAATCAGCTGCATGCATCTATATTTTTTTCTTTCAAATATTACCCTCTGTTGTCAATTTTTCTCTTTTGGTTGCAAGTTTGTACATCCGCTCCTTATGAATTCATGGAGACAAGTTAAACATTTATGGCTAATTAACGTAGTTAGTAGTATTTTTTTTATTTGATATTTCTGGCACCATTTGGTGTTTACTACTAGCTTTACACATTTTCTTAACATCCACTTTCAATTATTGAAGCTAACATATTAGGTTACGTTTAGTTGTTTGGGTTCAATCTTTAAACTTGGATGATACCAAAGTTTTGACAATATTTGCAGATATTTTTAGTAATTTTATCAATAATCCATGATTTCCTTTAAGCTATTTTCCATGAGTCCTATACAAGGTTAGTTTGTTTTGTTAGATGTACACAATTAAAGAATAATTTAATATCCATCTGCAGCAAACTGGAGAAACTCGTCCGTTAACCAATTAAAAATTAAATGATTAATCACTTTGACTTCATGGAATGTTGGTGCGATCTTTACTATTTTTTCTCTGGCTATGGTACCGTATAATTTAAATTCCAAATAGTTGAGTTGAATATTAATTTACCGATGTTATCGAATATATTTATATAATTCAACATAAACCATATTTAAACCACTTTACATCGCTCGTTCACATTATACAGCAAGTTCAACATTTTCCCAATATCCCGAAAATAAAATATTATTAATATAATTTAAATATTCAAATTAAAATGGTCAAAATCCATTATTTAAACTCAAATCAATATTTTAAATAAATAAAATATTTCAAATAAATGGTCAGAAAATACGGGACATTACATTCCTTCCCCCTTAAAATAGTTTCGTCCCCGAAATTGCTAAGGTAAGAAAAAGGTTGCAAATCCGATTAATTTTAAAAATATATTTTATTTCAAAGCAAAACCAATTTATTATGGTAAAACAAAATTTTCAAAAATTATCGAAAATACTCTAACACTTTAAATTCTCAGAAAAATTTAGCATAGTTTCCACTGCACGGAGGAACTTCTGCGATATCGTAGAAACAAATAATATACACATCGACCCACACGGCCGGAAAAACAAAAATCAAAACCAAATTTTATATTTTTTTATTTTCGCGTAGGCGTACCTTTTTCGAGCACTATTGAGTCCACTACTCAATTTACGTGTAATCTACGCGATCAAACTTAATCCTCATAATCATCTGGCACCTGTACTTAACTCAATCCATCAAATAAGTAACACATATATGAAATATTTAAATAACACTTCTTTTTTTCTGGGTTCCAGTTTATTTAACTCTGTATTAAACCATGGATGAATTTTATTCAGCCAATCTAACAAGCAAACAAAAATCAATCAACACCCAAAGCACAATAAACTCAATCAAGTCAACTAAATTCACATTCAATATTACTATTTAACTTAATTCAATATATTTGAACACCAACCGATTTATATTCGATTGATTTCTATTTAATTATTATTCATTAAATTTCCAAATCTAATTCAAATTTAATTAATTACAACATTATTCCAATATAATTATTTTCAATATCATTATTAATTATTTATTCGATTACACTTAACCCAGTTAAGTTTCAATTCAAAATTTTAACCAAATTTTGAATTCTATTCAAATCAGTCAACACACTATATCCCAATAATTTCATAAAATTATTCCTTTTCTATACAAAAATATATTTTGGGAAAAATTATTTCATTTACCCTCTCTACAAAACAATATTGTGTCCATTACCAGTTCAGTGCTTTTCAACATGTGAACCAATCAAACAACACAATACGAAACATTTGTATATAAAATTTACAAATACGTTCTCATATATATACACTCAAACTCAATCCAGGGTTTTACTAACCTCATATCTATCGAGTTGCGCCACAGAGCCAAGGTTATCACTAAACCAATAGATCTGATACCACTGTAACGACCTAGGGTTTTCGGTCCCGAAAATCGACATAAATACATTACCATATCCCATGTCGATCCTCCCAAAGCACCGAGAACACTGGAACGTTTATGAAAGAAGTTAGAGGGTGAGATAAGAGTGAAAGAAATATTAGAATAGAAGAAGAAGAACGCAACACAGAGTCTCACATCGCAACAGAACAAAATATAATATAGAAATAAATCTTTATTGAGCCTTTGAAAAACACTTACAATATCAGAGTACATCAACATCACTGGACAGTTATAATAATCTGCCCTTATATACAACACAACGGAATAATATCATATGTCTGAACTCTTCCAGCCCTTCTCTTCACAGCATACGATAACCCGAACCTGTACACTCCGGGCTAACCCGAGCATTTACAAAACACCGGGTCAGTCTGGTGAACCAAAGTGAGATAAACTCGCACAGTATTAAGGGTAAATCATCCAATCATGATTTTAAAGTTCAAAATCTTTTCAAAAGAAAAGGATAATCGTAAAACCAAATCCACACATAAACACAGACGGTTTTTACCTTACGATAACCCAAAACAGTTTTGAAACCAATATCTTTTCTGATATTATAATAATGTCTAAATACAAGTAAATAACAATATAGTGGAACGCTTGCATCTCACGCTCCACATATATAGTATACAATCAAAACCGCAGGCGCTTATTGGAGATTGGATTCCAACTCTGACAAGGTATGGGACCACCTGTCGATCGTGTATCTCTAGAGACAAATACACTGGGTTCAACAAGAACGTTTTGCAACGCGGCCCACACATGACCAACCACTCATTTCGCTTGAGTGTATCGAATGTATATCACCGACAATTGGGATCAGCAACCGCGTCCCGAAAAGGGACAGCATCGAAATATAGATTAAAGAAGCAAATGGAATTTCTTTAGATAGGTGATTATACACCCTAATGGGAGCGACCCACATAGCCATGTTGCCTGCCCGATTTTTGTCATCTGCCGGTTGATGAGGCTTGAGGCCAGAATTTACTTTGAACCTTTGGTCACCATTCACTTTGAATGCCACATCATTAGATCTATCAGATATCACTAATTGACGTCCACAAAAATACTCTAGTTGTTAAGCTAAGAGAACCATCGCCCTCCGCCACCAACTATAGTACGTTTGAAGAAATCAACGTACGTAATCCCCTTTGGAAATACTCTGTCAGACACTCGTCCATACAAGTCATCCAGGAACAGGATGAACCGAAGGCACCCTCCTACTGTATCCTAGGAATCACACTACAGATCAGTAGCGAGAATTCCTTGCAATCCGTAGATTCCAATTACGACAGAATCACTGTTGAAATATCTCTGGCCGCTAAACCAGAGAAATTCAAATCAGTAGTTCTTCCGCTCATGAAGATCAACGATCTTCAATTGCACCATCTTTAATAATATCTTTCCACGTACTCGCTGGTCGGAATGGTTTTCGAATATAAATTCGATCTCGGTCTTTCCGTACCAACGTATGGGTCCGGTTTGATAGTCGGTGATTTAACTACCAAATAATAATGTGAATGAAATGGGTTTACTAGTTCAGTATCCAGCACTACAAGGCCCTTTTTAAAAACGATTAACGTTAGTTAATCTCAAATCCTTAAATATTTCAACAATACAAATATAACTTATTTGACGTCAGGTTATTATTTCAAATATTTCACTTTCATATTCTATAATTATATTCAATTCTTTAATCTACCATCGTTTCAAACCCATTTACTATTTTTTTATTTATTAACCATCTTGGAAAAACGACTCATCTCATTTCATGTAAAACAACGTTGTGAAATCTCCTTTATTTTATCACTTGAATATAATAACCACCTATTATACTTTTAGTGTAAACCATTCGCAAAACTTAACGTTTCAATTCCTTTTATCTCGAAAATACCATTTTAAGTTTCCACCATTGCCTTTTATTACTTTTTCTTTGGACATTTTATATATAAATGCCAAACCCTTTCCACTTCCGTTACATGAAAAAATGAAATCTTATTTTATATTCTCGACTCTTTATTTACATTTCGTTATTATTTCTCATATGGAAATAATAAATTATATTTTTTTTATCTACCTTCTCATTATAAACTAATATCACCCTCAGATAATCCCGAAGTCGTTCAAGTTGGGGTATTTATTTACCTCCCAGACCTTGATCAACAACAGTCTTAACTTCAGACAAATATCAGTTATAACTCAAAACAGATATTTATTTTAATATCCAATACACCTCATTTAGCTATTTATTGATAAACTTCTTATCCTTTGAATCTTCCGTCTCGAGTATAACCATAATTCTTAATTCATTGATTAAGAAAATTATTTATAAAATATCACGTTTCTCTTTTACTTCTCTAACCAATACTTTTTAATACTTGAATTTTTGTTAAAATTCTATTACCTACTTCTTTACCACATTCACCTTTAATCCCTTCGCTTAAAGTCTTATTTCATAGATTTTACTTAATTCCCTTATAAAGTAACATTCATTTATGCTTTACTCCTCATTTACCAATCCCAAATAATTCTTTATTTAAATTAATTAATAATGTAATTAACTTAGATAATTTCTTTTTTTATTATCTCTCAAAATGATTATTCAACTCCATAGCATTAAGTCAATTTCTACTTATTTGCTCACAAATCTGATAATTTTCAGAACTTTCCTTTATAAAACCAATTATAAGCTTGATTCATAAATAATAAATATTTTTCCTCTTTACAAACTTTAATTCAAAATAATAGATTTGAAAATCTATTTCCAGTTATAAAATAAATTTTATAACTTTATCTCACCGATTTTCCTGATGGTAGATCGATATTTATAAAACGGTTAATTCATAGGCCATATACTGCCAATCACTCAACCAACAGCACCCATTGGTTCAAACCAAACAAATGGTGAATCTCCTGTCAATATTCAACCATCTAATCAAAACAATTCGATTCAATTAATTTATGGTCTCATAACAGTTTATAACGACAATTCAATATCAACCACAACAGTCAATCAAAACAATCCATTTATTTAAACACGTTTAATTTTATAAACGTGACCAATAGGGTAAGTTACCTTAACTCGGACCAATCGTTAAAATAACAATTTGGGTTTCATTGAAATTAAACGACATTTAATTTCATCAGTTCAAACGATATGTGAATATACATCAACAACCAGTCAAAACTTTAGCAACCATAACACACAAAAATAAAAACCCAACATATAAAATATAAGCGGGAATTACTGAGTGAGCTTAACTCACCTTGTCTGGATTCCGTCGTTAAATCAGCTCATTTTAGTTAAATTAAATGGCGTTTAACTTAACTAAAAAATTCCAGCTTCTATCTGCCCTGCTCGGTTCTCTTCGATCACGTAGTACTTGCCTTCACGATTTCAGTGTTTTTCATTTCATCGAATTCTGATTACGTGTGTACTCGAAATCAATAATCTAAGTTATATGATTTATTTTTAATTAAATAAACCTTTGAAAAATTGGGCCTTAGACTAAAACGTCCAGCCCAACTTGGAGGAAACCCACACCCATTCCTTTCCTTATATCAAAATCATCGGATCCCCCTTTTCATTTAGTTCCTCCGCCGCCATACAAAAATTGGAAAAAAACCCTCCATGTCGACCAGTGAAAATCAAAAGCTCCCTTTCTTCATTTCTCCATGCTTCTGTCGCTCCATCACCATACCCTTCGGTCCCCCGTCAACTCGATTCAAACCCGGACCAAGGCCAAACCCTAAGTCACGAAACAGATAAGTGGTTTTTTTCTCTTAAAACAAGTTTTATTTCTGTTACTAAAACGAGATGCGAACCAAACAATGGAGTGTATGTGTATTTATATGGGTAGAACCTTGGCTCCCACGATTATAGGCAGGTAGGATTTTCAGTGTATAGGCTAGATTCATTGAGCTTTCGTTTCTGTTTGTCTATGTGATGGACAAAATATTGTACGTGATTAGGAAAGGCTTATGAATTGTCTTTTCTCCATTGATGGTGCATGGTTGATTTGAGAACACAAGGAGGAGGGTTAGCTAGCTGTGCATATATCGAATGAAACTTTGCATATGCGAAAGTAGGATGGCTGTAGTTGCACATAGATAGGTCTGTGTGTTAGTGTACATTGATAGACAGGCTAAATAAATTTGAAAAGAAAAGACAGAGATCTGCGTTTAGATTTGAAGTGGAAACAGGTTGCTGTTGTTTCGAAATAGCCTTGGGTTGTATTATGCTTAGATTAGATTAGGACAGATCATATATATGTATTTTAGTTGTTCAAATAGTCTGTATTGATTTGATGATATATTATACTGTATGTAAAGATCTGGGTTTATATGTGGTATTTTCTTATTGGAAATCCTTCAGCTTCATATATAAATTCTTAGCTGTTCATAGCTGTGTACCCTATTGTTTCTTGAGTTGTAGAATCACTATTTTCCTATCTGTTGTTTCACTGTTTCTTTTTTTCTCTTCTCTCTACTTTTCAGGACGGATTGCTGGTGACGAAGATGGATGTTATGAGAAGATTTTGTTCTAGATTTTCTTTTATTTCTATATGTATTAAAACCGAAATTTTACATGAAATTTCAGTATACATAAATATGTACAAAGGTTCTGTTGTTCATTATAATCAGCTGCATGTATCTATATATTTTTTTCTTTCAAATATTACCCTCTGTTGTCAAATTTTCTCTTTTGGTTGCAAGTTTGTACATCCGCTCCTTATGAATTCATGGATACAAGTTCAAAATTTATGGCTAATTGACATAGTTAGTAGTATTTTTTTTTGTGATTTCTAGCACCATTTGGTGTTTACTACCAGCTTTACGCATTTTCTTAACATCCAGTTTCAATTATTGAAGCTAACATATTAGGTTACGTTTAGTTGTTTGGGTTCAATCTTTAAATTTGGATGATACCATAGTTTTGACAATATTTGCAGATATTTTTAGCAATTTTATCAATAATCCATGATTTCCTTTAAGATATTTTCCATGAGTCCTATACAAGGTTAGTTTGTTTTGTTAGATGTACACAATTAAAGAATAATTTAATATCCATCTGCAGCAAACTGGAGAAACTCGTCCGTTAACCAATTAAAAATTAAATGATTAATCACTTTGACTTCATGGAATGTTGGTGCGATCTTTACTATATTGTCTTTGACAATGGTACCATATAATTTAAATTCCAAATAGTTGAGTTGAATAATAATTTACCGATATTATCGAATATATTTATATAATTCAACATAAACCATATTTATACCACTTTACATCGCTCATTCACATTATACAGCAAATTCAACATTTTCCCAATATCCCGAAAATAAAATATTATTATATTATTAATATAATTTAAATATTTAAATTAAAATGGTTAAAATCCATTATTTAAACTCAAATCAATATTTTAAATAAATAAAATATTTCAAATAAATGGTCAGAAAATACGGGACATTACAGCTATGATTACTGAGATTCACCTTGTTGGTGGATCGGAGGATTAATGGGTAGATACTAGTGCTTCTCGCCATGTTCGCTATGATCATGATATGTTTACTACATACACGGCTGTTGATGATTTGAAGGTGTTGTTGGGAGATTCTCACACCATTAAAGTTGTTGGGATTGGATATGTGGAAATCAAGTTTACCTCTGGAAAGATAGTGATTCTGAAAAACGTGATGCATACTCCAGAGATGAGAAAGAATCTGGTTTCTGGCTTTCTTCTGAATATGGCTGGCTTTACTCAAGTTATAGGGGCTGATTTGTATACCTTAACTTATAAGGGAACTTTTGTGGGAAAGGGTTATGCTTGTGAGGGTATGTTTAAGCTGAATATTGAATCTAATAAAGTAACTAGTTCTGGTTATATGTTGTGTGATTTTAATATTTGGCACTCTTGATTATGTCATGTTAACAAACGCATAATTCACAAAATGAGCACTTTAGATATGATTTCTAATATGTCAAAAACTGATTTTGTTAAATGTGAATTCTGTAGTCAAGCTAAAATCACAAAGAAACCTCATAATTCTGTTGATAAGGTTTCTGAACCCTTAGATTTAATTCATTCTGATATAGGCGAGCTTGATGGCACCTTAACTAGATGTGGATTCTGCTATTTTATCACTTTTGTTGATGATTGTTCTGATTTCACATATGTATATTTCATGAAAAATAAAAGTGATGCATTTGATATGTTTACAACATTCAAACCTGAAATTGAAAATCAATCAAACAAGAAAATTAAAAGACTTCGTGGTGATAGGGGAACATAATATGAATCTAGTTCTATTCTGGATTTCTATAAACTACATGGTATTATACATGAAAGAACTGCACCTTATTCACCTGAAATGAACGATAAATCTAAAAGAAAAAATATGACCTTTACCAAATTAATATTTGTCGTTTTATTAAATTTTGGTGCAACAAAACATGAATGAGGGGATATATTATTAACGGTGTGTTATGTACTAAATAGAATCACTAAATCAAAAAGTAAAATTTCACCTTTTGAAATTCTAAAAAATTACAAACCTAATGTGTCCAATTTTAGAACTTGGGGATGCTTGGCATATGTTCGTATTGTAGACCCTAAGAGAATAAAATTAGCAAGTAGAGCACATGAATGTGTATTTATTGGCTATGCACTTAATAGAAAAGCAAACAGATTTTATAACATAAAAACATATTATATTATTGAATCAAATGATGCTGACTTATATGAAACAAAATTTCCTTTTAAATTAAGGAATATGGGGGAATATCAAGTAATTTATTACCTGTAAGAACAGAACCTAAAGAACATTCTAAAAATGAACCTAGAAGAAGTAAAAGAGCAATTACCGCAAAAGATTTTGGTTCAAAATTTTGTGCTTTTACTATAGAGGAGGATCCCTCAAACCTCCAGGAGGCCATATCTTCACAATATGCAAATTTATGGCAAGAGGCTATAAATGATGAGATGGGTGCTTTGGAATCCAACAAGACTTGACACTTAGTTGATTTACCACCTAGTTGTAAATCTATAGCTATAAATGAGTGCTCAAAAAGGAATTAAAAACTAATGTCACTGTCGATAAATAGAAAGTCTATCTAGTAGCTAAAGGTTTTAAATAAAGAGAAATGTAGATTTCTTCGACGCTTTTTCACTTGTAACTGTAATTACATCCATACGGGTATTAATCTCACTTGCTTCTATTTATAATTTAATAATACACCAAATGGATGTTAAAATCGCATTTTAAACTGTGAATTAGATGAAGAAATTTATATGGACAACCTGAAGGATTTGTAGTACATGGTCAATAACATAAAGTATGTAAATTGGATAAATCATTATATGGTTTAAAACAAGCACCTCAACAATGACATGAAGAATTTGATAACTTAATTATTTCACATTGGTTTAAAGTTAATGAAAGTGACGAATGCATTTATTACAAATTTGAGAATGATATTTGTACTATTATATGTCTTTATGTAGATGACCTACTCATTTTTGGGTCAAATATTCATGCCATAAACAATGTTAAATCTTTGCTCAATGCCAACTTTGATATGAAAGATCTAGGTGAGGTGAGTGTAATCCTTGGTATTAAAATTACTAGGTCCGAAAAGGGATTTTCTTTGGATCAATCTCACTATATTAAGAAGATTATAAAGAAATACAATTACTTTGACTGTAAACCTGCATGTACACCATATGATCCCAATATGAAGCTACTTAAAAACACTGGTGAAGGTGTAAGACAGTCTGACTTTGTGAGCATCATTGGCAGCCTTCGGTATGCCACTGATTGTACTAGACCCGACATTGCCTTTGTCATGGGATTATTATGCAGGTTTACCAGTAGACCTAGTACAGAGCACTGCGTTCTATTAAGAGGGTCATAAGATACCTAAAACGAAAAATGAATCTTGGATTACATTATGAAAAGTTTCCAGTTGTACTTGAAGGATATTCCGATGCAGACTGGAATACTTATCTGATGATTCAAAAGCGACCAGTGGCTATATATTTAGCATTGCTGGAGGAGCTGTTTCTTGGAAATCTAAGAAACGAACTATTTTGACTCAATTTACTATGGAGTCTGAGATGATAGCACTAGCCACAGTGAAGAAGCAAAGTACTTGAGAAATCTGTTAGTTGAAATTCCCTTATGGGAAAATATGATACCAGCTGTGTTGATCCACTGTGATAGTACCACGGCTATTGCAGAGTTCAGAACCATTATTAGAACGGTAAGAGACGACATATATGTCGTAAGCACAGTACTGTTTAGAGTGGATCACATGAAAGAGACTGTCTAGAGAGAAAGTCCTTAATACTTCTAAAAGAATGGGACTATTGCCTAGATTGTTGAGTCACACACAATGGTAACCCGACCTAATGACTGGAGATCCCAAGAGCTAAGTTCAATGGGTAAAAACAAGTTGTGTGGTGATAACAGTTGAACATGCTATTTTTTGTATATTAACTAGCATGTATTTCTGAAGTGATGAGGGAATGAGTAAATAGAAACTCTTAATGAGATGTATACTCTATTTGGAGTGGAGTACCTACCTTCAGGAGTGCTCTTGATAGACTCACCTATGTGAATGTGGAAACGTGGTTGTTTCCTATGAAGTTTTGGTCAAAACTTTTAGAGCATTCGCTAAGCTGGGATAGACGTGCATAGCCATTAATGCACGGTATATTGCACTATAGAAAAGGTTGTGTGGTTTGATGCCAGGAATAAAGTTCAAGACCACGTGTCACTCTAGTAAAAATTGAATCTTATACACTATGCAAGGGTTCAAATCAAAAGACACCTTTGTTTATGCACAGGCTTATGTTTTTTTAGAATCTGCTCGAAAAATATTTTAAAAAATTCAAGTGAGGGTTATTGGAAACGTTTTGTATATGTAGTGAATTTATTTTAAAAAATACAGTTACTAAGAATTTATTATTAAGCCATTATTGCAATAGAGTCATTAAAAGTTATAACGATTATATATATACACCAGTACACATGCACGTCCGACGGGCATGTGCATACATGAATTTGACCAAATGTGGAAATGAAGTTTAAAATGGACAATCATTGAGATGTTTTGTGTGTAGAAATATAGGATATTGAAGTAGGAATAAACAAAGCATAGTAGAGCATGATAATTAATGTGTTGTCGTACTGTAAATCATATCTAGTTTGAAGTAATAGACAAAGATTATCCTAGGAACATATACATGCAGAAAATAAAATATCCAAAACATAGTTGAAGCACGTTCAACATATATACATGGTAAATGAATTTGTAAACAAATAGAAGAAAATGGAATAGAAATGGCAGTACAGTTTTATTAGGAACAAATGGAGAAAGGTACATGAAATTATGTCAAAAAAATATATGTAACAATTGCAATCAAAGTTTATTGAGATTATTGAAAAAACTGGAAACAAAGAGTGGAAGGTGCAATCAGTAGCAGCACTTTCAGCATGCACGATTTGCTTCTAAATCTGCAAAAATCTTGTCAATTTCTGCAAGCTGGAAGAAAAATGAGAAACTTGAATGATATAAGAAAAGGTTATAAAAAACAGAACCACGTGTGTGTATACATATACACATGTATGCACACACATATGTTTATATATGTATATAAAACAAATATATAAATGGAAGCATACCACTTCAGGATCGTTATAGAAAGCATCACAGTATAATTCCCGCGTATATGAGTTCCCCAGCCATATAAATTAGCACACAATTGATACTAATAAAATCAGACATATAAGAATGGTCACACTTACCTTTCTTAAATAGTCATAGTTGCTTATATAAGCAGCAGTTATTGATGTTAGTTAAACCAAATTCCAGCACTATTATTCACTGCTCGACCTCAATAATAGGTCAAAACCTCATATTAAAAAAAGGCATTAGTACTTTTTAATGGCTTTTGACTGTGATTTTAGTTTCAAGAAGTATAGATTAACAACAACAATACATGAGGAAGTATATAATGATGTTATAGGTGTGAATAGCCAAATAATAGAACAATCGACAGAAAGCAAGTAGTAGCACTAAACATGGGTAATAACATTTATTTAGGGGCACTAAATACATATGACAATTAATGGAATGTAAACAGAGAACTTACATGGTGTAGCATGCGCAGCATCATGCTCCGTCAGTTAGGCCCGGCTACGTGATATGGCAGCTTGTCTACGGGTGGAACGCCTAGCCTATTGAGCACGTCGAACTCTTTGCCTTTGTTGTTGGTTCATATTGTGGAGCAAATGAGAAGGAATGTAAATGACATTATAGTAGCAAAATAGAGTGGTATGCAGTTATAAGCAGCAGACATGAGTACGTAAATAGTGTGGTGAGTGATGAATGAATTGTATAGATATATATATAGAGGGACGTAAAAGCAAATATGGGTGAGTTGGTAAACACCTATAATTTTGGATCACGGATTTTTAATAATGGCCAGTGTGAAGCTGTAAAAAGTAGTTGTTATGCAACACGTATGAAAATAAGCGGTGATTGAAAAGCAACGGAAGGGAATAATAATTCGAACCAAAAATTTAAAACTAATGTAATTGACTTAAAAGAAATGTAAAGTGCATTAAAACATATTATAATGAAAAGTATTTTTTGCCCGCTTTGCTGGCCATTAAAATTTATGTTATTAAAAATAATATTGTAATGATTAAATACCAAAAATAAAAGAAAAATAAAGTATTTTAATTAATATTAAATAGTTATATATATGCATATATATTTTTAAATATTATAATTTATGCGGCAACAATAATAAATTGTTCTGTTATTCGTCCAAAAATAATTTTATCATCGATATGCGTGCATTGCAAATGAGCGTTAAATTGGACCTTTGTTGCTCGATCAACTGGTATTTACATCATTAGTATATTTTTGTCATATCTCACATGAAAGTGTTAATATTTTGTTAACTAACTTTGATAGCTCTTCTATTTAGGACTTACAACCGCAAAAACTTATTTTCAATGGTGAGTGGTATATATTCTTACGGTAACTCATACATACAATTTTGAAATTCTATAAAATTGAATTAACGTGTAGTTTTCTCATTTTATAGTCAGTATTCACTACATGAATATACAATAAACAAGTAACACATTGGTTATAACAGGAAGTGATAACTTAAGAAAAAAACCATATTAAGTTTCACAGAACTGAGATCATTAACTATGGCATTACAGGTTGTAGAAAAAAAGCATTTAATCAAGACATTCCTAAACTTAATCCAACATATGTAGTTACCTTGGGTCTTTTCTACATTACTCCACAACATTTCTCTTTCATGATCAATCTGCAAATGTGGAAGTACGCAGTAATACACTTGACGTTCTATTGTTCACATATTCTTAAAAGAGAATTTTATTGCAGTTACATCTTCGAACCATGCTATAATTCAGACATTGTGCACCCATATCACTTTGCATTTCTTTTCATCTTATTATATGAAAATCTCAATAGTCCCACATTCCTTATTTTATGATTACATAAGAAGGTCAGTACTGCCTCCTTGTCCTATGAAATATTCTTAATTACACTTTAAATACAAGTAAGAACCCGTGCTTCGCACACGGGTTTGAGTGAATTAGAAATCATATAAACTACATAAATTTTAGTTTAAATTATCAAAATAGTATATAATAAAAGAAACAAAAAGAAATTTAATTATAGCATTGAGTTTGATAAACCATTAGCACAAACTATAGAAATTTTTGTTTATTAAATATTTGGAAGAAAAGCATCACAAACCTCTATGATTATTGTATTCCTGATTAATATAAATTAAAAGAAAATTTTGGGCACTAATAATGATGGCACTGTTTTCAAATTTTAAACTAAAGTTGCATTGTTTTCAACTATGTAAAAGTGAGGCCAACGCTGTTATATAAAGAACTCAAACCTTGTCTAACTGAAACTTGTATTGCACTTCTACTTAGCTTTAACTTAAACATGAATCACTTATATGTATTAAAAAAATCGCTGCAAGTCTCAGAGTATGAAGAAGAGAAGTTGCTTAACCCACCACTTGTTTATCACTTCTCGTGTCTCTAAATTAAATTAAAGGATATCAATGTGCTATAGATACAACAGCAAAGATAATGAAGACAAAGATTGTAAACTATATATTATTTAAATTAGAATTACCACAGAATGGACAATGACTCTAAATGTATTAGGTGAAAATATATGGTATTCAAAAAAAAAAAAAAAAAAAAAAAAAACTCAAATACCAACCTACTTTTTATGACATTATATGAGAAGCTTCACCATCATGCATTTTTTCTACAGACACCATTTTGAGGTGGAGGCAGTAGTAGTCCTGATTCAAAACAAAATAAGTATAAGATTCAGACATAACATTCACATAAGTTTATTTAAAACATACATAAATATCACTTTCAAGAAGCATGCATTTTATACCTATTTGATAAGATTTGTACAAACTCAGTAGAAAACGATATTCAAATCCATTTGTATGAAGTATGACATATTACTTTAATAAAACAATAGTAAATACATGTTAATTGACATTTTGCAAAGTGATAAGCAGAACAAATCAAAGTGAAAATTAGACAAACCCAATATTTTTTCATCACAAATCATACTTCAATGGGAAACTGAACACGTCAGAGAATAAGTAGCCACTTTGTATTTGTTGTTGGATGAGTGACTCTCAACAACAAAAATGTTTAATCAGTTGCCCCAATGATGATTTACTCTCTTAACATGGTTTGTATTTGACAGGATTAATGTCACGCTCACAATTGGAATAGGAATGAGGAATCACTAATAGAATTATCATTGTTTTCTCTTTACCAAAAAACTTTATTAACATTAAAGGAAAATACCAACCTTAATAATTTAATTATCAATGTTTTTCCAAGCAAAGATTAGCCGATTTTTATTTTTCCAATTGCTAAGATTAGAAGCATTTATTTTTCTCTATTTTAATTGTAAATAAATTAGACAAATTGTTTCTAGAAAAATGTCTTCCCTTTTAGACATTTGATATCTCTCGACGCTTGTCGATTGTATGTACTGATAGTTGGGCGAAGATGTAGGAAGTAGTTTGGTAATTGATTAAGCATATATTATGTTGTATCCGTCAGCAGCAGATTTTGTAAAATAGAATACAAAGTCCATGTGTAAATATTTTCCATTTTTCGGAACGATACAAGTAAAAATAAGGCGTTTATAACTTACTAAGTTTAGCTGGAATAAATAATGATTTCTAGATATATATTTTTATGATTAAACCAAATGTAACAACCCGGAAAATCAGACTGTACATAATGCAAAATAAAACGGATTTTAGTGAAATCAAAAATATTTAAATATGTTTAAGAATATCTTTCTAACAAATCTGAAAAATCGAAATTTCATAGCGGGAGTGGCAAAATGAATTTTCAGAAAGGTAGGTATGGAGTTAATATAGCCCTTGAAAATAGACATTTTGCAAATGACCTCCGTTTTCGACGAAATCAGTTTTGTTGCAACCGTATCGTCCAAACATAGCTAGATTTATTTTTCTGGAATTTTTGGGATTAGTATGTGGCCCCAGCAAATTAAAATGTACGTTCAAATCCATATTTGAATGTTTTATATTTTAATTTGAAGAATAACTGACTGAAATAGTTGAATGGGCCTACGAAACATATTCCATTATGTCCGGAATAGGGGTATTTAGCTAGGGACGACAGTCATTGGGTTTGAATTGGAGTTCGTAAGGAGAAAGGGGTATTTTTGGATTTTAAAATAAATATAAAAGGGTCGGGCCAATCAGAATTCACCATTATTTTCTCTCTCCCCGATCCCTCTGAATCGCGAACGACGGAAACACCTTCTTCCCTTCCCTCTTCGATTCCTCTTAAACGGCTCAACGAAATTCAAAGCTCCTTTGGAGTAATTTGTAGATCTTTCCATCCTCTTTAAATCCATATAAAGTTTGGAATTTATCGTTGATTATATTGAGAGAATCACCTCCACGAAGCCAGCCCCTTTTGAGCGCCGACGACGACGACAGAGACCACCGAAGTGGGGCCCCTTTAGACGCACGTGCGCGACTCCCTTCCCTTTGACGCTACACCGCCCGATCGTCCAACCGTTACATGGATTGATAGAAAAATCCAAACCCAGTTTGGAACTATTTCAGAAAGGTAACAGATTTGTTAATCTAAACTGATTTTAACACTTTAATACTGTCGCAAAGTGTGATTAACTTCTAAAAATCATATTTTTTGCTATGTTGTCGAAATCCAGTGAAACAAGAGACATTAAACTCGTGTGGACGTCTTCTACATTATAGAAGAGATCGGAGAATTTTTGGAGCTTCCTACAATTTTTGAAGGAGTGGAACCCAATGTGAGATTTCTAAATTCAAAATGATTTGGAATGGTGATGTATAAATTATATAATCGATGTATAAGTTATATAAACGTTGTACACCTCTTGTATAAGCGTTGTATAAATTATATGTGCGATGTATAAGTTATATATGCGTTGTAAAAATTATATGTGCGTTGAAATGAAATTGAAATGAAATGGAAATATATTTATATACGTATATCTATATATATATATATATATATATATATACACTCCCCTCGTCCACAGACTATGGACGATATATATTGGTTGTGATTGTTTGGATGTTGGTTGACATGAAATTTGGTTGATAAATGCGAATATTTGATAATGATTGTTTGTGGTTGAAACATAATTGTAATTGTTTGTGGAAAAATCCATTGGGATATGAAAATGAATCGAACTATTTAGATTATAAGGAAAAGCCCCTTAGGGAACGTTGCGAGGCATAAGGTAGTGCGAGGAGCCGTACTCGGGACGGTGCCGGTTTTTATCCCCCTACCGTTATGCTGCCGAAATTTTCTGAAATATTCATGTGTTTGATTTATATTCATGTGTTGGAAAAATATTCATATGACGAATAAATTGTTTGAAAGATAAAAATCACATTTTTATCATGTATATGAAGTATACAAAATATTCATGCTTGAAATATATTGTTTTAACCATAAAAATCACATTTTTATTATATACATGAATCGCTAAAAATATTCATGTTTTAAATAAATTGTTTTAACAACAAAAATCACATTTTTATTATATATACCATTGTTAAAAACAGACATGTGTTGAAATAAATAGTCGTTGGGTATAAATATTATTTTTATCAAATATATGAAATGAAAATGGTTTGGAAATTAAAGAACGGATTATATATATATATATATATATATATAATTAAAATAAAATGAATAATGACGCTGTATTTCGTGTTTTGAAATCGTGATTTTAAATGATTATTACGGGAGATCCGACCATCGGATTTTCCCAAAACCGAAACCATTGGGTTCGCTTTGAAAATATCTTTCCAATGATGTAAAATTTGTAAAGATCCAACGGTTAGATTTTCAGATATGTGTAAATCAAATTTGAAGAAAAACAGCGCCACGGCCGCGTTATGGCCTGAAGTGTTGTTTATATAAATTGGCTATTTTTAAATAAATAAAAATAGCGATAAATCGTTATAAAATATTATGAACGATATGGAATGGAAATAAACCGAATTTACTCGATTTATTGGAATTGGATAGTTGAATGTGTTTGACATGAAAATGACATTAATGAAATGAATTATGGATGTCAAATAATTTAACCAGGAAATGAATTGATTTGAATTCTAAATATATGTGAATTATTTGGAAAGGCCGAGTTAATTCTCATTTCAAATAATTGATCGATGATTAGAAATCGACGATGAAGACGGTGGTTGAAGATCGGAGGTCTTCACATCGTTTGGATGATTGCTGATGTCTTGATTGGGAGGCATTCCAAGACAAGGTAATAAGTGATGGTCATCCAGACGTACTTGGAGATCGACCGGATGTGCGAGGACCTCTCTCCTGTATTGGACATATGGGACGAGGAATAAGGTGCCTCCGGTTTCGTTCAGACCCAGAACGGACTTGTAAATGGACTATGTGTCCGATTTAGGATTTCATTCTGTGTGATTGATATACGTCAGTTGCATGGCGTGAATTGTCTGTGTGGCATGCTGAGATGCAGTGATCAAGGCTTGCGTTGAAAAGCAGAGTCTTGTGGTTGATGATCAAAGCATGGCTTTAATACAGCTAGCTTTGTGCATGGCATTGATTCGCGAGCCTCACACCCAATATGAGCCAGAAATGGGAGAGGACTGCAGGAAGGGCATGCGTTTCCTTCTAAATAGGAGTAGTGCCTTGGGTTTTACATGCCCGGGCATTTTACTTATGTGGATGATGGATAGCGAGGTGCCTCGGTTATATCGGTCGTTCCATAGCCGATAATTCGGTCAGGGTATGACCAGTTTACACCCCATAGGGCAGGGAAATGTAGTGTTCAGGTATTTTAATCCACTCCGTGTGGACCGGCCCTAAAGATCGAAGGGTCGATGCGTTCTAATCCTAAGACATGGGGTAGAGCGTGTCGAAGCGGTAAGGACGATCCTTGCCTTGGTTCATGATGGAAATCCAATTTCCAAATACGAAATCATGCGGTTTTGATTGTAAACCTATATATGGCGACATAGTGGTATAGGGCACTTATACCGTCTATGATTGATACTTATGATTTAAATTGTTTTTTTGAAACATATAAACACTAATAATAATATCAAACGCTTTTGTTTTATTCGTATCAAGCATATTTTGGTCATTATAAGGTAAAAACTCTATCCTGCGGTTTGCGTTGCATTGTGTGATGGGAACTGAGTCATATAAAGGCTTCATTTTTATAAAAAGCATTGCGATGTTTAAATGATTTACTTGTTTTAGCACCAGCAGTCCAATGGAGTAAACCCGTTTCGCGTTAGCAGCGTGATCCTGTGATTGGCCTTATTGTAAGATAAGTTAAGTAGATTTCTCATACCGGTCCCATGACTGACTCGTAGTTTGTTTCACTTGCAAACTCGGGTGCCCTATTTTCTACACGGGCAGCCTTGTATTCAGGTTTTAGCAGGCTCTTTCTGGATAGCTATGGAGCTGAAGATAGATTCTATCATTTCTTTCTTTTTATGTTGTTCAGCTCCTGTTGTACATATTATGTTTTGATTCCGCTTTAGACATTCTTTGTAAAGCTGAATTGTATTTTGTACTAAGTATGATCCTGTATACTGTGTAACTCTGATGATTATGTTTATCCAGTGTATTTTGTTGTACATTATCTGGTGTATTTATATATTTCTGTTCTGCTTTTGTAACACCCCACTTCCGTTAAGGTCACTCGCAAAGGGAATGTCTTAACTTCGGTGGAACGTTATAAGTAAACAGAACAGAAATTTACAAGATAGATAAAGTAGTACTTGAAAATTTTATAACTTTATTACAGCAGGAAACAGAAATAAGTTTGGTTACATCTTTCAAAACCACAAGATCGGAATTCAAGTACATAAATATCAGTCTTTTACAAAAGCCTTCAGAGTACGTAATTTTAAAGCCATATTCCCCAACAGAAAATGCCATAAATAGGTAGAATCAAAGCCAAGTGATACTTCAAGCACTCTAGCACTTCAAGCAGAGAGAAATCTAAGTCAAGCACTTACGTTCCCAACCTGAGTACCTGGGGGGAAGGGAAGAAAAGACGCGAAACAAACTAGGTCAGACATACGTCTGGTGAGTCCAGTGACTTTCAGCATATAAACAGATAACAGTATCATAACATGTAAATAAAACTGGATGAGAGATAGCCGTAACAAGAGTAGCAGGTTAATAGAAGAAACAAAACGATATAGGCTAAGCTAAGCTTCTTACTTAGTTTTCACTTCTCTACACTAATACTAGTATAACAGAATTAGGTGTTGTCCTATTGTCTAAACAGAAAACAGAATGATCTCTTCAGAAAAACAATGCTAGAAATGGGCCTTTACCACTCGAACAGAGACAGACGGTACAGAAACAGAATCAGGAACGGAGTCAGAGACAGAAACAGAATAATCCATACGGAAACAAAATATTAGAGTTAGATGTACACTAGTAATGGGCCTTTACCACCTCAACAGACGGTACCACACAGAAATAGACAGGTGTTACCACTCGAACAGAAACAGACGGTACCCCAACAGAAACAGATAGAACTAAGTGTACCCTAAATTCTACCCCAAGCGATCGGCTCCCTAATACATAAATACCCTATGTCGGCCCCACAGAAGGGTGTATCACTCCCTAAAGTGGCAAACTATAGACACAGACCTATTTATAGATGTCACGGTATCTTACATCCTCAGAGCAGACCGGATTCATGCACGCACATGACCCAGTTGGAATGCGTCATCAACACCCCTCGGCATTATCAGAGTGAACCTCTTACAATTAGTTCAGTAAGCATGCCCAGACCCCTCTTAGTGTTGGGTCATGGTTTTGATACCAGAAAGGGTTATTGACTAATATGGGTCCCAAACAACAAATGACACAAGTAATTATCCCTCCTAACCTTGTGTCCCAAGAATAACCGATTTCAGATTAACTTGTTTACAGATTTCAGATGTACAAAGTTCAAATTAACTAGTTTTTAGATCATACATACAAGTTAACATGTTTTCAGACTGACAGATCAGATGTACAGATTAACAAGTTCTCTGACTAACGGATCAGATATACAGATTAACAGACTTACAAATTGTTTTACCTAACTTTGTATTGGGCCTAAAGATCCACGGAACGGGTTTATTAGATTCATCAGTCCAGTTGTTTTAACCCAATCCACCCAACACATTTTAGGCATCGTATTTATCTTAGATTTTCATTAATTAAATATTAATACACAGACCTCTCACATTAGGTCGGTAGCTTGTGGCCGCTGGATGTGCCGGGCGGTTCCGGGCAGACTTCTGCCACAAGCTAGACCTAACCTCGTGTCTAAGCATCCTTATGCCTACGACCTCTCACATTAGACTGACAGTTTGCAGTTGCTGGTTAAGCCGGTTGGGTCCGGGAAGGCTTCAACCGCAAACCGAGTCTAACCTCGTGTCTCAGCATTCTTATTTGTTGCTAAAGTTTTCATTCATAGATTATGCCAATATCAGATTAATTATGCCAATTCAACAAATTAACTTCTTTACAAGTTACAGCAGATTATTCAAAATTCCATTAACATGTTTTGCTCAATTTTAGATCGAGCCTACAGATTACATACCCAAATCACAGTATTCAATTCCAACAAATCTAGCGGATTGGGCAATTTAATAGATTTAAACATATCCTAAAGTTCTATTAACATATCTTGCCTAATCATAAATTAAGCCTCATTTTACATGCCCAAATTATGGTCATAATTCTCAACATAACATATGCCCAAATTTAGTTAGATTTTCCACAATACAGAATATTCTCTAAAAGCCCCAAATCATGATATACAATATGAATTATGCCAATTTATAACCGTTGATTACCGCGTATGTCAAATATCCAAAAATCCGAATTAGGCGTATTCACATTAATAGTTATCCCTATTTTAATATAGGTTTTTCAGGCCTAAGTCACATATCCTTTTTCTTCCAAGTCATAGATCGTCATATAAAATATGCCCCAAATCTAGCTCTTAAATTACAACATGTATTATGTCCTCAAAATCAGATTTTGAATTATAACATGCATTATGTCCCCAAATTACAAGTCATATGTTGTCATACATTAATTCTCCTTCTTCCAAATCATAAACCGTCATATATAGTATTCCTAGATCTAGATCTTAAATTACAACTTATGTTGTGTTCTCAATTTAGCCATAAATCAGTTATGTCCAATTATGCATCATTCAATATTTTCCCCAAATTTAGCATTCGCATGTCAATCTCTTATGAGATTTGGCTCAGGCTCGTAGTAGCCTGACTATAGAACATAAGGAAGGAAGAGATACAGAATAGTTACAATAAGATAGATCTACACAGAAAAACAGATCTGATAAACAAGAATAAGATGGATCTACACAGAAAAACAGATCTGATAAACAAGAATAAGATAGATCTCCAATTCAGATTTATACCCATGTCAAGATCATAATTAAATTTCGTATCTGAAAATAATTATACTCACAAATTGTAACAACCCGTATTTCGATAACACGTTAAAACAAGAAATCAAGGCAGAATTTAATTATAAAACCTGAATCAGGATAAACGGGTTGCGCCATTGCGTTCGTCTCGGAAAAATACGCGAAATAGAGTCCGAAATTTCGTAAATCGGAGTTCGTATGACTGAGATATGGCCTCGCAAAGTTTCACGAAAATTCAAATTCGAAAACAGATTTGAAATTCAGCCCAATTAAGACACCACTCCATTTTTAGGCCTGGTTAAGACACCACTCCATTTTTTAGACTTGACTTCTTCCCCAAGACATGCTTTGATGGCTTGGATTGAATCTAGGTTTAATCCTATGGCCTAAAACACTTGCCTAATCTATAAATAAGACCCTAACATATCCTAAATCCTCATTATTCATTCATGCAACTAAACTATGGCAAAATTTTACCTCTCATGGCCTCCACTCTCTTCATAAAATTTCTAAATGGTTTCTATGAGAGATTTTCCATGCATACAAGTGTTTTCAAGCTTGTATGAGTGTCATTAGCTTGCATTCAAGTCAAGTTTCTATCTTTGCATCATAAAGCAAGGGTTTTGATCATTTTGGCTCAAGGGTTTTTATGTTAGAGCTTGCATTTTGGGTCTATTTGATTGCATAAGGGCTTTGTCATATCTTTTGTGCTTTCATAGCAATGTAAGCCCTTTCCCTACTCTTAGATATTAACTATGAAGTTAAATGTTCATGTTGCAAGTTTAGGTTTGATCATTGAGTATGATACATGCTATCATGTCATGCAAGTTTATGAAGTCATTATCTTGATCTTGTGAGCTAAAAGCTACAACCTTTATGTTGAAATGTTGCATTAGGCAACATGAGAACCCTCATAACCTTTATGTCAACTTGCATATGAAGTCATAACCCTTATATGATGATATATGCGAGTTCTAGTCATCATTCCATATCTTTTGTCACCATGATTCGCTTATGTGCCAAGTTTGGGTTTATGCATGTTTTGAGGCTTAAGAATGTAACATGCAAGTTAATGAACACATTTGTGCCTCATTTGCCACCATGATTAACTTGTGGCTTAATATCCATTTTTGTCATGCCTTTGCCAAGTCTCTTCTTTTAATCCATTACGTTGTCACGAACGTATATGCGAGTTTAAAAGCGTTGGGTTATGTTATGGGTAATTTCTAATGACATGAAAATACAACTTGAAAACATGACTTGAAATATAACATGGAAGTTGACATGTAAGTATGCATAAAAACATAAGCTTGGGAATTTACCTATTAAGTTAGGTCTACCCTTTGGGAATTTACCTATTAAGTAAGGTCTACCCAAATGCTTGAAAACTTTTAACATGTTTTGGAAAACATGATGGACATGACACTTAGATAATATAAGTGTGGCCAACTCGAGGTTGGGTTGAGTTTGCAACGTAAAACTACCCGGAACCGACCGGCCTAACTAGTAGTTGCAAATAATAGGACCCAATGTGAGAAGTTGGTCATGTTGTGCTTGAACCCGAGGTTAGACCAAGTTGTGGTGTAAAGCTACCCGGAACCGACCGGCTTAACTAGTAACCACAACAAAGTCTAATGTGAGAGGTGAAGGTGCATTAAGTAATTAATGCCACATGATAGAGTTAAGTTAATTTGATTAATGACGCTTAACCAAATATGACATGGACAAATGGGTTAAGTAATTTGATTAGGCTAATGATACTTAACAAAACATGACAAGGTTGGGTAGGTTAAGTAACTTGACTTGCCTAATGACACTTAACCATTTTTATATGACTAATGGACGGGGTTAAGTTAACCAACACTTAATCAATCCAACGCGATAACTTGGTAAGGTTAAGTAAGTTTTCTTAATGACGCTTAACCGAAAAATACGGTTAACGGATGGGGTTAAGATTAGACTCAACTAGTCTAAACATGGAAATCGGATGGGGTTAAGTTAGCCTAGACTTAATTAATCCCACTTGGTAGTTTAATGGGGTTAAGTTAAACACTTAACTAATCTAAACATGATGAATTGATGTGGTTAAGTGACCTATACTTAACCAATCTAACTCGTTAATTTATTGTGGTTAAGTTAACCAATACTTAACCAATATAACGTGAAAACCTGATAAGGCTAAGTCACGAATCGCTTGAATACACTTGACCGATTTGACTAAGTAAATTGATAGGGTCAAGTTAATATATACTTAACCAATCTAGAATGATAATTGGACGAGGTTAAGTCGTGAATTGCTTAATATACTTAACCAACTTGAGCATGGTTTGTAGGGTTAAGTCTTGAACTTGGATACTTAGCCAATTTTGACATGATTTGTAGACGGGTTAAGTCATGAACTTAAGTGACACTTAATCCATTATGAAAACCCTAGTTCTGAGAATTAGGTGTATAACCGTAGTTAACAAGGATAACGGAGTTAAGGCTAAGTGATACACCTTAGTTAAGGGTAACTAAGTAATAATTCTTAGTCAAGGAAATTTAGACCAGTTCATAGATAGATGAGTAACCTGATACGGTAGGTCATCGTTTAAGCATACGAGTAGGAGCAAGTATCTGATTTAGATAAAGGCTCCAGCGAACTGGGTAACGAAGCAGCGGCTTCGGGGAACGTGAGGATATTCTTGGTATCCCTCTGTGAGATGCCAGGTCATCATACTAGGCTCATGAGAGGTTAAGGTCTGCGTTAGAAGAACCAAGAGTATGCCTTGGTTGCTATACGAGCGACCTAAAGACGGGAATGGATAGGGGATAGTCGACGATACACGGTCGTGCCCTAGATAGCATTTCGTCAGGCTACCTACCATCTTTGGTCAAGCGTGTACATACGGAAAGGCAGAGAACACCCAAAAGACCATAATTGCTATCTAATTATGGTTGCAGTAAGGCTTGGATGTGGGTTGGCCAGTGTTGTGTTCTCATACAGGATTTATCCTGTCTTGTCTTTCACTAGTTGAGGGAGTGGTCTCGTGGGACCATAGCCACGTATAGGAAAAACAGACCTTAGCATCTGCATCGGCAGATAAATCGAAAGCTCCCGACCGAGTCCTGTATTTCCTGGTATGCCCTGTGACAGGACTCGGATGGCACGATGTGATACATGTGCATACAGTCATGGAAAAACGATTCACGATGAATGCGTGGGAAAAAGGGCGCGGTTGACAGTTAGCGTAAATCCTAGTGGCGCTGGGTGGTTGAACCAAAACCGAGATACGAAAACATGCAATAGGTAAGCATAATCCCTAGTAGCCCTAGGTAGCATAAGTCCTAGTAGTACAAACGATAATTCATGTTGGAAGACCCTAGCTAGGTTTAGGGTAACAGTCCAAACCGATCTTAAGGATCATGGAACTATGTTAAAGTAGTATAGAATCTCATGGGAAAGCCCGTATGGTCTACGGCAAGGGACTGAACATTTACATGGAATAAAACATACGAGTTGAGTAACCTATATATGCGATATATTAGGTTGACATGGACCATTACACGACTTTTGAGTAAGGGTCATTCATGGTTAACACATGATACGGTGGGGATACTAGTACGGTAGGTGCAGAGCTAAAAGACAGGATAGATACCATGGGATGTTATATGTGATAGGTATCTTGGGGATATTATACTTGACAGGAACTTGACGATGGGATACCTTGTTTTATCTTGACACCGTAATTTATCATGACACCTTAGTTTATCTGAGTTCAGTAGTTCACCCTGTTATTTTGATTTAGCTTATCTATCTTGTCATCATGCTTATGTTCATCTCAGTTTCTCATGTCAGTTAACTTTACTAGTTTTTATGCTGATAGTAGATAGGGCTTACTCAGTCTTTTTGACTGACCCGTTTTGTTTCGCCTCTTTTCTTCTGTTTCCCCCCAGGTTACAGGGAGGAAATACTGTTGTTTAGTTCGGACTTCTTCTGCTTGAAGGTCATCATGGATGGCTTGGACTTTTCTTGGCTATGGCTACTTTACTGTTTTTACTTGGGGAATAATTTATGAAAAAGTCTTTATGCTTCTTTACTATTGCAAGACAGGTTTTGATGTACTCTAATGTAAAAGGCTTTAGACCTTAATTATTAATGTTTATGAAAGTTTGATTTTACTTCCGCTATTTTATATGTTCTGTCTTGTGATATTTCTGTGCATGTTTACTAATAATGCCCCTCTAAAGCTAGTGCATTCCCTTGCGAGTGACCCTAGCGGAGGCGGGGTGTTACACAAATCGTGGTTTAAGAAAGAGAAGAACGATGATGGGATCTGATTTTCTGGAGTTGATTTAGCTTTCCGTTGATGTAGGCGTTGATTTGTTATCTTTGTCTTCTCTTTTGAATTGATTGATTAGGGTGGAGGCTAGGTCACTTTAGGTTTTAGGAGCATGGAGGCACCATTCCTCTTTTTTAATGAATTAGGGTTTAGGTTTAGCTATGTATATATAGATGTCTAGGATCGATTAGAGCTCTTAGATTAATCTAGAAACCATCAAGACCACTCAGATGCCACATCAGGCCTTAGGGCGAATCGGGCCACGGGTTGATAGTCAAACACCCTGGATCGACTCCAAAAATGGTGCGGTTCGGCTATTCCTCCTCTCGATTCACTGTTTTGAACTTTTTTGAATATTTATTTATTTAATTTTATATATATATATATATATATATATATATATATATATTTCTCTCATATGCATACAAACTTCAAGGCTTAATAACGTCTTCATAAGGTATCTGTTTTATGCAAAACAAATGTCTATCTTGACCTAAAATTTTGAAACGAACATAATAGTGCAACCCATTTCACTTAATTCTTCTTCTAAAAATTAAGTATACTTTAATTTGTGAATTTTAATGTTATAAAATTACGGGGTGTTACAGCTATTATCTTTTTATGTGTTATATTCTAAAGATTACCCTTGCCACCGTGGAACGGGGTTTGGGGTCGTCACACCAAAGGTGCTCAATTGACTTCTAACTTGCACGGAACATTTAGCAGCCACACTATACAAATTTAATCACTGAAATATGAACATAACATTAGAAAATAAAGGTTGAAGTAAAAGAAAAATAAGAGTAATACTTGCTGGAAACATAAGCAAATCTATTTAAACAAATCCAAGTTGACTATTATCATATTAATTTATCCAATTATGAAACTACTGATTATGAAACTGCAAAATTGCAGTGGATAACCATTAAATAAATATTAAATATAGTGTAACGTTCAGAGCAATTTAAAACGAGATTCAACATATCGCATCACTTTCTGGAAAAAATGCCCACTAAATAAGGAACGAACCAGGACTAATATGAGCAGGTGGAAAAAGAAAATGACCAGAAAGTTTAATTATCCTGGAGATGTTGAAACAAAGGGGAACAAACATCAAATTGGAGAATCCAAATGAAACAAACAACAAGATCAGTTACAACCAATGCAAACAGTGTGATGGTGCGTAGTAAAAATAATAATTGTATATCAAACTGTGGTCTGTATTAAATCGTTGGACAATGGATAATTGGGAACATACCAGATATTTTCTTCAAAAGAGAGAGGAAAAAAGTTAATCGGTAAGGCTGAACTTGTAGGCATCTTCTTCAAATCTACAACTGACGTGCAGGCACCATGGTCAGTACATAATCTTTTATAAAGGGTATAAATAGGGATAAAGCATAAATGAGACAATGACTACAGGTTTAGAATGATGCCTGGTTCGTATAATCGAAAAGCAATAGGTTTGGATTATTACCCAATGACCTACAATAGATTCAAATTTCTATCGCTGAAGCGGTTGGAGCCACAGATGATGGATCGGATGAGACCCGCGACACGGTAAATTGAAGCCCTCAATGATGATGGTAGCAGAAAGTAGATAGTGAAACCATTGACGATGGCGATAAGGGTAGAGGGGCAACAATAGGGTAGACAACATAGGGGGCTAATTTATTGCGTTGTCCGTGTATACATCTTTCTATGGGGTGAAATAACAGAGCAATTTTAGAAATTATAAAAAAAATGTGATAATCAAACTTATATGAGACAATGTATTCTAAAAAAATCTTACAAATTTTAAACTTATAAACAACCGTGATAATCAATATGAAGTGGAAATGAAACATTTGTTTTTTCTTCTAAATATTTTTGGTGGACATATATGGGAGTTCAGTATTTTTATCATTAATGCATCGCTAAGAAAGTAAAAATAGACATATTCTATTTTATTTGGCATCCCATTTAATTTTGTAAATAGATAATAGACTTTATGTCCTTTTTTAAACTTGATATAATTACCTTTTATTTACACTACCAAGAATTTTACTCCACGTGCCTTTTTCTTGGTTCACCTAAATGATAATCCCTAAATGACCCTAATATGCAAAGAAGCTTTGAAGATTTTCGACTGCAATATCGAGCAGCATAAAAATATTGAAGGAAAATATTTACTTTCTAATAACATAATCGCACTATTTTCATGCATGAATAAATATTTATATCTTATTTAGCTGGCAATGATTTGCATCCACCTACTACAGCAGTATGAAAAATCCAAGCTTATGTTCGTCCATAGTAACAGCCTGGAGTTATGAGAATGAAATTCTTCTTAATTAAAGGCATAAGGCAATATAAAGCATGAAAGAGAAAATATTATTAAATCAAGAAAAAATAGAGTTGAACAAATGGAATATGTTGTCATTGATTACTATTCTAATGGTTATTTTCAAATCCAATAATAAACTAAAATAAATGCCCCTATAACATAAGAGAACCCAAAAGGAAAGAAAAAAAACATTACTCAACAAAAAGGTATCAAATAAGAAAAAAAAAGAAAAGAAATACATAATGTCTTCCTCAATGAATTATCATTTATTCTTCCCAAACTTTTCATTCATAGCAGTAAATCTCAATATTAAATTCTTTCCAAACTTTTCATTCATAGCAGTAAATCTCAATATTAAATTCTACGACCGAGCAAAAGCATCAAATTCTACCATATTACAACAAATGACTAAACTACAGGAGCTACTGTCAGCAAGTAGCAACGAATTATCTGATATATGACCAAATAACGCAAATTTGCCACTATTGTAGCATACAATATGAGGAACATAAACTACAAATTTGCAAAAACTTACTAAAGTTATCCAGATATATAGAACATACACCAATTTTTTACAAAAATATCAGCATAATTGGTGGCACAATTAATGCATATAAAAATGCGGAAACTCTACATCTGTACAAAATGTTTAAAGTTATTTTTGTAAAACCAAAGCATGTAATTAGGGTTAAAATCTTGATATGCTTTGCAGAAATCAATTGGAAAATTTAAGTATTATGTAAAATTTATTCAATGCCTGAAATCCATCATATGTTTAAATCCATCATATGTTTTAACTTTTTTTGTAAAGACCTACTGAACAAAGTGGGGATATCTTTTCGCTTATCACATGAGACAAAAGTAGTGAGTATTAGGTGATATTTAAGAAGTGAGGGGCAATTTTGGTATTTCAAGGTCGAACCAAAGGTTGGAATAATTAAATGACCTTGATAAAGTTGGGTATTTTACGGTCGGACCAATTAGTAATCATTAAAGATTAGTGGGAATTATTATATAGATAGATAGATTCCAATATAAACTAACAGTAATTGCAATCAGTTGGAATAGAAAAAAATAGTAAAAAAGGAAAAAGGAAGTGAAAAAATTGGTATTTGTTATACACAATCAAGCAGTGAGTTGTGGGTATCCACTTGCTTCAAGTCGTTATACATAGGAACAAACATGTCAAGGTAATTTTGTTTTTAAATTACCTGCATGATTACTAAGGCATCCATGGAGTCATTATCCTCACTAAGGGTGAATAGGTGTGAAGCCATAGTTATGAAGATACACCACATATGAGTACATAAGTCGATCTACCTGCAAATAAAATGACATACATGTCAACGGCCTAGATCATAAGCTAAAAATATTAAGGACTTTTTTGGCTTTGGAATTTTGGAGAAAGATGTAGTTTGTCTATAGTTAGCTAGCTATGGAAATTGCAATGATGCCAAGTTAGTTCTTCAAAATACACATTATATGTAGAGACAATTATATTATGTTTATAATCCATCATTCAAAAACATGATCAATTAAGAAGAACAGTTAAAAGGGTTCAACATATCCATATCTCCCTCGAAACACCAAAAGCAAGAATAATTATGCCCATCTTTGAAAATGAAATATGTACAGGTAATGTTGTGTACCCTAGAAGTAAATTTTAAATCGAATTTTTTTATAAGCTTCTCACGTAGACCTACTTTAATGAGCCCTGTCTTCCCATCAAATTCAAACTTCACCTTGCTTCGTTTTCCAATTTGCACCACCTAAATATATTATAAAAAGAAATATTCACATCAGGAAATCATGAATGTCAAGTTTGGCTAGTACAGAAACCATACCATATTACTCATTTCTCTTCAAATATAAGTGTGAAAAAACACATAGCAAGAATCTGTTCTTCATGTTATATTTGACTTAAGACATAATTATTCTAGCACAACGGCAATAATCAATTATAAAAGTGAAAAAAAATGCAGAAATCGCTCGCAGTGCAAGGACTTAATAAAGGAATGCTAGGCGAAATGACAAAATATTAATATGATTATTTTAGCTCTTACTTACCTAAATAATTGTGAAAATATGCAGAAATTATGTTATGTTACAATCTGTAACTTTTGGCCATGCAAACCATTTCGAATTCTCGAGTTTATATCACTTTCTTTCTTCGTAGGTGGAGCTCAAGAGCTTTGCAAAAGTATAAAAAGATGTCAATAACTTAACTTACAATACATACTCTCACTTGTTACACATACCTTCAGTTTGTTTGGATACTACCGATATAAAGTTTGTAACTATTAAAAATGCCTGAGCATTAGTTTCGTAAATGAAAAGATTATACATCAGTCGTAAAATGGTGTATTGATCAAAAGGCAAGTTAGTGTACAAATCAAGTAAAATCACCTTGTTATGGATTGATCTCACTTGTTGATCAAATAAGAGACATAGCACCTCAAATGTTAGTCAACTAAGAAGGATAAAGAAAAAAATTGTAAAATATCCATCATGCAAGTAAAGTAAATATATAAATTCTATTCCACTCGCTTGCTAGACTTGGGAAGGATCAAAGCTAAATCATAGTATGGTTAATTTAGATTTTTATCCTAACTAATTAACATGAAATTCAGATTATCATGTAAGGTAACATTTATAGATGGTCATATATTATATAGGGCATTGTTATTGACACTCCAAATATTGTTAGGGGAAGACCAATTTTTTATTTTTTAAAAAATTGTTAAGGGGAGTACCAAGGAGGAAAGTAGCCCCTTAATAAATAAATATACTTTTACATTATTATCCATTTAGGCTTAATTTGGGTTTTTTTGATTTAGGAGACTTATGATTTTACGGTTGGCTAATTCTATTTATACACCAAAAATTGCTAAACATATAACAAAAATTGTAATAAACTAATATACACCATATATTACTTTACATACACTGTTTCTTTTACTAAAATATCCATGTTCTCATCTTCTTTTTCTTTCCTTTTTCAAACTTAAAACACAATTACCAAAAATTAGAAACTCTTTACATCAAATTGAGTAAAATTTTACAAAATAAAATATATTTCTTGTACTAATATTGCAACTTTTATTAATTTTATGAAAAAAATTCAATTTCAACAAAATTACTGTAATTTTACAAAATAAATCAATACTTCTAAATTAGACCATTATTTACGAATATGTTTTCTTAATCGAAATTTTAGATTTCATGATTAAATAATTCATTAACATATCTAGTTTCTATCAAATTTCAATTCTTTTAAGAATAATTAGGCTTTTTATATGAAGAAGTATTAAAAAAAAACAATTATGTCGTCAATAAAGTACCGCACTCTTTTTTCCCGTCTAGTTCTCACGCTGGGATCTAGTCCGGGTTTTTAACGAGGCGGTTTACCCATTTTCAAAAAAAAAAATATGAGAAAAGGGTAATTTAGTAATAAAATTTTATAGAAAAAATAATGGTGTATGTTAAGAAATTTTCGGTGTATAAATAGAATTCGCCTTTATGGTGAGTAATTTTTCAATGTAAGGGTAAAAACGTAAAAAGTAAAAAATAAAAAATAAATAGTCACCTACATTGATCCCTCCCTTAACAATTTAAAAAAAAATGGAGTGTCCTTCAAATTTGGCCTCCCCTTAACAGAAAATGGAGTGTCAATAACAATGCCCATTATATATAGCACCACCGACTTTATGTTTGAGCATATATCTATGCTCGAGTTAGATTTCATGTGCTCAATGTAAGTTTCGGTTGATGTTGACCATGACTGGACAATTTTGTGTTGAATGGTTGCCATATATGCTTTCAGGTAGCCTAATGATACCGAGTATTATATCTAGCAGTACCACATTGGTAGTTCATCAATTAATCAAGACGTCCTTAGGTTATCAACCTCTATGATTATTTCAATTTTTCGTCAATAAAATATTCCAGTTTTAATAACAGTCGAATGCAAGTAGTGGAGGATCTAAGAGCTGATGCTAGTTCACATATATCAAATATTTCAATAACCATATATTCAAAGTGCACACATCAAAGTAATTTAAAGTTAAAGAATATTAACGGATTAAAAGTAAAGGACTGACCTTCATTGCAGATTGCAGGACTACGACGAATACACTCCATGGGAATTAGCAGGACTATAAACATAGGGGAAAGAAATCAACCTAATTAACTAAAAATCTATTTGTATATACATTTATAACATGCTTGTTACAACTTGTGAAACGTCTTATCATAACTCTTGATAGAATTAAATCAAAGCCACTTAAATTATGTCAAAACTATTTCAAAGAAACACCCAAACAATGGTAATTTAAACATAAACATTACTATAAATAAATGTTTGTGCACGTTAAAAATATATTATTAACCATGGTATCAAAGAAAGCCAAAAAAGTCAAACATGTCATAGAAATTAAACATGTCATACATCTATTAATAACATAAACATATAGAGATTTCATGCATGGAAATCATACCTAATAAAGCATGGAAATAAATCGTAAAATATCTCCTTACTTTGCAGGATTATATTATGTACATTTCCATATTAATTTGTTTTCCTCGTAATGTCAGTACACTTTTTGTTATTGTCTATAATAATGTTGACTCAATTTACATGGTTGGTTGAATTATTTGTCTACAAAAATTAATCAAGCTATCTTTAGTTGAAACTTTTTTATTATATAATTCAACAATACTAGTATAACCGTGTAACGGTGGGAAAACTGACTTTGTAATACATCTTGATTTACTTTCCATATAATGAAAAAAATACATTTCCGTGTTGTTGTTTTTTATATATGGACATATTAAAAATTTCACCCAAGTACCCTACCATTTGTTCATTCATAATTAATATTTATGACTAATTTGCTCATGGAATTCAAAAGTGATAAGAAAAAATAAGCATCATGATTTTGGCTTTAAAGGCAAGGTTATAAGGCTTACATATGATATGAATGTCCCTGGACAACTTCTTGCATGACATATATGGATATAAATAAGGTAAACAATTACCATGCCCCATTAGGGAAAATGTTGAGATTTATAAAATTAACCAGATAGCTACTCCTGAGTTCCACTTATTTTGCGCATATTTTTGCATGGAATTCAAAAATTGAATAAAATTTAACAAAACAGGCTTTACTTCTTGCAATAATTTTTTAAAATTTTCAAATATTTCTCAATTTTAATAGAATTGCTTAAATTTTAGAAGAAAAATATCAATATATTTAAATTACATCGATTATTTTAATGTTGCCTTAATTGAAATTTCAAGTTTCATGATAAAATAATTCATTAACCTTTGAACAAATATATTTTATTACTTTAAATTTTCTTTTATTTACTAATATTTTCTTATTTCCAAAAAATATATTTTGTTTTAAAATAAATTAATAACTTAAATAAGAAGTAATAAATAAATAATGATTAATAGTCCTTAATAATTAAGAATAATCAATATTCGATTATAATTAAGTACCAGTTACTAATTAACAACTGATGAATAAAAAATAATAATCAATAATTATTATTTTTAATGATTCATAATTAATATGAAATAACTAATATATATATATATATATATATATGGTAAAAAAATGACGGCAAAAACTGGATTATTTATTGTTGCAGGTTTTTCAATGAGCATTAATGAATCAAATTGTATAAGTCTTGTATATCAATTGATTGTATAAAGTGCATTTAATTAACATTAACGTTAAAACTGGTCATAAATGCTCATAAAGAAAGAAAATACAAGGAACTAATATATAAGGCTTGTAATGATTATTCAATAGACATTGTAATGCATCATTCAAAGGAGGACAAAATGGGTATTGTAAAAAAGCTTCAGACGGACATAAATTTTCGAAGGCTCAGTAGAATTAAGTAAAACCGAAAAAGTCGGTTTGATCATATCATTCTTAATAAAAATATATTATATTGTAATTATAAAAAAAACTTTATATTGTTATATATATAAATTATGTTATACTGTAATAGTCAAAACAGGTTCATTTATATAAATTATGGTAGTAGTATAAGTACTTTGGTGTTCCTAAGCACTTTATATGGCCTGTCTCCTTATTGTCTTTTGCTTTACAATGCTAGTATAATACCAACAGTTTGCATGATGAATTTTATGACAAAATACAAAAGATTTTGATTAATAGTAAGAAAGAAATATAATTTTCTATTGTTGGGATACAATAGCAAATAATAACAAAGGCAGAGTAAACATAATCAGTACTTACTGATTTTATCATAATAAATTACAGAAATGCTACTTTGCTCGCTTTTCTTTTTGTTAAAAACTAAGGTAGAGACAAAAAAAAGGAGGCCCATCTATTGAATTACACAAATACCCCCTGAATTCAATGCTTGCCATCCCTGAATTTCGGATTTACCCCTATTTCTTACTTTTTGACAAAAACTTTTTCGGGTATTGTAGCATTTCTCAATAAATTATAGAAAAATATCACCTATGACTATGGGATTGTCAAAAAATACATTTTACCATATTAAGACTTATATTTTTCTTCTAATTTTAGGTGATATAACATTGTAGGAAACTTTTTCACATTTCCATTCACACTCAAGCACCTAAACTTTCAAATAGATTATGTAATCTAATCCTTAGCAAGCTCTTACGAAGGTTTTGTAAATTCCTTCAAATGAGGAAACAATGAAATTATTGTGAATCATGCATAATAATCTACGCATACTTATTTAGAATCTTATATTGTATCTTATATTTTAGGCTATATGTTGCGTTAATTGAAGTTTCAAGATAAAATAATTCATTAATCTTTGAACAAATATATATATATATATATATATAATTCGTATCAAATTTTATTACTTTAAAGTTTATTTTATTTACTAATATTTTCTTATTTCCAAAAAATATATTTTGTTTTAAAATAAATTAATAACTTAAATAAGAAGTAATAAATAAATAATGATTAATAGTCTTTAATAATTAAGATTGAATAATCAATATTCGATTATAATTAATTAGTAGTTACTAATTAACGAATGATGAATAATAAATAATGATCAATAATTATTATTTTTAATGATTCATAATTAATATGAAATAATTAATATATATATATATATGTATATGGTGAAAAAGACGGAAAAAACTAGATTATATAGTTATTGTTGCAGGTTTTTCAATGAGCATTAATGAATCAAACTGTATAAGTCTTGTATAACAGTTAATTGTATAAAGTGCATTTAATTAACATTAACGTTAAAACTGGTTATAAATGCACATAAAGAAAGAAAATACAAGGAACTGATATATAAGGCTTGTAATGATTATTCAATAGACATTGTAATTAATGCATCATTCAAAGGAGGACAAAATGGGTATTATAAAAAAGCTTTAGATGAACACAAGTTTTCGAAGGCTCGGTAGAATTAAGAAAAAGCAACAAAGTTGGTTTGATCTTTCATTCTTAATAAAAAAATGTTATATTATAATTATAAAAAATGTTATATTGTTATATATATAAATTATGTTATACTGTAACAGTCAAAACAGGTTCATTTATATAAATTATGGTAGCTAGTATAAGTACTTTGGTGTTCCTAAGCACTTTATATGGCCTGTCTCCTTATTGTCTTTTGCTTTACAATGCTAGTATAATGCAAACAGTTTGCATGATGAAGTTTATAACAAAATACAAAAGATTTTGATTAATAGTAAGAAAAAAAGGGGATTGTTATTGACACTCCAAGTATTGTTAAGGGGGGATCAGTTTAAAAAATAAAAAAATTTGTTAAGGGGAGCACCCCCTTAACAAATAAAGTTTATTTTACCAAATTAGCCTTCTTTACAATAATCCTTTTTCTTGTTGTTAATTAAAAAAAAGTTATACGGTATATTAGTCGTACTGCATTAGATTTTTACATCAAAATATCAATAATCTCATTTGTCTATCGCTTTTTTAAAATAATTTCATTTCTCAATTGTCGATCGCTTTTTTTTAATAATTTCATTTCTCATTTGTTAAATTATCAACAATCTCATTTGTTTCACGTTCTTCGTTTGCGCCATTATTTCTCTCCAAAGGATTGCTCTTTTTTTGTTTGCAAATAATTTAGAAATTTGTTTTTTTTTTGCATTTAAAATTGATTGGGATTTGGGATGGTAAATATTGTTATTACCAGGGTAAAAAGGGAACATAAAAAATTAAGTACGTGACTCCCCCTAACATTTTTTTATTATTGGAGTGTTTTTAAAATTTGACTCCTCCTTAATAAAATTTGGAGTGTCAATAACAACACCCAAAAAAAATATAATTTTCTATTACTGGTATACAATAGCAAATAATAATAAAGGTAGAGTAAACACAATCAGTACTTACTAATTTTATCATAATAAATTATAGAAAAATATCACCTATGACTACGGGAGTAGTCAAAAAATACATTTTACCATATTAAGGCATATTTTTCTTCTAATTTTAGGTGATATAGAACTGTAGGAAACTTTTTCACATTTCCATTCACACTTAAAGCACCTAATCTTTCGAATAGATTATGTAATCAAATCCTTAGCAAGCTCTTATGAAGGTTTTGTCAATTCCTTCAAATGAGGAAACAATGAAATTATTGTGAATCATGCATAATCATCTGCACATACTTATTTAGTATCTTATATTGTATCTTATATTGTAGGCTATATGTTGCCTTAATTGAACTTTCAAGTTTCATGATGAAATAATTCATTAACCTTTGAACAAATATATATAATTCGTATCAAATTTTATTACTTCAAAGTTTATTTTATTTACTAATATTTTCTTATTTCCAAAAAATATATTTTGTTTTAAAATAAATTAATAACTTAAATAAGAAGTAATAAATAAATAATGATTAATAGTCCTTAATAATTAAGATTGAATAATCAATATTCGATTATAATTAAGTAGTAGTTACTAATTAACAATTGATGAATAAGAAATAATAATCAATAACTATTATTTTTAATGATTCATAATTAATATGAAATAACATACATATATATATGGTAAAAATACAGCAAAAACTGGATTATATAGTTATTGTTGCAGGTTTTTCAATGGGCATTAATGATTCAAATTGTATAAATCTTGTCTATCAGTTGATTGTATAAAGTGCATTTAATTAATATTAACGTTAAAACTGTTCATAAATGCACATAAAGAAAGAAAATACAAGGAATTGATATAAGGCTTGTGATGATTATTCAATAGACATTGTAATTAATGCATCATTCAAAGGAGGGCAAAATGGGTATTGTAAAAAAGCTTCAGACGGACACAAGTTTTCGAAGGCTCAGTAAAATTAAGAAAAACCGACAAAGTCGGTTTGATAAAAGACTAAAAAAGTGCTAAAAGGGAATACAACAAACATATATAATTAGGGCTTAAGAATTAACTAAGAATCGATTTGTATATACATTTGTAACATGCAGGTGACAAATTGTGAAAGGTCTTACCATAACTCCTAACAAAATTAAATCAAGGCTACATAAATTACATCGAAATTATTTCAAAGAAACACCTTAATAACACTAACTTAAACAATAGTATGAATAAACGTTTGTGCATGTTAAATAATATATTAGCAACCTTGGTATCAAAACAGGCCAAAAAATCAAACATATCGTTGACGTTAAGCATGCCATAAATAAACTATCTGTTTATAGCATGAAAAAATATAGAGATACCATGTATGGAAATCTTACCTCAAAAAACATGGAGATAAATCATATCCGATATCCTTATTTTGCAGGATTACACTACAAAATTTCCATATTAATTTGTAATCCTCCTAATGTTAGTAAACTTTATTTTGTCCATGATATCGTTGACTCAATTTACATGGCTTGGTTGAAATGTTTGTATATACAAATTATTCATGCTATCTAGAATTGAAATATAAAAAAAATCTTACATAAATTAACAACATAGAAGACTAAAAATGTGTTAAAGGGAATACAACAAACATATTTGTAACGTTAAGGAATTTCACTCGATCTGAATCGATTGTCAAACCGACCAAGACCGTTCAAAACCCCTGATCGTTTTGAGGACAAGACAAATCGGAACGCAAACAGAAGAACATTTCATTGTTTATTACAACAATTCCATCAGAATAAAAGAATATACAGAGTACGAATAAATATTAGACATTTGACAAATATCAGAGATTACAATAAATTACATAGCAGTAGAAAAACAATACAAAACACAATTGAAAGTAATACACGGATACAGAGCTTTCCGAGCATCATTCCAGCTGTAAATCAGGATCCTGTGAATATAAATCAGCAAAACCAAAACTACTAGTTGCCCGTGTCGAAAATAGGGACACCCAGAGTTTAGGTTAAAACAATAAACTCCAAGTCAGTCATGTGACTGGTGTGAGAACAAAAACAGTTATTAATCTTTATTTTTAAAGTTAGGTAAATCAAGGGACCACGCCGTATAACACGGAACGGGTTTCTTCCCAAGAATACCAGTGCATAAAACAAACAGAGCAATACTAAATAAAGAAAAATGAAGCTATTATAAGACCCAGGTCCCATCACACAATGTAACACAAGCCGGAGGATAGGGCTTAACCTTATAATAGCCAAAGAATGCTTGATACGTTTAAAAACAGATTATTTTGATATTACTATAAGTGCATAGTGTCAAAACAATTTCAATCATAAATATCAATCATAGACGGCATAGGTACCTTATATCATGTCGCCATACTAGGCTCTACAAATAAACCCGCAAAGTCACGTATTTTGAAATTGGATTTCCATCTATGAACCGAGGCAAGGGATCGTCCTCTACCGAATTCGAGACAATCTAGCTCATGTCTCAGGCAAGCGCGCAGACAAGACTTGGATCATTAGGGCCGGTCCACCGATGTGGATTATTATGCCTGAACACTATGTTTCCCCGCCCTTTGGGGCGAAAATGAGCCAAACGACTCCATCGGCTCCACACAGTCATCGATATATCTGAGGCGCCTCGCAACAGCAACAACCACGCAGGTGAAAAGTTTATAAATGTCAGCTAGTTTAAGCACTGACACCACCCTTGTAATGACCCGCATTTTCCAGGGGTATAATTAATTTATTTAATTATTTAAAACAGTGATATAGTGAATTAAATTATCGTTAATTAAATTAAAGTGAATATTTAATTAATTTAAATAATAGAATAATATATTTAATTCAGAAATAATCAGAAATATTGGAAATCACAATATTCTGTGAACAGGGTCATCCCTAAGATTTATTTCAGCTTGGAGTTGAATTATGTAGACGAATATATTCAATCGACGTCAGTTTGAACGTAGAATTATAATATAATTAAAATCGAGCTCTAAATGGCGTTGCAGTTCGTAAATTGGCAATTCGAACTTCAACTGAATGTACATGATTCGTTTTAAGCCAGATTTCTGTGAAACAAGAAACGTATGGAGCTGGTGAAGTATATTTTTCTAGTGGAAGAGAAAAATCGGGATTTCGTCGTGTAGATTTTGATTTACGTCCAAATCAAATTTCAGAAAAGTCGCTGTGGAATTCCTTTATATTTTGCAACGCTTTATATACGTTATAAATAGATTTTTCAGTATAAACTGAATACCGAGATAATCTGAAATCTGAAATATCAAGCTGTAAATTCTGATATGATATTCTAGAGCTGTACGATATCATATGTGAAGATATACGATACTATAAATTTATTTATATTTAATTTAATAATATTTAAATATATTTATATATATTTATATATTTAAATGGGTCATCCAGAGCTTTAAAAATAGCCAGTTTTTCATACGACCTCGGAATTCGACGAAACTAATTTTGTTGGATCCGCAATGTTAAATTATTGCTAGAGTTCAGTTTTCGTGATTTTTAGAGTCACTGTGTGGCCATACGGATTTCTAGAGTGAAATACAATCGATATTCTGACAGTTAAAAATACGCTGTGTGAGCATACGAAGTCGGAATTCGACGAAACCAGTTTCGTTGGGACCGTAATGTCAAACTGTAGCTACAGGACCAGTTTAGTGATTTTTAGGTATCCTATGTGATCGTACGGATTTTTAGTGCAGAGATGAATATATAAATGAGAATATACCGGGAATATTCCTTCTATAAAATATCTAGATATTTTTTCTACCTATAAATAGGCCTTAAAATTTCCTAAACCTAATTTTTCTCATTTCAAAGTCAACAGCAAAAACCGCCGTATGTCTTTCTTACCAGAAAAATATCTCGAGCAAACCAAAAATCAAAATCAATCCATACAAAATTCTATAAATCAATTTGAATACATATTTGAGTTGCTAGGATCATTCTCTCCATTTCTATATGAGTTTGAGCACCTTCGATGTCGCTGTTGTGGTTGGGATTTTGAAACCGTCGACCGAGGGTTAAAGATAATTCAAAATAGAAGCATCAAATCATTATTTGGATGTTAGATTTGTGTTTATGGTTAGAAGATGCACTAATACGAATATTTTGGGGTTTTCTGGAGATTAAAGGTGTCGTGCCCTTTAGTTATGGCGTCGGAGTTGCATGTTGCTCGAGATGATCGAGCGTGATCATTTGGTTGGAGGGTGATGGAGTTTTTGTAGGAGAGTTCAATGGTGGGATTGATTTTGATGTCGGTGAACGGATGAAGGGGTATTGGAAGATGGAAATATCGGCAATGTTGTGGGAAGTAAGAGCAGGTCACGGTGGTTTTTCATTTGGGAAGAAGGACTCGGTTGTGGGCTTTAAGTGGGAAGTGGGCTGAGGTAAATATAAAGGGCAAGGCCCAAATGAAATAAATATAAATCCATGTTTTATTTATTTTAAAAATGTACCTTAACTTATAACCTTTATATCTCGGCCATACGATATCAGATTGACGAACCGTAAGTTGCGTTGGGATCGTATGGACGGTGGCTACAGCTGACTAGGAGTGAACCCGAGCCCGTTACAATTTATAACAAAATAAATTGTCCGTCTGAATCGAGCTACAATTATCGTTATATAACGATGATAGTCCAATGTGAGTAAAACTCACCAACTCTGATCAGTTCATATTTTTATAACGTATATTTAGAACTGTTAAATGATGATTGATTGCTGTGTGTTAACTGTTGGGTTGAGTTGTTTGTGTATTGATTGAAATCATCGATAACAATATATATATATAAATCGTTAATCGAATAATGATTCTGTTTATCAGAATATTTATAATTGTGGTGTTTAACATCTGTGATGCAGGGGAATAGGTTGGAGGAATCCGACTGGATTCCTCAACATTTATTTTACCGTTTTCATATATATATTGATATATGATGTGATATATGATCAGTTATTGATTACGTGTGTTAGAATGATATTGATGATTGTTAATTGGCATGTTAATATCATAAGAGACCCTGGGATGTAAAAAGGAATATTTCAATGTATATTGAAATAAAGGAATTGTATAAAATCAACCGATTTTATAAAAGGAAATATTTTGAAAATAAAGTATTTATAAAATCATAGGATTTTATAAAGAGGAATAGTTATGGGAAAATAAATAGAATAATTTTAAAAGGGAATTTTCAATGTTATATTGAAAAGAGAATATTTATAAAAATCAAGAGGATTTTATAAAAGAGAATATTTATAAATAGAATATTTATAAATAGAAATATTTATAAATGGAATATTTATAAATAGAAAATCCGTTTAAGTGGAATTATAAATGAAGGGAAATCTTTATAAAGAGAATATTTATAAAGTGAATTATTTACTTAGTAAATAAATAAGATAAGATAATGGATTATTTATTTGTTAAATAAATAAGATGAGATAATGAGATATTTATTTAGAAATAGTAAAAGGAAATATTTATAAAATCATAAGATTTTATAAATGGGATATTTATTTGTTAAATAAATAGAAGATTATAAAGGAAACATTTAGAATAAATAAATAGAACTAAAAGGAGATATTCATTTGTTAAATAAATAGAATAATATAAAGGGATATTTGTTTAGAAAACAAATAAGATATTATATAGGAAATATTTGCAACACATTTGCAAATAGAGTTGAAAGGGAATAGTGTAAAACCATAATCAAATAGGTTATAAAGAAAATATTTGTTTAGAAATCAAATGGATTATAAAGGAGATATTTATCCTTTGATAAATACATATATAAGTCTGAACTTATATAGAGAAGAGATATTGGTTTAACACCGATAGTTTTAAATAGAATGGGTACACAACACTTGTATAAGTGAAGAACGATATTAAAGAGAACATTTATAAAGTGCAGAACCGTTACTAAAAGTAAATCTTTATAAATGAATAAATGTTATCAAAATAGGGGTACTCGAATAAGAGAAATCAATTAGAGTTAGATTATCGAGTTAAGATAATCGAGTTAGATTATCGAGTTAAGATAATCGAGTTAGATTTATCGAGTTAAGTTATCGAGTTAAGATAAGTTAAGTCAAGTGAATCGATAAGTGAATCAAGATAGTTAATCGAGTTAAGTGAATCGAGTTAAGATAATCGATGAGAGTAAATCGAGTTAAGTGAATTGAGTAAGTTGAATTAAGATAAGTTAATCAAGGTGAGTTAATCGAAAGGAGTTATCGATTTTAGTTAATCGAATCGAGTTGGTCGAACCAAGTTATTCGAGTTAGTTGAGTCGAGTTAAGTTAGTCGAGTTAGGTTCGTCGAGTCGAGTTAATCGAATTTAGTTATTCGAGAGGAGTTATCGAATATATAGTTATTCGAGAGGAGTATCGATTATAGTTTAATCGAAGTGAGATTGTCGAATTTAGTTATTCGAAGAGAGATTATCGAATATTGTTTATTCGAAAAGGAGTAATTGAATATAGTGTATTAGGAAAGAAAGAGTTGTCGAATATAGGTTATTCGAAGGAGAGTTAATCAAATAGAGATTTCTCGAAAGAGAGTTATACGTCGAATTCGATTATATCGAATTCGGGAAAGTACTTATACTTTCCGGTTGTTAAATCAAGATTTATGTGTTTATAAATAAAGTAGTTGTTAGGTTAATTATTCACATCAAAGAATAAAACGTTATATGTTAAGTTAGATAAATTCGAAAGTGGGGATTTTAACGTCATCGTTAAAATCAAATGTTTCAATAAAGATGTGGATTCGTAAATAGAATCCGAGAGTTACGTAAGAAGTTGTTAAAAGGGTTAAAGGATAAACTTGACCATTTCGAAGTTATAACGTTGTTCAGTTAAGGTCTGAGAGGTAATTATACCCCAACTTGATTGACTTCCTTCTTAACTCAGGAATGGTAAGGTTTGATCGTAAAGGAGTTTTGGAAATGTTTTCCAAGTAAGAATCAGAAATGTTTTCTGGTAGTAGGAAATAAGAATTTAGAATATATATAAACAGGAGATTAGTAAATTAATGAACTAAGGAGATAAATGTTAAATGATGGTTGATCGATATAATTTCCACTTGGAAATAATATCGTTGTTTGCACACAAGTTTTTCTTTGTTAGTTAAATCACAGACTATCAAGGTTTTGACCATTTTAACGTTGTTAATATGGAGAGACCGGTTGGATTATTATCCAAAGAACCACTCTGTATTGGCATAAGCGTGGTGAATCATATATGCCAAAGATAATTGAAGACGGAGTAAAGTGCAAGGGCTATTGTACAAGTCTTAGATAACAGTGCCTAAGATGGATATACTGAATAGTGCCTTCGGTTTGTCCAGTCCCAGGACAACTTGTATGGACGAATGTCTGACAGAGTATTCCTAACGAATCATATATGTTGATCTCTTCAACGTATTATGTTTGGTGGCGGAGGATTTCGTTTCTCTTAGCTTCATACCCGTGATACCGTTAAGGAAATCGATAATGATTTGGCTGGTATGACGATGTGGTATTCCAAGTAAATGAAGATATGATAGGAAAAAGATAAGCGTAGCTTCTAGCCTCACATCCGGTAAATGACAAAAATCGAGCAGGCAGCATGGCTAAGTCGGTCGCACCGAAGTAGGGTGTATACTCACCTATTTAGAGAATATTCATTTGCTTCTTAAATCTATCAATGCTGTCCCATATATATATACGGGAATGGTTGCTGATCCCAACCTTTGGTGATGTACATTCGATAAACTCAAGCGAAATGAGTGGTCGGTCACGTGTGGCTGAGTTGCAAGATGTTCTTGTTGAACTCCAGTGTATCGTTCCTAGAGTACATTGATCGGAAGGTGGTTCCATACCTTGTCATAGTTGGAAATCCATTACCCAATACGTGCTTGCAGTTTTGATTGTATACTATTTATGTAGAACGTGAGATGAAAGCGTTTCTGCTAGATGATTATTATAGTGTAGTTGATAGACATTATTATAATATCAAAAGGTTTTTGATATAAAGATATTTTGGATTCTCATAAGGGAAAAACCCGTTCCGTTATACGGCGTGGTCTTATGAGATATCGTTTACTTGTTCAAACTGTTTAAACTGTTTTACTCATACCAGTCCATGTTGCGTGCTTTGCATGTGTCGCATGATAGGGGGTTCTCGCTTTTCGTTAGGTGGCGAACGGGAGACTCTTACTCCTACATGTCCCTTTGGTAGGGTTGGTTGTGAAGTCGAAAGGCTGGCCGTAAAATATGGTTTTGGGGTACCTCTGTAGGCCATGGTGGGGTATTACCTTGCTGCTTTGGGGGGATGAAGGGATGGTTGAAAAGCCTACCGGATTTTCGTCAGGTCACTACAGTTGGTTTCAGAGCGAGGTTTAGAATTACCTTGGCTCTGTGGTGTGACTCAGTAGAGATGGGGTTAGTAATACCCTAGATTGAGTTTGAGTGTATATGTACGAGTGAACGTATTTGTTATTGATATAAAAAATTGTTTTATATTGTGGAGATTTATTGGTTGAGTTGTTTATAAGTTCTGGTCGATCAGTTTGATCCACTGTATCGGTAGGAGTTTGTAAACACTCGAATACGATGAACCTTCATGGTATGTTTTGAAAAGAGGGTAAATGAAATAATTTTACCCAAATTATATATATTGGATTTATAATATATTAGATATATTGGTTGTTATTATAATCGAGTAAGATTATAAAAATTGAATGGTTGTGTAAATAATCGATCAGAATCTATATAAGTGTAATATATGAAATTGAATTAAATTAAATCTGAAATTAAAGTCAGAATTGTAATAAAAAATTGGAAATTCAGATAAGTGTCTGTAATTGAATCTGGACTAGATATATGTGGATTTTAAAATCCTGGGAGGTTTTAAATTTGTTTTAATAAGGATATTTTGAACTAATTCAAGATGGAAGTGTTTAAGTTGGAGTTTTGAAAAGGAATATAGTATTGAACTCACTTTAATCGCTGGAAAATAATTCTGATGATGGTGTACACATCATCAGTGTGATTTTCGAGTTGTAAGTGACGGATTACTACCCAAGATTTCATTTTCAAATTTGTTTTGCGAAAACAAGTTGTTTAAGAATTCAAATGTTTTGAATTGGTATTATGATTTCAAATTGACTTGAAATAAAAGCCCAGGAATTTAAATTTAACTTGTTAAGTTAAGTAAAAACTGGGGTGATAAGAGAATAATCTGAAATGGTCTTGTGCTGATGAGTTAAGAGTTTGAAATCGAGAATCAAACTCGAGTTTGAAATGATATTTGGCTTGAATATAAAGCAAATGGTTGTGTTGGAGATAAAAGATTTGCATAATTTGATTGGGGATAACAATGGTATATGCTGAGTCGATAGCATATAAAAGTGATAGAGTTGATATACCCGACAAAAAGGTACAAGTTTATATTTGATATGAGTTTGAAATTTATGAGCCGAATTGGCAAGCCGCTTGGCTGTTTGATTTTCTTTTGGGTTGGTGAAGGCCTAGATAGGCGAGTTGTGGTTTTACAGATAGGGCTGAACAAAGGAGTTTATGGCGAAATTTTCCGAAAATTTAAAGTGTTAGAAAATTTTCAGAATTTTTGAAAATTTTAGTTAGTCGGAATGAATAAATATTTTAGTCGATATTAATTGGTTCAGTTGAAATCATAAATAAGGGGTAAACAAATCTTAGGAATTCCAATAGATAGGGTCGTCCTCTACCTTAGCAATTTCGAGGACGAAATTATTATAAGTGGGGAAGAATGTAATGACCCGCATTTTCCAGGGGTATAATTAATTTATTTAATTATTTAAAACAGTGATATAGTGAATTAAAATGTCGTTAATTAAATTAAAGTGAATATTTAATTAATTTAAATAATAGAATAATATATTTAATTCAGAAATAATCAGAAATATTGGAAATCATAATATTCTGTGAACATGGTCATCCCTAAGATTTAATTCAGCTTGGAGTTGAATTATATTGACGAATATATTCAATCGACGTCAGTTTGAACGTAGAATTATAATATAATTAAAATCGAGCTCTAAATGGCGTTGCAGTTCGTAAAATAGCGATTCGAACTTCAACTGAATGTACAGGATTCGTTTTAAGCCGGATTTATGTGAAACAAGAATCGTATGGAGCTGGTGAAGTATATTTTTCTAGTGGAAGAGAAAAATCGGGATTTCGTCGTGTAGATTTTGATTTACGTCCAAATCAAATTTCAGAAAAGTCGCTGTGGAATTCCTTTATATTTTGCAATGCTTTATATACGTTATAAATAGATTTTTCAGTATAAACTGAATACCGAGATAATCTGAAATCTGAAATATCAAGCTGTAAATTCTGATATGATATTCTGGAGCTGTATGATATCATATGTGAAGATATACGATACTATAAATTTATTTATATTTAATTTAATAATATTTAAATATATTTAAATATATTTATATATTTAAATGGGTCATCTAGAGCTTTAAAAATAGTCAGTTTTTTATACGACCTCGGAATTCGACGAAACTAATTTTGTTGGATCCGCAATGTTAAATTATTGCTAGAGTTCAGTTTTCGTGATTTTTAGAGTCACTGTGTGGCCATACGGATTTCTAGAGTGAAATACAGTCGATATTCTGACAGTTAAAAATACGCTGTGTGAGCATACGAAGTCGGAATTCGACGAAACCAGTTTCGTTGGGACCGTAATGTCAAACTTTAGCTACAGGACCAGTTTAGTGATTTTTAGGTATCCTATGTGATCGTACGGATTTTTAGTGCAGAGATGAATATATAAATGAGAATATACCGGGAATATTCCTTCTATAAAATATCTAGATATTTTTTCTACCTATAAATAGGCCTTAAAATTTCCTAAACCTAATTTTTCTCATTTCAAAGTCAACAGCAAAAACCGCCGTATGTTTTTCTTACTAGAAAAATATCTCGAGCAAACCAAAAATCAAAATAAATCCATACAAAATTCTATAAATCAATTTGAATACATATTTGAGTTGCTAGGATCATTCTCTCCATTTCTATATGAGTTTGAGCACCTTCGATGTCGCTGTTGTGGTTGGGATTTTGAAACCGTCGACCGAGGGTTAAAGATAATTCAAAATAGAAGCATCAAATCATTATTTGGATGTTAGATTTGTGTTTATGGTTAGAAGACGCACTAATACGAATATTTTGGGGTTTTCTGGAGATTAAAGGTGTCGCACCCTTTAGTTATGGCGTCGGAGTCGCATGTTGCTCGAGATGATCGAGCGTGATCATTTGGTTGGAGGGTGATGGAGTTTTTGCAGGAGAGTTCAATGGTGGGATTGATTTTGATGTCGGTGAACGGATGAAGCGGTATTGGACGCTGGAAATATCGGCAATGGTGTGGGAAGCAAGAGCAGATCACGGTGGTTTTTCATTTGGGAAGAAGGACTCGATAGTGGGCTTTAAGTGGGAAGTGGGGCGAGGTAAATATAAAGGGCAAGGCCCAAATGAAATAAATATAAATCCATGTTTTATTTATTTTAAAAATGTACCTTAACTTATAACCTTTATATCTCGGCCATACGATATCAGATTGACGAACCGTAAGTTGCGTTGGGATCATATGGACGGTGGCTACAAAACGGAACTGTCTAGGAGTGAACTCGAGCCTGTTACAATTTATGGCAAAATAAATTGTCCGTCTGAATCGAGCGACAATTATCGTTATATAACGATGATAGTCCAATGTGAGTAAAACTCACCAACTCTGATCAGTTCATATTTTTATAACGTATATTTAGAACTGTTAAATGATGACTGATTGTTGTGTGTTAACTGTTTGGTTGAGTTGTTTGTGTATTGATTGAAATCATCGATAACGATATATATATAAATTGTTAATCGAATAATGATTATGTTTATTAGAATATTTTATAATTGTGGTGTTTAACATCTGTGATGCAGGGGAACAGGTTGGAGGAATCCGACTGGATTCCTCAACGTTTATTTTACCGTTTTCATATATATCGATATATGATGTGATATATGATCAGTTATTGATTACGTGTGTTAGAATGATATTGATGATTGTTAATTGGCATGTTAATATCATAAGAGACCCTGGGATGTAAAAAGGAATATTTCAATGTATATTGAAATAAAGGAATTTTATAAAGTGGAAATTAGGCTAAGGTCCCTATTTTGAAGTTTAATTAGGCTCACATCCGGTCTTAAACTTATTATAAATTAGGTCCCTATTTTTTCTATTTAGAAAAATTGCATACATTTCTGCAACAATTCATCAACATTAGTTCAACTTTATTTGCATACATGTATGCAACAATTCAGAATAGTTGCATACATGTAAGCAAATATTCATTCAGAATAGTTGCATACATGTATGCAAAAATTTAGAATATTTGCATACATGTATGCAAATATTCAGTAGAATAGTTGCATACATGTATGCAAATATTTTGAATATTTGCATACATGTATGCAACTATTCTGATGAATATTTGCATACATGTATGCAAATATTTGTTCAGAATAGTTGCATACATGTATGCAAAAATTTAGAATATTTGCATATATGTATGCAAATATTCATTAGATTAGTTGCATACATGTATGCAAATATTTTGAATATTTGCATACATATATACAATAATTCTGATGAATATTTGCATACATGTATACAAAAATTCAAAATATTTGCATACATGTATGCAAATATTCATTCAGAATATTCGTATACATGTATGCAAATATTATGAATAAAACGTAAAAATGAAAACAGGGACTAAAATTATAATAAGTTTATGACTGGATGTGAGCCTAATTTTGAAACTTAGTAGGGACCTGTAGAAAACTCACCCTTTTATAAAATCAACCGATTTTATAAAAGGAAATATTTTGAAAATAAAGTATTTATAAAATCATAGGATTTTATAAAGAGGAATATTTATGGGAAAATAAATAGAATAATTTTAAAAGGGAATTTTCAATGTTATATTGAAAAGAGAATATTTATAAAAATCAAGAGGATTTTATAAAAGAGAATATTTATAAATAGAATATTTATAAATGGAATATTTATAAATAAAAAATCCGTTTAAGTGGAATTATAAATGAAGGGAAATCTTTATAAAGAGAATATTTATAAAGTGAATTATTTACTTAGTGAATAAATAAGATAAGATAATGGATTATTTATTTGTAAAATAAATAGGATGAGATAATGAGATATTTATTTAGAAATAGTAAAAGGAAATATTTATAAAATCATAAGATTTTATAAATGGGATATTTGTTTGTTAAATAAATAGAAGATTATAAAGGAAACATTTAGAATAAATAAATAGAACTAAAATGAGATATTCATTTGTTAAATAAATAGAATAAGATAAAGGGATATTTGTTTAGAAAACAAATAAGATATTATATAGGAAATATTTGCAACACATTTGCAAATAGAGTTGAAAGGGAATAGTGTAAAACCATAATCAAATAGGTTATAAAGAAAATATTTGTTTAGAAATCAAATGGATTATAAAGGAGATATTTATCCTTTGATAAATACATATATAAGTCTGAACTTATATAGAGAAGAGATATTGGTTTAACACCGATAGTTTTAAATAGAATGGGTACACAACACTTGTATAAGTGAAGAACGATATTAAAGAGAACATTTATAAAGTGCAGAACCGTTACTAAAAGTAAATCTTTATAAATGAATAAACGTTATCAAAATAGGGGTACTCGAATAAGAGAAATCAATTCGAGTTAGATTATCGAGTTAAGATAATCGAGTTAGATTATCGAGTTAAGATAATCGAGTTAGATTTATCGAGTTAAGTTATCGAGTTAAGATAAGTTAAGTCAATTGAATCGATAAGTGAATCAAGATAGTTAATCGAGTTAAGATAATCAATGAGAGTAAATCGAGTTAAGTGAATTAAGTTTGTTGAATTAAGTTAAATTAATCAAGGTGAGTTAATCGAAAGGAGTTATCGATTTTAGTTAATTGAATCGAGTTGGTTGAACCAAGTTAGTCGAGTTAGTTGAGTCGAGTTAAGTTAGTCGAGTTAGGTTTGTCGAGTCGAGTTAATCGAATTTAGTTATTCGAGAGGAGTTATCGAATATATAGTTATTCGAGAGGAGTATCGATTATAGTTTAATCGAAGTGAGATTGTCGAATTTAGTTATTCGAAGAGAGATTATCGAATATCGTTTATTCGAAAAGGAGTAATCGAATATAGTGTATTCGGAAAGAAAGAGTTATCGAATATAGGTTATTCGAAGGAGAGTTAATCAAACAGAGATTTCTCGAAAGAGAGTTATACGTCGAATTCGATTATATCGAATTCGGGAAAGTACTTATACTTTCCAGTTGTTAAATCAAGATTTATGTGTTTATAAATAAAGTAGTTGTTAGGTTAATTATTCACATCAAAGAATAAAACGTTATATGTTAAGTTTGATTAATTCGAAAGTGGGGATTTTAACGTCATTGTTAAAATCAAATGTTTCAATAAAGAAGTGGATTCGTAAATAGAATCCGAGAGTTACGTAAGAAGTTGTTAAAAGGGTTAAAGGATAAACTTGACCATTTCGAAGTTATAACGTTGTTCAGTTAAGGTCTGAGAGGTAATTATACCCCAACTTGATTGACTTCCTTCTTAACTAAGGAATGGTAAGGTTTGATCGTAAAGGAGTTTTGGAAATGTTTTCCAAGTAAGAATCAGAAATGTTTTCTGGTAGTAGCAAATAAGAATTTAGAATATATATAAACAGGAGATTAGTAAATTAATGAACTAAGGAGATAAATGTTAAATGATGGTTGATCGATATAATTTCCACTTGGAAATAATATCGTTGTTTGCACACAAGTTTTTCTTTGTTAGTTAAATCACAGACTATCAAGGTTTTGACCATTTTAACGTTGTTAATATGGAGAGACCGGTTGGATTATTATCCAAAGAACCACTCTGTATTGGCATAAGCGTTGTGAATCATATATGCCAAAGATAATTGAAGACGGAGTAAAGTGCAAGGGCTATTGTACAAGTCTTAGATAACAGTGCCTAAGATGGATATACTGAATAGTGCCTTCGGTTTGTCCAGTCCCAGGACAACTTGTATGGACGAATGTCTGACAGAGTATTCCTAACGAATCATATATGTTGATCTCTTCAACGTATTATGTTTGGTGGCGGAGGAATTCGTTTCTCTTAGCTTCATACCCGTGATACCGTTAAGGAAATCGATAATGATTTGGCGGGTATGACGATGTGGTATTCCAAGTAAATGAAGATATGATAGGAAAAAGATAAGCGTAGCTTCTAGCCTCACATCCGATAAATGACAAAAATCGAGTAGGCAGCATGGCTAAGTCGGTCGCACCGAAGTACGGTGTATAATCACCTATATAGAGAATATTCATTTGCTTCTTAAATCTATCAATGCTGTCCCATATATATATACGGGAACGGTTGCTGATCCCAACCGTTGGTGATGTACATTCGATACACTCAAGCGAAATGAGTGGTCGGTCATGTGTGGCTGAGTTGCAAGATGTTCTTGTTGAACTCCAGTGTATCTTTCCTAGAGTACATTGATCAGAAGGTGGTTCCATACCTTGTCATAGTTGGAAATCCATTACCCAATACGTGCTTGTGGTTTTGATTGTATACTATATATGTAGAACGTGAGATGAAAGCGTTTCTGCTAGATGATTATTATAGTGTATTTGATAGACATTATTATAATATCAAAAGGTTTTTGATATAAAGATATTTTGGATTCTCATAAGGAAAAAACCTGTTCCGTTATACGGCATGGTCTTATGAGATATCGTTTACTTGTTCAAACTGTTTAAAATATTTTACTCATACCAGTCCCATGACTGACCCGAAGTTTATTTGTTTGTTTTCCCTAAACTCTTGGGTGCCTAAATTTGTATGGGCAGTCAAGTAGTCGGGATTTGACAGATACACTTGGGAAGCTTGGAGAAGGAGGCTTCAATATTTTATAGCTATTGTTTATTTCCGCTGTTGTTGTAAGTGATGTACTCTGATAAGTGCTATTGTATACATAACTGTTTTATTTCAAAGGTTATGTTATATTTTATTCGTTCCGCTGTGAGATTCGTGTTTACTCTGATGATGATGTTCTTCTTCTTCCTCTATTCTATTAGTTCTACCTTATCTTTCCTCACCCTCTATCTTCTTTCTATTAATTTCTTGAATTTCCAGTGCAATTTGGGGTTGGACCTGTGTTATTTGATCAGCTCAAATTGGACCGGATTTTTGGGTCACTACAACCATAGCTAGAAGTAAACGCATGCCCTCCCTGATGTCCTCTCCCGTTTCTGGTTCACAACCAAGGTGTGAGGCTCGCGAATTCACGTTACACAATGCTATGCCACACAGGCGGTGCTTTGATCATCAACCACAAGACTTTGCTTTTCAACAAAAGCCTTGATCATTTGCAACTTAGGCATGCCACACAGGCAATTCACTCCATGCGTTTGATATCCATTAATATATAACCCCTGAGCTCGTACTTCTCAGAGAAGGGCGTTAAGAAAGAGAATAAATTATCTGTCGCCAAACAGATATATATTTAATAAAAATCAATCATATAGAATAAAATCCAATGTCAAACACACAGTCCATTTACAAGTTCGTTCTGGGTCTGAATGAAACCGGAGGCACCTTGTACCTCGCATATCCATCAATCTTCAAGTACGTCTGGTCGATCACCAACTGATTCCCTCCTCTTGGGTGTACAGCCCAATCAAGATCATCAGTAATCACCCAAACGACGTGAAGACCTCTGGTCTTCGACCACCATCTTCATCCTCGACACCACGTCGAATCAGTTATTCAGAATGGGATAAACCCGGTCTTTCTGAATAACTCGCGTATATAATAAACAAGTGTTACACAAACACAACATACGCCTCATTCCACTTCAGAATATTCTTTTATTCAAATATTCTTATACTTTGGGAAAAGTTCCCATTAATTTTATCAAAGATAAATTCCTTAAATTTATTCTTTGATCTCCTATTGAATATCAATTCAAATTAGTCGGGATTAGCGAACCACACCAAAGTAATCATTTATTTTATTTCCCAATCCCAACCTATTCATCCCATGAAGTAAAACTGGTAATACTTCATATCTAACACCACGGTGTTATCGGTAAATTCAATTACCATTTCACGTTCAAATCTAATTAAAGATTTAACTATCGCCTGGAGCAAAACTGGTGATACTCCATTCTCGATCATTTCAATCTAGTTAAAGATTCATTAAAACTCCACTTAGTTTTAATCTTCGAAATTATCACTATCAATAATTATTTAACTCGGGAAAACACATCCTGTTCTTTAACTGGGTTAAAGAACCAATGTCATTTAAAACACAGTTTACTATAAACCCAAAATCACATTACATTAATTATCGGATTAAAGAACAAGTGTTATTTAAAACACCGTTCACGATAAACCCAAAAATCAATTCAAATTCAATCCCAATTAAAAACTATTTAATTAGTACACTTCATTAAATCTAAATAAAAAGATTTAATCTTTTTCTCAACTGGGTTTAAGAACAGTGGTAATGAAGACACCATTCACGGCAAACCCAAATCACATTTGATATTAAATACAAGGCTCTAAATAGAAAATATATCGGCTTATATTCAATATCAAATTCTACGACCAACAAATATTGTATTGGAAATAACGATATAAATATATCTTTCAAATTCCCATAACAATATCTGTATCATCACGAAATCCAACATCGAAATATTCCAAAGATAATTTCGATTCAAACCCATTCCAATTCAATTATTGGAAATTTTGTTTATTTTCAAAACCATTTCAAATCAAATTTATTTATTTCAAAAATAAATTGATTTTAATTCTAGTTCAAAACTAGTTCATTTCGATAAAAATCTATTTTTATCTTTTCAAATTTGGAGTTTTTCATCCCAATTCTTCACAAATCATTTCTTATGATTTCACACAAATTATTACTATTTTTAATAATTTTATCAAGGCCCGTACCGTCAATTTCCATCAACAGCCATCGAACTGCACTTACAACGACCTTTTCCAAATTTGATTTGGACATAATTCCAAATCCAACCGTTAGATTTCAAATCTCTAATATTCTTAGAAAGCTCTTCTAAATACGAACCCAATGGTTCTGGTTTTAGGAGAATCCGGCGGTCGGATCTCCCGTAATATCAATTCGAAGTCAATGGTCGAAATTCACGAACTGCCGCGGCACGGCGCGTTCTATTCAGGCCATTCTATATATATAATATATATTTCATTGATTTCCTTTCAAACGTATTTTATAAATCGTTTAAATTCGTTTTTAAAACGATTTCAACTTCCTTTTCAAATTCAAATTAAGATTGAATTTTTCAATATAAATTCGTTTTAATTTCATTTCAAATCGATTTCAATTTAATTCGAATTTTGAAATCACTTTCAATATTCATTGAAAAATGTATAAAATTGATATAAATATCATTCACATCAAAATGGCGTCAATCTAATCAACAAGGCTTTTATTCAACACATGAATGTTTATTCTATTCAACACATGAATATTTTTCAATTCAACACATGAATTTATTTTCTATATTGGAATGAGGCCCAATCAATTACCATATAATGTTAATTATATGGATTTTCTACAACACATGTATATAATAGCAACGATAAATAATCAACCATCATTCAGAGTGCACCACACAACTGCATAAGCATAAAATATAAATAATTAACGCTTACACAGTCTGTCAACCAGTCGATTGACAAACAACTAAACAATCGGGATTAGTGTACGTCAAATATCATCCCAATACCCGTGTGGGGTTTTAGATCAACAAACACACATTTTATTTGTGCAGTTGGGCGATGTGTAAAATTTATCGTCCCAATCAATATCAGTCAAATCAGTGTATATAAACAAATCGTCCGATTTTTTTATAAATATTTATTTTATATACACGTTAAAAATTATATTTTTAACTATAAAATATTATCCACTATAAAATATTTTATTTCATTCACCACCACATAATCAAATTTCATTACACAACAATCAAACAAACAAGTCATCCATGGTCTGTGGACGACGGGTGTCGGGTGCTACTAAACACCGTCTGCATCCTAACATATATTTCAAACTAGAAATAAAAATAAAAGTGAGGAGTTCTCACCGACTAGCTAAACCAAACGCCACGACTCTTCATATGTAGGAGATCTTCGCCGTGCTCGCCTTTCGTCACTCTCGTCGTCTGTATCCACTACATATATAAAAATCGCATTTTTATATTGTTGTCATGTATATAAAAATCACATTTTTATAATCTCTGCTATATAAAAATCATATTTTTATATCACTAAAAATTATATTTTTAACTTGCTTTTCATATTATAAAAATTATATTTTATATTTGCTTCTTTTATGTTTTTCTGAGCTATGAAATTGAATCTTTGTTTGTTGTTCTCATAGATAAAAATCAAATCTTTGTACATATAAAAATTGAATCTTTATATGCATAAAAATCAAATCTTTTCTTCTCGCTGCTTCATGATAAAAATCCTATTTTTATCCTCGCCTCATATAAAATAAAGTTCCTATTTAAAAATCAAATTTTTATATTTTAAAAATCTCATCTCTTCTATTTCAAAAATCTAATCTTTAGTGTTTAGAAAAATCCAATCTTTTTGTTTTAAAAATCATAACTTTATAATTTCGAACAAATAAAAATCATATTTTTCTTTTCAATCCATTTTCTATATAAACTAACACATATAATAAAAATTGAATTTTTATTACATAAATAAATTTAAAAACTTACTTTGCTATTCAAAGAGGGTTCATGGCGATCGTTGGTGGCCGAGGAGGGGCTGAGCTGCGTCTGAGATGGGTGGAGGGGGTTTAAAGGGCTGTGGTTCCTCAAATCGAAGAAGAAGAAAGGGGGAAAGAGCATCGGCAAGAGGGGGGGTCCTGATGCGGCTTCTCACAGCCGGAGCCAGCTGGTGGTGGCGCCAAGGGGGGAACAGCGAACAAAACCAGTCTCGTTTTGGTGGTTTTAGGGAAGTAAAAGGAGAGAGGAAGGAGGAGGAAGAAAGGGGGGCGCGACGGTTCATGGGGTGCTCCGGCGCGATGAGGTGCGCCTTCGACGATGGTGGGCGGCTTAAAGGCTAGGGCTTTGTGCTTTTTTTTTTTCAAAAACCGACGGGTGGGTAAGTGAAGGAGAGAGAAACAAGGGGGAAGGGGCCAAATATATTTATATTTTAATTATTTTAGTTTCTATATAGTTGATTTTTAATCTGAACCCCAAATCGAAGCCGACGACTGTCGCCCCTAGCTAAATACACCCATTCCGAACACAATGGTATATGTATCGTAAGCCATTTCGATATTTACGATCAGTTTTCTTTTAAATTAAAATATAAATCAATATATATTTAATTTAAACGTACATTTCAATTTACTGGGGCCACATACAAGCTCTAAAAATTCTCGAAAAATATTTTCTAGCTTCGTATTGACGATACAGTCCTAACAAAACTAATTTCGTCAAATTCTGAGAACATTTGAAAAATAGCCATTTTCCAGTCGATTAAAATCAACTGAAACTGGTCAAACGCGTTTTCCTTTGCCACGCTCACATATTAACTCGAAAAATTACGAATTTTGGAATCTAGCAATAATTTGACATCACAGATCCAACAAAAGTGGTTTTGTCGAAAACCGAGGTCGTTTTCAAAATTCCCATTTTTAAAGGCTAGAATTCCATAGCGACTATTTGAATTTTCAACTGGGCATAACTTTTTATCCCCGCTATGAAATTTGGATTTTTCGGATTCGTTGGAAAGATATTCTCAAATAGATTTTGATATTTTTGGTTTCTCCAAAATCCGGTTTATTTTGAATCCTGTACATTCATTTGAACTTTGAAATCGAATTATCGAACTACCGCGCCATTTTCAATCCCTTTTATAATTAAAAATATTTATTTATATTCTAACGACGATTCAAATAAATACATACGTTCTAATTTCTATTCAAATTAAATTTCTCGCTGATATTATTTAAAATAATTCATTTTAAATATTCAAAATTCGCTAAAATTACCAAAATAAAATTTTTAAATTGGCTCAAAATTTCCTGGTTGTTACAATCTCCCCCACTTAAAACTTTTCGTCCCCGAAAAGGAACGAGACTGAAAGTTGTTAAACTAATCAACTCAACTTTCACTATTTTCATTATGGCTTAAGTTCTTCCACTTTTCAGTTTCTAAGAACTTTTCAAATTTTTCAAAAATTTGGCTAACACCCTAAATTTTCGAAAAATTTCGCCATAACCTCCCCTGCACCGGGGACTTCGGGATATTTCAAATAGCCTCCCATGGCCCTCATCAATCCAAAAAGAAAAAGAAACAGCCAAGCGGCTAGCCAATCGGCTCATAAAATCATCTAAAACCCAATAAATTTGTAAACATGTACCTATTTGTCAGGCAAACAATTTTATTCTTCTGCTCTAGCCTCCTTGCTATGACCTGTTCAATGTAAGTACATGTATATGCATGCATTTGTAATCATTTTCAATACAGTTCAATATTCGGTTCCATTTGGCATAATAGTTCAAAATATTAAACAAATAAACAAACAACACAACCATCAATCAATTAGTGTATTAACGTTTCAAATTCATAACTTTGATACATATACAGAAAATCATATTTTTGATGCCAAATCACAACAAAAATTCTATCTAGTTTTGGTTCTCACACCAGTCTAATGGAAATATATAGATATCACACCTTCGAAACTCGAACACAAATACTGATGATGCCGCGACATCACCAGAATTGTCCCTGGGCGACTAGAGTGTGATTCTATATCCATCTAGTATATTAAAACTTCGAATATACATTCATGACGCGTATATGCAAAATCTTTATATACTCGATTGTCCAAAATCAATATAAATAAAATATTCAAATACATATACTTGAATTTAATTTTCAGAAAAAAGTTTGTTTTCAATTTAAAAATATACTCTTCACACTCGTTCTAGGATACTACTAATCCTATCTCTAACGAGTTATTCTAACTGGATATTACTGATCCAATCTCTGATGAATTCTTTCGTTTGGTTCTAATGTGTCTTGTTCTCGAGCTCTGAAACACCCTACCTCCATTAAGGTCACTCAAAAAGGGAATGCCTTAATTTTGGTGGAGTTTTATAAGTAAAAGACACAGATAAAACACAAGACAGATATAAACACATATAAATAAGCAGCGGAAAAACCAATAGACTTTTATTATCATAAATACGTGTTCATACAGAACATTTCCAACATTGTCTCAAAACAAACTTCCAATTATTACAACCATAATACTGTCTTGATTTTAAAAGTTAAAGAAGCATGAAACATAAATAAAGTTGCATAATCCCCATAAATGGTATCCAAAGCCATGGTCCAAATAAAAGAAATCCAAGCAATACATTCTCTCTCTTCAAGCTGGATGAAAAACTGACTAAGCTGCGATGTTTCCTCCCTGTGGACCTGGGGGGGGGGGGGGGGGGACGGAAGAAAAGAAGACGAAAGGAAAATGGGTCAGACATAAGTCTGGTGAGTCTAGCTATATTCCTAGAATGTTAATAATAAAATGATCATGACTCGCATAAAGTGAGAACAGGACGATATCAGGATAATAGACTATCCTAGAACTAGATAAGGTGTCCTAAAACGAACATCCCTTCGCACCCTATTTTAAATCTCTATCTCTGCACCTACTAATTCTTATACCAACTGGCACCCTGTGATTGGGGTGAAGTGATCCCTTTCTCTTTCTTTAAAAGATCGGCTCCTACTCGTATATTCACATGTGTCCTACGACCCTATAAGGTAGATACCTATGCTGGTCCCACCATGGGGTGTATCAAGTCCCATGGTGACGGCCCCGACACAATTCTAGCATGCATAGGGTATACTACTGATGCTCCAGTGCCCTGACTTGTCTGCACCAGAGTGTGTGCACGCCCGCACTCTGTTAGAACCCACACTGTGCACCAACCACCGTTGCTTTTGACCGCTTACAATCAGCCCAGTAATCGTGCCCCACCCTGCCTAGTTCAGGGTACCATGATACCTAATTGGGTTACTGCTGAAACGGGTCCCCGTTACTAGGTTTTCTAGTCAAACATGTTAAGTGGTTAAGTGTCTGAATGAACCTAACCCCCACCCATCCAAATTATTTAACATGTTGAATTTGGTTAAGTATTTATTAAATTGACTTAACCCTATCAGTCCTAACTCAGCTCTAATTGTCTTATTAGAGCACCAACCTCTCAGATTAAACAGATATTGTTGTGGCGGCCTGTATGCCGGTTGGGTCCGAGAAGTCATACGCCACAACTCAGTTTAACCTCTGGTCTTTATTGGGCCCCATGCCTTAACCTCTCACATTGGATAGCTATTGTTTTGACAACTGGACAGCTGGGCGGGTCCGGGCAGGTTTACGTCACAACTCAAGCCAACCTCGGGTTAAGCGCGTTCGTATTTTCTAATTTACATTTTAATTATGTAAATTATTCAAATTCAAATTACTGTCACATTCATTTCCAATTAATCTCATTAATTAAGGTAATTAATGCCTTTTTATGCCATAAATCACTTATGTGATTAATGATCAATTTATGGCAAGTTTTCCTAAAATTGTCATTTTAACCCAACGTTACCCCGTCCAATATTAGGCTAACCATCTCAGCCTAATTTACGTTCGCATGATTTTTGGTGTAAAGTAATAGGCTAAAAACTTAGCCTAATTTAATATACGCAAATTGGCATAAATTAGCATAAACATGACAAGGGTATAACTTTGGTATTGATGGCATAGTCAATATGAGCATAATAGGGTGTACTTGCAAAATAACTAACATGAACATTTTAGGGGTGAACTTGCAAAATAACTAACATGAACATTATAATGTCATAGGTACAAACTTGCAAAAAGACTAACATAAACATTATAATGTCATAGGTATGAACTTGCACTTATAGGCTAACTCAACATATATGTGTTTTTTTAACATAGGCCATATTAACAACATACATGAGAATTAGCAATATGAACTAATCCATATACATATGTTAATTTTCAACATAGGCAAATCAACATACGTATATGTGAGTTAGCAACATAGGCTAATCAACATACACATGTGTTAATTAGTAACATAGATTTAAACATACTTGCAAATTAATCCCAACATATGATAAGTGTGAACATGGCATAAGTTTTCCATAAACATGAACATATAGATTTGACAATTGGTCGCATAACTTCACTACATAAACTTTCATAATATACTACACAATTCTCATAAGATGTTACAATCCAAGTCCATGCTTATACAAATAATCTAATCCAATAATCCCAAATTTAACATGATAATAGAATCAAGTCACTGGCATAGATTAATATTATAAAACATAATAAACATCATACTTAATAATTCTCAATTCAACATGATAATAGAATCAAATCACAAACGTATATTAATAACATAACGAGTATCGTACTATTATCATTTCATCGCAACACATGATATTCATATTAATTCGCATTCTAAAAATGTAGCTAAACTTACAATCGTAGACGGTCTTGTTTTCTGAGTTCTGGAATTCTGAATTTGCAAAGCTTTCCTTTGGGAAGACATTGCTTTGATTCTAATTTGTAGTTGCTTTTTAATCTTTTAGTTTGTATTCGCTATGTTGTTCATCTCTTTCAAGTGGAGGCTCCCTCTAGTTCTCAGCAGACAGCATGGTGGCTCCAATTCTTATTTTTTTTTTTGTGAATTTTTAGTTTGAGACCTAGGGTCTTTTTATAGAGTTGTAAGTTAATTTGAGCCGTCGATGAAGCAGGGGTTAACCAGAGCCGTCCGTTGTAAAGAGATGCCAATTATGTTCACCATTTCTTTCTTAATGTACATTTACTATTATTTGTCAATCCATATAAATACGTACGCATTAGATACATATCCCCTTTACACATTTATTATTATTTTTGTATGCACATTAGATACATCTCCCCTTTACACATTTATTATTATTCTTGTATGCACATTAGATACATCTCCCCTTTACGCATTTATTTTTGTATGCACATTAGATACATCCCCCCTTTACACATTTATTTTTTTGTATTAGCAACTTTAGTGTTAACAGAAATACGGGATGTTACATTCTCCCCTCCTTAAAGGATTTCGTCCCCGAAATCCCCAAGTCTAGGAGAACATATATCCTACCATCCAATTGTCCATTTACTCAATCATCAAACACGAGCGTCCATTGCCCTTAAAAGACTTCTAATGCTTCATGATCATATGCATCGTGTGTGTACATGTCCTTATCTAATGCAAAAATCAGGCGGTCTACTGATTCAGTTGACCTCCTTAATGCAAATTATGTAAGTGTCATGAATCCATTATGTATGCAAACTTTTTCCTATTCATAATTCTACATGAGTGCGCAATCATTCAAACAAATGCGACATCCATATGACAACATATTATGCTTCAACCATATACAAACATAAACACATATATGCATATGCAATATGAAGTGATTGAGCCGATCTAAAACCCTAGATTGTGTGTGTATATGCATCCACGAGCAACCACTAGCAAACATTTGCAACCACTTGCAACCATCATCCATAACATGTTTCAATTACGTGTTTACATCCAAAGGGGTTTCCACCTAAGGATAAAAGGGTAAGGTCGGGGAGATATACCTAAAAAGATATATACTAACATGACTTTAAGGAAAAAGAGAGATCAAAAATGTACCCTAAAAAAGAAAAGGGTAGGCTGCGCGTATTCTATCCTCAGTTTCCCAAGTCGCATCTTCCTCGACGTCGCTCCACTGAACTTTGACGAGTTTGACTTCGCGGTTGCGTAGCTTTTTCACTTCAGTTCCTAAGATGCGAGTTGGAACTTTCCTCACAGTTGCTTCGCGTTCTACTTCAGCTTCTTCAAGAATGTTTGGCTCTACCACTTCCGCTGACTCATGTAGATACTTCCGGAGGTGAGAAACATGAAAGACGTTGTGAACTCCGGCCAGTCTCTCGGGTAACTCTAACATGTAGGCCATCTTCCCAATCTTCTCGATGATAGGAAACGGCCCTACAAATCTTGGTGCTAGCTTCCCTGTGGATCCAAAGCAATGACGTTCCTTAAAGGAGATACCTTAAGGAAAACCTTGTCCCCAACCTCAAATTCAAGGTCGGTCCTTCTCTTGTCTGCGTAGGATTTTTATCTGTCTTGGGCTGTCTTCGTTCTTCTCCGTATTAAGTCTACTTTCTCTGAAGTCTCTCGGATCATATCTGGTCCAAGTATGAGCTTGTCAGTAGATTCCCACCAACAAGTGGGCGATCGGCACGGTCTTCCATATAAAGCTTCGAAGGGCGCCATTCTGATGGTGGCTTGGTAGCTGTTGTTGTAGGCAAATTCCACCAAAGGAAGATGGTCCTCCCAAGTCCCTCCAAAGTCAAGGACGCAAAGTCTCAAAAGGTCTTCCAAAATCCTGTTCACCCTTTCCGTCTGACCATCGGTTTGGGGGTGATAGGCCGTGCTCAAACATAACTATGTGCCTACAGCTTCTTGCAGACTCCGCCAAAACTCGCTTGTGAAGATAGGATCTCTGTCACTAATAATGATGGAAGGTATTCCATGAAGTCGAACTATCTCCTTAAGATAAAGAGATGCTAGAGACTAGGCAGTCCTTCTACTCTTAACAGGTAAAAAGTGGGCGCTTTTAGTAAGCCTATCCACTATTACCCAAATGCTAGTGTTGCCTCTTCTAGACCTAGGCAGCCCATCAATGAAGTCCATTGAAATGCTATCCCACTTCCACTGTGGGACCTCTAGAGGATGGAGCAGACCGCCAGGCTTCTTCTGCTCCGCCTTGACTTGTTGGCAAATCATGCACTTAGAAACAAAATATGCCACGTCCTTCTTCATGCCACTCCAAAAGAAAACTCTCTTTAAGTCCTTGTACATTTTGTCCCCGCCTGGATGTATTGTCATCTTGGAATGATGTGCCTCCTCAAGAACTTTCTTCACCAACTCCTTTGCCTGTGGGACGCATAGTCTTCCATCCCGTCTTAACCACCCTTTGTCGTCGATGGTGTATCTATCGAGGTGACTAGAAGTCTCACCCCTGACGAGCTTATCAACCACTTCTACAAGCTGAGGGTCTTCTCGTTGTGCGGTCCCTATTGAGTCTAAGAGAGTGGGCCGCACTTCTGGCGATGCTAACAGACCGGGTACAAAATCAGAGGAGGGCCCAAAGTCAAAACTGGCTATAAACTCTAAGCTTCGCCTTTCAACAAATAGCGGGCTCAACGTTAGCTTCTTTCTACTCAAGGCATCTGCGACTACGTTGCCCTTGCCAAGAGTGTAGGAAATCTCGAAATCATACGAGGCAAGAAACTCCATCCACCTTTGTTGCCTTAAGTTATGGTCCTTCTGCGAGAAGAGATACTTCAAAGATTTATGGTCAGTATACAGTTCAAATTTCTCACCTAGGAGATAGTGGCGCTAAGACTTAAGCGCAAAGACAATGGAGGCCAACTCAAGGTCGTGGGTTGGGTAGTTCCTTTCATGAACTTTCAACTGTCTTCCGCCATAAGCTACTACCCTTCCTTCTTGCATTAGGACAGCGCCTAGTCCTGTCTCGCATGCATCCGTGTATACTGTAAACATTTTTCTTCCATCCGGCAAGGTCAGAACTGGGGCTGTTGTAAGAGCCCTTTTTAAGCTTGGAAAGCAAACTCGCAATCCAAATCCCAAGAGAAAACTAGATTCTTCTTTGTTAGCCTTGTAAGAAGAGTTGAGATTTTTGCAAAATCTCTGATGAACTTCCGATAAAAGCCTGCAAGCCCGAGGAAGCTTCAGACCTCGGTTGCATTCCTTGGTGCCTTCCAATCTTGCACCGCTACTACTTTTGCGGGGTCTACAGCTAACCCCTCTTTGGACACTATATGCCCAAGAAATCTCACTTCTTCTCTCCAAAAGTGGCACTTGGAGAATTTAGCTTTTAACTGATGTGTTCTAAGAGTCTCCATGATTGCCTTTAGGTGCTGAGCATGCTCTTCCTCATTTTTTGAGATGACCAAAATATCATGTACGAAGACCACCACAAATTTATCGAGGAAATCTCTGAACACCCTACTCATTAGGTCCACGAAGTAAGCGGGTGCGTTTGTCAAGCCAAAAGGCATGACAAGCCACTCAAAGAATCCGTCTGGGGTTCTGAAAGCTGTCTTATCGATGCTATCATCAGCTACCCTTAGCTGATGAAATCCGGTCGCCAAATCAAGTTGGGAGAAAACTGACGCTCCTACAAGCTGGTCAAACAAATCGTCAATTCTGGGAGGGGGTGCTTATTCTTTTTAGTCAGCTTGTTTAGCTCCCTATAGTCAACACATAGACGGAGTGAACCATCCGCCTTTGTAGCGAACATCACTGGAGCGTCCCATTCTGAAATGCTCCGCCTAATGAACCCCTTTTCTAAAAGCTCTTTAATCTCCTTACTGAGATCTTTCCTTTCCCTAGGAGCCATGTGCCTAACAGGCAAAGCAACGGGCTTCGCATTATCAACAAGATAGATGCGGAAGTCTATTTCCCGTTTCGGAGGTAAGCCCTTCGCCTCATCAAAGACATCCGAATATTCTCAGACCACCTTAACTGACTGCAAATTCTCAACAGAAGCTTCAAGCGATTCAAGATAACTAAGCATAACCACATTCGAGGGATTACAAGTAATTTCCATAGTGTTACCAAGTTGGGCTAAAAGCCTAACCACTCTTTTCTCACAATCAAGGATGGCACCATTACTGGATTGCCAGTCCATGCCCAAAATCAATCCATACCCCGAGAGGCCCAAAACAAAGGTACTACATCTAAATTCTACACTTAGAATAGAGATTTTCAAATTCATACAGATCATTGACAAATAAGCTGAGCCTCCAATTGGATTGGAGACAACCAAGGGATCCTCTACCATACTAGTTTCTAGGTGCAGAGATTCTACTAAAGCAGATGAAATAAAGGAGTGTGATGCACCAGAATCAAATAAAGTGCGAACTGGGTGATCATAAAGATAAAGTACACTTTTTACAGAAGTATTTCTACCTCGCTGTTGCAGAGGAGGTGCCTCCGGTGCATGAACTTGTCCACCCGAAGTGGATGCAGCTTTCTGCGCCTGCCCTCGCCTCTTAGGGCAGTCCTTAGCTATGTGTCATGTTTCTCCATAATGAAAGCAACCACCATTCATCTTTGCCTTCTTCTTCCTGCAGTCTTTCACCACATGTCCAACCACACCACAGAAATTACACTTTCTTGTTTCGTGAGCTTTGTTGTTTTTCCCGCCCTTCTTAAAGTCTGTTTTCTTAGGCTGTAAAGCTTCTTTCTTACCCTGAGACCCTTCCGCCTTTGTCTCCTTCTTGCCTTTATCCTCCTCATGTAGTAACACCATCTGTACCAGCCTTTCATATGTAGCTCCCATAGGTATATGGGTCATGGCCAGGCTATGAAGTGGCTCATTCAGTCCCTTGACAAAGCGGAGAGCCTTCTTATGTTGGGTGTTGACTAGGTCCAGTCCGAACCTAGCCAACTGATCAAACTGGTTGACGTACTCTTTGACGGTCATACTTCCTTGCTTAAGGGATAGGAACCTCTCCATTTGAAGACTTCTCTCAGCTTCTGAAAGGAACTTCAGCTCAAATCTAAATCTGAAATCTTCCCACGTTTCTACTGGTCTTTCTGCATTGGTGACTTCCCACCAGTAGGAAGCCTCTCCTTTGAGCAACCACACTGCCAGTATTACCTTCTGCCTGTTTTCTACCTCGAAGATAACGAAAAGATCTTCGGTCTCTTTCAGCCAGTTCCTGGCTGCTATGAAGGACTCGGTTCCATAAAAGTCTTTCCCACTCATAGCTTTAAAATGTCTACAGGTCTTGGCAAAAGCATTTCCTCTCGGAGGAGGAGGAGGAGGAGGAGGAGGAGGAGGAGGGGGAATTTTAGCAACTGGGGGAGGAGGAGGAGGAGGAATTGCTGCAGCTGGGGGAGGAAGATTCCCTGGGCCCGCCTCATTGGCCCTAGCTTCCAAGTACCTTCTAAACCAACCAGGTACAGTCACACCTTATGGAAGGTTAAATTCTCCCGACATGCTGAAACGAAAAAGGAAAGATTCAAAACGAAGGATAGATAATTCACATGGCTTTGGGGGATTATGCCTTTCTAAAACTATAAAAAAATTCTTTTTCTTAAAAAATGCTTCTTTAAATTTTAATTTGAATATAGTTTCAAAAACTTTTTATCTGGTCTGGTAAACCTATGCTCTGATACCAAGTGAAACACCCCACCTCCGTTAAGGTCACTCACAAAGGGAATGCCTTAATTTTGGTGGAGGTTTATGAGTAAAAGACACAGATAAAACACATGACAGATATAAACACATATAAATAAGCAGCGGAAAAACCAGCAGACTTTTATTATCATAAATACATGTTCATATAGAACATTATCAACATTGTCTCAAAACAAACTTCCAATTATTACAACCATAATACTGTCTTGATTTTAAAAGTTAAAGAAGCATGAAACATAAATAAAGCTGCACAATCCCCATAAATGATATCCAAAGCCATGGTCCAAATGAAAGAAATCCAAGCAATACATTCTCTCTCTTCAAGCTGGATGAAAAACTGACTAAGCTGCGGTGTTTCCTCCCTATGGACTTGGGGGGGGGGGAACAGAAGAAAAGAAGGCGAAAGGAAAATGGGTCAGACATAAGTCTGGTAAGTCTAGCTATATTCCTAGAATGTTAATAATAAAAAGATCATGACTTGCATAAAATGAGAACAGGACGATATAAGGATAATAGACTATCCTAGAACTAGATAAGGTGTCCTAAAACGAACATCCCTTCGCACCCTATTTTAAATCTCTATCTCTGCACCTACTAATTCTTATACCAACAGGCACCCCGTGATTGGGGTGAAGTGATCCCTTTCTCTTTCTTTAAAAGATCGGCTCCTGCTCGTATATTCACATGTGTCCTACAGCCATATATGGTAGATTCATATGCTGGTCCCACCATGGGGTGTATCAAGTCCCTTGGTGGCGGCCCCGACACAATTCTAGCATGCATAGGGTATACTACTGATGCTCCAGTGCCCTGACTTGTCTGCTCCAGAGTGTGTGCACGCCTGCACTCTGTTAGAACCCACACTGTGCACCAACCGCCGTCGCTTTTGACCGCTTACAATCAGCCCAGTAATCGTGCCCCACCCTGCCTAGTTCAGGGTACCATGATACCTAATTGGGTTATTGCTGAAACGGGTCCCCGTTACTAGGTTTTCTAGTCAAACATGTTAAGTGGTTAAGTGTCTGAATGAACCTTACCCCGACCCATCCAAATTATTTAACATGTTGAATTTGGTTAAGTATTTATTAAATTGACTTAACCCAATCAGTCCTAACTCAGCTCTAATTGTCTTATTAGAGCACCAACCTCTCAGATTAGACAGATATTGTTGTGGCTGCCTATATGCCGGTTGGGTCCGGGCAGTCATACGCCACAACTCAGTTTAACCTCGGGTATTTATTGGGCCCCATGCCTTAACCTCTCACATTGGATAGCTATTGTTGTGACAACTGGACAGCCGGGCGGGTCCGGGCAGGTTTACGTCACAACTCAATCAAACCTCGGGTTAAGCGCGTTCGTATTTTCTAATTTACATTTTAATTATGTAAATTATTCAAATTCAAATTACTGTCACATTCATTTCCAATTAAACTCATTAATTAAGGTAATTAATGCCTTTTTATGCCATAAATCACTTATGTGATTAATGACCAATTTATGGCAAGTTTTCCTAAAATTATCATTTTAACCCAACGTTACCCCGTCCAATATTAGGCTAACCATCTCAGCCTAATTTACGTTCGCATGATTTTTGGTGTAAAGTATTACGCTAAAAACTTAGCCTAATTTAATATACGCAAATTGGCATAAATTAGCATAAACATGACAAGGGTATAACTTTGGTATTGATGGCATAATCAATATGAACATAATAGGGTGTACTTGCAAAATAACTAACATGAACATTTTAGGGGTGAACTTGCAAAATAACTAACATGAACATTATAATGTCATAGGTACAAACTTGCAAAAAGACTAACATAAACATTATAATGTCATAGGTATGAACTTGCACTTATAGGCTAACTCAACATATATGTGTTTTTTTAACATAGGCCATATTAACAACATACATGAGAATTAGCAATATGAACTAATCCATATATATATGTTAATTTGCAACATAGGCAAATCGATATACGTATATGTGAGTTAGCAACATAGGCTAATCAACATACACATGTGTTAATTAGTAACATAGATTTAAACATACTTGTAAATTAATCCCAACATATGATAAGTGTGAACATGGCATAAGTTTGGCATAAATATGAACATATAGATTTGACAATTGGTCGCATAACTTCACTACATAAACTTGCATAATAAACTACGCAATTCTCATAAGATGTTACAATCCAAGTCCATGCTTATACAAATAATCTAATCCAATAATCCCAAATTTAACATGATAATAGAATCAAGTCACTGGCATAGATTAATATTATAAAACATAATAAACATCATACTTAATAATTCTCAATTCAACATGATAATAGAATCAAATCACAAACGTATATTAATAACATAACGAGTATCGTACTATTATCATTTCATCGCAACACATGATATTCATATTAATTCGCATTCTAAAAATGTAGCTAAACTTACAATCGTAGACGGTCTTGTTTTCTGAGTTCTGAAATTCTGAATTTGCAAAGCTTTCCTTTGGGAAGACGTTGCTTTGATTCTAATTTGTTGTTGCTTTTTAATCTTTTAGTTTGTATTCGCTATGTTGTTCGTCTCTTTCAAGTGGAGGCTCCCTCTAGTTCTCAACAGACAGCATGGTGGCTCCAATTCTTATTTTTTTTTTTTGTGAATTTTTAGTTTGAGACCTAGGGTCTTTTTATAGAGTTGCAAGTTAATTTGAGCCGTCGATGAAGCTAGGGTTAACCAGAGTCGTCCATTGTAAAGAGAAGCCAATTATGTTCACCATTTCTTTCTTAATGTACATTTACTATTATTTGTCAATCCATATAAATACGTACGCATTAGATACATCTCCCCTTTACACATTTATTATTATTTTTGTATGCACATTAGATACATCTCCCATTTACACATTTATTATTATTCTTGTATGCACATTAGATACATCTCCCCTTTACACATTTATTTTTGTATGCACATTAGATACATCCCCCCTTTACACATTTATTTTTTTGTATTAGAACCTTTATTGTTAATAGAAATACGGGGTGTTACAAGCTCTGTAAACCAGAGCTCTGATACCAAATGTAACGTTAAGGAATTTCGCTCGATCTGAATCGATTGTCAAACCGACCAAGACTGTTCAAAACTCCTGATCGTTTTGAGGACAAGACAAATCGGAACGCAAACAGAAGAAGATTTCATTGTTTATTACAACAATTCCATCAGAATAAAAGAATATACAGAGTACGAATAAATATTACTCATTTGACAAATATCAGAGATTACAATAAATTACGTAGCAGCGGAAAAACAATACAAAACACAACTGAAAGTAATACATGGATACAGAGCTTTCCGAGCATCGTTCCAGCTGTAAATCAGGATCCTGTGAATATAAATCTGCAAAACCAAAACTACTAGCTGCCCGTGTCGAAAATAGGGGCACCCGGAGTTTAGGTTAAAACAATAAATTCCAGGTCAGTCATGTGACTGGTGTGAGAACTAAAACAGTTATTAATCTTTATTTTTAAAGTTAGGTAAATCAAGGGACCACGCCATATAACACGGAACGGGTTTCTTCCCAAGAATACCAGTGCATAAAACAAATAGCGTAATGCTAAATAAAGAAAAATGAAGCTATTATAAGACCCAGGTCCCACCACACAATGCAACACAAGCCGGAGGATAGGGCTTTGACTTATAATAGCTAAAGAATGCTTGATACGTTTAAAAACAGATTATTTTGATATTACTATAAGTGCATAGTGTCAAAACAATTTCAATCATAAATATCAATCATAGACGGCTTGGGTACCATATATTATGTTGCTATACTAGGCTTTACAAATAAACCCGCAAAGTCACGTATTTGGAAATTGGATTTCCATCTATGAACCGAGGCCAGGGATCGTCCTCTACCGAATTCGAGATAAACTAGCCCATGTCTCAGGCAAGCACGCAGACAAGCCTTGGATCGTCAGGGCCGGTCCACCGATGTGGAATATTATGCCTGAACACTACGTTTCCCCGCCCTTTGGGGCGTAAATGAGCCAAATGACTCCATCGGCTCCACACAGTCACCGATATATCTAAGGCGCCTCGCAACAGCAACAACCACATAGGTGAAAAGTATATAAATGTCAGCCAGTTTAAGCACTGACACCACCCTAGCTAGAAGGAAACGCATGCCCTCCCTGATGTCCTCTCCCATTTCTGGTTCACAACCGGGGTGTGAGGCTCGCGAATTCACTTTACACAAAGGTATGCCACATTGGCGGTGCTTTGATCATCAACCACAAGACTTTGCTTTTCAACAAAAGCCTTGATCATTTGCCACTTAGGCATGCCACACATGCAATTCACTCCATGCGTTTGATATCCATCAATATATAACCCCTGAGCTCGTACGTCTCAGAGAAGGGCGTAAAGCAAGAGAATAAATTCTCCGCTGCCAAAAAGATATATATTTAATAAAAATCAACCAAACAGAATAAAATCCAATGTCAGACACACAGTCCATTTACAAGTTCATTCTGGGTCTGAACGAAACCGGAGGCACCTTGTACCTCGCATATCCATCGATCCCCAAGTACGTCTGGACGATCGCCAACTGATTCCATCCTCTTGGGTGTACAGCCCAATCAAGATCATTAGTAATCACCCAAACCACGTGAAGACCTCCGGTCTTCGACCACCATCTTCATCCTCGTCACCACGTCGAATCAGTTATTCAGAATGGGATAAACCCGGTCTTTCTGAATAACTCGCGTATATAATAAACAAGTGTTACACAAACACAACATACGCCTCATTCCACTTCAGAACATTCTTTTATTCAAATATTCTTATACTTTGGGAAAGGTTCCCATTAATTTTATCAAAGATAAATTCTTTAAATTTATCCTTTAATCTCCTTTTGAATATCAATTCAAATTAGTCGGGATTAGCGAACCACACCGAAGTAATCATTTATTTTATTTCCCAATCCCTACCTATTCATCCCATGAAGTAAAACTGGTAATACTTCATATCTAACACCAAAGTGTTATCGGTAAATTCAATTACCATTTACGTTCAAATCTAATTAAAGATTTAACTATCACCTGGAGCAAAACTAGTGATACTCCATTCTCGATCATTTCAATCTAATTAAAGATTCATCAAAACTCCACTTAGTTTTAATCTTCCCAATAATCACTATCAATGATTATTTAACTTGGGAAAACACATCCTGTTCTTTAACTGGGTTAAAGAACCAATGTCATTTAATACACAGTTCACTATAAACCCAAAATCACATTACATTAATTATTGGATTAAAGAACAAGTGTTATTTAAAAAACCGTTCACGATAAACCCAAAAATCAATCCAAATTCAGTCCCAATTAAATACTATTTAATTAGTACACTTTATTAAATCTAAATAAAAAGATTTAATCTTTTTCTCAACTGGGTTTAAGAACAGTGTTAATGAAGACACCATTCACGGCAAACCCAAATCACATTTGATATTAAATACAAGGCTCTGAATAGAAAATATATCGGCTTATATTCAATATCAAATTCTACGACCAACTAATATCGTATTGGAAATAACGATATAAATATATCTTTCAAATTCCCATAACAATATCTGTATCATCATGAAATCCAACATCGAAATATTCCAAAGATAATTTCGATTCAAACCCATTCCAATTCAATTGTTGGAAATTTTGTTTATTTTCAAAACCATTTCAAATCAAATTTATTTATTTCAAAAATAAATTGATTTTAATTCTAGTTCAAAACTAGTTCATTTCGATAAAAATCTATTTTTATCTTTTCAAATTTGGAGTTTTTCATCCCAATTCTTCACAAATCATTTCTTATGATTTTACACAAATTATTACTATTTTTAATAATTTTATCAAGGCCCGTACAGTCGATTTCCATCAACGGCCATCGAACTGCACTTACAGTGACCTTTTCCAAATTTGATTTGGACATAATTCCAAATCCAACCGTTAGATTTCAAATCTCTAATACTCTTAGAAAGCTCTTTTCGATACGAACCCAACGTTTCTGGTTTTAGGAGAATCCGGCGGTCAGATCTCCCGTAATATCAATTCAAAGTCAATGGTCAAAATTCACGAACTGCCGCGGCGCGTTCTATTCAGGCCATTCTATATATAATATATATATATATATATATATTATATATTTCGTTGATTTCCTTTCAAATGTATTTTATAAATTGTTTAAATTCGTTTTCAAAACGATTTCAACTTCCTTTTCAAATTCAAATTAAGATTGAATTTTTCAATATAAATTCGTTTTAATTTCATTTCAAATCGATTTCAATTTAATTCGAATTTCAATTCTTTTAAATTTAATTCGAATTTTGAAATCACTTTCAATATTCATTGAAAAATGAATAAAATCAATATAAATATCGTTCACGTCAAAATGGCGTCAATCTAATCAACACGGCTTTTGTTCAACACATGAATGTTTATTCTATTCAACACACGAATATTTTTCAATTCAACACATGAATTTATTTTCTATATTGGAATGAGGCCCAATCAATTACCATATAATGTTAATTATATGGATTTTCTACAACACATGTATATAATAGCAACGATAAATAATCAACCATCATCCAGAGTGCACCACACAACTGCATAAGCATTAAATATAAATAATTAACGCTTACACAGTCTGCCAACCCATCGATTGACATACAACTAAACAATCGGTATTAGTATATGTCAAATATCATCCCAATACCCGTGTGGGGTTTCAAATCAACAAGCACACATTTTATTTGTGCAGTTGGGCAATGTGTAAAATTTATCGTCCCAATCAATATCAGTCAAATCAGTTTATATAAACAAATCGTTCGATTTGTTTATAATATTTATTTTATATACACGTTAAAAATTATATTTTTAACTATAAAATATTTCCCACTATAAAATATTTTATTTCATTCAACATCACACAATCAAATTTCACTACACAACAATCAAACCAACAAGTCGTCTGCATCCTAGCATATATTTCAAACTAGAAATAAAAATAAAAGTGAGGAGTTCTCACCGACTAACTAAACCAAATTCCATGACTCTTCATATGTAGGAGATCTTCGCCGTGCTCGCCTTTCGTCACTCTCGTCGCCCGTATCCACTACATATATAAAAATTGCATTTTTATATTGTTGTCATGTATATAAAAATCACATTTTTATAATCTCTGCTATATAAAAATCATATTTTTATATCACTAAAAATTATATTTTTTAACTTGCTTTTCATATGATAAAAAATATATTTTATATTTGCTTCTTTTATGTCTTTCTGAACTATGAAAATTGAATCTTTGTTTGTTGTTCTCACAGATAAAAATCAAATCTTTGTACATATGAAAATTGAATCTTTACATGCGTAAAAGTCAAATCTTTTCTTCTCGCTACTTCATGATAAAAATCCTATTTTTATCCTCGCCTCATATAAAATAAAGTTCCTATTTAAAAATCAAATTTTTATATTTTAAAAATCTCATCTCCTCGATTTCAAAAATCTAATCTTTAGTGTTTGGAAAAATCCAATCTTTTTATTTTAAAAATCATAACTTTATAATTTTGAACAAATAAAAATCATATTTTTCTTTTCAATCCATTTTATATATAAATTAATACATATAATAAAAATTTAATTTTTATTACATAAATAAATTTAAAAACTTACTTTGCTATTCGAAGAGGGTTCATGGCGATCGTTGGTGGCCGAGGAGGGGCTGAGTTGCGTCTGAGATGGGTGGAGCGGGTTTAAAGTGTTGTGGTTCCTCAAATCGAAGGGGAAGAAAGGTGGGAAAGAGCATTGACGAGAGTGGGGGCCCTGACGCGGTTTCTCACAGCCGGAGCCCGCTGGTGGTGGCATTAAGGGGGGAACGGCGACCAAAACCAGTCTCGTTTTGGCGGTTTAAGGGAAGTAAAAGGAGAGAGGAAGGAGAAGGAAGAAAGGGGGCGCGGCGGTTCAGGGGGTGCTCCGGCGCGATGAGTTGCGCCTCCGACGATGGTGGGCGGCTTAGAGGCTAGGGCTTCGTGTTTTTTTTCTCTTTCTTTTCAAAAATCGACGGGTGGGTAAGTGAAGGAGAGAGAAACAAGGGGGAAGGGGCCAAATAAATTTATATTTTAATTATTTTAGTTTCTAAATAGTTGACCTTTCATCTAAACCCCAAATCGAAGCCGACGACTATCGCCCCTAGCTAAATACCCCCATTCCGAACACAATAGTATATGTATCGTAAGCCATTTCGATAGTTATGATCAGTTTTCTTTTAAATTAAAATATAAATCAATATATATTTAATTTAAACTTACTTTTCAATTTACTGGGGCCACATACTAGCTCTAAAAATTCTCGAAAAATATTTTCTAACTTCGTATTGACGATACGGTCCTAACAAAACTAATTTCGTCAAATTCTAAGGCTGTTTGAAAAATGGCCATTTTCCATTCGACTAAAATCAACTAAAACTAGTCAAACGCGTTTTCCTTTGCCACACTCACATATTGACTCGAAAAATTACGAATTTTGGAATGTAGCAATAATTTGACATCACGGATCCAACAAAAGTGGTTTCGTCGAAAACCAAGGTCGTTTGCAAAACTCCCATTTTTAAGGGCCAGAATCCCATAGCGACTATTTTGAATTTTCAACTGGACATAACTTTTTATCCCCGCTATGAAATTTCGACTTTTCGGATTTGTTGGAAAGATATTATCAAATAGATTCTGATATTTTTGGTCGCCAAAATCCAGTTTATTTTGAATCCTGTACATTCATTTGAACTTTGAAATCGAATTATCGAACTACCGCGCCATTTTCAATCCCTTTTATAATTAAAAATAATTATTTGTATTCTAACGACAATTCAAATAAATATATACGTTCTAATTTCTATTCAAATTAAATTTCTCGCCGATATTATTTAATATAATTCATTTTAAATATTCAAAATTTGCTAAAATTGCCAAAATAAAAAATTTAGATTGGCTCAGAATTTTCGGGTTGTTACAATATATAATGAGTGCTTTAGAGTACATAAAAATCTATTTGAATATACATTTATAACATACATGTGACAACTTGTGAAAGGTCCTACCATAACTTATGATATAATTAAATCAGGGCTACTTAAATTACATCTAAATTACAAAAAAAACACCTTAACTTAAACAATACTATGAATAAATGTTTCTGCATGTTAAAAAATATATTAGTAACCTTTATATCAAAGCAAGCTAAAAAATCGAACATACTGTAGAAGTTAAGCATGCCGCTAAAACTAATTATTAACAGCATAACAAATATAGGGATTTCACGGATGGAAATCTTACCTCAAAAAAACATGGAAATGAATCATATATGATCTTCTTACTTTGCAGGATTTAATTACCAACATTTCCATATTAATTGTATTCTACTCCTAATGTCAGTAAAATTTATGTTATTTTCTATGATATTGCTAAAAAAGCATGGAAAGAAATCGTATGCAATTTTCTTACTTTATAGGATTATATTGTAAATAATTCCATATTAATTTGTTTTCCTCCTACTGTAACGACCCGGGTTTTCGCGATCCTGAGTAATCGGCATAAACTCAATATTTACTATCCAAGCATCAGAAATACCGGATAGTTAATAAAAATAAGTTAGAGGGTGAGAATAGACAAGATAGAAAATTAGAGTAGAAGAAGAAAAAGATCACAACAACGGAATCAAAGTAACATGAATCTCACATCAAAACGAATAAAATATAACATAGATACATAACTTTGAAATAAAACTAGTATATGTATACAGTAACATTATCAAAGTACAACACTTACAACACAGCGGAAATAACAATAGCTATGCAACCCTGAAGCCTCCTGCTCCAGCTCTTCAAGTATCTGTAAAATCCTGACTACTTGACTGCCCATACAAATTTGGGAACCCAAGAGTTTAGGGAAAACAAAACAAAATAAACTCCGGGTCAGTCATGGGACTGGTGTGAGTAAACAATTTAAAATATCTTGAGAAAATAAACGATATCTCATAAGACCACGCCGTATAACACGGAACAGGTTTTTCCCTTATGAGAATCCAAAACACTTGATTTATCATTCAAAATCCTTTTGAAAGAAATGATAATCTTTATATCAAAACTCTTTGGATATTATAATAGTGTCTATCAACCACAATATAATAATCATCGAACAGAACGCTTTCATCTCACGTTCCACATACATAATATATAATCAAAAACCGCGGGAGCTTATTAGTTAATGAATTCCAACCGGTAAGGCATGGGACCACCTTCCGATAGTGTATCTCCAGAGAGAAAAACTTCAGGTTCAACAAGAACATCTTGTAACTCAGGCTAAACATTACTAGTCACTCATTTTGCTTGAGTGTACCGAATGTATTATCACCAATGGTTGGGATCAGCAACCGTTTTCCGAAATGGACAACATCGAAATAGATTATAGAAGTAAATGAAACTCTAGATCAGGTGACAATACACCCTACTTGGCAGCTAACCACTTAACCATGCGACCTACCCGATTTTATACCCTTTCCGGTTGTGAGGCTAGATGCAATGCTTATCTTTGACAGATCACATATTTATTCACTTTCAATGTCACATCGTCATACCCGCCAAATCACAGATTGATTTCTCCAAACATACCACGGGTATACAGCTAAAAAAACGAATTCCTCCGCCACAAAACATAAAGACGTTTGAAGAGATCAACATATGCGATCTATTAAATATACTCTGTCAAACATTCTTCCATACAGGTCGCCCTGGGACTGGATAGACCGAAGGCACTATTCGGTAAACAGGATACCCCTGGCATAACTCCATCTTCAATTATCTTCATTATATTTGATCACAACGCTAACGCCATACGGAGTGGTTTTCAGATAATATATCTGATCCTGGTCTCTCCGTATTGACAACGAAAATGGTCAAAATCTTTAATAGTCGGTGATTTAACTATCAAAGGAAAACATGTGTACAAACAACGGTCGTATTTCCAAATGGAAATCTTACCGATCAATCATCATTTTGTTTCCCAATTTCTCATTTATCATTTCCATATATTCATAAATTCCTTATTTTCTAAAATTAGAAAATATACGTTATTAACTTTGGAAAACGTTTCCATTTCTGATTCATGCATCAATATCTTCCCACCTCTATCAGTCTCTAACTGTAAACTAGTAAGAGAACAACTTCCCAAATATAAACCCCGAAGGCCGAAACCAACATCAGATCGATACCCAGAAAGCCATTCAACTCAACTAATTTCCAGTCAATTTCTAATTTCAGTAATTCCATTTAAATTCCTGATTCAAACCCCAATTTCCTTTATAATATTTTATTTGCAAAATATTTACTTTAAATCAATATCATGTTACACCCATGTGCGAAGCACGGGTCTGAACCTTCCTAATGTAAAATTCTCTTTTTATAAAACTCTATTCATTTTCCAAATATTTCCCTCTTATAGTTCTATTTACTTTCTAAATCAATATTTTTTTATAATTCTATTTATTTTATAAATATTTCCTTCTATAAAAAATTTATTTATTTTATATAATCCTTTAATATAAAATTCTATTCATTTTATATTAATCCTTCATTTTCATATTCACTTTGAAAATTTCCTTTTTACATTCCAGTATTTCATATGGTATTTAAAATACCAAATAAAATGACTGGTGTCATCATAATCAATCACATATTATATATCACAGTATATGAAAACAAACAGTATTATAAATATTGAGGAATCTAGTTGGATCCCTCCAACCTATTTCCCTGCATTCACAGATGTTAAACAATATAAATAACATCAATTTCATTTCAATATGAAATATTCTGATAAATAGAATCAATATTTGATTAACGATTTATATATATATATATATATATATATATATATATATATATATATATATCGTGATCTACAATTTCAGGTAATAAGTCAGCAATTCAACCAAACAATCATCACACAACAATCAATCATAATTTATCAATACTAGAACATATTTATAAAAAATATAAACTGTACAGAGTTAGTGAGATTTAATCACATTGAACGGTCGTCGTTAAATAACGATAACTGTCGGTTGATTCAGACAGACAATTTATTTCGCTATAAATTGTAACGGGCTCCAATTCACTCCCAGTCAGTTCCATTGTGTAGTCGTCGTCTATACGATCCCAACGGATCTTGTTTCATCAAATTCTGATATCGTATGTCGAAGTTATTAATATTACCAGTTTCGATACATTATTAAATTAATTAAAATACTTAAATTAAAATTAGTTTGGGCCTCACCCCATAACTTGGCCCATTAGCATTCATCCACACCCTTTTAACCCAGACCCATATAAAGCTTTCTTCCCAAACAAATACATCTCGCTCCAGACAGAAATCGAATGCCATTTCCGAGCTTTTGAACTCCACTTGCTACAATGTTTCTCCACCATTCAACTCCAAACAAAATCCATCGTACTCCCCATTCAAAACTCCATCATCTCCTCCACTCCGTGTCCAACTCGCACTCAAGTCTCTTCCTTGCGTCGAGATCAAGTTCACAGCAGCTCAACAAAAAAAAGGATCGACACCTTTTAAATTCTGAAAATTCCCGAAAAAATCATACAAGTGTGGATTTTATTCCCAAACTCAAAGATAAGCCCAAAAATCCCTTTTGATTCACCATATTCCCGAATTGATCAAACCCTAGGCCTCGCTGAAAACGTCGAGTACCAAGAACCAGATCGAACATTATAAAACTGATATGAAAATGAAGGGATTCATGTATTTATGTTTCGAGATTTATAGGATTTGATTTCCATTTCTTTTGATTTTCTAAAGGATCGAAATTTCTTGCTGAAAAAAAACATACGGCGCCATCGTTTGACCACCGAACAAATGGAATTAGGGTTAGAATGAATTGAGGTGTATTTGTAGTAGATTTTAACTATTTTAATATTCAATTTTAATCAACCGCTATTTATTTTTATCGTTAAAAATTCCTATGATCACACATGATACCCAAATATCATGAAAATGGGCATGCAGCTACAGTTTGACATTATGGACCCAACGAAACTTGTTTCGTCGAATTCTAACTTCATATGCTCACACAGCGTATTTTTAAAGTCAAATTATTGACTATTTTTCAGATTAAAAATCCATGCGGCCACACACTGACTCCAAAAATCACGAAAATTGGAATCTAACAACAATTTGATATTCCGGATCCGACAAAATTAGTTTCATCGAAAACGGAGCTCATTTGCAAAACTGGCTATTTTTAAAGCTCTAAATAAACCCATTTAAATATTAATATATTTAAAAATAATTAAATTAATTATTTAAAAATAAATATTATTGTATATATTCACATAGAATACCATACAGCTCCAAAATATTCTTATCTGAATTTATAACTCGATATTTCAAATCCAGTGTTAATTCGATATCCAATTTTTATTAAAAATCCTTTTATAATATAAATTAATCGTTATAAATTATAAAGGAATTCCATAGCGACTTTTCGAAAATTTGATTTGGACATAACTCATAATCTATACGATGAAATCCCGATTTTTCTCTTCCATTAGAGAAATATACTTCACCAGCTCCGATCGTTTCTTGTTTCACAGAAATCCGGCTTACAACGAATTCTGTATATTCGTTTCAACTTTGAATCGCCAAACTACGAACTACCGTGCCATTTCGAGCTCGATTATAATTAAAATATAATTATACGTTCAACTATCATTTATATAATATATTCGTTAATATAATTCGACTCTAAACTGAAATATATATTATAAATGATCCAATTCACACAATATTGTTAATTCGACTTAATTCCGATTATTTCTGAATTAAATATATTATTCTATTACTTATATTAATTAAATATTCACTATTATTTAATAAAACGACCATTTAAATCTCTAAACACTATTTAAATAATTAAATAAATTAATTATTATACCGTAAAAATATGGGTTGTTACATTCTTCCCCCCTTAAAAATATTTTCGTCCTCGAAATTGCTAAGGAGAAAACAAACCCTATTGACTAGTTAAAAATTATTTGTTCACTTCTTAACTTCAGTTTCAAGTGAACCAATTTAATTTTAGTTAAATATTTATTCATTCCTACTAACGAAAATTTTCAAAAATCCTGAAAATTTTCTAACACCTTAACTTTTCGAAAAATTTCGCCAGCACCTCCTTTGTACCGGTCAATAGCTCAAACTCCAACTCGCCTCTCTAGGCCTTCTTCAACCCAAAAGAAAATCAAGCGGCTTGCCAATTCAGCTCATTAAAATCTCATACCTGTATAAATATAAATTTGTACCTTTTTGTCGGGCATATCATTATGTCATTTCCATCTGTTACCAATTCTGCATATACCAATGTATCCATTCCAATTGATCACAAATCAATTTGTTCTCAACCAATTATTCGCTTATATCCAAACCATAATATCATTTCAAACTCGAGTTCCGTCCCCGATTCCAAACTCTTAACATACCAATTCAACAAAATTCCAGATTCCTATCTCACTATCCAATTTTATTTGATATCATACTAATCCAATTCAATTTTGCACTTAACTTACTTTATTTTAATTCCAATTTGCTTTCCCAAATTTCAATTCAATTTGTTTAAATCAAACAATCCTACCATGGGTATTTTAAACAGCTTAGATATTTATTCTAATATCAAATATTCCTTTTCGAAATTCAAAACAACTTGCTTTTCTCAAAAAAAATCAAAAACAATATCTTTGGTAGTAATCCATCACTCACAACTCGAAAATGAACACCGAAGATGTGGCCAGCACCATCATAATTATTTCCCAGCGACTGAAATGAGTTCAATACTATATCACTTTTCGAAATTCTTTCTTTAAACACTTTCATTTTGAAATACATTTCAAAATACCATTCACAATGCTTTCCATACAATTTAAAATCTCCCAGGATTTTATAATTCTCAAATATTTACTCCAAATCCATTTACAAACACCTTTCCAAATTTCCATGGTTTTAATTCCAATTCTGGTTTTAATTTCATATTTAGTTCATCTGATTTCACGTATTTCACTTACATGAATTCTGATTGGCTATTTATATAACCATTCCAATTATAATCTCATTCGATTATAACAACAACAACCACATCTAGTATATTATAAAAATTCCAATTCTTTCATATCAAAATATATTTGGGTAAAATTATTTCATTTACCCTCCTTTCAAAACATACCATGCCGGCTCATCGTATTCGAGTGTTCAGAAACTCCTACTGATACAGTGGATCAAACTGATCGACCAGAACTTATAAACAACTCAACCAATGAATCTCCACAATATAAAACAATTTTATATCAAATAACAAATACATTCACTTGTATATATACACTCAACTCAATCTAGGGTATTATTAATCCCTTCTCTACTAAGTCATGCCACAGAGCTAAGGTAATAGCTTAACCTTCAGCTCTGATACCACTGTAACGACCCGGGTTTTCGCGATCCTAAGTAATCAACATAAACTTAATGTCGACTATCCAAGCATCGGAAATACCGGATAGTTAATAGAAAGAAGTTAGAGGGTGAGAATACATAAGATAGAAAATAAGAATAGAAGAAGATCACAACAACAGAATAAGAGTAACATGAATCTCACAGCGGGACAAATAATATATATATATATATATATATATATACAGTAACATTATCAGAGTACAACACTTACAACACAGCAGAAATAACAATAGCTATATAACCCTGAAGCCTCCTGCTCAAGCTCTTCAAGTATCTATAAAATCCTGATTACTTGACTGCCTATATAAATTTGGGCACCCAAGAGTTTACGGAAAACAAAACAAAACAAACTCCAGGTCAGTCATGGGACTGGTGTGAGTAAACAATTTAAAACAGCTTGAGAAAATAAACGATATCTCATAAGACCACACCGTATAACACGGAACGGGTTTTTCCCTTATGAGAATCCAAAACACTTGATTTATCATTCAAAATCCTTTTGATAGAAATGGTAATCTTTATATCAAAACTCTTTGGATATTATAATAGTGTCTATCAACCACAATATAAAAATCATCTAGCAGAACACTTTCATCTCATGGTCCACATACATAATATATAATCAAAAACCGTGGGCGCTTATTGGTTTATGAATTCCAACCAGGAAGGTATGGAACCAGCTTCCGACAGTGTATCTTTAGAGAGGAATACACCAGGTTCAACAAGAACATCTTGTAACCCAAGCTAAACATGACCGGTCACTCATTTCGCTTGAGTGTACCGAATGTTTATCACCAACGGTTGGGATCAGCAACCGTTTCCCGAAAGGGACAACATCAAAATAGATTGTAGAAGTAAATGAAACTCTAGATCATGTGAGAATACACCCTACTTGGCAGCTAACCACTTAGCCATGCGACCAACCCGATTATATACCATTTCCAGTTTAGAGGCTAGAGGCCATGCTTATCTCTGACAGATGACACATTTAATGTCACATCGTCATACCCGCCAAATCACAAATTGATTTCTCCAAACATACCATGGGTATACAGCTAAAAGAAACGAATTCATCCGCCTCCAAACGTAAAGATGTTTGAAGAGATCAACTTACAGATCTATTAAATATACTCTGTCAGACATTCTTCCATACAGGTCGCCCTGGGACTGGACAGACCGAAGGCATTATTCTGTAAATAGGATATCCCTTGCATAACTCCGTCTTTAATTATCTTCATCATATTTGATCGCAATGCTAACGCCATATGGAGTGGTTTTCAGATAATATATCTGATCCCAGTCTCTCCGTATTGACAACGGAAATGGTCAAAATCTTTGATAGTTGGTGATTTAACTATCAAAGGAAAACATGTGTACAAACAACGGTCATATTTCCAAATGGAAATATTACCGATCAGTCATCATTTCGTTTCCCAATTTCTCATTTATCATTTCCATATATTCATAAATTCCTTATTTTCCAAAACTAGAAAATATACGTTATTAACTTTGGAAAACGTTTCCATTTCTGATTCACGCATCAGTATCTTCCCACCTCTGTCGGTCTCTAACTATAAACTAGTAAGAGAACAACTTCCCAAATATAAACCCCAAAGGCCGAAACCAACATCAGATCGATACCCAGAAAGCCATTCAACTCAACTAATTTCCAGTCAGTTTCTAATTTCGGTAATTCCATTTAAATTCCTAATTCAAACCACAAATTCCTTTATAATGTTTTATTTGCAAAATATTTACTTTAAATCAATATCATGTTACACCCGTGTGCGAAGCCCGTGTCTAAACCTTCCAAATGTAAAATTCTCTTTTTATAAAACTCTATTCATTTTCCAAATATTTCCCTCTTATAGTTCTATTTACTTTCTAAATCAATATTCCTTTTATAATTCTATTTATTTTATAAATATTTCCTTTTATAAACATTCTATTTATTTTATATAATTATATTCATTTTATATAAATCCTTCATTTTCATATTCGCTTTGAAAATTTCCTTTTTACATTCCAGTATTTCATATGGTATTTAAAATACCAAATAACATGACTAGTGTCATCATAATCAATCATAGATTATATATCACATCATATATCACAGTATACGAAAACAAACAGTATTATAAATATTGAGGAATCCAGTTGGATCCCTCCAACCTGTTTCCTTGGATTCACAGATGTTAAACAATATAAATCATCAATTTCATTTCAATATGAAATATTCTAATAAACAGAATCAGTATTTGATAAACGATTAATATATATATATATATATATCGTTATCTACAATTTCATCCAATAAGTCAGCAATTCAACCAAACAATCAACACACAACAATCAATCATCATTTATCAATACTATATTATATTTATAAAAATATAAACTGTATAGAGTTAGTGAGATCTACTCACATTGGACGGTCATCGTTAAATAACGATAACTGTCGGTTGATTCAAACAGACAATTTATTTCGTTATAAATTGTAACAGGCTCCAATTCACTCCTAATCAGTTCCATTGTGTAATCGTCGTCCATACGATCCTAATGGATCTTGTTTCATCAAATTATGATATCGTATGCGGAAGTTATTAATATTACCAGTTTCAATACATTATTAAATTAAATATAACACTTAAATTAAAATTAGTTGGGCCTCACCCCTTAACTTGGTCCATTAGCACTCATCCGCACTTGTTTAACCCAGACCCGTATAAAGCTTTCTTCCCAAACGAATACATCTCGCTCCAGACAGAAATCTGCCATTTCCGAGCTTTTGAACTCCACTTGCTGCCATGTTTCTCCACCATTCAACTCCAAACCAAATCCATCGTACTCCTCATTCAAAACTCCATCATCTCCTCCACTCCTTGACCAACTCGCACTTAGTCTCTTCCTCGCATCGAGATCAAGTTCACAGCAGCTCAACAAAAAAAAGGATCGACACCTTTTAAATTCTGAAAATTCCCAAAAAAAATCACATAAGTGTGGATTTTATTCCTAAACTCAAAGATAACCCCAAAAATCCCATTCGATTCACCATATTCCCGAATTGATCAAACCTTAGGCCTCGCTGAAAACGTCGAGTACCAGGAACCAGATCAAACACTATAAAACTGATACGAAAATGAAGGGATTCATGCAAGGGATTCATGTATTTACATTTTGGGATTTATAGGATTTGATTTCTGTTTCTTTTGATTTTCAAAAGGATCGAAATTTCTTGCTGAAAGAAAAAAAGCATACGGCGCCATCGTTTGACCACCGAACAAATGGAATTAGGGTTAGAATGAATTGAGGTGTCTTTATAGTAGATTTTAACTATTTTAATATTCGCTTTAAATATTCAATTTTAATCAACCGCTATTTATTTTTATCGTTGAAATTTCCTATGATCACATATGATATCCAAATATCATGAAAATGGGCATGCAGTTACAGTTTGACATTACGAACCCAACGAAACTTGTTTCGTCGAATTCCGACTTCGTATGCTCACACAGCGTATTTTTAAAGTCAAATTATTGACTATTTTTCAAATTAAAAATCCATGCGGCCACACACTGACTCCAAAAATCACGAAAATTGAAATCTAACAATAATTTAATATTCCAGATCCAACAAAATTAGTTTCATCGAAAATGGAGCTCGTTTGCAAAACTGACTATTTTTAAAGCTCTAAATAAACCCATTTAAATATTAATATATTTAAATTAAATTAAATATTTAAAAATAAATATTATCGTATATATTCACATAGAATACCGTACAGCTCCAAAATATTCTTATCTGAATTTATAACTCAATATTTCAAGTTCAATGTTAAATCGATATCCAATTTTTATTAAAAATCCTTTTATAATATAAATTAATCGTTATAAATTATAAAGGAATTTCATAGCGACTTTTCAAAAATTTGATTTGGACATAACTCAAAATCTATACGATGAAATCCCGATTTTTCTCTTCCATTAGAAAAATATACTTCACCAGCTCCGAATGTTTCTTGTTTCACAGAAATCCGGCTTAAAACGGATTCTGTATATTCGTTTAAAGTTTTAATCACTAAACTATGAACTACCGCGCCATTTCGTGCTCGATTATAATTATAATATAATTGTACATTCAACTGTCGTTTATATAATATATTCGTTAATACAATTCAACTCTAAACTGAAATATATATATATTATAAATGATGCAATTCACACAATATTGTTAATTCAACTTAATTCCGATTATTTCGGAATTAAATATATTATTCTATTATTTATATTAATTAAATATTCACTATTATTTAATTAATTGACCGTTTAAATCTCTAAACACTATCTAAATAATTAAATAAATTAATTATTATACCGTAAAAATATGAGTCGTTACACCTACCATCAGTACACTTTATGTAGTTGTCTACGATGATGAATTTTTTGTCAAAAATGAAACTTCTATCGAATGTTTTCAAAGCTCATAAGAGAAAAATCTTGCTCACAATATTAACACTTACATAAAAACTTTTAATGTTAACAGACCTACACATTCAACAAGTTATCACTTCCAAAAGTTCAACAGTCAGAAATTATGCAGCTCCAATCTGTTGCGCAACATGAAATCTAGATACTTCTGAACATGAAATCTAAAATAGTTAATATATTTCTTGTCTATTATTAACTTGTGTCACAATATATGGTAGAAAATGACAATCTATTGATACCTGAGTACAAATTATGCATTTTAACCACACAAAAATGTGTCAAAATCATGATTAGTAATTAAGTATTTCATTTTCATATTTTATTTCAATTATTAAACTTATTTATCATTTCTTTCCCAGTTTCATATTGTGACGGCCCGCCCTGCACCAACCGACATTTACTCCAAATGTGCGTTGTACACATGTCCAGTTAGCACGGAACGGGTCATGAGAAGGAAAAGGAAGAAGGAAATGAACGTACAAAGAACCTGTAGAATGTCTCACAGCGCATAGAAAAAAAATATAATAATAACATACTTGACATAAAACAGGAGAGACAGTGCATAAGCTGAAAATCAGAACTAAACTTCACAGCAGCGGAAATCCAAAATACAGCTTATTACAACTTTCAAACTGTCTCAAAGCAAAAGTAAGATAAATGAGGTACACTACTAATGCCCAAGTAGCGACCACCAACGACACAGGGAGAATGTGTATATATATATAATACGTGGAAACCTCCTGCCCGCCTCCGAATCAGCTACTCGCGCATCACCAGCTAACCTGTCTCTAGTTTGCTCGTGTGAGCACCCAGAGTAATAAGAGGAGACATAAAACTCTGGGTCAGACATAAAGCCTGGTATGAGCGATAAGCATCTAAAGTGAACAATAACAGGTAGACTAAAACATACCTGAACCTGGACTTGCAACCAAAGAGTTAGCACTACATACTGTACAACACTCTAAGGTGTCATATCAAACAGTGTAAAGATACGGAGGTGGGGGAGGTGTGCATGTCATAATGATGGCAAACAATCAAGCATAGCATCCATCCTCACATCTCTCAGTGCTTAAAGCATACGACATTCACCACTTCGATCACCCAACATTCCTTGCTACGATCACTTTGCCCCATGAAGTCATAAATGGCTTCACTGCACTGATAACGTAGCCACAAATCCTTTGCTATGTCCACTTTGCCCCATGGAGTCACAAGAACCCCACTGCACTGGCTCATAGCCTTATCAATCCTTACTATGTCCACTTTTCCCCATGGAGTCACAAGAACCCCACTGCACTGGCTCATAGTCTTACTACGCATCACCTTGCCCCTCGGGTCATAATGACCCTACTGCACTGATAACGTAGTCTTGCTACCATCACTTTTCCCTTCAGGTCGTAATGACCCTACTGCACTGATAAGTATCCCATCTTCCTTTTTAGTGGTGAATCGAGGTTATGAACGTCGACAACTCCTTAGCACACGTCCCGCAGCAAAGCCCAACCATGAAGTGAACTCATTGGTTCCCAACTGGTTCCGCGATCCTGAGCTCTAACTTCCATTTGGACTACCTTTGCGTCTCGGGTCATTGGTCATCACCAGATCGGATCAGATCTTGGCCTTCAGATCGGATCGGTTCGGAGCCTTCATCACCACGGTTCGGATCGAGCTCCTTCATTCGGATCGAGTCACGCCATCAACTCGTGGTTCTCCAGTTCCATCGGATCGGTTCGAGTACCCTTCAACGGATCGGGTCGGGGTCTCCAAGTCCATCGCCATGGATCGATTCGTGGTAAGTTCCTTCGGATCGGATCGTGGTCTTTCAAGCGGTTCGGGTCGGAAAGCACTCCTCCAGGTTGACGGATCGTGCTCACCCTTCTTGGACGGATCGGGTCGCAATGCTCATTCGCGATCCGGATCGAAGTACTTCAGTTTGGGCACGGCGCTGCATCGATTCGTCTCGTGGACCTGGCGCAGGTGGTTCGGTTCGGAGGAGATGACTCGACTCGTGGTGATGTCCCACGGTCCCATAGGGCGATCCGATCGTCCCTCAATCCCCTATCCGATTCGAATCTCTGCACCTTGTCCAGCGAGCTGTTTACGCCCCTCGACGGCGTTTTCGACCATTCCACCTATTCTAAACAGTCACAAAGCATTTCATACAGTCATAGCAACATGCGTAATCAACCACAAACATCAAAACATCAATATGATAGGTAAAAATGGATCAAACATACCCAAAATCCCATATTTCCCCTTAAGCATGTTTAGGTGAAACTTATGATAGGATTAGCAAATCTTAACCAAATTAACCCAAATTCATATCAGAGGTCTAAAACATCAATCCGAATTTTATAAACATTTTTCCAAAATTTTATCATGTTTAAATTCGCTAATTAACACTAATCAACCCTAATTAGCCAAAATTAGTGCAAAACTATGCAAATCACTCACCTTAGCCACAAAATAAACTAAGATCTGAAATAATTCTCTGATTTGATGTGAATCTCAATACCAAACAGCAGCTCCTTTTTTGCTTTGGTGAAGATCTTCCTCGATTAGGGGTTGCTAAGCCAAATCCTTAACCTAAAGGTGATTTGGAGGTGATTTAGAGGTTGGAGGCCATTTTTAGGGTTCCTTGGTGATAAGTGGAGGCTAGAAAACTGAAATGGAATGATTCTCCATCTCATTTCAGCCCTTCCATAACCCTAATCCCGAAATGGGTTATGGGCCTACTCGCTAATCACCCGATTTGGCCCGGTTAAGCAGTTTTTCACCCTCCAAACCTTGTTTCAGCCATATCTCCCAAAAGGTAAGTCCGTTTGGCCATTATGACCACTCTACGGAAAGAGAAACTATCAAACGAATCAAATGGAAGTGGTTTCAGGTCAAAATTCCTTTCCAATCAAAAGTTATGGCCAAAACAGTACCAACTAGGGGCAAAATGGTCATTTAAAAATCGACAAAAATCATGAACATGGGAAATGACCCTAATGGATGTTTCCCAAAGTTACATGACCATACAACTTCATACGGGAAAGAAATAAATATTCTACAATCCTATGATGTGTAGAATACGGGTCGTTACACTCTCCCCCCCTTATGAAATTTCGCCCCCGAAATTCCCTAATCCAAACACACACAAAGGTCCCGCATGCCTATCAATCATAAAACAACAATCAACATGCAAAACAAGCAAAACAAATCTACCCTAGCATGCGGATAACTAAATCGCAAAGTAAACCTTACCAGGCAAAGAGTTCTGGATGTGCCTTTCTAATGCTCTCCTCTGTCTCCCAAGTACAATCATTCTCGTCCTCGCCCCATTGAACCTTGACTTGCTTCACCGCCTTCTTGCTTCGTATCGTGCCCCACAATACGAATCGGCTTGCGGTTCTCAACCGCCTCGGGTTCTACTTCGAAGTCCTCTAACTGATCAGGTGAAATAGTCACATTTGAGTCGTGAACGAACTTCCTTAGTTGGGAAACATGAAATACATTATGAACTCCCGCCATCTTCTCTGGTAAGCCAACTCTATATGCCAAATTCCCGACTAATTCAAGAACAGGGAATGGGCCAACAAATCTTGGTGCTAACTTGCCTCTCCTGCCAAATCGTATCACGCTCTTCAACGGAGAGATCTAAACAAACACCAAGTCACCAACGGAGAATTTCAAATCTCTTCTCCTCTTATCAGCATAACTCTTCTGCCTATCTTGGGCAGCTTTCATTCGTTGCTGAATGATCTTAATCTTATCTGAAGTTTCTCTCACCACATCTGGTCCAAGCACAAACTTCTCGCCAGTCTCTATCCAACATGATGGTGAGTTGCACGGTCTTCTGTACAAAGCTTCATATGGAGCCATACCGATACTGGATTGGTAGCTATTATTATATGCAAACTCTACTAGATGCAAATGGTCATCCCATGATCCACCAAAATCCAATATACAAGCTCTCAAGAGATCTTCCAATATACGATTCACCCTCTCCGTCTGACCGTCGGTCTGAGGATGATATGCGGTACTGAGATGTAATCTTGACCCTAGAGCCTCTTGTAAGCTCTTCCAAAACCCACTAGTGAACAACGGGTCTCGATCACTCACAATGCTTTTGGGTACTCCATGAAATCTCACTACCCGTTTCATATACAATTCTTCCAACTTGGCTGCCATTCTGGTCGATTTGACTGGTATAAATCTTGCACTTTTAGTCAATCGATCCACAATTACCCAAATGCTATCATGTCCCGATCTAGTCCTTGGTAAACCATCGATGAAATCCATCGAGACTTGCTCCCATTTCCATTCGGGAATTTCTAATGGTTGCAACAACCCACTTGGCTTCTTTTGCTCGGCTTTAACTAGCTGGCAATTCATGCATTTGGATATAAACTTCCCAACGTCTCTTTTCATCCCTTCCCAGTGGTAAGTCTGCTTCATGTCTCGATACATCTTATTACCACCGGGATGTATAGTTAGTTTTGAGTGATGACATTCTCTAAGCACTTCATCTCTCAAACCATTCACGTTGGGCACAACTAGTCTTCCATTCTTCCGAAGCCACCCATCTCGATCAAGCCCATACACATTCATCTCCTCATCGATACCCATCTCTAACTTGGAGATGATTTCCAATAGATTAGGATCGTCCCTCTGACTAGAACCAATCCGCGCTATCAAAGTGGGTCTGATCGTCAAACTAGCTAGCATAACTGGATCCAATTCACACCTTGGTCTGAAATCAAACCCCGCGATATACTCCAGTTGCCTCCATTCAAGAAACATTGCCCCTAAGCTGGCATGTCTCCTACTCAAGGCATCGGCTACCGCATTACCCTTCCCAGGTGTATACGCGATATCAAAATCATACGAAGCCAAGAACTCTAACCATCTCTGCTGACGGAGATTCAGATCTTTCTGAGAGAAGAGATACTTTAACGATTTATGATCGGTAAACAACTCAAATCTTTCTCCCAAAAGATAGTGTCTCCACATCTTTAGCGCAAATACAATCGCTGCCAATTCCAAATCATGGGTAGTATACTTCTTCTCATGCGGCTTTAGCTGTCAACTAGCATAAGCTACAACCCTACCTCCTTGCATCAATACTGCACCCAGTCCGGTACCACAAGCATCCGTGTATACCGTCATCTCTTCATTCCCTTTAGGAATGACTAACACTGGCGCACGCGTCAACCTCTCCTTTAGACTCTTGAAGGCATCCTCACACACTTCGCCCCAGACGAAGGACTGATTCTTCTTAGTCAACTGAGTCAACGGTGCTGCTATCTTGGAGAAGTCCTGGATAAACTTACGATAATATCCAGCTAATCCCAAGAAACTTCTTACATCTGTAGCATTCTTGGGTGTAGGCCAATCCTGTACCGTAGCCACCTTCGCAGGGTCCACGGCAATACCATTCTCAGAAACAACATGACCCAAGAATCTTACTTCCCTTCTCCAAAAATGAGATTTAGAGAATTTCGCTTTCAATTGGTGTTTCCTCAACACCTCCATCACTATCCTCAAGTGTCCCTTGTGTTCCTCTTCTGTCCTTGAGTAAACAAGGATATCATCTACGAACACAAGAACAAACTTATTCAACTGATCTCTGAATACTCGATTCATAAGATCCACAAAATAGGCTGGTGCATTGGTCAACCCAAACGGCATGACCAACCACTCATAAAATCCAGACGGCGTCCTAAAGGCCGTTTTCGGAACACTCTCATCTGCTACTCGAAGCTAATGAAATCCTGTCGCGAGGTCTAACTGGGAGAACACTCTTGCTCCTTCCAGTTGATCAAACAAATCATCTATCCGCGGTAGAGGATACTTATTCTTCCTCGTCACCTTATTCAACTCGCGATAGTCCACACACAAACGAAGGGAACCATCTGCCTTAGTGGCAAACACAACTGGTGCTCCCTACTCGGAGACACTTCTTCTAATAAGTCCCTTCTTCAAAAGATTGCTGACTTGCACCCGAGCTCACGCTGCTCCCTTGGTGCCATACGACGAAGTGGCATCACTATAGGTCTGGCATCTTTCACTAAATCAATACGGAACTCAATCTCTCGGTGTGGTGGAAGCCCAGTCACCTCCTCGAAGACGTCCGGATACTGGCCAACCACGGGCACATCTGACAACTCATCCTGCGGGATGTCAAGGGAATTTACAAAACTAGCCATAACCCCATCACTAGGTAGGCTACCAAACACTACCCTCCGCCCATCATCCGCCCTCACTGTCACCAAAAAGCCCTCACAGTCTACCACCACCCCGTATCTTTGGAGCCAATCGACTCCCAATATAATGCCATACCCAGTAAAGCCCAAAACAAAGCAATCACATACAAACGTACATCCATGACTCGATAAGACCAAATTCCTGCAAATCATACTAAGGCTAGTCGAACCACCAATCGGGTTCGTCACAACCAATGGTCTATCGACTATCTCGGGTTCCAGTCCCAATCTATCTACCAGGTCACTAGATATGAAGGAACGGGAAGCCCAAGTATCAAACAAAACTCGAACTGGTATATCATAAATAGAAAGCATACCTTGAATAACAACATTCTTTCCTTTCTCCGCCGCAGTTGGGGCATTCGACGAAGAAGGAACAGCATCAATAGCATATGCTTTCACAATTTGCTTCTCCTTAAGAGGTTGCGGACACTTATCTTTCTGATGTCCCACTTGACCACAGTTGTAGCACTTCCTTTCCGCTGGCTTCGCCCGACATTCCTTTGCATAATGGCCCTTCTTTCCACAACTGAAGCACTCAACATCCTTCTTGCTTTTTTTCTGGCCACCCTTAGATTGGTCCTGCTTCCTCTTATTCTGAGAGTTACTCTTGCCTCCACCGCCTGCTTGCGGCTTTGGCCCTTCTGCAGATGCAGCCTCAGTCTTTGACTTAGGGTAAAGACTTTTTGATCTCAAAGCTTTCCCCACAATCGATTCAAAAGTCTCATCGATGTGGTTGATAAGCCTTTCCCCCAAGTACCCATCCAAACCAGTAATGAACTTCTCATTCTTCTTCTCAGGAGTATCGATAAGAGACAGTCCATACTTCGACAAAGTGTCGAACTCAACAATATAATCAGAAACTGCCCTCCCATTCTGCTTGAGTTCCAAGAACCTCTTGAACAACACTGACTTCTGGGCAGCTGGAATGAACTTCTCGCTAAAGCGAGCCTTGAACTGAACCCAAGTAACCTGGTCTTCTGGAGTAGCTGTTCTAATGGCATTCCACCAATTCATCGCTCGCCCTTGCAACTGACGAGACGCTAGCCTTCTCTTCATCGCATCCTCAAGACCCAAGTCATCAAAGATACGGTCACAGCTATCCATCCAATCTTGCACATCTGTGGCCGACTCTGTTCCGTGGAACGGCTTTCCACCAAGATTAGTGTAATCCTTGCACAACTTGGCGAAATCGACCCTAGGCGCCTGCACCACTGGGCCAACACCAACTCCGGGATTGGGAACTGCCCCTTGCACTTCTCTAAGCATGTCTCTCATGAGGTTAGTAAACATCGCCCTCATGTCAGCGGCATTCCCATTATTGGCCCCTCTACCGGTACCTCTAACATATCGGCTCATCGTCAATCTGTAAAAGGGAAACGATTAACGACCCCATAGTGGTACTAGTGCAGTGCAACATCATTCTTATACTACTAATAGTATATGTATACATAGCTTTTGAAAACCAAAGTAATCACAAATACGCGCTCTCATATACGTACTAACTCTCCCTAGTGTCTTTCCCTAGGTTAACTACGCAACCTAGAGCTCTAATACCAAGTGTGACGGCCCGCCCCGCACCAACCGACATTTACTCCAAATGTGCGCTGTACACATGTCCAGTTAGCACGAAACGGGTCGTGAGAAGGAAAAGGAAGAAGGAAATGAACGTACAAAGAACCTGTAGAATGTCTCACAGCGCATAGAACAAAATATAATAATAACATACTTGACATAAAACAGGAGAGACAGTGCATAAGCTGAAAATCAGAACTAAACTTCATAGCAGCGGAAATCCAAAATACAGTTTATTACAACTTTCAAACTGTCTCAAAGCAAAAGTAAGATAAATGAGGTACACTACTAATGCCCAAGTAGCGACCACCAACGACACAGGGAGAATGTGTATATATATATATATATATATATATATATATATAATACGTGGAAACCTCCTGCCCGCCTCCGAATCAGCTACTCGTGCATCACCAGCTAACCTGTCTCTAGTCTGCTCGTGTGAGCACCCAGAGTAATAAGAGGAGACATAAAACTCTGGGTCAGACATAAAGCCTGGTATGAGCGATAAGCATCTAAAGTGAACAATAACAGGTAGACTAAAACATACCTGAACCTGGACCTGCAACCAAAGAGTTAGCACTACATACTGTACAACACTCTAAGGTGTCATATCAAACAATGTAAAGATACGGAGGTGGGGGAGGTGTGCATGTCATAATGATGGCAAACAATCAAGCATAGCATCCATCCTCACATCTCTCACTCAGTGCGTAAAGCATACGACATTCACCACTTCGATCACCCAACATTCCTTGCTACGATCACTTTGCCCCATGAAGTCATAAATGGCTTCACTGCACTGATAACATAGCCACAAATCCTTTGCTATGTCCACTTTGCCCCATGGAGTCACAAGAACCCCACTGCACTGGCTCATAGCCTTATCAATCCTTACTATGTCCACTTTGCCCCATGGAGTCACAAGAACCCCACTGCACTGGCTCATAGTCTTACTACGCATCACCTTGCCCCTCGGGTCATAATGACCCTACTGCACTGATAACGTAGTCTTGCAACCATCACTTTGCCCCTCAGGTCGTAATGATCCTACTGCACTGATAAGTAGCCCATCTTCCTTTTTAGTGGTGAATCGAGGTTATGAACGTCGACAACTCCTTAGCACACGTCCCGCAGCAAAGCCCAACCATGAAGTGAACTCATTGGTTCCCAACTGGTTCCACGATCCTGAGCTCTAACTTCCATTTGGACTACCTTTGCGTCTCGGGTCATTGGTCATCACCAGATCGGATCGGATCGTGGCCTTCATATCGGATCGGTTCGGAGCCTTCATCACCATGGTTCGGATCGAGCTCCTTCATTCGGATCGAGTCACGCCATCAACTCGTGGTTCTCCAGTTCCATCGGATCGGTTCGAGTACCCTTCAGCGGATCGGGTCGGGGTCTCCAAGTCCATCGCCATGGATCGATTCGTGGTAAGTTCCTTCGGATCGGATCGTGGTCTTTCAAGCGGTTCGGGTCGGAAAGCACTCCTCCAGGTCGACGGATCGTGCTCACCCTTCTTGGACGGATCGGGTCGCAATGCTCATTCGCGATCCGGATCGGAGTACTTCAGTTTGGGCACGGCGCTGCATCGATTCGTCTCGTGGGCCTGGCGCAGGTGGTTCGGTTCGGAGGAGATGACTCGACTCGCGGTGATGTCCCACGGTCCCATAGGGCGATCCGATCGTCCCTCAATCCCCTATCTGATCCGAATCTCTGCACCTTGTCCAGCGAGCTGTTTACGCCCCTCGACGGCGTTTTCGACCATTCCAACTATTCTAAACAGTCACAAAGCATTTCATACAGTCATAGAAACATGCGTAATCAACCACAAACATCAAAACATCAATATGATAGGTAAAAATGGATCAAACATACCCAAAATCCCATATTTCCCCTTAAGCATGTTTAGGTGAAACTTATGATAGGATTAGCAAATCTTAACCAAATTAACCCAAATTCATATCAGAGGTCTAAAACATCATTCCGAATTTTATAAACATTTTTCCAAAATTTTATCATGTTTAAATTCGCTAATTAACACTAATCAACCCTAATTATCCATAATTAGTGCAAAACTATGCAAATCACTCACCTTAGCCACAAAATAAACTAAGATCTGAAATAATTCTCTGATTTGATGTGAATCTCAATACCAAACAGCAGCTCCTTTGTTGCTTTGGTGAAGATCTTCCTCGATTAGGGGTTGCTAAGCCAAATCCTTAACCTAAAGGTGATTTGGAGGTGATTTAGAGGTTGGAGGCCATTTTTAGGGTTCCTTGGTGATAAGTGGAGGCTAGAAAACTGAAATGGAATGATTCTCCAACTCATTTCAGCCCTCCCATAACCCTAATCCCGAAATGGGTTATGGGCCTACTCGCTAATCACCCGATTTGGCCCGGTTAAGCAGTTTTTCACCCTCCAAACCTTGTTTCAGCCATATCTCCCAAACGGTAAGTCTGTTTGGCCATTATGACCACTCTACGGAAAGAGAAACTATCAAACGAATCAAATGGAAGTGGTTTCAGGTCAAAATTCCTTTCCAATCAAAAGTTATGGCCAAAAAAGTACCAACTAGGGGCAAAATGGTCATTTAAAAATCGACAAAAATCATGAACATGGGAAATGACTCTAATGGATGTTTCCCAAAGTTACATGACCATACAACTTCATACGGGAAAGAAATAAATATTCTACAATCCTATGATGTGTAGAATACGGGTCGTTACACATATATAAATTATTCATGCCATCATCAAAAGTCAAAGGCTTCATTGGTTCAAATGAGCTGCTGACTATTTACGGAGTTAATTATTTGTATGCAATTATATATATGAAAAATTAAGTAAATTGTGAAATTATCTTAACAGAATAGTAAAATAATGAAGGGGCTTAATGTGAATAAAGAAAGGGCATTGTTATTGACACTTCAAATATTGTTAAACGGGGGCCAATACTTTTTTTTTTAAATAATTGTTAAGGGGAGTACCAATGAAGAAAGTATCCCCTTAATAAATAAAGGTAATTTTACCTTATTACCATTTTAAGCATAATTTCACTATTTTGTTCATTAATCTAATTTGTAATGGTTAATCAACACTATTAGTTGTGGAGAAATCAAACCCTAACCAAAAAACATGAACGAAAAAGATAAGCGTTTTCGGAGGAATATGATCGAACTTTTTTTATCAGCAAAAAATATGCCGAATTTTTTATAATTACGGAGGCAATGCACCGAAATGATTATTAATTTTTGATATATCACTGTCGAAAATATATATAATTGATTATGTGTTGCATTTGGTGCAGTGGTGACGAACTTCTTATTTTAATTCGGTTTCCCTTGTTGATTAAGTTTTTTTTAATCTAGTTTGAAGGGGCAATCCAGGAATATTGAGTAGTGTGCAATAATATGTTTGTGTAGCCCCTTAAAAATTTTTCAAAAAATGGAGTATTTTTAAAAAAGGGTGCATTTTTTACAGGTCCCTATTAACTTCTAAAATGTAAAAAAAAACCGCTAATAAAAAAAATATAAAACACATCCCTGTTTTTGAAAATGCGGTCAAATAATTCCATTTGTACCCTTACGCACAACCAAAATGTACCAAACGTCGATTCGACCTCATTTAATAATTCAAATTTCTCCTATAATCTCTCAAACCCTAAATCCACGGTTCTTCAAAACCCTATAAATAATATTGTGAAAATCGACTGTCGGTCATCGACTCTTTTGATCAGGATTATCAAGTTTTGCTCGAATTCTCTGTCGTCTTCATAAATTTTTATGATATGGCAAAAAAAAGGTATAACTCTTATTGAGTTTTTTTTCATTAGTCGACTGGTTTGTATATGTTAATAAGAATTCTTACATCTTTGTATGATGTTATTAAGAAATAAAGCAAAACCATAGGATTTTTTTATGTATTTAGCATCTAAGTATTACGTGCATCAGAATTTGTACAAGATTGTATGATTTTCGTTTAATGAATCAGTATGATAGTATGTTTAGCATTTAGTTAATCTGTGTAATTAATTGTTTGAATGCATATATAAGTAGAAGATGCTAGTTGGAATTTAGTTATCCAAAATACATTCATATTATTTTGGGTGTATAACAGATTGTTGCATGTATAATGCATATTTTATAACAAATGTGACTACAAAGACGAACGTATTCTGCAAAAACTAATATGTTGTTTATTTAGTATATGAAGAATATTATAAAGTTTAATCTTGGTTCAAGGAATTAAGAAGATTTTTTAATTTGAGATTTTATTCGATTATTGAATAATATTAACCAGAAATGCTTATTACAACCATGCAGTTTTAAACATATTCTTGCATTTATGTATGTAGTTAAGTAGAAAACTTTCATGCTTATGTGCAACTGTCGACATTTTGTTGCATAAGTATATGCAGTTAAAATTAGTTAATAGTGAAAATTTTGCAAATATTGGCAAATTAATAATGGTATGTAGTTCGATAATGTTTTGTCAGTAATGTATGCTATAAAACAGAGAAAATTCACTTAAGTGTGCAACAATAAGCATTTAATTGCTTGAGCATATGTTGTTAAAATTAAATGATGGTGAAAACTTGTTATCTATCATCAATTTTATAAGTGTATCCATTTAAAAATATTTGTTTCAGTAAATTATGTAGTTAAGAAAAAAAAGTCATTCAACTATGCCGCTATAAACATGTAGTTGCACCATTGAATGCATTTAAAATTTATAGAGTAATGATAGAGTTCAATTAGCATCTTTTTGATCAATGTATGTTGTTAAATGTAATTGTTTCAGAAATGTATGCAATTTAACTTTAGTTTTTCAGTCAAATGTGCAAATATAATTTAGAATATAAAGAAGGGGAATTAATTTAGAAGGACAAACGGTATTAATATTTTATCCATAAGGACACGCGTTTAAAATTTTATCCAAAAGGACATAACCCTAAAAATCTCCATCGCCCTTTCTCTCCTCTCTGATTTCTTCTTCCGCTCCTTTTTCTCTTCTCCGATTTCTTCTTCCATGAAATTAGCTAATCAAAATTAATGAAATCATCTCAACCGGAATTCGAATCAAATCAAATCGGCCTATATCTTACAGTCGAACCTCAATCATCAATCGAAACAGCAAAATTTAGGGCACGAAATCGATCTCAAAAATCAACCTCGATTGGATTTTTATTTGTTGCTATAATCATTATAATTTAATGATAATTTCTGCCGATCAGTTTTAGGGTTTTTCGCAAGGTGATTCGTGATTTTTTTTTTTTTGTTTTGCAATTTTAATGTTCAACTTTTCAGCGCGTTGGTATCATTTTTATATTTTTTTAGGTATCATTTTTATAATTTTTTTAGGTATCATTTTTGTTTATTTAACACTATTTTATATTCGTTTGTTATGTTTTTAATATTGTATTTATTTTGTAGTTGTATTGTTGCACTATCTATGTATTACAGTCGAAATTATTTCGTTATAATCAACCAAACTGTGATGTAAGTAATTTTTGTTTTACTTTTTTTTTAAAACAATACATTAGTTTTTAGGTATCACTTTTATATTTTTTTGGGTATCATTTTTACTGTATTCACTGTGCTATGTTTTTTTGTAGTTACTTCTTCTTGTTGTATTAATTTTGTTCTTGTACTACTGCATCAGTTTTGCTACTCAAACGAATTTATTTCATTTTGAACAACCAAAATGTGATTCAGACATTTTCTGTATTACTTTTGTCGTTAACATATTAAAGCAGTTTTTAGTTAACATTTTTATATTTTTCAAGGTATCAGTTTTATATTTTCTAGTTGAATTTACATTGTAGCAGTTTTTAAGTATCATTTTTATATATTTTTTAGTTATCAGTTTTATATTTTCTAGTTGAATTTACATCATAGTAGCTTTTAGGTAGATTTGTGTTGTTTGCTTTGGCAATTGACTTTTTTTTGATACACAACATAAATTCTAACTGATAACCACTGATACAAAAAATAACACCCACCTACTCAATTCAAATCTCACAAAAATAATATTTATTCGCAATAATACCTATTGATTAAAAAAATAGCAAACAATTCAATTCAATTCAATTGTCACAAAAATGAGATTATTCTCAGTAATACACAATAATACCCACTTGTATCATATGATACCTACAATGATACATAACGGATTTAATGGAATACATGTTTTTCCTACACAATCTAAGTACATAGAACACTGCTCCTCATTCCAAGCATGCATTCATGCATTTACTTTTACTTGTACACAATCCAATCTTGAATCCAAGTAATCTCCAGCAACATGCAGTATCTGCAAGTATTTCATACACAATCAAAACTTATACCAACATAATACTGGAAATTCAACTACAAAATACAAAACTGATACCTAAAAGAAATATAAAAATGATACCTAAAAACTGCTATGATGTACATTCATGTTGAAAATATATAACTGATACCTAAAAAAATATAAAAATGATACCTAAAAACTGTTATGATGTAAATTCAACTACAAAAAATAAAAATGATACCTAAAAATATATAAAAATGATACCTAAAAACTCCTATGATGTAAATTCAACTAGAAAAAATAAAAATGATAACTAAAAACTGCTATGATGTACATTCATGTTGAAAATATAAAACTGATACCTAAAAAAATATAAAAATGATACCTAAAAACTGCTATGATGTAAATTCAACGAGAAAAAATAAAAATGATACCTAAAAATTATAAAAATGTTACCTAAAAACTGGTATGATGTAAATTCAACTAGAAAAAAATAAAAATGATACCTGAAAAAAATATAAAAATAACACCTAAAAACTGCTTTAATATTTTAAATTAAAACTAATGAATAAAAATGTTTACATCCCACTTTGATTGATTAAAATGACATAATTTCGATTGAGTTGCAAAGTTAATGCAACAATACAAGTACAAAACTAATATATTAAGAAAATAAATTAAAACAGAAGCATAACACTGTTATTACAAGAAAAATGATACCTTAAAAAATAGAAAAATGATACCTACGAACTGCTACTAAACTCACCATCCAAAAAAGTAACTTCCGTCGTTCATCTCTGTCGCTCCTATCTCTCGGTCAATTTTCTACGACTAATTCACGGAATCAAAATCATGAGATCATCTTTACAGCCTATCGAATCAAAATCCGCGTGTCCTTATGAATCAACGAAGCTTTTCACACGATAAAATTAGGGCAAATCGAATAAATTGAGGAGCTCAAACGATTCTGAAGATGATCGAACAAGAGAGATGTTTGAAAATCAAATCATGGAGTTAAATTCGCGCTAGAGAAAAATTGAACGAGGAAAAAAAGCATGCGAGACAGAAGCGACTGGGGAAGAAACGGAGCACGTGATTTAGGAAATTAAAATGTATTAGTGTATTGTCCTTCTGAGTAAAATTTTAGTGGGCTGTCCTTATGAATAAAAAAGCCCTTAATTTTGTCCTTGTGATTATTTTCCTGTATGGAGAATATTATACAGTTTGATCTTGGTTCAGGGAATTAAGAAGATTTTTTTTAATTTGGGATATTATTAGATTATTATATAATATTAAACAGAAATGCTTATTACAACCAAGCAGTTTTAAACAAATTCTTGCATTTATGTATGTAGTTAAGGAGAAAACTTTCATGCTTATGTGCAACTATAAAATTTTTGTTGCACAAGTGTATGCATTTAAATTTAGTTAATAGTGAAAATTTTGCAAATATTGGCAAGTTAATAAAGGTATGTATTTATATAAAGTTTTGTAAGTAATGTATGCTGTAAAACAGAAAAAATTCATTTAAATGTGCAACAATCAGCATTTAATTACTTAAGTATATGTTGTTAAAATTAAACGATGGTGAAAACTTGTTATCTATCATCAATTTTATTAGTGTATGCAGTTAAAAATATTTGTTTCAGTAGATTATGCAGTTTAGTAAAAGAATTGCATACAACTATGCCACTATAAACATGCAGTTGCACCATTGAATGCGTTTAAATTTAATTGGGTAATGAAAGAGTTCAACTAGCAGCATTTTGATCAATGTATGTTGTTAAACGTAATTGTTTCGGAAATGTATGCAGTTTAACTTTAGTTTTTCAGTCAAGTGAAAAACTCAATTAATTTATGAGCATGTCTATATGCAGTAAATTACATTATTTGCATGACTGTATGCAAGTTAATAGTATTTCCGTATGAAATAAGAATGCTAGCATAGAGGTATGTAGATATTGTAAATAATGTCATACATATTTGCTGGTATTTCTAGAAGTTATATGCATTTAATAATTCGTAGTTATTGAGAATGAATACAGATGTTTAAGTGTGTTATAAACCGAAATAAAATAATTGAAAAAAACTTATAATGATGTATATATTTATGCAGGGTTGATTGTGGCATGTTTGTTATTAACATGATGAAACAAAGATGTGAGGACAAAGAAATCGTAGGAAATGAAGAAATTTATGGTGCGGAGGCGGTTAGTCAACAACGCACCGAGCTTGCTCACGAAATACTTAGTTGCAAACTTTACAGTTGGACTGAAGAAAGTTACCTGACACAGAAGGGGTCGAAATCAGAATATAACAAACGTAGTGATTAAAATGGAAGAATAGGACTTTTTAGTTAGATTTGAGAATGTTGACTGCTGTTTTTATTTTTGAACTACGTGTACATGATTATGTAGTGTGAAAACCGAAATACTTTTTTATTTTGGGCACTGAATTAATTTTTTTTAAGTTTACATGATATTCTGAGTTCATGGTTATGGCTGTTCAGTTATGCATAATGTTTTGTATAGTTATATACATGTTTTTTATATAATTACTGAGCTAAATATATAAATGTACTGCAGTAGACGTATATAAAAAAAAATTTGTAGTTTTTTTTTGTTAACTTCTTGCTGGTTGTACGAACTATGCATCAAAAAAAATTTGGAATATATTATGTAATAAATAGTGCAGAAATAAGTAGTTAAAGTAACAAATTGAAGGAGTAAAATGGGAAAAAATTGACAGATAAAGTAGAATATGCATAAACAGTAAATTTTACATACTTGGGTGAAATTAATTGTAATAGTTGCATATGTATACGCAACAATGAAGAACACTTGTAAACATTATAGTTGTAGAAGAATATTTTTGTACATGTCTGTTGCTACTAGGAATGGTTTTATACATTCAGTGATCTGTCTAAAATAGTAGTAAAATTGATACAGATATTCTGTAAAATTTCATACACCTATGCAAATATACGTATTAAATGCATACTTTTATGCAACTGTATAGAATAACTGAACTATGCAACAAAAAAAATTTAGAATAAATTACGAAATAAATAGTGCAGAAATAGTCGCTTAAAGTAACAAATTAAAGGAGTAAAATGGGAAAAAATTGACAGATAAAATAGAATATGCATAAACACTAAATTTTACATAATTTGATGCAATTAATTATAATAGTTGCATACGTATACGCAACAATTGAAGAATACTTGTAAACATTATAGTTGTAGATGAAAATTTTTGTAACTGTCTATAGCTACTAGGAATGGTTTTATACATTTACTAATCTGTGTAAAATAGTAGTAAAACTGATACAGATATTCAGTAAAATTGCATACATCTATGCAAATATATCTATTAAATGCATACTTTTATGCAAATGTATAGATTATTTGAGTACATAAAATTTTAGGGTAGAAATAAGGGTTAACAAAAACAGAATTAACAGTAAAGTAATGAACCAAATTAAAAGCAGCAATTAATAATTCACAACAAAATACAATTTGATCAAGGTTTTTTTTTATTTGTTTCAAAATAAACATCTACTACTCTGCCGAAGAATATGTCCTTTTATTATGACCCAACTTCTTGCATAGACCACATCTAGTAGTCTTTGTAAATCCACCTGCAGATTTCAGCCTTTTAGACGAGGATGGACGACCAGCCATTCTTCTACCATTTGGAGGAGCTATAATTCACAACAAAATACGAAGGACTTAACTCAGTCCATTTACCACAAACAACATCTCTCACAATAGAAATAGAACTTCTATTGAACTTTCAAAATAAAGGCGAATAGAACAACTATCATTCTCATACTTCAAAAGCACCAACACACCAATATTTGCAGGACCACTGCTTGAAAAATAAAAATAATAAAAAATAATCAGCTTAATATGCGGTAATTAAATAAAAGAACAAAAACAAAATCATATAATTATAACTAGATGCATACATATATGCAAATAACAGAAATATGTGCATACTTACATGAAAATTTTCAGAACATTTACATGTACTACATCAAAAAAAAAAGTACAGAACACTTGAGCTATGAATATATCAAAATATATTTAGAAAATATGCAACTAATCATCAGGTACACATATGAACAGAAATATCGGTATAATGTGTGCATTTATTAAAAAAAATGCACACTTATATGTAAATTTTCTGAATACATCCAATCACACGTACAACTATAGAAAAAAGAATAAAAAATATGTTGACTTATTAATATGTATACTGATGTAAACACAGCGACATAAATGAAACGATATAAATCATTCAACTATCCATTGATAAAAAAAGACAATTCCAGTAATACATAATTATGAATGAACAAAAATCAATTGAAGAACTGAAATCAATATAAAAATTCAAAAATAATAATACAAAAGTAAATTTTACTTGAAGGAAGATGCATCCATTTTATATACAATAGTTCGATCAAAACAATCCCTGGAAAAATTGTCGTTCAATTCCAATTTTATATGGTCAGAAACCGAAGTTCAGAACGTTAAAAATATGATGCCATCGCCATTAACAAATAAAATTATGTTTAAGAAAAAAAATCACGAATATGAAAATATCAGATGTGATCCGCAAATTAAGCCGTAAGAAATAACTTAAGAAATGGGAAAAAAATCGAACAAAATGTGTTAATTAAGGAAAATTAAAAAGAGGGAAAATCAGGTAAAAACATGCGGCTATTTCAAAAATAGGGATGAAATTTATATGATCCAATAGGGGAGGATGTGAGCTTAATTAATTTTAGTTTTAAGGATGTGAGCCTAATTTTCACTTTAAAAAATGGGCTCCCCTTAACAATAGTTGGAGTATCAATAACAATATCCTAAATAAATCACCCGAATCATCTTCTCCACCTTCCAGTTCCCACTGAACTCAAAACAAAAGCCCTAATATTTCAAATCAACAGCCAAATTAGACGGCGGCTCAAATCAACTCCCAACCATAATAAATATCCGATATAATGTTGAAATAAGTTACAGAGAAAATAAAAAAAATTGTGAAATAATAAGTAAAATGATACTGATCTGTCTTCATCCTACTCTTTACTTGTCTGAATGAAACCCTCATATCTTTCAATTCATTATTGCGATTTGTCGCTTCTAGTTTATCAACCGATTATTGAAGCTTCACTCAAACATAACCAAAGCCCTAGAATTTATCAATTATAAAAGAACAAAATTAAGAATTTCATCAGAAATGAGTCAGATTTCTACTAAATTTTGTTGATAATTTAAGATGATACAATTAGCGTTGAAGGTGATGGAAAGAGGGATAGCTTTTGAAGGTGGATGGAGAGGAATGAGCAGAGGTATTTGTTCGTGATGGGAGAACTGGTTTGGCACCAATTTTTCTGTTCCTATTTCCCCCATTTCCCCATGTTCCACCCAATCAAATCCCCTGATTTCCACTTTTTTGCATTTAAATCCCTCAATTGTTGGGGGACTTAAATGTAAAAAAGCGGAAATAAGAGGATTTGATTGGAGGAGCATGGGGGAGTAGGGGAAATGGGAACAGAATAATTGGTCTCAACTGGTTTGGAACGTGGGAAGATAAAAGACGAAAATGTCCAATCTTCATTTCTTAACGTGCGCTCATGCCTGGATTGTTTTTTAAGCCGCCAAAAAGGCTTCACTTTGACCGGTTGATTGGAAAATGAAGACGGGGAACAAAAAGAATGGAAGTCGTGCGGAAGTTATTGATACACGAACGATATAGGTAATCAAATTGGGTCACTTTGTAATAGAAAGACAGTACTACCCTCATAGCATTTTTTAAACCAAAGTTGAAATAGGGTTATTGTCGGAAAGGTTAAAAAGGCTTCAGTTTGATCTGTTGACCATAGGTTTTGCATTATAAATTAAGATATATGACATATAAGACATATGATCCATTATTGTGATTGAGCAGTTACACTAGCACAACTATCATATATTTATGTGACTTTTTATCGAGCTGTTATAAAAACAAATGGTATTAAAATATGAAGATTGTTAAAAGGACTCCATTTTTTGTTAAGGGGAGGATAAATTTAAGGGGACTCCATCTTATTTTTTATTTTTTAAGGGGGGTTCTGGAATTTTAAAAATAAAATAAAATATAGACTAAAGTACCCTGGCCTCATCATCCCTTAAACCATATCGATCAAAATTCAATCTAAGTTCGATCCAAACACGCTGCAAGGTAAAAAAATTCGAATGTTGATAAATCCCCTTTATTAAATTATAGATTTTTTTTGAAAAAGATGAATACAATTTGTAGAAAGCGGATGAATTTCATTTCTTTCCGCGAATGATGAATACAGTTTGTCATGGAAAATTTGGATTTTGTTCAAGGGTGAATACAGTGTGTTACAGTTTAGATCTTACAGTATAATAAGAAAAACAACCTCGCTGTGAGATGATTTATCAAAAGTAATTACATTAAAACAGTGTACATATTCCAACATTAAAATAAATGTTTGTTAAGTGAATTTATGCTTATGTTCATGCTGTGTTAAGTGTATGTGTATGTTGTTACTTTTTTTTTATTTGTGGCTAGTGTATTTTGTATGTGTTTATTTATTGTTATTGTGTTCCATGCTTACTTTGATAGCGAAAACTAAAGTAAATAATGCTTGAATATGTTATTTTAATGAGTCCATAAGGTTTATGTTTCATGTATTATTATTTTTCTATATGTAGAATTAAGTTAAATTTTATGTTTTCGGTAGTATTAATGAAGAGTATGGGGTTAGTATTGGAAATTTTATTAATATATTTAAGGGGATGCTAATTTATTTTAATCCCCCTTAACAATTTTAAAATAAACTGAAAATGGTACTCCCCTTAACCAAAAGTGGAGTCCCTTTAACAATCCCCTAAAATATTTCCATGAATAATAATAAATTAAAACTTATTAACATTCATCACTTCTAAAACGTATATAATTTACATGTTATAAATTGCAGTTTTTTGACCGTTTCTTTTATTTATTATGGTATTAATTGTGATCCAACTTTTCTCCTACTAACATAGCGAACATTGCATTTTTTCATTCTGTCTATATAAGAAATAGAATAGATAAAGCAAAATATGGAACAATTTTTTCAACTTCCTCTCTCTTCAAAAACCTCCTTATCTTCATTGGAAAATTTTCATTACAAAAAAAAAGAGTGGTACAGTATTTTTTGATTTGAGTGCAAATCAGGCTCAATTCATTTGTGCAAGCAAATTAATATTGAAGAAGAGGCTGTCTTGTCCTAAAGGCGGTGGAAAAAGGTACGAACTGCTTTGCACCATTGAGCATATCGCTAAAACGTCTTCAAGAGAGCGACATTGTCCGTGAGTCAACCATTAGTTTTCCAAAAAAATTGAAGATGATCAGACAACTAATGGCTTCTGCTTCCTCTGCCGCTGCAAACAACACCGACGATGTCACGCTTGCATCAATGTTCCAGATCCACTTGTCACTGCTACTCCTTTTAGGTTTGAATGTCTCCACTTCAAACGTTGGTGAAAAAAAAGTTTTTTCTGACTATGCGAAAAGTCATTAGTGCTTCATCAACTGAGAAACCGCAATTTCCATAGAAACCAAATGTAGTTGATGCAGATCATATGGAGGTTTGGACAGAGAAATCGAATCAGTTGTAGACTTGGATTGAGCAGGACTACATATGCAAGAACTTCATTCTCAATGGCCTCAACGAAGATCTGTACGACTATTACAATTCAGACAAATCAGCGAAGGAGATCTGGGAGGCTCTAAGAAGAAGTATGATACTGAAGAGGTAGGCGCAAAGAAGTATGTAATCGGCTGCTACCTTAAATATCATATGACGGATGGCGGGTCAGTAGAGATGCAGTCTCATGAGCTTCTGCAAATAGCTCATGAGATCATCTCCGAAGGTACAGCTTTGGATGAATAATTTCATATTGCTGTAATAATTGACAAATTACCCCTAGAATGGGATGAAGACTAGAATCATCCTTGTATATTTTTCTCTGACTACCTAGTGTAATTTGCTGATTTTGATGAATATTTCGCTAAGTGCCCACTCTGAGCTAAGAAATTTTATTTCCCCATTCTTTGATAACAAGTTGCAATAAATTATGGAGAGCTAATCTGTTACAAGTTTTCACCAACAAACAAGTTTGCTTAAGATGATTTATTTTGGAAAATAAACCTTGTCGGTGCTTTTCAGTACATCTCGGAATAACATTTTGAAATGGATGCATAAACTTATGTTTGGGTACAAAGTATTCTAAAATGAATGATATGCAAAAGTATATTACAAAAAGGCGTTTATTTTCATCATTTGTATTTGTTTGCTTCTAATTCAAATAATCATTTTACTAACAAGTTTGTCATGATTTTAATCTTGTAAAAGGCTCATGTGTTGGTTATTTACGAAGCATTTCTAATCAAGGTTATCATTTTGCACAGGATCTACTTATTTAAAGTAGTAAAGGTTAAAAAAATTGGAAATTTTATTGTAGTGAATAAGTGGTCCATAAGAAAACAAATTTAAGGTCTTATAGAAACACGGATGAAGTATATACTATCGGAAAAAATGAACAAGTATATACTATTGGTAAAAAATGAATAGTAGCATACATATGTTTTTTGATACATCATTTCGAAACGCGAGTGGTAAGAATTAAGCATGAGAATAGCATCACATAGCAAAGCTCTAAACATAATTGTTAACATTTCAGCTGGTGACTTGAACAATATACAGGAATATGACCAAGGTTTTAAATCCCGAATATCGGTCGCGTTTCGTCTTGGGGATTTTATAGGCTCGGTTTCGTATCGGGGGAGATCTTGGACGAGATGAGTCTAACTCGGGAGTTCATCACGGATTTTCATCTCGGGTCTGAAAGTTCATATCGGAACAATCTCAAGGTACATAATATGTTAAAAATGATATTTTAACAAAATGATTTTTATGAATGCTACCAAAAACATAGTAACTTAAACTTAAAATGCAAAATAACTTTATTATTCTTTATTTTGCGAAAGATCATTCATACTTTAAATCATAGTATGCTTAAAACAGGAATATTGTTAGATAGGAAACATTAAAAGGATCCAAAACATTTAAAAATCCAGCATAAATAGACCATAAAATACATAATTTCATAAGTAACATGTATGTAAAAAGACGAATATGAAAATCATAAGCATTGTAAAACATATACGAACATATAATATAGTCATTTAACATGAAAAGTGTAAAATAACAAAAGATTGATATGGCTAGATTTGAGTTTTCTAATTATAGTTCCAGTTCAGGCACAAATTTAAATTTTAACCAAAAAAACTAAGATCTCGGACGATATTCCAGTATTTCGTCTCGGTCGATATGTCGTTCGATATTGCAATATCTCAGGCGATATATTCGAAAGGAGATTTAGAGTGATATTTATTGTTTCTTTTCGGAAGGAGCCCAAAACGCGATCTCGGAGGAGATCTCGGGCGATGTTTGCGAGATTTGAAACAGTGAATATGACAGAATAGTTGATACCATTAAACATTTCTAATCATTATTATTAACTATAATAAGGCAATTCCACAGAATATAGGACTGAAGTTTTCCCAGAATGTTGTCAAGTAATGGAATTAACAGAGTTGTCCTTGTTATTACAAAATATTGGCTTTGTATCGATTACCATATTTCTCCTTGTACTTCCACATGAACTAAGGACATCTTCGCCAACAGCAAGTTTATTTGCCGTAACATCTAAATTCATTTTCAGGCTCGATCTCTTCCACCACTGAACATACAAACGTAAAATATGATACCATGATATTTAAACCATCCTGTAACAGCTGTTCCACAACTGAACATAGCAAACGTAAAAGTAAAAAATCATTTGTTTAGAAAGGAAATATGATCAATTGACAGGTAAGTTCAAAAAATAAATGTGGTACCGAACGGAAACCTAGTTTCACATAGTAAGAACTAAAAATTTGCACAATCTAATGCATAATAAAATACCACTCTTAAAATTCGTATCTATATGTTGATAAGAAATAGAGAACAAATCACAAGAGATTCATGATTTTGGGAGAGATCCAATTTATTAGAACAACGAACACAAGGAACTATTCATAGGCAGGGAAACATGGAAGGGAAGCAGCGAAGAGAAGATAGTGAATTATTATTTGGCTTCAGGGAAATTAATTTTGGGCAATTCACAGTAACCAAACCTCCTTAACGGTCGGTTTGATAAGAAATAGTATAAACAAAGCAAAATACAGAACAATTTTTTCATCTTCTTCTCTCTTCAAAAACCTCCTTATCTTCATTGAAAAAATTTCATTGCAAAAAAAAAAACGATACAGTTTTTTTAATTTGAGTGCAAATTAAGCTCAGTTCGTTTGTACAAGCGAATTGATATTGAAGAAGAGGTTGTTTTATCCTAGAGGCGGCGACGAAAGGTACGAACTGCTTTGCACCATTGAGCAGATTGCTGAAACGTCTTCAAGAGAGCGACGTTGTCCGCGACTCAGCCGTTAGTTTTCCAATAATACTCGTAAATTGAATACTAAACAGATTGAAATCATATATATATGTATCGTTTGGACTAGGTAGAAAATTATATCTGGACACCGCTGGTCTATTTTAAATGTAGTTTCTGAAATTATAAATATCTTCTGATTTAATAAAATTATTTAGAAATTTGAATTTATAACTTTATTTGAACTTATATTTTAATTATTTAAAAAGCTTTACATTTAGATTATATGTTACACAAATTTAATTTATAAGTTAATATGTGTTTTTAAAATATATATTTAAGAATTTAAATTATGACATTATTTAGTTTTAAATTTTAAATTATTTTATAAGTAAATAAATAAATTTTATAATATGTTTAATTATTATTTGAATTTTAAAATATATAAATAAATATTTTATAAAATGTTAATATATAAAGGTTTTAATGAGAAGTTAGAAATTAATGATAACTTGACTTGTTAAATGACATAATTGAAATGAGATTTATCAAGTTAAGATAAACTGATTTTAAGATGTAAATATAAAGTAATGAATGTGTTTGTGCATTTTTAATTTATTTTGAAACTTAATAAATTGATTAGATATTAATTATTAAGTAGATGCTTAAATCTAAATATAATTGAAGTTAAAATTGTTATAACCAATTAAATTTAAAACTTAGAATTTAATTGATATGAAATTATTAAGATTTGATTTAAAGAAAATGTGAAATTTGAAGAATTTGTATAAAGTAATGAAACCGAACCCAACTTGAATAACGTTTTGAAATAGTTAAAATCAAGAATATACTATCAAACGTTTAAACTTGGTTTGAATTGAAAGTTTAAATTTGAATTAATAATAAACTTGGAAATGCGGATAAGTGGTTTAAATTGGACTATTTCAAAATTTCTAAAATTTGTATTATCTTATTTTTCTTGGTAAGGCCAACAGGATTGGATGGTATCGCTACACCAAGAAATACAAGGACTAACTAACACAAAAACAAGAAAAACACAGGAACAAGGTATAGCAAAGCACTAAAATCGTGGAAACAAAAAATGATAAAACATGAAAAAGACTAATGAAATCACATACAGCTAAGATCAGTTAGATGTGTAAGCATACCCAGATCAAACAAAAATCTGGTTTGTTATTAGTCCAGCTTTAGTTTATAGATCAGCTAGTTTCTAAAATGACTCATTGTTTTGCACTTTTCTAGTTTGAAGACCCTATCATTTCTTTGTACCCAAACAAGTTCGACAAATCTCTTTAACAAACAACTGCTTACCCTGGATTTACCATCCTTACATATAGTACCCATCTTAAGTTTAGTCCAAGCATCTTCATCATTCATAAATCACAATGCAATCAGTTAGCCAAACTTTATGCATTATATAATTCCACAACCCTTTGATAACCACACATTCAATGAATAAATGCATGCAAGTTTCAGAAAGTTCCAAACAAAAGACACGGTATATATTCACTTGAACCCTCTAGGCTAATAACTTGACTTTGGTGAAGAAGATGCCATTGTGCAACACTTTCGAAAGCATCAAATTACTGCTCTCCCTACTATCCAACCTCCATAATCTTTTGGCTAACAACAGGTCTCCAAAGCATCAATATTAGTGAGCATATCATATATTTTTCACGTTTGGAAGTTGTAATTCGTAATTGTTACAATTTTTTTGATATAGAGAGGAGGAGAGAGATTAAACGTAGAATAATTGAATAACTACATTTTTATTGCTTCACTTTTTCTTCATACAACAAAATGAGAGATTACACTTACATTTATAGCATTACCAGGATTCTAGAGTCTTCTTCTCTAGAATTGTCCTTAACCCCTAATTTCTACTTTCCTTAACATATCAAATTCCATTTGATAATCTTACCATTTATTTTATCCTTCCATTAATACAATAATTAAATTCATTGCACAATTAATATTTTCCTAAAAACCAAGTATATTTCCAACAATAATCTTCCAATGAATGGGATGAGCGGGAGCAAGATTGAAGTTGGTATTTCTGATTTTGTAACAACCCGCTTGTTCGATGATAATAGATTTAAATATTTTATTTAAATATATCATCGTATCTTATGTGTCACTCAAAATGTCGTTTTTCACAAACGATAAAATTAGGACTCGGGACCACTTCCATTGAGTTCAAGATGTCGTTTACGACCTTTTTGACTATAAGCATCGATATGTTCAGAGATTCAGAAATTTGGCACTTTGGGTTGGGTCTTGGTTGAGCTAGCCAAGCTCATCACATAACCCCTCTTAGCCCCTCCTCCTTCATTCATTTTCCTCCTTCTCTACAAAATAGAAAATGGGCTTAGGGAAAGGGAAATTAAAATTCCCTAAACCCTAGATTGATTTAGAATCCAATTCAACATGAGTTCATGTGCAAATTCAAAGAGAAGAAAGGTAATCACTCTCTCTACCTTCTGTAGCTCATCTCCTCTTCTATTTTTATGAATTCCTATGACCTAATTCTTAGGAAATTCATTTATATGATCTTAGATCGGAGATTCTTGTGTGTTGCTTGAAGAGAGGTTGCTCTAGCTTGCTTTTGGGTTGATCCTTTGTTTCTAATGAAGAAAAGTGGGTTCTTGATCGAATTGGAGCTTGTTCTTTATTGTATGAAATCAAAGGTGAGTTCTTTATGAACTCACATCTATGCCATAAGCCATTGGCTTGTACAAGTGTAATTTAGTGTTCATAAGTGTTTGCATGTGCTAGTGAATTGGTTATGTTAGTGTAACTTAGCCGATTCCATATGTTTATGTTCCATTGAGTTGAAATTATAAGTAGGATTGTTTACACGATCTTGTGCATATGTTTTGAGTTGATTTGGTGATGTTGTGAAGCTCCGTTGTCCCCCGACAAAGTTCTAAGTCTTCACAAGTTGTTTGAATCGCTTACGTAGGCTTTAGTTTGGAATTCAGTTCATATTTTGAATATATAATCAAAATCATTGCTACCTTATGTATATATGTTTATGCATGTGAATGTGTGTATATGCATGTTTTTTTTGTGCTTTAAAGAGTGCATGCAAGCCCTCTAAACATTTAGAATCAATGCGGGAGGTCCGGGATTGTTCGAAAATCGATTGCATATCATTACCTAGGTAAAATGTAATATTTGGCTCAGCTCAGACGTCTGTTGCACCGCTTCAGACGTCTGACCGACGCAACAGACGTCTGTAGAACTCTCTAGGACGAACATAATTATTGGCTTCAGCTCAAACGTCTGTTGCACCGCTTCAGACGGCTGACCGACGCAACAGACGTCTGTGGAACTCTCTGGAATGAACATAATTATTGGTTTCAGCTCAGATGTCTGTTGCACCGCTTCAGACTTCTGACCGACGCAACAGACGCCTGTCGAGGGCAAAATAGTTGAATTCTTAAAACGATCATAAATTTTTCATACGTTGTCGAAATTCAACGAAATCAGGTGCGTTGGAACATTCTCGATGAGAGCTTTCTAATGAAGCTAATATTAGAGTAACTTACACTATTTGAGATCAATTGTAGCCTTTTTATGATTTCATAAACCTTTTTCATGACTATAAAATATGAATTATCGACTCGATCTCCTTCGAGTTTATTCCGATGTAGTTGAAACCTTCGGGTGCTAGTTTGGGATTTTGATTCATTCATTGATCAAAATTACAACCGTTATCCCTTGATTTCCTGTATGTTGTTGTATTGTGAGTTTATGTTTCATGATGTTTGTATCCTATTCGCTACGACGACGGCTTTCATGAATAATTGAACCACAATGAATAATGAGGTTTTATATTGTCAATGGGCATCGAACCAACGTTTAATCAGTTTTTAAATTCAAATCCTTTTAAAATAAATTTGGTTTCTAAACCCGTTTTTGATTCTATTGATTTATATATGATTCCTTATCATGTCAAGCGGTAGAGAAATTTAGTTTATATACCTTAGTAAAACTGAGCACTATGACCCCTTATACGTTTACTTTGGCGAATAACTCTTGGACTCGTGCGTTCGAACATGTGCAGTGATTTTATCTGTTTTGAATAGAAACCAATTAGGGTTCGTAAATATTCGAGAATAGCATGTGGTTATGGGACATGTTGCTATTTCCTTATATTAACTAGCTCGGAGTAGTTTCTATTCACCTGGATCGATGTGATCCTTTATGACTTGTGTTTTGTGGTCCTCGATCGCCCCAGTGGGATTTACGATTCTTGGATTTCACCTATGGGACTTCGGTCCAACCTTCATGATTTATGTTTTGAGAATGAACTAACAAAGGGTTAGTAAATATTCGAGGATAGCGAGTGGTTATGGGACATTTAGCTATTTTCTTATATTAACTATCTCGGTGTAATTCATACTCACCCGGATCCATGGTATCTGCCTCTATGACATAGTTGTTTGGTTCGCAATCACCATAGTGGGAATTTATGATTTGCGACCTTCATCTATGGGACTTCGGTCCAACATTCTATAATTTTCTATGATTTATGTTTTCCTCTGTCGGGGTCACGACCCGGCACCGTGGGGAGCTTCGGCTCCAACAAAATGGGTTCGCTACCTAGAGATCGTGTCTCATCTATGAACAAACATTCCCCCCTTTATGATGTTTTCTAGAGATTTCACGATTTATGTGTTTTCTCTCTCCGAAGACACGACCCAGCACCGTGGGGAGCTTCGGCTCCAAAAAAAGGGCTCGCTACTTAGAGATCGTATCTCATCTATGAACACGCCTGCCCCTTTATGAATGTTTACTTCGATGATTTATGATTACTTTGACGTGATACGCATCAATTTGATTTATGTTTACTTTGATGATTTATTATTACTTTGATGCGATACGCGTCAATTTGATTTACGTTTACTTTGATGATTTATGATTACTTTGATGCAATGCACATCAATTTGATTTATATTTGGCATTTATTTGTCATTTCATGTTGGGTGATATTATTTGAATGTTGCATTCTACATTAGCTATGAGTGTATTTAGAGATATTTGTGTGCTGACATTCCATTGTCATTTCCTGATTGGGTTGACATGCCATGTTTCATAATTATTTATGATTAGATATTATTAATAGAATCATGTCATCCTGTGTTATATCTCTTGTTATCTCAGTGTATTTGATAAGTATAGCTAGACTGACTCGTTTATTGTTTATTCCTATAAATAATACTCGGGTCAGACCGAATCATTTTAAGTACTCCTCTAGGGCTCCTAGCAGGATTGATCTTTCGCTTTCAGCTTGCTATCTGCCTCCCCAACTTTATGTGCTTTTGTACCTATGACATTATCTATCGTTGTGTACATATTCTGTTATTTAGATCATGGTGCATGTATCTATTCTTTTGGGATTAGTGGATCTTTGTTGACCACTATCTTGTTGTACACATCCTTGGTTCATTCATATCTATTCCGCCTTTGTGATATGATTATTTTGTGTCTGGCTATGAGATATTTATACATCGTTGTTGTTGTCTATTTTGTACTGCTTTCCGGATTACATGTAGCCGTTGTGTAGTTGCCCTATGTGCCGAATGGTCATGTCGAAATTTTAATCGGTATCGGAATTCGATGTGCATTCCTCACATGTAGTAATCATACAGTCGGTCGCTCTTCACAAACCTCATTCTCCGTTATGGTCTACGACATTTCTCTGAAATGAATTGGACAATAGTGGGCATAGAGGCGGTGCGCTACAGTTTGGTATCAGAGCCACTTTCCTTTCGGGAACAATGTAAGATAGTATGACGATGGTATTGTCTTAAGCCTCTCTTGGGAATCGTGCTTTAGGGTTTTATTTAGAGTCTTAAGACCCGTCATAGCTTATCTTCCTATACGATTCCATTTTGATTAAAATCGCATCGTTTGAATTCAACTTGAGACTAACTTTTTCTTTCTTATTTTTACATAAAGAAGCGAAATAGTTGGTCGTGGTCGTGCAAGTGCCGGTTCACCCAGTGTACTTCCTACGGGAGGGGTGATTATGTCTCAAGTGGCCTATTTTTAGTCTTCTAGAATAGTTATCGACTTGTCCCTTCGGGTTGATTTCTATAGTCCATCTAGGGCCCGGGTGCTCTAGCAGTTCTTCTGTTTCATTCTTTGACTCGAGTTGCTAATCGATGTCTGTTTTTGTGTAAGTTACGTTACTAAAAGGTAGTTTTCAAGTTGTCGATCGCTTTGGTGATCGTATTTTGACATTGTCGTGCCTACTTCAATCGTACGAGAAATTTAATTAAATGTCTTAGTAAATATGAGGACTGTGGACCCATGTGTTTGCTTTGACGGATAATTACTGGACTTGTGCATTTGAAAACTATTGTGTATCACACATATCTTGTTGATCATTTATGATCCTTGTAGATGATTGATTATGGGATATCTTGTCCGTGCATCGTTACGCATGTCGTAAGCACCTTTGATCCTGATATTTCTTGATTTCTAGTTAAGATTGTTTCGTACGTCGTTATGTACCTAGCATGGTCTATTGATCACTTGTCGGTCGGTATGGAGATACCATGTCTTTATGACTAAACCTACTCCCTTGTTGTCAGCTATATAGTTCTAGTTTGGTGTTAGATCACCAAGCCTTCAGGCTAAGACAACTCATTTGTTACCTCGTTGTGCTGGTGTGGGTCACCAAGCATTTGTGCTAAATTAACTCAACAAATGTATTATTGCATTCCAAACTCAAGATCAAGAATGAGGGAAAGCATCCCGCTTCTTTTGATCCCTCTTCTTGAGTCAAAGTACGTGTCATTAATTCCTTAATGTCATTTACCTTGTTCAGAGATTATTTTGTTTATGTTCTTTTGATATACGTCGATCGTGTTCTTCGTTATTAAAAGATATCATTTGTGTTCTATTCGTAAGTTGATAAAGGAATTTTATTTCCTTTATACCATCCCGAATGATTTATTGAATTTTTATATTTTCACGAGATCTGCGCGAAAGTTAGAAAATTGTGAGGACTTACTTGTGTTAACTCGTCCATCGGGTGCGTTAAGGATCTCGAACGAGATATAGGACGCCATGTTGTAGTTCGGAATTCCTAAACACCATTATGTGGCAATCCGACATTCGAAATGATTCCTAAAATTAAAATTCACTTCTAATAAGTTAATCAAAATAATAATATTTTGGATTTTTTCTATCTTCATAGTCGTTTGTTATTTTTCTAGATTATTTATTTCTAAATTTCCTTGAAGCAATTCTAAGAATTTGAGTGGTTCAAGATTTTATTTAGAAATTATCTTGAATCATCTCTTTGAGTAAATTAAATAACTCTAGGAACAACCCAAAAAGTTATTTATTTATGCCTCTTGTTTCTGGATTTCAGATCTTTGATTTTCGAGAATTCTTAGTGATTGAGAATCTCGCCTGATTCCAAATCCTTGTTTCGACTAGCTAAAACGAATTTAGTATTCTTGTGATTCCATGGGTCTCCTTATTTTCTCTAGTGGACGATTACTCGAGAGAATGGGAATCCCGTGGGGAAGGGAGATTTGGGTTTTGCGATCCGCGGTGAACTCAATAGTCCTTTTTTTGAATTTATGATCTAGTCGATCATCCGGAAGTGCTATAGTCAATTCACTTATGGACTTAGCCTTGCGTTGTTCTTAGAAATGAATATCGAAAGGATGATCTCTTTTGATATACCCCCTTTGTTTGTTCGAATTATTTGGATTGACAAGTGTCTTCGCACGTTTGTTAACCCTTGTTAATCAAATTTTTGGGGATTACGACCTCTTTGGTTTAATCTCATCTTGTTATAGAAATTGTCTATTGCTTCTTTGATTAATTGCTGATGTTTTTGCGATTTGAGATTTTCGGTGGAAAATTATCTTAAATCCTGTTGTTCCGAAGTGGTAAGTTTTGCACTACTTGTCCATCATCTTCTCGATGTTTCAGATTTTCTAAGATCGATACTCGAGCTTCTGAATATTGGTAATTTCATATAGTTCCTAATGATTCATCCTTATGGTTACTAAATGAGATTTAATACCTGGTTAGAAATTGATTTTCCCGAGTAGTTCCTTGGTATCCTGTTACCAACCTTGAATCATTGATATTAAAATTGATTATTCCTTCGAGAATTTCTCTCTCTAGCTTACTTCGTTGGAATCTCTGAGTTGTTCTTTTGTGGGTGTCAGACACCTTGTCGCAAGACTAAAATGCTGAAGTTCGGTGTTCGCTACATCGTCGTGATTGAGTTTTGGGAATGGATTAGTCAACCATCGTAAATTCCCATTTCATATCCTAAGATAAAAATCTACTATTGATATCTCGCGTCTGTAGGACGCAGTCCCGTTGCTCCTTGAAATTCCAAATTAGATTCGCTTGGTTTTTGTGCATTCTATTGATTCTCGTTCCCTTGAGAATCATACGAAGAAAGGTGAGTCTATTTGAATTCATAGCGCTTATGAATTTTTCTAGAATTATTTTACCCATTTGGGATGACTACCTTCATGGGTAATGAAGTTCGAGATTGAACTCTAGCTTTTATGATCTTGCGAGACGAAATTGGAATCTCACCTAGCCGTTGGTGTGATCTTTTCGTTTTGTGTTGATACTTGTGGTACAACTCTGTGGTATTATTTTGGTTTTTACTTATTACTTCATTCTTAAGGAATTGCGGGGACGCAATTCTTTTAAGGAGGGAAGTCTGTAACAACCCTCTCATTCGATGATAATGGATTTAAATATTTTATTTAAATATATCACTTTATCTTATGTGTCAATCAAAATATCATTTTACACGAACGATAAAATTAGGACTCGGAACCACTTCCATTGAGTTCAAGACGTCGTTTACGACCTTGTTGACTATAAGCATCGACATATTCAGAGATTCGGAAATTTTGCACTTTGGGTTGGGTCTTGATTGAGCTAGCCAAGCTCATCATATAACCCCTCTTAGCCCCTCCTCCTTCATTCGTTTTCCTCCTTCACAAAATAGAAAATGGGCTTAGGGAAAGGGAAATTAAAATTCCCTAAACCCTAGATTGATTTAGCAATCCAATTCAACATGAGTTCATGTGCAAATTCAAAGAGAAGAAAGGTAATCACTCTCTCTACCTTCTCTAGCTCATCTCTTCTTCTATTTTTGTGAATTCCTATGACCTAATTATTAGGAAAGTAATTTATATGATCTTAGATTGGAGATTCTTGTGTGTTACTTGAAGAAAGGTTGCTATAGCTTGCTTTTGGGTTGATCCTTTGTTTCTAATGAAGAAAAATGGGTTCTTGCTCAAATTGGAGCTTATTCTTCATTGTTTGAAATCAAAGGTGAGTTCTTTATGAACTCACATCTATGCCATAAGCCATTGGCTTGTACAAGTGTAATTTAGTGTTCATAAGCGTTGTGCTAGTGAATTGGTTATGTTAGTGTAATTTAGCTGATTCCATATAATTATGTTCCATTGAGTTGAAATAATAAGTAGGATTGTTTACACGATCTTGTGCATATGTTTTGAGTTGATTTGGTGACGTTGTGAAGCTCCGTTGTCCCCCGACAAAGTTCTAAGTCTTCACAAATCGCTTAAATCGCTTACGTAGGCTTTAGTTTGGAATTCAGTTCATATTTTGAATATATAATCAAAATCATTGCTACCTTATGTATATATGTTTATGCATGTGAATTTGTGTATATGCATGTTGTTTTTGTGCTTTAGAGAGTGTATGCAAGCCCTCTAAACATTTAGAATCAATGCGGGAGGTCCGGGCTCATTCGAAAATCGATTGCATATCATTACCTAGGTAAAATGTAATATTTGGCTCAGCTCAGACGTCTGTTGCACCACTTCAGACGTCTGACCGACGCAACAGACGTCTGTAGAACTCTTTGTAATGAACATAATTATTGGCTTCAGCTCAGACGTATGTTGCACCACTTTAGACGTCCGACCGACACAGAATATGTCTGTTGAACTCTCTGGAATGAACATAATTATTGGCTTCATCTCAGACGTCTGTTGCACAGCTTCAAACGTCTGACCGACGCAACAGACGTCTGTTAGGGGGCAGAATAGTTGAATTCTTAAAACGATCATAATTTTTTCATACGTTGTCGGAATTCAATGGAATCAGGTGCGCTGGATCATTCTCGACGAGAGCTTTCTAATGAAGCTAGTATTAGAGTAACTTACACTATTTGAGATCAATTGTAGCCTTTTTATGATTTCATAAACCTTTTTCACGACTCTAAAACATAAATTATCGACTTGATCTCCTTCGAGTCTATTCCGATGTAGTTTGAACCTTCGGGTGCTAGTTTGGGATTTTCATTCATTCATTGATTGAAATTACAACCGTTATCCCTTGATTTCCCGTATGTTGTTGTAATGTGAGTTTATGTTTCATGATGTTTGTGTCCTATTCGCTACGGCGACGGTTTTCATGAATAATTGAACCACAATGGATAATGAGGTTTTATATTGTCAATGGGCATCGAACCAACGTTTAATCAGTTTTTAAATTCAAATCCTTTTAAAATAAATTTGGTTTCTAAACCCGATTCTGATTCTATTGATTTATATACAATTCCTTATCCTGTCAATCGGACGAGAAATTTAGTTTATATACCATAGTAAAACTGAGGACTATGACCCCTTATACGTTTACTTTGGCGAATAACTCTTGGACTCGTGCGTTCTAACATGTGCAGTCATTTTCTCTGTTTTGAATAAAAACCAATTACGGGTTCGTAAATATTCGAGAATAGCATATGGATATGGGACATGTTGTTATTTCCTTATATTAACTAGCTTGGAGTAATTTCTATTCACCTGGATCGATTTGATCCTTTATGACTTGTGTTTTGTGGTCCTCGATCACCCGAGTGGGATTTACGATTCTTGGATTTCACCTATGGGACTTCGGTCCAACCTTCATGATTTATGTTTTGAGAATGAACTTAAAAAGGGTTAGTAAATATTTGAGTATAGCAAGTGGTTATGTGGCATTTAGTTATTTTCTTATATTAACTATCTCGGTGTAATTCATACTCATCTGGATCCATGGTATCCGCCTCTATGACATAGTTGTTTGGTTCGCGATCGCCAAAGTGAGAATTTACGATTTGCGACCTTCATCTATGGGACTTCAGTCCATCATTATATAATTTTCTATGATTTATGTTTTCCTCTGTCGGGGTCACGACACGGCACCCTGGGGAGCTTCGGCTCCAACAAAATGGGTTCGCTACCTAGAGATTGTATCTCATCTATGAACAGACATGCCCCTCCCCCCTTCATGATGTTGTCTAGAGATTTCACTATTCATTTGTTTTCTCTCTCCGAAGTCACGACCCAGCACCTTGGGGAGCTTCGGCTCTAACAAAAGGGCTCGCTACCTAGAGATCGTATCTCATCTATGAACATGCCTGTCCCTTTATGAATGTTTGCTTCGATGATTTATGATTATTTTGACGTGATACGCATCAATTTGATTTATGTTTACTTTGATGATTTATGATTACTTTGATGCGATACACGTCAATTTGATTTAAGTTTACTTTGATGATTTATGATTACTTTGATGCAATACACGTCAATTTGAGTTATATTTGGCATTTATTTGTCATTTCCTGATGGGTGCTATTATTTGAATGTTGCATTCTACATTATCTATGAGATTATTTAGAGATATTTGTGTGTTGGCATTCCATTGTCATTTCCTGATTGGGTTGACATGCCATGTTTCATAATTATTTATGATTAGATATTATTAATAGAATCATGTCATCCTATGTTATATCTCTGGTTATCTCAGTGTATTTGATAAGTACAGCTAGACTGACTCGTTTATTATTTATTCCTATAAATAATACTCTGGTCAGACTGAATCATTTTAGGTACTCCTTTGGGACTCCTCGCAGGGTTGTTCTTCAGCTTTCATCTTGCTACTCTGCCTCAGAAGCTTTATGTACTTTTGTACCTATGACATTATCTATCGTTGTGTACATATTCTATTATTTAGATCATTGTGCATGTATCTATTCTTTTGGGATTAGTGGATCTTTGTTGACCACTATCTTGTTGTACACATCTTTGGTTCATTCATACCTATTCCGCCTTTGTGATATGATTATTCTATGTCTGGCTATGAGATATTTATACATCGTTGTTGTTGTCGTCTATTTTATACTGCTTTCCGAATTACATATAGCCGTTGTGTAGTTACCCTATGTGCCGAATGGTCATGTCGAAATTTTAATCGGTATCGTAATTCGTTGTGCATTCCTCACATGGAGTAATCATACAGTCGGTCGCTCTTCACAAACCTCATTCTCCGTTATGGTCTATGACATTTCTCTGAAATGAAATGGACGATAGTGGGCATAGAGGCGGGGCGCTACAGTTTGGTATCAGAGCCACTTTCCATTCCGGAACAATGTAAGATAGTATGACGATGGTATTGTCTTAAGCCTCTCTTGGGAATCGTGCTTTAGGATTTTAGTTAGAGTCTAAAGACCCGTCATAGCTTATCTTCCTATATGATTCCATTTTGATTGAATTCGCATCGTTTGAATTCAACTTGAGACTAACTTTTTCTTTCTTATTTTTACATAAAGAAGCGAAATAGTTGGTCGTGGTCGTGCAAGTGCCGGTCCACCCCGTGTACTTCCTACGGGAGGGGTGATTATGTCTCAAGTGGCCTATTTTTAGTCTTCTAGAATAGTTATCGACTTGTCCCTTCGGGTTGATTTCTGTAGTCCATCTAGGGCCCGGGTGCTCTAGTAGTTCTTCGATATCATTCTTTGACTCGAGTTGCTAATCGATGTTTGTTTTTGTATAAGTTACGTTACTAAAAGGTAGTTTTCAAGTTGTCGATCGTTTTGGTGATCGTATTTTAACTTGTCATGCCTACTTCAATCGTACGAGAAATTTAATTAAACACCTTAGTAAACATGAGGACTGTGGACCCTTGTGTTTGCTTTGACGGATAATTACTGGACTTGTGCATTTGAAAACTGTTGTGTATCACAGATATCTTGTTGATCATTTATGATCCTTGTAGATGATTGATTATGGGATATCTTACCCGTGCATCGTTACGCATGTCGTAAGCACCATTGATCCTGAAATTTCTTGATTTCTAGTTAAGATTGTTTCGTACGTCGTTATGTACCTAGCATGGTCTATTGATCACTTGTCGGTCGGTATAGAGATACCATGTCTTTATGACTAAACCTACTCCCTTGTTGTCAGTTATATAGTTCTTGTTCGGTGTTAGATCACCAAGCCTTCACGCTAAGACAACTCATTTGTTACCTCGTTGTGCCGGCGTGAGTCACCAAGCATTTATGCTAAATTAACTCAACAAATGTATCATTGCATTCCAAACTCAAGATCAAGAATGAGGGAAAGCATCCCGCTTCTTGTGATCCCTCTTCTTGAGTCAAAGTACGTGTCATTAATTCCTTAATGTCATTTACCTTGTTCAGAGATTATTTTGTTTATGTTCTTTTGATATACGTCGATCGTGTTCTTCGTTATCAAAAGATATCATTTGTGTTTTATTCGTAAGTTGATAAAGGAATTTTATTTCCGTTATACCATCCCGAATGATTTATTGAATTTTTATATTTTCGCGAGATCTGCGTGAATGTTAGAAAATTGTGAGTACTTTCTTGTGTTAACTTGTCCATCAGGTGCGTTAAGGATCTCGAACGAGATATGGGACGCCATGTTGTAGTTTGGAATTTGTAAACACCATTATGTGGCAATCCGACATTCGAAATGATTCCTAAAATTAAATTCACTTCTAATAAGTTAATCAAAATAATAATATTTTGGATTTTTGCTATCTTCATAGTCGTTTGTTATTTTTCTAGATTATTTATTTCTAAATTTCTGAAATACCCCACCTCCATTAAGGTCACTCACAAAGGGAATGCCTTAACTTTGGTAGAGATTTATAAGTAAAAGCCACAGATGAACTCAAGACAGATATAATTACACATATTTTAAACAGCGGAAACCAAACAAACTTTTATTTCATCAATACATGTATCAAACAAAGATTTCCATAATTGTCTCAAAATACTTTCAACATTACAACCTCATAACTGCCTTGATTATTAAAGAAGCATGAAAACATAAATAAAGTGACAAAAATCCCCATAGTGATATCCAAAGTCATTATCCGAGCAAGAAAGATCCAAATCATACATCTACATTCTTGGTGCTTGTAAAGAGCCTGACTGAGTTGAGCTGCTTCCTCCCTGTGGACCTAGGGGGGAAACGAAAGAAAAGGAGACGAAAAGAAAATAGGGTCAGACATAAAGCCTGAGTAAATCTAGTAACTCTTCAATATGTGAATAAGAAAAGGATATGATGGATATAAACTAAAATAGGAAAGTGTCACAGGCTAAGGAAGTGTCGAATGTACTATCACACCCATACTATATCTCTGCACTTACTCGAGTTTATTCTAACTGGCACCCCATGGTGAGGGTGAAGTGATCCCCATTCTTATTAAAGATCGGCTCCTACTCGCGTTAACATGTGTCATACGGTCCCCAAGAATAGTAGATACCTATGTTGGTCCCACCATGGGGTTTATCAAGACCCATGGTGGCGGCCCCGACACAAAACTAGAAGACATAGGTTATACTACTGGTGTCCCCAGTGCCCTGGTTGTCTGCTCCGGAGTGTGTGCACGCCCGCACCCCGTTAGACCTGCACTGTGCACCCACCGCCGTTGTTTGACCGCTTACAATCAGCCCAGTAATCGTGCCCTACCCTGCCTAGTTTTAGGGTACCGTTGATACCTAACTTTAGGTTTCTGCTGAACCGGGTCCCTCGTTACCAGGATTTTCTAGTCAAACATGTTAAGTGGTTAAGTGTCTGTATTTACCTAACCCCACCCATCAATTCTTGTTAACACGTTGAATTTGGTTAAGTGTTATAGTTGACTTAACCCTACCATCTGTCCTTAGACTCTTAGGAGCACCAGACCCCTCACATTAGACAGGTATTGCTACGGTTATTGGATATGCCGGTCGGTTCCGGGCAGGTTTACACCGTAGCTCAGTCTAACCTCGGGTCCTTATTGGACTCAATGCTTAACCACCCACATTGGATAGGTATTGTTGTGACTACTGGATAGTCGGGCGGGTCCGGGCAGGTTTACATCACAACTCAATCCAACCTCGAGTTAAGAATATCGTGTTTTCTAAATTTACATATTTTATTACTTTTCAACTATATGTAAATGTCATATCCTTTATTTTTGGGTATTTCAATTCATACCGCTTATGTGTTATAATCATTGGCAAGTGCCAAACATGCCAACGTATGTTTTCATATTTCACACCCAACGTTATTGCCCCCGTTTGTTCGCAACATTATAACATGTGTTGGGCTTGTCACAATTCAGCCCAACTTTATAAACGTGAGGAAAAGGGAAAATCATGAACATGTAATACATAAAGGTGTGTGGTGCATGAACTTGCAATTTGGCGATTCAACTAACATATAACATGGGTCATGTGAACTTGCATTCGAATCAAAGTATGACTAAGTAGGTGACATATGAAATGGCATAGTTTTAGGCAAATACAAACTTCTGTTTAAACATGTTAACTTGGCATAATATCGACCACAAAACTAGCATGTTATATATTCATCAAAATGTACTATTTTTACATCTAATCATATAGCCTATTTCAACATGAACTTGCATAGTTTATGAAACCCAAACGATGTTTGACATAGAACCAAATATATTTTGCAAATAAACATGAACTTACATAGTTTATGAAACATAGATCCAATTATACTTGCAAACATAGATCTAATTATACTTGCCAATAAACATAAGGATGATATTATAGGTTTTGGGTCATGTAGGCATAAAAGGTCTATAACATGTTTACACAAATTCCAATTTAGACTAAGGGAGAATACATAGTCCATGCCATCGACATATACAAAAAGGGATAAATTTCTAGTTTTTGCCACAAGCTTGCAAGTGCCATTGTTTTCATATACAATTGTTCTATAGGCTTGCATCAATTAATTTATGCCACAAACATCAATACACAAGTCATGATAGAACCATCACAATACACAAAGGTTATAACAACACGATTCTATTTTCATTTACATCGAATCACATCATAGCTTTTATTCATATTTTGAAAGTTCACTATACTTACAACGTGTGATGAATTCTTGTTTTCTGATTTCTGTTATTCTGATTTGGAGATGCTCTCCTTTGGGTAGCAAAGTTGCGTTGAATGATTTGATTAAGCTTTGATCTTCTTTTAATTTGATTCGTCTCTTAGGCTTGTTGGCTTGTCTCTAGGCTTTTTAATTGACGGCTATTCCTAGTTCCTCTCCAGCAGCATGACGGCTATTGTATTCTATTATTTGTGTGAGTTTAGGGTTAGGTTTGAGTTGTATTTATAGGATTTCAATCTAATTAGAGCCGTCGATGAAGCTAGAGTGAATCCAGACCATCCATCTCAAGAGAAGCCAATCAGAAAGTGACATGTAAGCCCTAGTGACTCAGCCAAGCCTCAGAATTCGACCAGACCCTGATCAGGCCAGCCAAGACCTGACCAGCAGGTCATTCTGACCTGGGCGCACTTGGCAGGTGCGCCAGGCCAAAAATGTTCTGGCGCACTTCCCAAGTGCGCCAGTTCATTTCTGTTCTGGCGCACTTCCCAAGTGCGCCAGTGTATTCTGACCCGTTTTCAGGTTTTTCTGCCCAACTTCGTTCGTCCATATCTTCTTCATACGATATCCGTTTTACGCAAACTTGGACTCTATCTCAAGCAGAATTTTGAGATGAACGCAATGGCGTAACCCATTTCCCTTGATTTCATCATTTTTAATTAATTATACTTTAATTCGTGAAGCTTAAAGTTATAGAATTCACGGGGTGTTACAATTTCCTTGAAGCAATTCTAAGAATTTGAGTGGTTCAAGATTTTAATTAGAAATTATCTTGAATCATCTCTTTGAGTAAATTAAATAACTCCAGGAACAACCCAAAAAGTTATTTAATTATGCCTCTTGTTTTTGGATTTCAGATCTTTGATTTTCGAGAATTCTTAGCGATTGAGAATCTCACCTGATTCCTAATCCTTGTTTCGACTAGCTAAAAAGAATTTAGTATTCTTGTGATTCCATGGGTCTCCTTATTTTCTCTAGTGGACGATCACTCAAGAGAATGGGAATCCCGTGGGGAAGGGAGATTTGGGTTTTGCGATCCGCGGTGAACTTAATAGTTCTTTTTTTGAATCTATGATCTAGTCGATCATCCGGAAGTGCTATAGTCAATTCACTTATGGTCTTAGCCTTGCGTTGTTCTTAGAAATGAATATCGAAAGGATAGGCTCTTTTGACATTCCCCCTTTGTTTGTTCGAATTATTTGGATTGACAAGTGTCTCCGCACGTTTGTTAACCCTTGTCAATCAAATTTTTGGGGATTACGACCTCTTTGGTTTAATCTCATCTTGTTATAGAAATTGTCTATTGTTTCTTTGATTAATTGCTGATGTTTTTACGATTTGAGATTTTCAGTGGAAAATTATCTTAAATCCTATTGTTCCGAAGTGGTAAGTTTTGCACTACTTGTCCATCATCTTCTCGATGTTTCCAATTTTCTAAAATTGATACTTGAGTTTCTGAATATTAGTAATTTCATATAGTTCCTAGTGATTCGTCCTTATGGTTACTAAATGAGATTTAATACCTGGTTAGAAATTGATTTTCCCGAGTAGTTCCTTGGTATTCCGTTACCAACCTTGAAACATTGATATTAGAATTGATTATTCCTTCAAGAATTGCTCTCTTTAGCTAACTTCGTTGGAATCTCTGAGTTGTTCTTTTGTGGGTGTCATCCACCTTGTCGCAAGACTAATATGCTGAAGTTCAGTGTTCGCTACATCGTCGTGATTGAGTTTTGGGAATGGATTAGTCAACCATCGTAAATTCCCATTTCATATCCTAAGATAAATATCTACTACTGATATCTCGCGTCTATAGGACGCAGTCCCGTTGCTCCTTGAAATTCCAAATTAGTTTCGCTTGGTTTTTGTGCATTCTATTGATTCTCGTTCCCTTGAGAATCATACGAAGAAAGGCGAGTCTATTTGAATTCATAGCGCTTATGAATTTTTTTGGATTTATTTTACCCATTTGGGATGACTACCTTCATGGGTAATGAAGTTCGAGATTGAACTCTAGCTTTTATGATCTTGCGAGACGAAATTGGGATCTCACCTAGCCGTTGGTGTGATCTTTTCATTTTGTGTTGATTCTTATGGTACAATTCTGTGGTATTATTTTGGTTGTTACTTATTACTTCATTCTTAAGGAATTGCGGGGACGCAATTCTTTTAAGGAGGGAAGCCTGTAACAACCCTCTCATTCGATGATAATGGATTTAAATATTTTATTCAAATATATCACTTTATCTTATGTGTCACTCAAAATGTCATTTTTCACAAACGATAAAATTAGGACTCGGGACCACTTCCATTGAGTTCAAGACATCGTTTACGACCTTTTTGACTATAAGCATCGATATGTTCAGAGATTCAAAAATTTGGCACTTTGGGTTGGGTCTTGATTGAGCTTGACAAGCTCATCATATAACCCCTCTTAGCCCCTCCTCCTTCATTCATTTTCCTCCTTCACAAAATAGAAAATGGGCTTAGGGAAAGGGAAATTAAAATTCCCTAAACCCTAGATTGATTTAGCAATCCAATTCAACATGAGTTCATGTGCAAATTCAAAGAGAAGAAAGGTAATCACTCTCTCTACCTTCTCTAGCTCATCTCTTCTTCTATTTTTGTGAATTCCTATGACCTAATTCTTAGGAAATTCATTTATATGATCCTAGATTGGAGATTCTTGTGTGTTGCATGAAGAAAGGTTGTTATAGCTTGCTTTTGTGTTGATCCTTTGTTTCTAATGAAGAAAAGTGGGTTCTTGCTCGAATTGGAGCTTATTCTTCATTGTTTGAAATCAAAGGTGAGTTCTTTATGAGCTCACATCTATGCCATAAGCCATTGGCTTGTACAAGTGTAATTTAGTGTTCATAAGCGTTTGCATGTGCTAGTGAATTGGTTATGTTAGTGTAATTTAGCTGATTCCATATGTTTATGTTCCATTGAGTTGAAATTAAAAGTAGGATTGTTTACACGATCTTGTGCATATGTTTTGAGTTGATTTGGGGATGTTGTGAAGCTCCGTTGTCTCCCGACAAAGTTCTAAGTCTTCACAAGTCGCTTGAATCGCTTACGTAGGCTTTAGTTTGGAATTCTTTTCATATTTTGAATATATAATCAAAATCATTACTACCTTATGTATATATGTTTATGCATGTGAATTTGTGTATATGCATGTTGTTTTTGTGCTTTAGAGAGTGTATGCAAGCCCTCTAAACATTTAGAATCAATGCGGGAGGTTCGGGCTCGTTCGAAAATCGATTGCATATCATTACCTAGGTAAAAATTTGGCTTAGCTCAGACGTCTGTTGCACCGCTTCAAACGTCTGACCGACGCAACAGACGTCTGTAGAACTCTCTAGAATGAACATAATTATTGGCTTCAGCTCAGACGTCTGTTGCACCGCTTTAGACGTCTGACCGACGCAACAAGCTCCTGTAGAACTCTCTGGAATGAACATAATTATTGGCTTCAGCTCAGACGTCTGTTGCACAGCTTAAGACGTCTGACCGACGCAACAGACGTCTGTCAGGGGGCAGAATAGTTGAATTCTTAAAATGATCATAATTTTTTCATACATTGTCGGAATTCAACGGAATCAGGTGTGCTGGATCATTCTCGACGAGAGCTTTCTAATGAAGCTAATATTAGAGTAACTTACACTATTTGAGATCAATTGTAGCCTTTTTATGATTTCATAAACCTTTTTCACGACTCTGAAACATGAATTATTGACTCGATCTCCTTCGAGTCTATTCCGATGTAGTTTAAACCTTCGGGTGCTAGTTTGGGATTTTGATTCATTCATTGATTGAAATTACAACCGTTATCCCTTGATTTCCTGTATGTTGTTGTAATGTGAGTTTATGTTTCATGATGTTTGTGTCCTATTCGCTACGGCGACGGTTTTCATGAATAATTAAACCACAATGGATAATGGGGTTTTATATTGTCAATGGGCATCGAACCAACGTTTAATCAGTTTTTAAATTCAAATCCTTTTAAGATTAATTTGGTTTCTAAACCCGATTATAATTCTATTGATTTATACACGATTCCTTATCCTGTCAATCGGACGAGAAATTTAGTTTATATACCTTAGTAAAACTGAGGACTATGACCCCTTAAACGTTTACTTCGGCGAATAACTCTTGGACTCGTGCGTTCTAACATGTGCAGTGATTTTCTCTGTTTTGAATAGAAACCAATTACAGGTTCGTAAATATTCAAGAGAATAGCATGTGGATATGGGACATGTTGTTATTTCCTTATATTAACTAGCTCGGAGTAATTTCTATTCACCTGGATCGATGTGATCTGTAACGACCCGAATTTTGAGCGACTTTGGTGATCGACATAAACACGATGTCGATAACCAAAACATCGAAAAATCCTGGTAATTAATGAAAGAAATTAGAGGGTGAGGATAGATAAGATAGAAACTTAGAATAGAAGAAGAAGAAGAACACAACATCAGAGTAACACGAACCTCACAGCGGAACGAATAACATATAATATATAACATAACTTTGAAATATAACAGTTATGTATACAATAGCACTTATCAGAGTACAGCAATTACAACACAGCGGAAATAAACTATAGCTATATAATCCAGAAGCCTCCTGTGTAACACCCCACCTCCGCCAGGGTGGCTCTTGCAAGCACTCTGACTTTGGAGGGGCGTTTGTACCGGGTAAACATGCATAATGATATATCAAGGCAGAACAAGAACATATGTAAACAGAGTAAATAAGATAAGTAAAACAGCGGAAGATTTCAAACTATTTCAAAACAAGTCTGGTACAGCATAATGTTAACTTTCCAAATACACAAGTCTAGATAAAAACAATATCACTGAAAAACTGAAATACATAAGTACTATCCCCAAAATAAGTGATAACCATAGCTAGCTTCATGTCAAGACCGTACATGAGCTAAAATCCCACAAGCAAGCGATCAGAAATCCAAGCTAAGCTCCAATATTCCCACCCTGAGAACCTGGGGGGGAACGGAAGAAAAGAGGCGAAAGAAAAACAGGTCAGTCAAAAAGATTGAGTAAGCCCTACTACAATCAATGTAAACTGATAAAGTTAACTGGCATGAGAAGCAGGGATGAACATAAGGATAACTACATACTGGCATGATAGATAAAAGGTGTCATCGCATAATCAGGTTTAAGGTTTTGCACCACAGGTGTACTAGCAAACTAACATGACTTGAATAAACAAGTATTGATCCCTTGGCCCAAGCTTTGACCCAATAACATGAAATGACCCTAATACGAGGTCCAATAACATGAAGTGACCCTAATACGAGGTCCAATAACATGAAGTGACCCTAATACGAGGTCCAATAACATGAAGTGACCCTAATACGAGGTCCAATAACATGAAGTGACCCTAATACGAGGTCCAACCAAACGGTCTAGTCGATCGGCTCCTTATAAGCCTAACTCGTCACGTGTTGGTGTCAATACGGCCCAAACATAATTGTAGTCAGACTGTGCTGGGTCTCCCGTCGGGTGTATCAAGCCCTAGGGTGTCAACCCCTGGACACCATAAACATAAGTGCACAGTCTAGATCTACTGGTACCCATGCTTGACTTCTCCAAATACGGACTACGTGCACGACCATAGTCCGTCCGGAACTACATCGGCGTACCACTCTGCCGTCGTTTTTGGTCACTTACCTCAAGTCCAGTAATCGTGCCCCCACCCTAGCCTAGTCCCTAGGGTCTTAATGATACAAACTTGGGATTACTGCTGGAGTGGACCCCCATTGCTAGGATTTTCTAGTGGGTTAAGTACGGTTTAACCCTCTTGCTAATCATGGATTAACTTGGTTAAGTGTAACGATGAGTTCACGACTTAACCCTGATTAATCTACCAAGCCCAAATTGGTTAAGCATTAAGTGGACCATGACTTAACCCTAATCATGAGGCATTAATTAATTAATGTGCCTTAACCTCTCACATTAGGCTTTGTTGCGGTTACTAGTTAAGCCGGTCGGTTCCGGGTAGCTTTACACCACAACTTGGTCTAACCTTGGGTTCAAGGTACAACATGACCAACTTCTCACATTGGGTCCTTTTGTTTGTAGCAACTAGTTAAGCCGGTCGATTCCGGGTAGGTTTACGCTACGAACTCAACCCAACCTCGAGTTGGTCACAGTTATATTTTCTAAGTGTCATGTCCATTATGTTTCCAAAACATATTACAAGTTTTCAATCATTTGGGTAGACCTAACTTAATAGGTAAATTCCCCCAATGGGTAGACCTAACTTAATAGGTAAATTCCCAATCTTATGTTTTCATGTCTTTTAAGTTTACCCAACCCCAAACGCAATCCCATCGTTTACATAATCGCAATAGAGCATAAAGGATAGAAAGAGGGAACTTGGCATAAAGATGACAAATGGTGTTGAAGCCACAAGTTTAACATGGTGGCATATGAAATGTACATATGTTCATATACTTGCATATTGCATCATTAGGCCTCAAAAGTATGCATAAAACCAAACTTAGCATATAAGTGATACATGGTGATAAATGACATGTAGAAGTTGCCATAAGTTCGCATTTAGCCTCACATGCAAGTTATCATAAGGGATATGATAACTTACATGTTGCCAAAATGCAACCTTTAGCATAAAGCTTGAAGCTTTAAGCTCATAAACCCAAGATAAGCTTGCATAACATGATAACATGAGCAAAATGATCAACCCAAACTTGCATAACATAACTTGCATATCATATGGCAAACTTGCAAATTATAACATAGCAAACTTGCATAACATAACATGATAAACTTGCATATCATAACATGGAAAACTTGCATAACATAACATGATAAACTTGCATATCATAACATGGCAAACTTGCATAGCATAACATGGTAAACTTGCATATCATAACATGGCATACTTTCATAACATAACATGATAAACTTGCATATCATAACATGGCAAACTTGCATATCATAATGATCAACCAAACTTGCATCATTCATTTAACTTTAGAGTTTAAATATGAAAGTAGAAAAGGGATTACAATGCTTATGAAGACTCAAATGAGTATAAGCAAATATAAGATTGAGACAAAGCCCTTATACAATCAAATAAACCCAATATGAAAGCTCCAATAGAAAAACCCTTGAGCCAAAATGATCAAAACTCTTGCTTTATGATGCAAATATAGAAACTTGACTTGAATGCAAGCTAATGATGCTCATACAAGCTTGAAAACACTTGTATGCATGGAAAATCTCTCATAGAAATATCTTAGAAATTTTATGAAGAGAGTGGAGGCCATGAGAGGAATAATTTTGCCATAGTTTAGTTACTTGAATGAATAATGATGATTTAGGGTTAGGTTAGGGGCTTATTTATAGAGATTAGGATTAGTTTTAGCCTTAGGATTAAACCCTAATTCCAATCTCAGCCCTCAAAACCGAATCTGGCCCCCAAACTCAACACAACTCCAAAATGGTGCACCAGGCAAAACTGCCCGGCTGAACCAAGTCGACAGCCAAGTCGACAGGGCTGTCGACTTGGGTCCAACCAAGTCGACTCCCAAGTCGACAGGGCTGTCGACTTGGGTGCTCTGGCGGGAATTTTCCCGCCTAGCCTAATCTGACCGTTTTTCGAATTTTGAACCCGAAATTCGAAATCTGTTTTGAACTTGAAATTTTCTGAGAACTTCATTGGGCCTTAATCGGGTCATACGGACTCCGATTTCCGAAAACTCGGACTCTATTTCGCGTATTTTTCCGAGACGAACGCAATGGCATAGCCCGTTTCCCTTGATTCATATTTTAGAATTAAATTCTGCCTCGATTTATGTTATAACAGGTTAATAGAAATACGGGTTGTTACATTCTCCCCTCCTTAAAGGATTTCGTCCCCGAAATCTTCAAGTTAGGAAGAACGTATCCTACCATCCAACATCCATCTACTCAAAACATCATCCACGAGCAATCATTGTCCTTACAAGATTCTAAATGTTGTATGAACATATGCAAAGGTGTGTGTATATGTACTTATCTAATGCAAATATCATCAATGCAAATTATGTTAGTGAAATGAATCCATATGTATGCAATTCCTAACATAATGTATAACATCTATATGTGTGCACATAACATACATCCATATGCAACATCCATGTGATAACACAAAAAATTTCATCCATGAATAAGCATAAACACTCATGCGTATGCAATATGAGGAGTGTGTGAGCCGATCTAGTGCCTAATGTGTATAATGCATCCACGAGTAACCACTTGCAAACACTTGCAACCACTTGCAAACATCAAGCATAACATGTTTCAAACACATGTTTCATCCAAAGGGTTTCTACCTAAGGTTCTCATGACAAGATTAACACGATATAGATAGCAAAAGAAAGATATGCTACAAAGAGATCGGGAAGATAAGCAGGATATACTCCTTTCGGATTACAAGAAATCCCTTCCTAACCCAACCCAAATCCTATAAAAGCCCAAAAGGTTTAGTCAACCTAACGGACCCCTTCAAACCCTGACATGCATTACTAACCGATGAGTCATACCCCCCTTATGGAGTTTACAACAGAAATGGGATCGAGTATGGGACCGAGAGGATATACGTAAAAAGATAACATGCGAGTAAGTTCCACAGGAAAACAAGGATCAAGGATATGCTCTTAAAAAGAGATATGATGCGCGTATCTATACTTCAGTCTTCTAAGTCACATTTCCTTGAGCTTAACTCCACTGTGCTTTGACCGTCTTTTACCTCATGATTTCTTGGCTTCTTAACTCTTATTTCCAAATATGAGTTGGAACCCATTTCATTGTCGCCTCTCGTCTTCCTTTTTCACTTACTCTTCTATCATTCTTGGCTTAAACATAACTATGACCTCATGGTTTCATGCAAGCTCCCCAAAATTCACCAGTGAATCCTGGATCTCGTTTACTTACTATAAAGTATTCCATGCAGCAGAACTTTTCTTGAAAATACCAATCCACATTGCCAATTGCTCTTACCAACGTGATTTTCTATAACTCATGATTGAACGAAATGAACCATCCGCCTGCGAATGATAGGCCGTACTTAGATTCAGTTGCTTGCCCATGACTTCCCGTAGACTATCCCAAAACTGGATAGTGAAGATTGAGTCAAGGTTACTAACTATACTTTAGGGAACCTCGTGCAACCGCTTTATTTTTTGAAAGTAAACTGTCGCTAGCTATGATGCAGTCCTTTCGCTCTTTACCGGAGTGAAATGAGCACTCTTCGTGAGTCTACCTACTATGACCCACATGCTCTTATTCCCTTTCTTGATCTAGGTAGTCCATCCACGAAATCCTTCGTGACGTTTTCCCTCTTCCATTGCGGGGACCTCCAATGGATATAATAGCCCACCGGGCTTCTATGACTCGGCCTTTAACCTGTTGGCACAACATGCACCTTGGGACAAACTCGACCACCTCCTCAGGTGATGTGCATCTTTAAGAACCTTCTTTCTCTCATCGCGTCTTAGCCATCCCTTGTCATCTATAGCGAGGTGACTTACCATCTCGCCTCGAATCAACTTGTCCATGATCTCGACTAACTGCGGGTCTTCTTTCTGTGAAGTCCTTACTTGATCCAGAAGGGTAGGTCTAAGCTCAAGGGACGCTAACTAATTAATTAAACTGAGAAAGCTTCTTACTTCCATTATCCTCGTCCGGGCTTTCTGGTCTTGAACCGCGACCACTTTAGCGGGATCCACCGCTAAGCCTTGTTTAGAAACTATGTGCCCAAGAAATCTAACTTCTTTTCTCCAAAATGACATTTGGAGGACTTGGCTTTCAACTGATGGGCTCTAAGCGTATCCATCACCTCCTTGAGATGTCTAGCATGTTCTTCCTCGTTCTTTAAGAAAGTCAGGATATCATCTACAAAGACTACCACAAACTTGTTCTGGAACTCCCTAGGCACCCTACTCATCAAGTCCACGAAGTAGGCGGGTGCATTAGTCAAACCGAATGGCATGACTAGCCATTCTAAGAATCCATCTGGAGTTTTGAACGTAGTTTTGTCTATACTATCCTCAGCTACTCTTAGCTGATGGAATCCAGTAGCAAGATCAAGAGAAAACAGATGTTCCTACAAGCTGATCAAACAAATCATCGATCCTTGGTAATGGTTGTCTATTCTTCTTGTTCTACTCACGATAATCAACACACGGGCGAAGCGAACTATCCACATTAGTAGCGCATACTACTAGAGCACCCTCCTCAGAAATGCTTCATCGTATGAAGTTCTTCTCAAGCAACTCCTTGACTTGTTTTCTTAACTCTCATCTTGCGGGGCCATGTGCCTAACCGGCCACGAAACTATCTTGGCATTATCAACCAGATAAATGCGGAAATCTATCTCTCGTTTAGGGGTAACCCCCTTCACTTCACCCAAGATATTAGGATATTCTCGGACCACCCTCATCGATTGCAAACTATCGATAGACGAGTTGAGGGATTCAAGATAATACAACATGACGGGACTCATAGGGTTACTAGAAATTTTTAGGGTATTGCCGAGGCGAGTCATGAGCCTCACAACCCTATGCTCAAAAATCAAGGATGGCTCCAAAACTGGACAATCGATCCATGCCCAAAATCAACCCATACCCCATGAAACCGAGAATATAAGCATCACACGAGAACTCTACACTAAAGATAGAGATTTTCAAATCCACGTAGATAATAGACAAATGGGCGGAAACCCCAATTGGATTTGAAACACACACGGGATCATTAACTAGACTAGTACTTAGGTGCAAACTTTCAACTAGATCAGATGAAATAAACTATGCGATGCACCAAAATCAAACAAGGTACGAACTGAAAAATCAGAAATATATACAAGACTTTCAACAGAAATACTACCTCGATCGGGAACTGGAGCGGCATTGAGAGCATGAACTTGCCCTCCCAAAGGTCCAGCACGCTGAGTCTGACCCTGGCCTTGCCCTTGCTTCTTCGGGCAATCCCTAGTGAAGTGTCCCATTTCTCCACAGTTAAAGCAAGTGCCCTTCCTTTTTCTGCAATCCTTGTTTAGATGAGTCAAGCTTCCACAAGTAAAGCACTTCTTTTCCTTCTTATCTTCAGACTTCTCCTCCTTCTTTTTCATTTCCTTTTTGGGCTCTGTTTCCTTGTTTTGAGACTCATTCATCTTGACCTCCTTCTTGTCACTCCTATTCTCTTCATTGAGTAGGGCCATATTCACCAAACTCTCGAAAGTTGCCCCCAAGGGTATATGAGTCATGGCTAAACCATGTAATGGCTCGTTTAATCCTAGAGCAAAGTATAGGGCCTTCTTCTGAGCTGTGTTAACCAAGTCTAAACCGACCCGAGCCAGTTGATTAAACTTATCTATGTATTCCCTAATAGTCATGTCCCCTTGCTTCAGTGATAGGAACCTTAGTCCAAACTTTCCCCGAAAGTCATCCCAAGTCTCAATTGGCCTAGTAGCGGATGTGACCACCCACCAACGTGCAGCTTCTTCCTTTAGCAACCACACTGCCAATAAAACCTTCCTACGGTCATCTATATCAAAGAAGGCAAAAAGATCTTTGGTTTCTTTCAACCAATTCCTTGCCTCTACATAAGTCTCGGTTCCAATGAAATTCTTGCCACCCATCGTCTTAAAGTCCTTACAAGTTTCCGAAAAAATCCGCTTGTGGAGGTTGAGGGGGAGGAGGAACATCAGCTATGGGAGGAGGAGGAGAAACATTAGCCACCGGAGGAGGAGTAACATTTGTGGGGCCGGCTTCGGTCGCCCTAGGCTCCAAAAGTCTCCTATACCAAACAGGTACGTGTACTCCCTCCGGAATGGCAAAGTTATTGGCCATACTGAAAACGAAGAAAAAGATAGATTCAGAATGGAGAAAAACGAAGGAATTTTGCTAATGGCTTTTTGGGGAATAGCCTTTAAAATAAACTAGACTTTTCTTTGGAAAATACTTTATACTTGGTTTTGAAAATAGTTTTCCAAAAGTTTTAAAAACCTTTTTGTTCCTTCTCGTAAACCATACGCTCTGATACCAAAGGTAACACTCCACCTCCGCCAGGGTGGCTCTTGCAAGCACTCTGACTTTGGAGGGGCGTTTGTACCGGGTAAACATGCATAATGATATATCAAGGCAGAACAAGAACATATGTAAACAGAGTAAATAAGATAAGTAAAACAGCGGAAGATTTCAAACTATTTCAAAACAAGTCTGGTACAACATAATGTTAACTTTCCAAATACACAAGTCTAGATAAAAACAATATCACTGAAAAACTGAAATACATAAGTACTAACCCCAAAATAAGTGATAACCATAGCTAGCTTCATGTCAAGACCGTACATGAGCTAAAATCCCACAAGCAAGCGATCAGAAATCCAAGCTAAGCTCCAATATTCCCACCCTGAGAACCTGGGGGGGAACGGAAGAAAAGAGGCGAAAGAAAAACAGGTCAGTCAAAAAGACTGAGTAAGCCCTACTACAATCAATGTAAACTGATAAAGTTAACTGGCATGAGAAGCAGGGATGAACATAAGGATAACTACATACTGGAATGATAGATAAAAGGTGTCATCGCATAATCAGGTTTAAGGTTTTGCACCACAGGTGTACTAGCAAACTAACATGACTTGAATAAACAAGTATTGATCCCTTGGCCCAAGCTTTGACCCAATAACATGAAATGACCCTAATACGAGGTCCAATAACATGAAGCGACCCTAATACGAGGTCCAATAACATGAAGTGACCCTAATACGAGGTCCAATAACATGAAGTGACCCTAATACGAGGTCCAATAACATGAAGTGACCCTAATACGAGGTCCAATAACATGAAGTGACCCTAATATCGGCTCCCTATAAGCCTAACTCGTCACGTGTTGGTGTCAATACGGCCCAAACATAATTGTAGTCAGACTGTGCTGGGTCTCCCGTCGGGTGTATCAAGCCCTAGGGTGTCAACCCCTGGACACCATAAACATAAGTGCACAGTCTAGATCTACTGGTACCCATGCTTGACTTCTCCAAATACGGACTACGTGCACGACCATAGTCCGTCCGGAACTACATCGGCGTACCACTCTGCCGTCGTTTTTGGTCACTTACCTCAAGTCCAGTAATCGTGCCCCCACCCTAGCCTAGTCCCTAGGGTCTTAATGATACAAACTTGGGATTACTGCTGGAGTGGACCCCCATTGCTAGGATTTTCTAGTGGGTTAAGTACGGTTTAACCCTCTTGCTAATCATGGATTAACTTGGTTAAGTGTAACGATGAGTTCACGACTTAACCCTGATTAATCTACCAAGCCCAAATTGGTTAAGTATTAAGTGGACCATGACTTAACCCTAATCATGAGGCATTAATTAATTAATGTGCCTTAACCTCTCACATTAGGCTTTGTTGCGGTTACTAGTTAAGCCGGTCGGTTCCGGGTAGCTTTACACCACAACTTGGTCTAACCTCGGGTTCAAGGTACAACTTGACCAACTTCTCACATTGGGTCCTATTGTTTGTAGCCACTAGTTAAGACGGTCGGTTCCGGGTAGTTTTACGCTACAAACTCAACCCAACCTCGAGTTGGCCACACTTATATTTTCTAAGTGTCATGTCCATTATGTTTCCAAAACATATTACAAGTTTTCAAGCATTTGGGTAGACCTAACTTAATAGGTAAATTCCCAATGGGTAGACCTAACTTAATAGGTAAATTCCCAATCTTATGTTTTCATGTCTTTTAAGTTTACCCAACCCCAAACGCAATCCCATCGCTTACATAATCGCAATAGCGCATAAAGGATAGAAAGAGGGAACTTGGCATAAAGATGACAAATGGTGTTGAAGCCACAAGTTTAACATGGTGGCATATGAAATGTACATATGTTCATATACTTGCATATTGCATCATTAGGCCTCAAAAGTATGCATAAAACCAAACTTAGCATATAAGTGATACATGGTGATAAATGACATGTAGAAGTTGCCATAAGTTCGCATTTAGCCTCACATGCAAGTTATCATAAGGGATATGATAACTTACATGTTGCCAAAATGCAACCTTTAGCATAAAGCTTGAAGCTTTAAGCTCATAAACCCAAGATAAGCTTGCATAACATGATAACATGAGCAAAATGATCAACCCAAACTTGCATAACATAACTTGCATATCATATGGCAAACTTGCATATCATAACATAGCAAACTTGCATAACATAACATGATAAACTTGCATATCATAACATGGAAAACTTGCATAACATAACATGATAAACTTGCATATCATAACATGGCAAACTTGCATAGCATAACATGGTAAACTTGCATATCATAACATGGCATACTTTCATAACATAACATGATAAACTTGCATATCATAACATGGCAAAATTGCATATCATAATGATCAACCAAACTTGCATCATTCATTTAACTTTAGAGTTTAAATATGAAAGTAGAAAAGGGATTACAATGCTTATGAAGACTCAAATGAGTATAAACAAATATAAGATTGAGACAAAGCCCTTATGCAATCAAATAAACCCAATATGAAAGCTCCAATAGAAAAACCCTTGAGCCAAAATGATCAAAACTCTTGCTTTATGATGCAAATATAGAAACTTGACTTGAATGCAAGCTAATGATGCTCATACAAGCTTGAAAACACTTGTATGCATGGAAAATCTCTCATAGAAATATCTTAGAAATTTTATGAAGAGAGTGGAGGCCATGAGAGGAATAATTTTGCCATAGTTTAGTTACTTGAATGAATAATGATGATTTAGGGTTAGGTTAGGGGCTTATTTATAGAGATTAGGATTAGTTTTAGCCTTAGGATTAAACCCTAATTCCAATCTCAGCCCTCAAAACCGAATCTGGCCCCCAAACTCAACACAACTCCAAAATGGTGCACCAGGCAAAACCGCCCGGCTGAACCAAGTCGACAGCCAAGTCGACAGGGCTGTCGACTTGGGTCCAACCAAGTCGACTCCCAAGTCGACAGGGCTGTCGACTTGGGTGCTCTGGCGGGAATTTTCCCGCCTAGCCTAATCTGACCGTTTTTCGAATTTTGAACCCGAAATTCGAAATCTGTTTTGAACTTGAAATTTTCTGAGAACTTCATTGGGCCTTAATCGGGTCATACGGACTCCGATTTCCGAAAACTCGGACTCTATTTCGCGTATTTTTCCAAGACGAACGCAATCGCATAGCCCGTTTCCCTTGATTCAGATTTTAGAATTAAATTCTGCCTCGATTTATGTTATAACAGGTTAATAGAAATACGGGTTGTTACATCCTGCTCCAGCTCTTCAAGTATATCTATAAATCCTGACTACTTGACTGCCCATACAAATTTAGGCACCCAAGAGTTTAGGGAAAACAACAAAGTAAACTCCGGGTCAGTCATGGGACTGGTGTGAGTAAAATAGTTTAACACAGTTTAACATATATATGATATTTCATAAGACCACGCCATAAATACGGAACGGGTTTTTCCCTTATGAGAATCCAACATCTTGGACAAGCAATATCATTCAGATATTATAATAATGTCTAAGTACAAATATATATCAATCTAGCAGAAATGCTTTCATCTCACGTTCTACATATATAGTATACAATCAAAATCGCAAGCATGTATTGGATAATGGATTTCCAACTACGACAAGGTATGGAACCACCTTCTGCTAGTGTACCTCTAGAGAGGAATACACTGGGTTCAACAAGAACATCTTGCAACCCGGCCACACATGACCGACCACTCATTTCGCTTGAGTGTATCGAATGTATATCACCAACGGTTGGGATCAGCATCCGTTTACCGAATGGGACAGCATCTGTGATAACCCGTAACTTCCCCGTGAAGGAAAGCCCGGATTACCTTGAGAACAACACGCAAATGAATGTAGTCGGAAGAACATTTCATTGTTTATTACAACAATTCCATCAGAATACAAGAATATATAGAGTATAAATGAATAAATTACATTCGATAAATATCAGAGATTACAATAAATTACATAGCAGCGGAAAATAATACAAAGCATAACTGAAGGTGATATACGGATACAGAGCTTTCCGGATATCATTCCAGCTGTAAACCAGGATCCTGTGAATATAAATCTGCAAAACCAAAACTACTAGCTGCCCGTATCGAAAATAGGGGCACCCAGAGTTTAGGTTAAAACAATAAACTCCAGGTCAGTCATGTGACTGGTGTGAGAATTAAAACAGTTATTTAAAACTTTACTTTAAAAGAGAGTAATTCAAGGGACCACGCCGCATAACACGGAACGGGTTTCCGCCCAAGAATACCCGTGCATAGAATAAACAACGCAATGCTTTTTCAAAAAATGAAGCTATTATAAGACCCAGGTCCCATCATACAATGCAACGCAAGCCGGAGGATAGGGTTTTCCCTTATAATAGTCAAACATGCTTGGTACGTTTAAAACAAATCATTTGATACTATTATAAGTGTATAGTGTCAAAACAATTTCAATCATAAATATCAATCATAGACGGCATAAGTGCCCCATCCCACTATGTCGCCATACTAGGCTCTACAAATAAATCCGAAATACACGTATTGGAAATTGGATTTCCGTAATGAGTCGAGGCAAGGGGCAAGCTCCTCTCCGCTTCGAGACACTCTAGCAAATGCCTCAGGACTACACACTCTGGGTAACCCTTGGATGCTTCAGGGCCGGTCCTCTCTTACGTTTGAGGATTAGTTATTCCTGAACACACGTTTCCCGGTCCTTACAGACCTAAAATCGAGGCGCCTCATCCAACAACCACATAGGTGAAAAGTATATACATGTCAGGGCTGGTAAGTCACTGACACCACCAAAGCTAGAAAGAAACGTCATGCTCTCCCTGCAGTCCTTATCCTGTTTTTGACTCATACCGAGGTGTGAGTCTCGCGAATCCACGCTATACACAAAGCTGCCACGTAGGCCGTGCTTTGATCATCAACCACAAGACTTTGCTTTTCAACAGAAGCCTTGATCCATGCAACTCAGCGTGCCACACAGGCAATTCATGCCATGCGATTGATATCTATCGATATATAACCTCTAAGCTCGTACGTCTCAGAGAAGGGCGTTAAGCAAGAGAATAAACTCTCCGCCACCAAACAGATATATATTTAACAGAAATCAATCAACATAGAATAAAATCCAATGTCAGACACACAATCCATTTACAAGTTCGTTCTGGGTCTGAACGAAACCGGAGGCACTTTTCTCGCATATCCATCGATCTCCAAGTACGTCTGGACGACCACCAACTGATTCCCTCATCTTGGGTGTACAGCCCAATCAAGATCATCAGTAATCACCCAAACGATGTGAAGACTTCCGGTCTTCAACCACCGTCTTCATCTTCGACTTATCGTCGAATCGGTTATTCAGAATGGGTATAAACCCGGCCTTTCCGAACAACCCGTGTATATAGTAAACAAATGTTACACAAACACAACATACGCCTCATTCCAATTCAGTAGCTACTAACCGTAAATCAACAAGAGAATAATTTCCCGAATATTAACCCCGAAGGCCGAAACCAACATCAGATCAATACCAGGAAACCATTCTTCTTAGCTAACCTACAGCTAGTTTCTAAATTTCATATTCTTAGGGAAAGGTTCCCATTAATTTTATCCATGATAAATTCTTTGAATTTATTCTTTAATCTTCCTTTGGATGTCATTTCAAACCAAATTATGGTTTCCCAAACTAGTCGAGATTAGCGAACCACACCGGAGTAATTATTTATCTTATTTCTCAATCCCAACCTATTCATCCCATGAAGCAAAACTGGTAATACTCCATATCTAACACCACAGTGTTATCGGTAAAATTTATTACCATTTCACGTTCAAATCTAATTAAAGATTTAACTATCGCTTTGGAGCAAAACTGGTGATACTCCATTCTCGCTCATTTTCCAAATTTAATAATTTAGATTATCAATTCACATTTCAATCTAATTGCAGATTCATTAAAACTCCTTTTACTAGGTTAAAGAACTAATGTCATTTAAAACACAGTTCACGATAAACCCAAATCACATTCTATTTATTATCGGGTTGAAGAACTAGTGTTATTTAAAACACTGTTCATGATAAACACACAAATCAATTCTATTTAAAACCCGTTTCAAATCCAATTTATTTATTTAAAAATAAACGGGTTTAATTTTAGTTCAAAACTAGTTCATTCCGATAAAAATCTAATTTTATCTTTTCAAATATGGAGTTTTTCATCCCAATTTTTCCCAAATCATTTCTTATGATTTTACACAAATTATTGATATTTTTAATAATTTTATCGAGGCCCGTACAGTCGATTTCCAACAACGGCCATCGAACTGCACTTAAAGCGACCTTTTCCAAATTTGATTTGGATGTATCTCCAAATCCAACCGTTAGATTTCAAATTTCTAATATTCGTTAGAAATCACTTTTCGATACGAACCCAACGGTTCCGTTTTTAGGAGAATCCGACGGTCGGATCTCCCGTAATGTCCGTTCGAAATCAATGGTCGAAATTTACGAACTGCCGCGGCACGTTCTATTCAAGCCAGTATATTTTATATATAATATATATAATATATATTTCGTCGATTGCTATTTAAAACGAATTTTATAAATAGTTTTGAATTCGTTTCAAAAACATTTCAACTTCCCTTTCCAATTCAAATCAAAATTGAATTTTTCCTTATAAATTCGTTTTAAATTCATTTCAATTTAATTCAAATTTGTTTTATATTCAATTCGAATTCGTTTTATATTCAATTCAATTCGAATTTGTTTTATATTCAATTCAATTATATAAAAACGAATAAAATCGATATAAATATCGTTCGCGTCAAAATAGCGCATCTCTAATCAACACGGCTTTATATATTTCAATAATTCTGTTATTCTATTCAACAAATGAATATTTATCCTATTCAATACATGAATCTATATTTTTGTCAACACACGACTAATCTCAACGAATGAGTACTGTCCACGTGTGACTATTTTTGTTATTTAATATATTTTATAAAAATTATGGTATCTATCGTTTGATTTCAAATCAGACTCCAACCGTAAATTAGTAAGAGAACGATTCCCTAAATATTAACCCCGAAGGCCGAAACCAACATCAGATCAATATCCAGGAGACCACTCATCTCAACTATTTTCCAGTTAATTTCTAATTTTATATATGATAAAGATGTAAATTTTATTGTTAAAATATTTCGTTCAACACATGACTAATCTCAATGAATGAGTACTGTCAGCACATGAACCTTTATTTTATAATGATAAAGATGTAAATTTTATTGTTAAAATATTTCGTTCAATACATGACTAATCTCAACGAATGAGTACTGTCAACACATGAACCTTTATTTTATAATGACAAGGATGTAAATTTTATTGTTAAAATATTTCGTTCAACACATGACTAATCTCAACGAATGAGTACTGTCAACACATGAACCTTTATTTTATAATGATAAAGATGTAAATTTTATTGTTAAAATATTTCGTTCAACACATGACTAATCTCAACGAATGAGTACTGTCAACACATGAACCTTTATTTTATAATATTCTTTATTTTCTAAATTGGAATGAGGCCCAATCAATTACCATATAAAGTTAATTATATGGATTCCATACAACACATGTATATAATAGCAACGATAAATAATCAACCATCATCCAAAGTGCACTATACTGTATAAGCATCAAATATAGATTTCTAACGCTTATAACAGCCTGTTAATCAATCGATCGACATACAACAAATTATTGGGATTAGTGTATGTCATATATTATCCCAATACCCATGTGGGGTTTCAAATCAACAAACACAGATTTTTATTTGTGCAGTTGGGAGATGTGTAAAATTTATCGTCCCAATCAATGTCCTTCAAATAGGTGTACATAAACAAACCGTCCGGTTTGTAAATGAATAATTATTTATTCACATTCACTATATTCATATTCACGTTAAAAATTATATTTTTAACGATAAAATATTTTATTTTAACACATGAATTTCTATTCAGTTCATTATACAAAATAAAAATGATATTTTTATTTTTCTAACTTATTTTAGAAAATTTCGGCGGCATAACGGCACGATACTAGAAACGGGACAAGGCCTAGCCTTATCCCCGGTCTAGTGATGGCCCACGCCATACACATATCAATTAAATTCATTTCAATTCACCAAACAACCAAATTCAAATCAAATAATCTAACTAATCTATGCAACCAAACAAACAAGTCCATGGTCTGTGGACGATTGTGTCGGGTGCTACTAAACACCGTCTGCATCCTAGTATATATATAACTAGAAAAATAAGATTAGAGTGAGAAGTTCTCACCGACTAGCTAAACCAAACGCCACGACTCTTCTTATGTAGAAATCATCGTCGTACTCGCCTTTTTGCCAATTTCACTACCCGTAGGCACTACATATATAAAAATCACATTTTTATATTGTTGCTATGTATATGAAAAACGCATTTTTATTCTACTACTATATAGATAAAAATTCTATTTTTATACCGTTGTTCATATAGTAAAGATCAAATCTTTACAATCTATATAATATAAAAATCATATTTTTATTATCTCTACTATATAAAAATCATATTTTTATTCTTCCTATAATATAAAAATCATATTTTTATTCTACTTCATTCGTCAAAAACCATAGAAGCTTTAAAGCGGAGCTCACTTTTTTCTAACGCCCGGATTCACTGTTCGGGTTCCATAATTTGCAAACGAGCTTCAATCTTCACACCATCCTTTTTTTAGCTTAAACGCGCCATTCCGGACAACTTTCGCCCAAGGGTCTTTTTGCCGAAAATGCTCCAATTCGCCAGAATTCGCGAAAGTACACGAATTTTTCCGCTTTCAGACAGCAGACTTTGAACGCGTTTTCCCAGCAGCTCCGAACTCCAAAACATGACTTCCATATAGCCAAATCGAAGATAATTTCGTGCTCTACAACTTTTGTATAGAGGGACTTTGGCCAGAAACGCACCGTTTGAGAGATATAGGCCAAAACAGTCCGGGGTGTTTTGTGCAAAACGGAAATTTTGGTGAAAATGAGTTTTTGAGTGTAGCGGGGCCCACGGCCGGAGTTGGGTGGCCAGCGGGCAGTGGCGGGCCTGATGGACGTGGGGGAGGGTGCTAAGGGCGGCGGTGGGGGTGGTGATGGCCGTGGTGGTGGTGGTTGGTGATTTGGGGCTTAGGGTTTGCAAATGGAGAGAGGAGAGAGAGGAGGAGAGAGAGGAGGAGGAAGAGGAGGAGGAGGGGAAGAGGAGGAGGACGTGCGGTGGCCTGAGGTGGTGCGGCGGTGGCGGTGGGAGGAGGGGCAGCGGCGGTTTGGGAGCGGTGGCCATTAAAGAGGAAAAATGCAAAAAGAGGAAAAGGAAGAAAGTGAAGAAGAAAAGGAAGTAAAAGTGTTTATATGCTAGTTTCTCGCGTATCGCCTGAACGCTAACGATCTCCAATTGCCGCGGATTTCGGACATGAGATAGTAGACGTGAAGACGAGTCCAACGAAACAAGTTTCGTTAAAAACCGAGTTCGCTTGACCGTTCAAAAAAAATCACGAAAATGCTCAGATAAGCTCTAAAAATGCTATTTTGGCGCACCTTTTCTTCTCGCACGCTCTCATGCTAACTCAAAAAATCAAGCCCTCTTGGATTTAACCATTATTAGACGATACGAATCCATAAAAAAAACGAAATCGAATTCTGAGGTCGTATCAATGATGTTCCTTTGTAAAATGACTACTCGCTTTACCCTGAACTGTTTCAGCTCGCATGGCCACATACTAACTCCGTTCGAAGCGCCATTTGGAACTCAACAATGATTTGCCATTGTGAATCCATAAAAATTTATCTCGTCGAATTCTGAGCTCGTATGAAAAATTTCACTTTTTAAGGGCTATGTTTTGTTAACCGAAAAGCTCCTGTCAATTGCCACTATTCCGGATATCGGAATATATCGAAAGCTTATACTTTTTGGAGTTCTAAACGGCATTTTGAACTCAATGGAAGTGGTTTCGAGTCCAAATTCATCCATATACAAAATTTGACTTTTTGGGCTATGTATAATTTGCATAGCGACTATTCTGAATTTTCAACTGGGCATAACTTTTGATTTCCGCTATGAAAATTCGATTTTTCAGATTCGTTGGAAAGATATCCTCAAATAGATCCTATTATTTTTTGTTTCACTAAAATTCGGTTTATTTTGCACCCGATACATTCAATTGAAGTTTGAAATCGAACTACCGCGCCATTTTCAATTCCTTTTATAATTTAAAATAAATATTTATACTCTAACGACGATCTATAAAAATATATACGTTCTAATTATATTCAAAATAAATTTCTCGTCAATTTATTTAATATAATTCATTTTAAATATTCAAAATTCATTAAAATTGCCAAAATAAAAATTTTAAACTGGCTCAGATTTCCGGGTTGTTACAATCTCCCCCACTTAAAACTTTTCGTCCCCGAAAAGGAACGAAGTCGAAAGTGGTTTGATTAATCAACTCTACGTTCGATCTGGCTTCCATTCTCCAACTTTTCAGTTTCTGAGAATTTTCAAATTCTTCAAAAATTTGGCTAACACCCGGAATTTTCGAAAAATTTCGCCATAACCTCCTTTGTACGGGGAGAGGTTTGGAAATTTATTGGGCCGTATTAGGTACCCAATAAATCCTAATAAGCATACACATATTTATAGTGATATATTCTGGTGTTTACAGGGGAGCGTGTATTAATAATAACTCCAGAGAATAAATTCTCGTCACCCTGTCAAAGCCTGAGGGAGTGTGTATTTTAAATGCTCCAGAGGATAAATCGTCGTCACCTCGTCCCGTGTGGGAAATAAATAGTCCATGTACCATATCTAATGACTAGAGAGACGTGATTATTGTCAACTCCAGACCCGTGTGGGTTTTTTTTTATTAATCTGACAATTTTACCGTTACAATTTTATATTGTCCATATCAGTCATCAGTTCAACCTGTAATATATAGTCCATATCTGTCATCAATTCAACCTGTAATATATAGTCATCGCCATACAAGCCTCTCGCTCGTATGGTAAATCTTCCACCTCGTCACACAAGCTCCAAGTGCTTGCGTGGTATATGATGAAGTATGCGATATTAAGAAGTATGCCATCTTCAGGAAGTATGCCATGCAGTGTAGTTCAAAATTAATTGTTACTATCCTATGGCGACATTTATTAATTACACACAGAATAACCAGCACTCCGCATCCAATGGCACTCACAGGAGTTGATATAATAATAAAAGTGTGCATCCAACTCATTAAGGTTTACCTATTTGTCGGGCATGCAAATAAATTCTTTACTCAACAGCTAATTCATTTACCCGTTCAAACATATATATATGTATATGGATGCATTTGCAAATAATTTACAATACAATCCAATATTTGGTTCAATTAAGCCAAAATTCACCATTCATTCACATAATGGTTTAAATAAATAATCATACAACACAACCATCAATCAATTAGTGAATTAGCTTTTCAAATTCATAATTTGATATATATACAGAAAAACATGTTTTTGATGCCAAATCACAACAATAAACCTATCTATTTTTGGTTCTCACACCAGTCTAATGGAAATATATAGATATCACACCTTCGTTACTCGAAAATAAATACTGGTGATGGTATACTTCATCATCAGGACCATGTCCGGGCGACTAGAGTGTGACTCTATATCTATCTAATATATTAAAACTTCGAATATACGTTCATGACGCGTATATGCAAAACCTTTATATACTAGATTGTCCGAATCAATATAAATAAGTTATTCAAATACGTATAAAACGATTTAAATTTCAAAACAAAATTGTTTTCATTTGAAAAATATACTCTTCACACTCGTTCAAGGATACTACTGATCCTATCTCTAACGAGTCATTCTAATTGGATATTACTAATCCAACATCAGATGAATTCTTTCGTATGGTTCTAATGTGTCTTGTTCTCGAGCTCTGTAAACCAAAGCTCTGATACCAACTGTGATAACCCGTAACTTCCCCGTGAAGGAAAGCCCGGATTACCTTGAGAACAACACACAAATGAATGCAGACGGAAGAACATTTCATTGTTTATTACAACAATTCCATCAGAATACAAGAATATACAGAGTATAAATGAATAAATTACATTCGATAAATATCAGAGATTACAATAAATTACATAGCAGCGGAAAATAATACAAAGCACAACTGAAGGTGATATACGGATACAGAGCTTTCCGGATATCATTCCAGCTGTAAACCAGGATCCTGTGAATATAAATCTGCAAAACCAAAACTACTAGCTGCCCGTGTTGAAAATAGGGGCACCCAGAGTTTAGGTTAAAACAATAAACTCCAGGTCAGTCATGTGACTGGTGTGAGAATCAAAACAATTATTTAAAACTTTACTTTAAAAGCGAGTAATTCAAGGGACCACGCCGCATAACACGGAACGGGTTTCCTCCCAAGAATACCCGTGCATAGAATAAACAACGCAATGCTTTTTCGAAAAATGAAGCTATTATAAGACCCAGGTCCCATCACATAATGCAACGCAAGCCGGAGGATAGGGTTTTCCCTTATAATAGCCAAACATGCTTGGTACGTTTAAAACAAATCATTTGATACTATTATAAGTGTATAGTGTCAAAACAATTTCAATCATAAATATCAATCATAGACGACATAAGTGCCCCATCTCACTATGTCGCCATACTAGGCTCTACAAATAAAGCCGAAATACACGTATTGGAAATTGGATTTCCGTCATGAGTCGAGGCAAGGGGCAAGCTCCTCTCCGCTTCGAGACACTCTAGCAAATGCCTCAGGACTACACACTCTGGGTAACCCCTGGATGCTTCAGGGCCGGTCCTCTCTTACATTTGAGGATTAGTTATTCCTGAACACACGTTTCCCGGTCCTTACAGACCTAAAATCGAGGCGCCTCATCCAACAACCACATAGGTGAAAAGTATATAAATGTCAGGGCTGGTAAGTCACTGACACCACCAAAGCTAGAAAGAAACGTCGTGCTCTCCCTGCAGTCCTTATCCCGTTTTTGACTCCTACCGAGGTGTGAGGCTCGCGAATCCACGCTTTACACAAAGTTGCCATGTAGGCCGTGCTTTGATCATCAACCACAAGACTTTGCTTTTCAACAGAAGCCTTGATCCATGCAACTCAGCGTGCCACACAGGCAATTCATGCCATGCGATTGATATCTATCGATATATAACCTCTAAGCTCGTACGTCTCAGAGAAGGGCGTTAAGCAAGAGAATAAATTCTCCGCCGCCAAACAGATATATATTTAACAGAAATCAATCAACATAGAATAAAATCCAATGTCAGACACACAATCCATTTACAAGTTCGTTCTAGGTCTGAACGAAACCGGAGGCACTTTCCTTGCATATCCATCGATCTCCAAGTACGTCTGGACGACCACCAACTGATTCCCTCATCTTGGGTGTACAGCCCAATCAAGATCATCAGTAATCACCCAAACGATGTGAAGACTTCCGGTCTTCAACCACCGTCTTCATCTTCGACTTATCGTCGAATCGGTTATTCAGAATGGGTATAAACCCGGCCTTTCCGAACAACCCGCGTATATAGTAAACAAATGTTACACAAACACAACATACGCCTCATTCCAATTCAGTAGCTACTAACCGTAAATCAACAAGAGAACAATTTCCCGAATATTAACCTCGAAGGCCGAAACCAACATCAGAACAATACCAGGAAACCATTCTTCTTAGCTAACCTACAGCTAGTTTCTAAATTTCATATTCTTAGAGAAAGGTTCCCATTAATTTTTTCCATGATAAATTCTTTGAATTTATTCTATAATCTTCCTTTGGATGTCATTTCAAACCAAATTATGGTTTCCCAAACTAGTCGAGATTAGCGAACCACACCGGAGTAATTATTTATCTTATTTCTCAATCCCAACCTATTCATCCCATGAAGCAAAACTGGTAATACTCCATATCTAACACCACGGTGTTATCGGTAAAATTTGTTACCATTTCATGTTCAAATCTAATTAAAGATTTAACTATCGCTTTGGAGCAAAACTGGTGATACTCCATTCTCGCTCATTTTCCAAATTTGATAATTTAGATTATCAATTCACATTTCAATCTAATTGCAGATTCATTAAAACTCCTTTTACTAGGTTAAAGAACTAATGTCATTTAAAACACAGTTCACGATAAACCCAAATCACATTTTATTTATTATCGGGTTGAAGAACTAGTGTTATTTAAAACACCGTTCATGATAAACCCACAAATCAATTCTATTTAAAACCAGTTTCAAATCTAATTTATTTATTTAAAAATAAACGGGTTTAATTTTAGTTCAAAACTAGTTCATTTCGATAAAAATTTATTTTTATCTTTTCAAATATGGAGTATTTCATCCCAATTTTTCCCAAATCATTTCTTATGATTTTACACAAATTATTGATATTTTTAATAATTTTATCAAGGCCCGTACAGTCGATTTCCAACAACGGCCATCGAACTGCACTTAAAGCGACCTTTTCCAAATTTGATTTGGACGTATCTCCAAATCCAACCGTTAGATTTCAAATTACTAATATTCGTTAGAAAGCTCTTTCCGATACGAACACAACGGTTCCGGTTTTAGGAGAATCCGACGGTCGGATCTCCCGTAATGTCCGTTCGAAATCAATGGTCGAAATTTACGAACTGCCGCGGCGCGGCGCGTTCTATTCAGGCCATTATATTATATATATATAATATATATAATATATATTTCGTCGATTGCTATTTAAAACGAATTTTATAAATAGTTTTGAATTCGTTTCAAAAACATTTCAACTTCCCTTTCCAATTCAAATCAAAATTGAATTTTTCCTTATAAATTCGTTTTAAATTCATTTCAATTTAAATCAAATTTGTTTTATATTCAATTCAATTCGAACTTGTTTTATATTCAATTCAATTATATAAAAACGAATAAAATCGATATAAATATCGTTCGTGTCAAAATAGCGCATCTCTAATCAACACGGCTTTATATATTTCAATAATTCCGTTATTCTATTCAACAAATGAATATTTATCCTATTTAATACACGAATCTATATTTTTGTCAACACACGACTAATCTCAACGAATGAGTACTGTCCACGTGTGACTATTTTTGTTATTTAATATATTTTATAAAAATTATGGTATCTATCGTTTGATTTCAAATCAGACTCCAACCATAAATTAGTAAGAGAACGATTCCCTAAATATTAACCCCGAAGGCCGAAACCAAAATCAGATCAATATCCAGGAGACCACTCATCTCAACTATTTTCCAGTTAATTTCTAATTTTATATATGATAAAGATGTAAATTTTATTGTTAAAATATTTCATTCAACACATGACTAATCTCAACGAATGGGTACTGTCAGCACATGAACCTTTATTTTATAATGATAAAGATGTAAATTTTATTGTTAAAATATTTCGTTCAACACATGACTAATCTCAACGAATGAGTATTGTCAACACATGAACCTTTATTTTATAATGATAAAGATGTAAATTTTATTGTTAAAATATTTCGTTCAACACATGACTAATCTCAACGAATGAGTACTGTCAACACATGAACCTTTATTTTATAATGATAAAGATGTAAATTTTATTGTTAAAATATTTCGTTCAACACATGACCAATCTCAACGAATGAGTACTGTCAACACATGAACCTTTATTTTATAATATTCTTTATTTTCTAAATTGGAATGAGGCCCAATCAATTACCATATAAAGTTAATTATATGGATTCCATACAACACATGTATATAATAGCAACGATAAATAATCAACCATCATCCAAAGTGCACTATGGTGTATAAGCATCAAATATAGATATCTAACGCTTATAGCAGCCTGTCAATCAATCGATCGACATACAACTAATTATTGGGATTAGTGTATGTCATATATTATCCCAATACCCGTGTGGGGTTTCAAATCAACAAACACAGATTTTTATTTGTGCAGTTGGGCGATGTGTAAAATTTATCGTCCCAATCAATGTCCTTCAAATAGGTGTACATAAACAAACCGTCCGATTTGTAAATGAATATTTATTTATTCACATTCACTATATTCATATTCACGTTAAAAATTATATTTTTAACGATAAAATATTTTATTTTAACACATGAATTTCTATTCAGTTCATTATACAAAATAAAAATGATATTTTTATTTTTCTAACTTATTTTAGAAAATTTCGGCGGCATAACGGCACGATACTAGAAATGGGACAAGTCCTAGCCTTATCCCCGGTCTAGTGATGGCCCACGCCATACACATATCAATCAAATTCATTTCAATTCACCAAACAACCAAATTCAAATCAAATAATCTAACTAATCTATGCAACCAAACAAACAAGTCCATGGTTTGTGGACGATTGTGTCGGGTGCTACTAAACACCGTCTGCATCCTAGTATATATATAACTAGAAAAACAAGATTAGAGTGAGAAGTTCTCACCGACTAGATAAACCAAACGCCACGACTCTTCTTATGTAGAAATCTTCGCCGTGCTCGCCTTTTTGCCAATTTCACTACCCGTAGGCACTACATATATAAAAATCACATTTTTATATTGTTGCTATGTATATAAAAATCACATTTTTATTCTACTTCTATATAGATAAAAATTCTATTTTTATACCGTTGTTCATATAGTAAAGATCAAATCTTTACTATCTATATAATATAAAAAACATATTTTTATTATCTCTACTATATAAAAATCATATTTTTATTATTCCTATAATATAAAAATCATATTTTTATTCTACTTCATTCGTCAAAAACCATAGAAGCTTTAAAGCGGAGAAAACTCACTTTTTTCTAACGCCCGGATTCATTGTTCGGGTTCCAGAATTTGCAAACGAGCATCAATCTTCACACCATCTTTTTTTTAGCTTAAACGTGCCATTCCAGACAACTTTCGCCTAAGGGTCTTTTTGCAGAAAATGCTCCAATTCGCCAGAATTCGCGAAAGTACACGAATTTTTCCGCTTTCAGACAACAGACTTTGAACGCGTTTTCCCAGCAGCTCCGAACTCCAAAACATGACTTCCATATAGCCAAATCGAAGATAATTTCGTGCTCTACAACTTTGGTTTAGAGGGACTTTGTCCAGAAACGCACCGTTTGAGAGATATAGGCCAAAATAGTCCGGGGTGTTTTATGCAAAACGGGAATTTTAGTGAAAATGAGTTTTTGAGTGTAGCGGGGCCCACGGCCGGAGTTGGGTGGCCAGCGGGCGGTGGCGGGCCTGATGGACGTGGGGGAGGGTGCTAAGGGCGGCGGTGGGAGTTGTGATTTGGGGCTTAGGGTTTGCAAATGGAGAGAGGAGAGAGAGGAGGAGGAAGAGGAGGAGGAGGGGAAGAGGAGGAGGGGGTGCGGCGGCCTGAGGTGGTGCGGCGGTGGCGGTGGGAGGAGGGGCAGCGGCGGTTTGGGAGCGGTGGCCATTAAAGAGGAAAAATGCAAAAAGAGGAAGAGGAAGAAAGTGAAGAAGAAAAAAAAGTAAAAGTGTTTATATGCTAGTTTCTCGCGTATCGCCTGAACGCTAACTATCTCCAATTGCCGCGGATTTCGGACACGAGATAGTAGACGTGAAGACGAGTCCAACGAAACAAGTTTCGACGAATTCCGAGTTCGTTTGACCGTTCAAAAAAATCACGAAAATGCTCAGATAAGCTCTAAAAAAGCAATTTTGGCGCACATTTTCTTCTCGCACGCTCTCATGCTAACTCAAAAAATCAAGCCCTCTTGGATTTAACCATTATTAGACGATACGAATCCATAAAAAAAACGAAATCGAATTCTGAGGTCGTATCAATAATGTTCCTTTATAAAATGACTGCTCGCTTTACCCTGAACTGTTTCAGCTCGCACGGCCACATATTAACTCCGTTCGACGCGCCATTTGGAACTCAACAATGATTTGTCATTGTGAATCCATAAAAATTTATCTCGTCGAATTCTGAGCACGTATGCAAAATTTCACTTTTTATGGGCTATGTTTTGTTAACCGAAAAGCTCCTGTCAATTGCCACTATTCCGGATATCGGAATATATCGAAGCTTATACTTTTCGGAGTTCTAAACGGCATTTTGAACTCAATGGAAGTGGTTTCGAGTCCAAATTCATCCATATACAAAATTTGACTTTTTGGGCCATGTATAATTTGCATAGCGACTATTCTGAATTTTCAACTGGGCATAACTTTTGATTCCCGCTATGAAATTTCTATTTTTCAGATTCGTTGGAAAGATATCCTCAAATAGATCCTATTATTTTTTGTTTCACTAAAATTCGGTTTATTTTGCACCCGGTACATTCAATTGAAATTTGAAATCGAATTATCGAACTACCGCGCCATTTTCAATTCCTTTTATAATTTAAAATAAATATTTATATTCTAACGACGATATATATAAATATATACATTCTAATTATATTCAAAATAAATTTCGCGTCAATTTATTTAATATAATTCATTTTAAATATTCAAAATTCATTAAAATTGCCAAAATAAAAATTTTAACTGGCTAAGATTTCCGGGTTGTTACAGCATCAACAATAGATTTTTAGAAATAAATGAAACTCTAGATCAGGTGATTATACACCCTAATAGGTGCGACCTACATAGCCATGCTACCTGCCCGATTTCTTTCATTTACCGGATGTGAGGCTAGAAGCCACGCTTATCTTCACATCAAATTCACTTTAAATGCCACATCATCAAATCCATCCAATCACTGATTGACGTCCTCAACAATACATTATGTGTTAGCTAAAAGAAGTTTCCTTCTCTTCTTCCACTCTTGGTACGGTTGGAGAAATCAATGTACGTGATCGTCTGGAAATACTCTGTCAGACATCCATCTTCATTCACTTAGAAATGTCACATCGTCATACCCGCAAAATCACAAATTGATTTCCTCAAAGATACAACGGGTATACAGCTAAGAGAAACGAATTCCTCCGCCACCAACGTATATAGTTTGAAGGGATCAACTTACGCGATCCATTGGATATACTCTGTCAGACCTTCATCCATACAAGTTGTCCTGGGACTGGACAAACCGAAGGCACTATTCAGTATATCCATCTTAGTCACTGTTAACTAAGACGTATACAACAGCCCTTGCACTTTACTCCGTCTTCAATTATCTTTGGCATAAATGATTCACAACGCTTGTGCCAATACAGAGTGGTTCTTTGGATAATAATCCAACCGGTCTCCCCATATTAACAACGTTAAAAATGGTCAAAACTTCGATAGTCTGTGAGTTAACTATCAAAGAAAACAAGTGTGCAAACAACGATTTTATTTCCAGATGGAAATTATATCAAACAAACATCATTTAACATTTATCTCTTTAGTTCATTTTACATCTCCTGTTTCCCTATATTCAACATTTGCTATTTTCTATATTTAGAAAATATACGTTATTAACACTGGAAACATTTACATTCCTTGTTTTCTGTATTTAGAAAACATTTCTGATTCTTGTTTGGAAAACATTTCCAAACTCCTACGTTTGGATTAAACAGATTTTTAGATAAAACATCGCTATGCCAACTCAACCATTTTCTTTAATTACTAAATTCACTTTACCATCCTTTACTGCCGAACCTTAACCATTCCTCAGTTAAAAACGAAGCCAATCAAGTTGGGGTAGAACTACCTCTCAGACCTTAACTGAACAACACTTCTAACCTTGAAATCGGCAAAGTTCACTTTATATTTCTTTAACTAACTTCCTTACTTAACCTTTCTTTCGAATAACTATGTTCGATTAACTCTTTTCAATTAACTCTATTGGACTGACCCTATTGGGTTAACTCTATTTGATTAACTCTATTTGATTAACCCCATTCACTTAACTCCTGTCGAATAAACTATATTCGATAACTCCTCTAACTCTATTCGAATAAACTATATTCGATTAACTCCTCTAACTCTATTCGAATAAACTATATTCGATTAACTCCTTTACTATATTCGAATAAACTATATTCGATTAACTCCTTTGATTTAACTCTAATCGATTAACACCATCGAATAAACTATATTCGATAATTCCTTCGATTTAACTAATATTCTATAACTCACTTCGATTAACTAATAATCGATAACTCCTTCGAATAACTATATTCGATAATCTCCTCTCGAATAAACGATATTCGATAATCTTCCCTTTCGATTTAACAAATCGATAACTCCTTTACGAATAACTAAATTTGACAACACCTTTCGATTTAACTAATCGATAACTCCTTTCGATTAAACTATATTGGATTAATTTAACTCGACGAACTTACCTTGACTCACTTATCTCGATAATCTAACTCAAGAACCTAACTCGATTAACTTATCTCGATAATCTAACTCAATAACTTAACTCGATTAACTTATCTCGATAATCTAACTCAAGAACTTAACTCGATTAACTTATCTCGATAATCTAACTCAAGTTGATTAACTCCTATCGAATAACTATTATTCGATTTAACTCTATTCGCTTGACTCTAGATCGCAGCGATCACAATGGTTACGCCTGACTCCCTCAGGAAACATCCGACCGCCGTAGGCTATTTACAGCCCTGCGAATTACGCTAGCAGTCGTACGAGATGGCAACTTATCCTGAATAACTCTGTTTGACTAACTCTATCTCAAATAACTATATTTGATAACTTCTAAGTGGTATTCGATAACTTAACTCGATTATCAACTCGAAAATCTTAACTCAAATCGATTAACTCCAACTGATTAACTCTGCCTGGTCAACCCTAACTGATTAACTCTACTGATTAACTCTAACTGGTTTTACTTGGTTTGACTAACTCAATTGATTAACTCGACTGACTAATTCAACTCGATTAACCTAGCTTGATTTTTCTTATCTCGATTAACTGAACTAATCACTTTGATTAACTCGACTAATTCACTTTGATTACCTTAACCAATTCACTTTGATTAACTTAACCAATTCACTTTGATTAACTTAACCAATTCACTTTGATTAACTTAACCAATTCACTTAGTTTAACTAATCAATTTACTTTGATTAACTAACCTGATAACTCAATTTGATTAACTTACTCGCTAATAACGTTTATTCCTTTTTAAAGATTTTCTTTTATAATTTATTTATTTCCTAAATAAATATTTCCTTATAATCCTATTTATTTAACAAATAAATATCTCCTTTATTCTATTTATTCAAACAAATAAATATTCCTTTATTTTATTTATTCCCTAAATAAATAAATCATTTAACTTTATTTATACCCTAAATAATAAATTCTTTTACCTTTATTTATTTCCTAAATAAATAAATCCTTTTTATCTATTTGTAAATGGTTTACAAATATCCCTCTTTCTATTGGTTTTGACAATATTTTCCCTTATATATATTGTTTTACAAATATTTTCCTTTATATTTGATTTCACAAATATATCTCCTCTATATTTGTTTAACAAATAAAATCCCTTTATATTTGATTAAAAAATATAAATTTCCTTTATATTTGATTTACAAATATAATTCTTTTATTCAAAATCCTTTTTCTTGTATAATATAAAATCCATTGATTTTATATAAATAAATTATTTTCAAAATATACTTTGAAAATCCCTTTTCCACATTCTGGTATTCCTTATGGTATTTAACACACCATATAACAACGATAACTATCGTCCAAAGCACACATAATCAACGTCAGATTATATATCACATTATATATCACAATATATAAATCACAGTAAAATAACTGTTGAGGAATCCAGTTGGATTCCTCCAACCTGTTTCCCTGCATCACAGATGTTACACAGTAAAATCAACATCACTTTCAGTTCGATATGAAATATTCTGATAGTAGAATCAACATATAAACATTTAACGATTTATATATATATATACGTATATATATATATTCTACTAACTGACTAGCAGTTCAATCAAACAGTCAACACACAGTCAAACAGACAATTTATAACAGTTCTAAGAATACGCTGTAAAAATAGAACTGTTCAGAGTTGGTGAGTGTTACTCACATTGGCGCGTTAATCGTTAAATAACGGTTTGCGTTTATTTGACTACGACGAATAATTTATTTCACCATAAATTGTAACGAGCTCGGATTCACTCCCAGTCAGCTCCATGGTGTAATGTCCGTCCATACGATCCCAACGCAACTTGTTTCGTGAAATTCTTATTCAGTATGTACAAGATATGACTTATACAAGTTTTCCAATTACTTAGATTAAAATAAAACTAAATAAATTGAATGGGCTTAACTTAATTGATTTCCTTGGGCCCATGAAAAAACATCGGCCCATTACCATGGTTAACCCGCTCCCAAAACACATTCTTCTTCCCCGATGTCTGTTCCTCCACGTTCACCCATTTCCACCACTTCATCGGCCTCTTTCTCCTTCGATACTCCATCGACTCAAAAACCGACAACACCAACCACTTCCTCTTCGAAATCTCCTTCACTCAATACCATTTTTCCTAACCTGAGCTCATCCTCTCGGTTCCGACTTCAACCACGCACCACCCAGGTCCGACATCCCCCATCACCGAATACCCTAAAATCTCCACTGCAAACTCCAAATCGCACCACCAACTCGAATGTAAACCCCAAATCCCAATCGATGCACCACAAATCCCAATTGCTCCAACCCTAGCTTTCGCTGAAACCACTCGTTCCAGGAAAACAGAGTTCGCACTCCATCAAACCGACACAGAAATGAAGATAAACTCTATACGGACCCAGATATATCCATAATATGATTTATAGGAATTGTTTTGGTATTTCCTTTGATTTATTTTGCTCCCCATTTTTTCTTTGATGTAAGCAAAAGTGAGAACGGCGGAAATAAATCACTGTTCACCAGAAATGAATTGATTTTAGGGTTTAAGGTTAAGGAGTGGTTTTTATAGGCAAATATAAATATCTAGATATTTTATAAAGGGAATATCCCTAGTATATGCTCATTTATATATTCATTTTTCTTTCTAAAAATTCTCGTGATTACATACGGTACCTAAAAATCACAAAACTGGAAATCTAACAACTATTTGACATTGCGGATCCAACAAAATTAGTTTCGTCGAATTCCGACTTCGTTTACAAAAGTGGCTATTTTTAAAGCTCTGGATGACCCATTTAAATATATAAATATATTTAAATATAATTAAATTAAATATTAATAAATTAATATTATTGTATATATCCACATACGATGTCGTACGGCTCCAGAATATCCTATCAGAATTTATAACTTGATTATCCAGAATTCCAGAATAAATCGATATTCAATTTTTATCGAAAATCCATTTATAACGTAATTAAAGCATCGCAAATTATAAAGGAATTCCACAGCGACTTTTTTGAAATTTGATTTGGACATAAATCAAAATCTACATGACGAAATCTTGATTTTTCTCTTCCACTAGAAAGATATACTCCACCAGCTCCACATATTTCTTGTTTCACAGAAATCCGGCTTAAAACAAATCCTGTACATTCAGTTGAAGTTCGAATCGCCAATTTATGAACTGCAGCGCCATTTCAAGCTCGATTTTAATTATATTATAATTATACGTTCAAACTGACGTCGACTGAATATATTCGTCAATATAATTCAACTCTAAGCTGAATTAAATCTTAGGGATGACCCAGTTCACAGAATATTGTGATTCCCAATATTTTTGATTATTTCTGAATTAAATATATTATTAATTATTTAACTTAATTAAATATTCACTTTAATTTAGTTAACGACGATTTAATTCCCTAAATCATTATTTATATAATTAAATTAATTAATTATAATACCTCTGACACTGTGGGTCATTACATTCTTCCCCACTTAAAATAATTTCGTCCTCGAAATTGCTAAGTTAGAGGACGACCCTATCTATTGGAATTCCTAAGATTTGTTAACCTCTCAACTTCAGTTTCACTGAACCAATTAATATCACTAAAATATTAATTCATTCTGACCAACTAAAGTTTTCAAAAATTCTGAAAATTTTCCAACACTTTAAATTTTCAGAAAATTTCGCCATAACCTCCTTTGTACAGCCCTATCGGTAAAACCACAACTCGCCTCTCTAGGCTATCTCCAACCCAAAAGAAAATCAAACAGCCAAGCGGCTTGCCAATTCGACTCATAAATCTCATGCTTATATCAAATATAAACTTGTACCTTTTTGTCGGGTATATCATTATATCTCTACCATCTGTTATCAACTCGGCATATACAAATGCCATCCCAATCAACTCCAACCAAGTTATTCTTAACACAACCATTCGCTTATTCAAGCCGAATTAAATTTCAAATTCGAGTTTCAAATTCAAAACTCTCAACTTATCATTTCAAATCCAAATCCAGATTATTCTCTAATCACTTCCAGTTTTTCTTAACCTATCATTTCAAGTTAAATTCTGGTTTATTATTTACTTTTACCATCCCATTCGAATTAACTTCACAAGTTAAATTTTAATTTCTAGAACTTAAATTCTTGGGTAAATTTCAAATCAATTTGAAATCATAATACCTATTCAAAACCTTTGAATTTCTAAATAACTTGTTTTCTTAAAACAATTCAAATCAAAATCTTTGGTAGTAATCCACCACTTAGAAACTCGAAAATCACACCGATGATGTTGCGCAGTCAACATCGGAGTTACTTTCCAGTGACCGTAGTGAGTTCAATACTGTACCACTTCAAAACCATTTCTTAAACATTTCCACTTTGAAATATATTTCAAATACCATTCACAAGGCTTTAAACCAATTTAAAGTCTCCCAGGATTTTAAAAATTCTCTTATACTTAATCCAACTCTGTTAACAAACACCTTTCCAAATCTCCAAGGTTTTAATTTCAATTCTGATTTAATTCATCTGATTTCACGTATTTCACTTATATGAATTCTGATTGGTTATATATAACCATTTCACATGTTATAATCTTACTTGATTATAATCACAACCTATATATGATAATATATCACATATCCATACTGTGTTGGTCCATCGAATTCAAGTGTTTATAAACCCCTACCGATACAGTGGATCAAACTCATAGACCAGAATTCATAAACAACTCAGCCAATGAATCTCCACAATATAAAACCATTTTTTTATATCAAATACAAATACGCACTCGTATATATACACTCAAACTCAATCTAGGGTATTACTAACCCTATCTCTACCGAGTTACGCCACAGAGCCAAGGTAATTCTAATTCTTAACTTAAGCTCTGATACCAACTGTAACGACCCGGATTTTCGGCGGCTTTGGTTATCGACATATGCTCGATGTCGATAACCAAAACATCGAAAAATCCTGGTAATTAATGAAAGAAATTAGAGGGTGAGGATAGATAAGATAGAAACTTAGAATAGAAGAAGAAGAAGAAGAACACAACATCAGAGTAACACGAACCTCACAGCGGAACGAATAACATATAATATATAACATAACTTTGAAATATAACAGTTATGTATACAATAGCACTTATCAGAGTACAGCACTTACAACGCAGCGGAAATAAACTATAGCTATATGATCCAGAAGCCTCCTGCTCCAGCTCTTCAAGTATATCTGTAAATCCCGACTACTTGACTGCCCGTACAAATTTAGGCACCCAAGAGTTTAGGGAAAACAACAAAGTAAACTCCGGGTCAGTCATGGGACTGGTGTGAGTAAAATAGTTTAACACAGTTTAACATATATATGATATCTCATAAGACCACGCCGTGAATACGGAACGGGTATTTACCTTATGAGAATCCAACATCTTTGACAAGCAATATCATTTTGATATTATAATAATGTCTAAGTACAAATATATATCAATCTAGCAGAAACGCTTTCATCTCACGTTCTACATATATAGTATACAATCAAAATCGCAAGCACGTATTGGATAATGGATTTCCAACTACAACAAGGTATGGAACCACCTTATGCTAGTGTACCTCTAGATAGGAATACACTGGGTTCAACAAGAACATCTTGCAACCCGGCCACACATGACCGACCACTCATTTCGCTTGAGTGTATCGAATGTATATCACCAACGGTTGGGATCAGCAACCGTTTCCCGAATGGGACAACATCAACAATAGATTTTTAGAAATAAATGAAACTCTAGATCAGGTGATTATACACCCTAATAGGTGCGACCTACATAGCCATGCTACCTGCCCGATTTCTGTCATTTACTGGATGTGAGGCTAGAAGCTACGCTTATCTTCACATCAGATTCACTTTAAATGCTACATCATCAAATCCATCCAATCACCGATTGACGTCCTCAACAATACATTATGTGTTAGCTAAAAGAAGTTTCCATCTCCGCTTCCACTCTTGGTACAGTTGGAGAAATCAATGTACGTGATCGTCTGGAAATACTCTGTCAGACATCCATCTTCATTCACTTAGAAATGTCACATCGTCATACCCGCAAAATCACAAATTGCTTTCCTCAAAGATACAACGGGTATACAGCTAAGAGAAATGAATTCCTCCGCCACCAACGTATATACGTTTGAAGGGATCAACTTACGCGATCCATTGGATATACTCTGTCAGACCTTCATCCATACAAGTTGTCCTGGGACTGGACAAACCGAAGGCACTATTCAGTATATCCATCTTAGTCACTGTTAACTAAGACTTATACAACAGCCCTTGCACTTTACTCCATCTTCAATTATCTTTGGCATAAATGATTCACAACGCTTGTGCTAATACAGAGTGGTTCTTTGGATAATAATCCAACCGGTCTCCCCATATTAACAACGTTAAAAATGGTCAAAACTTCGATAGTCTGTGAGTTAACTATCAAAGAAAACAAGTGTGCAAACAACGATATTATTTCCAGATGGAAATTATATCAAACAAACATCATTTAACATTTATCTCTTTAGTTCATTTTACATCTCCTATTTCCCTATATTCAACATTTGCTATTTTCTATATTTAGAAAATATACGTTATTAACACTGGAAACATTTCCATTCCTTGTTTTCTGTATTTAGAAAACATTTCTGATTCTTGTTTGGAAAACATTTCCAAACTCCTACGTTTGGATTAAACAGATGTTTAGATAAAACATCGCTATGCCAACTCAACCATTTTCTTTAATTACTAAATTCACTTTACCATCCTTTACTGCCGAACCTTAACCATTCCTCAGTTAAAAATGAAGCCAATCAAGTTGGGGTAGAACTACCTCTCAGACCTTAACTGAACAACACTTCTAACCTTGAAATAGGAAAAGTTCACTTTATATTTCTTTAACTAACTTCCTTACTTAACCTTTCTTTCGAATAACTATGTTCGATTAACTCTTTTCAATTAACTCTATTGGACTGACCCTATTGGGTTAACTCTATTTGATTTACTCTATTTGATTAACTCTATTTGATTAACCCCATTCACTTAACTCCTGTCGAATAAACTATATTCGATAACTCCTCTAACTCTATTCGATTAACTCCTCTAACTCTATTCGAATAAAATATATTCGATTAACTCCTTTACTATATTCGAATAAACTATATTCGATTAACTCCTTTGATTTAACTCTAATCAATTAACTCCATCGAATAAACTATATTCGATAACTCCTTCGATTTAACTAATATTCTATAACTCAATTCGATTAACTAATAATCGATAACTCCTTCGAATAACTATATTCGATAATCTCCTCTCGAATAAACGATATTCGATAATCTTCCCTTTCGATTTAACAAATCGATAACTCCTTTTTGAATAACTAAATTTGACAAGTCCTTTTGATTTAACTAATCGATAACTCCTTTTGATTAAACTATAATCGATTAATTTAACTCGACGAACTTAACTCGACGAACTTAACTCGACGAACTTAACTCGACGAACTTAACTCGACTCACTTATCTCGATAATCTAACTCAAGAACTTAACTCGATTAACTTATCTCGATAATCTAACTTAAGAACTTGACTCGATTAACTTATCTCGATAATCTAACTCAAGAACTTAAATCGATTAACTTATCTCGATAATCTAACTCAATTTGATTAACTCCTATCGAATAACTAATATTCGATTTAACTCCATTCGCTTGACTCTAGATCACAGCGATCACAATGGTTACGCCTGACTCCCTCAGGAAACATCCGACCACCGTAGGCTATTTACAGCCCTGCGAATTACGCTGGCAGTCGTACGAGATGGCAACTTATCCTGAATAACTCTGTTTGACTAACTCTATCTCAAATAACTATATTTGATAACTTCTACTTGATAACTTCTACTTCGAATAAGTGGTATTCGATAACTTAACTCGATTATCAACTCGAAAATCTTAACTCAAATCGATTAACTCCAACTGATTAACTCTGCCTGGACAACCCTAACTGATTAACTCTACTGATTAACTCTAACTGGTTTTACTTGGTTTGACTAACTCAATTGATTAACTTGACTGACTAATTCAACTCGATTAACCTAGCTTGATTTTTCTTATCTCGATTAACTGAACTAATCACTTTGATTAACTCGACTAATTCACTTTGATTACCTTAACCAATTCACTTTGATTAACTTAACCAATTCACTTTGATTAACTTAACCAATTCACTTAGTTTAACTAATCAATTTACTTTGATTAACTAACCTGATAACTCAATTTGATTAACTTACTCGCTAATAACGTTTATTCCTTTTTAAAGATTTTCTTTTATAATCTATTTATTTCCTAAATAAATATTTCCTTATAATCCTATTTATTTAACAAATAAATATCTCCTTTATTCTATTTATTCTAATAAATAAATATTCCTTTATTTTATTTATTCCCTAAATAAATAAATCATTTAACTTTATTTATACCCTAAATAATAAATTCTTTTACCTTTATTTATTTCCTAAATAAATAAATCCTTTTTATCTATTTGTAAATGGTTTACAAATATCCCTCTTTCTATTGGTTTTGACAATATTTTCTATTATATATATTGTTTTACAAATATTTTCCTTTATATTTGATTTCACAAATATATCTCCTCTATATTTGTTTAACAAATAAAATCCCTTTATATTTGATTAACAAATATAAATTTCCTTTATATTTGATTTACAAATATAATTCTTTTATTCAAAATCCTTTTTCTTGTATAATATAAAATCCATTGATTTTATATAAATAAATTATTTTCAAAATATACTTTGAAAATCCCTTTTCCACATTCTGGTATTCCTTATGGTATTTAACACACCATATAACAACGATAACTATCGTCCAAAGCACACATAATCAACGTCAGATTATATATCACATTATATATCACAATATATAAATCACAATAAAATAACTGTTGAGGAATCCAGTTGGATTCCTCCAACCTGTTTCCCTGCATCACAGATGTTACACAGTAAAATCAACATCACTTTCAGTTCGATATGAAATATTCTGATAGTTGAATCAACATATAAACATTTAACGGATTATATATATACGTATATATATATATATATATATTCTACTAACTGACTAGCAGTTCAATCAAACAGTCAACACACTATCAAATAGACAATTTATAACAGTTATAAGAATACGCTGTAAAAATAGAACTGTTCAGAGTTGGTGAGTTTTACTCACATTGGCACGTTAATCGTTAAATAACGGTTTGCGTTTATTTGACTGCGACGAACAATTTATTTCGCCATAAATTGTAACGAGCTCGGATTCACTCCCAGTCAGCTCCATGGTGTAATGTCCGTCCATACGATCCCAACGCAACTTGTTTCGTGAAATTCTGATTCAGTATGTACAAGATATGACTTATACAAGTTTTCCAATTACTTAGATTAAAATAAAACTAAATAAATTGAATGGGCTTAACTTAATTAATTTCCTCCGGCCCATGAAAAAACATCGGCCCGTTACCTTGGTTAACCCGCTCCCAAAACAAATTCTTCTTCCCCGATGTCTGTTCCTCCACGTTCACCCATTTCCACCACTTCATCGGCCTCTTTCTCCTTCGATACTCCATCGACTCAAAAACCGACAACACCAACCACTTCCTCTTCGAAATCTCCTTCACCTCAATACCATTTTTCCTAACCCGAGCTCATCCTCTCGGTTCCGACTTCAACCACGCACCACCTAGGTCCGACATCCCCCATCACCGAATACCCTAAAATCTCCACTGCAAACTCCAAATCGCACCACCAACTCGAATGTAAACCCCAAATCCCAATCGATGCACCACAAATCCCAATTGCTCCAACCCTAGCTTTCGCTGAAACCACTCGTTCCAGGAAAACCGAGTTTGCACTCCATCAAACCGATACAGAAATGAAGATAAACTCTATACGGACCCAGATATATCCATAATATGATTTATAGGAATTGTTTTGGTATTTCCTTTGATTTATTTTGCTCCCCATTTTTTCTTTGCTGTAAGCAAAAGTGAGAATGGCAGAAATAAATCACCGTTGACCAGAAATCAATTGATTTTAGGGTTTAAGGTTAAGGAGTGGTATTTATAGGAAAATATAAATATCTAGATATTTTATAAAGGGAATATCCCTAGTATATGCTCATTTATATATTCATTTTTCTTTCTAAAAATTCTCGTGATTACATATGGTACCTAAAAATCACGAAACTGGAAATCTAACTATTTGACATTGCGGATCCAACAAAATTAGTTTCGTCGAATTCCGACTTCGTTTACAAAAGTGGCTATTTTTAAAGCTCTGGATGACCCATTTAAATATATAAATATAATTAAATTAAATATAATTAAATTAAATATTAATAAATTAATATTATTGTATATATCCACATACGATGTCGTACGGCTCCAGAATATCCTATAAGAATTTATAACTTGATTATCCAGAATTCCAGAATAAATCGATATTCAATTTATATCGAAAATCCATTTATAACGTAATTAAAGCGTCACAAATTATAAAGGAATTCCACAGCGACTTTTCCGAAATTTGATTTGGACATAAATCAAAATCTACACGACGAAATCCCGATTTTTCTCTTCCACTAGAAAGATATACTCCACCAGCTCCACATATTTCTTGTTTCACAGAAATCCGGCTTAAAACGAATCCTATACATTCAGTTGAAGTTCGAATCGCCAATTTACGAACTGCAGCGCCATTTCAAGCTCGATTTTAATTATATTATAATTATACGTTCAAACTGACGTCGACTGAATATATTCGTCAATATAATTCAACTCTAAGCTGAATTAAATCTTAGGGATGACCCAGTTCACAGAATATTGTGATTCCCAATATTTTTGATTATTTCTGAATTAAATATATTATTAATTATTTAATTTAATTAAATATTCACTATAATTTAGTTAACGATGATTTAATTCCCTAAATCACTATTTATATAAATAAATAAATAAATTATAATACCTCTGACACTGCGGGTCATTACATGATCCTTTATGACTTTGTTTTGTGGTCCTCGATCGCCCGAGTGGGATTTACGATTCTTGGATTTCACCTATGGGACTTCGGTCCAACCTTCATGATTTATGTTTTGAGAATGAACAAACAAAGGGTTAGTAAATATTCGAGGATAGCGAGTGATTATGGGGCATTTAGCTATTTTCTTATATTAACTATCTCGGTGTAATTCATACTCACCCGGATCCATGATATCCGCCTCTAGAACATAGTTGTTTGGTTCGCGATCGCCAGAGTGGGAATTTACGATTTGTGACCTTCATCTATGGGACTTCAGTCCAACATTCTATAATTTTCTATGATTTATGTTTTCCTCTGTGTCAGGGTCACGACCCGGCACCGTGGGGAGTTTTGGCTCCAACAAAATGGGTTCGCTACCTAGAGATTGTATCTCATCTATGAACAGACATGCCCCCCTTCATGATGTTTTCTAGAGATTTCACTATTTATGTGTTTTCTCTCTCCGAAGTCACGACCCAACACCGTGGGGAGCTTCGGCTCCAACAAAAGGGCTCGCTACCTAGAGATCGTGTCTCATCTATGAACATGCCTGTCCCTTTATGAATGTTTACTTCGATGATTTAGGATTACTTTGACGCGATACGCGCCAATTTGATTTATGTTTACTTTGATGATTTATGATTACTTTGATGTGATACGCGTCAATTTGATTTACGTTTACATTGATGATTTATGATTACTTTGATGCAATGCACGTCAATTTAATTTATATTTGGCATTCATTTGTCATTTCCTGATGGGTGCTATTATTTGAATGTTACATTCTACATTAGCCATGAGATTATTTAGAGATATTTGTGTGTTGACATTCCATTGTCATTTCCTGATTGGGTTGACATTCCATGTTTCATAATTATTTATGATTAGATATTATTAATAGAATCATGTCATCCTATGTTATATCTCTTGTTATCTCAGTGTATTTGATAAGTACAGCTAGACTGACTCGTTTATTATTTATTCCTATAAATAATACTCAGGTCAGACTGAATCATTTTAGGTACTCCTTTGGGACTCCTCGCAGGGTTGTTCTTCAGCTTTCAGCTTGCTACTCTACCTCCACAGCTTTATGTACTTTTGTACCTATGACATTATCTATCGTTGTGTACATATTCTGTTATTTAGATCATGGTGCATGTATCTATTCTTTTGGGATTAGTGGATCTTTGTTGACCACTATCTTGTTGTACACATCCTTGGTTCATTCATATGTATTCCACCTTTGTGATATGATTATTCTTTGTCTGGCTATGAGATATTTATACATCGTTGTTGTTGTCTATTTTATACTGCTTTCCGGATTACATATAGCCGTTGTGTAGTTTCCTTATGTACCGAATGGTCATGTCGAAATTTTAATCGGTATCTGAATTCGATGTGCATTCCTCACATGGAGTAATCATATAATCGGTCGCTCTTCACAAACCTCATTATCCATTATGGTCTACGACATTTCTCTGAAATGACTGGACGATAGTGGGCATAGAGGCAGGGCGCTACAGTTTGGTATCAGAGCCACTTTCCTTTCGGGAACAATGTAATATAGTATGATGATGGTATTGTCTTAAGCCTCTCTTGGGAATCGTGCTTTAGGGTTTTAGTTAGAGTCTTAAGACCCGTCATAGCTTATCTTCCTATATGATTCCATTTTGATTGAATTCGCATCGTTTGAATTCAACTTGAGACTAACTTTTTCTTTCTTATTTTTACATAAAGAAGCGAAATAGTTGGTCGTGGTCGTGCAAGTGCTGGTTCACCCAGTGTACTTCCTACGGGAGGGGTGATTATGTCTCAAGTGGCCTATTTTTAGTCTTCTAAAATAGTTATCGACTTGTTCCTTCAGGATGATTTCTATAGTCCATCTAGGGCCCAGGTGCTCTAGTAGTTCTTCTGTTTCATTCTTTGACTCGAGTTGTTAATCGATGTCTGTTTTTGTATAAGTTACGTTACTAAATGGTAGTTTTCAAGTTGTCTATCGCTTTGGTGATCGTATTTTGACATTGTCGTGCTTACTTCAATCGTACGAGAAATTTAATTAAACTCCTTAGTAAACATGAGGACTGTGGACCCTTGTGTTTGCTTTGACGGATAATTACTGGACTTGTGCATTTGAAAACTGTTGTGTATCACACATATCTTGTTGATCATTTATGATCCTTGTAGATGATTGATTATGGGATATCTTGCCCATGCATCGTTACGCATGTCGTAAGCACCTTTGATCCTGATATTTCTTGATTTCTAGTTAAGATTGTTTCGTACGTCGTTATGTACCTAGCATGGTCTATTGATCACTTGTCGGTCGGTATGGAGATACCATGTCTTTATGACTAAACCTATTCCCTTGTCGTTAGCTATATAGTTCTAGTTCAGTGTTAGATCACCAAGCCTTCGGGCTAAGACAACTCATTTGTTACCTCGTTGTGTCGGCGTGAGTCACCAAGCATTTGTGCTAAATTAACTCAACAAATGTATCATTGCATTCCAAACTCAAGATCAAGAATGAGGGAAAGTATCCCGCTTCTTGTGATCCCTCTTCTTGAGTCAAAGTACATGTCATTAATTCCTTAATGTCATTTACCTTGTTCAGAGATTATTTTGTTTATGTTCTTTTGATATACGTCGATCGTGTTCTTCGTTATCAAAAGATATCATTTGTGTTTTATTCTAAGTTGATAAAGGAATTTTATTTCCTTTATACCATCCCGAATGATTTATTGAATTTTTATATTTTCGCAAGATCTGTGCGAACGGTAGAAAATTGTGAGGACTTTCTTGTGTTAACTTGTCCATCGGGTGCGTTAAGGATCTCGAATGAGATATGGGACGCCATGTTGTAGTTCGTAATTCCTAAACCATTATGTGGCAATCCGACATTCGAAATGATTCCTAAAATTAAAATTCACTTCTAATAAGTTAATCAAAATAATAATATTTTGGATTTTTGCTATCTTCATAGTCGTTTGTTATTTTTCTAGATTATTTATTTCTAAATTTCCTTGAAGCAATTCTAAGAATTTGAGTGGTTCAAGATTTTAATTAGAAATTATCTTGAATCATCTCTTTGAGTAAATTAAATAACTCCAGGAACAACCCAAAAAGTTATTTATTTATGCCTCTTGTTTCTGGATTTCAGATCTTTGATTTTCGAGAATTTTTAGTGATTGAGAATCTCGCCTGATTCCTAATCCTTGTTTCGACTAGCTAAAAAGAATTTAGTATTCTTGTGATTCCATGGGTCTCCTTATTTTCTCTAGTGGACGATCACTCGAGAGAATGGGAATCCCGTGGGGAAGGGAGATTTGGGTTTTGCGATCAGCGGTGAACTCAATAGTTCTTTTTTTGAATCTATGATCTAGTCGATCATCCGGAAGTGCTATAGTCAATTCACTTATGGACTTAGCCTTGCGTTGTTCTTAGAAATGAATATTGAAAGGATGAGCTCTTTTGATATTCCCCCTTTGTTTGTTCGAATTATTTGGATTGACAAGTGTCTCCGCACGTTTGTTAACCCTTGTCAATCAAATTTTTGGAGATTACGACCTCTTTGGTTTAATCTCATATTGTTATAGAAATTGTCTATTGCTTCTTTGATTAATTGCTGATGTTTTTGCGATTTGAGATTTTCGGTGGAAAATTATCTTAAATCATGTTGTTCTAAAGTGGTAAGTTTTGCACTACTTGTCGATCATCTTATCGATGTTTCCGATTTTCTAAGATTGATACTTGAGTTTCTGAATATTGGTAATTTCATATAGTTCCTAATGATTCGTCCTTATGGTTACTAAATGAGATTTAGTACCTGGTTAGAAATCGATTTTCCCGAGTAGTTCCTTGGTATTTTGTCACCAATCTTGAATCATTGATATTAGAATTGATTATTCCTTCGAGAATTGCTCTCTTTAGCTAACTTCGTTGGAATCTCTGAGTTGTTCTTTTGTGGGTGTCAGCCACCTTGTCGCAAGACTAAAATGCTGAAGTTCGGTGTTCGCTACATCGTCGTGATTGAGTTTTGGGAATGGATTAGTCAACCATCGTAAATTCCCATTTCATATCCTAAGATAAATATCTGCTATTGATATCTCGCGTCTGTAGGACGTAGTCCCGTTGCTCCTTGAAATTCCAAATTAGATTCGCTTGGTTTTTGTGCATTCTATTGATTCTCGTTCCCTTGAGAATCATACGAAGAAAGGCCAGTCTATTTGAATTCATAGCGCTTATGAATTTTTCTGGATTTATTTTACCCGTTTGGGATGACCACCTTCATGGGTAATGAAGTTCGAGATTGAACTCTAGCTTTTATGATCTTGCGAGACGAAATTGGGATCTCACCTAGCCGTTGGTGTGATCTTTTCATTTTGTGTTGATTCTTGTGGTACAATTCGGTGCTATTATTTTGGTTGTTACTTATTACTTCATTCTTAAGGAATTTCGGGGACGCAATTCTTTCAAGGAGGGAAGTTTGTAACAACCCTATCATTCGATGATAATGGATTTAAATATTTTATTTAAATATATCACTGTATCTTGTGTGTCACTCAAAATGTCATTTTTCACAAACGATAAAATTAGGACTCGGGACCACTTCCATTGAGTTCAAGACGTCGTTTACGACCTTTTTGACTATAATTTTGACTATAAGCATCGATATGTTCAGAGATTCGGAAATTTGGCACTTTGGGTTGGGTCTTGATTGAGCTAGCCAAGCTCATCATATAACCCCTCTTAGCCCCTCCTCCTTCATTCATTTTCCTCCTTCACAAAATAGAAAATGGGCTTAGGGAAAGGGAAATTAATATTCCCTAAACCCTAGATTGATTTAGCAATCCAATTCAACATGAGTTCATGTGCAAATTCAAAGAGAAGAAAGGTAATCACTCTCTCTACCTTCTCTAGCTCATCTCTTCTTCTATTTTTGTGAATTCCTATGACCTAATTCTTAGGAAATTCATTTATATGATCTTAGATTGGAGATTCTTGTGTGTTACTTGAAGAAAGGTTGTTATAGCTTGCTTTTGGGTTGATCCTTTGTTTCTAATGAAGAAAAGTGGGTTCTTGCTCGAATTGGAGCTTATTCTTCATTGTTTGAAATCAAAGGTGAGTCCTTTATGAACTCACATCTATGCCATAAGCCATTGGCTTGTACAAGTGTAATTTAGTGTTCATAAGCGTTTGCATGTGCTAGTGAATTGGTTATGTTAGTGTAATTTAGTTGATTCCATATGTTTATGTTCCATTGAGTTGAAATTATAAGTAGGATTGTTTACACGATCTTGTGCATATGTTTTGAGTTGATTTGGTGATGTTATGAAGCTCCGTTGTCCCCCGACAAAGTTCTAAGTCTTCACAAGTCGCTTGAATCGCTTACGTAGGCTTTAGTTTGGAATTCAGTTCATATTTTGAATATATAATCAAAATCATTATTACCTTATGTATATATGTTTATGCATGTGAATTTGTGTATATGCATGTTGTTTTTGTGCTTTAGAGAGTGTATGCAAGCCCTCTAAACATTTAGAATCAATGAGGGAGGTCCGGGCTCATTCGAAAATCGATTGCATATCATTACCTAGGTAAAATGTAATATTTGTCTCAGCTCAGACGTCTGTTGCGCTGCTTCAGACGTCTGTTGCCCCTCTTCAAATGTCTGACCGACACAACAGACGTCTGTAGAACTCTCTGTAATGAACATAATTATTGGCTTCAGCTTAGACGTGTGTTGCACCGCTTTAGACGTCTGACTGACGCAACAGGCGCCTGTAGAACTCTCTGGAATGAACATAATTATTGGCTTCAGCTCAGACGCCTGTTGCACAGCTTCAGACGTCTGACCGACGCAACAGACGTCTATCAGGGGGCAGAATAGTTAAATTCTTAAAACGATCAAATTTTTTTCATACGTTGTCCGAATTCAACGGAATCAAGTGTGCTGGATCATTCTCGACGGGAGCTTTCTAATGAAGCTAATATTAGAGTTACTTACACTATTTGAGATCAATTATAGCCTTTTTAAGATTTCATAAACCTTTTTCACGACTCTAAAACATGAATTATCGACTCGATCTCCTTCGAGTCTATTCCGATGTAGTTTAAACCTTCGGGTGCTAGTTTGGGATTTTGATTCATTCATTGATTGAAATTACAACCGTTATCCCTTGATTTCCTGTATGTTGTTGTAATGTGATTTTATGTTTCATGATGTTTGTGTCCTATTCGCTACGGCGACGGTTTTCATGAATAATTGAACCACAATGGATAATGGGGTTTTATATTGTCAATGGGCATCAAACCAACGTTTAATCAGTTTTTAAATTCAAATCCTTTTAAAATAAATTTGGTTTCTAATCTCGATTCTGATTCTATTGATTTATATATGATTCCTTATCCTGTCAATCGGACGAGAAATTTAGTTTATATACCTTAGTAAAACTGAGGACTATGACCCCTTATACGTTTACTTCGGCGAATAACTCTTGGACTCGTGTGTTCTAACATGTGCAGTGATTTTCTCTGTTTTGAATAGAAACCAATTACGGGTTCGTAAATATTCGAGAATAGCATGTGGATATGGGACATGTTGTTATTTCCTTATATTAACTAGCTCGGAGTAATTTCTATTCACCTGGATCGATGTGATCCTTTATGACTTGTGTTTTGTGGTCCTCGATCGCCCGAGTGGGATTTACGATTCTTGGATTTTACCTATGGGACTTCGGTCCAACCTTCATGATCTATGTTTTGAGAATGAAATAACAAAGGGTTAGTAAATATTCGAGGATAGCGAGTGGTTATGGGGCATTTAGCTATTTTCTTATATTAACTATCTCGGTGTAATTCATACTCCCCGGATCCATGGTATCCACCTCTATGACATAGTTGTTTGGTTCGCGATCGCCAGAGTGAGAATTTACGATTTTCGACCTTCATCTATGGGACTTCGGTCCAACATTCTATAATTTTCTATGATTTATGTTTTCCTCTGTCGGGGTCACGACCCGGCACCGTGGGGAGCTTCGGCTCCAACAAAATGGGTTCGCTAACTAGAGATCGTATCTCATCTATGAACAGACATGCCCCCCTTCATGATGTTTTCTAGAGATTTCACTATTTATGTGTTTTCTCTCTCCGAAGTCACGACCCAGCACCGTGGGGAGCTTCGGCTCCAACAAAAGGGCTCGCTACCTAGAGATCGTATCTCATCTATGAACATGCCTGCCCCTTTATGAATGTTTGCTTCAATGATTTATGATTTCTTTGACGCGATACGCATCAATTTGATTTATGTTTACTTTGATGATTTATGATTACTTTGATGCGATACGCATCAATTTGATTTACGTTAACTTTGATGATTTATGATTACTTTGATGCAATGCACGTCAATTTGATTTATATTTGGCATTTATTTGTCATTTCCTGATGGGTGCTATTATTTGAATGTTGCATTCGACATTAGCTATGAGATTATTTAGAGATGTTTGTGTGTTGACATTCCATTGTCATTTCCTGATTGGGTTGACATGCCATGTTTCATAATTATTTATGATTAGATATTATTAATAGAATCACGTCATCCCGTGTTATATCTCTTGTTATCTCAGTGTATTTGATAAGTACAGCTAGATTGACTCGTTTATTATTTATTCCTATAAATAATACTCAGGTCAGACTGAATCATTTTAGGTACTCCTTTGGGACTTCTTGCAGGGTTGTTCTTCAGCTTTCAACTTGCTACTCTGTCTCCGCAGCCTTATGTACTTTTGTACCTATGGCATTATCTATCATTGTGTACATATTCTGATATTTAGATCATGGTGCATGTATCTATTCTTTTGGGATTACTGGATCTTTGTTGACCACTATCTTGTTGTACACATCCTTGGTTCATTCATATCTATTCTGCCTTTGTGATATGATTATTGTGTGTGTGGCTATGAGATATTTATACATCGTTGTTGTTGTCTATTTTATACTGCTTTCTGGTTTACATATAGTCGTTGTGTAGTTGCCCTATGTGTCGAATGGTCATGTCGAAATTTTAATCGGTATCAGAATTCGATGTGCATTCCTCATATGGAGTAATCATACAACCGGTCGTTCTTCACAAACCTCATTCTCTGTTATGGTCTACGGCATTTCTTTGAAATGAACTGGACGATAGTGGGTATAGAGGAGGAGCGCTACAGATTTGGTTCCGTAGCTCCTGAGTTCTCTAATTCGAAGTGGATGGCCGAGACCAACTCCGGCCATGGCTTAAGCTTGAGACTGTTGACCTCAAATTCACTCCAGGTTGTAAGATTTCTTGATTATCCAGGTGTTTACTTAAAATAAGCCATGCAAGGGCCATGGATCTTCCTAAAAACTTATGTCATCGCTCACAGCAAACTCATACTTCACATGCTTAAGAACCGTGACCCTCAACCGAAATAAGTTCTTTCACGTCTAGCTAACACACTGCGGTTGCTGCATGGACCTATATAATGATTTTTCTTTGATCACATTAAAATTTAACCATGCCACCAAATGTTATCGGAGTTGTTAAGATAGTAGGAAAGATGTTTGGTAAATGCTACTTTATTCCACTTCTTTAGATTATATATTCCCAATCCTCCCTTGCTTTCAATTTTTCTGCCAAATTAAAAGAAACAGGAGAAAGATACTTTCCATGTATGGATCCCGTCTAGAAAAGTTTCATCATCGACGACCTGGTCAATTTGATGAGTTTCTAAGGCAAAACAAATGTTCTCACCCAATAGACTTGCATGGAGAAAATTACAGATTTAATGAGGGTGAGTCTCTCGTCTTGACTAAGGAGGCAGTTGGTCCACAAAGTGGCTAAGGGAATACCAAGGTACGTGATTGTGTTCTCATTCAAGTTCATTCCAGTAACATTTTGTTTGGCATCTAACTAATTTCCACTAACCCCTGCTACAATCAAGTCAGATTTATCTAGATTCATTTTCAAGCCTGTCAAAGCATAAAACCAGTTCAAGCCTTCCATAACAGAGTTGACAGTATCAGTGTCAGGTTTACAGAACACTGCGAGGTCATCTGCAAACATAAGCGAGGTCACTTGGGAATTTTAACATTTGGGGTGCAGATTAAAACGTTTCTTCCTCACAAGGTCATTGAAAATCTATGTCAGAAGCTTCATAATAATGCTGAAGATAAACATCGACATCAGATCCCCTTGTTTTATTCCTCACTTATTTTTGAGAAAAGCCGACTCTAGATCCATTAAGATTTATAGAAAAGTTGACCTTTGAAAAGCAAGCGTAGATCCAGTCAAAGAAATGCTTTGGAAAGTTCATAATCCCCGTGGTGCGCATAATGGAGTCCCATTGAATAGAGTCAAATGCCTTCATGATCCCGAATTTGAACATGGCACGAAAGGAGATGTTCACCAACTAGTAGCCTTGCAGCGATTCATGAGAGAGGAGGACGTTATCCAGGATACTCCTACCCGGAAGAAAGGCAGCCTGATTGGAGGAGATAATACATGGCGATAACGACTTCGTTCTAGCTAGTGGCTATGATCTTAGATAAGCATTTATATATTTTTATGCAGCAAGAGATCGGTATAAAAGAATTGATTTGATCAGCATTAAGACACTTTGGAATCAAAGCAATATTAGTATTATTGAAAGCATTCATCATCATGGCTTTGTTGAAAAAACATTTGATGGCTTTAGTAACATCCAAATGAAATATATTCCAATAAGAAATATGAAAAAAAGCATTGAAATGATCCGAGCCTCCGCTGGATTTTTTTTTAAAGAGAACATGGCACCTTTGATTTCTCCATAACTAATCTCTTCAAAAAAATTACCGTGATTTTCAGGGCCGAGTTGAGGCAGAATGGTGTGATCAGTGGCATCAAGATGTTGTGATTTATGACATAAAATCACATATGTTGATAGAGATGAAGCATGGATGTGCTTGTCGATAGAGGAGATGGTGCAGCTGCAGAAAGAAGGCAAGGAGTAGTTTTGTGTCGAGCTTCAGCTCAGACGTCTGAGCCTTGTCTGTCAGACATCCGTGCTGTCAGGGTTTGGAACCCGAGAGTTGGGATAGATGTCTGGAAAAAATTGGTCAGACGTCTGAGTAGGTTTTCTACTGAATTTGACTCGGTCTTTCTGTGACTTATTATGCAAGTATTGAAGGGGGAAATTGGGTATTTGTTTAGGCCTTTTATTCTTCTATAATAGCAACATCTAGGGTTGGATTAAAAGCATGCAATTGAGACCGAGATAATTAATCCAAGGGTTTGTCGTTGTTCTTCATTGTCCTCCTTCTCCTAGAAGAGTTGTAATCATTTAGATATTCTTTCCCTATCTTAATAAGGTTATTGATTCTTGTAGTCTGTTTACTGTTGGTTGTTGATCCATTGAGTGTAAACAAAATTTGGTTTTGTGAATCAATAAAGAGGGTGTTTGGGTGGAATATCTTATGTTTGTGCGTGTAATTTCATATCTGTGGTGTTTTCCATAGAAATCATCTTTAAGTAATTGGGTGAATAAGATCATGATCGCTTCCGTAAAGGCGCAGTTTCCCTAACAGTTGGTATCAAAGATAGATAATCGCGAAGTTTAGAGTGATTTTGGATTGGAAAAAAGTGGTTTTTTATTTTAAAAAATTTGTTTTTTGTTTAGAAAAATTGATTTTTTTTATGTCGGATATGATGGCGTTTCCGAAGATGACTATTTCTTATGGAAGAAATTGCGGGATTTGGAAGCCTAAGATGGAGGATGTATTTTACCTCAATGATCTTCATGATTCAAATGATGGAGATGGGATGAAACCCTCGGGTGTGGATGAGGGAACGTGGAGGAAGATGGATAAGAAGGCGATTGCCTTGATTCGTCAGTACCTTGATGATTCGATATTCCATAATGTGGCTAGTTGTGAATCCGCAAAGTATTTATGGGATAAGTTGGTATCTTTGTATGAGTCGAGGAGTGCTACAAGTAAAGTTTTCTGGTTCGAAAGCTTGTTCAGCTAAGATTGGATGAGGAGAAGTCTGTTGCAGGGCACCTGAATGAATTTCAAGATGTGATCAATCAATTGGAAAATCTGAAGGTCAATTTTGATGATGAGTTGCACGCTCTTTTGTTCATGAGTTCGCTTTCAGAAACTTGGGAGACTTTGTATGTTTCATTGAGTAACTTCAACGTTAGTGGGGCTATCTCTTTGGAAATTGTTTGAAGCATCCTTTTGAAGGTGGAGCTAAGGAGAAAAGAGTCAGGTTTGAAATTAGTTCAAGCGAGGCTATGGTAGCAAGGGACTCCGGGGAAGATACAGGAAAGAAGAAGAAAGGGGCTAATTAATGATAGAGGTGTTATCACTTGTTATTGTTGTAAAAAGCAAGGTCACATACGCATGGACTGTTATGCTTATCAAATAGATAAGAAAAAGGTTGTGGATGGTGATAGTAGTAGTGATGATGCACAGGCAGGTCTTGTTGTAGGTTCCATTAGTGATGCTTCTTGTGATGTACTGTTTGGTGAAGTTAATCCTTGGAAGATGGATTCGGGAACCAGTTTTCACATTTGTAAGGATGTGAAGTGCTTTTATTCTTATGAGTAGAACGTTGACGTGATTAAAATAACCAATGGAGTAGAGCTACCGATTTGTGGTATTGAATCTACTTGGTTTCGTATGCATGATGGCGTGGCGAGGGAAGTCTCTGGAGTTAGACATGTACTCGCGAGTTCTCATAATCTCATTTCTCTCGCTCAGTTGGATCACTGTGGTTGCACTTATGATACTCGAGGTGGAGTTTTGAGAGTGAAGAAGGGGGGACGTGTTGTGATGAGAGGTGTCTTGGAGGAAGGAAACCTATATAGATTGGTTGGTTGTGTGGTCAACTGTGGAAGGCGAGTGACGGTTTAAGAACCTAGTCCACAGCAGGGTGGAGAGGTTAATTTTGTCACTTCTGATGTGTTCGACAGAGGCCTTCATGTTGATGATGCTCGAGGGATTCGGGGTGATCAAGGAAGAAACTCAGATCAAGTGGTAGACGAGTGTCGATGTGGAAAATCCACAAGGTTGAGATCCTTATGGTATTACAAGCACTTTTAGACCGTTAGTGTTGCATGGTGCATCTCAGGGGGGAAGATGCATTTTTGTAGACGGTAGGTTGTTTTTGTAATGGTTTAATTGAGAGTAGGCGTCATTGAAAGAGCTAGATGACTTGTGTGTTGGAAGTTTTCTTGATGATGTGATTTCATATCAAGATGGAGTGTTGTGATTTGTGACATAAAATCACATACATTGACAGAGACGAGGCATGGATGTGTTTGGTGATAGAGGACATGGTGCAGCAGCAGAAAGAAGGCAAGAAGGAGTAGTTTTGTGTCGAGCTTCAGGTCAGACGTCTGAGCCATGTCTGTCAGACGTCTGTGCTATCGGGGTTTAGAACCTGAGAGCTTGGATAGACGTTTGACAAATATCGGTCAGACGTCTGAGCGGGTTTTCTGCTAAATTTGACCCGGTCTTTCTGTAACTTATTTTGCAAGTATTGAAGGGGCGAATTGGGTATTTGTCTAAGCTTTCTATTCTTCTCTAAAAGAAACATATAGGGTTGGATTAAAAGCATGGAATTAAGATCGAGATAATTAATCCAAGGTTTTGTCAGCGTTATTCATTGTTCTCCTTCTCTAACAAGAGTTGTAATCATCTAGATATTCTTTCCCAATCTCAATAAGGTTATTAATTCTTGTAGTTTGTTTACTGTTGGTTATTGATCCATTAAGTATAAACAAAATTTGTTTTTGTGAATCAATAAAGAGGGTGGTTGGGTGGAATATCTTTTATTTGTGCATGTATATTTCATATCTGCGTTGTTTTCCAGAGAAATCATCTTTAAGTAATTGGATGAATAAGATCTTGACCGCTTCCGCAAAGGCGCAGTTTCCCTGACACAAGATTTGGTTTAAAACCATTTGCATTTCCAAAAAGATCCACGAAGTAGCATATGAAAGCATTCTCAACATTAGTAGGGGTAGTATGTTGCTCATTGAACTAGTCGTTGATAACAGTAATATTTTCATGCATTTGCTTAGCTTTCAACGTGGCATGGAAAAACGCCATGTTACAGTCGCCATCTTTATGCCATTCAGTCTTGTTTCCTGCTTAACCATATCAGTCTCTTTACATAAACTTTCACAATAATGTCTGGAAACTTTAGTTTCAATAATAGAGAGGCTAGAATCAAGAGGACATATTTGCATTCTGCTTTGAATTTCATCGAGTTTGATCTTTAAAAATATCAGATTGTTTGTTACCCTTTCCATACTTACCGACTGACCAGGCTCTAAGAACGTCATTGGTGGCCTTTAGCTTCTTCTGCAAAACAAACATAGAGTTTCCATAGAAAACATTAGTCCAACAACTAGTAACAATTTGAAAAAACTCATGTTCCTTAACCTAAGGGCAAAAAAAAACTTAAAATTTTCTTTCCATTTCATTACAAATCCTCCCATCCTTATTATCTGAGGAGAGTGGTTGGAAAGTATCGGGTTAGGTTTGTGATTAAGGATGCTAGGCCAGGTTGATAAGTTTTCAGATTGCAGAATGATAGATCTATTTTGGAGAATGTCCGACAACCGTGCCTATTATTATTATTACATTATACAGAACTCTTGATGTTTTGATTTCAATGAGGTCCGAGTCCAATACAGTTTGAGTTAGAGGTCTAATTTAGGAAAGGGAAAGCGGGTTGCCTCCTTGTCGGTCAAAATGGTTCATGTGGCAGTTGAAGTCGCTTGCTATGATCCTAGGATAGACCTCTTGTCAAAGGAATGGAAGAGTGTGTACAAGGGAAGCCCTGGCGTTTTCATTATTATCTGCATATACGAAGGTAATGTAAAAAAGAGAAGGAAGCAGGGAGATGGAAAACATGACAGCGGATCATCTGTCTTGAGGGAGATGACATGCACAGTAGGATTGTACAGCACTAAGATCTTGCCGTAAGAAGATTCAACAAAATAATGTAGCATTTCCCACTAAGGGTTAATATATCGTGCTGCTTTCAGGCTAAGCTCCAAATTAAGCTTAGTTTCAAGAATTGCAAGAATACACAGATTGTAGGAACTGATCATGTCCTTAGACTCCTTACATTGGTCAAGCATGATATTACAGTGAGCCCTCCTGACATTCCATGCACCGTGTCGTGTGTCATTAAAGAAATTGTTTGGAATTTAAAATAGCAATTTTCATTCGCCTTGTAACAGGCTTACAAATCTTATGATTATTAGAACCAACGTCAGCAAAAAATGCATCGATACAGTAATCTGTAGATTATAAAAAATAATCTGGGAACTTTGCAATATGAATGCAACAGAAACATAAAGCGAGGGAAGTATACCGTCGCAGTTGATCATAAAATGCAGTAATCCGAGTCTAGTCCAAATCGACTGTTTCCTTAAATCGTATTTGCGCCCCTTTCGTAGCACTTAAGGGCTTCAGAGTAAATCGATTCCCAAGATAAAACGGATTCAACTTCGTCGTGTAGTGCTGCAGGCGAAGCAACGATGAACTCAAGGTAGTTGTATTTCGCAGAACAGAGTGTTGGAGGAAGAAGGGCAGAAGGCAGAAAAAACCGATAGATATGGAACTTCGTCTGGCTGCCCTTTAAATAGGATGTGAGCAGGTATCCACTCGCGAAAGGTTGCCACTGTTAGAATTGCAATGACAACGACCGTTGGAAAGGTTGTGACCCTTTACCAATAGATAGTTTCGTTGGCATTTGTGCGGCTATGTTAAAAAATAGCCGTTTGAACAGCGCAAGCATGCCTGATGCTACCCAGAGGCCCACGAGACCCCAAGAGCCCCAAGGCCCTAATCTTTGACCTTTTTAATTTAATATTAAATATATGCATGCTTTGTTCATGCTATTCCATTGCCTCTCTCTCTTCCTCTTTCTTTTTATGTAACATATTAAACTTTTGTATATGTATTGGACTAAGGCACAATTTTTCCCGATGTGGGACTTAGTGATTTTAAAACATCCACTTATTCACTTCCAACAATCCCCCACATGAATGAGTGGTTGTTTAATCTGTTCTGAGCTTTTGTGGAATATTTATCATATCGGTAAAAGTAGCACAGAGGCCTTGAACTTTTCTTAGTGTTTTATCGTTATAACTAACTGGCGAATCAGAGGACTAGATTGTTTTTGAACTGTAAGCCGTTTGTGTAAGTCTATAACGATAACACATGATAAATTTCTTTAACTCCTAGGTTCACTGTTTGGGTTCGTTTTTGCCATGAACACTGTCTTGGTTTCATGAGTGCTTTGAAGAATTTGACCTTACAATTCTTCTTGAAGTGGCGCCTTCGCACTCACATAGGTGATTCTATAAAGAGTATCCCATAATACCCTACTTGGTTCTTTGTAACACCACAATATAGACATCATTAAAAGCCATGCGTATCCTTATTCTCCGACGGGTAGTGCACTGACTTATCATAGGAATGGTTTGAATTTAACAGTGCCATCAAGTGTATCTTAAACTTAGTTGTCCCTTTGAACCTAGATCTTGGGATCTCCAGTCAACTAGGTGGGGTTTCCGTTTTAGAAAACTTTTAATTCATAGGTCTTAAACCCATTCCCATCGATAAGATTTGAACTTTCTCTCTTGGAAAGCCTTTGGTTAGTGGATCCGCTATGTTATCCTTTGACCTTATATAGTCTATAGTGATAACTCCATTAGAGAGAAGTTGTCTTATGGTTTTATGTCTACGACGAATATGTCGAGACTTACCATTATACAATGTACTATTTGCCCTTCCTACAGCAGATTGACTATCACAATGTATACATATTGGAGGCACAGGTTTTTTCCAATTCGGAATATCTTCCAAGAAACTCCTAAGCCAGTCTGCTTCTTCTACGGCTTTATCTAGAGCAATGAATTCCGATTCCATTGTCGACCTTGCTATGCAAGTCTGTTTGGATGATTTCCAAGAGATTGCTCCATTTCCTAGTGTAAAAACATATGCACTTGTGGATTTTGTGTCATTTGAGCCAGTTACCCAATTGGCATCACTATATCCTTCTACTACTGAAGGATACTTCTCATATTGCAATGCATAGTTTTGCGTGTACTTTAGATATCCTAGGACCCTGATTATTGCTTTCCAGTGATGTTTGCCAGGATTACTGGTATATCTACTCAACTTGCTTATAACATATGCAATATCAGGCCTAGTACAATTCATGACGTACATAATACTTCCTAGTATACGAGAGTATTCAAGCTGATATATTCCATCACCGGTGTTCTTTACCCAATTTTGGTTTATATCCACTGGTGATTTTGCAATGGTTATATTATACTGCCTTAACCGTTCAAGTAATTTGGCAATGTAATGCGACTGAGATAATGCATATCCTTGTGGTGTTTTTATAATTTTCACACCTAAGATTACATCGGCCACTCCAAGGTCCTTCATATCAAATCTAGAGGATAGCATGTCCTTCGTAGATTTTATTATAACCTTATTATTTCCTAGGAACAGTAAATCATTAACGTAGAGACAAACAATGACATATCCATCATCTATACATTTTATATAGACGCGTTTATCTAATTCATTCATTTTGAATCCATTTGATAACATTGTTTTATCAAATTTCTCATGCTATTGTTTTGGTGCTTGTTTAAGGCCATAAAGAGATTTTACTAATTTGCACACCTTATTTTCATTTCCTGGGATTAGAAACCCTTCTGGTTGCTGCATGTATATTTCTTCTTCCAGTTCACTGTTCAAAAACGCAGTTTTCACATCCATTTGGTGTATTTCCAAATTCAATATAGATGCGATTGCAATAAGCATCCTGATTGATGTTATTCTGGTAACTGGAGAGTATGTATCAAAGTAATCCAGATCTTGCTTCTGTCTGAATCCTTTTATTACAAGTCTTGCTTTATACTTGTCTATTGAGCCATCAGCCTTTAGTTTCTTCTTAAATATCCATTTATATCCTAGTGGTTTTGATCCTTTAGGGAGATCCACTAGTTCCCACGTATGGTTTTGTAGAATGGATTCTATTTCACTATTGACGGCTTCTTTCCAATAAGGAGCATCGGGAGATGACATTGCTTGTTGGTAAGTTAGAGGTTCATTTTCTATCATATATGCATAGAAATCAGGTCCAAAGGATTTAGAGATCATTTGTCTCTTGCTCCTTCTCGTTTCCTCTATCTCGATTTCATCATTCATTTTTCTTTGATCAGCATTATCTTCGGGAGTTTCTGGATCTCTTGGCCTCTTTTGAACACTTGTTTCAATAAAGGTTTTTAGAGGATAAATGTGTTCAAAGAATCTTGTATTTCGAGACTCGATAATTGTGTTTTCATGAAAGTCATTAATTTCAGATTTATACACCAAAAATCGATATGCACTACTATTATGAGCATATCCAATGAATATGCAATCTATAGTTTTTGGTCCTATTTTGACCTTTTTCGGCTTTGGAATTTCCACTTTGGCAAGACACCCCCACACTTTTAAGTATTTGTAGGATGGTGGTCTGTTTTTCCAAAGTTCATGGGGAGTCTTAGACGTTTTCTCTCGTGGTATTTTATTCAAAATGTGATTTTCTGAAAGAATAGCTTCTCCCCAAAAGTTATCTGGCAATACAGAACTAATTAGTAAGGCATTCATCATTTCTTTAAGGGTTCTATTTTTCCTTTTGGCTATACCGTTGGATTGAGGAGAATACGGAGCTGTAGTTTGATGTATAATTCCATGCTCAGCACAAAATTCCTCAAATAGAGACTCGTATTCTCCTCCTCTATCACTTCTTAAAGATTTTATTTTCTTATTGAGTTGATTCTCAACTTCTGCCTTATACTGTTTTAACATGTTGATTGCTTCGTCCTTACTTCTAAGGAGATATACATGACAGTATCTGGTACAATCATCAATGAATGTGATAAAGTACCTCTTTCCACCTCTAGTTTGACACATTTTCAAATCGCATACATCAGTATATATTAATTCTAGAGGTTCGGTTTCTCATTCAATGTGATGAAACGAGGTTCTAGTCATTTTCGCTTCTGCACAGATTTGATATTTATGGTTGGAGTCTATGTTACATTTTGGTATAAAGTCTAGATTAATCAATTTTCGCAATGTTTCAAGGTTAACATGCCCTAATCTAGAATGCCAAATGTTAGAAGAGTCTACGATATAAACAGAAGATTCAACTTTATTCATATCATCTTTCGGTACAATGGTAGTTACATTAGCTTTAAACAAGCCATCACTAACATAGCCCCTTCCCACATACACCCCATTTTTAGATAACTCAAATTTATCAGCCACAAATATGAGTTTGAAACCATGCTTGCTAAGAAGCGATCCAGAAATCAAGTTTTTACGGATGTCTGGAACGTGAAGGAAATCGCTCAAGGTAAGTTCCTTTTCAGAAGTCAATTTGAGCACAACCTTTCCTTTTCCTTCAACTTTTGATGCAGACGAGTTGCCCATGTACAACTGTTCCTCTTCGGTAGCAACTTTGTAAGTCGTGAACATCCATTTATTTGCACAAATGTGGTGAGTGGCCCCATGTCCACGAACCATTCCTTGTTGTTGCCAACAAGGTTACATTTAGAAACTACCGCGCACAAGTCCATGACAGAAATGCCATCAGAAACTTCAGCCACATTTGCTTCAGACTTCTTCTTCTTTCCGCGACATTCCGCTGCCTTGTGGCCTTTCTTTCCGCATTTATGACAAGAGCCTTTAAACCTTTTAGCCTTTTTATTAAGACCATTTTCACGCTTTCTTTTGTTGGGCTTTTCTTCTTCAACTACATTCGCCTTTGTTGTCATGTTGAAGGACCCCTTTTCCTCTGATTTTCGGTTGTCTTCCTCAATCCTCAGTCGAAACACTAATTCTTCAACAGTCATTTCCTTGCGCTTGTGCTTTAAGTAATTTTTGAAATCCTTCCATGAAGGCGGAAGTTTTTCAATTGCAGCAGCCACTTTGAATGATTCGCTGAGTGTCATTCCTTCGTCATTTAACTCATGGAAGATGACTTGCAGTTCTTGCATTTGACTGATAACAGTCTTGCTATCAATCATCTTGAAGTCGAGGAATTTCCTCGCTATGAACTTCTTCATTCCTGCATCCTCAGATTTGTATTTCTTGTCGATTGCAGTCCATAGTTCTTTGGAAGTCGCAGCAGTACAGTAGACATTATACAGAGAATTGTCCAAGCCATTAAGTATGTAATTCTTGCACATAAAATCCGCATTTTTCCAGATATTGAGGGATTCAACCTTCGTTGCATCTGGTTCCAATTCAGCCACCGTTGGAGCATCTCTGTCAGATACTTCGCAAGGCCCAAAGTCGTCAAATAGAACAACATCTTTTGCTGCCACCTTTTGAAATCTATCCCCGTAAATTTTTCAGGCTTTTCACCATGGGATAGACTCACCGGTGGGAAAACAGGCGGAGGCTGAGTTGCAGTCAACACCGGTGCAGAAGAATTAGTTTGGTTTTCCATATTCGCCTGTACAATGCAATAAAGCAAAAACAAATACGATTTAAGAATGTTAGAACCAACGTCAGCAAAAACTACGTCGATACAGTAATCTGCAGATTATAAAAAATAATCTGGGAACTTTGCAATATGAATGCAACAGAAACAGAAAGCGAGGGAAGTATACCGTTGCAGTTGATCAGAAAATGCATTAATTCGAGTCCAGTCCAAATCGACTGTTTCCTTAAATCGTATTTGTGCCCCTTTCGTAGCACTTAAGGGCTTCGGAGCAAATCGATTCCCAAGATAAAACGGATTCAACTTCGCCGTGTAGTGCAGCAGGCGAAGCAACGATGAACTCAAGGTAGTTGTATTTCGTAGAACAGAGTGTAGGAGGAAGAAGGCAGAAAAAACCGATAGATATGGAACTTCGTCTGGCTGCCCTTTGAATAGGATGTGAGCAGGTATCCACTCGCGAAAGGTTGCCACTGTTAGAATTGCAACGGCAACGACCGTTGGAAAGGTTGCGACCCTTTACCAACAGATAGTTCCGTTGGCATTTGTGCGGCTGTGTTAAAAAATAGTCGTTTGAACAGCGCAAGCAGGCTTGGCGCTACCCGGAGGCCCTATACGATTACGAGACCCCAAGAGCCCCAAGGCCCAAGGCCCTAATCTTTGACCTTTTTAATTTAATATTAAATATATGCATGCATTGTTCATGCTATTCCATTGCCTCTCTCTCTTCCTCTTTCTTTTGATCTAACATATCAAGCTTTTGTATATGTATTGGACTAAGGCACAATTTTTCCCGATGTGGGACTTAGTGATTTTGCCACATCCACTTATTCACTTCCAACAATGATAACCGAGGATTGATGTAGATAGAGGAGAGATATCAAACGTTGTTGAAATGTCATCAGTTTGAGGATCTGTTTTTGACTTGAATGGTTATGTTGACAATGTTGAATTTTTGATTCAAATATTTTATAAAGAGGATATACTCAATTAATTGATTTGATTAATTGATTGATTTATTAATTAATTGACTAATTGATTTGATTGATTAATTGATTGATTGATTTGATTGACTAACTAATTGATTTGTTATAGAAGAAAAAAATGAAAGTTTATATTCTGAAGATATTTTGAAGAGACAATTTGGATATTTGCATTGGTCTTCTATTCTTTATATACGCAGCCTTCTCGGTTATGATAATCAACAAAGAAACAATGTGAGAATATCTGCTGAGGTTGTGTGCCTTCAGGGGCTTGTGCCCTGGAGAGGAAGATGTAGGAATCTTGGCTGAGAGTAGCTATTCCTATTTACTGCTGAAAGACGTAGCTGGTGCCTCCAGATTGTCCAAAGGTTTCCATTGTTCTTAATCACTCTTCTTCTCCAACAATATTTGTAGTCATCTAGATACTCTTTACCTTTCTCAATAAGGTTATTTATTCATTGTATTTTATTTTTGACCCATTCAGTGTAAACAAAATTTGTTTTTGGTGAATCAATAAAGATGGTGGTTGGGTGGAATATCTTGTGTAGTGCTATTATTTCCGACTTATTGTGTTGTTATTTTCAATCAAATTCATCTTCAAGCGATTGGGTGAAGAAGGTCCTGTTTTTTGGGTGTTTTGTCAAATTTCCGTTGCACACAAAACTCCAACAGACAAAGGTGTTAGGGTCTGAATAGAGTTCCTCAACATGAGTTAAAGGGTTAGGTTCAACAAATGGTACATTAGGAGGTTGTACATATGGATGAGGAGCGTTAATGTCAAAACATAAACATACCAACGGGAAAAATAAATCTCTTTAATGGCGACAGTCGAAAAGTGAAAAATATGACTAGGGTTGCTCCAGCCGCCTCTTTCTCCTCTTCATCTTCTTTTTTCCCTTCCTCTTTCCATCAATTTTCCGTCTCGCCTTTAGTCCAAGTTTTCGTATTGCCTGCTTTTAGACTTTTGCATACCTCTAGATTCCATCTGCTATCGCTTTCCAGATCTATCGCACGGTTTTCCTCTTATGTCCTTATCCTCTGGATATGATGAACCACGGGTGGTTATTTCAACCTCTCGGATTTGCCTCATATCTGACTTTTCTGTGTCAAGCGTGGGAATTTTGTAGTGTAGTAAAACCTTCTTCCTCAACTCGCGTCTCTTCTTCCTTTGCTGGTAGGCCGGGTATCGCCTTTCCTTTTCTTTGCCATTGTCTGTGGTTTTTCGATTGACTCTGGCTTCAACAGTTTTGGGCTGACAGTGTTCTCTCTTTTGGTTTTCAATGTAGTCTGGTGTTTTCCCTGTTGGATGCACTTTGTTGTCAGACTGTGGGTGGGTGGATTTGTGGCTTGTTGTGTGCCTTCTGGGCAGGCTCTTTGGTGTGTGGTATCGTCAGTTTGGAAGTGTCGGGCTATTTTGTGGTGCCTTGGTTGGTTCGTCGGTGTTTGTGTCAAGCTGGTGCTGTTTGCGGTTATGCATATATGCCTCTATTTCTGTGTGTCGCCAAATCTAGCTCTTTCGCTATTGCCTAGTGACTAAATGCAGCTCTTGAGCTCAAGCTATCAATCCCGTCTGGTGCTCAGCTCCTTCGATTTGTTCTTCCAGCATGTTCACGCCTTCTTTTTGATTTTATGGTGTTTGGAATCTGATGGTTGACTTGTCGTGCTGGTGCTCTTCGGAGCCGTTGTCAGTGGTTTGGAATGGCTTGTGATCTATTGAAGCTGGTTTGTGTTGATGTCTCTTGATTTTGTAACAGGCTTTGCCTATTTGGTATGACTCCCTGCGTGGAGGTGATATTGCTCCCTGCATGGAGTTGTGTTGTAGCCTAGCTTCAATGTTGTAAATCTTTTAAGGCTGAAGTGGTCGGTCCACTATAAAAACCGCTTTATCCTTTAAATAAATAAAAAAATGTTTTGAAGCGGGATGTCCTAGCGAGCTTGGTCTTTTCAATTTATGTAACATCTCTATTTTGATTGTTTTGAAGCAGTATAACCTACACTAACGATGTTGGAAAATTCCAAGTTGACTGGGCATTAGGAGTACTCATCATGCATAGCCTACCAACCGTAGAAAAGGAACCCTCAAATTGGATTTCTATAGCCCGTAAAAATTCGTTGGTTGTGTTCTCTCTTTTTATGCTATTTTCATCGCTTGCATTTGTGACATGGTTCATTGATAGATGGAGATGACTTCAACTTAAGACTGTCTATGACTTGGAGAAAGGAAGATATATCGTCACTCGCGTAAAGCTATGATGTTTTGTAGCAAGGAGAGGATCATAACAAAAAGGCTAGGGAGATAGATTGTTTATTTGTTTAGTTTTTTTTTTTAATCTTCTGGTCCTGTTGTAAAATTATTTCTATTGAAAATGCTAATATACCCGAAAGTGGGTTTGTCAAAAAAAAAGGAGCGTTAATGTTATCACAATGGCATATTGAAAAGGAATGCAAAGTGGGATTTCTCACATGGATTTATTACAGATAGAGGGTTAGAGTTGGATAAGTTGGCTTTCAGAGGATTTGAAAGGTCACATGAGGAAGATGGGGTAGAAGAGGACAGTTTAAAACAGTGTTGAGTGATAAGTGGAGATAGGTCAGGCTCATGGGTGGTAGAAACTTACATAGTGGGGATAATTTCATTGGACATGTTACACGATTGTTAGGCTGAAGGAGTGAAAAATGGTTGCACCAAAACACTAATGTTATTTTCACTAATCATCTTGGTAGTGGGAATGGGTACCTTGTTCATTTGAACGAGTTGCGGTGCCTTATTGAAGTTGTGCATGTCTTAGTGCACTTGTACATGGTTGTTTGACTTTTTTTGGTTTAAAATTTTGCTATTCTTTTTGCCTGTCGTAGCTGTCACTTGATCAACATTACATCTTGACTCCTCTTCGTTTGACACTTCTGAAGACATATGTTCAACTATTACTTTCATATTTTGATCCTAAATTTCGCTTTCAGATAACCGATCCATACTTTGCGAAGAGATTTCCAATTTTAGACTCAAATTGCCATTTCCTATACTAAAGTTTGCAGTACTTATTATACTTTGTGTATTCACCTTGCATCCCTTTTCACTTGCATCCATCAGTTTAACACCAGTGATGATTACCTCCCTACCATCAATAGCGGTTTGCTGTTCACTTTCTGTTGTTTCATATTCTTGCAATATTTCAAAACAATTCATTAAGTTGTATTCATGAGTTGTATTTTGTATTTTCCAGTGTAACATTCGGTGATTAGTCTAATATTGTAAATAAAGTCTTAGAGGTCCTTTTATGTAAAATGTCTGTAAACATATATGTATGTATATTGATTTTCGGATATTGTAGGTTAAGACGAGATAATGAGATAATTTTAGATATGTTTCTCTTTAATGGAAGATTTCATGGTATCAGAGCAGATCTATCTCTAATTTCTTCTTCTTACGTGTTCTTTTGATATCATGGTGAACGAATCATATAATTCGATTTTAATTCGAATCCTCAATCAAAAAATATTGTTATCAGTTACAACATTCCCTATTTCTTAACCTCTGGAGATGCTCCCATTGTTCCGATCGTCAATCACATCTTCAATGGATATTTTTTTTTAATTGGAGCAGAGCGATAAGGATGGCGCTGATTGCTCGCAACAAATTAGGGTTTCTTGATGGAACATTGTCGAAGCGAGAAAATACCTCTCCTGATTACCAGAAATGGATCCGCAACGATTATGTGGTAATGAATTGGTTAACAAATTCAATTGGTAAATCAATTTCTGAAAGCTATATTTTTAGTGATTCTTCTCGGCAATTATGGATTGAAATTCTCGAAAGGTATGGAAAAACAAATGTTTCGTAATTATGCTAGTTGAACAAGGGAATTTATCAAATTCGGATTATTACTGTAAAATGAAAAAAAAAATCTGGGATGAATTGCAAATTCTTGATGGATATCCTGATTGTTCATGTGGAGTTATGAAGGATTGTGCTTGTGGTATTCTTAAGAAACTTGTTGATGCTGATCAGAGGATGAAATTAATTCAGCTTCTATCTTATCTAAAAAAGGATTATGATAAAGTTAGGATTAATCTCCTCAGTGCTGATCCATTACCAACTGTAAATCAAGCATACAATATTCTACAGCATGTTGAAAGGCAAAATTTGAATGGAATCAACAGTTTCACATCAGATACCAATGCTCTTCAAGTACAAAATCTAAGGCAAAATTCACAAAAAGATTCAGTACCAGCTCCTGCAAGGAATGGGTTTAAAAGGCTAAAAAGTGATGCAAATTGTGAGCATTGCAAAATGAAAGGGAATTCTATTGATTAATGTTTCAAGCTTATAGGGTATCCAGAATGGTTTCACAAAGGAAAGAATACCAAGCCCACTGGAAAATTTGCAGCAAATGCATCTACTTCAGGTACTTCAGTTCAAAGTGCAGAAAACAAATCCGTTCCTCAAGTTGATCAGAAAGTGGTGACTGAGATCTACAAAGCATCCATGCAAATGATGCAACAAGAATCTTCTGCCTCTGATCCTTTATCCACAATGAATTTTGCAAGTATAATTGCTTCTAGTGTCAATTATAATTCGAATCAGATATATCATGATACATGGATCTAGATTCTGGTGCTTTAGATCATATGACGTATGATTTGAAACAATTTACATCATTAAAGAACCCTTTGACTGTTAGCTTACCAGATGGAACAAGTAAATATGTGACCAAATCAGGAATTATTCATTTTACACCGCAAATAATTCTCAAAAATGTGTTATATATTCCTAATTTTAGACACAATTTACTTTCTATTGGAAAACTACTTGATCATAACAAGCTAAATGTTCATTTTGATCAGACAAGGTGTATATTTCAGAACTTGCAGTCTAGACAAGTGAAAGGAACGGGAATAAGAGAAGCTAGGTTATACAAATTCAGTGAAGAAAGTCTAAATTCTGTACCCAGTACATCTTCTTCTTTATGTTTAATAAATAAAAATAGTCTTACTACTGAAAATTCTATCAGTGTGTTAGCAAATAGCTCTACTTCTTTTCCTACTTTTGATGTTTTATATGCAAGATTATGTCATGTAAGTGTTTCTGATATGAAGCATTTATCAGGTTCATGTGTCAATAATAAAATTGATGATTTTACTTGTGAAGCGCATTTTAGGAAAACATCATAAACTGCCTTTTATGTTGTCTTCATCTATTGTTATTCAATCTTTTGAAATAGTACACATCGATTTATGGGGACCAGATAGGACACCAAGTTTGTTTGAAGCAATTTATTTTCTGAACATTGCAGATGACCATACTAGGACAACTTGGGTCCACCTTCTACATAACAAGCAACAAGTTTATAATATAATTTCTGCCTTCCTTACATATATCGAGAATCGGTTTAATACTGTAACAACCCGCATTCTATGTATCGGAGGATTGTAGAATATTTATTTTCATACAAAGTCGTATGGTCGTGTAACGTAGAAAACGGCTATTATAGTCATTTCCCATATTCACGATTTTTGCCGAATTTATATGATCGTTTTTCCCTTAGAGAATCTTGTTTCGCCTATAACTTTTGATTGGTAAGGAATTTGACCTAAAACCATTTCCATTGGATTCGGATGATGGTTTGCCATTTCATAGAGTAGTCACATTAATCAAACGGACTTATCGTTTGGGAGATATGGCTGAAACAAAGTTTGGAAGGTGAAAATTTGCTTAAGCGGGCTTAATAGGGTAATTAGTGGATGGGCCCATAACCCATTTCGGGAATAGGATTATGGGGAGGCTGAAATGTGTTAGGAAACCATCTCATTTCATTTTCTTAGCCGCTACTTTCATTTCTTCAAACCTAGTAATGGCCTCCACCTTCTAAACTACCTCCTAATCACATTCTAATCCAATATTAAGTTAATCAACATCAAATCAAGGAAAATTATCATCAAATTGGAGGTAGAGTTGTTGTGTTGCATTGGAATTCGAATCAAATCAGAGATATTTTCAGATTTGAGATTTATTTGTGGCTAAGGTGAGTGACTAGCATGTTTTTACACTAATTATGTCTAGTTAGGGGTGACTAGTGATAATTAGCGAAATTACACATCAGAAAAATCTAGAAAAATATGCATAATTTCTGAAATATTATTTTATCTCACTGGTGAAAATTTGGGTTAATTTGGATTAAGTTTGCTAATCTTATAGTTTAAACATGCTTAAGGGGATTAAGGGGAAAACATGAGTTTTGGGTATGTTTGATCAATATTTACATGATTATTCACAGTTTTGATGTTTATGGTTGGTTCTATATGTTGCAATTACTGTCTGGTATGATTTGTGATTCCACAGAAAAGTTAGAACAGTTGAAAACATCGTCGAATGGCGTAAATAGCTCGTTGGAAAAATCGCAGGAAATTGGTCAGACCCCCTCCCCCCTCCGATCGTGAACCCTCTTCATGAGTGGACTCCACCTTCACGACCCGCCTCTAGTTCATGAGCCGGCTCCCCCATTACGAGCCGATGTCTTGCACGAGCGGAAAGGTCACGAACCTGAGATCACGAGTGGAAGGTCACGAGTGGGAAGCAAGGTCACGATCCGACCCCTATGGAGGATCACGACCCAACCCGGAGGGTCACGACCCGACCCCTATGGAGGATCATGACCCGCCTAGTTGGTCATGAATGGAGCACCACGACCCGACCGGAGCACCATGACGAACCGGATGTGACGAACCGAACCGAATGGAAGCTTGATCTCCGAACCAAACCGAGGAGCTGAATTCAAACCGAATCGGAGAATACCAAAACCAGAGATGCAAAGGAAGTCCAAATGAGAAGTTGTAGCTCAGGATCCAGATGGGAACCAACGAGTTAACTTCATGAGTTGGGCTTTGATGCGGGACGTGTGCAAAGGGGTTATCGATATCTATAACTTTGATTCACTATTGGGAGAGGGGGTACTGACTATGGACCAGTGCAGCGGGATCAGAGGTTGTATGGAGAGTTGACTCCATCAGGGTCCCAAAGGGCAAAGTGGTCATAGTGATAGTTGTACGGAGCTCGACTCTGTCATGGCCCCAATTGTTCTGGTGATCAAAGCGGTGGATATCTTATGCTTTACATACTGAGTGAGAGATGTGAGGATGATTGCTATGTTTTGATGTTTGCTATCACCATGACACTCCCATTTTTATGCTATATGTTAGTGTTACCTTAAAGTATTGTACGTCTTGTTGTGCTAACTCTTTGGTTGTAGGTCCAGGTTCAGGTATGATTTACTTATACATGTTATTGCTTTACTTTGCTGTTATCGCTCAGACTAGACTTTTGTCTGACCTAGAGTTTTATGTCTCTTCTTATTACTCTGGGTGCTCCTAAACGAGCAGACTAGAGACATGTTAGGTGGTTATGCACGAGTAGCTTTCCGGAGACGAGCAGGAGGCTTCGACGTACTATTTACATATATTCTCCCTATGTTGTTACTGGTCACTGCTTTGGGCATTAGTAGTGTACCTTTTCTATTTTTCGTTTGAGACACTATTTTTAAATTGTAATAATGGTTTAAATTGTAATAATCGCCAGTTTTATGTCAAGTTATGTTATTATTATATTTTATTTCATGCGCTGTGAGATATACTACAAGTTCTTGATGATTCATTGTTTCAAAGCCTTTTCTTTTGACGACCGTCACGTGCTAGTTGGGCATTTGTACATCGCATTTTGAGGAAATGTCCGCTATTGCGGGGCGGGCCATCACACTTATTATCAGAGCCTAGGTTGTGTAGTTAACCTAGGGCAAGACATCGGTGAAAGATAGTATATGTATATGAGAGCGCGTATTTGTGATATTTTTGTTTTCAAAAGCTATATATATACATACTATTAGTATATCTAAGTATGAAGTCGCACTGCACTAGCACCATTATGGAGATGGTTAATTGTTTTCTCTTTACAGATTGAACGATGAGCTGATATACGATGACTACGGGTTCAGGGGCCAACAATGGGAATGCCCCTGATATGAGGATGATGTTTACCGCCTTCATGCGAGAGATGCTTAGGGATTCTCAGGGAGTAGTTCCTAATGCTGCTAATAGTGGTGGCGCAGCGGTGCAGGCGCCTATGGCCGATTTCACCAAGCTCAGCAAGGATTATACTAATCTTAGTGGAAAGTCGTTCCATGTAACAAAATCGCTATGGAGGTTCAAGATTGGATTGAAAGTTGTGAACGCATCTTCGAGGATTTAGGGATTGATGATGCAATGAAGAAAATGTTAGCATCGCGTCAACTTCAAGGATGGGCTATGAATTGGTGGAATGCTATTAAAGTAGCTACTCCCGAGGATCAAGTTACTTGGAATCAGCTTAAGACTCGCTTCAGTGACAAGTTTATTCCAGCTGCTCAGAAATCAGAACTATTTAGGAAATTTTTGGAGCTTAAGCAGAATGGTAGGGCAGACTCGGAGTATATTGCTGAGTTCTATACCTTATCGAAATATGGATTATCTCTTATCGATACTGCCGAGAATGAGAGGTGCATAACTAGCTTAGATGAGTACTTGGGGGAAAAGACTTATAAACCACATCGATGAGACATTTGAATCTATTGTGGGAAAGGCCTTGAGATCAGAGAACCTTTACCCTAAGTCAATGACCGAGATTTCTGTTACATCTACAGAGGAGCCAAAGACGCAGGCAAGCGGTGGAGGCAGGAATAATTAACAGAATAAGAGGAAGCAGAACCACACGAAGGATGGTCAAAAAAAGAAGAATAAGAAAGATATCAAGTGTTATAGCTGTGGCAAGAAGGGCCACTACGCTAGAGAGTGTCGAGCAAAGCTAGCGGACAGGAAGTGCTTCAATTGTAGCCAAGTAGGACATCACAAGGATAAATGTCTGCAACCCCCTAAAGAGAAGTAGATCGTGAAAGCATATGATATCAACGCTGTTCCTTCGTCGAATGCCCTAGCTGCGGCGGAGAAAGGAAAATGTGTCGTTATTCAAGGCATCCTTTCCATTTATGATGTTCCTGTTCGAGTATTGTTTGATACCGGGGCTTCCCATTCCTTCATATCTAGTGATCTAGTAGAAGATTGGAATTGAAACCCGAGATTGTCGATAGACCTTTGGTTAGGACGAACCCGATCGGTGGTTCGACTAGCTTTAGTATGGTTTGTCGTAATTTGGTCATATCGAGTCATGGATGCATGTTTGCTTGTGATTGCTTTGTTTTGGGCTTTACTGTATTTGGCATTATTTTGGGAGTCGATTGGCTCCAAAGGTATGAGGTGGTGGTAGACGGTGAGGGGTCTTCGGTGACCATTAGAGCGGATGATAGGAGGAGGGTACTGTTTGGTTGTCTACCTAGTGATGGGGTGATGGCTAGTTTTCTACATTCCCTGGATATCCACATGATGAGTTGTCAGATGTGCCTACTGCTGGCGAGTATCCGGACATCTTCGGGGAAGTGATCGGACTTCCACCACACCGAGAGATCGAGTTTCGAATTGATTTAGTAAAAGATGTCAGATCTATAGTGATGCCTCTTCATCGTATGGCGCCAAGGGAGCGGCAAGAGCTTGGGGTGCAAGTAGGCGATCTTTTGAAGAATGGATTTATCCAAAGAAGTGGTTCCGAGTGGGGAGCACCAGTTGTATTTGCTACCAAGGCCGATGGTTCCCTTCAATTATGTGTGGACTACCATGAGTTGAATAAGGTGACGACGAAGAATAAGTATCCTCTTCTATGGATAGATGATTTGTTTGATCAATTGAATAAAGCAAGAGTGTTTTCCTAGTTAGATCTCGCGACAGGTTTTCATCAGCTCCGAGTAGCAGTTGAGAGTATACCTAAAACGGCATTTCGGACGCTGTCTGAATTCTATGAGTGGTTGGTCATGTCATTCCGGTTGACCAATGCACCTGTATATTTTGTGGATCTTATGAATAGGATATTCAGGGATCAATTGAATAAGTTTGTTCTTGTGTTCGTGGACGATATCTTAGTTTATTCAAGGACGAAGTAAGAACACGAGGAACATTTGAGGACAGTGATGGAGGTGTTGAGGAAACACCAATTGAAAGCAAAATTTTCTAAGTGTCACTTCTGGAGGAGGGAAGTGAGGTTCTTGGGCCATGTTGTTTCATAAAATGGTATTGTCGTGGACCCTGCGAAGGTGGATATGGAGCAAGATTGGTCTACGCCCAAGAATGCAACGGACATGAAAAGTTTTTTGGGGTTAGCTGGATATTATCGTAAGTTTATTCAAGACTTCTCCAAGATAGCAGCATCGTTAACTCAGTTGACCAAGAAGAATGAAGCTTTCGTCTGGGACGAAAGGTGTGAGTATGCATTTAAGAGTCTAAAGGAAAAATTAATGTGTGCACCAGTGTTAGTTATTCCTAAAGGGAACGAAGAGATGACAGTATACAAAGATGCCTGTGGTACCGGACTAGGTGGTGTACTGATGCAAGGAGGTAGGGTTGTAGCTTATGCTACTCGGCAACTTAAACCGCATGAGAGAAGATATCCTACCCATGATTTGGAATTGGCAATGATGGTGTTCGCATTGAAGATGTGGATACATTATCTTTTGGGAGAAAGATTCGAGTTGTTTACCGATCGTAAGTCTTTAAAGTATCTTTTCTCTCAAAAGGATTTAAATCTTCGTCAGCAAAGATGGTTAGAGTTCTTGGCTTCATATGATTTCAATATCGCATACACACCTGGGAAGGGCAATGTGGTAGTTGATGCATTGAGCAGGAGACATGCCAATTTAAAGGCTATGTTTCTTGAATGGAAGCAACTGGAGTATATCGTAGGATATGATTTCAGATCTAAGTGCGAATTGGATCCTGAGATGTTCGCAAGTTTGACGATCAGACCGACTTTGATTGAGCGGATTGGTTCCAGTCAAAGGGACGATCCTAATCTATTGGAAATCATCTCCAAGGTGGAGATGGTTATCGATAGTGAGGAAAGGAACAAGTATGGACTTGATCGATAAGGATGGCTCTGAAAGAATGGGAGACTAGTTGTACCCAACGTAAATGGATTGAGAGATGAAATGCTTAGAGAATGTCATCACTCGAAACTGACTATACATCCTGGTGGTAACAAGATGTATGGAGACATGAAGCAGACATACTACTGGGAAGGGATGAAGAGAGAAGTTGGGAAGTTTGTGTAACGTCCCGGATTTTTAGCTATTTAATATTGAATATTTAAATAGTTTTAAATATTGATTTGGATTGATAAACAAATTTTCATATTGTATCGATTGAATAATCGGTATACGATTTAATATCAAATATGTTGAATAATCGAATACGAGAATGAAAACAATTTAATTCACAGTTAAAAACTGAATCTCGTGTTAGGTGGAGCAATACTACTGGAGACTTCAAGATCAAACATACTTATAACAGCATAACCAGACATGAGGAGCTGCCTATATGGAAATGGCATAAAAGAGTGTGGAAACAGGACAACAAAGCCAAAGAGAATTTCTTTTTCTGGAAGCTGTTGAGTGATGCTCTCATGACGAAAGAAAAACTGATGAGTAGAGGATTAAATGTAGATGGTAGATGTATTTATTGCGGCCTTCACATTGAATCCATCTCCCATCTATATTTTGAATGTAATGTGGTGGATAGGCATTGGAGAAGCATTAATGCAAAGCTTGGAAGAAGAATCACGTCTGTTAACAATCATGGGGAATGGGAAAATATCTTTCTAAGCACAGATTGCAAGGACAATAAAAAGAGAATGTTGAATATGGTTTTGAAACGATTCGTTTGGTGCATATGGACTGAGAGAAATGCCAAAATATTCACACCAAATAAAGCAAAAGAAGACAACATTCTATCGGCTTGGCTGGTTCAAGCGGTTAAGCAAAGTTTTGTTCATGCACAGTTTGCCATTGAGCCAGGCATAGCAAGGAACTTCAACGCTTGACGCTGCTGTTTTTTTTTTTTTTTTTTTTTGTTTCTTCGTTCTTGAAGCTTTGTTTCTCTGTTTTCTGTCATTGTAGTGCTTGCACTGTAATGCCCTTTTGTATTTTCTCTTTAAGCTTCAATAAAAAGGTCGGGGTCCATTAACCCCGTCGGCCATGCCAAAAAAAAACTGAATTGAAATGATTCAGTTAGTCAATATAAATTCTATTTGGGGTTTACAACGATAAGTTTAATTATTTGAAATCAATTTATATTCTAAATTGATTTTAATTTAAATCGCTGATTTTAAATGATATATTTTTCAAGTGGTCGAATTGGGTTTTGAAACTTGTTTCGTTGAGTTCAAATTAGTGGTTAAATCCTAGAGACGTCGGTCGTTACGCTCAGATAGGAGTTCGTTACCGCGAGATATTTTCAAATAAAAATATAAACAAAATCAAAGCAAATAAACAAATCGTACCACTTTCAGCCAACCTAAGTTCAAAGCCGACCTTTTGTTCTTTAAATAACGCAGACCTATTTTACAGCTCGCCTACTTCATCGAGCAGAAAAAATTGTCTCCCATGTTTGATATCAGGGAAACAAAAATTTAATGGTTTCTATACTTCATGTTCTTCCTTCACTTATAAATCCCACCGCAACTACTCACAATTTATCACTTTCGAAAGTTCAGGCATCTGCTCTCGTTCTCTTTCCCCTCTCAAATCAAAAATCAAAGCCGCTTCTTCTCAAATCAAAATCCCGACCCCTTTCTTTGGTTCCGCTATCTCTCTTCAGCATTTAAATCAAAGCCGCCGATTCAAGTATGAAAAAATGGGGATTTAGAAATCGAGACTCGCGATTTTAAACCACGCGATGCCTGAAGTTGGATGCCGACCAGGTGGCGCTCGCGATTTAAAAAAAAAAAAAAAGAGGATCGACGTCGATGGTGTTTGGAGGGGAGACGACTATCTGATGGCGGATTGGGGTTCGAACTAGTGTTCACCGGAGCAGTTCGGTCAGGGAGTCGATCTCAAGTAGGGCTTCAAGGCATTGGAAATAGTTGAGCTAAGGCAACTTCAGTCTGATGGTTCAAATGGAGTTCGGTAGCAGGTTTATATGGAAGTCCAGATTTTTGTTTTTGGGATGAACAGTGAAGGGGGGGTCGCTGCATTCAAATTCAGGGATAAGGAGGTGAAGGTAGTACATGAGTTTGAAGGAGACTGGTGGCAGCGAGGGGTTTTTGAGGCAAGCAGTAGTTGTGCATGTTTAAAATGGAAATGTAGATTGACTACAAGGTGTTCGACATAATGCTGAAAAGGAGAATGGTTGTTTGGGCTGATGCGCAGTTTTGAAGCTATTCAGGGATTTGTTTCGTGGATTTGTCGAATAGTTTGCAAGCCAATAAGGTATACGTCTTTTAGAATTTAAATATACATATAACAATTCGTTTATTTATTTGAGTAGTTAATTTAAATTAGTAAATCGTTTAATCGATAAATAAATAAATCGTTGTAGATGCAAGATAAATTCACTCGAGATGATCCAAGATGATCCGTAGACACAACGATTTGAAATTAAACTGGATATTCAGCAAACAAAAGTACAAGGTGAGTAAATCTCACTCACCTTTTATTTATAATTATTTTTACTTCGTAAAAATAATTGTTGTTGCTTGTTTGGATTTTTCTGCTTGTTTTATATATATTAGTTATTTAGGCTATTATATATATATTGGGTTGATTGATTGGTTGGATTCCCGCAGTCTCATTAGCGGATGCCCGCAGTTTCATAGCGGATGATTACCCTATACGCCCCACGCTATGATTAGTGGATGACCTTCTATACCACGATATTCTGCCACGAAGCAGAATGGGTATTATTTATGTACTAACATCTGTGGATGCAGGTAAACAGGTTGGAGGAATCCAACAGGATTCCTCAAAAATATATTATCTGTTTGCTGTTTGTTTGATTTCATATATATTCATATATGATGTGTTAAAAATCAAATGAATGAAAATTGGTTGATTTGATTGTTTAAAATATCACTGGGGCTTGAATATTGATTTATAAAAATATCGCGGAAGGGATATTTGAGATTTAAAAGAGAAAATTCTATTTTTCTAAAATAGAATTTGAATTTAAAACGGAATAAAAATATTTAACTTGTTTTAAAAGGAATAAAACAAGTAGTTCATTTATACACAAAGTTTTAAATGAAGTGAAAAGAATTATCATTGGACAATTCAAAAGTAAATTATAAGTGCGAATTTGTTAAGGGGAATCTATTTTTCCAAAGTAGAAAATATTTATTTCAAAGGAAATTGGAAGTGATACTTTGTTTAAAAATATAAACAAGTAAAAAAAAGGGAATTTGAATAAAGAGAAATTTGAAAAGAAGTTTGAATATTTGAATTCAAATAGAATTTAAAAGAAGTTTTGAATATTTGGATTTCAAATAGAAACCCAAATGGAGTTAAATATTTAAATTCAAGTATGAATTTCAAATATAGATATTCATAAAAAAAGGGATTTGAATATAGAAATTAAAGTGGAATTTAAATCAAGAAAATAAAGTATGATATTTGAATTCAACGAGATATAAATATGGTATTTAAATTCAAAAAGAATTTAAATATGGCATTTGAATTCAAGGAAAAGTTAAAAATGGGATTTGAGTCCAAGGAGAATCAATATGGAGTTTGAGTTAAAAGGAGTTTTAAATACTTGGAATTCAAAAAGAGTTGGAATATTTGGGAATTCAAATTAAAGTAGAAATAAGGTTTGAATAATAGAAATTGGAAGAGAATTTGAGAATTTGAATTATATAATTCAAATGGAATTTAGAACATAGAATTTGAAATAGAATTAAAAAAAGAATTCAAATATGGGATTTGAATATAGCAATTCAAATAGAATTTGAATATAGAATTTCAAGGTAGAATTGTAATGAAATTTCAAATATCGAATTCAAGAGAATTGAATATGGTTTTGAATTTAGAATTCAAAGAAGAATTGAATATAAACTTCAAATATAATCGAAATAGAGTTTGAATATATAACTCAAATAGAATTGAATATGAAGTTCGAATAGAGATTTGAAATAGAAATTCAAGTATTGAATTTGAATATCAAATAGAAAAGGAATTGGGATTTGGAAATAGAATTCAAAAGCGAGATTGGAATTTGAATCAAGAAATTCAAATAGAGGAAAATGGAGTTTGAATATTAGAAATTCAAATGGAGTTAAACTGGAGTTGGATTCGTTTTAATGAAAGTTTAAAAGTTTATATATATAAATATAAATAAAACGAACTCGCCGCAGCGCTGCAGTTCGTAAATTGGCGATTCGAACTTCAATTGGATATACAGAACTCATTTGAAGTCGAAATTCTTTGAAACAAGAAACGTCAGGACCGATTTGATAATAGCTTTCTAATGAAGGAGAAAAATCTGGATTTCATCGAATAGATTTTGAGTTATGTCAAAAATCAAATTTTCAGAAAAGCAGCGCCAGAACCATTATAAAACCATAACGGTTTGTTTAAATAAACTAAAGGATTTTAAAGAAATAAAATCCGAATTTGCCATGAGAAAAATCCAGACTTGAGTTGTAAATTAAATACGAACTCAAGTGGTGTAAATGAGATGATTGTTGAAACAAAAATCAGATTTTTAATTATTGATTAGAATTGACTAATTTAAAGAAATTAGTTAATGGAATTTTAGAATCGAAATTTGGGCTTTGAATCAGACAAGGGGTGTGTAAATTCATATTCGAAATCGAATATGAAGCTTGAATTAGAAATGACATTCGATTGTTGTATCAACAAATTAATATATATTTGAATGTGATATGTTCAAATAACAAGTGAAATAGGCTAAGAAGCTAATTAAAGAATAAATGGGCGGAACTGAATTCAAACGATTGGTTTGAGTTGAATTGCAAACAGGTGAACATGTGTAAGCAGGTTTGATATGAAGTATATGAAGATTTAAATTTATGTGCTCGACAAAAAGGTACATGTTTAATTCATATATGAGATTTTATGCGCCGTATCGGCAAGCCGCTTGGTTTTTTCTTTTTCTTTTTGAGATGAGAAGTTACCAGGAAGCTATTTGAAATTTCCCGATGCTCCCGATACAGGGGAAATTATGGCGAAATTTTTCGGAAATTTAAGGAGATAGAATATTTTTAAGATATTTTGATAGTTAGAAATCATTGTATCGACGTATAGAATTCGATAGGTAAATGAATACAAAAATCGAATTTTGTAAACAAAAAGGGAAATCTATAAATTGGAAATAGAAAGCGAACTTTATACATGTTTTTAAAAATGAATAATTGGATTGTATAGTGTGTTTATTCGAGGTAAATGGTTTTGCCGTTTTGAAGTTGAGGATGTTTTCAGTTAAGGTCTGAGAGGTAATTTTACCCCAACTTGATTGATTTCATTTTTAATGGATAAATAGCAAGATCCAGTCTCGAAGAGAAGTGTTTGAAAAAGAGTTAGTTGAATAAAATATTTTGGGTTGTTGTAACGATGTTTTACACAACATTCGTTTTAAACCCAAGTAATGGAATTTTGGAAATATAACAAGTAAATATTTCCTGAGTATAATTAAAATAGTCGGGATAGAGATAAGTGATTGGAATTGTTCCCAATTGCAAATAGAGATATTTTCTAATATATAGAAAATAAAAGAAGTTGATATTGGGAAATGCTTTCCAAATAGCGTAAAGAGCCAATATGGTTATTGGAAATATTTGGGTAACAAATATTGATAAAGAAATGGAGAAGAGATTTAATTAATGAAATATTGATTAAAGAGCCCAGTGATTTGTTTGATATGTTTGGATGAACACTTGTTTTTATTCGATAGTTAAATCACAGACTATCGAAGTTTTGACCATCGTTGTCAATATGGAGAGACCGGTTGGATTATTATCCGAATAACCACTCCGTATCGGCATAAGCGTTGCGAACCAAGTATGCTGAATATATTGAAGACGGAGTAAAGTGCAAGGACTTTTTCTATTAAATAGAAATAGTGCCTTCGGTTTCGTTCAATCCTAGAACGAACGTAAATGGACGAATGTCTGACAGAGTATTTCCAATGATCAAATGGGTTTGTCTGTATAAATATATATGGTTGCAACGGATTTATTCCCTTAGCATAATATCCAGAATATTTGTGCAAATCAATTAGTGATTTACGGATCCGACAATGTGGCATTCAAAGTGGTGGTGCTATCGATGAATGACAAGTGATCGTAGCCTCAGGCCTCAACAACCGGGAAAGGACAAAAATCGGGCAGGCAGCATGGCTATGTGGGTCGCACCCATTAGGATGTATAATCACCTATCTAGAGGTTCATTTAATTTCTTATTCTATTCGATGCTGTCCCAGTCGGGAGACGGTTGCTGATCCCAACCGTTGGTGATATACATTCGATACACTCAAGCGAAATGAGTGGTCGGTCATGTATGGGCCGGGTTACAAGATGTTCTTGTTGAACCCAGTGTATTCCTCTCTAGAGATACACTGTCGGAAGGTGGTTCCATACCTTGTCATGTTGGAAATCCAATCTCCAATAAGCGCCATGCGGTTTTTGATTTTATACTATGTATGTGGAGCGTGAGATGCAAGCGTTCCTCTAGATTGTATTTATTGATGTAGACATTATTATAATATCACTGGATTTTCGTATTAAAGTGTTTTGGGTTATAATAAGGTAAAAACCGTCCGTGTTTATGTGTGGGCTGGTCTTACTATTACCTTTTCTTTTGAAAGGATTTCAAAAGTTAAACAAATGATTGGAGTTTACTCACACCAGTCCCATGACTGACCCAGAGTTTATTTTGTTTGTTTTCCCTAAACTCTTGGGTGCCCAAATTTGTACGGGCAGTCAAGTAGTCGGGATTTCACAGATTCAATTGGAGGAGCTGGAAGCAGGAGGCTTCACCAGTAGCTGTAGATTATCGTATTTCCGCTGTGTACTATGTTGTATCTGGAAACAGGTGTTTATAACTGTTCCAGAAATGACTGTTGTGCTCTGACGATGGTATGTATATAAAGTTACTGATTTGTATTTCAAAAGTTATGTTATATAATATATTTTATTCGTTTCGCTGTGAGATTCGTGTTTACTTTGATTATGCTCAGTTGTGTTCTTCTTCTTCTATTCTATTAGTTCTATTTTTTCTATCTCACCCTCTAATTTCTTCTATTAATGATACGGTATTTTCGATGTCTGAACAGTCGACGCTGGGTTTTGTGTCGATTTTCGGAGTCGAAAATCTCGTGGTCGTTACAGTGGTATCAGAGCTTAGGTTGAGCGAATACCTAGGCTTTGGTGGAAATGTGCTCATTAGAGATAGGGTCAGCAGTGCCCTAGAATGAGTTGAGTGTATAATACGAGAGCACGTATTTGTTATTAATATAAAAATTGTTTTATATTGTGTTGGCTAGTCTATTGAGTGGTTTATGAATTCTGGTCGAATCATGGGACGCCACGAAGTCAATAGGGATTTCTAAACACTTGAACAGAAAATACGACATGATATTGTTTTTAAATGGGTAAATGAAATAATTTTACCCAAAATTTCTATTTTTGATATAGAAAGAATAATTTTCTAAGAATTATTATATGGATGTGTTGGATGTTGATTTTATAATCAAATGAGATTATAAACTTAGAATGGTTATTTATAACCAAATAGAAATTGTATAGGAATTAAATATACAAATGAGATGAATTAGAATTTAATTCAAACCAGAATTTGGAATTTTAATCCTGGGAATTTGGAAAATATTTTCAAAGTATATTAAATAATATAGCTTTGTTTGTAAAGGATTTGAATAAATACCCTCTTTGAATGGATTTTAGAAGTGATAAAGCACTGAACTCACTTCAGTGGCTGGGAAATAATTCTGATGATGATTGCAACATCATCAGTGTTCATTTTCGAGTTTCTAAGTGATGGATTGCTACCTTAGAAAATTTTGTTGGAAATTTGTTTGAAAATTCAAATATTTTGAATTTGTGATAGGAATAAATATATGTTCATATTTATATATTATCTCAAAAGGACTTGAAATAAAAACCCAGGAATTTGAATTCTGGAATTAAAATTTAACTTAAAACAAGTTAAATAAATCAAGTGAATGAATTGATTTAGAATCAATTTGAATGCATGTGAATGAGAAACCAAATGTTTTGGTAGAACTAAAATTGTTGAAATATGAAGAGGTGAGTTTCAACATAAAGAAGTTTTGAAAAGTAATGGATTTGTACCATTTTCCTACCTTAGCAATTTCGAGGACGAAATTATTTTAAGGGGGGAAGAATGTAACGTCCCGGATTTTTAGCTATTTAATATTGAATATTTAAATAGTTTTAAATATTGATTTGGATTGATAAACAAATTTTCATATTGTATCGATTGAATAATCGGTATACGATTTAATATCAAATATGTTGAATAATCGAATACGAGAATGAAAACAATTTAATTCACAGTTAAAAACTGAATTGAAATGATTCAGTTAGTCAATATAAATTCTATTTGGGGTTTAGAACGATAAATTTAATTATTTGAAATCAATTTATATTCTAAATTGATTTTAATTTAAATCGCTGATTTTAAATGATATATTTTTCAAGTGGTCGAATTGGGTTTTGAAACTTGTTTCGTTGAGTTCAAATTAGTGGTTAAATCCTAGAGACGTCGGTCGTTACGCTCAGATAGGAGTTCGTTACCGCGAGATATTTTCAAATAAAAATATAAACAAAATCAAAGCAAATAAACAAATCGTACCACTTTCAGCCAACCTAAGTTCAAAGCCGACCTTTTGTTCTTTAAATAACGCAGACCTATTTTACAGCACGCCTACTTCATCGAGCAGAAAAAATTGTCTCCCATGTTTGATATCAGGGAAACAAAAATTTAATGGTTTTTGTACTTCATGTTCTTCCTTCACTTATAAATACCACCGCAACTACTCACAATTTATCACTTTCGAAAGTTCAAGCATCTGCTCTCGTTCTCTTTCCCCTCTCAAATCAAAAATCAAAGCCGCTTCTTCTCAAATCAAAATCCCGACCCCTTTCTTTGGTTCCGCTATCTCTCTTCAGCATTTAAATCAAAGCCGCCGATTCAAGTATGAAAAAATGGGGATTTAGAAATCGAGACTCGCGATTTTAAACCACGCGATGCCTGAAGTTGGATGCCGACCAGGTGGCGCTCGCGATTAAAAAAAAAAAAAAAAAAAAAAAAAAAAAAAGAGGATCGTCGTCGATGGTGTTTGGGTAGTACATGAGTTTGAAGGAGACTGGTGGCAGCGAGGGGTTTTTGAGGCAAGCAGTAGTTGTGCATGTTTAAAATGGAAATGTAGATTGACTACAAGGTGTTCGACATAATGCTGAAAAGGAGAATGGTTGTTTGGGTTGATGCGCAGTTTTGAAGCTATTCAGGGATTTGTTTCGTGGATTTGTCGAATAGTTTGCAAGCCAATAAGGTATACGTCTTTTAGAATTTAAATATACATATAACAATTCGTTTATTTATTTGAGTAGTTAATTTAAATTAGTAAATCGTTTGATCGATAAATAAATAAATCGTTGTAGATGCAAGATAAATTCACTCGAGATGATCCAAGACGATCCGTAGACACAACGATTTGAAATTAAACTGGATATTCAGCAAACAAAAGTACAAGGTGAGTAAATCTCACTCACCTTTTATTTTTAATTATTTTTACTTCGTAAAAATAATTGTTGTTGCTTGTTTGGATTTTTCTGCTTGTTTTATATATATTAGTTATTTAGGCTATTATATATATATTGGGTTGATTGATTGGTTGGATTCCCGCAGTCTCATTAGCGGATGCCCGCAGTTTCATAGCGGATGATTACCCTATACGCCCCACGCTATGATTAGTGGATGACCTTCTATACCACGATATTCTGCCACGAAGCAGAATGGGTATTATTTATGTACTAACATCTGTGGATGCAGGTAAACAGGTTGGAGGAATCCAACAGGATTCCTCAAAAATATATTATCTGCTTGCTGTTTGTTTGATTTCATATATATTCATATATGATGTGTTAAAAATCAAATGAATGAAAATTGGTTGATTTGATTGTTTAAAATATCACTGGGGCTTGAATATTGATTTATAAAAATATCGCGGAAGGGATATTTGAGATTTAAAAGAGAAAATTCTATTTTTCTAAAATAGAATTTGAATTTAAAACGGAATAAAAATATTTAACTTGTTTTAAAAGGAATAAAACAAGTAGTTTATTTATACACAAAGTTTTAAATAAAGTGAAAAGAATTATCATTGGACAATTCAAAAGTAAATTATAAGTGTGAATTTGTTAAGGGGAATCTATTTTTCCAAAGTAGAAAATATTTATTTCAAAGGAAATTGGAAGTGATACTTTGTTTAAAAATATAAACAAGTAAAAAAAAGGGAATTTGAATAAAGAGAAATTTGAAAAGAAGTTTGAATATTTGAATTCAAATAGAATTTAAAAGAAGTTTTGAATATTTGGATTTCAAATAGAAACCCAAATGGAGTTAAATATTTAAATTCAAGTATGAATTTCAAATATAGATATTCATAAAAAAAAGGGATTTGAATATAGAAATTAAAGTGGAATTTAAATCAAGAAAATAAAGTATGATATTTGAATTCAACGAGATATAAATATGGTATTTAAATTCAAAAAGAATTTAAATATGGCATTTGAATTCAAGGAAAAGTTAAATATGGGATTTGAGTCCAAGGAGAATCAATATGGAATTTGAGTTAAAAGGAGTTTTAAATACTTGGAATTCAAAAAGAGTTGGAATATTTGGGAATTCAAATTAAAGTAGAAATAAGGTTTGAATAATAGAAATTGGAAGAGAATTTGAGAATTTGAGTTATATAATTCAAATGGAATTTAGAACATAGAATTTGAAATAGAATTAAAAAAAGAATTCAAATATGGGATTTGAATATAGCAATTCAAATAGAATTTGAATAAATGAATTTGAATATAGAATTTCAAGGTAGAATTGTAATGAAATTTCAAATATCGAATTCAAGAGAATTGAATATGGTTTTGAATTTAGAATTCAAAGAAGAATTGAATATAAACTTCAAATATAATCGAAATAGAGTTTGAATATATAACTCAAATAGAATTGAATATGAAGTTCGAATACAGATTTGAAATAGAAATTCAAGTATTGAATTTGAATATCAAATAGAAAAGGAATTGGGATTTGGAAATAGAATTCAAAAGCGAGATTGGAATTTGAATCAAGAAATTCAAATAGAGGAAAATGGAGTTTGAATATTAGAAATTCAAATGGAGTTAAAATGGAGTTGGATTCGTTTTAACGAAAGTTTAAAAGTTTATATATATAAATATAAATAAAACGAACTCGCCGCAGCGCTGCAGTTCGTAAATTGGCGATTCGAACTTCAATTGGATATACATAACTCAGTTGAAGTCGAAATTCTTTGAAACAAGAAACGTCAGGACCGATTTGATAATAGCTTTCTAATGAAGGAGAAAATTTTGGATTTCATCGAATAGATTTTGAGTTATGTCAAAAATCAAATTTTCAGAAAAGCAGCGCCAGAACCATTATAAAACCATAACGGTTTGTTTAAATAAACTAAAGGATTTTAAAGAAATAAAATCCGAATTTGCCATGAGAAAAATCCAGACTTGAGTTGTAAATTAAATACGAACTCAAGTGGTGTAAATGAGATGATTGTTGAAACAAAAATCAGATTTTTATTTATTGATTAGAATTGACTAATTTAAAGAAATTAGTTAATGGAATTTTAGAATCGAAATTTGGGCTTTGAATCAGACAAGGGGTGTGTAAATTCATATTCGAAATCGAATATGAAGCTTGAATTAGAAATGACATTCGATTGTTGTATCAACAAATTAATATATATTTGAATGTGATATGTTCAAATAACAAGTGAAATAGGCTAAGAAGCTAATTAAAGAATAAATGGGCGGAACTGAATTCAAACGATTGGTTTGAGTTGAATTGCAAACAGGTGAACATGTGTAAGCAGGTTTGATATGAAGTATATGAAGATTTAAATTTATGTGCTCGACAAAAAGGTACATGTTTAATTCATATATGAGATTTTATGCGCCGTATCGGCAAGCCGCTTGGCTTTTTCTTTTTGAGATGAGAAGTTACCGGGAAGCTATTTGAAATTTCCCGATGCTCCCGATAAAGGGGAAGTTATGGCGAAATTTTCCGGAAATTTAAGGAGATAGAATATTTTTAAGATATTTTGATAGTTAGAAATCATTGTATCGACGTATAGAATTCGATAGGTAAATGAATACAAAAATCGAATATTGTAAACAAAAAGGGAAATCTATAAATTGGAAATAGAAAGCGAACTTTATACATGTTTTTAAAAATGAATAATTGGATTGTATAGTGTGTTTATTCGAGGTAAATGGTTTTGCCGTTTTGAAGTTGAGGATGTTTTCAGTTAAGGTCTGAGAGGTAATTTTACCCCAACTTGATTGATTTCATTTTTAATGGATAAATAGCAAGATCCAGTCTCGAAGAGAAGTGTTTGAAAAAGAGTTAGTTGAATAAAATATTTTGGGTTGTTGTAACGATGTTTTACACAACATTCGTTTTAAACCCAAGTAATGGAATTTTGGAAATATAACAAGTAAATATTTCCTGAGTATAATTAAAATAGTCGGGATAGAGATAAGTGATTGGAATTGTTCCCAATTGCAAATAGAGATATTTTCTAATATATAGAAAATAAAAGAAGTTGATATTGGGAAATGCTTTCCAAATAGCGTAAAGAGCCAATATAGTTATTGGAAATATTTGGGTAACAAATATTGATAAGGAAATGGAGAAGAGATTTAATTAATGAAATATTGATTAAAGAGCCCAGTGATTTGTTTGATATGTTTGGATAAACACTTGTTTTTATTCGATAGTTAAATCACAGACTATCGAAGTTTTGACCATCGTTGTCAATATGGAGAGACCGGTTGGATTATTATCCGAAGAACCACTCCGTATCGGCATAAGCGTTGCGAACCAAGTATGCTGAATATATTGAAGACGGAGTAAAGTGCAAGGACTTTTTCTATTAAATAGAAATAGTGCCTTCGGTTTCGTTCAATCCCAGAACGAACGTAAATGGACGAATGTCTGACAGAGTATTTCCAATGATCAAATGGGTTGGTCTGTATAAATATATATGGTTGCAACGGATTTATTCCCTTAGCATAATATCCAGAATATTTTTGCAAATCAATTAGTGATTAACGGATCTGACAATGTGGCATTCAAAGTGGTGGTGCTATCGATGAATGACAAGTGATCGTAGCCTCAGGCCTCAACAGCCGGGAAAGGACAAAAATCGGGCAGGCAGCATGGCTATGTGGGTCGCACCCATTAGGATGTATAATCACCTATCTAGAGGTTCATTTAATTTCTTATTCTATTCGATGCTGTCCCAGTCGGGAGACGGTTGCTGATCCCAACCGTTGGTGATATACATTCGATACACTCAAGCGAAATGAGTGGTCGGTCATGTGTGGGCCGGGTTACAAGATGTTCTTGTTGAACCCAGTGTATTCCTCTCTAGAGATACACAGTCGGAAGGTGGTTCCCTACCTTGTCATGTTGGAAATCCAATCTCCAATAAGCGCCATGCGGTTTTTGATTTTATACTATGTATGTGGAGCGTGAGATGCAAGCGTTCCTCTATATTGTATTTATTTGATGTAGACATTATTATAATATCACTGGATTTTCGTATTAAAGTGTTTTGGGTTATAGTAAGGTAAAAACCGTCCGTGTTTATGTGTGGGTTGGACTTACTGTTACCTTTTCTTTTGAAAGGATTTCAAAAGTTAAACAAATGATTGGAGTTTACTCACACCAGTCCCATGACTGACCCAGAGTTTATTTTGTTTGTTTTCCCTAAACTCTTGGGTGCCCAAATTTGTACGGGCAGTCAAGTAGTCGGGATTTCACAGATTCAATTGGAGGAGCTGGAAGCAGGAGGCTTCACCAGTAGCTGTAGATTATCGTATTTCCGCTGTGTACTATGTTGTATCTGGAAACAGGTGTTTATAACTGTTCCAGAAATGACTGTTGTGCTCTGACGGTGGTATGTATATAAAGTTACTGATTTGTATTTCAAAAGTTATGTTATATAATATATTTTATTCGTTTCGCTGTGAGATTCGTGTTTACTTTGATTATGCTCAGTTGTGTTCTTCTTCTTCTATTCTATTAGTTCTATTTTTTCTATCTCACCCTCTGATTTCTTCTATTAATGATACGGTATTTTCGATGTCTGAACAGTCGACGCTGGGTTTTGTGTCGATTTTCGGAGTCGAAAATCTCGTGGTCGTTACAGTGGTATCAGAGCTTAGGTTGAGCGAATACCTAGGCTTTGGTGGAAATGTGCTCATTAGAGATAGGGTCAGCAATGCCCTAGAATGAGTTGAGTGTATAATACGAGAGCACGTATTTGTTATTAATATAAAAATTGTTTTATATTGTGTTGGCTAGTTGTTGAGTGGTTTATGAATTCTGGTCAAATCGTGGGACGCCACGAAGTCAATAGGGATTTCTAAACACTTGAACAGAAAATACGACATGATATTGTTTTTAAATGGGTAAATGAAATAATTTTACCCAAAATTTCTATTTTTGATATAGAAAGAATAATTTTCTAAGAATTATTATATGGATGTGTTGGATGTTGATTTTATAATCAAATGAGATTATAAACTTAGAATGGTTATTTATAACCAAATAGAAATTGTATAGGAATTAAATATACAAATGAGATGAATTAGAATTTAATTCAAACCAGAATTTGGAATTTTAATCCTGGGAATTTGGAAAATATTTTCAAAGTATATTAAATAATATAGCTTTGTTTGTAAAGGATTTGAATAAATACCCTCTTTGAATGGATTTTAGAAGTGATAAAGCACTGAACTCACTTCAGTGGCTGGGAAATAATTCTGATGATGATTGCAACATCATCAGTGTTCATTTTCGAGTTTCTAAGTGATGGATTGCTACCTTAGAAAATTTTGTTGGAAATTTGTTTGAAAATTCAAATATTTTGAATTTGTGATAGGAATAAATATATGTTCATATTTATATATTATCTCAAAAGGACTTGAAATAAAAATCCGGGAATTTGAATTCTGGAATTAAAATTTAACTTAAAACAAGTTAAATAAATCAAGTGAATGAATTGATTTAGAATCAATTTGAATGCATGTGAATGAGAAACCAAATGTTTTGGTAGAACTAAAATTGTTGAAATATGAAGAGGTGAGTTTCAACATAAAGAAGTTTTGAAAAGTAATGGATTTGTACCATTTTCCTACCTTAGCAATTTCGAGGACGAAATTATTTTAAGGGGGGAAGAATGTAACGTCCCGGATTTTTAGCTATTTAATATTGAATATTTAAATAGTTTTAAATATTGATTTGGATTGATAAACAAATTTTCATATTGTATCGATTGAATAATCGGTATACGATTTAATATCAAATATGTTGAATAATCGAATACGAGAATGAAAACAATTTAATTCACAGTTAAAAACTGAATTGAAATGATTCAGTTAGTCAATATAAATTCTATTTGGGGTTTAGAACGATAAATTTAATTATTTGAAATCAATTTATATTCTAAATTGATTTTAATTTAAATCGCTGATTTTAAATGATATATTTTTCAAGTGGTCGAATTGGGTTTTGAAACTTGTTTCGTTGAGTTCAAATTAGTGGTTAAATCCTAGGGACGTCGGTCGTTACGCTCAGATAGGAGTTCGTTACCGCGAGATATTTTCAAATAAAAATATAAACAAAATCAAAGCAAATAAACAAATCGTACCACTTTCAGCCAACCTAAGTTCAAAGCCGACCTTTTGTTCTTTAAATAACGCAGACCTATTTTACAGCTCGCCTACTTCATCGAGCAGAAAAAATTGTCTCCCATGTTTGATATCAGGGAAACAAAAATTTAATGGTTTCTGTACTTCATGTTCTTCCTTCACTTATAAATCCCACCGCAACTACTCACAATTTATCACTTTCGAAAGTTCAGGCATCTGCTCTCGTTCTCTTTCCCCTCTCAAATCAAAAATCAAAGCCGCTTCTTCTCAAATCAAAATCCCGACCCCTTTCTTTGGTTCTGCTATCTCTCTTCAGCATTTAAATCAAAGCCGCCGATTCAAGTATGAAAAAATGGGGATTTAGAAATCGAGACTCGCGATTTTAAACCACGCGATGCCTGAAGTTGGATGCCGACCAGGTGGCGCTCGCGATTTAAAAAAAAAAAAAAAGAGGATCGACGTCGATGGTGTTTGGAGGGGAGACGACTATCTGATGGCGGATTGGGGTTCGAACTAGTGTTCACCGGAGCAGTTCGGTCAGGGAGTCGAGCTCAAGTAGGGCTTCAAGGCATTGGAAATAGTTGAGCTAAGGCAACTTCAGTCTGATGGTTCAAATGGAGTTCGGTAGCAGGTTTATATGGAAGTCCAGATTTTTGTTTTTGGGATGAACAGTGAAGGGGGGTCGCTGCATTCAAATTCAGGGATAAGGAGGTGAAGGTAGTACATGAGTTTGAAGGAGACTGGTGGCAGCGAGGGGTTTTTGAGGCAAGCAGTAGTTGTGCATGTTTAAAATGGAAATGTAGATTGACTACAAGGTGTTCGACATAATGCTGAAAAGGAGAATGGTTGTTTGGGCTGATGCGCAGTTTTGAAGCTATTCAGGGATTTGTTTCGTGGATTTGTCGAATAGTTTGCAAGCCAATAAGGTATACGTCTTTTAGAATTTAAATATACATATAACAATTCGTTTATTTATTTGAGTAGTTAATTTAAATTAGTAAATCGTTTAATCGATAAATAAATAAATCGTTGTAGATGCAAGATAAATTCACTCGAGATGATCCAAGACGATCCGTAGACACAACGATTTGAAATTAAACTGGATATTCAGCAAACAAAAGTACAAGGTGAGTAAATCTCACTCACCTTTTATTTTTAATTATTTTTACTTCGTAAAAATAATTGTTGTTGCTTGTTTGGATTTTTCTGCTTGTTTTATATATATTAGTTATTTAGGCTATTATATATATATTGGGTTGATTGATTGGTTGGATTCCCGCAGTCTCATTAGCGGATGCCCGCAGTTTCATAGCGGATGATTACCCTATACGCCCCACGCTATGATTAGTGGATGACCTTCTATACCACGATATTCTGCCACGAAGCAGAATGGGTATTATTTATGTACTAACATCTGTGGATGCAGGTAAACAGGTTGGAGGAATCCAACAGGATTCCTCAAAAATATATTATCTGTTTGCTGTTTGTTTGATTTCATATATATTCATATATGATGTGTTAAAAATCAAATGAATGAAAATTGGTTGATTTGATTGTTTAAAATATCACTGGGGCTTGAATATTGATATATAAAAATATCGCGGAAGGGATATTTGAGATTTAAAAGAGAAAATTCTATTTTTCTAAAATAGAATTTGAATTTAAAACGGAATAAAAATATTTAACTTGTTTTAAAAGGAATAAAACAAGTAGTTCATTTATACACAAAGTTTTAAATGAAGTGAAAAGAATTATCATTGGACAATTCAAAAGTAAATTATAAGTGCGAATTTGTTAAGGGGAATCTATTTTTCCAAAGTAGAAAATATTTATTTCAAAGGAAATTGGAAGTGATACTTTGTTTAAAAATATAAACAAGTAAAAAAAAGGGAATTTGAATAAAGAGAAATTTGAAAAGAAGTTTGAATATTTGAATTCAAATAGAATTTAAAAGAAGTTTTGAATATTTGGATTTCAAATAGAAACCCAAATGGAGTTAAATATTTAAATTCAAGTATGAATTTCAAATATAGATATTCATAAAAAAAGGGATTTGAATATAGAAATTAAAGTGGAATTTAAATCAAGAAAATAAAGTATGATATTTGAATTCAACGAGATATAAATATGGTATTTAAATTCAAAAAGAATTTAAATATGGCATTTGAATTCAAGGAAAAGTTAAAAATGGGATTTGAGTCCAAGGAGAATCAATATGGAGTTTGAGTTAAAAGGAGTTTTAAATACTTGGAATTCAAAAAGAGTTGGAATATTTGGGAATTCAAATTAAAGTAGAAATAAGGTTTGAATAATAGAAATTGGAAGAGAATTTGAGAATTTGAATTATATAATTCAAATGGAATTTAGAACATAGAATTTGAAATAGAATTAAAAAAAGAATTCAAATATGGGATTTGAATATAGCAATTCAAATAGAATTTGAATATAGAATTTCAAGGTAGAATTGTAATGAAATTTCAAATATCGAATTCAAGAGAATTGAATATGGTTTTGAATTTAGAATTCAAAGAAGAATTGAATATAAACTTCAAATATAATCGAAATAGAGTTTGAATATATAACTCAAATAGAATTGAATATGAAGTTCGAATAGAGATTTGAAATAGAAATTCAAGTATTGAATTTGAATATCAAATAGAAAAGGAATTGGGATTTGGAAATAGAATTCAAAAGCGAGATTGGAATTTGAATCAAGAAATTCAAATAGAGGAAAATGGAGTTTGAATATTAGAAATTCAAATGGAGTTAAACTGGAGTTGGATTCGTTTTAATGAAAGTTTAAAAGTTTATATATATAAATATAAATAAAACGAACTCGCCGCAGCGCTGCAGTTCGTAAATTGGCGATTCGAACTTCAATTGGATATACAGAACTCATTTGAAGTCAAAATTCTTTGAAACAAGAAACGTCAGGACCGATTTGATAATAGCTTTCTAATGAAGGAGAAAAATCTGGATTTCATCGAATAGATTTTGAGTTATGTCAAAAATCAAATTTTCAGAAAAGCAGCGCCAGAACCATTATAAAACCATAACGGTTTGTTTAAATAAACTAAAGGATTTTAAAGAAATAAAATCCGAATTTGCCATGAGAAAAATCCAGACTTGAGTTGTAAATTAAATACGAACTCAAGTGGTGTAAATGAGATGATTGTTGAAACAAAAATCAGATTTTTAATTATTGATTAGAATTGACTAATTTAAAGAAATTAGTTAATGGAATTTTAGAATCGAAATTTGGGCTTTGAATCAGACAAGGGGTGTGTAAATTCATATTCGAAATCGAATATGAAGCTTGAATTAGAAATGACATTCGATTGTTGTATCAACAAATTAATATATATTTGAATGTGATATGTTCAAATAACAAGTGAAATAGGCTAAGAAGCTAATTAAAGAATAAATGGGTGGAACTGAATTCAAACGATTGGTTTGAGTTGAATTGCAAACAGGTGAACATGTGTAAGCAGGTTTGATATGAAGTATATGAAGATTTAAATTTATGTGCTCGACAAAAAGGTACATGTTTAATTCATATATGAGATTTTATGCGCCGTATCGGCAAGCCGCTTGGCTTTTTCTTTTTCTTTTTGAGATGAGAAGTTACCGGGAAGCTATTTGAAATTTCCCGATGCTCCCGATACAGGGGAAATTATGGCGAAATTTTTCGGAAATTTAAGGAGATAGAATATTTTTAAGATATTTTGATAGTTAGAAATCATTGTATCGACGTATAGAATTCGATAGGTAAATGAATACAAAAATCGAATATTGTAAACAAAAAGGGAAATCTATAAATTGGAAATAGAAAGCGAACTTTATACATGTTTTTAAAAATGAATAATTGGATTGTATAGTGTGTTTATTCGAGGTAAATGGTTTTGCCGTTTTGAAGTTGAGGATGTTTTCAGTTAAGGTCTGAGAGGTAATTTTACCCCAACTTGATTGATTTCATTTTTAATGGATAAATAGCAAGATCCAGTCTCGAAGAGAAGTGTTTGAAAAAGAGTTAGTTGAATAAAATATTTTGGGTTGTTGTAACGATGTTTTACACAACATTCGTTTTAAACCCAAGTAATGGAATTTTGGAAATATAACAAGTAAATATTTCCTGAGTATAATTAAAATAGTCGGGATAGAGATAAGTGATTGGAATTGTTCCCAATTGCAAATAGAGATATTTTCTAATATATAGAAAATAAAAGAAGTTGATATTGGGAAATGCTTTCCAAATAGCGTAAAGAGCCAATATGGTTATTGGAAATATTTGGGTAACAAATATTGATAAGGAAATGGAGAAGAGATTTAATTAATGAAATATTGATTAAAGAGCCCAGTGATTTGTTTGATATGTTTGGATGAACACTTGTTTTTATTCGATAGTTAAATCACAGACTATCGAAGTTTTGACCATCGTTGTCAATATGGAGAGACCGGTTGGATTATTATCTGAAGAACCACTCCGTATCGGCATAAGCGTTGCGAACCAAGTATGCTGAATATATTGAAGACGGAGTAAAGTGCAAGGACTTTTTCTATTAAATAGAAATAGTGCCTTCGGTTTCGTTCAATCCCAGAACGAACGTAAATGGACGAATGTCTGACAGAGTATTTCCAATGATCAAATGGGTTGGTCTATATAAATATATATGGTTGCAACGGATTTATTCCCTTAGCATAATATCCAGAATATTTGTGCAAATCAATTAGTGATTAACGGATCTGACAATGTGGCATTCAAAGTGGTGGTGCTATCGATGAATGACAAGTGATCGTAGCCTCAGGCCTCAACAACCGGGAAAGGACAAAAATCGGGCAGGCAGCATGGCTATGTGGGTCGCACCCATTAGGATGTATAATCACCTATCTAGAGGTTCATTTAATTTCTTATTCTATTCGATGCTGTCCCAGTCGGGAGACGGTTGCTGATCCCAACCGTTGGTGATATACATTCGATACACTCAAGCGAAATGAGTGGTCGGTCATGTGTGGGCCGGGTTACAAGATGTTCTTGTTGAACCCAGTGTATTCCTCTCTAGAGATACACGGTCGGAAGGTGGTTCCATACCTTGTCATGTTGGAAATCCAATCTCCAATAAGCGCCATGCGGTTTTTGATTTTATACTATGTATGTGGAGCATGAGATGCAAGCGTTCCTCTAGATTGTATTTATTTGATGTAGACATTATTATAATATCATTGGATTTTCGTATTAAAGTGTTTTGGGTTATAGTAAGGTAAAAACCGTCCGTGTTTATGTGTGGGCTGGTCTTACTGTTACCTTTTCTTTTGAAAGGATTTCAAAAGTTAAACAAATGATTGGAGTTTACTCACACCAGTCCCATGACTGACCCAGAGTTTATTTTGTTTGTTTTCCCTAAACTCTTGGGTGCCCAAATTTGTACGGGCAGTCAAGTAGTCGGGATTTCACAGATTCAATTGGAGGAGCTGGAAGCAGGAGGCTTCACCAGTAGCTGTAGATTATCGTATTTCCGCTGTGTACTATGTTGTATCTGGAAACATGTGTTTATAACTGTTCCAGAAATGACTGTTGTGCTCTGACGATGGTATGTATATAAAGTTACTGATTTGTATTTCAAAAGTTATGTTATATAATATATTTTATTCGTTTCGCTGTGAGATTCGTGTTTACTTTGATTATGCACAGTTGTGTTCTTCTTCTTCTATTCTATTAGTTCTATTTTTTCTATCTCACCCTCTAATTTCTTCTATTAATGATACGGTATTTTCGATGTCTGAACAGTCGACGCTGGGTTTTGTGTCGATTTTCGGAGTCGAAAATCTCGTGGTCGTTACAGTTTGTATCCAAGTGCATGAACTGCCAACTAGTTAAAGCCAAGCAAAAGAAGCCTAGTGGTTTGTTACAACCGTTGGAAATTCCAGAATGGAAATAGGAACAAGTCTCAATGTATTTCATCGATCGTTTACCAAGGACTAGATTGGGTCATGATAGCATTTGGGCGATTGTAGATCGATTGACCAAAAGTGCAAGGTTTGTACCCGTCAAGTCGAATAGAACAGCAGCTAAGTTAGCGGACCTGTATATGAAGTGGGTAGTGAGATTTCATGGAGTGCCCAAAGGTATTGTAAGTGACCGAGATCCGTTATTTACTAGTGGGGTTTGGAAGAGCTCACAAGAGGCGTTAGGGTCAGAATTACTTCTCAGTACCGCGTACTATCCTCAAACCGACGGTCAAACAGAGAGGGTGAATCATGTATTAGAGGAGCTCTTGAGAGCTTGTATATTGGATTTTGGAGGGTCATGGGATGACCATTTGTATCTGGTTGGGTTCGCATATAATAACAGTTATCAGTCCAGTATTGGTATGACTCCATTTGAAGCTTTGTACGGAAGACCATGCAATTCACCATCATGTTGGTTGGAAACGGGTGAAAAATTTGTGCTTGGGCCAGATGTAGCAAGAGAAACTTCATATAGGATCAAGGTTATTCAACAACGAATGAAGGCTGCCCAAGACAGGCAGAAAAGTTATGTTGATAAAAGACGAAGAGATTTGAAATTCTCTGTAGGTGACTTGGTATTTGTCAAGATCTCTCAGTTGAAAAGTGTGATTCGATTTGGTAGGAGAGGTAAGTTAGCACCAAGATTTGTTGGTCCATTCCCAGTTCTCGAACAAGTAGGGAATTTAGCATATAAAGTTGAGTTGCCTGACAAGATGGCAGGAGTTCACAATGTGTTTCATGTTTCCCAGCTGAGAAAGTTCGTGCACGACCCCGAGGTAACTATTTCACCAGATCAGTTGGATGATATCGAGATAGAACCCGAGGTGGTTGGGAACCACAGACCGATTCGTATTGTCGGATACGATACGAAGCAACTTTGAAGGAAGATGGTGAAACTAGTTAAAGTCCAGTGGGGTGATAATGAGAATGACTGTACTTGGGAAACAGAGGAGAACATAAGGAAGTCGTATCCAGAACTCTTTGCCTGGTAAGATTTTAATCAAGGCATAGTTATTTCCTCGTTAGTAAACCGCATGCTAGGATAGGCTTGTGTGTTATTAGGTATGTTTGGTTGTTTGAAGTGGTTGATAGGCATGCGGGGAACCTTGTATGCTTTCTTAGTTAAGAAATTTCGAGAAATTTCTTAAGGGGGGAAGAGTGTAACGACCCGCATTCTACGTACCGGAGGATTGTAGAATATTTATTTTATTTCCATACGAAGTCGTGTGGTTGTGTAACTTTGGGGAACGGCTATTGGGGTCATTTCCCATGTTCACGATTTTTGTCGAATTTTATATGACTGTTTTACCCTTGGAGAATCTTGTTTCGCCTATAACTTTTGATTGGTAAGGAATTTTGACATAAAACTGCTTCCATTGGATTCGAATGATGGTTTGCCATTCTATAGAGTGGTCACATTAATTAAACGGACTTAGTGTTTGGGAGATATGGCTGAAACAAGGTTTGGAAGGTGAAAAACCGCTTAAGCAGGCTTAATAGTGTAATTAGTGGATGGGCCTATAACCCATTTCATGATTAGGGTTATGGGGAGGCTGAAATGAGTTAGGAAACTATCTCATTTCATTTTCTCAGCCACCACTTTCATTTCTTTAAACCTAGTAATGGCCTCCACCTTCTAAACTACCTCCTAATCACATTTTAATCCAATATTAAGTTAATCAACATCAAATCAAGGGAAATTAACATAAAATTGGAGGTAGAGTTGTTGTGTTGCATTGGGATTCGAACCAAATCAGAGATATTTTTAGATCTGAGATTTATGTGTAGCAAAGGTGAGTTATTAGCATGTTTTACACTAATTACGGCTAATTAGGGGTGATTAGTGATAATTAGCGAAATTACACATCAGAAAAAAATGGGAAAATATGCATAAATTATGAAATGTTATTTTATGTCACAGGTGAAAATTTGGGTTAACTTGGATTAAGTTTGCTAATCCTATAATTAAAACATGCTTAAGGGGATTAAGGGGAAAACATGGGTTTTGGGTATGTTTGATCCATATTTACATGATTATTCATTGTTTTGATGTTTATGATTGATTCTATATGTTGCTATTACTGTTTGGTATGATTTGTGATTGCATAGGAAAGTTAGAATGGTCGAAAACGCTGTTGTATGACGTAAATAGCTCATTGGAAAAGTTATAGGAAATTGGTCAGATCCCCCCTCCCCCCGATCGTGAACCCACCTTCACAAGTGGACTCCACCTTCACGACCCGCCTCTAGTTCACGAACCGTTTCCCCCATCACGAGTCGATGGCTTGCACGAGTGGAAGGTCACGAGTGGAATGGTCACGAACCGGAGATCACGAGTAGGAAGCAAGGTCACGACCCGACCCCTATGAAGGGTCACGACCCGATCCCTATGGAGGATCACGACCCGCCTAGTTGGTCACGAATGGAGCACCACGACCTGAACCGGAGCACCATGACGAATTAGATGTGACGAACCGAACCGAATGGAAGCTTGATCTCCGAACCGAACCGAGGAGCGGAATTCGAACCGAATCGGAGAAGACAAAAATCCGAGATGCAAAGGAAGTCCAAATGAGAAGTTTAGCTCAGGATCCAGATGCGAACCAATGAGTTAACTTCATGAGTTGGGCTTTGCTGCGGGACGTGTGCAAAAGGGTTATTGATATCTATAACTTTGATTCATTGTTGAGAGAGGGGGTACTGACTATGGACCAGTGCACTGGGATCAGAGGTTTTATGAAGAGTTGACTCCATCAGGGACCCAAAGGGCAAAGTGGTCGTAGTGATAGTTGTACGGAGCTGGGCTCTGTCATAGCCCCAATGGTTCTGGTGATCAAAGCGGTGGATATCATATGCTTTACGTACTGAGTGAGAGATGTGAGTATGATTGCTATGTTTTGATGTTTTCTATCACCATGACACTCCCATTTTTACGCTATATGTTAGTGTTACCTTAAAGTATTATACATCTTGTTGTGCTAACTCTTTGGTTGCAGGTCCAGGTTCAGGTATGATTTACTTATACCTGTTATTGCTTTATTTTGCTGTTATCGCTCATACCAGACTTTTGTTTGACCTAGAGTTTTATGTCTCTTCTTATTACTCTCGGTGCTCCTAAATGAGCAGACTAGAGACATGTTAGGTGGTTATGCACGAGTAGCTGTCCGGAGACGAGCAGGAGGCTTCCACGTACTATTTACATATATTCTCCCTATGTTGTTACTGGTCACTGCTTTGGGCATTAGTAGTGTACCTTTTCTATTTTTCGTTAGAGACAGTATTTTGAAGTTGTAATAATGGTATGGATCATAAGATGTATTTTGGATTTCGCTGCTATGATGGTTTAGTTTTCATCTTATGCACTGTCTCTCCTGTTTTATGCCAAGTTATGTTATTATTATATTTTATTCCATGCACTATTAGATATACTGCAGGCTCTTGATAACTCATCGTTTCAAACCCTTTTCTTTTGACGACCGTCCCGTGCTAGTTGGGCATTTGTACAGCTCATTTTGAAGAAATGTCGACTGCTGCGGGGCGGGCCTTCATAAATACTAAAGTGTGGATATTAGAAGTGACAATGGTATAGAAATATTCAATGAGTCATGTGGTTTGTTGTTTGCTCAAAAGGGAATAATTCATCGAAGAAGTATACGTGGCGTACCTCAACAAAATGAGAGGGTTGAAAGTAAACACATATATTTATTAGAAACTGCAAGGTCAATTAAAATTCATGCTAATAAGTTTTGGGGAGACTGTATTTTAGTTGTTGCACATCTGATCAATTTAATGCCAAGTTCTGTTCTTCACTGGTAAACCCCATATGAAAAATTAATGGGTAAACCACCTGATTATACACATCTTAGGGTAATTGGATGTTTATGCTACCGAGCAGTAAAATCAAATGATAAATTTACTGCTAGAGCAAAGAGATGTATAATGATACTTTACCCATATGCTCAAAAAGGCTATAAATTATACGATTTAGATGAGAATAAAGTTATTCTTAACAGAGATGTAATTTTCAAAGAAAATGCGTTCCCATATCACAATGAAAAATCTCTACTTCTTACACAAAATCAACAGCAATCTTCATTGCCTGAAATTTGAAGCATTGATTACGATGAACAAATATGTGGCTCCAATTTGAATATTCCACCTTTTAATGCTTCACAAGTTCCTCCTGCAAATGAAGACACGATATTAGAAAGCCCCTCTTCACCCATTTTACATCAACAAAATCTTTCTACTTTGGATTATCATCATGATAGTACTGTTTCTCCAGTCCCTGCATTAAGAAGATCCACAATAATAACAAAATTACCATCAAAATTCAAAAAAAAAATTGAAGTTTAACACATTAAACCTTTATCTACTCCATATGATAATTCTTGTGCTTCTATGATTTTTAATGTGTTCAAAAATTCTTCATTGAAACACTTGAATTCAAGTACTTTATGCAGTCTGGATAAGATGTTATCTACAAGAGAACCAATTTCTTATAATCAAGCAAAAGAAGATGCTAGATTGGTAGAAGCTATGGAGAAAGAAATAGAAGCTATAAAAGAAGAATCACACTTGGGATCTTGTGGACTTACCATCCAATAAAATAGTAATTGGCAGCAAGTGGGTTTAAAAAACAAAGTTTCTGAAAAATGGTGATGTTGAAAGGAGCAAAGCAAGGATTTTAGAAAGAGGAGATAAGAAAATCAAAGGTAAAGATTTTAAATATACTTTCACTCCAGTTGCAAAATTTACGACTGTTAGAATAGTTATTGCTTTAGCATCAGCAAATAATAAGCATTTACATCAACTAGACATCAACAATGCTTTTTTACATGGATATATTGATGAAGAATTATATATGAAACCTCCTCTTGGATATACGAAAGCTAAACCTGGACAAGTTCGTAAGCATAGAAAATCAATTTATGGACTTACACAAGCTGCTAGGCAATGGAATAAAGAACTGAAGTGTTTTCTAATTCAACTTGGATTTATTCAGCCAAAACAGGATTGTTCTTTGTTTACAAGACTTGCTGGTTCAGAATTTATTGTCATTGTTTGCTATATTGATGACCCACCTCTCACTAGATCTAGTTTACAAGCTATTTATGAAATCAAAAGTGCTTTACATAAGGCCTTTACAATTAAGGATTTCGGTGTCTTACTTTTTTCCTTGGAATTGATATGGCAAGAACAAAAAAGGTATTCTTTTAAACCAAAGAAAATATATACTGGATATGTTGAGTTCTATAAACATGGAAAATGCAAAATCATCGATTTCTACTGTTTTATTGGGTTAGCATTTTCGGGGATACTGAATTCCCCTAGATTCAGACGCAGCGTTAACATACTACTCCATGGTTCTTTTGCTAAACCCTGCCGAATGCGGTCCTCTGGCAACGGTGTTAATAACAATTCCATTTCCTTTTTGCTAGGCGGTGGCCCTAAGAGCCACCCGACCTTGGTTCTAGGTTGAACCTCCTTGCCTTGGCGCCACCTTGTATTCGTCAAGATTCCCTCCATGCAACAACTTCTCTTCTACATCTCTCAAATTTTAGTATTCATTCGTCGAATGGCCATAGGTTTCATGAAACAAACAAAATTTCTTGTCTTACGTTCTTTCTCTGTTGAATCTCTCGGGGGTGGTTTCTTGTACTGCATCACATTGCATGTATCCAAGTAAATGTTTTCCAAGGTGTCATTCAATGGCTTATAACTTTCAAAGGACTGGAATCAGGATTGTTTCTTGGAATCACCCTTCCGATTCTTATTCCCACTGTTTCCATTCTTACCTTGGCGGCCACTCTTTTTGTTTTCTGATTTCCCACATTAACTTCTACTTTACCGAAACTGTCGACGGACTATCTTATAGCGACATTGCTTTGAATCTCCTTCTTCACGACTTCACTAGATCTCCTCTTTTGGTTTAGGTACACATCTTCCTGTCGAAGACGTATATTTTCTTTTACATAAAATAACTCGATAGTCGTAGGAGGTTTTCCAACCAAATATCTTCTGAAATCTGTCTCTTTGTCTACCCGGCCCCATCAATCATTGCATCAGGACAATCTTTGGATTGGGGTTGTTTACTTCAATGAAAGCCATATTGAAGCAATCTAGGCACCCCCTCAAAGTTTCTCAAGGGGGGTGTTTAATTACGGAAATCTCTATAACATCCTTAGACTTTAGTGCGTGCAATCGGAATTGATTAAAAAACTTCTCGCTTAGATCTTTAAAGTTAGGAACCGATCGAGAAGGGAGTCTGGTAAACCACATCACAACGATCCCCTTAAGATATATCGGAAAATATTTACACATATGGCGTCGGGAACCACCGCAACATTCATATACCACGAGTAGCACATTAAATGTTGTCGTGGATCTGTTTTACCCGAATAACGACTCATTATGGGTAAGTTAAATCGCCTCGAGAACTGTGCTTCCAAGATGTCGTCCGTAAAATGGGTGTGGCTATGCTTGATGACCCACTCCTCATTTGTGTACCCTCTGCTGTCGTTCATTATCTTTCGTACCATTGCCTCTACCTTTGCATTGGTCAACACATGTTCCGGCTCAACACTCTCAGCTCTCCGAGATCTCCCTACCCCCGTTTCAGGCAACATCGCCTGATCCGCCTTCCAAGAAGAACTTCCTTACCCCCTACGCTCCCGGTCAATCACAGGACAAGTGGGTGGAAACATGAGTATTTTGGTAAGTGCCTTGTTCCCTAAGAAGGACTCAAGATCCACGCATTGGCTTGAGCATAGGTTCTGCTAAGCTAGGATCATTAGGGCCAAGCCAAATCGCCGCATCTTCTTGAGAAAGCAGTGTACCGAATCGGAGTTGTCAAAGATTCTCGGGCATATCATTGGGTCTCCTCTGACATGGTGAATCCCCATTCTCCTCAGATGAATACGAACCCTCTACCACCTGGCGATGCGGAGGAGACGACGTTCTTTGTCTTCGTAATGCCTGACCATTGCATCCATGTCATTTATCATTGTGGCGTTATCCCGTCTCTGAGCTTCCAGGGATGCGTTGGTCTCTTCCAATTTGGAGAACAGACGTGCGAAGTCATCTCGCGTAATGGATGTTAAAGAAGGAGGTTGATCGGTGGTGGCAACAACAGTTCCAGTTGTAAATCGTTCGGGTTGGATCGAACTCGAACCCGGCATAGTCGAGCCGGGTTCATTCGATCCGGGGGCCCTTGTTGCTGGTTCGATCTGCAAACCGATCTGTTACTCTTCGTTGGTCGGTGTTCCCTGGGAAGCTTGTTGGTTCATGTCTCTCTTCAAAACCATATTGATCAGAATTGTTGAATTTGCTGAAATTGTCGAAAGTGATGGAAATGCGGACTATTCCTTTGGATTTGGCGATCCGAACAGTAGACAAATAATCCAAAACGCTGAGAATTCAAAGTTTCTCAGTGAAAGCATCAAAATGTTAGACCAAAAAAGGGTTCTAACACCCAAAGATTAGAATTCATGGAGAAAAGGTGAAGAAATACTAAAATTAAAATGAAGAAAATAGCAAACACACAAGATTTATAGTGGTTCAGCGTTAACGAGCCTACATCTGATTTATAATTCTTCTATTCAATCAAGAATTACAACTACAACACTTGAAATCCTTCAACACTCAAGTTACAATCAAGTTTCTTTCAAAAATGTGGATATTCGCTTATATTGCTGAAATAGGGCTCAGGTTGGGATTATTGGCGGATCGTATATAGAGTTTCAATATTTTAAGTGGCAAAAGTCCTCTTCTAAGCCTCCTAATCGGGTTTATATAGTGTAGCAGCAGTTCGGTTCCACATTCTCTCAGCCACGGTTATAATTATGTGGCATCCGATCCGGATCCATAAGGATTTAATGGAGCGATCGTTGAACAGTTATGGTTAAACGGGATCGAGTCGTGGGACATGTGGCAGAGATCGCGCTCGATCCGGAGGTAGTGGAAAATGTGGGTGTGTTATGGATAGTGAGATGGATCGGGCATCTCGATCGGATCGAATGATCGACCTGGAACGGTTTGATCTGGAGACCATCCACTTGGCCACTTCTCATATTTTCGATTCAGAAGATGAAAAGCCATCTGGCTTGGCTTGCCTTTGACTCGACCAGACCTTAAGAGCTTGGCTTGGTATGATTTTATATCTGTGGCTTATGACTATGATCACTCGATCTTTGGACGGCCTTGCTACAAGGTAGACTAACAGTATCAGTCCCTCCAAATGTAAGGAACCAGATCCTCCCTCATGTAGCACCTTGGATTTGGTACTCAGGGTTTTTCCCTATGATTTCGGTCCAATCCAAGAACTCCTACATCTAGAAATAGACCATCATATGCACTGAAAAGTGGATCTCTTTTTCTCTTTTCCACATGGAAGCTCTGCCATTTCTTGGAGACAACAACACCTTCTTCTCTTACATTCTTACAAAAAACAACTATACTTGAATATACAATATAATAAAAAATTACTTCAAGCGGACGTAGGTCAGAGTTAGCTGAACCACTATAAAAATTGTATGTTCTCTACTGATTCCTTTTCCTTTTCAATTTATTTGTGATTGAATCTATGCACGTGAACTATTGAATCAGTGCTTGTGATTGTTCTAAACTTATTTGGGTGTTAGTGCTTGTTTAACCATAAACAACTCTATCAGTAATTGGTTCGAGAAGACTCTTCAGTTATTTGTATTATGTGTTTAATATTTGCATTTTCATCTACTTGTTTTATTCTACGAACAATCCTCTATTGAGGAAAAATTTGGTTGACAATTAACATTTGAACAAATCCCACATGATCAACCAATTTTTTTCCAAGTTAGTGGACCATTTGACATTTCTTTATCGCTCCCAACATGTGGCAAGTCAATATTTGCACCCACTTCGTCAATATTTTCATCATCGTGCTGGTTCATTAAATTATCATCAATGGTATTATTATTCGTAAGGTCAACATATTTTCACTTTCTTCTGTTTAAAACAAGAGTAATGCTAACTTTTAAGTGGTACAACCATTTTTATGTCTCAAAAAATCGAATCAAACAACTCTAGAAACAATTTAGAAATTTTACCGCTTGAACAAGTGATCCTTAACATCTTTGATTTCATTACTAACATGAGCGTTCTCTACTTTTGATCTTGTTATCTTTGATTTCTTCAATCTCGTTATTAAGAGTAGATATATATACTACAAAAACTTTCAATTTGATTATTTTTAGCAGAATTCATTTTGTGTCTTTCTACGAATCAATGTGCTCATATAACACTTCCTTTTAGATCATCCCCAATAGTTGTTTTGTTCACTTCCATTTTCAACCAAAAAACTTACAATGAACTAAAAAACCTCATTTTTTGAATAAATAATTATTCCCTAATATGTAAAACAAATAAAGAGAAAGTCCAGTTAAACATAAAATTTTGAAACAACTGGTGATACGATGAATCTCCACCATTGGATCGCCCTTTGAATTTTACCCTTTCATGCGAGGAAAAAAAGATTTAATAGTCCAGATTTTGTATCTTTCATTTAATACTAATTTTATGTTTAAATAGTTACCCCCACAAATAAATTAATATGCATAAAAAGGGCATCATCTTGCCACTTTAATGCGTATGCATTCTGCAGTAAGACAGTTTTATTTGTGCCTTAATAACCAACTCTTCAAAGTATTTCATCGACCACTAACACTAGTTGTGGTAACTTTTTATGTGAAAAAACCACATCTAACTACATCACGACTTGTTCGGCCTTTGTTTAGACAAGTCACTATTGGTTTTGCCCTTAACATATTTAGGTTCTTGTTTACATCTTTGTAGACACTATAAAACGATAAAATATAGAAAATTTTAATGTATCGATAATAATTAACAAAAAATAATAAATTAAGACGGTGCTTAATTTATAATTACATGTAATTCAAAAAACTATAAGTAGAATATTGTAAACAATAATTTGCATAGTGCTAACCAATTGACAAAAGTGTTTTTTAATCCACAAACAATAAAAGTATCTACAAATAACACTACAACATAAATTTGAAATAAGAATCAAATATACAACCATATGAATTTGAAATGAAAATTATATATATACATATAAAACGTAATTTATGGTTAAAACTAATTTTTGAGTGAAATTTAAAGAACTAGTTATTTAAAAGTGAATGCAAGTCACACATTCCTAAAATCAAACATAATGTAATGTGCATCCCTGTGTAAACATCAATTGTAAAGTATATCCCTGGAATTAGTTCATTGTAGCAATTTCAATTTTTTTTTTAATTTTTTTTTTGGGTATCATTGCCTAAAAAGAATTTAAAAAAATGTAAATATTAAAATTAGATAACTTAATAAAATTAAAAAATAGATGTAGAAATATCTGCACTTACTAAAAAATATTATAGACATATACGCAAATGTTCACTCAATAATTACAAACATATCTGCATATATTCACTCACAAAACAAATATTGACAAACATCGAAAAATTGCAAAAATGTCTATAATTATTCAATAAAATTGCAAACTTGTCTGCAATTTTCGATTGGAAGTGGACTTTTTTGTTTGTGCTCGTTATCCATTAACATTTTCTTGCTTTTTCTACAATAAATATGATGTTGAATATAATTCAAAATAAATTTTGTAATATTCATCAAAAATTACATAAAATTACACAATTATTAGTCATAATTTCATGTATGTCAGCATTATATTGAATAAGTGCATGCATTTCATCAAATTTTCCCAAAGCTTAGGTAGTGTTTGCTTTATTTTATGTTTTGAGTTTTCAACATTGATTACGAAAGATTTGAAATATAGTAGAGGTGACAGACCAAAAAAAGAGGGAACGACGGAGGGTACGGTGGGTGGATGAATTTGCTATTGTTCTTCCGTTGTTTCTTAAAACATGGAAAATATTACAAGGTTATTTTTGGTTTTGTGTGTTAACTTCATTTTGTAAAATGATCGTTTTCCACGATATGTGTGCGTCGCTCATACTTTTGTATGCGCGAAAAATCCAAAATAAAAAATAAAAAAATAAAAAACGAACACACCCTTACTATTTTCATTTCTTTTTCGTTTTTCATCCACCTTGTTTTTTTGACATGATTACGAAGATAAATATAAGTTAAATTAAGTTTTAAAATTTGAAAAGTTTTTTTAAATGATTTTTTGATAGGTAATTTTTACTTTTATTTGCAAATTCTATTAGTCAATCCACAGATTAACTTTTATTAAGTTAATCCATATATTCTTTAGAAGTTAGTATAATGCGGATAAACTAATAAATAAACATAAGTTCCTTGTATTTCTTTTGATTTTGAAGCTCCATCGAACACACTATTTGCATATGCATCCATACTCATGCGGAACATTAGTGCTTCCAAACTGACTGTACATATCTGTTGAGTTTCTGCATTTCATGCGTACCGTACGCGCTTCACTGTGTCTATCCGGGATCAACGGTCGAAGTCTCCTATGCTGGTGTCCCGATTGAACACCCCGTATCTCCTCCCATCGAGCATATAATTTGTTATTGGCAAACACTTATTGTAACAAAAGGAATCCTCAATGTTACATGCCACCAGCACCATATATACCACGATCTTTCTTAATTTCTTGTGGTGTGGGACTATTCGCCAGTTCAATCTACGCACCCATTCTATTCCAATGCGAACCACACCTCACAATCTCCATCTTGGCGAGCATTGCTCAAGTCACCTTCGAGCTACACCTTGAGTCTTCTTCACAGTTGGTCAGGCTGCTACCCCGAATTCTCATAAGCAGTGGTGGAGGCAGACTGCTTATAACAGTACCTACACCTTGACGAGCATCCCATGCTCAATCCCTTTTGGAGCCATGCTTCGGTCATACTACACATATTTGTCCCCTCGTACCATGGAGCACTGATACCATGTTGAGTTTGGCATTCCCTACGTACCGTACGCGCTTCACTGTGTCTATCCGGGGTCAACAGTCGAAGTCTCATATGTCGGCGTCCCGAATGAACATCCCCCATCGCCTCCCATCGAGCATATAATTTGGTATTGACAAGAGCTTATTGTAATAAAAGGATCTCCAATGTTACATGCCACCAACACCATATATATACCACGATCTTTCTTAATTTCTTGCGTTGCGGGACAATTCGTCCATTCAATCCACACACCCACTCCATTCCAATGCAAGTCACACCTAACAATCTCCACCTTGGCGAGCATTGCTCAAGTCACCTTGGAGTTACACCTTGAGTTCTCTTCACAGTTGGTCAAGCTGTTACCTCGAGTTCTCATAAGCAGTAGTGGAGGTAGACTGCTTATAACCATATCTCCACCTTAATGAGCATCCCATGCTCAAGCCCCTTTGGAGTCATGCTTCGGTCATGCTACACATATCGGTCTCCTCGAACCACGGAGCTCTGATACTAATTGTTAGTAAAATTGCACCTTTGCGGAAGCGACCATGATCTTATTCACCAAAAACTTAAAGATGATTTCTATGAGAAATAACATAGATATGAAATCACACGCGCAAACAAGATATTCCAGCCAACCACCCTCTTTATTGATTCAACAATACAAATTTTGTTTACATACAATGGATCTACAACCAAAAATAATCAAAATTATAAGAATCAATAATCTTATTGAGATAGGGAAAGAATAATGGATGACTACAACTTTTGTTGCAGAAGGAGAACAATGAAGAACATTGATAATCTTTGGATTAACTCTTTCAGTCTCAATTCCATGCTCTTAATCCAATCCTAGATGCTGCTAATACAAGAGAATAGAAGGCCTAGGAAAATATCCAATTTGCTCCTCAGAAATATATCCAGAATAAAATTATTCATTTCTTTCCTTCTATGATACAATCAATCAATTAATTAACCAATCAACCAATCAATCAAAACAATTAGTCAATTAATGTAACAACCCGGAAAATACGAGCCAACTTAAAATTTTTAAATTGGATATTCTAAAGGAATTTAAACAATTGAAATAGAATATTTCAACAAAATAATGAATTAGAAATAGTGTGACAGTTTGAAAATTTGAATTCAAACTTTGACTGACTGTACCAGGTGCAAAATGAAACGGATTTTAGTGAAACCAAAAATATTTAAATATGTTTATGAATATCTTTCTAACGAATCTGAAAAATAGAAGTTTCATAGCGGAAATCAAAAGTTATGGCCAAATGAATTTTCAGAAAGGCCGCTATAGAGAATATGTAGCCCTTGAAAATAGACATTTTGCAAAAGACCTCGGAATTCGACGAAACCACTTTTGTTGGATCCGGAATGTCAAATTATTGCTAGGTTTCAAATTTCATAATTTTTGAAGCTAGTATGTGAGCGTGGCGAAAGAAAACGTATTTGGTCAATTTCTATTAAATTGGATCAACCAGAAAATGACCATTTTCAAACAGTCTCAGAATTCGATGAAACTAGTTTTGTTGGGACCGTATCGGCAAAACATAGCTAGATTTATTTTTCCGGAATTTTTCAAATCAGTTTGTGGCCTTGGCAAATTGAAATGTACGTTCAAATCGAATATTGAATGTTTTATATTTTTTATTTGAAGAATAACTGACTGTAACAGTCGAATTGGCCTACGAAACATATCCCATTGTGTTCGGGATGGGGGTATTTAGCTAGGGGCGACAGTCGTTGGGTTTGAATTGGTATCCATATGGAAAAACACTATTTTAAAAATTTAATAAACCATGGGCCAATAGGATTTTTCCATTCATAATTAAAATAAAAATAAAATATCTCAAAACCCTCGCCGCTCTCTCGTGCCCGACGACGCACGTTGCACGCCACTTCCCAACCAAATCGCCGCCGCCATAGGCGACGTTAGCCTCCGCCACCACCCTACTTTTGGAGCGCTGCCTCCCCTCTTCAAATCCGACCTACCCTCGCTCTCCCTCTCCTCGTCTATCTCACGTTTCGTGCCCCCAAAGTCCGAGCCTTTCTGCCGACGCCACCATCGCCAGAGGCGATCGAACTAGCCAAACCCCCCAACGCCAGAAACCCCTCTCCTTCCCCTTTGACGTGGTGTGACTGGATCTGAACATCGTGCAACGATCGAAGCGAAAGATCAAAACCTAGTTTTGAACAATCGTGAAAGGTATCGGCTTTGGTATATTTAAACTGGAAAAAACGCTTAGTGTTGCAAACTTTGAAAAATCATATCTTTATCGTGTGTTAACGAAATTCGATGAAACAGGAAACATCGTGACCGCAAGGAGGCTCTCTGCATTCTAGAAGAGACCGCGGACTTTTCTGAGCTAGCCACGATTTTTAGCATCTCGAAAACCAATGTGAGATTTCTAAACTAAAATGTGAATGGAAATGTGATGTATAAATTATATAAGCGAAATATAAATTATACACGTGTCGTATACCTCATGCACATGCGTTGTGTAAGTTATATGAGCGAAGTATGAATTGTACATGCATTGTATAAATGATATGTGTGTTGGATGGAAATAATATATATATATATACTCCCCTCGTCCACAAACCATGGACGATATTTATTGATTGTGAATTGGTGTGAAATTTTTGGTGAATAATGCGAATAGTTGATAAAATTGTTTGTGGTTGATATTGTTTGGTTGTGGTTGAAAAATACCCATTTGTGATTGAAATAAATTATGGAAAAGAAAAATCATACTCGCCTGCGTGCGAATTAGATGTATGAAATCCCCATTGTCAAAAACCGCGAGGTTTTAAGGTAGAGTGAGGAGCCGTACTCGGGACGGTGCCGGTTTTAAATACCTTGTCGTTATGCTGCCGAAATTTTGAATAATATTCATGTGTTATAATTATTTTCATATGTTGAAATTATTTTCATGTGTTGAAATGAAAGTCATGTGTTGAAACTATATCCATGTGTGGAAATGCTCATGTGTTGAGAAGTTCATGTGTTGAAAAATAATTCATGTGTTGAATAAATAAATAGTTTTAACAATAAAAACCACATTTTTATTATATATATGAAGTATGTAAAATATTCGTATTTTAAATAAATTATCTCAACAATAAAAATAACATCTTTCTTATATGCACAAACTATATGAAACCATATCCATGTGTGGAAATGCTCATGTGTTGAGAAGTTGAAGTGTTAAAACATTCATGTGTTGAATAAATATTTTTAATGATAAAAATGCCATTTTTATCACGTGTGTGAATTGCTAAAAATATACAATGTTGAAATAAATATTTGTTTGCTTTGAATATTATTTTTAACATGTATAGGAACTAAATAAAATAGTCATGTGTTGGAATATATTTTAGTTCGACAAGAATATCATTTTTAAGTGAAATGTGAAGTGTTAAAAATAATCATAAGTGGAGATAAACCTTTGTTCGCTAGAAAAATAATTTTTAGCTTAGTTTTGTACATATATATATATATATATATATACATGTGTTGAACAGGAAATGGATTAGCAGTTGAGTAAAAAAAATATTTGCGTGCCCGACGAATAGGTAAACCTTAATGAGTTGGATGTGCAAATTTTATTATCATATCAACTCCTATGAATGTCATTGGATGCGGAGTGCTAGTTGTTCTGTGTGTAATAATAAACATCGCCATAGGATAGTAACAATTAATTTTGAACTACACTACATGGCATACTTCTTGACGATATGCATACTTCATCATATACCACATAAGCATTTGGAGCTTGTGTGACGAGGTTGAAGATTTACCATACGAGCAAGAGGCTTGTATAGCGATGACTATATATTACAGGTTGAACTGATGACTGATCTGGACTATATAAATTGTAACGATAAATTGCAAGATTAATAAAAAAACCACACTTGTCTGGAGATGACAATAAACACGTCTCTCTGGTCATTAAGGCACAAAAACCAATTATAGGGTGACGAGAATTTATTCTCTGGAGTTATGATATATACACACTCCCTTGTGGACACCGGAATATATCACTATAAATATGTGTGTGCTTATTAGGATTTATTGGGTACCTAATACGGCCCAATAAATTTCCAAATCTCTTCCCGTACAAAGGAGGTTATGGCGAAATTTTTCGAAATATAAAGGTGTTAGTGAAATATTTGAAGTGAAAACGATATTGAAATCGTCGAATGAATTATATATATATATATATATTAAATTAAAACGAATCGAGGCCGTGCAGTTCGCGTTTTGAAATCGTAACGTTAAACGATTATACCGAAAGATCTGACCATCAGATTTTCACGAAACTGGAACCGTTGGGTTCACTTTGGGAATATCATCCCAATGATATAAACTTTGTTGAAATCCAACGATTAGATTTTCAATTATATGTAAAACAAATTTTGGGAAAAACAGCGCCAGTGCCTCGGCACGATCTGAAACGTCGTTCAATTAAATAGGGCCATTTTTAAATAAATAAAAATGGCGATATATCGTTATAAAATATAATAGACGATATAGAGTGAAAATAAACCGATTTTGCTTGGTTTGTTTGATATTTGATGGTTGAATGTGTTTGACATGAAAACTATACTAAAGAACTGAAATGTGAATGTCGAATGATTTAACCATGTGAAGAATTGATTTGAAAATCTAAATATACGTGGATTATTTGAAAAGGACGAGTTCATTCTCATTTCAAATAATCGATCGACGGTGAGAAGTCGAAGAGTTGAAGACGGTTCAAGACCGACGATCTTCACATTGGACGGATGGGCGCTATTGATGCTCGTGATTGGAGTAGCTACCTTGAAGGAGCTGAAGTGGTAGCCGTCCAGACGTATTGTTGATTGTGCGGATATGCGAGGAATTGGTGCCTCTGGCTTCGTTTATACCCAGAACGAACTTGTAAATGGACTGTGTGTCTGACATCGGATTTTGTTCTGTGTTGATTGATCTTTATTAAATATATATATGCTTGGCGGCGGAGAATTTATTCTCTTGCTTAACGCCCTTCTCTGAAACGTACGAGCTCAGAGGTTATATATCGATAGAAATCAGTCGCAAGGAGTGAATTGTCTGTGTGGCACGCCTAAGTGGCATATGATCAAGGCTTCTGTTGCAAAGCAAAGTCTTGTGGTTGATGATCAAAGCATGGCCTGTGTGGCGTAGCTTTGTGTATAGCGTGGATTCGTGAGCCTCACACCTCGGTATGAGTCAAAAACGGGAGAAGGACCGCTGGGAGAACACGACGTTTCTTTCTAGCTACGGTGGTGTCAGTGACCTACCTGCCCTGACATTTATATATACTTTTCACCTGTGTGGTTGTTGGAATGCGAAGCGCCTTGATTATAGGTCTGTAAGGACCGGGAAACGTGTGTTCAGGAATAACTAATCCTCAAAAGTAAGAGAGGACCGGCCCAGCCGATTCCAAGGACCGCTGTGTGCGATCCTGAGGCATTTGCTAGAGTGTCTCGAACGGAAAGGAGCTTGCCCCTTGCCTCGACTCATGATGGAATCCAATTTCCAATACGAAATTGCGGATGTAATTGTATTACTAGTATGGCGACATAGTTGTATGGGTCATTCATGCCGCCTATGATTGATATTTATGATGGAATTTGCTTTTGAAACATATATGCACTAGTAATAATATCAAACACTTTTGTTTTATACGTACGAAGCATCTCTTGACCATTATAAGGTAAAAACTCTATCCTCCGGCTTGCGTTGCATTGTGTGATGGGACCTGAGTCTTATAATGGCTTCATTTTTATAAAAAGCATTGCGATGATTTAATCATTTACTTTATTTCATGCACTAGCACTCATTGGAGTAAACCCGTTCCGCGAAAGTGGCGTGGTCCTTTGATTTGCCTTATTATTGTTGTTTAATAAGTTAAGTAGACTTCTCATACCAGTCCCATGACTGACTCGTAGTTTGTTTCACCTTGCAAACTTGGGTGCCCTTATTTTCACACGGGCAGCCTAGTTACAGGTAGCTGACATATTTTGACTTGACACCGAAGTAGAGGTGCACTTTTAGCTCATGGCGAGGCTTGACTACATGTTGATGACTATGATTTTTCCGCCATTGTTGTATATATATATGATTCCGCCATAGGCGATGTAGACTGATATTTCGTTTATGTACTCTTTATGTATGTGATTCCGCCACGGACGATGTAGACTGATTATGTATTATTATGCACTAAGTTGTATCCTACACTGAGCTCTCTGATGTGGTGATATATATGATTCCGCTGTCATATTTGTGTAAATTATTCTATTTCTTGTTTTTGCTATTTTCCGTACTCTGCTATATGATGATTAATGTGTTACATTCCAAAGATTATCCTTAACACCGTAGCACGGGGTTTTAAGACCGTCTCAATTAATTAATTAATCAATCAATTAATCAAATCAATCTTCATTAGGATATGTGATTTCATGTCATAAATCACAACACTCCATCTTGATATGAAATCACATCAAATCAAACGAACTTCCAACACACAAGTTATCTAGTTCTTCCAACAATGCCTACTCTCAATTAAACCATTACAAACAAAACCCACCGCCCTCCCAAAAATGCACCCCCCCCCCCTCCGAGATGCAGCACGCAATACTAACGGTCTAAAAATGCTTGTAATACCACAAGGATCGTCACCTTGTGGATTTTCCCCGTCGACACTCGTCTATCACTTGATCTGAGCCCCTTCCTTGATCATTTCGGATCCCACGAGCATCATCAATATGAAGACCCCTGTCTATACCATCAACAGTGACCAAATTAACCTCTCCACCTTGCTGTGGACTAGGTTCTTCAACCGTCACTCGTCTTCCACACTTGACCATCGAACTAACTAACCTATACAGGTTTCCCTCCTCCAAGGCACCTCTCATCACAACACGACCACCCTTCTTCACTCTCAACACTCCACCTTGAGTATCATAAGTGCAACCACAGCGATCCAACTGACCGAGAGAAATGAGGTTATGCGAACTCGCGGGTACATGTCTAACACCAGAGATTTCTCTCAGCACGCCATCATGCATACGAAACCGGATAGATCCAATGCCACAAACTGGTAGCTTTACTCCATTGGTTGTTCTAATCACGTCAACATTCTTCTCAAAAGAAGAAAAATATTTCACATCCTTACGAATGTGAAAACTGACTCCCGAATCCATCTTCCAAGGATTAACTTTGCTAAACAGGACATCACAAGAAACACATCACTAAAGGAACCTGCAGCAAGACCTGCCTGTGTCTTATCACTACTATCACCATCCGCAACCTTCTTCTTATCCCTCTGATAAGCATGACAATCTTTGTGTATGTGACCTTGCTTATTACAATAGTAACAAGTGATGGCGCCTTTACCATTGGCCCCTTTCTTCTTCCTCGTATTTTTCCCTCAAGTCCTTTGCTACCATAGCCTCACCTCGAATTGATTTCAAACCCGACCCTTTTCTCCTTAGTTCTTCATTCAAAAGGCTGCTTCTTACTGTTTCCAAAGAGATAACTCACTACTACAAAAGTGGGCATATTCGACACTAATTTGTGTGCGTTGCATGAAAAGTATGGCGAAAGCTATGCTTTCTTTGATCTTCTGCAGCAATATTCATATGTTGTTGCATTAGACGTGAATGCACCGTTGTGGTGATAATTCTAGTGTTTTGACATGCAACACCAGTTAAAAGCGTAGCATTACATATATATACAATCCAGCTCAGCGATCCACGTTATCAGCATAAACCTATAAATTATCGTAGATGATGATTTAATCCAACGGTTCAAACCAATCTCTGCTTTCTATCTTAGACATTACCCCATCATCCAATTAGTGACAGCCACCTCGCATTATTCTCCCGCTACGTGAAATTTTAGCAGCAATTTTTGCCCCCTTCACACGAAATATGATGTCATCTTCTTCCTTCGCTTCAACCTCAAATTGATAACACCAATTTTTCCCTAAATTTTATTTCCTTCCTCCAAACTTCATAACAATATTTCCTCTCGCGATGTTCAATCAGAGTAATGACCGAGGAGCAGATGCAGTCGACATCAGATTTCAACAACTAAACTCTACACATGGATTTATCAAATCAATCTCTGAATCGGATTTCAACAACTAAACAGTAATCGCTCCTCAACCCTTGGAGCTTCAGCCGCCTACAGCGGTCGCTACAAAAAGGTTAACTGCGAGGTTTTAATTAATTTTGGTTTTAATTTATAGTTGGAACTGAAAGGTTAACTGTTAGGCTAGAATTTTAGCTAATTTAGTGCTGAATTAGACCAAAACTAGGGTTGAAATTGGAATTAAGTGCTCAATTTTTTGTTTTGTTTCACATGCTATGACAAATCAAATGAAAGAAAATGATACAGGTTCTCACAGTTTTTATTGATTTGACGACAACATTTTGCATTTTATTACTATATGGCTTAATGCATATACTTAGAGTAACTGACATTGAAATCCAAGCCATTGAAATATTTGAAACTGATTGGAACTTCAAAAATTTCATGTAAACCTATAACTATTGGCATGTAATCTTTGATAACACATAAGTAATAATTGATCAATTTCATTTTTCAGAAATAAAGCATGCTAAGTTTCACATTTAGACTTAAAAGATTGATCTTCTGGTGGGTTAAACCAATTAAAACACTTAAAACTATGTACATAAAATCTCAGATTAAAGTAAACTGGAATTTTATGTAAACCTTCTAATGATATGATAGGCTGGATACACAAGAACAATACATTTGGATGAAGTGATTTTATAGTCAGCCTCTTAGATAGCAAAGTATACGGTACATTGGCAACAACATTGTTGAAAGTTGATCCAGCTTTCTTCCTCTGTTTTTAGTTGCCTCACGGAATACAAAATAATTTAAAAAATGAACTAAAATTAATTACACATTACGAAACTCATAAGATATACTGTTTTCACTCGATTATAATTAAATGTAACCAGATTAGATCAAATTAATAAAAAAAAAGTTCATGGTAGGAAATAGATCGAAGAGGAGATATAAACTGATAAAACAATAGGAAGTAAGAATCTTTGATTGAAATGTATCTTTATTTACTGATTTCGTAAGCAAAATGATACAGAATTGAAAACAAACAAGTTTTTCCCATTCAAAATTCAATATAAACACACCCGACACTCCTAGCTCAGTTGGTCAGAGGTGGGCGAATTGGGATGAGACATAGGTCTCAGGTTCGAGGGCCACCTCTGCCAATTTCTAGGGGTGACTACCTAGGTAGTGTGAAGGCGTTGAAAAATCGGGGTATATCACTACCCGTGGGGTTTACTAAGACCGACAAGCAATGATTTGAGTGAAGTCTTAGGTTCCACACGTAAATCAAAAAAAAATCAATATAAACACAGCCTTACTTTGTTCTCATATATCTGAAAATTTCAGGAAAATTGTCTTGCTTATTTTCTTTCTTTTTGTGCGTTTCTAAGTGGAAAGGTGAAACCTTTTCAGCAGCTAAATATGACAAGAGTGAACATGATGGTACACTATTTTCACTCGATAGATTTTGTTGCATTTAGGTAAAAATATTGAGATTTATTTGTATTTGTACCTGTATTGGTTAGTGAATCTGAAAATGTTCAAGTTTAGTTGCAAGTTATTAACAAGTCTAAAGTTGCTTATTTTATCTTTGCGTTGTTGTATTTAGCAACACTACGGAGTTTATTAAATCAACAAAATGAAACTAATGTTCGGGCTGATTAACTGAACATGAATGAGATGCTTGCATCTCATGATTATTTCTAGGTCATTAGTGTTTCTAGTATAGATTTTTCATATAAATGAAAGGAAGAGTTCTAGTGTTAATGCTCTTTTCTTTTTGAAAATCATTACTAGGCTTGGTTTTATGAGCAAAACACGTGTTTTGATAACCATTAAAAACTTGTTGTTCATCTTTATTTTTATGTTTGATTTTGTTTCAGTGGTTGCCTTGTAATTTTTTTATGTTCATCTAAGACTTGGCACACTCAATTATCATATTTGTACATTAGGGCCTTATAATTGACCAAGACACTGAAATTTGATCCACTCATTATTGTAATGCTACTAGTTTGCTGTCATTTTAACATTTGCCTCAAATTGAAACTGATAATTCACATAATTCCACACGCAGTCCATTAATTATGCAATTATCTTGTATGTTTTTCTGTCTAGAAACCAGAACATAGGTTGTGACTTTTAAATTTATTTACTTGGAAAGTAATTTATATTGTTTTACTGAGATGGGTTCTACTGATGTTCCTTTGAAATTATGAAAGAGATTATCTTGAACATTGGTTACAGCCATACATTCTAACCATTGATTTTAGGCCACAATATTCGCGCTTTCGATTGATACATAAAAGGTGGTGTTGCCAGCAACGAAGTCCTTGCCGTTTAATCTAATTACCATCTTCTCATTTCTCCATGATGTGATGAAAATATAGAAGTGCTTACAGTCAAATAATTTTACTATGCTTGATAACATGCATCATTTAGATTCTAGATTATCGATAATTTAATCATACTCTGTCATTAGTGACTCATAAAGTAAATATAAAATGAGCTGCTATATCTTTCATTGCCTAACAAAGGATATTGATAAATAACTTCCTTAACCATAACCTATTTGTCAGACTTCCAGGGTTCTATGGGCGTAAGATAATATCAACATAATGATATCAGTTATGTCTTTGATGGTGGAATCCGAAAGTAATGTCTTTGAAACAAATTATGTCTTTCAATATTAATGGCCTTTGAAATCCGAAAGTAATGGGCTTAGGTGCTTTTCAGCATTTTAACTTACCATATTTTGATCTGATACAACTTATCTTTTGCTAAATAGCAATATTTTTGTTCGGTTACCATGGGCTGATATACTTTTGATTGAACGTGTTCAGATGATAAGATCAATGATGTGTAGACCTTTTTTTTCAATCAAATAGACAATGCCGAAATTAATTGCTTTTTTTTAAAGATGTTGCTAATTACTGCAAATCGTAAATACAATGGTTGTGCTTGATAATACTGTTTCGCTAGTTGATATATGTTCATTGGTAATTGAAACTCACACCGACATTATCCTAGTGTATATGAACTCATCAAACAACATTGAATTAGCTGAACTCGTCAAGCAGCATTGAATTATATGAACTCATCAAACTGCAGGTTCATGTCCGAGAGGTGATACTTCATATGCTAGTTTTTGTCAAATTATTAATTGAATTATGCAGAAAGGACTTGTGTTTTTTTTTTTTTTTGTGAAATGTTGTGATAGGTTCTGAAGAATCTTGATGCTTCAGGCCTTGTCTAATATTGTTGCATACATATGCCGACGACAATTGTTGCTCTTGTTGAGAAGCTTCTCTACTACAATGGTAAATCTTACTCTCTTTTTTATTTTGTTTCATCTTATTTATTGGGAAGATTTATAAGAAGAAAAAAACATGATAATTAAATATCCTCTCGTTCTTTGCAATTTTGGAGAAACATGGTGTCACAAATTAGGATGGCTTCCAGTTGCATAGAAACAGAATGCTTTGGTACATTTGTAATCTTGTAATCTTGTGTATTAGTTTGGATTTGTCTTGTAATCTTGTGTATTAGTTTGGAGTTGTCTTGTGTAATCTTGTGTATTAGTTTGCAGAATTTTTAATTAAAGTGTTTGTATTTGCTTTCTTCTAATGTAACATTGTCTTTTTCTACTGTTGCATTTATTTATTTTATGTTGCATTTCAAGATAATGGTGTTGCATTACATAATACGGCGGTGACGCATTAAATAAAATATCATTAATTCCACATGGCATGTGGGCCCCACAGCTGACGTTGCGTGTGACACTGGATAGCTGACGTGGCGTGTGACGCGTGAGCATATTATGTGGAAGCTGACGTGGCTCTCACTATCATGACCTGAAAGTTAGGCTCTGACTTCTGCTTAAGGCAACGCTGTATATTGTTGCATTACTTGCAAGTACTGTTGCATTAGGGTTATAATGCAACCCTTTCTTTCCGTGACAGTAGATGGGCAAAAGCGTTGCATTATAGGGCTAATGCAACGGTCGCGGATGCCACGTCCCCCTGGTGTTGCCTATTTGAAAATATGGCATACGGCAACGCTTTTTTGATATTATGGCCACATAAAAATAGTGTCGAATATACCCACTTTTGTAGTAATGGCTCCACTAGCATTGAAGTTACTCAATGAAACAACCAAAGTTTCCCAACTTTCTGAAAGCGAACTCATCAGGAAAAAAGCCTGCAACTCATCATCAAAATTGACCTTCAGATTTGCCAATTGGTTGATCACATCTTCAAATTCATTTAGGTGCCCAGCAACAGACTTCTCCTCATCCAATCTCAGTTGCACAAGCTTTCGAACCAGAAAAGTCTTGCTTGTAACACTCGACTCATACAAAGATACCAACTTGTCCCACAAATCCTTCGCGGATTCACAACTAGCCACATGATGGAATACCAAATTAGCAAGGTATTGCCGAATCAAAGCAATCGCCTTCTTATCCATCTTCTTCCACGTTCCCTCATCCACACCTGAGGGCCCCATCCCATCTCCATCAATCGGATCATGGAGATCATTGAGGTAAAGCACATTGTCCATCTTAGGCTTCCAGATCCCCCAATTTCTTCTGTCAAGAATAGTCATCTTCGGAAACGCCATCATATCCGACATCAAAAAAATTATTTTTCAATCCGAAATCACTCTAAGCTTTGCGATGACCTCGCTCTGATACCATGTTGAGTTTTGGCATTCCCTGCGTACCGTACGCGCTTCACCGTGTCTATCCGGGTTCAACGGTCGAAGTCTCCTACGTCGGCGTCCCGATTGAACATCCATCATCGCCTCCCATCAAACATATAATTTGGTATTGGCAAGCACTTATTGTAACAGAAGGATTCCCCAATGTTACATGCGACCAACACCATATATATACCACGATCTTTCTTAATTTCTTGTGATGTGGGACTATTCGTCCGTTCGATCCACGCACCCACTCCATTCCAATGCGAGTCACACCTAACAGTCTCCACCTTGGTGAATATTGCTCAAGTCACCTTGGAGTTACACCTTGAGTCTTCTTCATAGTTGGTCAGGCTGCTACCCCGAGTTCTCATAAGCAGCGGTGGAGGCAGACTGCTTATAACCGTATCTCCACCTTGACGAGCATCCCATGCTCAATCCCCTTTGAAGCCATGCTTCGGTCATGCTACACATACTTGTCCCCTCGAACCATGGTGTTGTGATACCATGTTGAGTTTCGGCATTCCCTGCGTACCGTAAGCGCTTCACCGTGTCTATCCGGGGTCAACGATCGAAATCTCCCATGCCGGCGTCCTGATTGAACATCTCCCATCGCCTCCCATCGAGCATATAATTTGGTATTGGCAACCACTTTTTGTAACAAAAGGAATTACCAATTTTACATGGCACCAACACCATATATATATATATATATATATCATGATATTTCTTAATTTCTTGCGACGTGGGACTATTCGTTCGTTCAATCCACGCACCCACTCCATTCCAATGCGAGCCACACCTAACAATATCGATTCTTCACCAAATTCCTTAGCCTACCACTTTCACCTGCTCATCAATCATTATTAATTTCAAAATGCATGTTATCAATATAACTTTATAATAATATCAACAACAATGCAATATCATATTTTAAAATCTATGGTTGAGTGCAATATGCCAATGTAGATGACCTCCTTTCCGGACTCGGCTACTTCAATCCAAAAAAGTCATTTTCTGTCGATGCGCGTTGATCGATGCTTCTAAACCATTGTCGTATTCTTCTCCCAATGGCGGCCATTTACATAAGATACATTAAAACCTAAATTTTATGATGCTTATTCATATATCGGTTGGACATAGTGCGAATATAATGCACTGGTGCAGTAGATTAATGCAAGTATGAAAGGGAGTAGTGTGTCTTTGGACTATATACAAATGGAATTTGGACATGGTCGGATTAGTAGATGGTTCTTTAATATAAGCTGACAATTAACAAACATTCTTCATTGTATTGAATCTATTAATACAAATTGAATTCAATTGCTAGATTATGCATCTATAGCTAGTTATACTGCATATTGCTACTAAAACTATAAATATTTGGTTTTTACATTAATAATCCTTAGTCTATAGCCAAAATTTCAATTTGGTAGTATTTATAGGTTAAATGATGAAAGCAAAATGACACCAAAGTTTATGTTTCAATCCATAGGTGAACTAAAAATGGAAGAAGTAAAACATAAAAATTAGAAACAAAATCTGGTAATAAGTAATGGGTGGATGAAGTAAGTAATTTTATAATAATTTTAAAAGTAAGTATTCCTATTTTGTAGGGTGGATAAACTAAAGAAAAAAAACATGGATAGAAATAAAAGTTACCTTTTCAATAAAAGAACCTAATTCAAGTTTATGTACGTTTTTGGGAAATTGTGTTTTGTTTTTAATAGGGGTCCTAACCAAATTGTTTCTATTTAGGAAAAAAAAAACTACAAACAATAATTTATCAAAAATATATACACACGAAAATTTGAGGCAAAAATTATCTTTTGTCAATTGATTTGAGAAAAACTTAAACATTAGATTTATAATCAAACACTTGTTTATTACATCTAATTAGCATTCCATTGATACCAATTTTAATAGACTCTCAACACAAAATCTTATCCATCAACTAAAATTACTATAAAGCTCTTATTCTTGATCCAATATTCAAATAAAGGAAAATGGAACGTAACCAAAACAGAGACGCGAAGGGGATGGCTTTGCCTATTGCATTGCCACTTTTCCCTCTTTCATGCTTCCGCCTAGGAGTGAGCGTGTAACAACCCGCATTCTACGCATCGAAGAATCGTAGAATATTTATTTCTTTCTCATACGAAGTCTTATGGTCATGTAACTTTGGGAGACGATTATTGGGGTCATTTCCCATGTTCATGATTTTTGTCGATTTTTAAATGGTCGTTTTGCCCCTAGTTGGTACTATTTTGGCCATAACTTTTGACTGAAAAGGAATTTTGACCTGAAACCACTTCCATTGGATTCGAATGATGGTTTCTCTTTCCGTAGAATGGTTACATTAGCCAAACGGACTTACCGTTTGGGAGATATGGCTGAAACAAGGTTTAGAAGGTGAAAACAGATAATCGGGCTTAACCGGGTGATTAGCAACTAGGCCCAATGGGGGATTTCGGAATTTGGGGTATTTAAGGGCTGCTAGGGTTAGGATTTCGGTTTTAGACTCATTTTTCCAGCCGCCACTTACCTCCTTCAAGCTCTAGCAATGGCCTCCACCTTCTAATTTCATCCCAAATCATCTCTAATCACTTTCTAATCGAAGATTAAGCAAAACTACATCAAATCAAGGGAGGGTAGCACCAAATCAGAGAGAGAGCTGCTGGAACACATAGGGATTGGATCCAAATCAGAGATTATTTCAGATCTAAAGTTTGTTTGTGGCTAAGGTGAGTGATTTGCATAGTTCCTCACTAATTATGGTAATTAGCGAAGATTAACGAAATTATGACTCAGAAAAATCTAGAAAAATTCCCAAAATTCTAAAACATCATTTTATGCCTCTGATATGAATTTGGGTTAATTTCGACTAATTTTGCAAATCCCGGAATTTGGGGGATTAAGGGGTAATTAGTGATAATTAGCGAATTTGTGCATGTTAAAAATCTGGAAAAATATTCATAAATTCTGAAATATTGTTTTAGACCTCTGATATGAATTTGGGTTAATTTGGTTAAGTTTTGTTAATACTATCATCAGTTTTGCTTGAACATGCTTAAGGGGAAAATATGGGTTTTTGGGTATGTTTGATCCATTTTACATGCCATGATTGTTGTTTTGCCGTTTGTGGATGTCCATACATGTTGCTATGGCTGTATGGTATGCTTTATGATTGATTAGAAAAGTTAGAATGGTCGAAAACGCCGTCGTATGGCGTAAAACAGTCGCTGGAAGAGTTGCAGGAAATATGAAGGACCCGGATCAGATCGCCCCTTTTTCCATGAGACGAACCGCTTCTTCTCAAGTTGCACGAGCTGAATACTCCGATCCGAACCGCCTTCCATGATCCAGAAGCACCGATCCGCTCGCGCTTCGCACCCCGATCCGACCAGAGGAAGACAGCATCCACGATCCACTTGTACTTGATCGCTCCGACCCGAATGCTCACCCACGAGTTGAAGGCACCACGAAAGAGCACCCGATCTGAACCGTGGCAAGCTGAAGACCCCGACCCGATCCGCCAGGGGTGATGACGACCCGATCCGCCAGGGGTGATGACGACCCGATCCGTATGGCGCGATGCGATCCGATGGAGGGAGCACGACCGACCCGATCCGAGATGCTTGGACTTGAAGTGATGACCACGATCCGAAGCAAGGTGAAGTGAAGACCGACCCGGATGAAGATGATGACTAAAACCCGAGATGCAAAGGTAGTCCAAATGGAAGTTAGAGCTCAGGATCCAGATGGGAACCAATGAGTTCACTTCGTGATTGGGCTTTGCTGTGGGACGTGTGCAAAGGGGTTGTCGGTGTTCATAACTTTGGTTCACCACTGAGAGATGGATGGTGCGCTTGTAGTGATAGTTACACGGGATTGGATTCCGTCATGGCCCAAAGTATTAGGTGACCAAAGTAGTGGATATCGTATGCTTTACGCACTGAGTGAGGGATGTGAGGATGATTGTTATGCTTGATTGTTTGACACTACTATGACATGCACACCCCCACCCCCGTATCTCTTACATAGTATGTTAGTGGCACCTTAGAGTATTGTACAGTATGTAGTGCTAACTCTTTGGTTGCAGGTCCAGGTTCAGGTATGATTGGATTATACCTGTTATTATTCTGTTTAGATGCTTATCGCTCATACCAGGCTTTATGTCTGACCCAGAGTTTTATGTCTCTTCTTATTTCTCTGGGTGCTCACACGAGCAGACTAGAGACAGGTTATGGTTAGCTGGTGATGCGCGAGTAGCTGATTCGGAGGCGAGTAGGAGGCTTCCACGTATGATATATAGATATTCTCCCTGTGTCGTTGGTGGTCGCTACTTGGGCATTAGTAGTGTACCTCCTTTATCTTACTTTTGCTTTTTGAGACAGTTTGGAAAGTTGTAATAAGCTGTATTTTGGATTTCCGCTGCTATGATGCTTAGTTCTGGTTTTCAGCTTATGCACTGTCTCTCCTGTTTATGTCAAGTATGTTATTATTATATTTTGTTCTATGCGCTGTGAGACATATTACAGGTTCCTTGATTAGCCCATTCTCTTCTTTCTTTTCCTTCTGGCGACCGTCCCGTGCTAACTGGACATGTGTACAGCGCACTTTTGGAGTAAATGTCGGTTGGTGCGGGGCGGGCCGTCACACTTGGTATCAGAGCTCTAGGTTGCGTAGTTAACCTAGGGAAAGACACTAGGGAGAGATAGTACGTATATGAGAGCGCGTATTTGTGATTACTTTGGTTTTCAAAAGCTATATATATACTATTAGTAGTATAAGAATGAAGTCGTACTGCACTAGCACCACTATGGGGTCGTTAATCGTTTCCCCTTTTACAGATTGACGATGAGCCGATATCCTAGAGGTGCTGGTAGAGGGACCAACCATGGGAATGCTCCTGACATGAGGACAATGTTCACTAACTTCATGAGAGACATGCTTAGAGATGTTCAGGGAGCAGTTCCCAATCCCGGAAATGGTGGTGGTCCAGTAGTGCAGGCACCTAGGGTCGATTTCGCCAAGTTGTGCAAGGATTACACTAACCTTGGTGGGAGGCCGTTCCATGGAACGGAGTCGGCCACAGATGTTCAGGATTGGTTGGATAGCTGTGATCGTATCTTCGACGACTTGGGTCTTGAGGATGCGATGAAGAGAAGGCTAGCGTCTCGTCAGCTGCAAGGGCGAGCGATGAATTGGTGGAATGCCATTAGAACAGCTACTCCAGAAGATCAAGTTACTTGGAATCAGTTTAAGACTCGCTTTTGTGATAAGTTTATTCCAGTTGCTCATAAATCAGAACTGTTCAGGAAGTTCTTGGAGCTTAAGCAGAACGGTAGAGAAGTCTCGGAGTATATCGCTGAATTCGACACTTTATCGAAATATGGATGGTCCCTTATCGATACAGTCGAAAAGAAGAACGAGAAGTTCATAACTGGCTTGGATGGGTACTTGGGGGAAAGACTTATAAACCATATCGATGAGACGTTCGAGTCTATTGTAGGAAAGGCATTAAGGTCAGAGAGCCTTTTCCCTAAGTCGAAGACTGAGGTTGCTACGGCATCTGCAGAGGAGCCAAAGCCGCAAGCAGGCGGTGAAGGCAAGAAGAATTCTCAGGGCAAGAAGAAACAGAACCCGACCAAGGATGGTCAGAGTAAGAAAAATAAGAAAGATGGCGAATGCTTTAATTGTGGCAAGAAGGGCCATTACGCCAGAGATTGTCGAGAAAAGCCTGGGGAAAGGAAGTACTTTAACTGCGGCCAGGCGGGACATCACAAGGATGATTGCCCACAACCTCCTAGGGAGAAGCAGATTGTGAAAGCGTATGCTATCAACGCTGTTCCTTCTTCGTCGAATGCTCCAAGTGTGGCGCAGAAGGGAAAGGGTGTCGTTATAAAAGGTATGCTTTCTATTTAAGATGTTTCTTTTCGGGTATTATTTGACAAACCCGAGATAGTCGATAGACCTCTAGTTGTGACGAACCCGATTGGTGGTTCGACTAGTTTTGGCATGATTAGTTAATGTGATCTTATCGAGTCATGGATATATGTTTCCTTGTGATTGCTTTGTTTTGGGCTTTACTGGGTTTAGCATTATTTTGGAGAGTCGATCTACTCCAAAGGAATAGGGTGGTATTAGGTACCTACCTAGTGACGGCGATAGTAACTGGAGTTAAGGAAGCTAAAAGGTTATCGTTGTAATAAGTTCTAGTTGTCTCTGGGAGGCAAATGAGTACTCCAGTGCTGGATTGTTTTGCTAGTATCACCTCATGTGGATTGTCCGAACTCGGAGGAGATGTTCCTTGGGTGCTTGTCTGATATTGGTCTAGGCCTTTGGGGCTTGTGCTTGGGGAATGTCGATTTCGACTAAGATGGGTTGCGTGAGGGGTAAATAGTTGTTGTGATTTTTCATTGGATGATATCTTGGTTTACTCGAGGAGTGATGGGCAGACGGAACATGATAAGACTGTTCAATGGTATAGACTACCCAGAGTTAGACTCGATAGGGTTATAAGATTGCTCGAGTGGGACTCGGGAAAGATGCAAAGTAATGGATTGTTTAGGACCCTATGTTGATGTTCTCTATTAGATAGTAGAACTTTGAAGGAATAGGATGTGTTCGTTGATCATGGATGATACAACGAAGATTAGAGCGATTCAAGTTGGACTTGAACTCGTAAAAGAAAATAGGTGTTCGTTGATCTTGGAGATGCAACGAATAGGGAGACGACTCACGTTGGACTAGAGTTTGTTGGTACTCAAGACTGGGTCTGAGTTATAGAGTGACTCGAGTTGGACTCGAGAAGGCTGCAAGGAATTGGATTCAGCTCGAGTTGGACTCGAGAGGGCAGCAAGATAATGGATAGACTTGGGTTGGACTCAAGTATTTTAGGAGGACTAAAAGCAGGGGTATCTGGGGACGCCCGTTACCTTGGATCCGTTGGACGTGATCTAGTTATCCTTGGAGGATAAACGTACGTTGGACGTACGGTAGTCCGATTGGAGGCTGGGCTTCCATTAATTTAATTATCCTTGGAGGATAAACGTACGTTGGACGTACGGTAGTCCGAAGGGAGGCGGGGCTTCCATTAGCCTGGGATTGGTTGGACCAGTCAAGTAGGCATCGGTGTATGTATGGGGGCTGGGCTTCCATTAGTTAGTGATGTTGGTTGGACCAGACAGACTGGAATCGACATATTGGGATTGGTTAGACCAATCATGTAGGTGTCGATGTGTTTATGACTTTAGCAGGTGATAGATAGGATTTGTTTGATGGATGTTATGGTTGCTATGTTTGTTCCTATCTTTCTTCTCTTGAGTAGACTATCACCTGTAGGGTTCCAGCGATGGGGAACAAAGTGATTGTAGTAGGACTATGAGCCAGTCCAGTAGAGTCGTCATGACTCGAGGGGCAAAGTGGACATAGTAAAGGATTAGTAAGTGTGGCGTCCCGGGAATTTCGACACTTGAATCCTGACATTTACACATCTCTTGTCCAGAACTCAAGTACCGAAAACCCCAGAAAGCTAGGAGAAAGAAGTTAGAGGGTGAGAAAAGAAAGAAAGAAATGTTAGAATAGAAGAATAAGAAGAAGAACACAACACAGAATCTCACATCGCAGCGGAACAAAATATAATATAAATAAACTTTATAGAGAGCTTTGAAATAAAACTTACAATCATCAGAGTACATCAATACACTGGGACAGTTATAATAATCTGTCCTTATATACATCACACAGCGGAATAATAACGATCGAACATCATACGTCTGAACACCTTCAGCTTGTCTTTTGACTTTACAGCATCCGATAACCTGAACCTGTACACCCGGTCTAACCCGAGCATTTACAAAACCCCGGGTCAGTCTGGTGAACCAGAGTGAGTAAAACTCGCACAGTATTAAGGGTATCACACAACTTGATTTTTAAGTTAAAATCCTTTAGAAAGAAAAGGATAATCGTAAGACCAAATCCACACATAAATACGGACGGTTTTTACCTTACGATAACCCAAAACAGTTTTTAAAACCAATATCTTTTCTGATATTATAATAGTGTCTAAATACAAGTAAATATCAAGCTAGTGGAACGCTTGCATCTCACGCTCCACATATATAGTATACAAACAAAACCGCGGGTGCTTATTGGAGATTGGCTTCCGACCTTGACAAGGTATGGGACCACCTGCCGCTCGTGTATCTCTAGAGGCGAATACACTGGGTTCAACAAGAACGTCTTGCAACCCGGCCCTCACATGACCGACCACTCATTTCGCTTGAGTGTATCGAATGTATATCACCAACGGTTGGGCTCAAACCACCGTTTCCCGAAAAGGGACAGCATCGATAGATTTCAGAAACAAAAGGAATTTCTCTAGATAGGTGATTATACACCCTAATGGGTGCGACCCACATAGCCATGCTGCCTGCCCGATTTTCGTCATTTTTCCTGGTTGATGAGGCTTGAGGTTAAATCGACTTTTGAACATCTGGCTACCATTCACATCGCCCATACACGTCATCCAGGAACAGGATGAGCCGAAGGCACCCTCCTACCACATCCTAGGAATCACCCTATAGATCGGTAGCGAGCAGTCCTTGCAATCCGTAGATTTCAATTACGACAGAATCACAAGTCGAAATATCTCCAGGGATCAGCTAGAGAAATTCAACGAGTAGTTCTTCCGCTTATGAAGATCACGGTCTTCAACTGCTCTGTTTCAATTTTCAACGTTACGTATTTGCTGGTCGGAATGGTTTTCGAATATAGATTCGATCCCGGTCTTTCCGTACCAACAACGGTTTAGGCAAGATTTTGATAGTCGGTTATCTAACTATCAAAATAAACATCCATAAAATAAAATGAATCCATTGGCATAACATACAGTGTCATTTGGCCTTTATATAAATCAATTTGAAATACCAAAATAATATATCGATTTTTTTTACGATACTAGAAATCTCAAATCATTTCTATTTCTATAGAAAAATACCTTGAATTTATATTCAATATACCATTAGCTTCTATTTCCAAATATTTGCCTTTAATCACCTCTTATTATCTATTCTCGCGCAATCTATCCTACTTATTTTCATAAAACAATTATTGAAAAATCTCCCTCTTGTTTTTGTGATCATAACGTCACTTTACTTTTTGAGTATAAATCCCATTTCAAATCCCATTTTCACACTTTGAAAATATATCCATGTTTTCGCAAATCTCCTTTTCTTTATTTCGGAATATTCCTTTATAATCTCAAGCCCTTTCCTAATTCCTCTTTATATGGAATTCATTATATATTCTCGACTTCTTCGAGCAACATTACCTTCACATTTCACAAAAACATCCCTAATGGTTACAACTGATGTCAATCTTCGATAATTCTGAAGTCGTTCAAGTTGGGGTATTTGATTACCTCTCAGACCTTGATCAACAACGTCATTATCTGAAGATAGGTATTAGGTGTAATCCAAACTTGATATTCATTTCAATATCAAAACAAATCTCCTTTTCAGTTATATCTTTGGTGTAACATCTTCTCTTAAATCTTGTGAATCCATATGGCCTCTTACCCGTCCACTCACCTAACTGTTTCATTCATCTTATGTTTCAGTTTTTGATTCCATTTCAAAACTGCATTGGTCCCTAATCATAATTTAGTAAACATTTCCTAAATATCAACCCGAAGGTCAGAACCAACATCAACTCAATATTTTGAAAATCATTTAACTTAACTGATCTCCAGTGATATTCCATTTCCCTACTTTTATATCTTGTCTTCCATTTCCATTTTAAATCTTTTCCCAAATAACTTACTTGGATAATATTTGATTTTCTTGAACTCTATGTCTTCATAAATTTCTTGGATTTTCTTAAATCCATGCTAATGGGAATTCACTTTATCTTTACTTTAGACTTATATTATCATTAAATTGCTCGAATATTCATTTTATCATAACAATGTTTTAACACCCTTTTGGGTTTTCCATAGATACATTTTTTAAAATCCAATATCAACACTTTGGTTTATATTTTTAATAACCAAATTCCAAAATGTCTAAATCCAATTGACAACCAATTAAAGAATTAGGTCTACTAACATCGTTGGCTTGTTCAACTCATACTTGATTTGTTGGTTATTCACTCCAATTAGCTCTTTCATTGATAATACAATAAATGGAAATAATTCCAATTCTTTTGATAAATGCAAATCGACATTTATTTAATTATTAATTAAAATAAATTAAATAAATCCATTTCAGTTATTCCAGTTGACTTAGTCAACTCTGAACAAGAGAAATTTGTAAATCAAATTCCAATTCAGCTTTCCATTTAAAATAATTACGAATTCAATTAATTTTGAATAATCTCGTTCGATCCATCTTAAATAAATAATAATTAATTAATAAAATCTTATTTGTTCAAACCGTTTAATTCTCTTTAACTGATGATCCTGACATTAGTAAATAACAACTACTGATCAACCAATTCACACAGCAGTAAAAATCAGTTCAAACAATTCAAACAATGCCATGCGTTTATTTCATAAACGAGACCAGCGAGGTAAGTTACCTCCAATGGGTCAAATCGTTAAACAACGATTTGGTGTTTCACTGCAGTTCGATGCCGGTTTAACTTTATCGATTTAATCAACAAATAACACTATCTAACTAACAACCAGTCGATCACTAACATCCAAAGCACACAAAATAAAACAAAACCCAATTTATATAAAATATAAAATGGAGTACTGAGTGAGGTTAACTCACCTTGATTTCTATTCGTTAGAATGGTCTGATTTCAGTTAACCACGAATTTCTGTTGCTTTCAACACTGCTCAGACTAGCGCTTCAAAATGTTGTGTCTGTTACCCTGATCCCGTCACAGCCTATTTTTGTTGGATTCTGATAACACAACGGAAAGCGATATACATTTTTAGTTTACATATTTTATTAATTAAATTACTATTCCACTTAATTAACCTTACTTAAGAATTTATCAAATTGTTGCATTATAGGACAAGTTGAGTTGTATACTTACTTCTTCCTCTAGAGGCTTCTTGGACATAATCAGTGTTTGACCGCATCATTTGTTTTCCACGTTCCACTTCTTCTTTAACCTTCCATCTTATTCTTTCTTTTTCTTTCTTTTTTTCTTTTTTTTTTTTTTTCTTTTTTTTTTCCTAGAACCCGAATCAAATTTCTGCCTGAAGCCCATCATCTGAAAAAGGACACATCCCCTCCCATGCAGCAGCTAGTTCCAACGTTCCCCCATGCTTCTTTGTTCGGCCTACACCATCAAACCCGCTGCTCCTTCCAATTCTCTCCACACGTTGAACAGTACATACGTGACAAGCTTCCCACTTTTAACATGCCCACCATTCTTGCATCCCACGTTACTTTCTCCCCCTTCATTTGTTTTCGTTTTATCTTCATCATCAATTTTTTTTTTTTTTTTTTTTTTTTTTGAATAAAGCTCATGCCTTCCTTCCCTTACTGACGCGATCTCCCACCTCCTTACCCCATACACAACCGCCTGCTTGTTTGTATTTCGTATACATACACAACCGCATCCTCACCAATTACCAGCAGCCAATCCGTTTTCATCCTGGTACCCGCTCGCCACCCTCCCGCCAATTAAGTCCAGCTTCCGGTTTCACGAGATATCATCAACCAAAGCGACGGCCTGGATATTACAGTGAACGAAAACATCTTCAACTCATCGAATCTTACGTCAGTGTAAAAAGGAAGAGTAAAGGAGTTCATTGAACCTTGTTTGAAAATTTTTAATTAAGTGTTTGCATTGGATTTTTTTCTAGTTTTACCGCTGAAAGTGTTGAATGGGATGGGTATTTAAAACTGCAGAGGTTTGGGCCTCACGCATATTTCTTGGCAGGCACGGTTTCGTGGTTTGGCAGATGTAGGTTGTCTTGTCTCTCACAACTTGCCTGAGTACAATTCATAAATGGAGAAAAGAAAGGTTGGGCCTGCTTGATGTTGCCAATTCAAATACAGGCTATATGTAGGTTGCAGGAAAATAGGGTACGTTTCTTTTCCTAGCTTCACTGGCGTTGGTACGCCGATGAAGGGAAAACCACATGGGTATGCTGTTGATTTTACATTTCATTGGGGTACACATATCTGTAATGTTTCCTTTTGGGGTAGGTGCACTTCGCACATGACTGACTGAAAAGGAAACGTAGGGTATGGCCTTGTACTTCATTTTAGTTGCTTAGGGTTTAAGTATTTAACATTTATTTTTATTTAATACTGTTGTTAATATATACCGTATTTAACCTTCGCCGTCGCACATCAACTTCGAACACCACAAAATTAAAACACTGCTACGGACAGGAATAAGAATACGATCGTGTCCAGTGAGGTGTCAGGGTCACAAAAATATAATAATACCGGTAGGTTGGCTTATATTGTGAAACCCAAAAATACCGATATAAGGTGCAAAATACTCCAAATAAAAAGTTGCTTATTTTACAAAATAAAAATTACAGTAAAATTCTAAAAATTAAATTATCACTGCGCCTCAAAAGAATCTTGTCTAAATTCGAAACCGATATCTAGTTATATCGAATAAACCGTTACGGTCGATAAATGATTCTATAGCGACCATTTTAAATTTTGATTTGGACATATCTTACACTATAGAAGCTGAAATCTCGATTTTTTTCTCTTTCGTTAGAAAATTATAATCAAAACGATCATAACGTTTCTTGTTTCACAAAATTCCGACTTGAAATGGATTCTGTATATTCAATTGAAGTTCAAAACTCAATATTACGAACTGTCGCGTCGTTTTCGAGTTCGTTTAAAATCAAATATAAATATAAACGTTCAATTCCCATTTAATTATCGAATTCAATATTAAAAATCCATTAATATTCCAAATATGATATTTAATATTCGGAGAAAAACCCGGGTCGTTACAGTAAGGCTATGAGCCAGTGCAGTGGAGTTGTTATGACTTCATGGGGCAGAGTGGACATAGCAAAGGACCAGTGACTATGGATCAGTGCAGTGGAGTCGCCATGGCTCCATGGGGCAGAGTGATCATAGTAAAGGATTTGGGTGCAGTACTAGTTGCATTGAGTAGGAGACATGCCAGTTTAGGGGTTTTGTTTATAGGATGGAAGCAACTAGAGTATGTCACAGGATATGATTTCAGACCCAAGACTGAATTGGATTCAGAAACGCTAGTAAGCTTGACGATTAGATCGATTTTGATTGAGTGGATTGTTTCCAGTTAGGACGATCCTAATCTATTGGAAACCATCTCTAGGGTAGAGATGGGTATCGATGGAAAGAGAATGATCAAGTAAGGATTTGATCGAGAAGGGTGGCTTCGAAAGAGTAAGGGACTAGTTGTACCCAACGTAGATGGACTGAGAGATGAAGTGCTTAGAGCATATCATCACCCGAAATTGACTATACGTCCCAGTGGTAACAAGATGTATTGAGACATAGAGCAGATATACTATTGGGAAGGGATAAAGATAGGCAGAAGGCTTATCTCGATAAGAGACGAAGAGATTTGGAATTCTTCGTTAACGACTTGGTGTTCGTCGAGATCTCTCCATAGAGAATGTGATTCGGATTGGTTGGAGAGGTAGGTTAGCACCAAGATTTGTTGGCCCATTCCCAGTCCTCGAGCAAGTTGGGAATTTGGCGTATGAAGTAGAGCTACCTGACAAGATGGCGGGAGTTCACAACGTATTTCATGTTTCCCAGTTAAGGACATTCGTGCACGACCCTAATGTGGCTATTTCACCTGATCAGTTGAATAACATCGAAGTTGAACTCGAGGCGGTTGGGAACCGCAAGTCTATGCGTATTGTTGGGAACGATACGAAGCAGCTTCGAAGGAAGGCGGTGAAACTAGTCAAAGTCCAGTGGGGTGAGAATGAAAGAGACTGTACTTGGGAAACAGAGGAAGATATAAGGAAGAAGTATCCAGAACTCTTTGCCTAGTAAGGTTTTGATAGTGATAGTTTCTTCCCTTGTTAGTAAACCGCATGCTAGGATAGACTTGTTTTGCATGTTGATTGTTGTTTTATGGTTGATAGGCATGCGGGACCCTTTGTGTGTTCTGGTTAGGGAATTTCGGGGGCGAAATTTCTTAAGGGGAGGAGAATGTAACAACCTGCATTCTACGCATCGAATGATCGTAGAATATTTATTTCTTTCTCATACAAAGTCCTATGGTCATGTAACTTTGGGAGACGATTATTGGGGTCATTTCCCATGTTCATGATTTTTGTCGATTTTTAAATGACCGTTTTGCCCCTAGTTGGTACTGTTTTGGCCATAACTTTTGACTGGAAAGGAATTTTGACCTGAAACCACTTCCATTGGATTTGAATGATGGTTTCTCTTTCCGTAGAGTGGTTACATTAGCCAAACGGACTTACCGTTTGGGAGATATGGCTGAAACAAGGTTTAGAAGGTGAAAAACAGCTAATCGGGCTTAACCGGGTGATTAGCAACTAGGCCCAATGGGGGATTTCGGGATTTGGGGTATTTAAGGGATGCTAGGGTTAGGATTTCGGTTTTAGACTCATTTTTCCAGCCGCCACTTACCTCCTTCAAGCTCTAGCAATGGCCTCCACCTTCTAATTTCATCCCAAATCATCTCTAATCACTTTCTAATCGAAGATTAAGCAAAACTACATCAAATCAAGGGAGGGTAGCACCAAATCAGAGAGAGCTGCTGGAACACATAGGGATTGGATCCAAATCAGAGATTATTTCAGATCTAAAGTTTGTTTGTGGCTAAGGTGAGTGATTTGCATAGTTCCTCACTAATTATGGCTAATTATGGTAATTAGCGAAGATTAGCGAAATTATGGCTCAGAAAAATCTAGAAAAATTCCCAAAATTCTAAAACATCATTTTGTGCCTCTGATATGAATTTGGGTTAATTTCGACTAATTTTGCAAATCCAGGAATTTGGGGGATTAAGGGGTAATTAGTGATAATTAGCGAATTTGTGCATGTTAAAAATCTCGAAAAATATTCATAAATTCTGAAATATTGTTTTAGACCTCTGATATGAATTTGGGTTAATTTGGTTAAGTTTTGTTAATCCTATCATCAGTTTTGCTTGAACATGCTTAAGGGGAAAATATGGGTTTTTGGGTATGTTTGATCCATTTTACATGCCATGATTGTTGTTTTGCTGTTTGTGGATGTCCATACATGTTGTTATGGCTGTATGGTATGCTTTATGATTGATTAGAAAAGTTAGAATGGTCGAAAACGTCGTCGTATGGCGTAAAACAGTCGCTGGAAGAGTTGTAGGAAATATGAAGGACCCGGATCGGATCGCCCCTTTTTCCATGAGACGAACCGCTTCTTCTCAAGTTGCACGAGCTGAATACTCCGATCTGAACCGCCTTCCACGATCCAGAAGCACCGATCCGCTCGCGCTTCGCACCCCGATCCGACCAGAGGAAGACAGCATCCACGATCCACTTGTACTTGATCGCTCCGACCCGAATGCTCACCCACGAGTTGAAGGCACCACGAAAGAGCACCCGATCTGAACCGTGGCAAGCTGAAGACCTCGACCCGATCCGCCAGGGGTGATGACGACCCGATCCGCATGGCGCGATGCGATCCGATGGAGGGAGCACGACCGACCCGATCCGAGATGCTTGGACTTGAAGTGATGACCACGATCCGAAGCAAGGTGAAGTGAAGACCGACCCGGATGAAGATGATGACTAAAACCCGAGATGCAAAGGTAGTCCAAATGAAAATTAGAGCTCTGGAATCAGATGGGAACCAATGAGTTCACTTCGTGATTGGGCTTTGCTGTGGGACGTGTGCAAAGGGGTTGTCGGTGTTCATAATTTTGGTTCACCACTGAGAGATGGATGGTGGGCTTGTATTGATAGTTACACGGGATTGGATTCCGTCATGGCCCAAAGTATTAGGTGACCAAAGTAGTGGATATCGTATGCTTTACGCACTGAGTGAGGGATGTGAGGATGATTGCTATGCTTGATTGTTTGACACTACTATGACATGCACACCCCCACCCCCGTATCTCTTACACAGTATGTTAGTGGCACCTTAGAGTATTGTACAGTATGTAGTGCTAACTCTCTTTGGTTGCAGGTCCAGGTTCAGGTATGATTGGATTATACCTGTTATTATTCTGTTTAGATGCTTATCGCTCATACCAGGCTTTATGTCTGACCCAGAGTTTTATGTCTCTTCTTATTACTCTGGGTGCTCACACGAGCAGACTAGAGACAGGTTATGGTTAGCTGGTGATGCGCGAGTAGCTGATTCGGAGGCGAGCAGAAGGCTTCCACGTATGATATATAGATATTCTCCATGTGTCGTTGGTGGTCGCTACTTGGGCATTAGTAGTGTACCTCCTTTATCTTACTTTTGCTTTTTGAGACAGTTTGGAAAGTTGTAATAAGCTGTATTTTGGATTTCCGCTGCTATGATGCTTAGTTCTGGTTTTCAGCTTATGCACTGTCTCTCCTGTTTATGTCAAGTATGTTATTATTATATTTTGTTCTATGCGCTGTGAGACATATTACAGGTTCCTTGATTAGCCCATTCTCTTCTTTCTTTTCCTTCTGGCGACCGTCCTGTGCTAACTGGACATGTGTACAGCGCACTTTTGGAGTAAATGTCGGTTGGTGCGGGGCGGACCGTCACGGAGCGTTTGATTGGTTTGGTTTATCCGATGATAAATTTGTCAAACCAAACTAAAACTAATAAAAATATAAACCAACTCAAACCAACCAAATTAAGTTTGGTTGGTTCAGTTGGTTATCCGATTAAACCGAACTAAAAATGTTTTACACATTGTGTTTGAAATATTCACTATAATTTGAAACAAATTATAAATATACAATTATAGTATTATTATTTTTAATTTTTATGCTTTTTAATATTAATTTTGACACATAGGTGATGATTAATGTATACTTATATAACTAAACTAACCTAAAATATTTATTATAATACTGATAATTTTGAAAATATAGTAAAAATTCGGTTAATTTGGTTAAACCGATAACCGAACTTAATATTTTTTCGAACCGATTACAAACTGATTTACTTTCAAAACTGAACCAAACCGACCAAAATAAATTGGTTTGGTTGGTTTATTTGGTTTAACCGAATAATGCTCACCCCTACTTCCACCTTCGAGAATAATGACTAATTTTAATTTCTATTTATTTAAATGCATTTTTCATGTGTGCTATAAAAAACATTCAAATTTTTTGTTTTTAACACCACGGCATGGTAGCCAAAAGTATAAAATGATGTGCATTTAGCATTACATCACCGTCTAAAATTATAAACATCATTCTTTTGTGCTTTTGCTACCACATCATGACGTTAGAAAGCACGAAGTGCAGCATTTTTACCGGCTAACCTATTTCATCTCTACATAGATCTCGATGTCTTTTTTCTAATGTCTCATTTTATAATAGAGCCGACCATTGATAATAGAATAAAATACAAAAAGAACTACAGATGTTACAATTACATATTAATGGGGATTGAATCCAAATGGAAATCCAGTGGTTGACATTTTTTATATCACTACCTACCTATAAGGCTATATAATCCATTTGTATCCAAACAAAGTTTCTGTTTTACAACAGAGATTTGAGATACTGATGCCTAGAAAGATTCTAGCCCAAAGCTGACTTTGGCAAGAGCCGGCTTTGCCTGCAAGCCATTCAAGCTCATGCTTTCATATGCGATAGATTTTACCTAGAAATAATAAATCTTAGCAGTAAAAGAAAAGGTTCAAAATCATTTATTTATTTTTCTGATTGGAGTTGCACCTGGTCGAGCATTTCCCAAGGTAGGTTGTTCAACCTGCAACAAGCGTTACTTCCATCGGGATGTTTTATATGAAATTGCCTATGAGCTAAAATAATTATGGCTACAGTGTGAAAAAAAAAATCAAAATAAACATATTCGATAAACACTTGAAATTAAGAGTGTGATTACAGTCCAGAATACTGCTTCAAAACTTAAGTAATGTACGGACCCAGTGCATGTATCAACGTTATGAACAAATGAGGATTTATACTTCCATTGTACAGATCACCCATATCACATAAAACGGTAATGGTTCAAATGACAAATCCATGTTGCACTGGGTCAAATGATTGAGAATCATTTCTTTGAATTAGTTTTAATCACAGAACTCACCACAGATTCTCCATTGTCCGATGAAGAAAGTCGATGCCTGGACCATTCTTCAAGGCTTTTCCGATGAAGAGAATTCATATTGATGAACGGCCGCTTCTGTCGAATCATATTCTCTGCACTTTTCCAATCATCAGCTATACCAAGTGCAACAAGGATGGCACATAGCACACACACGCTTCTTCCATGGCCTAATTGAAATATGGAATATGCAAATTAATCAGTAAATGATTCATTCAGTACTGCCAAAATATCACAAGCATTATCACTCAGGTAAGGTTTATATTCTTCATCAGGAAATGAACACATTTCCAATATCACCTCTTATTTGTGTTTGAAAAACTAACCAACTCTGCTCAACATTTTATAATGGAATTAATTCTAAATACAAAGCTAAGGTAACCTTTCCTTTTTTTTCCATTACTCTTTTTTCTTTTCCTTTCTTTTCTTTTCTTTTCTTTACTTTACTTTTTTATTTTAGTAGTTTCCCTTTAAACTATTTTTCAAGGACAGATGATTTAATACAAGTTACGCAATAAATGCGACTAACAGGAGGTGGAAATCATGGGAGGTCTAATGGATGAGAGCACTTGTGTCGGAGTTTGTGTCACCAGTTTGTATCCAAATAGAATTTTTCATTTTTTAAATCATTTAATTTTGTAGATCTAGTGTATAATTGTCCTTGATGTTTTACCAGAGTTGCAGACATGCACTTAATTCAATTTCTAAGTTCCAATCCTTTTGATTCGAGTACGCTTATCTTACCGATCTTTGTTCTATACTTTCCTTTTTTGTAACATCGATTAGCATGATATCATCAACAAAAATCAAGTACCATGATTTTTTTTTTCTCCTTTGTTATTTTACTTGAGAGTCAAGGCAAACAAAAATAAATATGGTTTTAGAAACAATCACTGTTGTAACCACACTTTACCAAAAAACTAGCATCTTCGTACACCAACCGTCGAGTCCCGGCCTCTTCACATATGTGAGGGAAAGGCTGTGCGCACTAATCGACCACCCCCAGAGCCCGAAAAGTCGTGAGAATAATACCAGGACGGGAGACTGACCTGGGAAGTCCTCTTGTGCTTGAGTACGGGAGCCTTTGGCACTGGGTATAGACCTTTCGTATACCAACCGTGGTTCAAGGTTTCAGACTGGATTTCTAACTTTTGCTTCTTCTTTTTTCCTTTTTTTAAAAAAAAAAAATCAATGAAATTCAAATTTTGGAAGTTAATGTTTAGATTTTAGCGTTGGATTTACACTGAGAATGCACTGTATACAAAATGCTAGCTTACCCAACTTAACCCTAATTATTTAATTGCATAACCTAGAAAAATTTAGAACCATACCCACCCTAACAACCAAGGTTCAAATTTATATTTCCCATTTGTGTTCCAGTCATTGATGGATTTTAGGTTTCTGTCCCGTTCTAGATATTCCGCTTTTGGTTTGCAAATTCAGAAAGCTTTTATATTAAATATTTTGATACATATTTAATATTAACAAAAAAATTATATTTTGTTCTTCAGAATGCACATAAGATGCACATTTGGAGTGGACAAAATATGTGCAACCTAACTAATTTAATACAAACTTCATCCACATGGTCACCTGATACAAACTATTCATACTACTTAGTTTACATCAAGATTCAAGAATTTGATTCTTGATTTCGTTTACTTCATTTAAATATTTGAATTTAGGTCGATTTTAGAAATTGCACTTACGATTTTGTTTTCGATTTTGATATTTCTTCTTATACGAATGCATCAATATATAATTCATGCTTCATACTTGTATTTGATACACACATAAACACAAAAATACACACACACACACACACACACTTGAAAAAATTGTTTCGGTTATTTATTAATGTTTTCTGTTTTTTCATGCTATTTCTGTTGATTTGGGTTGAAATTGACAGAAGTATTATGCTCTTTTTAGTACTATTTGATAATTTTTCCCTTTTTAGTTATCTTGTGTGACATGTTGTCACTTTAATTATTTATCTTTTACATGTTATTATTATTTTTCCATGCTGATTTTTTTCGCTATTTTTTTCAACATTTAAAAAGTTAAAACTAGAGTTTGCTGAAACCAAAATTTAGACCTGATTTTGTTTTGGTAATGGTCGAACCGAAAATTACCGAAATGTCTAGAACTTCATGGGAAAACTCGTGATTATAACACAACATACCCAACACTAAAACATTTTATAACCTTACATGACTTTCAGGATTATCAACCAAATGGCCTAGCCCCTGGCCATCATCTTTTTCATTGTTCATGAGACCATTAAAAACATAAAATATGGCATGCAAAAATAAAACTAGGGCTTTAGTGATATAAAGTAACAAGATGAAATCGGATTTGTAAGTTTTCATTGTTTGTTGACTGCTTTCGGTCAACTGGTCGAAGTTCCAATTCTCACCAAATTACATCTTGATTCTTACCAGAACCGAACTATGTTGACAGAATCTTAGGGTTCCACCTAAAATCTTATTCCTTGGAAAAAACCTTGCCTAGAAATTTTAGTACGTATCTTGAGTAAGTTTTACTACATATGTTGAATTTTAATCTTTTTCCTGAAACCCATCATTTTTCTTTATTTTTTTGGGGTATTTTATTATATGCATTTCTTATGTACATATCCCATGGATATTTCTTTAAATTGTTCAATTAATCAAATGAAAATAACAAGGGTATAGACAGCATTTATCACATTTGCATTGTGTAATGTAAATAGGCAACATCGTAGAACCAAGTAAAACTTATGCAGTCTAAGTATTCATAGACCTAGGTCTGTCAACGGAAACCTACAGATATGGATAGTGACATATCCGCATTCACTTCTTAAATCATTTTCGAATATCGGATACCGGATATCCGCATCTACGGATACGATTGGATATTGAATATTTATCCCCTGCACTCACGATAAATAATCTGAAAACATAAAGGAAGATTTTTGATTTTTTTTTTTTCCGGTTTCAATGCTTATAGAGGTACGGAAAATAAACAAATATGATAATAGTAAGTCGTTTTGAGCAATTAATATGCATTAAATGTATATAATATAAACTATCGATTTAATAAAACATTGAATACATATCATTTATTAAACTAAAATACATATGATATCAAGGTTTTAAATCTCGAATATCGGTCACGTTTCGTCTCGGAGATTTTAGAGACTTGAACTCGTATCGGGAGAATTATCGGATGAGATGAGTCTAACTCAGGAGTTCATCTCGGATATCCATCTCGGGTCTGAAAGTCATATCGGAGCAATCTCGAGGTACATGATATGTTAAAAATTGATATTCTTACAAAATGATTTTTATGAATGCTATTAAAAACATAGTAACTTAAACTTGAATTGCAAAATCAATTTATTATTCTTAATTTATGAAAGATAATCATACTCTAAATTGTAATTTGCTTAAAACGGAAATATAACACAATGAAAATAGATTAGTGCTTACAACATATGATTCATGAACATGAATTATTGTTAGACATGAAACATAAAAAAGATCCAAAACTATAAAAAGTTCAGCATAAATAGAACATAAAATACATAATTTCATATGTAACATGTATGTAAAAAAGACGAATATAAAAATCATAAGCATTGTAAAACATATATGAACTACAATACGGTCATCTAACATGTAAAATGTAAATTAGCAGGAGATTATTGTGGTTAGATTTGAGTTTTATGGTTCAGGCACGAATTTAATTTTAATAAAAAAAGCCAATATCTCGGACGCTATTCCAATATCTCATCTCGGTCGATATATCGTTCGATATCGCCATATCTCGGGCGATAACCCAAAACAAGATCTCGAATGAGATCTCGGACGATATTTTCTAGATCTGAAACAGTGTATGATATAAGCTATATTTTGAAGAAAAAACGGACGGACAATTTTTTAATGCGGGTATTTTTATATTTGGATTCATATACATTATTTTGGATATATAATATTTATCTGTTTTCTGGAAGCTATTTCGAATTTTTTCGAGTGTCCATTGATAGGCTTGCCTAAACCATAAATTCCTAAACATACATGGAGTTGAATCAAAATCAAAACTTATACCAAGCGAACAACTTTAAAGCAGAAGGATACTCACCGAAGGCACAATGGACAAGCACAGGTTTCTTCAAAGCTCTCTTTCTGCATGCCCATTTAACTGCATTTTCTATTTGCAATGGATATGGAGCTCTTGTGTCCCATGTGGCAATACAGAAATATGCATTTTTAGACAATGAGGAGGTTCTTGGTAATTCACATGTACAATCGATAATAGCAACATCACCAGGAGGTAAATGTTCGTAAGAAGAAGGCCAACCCCCAACATATAAACCTTCATAGATCTCAGTATAAAGTGGTTCTTTACTATATGATCTTCTTAATATGTTAAAAACACGAATGAAAATGAGAAAAGGACCAAACATAATCATTGACCACATTGGAAATTTCCCATCTGAACTTTTACCTAATAAAAGTGGAAGATTTACAAAAGGATGTGAAGCGATTGCTACTAAATAAGAAACCAATGAGGCATGTAGAAGTGGTAGAAAAAGTAATGCCATGCTCGATTCTCTGAAGTATATGAATACTAGTAGTAGAAGAGTTGCCTTCAATGCGATCAATACTGATATGCCCATCGGTGTTGTTTAACGGCAAGCTTTCTCTTCGTAAATTCTGTGAATAACAAGCAAAAAATTGTTTCTAGACGCATGAACCCAAAAAGAAACGCTAAAACATGAACCTAAAGTAGAAAACAGAGCTATCAAAACCTGAAAAAGGAGAAACAATAAAATAGAGTATAATTTAAAACTGGTTGCTACTTTTCAGCTTTAGCCCTATAATTCAGATTTTTAAGACAAAGGCTAAACCAATTTGAATATAAAAAAATGAACTCACAATTGAATAATTCACCATTCTAATTTACTAGCAATTATCAGTGTGACATTTGAGTGAACTGACATATCATGTTTTCTCTAGGCTTGCAACAAGTGCTTTAAATTTTACTGTCAGACTGCCAGATGATTATACATCAACCTTGTGTGCATATATGTATCATTTTTGTTGCTAGCCAGTAACATATCATACACATGGCACATGTGAAATTGCTATAGTAGGCATTGTAAAGGGGGGAAATTCAACTGCAAGATGAAGAAGCTGGATAAAAAATAAGGTATTAAGATTTTTATAAAAGGTAGCATAAAGTCAAAATATTGCAAATGCAAGCAACACCAATTCACTTGTAACATATACACATCCACACATGTATGCGTGCATCCAACTTGCCATTGTTAATGAAAATACAAATTTTACATGGCTCGGTCTTGTAAATTTGAATATAACAACACAAACCCCACAAATGTGTGCTAGAATCTGACCAAAGTTACAATGTACAATCACTAAAAACCAACATGCTATTTTCACATAAAGTTGGCTAATTTACAACTAAAATCGGGTTAATTGGAGGGGATCATCAATATTTTAAAGGAACAACCAAATCAATAAATGTGCAAGGACATCTTTCCACTTTATCCAACTTATGTCATCCCTCCATCATCTTTGCCATCACTCCATCTTCTATTTATCCCTTCCGTCATCTCTCCACTCATTTCATATTTAAAATTGAAAATGCAAAACACAAAATTCAATATGACCCAAATGGGCCCTTAACTTTTCATACAGAAGTTATTACATCAAGTATCACAAAAAAATTTATTAGCACCACTGCTCCAATGGTTAGACACTTCGACTTTAGTGCAAGAGTTCATAAGTTCGAAATTTGTGTAGCATAATTTGAACATATATTGGCATGTAGCATGTGATACACTACCTAAGACTTGTAGTTCCACTATGTACCACTGTCGTAAGTACCCTATTTCAAAAATAAGGCCAAAAATTGACCTTTTACACAAAATAATGCTCAATTTTTCCATAAGCAGTTTAAAGAAAAATGATTCTTCTTGCTTTCCTTATAGCGAATTCTTTAACTAAAATTTTAAAATAAAGTTTCTCCAAAGCACGCTTTCAATTGAGATAATTGCAAGTCTATTAAATCATTCCTATGACACGGTTGCTCAAAAATAATTTTAAATATTTCAATTTAGAAAAACTTCTCTCAGCGGAAGCAACCATAAATTATTATTTTCATTGGCTATATAATAATAAGTAATTTTTGTTTTAGCTTTAATAATATCCAACTATTTGTATTATTCACAAAAAAGTTGTAAGTTAAAGCCTCGCTAAACCCTTGTAAAATTCTAGTTATAGCTCGTAGCACTCTTCAACCGTTACGTTATTTCAATTTAGCGTTAATGAATAGTAAATCCACTTTAAGTCACGCTATTTTCCATTGCATTCACTAAATTAAAACTTTTTAACATCCGCTTTATTAATATTAATATACAAAGATCGATTTGAGTACTTGTTTTTTTAAAATAAATCGAAAAAAATTGTGTTATGAGCCAATTTTAAAGCATAAATGTCGATATAAGTTAGAAATCTATCATAGTCACTAAATTCAATGTGCATAACCATGATATTATTTAATTTTGTTATATTAGATTAAATAGTTTCTGCCACACAAATGATGTGGGAATGCTAATTAATTAATTCTAAATGTTCGATTTTACATCTGATGAATTTTTTTAACCTTAGTTATATCCCCACTTTATCACTGCTATATCTTTTTTCACTTCCACTGCTATAGAACCGCTAAACGCTTTAGCTACACAGCAAAAAATTACTTTATTTTTAATTTAATGTTTCTGACTTGTTTCAAAGTGAAATTAATCATTAGATGGTCATCTTAGATAACTTTATCCACATTCTAAAGTGAATTGATTTAATTTTCGTACAAGAAAATTATTTCGTCTCGGCTTAGGCATCAAAAATAAAACAAATTTTCATTTCGAAAATAAAAAAAGTAAGGTGGCGTTTGGTTTATTTTTAGTTTTGCATTTTGAGTTTTCAACATTAACTACACAAAATAGAGAGAGTAAATTGGCGACGAAGGGGATGGAAGGAATATGAAGGGGACGACGTAGAGGTTGGAGGACGACGGAATGATGAATTGTGTCATTTATCCGTTGTTTCCAAAAACATGGAAAATTATAAAAAAAAAAAAAGTTGTTTCCGTTTTATGTGTTAACTTCATATTCTAAAACGGTCATTTTTCATGATTTATGTACGTCGTTTCCAATTTTGTATCGGCGAAAATCGAAAACTAAAAAAAGTGAACCGAACGCACCCTAAGCTTCTTAGATTCTCAAAATACAAAAAACAATGAAGTATATAGTTAACAAATTGCAGAGCAAGCAACAAAATAGATCGAGCAACCAATTCGCACAATGCAACGCTAAGTCTGAAGACAACAACGCCTTAATTTTTATTCTGACGCAAGAGAAAGAGGAGTTGATCGGTATTTTTATTCTAACACAAGAGAAATAGGAGTTGATCGATATTTTTATTCTGATGCAAAATAAATAGGAGCTGATCAGTCTTCGGTCCATCGGAGGTGCTATGATAAGTTGGCTACATATATGATGGTGCAATTTGCAATCGGAGGTGCTATGATAAATTGGCTACATATAAGATGGTGCAGTTTGCAAAAAGCCCAAATTTGAGAAGCAGGATTAGTATGTGATGGTTGAAGACAATGTTTACGATTTTATTTTATTTTGTGTTGCCCTGCTTAAGTGGTTTGCCCCATCTCATGGGCTTACAAGGCTTGCCCTGCCTCTGTTCACATCTCATCCTCTCAACAGGAAAAAAGATAATCGAAGCAGCTAGTGTGGGTGCCAACTTGGATAAAATAATTTTTGCAAACTAATTGTGCAGGTCAGACTGCAATAAATAACCAATTCATTCCAGCTAACCGGCAGTCCGAGAGGACGACAAAATACGGCAGAGTATAGCCACTTAGAAGTTTTCCTAAAGTATACACATTTATCGCATCTTATAATTCAGTCAGTAACAATTCTTCACGGACGATGTATTATAAACTGTATATTACAAGGTCCAAGCCGCAGCTGAATATGATACAAAATTGTAAATCATTGTGCCAGGAATTTATATTAATTTTTATGAACTAAGAGATCTAAATATTTGTTATCCCTTTGCCATCTCACTGTTGAAATGGGTGAAAACTTAGTTTAGTTTATGTTCACTCACAAATTTTAAACAAAAAAGATTTTTCTTATTTTGGACCACTAGCAAACAAATTGTAAAACCAGGTGCTTTTTATATTTATTAACGAAATAGATCAATTTTTTAGTCTGTCTGATTAAAATACAATAGTGCAATCTTAAATAGCATCAGTTCATAATTAAAAGAAATGCACAGGAGAAACATTAAACCCACAGTAGTCCGGATGAAAACACGAAAAAGGCACATAACCTGAGCCTTGCACCTTTCTACATCTTTCGCTTATTGGTACACCTTCATCACCCTTTCCTATATTTTGTACACAAATTCCACACTTAAAAATGCTATTAACCAAGTTTTAGGCTTTACAAAACTGCATGTAAATGTGATATTGAGAATACAACATGATGAAATCAACAAAGAGATGCAAAGATGTTTATTTATTTATTTTTTTGATCGGATTGATCGATATCTTTTGTTCAGACCCGAGATTTAGAAAGAAACAAGTTGGGACTTAGTCTGTCGAAGAGAAGAAAAAATACAGGTCAGGTTTTGGGGTTAAAAGCACAAACGTTTATCCCGTAATATGTAAATGATCGAGGTGCGCCTTTCAGGGCTTTGCACTTTGTGCACCTTTTGGACATTATATGCGTCTTATGCACCACCTGTACCTCTGACTGTTGGAAGTTACAACGACTGCATATGGCTTGAATATGCCAATCTAAGCCGAGGCGCAGCCTTGACAAGGATGATCATACCGCGTTGAACAAAAAAAAAATGCGGCAATGTAATTTCAAATCGTGCAGCGTATGTAATGTACCCACCTCTATAACATGTTTAAAGACAAATTACATATGTTACAAGTTTAACAAAGTGATTAGAGCGACAAAAGGACCTCAAAATTATAATGGATGATTGAAAAACTAACCAACATTTCGAACATTCCAATTGTCATGCGTGTATTTGTTTAATTAGATGGAGGAAACAACGATCCTTCAATCAATCAATAAAGTTATATATGGCAAAATTACCCATACCAATCATTCATTTCGATAACCTTCATTAAATAATAATAAAACTTAGTTTCATCTAAACATACAACGTACAATCGTAAAATGACTAGTTTGAGAAGATGAATTGTCTTAAGATGCAACAATTTTGAAGTATATGTTATTATAGACATGGATGATTGTAATTTTGATATATCTCCTATTCTACTAAAATTGACGACAGTCTGTAAAAACCATCGTACCAAAATAGTTAACAACGACACATGGTGCAAAAAGGCGCAAAGCCTCCCTTAAGCCTTGACACGTAGCACGTCAAATGACGCATGACTTTTTAATTTATTGTGCAAGTCTAGAATTTTTTTTTATAAAGTTTATATATATATACACACACACACATTGTATATACATGTACATACATATATACATATATATATATATATATATGTACATATGTATATGTACATATATATTAATTAATTTGAAAAGAAGTTCAATATAATTTATATATTTTTTGAGTAATGAAGGTTTTTTAGACATTTCGCAAAAAGCGTAAGATAATATCGTAAGCATATAATTTCAGGCATAACAGTTTTCAAAAGCAAAAATCCAAGATAACCGCACATATTATTGACAAACTAAAAACCTGGATTTGGTTCAACAATCGTATTTTCTAAACCAATATATGCATCATCAAATTCATAAATTTCAGCATTTTCCTCGTCTGTCTCATATTAATGGACAATTTACCCGGTGCGACCGTAATATGAACAGACTATTTGAAGTTTGATAGAGACCATTTAAAAAAAAACATCTATTCAAAATTTGTTTGATGCAACAGTAATTAGAACAAACTGTTTGAAGTCCGCTCGAGATTTATTTGGAGAATGTGACCATTCGAGATTACATGTTCAGTGCAAGGGTGATAAGTAGACTTATCGAGTCTGTCGGATTTAGAACCGACCCAGTAAATCTTGATTTTAGTCAGATTGGGATTGTCGAGTCTAATTTGCATATTTCAAAACCTTGACTCGACTGGAGGTTCGATTCAAATCAGGTCGGTTCGGGGCCAATTAGGTAATAATACTGAAATGCACATATTTCTCGTTTTTTATCTATCTGGTTCTTTATTTCTCTTTTTTTTATCTAATCTGGTTCTTCATGTTATTTTTCATCAACTAGACCAGACTCAGGGTCCATCAGGTTCAAGTCAAATACAGACCGATTTGGATTGGATTTGAGGATCTCGGCTCTAATTGTTCATCGTAGTTCGATACGGCAATAATATGGATAAATAATTCAAAGTTTGTTGGAGATTAGTTCAAAGTGCAATCATATCACTTATATTACATTCAACCATTGTCACATATTAGCTTGGATTGTTAAAAGGATAAATAAGTAAATAATAAAATAACGAAAATGCGTCATTTACATCATTCACGTGCATTTCCACACGCCACGTCATATGATAGAAAGATGCAAATGTCATGTCACGTCGCACATTGCACCATGGCATGTGCCGTATCTAAAATATTCATAACAACAGCCAAACATAGTTGTAAAAGGCATGTCGTTGTGCATATCATGGTGCAAGGTACAATGTGGTACAACGTTATCATCTTTTGCTTCTATAGCGTGGAATACATAAAAATGCACATTATAAGATGCATGACACAAAAAAGGAGATCATGTTATTTTAGACCAACTTCCTTCAAAAAACTACTATTTTTTTCTTTTAGCATAGTATGAAAAGATAAAATCTAGTTTCTATGCAATTTGTTTTCAACAAGTTTTTATTTGCACATCCTATGTTTAAACATTAATGCATGCAATGATTGATCCGGGCAAAACAAAATGTGTCTATGTAGCATTTTAAAAACATCAATGTACTTTTATTGTTTTAACTAGTATATATTGCCTATTTCTTTAGATATTTATTATCATGTCATTTGCTATGACGGTCTAAATAAAGTAATTGAAAACGGGTTACATTTTTGTTCACGGCTTTTCTATATGGGATATCAATATTTATATATTGAGGTTAGATAATTAAGCACACAAGACGCTTTCTCTTTAACTCGGTTTCTCTGAGCGTAAACTGTTATATAATTTGAATCTTAGCTTCTGCAATCCGGCAAGCATAAAAAATAACTATGAAAAAATAGAAAACAAAAAACTGCAAAACAAAACAAATGTACTAAAATAGAACAAACTTTTTTTCCGTAAATTTTCAATGTCTAATTAATTTTTTTATTAATAATTGTCTTGAAAGCGCAAAATTTTGGTCCGACCGTGAACTTCCAAATTGCCCTTCATGTACATTATTTTAAACAATCGACATCCTAAAAAGTAGCATCTAAATGAAAGAGCATCATTTTTTTAAAATGTTAACATTGCTTAAAATTAGGATCTAATATATTTATTTTTTACAAATTAAAAATGCTTTTTTTACATGTATTAAGCTTCATATGCGTCTTTATCTTATTAATAATCGACTTGAAGCGCAAACTTTTGGTCCGTCCGTGAACTTAAAAAAAATCACACTAATAAAAGAAATGTTGCAACTTGGAAATTAAAATTCAAACTAACTACACATGATCCAAATGCAAAAACATAGTAAAATGTGTGTGAAAATCATTTCTTTTGAATAGTTAAAATACATATGTTTATTTTCTTTTTAATATTTGCCCACAAAGCATGTGCTATCATCACGCTCGAAGGGCACGTTGTAACCCTCATATTACAAGTTTTAAGTCACGCGCGAAGTGCATGCCGTAACGCTCGTATATAATAGATTATATAATAGATGCATAGCGTTTCAAAATGGTGCATGTTATTCATCGTGACATGAGCAAGGTTTCAAATTTGTTTTACATGATTATGCACCGTGCAAAGTTGATAACACATATCATAATGGTCACTAACAAAATATCATAATGATATCAAATGAATATTATAGTTGCTTCAATCTCAAAGTTATGTTTATATGTAAAACCTGCATAATGGTTACTAACACAAAATTATTAGCTGAAAAAACATACAAGGCCATTGGCCAAGGTTTCAAATCTGGATTTCAAACATATTTTACTTTGGGATTTTCTCACACAATATCTCATATTGAATAGAAGCACATATGAGATGAATGTATCTTGAGTGTACATCTTTGAATTGACATCTCTAATCTTAAATTTAAATTACATTTTGGGACTCACTTGAAGTAACTTATATATCTAAAATTGACATTTTAGTTTTCACAGCTATTGTTATCTAACAATAAAAAGAGTGTAATAGCTTGATTAGCATGATTGATTTGATAATGTTTGAATGATCTCTTCTTATTTGAACAACAAATTCAATCTCTTCCAAATAACAATTATAAAATTAAGACCAAGCATCATTGCGTCAAAAATCTTAAAATCCTACGATTTGAATTCCGTTTTAAATTGAATCTCTCCCTTTACGATTCGATTTATATTTCAATTCAAACCAAGTAATACCACACTTTAGAAATATCATTCAATTCAAATTAATATATTTAATATACTTATTTGGGTCTACAATTCCAATTTTAATCATTTAAAAATAAATTAAAATTGGAACAAGAGAGAAAATGATGTTTTATATTTAGATGTAGAAGTTTAAACATCAAAATTGATTTTAGAGTGTGTGCAAACTTTAAAATATATATATTTTGAATCCATGATTTACGATTTAAATCCCGTTTCGATTCATATTTTGAGATTTACGATTTGAATTTTATTTTGAAAACCTTGCCAAGCATCAGCAAATAGTAGTTGAATTGAGTAGCTTTTGAATCCATGTGAATAGCAAAAAAATGTCATGTTGAGGAAATAATTATTTCGAATGAGACTTTGGATTGACATTGCTATCAAAAATTCAAATGAGATTTTGTATTAAATATGAGACGAGTGAGAAATGAAGTATAAACGAGAATCCATTCATTGACTAGTCCAACTTCCAAGTGTGAAAAGAATATCTCAAAGGACCACAGGCAAAATAGAGGTGACCTAAAACAACTCCTGAGGTGCATACATACATAAAAATATGTTTGATGTACAAATACTCTTAGCTGGGGTTTCAATTGGGTCGATATAATTCGATAACAAATTACTGTTTTGTATGTATATGGGTAATTTTATTACTACCGCAACCATTTCCATTCACCCCATATCTAACCACGAACAAAAAACACAGTATACCATCACATAATTCCATTTCCATTATTACTCACTAATAATACACTTTATCTTCTTTCTAATGTTGTCTTTTATTCATTCTTATTTCCTTCAACAGTTAAACATGCAAAGTTCATACCAAGTTAAGCATTGACAAATAATTGGTATGTGGCATAAAGATTTTGAAAAACTGAATGTGTATAATTGATCAAATAGTCAATAATATTTATATCAATCAATCATTGAAAATAGTATAGACCAAATAATTAATGAAAACATAAACCAAATAACCAATCAATTTTGAAAGAGTATTAAATTGAAAAACATATATGCAAAGCTCATAGCAAATAATTGATAATAAAATTATACCTAATCGCTCTTTTGGGGATGAACGGTTTTGATGGTTGGAGGTAGATATAAGATCGAAGGCTGTTCGACTGGGGACTTCAGAAAGAGGGTCGTCACCGCTGGAATTTAGAGGAGTCTCTGCCGTTGGAGTTCAGGACAGGGATCATCGGTGTTGCAGTACGGGGAGGGGTCGCCCGGGTTGGATTTCAGAACGGAGGTCGTCGGCGCTGAAGTTACGATTGAGGTTCCTACGTGCTAGGTTGTGGTCAAGAAATCAGAGCGCGTTTGACAGAAGTTATCTGGGAATTTAATACAACTGTTGTGAACCCGCGCAGCAGAAATGTTGTTTTCAAGGGCATTATTTTGACACTACAAGGGATTAGTCAAATTTTAAAAAAACTCCAATCATTAACAATATTAAGGGTATTTTACGGTCCCTTTTTATCCTGCTAATAACATCAGTTACCATCCCAACGATTTCAAACGCAAAAAAAAAAAAAAAAAAAAAAAAAAAAAAAACCTCTAAGTTACTGCAAATAAAAAAAAACGATCATTTTTGTTCGACATGAACGGTGTAGGTCTGCAATATTATATATTTTTGTTCGATATTGTTCATCGTTTTTTAAATCTGTATTCGTTGTCGGGTTGCCGAAGTAGGGGAAATGGGGTGTATTGACAAATTCGGCGGTGGGTCACCGTATTAAAAAAATATTGTTCGTATCGATTTCCTACGAATAATATATTTTCATCTGATCTGATGTACATCGACAAATGAGAGTATTAATAATTGGGTATAAAAATATGATGCGGTTCGACTAATATACTGTATAAATTGTTTTTTTATAAACTATTAAAAAAGATTATTGTAAAGAAGGCTAATTTAGTAAAATAAACATTATTTGTTAAGAATGTGCTATCTGCATTAGTACTCCCCTTAACAAAATATTTTTTTTTTTAAATTGACCCTCCTTAACAATATTTGGAGTGTCAATAACAACCCCCTTTTCTAATCCAGTTTTTTTTTTCAATTTTAGCACAATTTCTCCAACTTATATTATTGAAATAGCGAGTTTCTAAACTGTTTACATAAATAGTTCCGTTTTGATCAACTCTACATTGATTTTATCAACATTTGATGCCATTAAAAATAACGTCGATGTATTTTATTTTATTTTTTAGTATACATTGACTTCAATATATACCCACTTCATGTGGAACAGGACAAAATTTGAAATAGGACAAATTTTCAAAATAGACTAATTTTTAACATATAACAGAAATAGACCAGTTTTCGCCACTTCAGCAATGAGGTGCCAAAAACTTTTAAAAAAAAACCGGGGGCGCACTTGGCAAGTGCACCTGTTATAATTATAACGCAAACCCTACCTACTTCCTGCTACTCTCTGTCATTCTGGTATTTACTATTTCGGGAAAAAAAAAAGTACCTACCATTCTTCCGTTAGCTCCAAAAAACCCGAAAATCTTCAAAAATTATCAAAATAAACAAGGGTTATTGATTTGGTTACTTCTATCAGCTATTGCACATCAATTTGAAGGTATTGATTTAGTTTAAACTCAAACCCTATCTCAAATTCTTATGTTTCTCAATTTCATTCAAACCTTAGGCTTAGTTTTTTTTTTTTTTTTTTTTTTTTTTTTTTTTTTTGCTTTCTTATGTTACTAATATTTGTTTAACAATTAATTATCCTTATGCCTTGTAAGTTTTTCATTGTAGACTATGTCGGATTTCATCCCTATTATTTGCTATTTTGATGGGAAGTTGAACTTAAAAGAAAATAATACGCCGTGTATGTTGGTGGCAAACACAAAGGTTCAAAGGTCAAAAAAATTTGCTCCTCCTATGAATTAAAGGAAACGAGGGTTACAAAAATTGATTCGCAAAAGTACGATGTACAATTAGTAAGCAAGTGGGTGACGGATTCTGGATCTTCTGCTATCGATATAAATGATGACGAAGATGTCGATGCAATGTTTTCGGTTAGTATGAAAGTTATTGAGTTATTCGTAATAAAAGAGGAGCTGAGACATTATGAACAGACCAATGATACTAATTTAAACCAACATTCTACTCAAATTATTGGAACTATTCCGAGGTATGCTCATCAAAGCAATCCAAGTCCAATATTTCCTCCATTCATGGATACAAAGTAAGTTTGTAAATTTTACATTTGAGTAGTTAAAAGTCATAGTGTTCTGATCTCATACTTTTTTTAACAGTTATACGGTGCATGCAGGTGGTTCAAGCTCTAGACCGACAAATGATGGTGTAGGTTGTAGCTCACCACGTATTGATAGCATGCAAATTGCACCAATAGATAATGATATGGCATGGATAGAAAATATGAAAGCTAACAATGACCCGCTTGTGTTTTGAATTGGTAATGTGAATGAAAATGAAATAATGAAGCATCATTAGTGCAAGATGATGAAGATGATAACAACGAACAAATGGAATTTGAGATGCCTTTGGCAGATGATTTATGTAGTGCACAAATTATGGCAGCATCGTTGATTCAAAATGTAGCTACTATTAGAGACGCATTTACTGCAGATTGTGTTGATTCGGGCATTCACATAGGAATGCAGTTTCAAACCAAGGAAGTGCTTATTCAACAGCTTAGTGAGTGGTCTATAAAGAATTATGTCTCTTTTAAACTTGTAAAATCCCGCAAAAAAGAATACACTGCAATTTGTAATGTCGATAACAATTGTAAGTGGAGAATACATGCTATTGTCCAAAAAATCGTTGACGGTAAGGCGGAAAGTAAGGAAATATGAAGGCAATCATTCTTGTGTTAATCCGGTCATCAATTTTAATCACAAGCAAGCGACAAGTAGATTTGTTGCTAACAAAATACTTCCTTTTGTGAAATTGGATTTGAATACCACTCCCTCTGCGATTCAAGTTTTAATATCGGAAATTTTTTTCATCAAAATAAGCAACTTCAAGGCGTAAAGAGCATTGCGGAAAGCACTTGAGACAGTTTTTGGAGATTCAGAAACATCATATGCTGAGCTGCCACAATATTTAGCTACTATTAAAAAACATAATCCGAGAACCATTTTAAAATTTGAAAACGAAAGACTCACGAATGACAAAGTTCGTTTCAAAAGTTTTTTTTGGACATTCAGTGCTTTTATTGATGGTTTTGCACATTGTCGACCGTTAATTTGCATTGATGGCACACATCTATACGGCAAATACCAAGGTATGTTGCTAGTCGCGACTGGAGTTGATGCAAATGATGGCATATTTCCATTAGTATATGCAATTGTAGACTCTGAATCAAAAGATAATTGGGAATAGTTTCTTAGATGCATGTACTATCTCATACATAATATTCGCTTTAGATGTTTGACTTTTATATCCAATCGAATGAAAGACATTCCGAGAGCATTAGAAAATTGCCCTCAAGAGCACCATCACCGCTTTTATGCTAGGCATCTCAAAGCAAACTTTTAAGTTGCCGGATTTACTCAAAAAAACTTGGTAAACTTATTCTATTCATGTGCTAGTGCTACCGATGAGTTGTAGTACAAAGGGTTAAGAGGCCACTTGAGAACCATTTCGCCAGATGCGCATGCTTGGATTGAAAAGAGCTTACGAGGTGCGGAGAAAAATTGGGCTCTATACAAGGATAACGGTTGACGATTTATAATGATATAACAAATGTATTCGAAAGTTTTAATGGAGTTCTACGAGATGCTCATGCTTTGTCGGTTAAGTCGTTAGTAGCACGAACGTTTTACCGTTTAAACGACTATTTCATGAAACGTCGTTCCGACGCCGAAGGATTTGAAATGCAAATGACTCCAAAAGTTGAAACTCTTTTAGCTAAAAGAGCAAAACAAGCACGACATTATGGAATTGTTAGATTCAATCAAACCGAATGGCAAGTGAATGATCAATTTGGAAAAGCATTTACCGTGACTTTACATGATAATGTGTGTACTTGCACTTGCAACATTCCGCTATTGCAAAAATTGCCATGCTTGCATGTGATGGCCGCTTATGTTCAAACCGTTGGAGGAGCGAATATATCGTACTAGGAATTTTGTTCATGGTGGTTTTCCGTGGAAAAATATAAAGCAAGTTACGCTCCAAGCTTTCATCCAATTCATGATAGTAGATATTGGGATACCTATCACGGTCCAACCATATTGCCTCTGCATATAAAAAGGAAGGCGGGACGTCCGCGTTTGACAAGAATTAAAGGTATGATGGATAAAATTGGGGGAAGTAAACAAATTACTTGCAGTAAATATGGTCAAAACGGGCACAAAAGATTGATCTGTCCATCAAAATAAGTTATATATGACTGATGTAAGCAAATGTGGTCAAAAAGGAGTTTGAAGATGTATTTTCAGATTTTTATCGAATGATTTGTAATGTAATGAACGATTTGTACTTTTGGTTTGATGAATGAATGAATGATTTGCATTTCAACAGTAAATGTTTGCATTTTATAAGCATATGAGTTGTATTTGATTGGTTTTATGATGCGGTTTGTAACATGTTAGATGCACGTGTAGCAGCAGGTTATTGTTGTGGCTCTCGGGCAGGGCGCCCTTGCAGGTGCGCCCTTGTTAATGTACAAAGGCGCACTTGTCAAGTGCGCCCTTGTGAATTTACAAAGGCGCACTTGGCAGGTGTGCCCCTACCGGGGCCTGCTGCTATTCCTAACCTGCAGATCTGCATTTATCTCATTTCCTCCAAACATCCCTTCCTCTCCAAAATCCCTAAACCTAAAAAACCAAAAATCCTATTTTTCTAAACTTTCAAATAGTTCAATTTTTCATTACTTCTACACTAAATTAGTTCTACAATGGAAGGCTCATCCTCCTCTTATGATGTTAGGGGTAAATTCTTAAATAACATTACTTATTCATTACTTGATTAACCCTATTTCATTACTTGTTCATTACTTGATTGACCCTAATTCATTACTTGTATATGGTGATTTACTCTAGTTCATTACTTGTATGTGGTGATTTACTTGTTCATTACAATGGAAGGCTCATTTCAATGGTGATTTACTTGTTCATTTACTTGTATATAGTGATTTGCTTGTTCATTTACTTGTTCATTTACTTGTATATGATGATTTACTTGTTCATTACAATGGAAGGGTCATTTCAATTCTTAGTTCAAGTATATGGTGATTTATTTATTCATTTCAAAGCCTTTTTCATTACTTGTTCATTTCATTTCAACTTGTAGAGTTAGCACCCGGTCCTGTGGATGCAAGTGTCTTGTATCTTCAAAATGAGCATAGAAGCAATAATCCGGACTTGATGAAGGTATTTCAAAAATCCAAAAGAAATAATTCAATACCTTTTTCATTTCTCATGCACTAGCTAAATACTTTCATTTCGTTTAAATTTTGTAGAGCGACGAGCCAATTGATTGTCAAGATCATTCTAGCAAGTTAGGGTTTTAAGGTTGATTACTTCAAACACACGTAGAGTTCAACTTGCGCTACAAAGAGATGGAATTAGAGAAATATCCAGATTGGGGTTTTTTAAGATAGATCATGCACTTATTACTTCATTGGTAGACAGGTGGAGACCGGAGACTTCCACCTTCGATCTTCCCACTGGTGAAATTACTATCACGTTGCAAGATGTTAGTTGTCTTTTGGGTGTTATAGTGGAAGGAGATTGTAACACCCCACATCCGTTAGTGTCACTCACAAAGGGAATGCACTAAGTTCTGCGGAGCATTTAGGGTGAAAGATGCAGATAAATTACAAGACAGACAGAAATTAAACAGCGGAAAATAAAACTTTGCTTTATTGATAAAATAGTTTGTACAATGATTTCTTTACAATATCATAGTATCATCTGTCTTACAAAATAAAGAAGCATAAAACAACATTTATATTCCCCAATTTTAGCAAGAGCCAGCCATAGCATCTGAAAAGAGAATCCAAGCAAAACTTCGTCAAATCTTCAAGCTGGGAAAGAGTGACAGTCCAACTTAACCTGAGCTATATTATTCCCTCCTTTACTACCTGGGGGGGAATCGGAAGAAAAGAAGACGAAAGAAAAACAGAGTCAGACATAAATCCTGAGTAAGTTCAGTAACTTCTAGCATTTGAACATGGAAAAACAAAACGACATGAATTAACTGAATACAAGATAACACCATGGCGATAGGGTCAGCAAGATTAGACAAGGTTAACACAAGGTATGCTAAGATAAGATAAACTGGATATGCTCGAATACTTTCGTCGCTTCGCTATTTCCTTATTATACTGGTTTCCATATCTCTGCACCACCTAACTAGTGTCCCAACTAGTAACGATAACGTGATCCCAATCCCTGTAGTTTCCATTGCCTTCAGGCATACATTTATTATTTATTACCTAGATCTAATTTAGGGTTTTCTATCAAGTGCTTTCTAGATTCAACTAGAGTTTACGCTATCTGCTGAACGCTTCTCGGATTCAGGGTTTATGCCACCTAGTCCAACTAGGGATTATGCTACCTGTCGAACGATGCCCCCAAGTCTAGGACACACTACCTAGAGTGGTATATGTTCCTATACTTCCCCATGCATGTATCGCGAATCGTTATCGCTTGTCTAGATGCACATGTCCTGTAATGTGCGGCCCGAGTCCTGTGGCAGGGCAAATCAAGAAACACAGAACTCGGTCGGGAGCTTTCAGATATCTGCCGATGCAGATGCTAAGGTCTGTTTTTATTCCAGTGGCTATGGTCCCACTCGACCCCTCCCTCAACTAATGAAAGGCACACCTTGAAAAATGAGAACTATACGCAGGCCCCCTATGCCCCACCAACCTATGGCCATCCTCACCCATAACTAGATAGCAAGTATATGGTCTTTTGGAGATCTCCTCCTTTCCGCTTCACGTATCTCGACTGACTCAAGATGGATGGTACACGATGAGTTGCTATCACAGGGCTACCGTTTTCTCGCCAAATCACGTCGGTCCATCCTAGTCTTTAGGTTGCCATATATTGCAACCAAGGCATACCCCTGGTTCTTCTAACGCAGACCTTAACCTCTGTGAGCCCAGGAGGATCATCTGCAGCCTCACAGAGGGATACCAAGAGTACCCTCACGTCCCCTCGAAGCCTCGGGCTTCGTAACCCAATTCGTTGGAGCCTTCTTTTTACTCAGACGGACGTTCGCTCCTTCCCGTGTTATACTAAGAATTACTACTTAGTTCTACTAACTAAGGTTTACCACTTAGTTTCCAGAATCATTGTTTTCTTAACTAAGGTTTACTACTTAGCTCCTTTTAACTAAGGTTTACTACTTAGTTCTCTTTCCCGTCAATTTGGATTGGTTAAGTGTCATTAGCCAATTCAAGCTAACTTAACCCTCTTCATTTATCCTGATAAACTGGTTAAGTGTTATTAGTATTTCACGTTGACTTAACCCAACCACAAACCAAGTTATATTGGTTAAGTATTTCTTATTACTTAACCCTATTCATCCTGTATTGGTTAAGTGTTCATTTTTAACTTAACCTTGCCCGTCTGTTTTAACTACCATGTTATTAATGGTTAAGTATTATCCCTTCATGTTTTAGACTTAACCCTATTCCTTTATCACAATCTGATGGTTAAGTGTTCAAGTTTACTTAACCCTACGGTCTAGCCCAGCTAACATATCAAATTGGCTAAGTGTATTAAATTTTACTTAACCCCAACCTCTAGTCTAGTTAACATGTTAATTTGGCTAAGTGTATTAACTTTACTTAACCCCACCTTCTAGTCTAGTTAACATGTTAATCTGGCTAAGTGTTTTCTTAGTTACTTAACCCCTACAAATCTTGTCTTGTTACCATGTTAAGTTGGTTAAGTGTCCTTATGGACTTAGCCCTCCCATTCTAGCTTAACTGTGTTAAGTTGGTTAAGTGTCCCTATGGACTTAACCCTCCCATTCTAGCTTAACCGTGTTAAGTGTCTGTATGAACCTAAACCCACCCACCGGTCTGGTTATCATGTTGAATTGGTTAAGTTTCTTAGTTAACTTAACCCTACCATTCTTGTTCTAGCTTTAACTAAATAAATTAAAGCCGCGACCACTCACATTAGACAGGTATTGTTGCGATTACTGGATGTGTTGGTTGGTTCCGGGCAGGTTTACATCGCAACTCAGTCTAACCTCCGGTTAAACATATTCGTGTTTTCTAAGTTCAAAGGGTTTGATTAATTTTCAAATCAGGTTTTGAAAGTAACCATCCCGTCCGTCGGATCAGTTAGGGATAGCCAGGAAGAGCAGGAAACTTGTATTTTCCAAACTCAAGCCTAGACACTATCCTCTCTGTCACCCTAGAACTTTCTGGTGTATGTATTATTAAAAGAGATGTCATTAATGAACCTTTCTTTTGTATATAAATAAATTGTTACAATTTATCCTCAAAGTTTAACCACTTATCCTCAAAGTCCATTTTCCCTTTTTAAAATAAATTTGGCCTATACCCTATACATTTGCCATGCCTACTAATGGACTTGTATTATAGGCCCAAATCTTGATTTGCCTATCTTACAGTTTATAGCAATTTAGATCCAACACCCCCATTTACAGTTCATGCCAAAACTAGATTTTATATTCTAGTTTACATTTTATGCCAAACTAGATTTCATATTCTAGTTCACCGTTTATGCCTAAAACTTAATTTGCATACCAACTACCTATTTTGTGGCCCATTTAACCATTTACCATTTACGCCCAATGTATGTAAATTATGCTAATATACTTATCATGCTTAATTAGCTAATCCAATTCTGAACTAATATTCTAATTTCAGTTCATGTCAAAACTAGACTTGTTATTCTAATTTTCATCTTAATAGTCATGCTATAATGCATGTTCCCAAATTATGCCAATTTCCAAGTCTAGTCAATTTCATGTTTTTCCCAAAACGTATTCCCATCGTTCGTATAATCGTGATTCAACCTAGATCATAAATAAAGCTAGATTCGCGATAAAAAGGGAATGAACCAAAATGCTATGAAAGAACGGATATAATAACTGGCATAAGATGACAATTCAGAGGCATATAGATTACGACATGAAAAGGGTTAAATAGTATAGATTCAAGAACATGGGTAGACCTAACTTAATAGGTAAATTCCCATGATCAAGATCTAAGAATAAACCGAAATAGAAAGTCAAGTCTAGGTCCAATATAATGCCAGTTTGGGTACAACATGGTTTTGTAACTACAGTGTCATGGGCATAAATAATAATCTTATATCCATAGTCATAGGCAATAAATCCTCACAGTTAATGAATCACAGTCATAGGCGATGTTCATAGTCAAAGGAAAATAGTTCTCACAGTCATGAGTCACAGTCATAGGCAATGTTCATAGTCAAAGAGGCATATGGTTTTAAGGTCCATAGTTTCATAGTCACAGTCTTATTTGGCCTCGAATCATAACAGTTCTTAATTAGGTCCAAGAGTATAAGCACTGATTCGAATAGAAAGATTTGGCATATTCTTTTATTCCTTTAATTTCATGTCACGAATAGAGAAAACGTTCAAATCTAAAAAGTAACTGACTTACAGAGATTATATTAGAATAGAAAGATGGCGTTGCTATGATTCGTGCGACGTTGCTCGAAACCGTTTGAGTTAGCCTTTGATTCTTATCTTGAAGCTTTAATCTTGATTCAAACCTCTTCTTGACAAACTTGAGCAGCATAACCTTGTCTTGGATTTTCGTATTATTTTCTTATTTTTATTTATTTATACATTTTCTCAGAGGCAGCATAAGGATATAAAAGAATTGTGAATAGAGAAGGAGACTAAGGCTGTTTATATAGTGTAGAAGTCAACGAATCTGGTCAGAATGGCGTCCGGATACAGAAGAACGAACCAGACTGCAGATCTGGAAAAAGCAGGTGGGTCGACCACCAGGTCGACTACCCAGTCGACCTGGGTCTTGGGCGGGAAAATTCCCGCCCAGCCCAATCTGGGTCCGATTTTGAATTTTGAACTCGTTTTCTGACCTGTTCGAATTTTAAATCGAATTCTGAAACTTCTGAAGACCATAACTCCTTCATACGGAGTCCGATTAACGCAAACTCGGACTCTATCTCATGCAGAATTCCGAGACGAATGCAATGGCGCAGCCTATTTCCCTTGATTTTGATTTTCAAATTTAATTCTGCCTTGATTTGTGAATCTTAGTGTTACAGAATTACGGGGTGTTACATTCTCCCCCACTTAAAAGGATTTCGTCCCCGAAATCTTCAAGTTAGGAAGAATGTGTCCTACCATCCAATCACCCATCTACTCAACCATTCAATCACAGGCATTCATTGTCCTTAAAAGAATTCTAATGCTTTCATGTTCATATGCATAGTGTGTGTATATGTCTTTATCTAATGCAAAATCAAGCGGTCTACTGATTCAGTTGACCTCCTTAATGCAAATCATGTTAGTGCCATGCATCCAATCATGTATGCAAGCATCCCTAGTTATGTAAATACTACATCTGTGCACCGCCATTCATCCATATGCAACATCCATATGATAACATATCAAGTTCAACTTACAAACAAATACATATCTGTAAATGCAATATGCAAGCGTCCGAACTGATCTAGTGCCTAATACGTATGCATATGTATTCACGAGCAACCATTAGCAACCACTTGCAACCATCAACCATAACATGTTTCAAATACATGTTTACATCCATTGGCTTCTACCTAAGGATCGAAGATACGACCTAGAGGATATACTTTGGAAAGAGAGAAACAATTATGCGTAAAGCTCCTACAGAAAAAGAAATCAAGGATGCACCCTTAAGGAAAAGGGTATGACGCTAGTATCTAGCCTTCTTGAGCTTTACTCCACTGTATCTTAACTAATTTAACTTCACGATTATGAAGTTTCTGACCTCCATTTCCAAAATAAACAGATGTCAATCACGGTACCAAGTATATGTACTAAGATGATTAGAGGTCTCCCTCTTATCCGCCGTGCCATAACTATAAGGGTCGAAAGGTTACTACGTGCTTTTTAGAGTGCCTGTCACAACTATTCATTTCTCACGCAAACCATCCTAGTCGAACTCGACATTCCTCAAGTACAAGCCCCAAAGGCCTAGACCAATATCAGACAAGCACCCAAGGAATATCTCCTCCGAATTTAGACGATCTACGTGAGATGATATAAGCAAACTCGACAGCTATTCTCAAATCCCTACTAACCAAAAATAAACTGGTCGGACCACCAACTGGATTTGAGACTTTATTGGGATCTTTCTACTATACAAGTACTATGGTGCAGAGACTCAACTATGGAAGTGGATATGAACAAATGTGAAGCGCTAAAACCAAAGGAAAGAGTACGAACAGTAAAACTAGACTCTTCCAACATAACTTTACTACCTTTCTCCTAGGTACGCTTGGTGGTGAAAGTATGTACTTGCCCTTCTGAAAATCTTGTTCCTCGTTCTTGCCCTTGTCCTTAATTATATGCCCTATCATACCCTAGTAAAGATACTTTCTCTTGTCTTAGGTTTTATAATTTCTTCCTCCTTCATGAGCTAAATCTACATCCATGAATTCCTCATCCTAGGGTTGTGCTTCCTAGCCAAACTCCTCATCCCCTTCCGTGTGTAACCATGTTGACAAATATCTCGAAAGCTGCTTCCATCATACAGAAAACCCTATAAGCTTGAAAGAAAACTGGCCGTAGGTGAAACAACTACGGCTATGGATGGAAGTCGGGGCACTACATCGCCCTTCTATGAGGTTACCTCCCAGAAAGCCAGGAGCCCCAGAGACTCAAGAAAGAAGGAGACAAGAATTCAAACAGAGGAAGAGAAGATAGTGCGTATGGCTTTGGGGAATATGCCTTTAAAACAAATCTTTTCTTTTGAAAATGCTTCTTTTAAAACCGTTTGAAAATAATTTTTCAAATCCTTTATCTGATCCGGTAACCTTCAGCTCTGATACCACATGTAACACCCCACATCCGTTAGTGTCACTCACAAAGGGAATGCACTAAGTTCTGTGGAGCATTTAGGGTAAAAGATGCAGATAAATTACAAGACAGACAGAAATTAAACAGCGGAAAATAAAACTTTGCTTTATTGATAAAATAGTTTGTACAATGATTTCTTTACAATATCAGAGTATCATCTGTCTTACAAAATAAAGAAGCATAAAACAACATTTATATTCCCCAATTTTAGCAAGAGCCAGCCATAGCATCTGAAAAGAGAATCCAAGCAAAACTTCGTCAAATCTTCAAGCTGGGAAAGAGTGACAGTCCAACTTAACCTGAGCTATATTATTCCCTCCTTTACTACCTTGGGGAGGGGGCAAACGGAAGAAAAGAAGACGAAAGAAAAACAGAGTCAGACATAAAGCCTGAGTAAGTTCAGTAACTTCTAGCATTTGAACATGGAAAAACAAAACGACATGAATTAACTGAATACAAGATAACACCATGGCGATAGGGTCAGCAAGATTAGACAAGGTTAACACAAGGTATGCTAAGATAAGATAAACTGGATATGCTCGAATACTTCCGCCGCTTCGCTATTTCCTTATTATACTGGTTTCCATATCTCTGCACCACCTAACTAGTGTCCTAACTAGTAATGATAACGTGATCCCAATCCCTGTAGTTTCCATTGCCTTCAGGCATACATTTATTATTTATTACCTAGATCTAATCTAGGGTTTTCTATCAAGTGCTTTCTAGATTCAACTAGAGTTTACGCTATCTGCTGAACGCTTCTCGAATTCAGGGTTTATGCCACCTAGTCCAACTAGGGATTATGCTACCTGTCGAACGATACCCCCTAGTCTAGGACACACTACCTAGAGTGGTATATGTTCCTATACTTCCCCACGCATGTATCGTGAATCGTTATCGCTTGTCTAGATGCACATGTCCTGTAATGTGCGGCCCGATCCTGTGGCAGGGCAAATCAAGAAACACAGAACTCGGTCGGGAGCTTTCAGATATCTGCCGATGCAGATGCTAAGGTCTGTTTTTATTCCAGTGGCTATGGTCCCACTCGACCCCTCCCTCAACTAATGAAAGGCACACCTTGAAAAATGAGAACTATACGCAGGCCCCCTATGCCCCACCAACCTATGGCCATCCTCACCCATAACTAGATAGCAAGTATATGGTCTTTTGGAGTTCTCCGCCTTTCCGCTTCACTTATCTCGACTGACTCAAGATGGATGGTAGACGATGAGTTGCTATCACAGGGCTACCGTTTTCTCGCCAAATCACGTCGGTCCATCCTAGTCTTTAAGTTGCCATATATTGCAACCAAGGCATACCCCTGGTTCTTCTAACGCGGACCTTAACCTCTGTGAGCCCAGGAGGATCATCTGCAGCCTCACAGAGGGATACCAAGAGTACCCTCACGTCCCCTCGAAGCCTCGGGCTTCGTAACCCAATTCGTTGGAGCCTTCTTTTTACTCAGACGGACGTTCGCTCCTTCCCGTGTTATACTAAGAATTACTACTTAGTTCTACTAACTAAGGTTTACCACTTAGTTTCCAGAATCGTTGTTTTCTTAACTAAGGTTTACTACTTAGCTCCTTTTAACTAAGGTTTACTACTTAGTTCCCTTTCCCGTCAATTTGGATTGGTTAAGTGTCATTAGTCAATTCAAGCTAACTTAACCCTCTTCATTTATCCTGATAAACTGGTTAAGTGTTATTAGTATTTCACGTTGACTTAACCCAACCACAAACCAAGTTATATTGGTTAAGTATTTCTTATTACTTAACCCTATTCATCCTGTATTGGTTAAGTGTTCCTTTTTAACTTAGCCTTGCCCGTCTGTTTTAACTACCATGTTATTAATGGTTAAGTATTATCCCTTCATGTTTTAGACTTAACCCTATTCCTTTATCACAATCTGATGGTTAAGTGTTCAAGTTTATTTAACCCTACGGTCTAGCCCAGCTAACATATCAAATTGGCTAAGTGTATTAAATTTTACTTAACCCCAACCTCTAGTCTAGTTAACATGTTAATTTGGCTAAGTGTATTAACTTTACTTAACCCCACCTTCTAGTCTAGTTAACATGTTAATATGGCTAAGTGTTTTCTTAGTTACTTAACCCCTACAAATCTTGTCTTGTTACCATGTTAAGTTGGTTAAGTGTCCTTATGGACTTAGCCCTCCCATTCTAGCTTAACTGTGTTAAGTTGGTTAAGTGTCCCTATGGACTTAACCCTCCCATTCTAGCTTAACCGTGTTAAGTGTCTGTATGAACCTAAACCCACCCACCGGTCTGGTTATCATGTTGAATTGGTTAAGTTTCTTAGTTAACTTAACCCTACCATTCTTGTTCTAGCTTTAACTAAATAAATTAAAGCCGCGACCACTCACATTAGACAGGTATTGTTGCGATTACTGGATGTGTTGGTTGGTTCCGGGCAGGTTTACATCGCAACTCAGTCTAACCTCGGGTTAGGCATATTCGTGTTTTCTAAGTTCAAAGGGTTTGATTAATTTTCAAATCAGGTTTTGAAAGTAACCATCCCGTCCGTCGGATCAGTTAGGGATAGCCAGGGAGAGCAGGAAACTTGTATTTTCCAAACTCAAGCCTAGACACTATCCTTTCTGTCACCCTAGAACTTTCTGGTGTATGTATTATTAAAAGAGATGTCATTAATGAACCTTTCTTTTGTATATAAATAAATTGTTAACAATATATCCTCAAAGTCCATTTTCCCTTTTTAAAATAAATTTGGTCTATACCCTATACATTTGCCATGCCTACTAATGGACTTGTATTCTAGGCCCAAATCTTGATTTGCCTATCTTACAGTTTATAGCAATTTAGATCCAACACCCCCATTTACAGTTCATGCCAAAACTAGATATTATATTCTAGTTTACAGTTTATGCCAAACTAGATTTCATATTCTAGTTCATTGTTTATGCCTAAAACTTAATTTGCATACCAACTACCTATTTTGTGGCCCATTTAACCATTTACCATTTACGCCCAATATATGTAAATTATGCTAATATACTTATCATGCTTAATTAGCTAATCCAATTCTGATTTAATATTCTAATTTCAGTTCATGTCAAAACTAGACTTGTTATTCTAATTTTCATCTTAATAGTCATGCTATAATGCATGTTCCCAAATTATGCCAATTTCCAAGTCTAGTCAATTTCATGTTTTTCCCAAAACGTATTCCCATCGTTCGTATAATCGTGATTCAACCTAGATCATAAATAAAGATAGATTCGCGATAAAAAGGGAATGAACCAAAATGCTATGAAAGAACGGACATAACAACTGGCATAAGATGACAATTCAGAGGCATATAGATTACGACATGAAAAGGGTTGAATAGTATAGATTCAAGAACATGGGTAGACCTAACTTAATAGGTAAATTCCCATGATCAAGATCTAAGAATAAACCGAAATAGAAAGTCAAGTCTAGGTCCAATATAATGCCAGTTTGTGTACAACATGGTTTTGTAACTACAGTGTCATGGGCATAAATAATAATCTTATATCCATAGTCATAGGCAATAAATCCTTACAGTTAATGAATCACAGTCATAGGCAATGTTCATAGTCAAAGGAAAATAGTTCTCACAGTCATGAGTCACAGTCATAGGCAATGTTCATAGGCAATGTTCATAGTCAAAGAGGCATATGGTTTTAAGGTCCATAGTTTCATAGTCACAGTCTTATTTGGCCTCGAATCATAACAGTTCTTAATTAGGTCCAAGAGTATAAGCACTGATTCGAATAGAAAGATTTGGCATATTCTTTTATTCCTTTAATTTCATGTCACGAATAGAGAAAACGTTCAAATCTAAAAAGTAACCGACTTACAGAGATTATATTAGAATAGAAAGATGGCGTTGCTATGATTCGTGCGACGTTGCTCGAAACCGTTTGAGTTAGCCTTTGATTCTTATCTTGAAGCTTTAATCTTGATTCGAATCTCTTCTTGACAAACTTGAGCAGCATAACCTTGTCTTGGATTTTCGTATTATTTTCTTATTTTTATTTATTTATACATTTTCTCAGAGGCAGCATAAGGATAGAAAAGAATTGTGAATAGAGAAGGAGACCAAGGCTGTTTATATCGTGTAGAAGTCAACGAATCTGGTCAGAATGGCGTTCGGATACAGAAGAACGAACCAGACTGCAGATCTGGAAAAAGCAGGGAGGAGGGGTCGACCGCCAGCTCGACTACCCTGTCGACCTGGGTCTTGGGCGGGAAAATTCCCGCCCAGCCTAATCTGGGTCCGATTTTGAATTTTGAACTCGTTTTTGACCTGTTCGAATTTTAAATCGAATTCTGAAACTTCTGAAGACCATAACTCCTTCATACTGAGTTCGATTAACGCAAATTCGGACTCTTTCTCATGCAGAATTCCGAGACGAACGCAATGGCGCAGCCTGTTTCCCTTGATTTTGATTTTCAAATTTAATTCTGCCTTGATTTGTGAATCTTAGTGTTACAGAATTACGGGTTGTTACAGAGATCCTGTTACTGCTACGCATTTCAGTAATTATGAAGATATTTGTTATGAGTGTTTAGGCACGGTCCCAAATCGAAATGAGATAAGAGGCGCAACAATTAAGTTGACTTGCCTTCGACTTAACTTTCAAAATGAGTCATCAGAGGATGGTAAGATGAACAAGTTGAACGTTATGCGAGAGCCATCATTCTGCACTTGATATCTTGTCGTCTATGTCCCGATCATACTAAAGGACGACTAAATCTTTTTTGGCTATTATTTGTGAAAAATTTGGAAGATTGTGCACGATATTCTTGGGGTAGTGCAATATTGACAACATTATACACTGAATTAACAAATGGTGCGCTCGGTAAATTCAAATCGATAGCCGGTTGTCTTTCTCTTCTACAGGTAAATATTAGTATGTATAATTTTTAATGGCCACTTGTAATATTCAATCCCATCATATTTGTTTTTTGTATATTTTACAGCTTTGGTCATGGACACATCTTCCTATCGATCGTCCAAACGTAACTTTATCTGCACAGATCGACAGGTCATTACCTTATAGTGCAAGGTGGTTTATGTACATTTACATGATGTTCAATAATGATACTTATGCTTATGTTATATTATTTACATTTACATACTTTATAAACACTACTTTATATCGCAGGTGGTTTGGAAATAGGAGTTGGACTGAGTCTTCAAAACAGGTTACCGCTTATTACCGTGACCAGCTTGACATGCTAACAGATGAGGCTATTGTATGGAATCCCTATACACAGGATGTGCTAGTTGATCTGCCTTAGATATGTCTAAGCGGCATGCCTAGTTGGCTTTGAAAGACATCGATCATCTGCATGCGATCTGTTGAGATGTATAATCCTGATCGAGTGATGCGACAATTTAGTCTTCAGCAACACATCCCTGAGCCTTGCGAACCAAAGCCAAATTTGGATTTTGCTACCATTCAATGGAACGATAGACATAACCGTATCGTTCGTCAACAAATTCCTAGCATTTATATTTCATCATACATGAGTTTGTATTAGACGATCACTCGAAGATTCATTCTTGCCGATCGGACTCCTCACGAGCAAGCATACACCGCTTGAGCGAGATGTCGTACGTCTTTTACTTTACTTTACTTTACTGTTTTACTTTGCTAACTTAAATATTTCAATATGTGATTATAAATAACACAATTTTCTGGTCGATGTGCTAGAGACGGTTGGTAGAGGATTGGAGGATATTGGATATGGTCGAGTACCAGAGCCTGACGTCCAACCACGATGTATTAGCTTGAGGAAAATCATTGACACATTACTCTTTAGACGTAGACTAGAACGCCCAGGAGAGCGAAGAACTAAAAGAAGACATGATCATTCTCAAGCTCCATCCTGACAAGACCCAGCTCAATCGCAGGCAGCAGGACCTTCTCAACCTCCCGCTACTCAAGATTAAACTTCACCATGAAGGTTTTTATAAGTGTTGTATTAGCGTATATTTGTAAGCGAACTATGTGCACTTTGGATTTGGGATCGAATTTTATTTGGGTTCGTGTTTATGTTTGTAATCGAATTTTATTTAGACTTGTGTTTATGTTTGTAATCGAATATTAACGTTGTTTTTACGTATTTATGTTTGAAGTTGATTCATATATGTGTTTATGCTTTATTTGGGCTAGCTTATGTTTGAAGCTGATTCAATTTAAATTAAAAAACTGTTGTGAAACGATGGTATAGATGGAGAGATACAGCTTAGTGCAGCAGGAAGTAGAAATGCACTTTACAGGTGCGCCTTCACTAGTTTGTAATAGGCGCACTTGATAAGTGCGCCCTTGTTATTTTTAAGGGGCGCACTTGTCAAGTGCGGCCCCAGTTTATTTTTTTAAAAGCTTTTGCCACCTCATTGATGAGGTGGCAAAAACTAGTCTATCTCTACTAATAATTTAAAAACTGGCCTATTTCTATTATATGTTTTAAAAATTAGCCTATTTTGAAAATTTGTCCTTTGAAATATCACCACGTCATTTTACAGCATCAAAACAAAGTCTACCCCTCCTTTCTTCTCACTTTACCACTCTTTTTGCAAAGCTAAAAAACGATTTATTTCCCTCTTTATTCTCAAAATAAAGAAACTATCATAATTTTCATTGCTTTCTTCGTCAAATGCTAGTTCATTAACACAAGATGATCCTATAGATATCAAATCTATAATCAATCTCCACTTTATTTTCAAATATAGATAAGCATCAAATCTACGATCAATCTTCACTTTATTTTTCAACTTGTGGTTTTGTTATATTAGGAAAATTCACTATTTTGAAGTTGTATATATGGTTGTTTAATCATAAAATTCACAAATTAGTTGAATTTACGTTGTTTAAAATAGAAATTGCTAACATCATCTGATTTGAAGTTGAATTTGAAATTGTTGATTAACAAATAGTAGAACCGAGAAATCTACTATTTTGAAATTGTTAAAATTTTATGTAGATTACTCAATATGCTACCTCGATCGATTGAAGGTAATGTATTATATTTGCAACAACGCGCTGATCGGGCAACAACACTTTGATGATGGCAGTACATTTTCTTGTGTAATACAAGTACATAGCAACGTTTTTTTTCCCTAATAGCACAAAACTCCACTTACAATTGTTGATCACTCATTATCGTTAAAGATGCTGACTACTCTCATCCCATCATGCTAGAGCTGGTTGATCGAGTCAGCTTTTCACTTATCTAGCGATTGGGACACACTCAATTGAATCATCTCCTTATCACTGCTTTGTTGGATAGATGGAGACCGAAGATATCTACTTTCCACCTTAGAGATGAGGAGATGACCAACGCATTAGGTGAAGTTGTTGTATTGCTCAATGTACATGTACATAGATGGTGCGCTCTTGAGAAACCCAGAGTCAATGGGTTACATAAATATATGTGAGAAGCTTTTAGATCTATCTTCTCCTACTGAATAGTGTAGGGGTAACAAGATGGTAATTATCACTATTTCAAGGAGAAGCTTGTAGAGAACATTCTGGCAGAGGCCTCGTAGATTCAAATTGGGCAATGCGCTTGAACTATTACGCTACATATTACCACTTTAGGTTTGATATGAATCATTCGAATATCTGTGACTGGCTCAGATGACTTCACTATATAGAGGACTTTGACTTATACCATACGTATTCGTGAGGTGTTGTAGTTCTAGTGTACGCATATATCAAGCTAACTATGCTAGCTTTATAGAAGAATGCATATGTTAAAGGTTGTTTGACTCTAGTACAGGTATTAGCATTTTTCCAATTCATATACATATATTTTATTATGTTCCTATACATTGCATTTTTATGTGTATACATGTTCGTAGCTATGGTATTGGACGTATATTCTAGTCGAAAGAATAAGAGTGAAGATACTGAATGTTGATTTAGTTAATTTGTTGGCACTGGGTATATTTACTATGTTACTTGATTACACACATGTTTTAATCCAATAATTCATATCATTCTTGTCTTTAGGTGGGCCGTACCGAAGAGCACGATTGATTTTTGTTTAGATGTAATGTTTTACTGCAACGAGGTTGATGCACTCGATTATGATATTGTGACACAATCCTTATATGCAAATATGCTTTAAGAGATACCATACTTATGTACCTCTTTTATTCATTGTGGATGGCATAGGTCATATTTGTTTGTTTGAATGAGAATTTCATCTTCCAGATAGAGAGATGCAACAATTTAGCATGAGAAAATATCTATCAGAAGCAGCTCATCATTACACAGTCGACATTGCATCAGGAAACTATGATGTATGATGTAGCGATTGAGACATAGAATCATCGTCATATGCACACACAATAAGAAATGGACCTTACGCTAACAGATGATAAGTAGTATACTTAGTACTAAAACAAAACACGGTGTTATATTCTTCTGTTAGCAGTAACCCTCTTTTTATCTCTCTGTATTACCAAGCTTTGATACCATGTTATAATTTGATCCAGAGAGGAGAGATAAAACAGTAAATCATGAAAGGCTACATTTTTATTGATTGCTTGATTGATTATTGATGCTTGATTGATTTACAATGCTAAACATTGCCTCTATTTATAGATGGTTTATCATTATCTAAAAGTGCATTCTAGATGAGCATATTTGGGTCAATTATAATAAATAATTCTATACCAAATACTGACCCGAATCAATACGATACCAAATATAACCCCAAATTAATGCAATACCAAATAAAGGGAACATATCTTTGTCCTTATCTTTAACATATTCTTAATTCTGTAACATATTCTCTGGCATATCTCTTGGCATATTCTCTAACATCCCCCCTCAAACCTACGATGCGTAAAATTGTGAGTTTTCCAAATAGAAACTGCAAATTGAGTGAAGAGTAGCAAGATTGAGCAACCATTTCAATATTGTTAGACAGTAACACCAAACTCCAATCACCAAATACCAAATACACAACATCAAATCAACAATCTTCATCTGATTGGTAAGCAAAAGATCAGTGGCCAAATGACAAAACTGGTACCGGATGTGTTTGTATGTTTGCATCCCCCAAACATACAAAAAAACAAAAAACAAAAAAACAAAATGGGATGAGTTTGCATATGTTTTCATCTCCCAAACATTCAAACGAAAACAAAATTAATAGGGATGAATCAACATATGTTTGCCTCCTCCAAACATACCTTACAGTACCACTTACCACCTGCAATCAACGTCAATCGCCTCCTAATAAACAGGGTTACCGATATAGACATTCAATAAACATCTTTAAAATAATGTTACTCTCTAACAACTCAATTAACCCATCATCACCATCACTCAGCTCTCCATACAGAGCAACGTCTCCCCAATAATTCCCTGCTACAATCAGAATCACCATACCCAAAGTCGTAAATCACCACAATCACCAAATCAAAACAACAAAACATCACCATGTTCAAGCCAAAAAAGTAGCATACGCCTCTTATCTACAATCAGAAGCGCCAGCAAGAACCACTGCAATACTCCCTCATCACAACTCCTTCCCTTTCTCAAATACTCGCAACTGCATCACCAATTCACTTTCACATCATCTCCCTTCTCTACATACACACCAGGGACAAATCCAAAAAACTAACTTTAATAACCCCATCCTCCCAAAACTGCAAATGCACCACTTCTTTATGCTCAGAAAACAAACAATAATGAACCAAAAACCATTACAAATCTCATTCTATCACTTCCCACAACATTGAAACCACTTCACCAAACCATTATATAAAAACACAGACCTTCATCTACAAACGCACAAACCACATACACCTCAAACAAAATTAATCCAGACTCTCATCATCCTTTTTTTTTCTTTTTTTAACATAAAAGACTACATTAACGGAATCACATCAAAATACTCACAAACCATACAGCCACAAAGGAACAGTACAACATACGACATACAAATAGCGTTCATACACTGCTTTCCAGCCCAACAACACATCAGAGCTCACAACTGACCATCAACCTTCCAGCGACAAGCAGAGACAAAAGCAACAAGATAGCTTCGCAGCTAAATAACTTAAAACTCCAACTTAACAAGGAAGAACACTAGTGATAACGCCACTCGATAGCAACAACCGGTTACAAAAAACTAATACCGTATTCCATCATCCTATTCGAATTCCAACTCCACTTCACATCAAGTATAATCACATTTTCCAGCGCTTCCATCATCCAAAAACTGATCAGATACCACAAATTCCTTCCACCCTTCGAACAACATAATCATAATATCAACAGCCCCATCTGAACATGTAAACATCACCTCTGTCAACTTCCGTCCACCGCAATTCAGACAGCAATCCCAAAAACCATCTTATTTGATTTGAATGTGAATCAAACTTCTGCGATCTCCTCACTACCGTAGACTCACAAAGAAAAAAATGACCAGACCCACAACTTTAACAACTGCAACCATTCATTACCACACCCATACTTCACACGCAATTCACCAAACCCATGTCTATTTCTTCTAAAAGCACACGCAACCCCTTTTCTTCCTTTTTTTTGATCGGATCCAGACTAAATCAATTTGAGTTGGTTTTCTCGATGGACTAGTGAAACGTGGTTTTAGAGATTTGGTTTCAACTTCGGAATTTTCATTTCCGAAAGGATCGAATCCAATTTGGCTTGATGTTCGAAGGTAAAAACAAACGAGAGAAGAGAAACAAAAAAACTCACTTCAAATCTTCTAATTCTCTCTCTCCTTCTCTAACCTAGCTCTGATACCATGTTAGCAGCAACCCTCTCTCTATCTCTATGTATTACCAAGCTCTGATACCATGTTATAATTTGATCCAGCGAGGAGAGAGAGATAAAACAGTAAAACATGAAAGGCTACATTTTTATCGATTCCTTGATTAATTATTACAAGAGATGCTTGATTGATTTACAATGCTAAACCTTGCCTCTATTTATAGATGGTTTATCCTTATCTAAAAGTACATTTTAGATGAGCATATTTGGGTCAATTATAATAAATAATTCTATACCAAATATTGACCTGAATCAATGTGATACCAAATACAACCCAAATTAATGCAACACCAAATAAAGGCAACATATCTTTGTCCTTATCTTTAACATATTCTTAATTCTGTAACGTATTCCCTGGCATATCTCTTGGCATATTCTCTAACATCTTCATGATAAAAGAACCCCGTCAAGGTAGACCAGAATGTTGAAATAGATACATATACTCCTAGAGTTCCTTTTGAGAGGAATGCGGTATGTATAGTTATGGATCAACTAAGCCTAATTAATATATGAACATGTTAATTACTTCCTTTTGGCAGATGAGTGTCGTTTACCGTGTACTGGAGTTTTTTGATGAGTTTTCCGAAGAGATTTCGAAGCCTTCGAAGGGAAAATGATTTAATGTGAAGCATATATTAAAAATAATTTTAAGGGAAGAACAAGCCTTCATGACACGCGTTGCCACCACCTCCTCTTATGACCACGCTCATGTAAGTTATAGATCCTCCTCCTGCAACACAAGTGATCCAGTTAAGGATGTGTCCTAGGGGAAATTTTGGGATTTATTGTAAATTTTTAACTATTATAATCGGTTCTCGTTCGTAGTAAAAGGTATGTTCTCTTTCTATTATATATTTGATATAATGTGTTATGTTAATTAATTAATTAGAAGTATATTTAATAGAAAATTGATAATAAGTAACTTTTGTGATAATAGTTATAAGGCATTGTGGCCATGAGTTCTTCATTACAGTGGAAAGAAATATATTTTTCTAAATGTTCCTAGCCGAGATACATTGAGATTATATACCAGTGTATCCACTAAGACTATAGTACATAAAGCTCTCCAAATGTTGGGTAATGTATTACTCATGATTGTTAAGGACATCAAGGGGTTATATTTATAATTATTAAATAACCATAAAATGACTCATTTGATAGTTTTCTTTTAGTTAATATAACTAAAGTCAAACAGAAATATCGATGTGACTATTTTCTTTTGACTTGAGAGTATTGTTGATCTTCAAATTGTGGTTTAATTATAGTCAAATTATGGTTTCACAAAAAGGTAGTGCTTAGAAAAGGTAGCGCTTAGAAAAATAACCATAAATTTAGCCCTAATGTCGTGCCACGTGCTAAGTGACATGTAAACATTGGTATTCAAATAGTTTAATGTTAATTGCTGACCCAATTTACACCTGAGAGTCATACAACTAAAATAATGAATTCTCTTTAAACCAAATAGTTTAATTAGTTTATAAATGTTATAAATTGATTAATATCTATGAAACATTAATTATGAAATTTGAATATGAAGTGAGAATCCAAATTGTTACATATATTTATAATAGTTGTAAATATATTGATCAATATAAGGCATCGATAACAAATTAAGTTAAATATGATTATGCAAATTTAACCTGGATTAAATGAGTTATAAACCCATGAAATTTAGAGAGATAAGGCACTGGTTTTTAGCAAGGGTTAGAGGAGGCTTGAATAAACAGTTAAGGTTTAGAGATGTGTGGCTAGATCTAGTGAGAAAATTGCATTGGTTTGCTTTCATATCATACCATATAGATAACAGTCTCAAAACCCTAATTTAATTCTTAATCATTCTATTCATTATAAGTAACCATCCCCTCGCCTCTTTCACGGCTTAGACACTCTTCTAAATCAATCCAAAAGTTATCATATCTAATTCAAATCAAAACTCAGAACTATTTGATAACATTGTCGTAGATTCTAGGTCAGCAACCTAGAATTAAAGTACTTCCAAAAAAGAGAATTGATTATTCAAGTTAAACTTCAAAGCACCCGTTTTGGGTAATTTTGTTTTTTATTTTAATTATATTATAGTTTTTTTTGCAACTTATCAATCATACAAACCAGTCTATATATATAACCCAAACTCCAATGGGCTCAATTTTTTTGCAATGTGCTAACATTCAAATCAACTAAAGCTCGAGTTTGGTATTTGGTATTCTGCAAATATGCAAAGATAATATATCAGATCTTAATAAATAACTCATAGTGGAAAAGAATAACATATAATAGTAAATAAATACTCAACAAGGAAAAGACACTTTATAGACCAAATGTCTGTAAGAAGAATAGCCTTGCCTTCAATCTAACTTGCGGTTGGTTATGAGGAGGGAGTCAGAATTAATGTTTGGGGGGCTGACAAATAATATACTTTAAAGCATATACCATATATAACGTTTTATTTCCATTTTTGTTATATTTGGTCTATTAAAGTTACATTACTCTCATATCTGTGCGTAAATCGTACTCATCTACTCCCAATTAGACCAAACCTAATAACTAATATCTATATAATTACATGCCTTTGGATCACCTCGGTCGTAGGTTCCACCCATAGTGCCCTTCTGTATCCTTCTTGCTAGGATGCCAACATCTCATCAAGAGAGCACTGGGACTACATCTATAAATCCACTTCGTAAGACCTGTAATACAGATGTTTTGTCATCCGATAAGAAAGTGTAAACTGCATCCGCAATGGACTGCTCCAATGCCTAGACTATGGATATTCACAGTGGACCGCTCCAATGCTAACATTGTGGATCTAAAAGTAATCGTCCTATCTATATTTTTGAGCTTCGCTCACAAGTGTTACCACCAAGGCCCACTTCATACGAAACTCGGTTGGATATTTACTACATTTGTAAAGGTCTATTTCATTAGGCCTACAATACAGATGTCCTATATGGTTTGTCCCTTTATCAGCGTGGCTATGACCCCGCACAAGCACCTATCAACTAGTTGGAAGGTATTACCAATGAGTTAACGGTCGTTCCCCACTACTACAAAAGTGGGCAAATTCGACACTAGTTTTATGTGGCCTTAGATCGAAAAAGCGTTGCATTAGCCTTTTTTCAAATAGGCAACACCAGAGGGGCGTGGCATCTACGATCGTTGCCTTAGCCCTCTAAGGCAATGCTTTTGCCTATCTATTGCCACAGAAAGAAAGTGTTGCATTATTGGCGTAATGTAACAGTATTTGCACGTAATGCAACAAAACACAGCGTTGCCTTAAGCATAAGTTAGAGCTTGGCTGTCAAGTCACTAAACTGGGGTCACATCAGCTTTCTACGTGTCACACACCACATCAGTTCTCCACATTAGCTGCTTACGTATCACACGCCACGTCAACTGTGCGGTCCACATGCCATGTGGAATTAATAATATTTTATTTAATGCAACACCACTGTGTTATGTAATGCAACACCATTATCTTGAAATGCAATATTTTAAAAAAAAAAGCAAATGCAACAGTAGAAAAAGACAAATGCTACATCTATTATATTATATGAAAGCACAATCTTTCCTCAAAGTCCTTTTAGTTCTTTTTTGTAAAAAAAAAACATATTGTGCCATCTGTTCTCAAGAAAAGATCAGTCGGTCGTGGTTTCACGTCGAATTGAATCCCACGCGTTTCCTCTTAGTTTGTACACCAGTAGTCAGTCCCCTCCTCTTCTCACTGTATCCACAAATCTTTTAACCCAAATTCCATTACCTTACCGAATCAACCCTAACATCGTCATTTTCCTCCTCTACCTCTACCCGGTTCCTTGCCTTTAACCTTTGCCGCAGGTTTCACTCCTCCCCCTCTCGCTCTGCACCGATATCGGCAGGAGCCTGACTTCCTTTGTTGCTCGATTATGGTGGCTACCCTGCTCTATCTTCAGCCGACTTCTTCTTCCCAGCGCAGGTCCATGCCGGCTACATAATCAACTAGCGCTTTGGAAGAAAAAGGTAGCTTCCTCTTTCCCTCTTTGCCTCTTTCTATTTTAATTCTTTTTCCTGCTAATCTTAACATGTTCCTATTCTAGCGCTGCGAGTTATCTTGCCTGTCGCGCCGTGGTTTTGCTGTAAGCGTCGCTTCAACTTGGCTACTACTTTTAATTGGACCAGATCCAAATAGGTAAATTCAGTAATTGTATGAAAATCATTTTCCTATGAGTATTTGAAAAAAAATAGCAATCACTTTTGGTCATAGTTATCTTAGTAATATGCATTAGAATATGCTTATAGCCATCAAATAATGACAACTGATAATGATAGTGCCCTTAGGTAGATTAATGGTGGTGATACCAAAAAACATATTGCACATCGACAGCGATTGTACTTGCAACACATATTATATTATAGTTTACCTTTAAGGGTAAAGTTATAAAATATCCACTGGTCATCACATTGTATTTAATTTTGAATTTCTTTTATTTCTTACAAAAGCTATGTAGTTCAAGTGATATGATTAATCTTTACATTGTAATCTGCGATTTTATTCCGTGTATTGCCTAGATCAAGTTATTATTTTCAAAATTGGTGAATATTATATGATTTTGACTATTCGTATCATTGTTGTCTATTGAATATGTTATAAATTTAAATCTGCCTTCCTGCAGTGCAAAAACATATTGCTTCTGTAAGCTATTACCTCCATCATTTGTATTGCATTTTTTCCAATACTTCATACAACAAGCTGAGTTGAAAGCATTTATTGCTTTCATATAATGGATTTATGTACTTATTTTCTATTTGGATAGGGTATCGGAAGCATGACGGTTGTTATACATTTATTTTGTTGTAGTTAGGATCTTAGTTAATTTCATGTCAGGTTTAACCCGATCTCCCTATTTTTCAAGTTGCAAAGCATGTGGATATGATTGGGCTTTTAGAATTATGGCAAAGATGATATACGACATTTAATTTAGGGGATGTAAGGTAACATTTCCATCATTTTCCTTTTCATTTAATTTTATGGATAAGTTTTATACTTCGTTCACATATTCACAATTTATTTATGTGTAAAAATGAACCACTGTTACCTTTTTATGTTTTGCATTCGCTCAATCATTGGATGGAGAATAATCTTTGCTCTAATTCATATATATTAAACAATGAAACAGATTTCTACCCCACTGTATAGAATTTTTATGTACCTATTTTCTATTTGGATTAGGTATCGGAACCATGACAGTTGTTATGCATTTATTTTGGTGTAGTTAGGATCTTAGTTAATTTCATGTCAGGTTTAACCTGATCTCCCTATTTTTCAAGTTGCAGGATGCATAAGTATGTGGATATGATAGGACTTTCAGTATTATGGCAAAGATGATATATGACATTTAATTTAGGGGATGTAAGGGTAACATTTCCATCATTTTCCTTTTCTTTTAATTTCATGGAAAAGTTTTGTACTTTGTTCATGTATGCACAATTTATTTATGCATAAAAATGAGCTACTGTTACATTTTTATGTTTTGCATTCACTCAATCATTGAATGGAGAATAATTTTTTCTCTAATTCATATATATTGAATAATGAAATAGATTCTACTCCACTGTGTAGAATATTTGTGAAGTTTATGCTTGGTTTTGATTTAGTTACATGTCATTTTTCATAATAATGGAAGTGCTGAAGCACGTACGCCTTTACAATCTGAAATTCTCAATGAACCTTATGACGTATATGCGCTCCCTAATCAAATAGGGAAGGAAAATTATTTGCATCTCTAACTAAATTATAGGATAATGGTCTACCTATTTCATTTGATATTTTAAATAATCTATTTAATCATTCTGTATTTATCCTCACTTTTTTTTTATATTTTTCATTCAGTATTATCATTTCATGAAACTTTTTCTACAGTTTGTGTAAACCTATAGACGGATATAAGAATTTACTATAAGATTTAAAAAATTATATATTCCAATGATGAAGGATTAAGTATTTTAAGAAATACCAAATCTTTGAACTTTGCCTAAATAAATACAGTTTCTGTATTGCGCTGTTAGCTGCTCAAAATTTCCATTGTTCAAATTTTCTAAATTAAGCTATATTTGGTGATGTTTTGTGCTATCTCTTTATTGAATTGGTTTTAAGATGGTTTCTACTTGCTTTGTTCAACAATATATTTGATGAATTCCTATTTGCTTGTGGATTTCATGAATTCTTATATCATTAGCTATTAACTCTTGACAAACCCTTTTTTCTTCTTGAATGCGGGTGGATAAGTTATTAGACCACATTATCGAATACAAGTTAGATTGGACATAAATATATAATAGCTTCCATTATTTTAGTTTGTAACTTTGGCTATTCACAATCAAAGAGCATTTGTGTACGTGGGTATATCAACGATGATCGTAAAGAAAAGTAATAAGAAACTTCTGCATATGGTAAAAAGTAGATTTCATGTCCAATGGATATTTGTTGTTATTTTTATTCTTGATCAACTCATTATGAGTTCAATTTTCTCTTTGGAAATATGTTATATGTTTTTGTGTGTGTGCGTTCCATAATATTCACCACTAATATAAAATTGGGGATCTCTATAATGTATTAAAATTTGACTTCTTACTTAGCGTTCAAAATTTTGTTATTGTAAATTTAATGTCCTGTGAACTCTTGATAATTATTTGGAAGTAAAATTGTTGCATAAATAACTTACGATAGTCCTTCATGATGCACATCTCATATAGTATAAATTTTTAGACAATTTATGGAGAGGGTTGTAACGAATAGTTGACACTGATTTGGAATGCATTAACATTTTGAAACATTGTGTACTAAGAATGCAAAATGAGAGATATTAACTAAACATTTCATTATTATTTTACTTGCTTAATCAAATATTGTCAAATCATGTGTTGATCGATGTATTGATGCACACTACATGCACATCTTCGTTGCGTTTAAGCTGGTATAGACAGTACATATATAACATACTTACTACAACATTTTAAATAGGACATTATGAAATAACATGGCAACTACAGTTGTCTTCTACTTTCATGTGACCTTATCTTTGTAAAAATGAGACTAATGACTTTATTTTGCAATATACAATATTTTATATTCATAATGTTTTAACTGTATATGCAATTTCAGTGGACCAGCTATAAATAATACATGCCTATAGTTTCAAGATATTTTAAGTATTGAAAGGAAAATAAATTTGGGTACTCATTGGATAATTTCATTTTTAGTGAATGTTAGAATTAACAATTCTAGCTAATCTCTTTTTTTAGCCCTATGTTATTTTGGTTGTATCGAACCGTGTGTTTAATCTATCCAACAATTATGTGTATTAGTATTACAAATTTTTATTATATTTCTCTTTGGTTGTACTTACCATTCTCCACTATAATCTGCCTTTTTTAATATTGTAGAATTCACAGTGGCAGAAGATGACAGCAACTAAGTTTCTCTAACTAATTACAATATTTACATAATTGTATCTTGAATTTCTACAGTATGGTTGATCAATTAAGAGAATGATGTTGTACAATTGCATCAAATGACAAACGAATTTAGACACTAAAGTGTTATTGGCCATTTTAAGTTTCCCTCAAAATTCAATAGATTTTTTTTACCGGTTTTATTATACATGCTCATATGGTTAGCAGTAAATTATGATGTCACTATTGAACATTACGAATTTAGTATGACATGTATGGTTTCAATGTTGGAATTAACAAAAATTTATCTTTATTTTCAGTTGGAAATGATACGATCTCAAATTCTCAAAGTCAGATTACAACTGTATGACTTCACTTCAAGCCAGGAAGGCTATAACAATTTCAAATTAATTTTTATCAATAATATATCAGAAAAAATTGTACTGCTCTATTCTGGCTACTATCTCCGTCCGACTCCTTCCATGCAGGCTGCACGATTGATTAACTTCCTCTTTTCCTTCACTAACCTACTTCTCTATCCCAATAGAGGTAAAATTATTATTCCTTTTCAGTTTACACGATATTATTTGTGCTAGATAACTGAGCTTCGTCCTTGCTAGGTTTTTTTTTATATTGGTTTCAAATATACATAGATGTTCATCCACGTCCATTTTGAAATCGATCTCATTTCCACCTAAAGGTTTATTACCGTTCTTTGCATATTTGAAAACTTTTACCGCTAGGAATTCTGTTTGAATAATGTTAAAATACATGTCAATTTAAATCCTAATTATAGACTAGGTTATTTGCATTGATTGATAAGCGAACCTGAATCAAACATAGAAATGTGAAAAATTAACATAATAGCCATAAATAAATTGAAATCCTTCTTCTATCCTAATTATGCGCATAAAATCCCTATGTTTAACACAGTAGTCCTAACATAGAAGCGGTAAATACAGTAGATATTGAATTATCATGTTCGTGAGGTGAACTACCAGGTGGACACTCAAATACTGCTTCGCTTATGAAATTAATTAAGGTATCTACATGTTAGACCTAGCACTTTTTTTTAACATTTGCTGCCTAAAGTGAATATTTTCCTAAGTTTTCTTAGTTTTTTATTATGAACTATTTGCATAATCATTGGAAGCAAATGCAAAGTTTATTTTTTTATACAATTTGTTTCTGGTCCACTATGGCCAACTAATTGAAATCCAAACACGTCATCTACATTCCAAATGTACATGCAAGTTTTTTTTCCAAACTTCTGCTAAATCTTGCTAATGAAGAAATTTGGTATTTGGTGAAATTATATTATCAAGTTGTGAAATAATACTTTAATTATGCATGAAAATTTGAGATTAGTAGATATCTTTACAAATAAACATTTACAACTTCCAATTGAATTGAATTTATTATTTATAGCAATGATGATAACATGGGTATGAACTTTTAGTATTGCAGCAAGCATTGTACTTTGATGATTGTATAATACTATGTTCTTCTAATATAAGCATACAAGGCATTGTATATGATGTCTACGCATGTGTGTGTACACATACATACATAGATTCTTTATTTTTTTAACCAAACGCTTGTTTTTGGTATTTTAGCATTGCATTTTTACCTTAGATTCCAATTTAGTATTTGCCTATTTCGCTTTTTTTTCATATGGGAAAACGATTATTTTTTCACTGTATAATACTTTATAAGTAAGCTTTGATCAAGAACTACAACAATTGAAGATTGACTAAACTTTAAGTTCTTCTCAACTATTGTAGATATATTTAATGTGGATTCATAGCATGCACAGTCACTAATAACAACAGCCTGTTCTTTAAAAATTCATATAAGCTTTTATATTCAAGTAGAAATTTTTTCAATGGCTTTTAAGTTTTTTTAAAGGGTAATTAATTGTTTAAAAAAAGATAGACAGATAAAGTTCAACATTAGCAAGTGAAAACAATAATTTTTAGCCATTTATTCATTTGATAAATGGGGTTGTTTGATGGCTACAAAGCCCGCATGAGAGAAGTAACTATTTTTCTTAGAACCTGTTCTACCTTAATTTGATATGCAGTACTGCATATCAAATTCAAGCAATGCAGACAAACAGGTCTTTGTCCTTGAACCAAGTCAAGTCTGCAAGCCTGTGTGTCACAGTTTGCAATATATTATCATTAACCATTGCACACCGCATGCTTTATGTAGATTAAAGTACAATTTGGTATGATGTCAACAATATAGATGGGGGACATGCTCAACAGTAGTAGTTCTCCATACCATGGATAAAAAATTAATTGACAACAAAGCAAAAGTTGGTGCAATAGTAAGCAACAACAATGTTAATTTGACTGTCGCAACCGATGTCATCGTATGAAAAGCCGTCACTTTGTTTATGCTAACTATTATAGAATATGTTTTCTTATCTACTCATAGAATGTTACTAACCATTGCTTTATATCACTACACCATAATGGTCATTTGGCAACCTTTTTTTTCACAATCTCCAACACTTATTTGTGTTGTAGGGTAATAACAATAATAAGCGTTGCTATGCAGAAATGTGTTACCATAAATATATATCTATAATTATTATTTTTACCAACGCTTATTTATGTCGAGGGATATGTTTAAATTGATAGTTGCTGAATATTCCTGGGCAAAAAGGTAAATTGGTAAGGCTTACCCTAATTTTCTACCTCCAACGCTTATTCACGCATTTTCCATTCATCGGCCGCTAAAACAAGAGACTCAACACCTCTAAAAAATTGAAATCGCGATCCGATTCAAAATCAAAATCGTACGAGTATCATAACCTTACGAATCGAAATTGGGCTTCTCCTTGACGAATCGGCCTCTCGTTTGGATGATTTGATTTCAGCTACGACATCAAGAGATCCGATTTCAACTTCAGGCGATTTCTTGTTCAGGTGAATCCTATTTAATCCATGTTATTATGGTAGCATGTAGTTAAGAACTAACTTAATTCATTATCTGCTTTATTATTATAAGTGGTTGCTGATCCTTTTCTCTTTATTGTGGTAGCTTATAGTTAAGAATTAATTTGATTCTTTATCTGCTTTATCATTAAAAGTGGTTGCTAATAAGTTTGATAGTCAGAACTATAATTTTTCCAGCAGACTTTGTTATATGGAGTTTATTAAAATGTTAACCTACCTACCCAATTACTTTATTTTTACAGATCACATAAAGTTAATTAATACTAGACGGGCTCTTCTCTAAAAAAAATTAGATTATGTTATATTTCTGATAGTAGATCCATGCTAATTATGATATGTCTCACGTGAACATATAATTAGTAAAGAGTATTTTATAAACATGACATTATGGTCAAAATGAAAAGGATGATTATGATTTCATGTTTGATTTCAATATTAAGGATACTAATGAAGCCGACGATGGTGATGAATAAATTATGGAGGACATTGGTATGGATGCGTAAATAAACATAAGACGCAAGAATTTTATTTTTTTCGGTCTGAATGTTGACAATTTAGAATTTTAGGAGTATTATCTTTTTTATTATATCCTATTTGAGCTGAAAGGAACCTATGCTAATGGTTTAGTTGTGTAGCAATATTTTCAACTAAAATTATATTTTATGGTCGGGACGTGGCAAGCTGCTCATTATTTGGCTATGAACTTATGTATAATACGATCGTTTTCATAACCTTTACCCAAGTTTTTGATATATTCATCAGTTGTTTTTGCTTTGCAAACACTAACCATAACAGCCACTCGGTGCATATCATGAGTTATACTAAAGTCTGAGCTTTGAAGTAGATGAGACAATTAAAAAGTTTTTTTGCTTTGCATTTCCAAAGCTATTCTCTAATAAGGATTTTATATAGATACTTTTTTCTAGTGAAGCGTTCAAGTTATATCATGATTTATATTAAAATTTGAGCTTTGCAGTAGATGAGACATTTAAAAGTTTATTTAGAGAAGTATATATGAACAAAATCTTTGCATCTGAGTTGATATATTTTAAACATTGTAGCTACATGCATACGAGAGATGAGACGCTGGAAACTACTACTGTTATATTTTAAACTTTTTAAATGATTGTTTCCAGTTTCATGCATTTGGGACGCACATATGCTAATTAGGAAAAACTAATCAAACCTGCAGATAGATGATTTATAGCATGTGCACATCTTGTGTTGCATAGATTTGAACAGTAATTGTGAAGCCAAAATGGGGGTAATGGTGATTATATGAAATACTTGAAGTAGCCTATAAAAAATGAACATGTCTCCTCGTTTAAGTTATAGCACGTGCCCATCTTGTGTTGCATAGATTTGAATAGTAATTGTGAAGCCAAAATGGGTGTAATGGTAATTATATGAAATATTTGAAGTAGCCTACAAAAAACGAACATTTCTCCTCGTTTAAGTTTTTCCCCCTTTTTTCTCTCAAAATGGTTTATTTGCTATTTTTTGTAACCCTTATTTTTTCCGAATGCATATATACTTCTAGTGGTAAGCACACAAATTTTGCACTGTTATTTGAACTTCAACCATTGCACAGCAGCTTGAAGCTGCTGTGCAACAGCAGCTACAAGCTGCTGTGTGCACAACAGCTTCAAGCTGTTGTTTGCACAGCAGCTTGTAGCTGCTGTGCAACGGCAGCTTGAAGCTGCTGTTTGCACAGCAGCTTGTAGCTGCTGTTGCACAGCAGCTCTTTTATGTTTTTTGAATTTCTCCATAAAAGAAAATCTAGATTACAAAAGTTGTAGCTTTTAATAGGAGGGAAGCTTTTAGCACATTTACAATGATGAAGTGATTGATTAGTGCATCAAACTGAAGTCGAGTTTGTCACTTTTCTTAAAAGAATTCGAACTATTAAAACAAACGATTCTAAGCACCTACTAGAAAATTAAAACTTTTTTACATTTTATCTTTAGGATTTTGAGAAATAAATAAGACTAATGAGAGCCTTATTAGAAAAATAAAGTAGTAACATTAAACCTTTTTAATATAGTTAGAACAATACTGTATAATGTTATAATAATATTCATTAACTTATCTATGCATTTAATTTTGTTGATAAAAGTTTATTAATGCACATTAAAAATTTACTGAATTAAAGGCTGACAAATAGAAATATATTTTATGTTTTTATACTCAATTAAATACTTTTGTACGTCACTGTTTTCAATGCCCAGGCAAGTAATTATTTTTGTAGCTACTAAATTAAATTAATTAATCCATTGTTTGGCTTCTTACATGTTTATTTTCCCAAAACCGTGTAAAGCTTTCTATGAGTTTCAGACTCTAAAAGCAACACAAGACTATGATTATTTTATCCATATATCATCGCTCTAAGTGTTATATAAAGAACGATCACGGTTTGTAATACTTAATTCGAAGTAAGCACTTAAACCATACTATGAGATCTAATATTCAATATGATACATTGCAATTGAGATTGTATTTTTTTAAAATGTAACATTAGACTAAAAATACAACACATGTCCAAGAACATGATCATTTGAATGTCAATGTGACCAGTTTATGAAAGGTGCAATATATCTAATGTCTGTAAACGTTGAGGACGATCACATGCACTTTTGTAGTTAATTATGATATTGTAGCTGATGTTTGCACAGTAGCTTGTAGCTGCTGTTTGCACAGCAGCTTGTATTAATCAAATTAGGAATAATACCTTGTTTAGTCAAAACTTAAATGGTATTGGATTAAATTATATAATGGTTTAGATTCCCTCACATATTTTCATAATATTCGGCAACTGCAGTTTTGTTTTTTGTTTTGTTTGTTTGGCTGTTATCCTGGCACCTTGGTACATTAAATAACCTGCTTTATTACATTGTTTAAACGACATTAAAAAAATCATTAGGTTTGCAAACTATAAAAATCTAGGCTGTCTTTTATTGCTTTGTTTTGTAATCTGATTTAGCTTCGGTCCTTATAAAGTATGAACTAATGTATATGTGAATTTTAAATAGTGCAGTTTTTAAAACAAATATTGTTTTTTTTAACATATGCAGATTTTTTGTGTTTTGAACAAATGCAGATTTTTTTTTGAACAAGTGCAGTGTTTGTTTTTGAACAAATGCAGTTTTTTTTATAAATATATATGCAGTTTTTTTTGAAAGAACAACAAAATTTAGAACCATTATTGAAATGTATTCAATCGAAATCAACATGTTGATTGAAAATATTTTGCATGTATTTTGCTTGTTTTGATCATGCATTAACCCTTATTGATTGTAATGGCGCGTTTTGTTAGCTGTCGAATAATTAATTTATTTAATTATTTATATATCGATTTGGTGATATCGATAACTTAAAGTAAAACGTTCGAACTTATAATTTATAATTATAATTAAAACAAACCTGAAACGTCGCGGCAGTTCGCAATTTGGCGATTTGAACTTCAACTGAATATACAAGATTCATTTTAAGCCAGATTTCTGTGAAACAAGAAACGTGTGGAGCTGGTGGAGTATATCTTTCTAGTGGAAGAGAAAAATCGAGATTTCGTCGTGTAGATTTTGAGTTATGTCCAAATCAAATTTCAGAAAAGTCGCTGTAGAATTCCTTTATAATTTGCGACGCTTTATATACGTTATAAAAGGATTTTCGATATAAACTGAATATCAGGATAATCTGGAATCTGAAATATCAAGCCGTAAATTCTGATACGATATTCTGGAGCTGTACGATATCATATGTGAATATATACGATAATATATATTTATTTATATTTAATTTAATTTATTTAAATATATTTATATATTTAAATGGATTATTCAGGGGTCTAAAAATAGCCAGTTTTGCAAACGAAGTCGGAATTCGACGAAACCAGTTTTGTTTGATCCGCAATATCAAATAGTTGTTAGATTTTCAGTTTCGTGATTTTTAGAGTCACTGTGTGGCCGTACGGATTTTTAGAGTGTAAAACAGTCAGTTTTTCCACAGTTAAAAATACGCAGTTTGAGCAAACGGAGTCGGAATTCGACGAAACCAGTTTCGTTGGGTCCGTAATGTCAAACTCTAGTGGCATGTCAGTTATTGTGATTTTTGGGGATCGTATGTGATCGCTAGGATTTTTAGAAGACAGATGCAAGGAGAAAATCGAGTAAATAAATTACAAAAATCAAATTGAAAATATCCCTCCCATTTTCTGAGGTTCCGCACAGGCCACACGGCCTTCATTCTCAGCCACAAATGATACCAACCCCAACACAGCCTACATAACCGCATAGAAACCATTCACAGCAAAAGTTTCGATCAAAGAGAAATCTGAAACAAATACAATCAAATGCGAAAAATCCTGATACATGTATATTTCAACTCAGCGTAAGAAGTTCTTCAAACTGATACCAAATTCGTGGAGCTCGAACTACCGTGGTTGGGTCTGGGTTAAACAGCGCCAGCTAGGGCTTTCGATTGTCGGAGACTGAGGCACTGATGGGTCGCTTCAGGGTCGTCGTAGGGATTAGAGGATTGAACTGAACTGGTTGGCATAGTCTGGGGGTGTACGGCGAGAGACGAGGTCGCGACTGCTGTGGCTAGGTATAAAATCGAGGGGTGAAAGGTTGCATCGAGTGGAGCCTAAGGGGGACGATGGAGAGGAGAGTAGGAATTCGAGTTCAAAGGTGAAGGCGGCGCCGAAAAAAGATGGCCAAGGTGGAGGCGGTAGTCGGTCAAAATGGGGTCAACGATTTGGGTAGGGAGCAGATTTTTCTGTTTTGAGGAAGAAAGAAATGTCGGGTATGGGTTATAAAGGATGGAGTTGGGCCAAGGTGTTGTGGTGAGGCCCATAGTAATTAAAACCAAGTTTTATTTTAAATTCAAATTACTATATAACCTTTATAAATTCGAAACTTGCTCGTACGATATCAGAATCAGACGAAACAAGACCCGATAGGATCGTACGGACGGACACTACCCAACGGCGCTGACCAGAAGTGGATTAGTGCTCATTACAATTTATGGCGAAATAAATTGTCCGGCTGAGTCAAATAACGCAAACCGTTATTTAACGGTTAACGCGCCAATGTGAGTAAAACTCACATTCTCTATACAGTTCTATTTTTACAACGTGTTCTTAGAACTGTTAATTATCTGTTGATCGGCTGGGTGTTGACTGTTTGATTGAACTGCTAGTAAGTTAGTAGAAATTATATATATATCTGTATATATATATAAACTGTTAAATAATTATATGTTAATTCTGTTTATCAGAGTATTATACTGGTGTTGTTTAACATCTGTGGATGCAGGGAAACAGGTTGGAGGAATCCAACTGGATTCCTCAACAGTTATTTTTACTGTGATTTATGTATTGTGATATATAAATGTGATGTATATAATCTGTTGTGATTACGTGTGGTTGGACGATAGTCATCGTTGTTAGGTGATGTGTTAAAAACCATAAGAAATAACAGAGTGTGATAAAAGGATTTATCAAAGTAATTGGTTAGGTTAACCAAAGCAAGTTAGTCGAGTTAAACAAAGTAATTTGTTAGGTTAACCAAAGCAAGTTAGTCGAGTTAAACAAAGTAATTTGTTAGGTTAACCAAAGCAAGTTAGTCGAGTTAAACAAAGTAATTTGTTAGGTTAACCAAAGCAAGTTAGTCGAGTTAATCAAAGTAATTGGTTAAGTTAACCAAAGCGAGTTAGTCGAGTTAATCAAAGTAATTGGTTAAGTTAACCAAAGCGAGTTAGTCGAGTTAATCAAAGTAATTGGTTAAGTTAACCAAAGTAAATTAGTTAAGATAAACTAAGCGGTTAATCGAAGTGAATTAGTTAAGTTAAACTAATTGGTAAATCAAAGTGAATTAGTTGCGTCAAACTAAGTGACTTAGTTAAGTTAAACTAATTTGTAAATCAAAGTGAATTAGTTGCGTGAAACTAAGTGAATTAGTCAAGTTAAACTAATTGGTAAATCAAAGTGAATTAGTTGCGTCAAACTAAGTGACTTAGTTAAGTTAAACTAATTTGTAAATCAAAGTGAATTAGTTGCGTCAAACTAAGTGAATTAGTCAAGTTAAACTAATTGGTTAATCGAAGTAAATTAGTTGGGTTAATCAAAGTGAATTAGCTGAGTTAAACTAAGTAAATCGGTTAGAGTTAATCAAAGTGAATTAACTAAATTAAACTAAGTTGATTAGTTCAGTTAATCGAGACAAGTAAATCAAGTTAGGTTAAACCATTTGAGTTAACCAGTTAGGTTAAACCATTTGAGTTAACCAGTTAAAGTTTACCAGTTAAAGATAAACAGTTAGAGTTGACCAGTTAGAGTTGACCAGTTAAAGTTGACCAGTTAAAGTTGACCAGTTAGAGTTGATCAGTTAGAGTTACTCAGTTAGAGTTGACCAGTTAGAGTTGACCAGTTAGAGTTATCCAAGTGGAGTTAATCGAGTAGAGTTGCCGAATAGCACTTATTCGAAGTAGAGTTATCGAATATAGTGTATTCGAGGGAAGAGTAATCGAATATAGTTTATTCGAGTGGAGAAATCAAATGTTATTCATTTGAGAAGAGTTACCGAATATTATTTATTCGAAGAGTAGTTATCGAATATTGGTTATTCGAAGTTAGTTAATCCAAAGGAGTTATTCGAAGTTAGTTAATCCAAAGGAGTTATTCGAAGTTAGTAATCCAAAGGAGTTATTCGAAGTTAGTTAATCCAAAGGAGTTAGTCGAAGAGTTAATCGAATATAGTTATTCAAAAGAAAGTGTTAATCGAATATAGTTATTCGAGTAAAGTTAAAAGAGTTAATCGAATATAATTTATTCAAATAGAGTTAGAGAAGTTAATAGAATATAGTTCATTCGAATAGTGTTGGAGGAGATATCGAATATAGTTTATTCGATAGGATAGAAGTGAATATAATTTATCAATTAAGTTATTCGAATTAGTTATTCGAATAGAGTTAAACACGTAAGAGTTAATTGAATATTAGTTATTCAATTTGAGTTAATCGAATTTAGTTATTCAAAAGGGGTTAATCGATTTGAGTTAAGTTAATCGATTTGAATTAAGTTGAATCGAAATGGAGTAAATCGATTAGAATTAAGTTAATCGAGTTAGAGTAAATCGAATATTAGTTATTCGAAGGTAAGTTATTCGAATCAGTTATTCGAAGAAGTTAATCAATTAAGTTATTCGAATTAGTTATTCGAAGGAGTAAATCAAATTAAGTTAATCGATTAGAGTTGAGTTAATCGATTTGGGTTAAGTTAAGTTATCGAGTTAAGATTTATCGAGTTAAGTAATCGAGTTCAGAAATCGAGTTGAGATAATCGAGTTAAGAAAATCAAGTTGAGTTAATCGAATAAGTTATTCGATAAGAGTAAATCCATTTAAGTTAAATCGGATGTTAGTTATTCGATAAGAATTGACACATTTAAGAAAAATCGAATAATTGTTATTCGATAAGAGTTAATGAAATAGAGCCAACCAAGAAGAGTTATTCTAATATTAGTTATTCGATAGGAGTAAATCGAAATAGAGTTTATCGAATATAGGTTATTAAAAAGGGAGAGTTAATCGAATAGAGATTACTCGAAAGAGAGTTATACGTCGAATTCGATTATAGCGAATTCGGGAAAGTACTATTTACTTTCCAGGGTTTAAATCAAGATTTAGTTATTGATTTAGAAATTAGGTGTCTGTTAAATTATTCGAGTTTGGAAATAAATTTATAATTTAGGTTAGATATTTTAGGGGTAGGAATTATAACGTTATAGTTATAATCAAACGTTGTCATATAAGAAGTGGATTCGTAACCTGAATCCGAGAATTTGCGTAAACAGATGATTGGAAAAAGTGAGTGATGAACTTCATCTATTTCACAGTAAAGGACGTTGTTCAATTAAGGTCTGAGAGGTAATTATACCCCAACTTGATTGACTTCAGAATTGACAAAGGAATAGTTGTGGTTCGATCTAAAAGGTTGATTAGGAATAAAGTTAAGGAATAAGCGATAAATGGATTAAGCGAAACGATGTTTTATACAACGTTCATTGGAAATCCGTAAATGAGTTTTGGAAACGTTTTCCAAATATAGTCGGATATGTTTTCTAAACATAGAAAATGAAATGTTTTCATGATAAGAATTTAAGAAATAGAGTTAAGCAAATTCAGAAACTGATTGGAGAGGGTAAGTTGAACGGTTTTCTAAGTGACGATCTGATGTTGGTTTCGACCTTCCGGATTGATACTTAGAGAATTGTTCTCATACTAGTTACAGTTAGGGACTGATAGTTGCGAAATAATAGTGATGTGAAAATAAGCTATGGAAATGTTTTCCAATGATTAATAACATATATTTTCTAAATATATGAAATAAGGAAATATATGTATATGATGATTTGATCGATCGAATTTCCATTTGGAAATAAGATCGTTGTTTGTACACCGACATGTTTTCATTTGATAGTTGAATCACAGACTATCAAAGTTTTGACCCTATTTACGTTGTAAATATGGAGAGACCGGTTGGATTATTATCCGAAGAACCACTCCGTATTAGCATAAGCGTTGCGAATCAAGTATGCTGAAGATAATTGAAGACGGAGTGAAGTGCAAGGGCTATTGTGAAAAGCCTAGGTATGATGGATTCACTGAATAGTGCCTTCGGTTTATTCAGTCCCAGAACAACGTATATGGACGAGTGTCTGACAAAGTATTCTTAACGAATCATATATGTTGATCTCTTTAAACGTATTTCGTTGGGGGCGGAGAAATTCGTTTCTCTTAGCTTTTATACCCGTGATGCCTTGAGAAATCGATAATGATTTGGCGGGTATGACGATGTGGCATTCAAAGTAATTGAAGAAATAATCTGTCAAAGTGATAAACGTGACCTCAAAAACCTCACAACCGGAAAATAACAGAAGTTGGGCTAGGCAGCATGGCTAGTTGGGCCATACCCAAGCAAGGTGTATTATCACCATCTAGAGAATATTCAATTGTACTTCTTTATAATCTATTTCAATGATGTCCCTTATCGGGAAGGATGGTTGCTGATCCCAACCATCGGTGATAATATATTCGTTACACTCAAGCTAAATGAGTGAACGGTCATGTGTGGCCGGGTTGCAAGACGTTCTTGTTGAACCCTAGTGTATCTCCTCTAGAGTACACTGATCGGAAGGTGCTCCCATACCTTGTCTGTTGGAATCCAATCTCCAATAAGCGCTCACGGTTTATTTGTATACTACGTATGTGGAACGTGAGATGCAAGCGTTCTGCTAGATTGATATCTATTTGTATTTAGACATTATTATAATATCAGAAAGATATCCTTTATTTAACCAAGTGTTGGAGTTTTATTCACACCAGTCCCATGACTGACCCGGAGTTTATTTTGTTTGTTTTCCCTAAACTCTTGGGTGCCTAAACTTGTACGGGCAGTCAAGTAGTCGGGATTTTTCAGATACACTTGGAGAGCTTGGAGCAGGAGGCTTCAGGATTATAGCTATTATTACTCCGCTGTGTTGTTAAGTATTGTACTTTGAAATGGTATGTATATACGAGTACTGATTTGTATTTCAAAGTTATGTTATATTTTATTCGTTCCGCTGTGAGATTCGTGTTTACTCTGATGATGTAAGTTCTTCTTCTTCTATTCTATTAGTTCTATCTTTTCTTCCTCACCCTCTACTTTCTTTCACTAACGTCTCGGGATTTTCGACTCTCGAGGAGTCGAGAATTTCCAGCCGTTACAGTTGGTATCAGAGCTTAAGTTAAGTGATTACCTTGGCTCTGTAGCATAACTCGATAGAGATGGGATTAGTAATATCCTAGATTGAGTTTGAGTGTATATATATGAGCGCGTAATTGTTATTCAATATAAAATGGTTTTATATTGTGGAGATTTATTGGTTGAGTGGCTTATGAATTCTGGTCGATCAGTTGATCCACTGTATCGATAAGGGTTACTAAACACTCGAATACGATGAACCGTCATGGTATGTTTTGAAAGAGGGTAAATGAAATAATTTTTCCCAAAATATATTTGTTTATAGAAGAAATATATATCTTGAAATTATTATAGTATATTGATTGTGTTGGTTGTTATTATAATCGAATAAGATTATAAAAGGGTGAAATGGTTATAAATGACCAATCAAAATTCATATGAATGTAATATATGAAATAGTTTGAATTAAATATGAATTTAAATCAGAATTTGGAATTTAAAATAAGGAAATTTTAAGTTCCTGGGAGATTTTGAAAATGTTTTCAAATTGGAAATGATATAGTATTGAACTCACTTCGATAGCTCGAAAATAGATTCTGATGATGAATCTAGACATCATCAATGTTCATTTTCGAGTTCTAAGTGACGAATTACTACCAAAGGTTTTGTTTTTGAATTGTTTTGAGAAAACAACTTGTTTAGAAATTCAAAGGTTTTGAATTGACATTATGATTTCAAATTGATTTGAAAGAAACCCAGGAACTTAAGTTCTGGAATTAAAATTTAACTAATGAAGTTAAATAAAATGAGATGGTAAAAATAAATTGAAATTTAACTTGAACCGAGTTAAATAAAGTTGAATTGGATTAGAGATAATCTAGAATGGAACCAAATTGATAAGTCAATAATTTGGAATTTGATATTAGAGTTCGAATGAAATTCGATTTGGATTTGAGGATATGAACTGATTGGAGATCAATTGGAATGGATAACATTGGTATATGTTGAAGTGGTAGCAGATGCAAGGGATAGAGTTAAATGCCCGACAAAAAGGTACAAGTTTATATCATATATGAGTTTGGATTTTATGAGCCGAATTGGCAAGCCGCTTGGCTATTTTGATTTCCTTTTGGATTGGAGGAGGCCTAGAGAGGCGAGTTGTGGTTTGACGTATTGAGCCGTACAAAGGAGGTTATGGCGAAATTTTTCGAAAATTTAAGGTGTTAGAAAATTTTCAGAATTTTTGAAAATTTTAGTTGGTCGGAAATGAATGAATAAACTAATTAAAATTAAATGGGTCCAGTCGAAACTGAAATTTTGAGGTAAACAAAAAAGATTTTTAAATCTAGTTAGTAGAGTTAGTAGCATTTTTCTAACTTAGCAATTTCGAGGACGAAATTATTTTAAGGGGGGAAATCTGTAATGGCGCGTTTTGTTAGCTGTCGAATAATTAATTTATTTAATTATTTATATATCGATTTGGTGATATCGATAACTTAAAGTAAAACGTTCGAACTTATAATTTATAATTATAATTAAAACAAACCTGAAACGTCGCGGCAGTTCGCAATTTGGCGATTTGAACTTCAACTGAATATACAAGATTCATTTTAAGCCGGATTTCTGTGAAACAAGAAACGTGTGGAGCTGGTGGAGTATATCTTTCTAGTGGAAGAGAAAAATCGAGATTTCGTCGTGTAGATTTTGAGTTATGTCCAAATCAAATTTTAGAAAAGTCGCTGTAGAATTCCTTTATAATTTGCGACGCTTTATATACGTTATAAAAGGATTTTCGATATAAACTGAATATCGGGATAATCTGGAATCTGAAATATCAAGCCGTAAATTCTGATATGATATTCTGGAGCTGTACGATATCATATGTGAATATATACGATAATATATATTTATTTATATTTAATTTAATTTATTTAAATATATTTATATATTTAAATGGATTATTCAGGGGTCTAAAAATAGCCAGTTTTGCAAACGAAGTCGGAATTCGACGAAACCAGTTTTGTTTGATCCGCAATATCAAATAGTTGTTAGGTTTTCAGTTTCGTGATTTTTAGAGTCACTGTGTGGCCGTACGGATTTTTAGAGTGTGAAACAGTCAGTTTTTCCACAGTTATTAATACGCAGTTTGAGCAAACGGAGTCGGAATTCGACGAAACCAGTTTCGTTAGGTCCGTAATGTCAAACTCTAGTGGCATGTCAGTTATTGTGATTTTTGGGGATCGTATGTGATCGCTAGGATTTTTAGAAGACAGATGCAAGGAGAAAATCGAGTAAATAAATTACAAAAATCAAATTGAAAATATCCCTCCCATTTTCTGAGGTTCCGCACAGGCCACACGGCCTTCATTCTCAGCCACAAATGATACCAACCCCAACACAGCCTACATAACCGCATAGAAACCATTCACAGCAAAAGTTTCGATCAAAGAGAAATCTGAAACAAATACAATCAAATGCGAAAAATCCTGATACATGTATATTTCAACTCAGCGTAAGAAGTTCTTCAAACTGATACCAAATTCGTGGAGCTCGAACTACCGTGGTTGGGTCTGGGTTAAACAGCGCCAGCTAGGGCTTTCGATTGTCGGAGACTGAGGCACTGATGGGTCGCTTCAGGGTCGTCGTAGGGATTAGAGGATTGAACTGAACTGGTTGGCATAGTCTGGGGGTGTACGGCGAGAGACGAGGTCGCGACTGCTGTGGCTAGGTATAAAATCGAGGGGTGAAAGGTTGCATCGAGTGGAGCCTAAGGGGGACGATGGAGAGGAGAGTAGGAATTCGAGTTCAAAGGTGAAGGCGGCGCCGAAAATAGATGGCCAAGGTGGAGGCGGTAGTCGGTCAAAATGGGGTCAACGATTTGGGTAGGGAGCAGATTTTTCTGTTTTGAGGAAGAAAGAAATGTCGGGTATGGGTTATAAAGGATGGAGTTGGGCCAAGGTGTTGTGGTGAGGCCCATAGTAATTAAAACCAAGTTTTATTTTAAATTCAAATTAGTATATAAACTTTATAAATTCGTAACTTGCTCGTACGATATCAGAATCAGACGAAACAAGACCCGATAGGATCGTATGGACGGACACTACCCAACGGCGCTGACCAGAAGTGGATTAGTGCTCATTACAATTTATGGCAAAATAAATTGTCCGACTGAGTCAAATAACGCAAACCGTTATTTAACGGTTAACGCGCCAATGTGAGTAAAACTCACATTCTCTATACAGTTCTATTTTTACAACGTGTTCTTAGAACTGTTAATTATCTGTTGATCGGCTGGGTGTTGACTGTTTGATTGAACTGCTAGTAAGTTAGTAGAAATTATATATATATATATCTGTATATATATATATATAAACTGTTAAATAATTATATGTTGATTCTGTTTATCAGAATATTATACTGGTGTTGTTTAACATCTGTGGATGCAGGGAAACAGGTTGGAGGAATCCAACTGGATTCCTCAACAGTTATTTTTACTGTGATTTATGTATTGTGATATATAAATGTGATGTATATAATCTGTTGTGATTACGTGTGGTTGGACGATAGTCATCGTTGTTAGGTGATGTGTTAAAAACCATAAGAAATACCAGAGTGTGATAAAAGGATTTATCAAAGTAATTGGTTAGGTTAACCAAAGCAAGTTAGTCGAGTTAAACAAAGTAATTTGTTAGGTTAACCAAAGCAAGTTAGTCGAGTTAAACAAAGTAATTTGTTAGGTTAACCAAAGCAAGTTAGTCGAGTTAAACAAAGTAATTTGTTAGGTTAACCAAAGCAAGTTAGTCGAGTTAATCAAAGTAATTGGTTAAGTTAACCAAAGCGAGTTAGTCGAGTTAATCAAAGTAATTGGTTAAGTTAACCAAAGTAAATTAGTTAAGATAAACTAAGCGGTTAATCGAAGTGAATTAGTTAAGTTAAACTAATTGGTAAATCAAAGTGAATTAGTTGCGTCAAACTAAGTGACTTAGTTAAGTTAAACTAATTTGTAAATCAAAGTGAATTAGTTGCATCAAACTAAGTGAATTAGTCAAGTTAAACTAATTGGTAAATCAAAGTGAATTAGTTGCGTCAAACTAAGTGACTTAGTTAAGTTAAACTAATTTGTAAATCAAAGTGAATTAGTTGCGTCAAACTAAGTGAATTAGTCAAGTTAAACTAATTGGTTAATCGAAGTAAATTAGTTGGGTTAATCAAAGTGAATTAGTTGAGTTAAACTAAGTAAATCGGTTAGAGTTAATCAAAGTGAATTAACTAAGTTAAACTAAGTGGATTAGTTCAGTTAATCGAGACAAGTAAATCAAGTTAGGTTAAACCATTTGAGTTAACCAGTTAGGTTAAACCATTTGAGTTAACCAGTTAAAGTTTACCAGTTAAAGATAAACAGTTAGAGTTGACCAGTTAGAGTTGACCAGTTAAAGTTAACCAGTTAAAGTTGACCAGTTAGAGTTGATCAGTTAGAGTTACTCAGTTAGAGTTGACCAGTTAGAGTTATCCAAGTGGAGTTAATCGAGTAGAGTTGCCGAATAGCACTTATTCGAAGTAGAGTTATCGAATATAGTGTATTCGAGGGAAGAGTAATCGAATATAGTTTATTCGAGTGGAGAAATCAAATGTTATTCATTTGAGAAGAGTTACCGAATATTATTTATTCGAAGAGTAGTTATCGAATATTGGTTATTCGAAGTTAGTTAATCCAAAGGAGTTATTCGAAGTTAGTTAATCCAAAGGAGTTATTCGAAGTTAGTAATCCAAAGGAGTTATTCGAAGTTAGTTAATCCAAAGGAGTTAGTCGAAGAGTTAATCGAATATAGTTATTCGAAAGAAAGTGTTAATCGAATATAGTTATTCGAGTAAAGTTAAAAGAGTTAATCGAATATAATTTATTCAAATAGAGTTAGAGAAGTTAATCGAATATAGTTCATTCGAATAGTGTTGGAGGAGATATCGAATATAGTTTATTCGATAGGATAGAAGTGAATATAATTTATCAATTAAGTTATTCGAATTAGTTATTCGAATAGAGTTAAACACGTAAGAGTTAATTGAATATTAGTTATTCAATTTGAGTTAATCGAATTTAGTTATTCAAAAGGAGTTAATCGATTTGAGTTAAGTTAATCGATTTGAATTAAGTTGAATCGAAATGGAGTAAATCGATTAGAATTAAGTTAATCGAGTTAGAGTAAATCGAATATTAGTTATTCGAAGGTAAGTTATTCGAATCAGTTATTCGAAGAAGTTAATCAATTAAGTTATTCGAATTAGTTATTCGAAGGAGTAAATCAAATTAAGTTAATCGATTAGAGTTGAGTTAATCGATTTGGGTTAAGTTAAGTTATCGAGTTAAGTAATCGAGTTCAGAAATCGAGTTGAGATAACCGAGTTAAGAAAATCAAGTTGAGTTAATCGAATAAGTTATTCGATAAGAGTAAATCCATTTAAGTTAAATCGGATGTTAGTTATTCGATAAGAATTGACACATTTAAGAAAAATCGAATAATTGTTATTCGATAAGAGTTAATGAAATAGAGCCAACCAAGAAGAGTTATTCGAATATTAGTTATTCGATAGGAGTAAATCGAAATAGAGTTTATCGAATATAGGTTATTAAAAAGGGAGAGTTAATCGAATAGAGATTACTCGAAAGAGAGTTATACGTCGAATTCGATTATAGCGAATTCGGGAAAGTACTATTTACTTTCCAGGGTTTAAATCAAGATTTAGTTATTGATTTAGAAATTAGGTGTCTGTTAAATTATTCGAGTTTGGAAATAAATTTATAATTTAGGTTAGATATTTTAGGGGTAGGAATTATAACGTTATAGTTATAATCAAACGTTGTCATATAAGAAGTGGATTCGTAACCTGAATCCGAGAATTTGCGTAAACAGATGATTGGAAAAAGTGAGTGATGAACTTCATCTATTTCACAGTAAAGGACGGTGTTCAATTAAGGTCTGAGAGGTAATTATACCCCAACTTGATTGACTTCAGAATTGACAAAGGAATAGTTGTGGTTCGATCTAAAAGGTTGATTAGGAATAAAGTTAAGGAATAAGCGATAAATGGATTAAGCGAAACGATGTTTTATACATCGTTCATTGGAAATCCGTAAATGAGTTTTGGAAACGTTTTCCAAATATAGTCGGATATGTTTTCTAAACATAGAAAATGAAATGTTTTCATGATAAGAATTTAAGAAATAGAGTTAAGCAAATTCAGAAACTGACTGGAGAGGGTAAGTTGAACGGTTTTCTAAGTGACGATCTGATGTTGGTTTCGACCTTCCGGATTGATACTTAGAGAATTGTTCTCATACTAGTTACAGTTAGGGACTGATAGTTGCGAAATAATAGTGATGTGAAAATAAGCTATGGAAATGTTTTCCAATGATTAATAACATATATTTTCTAAATATATGAAATAAGGAAATATATGTATATGATGATTTGATCGATCGAATTTCCATTTGGAAATAAGATCGTTGTTTGTACACCGACATGTTTTCATTTGATAGTTGAATCACAGACTATCAAAGTTTTGACCCTATTTACGTTGTAAATATGGAGAGACCGGTTGGATTATTATCCGAAGAACCACTCCGTATTAGCATAAGCATTGCGAATCAAGTATGCTGAAGATAATTGAAGACGGAGTGAAGTGCAAGGGCTATTGTGAAAAGCCTAGGTAGGATGGATTCACTGAATAGTGCCTTCGGTTTATTCAGTCCCAGAACAACGTATATGGACGAGTGTCTGACAAAGTATTCTTAACGAATCATATATGTTGATCTCTTTAAACGTATTTCGTTGGGGGCGGAGAAATTCGTTTCTCTTAGCTTTTATACCCGTGATGCCTTGAGAAATCGATAATGATTTGGCGGGTATGACGATGTGGCATTCAAAGTAATTGAAGAAATAATCTGTCAAAGTGATAAACGTGACCTCAAAAACCTCACAACCGGAAAATAACAGAAGTTGGGCTAGGCAGCATGGCTAGTTGGGCCATACCCAAGCAGGGTGTATTATCACCATCTAGAGAATATTCAATTGTACTTCTTTATAATCTATTTCAATGCTGTCCCTTATCGGGAAGGATGGTTGCTGATCCCAACCATCGGTGATAATATATTCGTTACACTCAAGCTAAATGAGTGAACGGTCATGTGTGGCCGGGTTGCAAGACGTTCTTGTTGAACCCTAGTGTATCTCCTCTAGAGTACACTGATCGGAAGGTGCTCCCATACCTTGTCTGTTGGAATCCAATCTCCAATAAGCGCTCACGGTTTATTTGTATACTACGTATGTGGAACGTGAGATGCAAGCGTTCTGCTAGATTGATATCTATTTGTATTTAGACATTATTATAATATCAGAAAGATATCCTTTATTTAACCAAGTGTTGGAGTTTTATTCACACCAGTCCCATGATTGACCTGGAGTTTATTTTGTTTGTTTTCCCTAAACTCTTGGGTGCCTAAATTTGTATGGGCAGTCAAGTAGTCGGGATTTTTCAGATACACTTGGAGAGCTTGGAGAAGGAGGCTTCAGGATTATAGCTATTATTATTCCGCTGTGTTGTTAAGTATTGTACTTTGAAATGGTATGTATATACGAGTACTGATTTGTATTTCAAAGTTATGTTATATTTTATTCGTTCCGCTGTGAGATTCGTGTTTACTCTGATGATGTAAGTTCTTCTTCTTCTTCTATTCTATTAGTTCTATCTTTTCTTCCTCACCCTCTACTTTCTTTCACTAACGTCTCGGGATTTTCGACTCTCGAGGAGTCGAGAATTTCCAGCCGTTACATTGATGTATTGTACAATTGTGTTGTGTTTTGAAATGTATGATTTTCTTTTATTGATGTCTTTTGAAACTATTGCCAGTTTGTTATGTTAATTCATATCTTGCAAGTATCTTTCACGTGTTATGTTAATTTTACATTTTGTTTGTTTTTAATGTAGATTTTTCATTAAAATGACAAATAATTTTAGCGCAAATGCAAATGTAAGTACAACAGAGACTATTGAACCTCAACCACCCAAAAGTAAAAAGTACTTTATAACGGTTGGTGTTGAGGGTGCAGTAGGGGAAGATTCAGCTAAATGGAGTACACGTTGTGGTGAGTTAATCCGTTGTCATATACCCGTTGGCTACAAAGAATGGAGGGTCGTAGATAGCTTCTACAAGGATAAACTATGGGAAGGGCTTTAGGTATTTTCACTCATATCAATTTCACCATCAAGTTTAAATTATGATATATTTGATTGGTTCATGATTTCTTTTTTTTTTTTTTCTTTTCTCGTGATAGAAAGAATTTGACATGGATGTAGATCCTAGCATAGCTCGACCGTTATTAGAGAAACATTTCCCACCGTACTATAGATCAATGAAGTCAACATTAAGAAAAAGTCTTCTTAAAGTTGATGACACTATGATTCCTAAACGTGTTTCCATTGATAGATGTCCAAATGACATAGATAGAGTGTGGTGGGAAAAGTTCCTTGATATTGAGTATACGAATGAAAAGATGGAGCAATGTAAAAAAAATGCAAAAAACAAAGCGAAAAACCAAATCACTCATACTCTAGGAAGGAAACCTTACCATAGAGTGCACCATGAAATGGTAATAAAATTATCTTTTGTAAATGGTTGTTTGTAGAATGTTATATTAACTATGTGTTGTCAACTTTGATATTTCCTGTAGGTCTTAACCAATCCAGAAGCAAATATTTCACGAACGACGATTTGGAAGGTTGGACATAAAAGAAAATCGGGAGAAGTACTACCATGTGCCGCAGAAACATATGTAGGTTTGCATATATGTTGTTAAGCTCTATTTGTAGTGATAGTTCAATGTTATGTAGAAACATATGTAGGTTTTAAATAAAGGTAGTACTTTGTTAAGTAGAGAATTCATTTTGACATATTGAGGGTTCTTACCTTAATTAACCAGGAGAACTTTACTACTTATAACGGTCTTTAAAAACCTTTTAGTTTAACAACTTGTGTAGGAATTAGAGGATATACGAGAATCACTAATTAGATTCATGAGGATAATTCTCAGCTTAACAACTTCATTTTCTTTGCGCTTACCTCTTATCAAGAGATAGTTTATACTTTAAAATTCCCGAATTATTGGGCTGTGTCATAGATGTGAGCAAGATTTGTCGTGTACTAATACCACTGCCGCTAAAGAGGAATGCCAACAACAGCTTGTAGCTGCTGTTTGCATAGCAGCTTGTACTGTGGCACAGCAGCTTGAAGCTGCTGTCGCCACAGCAGCTTGAAGCTGCTGTGCAAACAGCAGCTTGAAGCTGCTGTGCAAACAGCAGCTTGTAGCTGCTGTTGCACAGCAACTTCAAGCTGCTGTGGCAACACCAGCTACAAGCTGTTGTGCCACAAATATATATTTTGCAATTATGACAGTTATTCTGCAGTTGCAAATATATATATATTGCAATCAAATTGGTATATATAATTCTTGATACTTAAAACGGTTTCATCTTACAATATCAGTTGAAATATTATCAATAGTAATTTCTCCTGCGAAACCATCGATCTTTGACCAAAGATAAATCTATTGTTTCTCAATCCATACTTGGATTGAAATTCAGATTATAATGAGCAATAACCATACTGACTGCATGTTTTAAGGTAACATGACTGTCTTACAAATGAATGTTCAATTTAAAGCGTTGGTGTGTACTGTGTGCATATTGCACATATTAGCATCTACCTGTTAGCTTTCCAGTATTTCAAAATTCTCTATGGTAAATGTATGAATGTTCAAGTACTGATACATGTATAAATAATAAAGTTCTTGATTTTTTACGTAGTGATCAAATAAAAATGTGACTGGTGCATAAAATTGTCCTCCTTGTTTTTAGGAGTAACATAACCTATAATGGATGTGCTTTATGACCTACATGTGTGTTGTAATCCAGAATGACTGGTGGATAAAAATGTGCTTCGTGACCTACATGTTTGCACAGCAGCTTCAAGCTGCTGTTTGCACAGCAGTTGTAGCTGCTGTGGAAACAGCAGCTACAAGCTGCTACTTGCACAGCAGCTTGAAGCTGCTGTGGCACTGCAGCTTGAAGCTGCTGTGGCACAGCAGCTTGAAGCTGTTGTGCAAACTGAATTTAACAACAAACTGATTTTTTTTCCTCAATATTCTGTTTTTAACAACAAACTGATTTTTTTAATTTAATGTGACATTCAATGATCATAGGCACTTCTAGAGGCAGCGGAAGAAAAGAGAAAATTGGATGGTAGTTCTAGTGGCGCTGTAGATGATCTTGATAATGATCCAATTGCAGAAGTTTTTGGTTCCGACATGAAGAAAAATTATTGTCGAGCAATTAGTTCTACTTCTTCTATAAAACAAGTTAAGGTGGCTCGAGCTGTAAAAGCTGTAGCTGAAAAAAAACAAGCCGTGGATTTGTCCGTTTGGAAATTGGAGATAAAAAGGCAAGTAGCTACTCATGTTAATAACGCCATCAATTCAATTACTTCAACTTTTATGAAATTTATACCTAATTTGCAAGAAAAACTTGTTGCAAGTCCTTCCACGCCTCGTACAGAAGGTGCTTCTAATTTAGCGGATCATCCTATAAGTAATAATGTAACCGTTACTCCAAATGTGTCACTTAGTGATCTTCATTCATCTACAATGGAAAAGAAATATGTAATGCTATTGTCAAATGATCTAGAGAAGGAAGTACCAAAAGGTTATCTTGGAACACAAACAGATTGTCATTTTAGGAAAGTGGTACCGAATATAGAGAAAGTAATTTGGGTTGTTGAAGTTCTTGAACCGGATGCACCAATTTATGATGGTCCTCAAAATGGAATGTACAAGTTATGTGAATTTTCAGATGGAGGCTTCGTTATATGGCCAGAATTTCGTATTCGGTATTTATAGAATCTTATTTATGTATTGAATTTAGCAAACTAATTATGCATTGAATTTGACATCTTAATTATGTATTGTGTTTGTTTATTGTTAACTGATATTCTATGTCGTTATCTGATTATGAATCTTATCTATTATTATACATTGAGTTTAATATTAGTTTTTGATTCATATTAAATATCGTCTATATTATCATCATGTTGGCTATTAATTGAATATTAATTTTAGAATATGCGAGTTGCTAATACATATTTCTGTTATTATTAAAATTTATATTTGTTGTGAATTAAAATTTTGTAACATGTATAGGCGTTACAAACAAATGTATTACAACATGTATAAGCGTTGCAAACAAAAATCTTACAACGATTATAAGCGTTGGTAAAGAAAATCTACCAACGCTTATAAGTGTTGCTAAAGAAAATCTACCAACGCTTATAAGCGTTGCGACTGAAAATATACCAACGCTTATAAGCGTTGGGACAGAAAATCTACCAACGCTTATAAGCGTTGGTACTAAATTGCCACCCCCCATAGCAACACTAATAAGCGTTGCTGAAATTGTTTGCGACGGTTATACTCGTTGGGAATCACCTGTTTTGGTGTAGTGTATATTGTAGTTAATGTGGCATTTTTTGGTACATGTTTAGAGTAAATTGTTGACAACTAATGTCAGTATGGTAATGATTGACTTGGCTATTGCTTACGTTTCTACAGGATCTTGAGGTCTTAAGATATTGTAATGTTATTCACTTATTGTCAATCGTGCATGATGCATTAGCTGTGCTAAATTGTATCAACATTATTATATTTGGTTGCATTGGAAATATTTTGAATATGTCTGATCTTATATAATACCATGGACAATAGTAACTGTCTGTACCTGCTTAGTTTATAATTTAAAGTCAAAATACTATCATCTTTGTCTTATGTAAAAATTCTACTTCCACCTGCATGGTTTGTAAATCCACGTCTATACCTACCTGCTGGCACTTGCTCACATTTAGTCATTTCTAGCATGTGCGTATTTTATTCTACATTTTTGTGAGTTTACAGAGTAAAGTCTCCATCTTTATTTGCAGGTATAATCAGGTGTCTCGCGTAGTTAATATCAATGTAATTGCAGAGTTGCTGCTAACATCAGTGTAATTGCATTTTCTATTTAACTGGAATATTCTTAGTTTTATACTGTTCCTTATTTTGTATATTATATAGTGAATTTAAGTAGAAACAAATCAGGTCAAGTAACCAAACTTGCACAATATTTCCAGTGCAACCTTATATTGTCAACCTGTGTGCGTAGCACGGGTTCGCACTAGTTAGAAGAAAGAAAATACGATGCTTTAACTAAAAATTCTACAGTACCAGTTTTGTACATAGAATAAACTCATCCAAAACATTCATCATCACATTCAAACCATCCAAAATATTCTATATACATATCAATTCTTCAAATATATCACACGTGCAACACATACGATCAAATATATAATTTAAAAATAAAATTCAAATTATTTACTTATATGCAAGCGTTAGTGAAACTCCAACAATAAATAAGAAAAATTACATGACAAAATCACCCAAATCGATTAGCCTGAACTTCATCCAAACCGAGCTCTCCAAGAAAAGTTCTCTCCATGCTCAATTATATAGAGAAGAAGCTACCGACAAAGAGAGTTTCTCTTGAAGCTTCGCAATCCGAGCTTGAAGTACAACAAACATATAACAAACATATAACAAGATAAACTTTGCTCAGACACCCTATTTCTTAGTGCAAAAAAGAGCTTATCACATTATAGTACCTGTTTACTCCAAACTAGAGAATAAATTAAATATACTTTGAATGATTTTGATCTACCATTGTAATGTAGTAAGCAAATTAACTCATTGTTAATGTAGTAAGCGAGCATCTTCTCTTCTGTATGGGTGTCTGAAACAAGAGAAACGATCCCTTAGCGGATTCAATGCAAATTAACTAAAAAACAGAGTAACATGCATTATTTATGCTAAAATGTACTTTGATTAATATTATCTGAAGGAAAATCCAAACTATTCACTTACGGCTTGACCGTCAGAAGTTAACATGAGTGCTCCTCAAAGTTCTGCAACACATCAATTTTTTTAACCAATAGTAAATTATTTAGTGTAAGGATATTAAAAAAGCCAGTATGAAGCACTAACAAGTAACAACATGGCGAGAATTAAAAAATAAAATAACACAGAGCAGCATACTAAATACCCATTTGGTTCAGCAGGATTCTGAGAGTAATAAGCTTGTGAAGCTTCAGCTTGGTTATATGGATAACTAGACGGTGGAGGATAGGATGACGACTCAACAGGCTGACGTACAGACTGTGGGACCTGTGCACCATATACCATTGATTGGTATAGGGTATTCAAAAGTCCTGAAATGCTATTAGGCTGAGAAGCAGATGTTGGAGCATAATGCCCAGTTGTACGGTAAAGGTCATTCGCATTGGATGCCAATCCACGTGCATAACACCCTGTAGAAAGGTAAGGATCATTTAGAGGAGGAGCATGTCCGGCAGAATGGGCAGCATAAGGATCTTGAGTAGGAGGAGGATGACTGGTTAACTGTTGTCTTCTAGGCCCATGTGATTGATCAACTTGAGGTAACTTAAGTGGTAGGTAGGCATGTTCTGAAAGCCTTTCTGCTCGATATGGAACATCATTGGGGTCAAATGCACAGGTAGAGGACTGGGCATCAAAAACAGCAAGCTGGAAGTAGGAATTTATATCATTAAGATAAGCTATGCAATTCATAGGTTACTTTATCAGTCTAGAAATCTAAAATAGCAACCTCAAATAGGGAATTATATTCCTATAATATTTCTTATCTCCGTCTATTACCTGTTCCTTACTTAGTTCTTGTTTAAATTTGTTCTTGGAATCATAGTTCTCAAGTATAGCTTGTTTGAATTCCCTCCCAGAAAGTGGTAGGCAGTCTTTCTCTATTGAAAATTTGACCTGATAGTTATAAAAGCCTAATAAGTTAACAAAACTTAATCTGGTGAATTAGTCTTGAAACTCATAATTAAAATACAACTCCAAAGAACGGTACATCCTTATACAACCAACACAAATTGTGGCATTCTACTTAAACTTGAAAATATAGAATTTGCATTATACCAGAGGACTGGGCATCATCTTGCTTAAAAAAGTGATATACAACGACAACTCAATAAACAAAATATAACTACTTTGGGTGACCCAAAGTTGCCGGTGTTAATTAAGAAAATGCTTAGAAATCAAAAAATCACTTTGCAACTTCTTTAAAATTAGAACATCACTAATGACAGTACTTAAGATAGCTAAGATAATAAGGTGGCATTTATGCCTCCTCTAACTGCCCCAACATAAATATCAAAATTTGAGGCTTACACATACTGCACATCATTAAACATCACATTAAAGAGCTGCATAATGCTATTTTTCCCACACATATCCAAATTATACAGAAGAGTATCAAGTCAAAATTATTCTTATATAAATTACACAAAAAAGTACCAAGTTAACTGTTGTAAATCAAATAACTTAAATGCAAAGATCCACACTTTGTGTTCAAAGTTCAAACTCACATGCTCTAGATAGCTTGACAGCAGGATAAATCCTTGTGGTTGTATTTGGGAATGATATTCGAATTAAGGTAATTGCAGGAATCAAACATTGGTCGGATTTGTAGAAGAAAGCAATGATTTTTAGGGATTAATCCCATCGAGTTCTCAATGATTCAAGATATCAACGATTAAAATACAGATCACTAACAAGAACTGCATTATTCGATGAAATTAACACGATGATTCAATGTGAACAGGCAAATGCCATAACAATTATCAAAAATGAACAGGAAATTCACAACAGTGGCAATCAAACAAATTGAACTTGGCAACAAGAATTAGCAAATTCTGTTATGAATCAGTTAACTAAATCTAACAGGAATTAAAGGAACAGTTCACCGAACTTCTTCGGTTCGCACCACCTTAGGTCAACAACAAGCGTAAAATCGTAACTAACAGGAATGTCATTTACCTGTTTTTTCTATTTCTCATCCACGAAATTATGATGCTAAAAAGCTAGCGACTTGGAGATGCTCTGCTTGATAGCGTGATCTGGCTAATATGACCGCCTTCCTTGATGTGGTTTAGGGTTTTAAGAGTCATTCGACTACCTGTAGAGTTGGAGCGAACCAATTTAGGTTCTTTTCGAAAGCAATGAGAATAACGGGAGGGAAGGAGGCGGTGATTTAGGAAAATAAAATGAGTGAGCGACAACAGATGAAAATGAAGGGGAATTACCCAAAAACACGCTCGAGTTTTGTAATGACCCGGTCTTTGGAATAATTTTATAATCTATAATATATAGATAATTGATTTAATTAAATACGATTTGTTACAAAATAAAAGAAGAACACAAGAAAATAAGAGAGAACAGACATTTTTATTCATTCAGTTCAGTTTACAACATACACAAGCTCTCTATTTATAGGCTTTACATGTCTCATCAATTACAATAGTGTCCCTTGCATTAAGCGTATTCACCCTTAAAAACATATATATTACAACACTCCCCCTTGAATATGCGTATGCAAAGATGATAAGATTGATTGCCTCATTAAAAACCTTTTTATGAAAAATCATGTGGGAAAAATCATAAACAAGGAAAAGAGTACAATTTTCATCTTTAGGTAACATATTGACAATGTTCCAATGAGGGTTGATACTTCTGGATCAAAATAATGCCTCGTTAAAAACCTTACTAACAAAAACCCAGTGGGAAAAAAATATTAGTGAAGGAAAAGAGTACATTATAGCATTATACATGCTCCCCCTGATTCGTAACGCATTATTCAAATAGTTTAGTGATGCAAACGACGCATACCAATTTTATAAACCATTTTCTGAAATATTGACTTTGGAAGTGCTTTGGTGAATAAATCTGCTGGATTTTCTTGAGACTGAATTTGCTTCACTTCTATCTTATTGTCTTTTTGAAGTTCATGTGTGAAGAAGAATTTGGGAGAAATGTGCTTCGTTCTATCACCATTGATGTATCCTGCTTGAATCTAAGCTACGCATGCGACATTGTCTTTATAAATAATGGTTGATCTTTCTGTAGTTGAGGGAAGTTGACATGTGTTTCGAATATGTTCGATTAATGATCTTAACCAAATACATTCTCGGCTTGCTTCATGTAGTGCTAATATTTCAGAATGATTAGATGATGTTGCTACCAACGTTTGCTTTGTAGATCACCATGAAATAGCTGCATTGCTGTTAGTAAACACATATCCAGTTTGTAATCTTGCTTTATGTGGATCAGAAAGGTAACCTGCATCAGCATAACCAACTAGAATCGGATTATTGCCTGTGTTAGAATAAAATAAACCCAAATCTGTGGTTCCTCGCAGATATCTCATGATATGTTTTATGCCATTCCAGTGTCTTTTAGTTGGTGCAGAACTATATCTTGCTAGAAGATTGACTGAAAATGCAATATCTGGTCTTGTGCATTGGGCTAAATATAATAATGCACCAATTGCACTGAGATATGGTACTTCTGGACCAAGTATATTTTCATCATCTTCTTTTGGTCGGTAAGGGTCCTTTTTAATATCTAGTGATCTGACAACCATAGGTGTACAAAGTGCATATGCTTTATCCATTTGAAAACGCTTCAGGATTTTCTCAATGTAATTTGATTGATGGATTAATATGCCATTTTTACTGTGCTCAATTTGTAGACCAAGACAGTATTTGGTTTTTCCAAGATCTTCTATTTCAAATTCCTGTTTTAGGTAATCTATTGTTTCATTGATCTCTTCTGGAGTTCCAATCAAATTTATATCATCAACATATACCGCTAAGATAGCAAATCCCTTTACCGATTTCTTTATAAAGACACATGGACAAATAAGGTTGTTTTGGTATCCAGCTTTTACTAAATATTCACTAAGACGGTTATACCACATTCTTCCAGATTGTTTCAAACCGTACAGTGATCGTCTCAATTTTAGTGAATACATTGACTTTGATTTTGCTTCAGGCAATTTATATCCGTTTGGGATTTTCATGTAAATATCGGTATCTAATTCACCGTATAGATAAGCTGTCACAACATCAGTCAATCTTATGTCAAGCTTCTCAGAAACTACAAGGCTTATTAAATATCGAAATGTTATGACATCCATAACAGGAGAGTATATTTCTTTGAAGTCAAAACCTGGTCTCTGCAGGAAACCTTGTGCAACAAGCCTTGCTTTGTATCTCACAACTTCATTTTTATCATTTTGTTTTCTAACGAATACCCATTTGTAACCGACTGGTTTAACACCTTCTGGTGTTTTCTCTATTGGTCCAAATACACCATGTTTTTGAAGTGAATCTAACTCAACCTGAATAACATCTTTCCACTTTGGCCAATCTTGTCTTTTTCGACATTCATTTATGCTAGTTGGTTCATTATCATTATTCTCATTATAGTCATGACTTTCAGTTATTTCAGTAGCTACTGTGAATGAGAATACATCATCAATTGTTATTTTACTTCGATCCCACATTTCTCCATAATTCGTATAGAATATTGAGATCCCATTATTATTAGGTACCATTTTGTTTTCGGAAGCTTCTATTATTTCTTCTGGGATAACAGTTCCTTCACTGATTTTTGGAGAATTGGAATTTTCTTTTGAGTTATCCTTTGGATCATTTATAACCTCTTCGGGAGGTTTGCTAATTGATGATTTTTCATTAGTCTTTCTTTTTCTAGGCGCCAAGTCTTTTGAACCTATCGGTCTTCCACGTTTTTGTCTAGCTTTAGATTCATTTGCTGCTATTGGTCCTTCGGGGATTTCAATTCTAGCTGGTGTATTTGCTGCTGGAATGTGAGATTTAGTTATTTTTGCAGCATCATTAAATGCATCTGGCATTTGATTTGCAATATTTTGAATATGCAAAATTCTTTGTACCTCGTATTGACATTGTTTGGTACGTGGATCTAAATGAAACATAGAGGGATTATTCCATGAAATTTCACGCCGTTCTACCGGAACGATCTTTTCTCCCCCTAACGGCGGGAAATTTGACTCATCAAATTTGCAATCTGCAAATCTTGCAGTAAAGACATCACTTGTAAGAGGTTCAAGATACCGAATTATTGAAGGTGAGTCAAATCCCACATAAATTCCCAACCTTCTTTGAGGACCCATTTTAGTACGAAGTGGGGGACTAATGGGTACGTGCACAGCACAACCAAATTTTCGTAGATGTGAAATATTTGGTTGGGATCCAGTTAAAAGCTGTGATGGTGAGAACTGATGATAAGCCGTTGGTCTAATTTTAATCAATTTGGATGCATGCAGAATTGCATGTCCCCAAGCTGTAACAGGCAACTTTGTTTGCATAAGTAAAGGTCTTGCAATAAGTTGCAAACGCTTAATTAGTGATTCTGCCAGACCATTTTGAGTATGAACATGAGCTACTGGATGTTCAACTTCAATTCCCAGTGATAAACAATAATCATCAAATACTTGAGAAGTAAATTCTCCAGCGTTATCTAATCGTATTGATTTAATTTGATGATCGGGGAAGTGTGCTCTTAATTTAATTATTTGAGCAAGTAATTTGGCAAATGCCATGTTTCTAGTAGAGAGCAAACATACATGTGACCAATGAGTTGATGCATCAATTAAGACCATAAAGTATCTAAATGGCCCGCAAGCGGGATGAATTGGACCACATATATCACCTTGAATTCTTTGCAAAAATGCTGGAGATTCAGAGGTGACCTTACTGTATGAAGGTTGAGTAATTAATTTTCCTTGTGCACATGATGTACACATGTAATCATTTGGTAAATTCAACTGATTTGGTAAATCATGCCCATTTCAGTTCTTAGCAATTTTATGCATCATAGTTGATCCAGGATGACCTAAACGATCATGTCAAAGAATCAATTTCTTTGTATCTGTGAGCTTCTGGCTCATGTTTATAAAATGAGATTCAACTATGCCAATTTTGGTAAAGTATAATCCAGTTGAAATTGTACCAAATTTTTCTAAAATAAGCTTCTGGCTTTCAATTTTAGAAATAACACAAAGATATTCTTTGTTGTTTTCATTTATAGTTTCAATATGATATCCATTCATTCTTATATCTTTGAAGCTAAGCAGATTTCTTTTAGAATTGCTTGAATATAGCGCATTTTGAATGAATATATGTGTACCATTTGGTAACACTATATGGGCTCTTCCGGACCCTTCAATTATATTGGCTGAACCAACTATAGTTGAAACTTTATATGAAATATTTTCAGATAATTTAGAGAAAAACTTCGGGTTTTTCAATATCATATGAGTAGTTCCACTATCTACCAGACAAATATCATCATTTAAACACTGTCGATCCATACCTCGTGAAAACAGAAGAGGAAAGAAGTGGATGCTCGAAAATATTTACTGCCGAATTAAGTAAAGCCATGAAGGCAAGGTTTAGTATATAAAGGAGAGAAAATATCTAGCAATAGAATAGGTAATACGGTATAACAGGCAATGCTAGATATTTATTCAAAAATTAAAAAACATAACTCCAACCGAAATACCAGTTCAAATAAGCAACGTGGCATAATGAAGACTTGATATTGTATCTCGCATGTGCCATGCATGCAGCAGCAAGTCATATGATATCTATTATACATATAAAATAATTGATCTAAATTTATTCGGGCTGATAACGTGTTACAAAATAAAAGAAGAACACAAGAAAATAAGAGAGAACAGACATTTTTATTCATTCAGTTCAGTTTACAACATACACAAGCTCTCTATTTATAGGCTTTACATGTCTCATCAATTACAATAGTATCCCGTGCATTAAGCGTATTCACCCTTAAAAACATATATATTACAACACGATTGGGATTTATATATCCGAAGAATATTAGAGTTAAATAAAATTTTATTAAATAAGATTTATATATTTGGAGAATATTGGAAAATTCCAAATGTATATGTATACGTATTGTTAACTTAACATCTTATAACCAACGTATATAAAATAGTGACTTATGGTTTATCATTTTTGTTGTATATATTTTATATAAACCACATATGCTTATGAAACTACCTAAGTAAGAAATGAAAATAAAATATGATTTTCATCATAAAGAAAATATACATTAATGCAAGATATTCAATTTACTTTGATTATGTTTATAAGATCAAATTTTTTTAATTAATCTATGCATATATTAACTTGTTTATGTGCGCGTGTGTGTGTGTTTGTGTGTGTGTGTGTGTGTATATATATATATATACATACATATATATATATATATATATATAAACATATACATACATATATATATATATATATATATATATATATATATATATATATATATATACAAGTGCTTGATAACATCTTTGTTTGAATTTAAATTGCTTTTAAGTCATACAAGTAGAATTATTTAAACTAACTAATGAAATATACATTGGAAAAATATAAATTTACTTCATAAATAAGTATAAAAGGACATACACATGTCATGGGTGTGCATATAGATCATGGTCATTGAATTTGCTGTTTAGCCTTAGATGTTAAGGATGATTGGTAGATATGTGGAGTACATGTACTTGTTGTACTACTAGAAATGAACATAAATGGACTATTTCATTAGGAACCAAGGCATTTTATTTTATCGTGAAATCACAACATCAATTCAAAACATATGGTTGCCAAATACTATTCCATTCATGAGAAAAATCTGGTGAGTTGAAAAGTGACAGGAGAAAGGGAAGATCTTGAGCATTAATGGGCTGATCTCCTTGAGTGCTAAGATTAATTTGCAAAATTATACACTTACAGTACATTCATATACACATGTTCGAACAGCTAAGAACAAGGCATGGATGTTTTGCTTAGGGTCTAAGGATAAATTGTTTAAGATTTGAAGTACAATACCTATGCATAGCCCTATAGCAGTACAAGTAGGAACATGTCACTTTGGTTTTGCTTAATGGCTAAGCCGACCACAGTAGATGAATGGTTTAATCAAAACATCATTTCACTTATATAGCTCAAAAACATCACCTCTTCTTAAGGCTGCTGCAACCTACATCTTGTTGCCTAAATGTCTAGTCAACCTAAGCCTTGACCATACATCATCCCATTTTTTTTTAGCTGTGACCTATACTCTGCATAAGCCTAGTTTCTAAGAACATAGACTGATCACACCTATGTGTATATAGCACGTCCATGTGGCATATGCAGCATATAGATTAGATTATTATATATGAAGTAATTGGCGACAGTGATATGTAAATATCAGGCATCACTTCACTTGTAATAGCTGTTGCCTGGTACTTTCATACCACATGCCTAGCTAAGTGTATGTGTTGAGAATCATCTATAAATATGCATAAAAACTACACAAATTCACACATTCAATTTTATTGGAAAAGAAAGAAAAATATGAAAACAAAGAAAAAACTAGAACTGGAGATGGCCGAGAACAAGAGAACAAAAGAATGGAACAGAGGACTGAGAATAACAAGACAGTGAACAGAAACAGCAGTGAAAAAATATGTGAGTAAACACTTTTAAAATTTCCTTACTGTTTACAAACTATCCTATTATATTCAAACTAGATATGTGTTTATCGCTTTTTGTGCCAGCATTATGTTGATTAAAGGATTAGATTCGGGGAAAAGCAGAAAGAACAGAGAGTTGAAAACAAAATATAAACAGCAGTATTACATATAGTGAGTAAACACTTACAAAACCCTTTACTGTTTATAATTAATTATAGTAGATCCAAATTATATGTGTGTTAACATGTACTCATCATATTTAATTCAAAAATTAGTTTAGGATTGATGTTTGAACAAGCTGAGAGACTGATTACAAATGACAGTAAACCAAATACAAACAGGACGTGATCCATGTCTTTGTTTATACTACTTCCAGGAAATTAAATCATAATGTTTGTGTTTGAACTTGATAACGCCTTCAAAATGGCCGCGTAGATTTCAATGATTAGGTTTCCAATGGTTGAAAATGGGGCAATAACCATAAGTAAAATAAATATACTAAAACGGGTTTATATTAGATGTCTCATTTAGCAGTTTTGTTAACAGTTCATTCGTTCATCTGTGTTTGATATAACGGCAATAGCAACTCGGATTCAGTTGCATATTCATTTTGTGTGAATAGAAGATACTTCTTTAGTGTTTATAAAATAGAGATCAAGAATGATCGAAATATAAACATGCATGAATTGGTTAATGATGTATACATGCTTGATTAAATCATGGAGCAAATTCGATCAACTTGGAACTGGAAAAGGGGCAGTAACTAGTAAAATACAAAACACAGTATAAAAGGTGTAAGTAAACTTGAATATTCTGTTCTAAAGTTGTGATATGGTATTGATTCAAATATTTGCGGTTCTTGATTTCCCTGGGTGTATAACATCTTTTATATATATATATATATATATATATATATATATAAAATAGAACAGAGCCATCATGCAAACACTTTGTATAGATATATGTCTGTACAATGTCAGCCATTCGATAGGTTATCAAAGAATAAAAAAATCCTTTCTTCTTTATAGTATCTCTTCAGCAATTATCAATTTCTAACTGGTAATATACTTGTTCCTCAGTCATTTAAAACGTGAGGTATTCTCAAGTCAAATACTACCACGCATTGTCCTCTGAGATCTTCATTTTGGTTTATTTTAACTTAATAGTGAACTATTGACGGATGAATCGTTTCCAAACATAACTTAAATTCTTAATCTCGTATTTGAAGGGTTTAAATTTGAATGTGATAGGGAATTAGTTTTTGGTAGCCGGAATTTGGAGGCAAACTGCACTTCGATTTTGGCATTACAAGGTTGCGCACATGGGGGTTTGGAAGAGGCCAGGGTCAGTTTTGAATGACCGAAGTACAATGGAAATAGGACTTGGGTAGTGGTGAGGAGAGGTTGTTTTCGGTGCAGGATGTTTGAAGGATGATCTGTCGAAGTTCCAAGTTTAAAACAATGGAGCATAGTGTTTTCTGGTAGTGGAACTGAGAACCGGGAGGTGAATGTAGCTTGCAGGGAGGGTTAGAGCATCGTGATGGCGGTGGTGACATTGGTGCATGTGCACGGATGGCGCGGTGCATAGGTGAAGTTGGCTAAAAATAAAAGGAATAACAGTAGAAGAAAAGAAGAGAGAAAAGGACGGAGAGAAGAGTAGAGGATCGAACCAAAGTTATCCTTATTTAATCTGTTGCCCAAGACCATGTTTGTTTGGGTTTGATACAATTAGGAAAGGCAAGAAAAGGAGGAAGCAATGCCGGAAGGGGATGAAATAGAAGAGAAGAAGATAAAGGAAAGCATGGAGGGGATCACTTCGAATGGGTCCATTTTTTATCGTGCCAGGATCATGTGTGTGGCTGAGTTTTTGATTTGGCTGGCACGACATGGCAAAAGAAAATTTGTGGCAAAGAAATGAAGGTTGTGTTTTTGCGTATGGCCTCTGTTCTTGTCAACTGTGAAGAACATCTGAAGCATTATATTGTCCAAATAAAGAAATTATTAAAATTATTTATTATATAATTTGTAGTTAGTAACACGAAAATAAAATTTAAATTTATAATCTCATTTGATTATATAATCGGATAAATTATTATATAATTATTTTGATGTGTTCATGAAAGAAAGTTGAGTACCATATTCGGGTTTACCACGGACAAGAGTAAACTAACATAATAAACGTTAGAAGGTAGGTCACAGACAAAAAGAAGAACTGATTATTCATCAAGGTCACCAAGACACTTGTCAACTGTGAAGAGAGTGATGAGTGCTGCATTGACATTGCAGTTGGTTAGTTTACAACAATTCGTGGATATCCTGATGTTAATTCATATGATGAGAAGATGGAACAATTATGGGTAGAAGTAGCAGCTCTTTGTCAAGCAATTTTAGATGCGGATGGAACAAAAAGAGGAGACTGTGTACCGGGAAAATTGGGTATACAGAAGTGATAAGTTTAATTATGGAAGCTGCGTGGTTTCTGGGCCACGTTGGACAGATAAAATAAATAAATAAAAAAAGAGAGAGAAACAAGGGACTAGGAGTCCACTTAAATGTTTTAAGCAATGTCGAATTAATTACGATATGTACGTACAAAATAAAACCGGAATGAGTCAAGGAAATTCATGTTTATAATTTAATAAATTTTAAAAGAAATCAATTTTAAAGAAAAGGGTAAAATATATATAAGGAAATAAAGAAGAGAGATCGAAAACTAATGAATTATATCGTAATTACAGAACAGTCGTCGTTGCCTAAACTTAAATTCAAATCTCCATTATTTACGTATATATGTAGTTATTGGAAACAAAAGGAAGATCAAGTAAAATCAGTGAATTTATTTCAAAAGAACTTGGATTAAATATTATGTGAGATAGGCCGTTATCCAAGGATGAATGTTTCAAACTATTATTAATTGAAAATAAAACGTTGAATCATTATTGTTTGTCATTGTTATGATGGGTGATTGGTATTAATTATCTATTATGCTATGAAGTGATAAATCGAATCAGATCAGTTAAAATAAAACATTAACATGTTTTGTTGAATTTTAAATCGCCTTGTGTTAGTTGTTGTTCTGAAATTAGAAACTAGATTTGTACAAGTAATTTATTTGAATGGACATGTTATAAAATTATCTTCTTAAATAATATAAACAGTTTTACTTAATTACACTATTTAAAATTTGATAATTAAAACACCGACTGTCAAATAAGTATCCCCTACGTGTTAGTTCGAAGAGACCAGGATGAGAACTGGACCCAAATCCAGTTCGAACTGGCTTTACGTTCGTATACTAACTTGCAGATATACTTATGGTGAGAGTGAAGACCGTAGATCTTCATGAGCAGAAGAACTACTTGATAAATTTTCTTAGTCGCTCCTAAAGATATTTTGATAGCGATTCTGTCGTGATTGAAATCTTCGGATTGCAAGGACTACTTGCTATTGATCCATAGGGTGATACCTATATTGGATGCAGTAGGAGAGTCCCCTCGGTTCATCATGTTCCTGGATGACTTGCATAGACGAATATCTGACAGTATTTCCTAAAAACCACGTACGTTGATTTTTACAAATACACCAAGTTGATGGCATAAAATGGCCCTTCTTTTACATCCAGAGTATATTTGTAGACGTCAATTAGTGATTTGACGGATCTGACAATGTGGCATTCAAAATGAATGACGGCCAGATGTTCTAAAGGTAAACTCTAACCTCAAGCCTCACAACCTGGAAATGACAAAAATCGTACAGGCAATGGGGCTATGTGGGTCGCTCCCATTAGGGTGTATAATCACCTATCTAGAGAAATTCCTTTTTGCTTCTTTAATCTATTCGATTCTGTCTCTTTTAGGGAAACATTTGTTGATCCCAACCATTGGTGATATACGTTCGATACACTCAAGCGAAATGAGTGGTCGGTCATATGTGGGTTGGTTTGCAAGTCATTCTTGTTGAACCTAGTGTATTCACCTCTAGAGATACACTATCGGCAGGTGGTCCCATACCTTGTCATAGTCGGAATCCAATCTCCAATAAGCGCCCACGATTTTGATTGTATACTATATATGTGGAGCGTGAGATACAAGCGTTCCGCTAGATTGATATCTATTTGTATTTAGATACTATTATAATATCAGATGATATATATGATTTCAAAAATGTTTTGGGTTATCATAAGGTAAAAATCGTCCATATTTATATATGGATTTGGTCTTACGATTATCTTTTTCCTTCGAAAAGATTTTGAACTTTAAAAAAATCAATCTGTTTTAAAATCGTTTACTCACACCAGTCCCATGACTTACCCAGAGTTTATTGTTTTGTGTTTTTCCTAAACTCTTGGGTGCCCAAATTTGTACGGTCAGTCAAGTGGTTTCAGGATTTTACAGATTCACTTAAAGGAGCTTGGAGCAGGAAGCTTCCACATTTGATATATAGAACCTATTTCCGTTGTGTTGTGTATATGTTGTACTCTGATGATGTATGTAAGTAAATACAGTTTTGTATTTCAAGATGTTATATAATATAATTTATTCAGTTCCGCTGTGGGATTCGTTATACTCTGATTCTGTTATGTTCAGTTCTTCTTTTTCTTCTATTCTAATGTTCTTTCTTTCTATTTCTCATACTCTAACTTCTTTCAATTAACGATCTGTTAATTTTTGATGGTTGATTAGTCGATATGTGATAAATGATATGTATTAGTGTCGATAACCAGGATCAGAACTTTTCTGGTCGTTACAAGTTTAACACATGCTTACTTCGAACTAACCTGTATTCACAGGTTTTAATTCTTTTTCTTAAAGGTGATAAGAGAAAAACGTGGATAGATGAGCTGGATTGGTTTAGCCCTTTGGATTAATCATGCATTGATGGTTGTGGGCTTGTTATGCTGATAACGCGGATTGCTGAGCAGGATTGTATATATGTAAAGCTACGCTTTTAACTAGTGTTGCACATCAAAGCACTAGAATTCCTACTGCAACAGTGCATTCACGTCTAGTGCAACAACATATGAGTATTGTTGTAGAAGACCAAAGAAAGCATAGCTTTTGCAACGCTTTTCGTGCAACGCACACACATTAGTATCGAATATGCTCACTTTTGAAGTAGTGTCCTTAACAAACTAACTAAAACAACCATATGGTATTTCCTACCTCGTTCATGTCTCGATAGTGAAAGATCATGATTTGATTTAATCCAGGTCCTTCCCTGTACTCACTCTGACTAATGATGAGTGGTACCCGAGCGTCTATTATCCTTTAAACTTGTTCCAAGTGTTAGGTAACTGCTCCATGAGCTAGGTGTTGCATGAATAATCAAATCACTCATCAACATTTTAACTGCTTTTAAAGGTCTGCTTCATAATGCATATGCAATCAAGACATACCCTCATGGTGAACACTACAAACCCTGCCTACGATGTTCCGCTTTGTAAGGCCTACATCCAAGGGTCGTCCTAGGGTACCTTCCATGTTCCATGAAGTCACTTACCTGGCCATGCTGAAGAATTTTTGGTTCACCGCCAGTCTAGACTTACTCTACTTTAAAGGACCTACGATGATCCGCTTCGTTAGGCTTATATCCAAATCATGTTTGCACTGCTCCAAACGTGCCACACATTTTTATTTGGTTGTGCCCTTTCTTATGCATTTAGTTTATTTTTCTTTTTCTTTCATTTACTTTTATTTTTGTTATGATATTGAATTCTCTTTTAGTTTTCTTATCGCTATATAATAGCCTTAGTCTGAAACTACATCCAACTATTATAAACCATTTATTATAATACTTACATATATTTCTTTTATTATCTTCATCCCAAAGGCATATCTTTTCCATTTTCCCAGTTCCCTCTTTTCTTAGTCTTATCAAGCAATCAGCTTGACTATTGCCCTTTTATCTTAGCTAATTTGATATATTATTCCTTTTTTTACTTTCATTGTAAGTTTTGTTATCAAGAAGTTAGCCATGATCCGTATTTTATGTTACTGAGGATTTACTAAAGTCTATTTTCATATTTAATGTAAAGAAATCCTATATGCAACAATCCACAATTACAAGATACCTTTATGTTTCATTTCCTTTTTTGTTAGATAGTGCAAAATACAGTAGCATGCCTATTTTGCACTAATCTCGCTTGCTTTTTCTTTATTCTTGTAATTACGTCCATTGTTTCTTTGTAGAATTTAAAATATGAAAATATAACCTTTTCCAACCAACTAACTAAGAACTACTGATTTCCCAAGTCAGATTACATATATAAAATTCCTTTTTTATTTAATTTTACATGTTTGACATTGTTATTAAAGTTTTCCCACGTTCAGGCCTATGCCTTTCCCTTTTCTTTTAAGCCCAAAGTTGTGTGTATATATGTGTGTGTATGTATGTGTGCATGCGTGCAGATTCTATTTCACTAGAACAACATTTACACATAAGTCCAATATCTTTAAGATTTACAGTTTAGCAGGGATAACTTGAATAAACTATTTTCCATAATTAGTATAAACATAAAAATGTCCATTTCAATTATTTGAACGAAAATCAAACGATAAATATATCATTATCCTAGAAGGTGTATAATTTAAAATGCGCTCATATGGAAAAAGCACTCCAAGTTCCAAATCAGATTCAAATCCCGTTCTATTATCATAGTCCTCCATTTTTGAAAATCCAATTTGAATCTACAAACTGAAATTTATACATATTTGTAGATCTAGATCCAAATAAATAAAATTAATTATACTAGGAAATCAGATGTGAAAACTTACATTATACGAACGACCCATTTTATATATTCCCTTTCCTAGATATACGATGTCTTCCTTTAATTCGAAGTTCAGAAGGCCTATGTATATATATATATGTGTGTGTGTGTGTGTGTGTGTTCTGAAGAATTGAAGGAGAAAGAAAAATGACAGGGCTTCTGAGCCCATTCTGAAAAATATTGTTTTAGAGGCTTTCCCTATGTGTTTATTTATAGGGATTAGAATTCGCGTCATTCGTCAGATTGAAACTAATCAAATCTATTCTAAAACACCTAGTAGGACACGTCTTCTAAACGTGTATAGGTCGATTGACCGATGCTTGGGTCTAACCATGGGGTGTTACATGCGTGAACATAACATATTTTCATTTATGAATTGATTGCATATATTCATTTATAAAGTTATGCTTGTATAATATCGGCCTTTAATTAGTTTCCATTAACTATTTTATAGCATTATGTTTATATAAAATCAACGTATATTAAGTTCCATTTATTAATTTACAACGTTATCTTTGTATGATGTTAATATTTTAATTAACTTTGTTTGTTGCTCTGAAACATTATTGTTTATATAACGTTAACTTTTCATTTAATTCAATTTCATTCCTGATTTATTTTCATTTATATCGTACGTTAGTTTTCAAATTCAAATGTCCGTTTATTTATGGAATTTACACGTACATGTATTTACAAAATAAATAAATATGTAGATATACACACATGTTTATGCACATAATTATTCTTCGGCACAAAACTTCAAGATTCAACAAGTTTTTCCTACGGACTCCGTTCAAAGCGCAATACATATGTAAATTGTTCAGAAAATTGCCACGATTGCAATGATATAGGTTCGAAATCAATTTCTAATAAATTCAAAAAGTATGTACTGTTTATAATTAAATTATATCAATTATTTATTATGAAAAATGTCGGGTGTTACATTCTTCTTCGATTTAGGAATTTCAGCCTCGAAATTTGACAAGGGTAAAACCATATAATCCATCTCACCTGCTTATATAATCACATCCACCCAGTGTACATCTAATTTTGCAACTATCTATGTCACTGTGCAAAGTATATTACATTATAAAATATATGAATGTACATGAATTACTAAGCAGTACTTCATATATATATGCTCTTTTCTTTAAAAAATAATTAAAAACATGAGGCAAACTTCGTAAGTATACTTGCAATCCTATATGAATGCAATCTTTTAAATCAACAGTAGTTTTTCCTCTAAAAAATTTCCATATTTCTATTAGATATAAGCGCAGTTCAACTAATTTTTTGCATCCAAAACCCTAACGCACAACTTTTAATGCTTGAATTTCATAAAATTTTAAATTTCAAAACTCGATTTGTTATGCTAGAAAAAGGTAGAAAATGGAAAATTCTGCATTTTCTACTTTACTTTTATGCAACTCTTTCTCCATACTTGGGACTTTTTGAAGTACTTTATAAAAAATATATAGTTTACATAAAAAAGATTTTCCTTTTAAATTTTCCAAGCTTTATATGGAAGAAATGAATTTTCTTTTCAAATTTTCGTTTTTTATTACTGTAGTTGACTTTTTCGATTCTATTTAGATTTCTCAGCATGACTTCTACAATGCTCAATACATAGCGCTTATGCATGTGTATGTACTACTAAACGGAAAAGAAAAACAAATCCAAATTTAGGGTACATCTATGAAACCTTAAACTTGGTTTTAGTTTGGAAATTACCTCCATGACAATCTTGAAATCATTTCTAAAGGCTTCTCATACTTTATTATCTTGAGTCCCCATCTATCACCAAGATAGTCTCTATCTATTACTGGGTCCCTCAAAGCTAAAATTTAGTTGGTCTCGTAGCCAAGTCCCCATGACTAAGCCTTACCTATTTGCTACTATGCATATTACCATGATATTACATTAATCTAATAGTCTCTACTTCAACGAAGTAAAGGGCATAGTTCTTACTTTTCTATAAAGTAAGATAATATGTTAAATTTCTACTTTCCCATGAAGTAATATATTAGATTTGCTTCACCATGAAGCAACATATATGTTTCCATTCTTTTTTTAATTATACCTATGACATAATTTACTTGTAAGAACCCAAGACTTACCCCCTTTTAGTCCATTTCCTTTCTATTATAGATCTATAGGTTTTAAATCTCTTCTGTAAATACAATCCGTTAGCTTTTTGTTACTGATTTACATGTGAACTCAATTCTCATTCGAATTAACCATCCTTTCCAATTAATCTACATCCTTTATTAAACTGTATTTATGTGGAATCTCCCTCTTTTTATTATTTATACATAAACCTTATGGACCTGAAATTGCCTTTTTCTTAACTTTTGTATACCATTTTATATCTCATGAGTGTTGATTACTTCTCGTTGCCTTTTCTTGATCTCATTCTTAATGCTTTCTATAATTATCACTTAAAACTTGTAGAAGCCTGCCTCAGTATCCAATTTATGGTCTATACATATTACCAAGATAACTGTCCTAGGTTTTATTTATGGTCTTATGCATACTACAGTGATCTCTTGTTACTATTCATTTTATAGATTTTCCCACTTTTTCCCTTGCCTTACTAAGGCACTAATTCACATCTACTTCGTACTTAAAAAATGTTTTGGTATTTTTCCAAAAAAATTCATTTCACTAAGGCATTTTTTTTTCAAAATTAACCCTTAAGAATCCTTCTTAAAATGTAAAAACTAAAGTAGAGAGGATCAACTACCTCCTATTCATTTCCTGTGTTCCATATAATACGATTTTTCCATTATTACACTTTTTCTTATATACTAAGGATTATGCACTTTAGTACATCGAAGCCACTTGTTACTGTATATTTTTCTTCAAGAGGAACTATTAATACTAAATTTCTAAGAATATTTTCAAAGGAGGATTTTGTATTTTTTGAAAAGTAACAATAAACCTTTTTTAATATCTTTATTTAAATAGATAGCACAAAATATGGTGCTTTGCCTACATTTTGTACATCTTTTTCGCTACATATTTCTCATTACTTTATCAAAACACATTTACTTATAAACTTGTTGATTCATAAAAACTCATCTTATAATTCTTGTTGTTCTAATGAAAAGTGTGTAACCCATCATACTCAGGAAAATTTCAATTTTTATTCCTACTAAATTTGTGGAGTCATTAAAGGTTTTAATTGCACTATTCTAAACCTTCTTCTATAAAGTACATAATCTTTTCCAACTTTTTACCAATTCAACTGAATAGATTATTCAATAATTATTTCCAATAATTCTAGCATCCTTTCCGCTTATTTTGTCTATATCTGTAAAGTAGACTTTTGTTCAAAACACGGTTTTCAAACATTTATTTTAAATCATTTTAGAAAAATTTAATGTCTTATGCAACTTCAAATATGAAGTGCATTTACAAGCTTAGAAGTTATCATTTTCAAAAGCATACATGGGGTAAGACTAAAAAGCGGGTTCTCAACCTTTTGCACCATTCATATACAATATATATGTCTAATTCATTCACTATCTTCTTCCAAGTAATTATTTCCTTACCCACAAATTTAAAATAATTCATGAATCACAAGTACTTAACATATGGATACTCAATGAGACAACCCAAACCCCCGTGCCACGGAAGCAAGGATAATCAGCAGATTTTAGATAATAGCATAAAACATAAAATCATAGAATAATTCGCATCGTCATAACAGCGAAATCATAAACGTAGCATCATCAGAGTTACACAGATACAGGATCCTACTTAATACATAAAAAGAGATAATAAGTATACATCAGAATCAAATATACACATGCATAAGATAGTGCTTAAGAGTCCAAAATAACTGATAAAAAGATAAGTCTTCATCTTCAGCCAAAAGAGCACCCAATGCTACGGTGCATATCCAAAAGAAAGCGAATTACCTGTTTACTAGGCTGTCCATGTAAAAATAGGGGCACCCGAGTTTGCAAAGGAAAAACAAACTACGAGTCAGTCATGAGACTTGTATGAGAAATCTTACGGTTACTTAACTTATTTATAATAAGGCAAATCACAGGACCACGCCACTAACGCGGAATGGGTTTTCTCCATTGGATCGCCAGTGCATAAAATAAAGTAAATCATTTAAACAACGCAATGCTTTTTAGAAAAATGAAGCGGTTATAAGACTCAAGTCCCATCACACAATGCAACGCAAACCGAAGGATAGAGTTTTACCTTATAATAGCCATATATGTTTGATAGCCATAAAACAGAAATCATTTGATATTATTATTAGTGTCTAGATGTTTCAAAAACAATTTCAATATAAATGTATCAACCATAGATGGCATAGGTACCATATATTATGCCACCATATAGGTTTACAATTAAAATCGCACGATGTCGTATTGGAAATTGGATTTCCATCACGAGTCAAGGCGAGGGATGTCTCCTTTCCGGTTTCGGACCATCTCTAGTGGGATGCCCAGGATCACACCCTTAGTAACCCTTGGTTTCTGCAGGGTCTGTCCACACTTACTTTAGTGAATTGGTTATTCTTGAACAATATGTTTCCCGGTCCTGTCAGACTCAAAATGGTCAGTATGTCGACCAATCATATCCGGGGCACCTCGCATACATCATCCACATAAGTAAAAATGTCTAGATTCCATACCATGACACCTTGATCCCGTTTTAGACTCATACCGGTGTGTGAGGCTCGCGAATTAACGCGATACATAAAGTTGTGCTAATTAAAGCCATGCTTTGATCATCATCCACAAGACTCTACTTTTCAACAAAAGCCTTGATCGTTGCATCTTAGCATGCTACACTGACAATTCACGCCATACAACTGATGTCTGTTAATATATAACCTCTAAGTTTGTACGTCTCAGAGAAGGGTGTTAGGCAAAAGAATAAATTCTCCGCCACCAAACAGATATATATTTAATAGAAATCAATTATCATGGAATGAAATCCAATGTCAGACACACAATCCATTTACAAGTTCATTCTAGGTCTGAATGAAACCGGAGGCACCTTATTCATCGTTCTATATGTCCAATATGGGAGAGAGGCCCTCGCATATCCGGACAATCAACAAGTACGTCCGGACCACTACCACTGTAACCTCTTCAAGGGAGCTACCCATATCGAAGGCATCACTAGTAATCCATTCAATGTGAAGATTGTCGGTCTTGCACCATCTTCATTATCTTTGAATTTTAGTCATCATTAATTTATTTGAAATAAGATTTAACTCGGCCTTTTCAAATAATTCTCATATATACAAAATCAATTCTTTCCTTGGTTAAGTTAGTTGACATTCACGATTCAATTTATTTCTATAGCTTCATGTCAAATAAATCTAACCGTCATTATTATCTTATAAACCAAGTGAAAATGGTTTATTTCCATTCTAAATCATTTATAATATTTTAAAACGGTCTATCGCTATTTTTATTTATATAAAAATAGCTTATTTTAGTCGAACGACGTTTCAGCTCATTCGGCTGTACTGGTGTTGTTTTCATTCAGATTTGAATTAAACATTTCTCAAAATCTAACCATTGGATCTTAACATATTCATTACTATTGGAAAGATCTTTTCGAAACGAATCCAACGGTTCTAATTTTGGGAAAATCCGATGGTCGGATCTCACGATATACTCGTTTAAAATTACGAGTCGAAAACGCGAACTACCGCCACACTATTCTTTTAATTTTAATTTATATTTTCATATAAAAATATAATTCGTTCGATGACTTCCAAACAATTTAATTCTTCAAATATTTGGCTAACGCCTTTAAATTTGGAAAAATTTCGCCATAAACTCCTTTGTTCGGAAGACTCCGAAAAATCGGAAATGGCCAAAAAAGGCTCCAATAAATCGTAGTATATCCATACAACTTGTGTAAACTAAGAGATGTGTAAAAATAAATCTTCCCAATGCCCGCATGGGATTTAAAAATCATGTGATAATCCATTGTGACTTACATACAACCCAAGGGAGATGTGAAAATGAATCATCCCGGGACCCATGTGGGGGATTAAATCATGATCCGTGTGTCGTTTCTATACAAGAGTGACGTGTGTATTTTTGTCCTCTCCTGACCTGTGTAGGGTTTATTATTAAATCATGCAAATTTATTTATAGGTTTGATTTAGTCCAAATCATGTCCTCTGCTCTTCTCTGATCAATATGCATGTATACCTGATCTCTAGTTATTGTTCTTGTCGTATAGCATCAAATAAATAAATGAAATATGGTTCACAACATATAAGCACCAAGCAGTTACATGCTTATATGAGTATGTGTAACACCCCGCATTTTTAATGAAATTAAAAATGTGGAAATATGTATATATATTGTATGCATAGATATATTTTAGAGAGAAATTAAATAATGACAATAAAATTGCATGTAATGAGTTAATGTAGTGAAACGAAGAAAAAAATTAATAAAAGAAATTACATGCAATATATGAAATGCGAAGAAATGCATGCGAACATTTAAAAAGAAATAAAAAGAGGGATTTGAAGAGCCTCCGAAATTTGATCATGAAATTAGTGTTTGCGTTCGTGGCAATTTTCTAATTAATTTAGACCTATAGTTTGTAGAAAACCGATTTAAAATGAAGAAGATATCTTTAAATTAAATATTGCAGCAAAACATGAAAAAGAGGAATGAGAAAAGAATAATGGGTAGCATTGTCCTAAGTCTTGTTATCAAAAGACTTAGTAGCTCATTTGATTAGTACATGTGACTTGCACACTAGAGGTACAGAGTTCGATCCCCACCAGCGTCATATTTTTGTTTTAGGAGAATGGCTAAAAAGTGGCTTAGTGTGAACGCAGTTCAGAAAGCGGTTTAGTGTGAAAAGGGTTAATTGGAAAGATAATGGGTAGCATGGCGCATTTTTGTTGGTCAATGACGATTTTTGATGGATTATGGCATATATGACATCCTCTGATTGGCCTGATGATGTATCTTTTTGGTTTGAAGGGTTTAGATGAATCCTAGTCATATCAAAGGGTTCTAATTAATCCTACACATCTATATAAGCACACACATAAACCTAAACCTTAATCTAAACTAAATTCATTCATAAGTCGTCATGCTTAGGGGTGAGCATTATTCGGTTAAACCAACCAAACCAATTTATTTTGGTTGGTTTGGTTCGGTTTTGAAATTAAATCAGTTTGTAATCGGCCCGAAAAAATATTAAGTTCGGTTTTCGGTTTAACCAAATTAACCGAATTTTTACAATATTTTCAAAATCATCGGTATTATAATAAATATTTTAGGTTAGTTTAGTTATTTAAGTATATATTGATCATCACCTATTTGTCAAAATTAATATTAAAAATCAAAAATAATAATACTGTAATCATATATTTATAATTTGTTTCAATTTATAGTGAATATTTCAAACACATAGCGTAAACATTTCTAGTTCGGTTTAACTGGATAACCAACCAAATCAACCAAACTTAATTTTGTTGGATTGGTTTGGTTTTCATTTTTATTGGTTTTAGTTTGGTTCAACAAATTTATCATCGGATAAACCAAACCAACCAAATGCTCACCCCTAGCCATGCTGCTGCATCCTAAACTAACCTAGCCTCCACCATAACTAATCAAATTAAGATGAAAGATAAAGATCAAAGCCTAAGAATTGTAAAAAGGAGAACAATTCTACAAACGCCTAGTTCTCTTCTTTAATCCGTTCTCTGTGAGTACATTCACTTTCACAAGATAATTAATTAAAATAATTATGATAAGTTGTGGTCTGGACTGTATGAATATGCATGTTGAATCATATGCTATTAGCCAGTTCTGTTATCATCTATTCTATTAATATATGCCAGTTTTGTTATCATATGTAATTGGATTCATTTTATGATATTAATTCCTATGTCTAATTACATATACTTGATTAGATTCATTCTATGCAAGTTTTGATCTATGCAAGTTATGCAAGTTTATATGCAAGTTATGTTTTGATCTATGCAAGTTATGTTTTGATATATGCAAGTTTATATGCAATTTATGTTTTGATCTATGCAAGTTATGCAAGTTTACATGCAAGTTATGTTCATCTATGCAAGTTCATATGTAAGTTATGTTCATCTATGCAAGTTTATGCTTATATGCTTAGATCTATGCCAGTTCATATGTTTAGATCTATGTCTGTTCACATTGCATATGTTAATTGGACCTACCTTATATGCTAGTTCACGTTTATATATTTAATTAAAATTATGTTGTTCCATGCCAAGTTTATGTTACACATACTTAATTAGATCTATATTGTTTTATGCCAGTTTGAATGTCATATGTCTCTTTCCTTTCCTTTTTCTTATGAGTTAGGCTAACAGCGAGCCTAACTTATTAAGTGAATTATACGTACAAACAACGTAGGGATGTTGGGGAATAGTTTCGGAAAAACAAATTAATATTGGATATTATGTAATTAGCATAAAATGGTTAGTAACCATGTAATTAACTTGAGACATAAATTGGTATAGTTTATATACATGGAAATTATGGACATAATTTAGATGATAATTATGAACATAACTTGAATTGACTACACTTGTGGATAATTGACATATAATCTTAGGCATGAACGGTAAATATGTAAATTGATTAAAAGATGAACATGCCTAAGCCGAGTTAGATTGAGTTGAGGTGTAAGACTGCCCGGAACCACCCGGCACATCCAGCAACCGCAACAACATGTCTAATGTGAGAGGTTAGCGCATCAAGCCCAAAACCCGAGGTTACAATGAGTTTGCGGTAGAAGTCTGCCCGGAACCGCCCGGCACATCCAGGAACCGCAAACAACAGTTCTAATGTGAGAGTTTAGTGCATTAATAAATCAATTAAAGCCAATGAACAGACGTGCTAAGAATGGTAAGGTTAAGTAACATATGAATAGGCGACACTTAACTAATACAACATGTTAATTAAACAAATGGGTGGGGTTAGGTTAAACTGAGAACACTTAACCGTTATAACATGTTGGTTAGGAAACCCTAGTAACGAGGATTGATTTTAGCAGTAACCCACATAGATGTATCATGGTACCCTGAACATGGCAGGGTGGGGCACGATTACCGAACTGATTATAAGCGGTCGAAATAGTGGCAGGTGGTGCATCAATGTAGGTTCCGACAGAGCACAAGCGTGCAAGTGCTCCAGATGGAAAAATCAGGCATTGGGCATCAGTAATTATACACTGTGCATCTTGAATTGTGTCGGGTTTCCATCATAGGGATTGATACACCCCATGGTGGAACCAGCACAGGTATCTACAAACAAGCGGGGCCAAATGACACAAGTAATAAATACATATGAGTTAGGAATCTGATCGCATGGGGAGGGTAGTGGGTACAACTAGTGGAGATAGGAGCAGGCGACACCTATGACAGCAGCTAGGGGTACACGAAACTACCATTATTATTATTATCATTATGATTAGTAAGAGGGATCAACTTTCAATATGGGACCAGTAAGGTGCGGTGTATTTAGCATTGGTGCAGTGTAGTAATTATCCTATAGTGATTAGAAGCGCAATCAACGTTTATCTTATTCACCTTGCCTACCTTGTCATGCATGCTTATGTTACAGTCATTTCTTACTTTCTCGTTTATGTTCTTATCCTGTTACTTTAGTAATCATATTGTTAAAGTTACTAGACTCGCCAGACTTTATGTCTGACCTCGTTTGTTTCACCCATTTTCTTTCCGTCCCCCCCCCCCCACCAAATTTCTTAGGGTGGGCCTAGTGGAGCTTGATTTGGATCTCTTTCTCTCTCTTTTGGAAGTGCTTAGATTGCTGAAAGTAAAGTTTAGCTTATCTCTTTTTATGGCTATTTATGTTGGGGTTATGCTTTTTTTTTATGTACTTAGAAAATAATTTGTCAAGATGGATATTAAGTGTACTTGGTTTTATTGTTAGTTTTGGTATTGTAATCAAACTATTTTTCCGCTGCAATGAAGTTGTTTTAAAATTTTAAAGTACCAATATATGTATCTGTCTTGTTATATTATGTTCTATACACTTATAATACTCCATGAAAGTTAATGCATTCCCTTTATAAGTGACATTAATGGACGTGGGGTGTTACACGTGGTATCAGAGCTGAAAGTTACCAGAACAGATAAAAGATTTTGAAAACCGTTTTCAAAAGCATTTTTTATATAGAAGATTTTCAAAGCATGTTTTAAAGATGAAGTTTTCAAGAGAAAGGTTTATTATGAAAAACATAATCCCCAAAAGCCTTATATCTTTCTTTCGATTCTTGTTTCGAATCTCTTCCCTTTTCCTTCTTGAGTCTCTTTCCCCGTATGTAGATGCTTTTTCTAGGATGTGTAAAGACTTTCGTGTGATTGGAGGAAAACCGTTTCATAGGACTGAGACGTTTGTCGAAGCTATAGTTGGCTCAAGGAAGTGGAGGACTCGTTTGGTATCTTTGAGATAAACGATGGAAGGAAGGTTCAGCTAGCTGCTTGGTCGATGAGGGAGTTTAGGCTAAGGAGCACAACCCAAGGATGGGGAATTTGTTGATATGACTTTAATCCACGAAGAAGGTAATGGAGAAAGTGGAAAGAATAATTAACCCCGTAACAAAAGAAAGGCGGTAAGGATAACAAGGGACAAAAGAAAAGGAAGTGCCACCATTGTGGAATACCTGACCATTTAAAGAAAGACGGTAGGAAGAAGAAGAAGACTGGCTGTTACATTGCGGTGAGGCAGGACATATGATTTAGGATTACCCGAGGAGGCAAGGGCAAGGACAGATGGCGGGATCTTTAGGAGGGCAGGTTGTGTTCTCGTGGTCAGTATATCGGAAAAAGATAGGAAGTTTCGGTTGAAGATTTGATTTCTTTTTCCTAAGACTCTTTTCGACTCTTGCGCTTCGCATTCGTTTATATCTGCTTCATTAGCTGAAACAATGCACATAAATACTAGTTTAGTTATGGATCCCGTTGTAGTCTCAAATCCTATTAGTGGTTCGGCTCATTTATCCATGGTCTATCGGGATTTGAGAATGTCTATCTTGGGCGTTGGGTTTGAATGCAACGCCTACATTCTTGGTTTCATGGGCTACGACTTGATTCTAAGCATGGATTGGCTAGCCACGTATGGTGCCATCCTAGACTGTGGAAGCAGGGTAGTTAGATTGTTGACTCGTTGTGGAAGAACCCTTGATATTTCTTGTGACCCTAGAGGTCCGGTGATGCTTAGCTACCTAGAATCTCTTGACGCATCCATCGATGATTTGGAATTTGTTCATATAGTCCGTGAGTATGGTGACGTCTTTGATGAGGTTTGGGGTTTACCCCCGAGGCACGAGATAGATCTCCGTATATACTTAGTAGATAATGCAAAACCAATTTCATTACCAGTGCGCCACATGGCTCTGAGAGAGAAGAGGGAACTTGATAGGCAAGTGGGGGAGCTACTTGGAAAGAGATTTGATAAGTGAATCATATTAGGATGGAAAACCTATTAAAGACAGTCCTTGGGGAAGCCCATCAATCTAAGATGACTATTCATCCAAGTGGCAATAAAATGTATAGAGTTCGAGGAAGTGGGTCCAAACTTGCGGAAGGAAGTAAAAGTAGAGAAGACAACGAGAATGCGACTTGGGAGACTGAAAATAAAGATCACGCTTCATACCCTTTCCTTTAGGACTATGTTCTTAACTTCTTTTTCCAAAGCTTTTTATTCGTACTTGTTTCTATCATTTGAGTGCATCTTATCCATAGCATTTTTCAATCTTTAGATAGGAAAATCCTATGGTTGTAAACATGTCTTTGAGACATGTTATGTTTGGTGGATGCAAGTGGATGCAAGTGTTTGCTAGTGGTTGCTCGTGGATGCATTTACACACACATTAGACACTTGATCGGCTCAGCCATTTTCATATTGCATATTGATAAGTGCATACTTAAATAAATGAGTGTATATTGATTGTGTTATCATATGGATGCTACATTTAGATGAATGATTGTGCACGCATGTAGAAATAATATGTATTATTAGGATTCTTTTGCAGACGCATGACACTATCATGATTTGCATTAAGGAGGTCAACTGAATCAGTAGACTGCCTGATCTTTGCATTAGGTAAGGGACATATACACACACTTTTGCATATATTCATATAGCATTAGACGTCTTTTAAGGACAATGAAAGCTTGTGGATGATGGATGAGCAGACGAATGATGTATTGTAGGATACATTCCTCTTAAATTGAAGATTTCGGGGACGAAATCCTTTAAGGAGAGGAGAATGTAACATCTCGCATTTTTAATGAAATTAAAAATGTGGAAATATGTATGCATAAATATATTTTAGAGAGAAATTAAATAATGACAATAAAATTGCATGTAATAAGTTAATGTAGTGAAATGAAGAAAAAGATTAATAAAAGAAATTACATGCAATACATGAAATGCGAAGAAATGCATGTGAACATTTAAAAAGAAATAAAAAGGAGAATTTGAAAAGCCTCCAAAATTTGGTCATGAAATTACTGTCATTGCGTTCGTTGCAATTTTCTGATCAATTTAGACCTATAGTTTATAGAAAAAATGATTTAAAATGAAGAAGATATCTTTAAATTAAATATTGCAGCAAAACATGAAAAAGAGGAATGAGAAAAGTATAATGGATAGCATTGTCCTAAGTCTTGTTATCAAAAGACTTAGTAGCTTATTTGATTAGTACATGTGACTTGCACACTAGAGGTACAAATTTCGATCCCCACCAGCATCATATTTTTGTTTTAGGGGAATAACTAAAAAGTGGCTTAGTGTGAACGCAGTTCAAAAAGCGGTTTAGTGTGAAAAGGGTTAATTGGAAAGATAATTAGAAATATATATATATATATATATATATATATATATGACACGTGGGTGTCAACACCCCTGCTGCTGCGCATCATGTTGCACACATGGCGCATTTTTGTTGGTCAATAACGATTTTTGATGGATTAGGGCATATATGGCATCCTCTGATCGGCCTGATGATGTGTCTTTTTGGTTTGAAGGATTTAGATGAATCCTAGTCATATCTAAGGGTTCTAATTAATCCTACACATTTATATAAGCACACACATAAACCTAAACCCTAATCTAAATTAAATTCATTCATAAACCGCCATGCTACTGCATCCTAAACTAACCTAGCCTCCACCATAACTAATCAAATTCAAGATGAAAGATAAAGATCAAAGCCTAAGAACTGTAAAAAGGAGAATGATTCTACAAACGCCCAGTTCTCTTCTTTAATCCGTTCTCTATCAGTACATTCACTTTCACAAAATAATTAATTAAAATAATTATGATAAGTTGTGGTCTGGACTGTATGAATATGCATGTTGAATCATATGCTATTAGCCAGTTCTGTTATCATCTATTCTATTAATATATGCCAGTTTTGTTATCATATGTAATTGGATTCATTTTATGATATTAATTCCTATGTCTAATTACATATACTTGATTAGATTCATTCTATGCAAGTTTTGATCTATGCAAGTTATGCAAGTTATGTTTTGATCTATGCAAGTTATATTTTGATCTATGCAGGTTTATATGCAATTAATGTTTTGATTTATGCAAGTTATGTTTTGATCTATGCAAGTTATGCAAGTTTATATGCAAGTTATGTTCATCTATGCAAGTTCATATGCAAGTTATGTTCATATGCAAGTTATGTTCATCTATGCAAGTTTATGCTTATATGTTTAGAACTATGCCAGTTCATATGTTTAGATCTATGTCAGTTCACACTGCATATGTTAATTGGACCTACCTTATATGCTAGTTCACGTTTATATATTTAATTAGAATTATGTTGTTCCATGGCAAGTTTATGTTACACATACTTAATTAGATCTATATTGTTTTATGCCAGTTTGAATGTCATATGTCTCTTTCCTTTCCTTTTTCTTATGAGCTAGGCTAACAGCGAGCCTAACGTATTATGTGAATTATACGTACGAACAACATAAGCATGTTGGGGAATAGTTTGGGAAAAACATTAATATTGGATATTATGTAATTAGCATAAAATGGTTAGTAACCATGTAATTAACTTGAGACATAAATTGGTATAGTTTATATACATGGAAATTATGGACATAATTTAGATGATAATTATGAACATAACTTGAATTGACTACACTTGTGGATAATTGACATATAATCTTGGACAAGAATAGTAAATATGTAAATTGATTAAAAGATGAACATACCTAACCCGAGGTTAGATTGAGTTGCGGTGTAAGACTGCCCGGAACCATCCGACACATCCAGCAACCGCAACAACAGGTCTAATGTGAGAGGTTAGCGCATCAAGCCCAAAACCCGAGGTTAGAATGAGTTTGCGGTAGAAGTCTGCCTGGAACCGCCTGTCACATCCAGCAATCGCAAACAACAGTTTTAATGTGAGAGGTTAGTGCATTAATAAATCAATTAATGCTAATGAACAGATGTGCTAAGAATGGTAAGGTTAAGTAAAATATGAATAGGCGACACTTAACTAATACAACATGTTAATTAAACAAATGGGTGGGGTTAGGTTAAATTGAGAACACTTAACCGTTATAACATGTTGGTTAGGAAACCCTAATAACGAGGATTGATTTCAGCAATAACCCACATAGATGTATCTTGGTACCCTGAACATGGCAGGGTGGGGCATGATTACTGGGATGATTATAAGCGGTCGAAATAGAGACGGGTGGTGCATCAGTGTAGTTTCCGACGGAGTACGGGCGTGCAAGTGCTCCAGAGTGGAAAAATCAGGCACTGGGCATCAGTAGTTATACACTGTGCGTCTTGAATTGTGTCGGGTTTCCATCATAGGGATTGATACACCCCATGGTGGAACCAGCACAGGTATCTACAAACAAGCGTGGCCGAATGACACAAGTAATAAATACATACGAGTTAGAAAGCCGATCGCATAGAGAGGGCAGTGGGTACAACTAGTGGAGATAGGAGCAGGCGGCACCTTTGACAGCAACTAGGGGTACACGAAACTACCATTATTATTATCTTATGATTAGTAAGAGGGATCAACTTTCAGTATCGGACTAGTAATGGTGCGGTGTATTTAGCATTGGTGCAGTGTAGTAATTATCTTATAGTGATTAGAAGCGCAATCAACGTTTATCTTATTCATCTTGCCTACCTTGTCATGCATGCTTATGTTACAGTCATTTCTTACTTTCCAGTTTATGTTATTATCCTGTTACTTTACTAATTATATTGTTAAAGTTACTGGACTAACTAAACTTTATGTCTGACCTCGTTTGTTTCGCCCCTTTTCTTTCCTCCCCTCCAAGGTTCTCAGGGTGAGCCTAGTGGAGCTTGATTTGGATCTCTTTCTCTCTCTTTTGGAAGTGCTTGGATTGCTAAAAGTAAATTTCAGCTTATCTCTTTTTATGGCTATTTATGTTGGGGTTATGCTTTTTGTTTTATGTGCTCATAAAATAATATGTCAAGATGGATATTAAGTGTACTTGGTTTTATTGTTGGTTTTGGTGTTGTAACCAAACTATTTTTCTGTTGTAATGAAGTTGTTTTAAAATTTTAAAGTACCAATATATGTATCTGTCTTGGTATATTCTGTTCTATACATTTATAATACTCTATGAAAGTTAATGCATTCTCTTTGTGAGTGACATTAATGGACGTGGGATGTAACAGTATGTCCAGCTACGCTATGTAATATAGTCCAATACCTGTTTTCTATCCTGTGGTGTTGTTCAATTAATCCAGAAACCATCACTCGCATCCAATGCACTCACAATAGTCATAATTAAATAAATACACAAAATCTAGTGCCATTTCAGGCGTCATCTGTGCCCATCCACGTTGTATGAAATGTGAATGTCTCATATTCATACAACGCTTCTAATGCAAATGATTTGTGAATAGTTCAAGTGCTGAACTAACAAGGATATCAATGAATGCATAAGAAGTGGTGAATAAAAATAAGCATGATTAAATATTTTTAATCGCACACTACAAATCAAATATAATTCACTTCATTGTTTCACCAATTCTAGTTTGGCACACAAGTAAATATTCACTTACATAACGATTAACAATAGGGTTTTACATCGTTAGTCGCTTACTAAAATAATAATAAATGTTTATTATCATTCTACTTTCATCGCATTATTTCACAGTTAATTTTTGTTTTTAACTAGAACTAATTGACACTTAAATTGTTCATTTTAATTAATCAATTCAAGTCCCAATTCCATGATATCGATACGTTTTGTTTGCATGTCACATTTCTTATTTTCATCGAATGCTTTAGTTAAAAATAACATTTTGAACTTGTTAATAATTATTTTATCTCATGAAAATTTTCTACATCGCATAATAAGCATAAAATCATATTTTTAACGAATTAATAATTATTTCATTGCATGACAATTTTATACATCGCATACATATCTTATAGATCGCTGTTTCAAAAAAAATCGCCATTATAACGACTATTTTGTACCACCGGAATAATGTCTATGCATTACCCCTCTCCTCACTTGACTTGCACCATCAACAACAATTTTATCCAACAATTCCTTAATAGGGTTGCCAAACCCATATTCAACAATTTTTCCACATCGCATAAACAATTTTATCGCATACGCAATTCCATCGCATGAATATTTTTATTACTCCTTTTTATGTGAGTTAAGAATTCTCACATTGAGTTCCACTCCACCTAAATTCGTAGCTAGCTCTAAACTTCTTCCAGTCAGCTCTAAAATGTAGTACACGTTGTCACGATTCCAGTGGTTCCTATTTCACTGGATTCCGACATCGTATGAGAAAGATATCTTAGTTTATATGTTAATTACTTTACTAAGATAATTAATAAATTAATTAACTAAATTTAATCACTTTCTTCCTTGTGTAACACTCCAGCAAATGTCAAACCTAACTCCGATTTCTAGGGTTCCAGAATCGCAGCCCCACAACCAACCTAACGTCGAACAACCCCATCCACCACGTCGGCTTACGCGCCCTCCTTCACTGGTTGGAGTTCAGACGAACTCGGCTCCTCCTCCGGCGCTGGAAGCACGTTCGAATACCCGGGCTCTGAGCATGAAATTCTATAAAACACAACAAAAATCGATCTTAACCGTATAGAATTAAAGATCTAAGGAGCCTTTATAATTTTTGTGTATAAACCATGATTTGATTCGTGCTTGATTGGACGAAAAATTGGGAAGAAGTATTGAACGATTCTGGCCTTCGATCGCAATAGACGGCGGGCTGTTTTTCTGGAAAGTGAAAGTAGGGTTTAGGATTTTCTGATTGGCCCACTATATATATTTTATATTATTTAATTCCCAAAAGTTAGATTTTACATCCGAACTCCAAAACAAATCCCTATGATTGTCGCCCCCAGCTAAATACCCTTATTCCGGACACAATGGAATATGTTTCGTAAGCCAATTCGACTGTTTTAGTTAGTTTTTCTCAAAATTAAAATATAAATTAATATAACGTTCAATATTGAATTTGAACGTACATTTTAATTTACTGGGGCCATATACTGACTCCAAAAATTATGAAATTTGAAATCTGGCTATATTTTGACGATTCGGTCCTAACAGAACTAATTTTGTCCAATTTGAAGACCGTTTGAAAAATGGCATTTTTACTAGCTTATTAAATTCAATTGAATTTACAAAACGCGTTTAAATTTACTACGCTCACATATTAATTCCAATCGACTTGAAATTTTAGACCTGACAATAATTTGACATTCCTGATCCGAAAAAAGTGGTTTTGTCGAAAACGGAGGTCGTCTGCAAAATGGCTATTTTTAAGGGCTATGCTATAATTTAAAAATCGAATTTTTAAATTCTGACATAATTTCTGATAAAATTATATTAAAAATAAATTTTAAATTGGTTGTGAATTTGCGGGTTGTTACAATCTCCGATACTTAGAAACTCTTCATCCCCGGAAAGGAAACAATAGTAAAGTAGGAAACAAAACCGAAATACAATATATTATAAATGTACCCATCACAAGAGCTAATCAGAGACGTCCACTCTGCACTTGGGATACACCTGTTTAATGCCATCTTCTGTTTTTCATGTATAGTCTCTAGGATCTCCGCTCCATTGCACTTTGACTAAATGCACCTTCTTATTCCTTAGAACTCGGGTTTCTCTGCCAATAATCTTTATCGGCTCTTTATTCACAGTCAAACTCGGAGTAATATCAAAATCTTGCTTCAATGCTTCCTCCACGATCAAGTCTGGATCATGTACATGCTTACGAAATTGAGAAATGTGAAACACATCATGCACTCTGGGCAACCAATCTGGCAACTGAAACTTGTAAGAAAGAGTTCCTATCCTCTCAAGTAAAGGAAACAAACCAATAAATCTAGGTGCCAACTTCCCTGTTTTCCCGAATCGAACCACTCCTCTCATCGGAGAAACTCTCAAATAAACACGATCACCAATAGGAAATGTCTTCTAAAGTCTACATAACTCTTCTGTCAGCTCTGAGCTACTTGTAGTCGCTTCCGAATGAAATCCACTTTATTTGAAGCTTCTCGGATCATGTCAGGACCCAATACCAGTCGATTTCCTGGCTATACCCAACATGCAGGTGATCTACATGGCCTATCGTACAATGCTTCAAATGGAGATAATTTTAAACTTGCTTGATAGCTATTATTACACGAGAACTCAACTAAATGTAGGTGATCTTCCCAACATCCTCCAAAATCATGAATACAAGCCAGTAACAAATCTTCTAATATACGATTCACCCTCTCAGTTTGGCCATCTGTCTGAAGATGATACGTGATGCTAAGATTCATCTTTGTTCCTAACTCAGATTGAAATGCTTCCTAGAACTTACCAGTGAAAATCAGATCTCTATCATTGACGATACTGCTGGGCACTCTATGCAATCTAACGATCTCTCTAAAATGTATCTGAGCCAGACTCTGAGTTGTTCTATTCGACTTCATAGGAATCAAAATGGGTACTCTTTGTGAAACGATCTACAATTACCAAAGTGTTGTCATTGCCTTTCTTGGTTCCAGGCAAACCATCAATGAAATCCATGGAAATTTGATCCTACCTCCAATCTGGAATCTCTAATGGTTGCAACAATCCTGTGAGTTTTTTCTAATCATTCTTGACCTGTTGGCAGGTTGCGCACCTGCTAACATTTATAGAAATGTCCCTTTTCATAGATCTCCACCAGAATGTGCGTTTGAGATCATGATACATCTAATTTACTCCTAGATGAATACTAAGCTTGGATTTGTGACATTCATCCATTACTTCCCTTCTGAGCTTAGGAATATTCGGAACACAAATTCATCCTAATAACCTCAGAACTCCCTTGATATCAATCTGGAAACTCGAGGTTTTACCTTCCTAAATTCTCTTGTTAATCCTCTAAATGAAATCATCATCCTTCTGAAGAACAGCAATCCTATCTATCAATGAAGGCGTAATAATAAGACTAGCGATGATTGCATTCTTTCTACTAAGTGCATCAGTTATAACATTGGCTTTCCTTGGAGTATACAAAATATCTAGATCGTATGGTACAAGATATTCTAACCAACGCTGCTGCCTCAAATTCAAATCTTTTTGGGTGAATAGATATTTCAGTGACTTATGATCTGTATATAATTCGAACTTCACAGCAAAAAGATTGTGCCTCCATATCTTCAAAGCAAACACCATGGCTAACAACTCAAGATCGTGAGTAACATATCTCTTCTCATGCGACTTCAACTGACGGCTAACATAAGCAACTACTTGGCCTTTTTGCATTAATACCACACTTACCCCTTCATGAGAAGCATCTGTATAGACTATCAAATCCTAATTGCCATGATAATAGTTAATACTGCAGCAGTAGTCAACCTTAATTTTAGCTCTTGGAAAGCTGCCTCACTTTCGGTCGCCCAGTTAAACCTTGCATGCTTCTTTGTAAGCTTCGTCAATGGACTAGATAGCTTCGAAAAATCCTTAATGAATTTCCGATAATAGCCTCCAATCCTAGAAAATTCCTGACTTCTGTGGGAGTGCTAGGTTGCTTCCAATCTCGAATGCTGTGATCTTGCCTGGATCCGCTAAAATTCCTTCCTTCGATACTACATGACTGAGGAACTTCACTTCTTCTTGTCAGAATATGCATTTAGAAAATTTGGTTTTTAATACGTTCTTTCTCAGGATTTTCAAAACTTGTTCCAAATGCTTCGCATGCTAGCTAACAGACTTAGAAAATATTAAAATATCATCAATGAAAACTAGCACAAATTTATTCAACACCTCGCGAAATACTTTGTACATTAAATCAACAAAATAAGCAGGAGTGTTACATAAGCCGAATGGCATCACTAACTACTCATAAAATAAGTCAAGACCTCTGAAAGATGTCAAAGGAACACATTCGTCGGCAATCTGCAATTAATGGAAACCTGTAGCTAGGTCCATCCTTGAAAACACTTGAGCTCCATTCAAGCAATCTATTAAATCATCAATATGCAGCAGTGGATATTTATTCTTCAATGTTTGCTTATTTAAGTCTCGGTAATCTATGCACAACCTAAGTGTACCATTTGACTTAGGAATAAATACCATTATTGCTCCCCAACATGAAAAACTAGGTCTGATTAGACCCTTCTACATAAGTTGCTGATTTTGATCACTCGATTCTTCTTTTTCCTTCAATGTCATTCTCCGAATTGCATGCACTACTGGCCTCACATTCAGAATTAAATCGATTCTGAAATCAATTTCTCTTCACGGAGGTAAGCAATCAACTTCTTCAAATACATCCGCTTAATCTCTAACTACTGGAATATTCTCAATAGAAGTGGGGAAACTTCAAGAGCAGACCAAAATTCTTTTCTATCTGAACCGGAGCCCTCGCACGGTATAAATATATCTCCAAGCTTCGTTTTAACCTTAATAGTTCTTTCAGCATACTTAACTTCGGCCTCATATTTCATCAACCAATCCAGTCCAAGTATGATATCGAACTCAGAAAAATCCATAACGATCAAATCAAAAGAAAACCAGTAATAATAATAGGAGATAGCACTTTACAATATAAACTGAGAACAAGAAAACCTCCTATCGGATTATGAACACTAATTGATTCTTCAAGATTTCTTAATTTTAACTTCAAACTTTTAACTGTGTTACTTGAAATAAAACCAGGTGATGCACACCCATATCAAATAATACTATAGTAGGAATATTTTTAACAGTAAGTGTACCTCCCAAAACATCCGGTCCACCTGCTCCTGTAGAAGAAGCTGGCGCATTCGCTCCATCATAAGCATGAGCCACTTCGGACTTTTTCAGCTGTGGACAATACTTGATAACATTCCCCATCTTGTGGAAATTGAAGCACTTCCTAGTATCACGAGGGTTCTGACTAGGGCCTGATTCATTTCTCTTTGGCCACTTTGGAGCTTTGCACTTATTAGCCCAATGTCCATATTAGTCACAATTATAGCATTTAGTCTTTGCTTGCTTATTCTCTTGAGGTTAGCTGCTTCAGTGTTGCTCGCTCCAGGCTTCTTGCCAGAAAACTTCCTTTTATTGCCAACTTGACTTCTTTCTCGGTGTTCTTGAAATTTTTTCTTATCGATACTCTATACCTGTAAGCCATTTCAACTACCTTAGCAAATGGAAGCTCGATATGTATCGTCACTCGACTATGGTACTTTTGGTGAAGACCATCTATGAATCGCTTCGAATCGGCTCCTGAATTAGTTCGGGTTCATAGCGAGAGAGTTCATTAAATTTATTGACATATTCATGAATAGTTCGATCTCCTTGCTCGAGATTAGCAAACTCATCGTGCAAGCGCTCGACTTCCTGACACGGGACAAATCTTTCTTCAAAAACGTATTTGAACCTCGCCCAAGTCATGTTAATTTCAAGCTCACCTAAAGCCACAACTTCCCAACATATCAGGGACTCATATTTTAGTAACCAGGATTCTAAGAATCTTTTCCTGTTATCTTCAAATTTTAGGCTCGCGAAGATCTGTTCGCAAGACCTTAACCAAGCTTGAGCTTCCGTTACTGTTCCAATGCCAGTGAATGGAACGCCACCCAAATTCTCATACTTTTTAGCAACAACATCAAAATCAAACAGTTATGACTGCGGTTGTTGTGGCAATGCAGTTCCAATGTCAGCCGTTGATCCACCCTCATCGAAATTAGGCTGATGATTAACAGCGGGGATATTGCCCCTTCCTTGTCCTCTGCCTCTTCTACCTCTGCCTCGTCCACTCATTTCCTTTCCTTTCAGTTCTGTGGATAGCAAGAAAAGAGTCAGGCCAAGACAAAAGATATCCTAAGGAATGGTAAAAGCATAAAGACATATGCATAAATAATGATGTAATGATCAAGTTATATGCTATTTTGTTGCACTCATTCTAGGATATTTCTAATCCTATCTCTAATGAGTTACTCATCCTAGAATTCTGCCGATTCTATCTCTGACGAGTCGTTTAATATGTTATAATCTAGAACTAATATTAACTAAGGCTCTGATACCAAAATGAGACAATCCAAACCTCCATGCCATGGAAGCAAGGATAATCATTGGAATATAACACATTAATCACATCATTAAATTTTAGATAATAGAATAACACATAAAATCATAGAATAATTCACATGATCATAATAGCGGAATCATAAACATTATCATCATCAGAGTTATACAGATACAGGATTCTACTTTGTACATAAAAAAGATAATAATTATATATCAGAATCAAAAATACACATGCATAAGATAGTGCTTAAGAGTCCAAAATAACTGATAAAAATATAAGTCTTCATCTGTAGCTAAAAGAGCACCTAATGCTACGGTGCATATTCAAAAGAAAGCCAGTTACCTGTTTACTTGGCTGCCCATGTAAAAATAGGGGCACCCGAGTTTGCAAGGGAAAAACAAACTACGAGTCATTCATGGGACTGGTATGAGAAATCTTACGGTTACTTAAGTTATTTAATAATATGGCAAATCACGGGACCACGCCGCTAACGCGGAACAGGTTTACTCCATTGGATCTCCAATGCATAAAATAAAGTAAATCATTTAAACAACACAATGCTTTTTAGAAAAATGAAGCCGTTATAAGACTCAAGTCTCATCACACAATGCAACGCAAGCCGGAAGATAGAGTTTTACCTTATAATGTCCAAATATGTTTGGTACGCATAAAACAAAAATCATTTGATATTATTATTAGTGTCTAGATGTTTCAAAAACAATTTCAATATAAATGTATCAATCATAGATGACATAGGTACCATATACAATGTCGCAATATAGGTTTACAATTAAAACCGCACGATGTCCTATTGAAAATTAGATTTCCATCGTGAGTCAAGGCGAGGGATGTCTCCTTACCTGTTTCGGGCCATCTCTAGTGGGATGCCCAGGATCACACCCATAGTAAACCTTGGTTCTTGCAGGGCCACTTTAGTGATTTGGTTATTCCTGAACAGTACGTTTCCCGATCCTTTTGAACCTCCAAAATGGTCAGTATGTCGACCAATCATATCCGAGGCGCCTCGCATCCATCATCCACATAAGTAAAAATGTCTTGGCTCCATACCATGACACCACTTCTAGCTAGAAAGAAACATATGCACTCCATGCGTCCCTTATCCCGTTTTAGACTCATAATGGGGTGTGAGGCTCGCGATTTAACAAGATACACAAAGCTGTGCTAATTAAAGCCGTGCTTTGATCATCATCCACAAGATTCTTCTTTTCAACAAAAGCCATGATCATTGCATCTTAGCATGCCACACTGACAATTCACGTCATACAACTGATGTCTATCAATATATAACCTCTAAGCTCATACCTCTCAGAGAAGGGTGCTAAGCAAAAGAATAAATTCTCCGCCACCAAACAGATATATATATAATAGAAATCAATGATCACAAAATGAAATCCAATGTTAGACACACTATCCATTTACAAATTCGTTCTGGGTATGAACGAAACCGGAGGCACCTTATTCCTCGTCCCATTTGTCCAATACGGGAGGGAAGCCCTCGCATATTCGGAAAATCAACAAGTACGTCCGGACCATTACCACTGTAACCTCTTCACGGAAGCCACCCATATCGAAGGCATCAGTAGTAATCCATTCAATGTGAAGATTGCTGATCTTGCACTATCTTCATTATCTTTGACTTTTAGTCGTCATTTAATTATTTGAAATGAGATTTAACTCGGCCTTTTCAAATAATTCTCGTATACATAAATCAAATCAATTCTTTCCTTGGTTAAATTAGTTGACATTCACGATTCAATTTATTTCTATAGCTTCATGTCAAATAAATCTAACCATCATTATTACATTCTAAATCATTTATAATATTTTAAAATGATATATCGCTATTTTTATTTATATAAAAATAGCTCATTATAGTCGAACGACATTTCAGGTCGTTCGGCTGCACTGGCACTGTTTTCATTCAGATTTAAATTAAAAATTTCTCAAAATCTAATCGTTGGATCTTAACATATTCATTACATTGGAAAAATCTTTTCAAAATGAATCCAACGGTTCTAATTTCGGGAAAATCCGATGGTCGGATCTTATGGTATACTCGTTTAAAATTACGAGTCAAAAACGCAAACTACCGCCGCGCTATTCATTTAATTTTAATTTATATTTTCATATAAAAATATAATTCGTTCGACGACTTCCAAACAATTTAATTCTTCAAATATTTGGCTAACGCCGTTAAATTTTGAAAAATTTCGTCATAGCCTCCTTTGTTCGGAGGACTCCAAAAAATCAGAAACGACCTAAAAAGGCTCCAATAAATCATAGTATATCCATATAACTTGTGTACACTGAGAGATGTGTAAAAATAAATCAACCCAATGCCCATGTTTGATTTAAAAATCATGTGATAATCCATTGTGACTTACATACAACCTAAGGGAGATGTGTAAAAATAAATCATCCCGAGACCCATGTGGGGGATTAAATCATGATCCATATATCGTATCTATACAAGATGATGTTTGTATTTTTGTCCTCTCCTGACCTGTGTAAGGTTTATCATTAAATCCTGTAAATTTACTTATAGGTTTGATTTAGTCAAAATCATGTCCTCTGTTCTTCTCTGATCAATACGCATGTATACATGATCTCCAGTTATTATTCTCGTCGTATAACATTAAATAAATGAATGCAATACGGTTCACAACATATAAGCATCAAGCAGCTACATGCTTATATGAGTATGTCCAGCTATGCCTATGTAGTATAGTCCAATACCTGTTTTTTATCCTACGATGTTTTTTTTTGAAGTAAAAGGTAGTGAATCAACATGATTCACGCCTAAAATATATAACCTTCATCAAGTAACCGTGCGTATATTTACAATATATGTACAACCAAAACAGCAAAACAGCAAAACAGGCCATCACAACATACGGCCATACAAAAAAGGAGCCATACATCATAGTTAACATTACATAGCATTAAACATAACAGTAAAACCGCAAGAAACAGTAAGCATCATCGTCAATCATGTGGGCCAGTGATCCGCCCCCTCTTACGAACTCGGTCTGCAATGCTCTCAACATGTCTTTTGCGCTCCATGCCTGCCCAGTCATAGACAAAATTAAGAATAGAGTAAATAATACTGTTAGGAGCTTTCAATTTGCGGTTAAATTTTCTGGAGTTTCGTTCATGCCAGAGCAACCAAGTGTAAGCAAAGTTCAACAAAGCAAAAAGAAGACTATCATGAGAGGCATGCAAGGTCAGGTAAATTGTGTGCCAAAAAACAAATTGGTCTGCAATGAAATCACTCCAGTGCAAGTCAAGGTAAAGCGCAACCAAACATTTTGTCCAAATATAAAAAGCAAAGTCACAAGCCAAAAATAGATGGTGGTAGTCCTCGTCGTCATGACCACAAAAAACACAGCCATCCAGAACATGCACTCCTCTCTGACGAATTCTGTTAACCGTATTCAATCTACCATGTATCACGACCCACATATGAATTTTGACTTTATCAGGGATTTTGAATCGCCACATAAGCTCGAACCCCAGCCTCCTAACCCCAGCAAAATTAAACAATTTATAGATGCTACGAACACTAAACAACTTCCTTTCCCCCTCCAACATCCAAATAAAATCATCCCGCTCATTATTCAAACACACCGCTTCAAGCAAATCAAACAAACTGCATAGCTGAATTAATGCATTACCAGCCACAAGTCTTGAGAAATTCAATCTCCATTTGAAACCCGCTGAATCATTATCATACATCTCTCTAACAGTGAAGTTTTTGTTACAAGCAATACCAAAAAGCTCTGGAAACTCCACACTCAAAGGGACATTAATTAACCAGCTATCCAACCAGAATGATGTGTTGTGTCCATTCTTCACCACAATCTTGGTACCCAACTTCATCCACTGTGCATGAACCATGACATTGCGCCAAAACGCCGAGCATCTTGAAAAATCAGTGTTCCAACCAAAATTACCATTGTAATATGTACTAATGATCCACTCCTTCCATAAAGCGTGCTTGTCAGAAATCATAAACCACAACCACTTACAAAGAAGAGCCGAATTCATTGTCTTTAAGTTTATAACATCAAGGCCCCGTTGCTCTTTAGATTTGCATACTTGGTTCCACGATATCAAACAGCTTAGCTTCTTCGTCTCTTTAGAACCAGTCCAGAAAAAGTTACGACGAATTGCGTCAATCTTTTCCACCACCCAACCAGGAAAGTGATAGAAGGACATCCAGTACAATGGAATCGACGACAGGACAGAATTGACAAGCACAAGACGACCAGCTCGGGATAATGAGTTGCCTTTCCACCTCGCCAGTCTAGTGTCCACCTTTTCGATCAAGTGCTGCCAGTCTTTCTTCATTAATTTCTTGGGGCGAATGTACATACCCAGATAATTCAAAGGAAAAACTTCAGCCTTGCAATTGAACATTTCAGCACAAGACCTGCGTAAATCATCACTACAACCCAACGTGTAAACACTGCTCTTATGAAAGTTAATTTTTAAGCCAGATAAACTTTCAAAAGCATATAGAATAAATTTAAGTGCAGCAAGGAATTTACAGTCAGGTTTACTGAATATATGGTGTCATCGGCATATTGCAAAGAATTGATGCCCCCAACCACATGGTCACTGCCAAAACCGCTAATAATCCCCTCTGCACAACCCAGCTTCAGAATTTTGGAAAAAACATCTGCCGCCAAGTCAAAAAGGAGAGGGGAAAGTGGATCGCCCTGTCTCAGTCCACGCATAGAATGGATGGTAGAGCCAGCAACTCCATTAACACAAATGTTGGATCTACTTGATGAAAGAATCATGGAAATCCAATCAATCCACTTGGTGGGGAAGCCTCTTGCCTTCAGCACTTCAATCATAAATCGCCAGTCAACAGTGTCAAAAGCTTTGGCGAAGTCCAGCTTAAGGATAGCACAAGGGACGTCAAATCTATCACAATGAGAAATCACTTCGCCAACCAACGCAGCACCATCCAGAATGTTTCTTCCTTTAATAAAAGCAGTTTGGGATATATCAATCAACGAATCCATCTTAGTTTTCAGCCTATTGGCCAGAACCTTCGTGATTAGTTTGAAACTAGTGTTGAGAAGACTAATCGGTCTGAAATCAGCGGCAGAAACATTACCTTCTTTTTTGGGGATTAAAACTAATCGGTCTGAAATCTTACGATGTTGTTCAATTAATCCAGAAACCATCCCTCGCATCCAATGCACTCACAGTAGCCATAATTAAATAAGTACTCAACATCCAATGTCATTTTAGGCGTCATCTATGTCCATCCATGTTGTATGAAATGTGAGTGTCATATATTCATACAACGCTTCTGATGCATTCAAGTGTTGAACTAACAAGGATATCAATGAATGCGTAAGCAATAATGAATAAAAATAAGCATGATTAAATATTTTTAATCGCACACTACAAATCAAATATAACTCACTTCATTGTTTTGCCAATTCTAGTTTGGCACACAAGTAAATATTCACTTACATAACGATTAACAATAGGGTTTTTACATCGTTAGTCACTTACTAAAATAATAATAAATGTTTGTTATCATTCTACTTTCATCGCATTATTTCGCAGTTAATTTTTATTTTTAACTAGAACTAATTAACACTTAAATTGTTCATTTTAATTAATTAATTCAAGTCCCAATTCCATGATATCGATACGTTTTGTTTGCATATCACATTTCTTATTTTCATCGCATGCTTTAGTTAAAAATAACATTTTTAACTAGTTAATAATTATTTCATCTCATGAAAATTTTCTACATCGCATACATAAGCATAAAATCATATTTTTAACGAATTAATAATTATTTCGTTGCATGACAATTTTATACTTCGCATGTATATATCTTATAGATCGCTGTTTCAAAAAAATTCGCCATTATAACGGTGCTATTTTGTACCACCGGAATAATGTCTATGCATTACCCGTCTCTTGACTTGACTTGCACCATCAACAACAATTTTATCCAACAATTCCTTAATAGGGTTGCCAAACCCATATTCAACAATTTTTCCACATCGCATAATTTTTTTTATCGCATACGCAATTCCATCGCATGAATATTTTTATTACTCCTTTTTATGTGAGTTTAGAATTATCACATTGAGTTCCACTCCGCCTAAATTCGTAGCTAACTCTAAACTTCTTCCAGTCAGCTCTAAATGTAGTACACACTGTCACGATTCCAGTGGTTCCTATTTCACTGGATTCCGACATCGTATGAGAAAGATAGTTAGTTTATATGTTAATTACTTTATTAAGATAATTAATAAATTAATTAACTAAATTTAATCACCTTCTTCCTTGTGTAACACTCCAACAAATGTCAAACCCAACTCCGATTTCTAGGGTTCCAGAATCGTAGCCCCACAACCAACCTAACGTCGATCAACCCCCTCCACCACGTCGGCTTACGCACCCTCCTTCACTGGCCGGAGTTCAGACGAACTCGGCTCCTCCTCCGGCGCTGGAAGCACATTCGAATACCCGTGTTTTGAGCACTAAATTCTATAAAACTCAACAAAAATCGATCTTAACCGTATAGAATTAAAGATCTCAGGTGCCTCTATAATTTTCATGTATAAACCATGATTTAATTCGTGCTTGATTGTACGAAAAATTAGGAAGAAGAATTGAACGATTCTGGCCTTCGATCGCAATAGACGGCGGGCTATTTATCTGGAAAGCAAAAGTAGGGTTTAGGATTTTCTAATTGGCCCACTATATATATATTATATTATTTAATTCCCAAAAGTTAGATTTTACATCCAAACTCCAAACGAATCTGAACGACTGTCGCTTCCAGTTAAATACCCCTATTCTAAACATAATGGAATATGTTTTGTAAGCCAATTCGACTGTTTTAATCAGCTTTTCTCAAAATTAATATAAATTAATATAACGTTCAGTATTGAGTTTGAACGTACATTTTAATTTACCGGGGCCACATACTGACTCCAAAAATTATGAAATTTGAAATCTAGTTATGTTTTGACGATACGGTCCTAAATGAACTAATTTCGTCCAATTTGGAGACCGTTTGAAAAATGGCTTTTTTACTAGCTTATTAAATTCAACTGAATTTACAAAATGCGTTTAAATTTACTACGCTCACATATTAATTTCAATTGACTTGAAATTTTAGACCTGACAGTAATTTGACATTCTGAATTCGACAAAAGTGGTTCCATCGAAAACGTAGGTCATTTGCAAAATGGTTATTTTTAAGGGCTATGCTATAATTTAAAAATCGAATTTTTAAATTCTGACATAATTTCTGATGAAATTATATTAAAAATAAATTTTAAATTGATTGTGAATTCACGGGTTGTTACATTCAACTTCAAATAAAGTCTATTGTACGTCCTATCCTATGGCTACTATAGGACCTATTATTCTTGGATTTCCATAATACTAATTTTGATGTACAAAACTATCCCAAATAATTATTCATATGTTATTCCTTTAAAAGTGTTTCTTATGATATAGGAACATATATATAATATTTATATCTTAAAATTATGAAAAAATTTACTCACTATATATTTAGGACTACTAATCCGAGGCTCTGATACCAAATGTAAGAACCCAACCCTCAAAGAGCTTGGATTCTTCACAGAATGCTAAAATCCAAGTCCACTGAAGCTTGAGTTTGGTGTTTGGTATCTTGCAAAAAGGCAAAGATAATATATCAGAGCTCAATAAATATCTTACAATGGAAATGATTAAAATATAATAGTAAATAAATATTCATAAGGAAATGATATTTTCTAAACCAAATGCCTCTAAGCTGAATAACATTTTCTTCTACCTAACCTGCGGGTTTTTTTGAAGGGAGGATTAAAACTAATGTTTTGATGACTAGAAAATTATATATTATATTAGGTTTATTAAAGTTACATTACCCTTACCTCTGTGTGTAAATCGTACTCGCTACTCCCATGTAGACCAAACCAGATAACTAATATATATGTAGCTACATGCCCTTGGATTGCCTCGGTCCTATATGCCACTCATAGCACCCTTCTGTATCATCCTTTCTAGGATGCCATAATCTCACGAAGAGAGTATTGAGACTACATCTGTAAAGGTCAACTTCATAATGCTTGCATCACAAATGTTTTCGTCGTTTGATAAGAAAACGTGTAAACTGCATTAATAATAGATCGCTCCAATGCCTACATTGTAGATATTCATAATGGGTCGCTCGAATGCCTACATTAAGGATCTACATGTAATTGTCATGTCTATATTTTTGAGCTCCCACTACAAGAGAAAATATATATATATATATTTGCAAAAATTGGTGGCATTTCATTTTAAATGCAACCAAAAGTGTTTCATTAATAATATAAACGTGGATAAAAACAATTCATGTTCCCACCTTTGTCAAAATAAGTCTGTGTAACCTAAATAAACGTAACCTATCTATTTTCTATTCCTCTCCTCTCGTACTTACAAAATTCTAACCTAGCTCACTTTCCCGAATCACTTTCCTCAATTTGCTTTTTGTCGAAAAGAAAAGAATTCGATAAAATTCCAACCCTCGTTCATTTAAAAACCTTATAGTAGTGGAAAAGAAGAAGTTGAGCTTAGTAACCCCTTCTTTGCTTTCAAATCAGATACTAAATAGGTCTCGCTCAACTACGTCTTCTTCGAACCCAACGATAAGGTCCAAGACGGCAATCTGAAGTATGACAATATGCTTTACACCTAGATCGACGTGATTTACTCTGCCCATAAAGGCTGCAAACGGAGGAGCTGGAGGGAATATTGAAGTGAGGATATCAGAGACAGGATATTTCCCGCACTGTTTTATATTCCTGGCCATAACTGAGGTGCCCTACCGATATTGCCTTCTTTTCTTGTCTTGTCCTGACGTTGACCATTGTTGATGTTGAGTTAGCAAACAACATGTGTAATTTTATTTATGCTAAAATACGAGTCCGAGTTTGTACACATCCTTTTTAAAGATGTGTACAAAACACCGGATCCTATTGGTGGAAATCAGGGGGGTCCATATGGACCTACCTGATTTCCACCAATAGGGTGAAGTGTTTTGTTCACCTCACTTAAAAGTGAGGTGAACAAACTACTACACCTAAACTACTCGAATTATTTTAGTAGGCTTTTGGATAGTTCAATATGGTTGGCTTTTTTACTTAATAATTGTCCTGCATTTGATTTACGAATAACTGGGAGTTGCTATGAATTAACCTTTTATATCCTTAAGCCTGAGAAGAGGGCTTCATATTCCACAATGTTATTTGTTGCCTGTGAAACCAAGTTGTATTGCCAATATAATGTTTGCCTTCCCGGGGAATATGAGTATGTACCCAATTCCCACCCTTTGCTCATTTAATGCCCAATCTACATCTAGTTGTCAGAATTGCGGGTCCTAGCTTTCTCTTGTGGTAGTAGCTCGATCAAGTTCTACGAACTAATCCATCAATTCTTGGCCTTTATTTTTCTTGTTGAGATAGAAGTTATGTCGTATTGGCTAAGTTCCATCGTTCATTTCAACAGCCCCCTGATGTCTATGTCCGGTAACATTTACCTGAGTGATTTGCTGGTGGGACTTTGATTGGTTGTACGTTAACGTGGCACCAATTTTTTGTTGGAAAGTAAACCCAATTTATTATTCTTTCGTAATTTTTTGTGTTTTTTGAGTCAAGAGTCATGTCTATTAGTTTAAGAGTCATGTCCATTAAGTGATGCGTCTATTATTGAAATGATGTCTATTAGTATTGTAAGGGTGTTTAGTCCACTATATATAATGGTGGTCATTTTGTTGTAAGTAAGAAATTAAGGAATGCTAAAAATTTAATATTGTACTCCATATAACTCCTCTTCTTCAATCCAACAAACTGGTATCAGAGCCTGGTTGAAACTATGAAATTTTTATTTTCATCGTCGTTCGTTCTCACAAAAGCAAACTTCAAAAAGTGGAGTAACAAAAAGAAAGAAGAGTTAATCTTCAAAGGATTATGGGAGATTGTTGAGTGTGGCTACGAATGGCCAAAAGATGTTAAAAACATGACAAAGAATGAGAGTAAAGCATTTGTAAGCTTGAGACGGAAAAATCATCAAGCTCGTGTTTTGATGAGTGAGAACGTTGATGAAGAAGCATTGAGTCATATTCATGGAGAAAAATCCGCAAAAGATTCATGGAATTTATTGAAGGAGGTTTATGGTAAGAATGTGACGGAGAACAAAGAAGAAGAAGATGAAGAGGAGGTCGAAGAAGAGGAAGAGGGAACGAAAACAAAGGAGTTGAAAATGAAGATATTGGGAGTGAAGAAAAAGAGGATGAAACACTTGCTGCGGAATCAAAGTCTGGTGAAAAGTCAATGGAGATTGGTCACACTATCGAGGAAGATCAAATTGCTAAAACTGTTGTTAATGGGCCAGATTCAGCTGTAGAAGTACAGCCGATGATGTTGGAAAATGAGCCTGATAGTTCCAAGATACGAGTAGCTGGAAAATTTGATTGCAATGCTTCGATTGTGGAAAAAGAAGAGACACAGAGTTTAACTAAGGTAAAAGAGGATGTAAAATTGAAATCAAAACATGATATTGGATTTGCAAACAAAGTCAATGAAATCATTGGCTTGGTTAACTAGAATGGATGTGAATTAGAAGAAGTGCTAGATTCATTAATGGAACCAGAACATGGCGTAAAAATTGGAAGCAAGTATCTCAAAGAGGTCCAGACCTTGAAACAAATTGTTGAAGAAGAAAATGAAATGCGTGCTGATTGCGCTTTTGGTAAGGACGTCTTATATTCTCTACAGGATTTATATTTAGGAGTTAAAGGAAATTTGATGGAGCTTTGACCTGGACGTAGATGTCAGTTTATTCTTGGTGAAGAAGATGAATCCCTTTGTATGTACAAGACTATTCTTTTAGATGCTAAGCAGCAGCTTCCTCGGTTCTCATATCATTGTCGAGTATTTATTGTGCCAAAAATTCAAGCTCAAAAGTGGGTGTTTAATTCAGAAGAAGGGCACTGACTGATAGTTGAAAGCCCTAAAGCAGCTCGTGTCATTATGGTTTTCCTTGCAACCAAGGCAGATAAGCAACATGTAGAAGTTTTAGCTCAACAACAATTACTGGAAGATCAAGAAATAAAGCTTTAAATGCAGAAAAAGATGCTTTAAGAAATGAAGAAATCGTTGAGCGTAAACCCAAACGCGTGAGATATAAATCAATCAAAGCCCAGATTATCTAAGATGCTTTGAAGTTTGAAAGAAGGTTCAAAATGATTAAAGAATTGGGTTTAAGGGGGGATTCTTTGTTCTGGTCGCAACTCTTTCTCCACCAACGGATCCCTTACCAACATCGGATTGGATGTCTACGTAGCCTTCAAGCATTATATTATGGTTCTTCTTTTTTTCATGTGTCCAAAATCAAAATCTACAACATCATCAATTTTTATCACTACCAAGAACTTCAAATCCATCACCATTATTATCCTCTTCCTCCAAACTCAAAGAACCAAAAGCTGTAAAAACCAATATGAAGAGGAATTATTATGGAGTTGGAGGAGGAGGATACACAACAATTTTGTTTACTTTTATAATTCAACTTTCATTACAACACTTTTTTTCCCAGACTTATCCCCTCTCACTTTCTCTTTTCCTTACTCACTTTTTCTTTTCAATCTCTTTCACTTATAACCACACAAAATGACCACCCATATTTATATAGTGATCTGCATGACCTTACAACTCAATAGACACCTTTTCACTAATTGACATAACCCTTTACCAATTACTTATTAAATAGACACAACACTTAACGAACAAACATGACTCTTAACTCTAAAGACACAACCCTTGATCGATGAACATTAAAGACCATTAACTTCTCTTACCTCTTCACCTACAAAGACACTTGTCTCTTCATTTTATTATTCTCTATTAATAATGTATTTAAAGTTTACCCAACAAAATTCCCCCATAAACTTAAATGCTTTATTCCTTTAAGGGGGTTTGTATACGTTATCGACCAAATCAGCATACGTAGGCGTTTCCTCCTTAGCAGCATCGCTCGCCTTCAAAGCAACTTTGTGGTTAAATGGGACTGATGGATACAACCTTAATGCCTCACATACAGCTGCATGCAAGTAAATCACTGGTTCAGTCTCTTCTAGCTCAAAAACTCTCATTTTACTACCATTAGTATGATTACATGACTTGAGACCATTCAACTCTTGGAGTATTTTCTGTTCAGCTATTTCGTTACTGCAAACTGACCAAAAGAACCATACAAGTGCAGCTCCTGTTGTATCTTCCTCGTCCACATCCTTGATTTCTTCCAAATCCTCACTATTTGTATTATCATTTTCTTCTGTTTTCTTTCCATTTTCTGCATCGTCTGAACCCTCAAAGACATTATTCTCGTGTGTTTCATTTATTTCCGCCTTATCTATCTTTGATTCCCCAAGAGTTCCTTTTCCGCCACTATCACCGGACTTCTTTTCGTCGGTCTTCTTAATTTCTTCATTGTCCTTCAGTTTATCCTCATCTTTCTTCTCCTTGTCTTTATTTTCCACTTCAGCATTAGTACTGTTTTTACTTGCCTGAACTTCAGCTTTGGCTTTTTTGGCTTTAAGCTTATGATCTTTCTCCTTCTCCTCTTCAGATGATTCTTCTTCATTTTCATCTTTCTCGTTTTCATCTCCTTCGCTTTTACCCTTCTTTTCTTTCTCATCCTTTACTTCCAACATTTCAGCTTCAGCATCGCTTTCCTCAAATCTTTTGTGTTTCACTGTTGTCCACTTCAACCTCATCCTCTTTTTTGTCGTCTTCAAAATTTTCTTCCAAGTCCTCTACTTTTTCAACCTTCTCTTATACTTCACGTTCTTTGTCTTTAGCAGTTTTCTTTCCCATCAGTTCCGGTTTGAATCTTTCGATCTCTTCTTCATCATCTTCATCAACTTTCTCTTCATCTTCTCCTTTGTAATATTTTGTATACGCCTCTTTTAGCAAATTCCACGAATTTTTTGCCGTTTTTTCTCCAATAATGTGTTTATATGCTACTCCATCGATGTTCCCACACATCACAACACGAGCATTGTGATCTTTCCATCTCAAGCTTGTAAACGATTTTTCTTTCTTTCTCTGTCGTGTTTTTAACATCCTTTGGCCACTCATAGCCACACTCAACGATCTTCTATAACCCTTTGGAGATTAACTCTTCCTTCTTTCTGCTACTCCATCTTTCATAACTTTCTTTAGTGAGAATGAACGGTATAAACAGTAGAAATCTCATGATCTCGACCAGGCTCTAATACCAATTTGTAAAAACTAATATGAAGAGGAATTATTATGGAGTTGGAGGAGGAGGATACACAACAATTTTGTTACTTTTATAATTCAACTTTTATTACAACACTCTTTTTTTTCTAGACTTATCCCCTCTCATTTTCTATTTTCCTTTTCTTTCTTTACTCACTTTTTCTTTTCACTCTCTTTCACTTATAACCACACAAAATGACCACCTATATTTATATAGTGGTCTACATGACCTTACAACCCAATAGACACGTTTTCACTAATTGACATGACTCTTTACCAGTTACATATTAAATAGACACAACACTATAAGGAATACAAGAGCAGCCGCCATCACAAAGTTAATTTATGTTTAACAATAGGGTTACAACAGCTTATAACGTAATAGTGTAATTCATTTCTATTGGGCTTTTGGGTCCTTCAGCCCATCTATTATTTTCGCTACAGGTTTTGTATATATAAGTACATATACTACACTGTACATTCTTGAATTATTCTCAATGATATTTTGGTATTGCTCTCTTCAATTACTCTCCATCACAAAATCTCTGTAACACATTCTTGATCAATAATCTTCAAACTTTAACTTGGTATCAGAGCCAGCATCAGCAAAACTGCAAAAACTAGTCAGATTGTGGGCATTTGTATTGAATCCATCAGAAAAATCTCATCATCTGGATTCATTGCATCATCTGAGAATTAAATCTCATCATTTGAATGCATTTTATCCGTGTACATTGTTGTGCCGTGCCATCATTTAAGGGCTGCATCAACAATCTACAACGTGATAATTCAGGAAATCAAGACTGCATTGCTAAAGTCGATCAAGAATTTCAAGAAATTGTCACAATCAAGAAAAACAATCAGATTTCTTATTTCAAAACTGAAATAAGAAAAGTTTCATCATACTGAAAATCAAAACTACAAGTTTCTGAAAATTCTCAATTCAAAACCACAGTTACAGTCTCGTACCTGATTTGTTTGATCTGATCTCATCATGAGTCACACATCTGAAGAGTCTTCCGAAACATCCAGTAATCCTCAAGCCGCAGAACAATTGATCAAGAATGTCGTAAAACTTCAAAGCCAATTAATTACTGTCAGGTTGGACGAAAACAACTATTTGCTATGGAAACTTCAAGTTGAAACAGCCATTCAAGGCTACGGACTTGAAGGTTATATTCATGTAACTCTACCAATACCCCCGAAATTTGTCACTGACAAAGACAATAAAATCATTAGCAATGAGGCATATAATCAGTACTACAGACAAGAAAGACTGTTAAGTGCTTGACTACTTTCCTCAATAAGTCCAAGTTTATTATCTCAAGTAATCGGATGTCAAACTGCTAATGACATATGGTCGACTGAAGAGAGAACATTTAATTCTCAATCAGTAGCCAAAGCTTTATTCTACAAGGGACAACTGCAAAACTGCAAGAAAGAAAACATGAGCATGAGAGAGTACATTGCTAAAGTAAAGAACATATGTGATATGCTTCATGCAGCAGGTAAAGAGATTGATGAATCAGAACAAGTCCTATCATTACTTAATGGATTAGGAGATGAATATGAAGCAGTGGTGGCAGTTATCACATCTCAAAAAGCAACACCACCACTTGAGGATGTACATTCTATCTTACTGTCACATGAAGCAAGAATAGAAAAAAAGAAACCATCTAAAAATGAATACTCACTCAACTATGTTGCCAATGTTAAAGGCCAAGGCAACAGAGGCAATCCATCTGGACAAAGAGGTGGCTATAATGGTAGAGGCAGAGGTAGGGGCAGATGGAACCCCAATAATAAGCCCAAATGTCAAATATGCGAAAGGGCTGGGCATACTGCTTTCAAATGTTATTTTAGATACAACTCAAGTTTTGTGCCAAATCAAGGTGATAACAGTCAGAAAGGATCTAATCCAAACGTAAACTTGGCACAAAATCATCATGATATCTCTACTGGTTCAGACAACAAAGGTTATAACTAGAATGAAAACGCTAAAACTGAAAACATTCAAGACGACAATTGGTATCCAGATTCAGGGGCAACAAATCACATGACAAACAATCTCGATAATCTCAACCAAGGAAATAAAGAGTACAGAGGTAAACAGTCAATAAGCATGGGGGATGGTAAGTGAATTTCAATTTCTCATACTGGTAATGCTATAATAAGCGGAAAAAGAGAACTATTCTTGCAAAATTTACTTAGGGTGCCAAAGATTAAGAAAAATTTAATGAGCGTGTCACAATTTGCAAGAGATAACAATGTCTATTTTGTATTTTATCCTAAGTACTGTTTAATCAAAGACATGCTAACTAGTGATGTTCTCTGGCAGGGTAGCGTTGACAATGGACTATACAAGATAAATCTTGGTGGAAAAGACAACCCTACAAGAGAGAAATCATGTTATGCATCTGTGATTCAGCAAAATAATCACAGTAAAAATATCTTTGATTTGTGGCATTATAAACTAGGACACCCAAGTGTAAATGTAGTTAGAAGTATTCTCAATAAAAACAATATTTCCTATGATAATATCACTATTCCCTATGTCTGCACTTATTGTAAAATGGGTAAACATCACAAATTTCCCTTTATTTAACTACATACTCAAAGTCATTTGATCTTGTTGCCACTGATCTATGGGGACCAGCACCTATAAATGCTGATTATGGGTATAAATATTATGTATCATTTGTCGATGCACACAGTAGATATACATGGATCTATTTTCTCAAAGCTAAATCACAAACATATGACATTGTGATAACCTTTCTGACTATGGTTGAAAACCAATTTAATACCAAAGTCAAAATACTACAAACTGATGGTGGTTCTGAGTATAAAACCCTTAATGATTATTTCAAAAATAAGGGAATTATACACAGAACCACATGTCCATACACATCTGAGCAAAATGGACTAGTAGAAAGAAATTACAGACACATTGTGGAGTCTGGTTTAACATTATTAGCTCATGCATCTTTACCACTCAAATTTTGGCCTGAATCATTTAACACTGCAGTTTATCTTATCAATAGAATGCCAACCAAAGTGTTAAATGATCAGTCACCACTTGAAATATTGTATAATACTAAACCAGACTACAACAGCTTGAAAACATTTGGTTGTTTATGCTTTCCATATCTAAGGCCTTACAATTCAAACAAATTAATTTTTAGATCAAGGCCATGCACTTTTATCGGTTATGCAGCTAAACAAAAAGGATACAGGTGTATTGATGAAAATGGTAGAATTTTCATCAGTAGACATCTTGTATTTAATGAAACTGTATTTCCATACAGTAACTCTAATATCCAAACCACCAAGAAAGTTTATGTTGAAAATATCAATATACCTGATATTCCTGAACTGCACAATAATCTGTATCCAACCGATAATAAAGTGACTGCTGATGCTCACTCAACCAACACTATTGAAGCCGAATCATCCAATAGTGCCAGTTCTGAACCACCCAGCCTCGCCAACTTGTTACCTGAGCAAGTGCAAAGAGAAAACAATGTCAACCAGAATGAAAGTCAAGTTGAAGAGAGTACAAGAAACTCATTAAATCAATTACCAGAGGATGATAACACCACTCATGAGGCCAACCAGCAATCAAATAAACCACTTACTGAGTCTGGTCATCCAATGATAAACAGATCTAAAAGTGGAATATTTAAACCAAAAACCTATGTAGCCACTGTAAATTCTGATGAACCAATTACATATGAACAGGCCACAAAACATGAGCATTGGAGAGCAGCAATGAATGAAGAATACCAAGCCCTCATCAAAAATCAAACCTGGGAACTCGTTCAACAACCATCAAACAAAAATCTGGTTGGATGCAAATGGACTTATAGAATAAAGAGAAATCCAGATGGCTCAGTGAATAGATATAAAGCAAGGCTGGTGGCCAAGGGCTACACACAACAGTATGGTTTTGACTACAGTGAAACTTTTTCACCAGTAGTCAAGCCAGCTACTATTAGACTAATATTTACTATTGCACTGAGTAATCACTGGAAAATCAAACATTTAGATGTAAATAATGCATTCCTCAATGGTGTTTTGCAGGAAGAAATTTATATGCAACAACCAGAAGGGTACTCAAAAAATTCAAAATATATGTGCAAGTTGAACAAGGCAATTTATGGGTTAAAACATGCCCCAAGGGTCTGGTTTGAAAGACTGAAATCAACTTTGGCTACAATGGGTTATCAATACTCAAAATCCGACAACTCTCTATTCACTAAAAGTAACAATGATTATACTATATACATACTTGTCTATATTGATGATCTAATTGTGACAGGTAGCAATGAAGCTGAAATAAAAAGACTAACACGCTACTTGGATGAGCAATTTTCAATCAAAGATTTAAATGAAGTGTCATACTTTCTTGGAATAGAGGTTACAAGGAGTTCAAGCACAGAAATGTTTTTAAGTCAAAGGAAATACATTACTGAGTTACTAATGAAGACGGACATGAGCGAAGCTAAATCACAACCTACTCCAATGATCTCAAGTCAACACTTCTCTAAAAATAGGGGGGAAGCTATTAACAATATTAAACAATACAGAAGTGTTGTGGGAGCACTTCAATATGCTACCATAACACGATATGATATTTCATTTAGTGTTAACAAAGTTTCACAATTCTTGCAGGACCCCAAAGATGAACATTGGAGGGCAGTAAAAAGAATACTCAGATACCTAAAGGGCACTATCAATTTGGACTCACACTGAAAGGAACCAAGGAGCTAAACATTGTTAGCTACACTGATTCAGACTGGGCAGCAGACCCGGATGACAGAAAATCTGTCACTGGGTACTGCATCTACATTGGAGACAGCCTAATATCTTGGAGCTCAAAGAAACAAGCCATTATATCTAAATCAAGTGTTGAAGCCGAATACAGAAGCATAGCAAGTGCTACAGCAGAAGTAATATGGTTACAATCGTTGTTAAGAGAGCTAAAGCTACTGAGAAATACTAAAGCAACGCTATGGTGTGATAATCAGAGTGCAATCTACATGTCATATAACCCTATACAGCATGCTCGAACAAAACACATTGAAATAGATATCTATTTTGTTCGAGAACTAGTTAAAGAAGGTAAATTGCAAGTAAATCATATACCATCATACCATCAGCGTGCCGATATCCTTACCAAGGCACTGTCGGCCAGGAACTTCACAAGGCTAAGGGACGAGCTGAAGATTCAAGCTCAGAAAACTGAGAAATCCTCAACAGAAATCTCCAAAGGCGCAACAACTGAAGCAGATCTAGCATCATCTTCCTCAAAACCTCAGCTCTCACAAAAATCTTTCTCAAACCTCACTAATTCGCAAAATCAAGACAACGCCAACACAAACTTGGCCCAATCTGAGAAGTGAATGGAGAATCACTCAATCGGAAGCTCATAATCACATCCTGAGAAGCAAACCTAGGATCGCAACCCTAACCCTAGGTTTGAAGGGGGGAATAAGGAATACAAGAGCAGCCGCCATCACAAAGTTATTTTATGTTTAACAATAGGGTTACAACAACTTATAACGTAATAGTGTAATTCATTTCTATTGGGCTTTTGGGTCCTTCAGCCCATCTATTATTTTCGCTACAGGTTTTGTATATATAAGTACATATACTACACTGTACATTCTTGAATTATTCTCAATGATATTTTGGTATTGCTCTCTTCAATTACTCTCCATCACAAAATCTCTGTAACACATTCTTGATCAATAATCTTCAAACTTTAACTAACACTTAACGAACAAACATGACTTTTATCTCTAAAGACACAACCCTTAATCAATGAACATTAAAGACCATTAACTTCTCTTACCTTTTCACCTACAAAGACACTTGTCTCTTCATTTTATTATTCTCCATTAATAATGTATTTAAAGTTTACCCAACAAAAGCGCTAAAAACTCTAGAACTCTCCTTTTGTTCTTTATCTTAACTTCAAAAGTTGGAACAGTTGGTAAGCTCCCTTTTGTTCTTTTTTGGTTTGCTGTTTGGGACTTTGGTGACCTTTTTTCAATTTGAATCAATTTGTCTTCGTTGTTCTCGTCACGGAAAGAGTATTCATCATCGTCTGCAGCTACAGACTTTTTCATGCGATACGGCGGACGACAACCATTTTACGGTGGCTACCGCCGCCGGTAGTTAACACCTCCAGATCAGAAAACTCTTATGAGTATTATGGCTCCGGTACCCGATTTGTTATTGACTAATTCAGTTACTGATTCATTGTAATGAACGGGTTGTACTTCTGTGCCAGCTTCTTTATTACTGACTAATTCAGTTATGCTCCCAATAAGCATTTTTTTTGTATAAATGCAACACTAATAGTATTATAAGTTACAGCTAAGTGTTTATAAATCTTTACTTGTTTCCAGTTCAGATTGTATCAATGTGTTAGCTAGGTGGTCCTTCAAGTTCTAGTATGCCATCTTCTTTAGTAAGCACTTGTCTATTTATTTATATATGAATTTTCTCAAAGACGCCACTCTGCCATTTATGCTTATTGGATCCTTTGGTTTGTCTGGAATTCTCATTCATCATACTAACTCAATTTTCTTAGGATTTGTCTTGATGTTTTGGTATAATTTGATTTGAATTGAGGATAGTAAAGAATCTTTATGTGTGTCAGTGTGCATGCATGCATGTTAACATGTGAATATCCTATTTTACAATCTGCAAATCCTTTTTTTAAAACGATGCTTGTTCTCGGAAATGTTGTCCAGATCAAAGTCCAGCTGGTGTAGAAATCTGTAAGTCAGACACAAATGATCAATTATATACCTAGTCGATATCCAAGGTGAACAATTTTAACTCGGAAACAGAGCCTCCAATACCGAAGATTGATTCACAGTTAGGCTTGGAAGAAAAACAGAAGGTTGAAGAGAATGCATTTTTTTGTTGAATAGAGCAGTAGCTCTGCGTTTGCAAAGGAAGATTCAGAAAATGCTGATGATACAGGCTTACCTACGGATGCTAACTTGTCAATGAACCTTGAAAGAGAATCATCAATGGAGCATGTGGATGAGCCTCGATCGAGATGCTTTAATGGATGATGTAGCACCTAAATATAGCATTTCAGGTTTGTATGTAGGATAACACCATAATATATCGCTGGTGTTATTTTAATAAAATTATTCAGTGTAAAGTAAAGTATCTCAGGGGCATCATAATCATATTTGAATTCCATGCTATTTTGAATATTTCGACTTGATCTTTTGATGTCAGTTTATTGGATTTACCCTGATCGTTTTAACAATTTTAAATCATTACTCACACAAAATTGAGTATTTTCCGTATACCTCATCAGAAAATCTGTAGTTCTGGAGGGTAAGTCCAATAAAATGAACATCGATGGTAAAAGTATACCAACCCTATTAGCACAGTTGTCATGTACAAAAGAAACCTCATATATTATTTAGCATTTATGTATTTCTAATGACTATTCAGATAATGAATATGTAGCGAACCCGACACAGCAAAATCTTGCCTAAAAGTAGCATATCTGACAAACTGAATAACCGAAAAGCAAACAAAAAACCACAATAATATTTTGCAATCTTTCTTCTTTCATACATACTGACCTTTTTTACACCCATGATTATGGTATATTTACCTATATAGGCCAACATATATTGATAGAATTACAAACTGACAAAATAAGTACAATTTATTGGTAAACTTAATCAATATTCGTTTTCGGACGTGATGCTCCTTAATCAAGACTAGAGTATCAATAAAAGTACTTTTTTTTCATGAGAAGATCAACTTCAACTGAAATTTCATTGCATTACCACTACCTAGATGGTATTTTAGATTCTCAGACTCAAATTAACTTGCAGCATAGCTTGCTTTGTTTTATGACTATATATAAATTAATAAGAAGCATTAACCTGCCTTCTTTTTTACTAGAGGAAATTCCATAGACTGAAGCAGTCATCATCTACCCCAAAGTCAGATCATGTACATGGATTGTTCATTAAATCGAGGTACATATGGAGCAAAGCCGTTCAGTCATCTAGTACGTGCAGTAAACTCCCTGCTCTTCTTCACCACCAGTAAGCTCCCTGCTCATTATTTCAGCAAGGCAAAGCCCAAAAGCAGCAGCCGCTTCTTTCAAGAAAATAGTGCTTAAAATAAGTAGCTTAGACTTCAACATCTCCAAGTCCTTAACGGGGTCAAGCTTAGCAATATACTTAAAATCCTTTTCAAAAAACGGAATGGAAGCCTGGGGCCAATGAATCCATTCAAAATACGGGTCTTCTAAGTTCCAAGTATACGGGTAAGCAACTGACAAAAAAGAAGGGCTTTAATAACCATTTATTTCTACTGACAAAAGTTGAAATTTGTTTAAATAGATTTATCTATTACAGCTATCATAAAAGAAAGATTATAATAGACATCTATTACAACCTTACAACCGAGAAAATAAAAGAATTGCTAAAAATAAGTTTCTTAAACTTTCTTAAAAAACAGCTGTAAAAAACATGAGTTAAAACTAGAATTTTGCGACATTTACAAGAATACAAGTGTAATATGGTCTTCTTGTTGTAGTGTCTATATCATCGGCCTAATGTAATATTGTTACCTCCGTTTCCATCTGTTATTTGTTGTGTACATGAATCATCAAGATATACTATGCAGTTGTAAACAATCAACAATAGTTTATTTTAAGTGTGCTACTTAGTATACTTAGAAGTGGAATTTACCCAGGTCCTGATCTTTTCTAATGTGGATTGTTCTGTGCAGTAGGTTATCACTGTACAATATACCCCAAATACTCCTTAAGATATGTTTCTGTTATGGTATTATATCATGTATTTGTTTGTTTATACGATTTTTGTACTATGGTACTTACAAATGTAAATATCTGTTTTGCAAAGATTAACGGTCTCATTTGCTCAATGGCAGGAGATAACACCAACTCTATTAATATCGGGAATATTGCTAATCTTTAAACCATTAAATCTGATTTTAAAATGGAGTTCGCCAAAGCATTAGTAGTTGTTAAAGACATAATCAGGTAAATAACATTCCAACATCATTATTTGCTATGACGGAGGAAGTAGCATTAGCATTGTATTTCCTTTCGATCATGATCTGGTGGATATACAATTATACATATCCATATCATGTAAATAAAGCCCCTAAACTTGCAGGTATATAACACACGTGGAAACAATGGTGTGCACGTGAACACACATTTTTCTTCGGTGTGTTTTGGGAGAAAGGGACATATGAGTATATAAGTGTGGGCATTCACTGACAAGAAAAAACTAAATCTATTAGCTGTTTCCTTTGATAATTGGAGAAACCATAACTAGAAAAGAGGACTTTATGAGGAAAATAATAATTATTAAATATAAGTAAAATTAAATTAAAACTTATGCCTGAATTCATTAAGGACTCCATAAAGATGGTCCAAGAACACATTTTTTTTTTTTTTTTTTTTTTTAATTGTTAGCTAATTCAAGTAATATCATCCAAACAAGAGAATGACACAATTATGTATGAGCACAGTTAGTTGTAGGTAGAGAAACATATAAAGAAAGCATGGCTGGTTGGGCAAAGGTGGATTACACAACTTATAATTTACATGTAGCAACACAAGGAAGGTTCGCAGCATGAACATGTAGACATATGTTATGGGCTTTTTGTAACATTCTATTTTGGTTTTATTTTCACAAAGTACGTCTGTTGTAACATGCTTTCATAAGAAGTCCCGATTTTCAATAAATTCTTCCTAATAACAAATGAACAACTATAAGGATACAACTTTTGAACAAACTAAGTGATTGTTTCTGTGGTTAACTACTTCCTACAATATTCAATGTATCATCTTAAATTATATTGTATTAAACTATTTAGTTCAATCAAGTTATACTTACATCAATGTTCGAGGAGAAGGTCTCACTCAAATTAGTAAGAGCAACGATAGTACGAACAATCACACAAGCGTACTACAACAAAGAAGGAAGTTTCTGATCCCAATTTGGATATATATTAAAAAAAGTTAAAATAAAATTAAACGATGTATGTGTATGTGTACAAGAAGTAGGAGATGCACAATCAAGAAGAATACTTCAGCAATAACATCAAAATTGAACAAATATTCATACTGTTTTTTTACATGAGGTGTATATGCATTTATTTTTCTGGGATAGAGCGAACCTGCATGCCAATTTCCAAGACCTCCCAATCTGAACATATCAATTATCCTTCGAATTTTGAGCATAAGACCACTACTGACATGAGAAGTACAACAAATTGAATGAAATCAAGCATTTCAAGTAAGAAATTATAGGATCCCTCTGATTTAGGAGAATGAATATACATTTTAAAGTTGTGAGCAAGGTTTTTACATAACTATCACTTATATAGACAAAACAAAAAGCTGTAGCTGACGCGTGTGGAACATGCAAAAACTAAGCAACAAGAATAAGGGAAGGAATCACGTGATGGTCATGCAACGCGCTTACAACATGAAATTTTCAATGTGTTCTAACAACTGATTCATGCATTCTACATGTTCTTAGATATTCCTGATAATCAAAAGAACCAATACACAATACAGTAACTCATCAACCAAGACAAAAGGAAAAAAACAAACCTACAATTCAAAATAAAATAGGATCTGTATATGAGCAAATAAAACCGGAATTATACTTTAAATCACGACCACTGACAATGCACAAACTTATTATATGTTAATATCATATTTTAAGCAGACTCTATATAGAAATTTCCAGCAAATACAAATATAAGATACAGATATTATTTTTAAGCTCACTTTTACAAAATGTCTAATTAGAAAACTTGAATATCACAATGGTCAAACAACTCCTAAACTTTGATTTTCTTCCATCAGAATTAAACAATAGGTAGATAGCTACATGCTTGAATCTTGCCAAATGACTACACAAATAAATTTCAACCAATGAATTAAATGAAAATAATTAAGTATAGAAGTACAACCCAAATAGACAACATTTGCACGCAGGACGATAATTAATATGTTTAGAAACTTGGAGGAATTAAACAATTCAAGTAGAAATCGAATAATAATTGGAGTAATTAAAAAAATGTTTTGAGCTCTCAAGCCATATTGTCTAAACTAGCATAAACACATACACACTGTAAAGACTTGTTTTGTTGCTTAAGTTATACTCTCTTTGAAATCCATGCATTTGTGAGTTTTTGATTTTGTATTACCAAAAAAATAATACCACAATACCATTATTGATATATATTTTGCTATGTTTATTTACATCAAAATCATTATTCATTAAATAACATGTGTTTTAAATATTGGCTTGTCGAAAATTACTATAATATGGGAACCACCTTGTATTTGTTATATGTAGATTGAGTATATAAAAAGGAAAATTCTATTAAAAGTATGGTTCAATGATAATACCCAAAACATACATACTCTAAACTTTAAGTCATAGAGCTAATTGCGTGGAAAATACAAAATAATATATACTCGAAATACTCATAATCATATGGTTGTCAGAAACCATAAGTAATACAGGAAGATTAAATAATTGTTGTAAGATCTACCTATATTTAATGTTATGCCAGTTAGAAAATTTTCATATTCTATTTATCTTATTTGGCAGCTTGAATTCAACTTTTAAGAATGAAAATAGAAAATCAAGAGAAATAGCTCTAATCAATGTCAATGCAAAAAAAAAAAAAAAAAAAAAAAAAAAGTAAATTAACCACGGTTGGTAGAAGTACAAAAAAAATTAATATGGTTTAAGTGTTAGCTCAATCTTGCCAAGTATATGTTAATATTAACTTTTAGAGAGTTGTGATAACCAAAATGTAGCACCCTTGATCACAGTCCTCAACCTAAAGGATCTTCTTGATGAAATATTATTGAAAAAGGTGCACTAAACTTTGTTATATGTAGATTGAGTATAAAAAGGAAAATTCTATTAAAAATACGGTTCAATGATAATACCCAAAACATACATACTCCAAACTTTTAGTCATAGAGCTAATTGCGTGGAAAATACAAAATAATATATTCGAAGTACTCACAATCATATGGTTGTCAGAAACCATAAGTAATATAGAAAGATTAATAGTTGTTGTAAGATCTACCTATATTTAATGTTATGCCAGTTAGAAAAATTTCATATTCTATTTATCTTATTTGGCAGCTTGAATTCAACTTTCAAGAATGAAAATAGGAAATCAAGAGCAACAACCCAAATCAATGTCAATGTAAATAGAAAAATTATGTAAACTAGTCATAGTTGGTATTAGTACAAAAAATAATAATATAGATGAAGTATTAGCTCAATCTTGCCAAGTATATGTTAATATTAATTTTTAGAGAGTTGTGATAACAGAAATGTAGCACCCTTAATTACAATCATCAACCTAAAGGATCTTCTTGATGAAATATTATTGAAAAAGGTGCATTAAACTTGGTAACTGGTTATATATTCGCATGGCTTCATATTTTAGTAACTCTAGTTGAGAAAGCTTTAAAAGGCAAAAAATATTATGGTACAACCTTTTTACATATAAAAATAGTACATATTTTTAATCTATTTAAGCAAAGTGGCTTTCACAAAAGATATAAGAATTTAAAAGGGTAATAAAAATGTGAGGTAAAAATTTACACATTAAATTAATGGATTTACTCTCAATTGGACATAATTATAGACACTGCCGCATGTTATGAACAAAGAATAGCATATTCTACCATGATTACATCTCAATATGAGTTATCTTCAGATACAAAGTAATATAAATCAAGAATCGCATTGAGAATTTGTGACCCTAAATTATACATACATTTAGAAATTTAAAATTAACCCAATATCGTGTAAAATAGCAACATATAAGATAGTAACAAAATAGTTGACTGTAATATAAATAAGTACACCCAAGTTTGCTTATATTATTAAGAGCAACATGAAAATGGGTGTTGGGTTGTAACTAATAGCAAGGATAGAAAGAAGAGCTGTAATATGTATATAAAAATACAATATTGTTCAGGTTAGCAACATAAGTCTACATTAAGACTATAAAATTTAAGGAAAAGACTGACCCAACTTTAATTTATGGCAGCTAGTTGTCAATTCATCTTTATGTCATAATGTGTACTGTACGAACCATCAAACATACAAAGCTTTAATTCAAACTTCAGAAACCTAAAATAATTTATTATAAAACACAAACATACAGTACTTCATATTAATCTTCCAAGTCCTACAAACACACAAACTATAATTCAAACTAAACTTCAATTACTTACAACGACTACAGATAATAGAATAACTCACACTAGACTTCAGAAACCTACAACGACGATGGATAATAGAAACACTAGTGGTTACGGTTAAATTGCATGTCCTCTAGGAGTTTTTTGAGATGTCTAATTTCTTGCTCCAGCTCTTTCGCATATGCTATGCCCCTTAGACAAAGCTGTTCGTCAATCCATTCTGAAAAATTGCATCCGTAGGGATGATTGGAACAAAGAAGACTTCGACGACCAATGTTTCCGCCATCATCTGATACAACAACTTCAGCCATATAACCACAGTGACAACAAACTGGGTACGAGTTAACCTCTTGCTCCACCATTGTTTGAGAATGCATTTTGAACATATATAGAGTTGAGAAGATGCATTCTGAACGGATCTGTAGGATAATACCATAATATATCACTGATGTTATTATTAATAAAATTATTCAATGTATAGTGAAGTATCTCAAGGGCATCATAATCAACATTTGTATTCCATGCTATTTTGAATATTTTGACTTGATCTTCAGATGTTAGTTTATTGAATTTACCTTGATCGTTTTAAACATTTTAATCTTTGCTCACACAAAATTGAGTATGTTTCGGTATACCTCATCAGAAAATCTGTAGTTCTAGAGGGTAAGTCCAATAAAATGAACATCGATGGTAAAAGTATACCAACCCTATTAGCACAGTTGTCATGTACAAAAGAAACCTCATATATTATTTAGCATTTATGTATTTCTAATGCCTATTCAGATAATGAATATGTAGCGAACACGACACAGCAAAATCTTGCCTAAAAGTAGCAATCCAGGCAACTGAATAATGTGTGATTATAGATCGTTCGTCTGTAACTTTGCTACACTTAGTTTAATGTTATTTGCCATAGGTGTATATACTAAAGATTAATCTAAGTATGCATGCATCGAACTTCAATAAATCAAATATTCATGCGTTAATCTCTTTGGAGTTATATTAAAACTTAAGACTCATTTTATTGATTAGTTTATGTTATTCATGTTTGAGCGAAAGCCTTACCTCTATGTAAATATGATTGCTAATTGGTTATAAAATGTACCCATGCTTACCATGAAAATTATTTTACCCATGGTTACCACCTGATGAATATGATTACTAATTGCTAGTAAATTCAATGTAAAATTTACTGGTATAGTGAAGTTTATAACTACATCCATTTTGGATTGTTGTACCCAAATACAATTACTCAGTCTTAAGTTAATAATGTAGTTAATGAATTTTAGCTGGATTTAAACGTGCAAATACATCTCTTGATGTTGATGGTGAAGGTAATACAGTTATGAAGGATCCACGTAACACCCCACACTTTTTCGATCCCGAATTTTGACAAAAATCGAAATTCAAACCCGTCCAAGCACGAATAGTTTAAATCTGGTACTTGCAATTAACGAGCATGAGCATAATCAGAGTAAAATAAAACTAACTCACAGTGGAAAGAAAATGAGATAATAAATACTGATTAAGACGACTATCATAAGTCATATCACCACATCGATAACGAGCATGAGAGAACAAGAACAGAAACCAAACTTGAACACTTGCTGTGATCCGTTTTACCCGAGATAATCGTGAGAGTCGTTTTGAGGGAGGTCGGGATAAGTCGCGGTGAGTAGAAAAATGTTTAACACTGTCTACAATACACAAATGTACTCCGTTTTGTCAAAATCAAAACATTTGTCTAAAAGGGCTAGTAATTCTACCTTAACTCCTTTATAATTTGCGCACGATGACTAACCATAAAACCGAAGGCAATATTACGCACCTGGCGATATTGCAATACTGAGATAGATCGCTTACGCATAAGTATGGAGTCTTATGGCCACTATTAACTAATCAAGAGGCAGGCAACTAACTTCTAACTATCACACAAGGAGTGTACATATTTATATATAGTCACTTAAGACCTCGCTACCTATGTAAGGTAAAGGCGGATACTTCCAATCACTAATTACCCAAGACGGACCCTTTGGTCACTTAATACCTTATATGCTGGTTTTATTCTATTATAATATAAATTAGAGGATACTAGCTACAAAGTCCAACTAATCCAAGGCTTCCGTCATTCACGCATATAAACATGCCCTACATAAGACTACAGATAGTAAGCAGTCACTTATTACCTACAAGATGGTAGATGACGTTTCACCATTTAAGACCTTTATGCGACGGACCCTTATGTTACTATCTAGCTGGCCTTATTAGATAATTCCCTTAATCACTTAATACTTCCCGCATGATAGGCATACCTACGGTACCTCCGTAGTGGTCATTTAATACCTAATCCCAAGGCGGACTCTCAACCCAGTCACTTAATACCTAGAGGAAGCGTACCTTCCCAGGGATTACCAATCTCATACCCAATAGCCATTTAATACTTCGTACTATGGAGAGGTGAGCTACAGGATCACTAAATACCTTTTTAAGGGTGGATCTAACTACTTAATACGTCTATCTTGAAGCAGGCTTACGCTTATAGAATATTTCCTTTCTAGGATTTTCTCTTTTGGGACAGGAGGCTGGTCCTATAACCACTTAATACCTCATATTTGAGATAAACCTTATTTTAGGAAATAATCCTCACTACGCATGTAACTATCGTTACGTAATTAACTATCTTCACAGGTTCCTACGGTTAATGATATCTCACATCAGTTAAGCATATATCCGACTGTTGGAAAATGCAAACTTCCGTCGAATAAGGCAACTGACCTTGCATCATTATCCTACTAAGTCACATTCCTATTCTTAATTATATTAATTCTATATTATCTAGAAATAAATAAGCAAAATTTATAATTTCCTACCTAGGATGTTTATTTGTTAATTTCCTTATTGGACTTAGCATTTACTACGCCAATCAATTCCCATTAATTACCCCTTTACTATTATTAATAAGAGTCCCTACCATTAATGACACTAAAGGTCATATTTTCCTAAGTCACTAATTAACCCTTTAAGTACCATTTATTACCATTGATTAACATTATTGATGTTTTATGAACCTAACGGTCATATTTCCTGAGGTATTAAATGTCCTTTTTATATTAGTCCCGTTATAACTTCTAATCGATTCATTGTAGCCCGTTTAGCTTTTCTATATTACTATAATTCGGTTTATTTCTTGTTTGCATACATATATATTTATAGGCATTATTTATTTACTTCCCCAATTAGAGCTACAATTCTTATTCCTAACATAATTCAAATTGTAACCATTTAGCATTTTTGTCCCATTTAATTCATTTCCCCAATCAAAGATGGTTAAACATTCCTTATTTCATTCATAACCTTATTTATAGCAAATCAAATTCATTTATTGCAAAATGGTCATAATACCTATTTCCGTTTATTACGGATTATATTTCCCATATACATTTCGACAGAAACGACAACTATTATAACATACACCATAATAAACATTTATTATAATAATATATTTGCGTAAATTTGGAAGGATATGAATATATTTTTTATTTTAGCGCATTTAACGTAGTTACTACATTTTATTTTATTATTATTAACCAGTTATATTTTGGTCTAAACTAACGACCAAAACAAACCTTTTTATGTTTAATATTGTTTAAGATTCAAAATCTTTAAAAAAAGTTAATAATTGCAGTTAATGTAAATTTGCCCGAAATAATTAAAGAGGATATGAACATACTTCAAATCACAAGTAATAAGATATATATGCTTTTGGAATGGTTGTTGTAAATTACACAAAAATATACGTAAATTTACACATCCTTCTTAATTGATATGTACATATTTCTTGCTGATTAAAAACAATGCTCTTTTTATTAAAAAGAACAAAAAGGGCATTTCTACGATAATCAAATAAAACCACAACAACATTAAACATAATCTTTTTATCTAAATTTACATAAACCACAAAATAACACCAAAACTAAGGATCTGGAATAAAACTACAATTTTGACAATGGTTTTGGGACTGATCTCCAGATCTATGGTGTATACAATAATCACAAAAAATTCAATAAACAATTGTAGGCAATTTAATTTAATTAAAAAAGAGGCCTACAAACTCAATACTCAAACCATAACATATTATTTCAGATTTGACAAAAACACTACATAAATTTGATGAATCTTTAGGCATACATTTCAGATCTATTACAAGTGAACTAAATAGGTTATTATAAAAGTTTTATATAATTTTCTCACTCACCTGAAGCTATCCAAATCTGAATATGAATAAACCTTTAGCCCTACAATTTCCTAATTCTTACAGATTTACAATTATTCTAAAAAAAGATTCTTTCATATTTGTAGATTTGTAAGAAAATAGGAACGATGGAAGAAATGTGAAAGGAAGAGAAGCCTAAATGCAGCACCATCTCCTTTGCACATAACTCTAATTCTAATCTTCTTCAATCTATGCTGTTTTGATTATATATATTTAGATTTGATTCAGAAGAGGTTTGGAAGAAGAGAGAAATGATAGAGCTTTGCTACTGCCTTCAAAATTATGTTTAAAAGGATAGGGTCTAACATTTTATTTATAAGGAGTAGAATGGCCCTACACCGTTAGAGTAGTTTAAAATAAGACTCGTCCATATATTTGTATATTTTATAAAACAAAACCCTAGCCGCCACAACACCTGGCTCAACCCAGGTCGAACCCACGGTCGATCACCCCGATCAACCGCTTGGGTCGACCAGGATGTGGTTTAAGCGTGGGTTAAGGTAATTAACTATTACCTTATATATTTTACTTCGATTAATTTATTTATTTTCCGTCCATTTTCGTATTTCGTCCGTAACTTTTTCATACGGACTCCGTTTGTGAAGTTCTAAACATGAAAGTTAACCAAAATCCCATCCTGTACACTACGGTGCAAGTTTCATGATCAAATTCCATCATTTGCAAAAAAAATCAAGAGCCTAATTAAATAACTAAATTAACTATCACCAAAATTTCGGGTTGTTACATTCTTCCTCCTTAAAAAAAATTCATCCTAAAATTTTACCAATGACTAAGTCATGGCATTGGCGCCTAATTATCCTAAGCTACACAACCAATTAGTGTTCATATAGTTTTGCAACCAAGTATATATGTGCATGTTATACATAATGCATAGCAACCACAAAACATGTATGCATAATGATTCTAATTTGGATCCTCTTATATGTATGCATTTTATTATTGAAAACACTTTTGAAAAACCTGATGCAAAACATCGTAAATATACTGGCAATTCTATATGAATGCAAATTTTGAAAACGTTTTCATCCATAACCCTCACACTTCTTTGAGTAAAGGTGCGAAACAACCAGTTTTTCATCCAAATCCTACCATCCATTTGTCAACGTATCTAAATCGCTTCTTATTTATTTCTCCTAAGCCCGAAAAAGAAAATCAAAATGGAGAAATTTAACATTCTTTTCCGCTTAAAAATATTTCAATCTTCACCCTATAGTGGAATTTTTCCTTAATAACACAAAAATACTCCGAATAATCCATTTGTAGATTGCAAAGGAGGCTTGACACGAGCTCTAAAGCGTAAAACAAGGTAATTAGTAACTCACGTGTATCATCGATAAGGTATGGAAATGATGTTTCCTCAGCTAAATTAACTTTTTTCTTGTTACCGTTAACGTCTTTAACGCATCATCATTGCTAATGCACTGCTAAAACGCACAAACAATCATCCAAAAAGCCTTCCTTACACTTTTCATGTGATTAAAAATCAAAAAAATTCTATCAAAATAAATTTCCGCTTGAAAAATTCTTTATGCAAATTTGAAATTCTTATTTAGTACTGTTTACTTTCCACATCAGATTCGTATAAAAAGAAAATTTTGGTAATATAGGCTTTACTATATTTAAACCATCTATTTTTATATAAACAGATGTTTAAACATACGTAAACTATCGTAATCAAATCTATATTTATACACATATCGGATTTTATGGGAAAGTAAGAATAGATGAAAACATATAATTTTAAAGAGGAAAAAGATACTTTTTTCAAACAACATTTGCAAAAGGTTAAAAAGGAAACTTAAACGATCCAAATCACATGTTGGCGTTGAAAGAAGTTAGTCGCGCAAAAATACGAAAATAGAAACCACGTAAGCAAACTCAAAAACAATTTCTAGCTTTAAAGGAACAAACGGCAAACAATATATATACTCGTGACAAAACAACGCAAAAAACCCATCCTTTGACAAAAATTGTGTACTGCAGAATTCTATACTTTCCAGCTCTAAGACAACTGTTAGTTAGATAAGAAATGAGATTTCACTCAAATAAATAAGCGCGAATGACAAAAAATATTCTAAACATAGAATCTCATTAATCGTCATGCGATTTCAAGATAATACTAACAGTCACAAGCATGAACTACCACCTGGCCAAGAGAAGATTGCTGGAAAGGGAAAGAACAAAGACAACAACAAGACAAAAACACCAAAACTCTAGAACATTGCCTATAAACAACAAGACGTCTTGCTTCACGCTGAAGCTTAAACCATTTCGACGACCTCCGACTAGTCATATCATGGTAGCAAAATGCTCAATCTCGTATTGTAGACACTGCTGGTGTTGTTTGGGTTTCCACATCTCCATCTCTTCTAAAAGAGAATTTGTGATGACAGAGAAACCCACCACAAAACTGGCATTCACAGAGATTCACCTAACATTGAATAAAGACAAAAGTGGATAGGTGAAAATACAGGAGGCAACTCCGCGAAACAGCACATAAGGACAACAAGCTGAATCAAATATAATGCGTATTAAATGATGATTTTGCCATCGATCAAAGAAAAAATTGATTCCAGCATCATAAGACAAATCTAATTGTAACTTTCCTTCTTCGGAATAAATGAATCACACATCTATGTGGGTGGTCCGAACATAGATTTCCGAACTCAACAACGAACATTTGGGATAAGGAGATATGCTGCAAAATCTCCAAAATCGATCAAACCAAAGACTATTCAAGTCCGCGTAAAATACGGATGCCTCTAAAAATCCCATCGAGATCCTCCTTAGAAAATCCATCCAAAGACAACTCAATCCTCATCTCCGAAACAACATTTGCCTTTGTCAAAAACCTATTCCAACAAGATATGGAAAAGGAAGATGCATCATGAACAACGACCATATACAAAAACTTCGAAGCAAAGGGTCGATGCAAATTCAACTGCTACAATTAATTCTCTTAGCCTAAAAGCGGTGAAACCATATGCTCAATCTGATCCAGCCAAATTGTTCTCTCCCTAAGGATGAAACTTAAATGGTACGAGAAAGATCGGATAGTGCATGTAGGTATTATGGGCTAAGAAATGGTCGGAGAGAAGAAATTGGGTTTAGATCTTGAATTACTAGTGGGGAAAGATCCAATGCGAACTAGCGCTTAATAGGAGGAGATGAGGAGACAACAAAGAAAGAGGAGAAGAAGAATAGATATATGATTCGGCTAGATGAGGAATAAAGGACGAAAGAAAGAGGTTTAAGGAGGGAAATTTGGATGCAACTTTTACAGCTGAGTGCTAGGTTCAAGTTGTACTAAAATTCGTTAATTAGTTGACCAACAGGTATAAAGCTAAACGGTCAACACGGCGGTATCTAGACTGTAATCAAACTCCAAACTGTCTCCAAAATTTTAAAGCAGTATCAACAAAAGGATGCGACCACACAACAGGGAATTCTCGAAAGGAAAACTCAGCTAGAAATCCAAAATAAAATAAACGGATTTCCCCCTTATTTAGCTGACAAACAACACGAATGATTTCCTAAATCAAATACCCCAAGTTGAATATAAAATTTCCTTAGTCTTTTCTTGAGTGATAATTTTGAAAACTTTTCGAAATAAATTTCTATACTCATAAAGTAGGGGTCTCATAATATAGATCTATTTATTAACTTATATTATCATTTTTATTTCTAATTGGAAAAAATCTTTTGTGTTCTAAACCGTTGAGAATTTAATTCAAGAAAAAGATTATTTATGTAAATTTTCATAAATTGTCTAAGAAGAGAAGTATTAAAAATCACAAGGAATATATAATGATAGTTTTAAATTCTGAGGCGTATTCCTTGTTACTTCATACTTCCTTCTTTCTATTAAAATGGATTGTTTACTAAAATTTACACAAATCCAATAATCCAAAACATGGTTAAATTTATAGTTTTAAAATTATTTATTAAAAAACTTCTCGGAAACCACAGTTAAAAATTTCTTAAACCCCTTTTTATTTCAGAAACAGTTTTAAAAAATGATGTTTCTACGAATTCAAGACCAAGGATTCAAAAGAATAATTCTATCAAAAGATTATCTGAATTCATACAATGGAATATCCAATAAGCACAGCTTTTAATTATAATTCCGGACTATGACGACACATTTACATGATTCTTCCATTTAAAACCAAGGAAAGGTTATTAACTGGAACTCCCAAACAAAACCAACACAAGAACTTGTGACTATCTCAGTTGTAGCCAGATTTTTGTCCAGTCACCAAGCTCAAATCTACGGAATCCACCATATGTCCCCCTCATGCTCTTCAAAAAAAAATATCCAAGCGCACCTCGGGGTTAGCTGAATACTCAAACTTGAAATATTTCTAACTCTTAGTCATTTTAAAACCTATTATTAGGCCTATGACTAACTCTTCGTTGAAATAACTTAGTGTCGAGTTAAGAAAGGTGAAAGGAAAATAAAATACGTTACCCCACAGTTTTTAGAGCCTGAATTGTGACAAAAATCGAAACTCAATCTCGTCCAAGCATGGACATTTTGAATCTGGTACATGCAATTAATGAGCATGAGCATAATCAGAGTAAAATAAAACTAACTCACAATGGAAACAAAATAAGACAATAAATACCGTTTAAGGCGAATACCTTAAGGCATATCACCACATCGATAATGAGCATGAGGGAACGAAAATAGAAACCAGACTCGAACACTTGCTAAGATCTTTTTTCCCGAGATAAACATGAGAGTTGTTATGAGGAGGGGGTCAGAACAACAAGTCCTAGCAAGTAGAAAAATGTATAACATTGTCTACCAAATGTCCTCTGTTTGGTCAGAACCAAAACATATGTCTTAAAGGGCTATTAATTCTACCCAAACCCCTTTAGAATTTACACATGATGACTAACCATAAAACTCAAGGGAATATTCCACACCTAGCGATATTGCAATACTGAGATAGGTTGTTTACGCATAAGTATGAAGCCTTATAAGTACCATTAACTAATTAAGAAGTGGGCAACTAACTTCTAACTACCACATAAGGAGGGTACATATTTATATATAGCCGCTTAAGACCTCGCTGCCTATGTAAAGTAAGGGCGGATACTTTAAAATCCAAGGCGGACCCTTTGGTCACCTAATACCTTAAGGTGGTTTTATTCTATCATAATATAAATTAGATGATAATAGCTACAAAGTCCACCTAATCCAAGGCTTTCATCATTCATGCATATAGCCAAGCCCCGCATAAGACGAGAGACAGTAAGCAGTCACTTATTACCTACAGTATAAGTAGGCAATGTTTCACCATTTAAGACCTTCCCTCGGTGGACCCCTATGTTACTATCTAGCTAGCCTTATTAAATAATTCCCTTAAGCACTTAATAATTCTTGCAGGATAGGCATACCTATGGTACCTATGAGTAGTCATTTAATATCTAATCCCAAAGAGGACTCTTAACCCAGTCACTTAATACCTAGAGGAAGCGGACCTTTGTAGGGATCTCATACCCAGCAACCATTTAATACTTCATACTATGGAGAGGTGAGCTACACGGTCACATAATACCCTTTTAAGGGTGGATCTAACTAATTAATAATTAATACCTCTATACTGAAGCAGGCTTACACTTATAGATTATTTCCTTTCTATGGTTTCCTCTTTTGGGATGGGAGGCGGGTCCTACAACCACTTAATACCTCACACTTTAGATAAACCTTATTTTAGGAAATAATCCTCGATATGCACATAACTATCGTTACGTAATTAAATATCGTCACAGGTTCCTATGGTTAATGATATCTCACATTAGTTGAACATATATCCGATTGCTGGAAAGTGCAGACTTTTTTGAATAAGGCAACTGACCTCGCATCATTAACCTACTAAGTCCCATTCTTATTCTTAATTATATTAATTCTAGATTAACTATGACACCCCACGTCCGTTAATGTCACTCACAAAGGGAATGCATTAAGTTTCGTGAAGCGTTATAGGTAAACAGGCACAAAATATTATAAGACAGATATAAATAAGATAGAAGCAGAAATTCAAATTTTTATTTCAAACACAAATCATACACCGTGGTCCAAAATACCATAAGTCACAAAAACCATTACAATAATATAACTTCTATCTTGTACCATCAGAGTACATAAATACAAAAAGCATAACATAATTCCCTAAGAAAAAGAGCTAAACCATAGTAGAGATGAGAACTTGAGCCATACTTTGAAAGCAGCTCTAGCAAGATAACTGAGTCCTAACTAAGCCTAAGTATTCCTGCCCTGAGACGGGGGGGGGGGGGGGGGGGAGACGGAAGAAAGAAGGGGAAACAAACAGGGCCAGACATAAAGTCTGGCGAGTCTAGTTACTTTTAGCAAGTAAATAAATAAAAGTAGCATGACAGGCATATAAAGTGGATAAGAGAGATCACTACATAAATGGCGGTGTGACAATGCAGATAGGATAAGGTGTATACACTTCCCTAATGATTACTCTGCACTATTACTAGTATAGCCAGAATGAGATGATCCCTTCCACTATAAGGTAGTAGACTTAGGCATACGTCCAAATGTATCCTAACTACTACCATAATCGATCGGCTCCCTACTCCGTAGATACTCTGTGCCGGCCCCACAGTAGGATGTATCACATCCTAAAGTGGCAACTCCTCGCTGATATGCATAGCCCCATATCTACTGGTGTCACGGTCGTCTTATCCCCCTCTGCCTGGCTCATGCTCACACATGGCCTGGTCAGTTTGCGCCGCCCACACCGCCCTCCACGTTTGGATATCTTACATTCAGTCAGTAAGCGTGCCTCTTCTCTGACCTAGCTTGGAGTTCTCTACTTGATACCTACTCCTGGTTACTGACTGAAATGGGTCCCACACAATATGATACAAGCTCTTCCCTTTGTCTTGTATCCCCCACTAGGTTTTGTCTTACTATGTATACCACTAGGTATCTTTAATTACATAGCCCTATTCATTTCTACCAGTTATGCTTACCCTAAAAGGTGTCTTTGATTACATAACTTTATTATTTCCACCAGTTATGTATACCACTATGTGTCTTTAATTACATAACCTTATCGGGTTAAGTTCGTAGGCCTATATGTAAATATTACCCACCCCCTCAGAGTTTCTTAACCCACTCCCTTTGTCCAACCAAGTTTACTTGACCCCAACTTAAGTTTAAGTTCACACAATCCCTAAGGATTCAACTAGGTTAAGTATTCTAATTTGTTACCATGTCCATTTATGGTTATAATGGGCTAGACCTCCCACATTAGGCCTACAACTTGTGGATGTTGGATATGCCGGTCGGGTCCGGGAAGACTTCTTCCACATGTTGGGCCTAACCTCATGTCATAGCTCATCTCGTATTTGCGTACTTAGACCTCTCACATTAGGTTTAACATTAGTGGTTGTTGGATATGCCGGTTGGGTCCGGCCAGACTTCCACCATTAGTGCAACCTACCCTCGTGCCATAAGCATAGTTACAATTTATAATTGTAGTCCTAGGCATTCATTATTAATTAATCAATTAATTAAACCTATACCTTATAGGTGTTAATGCCCATTTTACCCAATAATTTGAATTATATGTCCAATGATGTTTATATTCAAATTATGCCAATATCAACCTTTTTCCCTCGTTCCTTAACTATCGCACTCACAAAATTGGTGGCATGCCTAGGCTAGATAATAGCCTAGTCATAAACGATAAAAGGAAGAATGATAGAGATATGACCAAACTAATGTTTTTACATAACTTGTCATAAACATAAACTAGCATGGTGAAAAGGTGGACATATGAGCATAAATTTGATGAACTTGTAGCAATTACTAGTTCTAACATATCTATGATGTCATAGTGAGCATAATAAGATCTAAATTAACCATTTAGATGTCCAACTATTCAGATCTAACATATTAGGCACAAGATGATAGACTAGATTTGATTAACAATTTAAATGTCTACAAAATTCAGATCCAATAGTTAAAAGTAGATCTAACACAAATGAGATTTAGATTCACATCAAAGCATGTCATAGAAGTTACAATAGATCTGACTAGATAGAGGTTTAGATCCATATCCTAACCAATTCAGAATGTCATATAGCCACAATTCACAATGGATCTGATATAATCTAGGCATATGAACAAATTCAAGTCATAGTCGTGTCATATTTACTTTTAAATATTCAAATCTAAAAGCAACTAGAGACTCACAGTGTTAGGATTAGAAAATAGAGAAAGAATGGATCTTGAATCTCTAAATGATTTGCTTAGGTTGATAGTTGTAGGAGATTTACGGATCCAATTTAGTTCAGACACGGTAGAGTTTGGCCACCATGAATTCTTAGTGAAGAAAACAAGAGAAATGACCACGTATATATAGCTGCCAGCCCCTCTGAAACCGACTGTCACATCAGCCCTAGGAGTGTCAACATCCGTATGGGTGGGTTGACCCTGGTGTCGACACCCCTCTAGGGGGTCGACCCCCTAGAGCAGGAAAACTTCCGCCACTTTTTATTTTTCAAATTCGAACAGTTTTGGATAAGATTCTGACTCGTCTCTGACTCATATGTGTGTGTGTGTGTGTGTGTATATTCCTTCTACGCGTATACAAACTTAAAACCCGCATAACTATTTCGTACGATGTCCGTTTTATACAAACCAAATGTCTATCTTGACCATAATTTCGAGACGGACGCAATGGCATAGTACGTTTTCCTTAATTCTGAATATTAAATTAATTATTATTTAATTTATCCTCTTTTAGTGTCGTTAAAATTACAGGGTGTTACATTCTCCCTTACTTAAAGGATTTCGTCCCCGAAATCTCCGAGTTAAGAAGAATGTATATCCTACCATCCATCATCCATCTACTCATCCATCAATCACTGGCATCCATTATACTTAAAGATTTCTAATGCTTATATGAATATATGTAGAGATGTGTGTATATGTCCCAATACTAATGCGAAGTTCGAGCGGTCTGCTAATTCAGTTGACCTCCTTAATGCAATGTATGTTAGTGTCATGAATCCAATATGTATGTAGATAATTCCTATTATAACATGTGAGTTCTATATGTGTGCATACTCATTCGTCCAAATGCAACATCCATATGCTAACACATCCATTTCCATTCATAAAAGAAAAGAAAATGCACACACATCCATATGCAGTATGAGAGTGATTGAGCCGATATAGTGCCTAATGTATGTATATGCATCCATAGGCAGGCACTAGCAAGCACTTGCATCCATAAAACATAACATGTCTCAAACACATGCTTACATCTATAGAATTCCTATCTAAAGGTCGAAAATACTATGGATAAGATGTATTCAAATGATAGAAACAAGAAAAACTTTGGAAAAAGGAGTTAAGAACATACCCTCGAAAAGGAAAGGGTACGAAGCACGAATCTTGTCCTCGGTCTCCCAAGTCGCTTCCTCTGGGTTATCTCCCCATTGAACCTTTATCAACTTGATCTCTTTATTGCGTAGCTTCTTAACTTCTGATCCAAGAATACGTGAAGGAGCTCATCTGACTGTTGCCTCCCGTTCCACTTCTACTCCTTCCAACACACTTGGCTCAACGACTTCCGCGATGTCATGCAAACATTTCTGCAGATGAGAAACGTGGAAAACATCATGGACACAGGATAGATTTTCAGGGAGCTTTACTCTATAGGTCATTTGGCCAATCCTCTTGATTATGGGAAATGGTCCCACAAACCTAGGTTCCAACTTATCTACTGATCCGAAGCGAACCACATTCCTCAGAGGTGATGCTTTGATAAAAACTAAGTCTCCCACTTCAAATTCGATGTTAGTCCTTCTCTTTTTTACATAGGATTTCTGCCTATCTTGAGCCGTCTTCATCCATCGTCGAATAAGGTCAACCTTTTTGGACGTTTCTCTAACCATATCTGGTCCAATTAACATCTTTCTGTAGATTCCCACCAAGTCGGTTATCTACAGGGTCGTCCATACAATGCTTCGAAGGTTGCCATGCCGATGCTGGCTTGATAGCTGTTGTTATAGGCAAACTCTACTAGAGGAAGGTGCTCTTCCCAAGTCCCTCCGAAGTTTAGGATACAAAGCCTCAAAAGATCCTCTAGAATTCTGTTCGCCCTCTCCGTCTGCCCATCGGTCTGAGGATGATAAGTGGTGCTCAGACACAACTGTGTACCTAATGCTTCTTGCAAGCTCCTCCAAAATTCACTGGTAAAGATGGGGTCGCGATAGCTTACGATGTTGGAAGGTACTCCATGAAGACGAACTATCTCACGAACATAAATTGCTGCCAAACATGATGCCGTCCTCTTACTCTTAACTGGAATAAAGTGAGCGGTCTTAGTGAGTCTATCTACCACAACCTAGATAATGGTGTTTCCTTTCTTCGATATAGGCAAACCATGTATGAAATCCATAAAGATGCTCTCCTATTTCCACTAAGCAACCTCCAACGATGAAGTAAGCCACCGGGATTCTTTTGCTTAGCTTTAACTTGCTGGGAGACTAAACATTGGGGAAAAATTCGGCCACATCTTTCTTCATCCCAACCCAAAAGAAAACCCTTTTCATGTCTCTGTACATCTGATCACTGCCTGGATGAATAGTTATCTTAGAATGGTGGGCTTCTTCGAGGACTGCCTTTATCAAGCTTCCAATTTGAAGAACACAAAGCCTTCCATCTCGTCGCAACCACCCCTTTTCATCTATGGCATATCTACTGAGGTGACTAGAAGTCTCCCTTTTTCTGAGCTTTTCCATGATGTCTAAAATCTATGGGACACTTGCGAAGCTCCTATCTGATCTATAAGAGTTGGTCGTATCTCCAAGGATGCTAACAATTTAGGCAAAATCTCGATGGAGGGTCTAAAATCAAAAGCTGATATAAACTCCAAGCTCTTCCTTTCCACAAACAGAGGACTCAAGGCCATCCTCTGCCTACTTAATTCGTCTGCCACCACATTTCCCTTGCCAGGGGTATAAGCAATCTCAAAATCATAAGAAGCTAGGAACTCCATCCACCGTTGTTGCCTTAAATTGACGTCTGTCTACGAGAAAAAATACTTGAAAGATTTATGATCGGTGTATAACTCGAACTTCTCTCCAAGTTAATAATGAGCCAACATATTTAACGCGAATACTATGGCAGCTAGCTCTAGATCATGGGTGGGTTATTTCTTCTCATGAACTCTCAACTGTCTACCCCCATAACACACTACTTCCTTTTCTTACATCAGAACCGCAACAAGCCCTGTATCAAACACATCAGTGTAAACGTTAAACACTTTACTTCCATCAGGCAAGGTTAAGACTGAGGCTGTTGTCAGAGCCCTCTTTAGTCGTTGGAAAGCAACATCACAATCTATGTCCCATGAAAACGCCAAATTCTTCTTTGTCAGCCTGGTGAGTGGGGCTGATGTCTTTGCGAAGTCCTTAATGAATTTCTTATAATAACCTGCCAACCCAAGAAAACTTCTCACCTCGGTTGCATTTCTAGGATTCTGCAATCTTGCATTGCAACCACCTTTGCGGGATCTACAGCTATCCCTTCTTTGGAGACCACATGCCCTAAGAATCTCATCTCTATTCTCCAAAAATGGCATTTGGGGAATTTCGCCTTGAGCTGATGCACACAGAGAGTTTTCAAGGCTTCTCTCCAATGTTGGGCATGCTCTTCTTCGCTTTTGGAGAAGATCAAAATATCATCAACAAAGACCATGCCAAATTTGTTTAGAAACTCCCGAAACACCCTACTCATCCGGAGTTCTAAAAGCGGTCTTATCTATGCTGTCCTCATCCACCCTCAACTGATGAAACCCCATGGCCAAGTCTAACTGAGAAAATACCAAGGAACCAACAAGCTGATCAAATAAATCATTAATCCTCGGAAGCGGATGCATATTCTTCTTGGTGAGTTTATTCAATTCTTTATAGTCGACACACAAACAAAGTGAACCATCTGCCTTAGTTGCGAATACAAATGGAGCACCCCATTCAGATATGCTTCGTATGATAAACCCCTTCTCAATTAGCTCCCGTACTTGCTTACTCAGCTCCCTTCTTTCCCTTGGATCCATATGGCGCACTGGTAATGCAATTGGCTTTGCATTGTCCACCAGATATATACGAAAGTCGAAAGTCGATCTCGCGCCTCGGAGGTAAACCCTGTACCTCATCAAAAACTTCGGAATAATCTCGGACTACTGGAACAGATTGCAGATCATTGATAGATGCATTTAGAGACTCTAGGAAACTAAGCATAACCAACCATTGTTGGTCACAAGAAATCTCGAGGGTTCTCCCATAACAAGTCGGAAGTCTAATGACCCTCCTCTAACAATCCAGAATGGCACCATATGTGGTAAGCCAATCCATTCCTAGAATCAACCCATAGCCCCTAAACCCGAGCACATACGCATCGCATTCAAACTCGACGCCTAACACAGATATTTTCAAACCCCGACAAACCATAGATAAACGAGATTAACCACCAACGGGGTTTGAAACAACTAGGGATCCACTGCCATACTAGTAATTAAGTGCAGAGATTCAACCGCAGAACTATATATAAATGAATGTGAAGCGCTAGAATAAAAAAGTGTTCTAATAGGATGGTTTGAAAGAGAAATTAAACCTTCCACAGAAATTTTTCTACCTCTATCGGGAGCACTGATCGCGAGAGCATGCGCCTGCCCTCCAGAAGTCCCTGTCCTTTGACCTTGTCTCTGTGATCCCTGTTTCTTTGGGCACTCTTTGGCGAAGTGTCCGACCTCTCCGTAGTTAAAGCAAGTGTTCTTCCTTCTCTTACATTCTTTGATCAAGTGACATTCTTTTCTACAACTGTGACATTTTCTCTTATCCTTGCCCTTATCATTCTTCCCACCTTTCTTCTGTTGTTGTTGTTGCTATTGTCGTTGCCCCTTCTTGGGCCACACCTTCTTAATTCGCGATGTTTACTCAGCCTTTACTTTCTTCTTTTCTCTCTTGTCTTCCTCATGCATTAGGGCCATATCGATAAGCTTTTCAAAAGTGGCTCCCATTGGAATATGGGACATGGCTAACCCATGAAGGGGTTCATTTAGCCTTTTGGCAAACTGCAAAGCCTTTTTGTGCGGTGTCTCCTCCAACTCTAACCCGAACCTTGCTAGCTGGTTGAATTTGTTCACGTACTCTTTCACCGTCAAGTTTCCTTGTTTGATTGCTAAGAATCTCTCCATCTGCATGCTTCTCTCAGCTTGGGAGAGAAATTTCATTTCAAATATTTGTCTAAATCTTCTCAAGTTTCCACCGGACGTCCAGCTTGGGTGACTTCCTATAAGAATGAGGCTTCATCTTTCAGTAGCCAAACAGCTAACTGAATCTTCCTTCTATCCTCTACTTCAAAGATTACAAACAATTCCTCGATCTCCTTGAGCCAATGCTTCTATGAAAGTACCGTTTCCATGGAATGGCTACCCTCCTATAGCACGGAAGTCTTTGCAGATCTTGGCGAAGTTATCTGGTCTTGGAGCGGGAGGAGGAGGAATGATCGGTGGAGCCGGGGGAGGAACGTTTCCTTGACCTTCAGCAGGCGCCGTGGCCTCTATATACCTACGGAACCATCTGGGTATCATAACGCCCTCTGCGATATTAGGAATGTTTTGTTCCCCAGACATGCTGAAAAGAAAAAGGAAGAGATTTAGATAAAGGACCGAAGGATATTACATATGGCTTTGGGAATTATGCTTTTCAAAACAAACTTTTCTTTTTTAAAATGCTTTGTTTAAAGGGTCCGTTTGGCACAGGTCCCTATTAAGTTTCAAAATTAGGCACAAGTCCGGTCATAAACTCATTGTAAATTAGGTCCCTATTTTTCTATTTAGAAAAATTGCATATATTTATGCAACAATTCATCAACGTTAGTTCAACTTTATTTGCATACATGTATGCAACAATTCAGAATATTTGCATACATGTATGAAAATATTCGTTCAGAATAGTTGGATACATGCATGCAAAAATTCAGAATATTTGCATACATGTATGAAAATATTCGATCAGAATAGTTGCATACATGTATCCAAATATTTTGAATAGTTGCATACATGTGTGCAACTATTCTGAACGAATATTTGCATACATGTATGCAAATATTCATTCACAATAGTTTCATACATGTTTGCAAAAATTTAGAATATTTGCATACATGTATGCAAATATTCATCAGAATAGTTGCATACATGTATGCTAAAATTCAAAATATTTGCATACATGTATGCAAATATTCATTCAGAATAGTTGCATACATGTATGCAAAAGTTTTGAATATTTGCGTACATGTATGCAAATATTCGTTCAGAATAGTTGCATATATGTATGCAACTATTTTGAATATTTGCATACATGTATGCAACTATTCGTTTAGAATATTTGCATACATTTATGCAACTATTCATCAGAATAGTTGCACATATGTATGCAAAAATTCAAAATATTTGCATATATGTATGCAAATATTCATTCATAATATTTTCATACATGTATGCAAATATTATGAATAGAACGTAAAAATGAAAACAGGGACTAAATTTATAATAAGTTTTTGACCGGATGTGAGCCTAATTTTGAAACTTAATAGGGATGTGACACTAATTTTCACTTCTGTAAATCCCATTTTGGAAATAATTTCAAAAACTTTTACCTAATATGGTAACCTTCAGCTCTGATACCAAGTGTGACACTCCACGTACGTTAATGTCACTCACAGAGGGAATGCATTAAGTTTCATGAAGCGTTATAGGTAAACAGACATAGAATATTACAAGACAGATATAAATAAGATAGCAGCGGAAATTCAAAATTTTATTTTAAACACAAATCATACATCGTGGTCCAAAATACCATAAGTCACAAAAACCATTACAATAATATAACTTCTGTCTTGTACCATCAGAGTACATAAATATAAAAAGCATAACATAATTCCCCAAGAAAAAGAGCTAAGCCATAGTAGAGATGAGAACTTGAGCCATACTTTGAAAGCATCTCTAGCAAGATAACTGAGTCTTGACTAAGCCTGAGTATTCCCGCCCTGAGAACCGAGGGGGTGTGGGGGAACGGAAGAAAGAAAGGGAAACAAAAAGGGTCAGACATAAAGTCTGGTGAGTCTAGTTACTTTTAGCAAGTAAATAAATAGAAGTATCATGACAGGCATATAAAGTGGATAAGAGAGATCACTACGTAAATGGCAGGTGTAACAAGGCAGATATGATAAGGTGTATACGCTTCCCTAATGATTACTCTGCACTATTACCAGTATAACCAGAATGAGATGTTCCCTTCCACTATAAGGTGGTAGACTTAGGCATACGTCCAAATGTATCATAACTACTACCCTAATCGATCGGCTCCCTACTCCGTGGATACTCTGTGCCGGCCCCACAGTAGGATGAATCACGTCCTAAAGTGGCAACCCCTCGCTGATTTGCATAGCCCCATATCTACTGGTGTCACGGTCGTCCTATCCCCCTCTGCCCGGCTCATGCACGCACATGGCTCGGTAGGTTTGCGCTGCCCACACCGTCCTCCACATTTGGATCTCTAACAATCAATCAGTAAGTGTTCCCCTTCTCCGACCTAGCTTGGAGTTCTCTACTTGATACCTACTCCGGGTTACTGACTGAAATGGGTCCCACACAATATGATACAAGCTCTCCCCTTTGTCTTGTATCCCTCACTAAGCTTTTTTCTGACTATGTATACCACTAGGTATCTTTAATAACATAGCCCTATTCATTTCTACCAGTTATGCCTACCCAAAGTTGTCTTTAATTAAATAACTTTATTATTTCCACCGGTTATGTATACCACTAGGTGTCTTTAATTACATAACCTTATCGGGTTAAGTTCGTGGGCCTATATGTAAATATTACCCACCCCCTCAGATTTACTTAACCCACCCCCTTTGTCTAACCAAGTTTACTTAACCCCAACTTAAGTTTCAGTTCACACAATCCCTATGGATTTAACTAGGTTAAGTATTCTAATTTGTTACTATGTCCATTTATGGTTATAATGGGCTAGACCTCCCACATTAGGCCTACAACTTGTGGATGCTGGATATGCCGATCGGGTCCGGGCAGACTTCTTCCACAAGTCGGGCCTAACCGCGTGTCATAGCCCGTCTCGTATTTGCGCACTTAGACCTCTCACATTAGGTTCAACATTAGTGACTGCGGGATATGCCGGTCGGGTCCAGGCTGACTTCCACCACTAATGCAACCTAACCTCGTGCCATAAGTGCAGTCATAATTTCTAATTGTAGTCCTAGGCATTCATTATTAATTAATCAATTAATTAAACCTATACCTTATAGGCGTTAATGCCCATTTTACCCAATAATTTGAATTATATGTCCAATGATGTTTATATTCAAATTATGCCAATATCAACATTTTCCCCCCGTTCCTTAACTAGCGCACTCACAAGATTGGCGGCAGTCGTAAACGATAAAAGGGAAGAATAATAGAGATATGCCTAAAGTGATTGTTTTAACGTAACTTGTCATAAACATAAACTAGCATGGTTATAAGGTGGACATATGAGCATAAATCTGATGAACTTGTAGCAATTATTAGTTCTAACATAACTATGATGTCATAGTGAGCATAATAAGCTCTAAATTAACCATTTAGATGTCCAACTATTCAGATCTAACATAATAGGCACAATACGATAGACTAGATCTGATTAACAGTTTAAATGTCTACACAATTCAGATCCAATAATTAAAAGTAGATCTAACACAAATGAGATTTAGATTCACATCATGACATGTCATAGAAGTTACAATAGATCTGACTAGATAGAGGTTAGATCCAAATCCTAACCAATTCCGAATCTCATATGACCACAATTCACAATGGATCTAATATAATCTAGGCATATGAACAAATCCAAGTCATAGTTGTTATATATTTACTTTTAAATATTCAAATCAAGAAGCAACTAGAGACTCACAGTGTTTGGATTAGAAAATAGAGAAAGAATGGATCTTGAATCTCTAACCGATTTGCTTAGGTTGATAATTGTAGGATTTTAATGAATCCAATTTAGTTCAGACACCGGCAGAGTTTGGCCACCATGAATTCTCAATGAAGAAAACAAGAGAAATGGCCACGTATATATAGCTGCCAGCCCCTCTGAAACCGACTGCCACGTCATCCCTAGGGGGTGTCGACACCCGTATGGGTGGGTCGACCCTGGTGTCGACACCCCTTAAGGGGGTTCGACCCTGGTGTCGACACCCCTCTAGGGGGTCGACCCCCTAGAGCAGGAAAACTATCGCCACTTTTTTTCAAATTCGAACAACTTTGGATAAGATTCTGACTCATCTCTGACTCATATGTATATATATATATATATCCCCTCTATGCATATACAAACTTAAAACCCTCATAACTTCTTCATTCGGTGTCCGTTTTACGCAAACCAAATGTCTATCTTGACCGGAATTTTGAGACGGACGCAATGGCACAGTCCTTTTCCTTAATTCTAAATATTAAATTAATTATTATTTAATTTATCCTCTTTTAGTGTCATTAAAATTACGGGGCATTACATTAACTTGAAATAAATAAGGAAAACTTATAACTTCCAACCCTAGGATGTTTATTTGTAAATTTCCTTTTTGAACTTAGCATTTACTACGTCAATCAATTCCCATTAATTTCTGTTTTACTATTACAATAAGGGTCCCTTCCATTAATGACACTAAAGGTCGTATTTTCCTAAGGCACCAATTTACTCTTTGAATACCATTAATTACCACTGATTAACATTATTGTTGTTTTATGAACCTAAAGGTCATATTTCCTAAGGCATTAAATTTACGTTTTATATCAATCCCATTTTAGATTCTAATCCATTTGTTGTATCCCCTTTAATTTTTCTATATTACTATACTTCGGTTTATTTCTTGTTTGCATACATATATATTAATATATTTATAGGCATTATTTATTTACTTTCTTAATTAGAGCTACAATTCTTATTCCTAACATAATTCAAATTGTAACCATTTATGATGTTTATCCTATTTAATTCATTTCCCCAATCAAAGATGGTTACATCATTCCTTATTTCATTTATGACCTTATTATAACAAACCAAATTCATTTATTGCTACAACAGTCATAATACCTATTTCCGTTTATTATGGATTATATTTTTCATATGCATTTCCACCAAAACGGAAACTATTCAAACATACAACCATAACAAACATTTATTGTAATAGTATATTTGCGTTATTTACGTAGATACGGAAGGATACGAATATTTTTTTTATTTTAGTGCATTTAACACAGTTACTACATTTTACTTCATTATTATTAACCATTTATGGTCTGGTCTAAACTAACAACCAAAATAAACCTTTTTATGTTTAATATTATTTAAGATTCAAAATTTTATAAAAGGTTTATTAACCGTTATTATTGTAAAATTACCCAAAATAATTAAAGAGGATATGAACATTCTTCAAATCACAAGAAATAAGAAATATTTTTTTTGGAATGGTTGTTGTAAACAATGCACAAATATACGTAAATTTACACACCCCTTCCTAATTGATTTGTACATATTTCTTACTGGTTTGAAACAATGTTTTTATTATTAAAAAGAACAAAAATGACATTTCTACAATAACTAAATAAAACCCCCAACAACATTAAACATAAACAGGCATAATCTTTTAATCTAAATTTACATAAACCACAAAATAACACCAAACTAAGGATCTGGAAGAAAACTACAATTTTGGAAATGGTTTTGGGACTGATTTCCATATCTACGGTGTATACAATAACCACAAACAATTCTATGAACAATTATAGGCAATATAATTTAATTAACCTAAAAGGCCCACAAACTCAATATTCAAACCATAACCTATTATTTCAGATTGATAAAAACAATAAACAAATCTGATGAACTTTTAGGCATACATCTCAGATCTATTACAAACGAACTAAATAGGTTATTATAAATATGTATATAATTCTTCCACTCACTTGGAGCTATCCAAATCTGAATCTAAATAAACCTTTAGGCCTATAATTCCCAAACTCTTACAGATCTACAGTTATTCTAAAAAGGGGATTCTTACAAATTTGTAGATTTTCAACAAAACAGGAAAGAGGGAAGAAATTTGAATGGAAGAAAAGACTAAACACAACATCCCCTTTGCACAAAAATATAATTCTAATTTTCTTCAATCTATTTTTTATTATTATATATATTTAGATTTGATTTAGAAGAGGCTTGGAAGAAGAGGGAAATGGCATAGCTTCGCTACTGCCTTCAGAATTGTGTGCAAAAGGATGGGCTCTAACACTTTATTTATAGGGATTAGAATGGACCTAGATCGTTAGATTATTTTTAAACAAGATCCGCCTATATATTTGTATATTTTCTAACAAAACCCAACCGCTACAACACCTGGTTTGACCCAGTTGGAACCAACTGTTGATCGCTTAGGTCGGCCAGGATGTGGTCTCGGCATGGGTTAAGGTAATTAATTACTACCATATATATTTTACTCTGATATTTATTTTTTGTCCATATTCGAATTTCGTCCGTAACTTTTTCATACCGACTAAGTTTACGAAATTCCATCGTTTGTGAAAATTTCATTTCTGGAGCCTAATCAAATAACTAAATTAGTATCACCAAATATCCGGGTTGTTACAATCCAAATGATCTAAACAAGATTTTTTTTATCATTTTGAAGAATTTTCCAAGAGTCAAGATGAATCTATATGGAAACAATTTTCAGGTTTGTTTAAGTATACTTCTCAGAACATTGAATTTTATTATTGTATCAAATGCTAATTTTGCAATGCACTAATCTGGAATTTTCAGCACCATATCAAGGGAAGAAACAACTCAAGAGAAGTCATCATCCATGGAAAATGGTTAGTATGATTAAATTTCAAACCGCATCATTCCTTGTTTCCTCATCATTCAAGAAAAAATTTCCTTATCATTTAATAAGAATATTTCCTCATCATTCCTTAATTTTCTTGCCAGCATTTTTGCAACTAGATGAAACTGCAATTCCATATTATTTACGCCATCTGAATTGAAAAGAAATTTGGAGTACAAAATTATTGTCAGCCTTTTTACAACTAGAAATATGACTCCTGATATTTATTTGGATAACGAAGAAATAGATTTTTTGATGTAGTTTTGATAATGATTACATTCAGATGTTTGAATCCTAGCAGCCAGCCGTAAGGAATGCCTGTATTAATATATTCATTAAATGTAACTACTTTATCATTCCACCAAAACAAATTGTCTTCTATTGGCACCAAAACATAAGTACAGATCCAGCTGAGGTACAACCTCAAATAATCTTGGAACATGATCTGTTTCGACTACCACGCAATTAGTTCTTAGTGTTAGAAGATTTGTAAATACGTAATTGTATTACAAACAACAGAAACAATTAGTATTATTCAATTATGCCACAATTGTCGCGTCAAACTGTGTTTACAATAATCACAGAAAGCGCAACTGATTGTGCAATACATTAAAGATATACAGAAAGTTTATTTTTCCAGTAATGTCCAAGTCCAGAAGTTTTCTGTTTCCTTGAAACAATATAGCCGTCGTATGCACTGGTTGACATAGTTGCAATTTGTTTCCCAGGATAAAATGGACCAACTCCACAGCGTAGTGCCAGCAAACGGTGTTCTGAAGAACTAAAGTAGATTGTAGAAACTAGATCAAAGGATTACTTTGAAGAAGAAGAAGTAATGCGAGCAGAAAGGTCAATTCTGTCTTGTTTTGGGCAGTGTATTTATAAGCATGGAGGAGTGTTTGTTCGCATGCATTAGTAACCGTCAGAATTGGAAAGGTTGCAACCCTTTAACTTCCCGGTGATTAATGTGCGTACGGTAAGAGTTCAAATGGTTGTATTCATTCAGCTAACAGACATACCTTTCGAATTTTGGACTGAACGGACACACCTTTAAAATTCTGAGAAAAAAATTCTCGTTTCAATGCACTAGCTCAATCAGTAACCGTTGGCCATATTCAATCAAGAGACCCCAAGAGCCCCAAGGCCCAATCTTTGGAATTTTAATCTATTATTATGTCATGGCCAAGCCCACACATCCCCATCTCTTTCTTTTATTTTTTATAATCCTATTAGCTTCTAATATATTAGGACAGATTGTGTTAATATTTTTATGATGTGGGACTTATATGTTGCTATCTCTTATTCTTCCCAAATTCCTTTCTCTTGCTCATTCATTTCCAACAATCCCCCCACATGAATGAGCAGTCAATCTTAGTTTCACGACCCATTTATCGCATCGGTTAAAGTAGCACATGGGCCTTGAACTTTCTAGTGATTACCTATTTTAATCACAGGAGAATCAATAGACATAGACTGTCCTTGAACTGTAAGCCTTTTGTGTAATTCCAAAGTAGATAACACACGATAAATGTTTCTTATAACCCTTCGTTCTCTATATGTGTTCGTTTTTTCCTTGAACACCTGCCTGATCTCATAAGTGCTTAGAGAATTTGGCCTCATAATTCTCTTTGAAGCAGCGCCTTCGCACTTACGTAGGTGATTCTGTAAAAGGGTATTCTCTAATTCCTTAGATACAAACATCATTAAAAGTATTAATACTTATCCTTATCCCACATATAATGCACTGACTTATCATAGGAATGGTATGTGTATAACAGTGCCATCAAGTTTCTCTCTTAAACTCGTTGTCCCTTTGAACCTAGATCTTGGGATCTCCAGTCAACTAGATGGGGTTTCCATTTTAGAAAAAACATTTAGTCAATAGGCCTTAGCCCCATTCCCAGCGATAAGGTTTGAACTTTCTCTCCTGGCAAGCCTTTTGTAAGTGGATCCGTTAAGTTATCTTTAGATCAAATGTAATCTATTGTGGTAACTCCGTTAGAGAGAAGTTGTCTTATCGTTTTATGTCTACGACGAATATTACTAGATTTACCATTGTATAGTGTACATTAGCTCTTCCAATAGCTGATGACTATCACAATGTATACATATTGGAGGCATAGGTTTGCTCCAATTAGGAATGTCTTCCAAGAAGCTTCGAATCCATTCTGCTTCTTCTGCAGTCTTATTTAGTGCAATAAACTCTGATTCCATCGTAGGTCTAGCGATACAAGTCTGTTTGGATGATTTCCATGAAATTTCTCCATTTCCTAATGTAAACACGTATCCACTTGTAGACTGTATCATTTGATCCAGTGATCCAATTTGCATCACTGTATCCTTCCACTATTGAAGGATAGTTTGTATAGTATAGACCATAACTCTGCGTATACTTTAGATATCCTAAAACTCTGATTATCGCTTTACAATGATGCTTACCAGGATTGCTGGTAAATCTACTTAGATTGCTTACAGCATATGCGATATTGGGCCTAGTACAGTTCATAATATACACGATACTTCCCAGTATACGAGAGTATTCCAATTGGTAGAGACCATCACCGGTGTTCTTTACCCAATTTTGGTTCATATCTATTGGTGATTTTGCAATCGTTACATTATATTGCTTGAATTTTTGAAGTGTTTTGGTGATGTAATGCGATTGGATAATGCATATCCTTGTGGTGCTCTCGGAATTTTTACACCCAATATCACATCAGCCAGTCCTAGGTCTTTCGTATCAAATCTAGAGGATAACATATCCTTTGTAGATGTTATTATGGCCTTGTTATTGCCTAGGATCAATAGGTTATCAACATAAAGACAAACAATGACATATCGATTATGTGTGTTTTATGTACACACATTTATCTGATTCATTTATCGTGAATCCATTTGATAACATAGTATTATCAAACTTCTCATGCCACTGTTTTGGAGCTTGCTTAAGGCCACAAAGTGATTTTACCCGTTTGCAAACTTTATTCTCATTTTCTAAGCTTAGAAATCCTTTAGGTTGTTTCATATAGATTTCCTCCTCTAGTTCACCATTCAAGAATGCAGTTTTAACACCCATTTGTTGTATTTCTAAATCATATATGGATGCAATTGCAATGAGCATTCTAATTGACGTTATCCTCGTTACAGGTGAATATGTATCAAAATAGTCTAGGTCTTCCTTTTGTCTAGATCCTTAGACTACGAGACGAGCTTTGTACTTGTCTATTGAACCATCAGGTTTCAATTTCTTTTTAAATATCCATTTATTACCTAAGGTCTTACATCCTTGAGGTAAATCAACTAATTCCCATGTATGATTGGACATAATGGATTCGATCTTGTGGTTAATTGCCTCTTTCTAGTATGGGGCATCGCTGGAAGACATAGCTTGTTTGTATGTCAATGGATCATCTTCTAACATAAATGTATAGAAGTTCGGTCCTAAGGTTTTTGAAGTCCTTGACCTTTAACTTTTCTTGGCTCCTCCACTTGCTGTTCAGCACTACTTTGTTGAGTGTTATTTTGTTCAGCATTCTTAAGAGAATTATGAGGAACTTCATCTTCCCTTGGTCTCTTATGTGTATGATTTTATGTACCATGTTTCAAGCGAAATATATGTTCGAAAAATCTAGCATTTCTCGACTCAATGATGGTATTTTCATGAATATCATCAATTTCAGTTTTTTGTACCAAAAATCGATGTGCGGCACTGTTTAGTGCATGTCCAATGAATACACAATCAATAGTTTTTGGTCCAAATTTTACCTTCTTTGTTTTTTGTGCCTCTACTTTGGCAAGACACCCCCACACTTTTAGGTATTTGTAAGATGGTGGTATGTTTTTCCAAAGTTCATGAGGAGTTTTAGATGTTTTCTTTTAGGGTATTTTATTTAAAATATGATTTGCCGAAAGAATAACTTCTCCTAAAAATTATCTGGAAAGCCAGAGCTAATTAGTAAGGCATTCATCATTTCTTTAAGAGTTATATTTTTCCGTTCGGCTATACCGTTGGATTGAGGTGAATACGTCATTGTAGTTTGATGTATAATTCCATGCTCATTACAGAATTGTTCAAATGGAGACTCGTATTCTCCTTCTCTACCACTTCTTAAAGATTTTATTTTCTTGTTAAGTTGATTCTCAACTTCTGCCTTATACTGTTTAAACATTTTGAATGCTTCATCCTTACTTCTAAGGAGATATACATGACAATATCTGGTACAATCATCAATGAATGTAATAAAGTACCTCTTTCCACCTCTAGCTTGACACATTTTCAAATCGCATACATCAATATGTATTAAGTCTAGAGGTTCGGTATCTCGTTCAACATGATGTAACAAAGTTCTTTTCAATTTTGCTTCTGCATAAACTTGACATTTGTAGTTTTAATCTATATTGCATTTTGGAATAAATTCTAGATTAATCAATTTTCACAATGTATCTAAGTTTACATGCCCTAATCTAGAATGCCATATGTTAGAAGATTCAACAATATAAGCAGAAGATTCACTTTCATTCAAATCAGTGCGTGGTACAATAGTGGTTACATTTGCTTTAAACAAACCATCACACACATATCCTCTTCCAACATACACTACATTCTTGGAAAGCACAAATTTATCAGCCTTAAAGGTCAATTTGAAGCCATGCTTACTCAGTAACAATCCTGAAATCAGGTTCTTGCGAATTTATGGAACATGGAGAACATCATTAAAAGTCAGTTCCTTTTCAAAAGTCGGTTTCAACACAACTTATCCTCTTCCTTCGACCTTTGAAGTAGAAGAATTGCCCATAAAAAGTTGTTCAGCATCAATTGCAGTTTTATAGGTTGTAAACATCCACTTGTTAGCACATATGTGTCGATTGGCACCAGTGTCTACTAGCCATTCCTTTGAGTTACCAACAAGGTTGCATTCTGATATTACTGCACATAAATCAAGACCAGAAATGCCTTTCTAAACATCAGCCGTATTTGCTTCTAACTTCTTCTTTTTAGGTGCCGACATTCGGCTGCTTTGTGCCCCTTCTTTCCACAGTTGTGGCAAGAACCCAGAAACTTCTTTGACTTCTTAGGAGCATTATCCCTTTTTCTTTTGTTAGTCTTGTCTGACTCAACAACATTTGCTTTGGTAGCAATATTCTGAGAAATCTTTTTCTCAGAATTTCTGTTATCTTCCTCAACGTGTAGCCGAACTATGAGATCTTTCATTGTCATTTCCTTATGCTTGTGCTTAAGGTAATTTCTGAAGTCCTTCCAAGAATGAGGCAATTTCTCAATAGTTGCGGCAACTTGAAAAGTCTCACTAAGAGTCATCTTTTCATCTTCTAGTTGACGAATGATAAGTTGCAGTTCCTGAGCTTGACTTATCACTGTCTTTGAGTCAACCATTTTGAAGTCAAGAAATTTTCCAACAATGAATTTCTTCATGCCTGCATCTTTAGTTTTGTACTTCTTTTCAAGAGCCAACCAGAGTTGCTTTGATGTTGCAATAGTACAATAGACATTGTAGAGGCTATCATCCAGACCATTCAGAATATAGTTTTTACACATGAAATCTGAGTTTTTCCAGATAGTCAGAGCCTCTACTTTGGTAGCATCAGGTTCAAGTTCGTCTACCACATGAGCCTCTTCAGTCAGAAACTTGGCAAGGCTCAATGTTGTTAAATAAAACAACATTTTCTATTGCCAATGCTTGAGATTAATTTCGCTGAATTTCTCTGGCCTTTCTCCATGGGACAAAGTCATTGTCGGAAGCACAGGCGCTGGCGGAGCGTTTGTCACCGTCTGAATCGGTGCAGAATCACTGTTGCTGTTTTGCGTCATCTGCAACAAATATTGTTTCAAGATTGTTAGAAGATTTGTAAGTACGTAATTGTATTACAAACAAACAACAACAACAATCAGTATTATTCAATTATGCCACAATTGTCGTGTCAGATTGTGTTTACAATAATCACAGAAAATGCAACCGATTGCGCAATAGATTAAAGATATGCAGAAAGTATTCTTTGTCCAGTAATGTCCAAGTCCATAAATATTCTATTTCCTTGAAACAATATTGCCATCATATGCACTGGTCGACGTAGTTGCAATTTGTTTCCCAGGATAAAATGGACCAACTCCGTAGCGTAGTGCCAGCAAACGGAGTTCTGCCGAGCTGAAGTAGATTACAGAAACTAGATCAGAAAGAAGAAGAAGTAATGCGAGCAGAAAGGTCAATTCTGTCTTGTTTTGGGCATTGTATTTATAGGCAAGTAGGAGTGCCTGTTCGCATGCATTAGTAATCGTCAGAATTAGAAAGATTGCGATGATTTAACCACCCGGTCATTAATGTGCGTAGGCTAAGAGTTCAAATGGTTGTATTCATTCAGCTATCAGACATGCCTTTCGAATTCTGGACAGAATAGACACACTTTAAAATTCCGAGAAAAACATTCTCGTTTCATTGCACTAGGCCAACCAGCAACCGTTGGCCATATTCAATCAAGAGACCCCCAGAGCCCCAAGGACCAAGGCCCAATCTTTGGCATTTTAATGTATTATTATGTCATGGCTAAGCCCACACATCCCTATATAATCCCTCTTTCTTTTATTTTATATAAGACTATTGGCTTCTAATATATTAGGAGAGACTGTGTTAATATTTTTATGATGTGGGACTTATATGTTGCTATCTCTTCTTCTTTCCATATTCCTTTCACTTGCTCATTCATTTCCAACATTTAGTCGTACACAAACATTGATCACATGTCAGTTCTTCGAACTTACGGCACCAGAGAGAAGAGTGCGTTTGGATTTTCTTTTCAAAAGAAAAGCAAGGTCATGTGGTAGGTAGGACAATCAGTCTAATTGAATGACTTGTAGACCACCTTTCAGTTTAAAATATGCTAGATCTACTACAGAGTAATGGTTATTTGTTCTTGAATATGCCAAAGAGTGAAAGATTATGTTCCTCATAGGTTTATGTTCATAAAAGAAAGAAAAAATGCAGGTTCGGCCCTCGGCGTAGAGCTGTTAGACGACCGTCTAGGGACTCATATTTATGGAGGACCTTAATTTTTTTTTCAAGAATTTTATATATATATGAAGTGCTATATCATTGTTTTACGTAAGGTGAAAGTGGTGGAGTGGTTTAGCTTGCTACTGTCCAGTGAGAGGTTTTGCACTTCAATTCTTACTTTTGAAACTGTTTTCTTTTGGCCTTACATTTTTCTCCATATTTCTCTCTACCATCAAAATGAACAAATTTTCCTTAGGGCCTTATCCTCCATAGGGCATTCATTTAATATGTTAAATTAGTTTGGTACCATGAATGCATTTGTTAGGATTTCCATGTAGCCCACATCCACAGTTTACTGTTACCAACCAATAATTGGAGCACACACATAGGACCAAAACTATAAATGCGTAGACGTTAAGCAAGAGACAACTAAGATCTCTTAAGTTATGTTTTGCAAAGTGTCATGATTTTAAAACAGATACCACCTCTTAATCAATTAAGGCATGTTTGCTTCTTCTTTTCTTCCATTAGCCACCTCTTAATCAATTCTATATTTGAATGTACATGCATGATAAATCAATGTATTAAGTTTGGAAATCAAATTGATTTAAAAAATAAATATATAGGCTTTGCATTTGTATGTAGTCCTATAGTAACTGGTATCTACCATGGGTCTTGGTTAAGAAAACATATAGTTATTTAAAAGCTTTTGGTAAATAAATCTTTTATATATCTCTAACATATAATTTCCATTTTAGTTCATTTACTAATAATTGCATGAAAATTTTGGAAAGCTGATCAAAAGATGGTTAACAATGAGATTAGACATTGGAAAGCGGTGCTTTGTTGTTACATAGTAGATGTTGAAGTGGTAGGTTTACAATTTTTTGCTATTGCATTGAGATATATTTCTAATTGTATAAAATAATAATGAGATTGATACCATAACTTCACCTCACACGTATTTCTTAACATGAATTGATAGACCAAAACCGTGTCTAAGTTTATAGTCACTATTACGTGCCATTATTTTCTCAATCTTGATTATAACTTGAGTCTCATTGTTGATTATTATTATTTACAAGTAGATCAACATTTCTGAAGATATCAGCAATAGCTACACTAGATTATGGCATTTGTTAGATAGTTCGGTTATTTATTGTGCTTGCTTATTTCAGCTGTTTATGATACTTTTGCTGCAGTACTATTATGACATTGTTTTTTGTAGTTCGGTTGTGTAAATGTATGGATAACTTTTTGTATTGACACTACCATTCGGTTATGACATAGTTGTGTTTATGTTAGTGCTTTAGTTCATGTATTTTATGATTCTTTGAATCTATACGTGCATGTATTTTGTGGTTATTTAACGTGTTATGTTTAAATATGCATCTGTTTATGTACTACATTATTATGTAAGTTTTGAAAAAATTGAATTGGAGGCGAAATTAGAGGTTGACACAGAATATCATGAAATGAAATTGGACCAAACAGTGGTCGAAAAAAACTACGGAAAAAACAGTAGTATAGTAAATGATCACCTTTTCGATGGCATTTTAGAATTGCTGCAAAAAAATAACATCCATATCGTTTAAAAATCGCTGCCAAAAATATATTTATAGTGGCGTTGAATCAAATGCAACTAAAAATCATGGATTTTAGTTGCGTGTTTTCTTACGATGTTTATCAAAACACCACCGTAAGTTTCAGTGACGTTTCTTTTGCACCACCAAAAATGAATTTTCTTGTAGTATCCCCAAACAATTAGCACCACCATGGCCCACTTTCTATGGAACTTGATCGGAGATTTACTACGTCTGTAAAGGTAATATTTATTAAACCTATAATATAGATATCCTATATGATATGTCCCTTATCAGTGTGGCTATAGCCCCATGCAATCACCCCTCAAGTTGTTGGAAGGTATTGCCAGTAGGTTAACGGTTGTGCCCTAAATAAGCTAACAAAAACACCTATGTGGTGTTGCCTATCTCATCCATGTCTTGATAATGAAATGCCATGGCCTTTTGGTATTACCCTCGCCTTTCTCGTACTCGCTCTGACCGATGATGACTACTACCAGAGTGGCTATTATCCTTTAAACATACTCTAAAAGCTAGGTAAGCTACTCCATGAGCCAGGTGTCACACGAATACTCAAATCACTCATTAACCTTTTGATTTCTTTTAAAGGTCTGCTTTGTAAGGCCTACAATAGATATGTAGTAAAGGCATGCCCTCTTGATGAACACTATAGACTCTGCCTTTGATGACCCACTTCATAAGGACTCTATAGCCAGGCCATCCCAAGGTACCCTCCATGTCCCTTGAAGTCGCTTACATGTCCATGCTGAAGAACTTTTGGTTTATAGTCGGTCCACACTTCCTCTACTCCAAAGTATCTGTGATGGTCCACTTCGTTAAGCCTACATCCAGATTCCCTTTAGACTACTCTAAACTCACCTCTTTTTTATTATACCCTATATCTAATATTTTTCTCACGTGTTTAGTTTATCTTTCTTTTCCTTTCATTTACTTTTATCAATTTATCATGATATTGAATTCTCTTTTAGTTCTCTTACCATTATATGATAGCCTTAGTTCGAAACTGGATCTATCTATCATAAATAATTTATTGTAATCATGAATTACATTTCTTTTATTATCTGCATCCCAAAGGAGGATCTTAACAATTTTCCCAATCCACTTTTCTTAACCTATCAAGTATTCAACTAGATTATTGCCCTTTTCTTTTTATCTTAGCTTATCTGTTATATTCTCCCTTTTCTTATAGTCTTTATAAGTTTAATTATTAAGAAGTTAGTCATATTCCATTTAGTTGGTTACAGAGGCTTTACATAAATCTTTTTCATATATAATGTAAAATAATCCCATATGCAGTGATTCCTAATTACAAGATATCCTTTCTGTTTCTTTTCCCTTTTTGCTAGATAGTGGAAGATACAATAACATCCTTATTTTGCACTAATCTCGCTTTATCTTTCTTTATTCTTGTAATTACATTCATCATTCCTTTATAAAATTTAAAATATGGAAAACATCATTTTCCAAACAAAAATAAGATATTACTGATTTCCTAAATCAGGTTTTATATATATATATTAAATTCTCTTTTTTATTTTATTTTACATGTTTGACAATCCTTCTATAATTTTCCTCATATTCAGACTTATTCCTTTCCCTATTATTTTAAGCCGAAAGTTGTATATGCATATATGTGCAACAATATTCCATTGAAACAACATTTACCCATAAGTCCAATATCTTTAAGATTTACAGTTTAACAAGGATAATGTGTATAAACTAATTTTCGTAATTTGTATAAACATAAAAATGTCCATTTCAAATATTTTAACGAGAAACCAACGATATCACATACCATTATCCAAGAAGATATACAGTTTAAATCCACTCATTGGGAAAAAGCAATCCAAGTTCCACATCTGGTCAATTCTAGTTCTATTATCCATAGTCCTCCCCTTTCGTAACCCCTAGTTAGATCCACAAAATGGAATATGTACAGATTATAACTTTAGATCTAAATAAATAAAATTAACTAAACTAGAAAATCAGATATGAATACTTACCTTATACGAATAACCCATTTTCTATAACCTTTTCCTAGATCTACAGTTTCTTCCTTCAACTTGTGGTTCAAAAGACCTAAATATTATAAATATTATATATACATATTCTAACGAATTGGATGAGAAAGAAAAGTGACAAGGCTTCCAGCTCATTTAGAAAAATATGGGTTTGGTGGCTATCCCTGCACATTTTTTTATAGGGACTAGAAATTGCATTGGTCAATTTACTAAAACAAATATAATATGTACGTTATAACTCCTAGCATGACACATTTTCAAATATGTATATGTTGACCCGACTAGGTATAGGTCGACCCGACCTATGTATAGGTCGTCCTAACCCATGCTTGGGTCGACCCATAGGGTCTTACACGTGTGAACAACAACGCATTTTGATTTATGAATTAATTTTATTTATTAATTTATAATGTAATGCTTATTTAATGTTAGCCTTTAATTATTTTCCATTAACTATTTCATAACGTTACCTTTATATAATTTTAATGTTTAGTTCCATTTATTATTTATAATATTACCTTTATATAACGTTAACGTTTTTATTAATTCTTTTTATTGCTCTATAATGTTATTGTTTATAGAATGTTAACTTTTCATTTAATTCCCATTCAGTCTTGATTTATTTCCATTTATATCGCATGTTAGTTTTCAAATTCAAACCTGCGTTTATTTCTGGAATTTACCCGTATGTAATATTTGTAAGATAAATACATATACACACATGTTTACACATATAATTATTCTCCAAATAAAACTTTGAACATCAATAATTTTTTTGTATGAGCTTTGTTTAGAGCACATTATATATGTAAATTGATCAGAAAATTGCCACAAACACAATAGTATAAGTCTCATGGCTAAATTCTAAAAATTGCGAAAATGTCTGTTTTCTCTGCTTATAATTAAGTTATGTTAATAATTTATTCTATAAAATGTGGGGTGTACAATATAATTACGTTGTTGTTTATCGTTAGTTACTCAAGATTTTTTCTATGGGTTTATGTTGTCATAATGGAGATTGGATGTATATAATAATTAAAGATATATTTCATATTTTATTTTATGTTTAAAATATGAAGTTAAAAATTAAAATAAATTTGAAGTATGAAATTATTCATGTTTATATATATATTGTTAGACCAAAAAGTGGTTCTAACACCCAACTGACTAGAAATTGTAGAGAATTATAATCTAAAATCAGACAGAAAGCAATCGACAGGCAAGGTTTATAGTGGTTCGACGTTAACGAGCCTACGTCCAACGAGTTGATTACAAGTACAATGTATATAGTTGCTCAACCTTGCAAGGAAAATTAATAATCTCTCCAAATTTATAAAATTATACTCAGGAATTCAGAGTACAAGCTGAATAAAGCAGAGAAATATTGTTAATGGTGAAGTTTGAGTACTTAGAATGCCAAAAGATCCTTCCAAATGTTGAGTTCTGGTGTATTTATAGGTTTGGAAGTCAAGCGGGTTGGGTGTCATATGGGAACCATCCATGAAATTTCGGATTTGGATGTAGGATAATGGTGATAACACATCAGGTTCGTGGGTTCATGGGTAGTTATCACTCCGTTATCGCTCTGCCTTTATAGGTACGTGGTGTAAATTCTCCAATACAACAGACATGAATCAGGTTAAATATGGGGGTGCGTCGAGCCAACCTGGAATATACTCTTAGCTGACTTCACATGTTGTGCGGAGCGAGTGGAATGGCACAAGGCGGATCAGATTGAGCTTTCTCCGACCCGAGGGAGCAACTCTAGACAGTTTTGTTGTCTTCATGTATTGAGTGATGCGGGTTCCAGTATCCCGATATGACCCACCGTTGGCCTCCCAAAATTTAACTATTTACACGTGTGGGGATCGGATCATGGTTTCCACAACCCGGCCCGGCCTTTCTTGGGCTTTATCATTTGCATAAGTTTTCTTTTTCAACTTGAGATTCCTTCATCGATTCGATCTAATTTCATTCCTCATAAATTGTCGTTTGGACTTTGTGTGGCCCAGTCACAAAGTGGGCTAACATTTTCCCCCCTCGAAGTATGTTTTATTGGAGATGAGATTTGCTTTGAAATTTTGAATCATATCTGTTCTTGAATCGGTGATAATCAACAGTTACGTTTATCTGTGAAGTTGTGACGTTTTGTGAATTCGCGCTTCTTGATTTTTGCATCAAGTACAAATAAGAGGCTTGGTTTACTATCATCTTCATTATGCTCGACCAATTGGAAGCTTCAATCAGGGTACTAGAGAGCCTCCAGATAAATTCATTAACTTTTGATTTTTTTTGAAGAACAAGAATTGTTCGGTTAGCCATATTGTACTGGTGAATCGATTTCAATTATTTTAATCAATTCATGATTTTGTGATGGGGTCGAAGGTTCTGCATCGGATCAGTTTGCGCTCTTCCGATCCGTTCCACCATTCGATTCAAACGGTTTTGAGCTGCTTCTTTTGTCGATATGTGGTCCTGGTCGGTTGGGCTGTCACTTCATTAGAATACGAAAAGCCAACTACTCCTCTATATAAACCGTATGCGACTCCACAACCCTCCTTCATCTTATTTTCTTTACCGAATAGATTTATCCCAAATCAAGAGAAAAGCCCTAATTTTCAAGATCCAATAACTTGTTCAATCTTTAGATCCAGTTCGAAGGTGGGTTAAGATTTATGTTTCATGTCCTTTCTCCTTTAATTTTTGTCAAACAAGACTCGATTTTCATGTTAATTTGTACTGTTTCATCCCTATTGACCTCGGCATTGGTGTTGGAGTTTTCTGATCCGCCACCATTGCTAGTGACGTCATCGTCACTTCAAGACGGCGTTTCCAGTTTCCAATGCCAGGCGTTGAGGATCCCGAAGCATGGGGTTGTTTCAAACTTCAGTAAGAAGGAGATAAGGGGGATGTGGTCTTTGATGGAGTAGAAGAAGAAAGAGGATGGTGAACTGGAAAGAACACTTGAGACAGAGCTGGCAGGTCGGGTTAGGTGACGTTGGACAAGGATGGAGTTATTTGGGTGGACGGAATGGAACACACCAAAGAGGACCGGGTCGGGTCGTGCTTCTCCGACCCGCTCCGGTGATTCGAAATCACTCCGCTCAGACCCGGTGCATCCTACCCAGAAATATCAATCTGACCCTCTTATCTTCAATAGTGAACATACATGCTTCTGCATATTATCGTGCTTGTTAGAAACAAGGGCATTGAAGATGCTGACTTGTGACACAAACTTACATACAATTCAACTTTAGCCAACCACAGATTCGCGGACAGTTAGGATAGAGCCTCCTAAACTAGACATTCTAGGCTTAGCAAATATATAACTATCTGACCCTTCAATGAATATTGATTAACTGCTAGCTTTTCTGCTTACTTTATGTCTTCTCGTATCAGCACTGCACACACTGTCACACATTAGCTCACACACATATATGGGGGGACATGGGTAACTACACTCTAATCCTTGCTATCTCTTGGCTAGTACAACAAACATGTCTGGAAGATGCCCTTCAAGATTGTCATAGAAGACTATAGTTCCAGGATCATCAACTAATCCCGATCTTGAGACTATTTTGTCAAATACAGATCCGGAGTGGCATATCGCTGGCTTAGACTTCGAGATAGAAATTTATGAGAACGCAGAATCATCTGGAGGTGAAATTTCAATGGATGAGGAAGGGGAAGTAGGAGACAATAGTGTTACCGATGAATTTGGAAGTGCAACCATCCTAGAGGCACCAAGTGATTCTGTTCGTTCAATAATCGATGAACCCAGACTTAGGCGCATATGTTTAAAACATGGAATCCCTTGGTAAGAAGTCAAAGTAGCAACTGAAACAGACAGACCCCATAGTCCACTAGAGGGGTACGTGGCTATGAGACGATTGATGTGTTTTGTAGGGGCCATTCCTCCATTTCCACCATTCGTCATCGACTTTCTATGACGAATGCGGATTGCCCCCATGTAACTCCATCCTAATGCCTATACCTATCTATATACGTTATACATTGCATATATGGAAATCTTAGGCGTGGAGGTCACTTTTGAAGATATAAACTTCTTGTATCACTTCAAGCATTGAACGAAGGAAACCTCGTCTTTCGTTACTTTGAGTTTGTGCCTATGTATAAGATTGTCAATGAAAGATACAACAAAGTGGTGGATGTAAGGCCTGAGTGGTTCTATATCAAGCATCAAACTGGATGTGCTAGGCGATGTCTCCAATCAAGGAAATTCAAAATTCTAGTGCTTTTATCTTGACTCTTGTATTGAATGTGCTAACTTGTCTTATTCTTTTATAGTTAAGAATCCGAAGAAGGAAGAAAACCAAATATACTAGGATCGTCTGAGCCGTTCACTAAACGAAGGCCTAGATCTTTTAAATGTCATGAAGTGCTTGGTTGATGAATACCTTCATCATCATTGCCAACTTGTCATGAGTTGGAGTATAGGCCATGGGGGCGATGATTACATATATGTGCCCCTTGCTCAAGTCCCACAACAAGAAAAATCGGATACTGCAATAGATTTTTGCAGTGGAAAATTTCGCCGCAAATTAGCGACGGATTTGCAAGGAAACAGCAAGGGTTAATATCTAGGATTTTTTATTTCAACTTGTTTTAAAACAGTAGCATCAGAATTTTGTTTTCACCGCTGAATCATAGCAAATAGAAACGGATTAGTGTCAGCCTTTGTTCGTCGCTAAACTCTGTTGCAATTTGATATAGTCATGTAATTTTTTATTTTATTTTGCAGCTGATTTCCAAGGGATTTGCAAGGGACTATGAAGCTTATTTTCATAATATGTTTTATTTTTATGTTTTTAATAATTATTTGATAAAAACAAATAAATTTTAAATAGTTAATCTTAATAATAATATACAAATATAGAAAATAAAAAAATTACTATTAACATTTAATTTGTTATACCAATTAAAATTAATAATAAAAAGTAATTATTAATAAATAAGAAATGACATTGATCTAGCAATTATTATTATTAGTAATAATTAGTTAACAATTATTACCATACTTTAAAAAATTAATCAGTACCAGTCACACCTCATCAATCCACATCCTCAATAGAAGAAAAATCACTATAGTCAGTCCAAACTGATCAATCTGCGTCATCTATCATCTTCCCCTAATTCATGCTAACATTTTCATTAAGCCTTTTTTTCTTCCATTTCATCCTAACTCCAAATCTAAACTTCTTGCTTCGAATAAAGAATGGCGAACTTCGATGACAGAAATCTATCCTAAGCGTTCACCGATTGCTGTGCTACTTTTTTGATTTTGTGTATAGATTTTGATATCGAAATCGTTTTCAGTTCTCGATTTTCGATTTCTATAACGAAACTGTTTTAATTTTCAATTGTGTGTGTTTATATAGATATACGATTCTATATTTTGTTATATTGTATTTTAGGGTTTAGTGATTGACTCTGGTTTTTTTATTATAGATATATTGATTTCAGGCATATCGAAATTAGGTACCGGAAGATGAGTAACCTGATTTTAACCTAAGTTGAAAGCTTGAAATCCTGATATAACTGGATAGTCTATGTCTTTAGTTGATGGTAACAGGGTTTAAGTCATTTTAGATTGAGTTTATTCAGTTTATGATTCAAGAACTATAAACATTCTGATATAGTTTATGATTTAGGAACTATAATAGCTTTGTGATTAATCTGCTAATTGTTCTGTTGACTCCTTACAGACATGGATTGTAACACCCCGAAATTTTAACGACACTAAAAAAGGATAAATTAAATTACAATTAATTTAATATTCAGAATTAAGGAAAATGGACTACGCCATTGCGTCCGTCTCGAAATTCTGGTCAAGATAGACGTTTGGGTTGCATAAAACAGACATCGTATGGAGAAGCTATGAGGGTTCTAAGTTTGTATTCACGTAGAAAGAATATATATATATATATATATATATATATGAGTCACGTATGAGTCAGAATTTTATCCTGAACAGTTCAAATTCGAAAAATGAAAAGTGGCGGCAAATTTCCCGCTTTAGGGGGCCGACCCCCCTAGAGGGGTGCCGACCCATGGGTCAACCCACCTACAGGGTTGTTGACACCCCTACGGCTGAGGTGGCAGTCGGTTTCAGAGGGTTCTGCAGCTATATATATATATGTGTCCAATTCTCCTATTTCTTCATTGGAAATTATGGGAGCCAAATGCTGCCAGTGTGCGAACTGAGACAAATCCATTTTCTTTAAACAACTATCAGTTTTGCAAATCAAATTCTGAGATTTAAGCATAGATTCAACATCAACTTCTTTTCTGTCATCTTGACAACCCAAATATAGTGAGTTGTTTATTTTTAGGTTTAAATAAATAAAAGTAAATTGTGAAAGACTATGATTTGGATATAACTATGCTATTGCTAAATCTTATACTATGTCATGATAGATCTGCTTCTCTAGATCTAGTTCAATGGTGGTTATTCTATTATGTCGCCTTGTGGACCTTGATTTGTAACTATATTGTGGTTAATGTAAATCTGTTAATTGGGACGGTTACAACATTGATTGGATCTAATTCTTTATGTAAATCACCTTTCACTTGTCATATTGTGATCAACTTAGATATGTTGTAAATTGGACATGTGAATTCATATTTAGATCTAAACACGCTATTATGTCACCCTAATGGTTGCGGTCAAGATTGGCAGATTCCTAAAAGTCCAACCGAGGTGAGAAGCTTTCTTGGGTTGGCAGGTTACTATAGGAAGTTCATTAAGGACTTTGCAATGATATCAGCCCCACTCACCAGGCTGACGAAGAAGAACTTGGCGTTTTCGTGGGATATAGACTGTGACATTGCTTTCCAACGACTGAAGAGGGCTCTAACAACAACCCTAGTCTTGACCTTGCCTGACAGGAGTAAAGTGTTTACCGTTTACATTGATGCATGTGGTACAGGACTTGGTGCGGTTCCAATGCAAGAAGTGAAAGTAGTGTGTTATGGGGGTAGACAGTTGAGAGTTCATGAAAAGAACAACCCCACCCATGATCTTAAACTTGATGCCATAATATTTGCGTTAAAGACGTGGCATCATTATTTACTTGGAGAGAAGTTCGAGTTATACACCGATCATAAATCTCTCAAGTATCTGTTCTTGCAGAAAGACCTCAATTTAAGGCAACAACGGTGGATGGAATTTCTAGCTTCTTATGATTTTGAGATTGTTTATACCCCTGGCAAGGGTAACATAGTGGCTGACGCACTAAGTAAGCAGAGGGTGACCTTGAGTCCTCTGTTTGTGGAAATAAAGAACTTGGAGTTCATATCGGCTTTTGATTTTAGACCCTCCATCGAGATTCTGCCTGATTTGTTTGCATCCTTGGAGATACGGCCGACTCTTATGGACTAGACAGGAGCTTCGCAACAAGGTGACTCATAGATTATAGACATCATGGATAAGCTCAGAAGAGGGGAAACTTCTAGTCACCTCAGTAGATATACCATAGATGAAAAGGGGTGGTTGCGACGAGATGGAAGGCTTTGTGTTCCTCAAACTGGAAGCTTGATAAGGGCAGCCCTTGAAGAAGCCCACCATTCTAAGATGACCATTCATCCAGGCTGTAATAAGATGTACAGGGACATGAAGAGGGTTTTCTTTTGGGCTGGGATGAAGAAAGATGTAGCCGAAATTGTTTCTTAATATTCAGTCTGCCAGCAAGTTAAAGATGAGCAAAAGAAGCTCGGTGGCTTACTTCTTCTTTAGAGGTTCCTCAGTGGAAATGGGAAAGCGTCTCTATGGATTTCATGGATGGTTTGCCTAGATCGAAGAAAGGCAACACCAGTATCTGGTCTGTGTAGATTGACTCACTAAGAGCGCTCACTTTATTCCAGTTAAGAGTAAGAGGACGGCATCATGGTTGGCGGCAATTTATGTTTGTGAGATAGTTCGTCTTCATGGAGTACCTTCCAGCATCGTGAGCGGTCGTGACCCCATCTTTACTAGCAAATTTTGGAGGAGCTTGCAAGAAGCATTAGGTACACAATTGTGTTTGAGCACCGCTTATCATCCTCAGATCGATGGACAGACGGAGAGGGTGAATAGAATTCTTGAAGATCTTTTGAGGTCGTGTATCCTAGACTTCGGAGGGACTTGAGAAGAGCATCTTCCTTTATTAGAGTTTGCCTATAATAACAGCTATCAATCGAACATAGGCATGTCGCCCTTTGAAGCATTGTACCGACGACTCTATAGATCACTAACTTGTTGGTAGGAATCTACAGAAATATTATTATTTGGATCAGATATGGTTGGGGAAACGTCCGAAAAGATTGACCTTATTTGATGGCGGATGAAGACAGCCCAAGATATGCAGAAATCCTATGCGGACAAGAGAAGGACTGACATCGAATTTGAAGCAGGAGACTTCGTTTTTATCAAAGTATCACCTCTGAGGAATGTGGTTCGCTTTGTATTAGTAGGGAAGTTGACATCTAGGTTTGTGGGACCATTTCCCATAACCGAGAGGATTGGCCAAATGGCCTATAGAATAAAGCTCCCAGAAAATCTATCTGGCGTTCATGATGTTTTCCACATTTCTCATCTGCGGAAGTGCTTGCATGCAGTAATCGTTGAGCCGAGTGTGTTGGAAGAAGTAGAAGTGGAACAGGAGGCGACAGTCAGACGAGTTCCTTCCCGTATTCTTGGATCAGAAGTTAGGAAGCTACGCAATAAAGAGATCAAGTTGCTAAAGGTTCAATGGGGAGATTACCCAGAGGATGCGACTTGGGAAACCGAAGACAAGATTCGTGCTTCGTACCCTTTCCTTTTCGAGGGTATATTCTTAACTCCTTTTTCAAAGTTTTATCAGTGCTTGTTTCTATCATTTAAGTATATCTTGTCCATAGTATTTTTCAACCTTTAGATAGGAATCCTATGGATGTAAACATGTGTTTGAAACATGTTATGCTTGATGGATGCAAGTGGATGCAAATGTTTTTTAGTGGTTGCCTGTGGACGCATATACACACACATTAGGCACTAAGATCAGCTCAATCACTTTCGTACTACATATGGATGTGTGTGCATTTTCTTTTCTTTTATGGGTGGAAATGGATGAATTAGCATATGGATGTTGCATTTGGACGAATTAGTGTGCAACATATAGAACTTACATGATATAATAGGTTTATTTGCATACATGTTGGATTCATGGCACTAACATACATTGCATTAAGGAGGTCAACCGAATTAGTAGACCGCCTGATCTTGCGCATTAGTGTTGGGACATAAACACACACCGTTGCGTATATTCATATAAGCATTAGAAGTCTTTAAGGACAATGGTTGTTGAATGAGTAGATGGATGATGGATGGTAGGATATGCATTCTTCTTAACTTAGAGATTTCGGGGACAAAATCCTTTGAGTAGGGGAGACTGTAACACCAATGAAATTTTTATGACACTAAAGAGGATAAATTAAATTATAATTAATTTAAAATTCATAATTAAGGAAAACGGACTACGCCTTTGCGTCCATCTCGAAATTCTGGTCAAGACAGACATTTGGTTTACGTAAAACAGACACCGTATGGTGAAGTTATGAGGGTTTTAAGTTTGTATTCATGCAGAAAGAATATATATATATATATAAGTCACGTATGAGTCCCACCTAGAGGGGTGTTGACACCGGGGTCAACCCCCCTTAAGGGGTGTAGACCTATAGGTCGACCCACCCACTGAGGTGTCGACACACCTAGGGCTGAGGTGGCAGTCGGTTTTAGAGGGTTCTGCAGCTATATATATGTGTCCAATTCTCCTATTTCTTCATTGGAAATTATGTGAGCCAAATGCTGCCGGTGTGCGAACCGAGACAAATCCGTTTTCTTCAAACAACTATCAGTTGTGCAAATCAAATTCTAAGATTCAAGCATGGATTCAACACCAACTTCTTTTCTATCATCTTGACAACCCAAACACAGTTAGTTGGTTATTTTTAGATTTAAATAATAAAAGTAAATTGTGAAAGACTGTGTTTTGGATATATCTATGCTATTGTTAAATCTTATACTATGTCATGATAGATCTGCTTCTCTAGATCTAGTTCAATGGTGGTTATTCTATTATGTTGCCTTGTGGATCTTGATTTGTAACTATATTGTGGTTAATGTAAATCTGTTAATTGGGACGGTTACAACATTGGTTAGATCTAATTCTTTATGTAAATCACCTTTCACTTGTCATATTGTGATCAACTTAGATATGTTGTAAATTGGACATGTGAATCCATATTTAGATCTAAACTCGCTATTATGTCACCCTAATGGTGTTAGATCTATTTTAAACTTTGGGTCTGAATTATGGGATCTAATTTGTCACATTGTGTTTATCATGTTATATCTAAACCAATTGGACATCTAAATTGCTAATTTGGATCTTACTATGCTTATTGTGACATCGTAGTTATGTTAGAATCAATTGACTACCACAAGTTCATCAGGTTTATGTCCACCTTGTTATGATGTTAATTACATAACAATGCCAGTATGTATGTTCACCTATTCACCATGTTAGTATATGCCTATGCTAAGTTATGTTAAACAAACACTTTTGTTACACTTCTATTATTTTTCCCTTTTTCTCGTTTATGGCTAGGCTATTATCTAGCCTAGGCATGCTGCCAATTTTGTGAGGGCGCTAGTTAAGGAACAGGGGGAAAGGTTAATAATTGGCATAATTTGAATATAAACATGAATTGGACATGTAATTCAATAATTGGGTAGATGGGCATTTAAAACCTATTAAGACATTGGTAAGAATTGAGTAAAAATGGAATGTCTAGTAATTACAATTAGGAATTGTAATTGCACTCATGACACGAGGTTAGGTTGCATTAGTGGCGGAAGTCTGCCTAGACCCGACGGGCATATCCAGCAGCCACTAATGTTGAACCTAATGTGAGAGGTCTAAGTGTGCAAATACGAATCGGGCTAAGACAGACGACTGACATATCCAGCATCCACACGTTGTAGGCCTAATGTGGGAGGTCTAGCCCATTATGAACCATAAATGACATGGTAATGAATTGGACTACTTAACCAAATCTAATCCATAGGGATTTTATGATTGTGAACTTAAGTTAGAGTTAAGTAAAATTGGTTGGACAGTGGATGGGTTAAGTAAATCTGAGAGGGTGGGTAATATTTACATATAGGCCCACAAACTTAACCCAATAAGGTTATGTAATTAAAGACACCTAGTGGTGTACATTACTGGAGGAAATAATAAAGTTATGTAATTAAAGACACCTTTCAAGGTAAGCATAACTTGTAAAAATAATAGGGTTATGTAATTAAAGACACCTAGTGGTATACATAGCCGAAGAAAACCAAGTGGGGATAAAAGATAAAGGGCAGAGCTTATATCATATTGTATGGGACCTATTTCAGTCAGTAACCCAGAGTAGGTATCAAACAAAGTACTCTGTACTAGGCGGAGAGGGGGCACACTTACTGACTGATTGTAAAAAATCCAAACGTGGAGGGTGGTGTGGGCGACGCAAATCGACCAGGCCGTGTGCATGCATGAGCCAGGCAGAGGGGGATAAGACGACCGTGACACCTGTAGATATGGGGCTGTGCATATTAGTGAAGGGTTGCCACTTTAGGACGTGATACATCCTACTGTGGGGCCGACACAAAGTATCTACGTAGTAGGGAGCCAATCGATTAGGGTAGTGGTTAGGGTACACTTGGATGTATGCCCTAAGTCTACCGCCTTATAGTGGAAGGGATCATCTCATTCTGGTTATACTAGTAACAGTGCATAGATATCATTAGAAGCATATACACCTTATCTTGTCTACCTTGTCACACCTGCCATTTATGTAATGATCTCTCTTATCCACTTTATATGCCTATCATTTTACTTTTATTTATTTACTGACTAAAAGTAACTAGACTCGCCAGACTTTATGTCTGACCCTTTTGTTTCTCCTTCTTTCCCCCCTCCCCTCCCCTCTCCCCTCCCCCTAGGTTCTCAGGGAGGAAACACTCAGGCTTAGTCAGGACTCAGATATCATCTTGCAAGGAGCTACTTTCGAAGTATGGCTCAAGCTCTTGTCTCTACTATGGCTTAACTCTTTTATTTGGGGAATTATGCTTTTTATATACCTATGTACTCTAAGATAGAAGTTATTTTATTGTAATAGTATTTGTGACTTATGGTATTGTGGACCACGATATTATGATTTATGTTTGAAATAAAAATTCAAATTTCTGCTGCTATCTTATTTATATCTGTCTTGTAATTATTCTGTGTCTGTTTACCTATAACACTTCACAAAACTTAATGCATTCCCTTAGTGAGCGGCATTAACGAAAGTGGGGTGTCACATGGATTTGATGAAGGAGAAGTTCAAGAGCTGCTAGTATGGAGCACTGAGACTCAGAAGCATAGAGCATGATATGCAGTGTGGTTGGTACTCCATCAGGCCTAATTGTATAACTTGGAGTACGAAAAGAACCAACTATGCTTGAATTTTGGTAATTGTCTCTACCACTTCAAAATTTCCTTCTAACACTTCACCTGTGTATTTCTTATTTCTAGCTTCAGCTCACAAAGGACTACATGATGATATTAATGGAGATGGTGTTCTGGATCATGTTCAGGTATAACAATTTTTCTATCTGTATAACAATTTCTACTAAAATTTATGCCTAGTACGACATTCTTAATTCATGATGCAACGATAAACAATTGAACTTTTATAGCTAGCTTTTAGAAGTGCTTAAACTTTTTAAATTTACTCGTTCGATCATTTTAATATGATAGATATTATCACAAATTTTGTGCACAAAGAGAGAGTGAAAGCAATAGTCGGACCGGACAGGGCATTTATAATATTCAACAACAGTTTGTATGTGATATTTGCCGGAAGTGATGATGTTGAAAGTATATATTTTAATACTCGGGATCATGCTTAAGTGCTCGCAAGCTAGTGGAAGTAAAGATATTTATTTGGAAGAAGTTGGCTACAGGTGGCCAAAAGTAGAGGAGATGCACAATGTGTCGAGAAGCTAAAGAATAGGAGCTTGTATGGCAGGTTGAACCACAATCTGGAAATGTATTGGAGTGCATCTTAGGCTAGCTTAAAGTAGCTTCTCTTGCAGTTCATGATGCTGGCGAGGTAATGGTAGCCTAAATTGCTTTTGGTTATATTTAAGGCAAGTCAAACACTAGAGCTCATGTCCATATATTATACAATACTATAAGTTATGAAATAGGTGTATATATGCATGGTATATGATAAATATATCTTGAGATGGTAAAAGTAAAAAAGTTGTTGAGTTATTTGAAAATAGAAAAAATAGATGCACCAATTTTATTTAAGACTGTTATGTTATAACCTTTAAAAATTACTTTAAGGAATCCCAGTTGGATTAGCGTTTCTGATGTACATTACATTTAAACTAACATAAATTGGTTGATATTACATTTCCAAACAAGAAAGTATTTTTATACTATCATGTCCTGAGCATATATTTCTTAATTATGACAGTCTTAAATCACAGAACCTCCAAGCCTGATTTGCTTCCTTTTTTCCTGCTATCTTCTACCATCTTTTGCTCGCTCTTGGGATATTTAAGTATATTTGCTGACCGAATAATTGCTTGCACTAAAATTTAAAACTGAAGATGTACTTATGTTGAGTTCAATGTTGGATGAAGCACATGTTAACCCATTTTTATGTAGGACTGCGGCCTTTAATGGTCTATTTGATGCACTTAACAAACACCTATGTATGTGTTAGTCTATCCAACGTCTTTTATGTATGCCCTTTTATTTGTCATCTTACCGCACTGAGAACATATTGGTTTATGAAGTAGTGATGAATGCATACATATGTCTCTCTATTTCTCGTTTTAAATATATATCCAACATGATCATGTTACACATTTTGAATTACACTCTATAACCGTAATAGTGTGTAAACGTCTGTAGATTGTTTAATTTGGGGAAGAGGTGTCACATTAAACTATCTTAAAAGTTTACCAATTTAGAATCGTCAGTCCTGAGATTTTCTTTTCTGTTATTTTCTTTATTCTATACAGTATGAAACTGCGGTTAAGGCCCTTCTAGATGCAATAGACTTGGTGATATCAATTTTTTTCTTTAGTATTTAACTTGAATGGTACTGTTCATTTTTGTTTGTTGGATATGGGACTCCTATAATGTGAAAGCACAAACATTTAAGACAACAATCAAAACCGCTTGCATGCTGCTGAGGATTGATGACATTGTGAGTGGAATAAAGAAGAATCAAGCACCTGGTGCCACCCCATCTAAGCCTGAAATAGAGTAAGAATGTGATGCTAACAATGAACAAATGATTCCTGAGTAGATTCTATTCCTTTCAAGTTAGCGTTGTTGAAAATTTTTGGTAGCATCATGGATCTAATCTATATCTAAACATTGAACTAAGATTTTCCAAGGAACTTAAACATAGGTTTAAGTGCTAGGACTTTGATGTATTGTGTTTTAGAGAATAATGACTATGACATGCAAAACGTTGACCGAGTGTGTAAAAAAGACCAGAAGAGGTGGACACAGCGATTGATTTTTTTGCTTGGATATATTGTACGAAACCTGAGTGAGCTCGAGATCTTTTGCGCTTTCTATCAACCCTGAGATTCACGCTGCTAATAATTTTATTGACTGGAATCGGCATGTATTAATCAATGAAATTGGCTGAAAAAGTGGGTTCCGATGTGCTGTATGAAAATTGAAGAATCGATGCTCCCATACATACTTATATATATATATATATGTCATTATATTAAAAAAATGTATATATAGATCAGAAGGGGAATAGCGACAAAGTACCAGCAAACTATTTTTAAACAAAAATGATCTATCGCTAAACCCTTGTTGTTTTGCGAGGGATTATCGACAGATAAATATAAATAATAATTTCTAAAAAAATAAAATTCCATCGCTAAAACATGGGTAAATATATTTTAATTTAAATAAAAAATAAAATTTAAAATTAAAGGAAATGACGAAAAATGGGCGTAGAAATCTCGTTAAAATTCGTCGTAAAATTCTGACACACATACCGTCGCGGTTTTTACCGACGACCACTATTCGCTTCAAATCCGTTGCTAAGGGCTATATAGCGATGGATTTGAAGCAGATAATGGTCGTCGCAAAATCTGCCTTTTCTTGTAGTGCCCCTCCCGCACCTACAAAAACCAGTAGTGTGCCCCCAGTCGAGGGGCAGGTTATAACCTCAGTTGAAAAGGGAGAAAGCTCCAGAACCCAAGAACTTTCAGGACTTGGGGAGGTGACACTGTCGGGAGGTAAGAAGACGACCCCTGCTCAAGATCCCGACATCTTTCTTAGAAGTCCTTCCTGTGCAGTTAAAGCGCTTAGTGGATCCAATGTGGTGGAGGCACAAAAAGTCATAGCGGGGATAAAGCAAAGAAATAGCAGGATACAACGGAGGAGCCTAAAATAGCATATAAAATTTTAATTTAATGCTTTTGCAAATATATAAACGATAAATAAATGAAAGTTAACATTCAACTTAATAATAATTAGTACATTCTTAATTTTACATAAAAGCATAAGCAAATATATGTAAATAAGTGCAAACTTTTATCTGGATTGACTAAATTTAATATAATATTATAGTATTTTATATTCTAAAAAATACATATTAAAAATGTATACTTAAATAATAATTTTATGGTGCACAAATGTCATTTTTAATTCACTTCCTTTATAGAGGATATAGTGGAATATAGCTTAAATAATGGGATATATCGGGATTATCGGAATGTAGCGGGGATTAAAGCGGAAAGGCTATTTGGAAATAGCATAGTGTTAGAAACACGCTACACGATATAGCGGGGATATGAAGGGGCAATAGCGGGGCATAAACTGCACAGGGTCCTTCTCTAATGCACGTTAAAGATGACGATCTTTTGAGTAGGCCAATCGGGGAAGAGTCCCGGGATCCTGATCTAAAAGGCGCTTCTATTTCAGAGAGGCAACCTTCTCCGAAGACCCCGTCTCCATCCAAATCTCCAGCCCCCGACTCTCAATTCGAGAAATCCATATTCTCAGGTTTATCCATACTACCTTTACACAACAAGATTTTCACTTCTAAATATTTTGGCATAGATTCCTTCTTCCCTACATCTGAAGAGGAAGTTACTCCTGCAAAAGCTGGGGATATCACGCAAATAAGCCTTACTCCGGGCTTCGGTTCGTAAGGACCACACTTGCTCTATGCGTCACAACACCTATGCGCTATATCAATTCCGATATCCAATGCCTGTTTGTTTTGATTTGTAGAGACAATGCCACTTCATCGTTATCCTATAAGATACATTCGCGCAAGCATGCCTAGGTTCGATTCTGATACTGATCACGACCGAGATGACAGCCGGGTGGGGGGAGGGGGTGGGGAGATAGCAGGAAGCATTATGATTCACACCACTCTTACTCTTCACGCTCTCATTCCCCTCACAAGTCAGATGCTAATAAGCAAGAGCCATGAAGGTCGTCGTGAAGGGGATAAGCCAGCATCTAAAGCTCCAACACCTCCGAAGGAATCACACTCTCAGGATAAATAGCTACCGAAGCATTTGGACCCATAGGGAAAAATGAAGGATTTAGGCAAAGAGTAGGAAAAAACAAAGCGGCTCTTGTGCCCATTAGGCGATGAAACATCGATATCACTACAACAAGGACAGACTCCGAAAATGATGCTAAAATGAAGATTTTAAGAAACAATTTCTGGATCACCATTTCGGGAACATGCATTTTGTTCCAGCCCTTGAGTCGGTACCTTCGAAATGCGCAGATGAAGTCAAGGCTAAGATAAACTTGGTGGATAAGGAATACAAAGAAATGCACAAGTATTCAGGGAATCTTTCCAATATCATCCGCGATCTGTTGGCTGATGTAGGTAACTTGAAGGAGATGGATGAATATGATGCGAAGGCTATAGAAAACACAGAGAAAGAGCTTGAGGATGTGCATGCCAAGTTTTCCCTTGCGTAGCATGATATCGATATCTACAAGAAACAGTATGAAGAGCTGCAAAAGCGCTACTATACTGATGTAGTAACCCGAAAATCCAGGGGAATTTGAGCTGACTAAATAACACAAGTCCAACCCAAATCGCACTGGAAATTCAAGAAACTAATAGAAAGAAGACAGAGGGTGAGGATAGATAAGATAGAAACTTAGAATAGAAGAAGAAGAACACAACATCAGAGTAACACGAACCTCACAGCGGAACGAATAACATATAATAGATAACATAACTTTGAAATATAACAGTTATGTATACAATAGCACTTATCAGAGTACAGCACTTACAACACAGCGGAAATAAACTATAGCTATATGATCCAGAAGCCTCCTGCTCCAGCTCTTCAAGTATATCTGTAAATCCCGACTACTTGACTGCCCGTACAAATTTAGGCACCCAAGAGTTTAGGGAAAACAACAAAATAACTCCGGGTCAGTCATGGGACTGGTATGAGTAAAACAATTTAATACTTGATTTAATAAAGGATATCTCACTAGACCACGCCGCATAACGGAACGGGTTTTTCCCTTATGAGAATCCAAACAACTTTGTAAAGTAATATCATTCTGATATTATAATAATGTCTAAATACAAATAGATATCAATCTAGCAGAAACGCTTGCATCTCACGTTACTACATATATAGTATACAATCAAAATCGCAAGCACGTATTGGATGATTGGATTTCCAACTATGACAAGGTATGGAACCACCTTCCGATCAGTGTACTCTAGGAACGATACACTGGAGTTCAACAAGAACATCTTGTAACTCAGCCACACATGACCGACCACTCATTTCGCTTGAGTGTATCGAATGTACATCACCAACGGTTGGGATCAGCAACCGTTCCCGTATATATATATATAGGACAGCATTGATAGATTTAAGAAACAAATGAATATTCTCTAGATAGGTGATTATACACCCTACTTCGGTGCGACCGACTTAGCCATGCTGCCTGCCCGATTTCTGTCATTTACCGGTTGATGAGGCTAGAAGCTACGCTTTATCATCACATCAGATTCACTTTGAATGCTACATTGTCAAATCCATTGAAAATCACTAATTGACGTCTATAACAATACATTACGTGTCAGCTAAAAGAAGTTTCCTTCTCCGCTTCCACTCTTGATACGGTTGAAGAAATCAATGTACGTGACCTTTCTGGAAATACTCTGTCAGACATCCATCTTCATTTACTTAAAATGTCACATCGTCATACCCGCCAAATCACAAATTGACTTATTCAAAAATGACACGGGTATACAGCTAAGAGAAACGAATTCCTCCGCCACCAAACGTGAATACGTTTGAACAGATCAACTTACGCGATCCATTGGATATACTCTGTCAGACCTTCGTCCATACAAGTTGTCCTGGGACTGGACAAACCGAAGGCACTATTCTGTAAACAGGATAGCCCTTGCATTTTACTCCATCTTCAATTATCTTTGGCATATATGATTCGCGACGCTTATGCCAATACAGAGTGGTTCTTTGGATAAAAATCCAACCGGTCTCCCCGTATTAACAACGTTAAAATGGTCAAAACTTCGGTAGTCTGTGAGTTAACTATCAAAGAAAATTAAGTGTGCAAACAACGATATTATTTCCAGATGGAAATTATATCGAACAAACATCATTTAACATAAACCTCTTTAGTTCATTTATTTACTTATCTCCTGTTTCCCTATATTCTAAATTCTTATTTTATTTTATCAGAAACATTTCTGATTCTCGTTTGGAAAACATTTCCAAAACTCCTTTACGATCAAACCTTACCATTTCTTAGTTAAGAAGGAAGTCACTCAAGTTGGGTTATAATTACCTCTCAGACCTTAACTGAACAACGTTATAACTTCGAAATGGTCAAAGTTTATCTTTTAATCTTTAACAACTTCTTTACACCTTTCTCGGATCCAATTTTACTAATCTACTTCTATATTTAAAACATTGGTTATAACGATAACGTTATAATCCCTCTTTTCGAATTATCTAACTTTAATTATAACTTCTATTCTTATTAGTGAATAATTAACCTAACACTTATTTATTTATAAATAAATAAATCTCTATTTAAACACTGGAAAGTATAAGTACTTTCCCGAATTCGATATAATCGAATTTGCCGATTAACTCTCTTCGAGAAATCTCTATTTGATTGACTCTTCTTCGAATAACCTATATTCGATTAACTCCTTCTTCGGATAAACGATATTCGATAATCTCTCTTCGAATAACTAATATTCGATAACTCTTCCTTTTCAAATATCTCATATTTTAAAATCTCACTTCGATTAAACTATAATCGATAACTCCCTTCGATGAAGCTAACATCGATAACTCCTTTCGATGAAACTAACATCGATAACTTTAACTCGACTAACTTAACTTGACTCGACTAACTCGACTTACTTAGTTCGACCAATTCGATTCGATTAACTAGGCTCGACTAACTCTATTGTTTTAACTCTAATCGATTAGTTCTATGGTTTAACCCTAATCAATTAATTCTATTTGACTAACTCTATTCGGCTAACTCGACTAACTTGGTTCGACCGACCAGGTTTGACTAACCTGACCCATTTGGTTTGACTGACCATGTTTGGCTAACCTGACCCATTTGGTTTGACCACTGGGCTTGACTACTTGGTTCGACCACTTGGTTTGACCATTTGGTTCGAATACCATATTCGACTAACTCCTCTCGATTCATTAAAACCTATTAACTCATCTCGATTGACTAAATCAATTAACTCCTATCGATTAACTAAATCGATAAACTCCTTTCGATTAACTAAGTTTGATTTACTCGACTCGACTGACCAGGTTCGACTAACTTGACCAGCTTGACTCGATTGGTTCGACTCGACCAGCTCGACTCGGTTGGTTTGACTCGACCATCTTGACTCGATTGGTTCGACTTGACCATTTTGACTTGGTTGGTTTGACTCGACCATCTTGACTCGATTGGTTCGACTCGATTGGTTCGACTCGGTTGGTTCGACTCGACCATTTCGACTCGGTTGGGTTCGACTCGACCATCTTGACTCGATTGGTTAACTCTAACTGATTAACTCTACTGGTTAACTCTATTTGACTAACTCGACTGATTAACTCCTTTCGAATAACATATTCAATTAACTAACTTTCGAATACCATATTCGATTAACTAACTTCGAATACCATATTCGATTTAACTCCTTTCGAATGTCTATATTCGATTAACTAACTTCGAATACCATATTCGATTTAACTCCTTTCGAATACCATATTCGATTTACTTTATTCACTTTATAAAGATTTCCTTTTTAACAACGTTTTATTCATTTGAAAAGATTTACTTTTAAATAACGGTTCTACACCTTTAAAAATGATTTCCTTTTTATAATGTTCCCTTTCCAATTCTATTTGTAAATGGTTTACAAATATTTCCTTTTCAAATTTATTCTTGAAATATTCTAACTCCTTAAATTTTCGGCCTTTCCATTCAAAAAGAAATGTTTTAAATTTATTTCCTTTTTAAAATATCTCCTATTTATAAATATCCCAATTTATAAATATTCCTTATTTATAAATATTTAAATTTATAAATATCTCTTATTTATAAATATTCCAATTTATAAATATTCTGTTTTCAATATCACTTTGAAAATTCCCTTATCAACATTCCGGTATGTTATGGTATTCAATCATATCAAATCACGATGTTCAATATCGTCCAAACACATATAATCGCCAACAGATTATATATCACATTATATATCACAATATATAAATCACAGTAAAATAACTGTTGAGGAATCCAGTTGGATTCCTCCAACCTGTTTCCCTGCATCACAGATGTTAGACAATAAAGATAACATCACTTTCAGTTCCATCTGATATATTCTGTTAAACAGAATCAATATAGAAATTCAACTAACTGACTAGTAGTTCAATCAAATAGTCAACACACAGTAAATCAGACAATTTCTAACAGTTCTAAAAATACAACATGAAATTATAAACTGTTCAGAGTTGGTGAGTTTTACTCACATTGGACGATCGTCGTTAATAACGACAACCATCACTGATTCTGACGGACAATTTATTTCGCCATAAATTGTAACGGGCTCGAATTCACTCCCAGTTAGTTCCATTGTGTTGCTCCCGTCCATACGATCCCAACGCAACTTACGGTTCGTGATTCTAATATCGTACGAGATAGTTATTGATTTTACAATTTCATACATTATTCCAATTAAATTAAAATAAAACTTTCAACTGGGCTTAACCTCTTGACTTACGGCCCATCTTCACGTGTACAGCCCAGACCCACGCATCCCTTCTTCCTCCTTCAACAAACCGAACGTGCTTCAGTATCACTGAACACCATTAGCCCACGTTCCTCCCTTCACCGCCACTTCATTCTTCACCGAAAAATTCAACAAAAATCAACATTGAACTCCTGCTAACCATCCCTTCCTCCTCCACCCATTAACATCAAACTCGGTAGCACCTTGCCATTTCCGTCGAACAGCTTTCCCAGGTCCAAACAGATGCCGCGCGACCTTCCCTTCCACCGAAGACCACCAAACTTCGCCTACCAGTTCGGTTCCTCACCACCAACCCAAAACTAACATTAGTTTCTCAACCCAAAGCTTCAATTCGCGATGAACCGAAGCCCTAGCTTCACTACCGAAAACCCAAACCCAAAAATGAACGTCGAACTGAATAATAAGTATACGAGGGTGAAGAGCAGCTAAAGGGGAGCTCAAATATATATATATTTCGATTTATGGAATTTGTTTTGATTTATACGGATTTTTCAAACTAAAGGATTCACTGTTTATTTTCTTTCTGAGGAGACGGCGCATATTTTTGACCAAGGAAGATATCTGATTAGGGTTTAGGGTGAAACGTTATTGTATAGTATATTTTTAATAATTAAATATTTGATTTTTATATTTAATTATAAGCAAACGCTATCTGTTCTTGTCCTTAAAAATTCCTGTGACCACACATGATACCCAAAAATCACGAAAATGGGCATGAAGCTATAGCTCGACATTACGGTCCCAACGAAACTAGTTTCGTCGAATTCCGACTCCGTATGCTCACACTGCGTATTTTTAACTGTTGAAATACTGACTATTTTACACTCTAAAAATCCCCACGGTCACACACTGACCCTAAAAATCACGAAACTTGGAATCTATCAACTATTTGACATTGCGGATCCAACAAAACTGGTTTCGTCGAAAACGGAGGTCGTATGAAAAACTGCCTATTTTTCAAGCGCTGAACTGACCCTTTTAAATATATAAATATATTTAAATATTATTAAATTAAATATAAATAAATTTATATTATCGTATATCTTCACATATGATATCGTACAGCTCCAGAATATCATATCAGAATATACAGTTTGATATTTCAGATTTCAGATTTATCGATATTCAATTCATATCGAAAAATCCATTTATAACGTAAATAAAGGGTCGCAAATTATAAAGGAATTCTACAGCGAATTTTCTGAAATTTGATTTGGACGTACATCAAAATCTACACGACGAAATCCCGATTTTTCTCTTCCACTGGAAAGATATACTCCACCAGCTCCACATGTTTCTTGTTTCACAGAAATCCGATTTAAAACGAATCCTGTATACTCAGTTGAAGTTCAAATCGCCAATTTACGAACTGCAGCGCCATTTCAAGCTCGTTTATAAATATATTATAAACTATACGTTCAACTGTCATCGATTCAATATAATCGTTATTATATTTCGAATCGAAACTCCACCAAATCTCGTATGCTATTCAATTCACACGATATTGTGAATTTCACTATTTCCGACTATTTCGACATTATAATATATTATTATATTATAATTATTTATTAAATATTCAATATTATTTAATTCACGCTCTTGATATCGATAAATCGATATTTAATAATTAAATAAATAAATTATTCAACAGCTAAAAATGCGGGTTACTACAACTGATCTTGATTCCCGTAGCCAGGAGCGTACAGCCCTGAAAAAGGAGGTCATGGATGCTAAATCATAGAGTACCGAGCTAAAGTTATCTTGCACCTGTCTTGAATAAGAAAAGGTGGAGTTAGAGAAGAAGAACGCCAATCGGGTGGACAACTAGCAGAGGTTGAGGCAAGGGAGGTTTTAGCTGAGTGAAATGCCAACATTGCCATCAAATCAGCTGCAGACTCTAGTGTGCAGCTTGCCGAAGCTTAAAAGTAGTTAGATAGCTATAGCGAGCTTATGATCGAATTCTTTGCTCAAGTGATCCGAATTCGGGACATTTCTTGGATCATAAGACTATCCGATGACTCTGGTCGACGTGTGGCATCAGATCGTTGATGAAGAAAAGCGGAATCTTAAAGTTGACACTGTTGATGAGGAAGAACTCATGAGAACATAGTTTAGGGGTGAGATGCCGGAGTGTTTAGCTGAAGGGAGGAGGTTGATCCATGCAATTATAGAAGAGGAGAAGCGCCATGCCAAAAGGAAGGATATTTTCGAAGGCATCTCTTGTTCTTCATCTGCCGCTACTTGGGGTATTGAAATAGAGGGGTATGATCTCGATCGTCTAGAGATCCCAAAGGCAGCTCTCGTATCTCTAATTGTCGAATCAGTCCTTGAGACTTCTGCAACTCCTGTTGATAATTCTTATGAAGGTATCTCCACCTTCTCGCCTCAATTTGTTAAAGCTATTATAGAATGCCTTCTTATCGTAGAGAAAACAGTTGAAAATCCCATGTTCTCTCCCGAGCTAATAACTATTGCTTCCCGTTCTTTAGGTGCAAAACCTGTTGAGTAGACCGAAGAGAAGCAAGGAGTGGTAGCTGACAAAGACATTGAGCCGTCTAGTGCTCAACTTCCCAAGGAAGGAGATGTGGTAGGTTCTTTAAAAGACATTTATGACAATGGAGGCGAGGGAGATAAAGATGTTGTTATGACTGGGGCCTTGGGCAAGACTGAAAACATTACTTTAGCAGAAAGAAAGGCAAAGAATGTTGAGCTTCTGAAAGCTAAGGTTGAGGAAGAACCCTCAGCATTGATCCCATCTAGGCAATTGATCCTGGGTCTAAATTGATTGTAAAGCTTTCTTCTCGGTCAATCTTAGCTCAAAAATCCTCTGTCGATCCAAGTGCAACTCCCTTAGACAAGAAAAGGAAGAAACATATCCTCACTGATGATGAGCGAAAAGAGAAGGAGAAGCTTAAAGCCGCTAAGAAGTCCAAGTTTTCCCTAAATCTCGAATAAAACGTAGTCTAGTATTTTCGTTTTGTTTTCCATTGGACTTATGTTACTGTAGCAAGTGCGGTCCTCGCACTTTTGGTTAGTTCCTTTGTATAAGTCTGCACTTTTATAAATAAAGTAGTTTTCCCATAATATAATATGTCAGTGAGTTTATCATTTATCTCAGTCAAATATAACTGTGATCTTAGCATTATTATGCTAAGTAATAAACAACAAATCGTATCACATATCAAACTAGGATTCATACTCAGCATCCCTGCAATCAAAATCAAAATTTCTGTAACCAATGAATGATTATTAAACTAAGTAATAAACAAAAGGTCACATTACTAAACAAAGTAATAAACATGTGTGATATGTGTATGCCCCCAATCAATCTTGAATAAAGTGTCTGGCCAGGGTTTATTCGTGATTGATTAGGATCAACCTTATATTGCCCCCAATCCTTTAGTGGGAGTGCAGGATTAGCTTTCTGTCTTGCCCCCAATCCATTGGTAGAGTAGGATCTCTTTTTCCCTGGCACTTGCTCTCAGCGCCTTTATACTCTCCTGTCGTAAGCGCAGGTTAGAGTGTGGCCAAGGCGGTCTTTAATCATGGTGCACCAGTCACGCCTGCTTTTATACTCACTCTCAGATCGAGGGAGTTTGAGTTGATCAGGCGAACGATCATACCATTCGTTCCAGCTTCCCGTCTACACCCTATGTCCAAGGGAGGGATTCCACCAGTTTGAGTGCTGTTTTCGCACTTGATTTTAATTCGAGCTCCCTGCTTCAAACCAAGACCAAAAAAGTCGCAGAACATACAGAAATAAATGAAGGTAAAGTAAATGATGTGCGATATTTTTACAGTGGTTCAGCCAAATCATAACCTACGTCCACTTTATAATCTTTTGTTTATATCAACTGGACTGTTTTAGGCAATTCGTGTCTTTTTACATAGTTTACAAAACAAAAGAATCGGTACAATTTCAAGTCAATTAGTGCCGCAGATGTTCGGCATTCCACGCTTGTAACAACCCGGATTTTCGGGTAATCAGGAAGTACAGATGTAATAAGTTTTTGTGATTCTTAAGGTAGTATGTTAGTGATACGAGTTTCTGAGACTAACTCGTATAACCATTACATAAGAAACTAAAGCTTTGAGCATTTCTAAACTGAGTATTTGGAATAAATATACATAACTTGGTTATAATATAGGATTTAATCCAATATATATTATCACTCCAAGATTGTATTTAAATTATTTTGGGGAATATCAAAAATATAAAATATTGATTGGGAATCAATACTTAAAGGGGAAAATATGTTTTCAAAATTTGAGGTTAATTGTTGGTTGTAATTATTAAATCATTAATTAAGGTTTTAAATACTGGACGTATCTTTGATAATGATATCAAAAGAGGAAGTGTGTTTAATCACATTAATGAATTTAAAGTGTACATGTGGCTTTTAGAATGTTAATCAATGTATTAATTGGATTGTTGAATATATGAGAATATAAAATATTGATGTGAATCAATATTTATAGTCTGGGTGAATGTTATTATTGTTAATAATAAATTTAATTTATTGAGTAATAAAGTATACAATAGAATTGTTGTGGTAATAAATTGGGAAATTTTTTGTTTTTGAACACCCACAATACGTATAAAAATATGCACGTATTCTTGGATTGAAGTAATGAAATGAGAAGTGATTATGTTATAATTACTAAGTTAAAACTGTTTTATTATGGTTTGTTAACAAAAATTGTAAGTATTTGTTGATCAAAGCAATTAGTGTGATTTTGGGTTATGATATATATACATATTGTTATATGAATTTTTAAGTGTCAAAAATTATTGTATTCAATAATAAAATAAAAATATATGTTTTGATATGTTTAGTGATTTATTTATTTCAAATAAATCATTGTGATAAGTTATTTTTGTTGTGTACAAAGATTACAAGTCTTGTTGTAAGAAGACAAACAAGTTTTGATTGTAAAATAAATATTTTGATGAATATGTTAATATTAGTGTATTTATGTCTATTTGGATAATAAATAAATAATAAAAAGGTGATTTGGTCTTAATTCTAATGCGTGTATTTGTATTTATAGATTAAAAACAATTTGTATACTTTAATTGAACATGTTTAGCTCAATTAAGTTGTAAATGTGTGTTTAATACTTAACATATTGTATTTAGGTTTAATTTGGGCCTTGGTTGGATGTCCAGCCCATTACCCCCTTTGTATTTGGTTCTAGAGTATTCGTTGAAGAGAAAAAAGGTACTTTCTCTTCCTTCCTCCTCCATCTATCTGAAACCTTCCAGTGAGAAATCATAGCCTCCTCCCTCATCTTTCCTCCTAAAACGCAATGAATGCTCTCATTTTATGCATGATTAGATTATTGCTTGCTCTATCTTGTTTTTTCAGCCTAGATTTAAGCTCTAATCCATTCCAATAAAAGAAAAAAAATCAAATTAAGAAGGATTGGGGTTTTGTAAAAGAGAAAAGGTATTGCATGTCTTTCTTTTGTTGCTACATGTTCCTTCTTGGCCTCCTATAGCTCCAAATCAAGGGGATTTCGCCTAAAAAGCCAATCAAGGTGAGTTTATTGACTCACACATTCTAATTTACATTTATTTTCATTTATTTATATAAGTTTTACTGAGTTGAATTGAAGAATGTTGTTTTCATGAAGCTTTATTTTGTTTTGCATTATTGAAAACACAGCTAAACCCTCACTTTGAGCCTTCGTAACTCTCTGATTATTAAGTCTTTTAGTGTGATTCTTTTTGCATATTGTTGTTCATTATCTTGTGAGTTTATCTGCAAATTTTGGTGACATTTCGATTTGATTTGGATGGGTAAACGGGTCACCAAAGTAGGGGTTTCGCTAGGATTTTGACCTGAAACAAAACACCGTCTAGGTCCGACTTTGGGGTGCTGTATCTCCTTGGTTTTTGATCGGAATTGAGTGATTCTTTTTTGTTTCGAACCTTCAAATCTTTTCTATAATAGAAAATTTTGGTGTCATTATGAGTTGATTTGGGCGGGTAAACATATTGCTAAAGTTGGGGTTTCGTCGTGATTGTTGTTCATTTTGTTCAAATTGATGAAATCACCGCCAAAATATAACTTTAGGCTGTTATAACTTCATGATCGTTGATCCGATTTGAGTGAATCTTTTTTTATTGAGAGTCATATTATTCTAGTTTGCGCATGTCAAATTTTAGACCAATCGGACATCGTTTGGTCATTTAAAACTAGCCTCAAAGTCGTAACCAAAAGCGATTTTAGATCAGGTCAAACTAGAGTATGAGCCCATGTTTGAAGCTCTGTATCTTCTCCGTATGACGTCCGAATTCAGCGATTCTTTTTCTTATTGAAAGACATACTATCCTAGTTTGTGCATATCAAATTTTAGACCAATCAGACATCGTTTGGTCATGCCGAACTAACCTCAAAGTTGCAACCAGAATTGGTTTCTTGGTGCATTTTTGAGCCATGATATGTGTTTTTCGTGATTTTTCTATGGGTTTGTTATTTTTTTTACCATCATATTGATTTAATAAACCATGTTTATATTTTGTATATCCCAAACTCCATATTTTGGGAAATTTGTGATGATTCATGGTTGACATCTTAAGGTGATTGAGCACACTTCGCGCGTTTTAGACTAATTTTAAAATATATGATTATATATCAATTTCTTGTAGTTTTGCGACTAAAGAGTTTATGGTTTAGCTTTAGAATATAAATGGACTCAAAATAATAGTATGAAAATCTATTTTTAAGTAAAAAGAATTCAAGGAAGAAAACAACCGAATTTCAAATAATCGTTTTATATGTGGCTTTATTAATTCAAATATTTTATTATACACAAACTACATAATCTTGCACCCTTTAAGATAATGTATTGGATATATAACGACATTTTACACTCCGTGGTATAGGACAAGGAAGTATAGGAAGTCGGTTAATTCTTGTATAGTTAGATTGAATCTGATGATTTGATGTTTTCGATGATTTGGTGCTTTCGATGATTTGGTGTTTTCGATGTTTTCAATTGCGAAACTGATAAGCAGCTAGTGAACCAGTAGTGAGAATGTGTGGTATGGGATACACTATTATCACTACTCAGGTTACTGACTGGACGCATATTGTGTTTGTTAAGCCAGTACTTTGCTTCGGGAGGAAGACGAGACTTGGAGGGAGTCATGTAGATGTATTCACTTGACGGGGGGAGGGGGTCAAGATACACTTGCCCGGGGGGGGGGGGGGTCGCAGTGATTGGCGCCTAACTTGAATACGTATAATTACTGAGCTAAGCTTGGGGGAAGCTATATTATTATGTGGTTGCACGTGCATATTTAATTCTAATAGATCCATATTGTGATGAGATTTTGTGATTTGATCTATACGATCATACATTGAAGATTATTGGAGTTTAAATTTACATAAACATTTTATGATTTCCTATGTTGGAGTGTGATGCTCCTTTGTGATATTTGACTCACTTAAGTTATATGATGATTTTGATGATTTTCATTTGATAATACATGGTTATTGCTCGAGAGGAGCAATATTATAGCTTGGGATGGACTTTATTATTATGGCATGGGTAAATTCCTTATGATTTCTTTTATTATTTGGGTTTGATGATTTTAACTCGATTGGGATGATCGTACATTCGCAAAGAGCAATTGGATTTCTAATCCAATATATTTGAGATTTAGATACTTTGGAGTGGGATACTCGTTTTATTGATAATTTAACTCGTTGGAGATGTATATGATAATTTTGATGGAATTGGAGTTATGTTTCCATAGTGGCTCGAGTATGGTGATATACTTAGCCTAGATCTAGTCCTCGAGACTTATATATTTATCTCTTTTGTTATGTCATGTGAACTGAAACTAACTAATCCCTTTATGTCATCATATTCACAACTCTTTGGGTAAAGAGTTGTATATCTTGTGCTTATTTATTTCTTATACTGATTTGTAAACTAGACTGACCTGTGTGTGTATTCCTCGGGTCAGACCGAGATACTTCAAGTGTAGTCGCTGAGTTTGACGTTAGCATCCATTCTTTTGAGCTATCTTATCTGTTGCAGCCTCCAATCGGGTTCGAGTTCTAGAGTTTTCTATTGATTCATTATTGAGCTCTCACTTATTTAATTGTTGTAACATATTTTAAGAGATTGAGTCGTATCTATTCTTTTATAGCACATGAAATTGTTGTACTTTAACGATGTAATATTATGCAACTGTTATGTGATCTGTGATGGTGTATATGTACTATGTTCTGAACTGATTCTAGAGTCACCGTAGAACTGTACTACATAAAGTATTAAGTATGTTGAGCCTCTTGAATAAAAAAATAGCAATCACTTTATCGACATACTTAGAACTTTCTAATGCAATTCTACGAGTGAACGCCCTTAACCAGCCCTATTCTCCGCTCTAATAGACAACATTACCTAGTAATGCTCTTTATTAGGGTGGGTCTCGGGGTGGTGCGTTACAATGTTCTGGGGATTTCATCGCCATCCACGGTCGTCAGCTCGAAATCTCCTTTATCAAGTTTCTGTTGGATAACATACAGTCCTTCCCATTTCGGGCCTAGAGAAACGGGGGCTAGGAAGACATGCTTCAAAACTAGGTTTCCAGGCTCGAAGGTTTAGGGTCAAAACTTCCTGTTGTAATATTAAATGACGTGGTGTTTGTGCCTCAAGGCATGCAAGTCTGCTTCATCCCTCTTTTCCATAATTATGTCCAAGGACTCAAGGAGAAGCGCTTTATTCGTCATCAGATCATAATATGTTGTTCTGTGAGAGGGGACTTCCAATTCCACTGGAATAACCGCTTTTGAACCGAATGATAGTGAGAATGGAGTATGACCAGTTGCCGATTTGTAGGTCATTCTTTAGGTGCACAATGCTAAGGGTAATTCATCGAGCCACATGGCTTTTTCCTACTTCAATCGCTTCTTTAGAATGGACTTAATGATTTTGTTTACTGCTTCGACTTGTCCATTCGATTACGGGTGAGCTATTACGATATATCTCTTCTCGATTTTGTATTTTTGACAGAAATCTCTAAATTTTGTACTGTCAAACTGGGTTCCATGGTCAGTTATGATGACTTTAGGGATCCCGATGCGACAAATGATGTTTCTAAAAACAGAGTTAATCACCCACTTTGTTGTGATCATGGTTAGTGGCTCAGCTTCTGCCCATTTTCTAAAGTAGTCTACGGCTACGATCGCATACTTTGCCCTGCCTTTGGTGATTGGCTAGCTTCCAATTATGTCAATTCCCCATAAAGCGAATGACCATGGGCTCACCATTGAATTGACTTGGCTGGGAGGTGCTCTAGGAATCTTAGCGAATTTCTGGGACCTATCGCCGCGTCGAGAATAATCAGTTGCATCCCGATTCGCGGTAGGCCAAAAGTAGCCATACCGTAGTATTTTCTTTACCAATGTTTGACCTCGGTGTGATATCCACATTCGCCTTCGTGCACTTCTCTCAGCACACGTTTGACGTCGTCATGTGGTATACACCGGAGTAGGGGCATTGAAAATCCATGTTGGTAAAGAACTTCTCCCTACATGACATATCTTAAGGCCTTGTGAACGACGACACACCTCTCACTCTTTTTCATTGGGAGTATTCCATTTTGCAAGAAGTTTTTTTATTGGTTTCATCCATGAATCCCTTTTTGGTCCTGCCTCCAGCACTGGATCAACTTCCATCTGATCAATGCTTGGAGCTTTCAGTGTCTCGACTGAGACCATTTCCGTTTCGTCAGAGTTATCAAAACTAGCTAACTTGGATAACCTGTTCGCCTTTTGATTCTCTTTTCGCAGAATATGGGATATGCTGTAATGTTCTAGGTCGTCCAACAGTTCCTCTACCCTTTCTAGGTAAGCTGCAAGTTGTGATCCCCTCGTTTGATACTCCTTCCGAACCTGACAAACAACGATTTGAGATTCATAAAAGATGTTCAACGTCGTTACTCCCAACTCCTTAGCTAGTCTCAACCCAGCAATCAGGGCCTCGTATTCGGAGTCGTTATTAGTAGCGGAGAACCCGAGTCATTGAGCATAATAAATTGACCGTCCTTTAGGAGTTATTAGTGCAACTCCTGTGTCAGACTGTCGATCATTCTTAGCATCGTCTGTATACAACTTCCATATGATTGATTCCAACTTCTGTTCTAAGGGGCCAGTTCCTTCATCTAATACATCCACATCGAGGATTGTAAATTCAGCAATGAAGTCGGCTAATCCTTGCCCCCATATGGAATTTCTAGGGAGGAAGTTCTAGTTAAACTGACTTAGCTCGATGTTCCATTTGAGCAGTCTCCCAGATGCCTCAGGTCGTTGCAAGACCTATCGGAGTGGCTGATCAGTGTAAATCACAATTGGATGCGCCTGGAAGTAATGGCGAAGCTTCCTAGAGGCAATCAGCAGGCTATAAGCGAGCTTTTCTATCTTCTCGTAGTTGTGCTCAGCTGCCGCCAATTCTTGCTTACATAGTACACCGGTCTCTGAATTTTATCCTCCTCACGTACCAATGCCAAACTAATTGTGTGCGATGATATCGCCAAGTATACAATCAAATCTTCATGATTCACTAGCTTAGTAAATATTGGGGGCTTCTCTAATTGGTTTAGCAGGTTTTGGAAGGCGTCAACGCAATCCGGAGTTCATTCGAAGTTTCTCTTTCCTCCCTTTATCAAGTCGAAAAATGGGATGCACTTATTAGAGGCCTTGGAGATAAATCCACTTAATGATGCAACCTTCCCTACCAAGCTTTGCACATCTTTGATCTTACGTGGTTCACTAATGTTCCTTATCGCCGAAATCTGATCAGGATTGATTTCAATTCCACATGAGCTGACGATAAAGCCAAGGAACTTTCCCGAAGCAACTCCAAACGAGCAATTTAGCGGGTTAAGCTTCATTCCATAACATCGGAGTATATCGAACATCTCTGCCATGTTCGTCATATGGTCGGCCGATCGCTCGGACTTCACAAGCATATCATCCACGTAAACCCCCATAGATTTCCCTATTTGATTGTAGGACATTTGATTCACCAAGCGTTGATATGTTGCTCCGGCGTTCTTCATTCCGAACGGCATTACCACGTAACACTAAAATCCGAGGTCGGAGACAAAATTTTATACTCTTGATCTGGCTGTGCACGGGAATTTGGTTGTAACCCGAGTATGCATTCATGATAGAGAGGAGTTCGTGTCCCGCCGTCGAGTCCACAAGCTGATCAATCCTCAGCAACGGGAAGCTATCATTTGAATTGTTCAGATCCGAAAAATCAATGGACGTTCGTCACTTCACATTTGATTTCTTGACCAAGACGGGGTTCGATATCTTGTCGAGATACGTTACATCTCTAATGAATCCATTATCTCTCACTTTCTCTACTTCCTCTTTTAAGGCAGATGACCTCTCCGGGCCTAGCATATGCCTCTTTTGCTTTACAGGAGGATGCTTCGGTTTTATGCTCAGTGAATGACTCATGATTGATGGTGAAATCCCGCACATATCGGCATGGGTCCAAGCGAATACATCCAGGTTCGCCTATCGAAAGTCGGTCAGTTTCCCTCGTTTGGAGGGGATCCAGGTGAGATCTGATCTTCAAGACCTTTGTCGAGTCGTCGTTACTGATCAGAATATCTATAGTTGCCTTGTCAGGTGTCGCCCTTCTAGATTCTGGATCTTCATCGTGTCTGGGATCTATGTCTTCAAGCAGATCGTTGGGCGACTCCTTTGGCAACATCTTCTTTATTTTCTATGCTGAATCCTCCTTTTCGGGAGAGGAAGTATCCTTTGGTTCTATGCTATCTCTGTTACGTAGCATTTTCAACTCAGCCATGCAGCAAGCTCTTCCATTAACTAGATCACCTCGGACCATTCCTACTCCAACTTCAGTCGGTAACTTTTACAATAAACAACAGGGCGCAATGTAGGCTCTGAACTCCGCGAGAGCAAGTCTGCTCAAAAAAGCATTGCACGGTGAATCAATATCCATAACGGGAAATGGAAGAATACGCACTCTCTTACGATCTCCTTCTCCAAGTTCCACAGACAATTCCGCTGCTCCCATTGGAGTGGTTGATGAGCCGTTGAAGCCACGGATCCATCCTGTGGATGGCTTCAAATCTTTAGCCTCCAATTGCATCTGGTCGAAGGCTTTTTTGAGAAAAATGTTGACGGAACTCTCGCAGTCAACAAGGAATTTCCGAACAAGAGCTGGACCGATGGTAGCAATTATTACCAATGGGACCACGCTCGGGGTCTCTATCCCCACACTTTCTCTCTCTTAGAAGATAACATCATTTGTCATCGTCTTTTGTTGCTCCGCAGGCACAGTATCTTCAAGGAAACTACACTCCCCCATTTCTGGATGCTTAGCGGTATTAACGTACTGTTCCATGGTCCAATTTCTAAATCCAACTAGATGTGGTGTTCTAACCATAGTATTGATGACTATTCCTTTTCCTTTCTGATAAGCAGTAGATCCCGGGGCAGGTTGGTATGGATTCAGGGATGATCCTCCTTGTCACTTATATTTACGGGAACCCTTATACTCATCTAACTACCTTGCTCGAGGTAACTTTTCCACAACATCTCTCAAGTGGCGACACTCATTCGTATAGTGGCTCTAAGTCTCGTGAAATAGACAGAACTTCCCAGTTTCACGTTCTTTTTCAGTCGAATCTCTGGGTGGAGGTTTCATGTACTAGATAACGTTGTAGGTATCTAAATAAATGTTTTCCAAGGTATCATTCAGCGACATGTAATTCTCAAAAGATTGAAACCCAGGCCTCTTTTTGGTATCAATTCTTCGATTCCTGCCCCTCTTGTTGTCGTTCCCACCTTGGCGGTCATTTCCTCCACTCTTATTTTTGACATTCACTTCAACTTTCCCTGCCCTATCACCAGATTGCTTAATGGCGACATTGCTTTGCATATCTTCTCTCGGGGTGTCATCGAATTTTCTTTTCCGGTTAGCATATATCTCTTCTTGTCATAGACGAATGTTAGCCTTCTCATAGAGCAGGTCTCTAATTAGCGGTGGTTTTCTGGTGAAGTATCTCCCGAATTCAGTGTCTTTATTGACTCCGTCTATTAACGCCATCAAAATAGTCTGTTCATGGGGGTTACTTACTTCTGTTACTGCCAGATTGAAGCGATCCAAATACGACTTCAAAGTTTTCCCAGGAGCTTGTTTGATCACAGAAAGCTTGATGACGTTCTTGGATTTACGAGCATGGAGTCGAAACTGATTCATAAAACTCTCACTTAGTTCTTTGAAATTGGAAATTAATCGAGGTAGACGTCAGGTAAACCACATCATTGCCACATCTTCGAGGTATATCAGAAAAGCTTTGCATTTTAAGGCATCAGGGGCTGCCGTAGTGTTCATGCACTAGGAGATCATTGCCACATCTTTGAGGTATATCGAAAAAGCTTTGCACTTTAAGGCATCAGGGGCTGCCGTAGTGTTCATGTACTAGGAGTATCTCATCAAATGTTGCCTTGATCATTGCCACATCTTCGAGGTATATCGGAAAAGCTTTGCACTTTAAGGCATCAGGGGTTGCCGCAGTGTTCATGTACTAGGAGTATCTCATCAAATGTTGCCTTGGATCGGTTCTTCCTACATATCGGTCCATAGTGGGTAGATTGAATCGCCTGGGGAACTGAAAACCAAAACGTCATCAGTGAAAGCGTGTGGCTGCAATCAATGCCCCAATCTTCTTTACTATATCCTCTGTTATCGGCCATAATCTGACACACCATATCTTCCACTTCAACATTGGTTAACGTAGGCTCAGTCCCGGTACTTCTCGCTCTCCTAGCATTTCCATCTCCCACATCAGGCAACGTTCCCTGGTTCCTGGCAGAGGCAGAATTCCCTTATCCCCTATGGTCCCGGCCATTCACAGGATGAGTAGGCTGAAGAAGTTGGCATTGGGTAGGATTAGTGATATTTAGGTCCCCAGAAAGGACATGAGATCCCCGCATCGGCAACAACATTGGCTCTCTTAAGTTGGGATCATTAGGTACAATGTAACGACCCGGATTTTAGGCGACTTTGGTTATCGACATAAGCACGATGTCGATAACCAAAACATCGAAAAATCCCGGTAATTAATGAAAGAAATTAGAGGGTGAGAATAGATAAGATAGAAACTTAGAATAGAAGAAGAAGAAGAACACAACATCAGAGTAACACGAACCTCACAGCAGAACGAATAACATATAATAGATAACATAACTTTGAAATATAACAGTTATGTATACAATAGCACTTATCAGAGTACAACACTTACAACACAGTGGAACAAAACTCTATATAACTAACGCTGAAGCCTCCTGCTCCAAGCTCCTTTAGATAGATCTGAAAAATCCTGAACTACTTGACTGCTCGTACAAATTTAGGCACCCAAGAGTTTAGGTAGAACAAAACAAAATAAACTTCGGGTCAGTCATGGGACTGGTATGAGTAAAACAGTTTAAATAGTTTAAACAAGTAAACGATATCTCATAAGACCACGCCGTATAACGGAACGGGTTTTTCCCTTATGAGAATCCAAAATATCTTTATATCAAAAACCTTTTGATATTATAATAATGTCTATCAACCACAATATAATAACCATCTAGCAGAAATGCTTTCATCTCACGTTCTACATATAGTATACAATCAAAACCGCAAGCACGTATTGGGTAATGGATTTCCAACTATGACAAGGTATGGAACCACCTTCCGATCAGTGTACTCTAGGAACGATACACTGGAGTTCAACAAGAACGTCTTGCAACCCAGCCACACATGACCGACCACTCATTTTGCTTGAGTGTATCGAATGTATATCACCAACGGTTGGGATCAGCAACCATTTCCCGTATATATATATGAGACAGCATTGATAGATTAAAGAAGCAAATGAATATTCTCTAGATAGGTGATTATACACCCTACTTCGGTGCGACCGACTTAGCCATGCTGCCTGCCCGATTTCTGTCATTTACTGGATGATGAGGCTAGAAGTTACGCATTATCATCACATCAGATTCACTTCAAATGTCACATCGTCAGATCCATTAAAATCACTAACTTGACGTCTACAAGCATACATTACATGTCAGCTAAAAGAAGTTTCCTTCTCCGCTTTCACTCTTGGTACGGGTGAAGAAATCAATGTACGTGACCTTTCCGGAAATACTCTGTCAGACATTCATCCATACAAGTCCTCCAGGAACAGGATGAACCGAAGGCACTATTCAGTACATCCATCTTAGGCACTGTTATCTAAGACTTATACAATAGCCCTTGCACTTTACTCCGTCTTCAATTATCTTTGGCATATATGATTCGCAACGCTTATGCCAATACAGAGTGGTTCTTTGGATAATAATCCAACCGGTCTCTCCATATTAACAACGTTAGAATGGTCAAAACTTTGATAGTCTGTGATTTAACTATCAAAGAAAAACACGTGTGCAAACAACGATATTATTTCCAAATGGAAATTCTACCAATCAATCATCAGTCATATATCTATATATATTCATATTTCCTTATTTTCTATGTTTAGAAAATATACGTTAACACTGGAAAACATTTCCATTTCTAATCCATATTTCCAATTTCAATATTAGATTACGTTTCTGATTCTATTTGGAAAACATTTCCAAATCTTCTTACTTGGATTTAAACAGATGTTTAAATCAACATCGCGACGACAACTCAAACCACTATACTTATTTACTAAATTCACTTAACCACTTTCACTCTCGAACCTTAACCATTTCTAAACTAAAAACGAAGTCAATCAAGTTGGGGTATAACTACCTCTCAGACCATAACTGAACAACATTTCAAATCTTGAAATAGAGTAAGTTCATCTTTTAACTCTTCAACACTTCCTTACGTGACTTCTGGATATAATTTACGAATCCAACTCTTTTAATTCTATTCGAATGAACTAGATTTGATTAACTCTTTTGATTTAACTTAAATCGATTAACTCCATCGAATAACTAAATTCGATAACTCCTTTCGAATGACAAATTCGATAACTCCTTTCGAATGACGAATTCGATAACTCCTTTTATTTAACTCTATTCGAATAAACTAATATTCGATTAACGCAAATTCTACTAACTCTATTTAATTACCCCTATCGGTTTAACTCTAACTGGTTAACTCTAACTGTTTAACTCTAACTGGTTAACTTGACTTACTCAACTTATTTAACTCAACTTGATTAACTCCTATCGAATAACAAATTCGATAACTCCTTCGAATAACTATAATCAATACTCCTTTCAAATGACAAATTCGATAACTCCTTTCGATTGAACTATAATCAATAACTCCTTTCGATTAAACTATAATCGATAACTCCTTTCGAATGACAATTTCGATAACTCCTTTCGAATGACAAATTCGATAACTCATATGTGTTTAACTCTATTCGAATAACTGATTCGAATAACTCTTATTTATTTAACTCTATTCGAATAACTAGATTCGATCAACTCACTTCGAATATTTCTGATTCGATTATCTCACTTCGAATAACTAAATTCGATTAACTCATTTCAACTCTATTCGAATAAACTAAATTCGGTTAACTCCATTTGAATAATTCTAGTTCGATTTAACTCTATCGATTAACTCTAACTGATTAACTCTAACTGATTAACTCTAACTGATTAACTCTAACTGATTTAACTCTAACTGATTTAATAACTCCTTTCGATTACCATATTCGATTTAACTCCTTTCGAATACCATATTAGATTTAACTCCTTTCGAATACCATATTCGATTTAACTCCTTTCGAATACCATATTCGATTTAACTCCTTTCGAATACCATATTCGATTTAACTCCTTTCGCTTTATAAAGATTTCCTTTTTAACAACGTTTATTCTTTTTTTAAAGATTTACTTTTAGTAACGGTTCATCACTTTAAAAATGATTTCCCTTTTATAACGTTTTCCCTTCTTATAGCGGTTTTCTTTATATAACGTTTTCCTTTTCATTTCTATTTATTTCCTAAGTAAATAATCCCTTTATAATATCTTATTTATTTACCAAATAAATAATTTACTTAACCTATCCTAATTATAAATAAATATCTCATTTAACACCTCCTATTTACTTAACAAATAAATATCTCCTTTATTCTATTTATTCTAACAAGTAAATATCTTCTTTTAATCCTATTTAATCTGACAAATAAATATCTCCTTTTAATTCTATTTATTTAAAAAATAAATACCTCCTTTAATCTTTATTTATTTCCTAAATAAATAAACCCTTTTTACTTTTATTTATTTCCTAAATAAATAAATTATTTAACTCTTTATTTATGCTTTACCAATATATTCCTTTATATTTGCTTTCAAATATATTTCCTTTATATTTGATTTCAAATATATCCCTTTATATTTGATTTCAAATATATCTCCTTTATATTTGATTAACAAATAAATTCCTTCTATATTTGATTAACAAACAAATTCCTTTATATTTGATTAACAAATAAATTCCTTCTAAATTTGATTAACAAATAAATTCCTTTTTCAATTTCATTTGTAAAGGTTTTACAAACATTTCTATTTCATTTTGATTTTTGAGAAATATTCTAACTCCTTATATTCCCAGGAAAATTCGCCATAACCACCTTTGTACCGGAAGCATCGGAAAAATCCCCAAACCCACCACACAGTCCTTTCCATTCAAAAAGTAAATGGTTTGAAATTTATCTCCTTTCTAAATATCTTCTATTTATAAATATTCCAATTTATAAATATTTCTTATTTATAAATATTCCATTTATAAATATTTTATTTTCACTATCACTTTGAAAATTCCCTTATCAACATTCCGGTATGTTACGGTATTTAACATATCAATTTTCGATATCCAATATCGTCCATACACACAATCAACAATAGGTTATAATTCTCATCATATATCAAAATATATGAAAAACAATAAAATAACTGTTGAGGAATCCAGTCGGATTCCTCCAACCTGTTTCCCTGCATCCACAGATGTTACACAACATGATTGTCATCACTTTCAGTTCAATATGAATTATTCTGATAAACAGAATCAATGTATAACTATATAACTGTTTATATATTATATATATTTATACATATATAATATTTCATTAACTGACTAGCAGTTCAATCAAACAGTCAACACACAATCAAACAGACAATTTCTATCAGTTCTAAAAATACAACATGAAATTATAAATTGTTCAGAGTTAGTGAGATTTACTCACATTTGCACTTCACCGTTAAAGGACGATAAACTGTTATTTGATTTGAATCAAACAGTTTATTTCGCCATAAATTAAAACGAGCTCCACTCCACTCCCAGTCAGTTCCATTGCGTAGTGCTCGTCCATACGATCCCAACGCAACTTACGGTTCGTGATTCTGATTTCATATGAATAAGTTATTGACCTTTGAAGTTTATACACTTTTGAACTAAATAAAACTTTATTTAATTAAATAAATGGGCCTTAACTTATTTAGCCAGCCCATCCTCCTTTGTATCGGACCCAGACCCGTACCCGCCCATGATCCCTTCTTCCCCAAATCGCGAATTTCTTCCAGGAACCAAACTACCTATTTCGATTTGCTTCCATCCCCTTTTCTCCATCAACAGACCACCGTTGAACAAACCAAACATACCACGATGCTCCTCATCAATTTCTCCATCCTCCGATGCTAACCAAACTCAGCTCGCCGTCCTCCTCTGAACTCCGTTGTCGCCCCCTTCCTGAGCAGGTCCGAACACTTTTGACACCACATCAAACTAGAAACTCCCAATTGATGCTATACTCCACACTGAAAACGAATACAACACTCATTTCCATCATCAATGCTTCTACTTCTCGTATACCTTAGCCCTAGGTTTTCTCAAACCGACGCTGTGTATTTCGCATGACCAAAAACAGAAGTCGAGCCCAGCAAATCATACACCGTTGTGAAGAACAGGCTACAAGGATCTCTAATATTCATGTCTTTGATTTTATAGGATTTGTTTTCCATTTCTTTGGATTTTATTTTTGCTCAAACTTTTGCTGTAAGAAAAGAGGAGTGACGGCGCAATATTTTTGGCTGAGGAATTAGGTTAGAGGGGTGTTGAGGAGTATTTATAGGCAACACAAAATATCTAGATATTTTACAGAGGAATATTCCCGGTATATTCTCTTTTTTGTTAATTCGTTTCGCCTTCTAAAAATCCGTGTGATCACACACGATGTTCAAAAATCACGGAAATGGTCATGTAGCTACAACTCGACATTATGGTCCCAACGAAACTGGTTTCGTCGAATTCTGACTCCGTATGCTCACACAACGTATTTTTAACTGTCAAAATACTGACTGTTTCTCACTCTAAAAATCCGTACGGCCACACAGTGACTCTAAAAATCACGAAACTGGAAACCTAACAACTATTTGACATTGCGGATCCAACAAAATTAGTTTCGTCGAATTCCGACTTCGTTTGCAAAAGTGGCTATTTTTAAAGCTCTGGATGACCCATTTAAATCTATAAATATATTTAAATAAAATTAAATAAAATATAAATAAATTAATATTATCGTTAATATTCACAACAGAATATCATACAGCTCCACTGGGATTTATAACTCGATACTTCAAATCTGGGTCAACCCGATATTAGATTTATATTGAAATTCCTTTTTAAAATATAAATAATTCCTTTATAAATTATAAAGGAATTCCATAGCGACTTTTCTAAAATTTGATTTGGACATAAATCAAAATCTACATGACGAAATCCAGATTTTTCTCTTCCACTAGAAAGATATACTCCACCAGCTCCACACGTTTCTTGTTTCACAGAAATCCGGCTTAAAACGAATCCTGTACATTCAGTTGAAGTTCGAATCGCCAATTTACGAACTGCAGCGCCATTTCGAGCTCGATTTTAATTATAATATAATTATACGTTCAAACTGTCGTCGATTGAATATATTCGTCAATATAATTCAACTCTAAGCTGAATTAAATCTAAGGGACGACCCCGTTCACAGAATATTGTGATTTCCAATATTCCTGATTATTTTGAATTAAATATATTATTTAATTTATTATTTTAATTAAATATTCACCATTATTTAATTTCACGACCATTAAATCCTTTAATCCACCATTTATATAATTAAATAAATTAATTATAATACCTCTGCCAATGCGGGTCATTACATTCTTCCCCACTTAAAATAATTTCGTCCTCGAAATTGCTAAGTTAGACGACGACCCTATCTATTGGAATTCCTAAGATTTGTTTAACCCTTATTTCTGATTTTAACTGAACCAATTAATATCGACTAAAATATTAATTCCTTCCGACTAACTAAAATTTTCTAAAATTCTGAAAATTTTCTAACACTTTAAATTTTCGGAAAATTTCGCCAGCACCTCCTTTGTACCGGCCAATACATCAAACCACAACTCGCCTCTCTGGGCCTTCTCCAACCCAAAAGAAAATCAAACAGCCAAGCGGCTTGCCAAATTTGGCTCATCAAAATCTCAAACTCATATGGAATATAAACTTGTACCTTTTTGTCGGGCATATCATTATATTCCTTCCATCTGTTATCAACTCGGCATATACAAATGTCATCCCAATCAACTCCAACCAATTTATTCTTAACATAACCATTCGCTTATCCAAGCTGAATTCAATTTCAAATTTGAGTTTCAAATTCCAAACTCTCAACTTATAATTTCAATTCCAATCCAGACTATTCTCTAATCACTTCCAGTTTTTCTTAACCTATCATCTCAAGTTAAATTCTGGTTTATTATTTACTTTTACCATCCCATGCGAATTAACTTCACAAGTTAAATTTTAAATTTCTAGAATTTAAATTCCTGGGTTTATTTCAAATCAATTTGAAATCAAAATACCAATTCAGAACATTTGAATTTCTAACAACTTGTTTTTCTCAAAACAATTCAAAAACAAAACTCTTGGTAGTAATCCGTCACTTAGAGCTCGAAAATGAACACCGATGATGGTCGACTTCACCATCGGAACTTATTTTCCAGCGATCAAAGTGAGTTCAATACTATAATTCTCTTTCAGTTTGAAAGACATTTTCAAAATCTCCCATGAACTTTAATTTTCCTTATTTTAATTCCAAATTCTGATTCACATTCAGATTTAATTCATCTTATTTCATATACTCTACTTATATGAATTCTGATTGGTTATTTATAACCATTTCACTTTATAATCTTACTCGATTACAATAACAACCAATATATCCAATATATATCAAAATATACTTTGGGTAAAAATATTTTTATTTACCCTCATTTCAAAACATATCGTGACGACCCATCGTATTCAAGTGTTTAGTAACTCCTACCGATACAGTGGATCAAACTGATCGACCAGAACTCATAAACAACTCAACCAATGAATCTCCACAATATAGAACAAATTTTTATATCAAATACAAATACGTTCACTCGTATATATACACTCAAACTCAATCTAGGGTATTACTAACCCTATCTCTACCGAGTCATGCCACAGAGCCAAGGTAATTCTTAACTTAAGCTCTGATACCAACTGTAACGACCCGGATTTTAGGCGACTTTGGTTATCGACATAAGCACGATGTCGATAACCAAAACATCGAAAAATCACGGTAATTAATGAAAGAAATTAGAGGGTGAGAATAGATAAGATAGAAACTTAGAATAGAAGAAGAAGAAGAACACAACATCAGAGTAACACGAACCTCACAGCAGAACGAATAACATATAATAGATAACATAACTTTGAAATATAACAGTTATGTATACAATAGCACTTATCAGAGTACAACACTTACAACACAGCGGAACAAAACTCTATATAACTAACGCTGAAGCCTCCTTCTCCAAGCTCCTTTAGATAGATCTGAAAAATCCTGAACTACTTGACTGCCCGTACAAATTTAGGCACCCAAGAGTTTAGGTAGAACAAAACAAAATAAACTCTGGGTCAGTCATGAGACGGGTATGAGTAAAACAGTTTGAACAAGTAAACGATATCTCATAAGACCACGCCGTATAACGGAACGGGTTTTTCCCTTATGAGAATCCAAAATATCTTTATATCAAAAACCTTTTGATATTATAATAATGTCTATCAACCACAATATAATAAACATCTAGCAGAAACGCTTTCATCTCACGTTCTACATATAGTATACAATCAAAACCGCAAGCACGTATTGAGTAATGGATTTCCAACTATAACAAGGTATGGAACCACCTTCCGATCAGTGTACTCTAGGAACGATACACTGGAGTTCAAAAAGAACATCTTGCAACTCAGCCACACATGACCGACCACTCATTTTGCTTGAGTGTATCGAATGTATATCACCAACGGTTGGGATCAGCAACCATTTCCCGTATATATATATATATATATATATATATATATATATGTATGTATATATATATATATATATGAGACATCATTGATAGATTAAAGAAGCAAATGAATATTCTCTAGATAGGTGATTATACACCCTACTTCGGTGCGACCGACTTAGCCATGCTGCCTGCCCGATTTCTGTCATTTACCGGATGATGAGGCTAGAAGTTACGCATTATCATCACATCAGATTCACTTCAAATGTCACATCGTCAGATCCATTAAAATCACTAACTTGACGTCTACAACCATACATTACATGTCAGCTAAAAGAAGTTTCCTTCTCCGCTTCCACTCTTGGTACGGGTGAAGAAATCAATGTACGTGACCTTTCCGGAAATACTCTGTCAGACATTCATCCATACAAGTCATCCAGGAACAGGATGAACCGAAGGCACTATTCAGTACATCCATCTTAGGCACTGTTATCTAAGACTTATACAATAGCCCTTGCACTTTACTCCGTCTTCAATTATCTTTGGCATATATGATTCGCAACGCTTATGCCAATACAGAGTGGTTCTTTGGATAATAATCCAACCAGTCTCTCCATATTAACAACGTTAAAATGGTTAAAACTTTGATAGTCTGTGATTTAACTATCAAAGAAAAACACGTGTGCAAACAACGATATTATTTCCAAATGGAAATTCTACCAATCAATCATCAGTCATATATCTATATATATTCATATTTCCTTATTTTCTATGTTTAGAAAATATACGTTAACACTGGAAAACATTTCCATTTCTAATCCATATTTCCAATTTCAATATTAGATTACGTTTCTGATTCTATTTGGAAAACATTTCCAAATCTTCTTACTTGGATTTAAACAGATGTTTAAATCAACATCGCGACGACAACTCAAACCACTATACTTATTTACTAAATTCACTTAACCACTTTCACTCTCGAACCTTAACCATTTCTAAACTAAAAACGAAGTCAATCAAGTTGGGGTATAACTACCTCTCGGACCTTAACTGAACAACATTTCAAATCTTGAAATAGAGTATGGTCATCTTTTAACTCTTCAACACTTCCTTACGTGACTTCTGGATATAATTTACGAATCCAACTCTTTTAATTCTATTCAAATGAACTAGATTTGATTAACTCTTTTGATTTAACTTAAATCGATTAACTCCATCGAATAACTAAATTCGATAACTCCTTTCGAATGACAAATTCGATAACTCCTTTCGAATGACGAATTCGATAACTCCTTTTATTTAAATCTATTCGAATAAACTAATATTCGATTAACGCAAATTCTACTAACTCTATTTAATTACCCCTATCGGTTTAACTCTAACTGGTTAACTCTAACTGTTTAACTCTAACTGGTTAACTTGACTTACTCAACTTATTTAACTCAACTTGATTAACTCCTATCAAATAACAAATTCGATAACTCCTTCGAATAACTATAATCAATACTCCTTTCAAATGAAAAATTCGATAACTCCTTTCGATTGAACTATAATTGATAACTCCTTTCGATTAAACTATAATCGATAACTCCTTTCGAATGACAAATTCGATAACTCCTTTCGAATGACAAATTCGATAACTCGTATGTGTTTAACTCTATTCGAATAACTGATTCGAATAACTCTTATTTATTTAACTCTATTCGAATAACTAGATTCGATCAACTCACTTCGAATATTTCTGATTCGATTATCTCACTTCGAATAACTAAATTCGATTAACTCATTTCAACTCTATTCGAATAAACTAAATTCGATTAACTCCATTTGAATAATTCTAGTTCGATTTAACTCTATCGATTAACTCTAACTGATTAACTCTAACTGATTTAACTCTAACTGATTTAATAACTCCTTTCGATTACCATATTCGATTTAACTCCTTTCGAATACCATATTCGATTTAACTCCTTTCGAATACCATATTCGATTTAACTCCTTTCGAATATCATATTCGATTTAACTCCTTTCGAATACCATATTCGATTTAACTCCTTTCGAATACCATATTCGATTTAACTCCTTTCGCTTTATAAAGATTTCCTTTTTAACAACGTTTATTCTTTTTTTAAAGATTTACTTTTAGTAACGGTTCTTCACTTTAAAAATGATTTTCCTTTTATAACATTTTCCCTTCTTATAGCGGTTTTCTTTATATAACGTTTTCCTTTTCATTTCTATTTATTTCCTAAGTAAATAATCCCTTTATAATATCTTATTTATTTACCAAATAAATAATTCACTTAACCTGTCCTAATTATAAATAAATATCTCATTTAACACCTCCTATTTACTTAACAAATAAATATCTCCTTTATTCTATTTATTCTAACAAGTAAATATCTTCTTTTAATCCTATTTATTCTGACAAATAAATATCTCCTTTTAATTCTATTTATTTAACAAATAAATATCTCCTTTAATCTTTATTTATTTCCTAAATAAATAAACCCTTTTTACTTTTATTTATTTCCTAAATAAATAAATTCTTCTAACTCTTTATCTATGCTTTACCAATATATTCCTTTATATTTGCTTTCAAATATATTACCTTTATATTTGATTTCAAATATATCCCTTTATATTTGATTTCAAATATATCTCCTTTATATTTGATTAACAAATAAACTCCTTCTACATTTGATTAACAAATAAATTCCTTTATATTTGATTAACAAATAAATTCCTTCTATATTTGATTAACAAATAAATTCCTTTTTCAATTTCATTTGTAAAGGTTTTACAAACATTTCTATTTCATTTTGATTTCTGAGAAATATTCTAACTCCTTATATTCCTGGGAAAATTCGCCATAACCTCCTTTGTATCGGAAGCATCGGGAAAATCCCCAAACCCACCACACAGTCCTTTCCATTCAAAAAGAAAATGGTTTGAAATTTATTTCCTTTCTAAATATCTTATATTTATAAATATTCCAATTTATAAATATTTCTTATTTATAAATATTCCATTTATATATATTTTATTTTCACTATCACTTTGAAAATTCCCTTATCAACATTCCGGTATGTTACGGTATTTAACATATCAATTTTCGATATCCAATATCGTCCATACACACACAATCAACAACAGGTTATAATTCACATCATATATCAAAATATATGAAAAACAATAAAATAACTGTTGAGGAATCCAGTCGGATTCCTCCAACCTATTTCCCTGCATCCACAGATGTTACACAACATGATTGTCATCACTTTCAGTTCAATATGAATTATTCTGATAAACAGAATCAATGTATAACTATGTAACTGTTTATATATATATATATATATATTTATATATATAATATTTCATTAACTGACTAGCAGTTCAATCAAACAGTCAACACACAATCAAACAGTCAACACACAATCAAACAGACAATTTCTAACAGTTCTAAAAATACAACATGAAATTATAAACTGTTCAGAGTTAGTGAGATTTACTCACATTTGCAGTTCACCGTTAAAGAACGATAAATTGTTATTTGATTTGAATCAAACAGTTTATTTCGCCATAAATTCAAACGAGCTCCACTCCACTCCCAGTCAGTTCCATTGCGTAGTGCTCGTCCATACGATCCCAACGCAACTTACGGTTCGTGATTCTGATTTCATATGAATAAGTTATTGACCTTTGAAGTTTATACACTTTTAAACTAAATAAAACTTTATTTAATTAAATAAATGGGCCTTAACTTATTTAGCCAGCCCATCCTCCTTTGTATCGGACCCAGACCCGTACCCGCCCATGATCCCTTCTTCCCCAAATCGCGAATTTCTTCCAGGAACCAAACTACCCATTTCGATTTGCTTCCATCCCCTTTTCTCCATCAACAGACCACCGTTGAACAAACCAAACATACCACGATGCTCCTCATCAATTTCTCCATCCTCCGATGCCAACCAAACTCAGCTCGCCGTCCTCCTCTGAACTCCAACGTCGCCCCCTTCCTGAACAGGTCCGAACACTTTTGACACCGCATCAAACTAGAAACTCCTAATTGATGCTATACTCCACACTGAAAATGAATACAACACTCATTTCCATCATCAATGCTTCTACTTCTCGTATACCTTAGCCCTAGGTTTGCTCAAACCGACGCTGTGTATTTCGCATGACTAAAAACAGAAGTCGAGCCCAGCAAATCATACACCGTTGTGAAGAACAGGCTATAAGGATCTCTAATATTCATGTCTTTGATTTTATAGGATTTGTTTTCCATTTCTTTGGATTTTATTTTTGCTCAAACTTTTGCTGTAAGAAAAGAGGAGTGACGGTGCAATATTTTTGGCTGAGGAATTTGGTTAGAGGGGTGTTGAAGAGTATTTATAGGCGACACAAAATATCTAGATATTTTATAGAGGAATATTCCCGGTATATTCTCTTTTTTGTTAATTCGTTTCGCCTTCTAAAAATCCGTGTGATCACACACGATGTTCAAAAATCACGGAAATGGTCATGTAGCTACAACTCGACATTACGGTCCCAACGAAACTGGTTTCGTCGAATTCCGACTCCGTATGCTCACACAACGTATTTTTAACTGTTAAAATACTGACTGTTTCTCACTCTAAAAATCCGTACGGCCACACAGTGACTCTAAAAATCACGAAACTGAAAACCTAACAACTATTTGACATTGCGGATCCAACAAAATTAGTTTCGTCGAATTCCGACTTCGTTTGCAAAAGTGGCTATTTTTAAAGCTCTGGATGACCCATTTAAATATATAAATATATTTAAATAAAATTAAATAAAATATAAATAAATTAATATTATCGTATATATTCACAACAGAATATCATACAGCTCCACTGGGATTTATAACTCGATACTTCAAATCCGGGTCAACCCGATATTAGATTTATATTGAAATTCCTTTTTAAAATATAAATAATTCCTTTATAAATTATAAAGGAATTCCATAGCGACTTTTCTAAAATTTGATTTGGACATAAATCTAAATCTACACGACGAAATCCAGATTTTTCTCTTCCACTAGAAAGATATACTCCACCAACTCCACACGTTTCTTGTTTCACAGAAATCCGGCTTAAAACGAATCCTGTACATTCAGTTGAAGTTCGAATCGCCAATTTACGAACTACAGCGCCATTTCGAGCTCGATTTTAATTATAATATAATTATACGTTCAAACTGTCGTCGATTGAATATATTCGTCAATATAATTCAACTCTAAGCTGAATTAAATCTAAGGGACGACCCCGTTCACAGAATATTGTGATTTCCAATATTCCTGATTATTTTGAATTAAATATATTATTTAATTTATTATTTTAATTAAATATTCACCATTATTTAATTTCACGACCATTAAATCCTTTAATCCACCATTTATATAATTAAATAAATTAATTATAATACCTCTGCCAATGCGGGTCATTACATACAAGGACATGGGTTGCATGTTTGCGGGATCCTAATGATCCAAACATCATTGGTTCGAGGTTCTTAGGTCTCTTACATAGCCTTCTTGGAGGTTTTACATTCTCTTTTGAGGAAGATGAGCAATCAGCGGCAAGGTGATGAATTGGAGAAGGAGTTCTTTGCCTACGAAGCTCATCCATCTACCTATTCATCGCATTCATGTTCTCTCGTATTGCGGCACTATCATGTCTTTAGGCCTCTAAAGCATCATTAGTTTCGTTCAACATAGCAAGCAAGCGCGAAAAATCCATTTGTAATATAGGGGTAGAAGCAGGGAGTTGATTGCTGGTAGTCGCAGCTGGAGTTGGAGCATTTCGATCAGCTCAAGTAGAAACACGAACATCAACTACACTCGGGTCGACCCTGTTGGATCGGGTCTCCGTGGTGCCACGGGGTCGAATCGGGGAGGCACCATCGTCGCGAGTCGGAGGAACATCCCCAGCCCAGATCGTGACAACAACGGATCAGGATGGGCCTGATCCGATCCCCTGCGAGTCAGTTGTTGTGAGCATTCGCGTGCCCCTTTGCTGATCTTCGTTGTCTCATTTGTTCTGGAGGTTCGCGGTTCCATAACTTTTCTTGGAGCCATGGGGTCTAAACCCATTGAAATCAATGAAAACTTCAAAACGGTAAAAATGCGGTGGACTTGAAAATCCAAACAGTAGAATTATAATCCGGAAGGCTGAGAATTCAGCGTTGTCGGTGAAAGCACCAAAACGTTATACCAAAAAGTGGTTCTAACACCCAATTGACTAGAAATTTTAGAGAATTATAATCTAGAATCAAATAAAAAGCAATCGACATGCAAGATTTATAGTGGTTCGACATTAACATGCCTAAGTCCAGTTTATAGCTCTTTGATTGACGAGTTGATTACAAGTACAATGTATATAGTTGCTCAACCTCACAAGTTCAATTAGTAATCTCTCCAAATCTATAGAATTTTACTTAGGAATGTAGAGTACAAGCTGAATAAAGCAGAGAAATATGGTTAATGGTGAAGTCTGAGTACTTAGAATGCCAAAAGATCCTTCTTAATGTTAAGTTCTAGTGTAGTTATAGACCTGGAAATCAAGCGGGTCGGGTGCCACGTGGGACCCATCCATGAAATCTCGGATTTGTATGTAGGATGGTGGAGACAACACATCATGTTCGTGGGTAGTTATCGCTCCGCCTTTATAGGTACGTGGTGTAACTGCTTCAGTACAGCAGATGTGAATCGGGTAAGATATGGGGTACGGCGACCTGACCTAGCATAAACTCTTCGCTGACTTCACATTTGTGCAGAGTGGATGGAAAGGCATAGGACGTATCGGATTGAGCTTTCTCCGACCCGAGGGAGCAACTCCATACAGTTTTGTTGTCTTCATGCATTGAGTGATGCGGGTTCCAATATCCCGATCTGACCCGCCGTTGGCCTCCCAAAATTCAGCTATTTACACATGTGGGGATCAGATCACAGTTCCCACAACCCGACCCGGCCTTGCTTAGGTTTTATCATTTGCATAAGTTTTCTTTTTTGACTTGAGATTCCTTCATCGATTCAATCTGATTTCGTTCTTCATAAATAGTCGTTTGGACTTTGTGTCGCCCAGTCACAAAGTGAGCTAATATATATATATATATATATATATTATGTTTTAATGTTCAAATATAATTTTAATTAGGAGATTTTTTTTCATGTTTGAAGTACAATATAGATCTGAATTTTTTTAATGTTTTATTTGTCTTTGTTATGAATTATAAATGTTGGAAAAAATTATATATGTATATATATTATTATTATTATTTAATGTTTATCTGGACCAATAAATTTGTGTATGATAATAAGTGTTTTTTAAATTTCAATTTTATAATTTTTAAAACTCACTCATCTTATCACAAGCCTTAAAAAAATTAAAATATTTTTTTTAAAATTAGTTTGATTTCGAGTATAAAACCAATTAATTGATTAAAAATAACATTTTAACTGATTAAATTTTATAAAAAATTTCCTTAGCCCCAAAATATGTTTAAGATACATAAAAGGTTTCATAATCAAAATCGAGTTGTTGCTATCTGAAAATGACGACTAGGTTAAATCGCCTCCCTCTTCCTTCTTTACGCTCACCTCCAACATATGTCTTCTTTCCTCAAAATAAATTCTACTTCCTTAGAGCACTCCCAGCAGTGGGGAGAGGAGCTGAAATGGGGATGGAATGTGTATTCTCGCTCTCCAGCAGTTGCGTGAGAGGTGTGGGGAGAGAATTGAAATGGCGACGCTCGCCATTTCCAATTTGGAGCGGCGATAGATAAACGGTTTTATGAAAACCGAATATAGATTAAACGGTTTTCATAAAACCGTTTAACATATAAATGGTTTTATGAAAACCGTTTAACCTATATTCGGTTTTCATAAAACCCATTTGTTTTATACGGTTTTATGAGAACCGTATAAAACATGGATTTTTTTTAAATCCAATTTTTGATGTGTTAATTTAATATATTTAAATTAATTTGTAAAGAAAAACATAAATACTATTTAAAGAATGAAAACCTATCTGCTTTCATGTTTTCGAATTGGGTTTTTAATGTTTGGATTATGTTTGTGTATCAAACACTTACCGCAAAGTTTTATTTACCTTTAAATATAGTTTTAAATATGTATGCATATTTGATAGCAATGTAAAAGAAGTTTGAATTTCATATATGCATTAGAAAAGGATATATTAATTACTTAAAACTAGTTAATTTTTTTTAATAACCCACAAAACAGTACAACCAACATAGAAAACTAAAACTAGAATACAACAAGCCAGAAATAGCAACATAGAAATAGCAACATTATCCAACATAGAAAACTAAAACTATGATACAACAAGCTAGAAATAGCAACATAGAATTCGCCTAGAACTGAGAACTTCCTTCTTCTTCCTGATATCGTTTATGTTGAGCCCTCAAAATACTACGCTTTTTGACTATAGCATACTCAAGCGCCTGTCCAGTCAAATGAGATATATATCTTGCTAGATACTCCTCCTCTTTTTCTTCCTTCAAACGTCTTTCATGTTTTTCTTTATAATCAGTTCCTTTGTTGAGAGCTATAATTCTAGAGGCATCTTGCTGTAGTTGCATCTCCATGATATGCAGCTTCTTATCTTTACGCTTTTCACGGTCTTCTTTGTTGGAGACAGATGCAAGTGATATATCACTTAACAACGAAGTTAGTTTTTCACTAGACGCTGCCAAATCTTTTGTTTCCTTATTTCTCAATAGTGCTCTCTTGCTTGATTTTATTCCTTCTGGCCTTGTTTCAAACTCACCATACATCATTCCTAAATTATGAGTCATAGGACTACTGTTATTCCCATCTGTGTCTATAGCCATAGGACATTCAACTGAATTTCCCAGGGACGAATCCACTAAAAATCTAGAAGCTACATTTCTTAAGTCGGAACCTTCGGTGTCTCCAACATATACAACATCTATTTCACATAGATTGGCCCAACGTGGACACAAAGAAAGAATTTCCAATGCTTTATGAGCAATGAATTCAGTTTTATAAGTGTCACGATAGATGGTATCGTAATCCTACTTTAAATCTCTGAATGTTTGACTGCTTCTAAGTGAATCCCCCCTTAGTGCTTTTATCCCTTTGTACTTGGTACACATAGTATTCAAATTATACCATGCAGTCTTTGTGTTCTCAATTGATCTTCGCGTTATGCATTCAGGATCTCCAGTGTACAAATCATTAACCCAGAGATAGAAAAACTTACCACCAGAATGGCCTTCTGGAACGACAGACGCGTTTACCCATGCGTTAGCTAGCACTTTATAGTCAGCTGCATTCCATATTTTACCAGTAGCTACAGTTTTTTCCATGCCACTTTGAACGTGAGTTTCTTTTGTTTTTCGCTTGGTGTTGGCCTTGGTTTGTCCTTTGTTAGGTATTGAGGTCGGAGAAGCCACCTCTTGGTGTACGTTTTAATTAGGATCACTGGATTGTGTTTGTTATTCAACTGAAATGACCAGTCTATGAACATTGAAAGTCGTGCTCTAGGAACATTAAAAGTCATGCTCCACTCACATTAAAAGTCGTGCTCTAGTGTCTGAATCTTGCTGGAAAGAAAGAGTTAAGGAGTTAAAAATTTCGGGTCGTCCTCTTCTGAATTATGAATATTGGCTACAACATAAAATAGAATTGGAATATATTTTAATGGCATAACATAATACAATCATGGAGTACTACAACGTTACAACAGTTCAAGTAAGGAGTTATGAAGTCATGCTCCAATCATATTAAAAGTCGTGCTCCAATCACGTTAAAAGTCGTGCTCTAGTGTCTGCATCTTGCTGGAAAGAAAGAGCTAAGGAGTTAAAAATTTTAAGTCGTCCTCTTCTGAATTGTGAATATTGGCGACAGCATAAAATAGAAACATTAAACGGCATAACATAATACAATCATGGAGTACTACAATGTTACAACAGTTCAAGCAAGGAGTTATACAGTTTGGGTCGTCCTCTAGTGCATTTTCAATATTAGCTACAATAGAAAATAGAAATGCGATATATTTAATGTACATAAAAAATACAATAATCGAGTACTACAACGTTACAATAGTTCAACAAATGCATAGACTATATCTAAGCATTGCCTTTTAGATGCCATAAATGTTCAACCAGGTCGTCCTGTATTTTACTACGTACCTTCCTAGATCTAATTTTACGCAGGCGGCTAAGAAATACCTCAAGAGTCGCTGGATTTCTATCAGCAACAATAGTTGCGGTGTTATCAGGATCGTATCCCAAATAAGATGGAAATGTTCCTCTTTCTTCTTTAGTGATCATGTTATGCATTATAACACAAGCACACATAATGTTGCTTAAAACTTGTAGCTTAAACAATTTAACAGGGTTTTTAACAATGGTAAACCTTGCTTGGGGAACCCCGAATGAACGTTCTACGTCTTTTCTCGTTGCCTCTTGCCTTTTAGCATAATATTTTTATTTTTCTGTTTCAGGTGCTGAAATAGGTTTGACAAGAGTACCCCATGATAGATGCCATCTGCTAAATAATACCCCATGTCGTACGTATTTCCTGCAATATTAACATCACATGCAGGTGCTTTTCCATATATAAGGCTCTCAAACAAATGTGATTAGTGAAGTACATTAATATCGTTTATTGAACCAGGACATCCGAAAAATGCATGCCAAAACCATAGATCATGTGAAGCAATAACTTCAAGTATCATTGTCGCTTTGGTGTAATGTCCAATAAATTGACCATGCCATGTTATGGGACAGTTTTTCCATTCCCAATGCATACAGTCTAGGATGCCTAACATTCCGGGAAATCCACTTTTGGCTCCTAACATTTTCAATTTATTGACATCGCTTTGCGTTGGAGCAAGGAGATACTCCTCACCATACAATTCAATTATGGCTACACAAAACCTTTCAAGACTTAAGGTAATAGTACTCTCACCTATTCGGACAACCTCATCAAGCGCATCTGGAGCTATTCTATAAGCTATTACACGTAATGCACCTATAATTTTTTGGTACGGCATACATCCTAAGGTACCAACACTATTACGTTTTTGAAAAAAATAATTATTGTGTTCAACAACTCCATTGAAAATGCGCATGAACATATTTTTGCTCATACGAAAATGGCATCGAGAATCTTCAGGACTATACGTACAAGGTGTGTTGAAATAATCTTTAAGTAATCTTGCAGTACCTCCTTTATGATCCAACATCTTCCATATGTCTGCACGACCGTACACATTACCTCCTCGAGTACCACTTGATGATCCTTCTGTTAGGAAATGTTGGTTAATCTTTAATTATTGAACCGCAACAGCTTGCATTATAATCTCTAATTCATCGCTATCGGTCGTGCTATCCGAAGAAAACTGAAGAAATTTTGTATGCCCCAACAAATCATCGCCTTCGTTAGAATCGGAGTCAGTATCCTCCGGACCATTTTGGCTCAAGTAATTTGAACTGTCGGTATGCATATCGGATTCGTAAACAGCATCGTCATTGTGGACATTATGAAACATTTTGTAATGACCCGGGTTTTCGCGATCCTGAGTAATCAACTTATAACCCAATGTCGACTATCAAGCATCGGAATACCGAATAGTTAATGAAAGAAATTAGAGGGTGAGAATAGATAAGGTAGAAACTTAGAATAGAAGAAGAAGAACATCACAACATCAGAGTAAACACGAATCTCACAGCAGAACGAATAAATATATTTCATAACATAACTTTGAAAAAAAATAATATATGTATGTAATACCATTATTAGAGTATAACACTTACAACACAGCGGAAATAACAATAGCTATATTATCTTGAAGCCTCCTGCTCCAGCTCTTCAAGTATTTGTAAAATCCCGACAACTTGACTGCCGTACAAAATTGGGCACCCAAGAGTTTAGGGAAAACAAAACAAAATAAACTCTGAGTCAGTCATGTGACTGGTGTGAGTAAACTCCAATCATTTGTTTAACTTTTAAAATACTTTTAAAAGAAAGGAAAATCGTAAGATCGATCCACACATAGACATGGAGGGGGTTTTACCTTATGACTACTCAAATTATTCTTTATATCACAACTCTTCTAATATTAAAATAATGTCTAAATCAAGCAAATAACAATCTAGTAGAACACTTTCATCTCACGTTCTACATATATAATATACAATCAAAATTGTGGGCTCTTATTGGGGTATGGATTTCAACTATGACAAGGTATGGATCCACCTTCCTATCATTGTACTCTAGAAGCGATACACTGGAGTTCAACATGAACATCTTGTAACTTGGCCACATGACCAGCCATTAATTTCACTTGAATGTTCCGAATATATTGTCACCTTACGGTTGGTATACCAACATAACCGTTCCCGGGAGATATAGAATCGAAAGAAGTAACAAATATGAATATTCTCTAGATGATGACAATATACCCTAATTGGGTGCGGCCCACTTAGCCATGCCGCCTGCCCGATTTCTGTCATTTCTCGGTTGATGAGGCTTGAAGTCGTAATGTATCTTTTAACAAATCACTCATTCATTCACTTTGAATGCCACATCGTCATACCTATCAAATCACAAATTGATTTCCCCAAAAATACCACGGGTATAAGCTAAGAGAAACGAATTCCTCCACCACCAACGTAAATACGTTGAAGTGATCAACTTACGCGATCTACTAGACATACTCTGTCAGACACTCTTCCATTCAAGTTGTCCTAGGACTGGACAACCCGAAGGCACTATTCTGTAAATCCATCTTAGGCAAATTCTACCTAGGATTTTCTGAACATCCATTGCATAACTCCATCTTCAATTATCTTCATCATATTTGATTTGCAACGCTAATGCCATACGGAGTGGTTTTCAGATAATATATCTAATCTCGGTCTCTCCGTATTGACAACGGAAATGGTCAAAATCTTCGATAATCGGTGATTTAACTATCAAAGGAAGACATGTATGCAAACAACGATATTATTTCCAGATGGAAATTCTATCGATCAATCATCAATCAACATTTATTTCCCCATTTCTCGTTTCCATGTATTCATCAAATCCTTATTTTCTAACTTTAGAAATATACGTTATTAACTTTGGAAAATGTTTCCATTTCTGATTTACGCATCAATACCTTCCCACCTCTATTAGTCTCTAACTGTAAACTAGTAAGAGAACAACCCCCTACGTATTAACCCCGAAGGCCGAAACCAACATCAGATCGATACCCGGAAAGTCATTCAATTCAACTAATTTCCAGTCAGTTTCTAATTTTAGTACTTCCATTTTAAATTCCTATTTCAAACCCTAAATTCCTTTGTAATATTTTATTTGCAAAATATTTACTTTAAATCAATATCATGTTACCCCCGTGTGCGAAGCACGGGTCTAAACCTTCCTAATGTAAAATTCTCTTTTTATAAAACTCTATTCATTTTCCAAATATTTCCCTTTTATAATTCTATTTACTTCCTAAATAAATGTTCCTTTTATAATTCTATTTATTTTATAAATATTTCCTTTTATAAAATTCTATTTATTTTATATAAATCCTTTTATATAATTCTATTCATTCAATATAAAACCTTTTATATAATTTTATTCATTTCCCAATTATCCATTATTATATTTTCCAATATTTGTTTTTCAAATATTACCTTTTATAATATCCTGTTTATTTCATATATAAATATTTTATTTTCAATATTCACTTTGAAATTTTCCTTTTTACATTCCAGTATTTCATATGGTATTTAAAATACCAAATAACATGACCACTGTCATCATAATCAATCACAGATTATATATCACATCATATATCACAATATATGAAAACAAACAGTATTATAAATACTAAGGAATCTAGTTGGATCCCCCCAACCTGTTTCCCTGCATCACAGATATTAAACAATATAAATAACATCGATTTCATTTCAATATGAAATATTCTGATAAACAGAATCAATATTTGATTAATGAATTTTATGTATATCGTTATCTATAATTTCAAACAATACATCAGCAATTCAACAAAACAATCAGCACACATCAATCAATCATCATTTATCACTACTAGATTATATTTTTAAAAATATAAACTGTACAGAGTTAGTGAGATTTACTTACATTGGATGATCATCGTTAAATAACGATAACCATCAGTTGATTCAGACCGACAGTTTATTTCGCTATAAATTGTAATGAGCTTCTATTCACTCCTTGTCAGTCCCATTGTGTATATGTTGTCCACACGATCCCAAAGGATCTTGTTTTACTGAATTCTGATAACGTACGGAAAAGATATGCAATTTACAAGTTTATGCCTCATTTAAATTTAAAACAGAACATGGTTTCCTTTAAAAACTTACAATCGGGCCTTACCCAAAGTTACGTCCCATACTCCATCTTTAAGACCAAAACCGCGTTCTTCTTCCACTCCTCTATAGACCGCCAGCTCCGACATTACACAACACCATTTCCCCAACTTCACTCCAAACCGCTCCATCATCCTTGCACCAAAAACCAAACAGAATACACCGATGAACTTCTCATCGCCTCCTCCATCACCTTGTGACCTTTTCATGCAATCCGCACCATGTTTGTACAGGCGGATTTTCATCCCGGCTTTGCGATACATAGTAATACCATCGACATGTTTTATTTGAAAAAAATCCCAAAGAATCACAAACTCTTCCGTTCGATCCTCTCATCGCCAAAACAAACTCTAAATCTTGAATTAATGCTCCATAAACCCAAAAGTTGGAATCCTAGACTCACGCGAAAAGTTTCCAGTGCACGAACTTGAAATCGAACACAACAAAAGTGGTACGAGTGTAATGAGCATCATCGCAGGAGTTTGAATATACATGAGTTTCGATTTATAGAATTTTGTTGGATTAAATCTTGATTTTTGAAGATGATTTTTCTGCGTTTCCTTTTGTTCACTGGAGGCGCGATTTTTCCTTGACTAGTGGATGAATAGAATTAGGTTTAGGGATAGCAAGGGTTATTTATAGGATGAATATATAATTTTATATTCAATTTAATATTCATTTTAAATCCACCACTGCTTGAATTTGTCCCTTAAAATTCCTGTGATCACATACGATATCCAAAAATCACGAAAATGGACATGCAGTTATAGTTCGACATTACGGACCCAATGAAACTACATTCGTTGAATTCCGACTACGTTTGCTCTCACAGCGTATTTTTAACCGTCAAAATACTGACTGTTTTTCACATTAAAAATCCGTATGATCACATATTGACTCCAAAAATCACGAAACTGGAAACCTAACAATAATTTAATATTAAGGATCCAACAAAATTAGTTTCATTGAAAACGGAGTTCGTTTGCAAAACTGGCTATTTTTAAAGCTATAAATAATCCATTTTAAATATTAAATATATTTAAAAATGATTAAATTTAATATTTATAAATAAATATTATCGTATATATTCACAATAGAATACCATACAGCTCCAGAATAATCCTATGTGAATTTCTAACTTGATATTTCAAATCCCGATTAAATCGATATTCCATTTATAATGAAATTCCTTATATATATCGTTATAAATTATAAACGAATTCCATAGCGACTTTTCGAAAATTTAATTTGGACATAAATCAAAATCTACACGACGAAATCTCGATTTTTCTCTTCCATTAGAAAAATATACTTCACCAGCTCTGTATGTTTCTTGTTTCACAGAAATCCAACTTAAAATGGATTCTGTATATTCGTTTAAGGTTCAAATCGCCAAATTACGAACTGCTGTGCCATTTCGAGCTCGATTATAATTATATTATAATTATACATTTGAACTCCGTTTAAATAATGAATTCTTAAATGTAATTCAATTCTAAACTTAATTATATATTATAAATAATCCAACTCACACAATATTGTGAATTCAACTTAATTCTGATTATTTCAGGATTAAGTATATTATTATATTATTTATATTAATTAAATATTCAATATTATTTAATTAAACGACCATTTAAATCTCTAAATCACTATTTAAATAATTAAATTAATTAATTATTAAATTGTAAAAATACGGGACATTACATTCTTCCCCCCTAAAATAATTTTGTCCTCGAAATTGCTAAGGTAGAAAACGAACCCTATCGATTGGTTAGAACTTATTTGTTCACTTCTTAACTTCACTTTCAACTGAACCAATTTAATTTCAATTAAATATTTATTCATTCCTACTAACGAAAATTTTCAAAAATCTTGAAAATTTTCTAGCACCTTAACTTTTCGAAAAATTTCGCCAGCACCTCATTTGTACTGGTCAATAGCTCAAACTCTAACTCGCCTCTCGAGGCCTTTCTCAACCCAAAAGAAAATCAAATAGCCAAGCGGCTTGCCAATTCGGCTCATCAAAATCTCATACCCATATATAATATAAACTGGTACCTTTTTGTCGGGCATATTAATATATCCTTTCCATCTGTTACCAATTCTGCATGTACCAATGTCATCCCAATCATTTGGTTATACCTAAGCCAAATTTTGTTCTTAACTCAGATTCCATTTTGAATTTCAACTCTTAACTTACTTGTAATGTCCCGTATTTTTACGGTATTGAAATTAATTTATTTAATTATTTAAATAATGATTTAGAGAATATAATGGGTGTTTAATTAAATTAATGGATTACTTAATTAATATAAATAATAGAATAATATATTTAATTCAGAAATAATCAAAAATAGTGGAATTCACAATATTGTTTAATTTGGATTATTTAAAATATATAATTCAGCTTAGAGTTGAATTACATTCGCGAATATATTATATAAACGAAGTTTGAATGTATAATTATATTATAATTAAAATCGAGTTTGAAATGGCGCAGCAGTACGTTTATTGGCGATTTGAACTTCAACTGAAAATAAAGAATCTGTTTTAAGCCGAATTTCTGTGAAACAATAGGACCGGTGAATATATTTTTCTAATGGGGAAAAATCGGGATCTCATCGTGTAGATTTTGAGTTATGTCCAAATCAAATTTTCAAATAGTCGCTACTGAATTCCTTTATAATTTATATCGATTTATTTATATTTTAAATGGATTTTAAATATAAATCGAATATCGATATAACACTGGATTTGGAATACCGAGTTATAAATCCCGATATGGAGCTGTGTGATATTCTATGTGGATATATACGATAATATTTATTTATAAATAGATAATTTAATTATTTTTAAATATATTTATATTTAAATGGGTTTATTTAAAGTAATAGAAATAGTCATTTTTGCAAACGAGCTCCGTTTTCGATGAAACTAATTTGGTTGGATCAGGAATGTTAAATTATTGTTAGATGTCAAGTTTTGTAATTTTTGAAGTCAATATGTGGTCGTACGAGATTTTAATATGAAAAACAATCATTAATTTGACTTTAAAAATATGTTGTGTGAGCATACGGACTCTGAATTCGATGAAACCAGTTTCGTTGGGTCCGTAATGTCAAACTCTAGTTGTATGTCCATTTTCGTGATTTTTGGATATAATGTGTGATTATAGGAATTTTTAACAACAAATACATGTAGTAGTTGCTTAAAAATAAATAAATTAATGAATAAAAAATTATTTAAACCCTTCTATAAATACACCACTAAAACTCTCCTAACCCTAGATTTTTTTTTTCATTGGTCAATGCAGTTTCCGCCGATAGAAATTCTCCCTCAAACCAAAAACGGGAACTTTAAAAATTCATAGAAAGAAAAATAAAATCCAACAAATAATCATACAAGTATAATTCGAATCACCAAGGGCTGCTCTTCAATTCTATATTGTTTGTGTTGGGTTCGACGTCGGTTTTGGTTCACTGAAGGTTGTCAGCGTTAGTTAGGGTTCATGAACCTGGGAAATTTAAGAATTAATCCAAGTTTTAGACACCATTTTGGATCTTTTGAGATCAAGAGAAATTTGTTGACAAAGCTTAAGTGATTTCGATGCAAAATTAGGTCGAGCGACTTCTGTACCAGCGTGCGACAAGCCTGTGAATGGGATTTTCCCCAAGAGTGCGAGTTGCATTTGAATGAGATGAGAGTGGAGAGTTTGTGAAGAGAAGAACTTTGGTTTTGGTATGGGTTTGAATCGTGGAGTATTGATGAGGTTGTGGGAGGCTTGAGCATCGGCTATGGCCATTGGAAACTGATGGTTGCGATCTGATGAGAAGGAGGAAGAAACGGTAGTTGCGGTCACAGGTATTGAAGGTGTTGGGCCAAGGTTTGAATGGGTGAGGCCCAGTTGATAGTAATTTAGGTTTATTTCTAATTTAAATAGAATTCAAATGTTTAAAAATATATAACTTTATCATACGATATCGGTTTCCCACGAAACAAGATCCATTGGGATCGTATGGATGAGAGCTTCACATTGGAACTGACTGGGAGTGGAATGGAGCTCATTACAATTTATAGCAAAATAAATTGTTCGATCTGAATCGGCGATCGATTATCATTATTCAATGATAGCCGACCAATGTGAGTAAAACTCACCAAATTTACCAGTTCATAATTTTTATAACGTATATTTAGAACTAATAAATGATGGTTGATATCTGTGTGTTGATTGTTTGATTGAATTGCTGATTGATTGGTTGAAATTATAGATAATGATATATATATATATATATCGTTAATCAAACATTGATTCTGTTTAGCAGAATATTTCATTTTGAAACGTAATTGATGTGAATTATATTTTGTAACATCTGTGGATGCAGGAAAACATGTCGGAGGAATCCAACTGGATTCCTTAACATTTATTTTACTATTTTTCATATATGGTGATATATGATGTGAAATAAAATCTGTTGTTGATGATGCATGTTAGAATGATATTGATCATTGTTATTTGGCATTTTAAATACCATAAGAAATACTGGAATATAAAAAGGGAATTTTCAATGTCATATTGAAAAAGAAATATTTATAAAATCAAAAGATTTTATAAAAAGAAACATTTTTAAAATAAATAGATTATAAAAAATGATTATTTGGAAAATAAATATAGAGATTATAAAAGGGAATATTTGTAAAACATTTACAAATAGAATTGAAAGGAAATGAACAAATAGAATTGAAAAGGAAATAATTGTTGAACAAATAGAATTGAAAGGAAATATTTGCTGAACAAATAAGAAAGATATAAGGAAATATTTATTTAGAAAATAAATAAAGTTATATAAATGAAATATTCATTTAGAAAATAAATAAAGTAATGAAAGGAAATATTTATATAAAATAAATATAAACAAATAGAAAAGGAAATATTTGTAAAATATTTACAAATAGAATTATAAAGGAAATATTTGTAAAACATTTACAAATAGAATTGAAAAGGAAGTATTTGTAAAACATTTACAAATAGAATTGAAAGGAAATATTTGTTGAACAAATAGAATTGAAAAGGAAATAATTGTTGAACAAATAGAATTGAAAAGGAATATTTATTTATTAAATAAATAGAAAGATAAAAGGAATATATATTGGGAAAATAACTAGAAGGATAAAAGAAATATTTATTTAGAAAATAAATAAGATATCATAAAAGGAAATATTTGGAAAGTAAGTAGGATTATAAAAGGAAAAGAGTTAGTCGAATATTAGTTTTTCGAATAAATTTAATTGAATTAGAGTTAATCGATTACGGTTAAATCAGTTACAGTTAATCAGTTAGAGTTAATCAGTTAGAGTTAATCAATTAGAGTTAATTGATTCGGGTTAAATCAATTAGAGTTAATCAGTTAGAGTTAATCAGTTAGAGTTAATCGATTAGAGTTAATCAATTAGAGTTAATCGATTAGAGTTAATCAATTAGAGTTAATCGATTATAGTTAAATCAATTAGAGTTAATTAGTAAGAGTTAATCAAATAGAGTTAAAGGAGTTAATCAAATATAGTTTATTCGAAAGGAATTAATCGAATATAGTTTATTCGAAAGAAGATTATCGAATATAGTTTATTCGAAAGGAGTTAATCGAATATAGTTTATTCGAAAGGAGTTAATCGAATATAGTTTATTCGAAAAGGAGTTAATCGAATATAGTTTATTCGAAAGAAGGTTATCAAATATAGTTTATTCGAAAGAAGATTATCGAATATAGTTTATTCGAACGAAGATTATCGAATATAGTTTATTCGAAAGAGAGATTAATCGAATATTAGTTATTCGAAGAGAGTTAATCGAATATATTTTATTCGAAAAGGAGTTATCGAATAGAGATTATTCAAAAGAGAGTTATACGTTGAAATTCAATTATATCGATTTCGGGAAAGTACCACTTACTTTCCATTTTTAACAAGATTTATGTATTTATAAATAAATTAGTTGTTTGTTTATTTATCCAAATTAATAAATAAAAGTTATACTTAAGTTATAATATTTCGGAAGCATGGGTTATGTAATAACCCGGAAATTCTGAGCCAGTTTAAAATTTTCATTTTGGCAATTTTATCGAATTTTGAACATTTAAAATAGATTATTTTAAATAAAATCGACGAGAAATTTATTTTGAATATAATTCGAACGTATATATTATATACGCCGTCGTTAGAATATAAATATTTATATATAATTATAAATAGAATTGAAAATGGCGCGGTAGTTCGATAATTCGATTTCAAACTTCAATTGAATGTACCGGGTGCAAAACAATCCGGATTTTAGCGAAACCAAAAACATTAGGATCTATTTGATAATATCTTTCCAATGAATCCGAAAAATCAAGATTTCATAGCGGGAATCAAAAGATATGTCCAGTTGAAAATTCTGAATAGTCGCTATGGAATTCATGGCCGTCACATTTGGTATCAGAGCTTTGGTTTACAGAGCTCGAGAACAAGACACATTAGAACCATACGAAAGAATTCATCAGATATTGGATTAGTAATATCCAATTAGAATGACTCGTTAGAGATAGGATCAGTAGTATCCTAGAACGAGTGTGAAGAGTATATTTTTCAAATGGAAACAATTTTGTTTTGAAAATTTAAATCAATTATACGTATTTGAATATTTATTTACTTTGATTATGGACAATCCACTATATAAAGATTTTGCATATACGCGTCATGAACGTATATTCGAAGTTTTAATATGCTGAATAGATATAGAATCACATTCTAGTCGCCCGGACATGATTCTGATGATGGCGCGCCATCACCAGTATTTATTTTCGTGTTTCGAAGGTGTGATTTCTATATATTTCCATTAGACCGGTGTGAGAACCAAAACTCATATAGCTAGAACACATTGTTGCGAATTGGCATCAAAAATGTGATTTTCGTATATATATCAAAATTATGAATTTGAAACGTTAAATTCACTAATTGATTGATGTTTGTGTTGTTTGTTTATTTGTTTGTTAATTTTGAACCATTATGCCTAATTGTATCAAATATTGAATATTATTGAAAATTAGTTGCATTTGCTTGCATATACATATACTTACATTGAACAGGTCATAGCAAGGAGGCTAGAGCAGAGAATAAAATTTGTTTGCCCGACAAATAGGTACATGTTTACTACATAATTTACTGTTTTGTTTGGGTGATGATGATTTTATGAGCCTATTGGCTAGCCGCTTGGCTTTTTCTTTTTCTTTTTGAGATCAGAAGGCCTATATGGTAATTTCGGGATTTTCCCGTGGCTCCCGGTGCAGGGGAGGTTATGGCGAAATTTTTCAAAAATTTAGGGTGTTAGCCAAATTTTTGAAAATTTGAAAATTCTCAGAAACTGAAAAGTTGGAGAATGGAAGCCAGATCGGACGTAGAGTTGATTAATCAAACCACTTTCGACTTTGTACCTTTTTGGGGACGAAAAGTTTTAAGTGGGGGAGATTGTAATAACCCGGAAATTCTGAGCCAGTTTAAAATTTTCATTTTGGCAATTTTATCGAATTTTGAACATTTAAAATAGATTATTTTAAATAAAATCGATGATAAATTTATTTTGAATATAATTCGAACGTATATATTATATACGCCGTCGTTAGAATATAAATATTTATATATAATTATAAATAGAATTGAAAATGGCGCGGTAGTTCGATAATTCGATTTCAAACTTCAATTGAATGTACCGGGTGCAAAACAATCCGGATTTTAGCGAAACCAAAAACATTAGGATCTATTTGATAATATATTTCCTGTAACATCCCGTATTTTTGGCCGTCAAATATTTAATTTATTATTTTAAATATTTTATTGGGAATATTAATGGATTTTAATATTTAAATCGTTATTAAACGGAATTTGAATGTTATAATATATATATATATATATATTTCGATATTGTTTAGCCTAAATTGTTGTTTGTCGAATTTATAACTTCTATATGTTGAGACTAAAATCTGAGCTGGTATGCTTTGGTATTTTATACAATTCAAGTTAAATATATATATGATAATTTGATATTGTTAAAGTTATATCTCGGAACCTATTTTTGTGTGATTGAGAATTTAAGCTGGAAACGTGAAGTTCGTAACTAGTTCATGGAAACCCTTCACTGAATATTGTTTAACTAGAATTTGCGACACATCAGTACAAAAGGGTCACCAAACCACTTTCTAAATCCATAAGAAGGGCATTACCAATATACGTACTAATATTAGCCTCCACAGGTCCAAAACAGAAATAAAAGGGAGAAAAAAAAAAGAAAAAAAAACGTATTCATATACAAAAAATTGTTTGTACACATGAAAACCAAATGTACAAGAATTCATTTTTAAAATTTCAATGACAAACACGCCTTGTCCTTTCATAACTTCAAAACACAGATTTTCCATATACACTGTTCATGAACAGTAGACTATGAATAGCAAATTGGACGACTAAAAAGAAACTGACAATACATATGTATTTGTTTGTACAAAGGGCAAAACACAATAAAATAAAAACCATATCCATGTCCTTGAGCTTCTGCACAAAATCTTTTGCCAGATACTTGTACAAATGTAACGCAGACCCATCCCTGAACCAAATACATGTTCGCAAGATGTATGACAATACTCTGAAAAGAGAAAAGAAGAAAAATATTAGCAGACAACTAAATAATCAAATCAGAAACAGTTGAACAAATCCACACATTGAATCTCTATAGATCAAGAACAACTAAGAAAAAACTAGTAGACTTATATATATATTTTTACACATTAATCGAACAAGCCATATATATATATATATATATATATATATATATATATATATATATAGACACAGCTACATAAATAGCTAAGCTATCAATGAGCTGAACAGTTCATTTTAAAAAAAAAAACTTAATGTCAGCATGAATGGTTCTTTCAAGGAATGGATACATGCATCGAAACAAGACCATGAACAGCAAAGTGAAAACAAAAGAACAGCTAAGAGAAATCTAAACCATGTACATATGACATCAGAAAATCTATTGCAGATTCGAACCAACATATATTTACAGACCCAAATCTCTGGTACAATTCTTGTTTTGTCATGCATCGATCTACCCAAATATAGAATTCAAATCTGTTCAGACAATGAATCAATATATATATATATACACACACACACACACAGTCAATTCCATGTACAGATTCGCTGCTGCAAAATATTTGAAGGTGGAAAGGAAAATCTACGGCAGCTTCAAAATCTCGAATTAAATAAACAACTCAGCCTAACCAAATCTATACCTAAACAGTTCAATCACTGTGTGTGTATATCTGAACAGGGTAATACATGACAATCCAATACAATATCTTCAAATTTTCTCTGCAAAATATCGCACCTAAGATCCTAGGTTCAGCTATGATAAAGCTACGATTTTACAATTCATTTGGACATCATTCTTATCTAAGATCAACCTCCAGTATAAATACATACCACACACAACATTTTAATTCGCAGAAACGAGCAAAGGGGTTTCGAACCACTGGAAAAATCAAAAATCAAAATACAGTAAATAACTTATCTATATTTGTGGGGCTCCTACTTAAGATCTGGTTCGGAAATCATCGGCTTGGTACAAAAAGTTTCGGGTTTTGACAGAAAGGAAGCTGGACGGTTTGGGGGGCAGTTGCTCGACGAGGTTAGGGGGCTCTTCGTCGTTGGATCGTGGCTTGACGGAGTGGCAGACGCTCGCGGGTGAAGGAAGGATCGAAGCTGTGGTTGCGTGAGGGGTTGCGACGCCCCTGATGTTGCTGAAGAAAGGGATTTAGGTATTTCATTTTGAGGAGGCGGTGGATTGGAATGAGGATTAGTGAAGCCGATGATAGGGTTTTATCTGTGAAAGTGGGCTGGATAGGTGGGCCGAACAGGATAATGAGGTGAGGCCTTGGAAATTTAATTAAATTAAAGTTAATTTAATTCTAATATTTGTGTAAACTTTGAATATTAATATCGAATGCATACGGGATCAGAATTCGATGAAACGGGAAGCGTCGGAACCGCGTCGACGAGCACTTCATCGTGGTTTTGGGTTGGTCTGTAATAGAAGAAGCAGGAATTTCTAGCCAAATTAAACGCTGTTTAATTTGACTAAACCAGGCCGTTCTATCAACAGATGGATTCAAGGTGAGTTAAACTCACTCAGCTTTACCCATTTATCTTTATATAAATTGGGTTTGTTTTTATTTTGTGTGCTCTGCTTGAATGATGGTTGGTTGTTTGCTAGTTATAAGTTTATCTGTTGATTTAACTACTGAAATTAAACCGTGTTTAATTTCAATGAAACGCCAAATCGTTATTCAACGATTGGATCCAACAAAGGTAACTTACCTTGTTGGTCACGTTTATTTATAAACGTGTTTACTGGTTTGAATTGTTTGATCTGTTGTTCTATTAACTGGCTGATGCTAAATAGCTATTATGTACTGTATAGAAATTTCCAGTTAAGTGACATCGGTTTGATCTGATTGTTGATTATTGATTTAAAACTCAACATCTGTTTAGTTCAAATCAACGGGTAGTATTAGTTGAGTATTTGGCAAATATGGCCTATGAAATCAATTATTTTAAAAAAAGGTTGAATTACCAACAAGCAGATCAACAAAGTTGGAATTAGGAAACTTATTTTATAATTGGAAATACCTTTTATTTTGGACAGCAGTTATCGAAAGGAAATAATTGTTTATTATTTGAATTAGTGTAAATTGATTTTATAGAGTAAATTCTGATGTTAATCAGATGTATAAACAACGGATTAGAAATTTACTTAACTGTTAAATTTAGAAAATTGTTTTGTTAAGAAATAATTAAATGGAGTTATTTAAATTAATTACGCTATAATTTAATTTAAAGTTAGGATGAAATGGGAAGCGATTGATGAGATAATCGTGCTTTGAATCAACTAGGTTAACTCCTTTTTATTTGGATTATTGAATCCGTGTGTTTTGAGTAAAATAGTTTAAAGAATACTGGTTTAATTTTAATTGAGATTTAAAAAGGAAAATTTCTATTTATTTGGTGAATAAGGAAATTAACTACTTAAGCAGTTAATGATTTAAGTAAATTATTATCTTAGTTAACAATAATTTAGGGAATTACTTTTAGTCGGGGGTCATATAAAAAGCGATCGAGTTGAAATGAAATCACATTGAATTGATTATTGTTAACAACCTTAAGTAAGCTTGGAAAAGTGATGATAAATCCTATTTTTGGGTTAAGATTAAAGTTAACTATATTTTTATATAGTAGAGGTCAAAGCAAACTATTCTTTAATTTAAAATGATTTAAAGTAGTGAATTTAATTTAATGTCAAACAAGGATCTTATTAAATGGACTTGTAAACACAAGTTCGAACAAGATTTGATAAAAGGGGATTTAAATTAACAAGTGGTCGACCGACGAGAGAGTTTAGCCAAAGTGGCGATGAAGGTTTATTATAAAATGTCCAAGTAGATGGAATCAAATCATTTGACGAGAGATTTACATCATAAGTAAAAGGGTTAAAGTGAAAGAATACTTGAAGATTAAGTGATGTTCTAAGGAATGTTTACTTAAATAAAGTAATTAAGTAAAGACCTTAACGAGGATTTCAAATAAAAGATGGGTTTTAAACACCAGATTGAAATCCAAAAAAGGGAATCAAAGGGGAGATATGATTGTGTCATTAGTGGTTAAACTAATATTATTCTGAGGTGAGAAGGTTGTCGACTAAGGTCTGAGAGGTAACTAAAATACCCCAACTTGGTTGGCATCCCTATTATCAAGGAATAGTATTAGTTGGGAACGAGTGAAGCGTTGAGATTTGTTTTATCCTACATGAGGAATATCAAACTCTGATGCGAGGTTTTTTTGGGAAATTAAGCAATATTACAATATTGGTTTAAAGGGAATAAGAATATTAATTTCAAAGTATATTAAACAATTGTTATTCAAGTTAGAGTTGATAAAGTATAGTAATTGAGGTAGAGTTAGCCAAACAGAGTTATTTAGGAAAGTTTGCCATCGTGTACGACTGCTAGCGAAATTCGCAGGGCTGCAGATAGCCTACGGCGGTCGGATGTTTCCTGAGGGAATCGGGCGTAACCAATGTGATCGCTGCGATCTAGAGTCGAGCGAATGGAGTTAAGTCGAGTATTAGTTAATAGGAGTAATCAAGTCAAGTTTGTCGAGTTAAATAAGTCAAGTCAGTCAAGTTAGAGTTAATCAATCAAAGTAAATCAGTTAAAGTTAGTCAAAAGGAAATTTGGTTAAATATATTTTAAAAGAGGTCGAGTAGTGCCAAATACTGAATCAGAAACTCATTGTGTTCACACTATTGTTATTTGATAGTTAAAACACCGACTATCAAACTTTTCCAATACGATTGTGGGTACGGAAAGACCGGGATCGAATTTATATTCGAAAACCATTCCGACCAGCAAATACGTGAAGATATTAGACGATGGTCGAGATGGAGCATTGAAGGCCGTAGATTTTCGTAAACGGAAGGACTGCTAATAATCCCTGGTCTGCAGCCAGCAATGTACTGTGGTTCTGTCGTGGTCGGAATCTACGGGTTGCAAGGACTTCTCGCTACTGATCCATGGGGTGATTCCTATATGAGATGCAGTAGAAGAGTGCCTTCGGTTCACCCTGTTCCTGGGTGACTTGTATGGACGAGTGTCTGACAGAGTATTTCAAAGGGAATTACATACGTTGATTTCTCCAAACGTACCATAGTTGATGGCGGAGAAATGGTTATTCTCTAGCCAAAAAGACTAGAGTATTTTTGTGGACGTCAATCATTGTGATCTGGCGGATCTGACGATGTGGCATTCAAAGTATATGATGACCAGATGTGCTGACCTCAAGCCTCATCAACCGGGAAAATGACAAAAATCGGGCAAGCAGCATGGCTATGTGGGTCGCTCCCATTAGGGTGTATAATCACCTATCTAGAGAAATTCCTTTTGTTTCTTATTCTATCGATTCTGCCCATTCGGGAAACGGTGGTTTGAGTCCAACCGTTGGTGATATACATTCGATACACTCAAGCGAAATGAGTGGTCGGTCATGTGAGGGCCGGGTTGCAAGACGTTCTTGTTGAACCCTGTGTATTCGCCTCTAGAGATACACGTGCGGAAGGTGGTCCCATACCTTGTCAAGTTGGAAACCCAATATCCCATAAGCGCCGCGGTTTTCGATTGTATATTATATACGGGAAGCGTGAGATGCAAGCGTTCCTCTAGATTTGTAAATTATTTGTATCTAGACATTATCATAATATCAGATCAAGATATTAATTTCAAAAACTGGTTTGAATTATCGTAAGGTAAAAACCATCCGTGTTTATGTGTGGATTGGTCTTACGATTATCTTTTTCTTTCGAAAGGATTTTAACTTTAAAATCAAGTCGTGTGATACTCTAAATGTTGTGCGAGTTTTCTCACTCTGGTCCACCAGACTGACCCGGTGTTTTGTAAATGCTCGGGTTAGACCGAGGTGTACAGGTTCAGGTCATCAGGTACTGAGAAGTCCAGAGACGAGCTGAAGATGTTCAGATGAATGATATTTTGCTGTGTGATTATATATATGAGGACAGATTATCAAAACTGTCCAGTTGTGTGTTGTACTCTGATATTGTAAGTATTTCAAAGTTTTCAGTAAAGATTTATTTCTGTATTATATTTTGTTCCGCTGCGATATAAGGCTCTGTGTTGGTTCTTCTTCTTCTTCTTCTGTTCTAATTTTTCTTTCTTTCTTATCTCACCCTCTAATTTCTTTCTATAAACGTCCCAGTGTTTTCGGTGTTGGAAGGTCGGCATGAGTACGGTAAAGGGTATTTATGTCAATTTTCGGGCCGAAAATCCCTGGGTCGTTACAGTGGTATCAGAGCTATTGGTTTAGTAATAACCTTGGCTCTGTGGTGTAACTCGATAGACATTGGGTTAGTAATACCCTAGATCGAGATTGAGTGTATCTATACGAGAGCGTACTTGTAAATTTTATTTACAAATGTTTGTATTGTGTTTGTTGATCGGTTCAAGTGTTGAGAAGCATAGAACTGACAATGAATGCAGTATTTTTTTGTAAAGGGGATAAATGAAATAATTTTACCCAAATTATATTTTTGTATAGAAAAGAAATAATTTTATCAAATTATCGAGATATTGGTTTGTGTAATGTGAATGAAATTCAAATTTGATTGAAATTTGAATTGAAACTTAACTTGGTCAAATTTAATTAAATTGATTAAATTTGGAATTTGAATTAATAATAATCAAATAGAACTCAATCGGGTATTAATCTATTGAGTGAATCCAAAATAAATTAATATTGAATGTAAATTCAATTTATTTGGTTGATTTGATTGTGTATTGCCTGATGATGATGAATTGGTTGTTATTGGATGATAGTTTGTTTGAATGGGAATAATCAAAAATTTAAAATTAGGTTTGGAAATTAATGGGTTAGTAACGTTCTTTCTTACCTCAGCAATTTCGAGGACGAAATTATTTTAAGGGGGGGAAGAATGTAACATCCCGTATTTTTGGCCGTCAAATATTTAATTTATTATTTTAAATATTTTATTGGGAATATTAATGGATTTTAATATTTAAATCGTTATTAAACGGAATTTGAATGTTATAATATATATATATATATATATATTTCGATATTGTTTAGCCTAAATTGTTGTTTGTCGAATTTATAACTTCTATATGTTGAGACTAAAATCTGAGCTGGTATGCTTTGGTATTTTATACAATTCAAGTTAAATATATATATGATAATTTGATATTGTTAAAGTTATATCTCGAAACCTATTTTTGTGTGATTGAGAATTTAAGCTGGAAACGTGAAGTTCGTAACTAGTTCATGGAAACCCTTCACTGAATATTGTTTAACTAGAATTTGCGACACATCAGTACAAAAGGGTCACCAAACCACTTTCTAAATCCATAAGAAGGGCATTACCAATATACGTACTAATATTAGCCTCCACAGGTCCAAAACAGAAATAAAAGGGAGAAAAAAAAAAAAAGAAAAAAAAACGTATTCATATACAAAAAATTGTTTGTACACATGAAAACCAAATGTACAAGAATTCATTTTTAAAATTTCAATGACAAACACGCCTTGTCCTTTCATAACTTCAAAACACAGATTTTCCATATACACTGTTCATGAACAGTAGACTATGAATAGCAAATTGGACGACTAAAAAGAAACTGACAATACATATGTATTTGTTTGTACAAAGGGCAAAACACAATAAAATAAAAACCATATCCATGTCCTTGAGCTTCTGCACAAAATCTTTTGCCAGATACTTGTACAAATGTAACGCAGACCCATCCCTGAACCAAATACATGTTCGCAAGATGTATGACAATACTCTGAAAAGAGAAAAGAAGAAAAATATTAGCAGACAACTAAATAATCAAATCAGAAACAGTTGAACAAATCCACACATTGAATCTCTATAGATCAAGAACAACTAAGAAAAAACTAGTAGACTTATATATATATTTTTACACATTAATCGAACAAGCCATATATATATATATATATATATATATATATATATATATATAGACACAGCTACATAAATAGCTAAGCTATCAATGAGCTGAACAGTTCATTTTAAAAAAAAAAACTTAATGTCAGCATGAATGGTTCTTTCAAGGAATGGATACATGCATCGAAACAAGACCATGAACAGCAAAGTGAAAACAAAAGAACAGCTAAGAGAAATCTAAACCATGTACATATGACATCAGAAAATCTATTGCAGATTCGAACCAACATATATTTACAGACCCAAATCTCTGGTACAATTCTTGTTTTGTCATGCATCGATCTACCCAAATATAGAATTCAAATCTGTTCAGACAATGAATCAATATATATATATATACACACACACACACACAGTCAATTCCATGTACAGATTCGCTGCTGCAAAATATTTGAAGATGGAAAGGAAAATCTACGGCAGCTTCAAAATCTCGAATTAAATAAACAACTCAGCCTAACCAAATCTATACCTAAACAGTTCAATCACTGTGTGTGTATATCTGAACAGGGTAATACATGACAATCCAATACAATATCTTCAAATTTTCTCTGCAAAATATCGCACCTAAGATCCTAGGTTCAGCTATGATAAAGCTACGATTTTACAATTCATTTGGACATCATTCTTATCTAAGATCAACCTCCAGTATAAATACATACCACACACAACATTTTAATTCGCAGAAACGAGCAAAGGGGTTTCGAACCACTGGAAAAATCAAAAATCAAAATACAGTAAATAACTTATCTATATTTGTGGGGCTCCTACTTAAGATCTGGTTCGGAAATCATCGGCTTGGTACAAAAAGTTTCGGGTTTTGACAGAAAGGAAGCTGGACGGTTTGGGGGGCAGTTGCTCGACGAGGTTAGGGGGCTCTTCGTCGTTGGATCGTGGCTTGACGGAGTGGCAGACGCTCGCGGGTGAAGGAAGGATCGAAGCTGTGGTTGCGTGAGGGGTTGCGACGCCCCTGATGTTGCTGAAGAAAGGGATTTAGGTATTTCATTTTGAGGAGGCGGTGGATTGGAATGAGGATTAGTGAAGCCGATGATAGGGTTTTATCTGTGAAAGTGGGCTGGATAGGTGGGCCGAACAGGATAATGAGGTGAGGCCTTGGAAATTTAATTAAATTAAAGTTAATTTAATTCTAATATTTGTGTAAACTTTGAATATTAATATCGAATGCATACGGGATCAGAATTCGATGAAACGGGAAGCGTCGGAACCGCGTCGACGAGCACTTCATCGTGGTTTTGGGTTGGTCTGTAATAGAAGAAGCAGGAATTTCTAGCCAAATTAAACGCTGTTTAATTTGACTAAACCAGGCCGTTCTATCAACAGATGGATTCAAGGTGAGTTAAACTCACTCAGCTTTACCCATTTATCTTTATATAAATTGGGTTTGTTTTTATTTTGTGTGCTCTGTTTGAATGATGGTTGGTTGTTTGCTAGTTATAAGTTTATCTGTTGATTTAACTACTGAAATTAAACCGTGTTTAATTTCAATGAAACGCCAAATCGTTATTCAATGATTGGATCCAACAAAGGTAACTTACCTTGTTGGTCACGTTTATTTATAAACGTGTTTACTGGTTTGAATTGTTTGATCTGTTGTTCTATTAACTGGCTGATGCTAAATAGCTATTATGTACTGTATAGAAATTTCCAGTTAAGTGACATCGGTTTGATCTGATTGTTGATTATTGATTTAAAACTCAACATCTGTTTAGTTCAAATCAACGGGTAGTATTAGTTGAGTATTTGGCAAATATGGCCTATGAAATCAATTATTTTAAAAAAAGGTTGAATTACCAACAAGCAGATCAACAAAGTTGGAATTAGGAAACTTATTTTATAATTGGAAATACCTTTTATTTTGGACAGCAGTTATCGAAAGGAAATAATTGTTTATTATTTGAATTAGTGTAAATTGATTTTATAGAGTAAATTCTGATGTTAATCAGATGTATAAACAACGGATTAGAAATTTACTTAACTGTTAAATTTAGAAAATTGTTTTGTTAAGAAATAATTAAATGGAGTTATTTAAATTAATTACGCTATAATTTAATTTAAAGTTAGGATGAAATGGGAAGCGATTGATGAGATAATCGTGCTTTGAATCAACTAGGTTAACTCCTTTTTATTTGGATTATTGAATCCGTGTGTTTTGAGTAAAATAGTTTAAAGAATACTGGTTTAATTTTAATTGAGATTTAAAAAGGAAAATTTCTATTTATTTGGTGAATAAGGAAATTAACTACTTAAGCAGTTAATGATTTAAGTAAATTATTATCTTAGTTAACAATAATTTAGGGAATTACTTTTAGTCGGGGGTCATATAAAAAGCGATCGAGTTGAAATGAAATCACATTGAATTGATTATTGTTAACAACCTTAAGTAAGCTTGGAAAAGTGATGATAAATCCTATTTTTGGGTTAAGATTAAAGTTAACTATATTTTTATATAGTAGAGGTCAAAGCAAACTATTCTTTAATTTAAAATGATTTAAAGTAGTGAATTTAATTTAATGTCAAACAAGGATCTTATTAAATGGACTTGTAAACACAAGTTCGAACAAGATTTGATAAAAGGGGATTTAAATTAACAAGTGGTCGACCGACGAGAGAGTTTAGCCAAAGTGGCGATGAAGGTTTATTATAAAATGTCCAAGTAGATGGAATCAAATCATTTGACGAGAGATTTACATCATAAGTAAAAGGGTTAAAGTGAAAGAATACTTGAAGATTAAGTGATGTTCTAAGGAATGTTTACTTAAATAAAGTAATTAAGTAAAGACCTTAACGAGGATTTCAAATAAAAGATGGGTTTTAAACACCAGATTGAAATCCAAAAAAGGGAATCAAAGGGGAGATATGATTGTGTCATTAGTGGTTAAACTAATATTATTCTGAGGTGAGAAGGTTGTCGACTAAGGTCTGAGAGGTAACTAAAATACCCCAACTTGGTTGGCATCCCTATTATCAAGGAATAGTATTAGTTGGGAACGAGTGAAGCGTTGAGATTTGTTTTATCCTACATGAGGAATATCAAACTCTGATGCGAGGTTTTTTTGGGAAATTAAGCAATATTACAATATTGGTTTAAAGGGAATAAGAATATTAATTTCAAAGTATATTAAACAATTGTTATTCAAGTTAGAGTTGATAAAGTATAGTAATTGAGGTAGAGTTAGCCAAACAGAGTTATTTAGGAAAGTTTGCCATCGTGTACGACTGCTAGCGAAATTCGCAGGGCTGCAGATAGCCTACGGCGGTCGGATGTTTCCTGAGGGAATCGGGCGTAACCAATGTGATCGCTGCGATCTAGAGTCGAGCGAATGGAGTTAAGTCGAGTATTAGTTAATAGGAGTAATCAAGTCAAGTTTGTCGAGTTAAATAAGTCAAGTCAGTCAAGTTAGAGTTAATCAATCAAAGTAAATCAGTTAAAGTTAGTCAAAAGGAAATTTGGTTAAATATATTTTAAAAGAGGTCGAGTAGTGCCAAATACTGAATCAGAAACTCATTGTGTTCACACTATTGTTATTTGATAGTTAAAACACCGACTATCAAACTTTTCCAATACGATTGTGGGTACGGAAAGACCGGGATCGAATTTATATTCGAAAACCATTCCGACCAGCAAATACGTGAAGATATTAGACGATGGTCGAGATGGAGCATTGAAGGCCGTAGATTTTCGTAAACGGAAGGACTGCTAATAATCCCTGGTCTGCAGCCAGCAATGTACTGTGGTTCTGTCGTGGTCGGAATCTACGGGTTGCAAGGACTTCTCGCTACTGATCCATGGGGTGATTCCTATATGAGATGCAGTAGAAGAGTGCCTTCGGTTCACCCTGTTCCTGGGTGACTTGTATGGACGAGTGTCTGACAGAGTATTTCAAAGGGAATTACATACGTTGATTTCTCCAAACGTACCATAGTTGATGGCGGAGAAATGGTTATTCTCTAGCCAAAAAGACTAGAGTATTTTTGTGGACGTCAATCATTGTGATCTGGCGGATCTGACGATGTGGCATTCAAAGTATATGATGACCAGATGTGCTGACCACAAGCCTCATCAACCGGGAAAATGACAAAAATCGGGCAAGCAGCATGGCTATGTGGGTCGCTCCCATTAGGGTGTATAATCACCTATCTAGAGAAATTCCTTTTGTTTCTTATTCTATCGATTCTGCCCATTCGGGAAACGGTGGTTTGAGTCCAACCGTTGGTGATATACATTCGATACACTCAAGCGAAATGAGTGGTCGGTCATGTGAGGGCCGGGTTGCAAGACGTTCTTGTTGAACCCTGTGTATTCGCCTCTAGAGATACACGTGCGGAAGGTGGTCCCATACCTTGTCAAGTTGGAAACCCAATATCCCATAAGCGCCGCGGTTTTCGATTGTATATTATATACGGGAAGCGTGAGATGCAAGCGTTCCTCTAGATTTGTAAATTATTTGTATCTAGACATTATCATAATATCAGATCAAGATATTAATTTCAAAAACTGGTTTGAATTATCGTAAGGTAAAAACCATCCGTGTTTATGTGTGGATTGGTCTTACGATTATCTTTTTCTTTCGAAAGGATTTTAACTTTAAAATCAAGTCGTGTGATACTCTAAATGTTGTGCGAGTTTTCTCACTCTGGTCCACCAGACTGACCCGGTGTTTTGTAAATGCTCGGGTTAGACCGAGGTGTACAGGTTCAGGTCATCAGGTACTGAGAAGTCCAGAGACGAGCTGAAGATGTTCAGATGAATGATATTTTGCTGTGTGATTATATATATGAGGACAGATTATCAAAACTGTCCAGTTGTGTGTTGTACTCTGATATTGTAAGTATTTCAAAGTTTTCAGTAAAGATTTATTTCTGTATTATATTTTGTTCCGCTGCGATATAAGGCTCTGTGTTGGTTCTTCTTCTTCTTCTTCTGTTCTAATTTTTCTTTCTTTCTTATCTCACCCTCTAATTTCTTTCTATAAACGTCCCAGTGTTTTCGGTGTTGGAAGGTCGGCATGAGTACGGTAAAGGGTATTTATGTCAATTTTCGGGCCGAAAATCCCTGGGTCGTTACATTTCCAACGAATCCGAAAAATCAAGATTTCATACCGGGAATCAAAAGATATGTCCAGTTGAAAATTCTGAATAGTCGCTATGGAATTCATGGCCGTCACAGGTTATAACACTATTGTTATAATCAAATGATTTCTGTAAAAGAAGTGGATTCGTAAATAGAATCCGAGAGTTACATAAGGAAGTTTGTTAAAGATTTAGAAGGTGAAATTTATCTATTTTCGAAGTTAGAAATGTTGTTCAGTTAAGGTCTGAGAGGTAGTTATACGCCAACTTGATTGACTCCATTTTTAACTAAGGAATGGTTAAGGTTCGATAGTGAGGGTTGGTTAAGTGAATTTAGTTAATGAGTGTAATGGGTTGAGTTGGCATCGCGATGTTTTATTTGAACATCTGTTTAAATCCAATGAAGGAGTTTTGGAAATGTTTTCCAAATAAGAATTAGAAATGTCTTCTAATATAGAAAATAGAAACTAGAGTAAATTTGGAAATGTTTTCCAATGAATTATAACGTATATTTTCTAAATTTAGAAAATAAAAATTTCTGCATATATATATATATATATATATATATATATATATATATATGGAAATAGGAAATGGGTAAATGAATAAATTAGTGATAGATTAATTTAAGAGATAAATGATGATTGATGATTGATCGCTAGAATTTCCACCTGGAAATAATATTGTTGTTTGTACACATGTTTTTCTTTAATAGTAAAATCACCAACTGTCGAAGTTTTTGACCATTTTTCCGTTGTCAATACGGAGAGACCGGGATCAGATTCATTATCTGAAAAGCCCTCTGTATGGGTATTAGCATTGCGTATCAAATATGATGAAGATAATTGAAGATAGAGTTATGCAAGGCCTATCCTGTTTACAGAATAGTGCCTTCGGGTTGTCCAGTCCCAGGAAGACCTATATGGAAGAATGTCTGACGGAGTATATTTAATAGATCACGTAAGTTGATCTCTTCAAACGTATTTACATTTGGTGCAGAGGAATTCGTTTCTCTTAGTTGTATACCCGTGGTATTTTTGGGGAAATCAATTTGTGATTAGGTGAGTATGACGATGTGAAATACGAAGTGAATAAATGTGTGATCTGTCAGAGATGAGCATGGCCTCTAGCCTCACAACCGAGAAATGACAAAAATCGGGTAGGCAGCATGGCTAAGTGTGTTGCTTCCAATTTGGGTGTATTGTCACCTGATCTAGTGTTTCATTTACTTCTTTAATCTATTTGATGTTGTCCCATTTGGGAAATGGTTGCTGATCCCAACCGTTGGTGACATACATTCGATACACTCAAGCGAAATCAGTTGTCTGTCATGTGTGGCGGGGTTGCAAGATGTTCTTGTTGAACCCAGTGTATTCCTCTCTACAGGTACACTATCGGTAGGTGATTCCATACCTTGTCATAGTTGGTAATCCATTATGCAATAAGTGCTCACGGTTTTGATTGTATACCATATATGTAAAACGTGAGATGAAAGCGTTTCTGCTAGACGATTATTATATTGTGGTTGATAGACACTATCATAATATCAAAAGAGTTTTGATATAAAGATTATCGTTTCTTTCAAATTGATTTGAAAGTTAAATCAAATTGATTTGGATTCTCATAAGGGAAAAATCTGTTTCATTATACGGCGTGGTCTTATGAGATATCGTTTAATTACTCAAACTGTTTTAAATTTTTACTCACACCAGTCCCATGACTGACCCAGAGCTTATTTTGTTTTGTTTTCCCTAAACTCTTGGGTGCCCAAATTTGTACGGGCAGTCAAGTAGTCAGGATTTTACGGATATACTTGGAGATCTTGAAGCAGGAGGCTTCAGGAATATATAGCTATTGTTTATTTCCGCTGTGTTGTAAGTGTTATACTCTGATAATGTTAATGTATACATATACTGATTTTATTTCAAAGTTATGTATCTATTATATATTGTTCGTTCCGCTGTGAGATTCGTGGTTACTCTGATGTTGTATATTCTTCTTCTTCTTCTATTCTATGTTTCTATCTTATCTATTCTCACCCTCTAATTTCTTTCATGGACTATCTGGTGTTTCCGATGCTTGGATGATCGACACTGAGTTTATGTCGGTTACTCAGGATCGCGAAAAACCGGGGTCGTTACAGTGGTATCAGAGCTGAAGGTTAAGTAATTACCTTGGCTCTATGGCGTGACTCAGTATAGATGGGGTTTGCAATACCCTAGATTGAGTTGAGTGTATATATATGAGTGCATATTTGTTATTCAACATAAAATTGTTTTATATTGTGGAGATTTATTGATTGAGTTGTTTATGGGTTCCGATCGATCAGTTTGATCCACATTATAGGTAGGGGTTTATAAACACTTGAATACGATGGACCGACATTGTATGTTTTGAAAAGAGGGTAAATGAAATAATTCTACCCAAAAAGATATTTTGATGTAAAAAAAGTATAGATATTTGAAATATTATAGTATATTGGATGTGTTGGTTGTGATTGTAATCAGATAAGATTATAATTGAAATGGTTATGTAAATAACCAATCAAAATTCGCATAAGAATTACGAAATAAATAAAATCTGAATTTAAATCAGAATTGAAATTTAAAACCCTAGAGATTTGGAAAGGTGTTTGTTAATGGATTTGGATTGAATATATGAGAATTTTAAAATCCTGGGAGATTTTAAATTGTTTTGTGAATGATATTTTAAAATAAAATTCAAAATGGAAGTGTTTAAAAATGGTTTTGAAAGTGATATAGTATTGAACTCACTTCGGTCGCTGGAAAATAATTCCGATGATGATCTGAACTTCATCGGTGTTCATTTCCGAGTTCTAAGTGACGGATTACTACCAAAGATATTGATTTCGAATTGTTTTGGCAAAACAAGTTGTTTTAAATCCTGAAAAGGACCGTTTGACTTTTGAGAAAAGCAAAGCTGTTTGAAACTCCCAGGTAAAGATTGTTTGAAATAAAAACAAACTAAATAGAAATTGAATTGAAATTGGAAAAGCAATTTGGAATTAAATTGAAGTCAATTATGTGAAAATAGAATTGAATTAGAATATAATGATATCGAGTAAGTTGGATTGATGTCGTAAGAATTTGGAATTGATAGTGGTATTTGAGTTCAAAATTGAAATTGGCTTAGTTATAAGACAAAGGTTGGATATGAGGATAAAGTTGACTAGAGTTTGATTTCGGATGACATTGGTATATGCTGAATTAATAGCAGATGGAAGGGCGATAATGATATGCCCGACAACAAGGTACAAGTTTATATTCTAGTTGGGTTTGAGATTTTGATGAGTCGAATTGGCAAGCCGCTTGGCACTTTGATTTTCTTTTGGGTTGAAGAAGGCCTAAAGAGGCGAGTTGGAGTTTGAGATATTGACCAGTACAAAGGAGGTGCCGGTGAAATTTTTCTAAAATTTAAGGTGTTAGAAAATTTTCAGGATTTTTTGAAAATATTCGTTAATGAGAATGAAGTAATATTTTAGTTGAAATTAATTAGTTCAGTTGAAACTGAAAAAGAAGTAAACAAATAATTTTTAACCAGTTAGTAGGGTTTGTTTTCTACCTTTGCAATTTCGAGGACGAAATTATTTTAAGGGGGAAAGAATGTAATGTCCCATGTTTTTACGGTATTGTAATTAATTAATTTAATTATTTAAATAGTGATATAGAAAATATAATGGGTGTTTAATTAAATTATATGGATTATTTAATTAATATAAATAATAGAATAATATATTTAATTCAGAAATAATCAAAAATAGTGGAATTCACAATATTGTGTAATTTGGATAATTTAAAATATATAATTCAGTTTAGAGTTGAATTATATTCACAAAATATTATATAAAGGAAGTTTGAACGTATAATTATATTATAATTAAAATCGAGCTTGAAATGGCGCGGCAGTTCGTTAATTGGCGATTTAAACTTAAACGGAGTATACAGAATCCGTTTTAAGTCGGATTTCTGTGAAACAAGAAATGTTAGGAGCTGGTGAAGTATATTTCTCTAATGGAAGAGAAAAATCGGGATTTCATCGTGTAGATTTTGAGTTATGTCCAAATCAAATTTTTGAATAGTCGCTATGGAATTCCCTTATAATTTATATCGATTTATTTATATTTTAAATGGATTTTAAATATAAATCGAATATCGATGTAACATTGGATTTGGACTATCAAGTTGTAAATCCCGATATGGAGCTATGTGATATTCTGTGCGAATATATACGATAATATTTATTTATAAATATTTAATTTAATTATTTTTAAATATATTTATAAATGGGTTTATTTAGAGCTATAGAAATAGCCATTTTTGCAAATGAGCTCCGTTTTCGACAAAACTAATTTTGTTGGATCAGGAATGTTAAATATTATTAGATGTCAAGTTTCATGATTTTTGAAGTCAGTATGTGACCGTACGGGTTTTAATGTGAAAAAAGTCATTAATTTGACTTTAAAAATACGTTGTGTGAGCATGCGGACTCGGAATTCGACGAAACCAATTTCGTTGGGTCCGTAATATCAAACTCTAGTTGTATGTCCATTTTCGTGATTTATGGATATCATGTGTGATTATAGGAATTTTTAACAACAAATACATGTAGTAGTTGCTTAAAAATAAATAAATTAATGAATAAAAAATTATTTAAACCCTCCATAAATACACCACTAAAACTCTCCTAACCCTAGATATTTTTCCACTAGTCAATGTTGTTTCCGCCGACAGAAATTCTCCCTCAAACCAAAAATGGGAACTTCAAAAATTCATAGAAAGCAAAATAAAATCCTAGAAATCATCATATAAGTATACTTCGAATCACCAGGGGCTGCTCCTCAATTCTATATGATTTGTGTTGGGTTCGACGTCGGTTTTGGTTCGCTGAAGATTGTTAGCGTTAGCTAGGGTTCATGAACTTGGGAAATTTAAGCATTAATCCAAGTTTTAGACACTGTTTTGGATTTTTTGAGATCAAGAGAAGTTTGTTGACAAAGTTTTAGCGATTTCAATGCAAAATTAGGTCGAGCGACTTCTGTACCTGCGTGTGACAAGCCTGTGAACGGGATTTTTCCCAAGAGTGCGAGTTGCATTTGAATGAGATGAGAGTGAAGAGTTTGTGAAGAGAAGAACTTTGGTTTTGTTTTGGGTTTGAATCGTGGAGTATTGATGAAGTCGTGGGAGGCTTGAGCATCACTATAGCCATTGGAAACTGCTGGTTGCGATCTTGTGAGAAGGAGGAAGAAAGGGTAGTTGCGGTCACAGGTATTGAAGGTGTTAGGTCAAGGTTTGAACAGTGAGGCCCAGTTGATAGTAATTTAGGTTTATTTCTAATTTAAATAGAATTCAAACGTTTAAAAATTTATAACTTTATCATACGATATCGGTTTCCAGCGAAACAAGGTCCATTGGGATTGTATGGACGAGGGCTACACATTGGAACTGACTGGGAGTGGATTGGAGCTCGTTACAATTTATAGCGAAATAAATTGTCCGATCTGAATCGACGATCGATTATCGTTATTCAACGATAACTGACTAATGTGAGTATAACTCACCAACTCTACCAGTTCATAATTTTTATAACGTATATTTAGAACTGATAATAAATGATGATTGATATCTGTGTGTTGATTGTTCGATTGAATTGCTGATTGATTGGTTGAAATTATAGATAACGATATATATATATATATCGTTAATCAAACATTGATTCTGTTTAGCAGAATTTTTCATATTGAAATGAAATTAATGTGAATTACATTGTGTAACATCTGTGGATGAAGGGAAACAGGTCGGAGGAATCTAAATGGATTCCTCAACATTTTTTTTTACTATTTTTCATGTATGGTGATATATGATGTGAAATAAAATCTGTTGTTAATGATGTGTGTTAGAATGATATTGATTATTGTTATTTTGTATTTTAAATACCATAAGAAATACTAGAATATAAAAAGGGAATTTTCAATGTTATATTGAAAGAGAAATATTTATAAAATCAAAAGATTTTATAAAAAGAAACAATTTTAAAATAATAGATTGTAAAAGAAATTATTATTTGGAAAATAAATATAGAGATTATAAAAGGGAATATTTGTAAAACATTTACAAATAGAATTGAAAAGAAATATTTGTTGAACAAATAGAATTGAAAAGGAAATAATTGTTGAACAAATAGAATTGAAAGGAAATATTTGTTGAACAAATAAGAAATATAAAAGGAAATATTTATTTAGAAAATAAATAAAGTTATATAAAGGAAATATTTATTTAGAAAATAAATAAAGTTATAAAAGGAAATATTTATATGAAATAAATATAAACAAATAGAAAAGGAAATATTTGTAAAACATTTACAAATAAAATTGAAAAAGATATATTTGTAAAACATTTACAAATAGAATTGAAAAGGAAATATTTGTAAAACGTTTACAAATATAATTGAAAGGAATTATTTGTTGAACAGATATAATTGAAAAGGAAATAACTGTTGAACAAATAGAATTGAAAAGGAATATTATTTATTAAATAAATAAATAGAAAGATAAAAGGAATATGTATTGGGAAAATTAATAGAAGGATAAAAGGAATATTTATTTAGAAAATAAATAAGATATCATAAAAGGAAATATTTGGAAAGTAAGTAGGATTATAAAAGGAAAAGAGTTTGTCGAATATTAGTTATTCAAATAGATTTAATTGAATTAGAGTTAATCGATTAGGGTTAAATCAGTTTGAGTTAATCAGTTAGTGTTAATCAGTTAGAGTTAATCAGTTAGAGTTAATCAGTTAGAGTTAATCAATTAGAGTTAATCGATTAGGGTTAAATCGATTAGAGTTAATCAGTTACAGTTAATCAGTTAGAGTTAATCGATTAGAGTTAATCAGTTAGAGTTAATCGATTAGAGTTAATCAATTAGAGTTAATCAATTAGGGTTAAATCAATTAAAGTTAATCAGTTAGAGTTAATCAATTAGAGTTAATCAAATAGAGTTAAACGAGTTAATCGAATATGGTTTATTTGAAGGGAATTAATCGAATATAATTTATTCGAAAGGAATTAATCGAATATATTTTATTCGAAAGAAGATTATCAAATATAGTTTATTTGAAAGGAGTTAATCGAATATGGTTTATTCAAAATGGGGTTAATCGAACATAGTTTATTTGAAAGAAGATTATCGAATATATTTTATTTGAAAGAAGATTATCGAATATAGTTTATTCGAAAGAGAGATTAATCGAATATTAGTTATTCGAAGATAGTTAATCGAATATAGTTTATTCGAAAAGGAGTTATCGAATAGAGATTATTCGAAAGAGAGTAATACTTTGAAATTCAATTATATCGAATTCGGGAAAGTACCATTTACTTTCCGTTTTTAATCAAGATTTATTTATTTATAAATAAATTAGTTGTTTTTTATTTATCCAAATTAATAAATAAAAGTTATACTTAAGTTATAATATTTCGGGAGCATGGGATTATAACACCATTATTATAATCAAATGATTTCTGTAAAAGAAGTGGATTCATAAATAGAATCCGAGAGTTACGTAAGGAAGTTTGTTAAAGATTTAGAAGGTGAACTTTGTCTATTTTTGAAGTTAGAAATGTTGTTCAGTTAAGGTATGAGAGGTAGTTATACCCCAACTTGATTGACTCCATTTTTAACTAAGGAATGGTTAAGGTTCGATAGTGAAGGTTGATTAAGTGAATTTAGTTAATGAGTGTAATGGGTTGAGTTGGCATCGCGATGTTTTATTTAAACATTTGTTTAAATCCAATGAAGGAGTTTTGGAAATGTTTTCCAAATAAGAATCAGAAATGTTTTCTAATATAGAAAATAGAAACTAGAGTAAATTTGGAAATGTTTTCTAATGATTTATAATGTATATTTTCTAAATTTAGAAAATAAGAATTTCTGTATATATATATATATATATATATATATATATGGAAATAAGAAATGGGTAAATGAATAGATTAATGATAGATTAATTTAAGAAATAAATGATGATTGATCGACAGAATTTCCATCTGGAAATAATATCATTGTTTGTACACATGTTTTTCTTTGATAGTTAAATCATCGACTATCAAAGTTTGTGACCATTTTCCGTTGTTAATACGGAGAGACCGGGATCAGATTCATTATCTGAAAACTACTCTGTATGGGTATTAGCATTGCGAATCAAATATAATGAAGATAATTGAAGATGGAATTATGCAAGGGTTGTCCTATTTACTGAATAGTGCATTCGGGTTGTCTAGTCCCAGGACGACCTGTATGGAAGAATGTCTGATGGAGTATATTTAATAGATCGCGTAAGTTGATCTCTTCAAACGTATTTACGTTTGGTGGCGGAGGAATTCGTTTCTCTTAGCTGTATACCCGTGGTATTTTTGGAGAAGTCAATTTGCGATTTGGGGGTATGACAATGTGACATTCAAAGTGAATAAATGTGTGATCTGTTAGAGATAAGCGTAGCCTCATAATCGGGAAATGACAAAAATTGGGCAGGCAACATGGCTAAGTGGATTGCTTCCCATTAGGGTGTATTGTCACCTGATCTAGAGTTTCATTTACTTCTTTAATCTATTCGATGTTGTCCCATTTGGGAAACGGTTGCTGATCCCAACGGTTGGTGATATACATTCGATACACTCAAGCGAAATGAGTGGTCGGTCATGTGTGGCCAGGTTGCAAGATGTTCTTGTTGAACCCAGTGTATTCCTCTCTAGAGGTACACTATTGGAAGGTGATTCCATGCCTTGTCATAGTTGGTAATCCATTATCCAATAAGTGCTCGTGGTTTTGATTGTATACTATATATGTAGAACGTGAGATGAAAGCGTTTCTGTTAGACGATTATTCTATTGTGGTTGATAGACACTATCATAATATCAAAAGAGTTTTGATATAAAGATTATTGTTTCTTTCAAAATGATTTGAAAGTTAAATCAAATTGATTTGGATTCTCATAAGGGAAAAACCCATTCCATTATACGGCGTGGTCTTATGAGATATCTTTAATTACTCAAACTGTTTTAAATTGTTTTACTCACACCAGTCCTATGAGTGACCCGGAGTTTATTTTGTTTTACTTTCCCTAAACTCTTGGGTGCCCAAATTTGTACGGGCAGTCAAGTAGTCAGCATTTTACAGATATACTTGGAGAGCTTGGAGCAGGAGGCTTCAGAAATATATAGCTTTTGTTTATTTCTGCTGTGTTGTAAGTGTTATACTCTGATAATGTTAATGTATACATATACTGGTTTTATTTCAAAGTTATGTATCTATTATATATTGTTCGTTCCGTTGTGAGATTCGTGTTTACTCTGATGTTGTATGTTCTTATTCTTCTTCTTCTTCTATTCTAAGTTTCTATCTTATCTATTCTCACCCTCTAATTTCTTTCATGGACTATCCGGTGTTTCCGATGCTTGGATGATCGACATTGAATTTATGTCGGTTACTCAGGATCGCAAAAAACCCGGGTCATTACAGTGGTATCAGAGCTGAAGGTTATGTAATTACCTTGGCTCTGTGGCGTGACTCAGTTGAGATGGGGTTAGCAATACCCTAGATTGAGTTGAGTGTATATATATGAGCGTGTATTTGTTATTCAATATAAAATTGTTTTATATTGTGGAGATTTATTGATTGTGTTGTTTATGGGTTTCGATCGATCAGTTTGATCCACTGTATCGGTAGGGGTTTATAAACACTTGAATATGATGGACCGACACTGTATGTTTTGAAAAGAGGGTAAATGAAATAATTTTACCCAAAAGATATTTTGATGTAAACAAAGTATAGATATTCGAAATATCATAGTATGTTGGATGTGTTGGTTGTGATTGTAATCAGATAAGATAATAATTGAAACGGTTATGTAAATAACCAATCAAAATTCGTATAAGTGTTACAAAATAAATAAAATCTGAATTTAAATAAGAATTGAAATTTAAAACCTTGGAGATTTGGAAAGGTGTTTGTAAATGGATTTGGATTGAATATATGAGAATTTTAAAATCCTGGGAGATTTTAAATTGTTTTGTGAATGATATTTTGAAATAAAATTCAAAATGGAAGTGTTTAAAAATGGTTTTGAAAGTGATACTCATTTCGGTCGCTGGAAAATAATTCCGATGATGATCCGGACATCATCGGTGTTCGTTTCCGAGTTCTAAGTGACGGATTACTACCAAAGATATTGATTTCGAATTGTTTTGGCAAAACAAGTTGTTTTGAATCCTAAAAAGGAAAGTTTGACTTTTGAGAAAAGCAAAGCTGTTTGAAACTCCCAGGTAAAGATTGTTTGAAATAAAAACAAATTAAATAGAAATTGAATTGAAATTGGAAAAGCAAATTGGAATTAAATTGAAGTCAATTATGTGAAAATCGAACTGGATTAGAATATAATGATATCGAGTAAGTTGGATTGATGTCATAAGAATTTGGAATTGATTGTGGAATTTGAGTTCAGAATGGAAATTGGCTTAGTTATAAGACAAAGGTTGGATATGAGGATAAAGTTGACTGGAGTTTGATTTGGGATAACATTGGTATATGCTTAATTAACAACAGATGGAAGGGCTATAATGATATGCCCGACAACAAGGTACAGGTTTATATTTTAATTGGGTTTGAGATTTTAATGAGCTGAATTGGCAAGCCGCTTAGCTGTTTAATTTTCTTTTGGGTTGAAGAAGGCCTAGAGAGGCGAGTTGGAGTTTGAGCTATTGACCAGTACAAAGGAGATGCTGGTGAAAATTTTCAAAAAGTTAAGGTGTTAGAATATTTCAGGATTTTTTGAAAATATTCGTTTATGAGAATGAAATAATGTTTTAATCGAAATTAATTAGTTCAGTTGAAACTGAAAAAGAAGTAAACAAATAATTTTTAACCAGTTAGTAGGGTTTGTTTTCCACCTTAGCAATTTCGAGGACGAAATTATTTTAAGAGGGAAAGAATGTAATGTCCCGTATTTTTACAGTGTTTTAATTAATTTATTTAATTATTTAAATAGTGATTTAGAGAATATAATTAAACTTATATGGATTATTTAATTAATATAAATAATAGAATAATATATTTAATTTAGAAATAATCAAAAATAGTGGAATTCACAACATTGTGTAATTTGGATTATTTAAAATATATAATTCAGTTTAGAGTTGAATTATATTCACAAATATATTATATAAACGAAGTTTGAACGTATAATTATATTATAAATAAAATCGAGCTTGAAATGGTGCGGCAGCTCGTTAATTAGCGATTTGAACTTCAACTGAATATACAGAATCCGTTTTAAGCCGGATTTTTGTGAAACAAGAAACGTTAGGAGCTGGTGAAGTATATTTTTCTAATTGAAGAGAAAAATCGAGATTTCATCGTGTACATTTTGAGTTATGTCCAAATCAAATTTTCAAATAGTCGGTATGGAATTCTTTTATAATTTTTATCGATTTATTTATAATTTAAATGGATTTTTAATATAAATCGATGTAACACTAGATTTGGAATATCGAGTTATAAATCCCGATATGGAGCTGTGTGATATTCCATGTGGATATATACGATAATATTTATTTATAAATATTTAATTTAATTATTTTTAAATATATTTATATTTAAATGGGTTTATTTAGAGCTATAGAAATAGCGATTTTTGCAAACGAGCTCTGTTTTCGATGAAACTAATTTTGTTGGATCAGGAATGTTAAATTATTGTTAGATGCCAAGTTTCGTGATTTTTGAAGTCAGCATGTGGCCATACTGGATTTTAATGTGAAAAACAGTCACTAGTTTCACTTTAAAAATATGTTGTGTGAGCACACGGACTCGGAATTTGACGAAACCAGTTTCGTTGGGTCCGCAATGTCAAACTCTAGTTGTATGTCCATTTTCGTGATTTTTGGATATCATGTGTGATTATAGGAATTTTTAACAACAAATACATGTAGTAGTTGCTTTAAAATAAAAAATTAATGAATAAAAAATTATTTATACCCTTCTATAAATACACCACTAAAACTCTCCTAACCCTAGATATTTTTCCACTGGTCAATGTTGTTTCTATCGATAGAAATTCTCCCTCAAACCAAAAACGGGAACTTCAAAAATTCATAGAAAGCAAAATAAAATCCTAGAAATCATCATACAAGTATACTTCGAATCACCAAGGGCTGCTCTTCAATTCTATATGGTTTGTGTGGGGTTCGACGTCGGTTTTGGTTCGCTGAAGATTGTCAGCGTTAGCTAGGGTTCATGAACCTGGGAAATTTAAGCATTAATCCAAGTTTTAGACACCGTTTTGGATCTTTTGAGATCAAGAGAAGTTTGTTGACAAAGTTTTAGTGATTTCGATGCAAAATTAGGACGAGCGACTTCTGTACCTGCATGCGACAAGCCTGTGAACGGGATTTTTCCCAATAGTGCGAGTTGCATTTGAATGAGATGAGAGTGGAGAGTTTGTGAAGAGAAGAACTTTGGTTTTGGTTTGGGTTTGAATCGTGGAGTATTGATGAGGTTGTGGGAGGCTTGAGCGTCGGCTATAGCCATTGGAAACTGCTGGTTGCGATCTGATGAGAAGGAGGAAGAAAGGGTAGTTGCGGTCACAGGTATTGAAGGTGTTGGGCCAAGGTTTGAACGGGTGAGGCCCAGTTGATAGTAATTTAGGTTTATTTCTAATTTAAATAGAATTCAAACGTTTAAAAATGTATAACTTTATCATACGATATCGATTTCCAGCGAAACAAGATCCATTGGGATTGTATGGACGAGGGCTACACATTGGAACTGACTGGGAGAGGATTGGAGCTCATTACTATTTATAGCGAAATAAATTGTCCGATCTGAATCGACGATCGATTATCGTTATTCAACGATAACCGACTAATGTGAGTATAACTCACCAACTCTACCAGTTCATAATTTTTATAATGTATATTTAGAAAAGATAATAAATGATGATTGATATCTGTGTGTTAATTGTTTGATTGAATTGTTGATTGATTGGTTGAAATTATAGATAACGATATATATATGTAAATCGTTAATCAAACATTGATTATGCTTAGCAGAATATTTCATATTGAAATGAAATTGATGTGAATTATATTGTGTAACATCTGCGGATGCACGGAACAGGTCGGAGGAATCCAACTGGATTCCTCAACATTTATTTTACGGTTTTTCATATATGGTGATATATGATGTGAAATAAAATCTGTTGTTGATGATGTGTGTTCGAATGATATTGATCATTGTTATTTGTTATTTTAAATACCATAAGAAATACTGGAATATAGAAAGGGAATTTTCAATGTTATATTGAAAAAGAAATGTTTATAAAATCAAAAGATTTTACAAAAAGAAACATTTTTAAAATAAATATATTATAAAAGAAATGATTATTTGGAAAATAAATATAGAGATTATAAAAGGGAATACTTGTAAAATATTTACAAATAGAATTGAAAGGAAATATTTGTTTAACAAATAGAATTGAAAAGGAAATAATTGTTGAACAAATAGAATTGAAAGGAAATATTTGTTGAACAAATAAGAAAGATAAAAGGAAATATTTATTTAGAAAATAAATAAAGTTATATAAAGGAAATATTTATTTAGAAAATAAATAAAGTTATAAAAGGAAATATTTATATGAAGTAAATATAAACAAATAGAAAAGGAAATATTTGTAAAACATTTACAAATAGAATTGAAAAGGAAGTATTTATAAAACATTTACAAATATAATTGAAAGGAAATATTTGTTGAACAAATAGAATTGAAAGGGAAATATTTGTAGAACAAATAGAATTGAAAAGGAATATTTATTTATTAAATAAATTGAAAGATAAAAGGAATATATATTGGGAAAATAAATAGAAGGATAAAAGGAATATTTATTTAGAAAATAAATAAGATATCATAAAAGGAAATATTTGGAAAGTAATTAGGATTATAAAATGAAAAGAGTTAGTCGAATATTAGTTATTCGAATAGATTTCATTGAATTAGAGTTAATCGATTAGGGTTAAATCAGTTAGAGTTAATCAGTTAGAGTTAATCAATTAGAGTTAATCGATTAGGGTTAAATCAATTAAAGTTAATCAGTTAGAGTTAATCGATTAGAGTTAATCAGTTAGAGTTAATCGATAAAGTTAATTAATTAGAGTTAATCGATTAGGGTTAAATCAATTAGAGTTAATCAGTTAGCGTTAATCAGTTAGAGTTAATCAAATAGAGTTAAAGGAGTTAATCGAATATAGTTTATTCGAAAGGAATTAATCGAATATAGTTTATTCGAAAAGAATTAATCGAATATTGTTTATTCGAAAGGAATTAATCGAATATAGTTTATTCGAAAGGAGTCAATCGAATATAGTTTATTCGAAAGGAGTTAATCGAATATAGTTTATTCGAAAAGGAGTTAATCGAAGATAGTTTATTCGAAAGAAGATTATCAAATATAGTTTATTCGAAAGAAGATTATCAAACATAGTTTATTCGAAAGAGTGATTAATTGAATATTAGTTATTCGAAGAGAGTTAATCGAATATAGCTTATTCGAAAAGGAGTTATCGAGTAGGGATTATTTGAAAGAGAGTTATACGTTGAAATTCGATTATATCGAATTCAGGAAAGTACCATTTACTTTCCGTTATTAATCAAGATTTATTTATTTATAAATAAATTAGTTGTTTGTTTATTTATCCAAATTAATAAATAAACTTATACTTAAGTTATAATATTTCGGAAGCATGGGATTATAACACTATTGTTATAATCAAATGATTTCTGTAAAAGAAGTGGATTCGTAAATAGAATCCGAGAGATACATAAGGAAGTTTGTTAAAGATTTAGAAGGTGAACTTTGTCTATTTTCGAAGTTAGAAATGTTGTTCAGTTAAGGTCTTAGAGGTAATTATACCCCAACTTGATTGACTCCATTTGTAACTAAGGAATGGTTAAGGTTAGATAGTGAAGGTTGGTTAAGTGAACTTAGTTAATGAGTGTAATGGGTTGAGTTGGCATCGTGATGTTTTATTTAAACATCTGTTTAAGTCCAATGAAGGCATTTTGGAATTTTTTTCCAAATTAGAATCAGAAATGTTTTCTAATATAGAAAATAGAAACAAGAGTAAATTTGGAAATGTTTTCCAATGATTTATAATGTATATTTTCTAAATTTAGAAAACAAGAATTTCTATATATATATATATATATATATATATATATATATATATATATATATATGGAAATAGGAAATGGGTAAATGAATAAATTAATGATAGATTAATTTAAGAGATAAATGATGATTGCTGATTGATCGATAGAATTTCCATCTGGAACTAATATCGTTGTTTGTACACATGTTTTTCTTTGATAGTTAAATCACTGACTATCAAAGTTTTTGACCATTTTTCCGTTGTCAATACGGAGAGACCGGGATTAGATTCATTATCTGAAAACCACTCTGTATGGGTATTAGCGTTGCGAATCCAATATAATGAAGATAATTGAAGATAGAGTTATGCAAGGGATGTACTGTTTACAGAATAGTGCCTTCGGGTTGTCCAGTCCCAGGACGACCTGTATGGAAGAATGTCTGACGGAATATAATTAATAAATCGCATAAGTTGATCTCTTCAAACGTATTTACGTTTAGTGGCGGAGGAATTCGTTTCTCTTAGCTGTATACCCGTGGTATTTTTTGGGAAATCAATTTGTGATTTGGCGGTTATGACGTTGTGACATTCAAAGTGAATAAATGTGTGATCTGTCAGAGATAATCGTGGCCTCTAGCCTCACAACCGGGAAATGACAAAAATAGGGCAGGCAGCATGGCTAAGTGGGTTAGTTCCAATTAGGGTGTATTGTCACCTGATCTAGAGTTTCATTTAATTCTTTAATCTATTCGATGTTGTCCCATTCCGGAAACGGTTGCTGATCCCAACCGTTGATGATATACATTCGATACACTCAAGTGAAATGAGTGGTCGGTCATGTGTGGCCGGGTTGTAAGATGTTCTTGTTGAACCCAGTGTATTCCTCTTTAGAGTTACACTATCGGAAGGTGATTCCATACCTTGTCATAGTTGGTAATCCATTATCCAATAAGTGCTCGTGGTTTTGATTGTATACTGTATATGTAGAACGTGAGATGAAAGCGTTCTGCTAGACGATTATTATATTGTGGTAGATAGACACTATCATAATATCTAAAGAGTTTTGATATAAAGATTATCGTTTCTTTCAAAATGATTTGAAAGTTAAATCAAATTGATTTGGATTCTCATACGGGAAAATCCCGTTCCGTTATACGGCGTGGTCTTACGAGATATTGTTTAATTACTCAAACTGTTTTAAATTGTTTTACTCACACCAGTCCCATGACTGACCTAGAGTTTATTTTGTTTTGTTTTCCCTAAATTCTTGGGTGCCCAAATTTGTACAGGCAGTCAAGTAATCAGGATTTTACAGATATACTTAGAGAGCTTGCAGCAAGAGGCTTCAGGAATATATAGCTATTGTTTATTTCCGCTGTGTTGTAAGTGTTATACTCTAATAATGTTAATGTATACATATACTGATTTTATTTCAAAGTATGAATCTATTATATATTGTTCGTTTCGCTGTGAGATTCGTGTTTACTCTGATGTTGTATGTTCTTCTTCTTCTATTCTAAGTTTCTATCTTATCTATTCTCACTCTCTAATTTCTTTCATGGACTATCCGGTGTTTCCGATGCTTGGATAATCGACATTGAGTTTATTTCAGTTACTCAGGATCGTGAAAAACCCAGGTCGTTCCATTACCAGTCTAATTTCATTTCGGATTATCTCCAATCCAATCTAATTCGATATTTTCTATCTCAATTCATTTTCCACTTAACTGGTTTCAATTCAATTTCTATTTCTATTTTCTTTTACAAATTCTAAATTAATTTGTTTTAATTCAAACAATATTCCCTAGGGAATTTCAAACAGTTTAGCTTTTCTAAAACCAAATATCCCTTTTCAGGATTCAAAACAACTTGCTTTCCACAAAACAATTCAAAAACAAAAAAAATTGGTAGTATCCCGTCACTTAGCAACTCAAAAATGAACACTAATGATGTCGCGATTCATCATCAGGGTTATTTCCCAGCTATCGAAGTGAGTTCAATAATATATCACTTTTAAAACCATTTCTAAATACTTCCCATATGAAATACATTTCAAAATACCATTCATAGTGCTTGTAAAACAATTTAAAATCTCCCAGGATTTTAAAATTTTCATATACTTAATCCAAATCTATTTACAAACACTTATTCAAATTTCCAGGGTTTTAATTCCACTCCTGATTTAAATTCAGACTTAATTCAATTCGATTTCATATATTTCACTTATATGAATTTTATTTGGTTATATATACGTAACCAACTCAATTTTAATCTTATTCGATTAACATAACAACCAACACATCTAATATACTATAATATATCAAATATCTGTACTTTGTTTAAATCAAAAATATAATTTGGATAAAATTATTTCATTTACCCTCTTTTCAAAACATACAGTGTCGGTTCCTCGTATTCGAGTGTTTAGAAACTCCTACCGATACAATGGATCAAACTGATCGACCAGAATCCATAAACAACTCAACCAATAAATCTTCACAATATAAAACCATTTTTATATCAAATAACAAATACGCGCTCATATATATACACTCAAACTCCATTTAGGGTATTACTAACCCTATCTCAATTGAGTTATGCCACAGAGCCATGGTAATTACTTAACCTTCAGCACTGATACCACTGTAACGACCCAGGTTTTCGCTATCCTGAGTAATCGACATATAACCGAATCTCGACTATCAAGCATCGGAAATACCGGATAGTTAATGAAAGAAATTAGAGGGTGAGAATAGATAAGGTAGAAACTTAGAATATAAGAAGAAGAAGAACATCACAACATCAGAGTAAACACGGATCTCACAGCAGAACCAATAAATATATATCATAACATAACTTTGAAATAAAATAGTATATGTATGCAATACCATTATTAGAGTATAACACTTACAACATAGCGAAAATAACAATAGCTATATAATCCTGAAGCCTCCTGCTCCAGTTCTTCAAGTATCTGTAAAATCCCGACTACTTGACTGCCCGTACAAAATTGGGCACCCAAAAGTTTAGGGAAAACAAAACAAAATAAACTCTGGGTCAGTCATGTGATTGGTGTGAGTAAACTCCTATCATTTGTTTAACTTTTAAAATCCTTTTAAAAGAAAGGAAAATCGTAAGACCGATCCACACATAAACACAGAGATGTTTTACCTTACGACTACTCAAATTATTCTTTATATCACAACTCTTTTGATATTAAAATAATGTCTAAATCAAGCAAATAACAATCTAGTAGAACGCTTTCATCTCGCGTTCTACATATTTAATATACAATCAAAACCGCGGGCTCTTATTGGGGTATGGATTCCAACTATGACAAGGTATGGATCCACCTTCCGATTAGTGTGCTTTAGAAGCGATACACTGTAGTTCAACAAGAACATCTTGCAACTCGGCCACACATGACCGGCCATTCATTTCGCTTGAATGTTCCGAATGTATTGTCACCTTACTGTTGGTATACCGACATAACCGTTCCCGAGAGATACAGAATCAAAAGAAGTAACAAATATGAATATTCTCTAGATGGTGACAATATACCCTAATTGGGTGCGGCCCACTTAGCCATGTTGCCTGCCCGATTTCTGTCATTTCTCGGTTGATGAGGCTTGAAGTCATAATGTATCTTTAAACAGATCACTCCTTCATTCACTTTGAATGCCACATCGTCATACCCGTTAAATCACAAATTGATTTCCCCAAAAATACCACGGGTATAAGCTAAGAGAAATGAATTCTTCCGCCACCAACGTAAATACATTTGAAACGATTAACTTACGCAATCTTCCAGACATACTTTGTCAGACATTCGTCCATTCAAGTTGTCCTGGGACTGGACAACCCAAAGGCACTATTCTGTAAATCCATCTTAGGAAATTTCTACCTAGGATTTTCTGAACAACCCTGGCATAACTCCATCTTCAATTATCTTTATCATATTTGATTCGCAACGCTAATGCCATATGGAGTGGTTTTCAGATAATATATCTGATCCCGGTCTCTCTCTATTGACAATGGAAATGTTCAAAATCTTTGATAGTCAGCGATTTAACTATCAAAGGAAAACATGTGTGCAAACTATGATATTATTTCCAGATGGAAATTCTATCGATCAATCATCAATCAACATTTATTCATTTCCCCATTTCTCGTTTCCATATATTCATCAAATCCTTATTTTCTAATCTTAGAAATATACGTTATTAACTTTGGAAAATGTTTCCATTTCTGATTCACGCATCAATATCTTCCCACCTCTATCAGTCTCTAACTGTAAACTAGTAAGAGAACAACCCCCTACGTATTAACCACGAAGGCCGAAACCAACATCAGATCGATACCCTTAAAGTCATTCAATTCAACTAATTTCCAATCAGTTTCTAATTTTAGTACCTCCATTTTAAATTCCTATTTCAAACCCCAAATTCCTTTATAATATTTTATTTGCAAAATATTTACTTTAAATCAATATCATGTTACCCCTGTGTGCGAAGCATGGGTCTAAACCTTCCTAATGTAAAATTCTCTTTTTATAAAACTCTATTCATTTTCCAAATATTTCCCTTTTATAATTCTATTTACTTTCTAAATAAATGTTCCTTTTATAATTCTATTTATTTTATAAATATTTCCTTTTATAAAATTCTATTTGTTTTATATAAATCCTTTTATATAATTCAATTCATTCAATATAAAACCTTTTATATAATTCTATTCATTTCCCAATTATCCATTATTATATTTTCAATATTTGTTTTTCAAATAATACCTTTTATAATATCCTATTTATTTCACATATAAATATTTCATTTTCAATATTCACTTTGAAATTTTCCTTTTTACATTCCAGTATTTCATATGGTATTTAAAATACCAAATAACATGACTAGTGTAATCATAATCAATCACCGATTATATATCACATCATATATCACAATATATGAAAACAAATAGTATTGTAAATATTGAGGAATCCAGTTGGATCCCTCCAACCGGTTTCCCTGCATCACGGATGTTAAATAATATAAATAACATCGATTTCATTTCAATATGAAATATTCTGATAAACAGAATCAATATTTGATTAACGATTTTTATATATATCATTATCTATAATTTCAAACAATACTTCAACAATTCAACAAAACAATCAACATATAGCAATCAATCATCATTTATCACTACTATATTATATTTTTAAAAATATAAACTGTACAGAGTTAGTGAGATTTACTCACACTGGACGATCATCATTAAATAACGATAACCATCGATTGATTCAGACCGACAATTTATTTTGCTATAAATTGGAACGAGCTTCGATTCTCTCCCTGTCAGTCCTATTGTGTAGATATTGTACACACGATACCAATGGATCTTATTTTACTGAATTCTGATAACGTACGAAAAAGAAAAGCAATTTACAAGTTTATGCCTTATTTAAATTTAAAACAGAACATAGTTTCCTTTATAAATTTACAATTGGGCCTTACCCAAAGTTATGGCCCATACTCCATCTTTAAGCCCAAAACCGCGTTCTTCTTCCTCTCCTCTATAGACCGCCAGCCCCGACATTACATAGCACCATTTCCCCAACTTCACTCCAAACCGCTCCATCTTCCTTGCAGCGGAAGCCAAACAGAATACACCGATGAACTTCTCATCGCCTCCTCCATCACCACGTGGCCTTTTCATGCAACCCGCTCCATGTTTGTACAGGCAGATTTCCAGCCCGACTTCGCGTTACACAGCAATACCATCGACATATTTTATTTAAAAAAAATCCCAAAAAAATCACAAACTCTTCCATTCGATCCTCTCATTGCCAAAACAAACTCCAAATCTTGAATTAATGCTCCACAAACCCAAAAGTTTGAACCCTAGACTCACGCGAAAAGTTTCCAGTGCACGAGCTTGAAATCGAAAACAGCAAAAGTGGTACGAGTGTAAAGAGAATCATCGCAGGAGTTTGAATATACATGAGTTTTGATTTATTGAATTTTGTTGGAATAAATCTTGATTTTTTAAGATGATTTTTCTGCGTTTCCTTTTCTTTACTAGAGGCGCGATTTTTAACTTGACCAGTGGATGAATAGAATTAGGTTTAGGGACAGTGAGGGTTATTTATAGGATGAATATATAATTTAATATTCATTTTAAATCCATCGCTTCTTGAATTTGTCCCTTAAAAATTCCCGTGATCACATACGATATCCTAAAATCACGAAATTGGACATGCAACTATAGTTCGACATTACGAACTCAACGAAACTGGTTTTGTCGAATTCCGACTCCATTTTCTCACACGGTGTATTTTTAACCATCAAAATACTAATTGTTTTTCACATTAAAAATCCGTACGGCCACATACTGACTCCAAAAATCACGGAACTGGAAATCTAACAATAATTAATATTATGGATCCAACAAAATTAGTTTTATCGAAAACGGAGTTCGTTTGCAAAATTGGCTATTTTTAAAGCTCTAAATAAGCCCTTTTAAATATTAAATATATTTAAAAATAATTAAATTTTATATTTATAAATAAATATTATCGTATATATTCACAATAGAATACCATACAACTCCAGAATAATCCTATATGAATTTCTAACTCGATATTTCAAATCCCGACTTAATCGATATTCGATTTATAATGAAATTCTCATACATATCGTTATAAGTTATAAAGGAATTCCATAGCAACTTTTCAAAAATTTGATTTGGAAATAAATCAAATTCTACACGACGAAATCTCGATTATTCTCTTCCATTAGAAAAATATACTTCACCCGCTCTGAAGGTTTCTTGTTTCACAGAAATCCGACTTAAAACGGATTCTGTATATTCGTTTAAAGTTCGAATCGCCAAATTACGAACTCCCACGCCATTTCAAGCTCGATTATAATTATTTTATAACTATACGTTTGAACTCCATTTAAATAATGAATTCGTTAATATAATTCGATTCTAAACTGCATTATATATTATAAATAATCCAATTCACACAATATTGTGAATTCAACTTAATTCTGATTATTTTAGGATTAAATATATAATTATGTTATTTATATAAATTAAATATTCAATATTATTTAATTAAACGACCATTTAAACCTCTAAATCATTATTTAAATAATTAAATTAATTAATTATTATATCGTAAAAATACAGGACATTACACATTTTTGTATTGTGAATCTAAATGTGCACACCATAAGTGGTTTTATAGCTTCTTCAATCCACAGTTGCAACGGCTATAAGAATATTATATACAAATATATTCGTCAAGGGCTATAAATTCAAACAAAATTTTAATATTCTGCAACGGCTATAAATTTGAATTGTGTTTTACCATACGGCAACAGTTATAAGTTTAAACTAAATTTTAATATTCGGCAACGACTATATTTATATTTATATTTTAATATTCCAAAACGGATCTATATATATAACGTATAATTTTATATCCGATAATGACCATATAGTTATAGCTTATTTTATATCCGTTAACGCTAAAAATAAATTATTTTTAATTTAATTTTCATTAAAACGGCTCGACAATTTCACGGGATAATTTTTTTTCGCCGACATTATATAACTAACATATGGGGGAAGGGGAAAAAATGTAAAAAAAGGTTTTCTGAAAAACCTTTTGTGGTTAAACGGTTTTCTGAAAACCGTTTAACCCCTAATCAGAAAACCGTTTAAGGTTAAATTATAAAAAAAACATACAGCGTCGCCCTACCGACTACTGGAACGGTGGGGAGAATCGACGCTGATAAATGCGTATTCACGCTCCAAAATGACTCTACTGCTGGGAATGCTCTTATTTAAGCTAGTTTTCTCCAAGCCTGGATTTTGGCAGCTCGGTCCCCCAATAGAAACCGTCATTTTTAATTTCTCAGATCCAATTTCAACTCTTTGATTCCACCCTTTTAAGAAGTCCCGATGAATCGTGTATGATCAGATCTAGCGTGAAGACATGGATTGCAATGATTCTACACTGTTGGAGTTTCCTTTTATCAAATCGAGACTGTAACTAGCTAGCAGTGTGAAGTGGTATTTCTCTAACTTTGTAAATCTTGCTTTTTTAGAGTTTTTTTATGCATTTTGATCGTATATGGTTTTTTCACCTTGTTTCCGGTCATATGTTTTGATTTTTGGATCTATACGATCTTTCTAGTTTTTCTTTTTGGGGGATGGCAGTGTAATTTTACGGTAGTCGCTGTCATGTAACTCGTTTTGGCTATGTTGAAAATGATGGATTGTTTATGTATCTTGGTTGTGACGGCCACCAAGGCGACCGCTTCTGCAGCGTTGGTACCCCGACTGTTTATTGGATGTGTTTCTCCTCAAGTTACAGTGTAGGTCAATTGATTTCTCCCACAGCCACATGATATGTACTGCTATGTAAAGTTTGTCTTAGTCCCTGTAGAGGCTGCTATGGATATGATAGTTTGTTCGAGTTAGGTTAGTTTTGGTTCCTAGTTTTTGTTACTAATTTTTGGTGGAATGGTTTTCTGCTTGCCATGTTGTCATCTCTTCCTTTATGAAGAATGCCATGTGATTTTCTATGTATCAATATGTCACTAGGTTAAGTCCTTGGGTGTTTTGATGTAATATCACTGCCTGTGTGCAGTAAGTCACTTAATTGGGCATGTTGCTTATGTAATTGCTCTTTGTAAGTTGTCGTATACTTTATCTCCTAACGTGGAGATGGTTAGTGGACGTCTACTATAAAAACAATTTTGTAGTCCAGATAATTCTGTATAGCTCCAGTTCTATAAACTAGTTTAGTTTCAATAGTCGGTCCAGTATAAAAACCGTTTGTTGTGGATGGTCCACCTTAAATATCGATAGTAGTAGCTAGACAATCTGTCTAACTCCCATAATAATGTATTATTCTATTATATAATAAAAAGTGTTATGGACCACTTTAAAGACTGATCGGCTTTGCCAAAAAAGTTTCATAATTTTTAAAATTAGTTTTATAATTTTAGAAATTTATTTGGTTTTGGGTCAGTTATAAACTACTTATTTAAAAATATTATTTTTATTAGAAAATTTCGAGAAAAATCTAATTTTTGAAAAGTTTTTTTTATGTATATTTTCTGAAATTTTAAAATTTATATGTTATCATATAAATATTATATTATAATTTTTTATAAGTGAATCTATTTAACTCAATATATATATATATATATATATATATATATTACTACATATTAAATACTTGTGTTATCGGTCCAACATGTTTTCTAACCGTTAAATGTAAATGAAAATATTTTTCTGCTTATTTTATTATATATATCTCTTGTTTTTTTTGTTCAATATATTGTTACACAAATGAAGAATTTTTTCATAATATTCCAATAATAAAAAACTCTATAAATACATAATTATAGTTACACAATTTTTTTAAGTAATCATATGAAATTCATAGTTATATGTTTATGCATATATTTGACAACATGCAATACACATATAATATGAGCTAATGTGTCCATTACGTTTCAAATCTCAACATTTATAGAAGGGCATGTTATACCTTGCACAAATTGCTATGTTACACATGCACACACACACAAATATATATATATATATAAATGTATATGTATATGTATATGTATATCATATATATAGTACCTCCCTATATTTTAGAAGTTAGATATTTAAATAAGTTATTAGAATATCAATTGTTAATTACAGTTAAAATTTTTGATTTTTCACATACAATCGAATCAAAACTTCCAAACACTTCCATTGAGTTCAAATGGCTCGTTGCATAAAGAAGAATATACAAGAATCTCTATATTTCGAGATGGAGTGATTTAAGGATTGAAACAATCTCCAAATGCATGTAAATTATAATTCCGGGATGTAGTCTCAGATTATGACTGAACTTATACCATCGGAAAATTATAATTAAGGGGTGTAGTCTCGGATTACAACAAAAATTATACCATCAAAAATCGTAGTATTAAGGTAATGTGGATATTGAGTTTCTTGACAATTAGATGAGCCGTTTGATCATACAAGCTCGGAACGCATGTCGATTTCTAGTTGAGAATTTTTTATTTTTTGGCAAGGCCAGCCGGCTTTTATAGTGATCCGTAACACTTTTTTGTTATAACCAGTAATAAAAATACAGTATAGTACAGGTGATTGTGGTTACAATTAGCTAATTCGGTTTTTTAGGTGGACCGTCTATCGCCTACGGAGTTTATAGTGTTCCATCCACTGTACCTATCAGTGTTTATAGCACTGGAGCTAGCTAAATCACTAGACTACACTATATACTCCAGCAGTTACATACTGCATTAACAGTAAAATACATTAACAAATTACATTATAAAGCGCTGAAAAAAACAGGAGTAGGGTAACCCATGTTTTTCGAGCCACACAATTTCACAGCTTCCATGCTACAACAGGAGCAGCAGCAGCACCACGTTCACAGTGAACAGTCATCACATCAATTACATTGTGTCTGTAAAGCTCATAAAATATACAAGACCACACGCTGCTACAAAAATAACATGTACTCCTTTCCAGGTAGGATAGAATCAATGACGGCTTACTAAAGGACAGAGAGTGGAAGGAGAATATCAAAAGCACTCCAGAAACTACAACAAAATTGTGAGCAAAGCTTCCACGGATCATCATAGCACTAGAGGCTGAACCAAAACCAGAACACCACATTCTAACCCATCAGACAAGACGACCTTAAGTGGACTGCTCGACAAAGGGAAATACAAGCCAATCGATACCCAGAACTGCACGGTCAGGAAAAAACAAAACAACGACAAGTTCGGTGCGTAGCATCTCGTGTATGTCGTTGATCATTAGTGCATACCCAATCATACAGAACCAGACACTAACTAACTTGAATACCTAAAAAGTAATTAGTCGAACGAAACACAAATTGCATAAAGGTGCCAAGCACCAAAATTTACATGGACAAGATCCAAGATCCAAAACCAAAGAATACGATCAAGATCCGACAACAAGAAAACTACCAACAAGACACTAACCAAACGAACAATGAATACCAAGGTAGCAATTTATCCCATCACAAACAAAATGTTGAAACGCGAAAACAAATAAACAACCAAGGTGTTGCATCTCACTGGATCATTCCACGTTGGTGTTCAAGACCCCTTCCTGTACTGAGACTCAGCTGAATATAGCATGAACTAAGGCCGTTGTCATATGTGGATCCAAAGGGGACAGCGGATTTATGATGAGATCGAGGAAAAGTAGGGAGTTGAAGTTCAGATCCTTGCGTGAGAAGGCTTGGATCTAGAAGTGAAAAGTGGGTAAGGAAAAAAGGTCCATGCGAGGCGAAATCATAAGGTGGAGAAGAAGTAGAAGAGTGAAGAAGACTTGCTTTGTGAAAGAGGATGGGAGCAAGAAGAAATGAAAGCGGAAATTATGTCGCCATTAACAGACCTTTTTTCCAAACGAATGTCATGAGTGTTTTTTCTAGTTGAGAATTTAAATGAAAATGGGAATCATAATAACTTAAATTATCCAGAACCCTAAATCTTGATAGGACTAATGTCGTTCACCTCTTTTTCTTCAATTCCGCTTCACTATTTCATTATTTCTCATTGGTCGTTCCTTCCTACAGTTCAAAATAAAAAATCCCCTTGTTTTCCATTAAAAATCTCGATATTGGATTAATAGAAATCATGGTGATGAGATCTGCACAATGATGGGTTTAACATAGGGCGGGACGATGATCTGACATGATCGACGTAACCAAGGTCCAAGCCTAGCTAGGGTTAGCTATGGCATGGCGAAATAAGCGGAGAGACTAGCGTTATTGATTTCCTCTCAATAATGTACACCTCTCCACACCCTTTCTTAATCGTCCAATCATCTCAGCGCTGCGATTTTTGGAGCAATGAAGAAGGGAGCCGAAGTCGCTTTCCAAGTGGTGGTGTCAGTGTTGAAGAGTTTGATATGGATCGGTTGAGCATCCAGAAAGGAACATGATGGTGCAAATGGAGCCGATTTTCATCATGCAAGACTTTATATCGCCATAAAGATCTACATGGCCATGGATGATGTATACGGGTTTGCACAGACCGATGATTAACTGGGGAATAAGATATTATTAAGTGTAACAACCCAAGTTTTAATGAATAACAATTAATTAACAAATTAATTAATTAAAGAATAAGTTGAAAAATAATGATAATTGGGCGATGAGATTTGTACCATTAGGTCCATTATGATTTTTTTTGGTTCGGATAGACTTTTGGTTTGCGTAAAACTGAGTTAAAACAATTATGTTATGGCTAGTTGAAATATGAAATAAAACATAACAAATTTAAAATAATAAATTACGCTTAGTTAGCATTAACTACTAGGATGACCCAGTCCCAGCTCGATTAACCCAGACCCAAGTGGTGGGTCGACCCGTGTATTGACCCACCTGGGAGGTGGGTGGACCCGAGTAGTGTAGGTAGGCATGTTTTTGTGCCTGGTATGAAAAGATTTTTCTGAGGGCTTCGGGATTGTCCTTTCTGACGTGGATTCGAAGCCTAGGATCAAAAACTAATAATCCTAAGGCATAAAGTTCCCTACCACATCTATAAATAAACTATACTACTCCATCATTCCCAATAATTCTCATTTTTCACTTCTTAGCCTCCACCATACCTTTCCTCTCCAAAATAAAAAATAGATCGTTCGCACACAAATTGGTGTACTTTTTATTCATAGATTTTGAGGATTTTCTGCCGCGACCTTTGGATTTGTATTTCTTAAGTGAGATTTTATGTGATTTTTAAATTTCTACTAAGCTAAAATTATATCTATTAAATAGCAGTTGCAATTGTACCAGATCTGTGCTATTCGCAGTTCTTAGATTCTGTTGTTTCTATTCTTCTTTCTAAACTTCTTCTGTCTATTTCTTTGATTTTGTTCAGATATTGAATGCACTGTTGTATCAGATCTGTTCTTCCCTTTTTCTAGTTTTCTTAGATTTTGCAGTTACGTTAAAATATGCCAAAAAGGCATATAAATGCAATGAAAACAGGCTTGAACCATATGCCTATATCTGCATTGGATTATTTCTCTTTTTATTTTATTCAGCGTTAGATTACGGAATAAAAATCAACTGAAAAGAAATAATCAAAATTAAGGCTTACTTCGAATATGTTAAAACTGCAAATAATAAGGGTATAAATAAATTAAGGGAAATTGGATTGTAAATACCTGTTTGACGGATTTGGATAGAAATGGATTATAATTTGAAATTTTCATAATTATGATAATCGGAAGTCATAATAAAACATAAATAGCTTATTTGCAAAGTGACTTGGAGTATTTGAGAGGAATAATTAGGCCTTATATGTACATATTGATTTAAATGTATGGGTAAATTACGAGCCTAGTACTCCTTGTTATTAGGATTTAGTATGAACATATTAATTTACAGTGTGTGGGTGAATTAGGGGTCTAATATATTGTATTTTTTACGAGTCTCGTACTCATTGTTATCAGGCTTTAAAATAAACATATTAATTTATTATGTGTGGGTAAATTATAAGCTTAAACTAGATTATCATGATTTAGTCTTATATGTAAGTATTGATTTACAGTGTGTGGGTAAATTACGAGCCTAGTACTCCTCGTTGTCAGGCTTTAATATGAACATATTAATTTCCATTGTGTGGGTAAATTAGTGTGGGTAAATTAGGAAATTAATATATTGAATTTATTTGTTGGGGGTCAAATCAAAGGTTGAGTATTTGGCTAAGTTACTTTGTTGGGATCCATTCAATGTAGCATACCCTTTTATCATTTTCGATCTCATATGAGGCAAGAGCATGTACCATGTTACATTATGGATGTAAGTCGGTCCAATTGGAGGGTGTAAGTGCATTTCAGAGAACTAGTGTGTGCATTTGTCCGATCTGGAATCATAAGCCACTATGACACCTATGGATAAGGATATGTCTTTCGGTTGATAGGCTAGGGCCTTATAAACCCGAACCAATAGTAGGCATACGTTATCTATGATTCGTTGTAGCTGGTTGATTTCGTAGTTTATAAACTTTTTCCTAATTATTGTTTTGTTTCGAATTTGTAAAAGTACAAAACAGTAATCATCATTGAATCTTACGAATGAGAACACTTACATCTATATGTCATCCCTGTTCTATTTGTCACTTTTAGTTATGCACAGGCACTTACCCTTTTATGACACTAGAACTATTATTTTATTTATTTTCTATCACTTATCAATCGTTCTATAAATCACTACATCTCACTATACTTTTTATCTAACTTATTTCTTCTTTCCTTGTTCTTCCCCCAGGATCTTAGGGAGGAAGTTCTTAGCTTAAACTACTTAGTTGATATTATCTTGGAAAACTCTTACAAAGATGTATTATTTCTTTTTATTTCTTTCCACGGATTGCTTGTACCTTTTTGGCTATTTAGGGATACTACCGTTATTGTACTCTGATACTTCTATTATACCTGAGATCTAAGACATGATATTTTAATACATTTTGGTTTCGCTGAAATAATAGAGGTGGTTTTGTTATTTTAAATGCAAATTGTTGTTTTCTTCCACTGTGAATTTACTTTTCATCTTGTGAAATGTTAGTCTCTTTGATGTTATTTATCTTTATACCTACAATGCTCCATATTTCTTAACGAAATTTCATGTTAGGATAACGATAAGGGGGGTGTGGTGTTACATTTGGTATCAGAGCTAGGTTTACAAGAAGATTAAAAAAATTCTTTAAAAATAAAACCTTTTGAAAGAAACCTATTTTTCAAAGGACGAAAGCTATTTTTGAAAAAAAAAATTATCCCCTCTAGCCAGGTTACGACATTCTATTGATTCCTCCGTACTCTAAATTTCTATCCTTTCTTTGCATAGCATGTCAGGAGCCCTCAATCTTCATTAGGGTGTTCCTAGTCTCGGTTGGTTCCGTAGATATTTAGAAGCTATGATGCCCGTTGAGGGACAAGAACATGCGCAAGCTCCAGCAACCGCTGTGGTGGTTCCTCCTAACCCACCGACAGCCACCAATTTCTATAAGCTTTGTAAGGACTTTTCTAGGTAAGACTTTTTCGGGCACTGAGACGTTTGTAGAGGCACACACTTGAATTAGAGAGTCCGAGAGGATTTTTGAGCTATTGGAACTTGAGGATAGGATGAGAGTTCGACTTGTAGCTTGGCAACTTAAGGAGGAAGCCTCGTTCTGGTGGGAGATTGTAAAGGCTGAAGGAAGAAATATGGATTGGGATGGGTCCAGGAATAGATTTGAGAGGAATTTTCTGTCTTCTGCTAAGGAGGGGATGTAGTTGGAACTTTTTTTAGCTTGAAGAAATGAGATTCGTTAGTAAAGGAATACATCAATCGGTTCAATGGGTTATCGAGATTTGGCATGGATTTGATTAATATCGCTCACAAGAAGGCTGTTCAATTTGCAAGAGGGTTGAATCAACCTCTCCAAGGTTTTGCGAAGACTCAAATTTCTATGGGAGAGATATTTGAGGTTTTGATTAGGATGGCATTGATGCATGAGGATAAGAAAGAAGAGGTTAAGTTGATAAAAGTGGAGCTTCTAAGTATTTTGGTCCTAAAAAGAAATTCTGGAATAAGAAAGACAAGAAGAAGCAAGTTGGAAATACTCAGAAAGGGCAGATCAAGACTGAGATCAAGTGCCATGGGTGTGGAACAGTAGGACACCTCATTAGGGGTTATAGGAAGACGAAAGGAAAGTGCTTTAATTGTGGGCAGTTAGGACATCTTAGTAGGGCATATCGACAGAGGACTGGACAAAATACTGGTACAAGATCAACTCAGATGCATGTTTTGAAGGCAACGCTGACTTGTAGTTTCCTAGATAGTGGTATGATAGTCTCCATTGAAGGTTTGATCTATATATATGATTTTCATGTTCGCACTCTTTTCGATTCAGGAGTTTCTCATTCATTTATTTCTACTACCTTGGTTGATTATTTGCACTTAGAAATCTCACTAGTTACCGATCCTATAGTAGTTTCAAACCCTGTAGGTGGTTCGGCACATCTATCTATGATTCACATAGGTTTGAAAATTTCAATAGGCATTGATTTTTATTGTGAGGCCTATGTTTTGGGATTTTTAGGTACGGGAGGGGTGGATTATAAGCCTTGTATGGTGTTGTACTTAACTGTGAGAGGAGGGTCATTAGTTTGGTGACATGTAATGGTAGGACCCTAGAGATTTTTTGTGACCCACGAGGGTCAATCATGTTAAGTTTTTTTATACTCCCAAGATTCTTCTATTGATATTCACTTTGTACCTATTGTCTATGAGTATCTGGATGTATTCTAGGAGTTAGAGGATTGCCACTTAAGCGAGAGATCAATTTCTGGATTTATCTTAGTGAGAATGCGAAACCTGTAGCGTTACATGTTCGGCACATGGCTTTAAGGAATGGAAAGAGTTGAGCAAGCAAGCGGGTGAGATTTTGGAAAAGGGTTTTATTATACGGAGTATTTCTGAGTAGGGAGCACCTATTGTTTTCGCCACTAAGGCTGATGGTTCCCTCTATCTATGTGTGGATTAACGAGAATTAAACAAGCTCACGGATAGATGATTTGTTTGAACGGTTGGTAGGCGCGACTGTATTCTCTCAGTTGGATTTGGCTACTGGTTTTCATCAGTTACACATGGCTGAGATAGCATCGATAAAATGGAATTTCATACTTCTGATGGCTTCTTTGAGTGGTTGGTTATGCCTTTTGGGCTGACCAACGCACTAGCATATTTCGTGGATTTGATGAGTAAGGTATTCAGAGATGTTCTGAATAAGTTTGTTGGGGTTTTTGTGGACGATATCCTTGTCTTCTCGAGGAACAAGGATGACCATGCTTCACATTAAGGAGAAGCTCTCCGTACTCTCCGAGCTCATTAGTTGAAGATGAAATTTTCCAAGGTCATTTTAAGAGGAAAGATTTGCGCTTCTTGGGTCGTATGGTCTCAAAGGATGCATTGGTTGTTGATCTTGCCAAGATAGTGGTGGCACAAGATTGGAGGACCCCCAATAATGCAACTGAGTTAAGAAGTTTTCTTGGCTTAGCGGGTTACTGCAGGAAGTTCATTAAGGACTTTGCATAGATCTTGGCACCATTGACCTAAATTAGAAGAAGAATTTGGCTTTCTCTTGGGATGTATATTGTGAGGATGCCTTATAACGACTGAAGATTGCTCTCAACAATGAATCAGGTTTGACAATACCCTATGGATCTAGGGTATTTTCCGTTTATACCAACGCTTGTGGGATTGGTCTAGGCACGGTATTGATGCAAGTGGGTAAAGTAGTGTGCTACAGTAGTAGGAAACTAAGGGTTCATGAGAGGAATTAACCTACGCACGTTTTGGAGTTAGTTGTTATAGTATTCGCACTTAAGTCTTGCAGACACTACCTACTTAAGTCACTCAAGTATTTGTTCTCTCGGAAGGATCTCAATTTAAGGCAATAAAGTTGGATATAGTTATTAGCATCATATGATTTCAAGATTTCTTATACCCATGGCAATGGGAATGTAGTAGCTGATGGTTTGAGCAGACAGAGGGCGACATTGAGTCCTTTATTTGTTGAATGGCAGAGTTAAGAGTATATATCCGCATTTGATTTTTGATCGTCTATAGATTACACTCAAGGATTATTGGATTATTTGGAGGTGCAACCTACTTTGCTTGAGCGGATAGGGAAGAGGTAGAGAGATGATCCCAAGCTTTTAGATATTTTAGATAAATTGAGTATGGGAGAGTTTTTAGACACCTCCTTAGACATATGATGGATCGTAGAGGCTAGTTCCGACATGATGGTAGATTATGTGTACCCCGCACGGATCATTTGACGGGTGCAATATTGGTCGAGGCTCATTACTCTCGGATGACAATCTATCCGGGCGGTGATAAGATGTACCGTGATATGAGACGAATCTTTTATTGGACTGGCATGAAGAAGTGTGTGGCTAAGTATGTAGCTAGATGAGTGACTTTCCAAAGAGTTAAGGCAGTGCAAAAGAAGTCTGGTGGTCTACTTCAGCCTTTGGATACACGGTGGTGGAAATAGGAAAGTGTTTCTATGGATTTTGTAAACGGGTTTTTTGGGACAAGAAAGGGCAACACCAACATTTGGGTCATCGTGGATCAATTAACTAAGAGCGTCCATTTCCTTCCAACTGAGAGTAAGAGGACGGTTGCATGTTTGGCTTCTTTGTATATTCGAGAGATTATTAGACTCCATGGTATTCCTTTGAGCATCGTGAGCGACAGAGATCCCATTTTCACTGGCGAGTTTTGGAAAAGTCTACAAGGATCTTCGGGTATGCAACTCTAGTTGAGTACTGCTTATCATCCTCGGATATATGGACATACTGAGTGAGTGAATAGGATTTTGGAGGACTTGTCGAAGATGTGTATTTTAGACTTCAGAGGGACATGAGAATATCATTTACCCATCTTAAAATTCGCGTATAATAATAGCTTTCAATCTAGTATTGGCATGGCTCATCTTTGTCCCAAGAAGCAGTCTCTCAGTCGATCCCCACCAATATGCCGGTGATCTATAAGGTCTTCCATACAAGACCTCGAAGGATTAGGGAAACCTCTGATAAGGTTGAGTTAATCAGAAATAGAATGAAATAATCACAAGGTATGCAAAGGTCTTATGTAGATAAGAGGAGGATTGACTTAAAGTTTGCCATTTGAGATTTGGTCATCATCAAAGTTTCACCACTTAGGAATGTGGTAAGGTTTGGCTTCACAGGCAAGCTGCCTCCAAGGTTTGTTGGACCACTCCCGATCATAGAGAGGATTGTGCAAAAGGCTTATAGAGTTCGACTACCAAAGAGATTATCAGGGATTCATGATGTGTGCTATGTATCGCACTTACGGAAGTGCCTTCACGATTTAGCGGTGGAAGTAGAGCCTAGCTCATTGGTGAATATGGAGATCGAACGGGAAACATCTATTCAGTGAGAACCTCTGCAAATCTTAGATGTTGAGACCAAGAAGTTGAGAAACAAGGAGGTAAGATTTGTAAAGGTGCAGTGGGGAAAAGATAACGGTGAGGCCACTTGGGAACCCAAGGAGAAGATGCGTATATCTTATCCTTATATGTTTGATTGTATGATCCGATCTTTAGTTCTATCTTTTGAATTCATTTGAATTCGATCTTAGGAGAAACCTGTAGATAATAGGAAATGGTTGAAACATGTCGTTGAAACATGTTTTGATTGATGTTTTCAAATGGATACAAGTGTTTGCAAGTGGATGTTGTAGATGCATATGCACACACTAGGTATTATGATCGGCTGAATATGGCACCTACAAATGTATATGAATGTGTGTGCATTTTTATTTTATGGTTGTAATATATGGATGTTTTCATATGGTTGTTGCATATGGATAATTTTTGATGCACGCATATGTAATTGTCTATTACCATTAAGATTTTTTTCTTACATTTGGATGCATGGCACAGACATAATTGCATAAAAAGGAGGTCGAATGAATTAGTAGACCCCCTAATCTTTTTCATTAGTTAGAATCATATACACTACACTATTGCATAAGTATATGTATTGCATTAGATAAATTAAGAACAATGGTTGCCTGTGGATTTAGAAAGCACTTATATTATTCTTCTACCTTAGAGATTTGGGGACGAAATCCTTTAAGAGGGGAGAATGTAACAATTCAAATTTTAATGAATAGTAATTAATAAAAAAATTAATTAATTAATTGAAAAAAGTAAGAATTGGGCAATGGGCTTGTATCATTAAGTTCGCTACAATTTTCTGGTTCGGATAGACTTTTAGTTTGCATAAAATGGACTTAAAACGAATAAGTTATGGCTAGTTGAAGTTTGAAATTCAAATCAGAAATTAAAATAAAACATAATGAATTTAAAATAATAAATTATGAGCGTTAACTACTAGGATGACCCATTCCCAGTTGGTTCAACCCAAACCCAAGTGGGTCAACCACCGTATCGACCCACCTAGCAGGTAGGTGGACCCATGTAGTGCAGACATGCACGTTTTTGTGCTTGATACGAAATGATTTTTCTAGAGGCTTCGAGATTGTTCTTTCTAACGTGGATTTGAAGATTAGGATCAAAAGCCTAATAATCCTAAGGCCTAAAGTTCCCTTCCACATCTATACATAAATTGTACTACTCCCTCATTTTTCACTTCTTAGCCTCCACCGTACCTTTCCTCTCGAAAATAAAAATAGGCTATTCGCACATAAATTGGAGCACTTTTTATTCATAGATTTTGAGGATTTTCTGCCAAGGCCTTTGGATTTGCATTTCTTAGGTGAGATTTATGTGATTTCTAGAATTCTACTAAGCTAAAATTGTATAAAAAAAATAGCAGTTGCAGTTGTATCAGATCTGAGTTATTCGCAGTTCTTAGATTCAGATTTAGTTGTTTCTAATCTTCTTTCTGAACTTCTTCTGTTTATTTCTTTGATTTTTTTTCAGATTTCAATACACCGTTGTATCATATATGTTCTTCCCTTTTCCTATTTTTCTTAGACTTTGTAGTTACGTTAAAATATTCCAAAAAGGCATATAAATGCTGTGAAAACAGGCTTGAACCTGTATTTCTATATTTGCATGGGATTGTTTCTCTTTTTTATTTATTCAATGTTGGATTGGAGAATAAAAATTAATTGAAAAGAAAGAATCAAAATTGAGGATTAATTTGAATATGTTGAAACTGAAAATAAGAAGGGAATAACTAAATTATGAAAAATTGGACTGTAAATGCCTATTTGGCATATTTGGATAGAAATGGACTGTAATTAGAAAATTGCATAACTATCATAATTGAAAATCATAATAAAACATGAATAATTTATTTGCAATGTGACTTAGAATATTTAAGACTGTCAGTTAGGCCTTATACGTACATGTTGATTTACGGTGTGTGGGTAAATTATGAGTTTAGTACTCCTCTTTGTCAGGCTTTAATGTGAATATATTAATTTATAGTGTGTGGGTAAATTAGGGGCCTAGCATATTGAATTGTTTACGAGCCTAGTACTTCGCGTTGTCATGCTATAAACTAAACATATTAATTTATAGTGTGTTGGTAAATTATAAACATAAACTAGATTGTCATGGTTAGGCCTTAGATGTACATATTGATTTACAATCTGTGGGTAAATTACGAGCCTAGTACTCCTTGTTATGAGACTTTAATATAATCATATTAATTTACAGTGTGTGGGTAAATTAGGGGACTAATATATTGAATTAGTTTGTTGGGGTCAAGTCAAAGATTAGGGATTTGGCCAAGTTATTTTGTTGGGATCCATTCGATGTAGCATACACCTTTATCCTTTTCGGTCTCATATAAGGCAAGGACATGCACCATGTTACACTATGGATGCAAGTCAGTCCAATTGGAGGGTGTGAGTGCATTTCGATGGGTTAGTGTGTGCGCACTAGTCCAATTTGGAAACATAAGTCATTTTGACACCTATGGACTTTTGTCTGATGAGCTAGGGCCTTATAAACCCGAACCCATAGTGGGCATTGGTTATCCATGATTCATTGTAGCTGGTCGATTGGGTAGGAACTTCTTCCTAATTATTGTTTTGTTTTGCATTTGTAGAAGTGCAAAACAGTCATCATCATTGAATCTTGCGAATGAGAACACTTACATATTTATGTCATCCCTATTCTATTTGTCATTTTTAAGTGTGTACAGACACTTACCCTTTCATGATACTAGAACTACTGTTTTATCTATTTTATTTCACTTATTAATCATGTTAGAAATCACTACAGTTCACCAGACTTTTTGTCTGACCTATTTCTCATTTTCTTTTTTCTTTCCCCCGGCACTTAGGGAGGAAGTGCTTAGCTTGGACTGCTTATTGATATTATCTTGGAAGACTATTACAGGAATGTATTGTTTCTTTTCATTTCTTTACACGGTTTGCTTGTACATTTTTAGCTCTTTGGGGATATTATTATTACTGTACTCTGATATGTCTATTATGACTGAGATTTGAGACATGGTATTTTAATATTTTTTGGTTTGACTGAAATAATAAAAATGGTTTAGTTATTTTTAATGTAAATTGTCTATTTCTTCCATTGTGAATTTATTTTATGTCTTGTGAAATCTTAGTCTCTATGTTGTTATTTGTCTTTATACCTACAATGCTCCATTTTTCTTAATGAGATCTTATGTTAGGATAACGGTAAGGGATGTGGGGTGTTACATTAAGGTAATTAATTACTAATTAATTATTGTTTAAACTAATTTATCGTTTAAGTAACCGTTAAACTTATGCATCGCATATATTTTGCATACAAGGCATGTTTTTGATGATGTTTCTTACGTTGGACTCGTGATGGCAAATTCTATGCTATGGAGCAGATTCAGATTGATTTGGCTTGGGTAAGTGATATCGTCTCTCACTAAACTATACTTAATTTTATAGTATAAAGTTGAAATCCTAAAGTGATTTCTAATTATAAAGTGTGAGATATAGGATAGTTGAACCTGTTTATTTAAAAATAAAAGAATTAAAAAGTGCTTGAATTAGTTTTAACCAAAATATAACATTCACCCATTTACGCACTATTACGTGCTATTTTTAACACTATAGCTATATCTAGACTATTTTAACACTAAACCCACACCAATAATTATGTGGTTTTATTTGTTTTACTAGTGCTAACATGGATGTTTGGATGCTATTTTAACATGTATCATATTATTGGTTGCATAGTAGCTTATTAGGTTGAGAAATGGGAGACCTAAGAAAATCTCATTTGTTAGAGTTTGGTTCATACCAATCGAACACCCATCAGTGTATATTGACTGAGTTCATAATTGATGATAAACTCGATCAGATGAGATAGATTTGCGAAGGAGTAGGAGCACACATACCAATTTGAAGACAAAGAAGCATTAAAGTGTATTTACTGACTCGATAGTAGAGTAGCAGTAGGGATTGGCGAACGATTTAAAGAAGAAGGATCGATTCGACAATAAGCTTAGATTTCAGAATGAATCTCGGGTGATTTCACTTGATGTATAACCAATTTTGGTTAAATACATGATTAGAGCGGTCATTATCGATTTCGATGGAGTGGTCATTATCGATTTCTATGAAGTGATCAATGTAGATTAATACTGATGTTGGCTGCTTTGGCCAATTTGATGTGGATGATGGTGAAGCATTGAGGAGCGGAATGTGATAGCTCGTTCGATAGTGGTTTCGATGATATGACTCTTTGACCATTATTTTTGGCATGAGGAAAAGATGTAGTGCCTCAACGCAGTAATTTCATTATTCGGTGATGGTGAATTCATGGTTGGAAGCAAGGCTGCAATGATGAATGGTTATTTTCTGAGATAGAGACCAAGCGATGGTGAATCAAAGAGGAAGCCACTGAAGAGGGTTAGAGAAATGTGTTTGAACTTGACAACACATCGGTTTTCTACGTTTGTTCCAACCAAGGACTTCACGCCAAAAGTCATTATAGTAATTCCAAAGGATAGGTTCTATTAGGTATGATGAGTGCGAAGAGATCATGGATACACATAGGTTTAGCGGTTACTGATGAAGAGGAGGTAGTAGGTGTGATGTCCATTTGGGACTTTGTTGAGTCCTTATCTTCACATTGGGATATTTATGGCATGCACCTAGACAATGTCCTTACATTGGGTTGTGCACATTAATACAACCTAGTTCCTGGCCTATTGATTGGCATGGATTAGAGTATCATGGAAATCATGTGTTATCATGTATCCAACTCACTGAGTGAGTGAGTGAGAGGATGGATGAACGATGCTATGTTTGCATGACCATTTATTACTTTAAGGAAGTAATACTATGTGGATATCACCTATTTGGGTATCTACACACTCCTAGTATTCTATTCTGGAATACACTCATGATGATTATTTTAAAGTAGTATACTTTTCATATATGCTAATTCTGTGGATGCAGGGAAATATCAAGTAACCGTCTATGATTATGCTATTACAACTTTTACAGTTTTTTGTACTTTTTTCAACACTCACATCAGATTGTTGTCTAATCCAAGGTCTTATGTTTCCTCTTATTATCATGGTTACTCATCGATGATGCCGACGAGTAGGGTCAGTGACAGGTGAAAGCACCATTCAAAGCTATGAAGATGGATCGCCAGAGGTAGTCCCTTTTTACATTATATGTGTATTATTATTGTTTATTCCTCTATGTGACACTGTGAAGCCTTGACGTATTGACTATTTATTTATTAGAGACAGTTTATTAGTTGAGTTTATTCATCTCTTGTATAAACTTTTTTATCATTATGTATAATTGTACGAACCTATATACTCTAATCGTATGGTTTGTATGGTTATTAATATCTCACCTATTTTATATATATGTGATTACTATTATACATATTTTCGGAAGCGCTGTGAGATATCCGGCAGTTTCAGTGATTGCGTCTTGCGTTTCTTCCTTCCTCTTCTTTTTATTCCCTTCCTTTCCATCTCTCTAATTTTCTTCTATTTCTTTCCCATGAAAACCATCTTGCATTAATCAGGTACATTTACAATGCACTATTGGGTTATATAAGCATCTGTGATATAAGGTGGTCGTCACAATCAGTATCAGATCCAGGTTGCATTGTTTAACCTAAGCAGTACCGAAATCAAGAGTTAATATAGAAAAAATTATGTATTTGTATGTATTTTGATTTTCAAAACTATATATTAAAAGCATATATAGCATAGGTTGTTTGGCACATGAGTACCATTTATGTAGTTTTCTCTATTAGCTACTGAGCATCCTGACCACTTATCTGAGACGATCATGAAACGTGAATTTCTATTATTTACTCCATTTGTAGAGTCGAGAATTGGTCATCGAAGGCTACTAGCCTTAATTCACGTAATATGCTACTAATGAAGGTACAAACCATTATCTGGAATTCTCTGCTCTCTTCAGTTAATAATGGCACTCAAGTGCAGGGAGTCGACCATGTCGAGCAGTGTAGGTGCTTATGTGCCTATAAGACAAAATGTTCCTTGGAACGAAGTCGACTGTTATAGTGCAAGAGCCATTGGTTTCTTGCATAAAGTTATTCAATGGATTGGAGTCTGATGGTAAAGTGAAGTAAAAGTTTACCTATAGAAAACTCCAAGGTTGAATTTGAATTGGTCAAGAGTTCTTATTGCTTCGGTTCCCCGTAAATCGATTCGCTCGTGACTGGTCATGGTTCACTTCGAAGAAATTTGTCTTGACATCGTAGAAATTAGTGTTGAATGAGTTGTTTTCCGATCCGAGTGCGGCGACATGTTTTTATTTGAGAATATGGTCGAATTTGATGTGCTACCGGAGTACGGTTTACTTTCCCTATTGTTACTCCACACAGGAAGGGTAGAAGTTTATGAGTAGGTTGGGCGATCAACTTAGTAGATGATTGATTTCATTTAGTGAAAGAATGGTGGCCTTGAGGAGTCAATGATGAAATCTCATGGTATTCGAGCTTATACCATGTGTAGAAGGTTGTCTTGCTATGCGTGGAAAAACCACAAGGGAGTATGCATTAATCACAATTACCATTTCATCAAGTGCTCCCTCAATGAAAAAGAAGGGAAGTGACATCACCTCTTAAAATATGTTTTCCACTAATGTAGTTTCCATACATATTTTATTTTAACTTCAATTTTTCATCATTCCATTCAATCTTGTGGTTTTAAGGATAAAATGTGGATTGGGAGTTGAGAATATTAATTTCCCTTTCTTGATCATGACTTACCATGTTGAGGGCCTAGTTAGACTGTATGTGCATAACATCCTATGTTTGGTCACCGAAGATTAATGTTGTAGATGAATGTAGCATCCATAGCATTTATTTTTGGGCCTCGAGGTAGTGTATTGTTGTAGCATGGCTTGTTTACACTCGATATATAATGGTTCGTCAAAATTTAATCTTATCGAGTCATGTTTGCATGTTAATTAGTTTGATTGCATAGGCTTAATTAATTTAGTATAAAAATCTAGGAGTTAACTTGCTAGGAGGATATAGAATAATAGTGGTTGTGAGAGACTGTTGGTGATGATAACAAGTTAGGGCATTTTGCTCTTCAGTAGTGTGTCATCCTCGATTAAGAGATAGTAGGCCAAGACATTAATATACTGTAGGAGAGTCACTTATGATTTAACGATATCGAACTGATACATTAGGTTCTCTAGTGGTGAGTAGTTATTTGAGCTTGTTGTCTGAGAGCATCTGGACACACTCGTTGAGGTAACTTGATCACCACCATAGTTGAGTTGAGTTCCAATTGATCTGGTTGTAAAAGTTGGACTAGTGGCTATGCCTTAAGGCATACAACACCTAAACAGCAAGTGACGAGAAAGCATCCATTCTGTTTTTGGTTGGCTTGTATGATCAGCTCTAAGGTAAAAGTTATTATCTTGGTTGGACTTTCCTCGATGATTTTTCCAGTAGAGAGTAATTGGACGGCATGTGTCAGTTACAGAGTTTAATGTTGCTTTTACCTCGATTGGTTAGTTATATCATTCACACTAAACGGTGAGTTCACATATTTTATGGATTTCTTGAACTACATTCTGAGATTCCACTTAGACGAGTTGCGCTTTTACCACTCGGCCGTATATTCATCTTCTAATAAGCTAAAATAAAGCCTAATATATGGCTAACATTTTTGTTTACATGTCGAGAAACACCAGTCGATGCCACTTCTGATTGAGGGAATTGAGATGCTTGGGTCACGTTGCCTTGGGAAGCATGTTGTTGTTGATATTGTGGAGGTTACAAAAGTCTGAAGTTTGAGTTGACTCATGCTAGTTATAGATTTGAAGCCTTGTTGTAAAGTTGGCTAGTGTATTGACATCACTTGTTCCTTGTAAAAATGAGGAGTCAATCATCATCCACTTGTTTGTGTTGCTAAAGACAGTGCGATATTGATGCCGAAATGAAAGGTTGTTGCATGTTAGTCAAAGTCAAAACTGCACGAGGAGGATTATCCGACTTCCAATCTATAGATGATGGAAATAGAGTTCGCTTTAAATATTGGGAGGCACTATCTATTAGAAAGGGAGCTGGAGTTATCTAGTGATGTCACATCGCTGGAGTTTCTTTCCTCTTAGAGATATCTTGACCTTCGCTAGTAGTGAAAATTAGAGTTCTTAGCCTCCTAGTGCAGTTGTTGTGGTTGAGTTGGAGATGTGATGGTTTGGGAGCAATATTCCTTTACTGGATGTTACTCACGAATATCACTGGTTATGACTCCTTAGTTTGAAGTAATGTAGTGTGGACCTAACCAAGGTTGGTTCCATACGGAATTGTGTTCCTAGTTCCTAGCATCATTGGACAGGAGTGATTGGACATTCATATCAAGATAACTGAGTGATTAATTTGTTAATGTTTAAATGGAAGCATTAAGTAGTACTCTACAACTACTTGAGATTCCTAAGTGGATGTGAGAACAAATTTTGATGAATTTCATCGATCAGTTGCCAAGGATTTGATTATAGGAGTCAAGTCATGACTGATTCATTAATAAGAGATGTTGGACTTACATTCCTTGTTTCCAATAAGATGACAACCAAATTTATTGAGTCATATATGGGTTGAATACCATGTTTGATGTCTCATATTAGATATGTTAGTATCTTGCATTCTAAGGTAGGCATGAATCTTATTTTTTAACACTTCTCTTATTTTTCCTATGCATGTTTATTTGTTGATATCTAACATATTATTATGCTCATATGGTTGTTCGACATGTAGGATAATTAAATTTCAGTGCAACACATTTATTTGAGAAAAAATCCATTTGTGACTTGACATATCAATGTTAGATAAAGTTAATTTATTTAATATGCTCATTTTCTTGTTGATTACTACTATTATACTTGACCTTTTTTGTTAAGTACATAATTGTACAAAGAAGCAATTGCTGATCATTTGGATGCTTACTCGCTTTTATTCGCATATAAATACTAAGATTACTCTTAAAAATAATGAAAATATATGTAGTTGATGTATGGTTATGGTTTATTCTCTTAGTGCATTTTTTATAATTTTTGCACTAGATACGAAAGGCCACTTTAGGATTCTATTTTCTCTTGTTGGATATGGATATATCCAGCGGGTTATAGTTTTTCTGTATTGAGTCACACATGTAGGATCTAAATTAACCCTATAGGGGAGAGGGGGGTGAATAGGGTTTATTGCTGTTTTGCAGAATATAATAATTATCACAGCACAGATCACAACAAAATACATAAATACATAAAATAAAAGACAAAGAATTTACCCAGATTCGACAAACCCCTGCTTACTGCTGCATTCCCTAAGGTTTCTACAAGGTATTAAAAACAGTATCCCGCATACAACACATGTACACTTGCGACCCCTCAATATTGTTCTAATCCTATGCTCAAAACTCTGTACTGATCTCAAACCCCGAGATCAGATTTTCCCTAACTATAATCTGCGTAGCTAGAACCCTAGTTTAAAGAAAACTAGAAAACTATAGAAAGGCTTACAAAAATTTAAACAACTCAAAAACAAATAAAAAACGAAACCCTAGCTATGTTAACACAAAGAAAAGCCAACTCCCTTTTTATTTTGTAACTTGCGATATAGGCTTCCTCCCTATCTCTTTGATGGTCGACCCTCTATAAATTAGGGTTTTGCTTTCCCCAAAACGTGAGTCCTTAAAACATGATAAATTTGTTTTTCTGGTTGCTTGGATGGGTTCTTGCTCTCAGTCGCTTGATGTTGCGTTGCAATTTTGATCGAAAATCTCCAAAATATGTGGGTTTCTCTAATTTACTGAATGCTTGTGACTTTCAATGCATTGCATATGATGAAATAGGTGTATGTATAGGGTTTAGAAACTCTAAATGTTTAGTGATTTCATTGATGACTTTTTGTGTGTACCCAAGTGATTTCTGGAAAGTTTTGAATGATTTTCTTGGCAAACAAATGCACTCATGATTTTTGGAATGTTTTGAACTTGAAAAACCATTCTTGCCCAAAGGTAAGACCTTTGACCACGTTGATAATATCATGCACGATTATCATTGATGAATTTTTTACAACATTCTAGAATTAACATCTGTGTCGACTTTAGCTCATTGTATATTTGGAGAATAAATTGTGAATACATCTCTGTAGTGATTTCTAGCAACTTTGAATTTATTTGCTTCCCCTAAAAAATTACACTTGAGTGATTGAAAACTTTTCCAAATATTTACTTGCTGATTTTAACAAATTCCAATACTGGAAATTGTTCAAACTAATCCAGTGTACCATTTGTAAGAATTTGAGTTCTTCCCAAATATTTTCTTTGTTCATGAATCTTTGTTCGAATTTAAATGAAAAACTTTTGGTCCCTCTTTTCTTGTGTTCATCACTAATTAGAATATACTATATGATTTCCATTCAATGGCCTTGAGTAACTTTCACTGATAAGAACAGATGTTAAACTTGGTCCACTTCGGTTTATTGGCATTTTTTAATCTCTGTTTGCATACTGCAATTTTCATTCATGTCCATTTGTGTCCATTTTGTTGTATTTTCCATGTTGGTTGAGTTTGATCAACTGCCCCTAGTTCCCATTGTGTTGCAGTTGTGTATGTCGTAGCATGTCAGGACACTGTGGCATCTAACAATAACTTGTGTTGTTGTCTTTCCTGTAGCATCCTTGTAGTTTGCACCAATTTTGATTCTCACCCTATTGATGTATTTGCTCGACCATGTGTACTTGTGCATTTCTCATTTCATTTGCATTGCCATTATGAAAGTTTTGTACACCTGTGCACCCTGATATACTTGAGTATGCTGCTCCATATCCCTCATACTTTCTTCTTTTGTATACAAGACCATTTGTGTCTTGTTTCAGCTTTTAAACATTTGGCATGTTTGGTACTTGTATCACTTGAGTTTGTGCAGGTGTTTGCACTTGAATTTGTACTGTAGTGGTGACTGGCCTTATTTTATTTCTTTCAACCTTCTTCATGATATTCTTGTGTTTGTGCACACATGTATATGTGAGTGAGTATTTGTATGTTGCTCAATTGTGGCCTTGTTGCCTTGTTGGTTTGATTCTCCATGCAGTACATGTATGTATATATGTATATATATGTATATATATATATATATTTGCATCATGTCACTGTTGTGTAGTTGCATGCCACTGTGCTTTAACTCGAGTCTGTACATGTTTGGCTCAACTCCTGGAATATGTCTTTGAACATAAAAGTTGTTGGATTCTTGTAATCCATCTTGATCCTTTTACAAACCCGAATTGTTGATTCATGTGAGTCCACTTGCGTGTATTACTCTCTTGCCATGTATATGCTTGAAGCGTACTTCCATGTCTATGTTTTCACTGCCTTGAAATTTTTATGTGTGCAAGAACTTTGTTTGGCTGGTGCACATAAATTTGCTTGGATTTGATTTGTTTGCGGCTTTGAATCATGCTGGTTGTATTTCTGGCTTGGTTGACTTTTGCACATGCCTCGGCTTATTGTTGTCCTTAACCATTATGAGCATGTTGAACTTAACTTGTTCATGTGCAACCCATGCTTCCTTATGTATGTATATGCATATGTACACTTATATACATATGTGTGTGTGTATATATATGAGTGACATGTTCTGTAACGACCCCGGAAATTGACTCCTGAACTCGAACAATAATAAATAAACCCGTATTACTTGTCTAAACCCAAGAATCAAAAACACCATATAGTTAATAGAAAGAAATCAGAAGGCGAGATAAGAAAGAAAGAGATATTAGAATAGAAGAAATGAAGAAGAAGAAACACATCAGAATAAGAATCTCACATCGCAGCAGAAACAAATATAATATAGAAATAAATCTTTATTAAGAAATTGAAATAAAACTTATAGTCATCAGAGTACAAAAATACAATTGGACAGTTATAATATCCTGTCCTCATATACAACACACAGCGGAATAAATACTAATACGTTTGAACTTCTCCAACACGTCTTTTGAACTTCGTAGTATCTAATAGCCTGAACCTGTAAAACCCAGTCTAACCCGAGCATTACAAACGTCGGATCAATCTGGTGAACCAGAGTGAGAAAACTCACTAAGTTTATAATATCATCAAATGATGTTAAAGTTAACAAATATTTTCTGGAAGAAAAGGATAATCATATGACCGATTAACACATAAACATGGATGGTTTTTACTTTACGATAACCCAAACATTTTTAAATCATATCCTTTCTGATATTATAATAATGTCTAATACAAATAAATAAAAATCTAGTAGAATGCTTGCATCTCATGCTCTACATACATAGTATACAATCAAAACCATGGGATCTTATTAGAGAATGGATTTCAACTGGAAAGGTATGGGACCACCTTCCGACAGTGTATCTCTAGAGAGGAATACACAGGGTTCAACAAGAACATCTTGCAACCCATGTTAAACATGACTGTCCATTTGTTTCTCTTGAATATTACAAATATATTGTCACCTTACGATTGGCATACCAACTTAACCATTCCCGAGAGATACATAATCAAAAAAGAAGAACAAATATGAATATCCTCCAGATGGTGACAATGCACCCTACTGGGAGCGACCAACATAGCCATGCGACCAACCCGATTTTATACCATTTCCTAGTTGATGAGGCTTGAGGTGAAAATCGTCTTTTAGAACATCTGACCAACATTCACTTTTGAACCCCACATCATCCATACAAGTCATCCTAGGACAGGATGAACCGAAAGCACCCTCCCACCACATCCTAGGAATCAACCTATAGATCAGTAGCGAGTAGTCCTTGTAATCCATAGATTCCAACCACGATAGAACACAGTATATCTAAAGGGGTCAACCTGAGATTTTAAGTAGTCCTCCCATTTTATGAAGATCTATGGTCTTCAAATGTTCCATCTCGATCATTATCTGATATCTTCCACGTTTACGTATGTGCTGATCGGAATGGTTTTCGAATATAAATTCGATCCCAGTCTTTCCGAACCAACACTTGGTAATTGGTCAGATTGGATAGTCTGTTATTTAACCATCAAATAAACAAATATTCATCCATAAAATAAATTATATTAACTGGTTTGATATTCAACATCGCTTGGCCTTTTTAATAATTAACGAATGGTTAATTTAAAACTCGATATCTTCAATACTAGGAAAATGTTTCCCTTTTCTTAGTTAATATAAGAATTTTCAATTAACATCTCCCTTCTACTTCATTAGCTCTTTATTGTAAATTGGTAAGTGAATAAGTCTCTAGGTATCACCCCGAAGGCCGAAACCAACATATATTGACACCTCGAACATTACTCAACTCAACCCATGTACAAAAGGTTTTAATTTCTTTGAAAATGACATCATATCCCTTATCATACTCAGTATATCCTTTAAAACATTATAAATAAACCTTGATTCAAATATAAATCAAATACTATATAAAAACTTCATTAAAAACTTACTTCAAATCCATCCAGGTTATATCTTAATAAAATCCCATCTCTTGTTTTAAAATACGTGATTTAGGATCAAATCCTTATAACATCTTGCCAAACTATTGTAATTCAGTTATACGGGAGATACGTAAGTGCATTCAGTCACGATTTTTAATCCCAACCGTTCAGAGTGTAGATCTCGTGAAGATATACCATTTTTGTTTTATAAATTTCTATTTTTATTGCATGGATTGGAAGAGAATGGATGAATAATTCGGGAATGAAAATCGCCGTACATACGGTCAACGGGGGCAGCTGATTGAAATGAGCGGATAGGGTTTTTTTTTCTCTCTCTCTCTCTTATATATATATAGCTATAAAATTATCTCATTTTCCATTCCATTAAATTCAAACTGAAAGTACCAAATGCGTTTTAATTCACCACGCTCACATATTAGTTCCAAAAATTATGAAAATTGGAATCTAGCAATAATTTGATATTCCAAATCCAACAAATGTGGTTTCGTCGAAAACGGAGGTCGTTTGCAAAATGGCTATTTTTTAGGGCCATATATTATATAATATATATATATATTTCATAACGACTATTTTAAATTTTAAACTGGGGATAACTTTCAATTTATATTATGAAATCTGGATTTTTTACATTCATTAGAAATATATAATTAAATAGACTCAAATATTTTTGGTTTTACTGAAATTCGATTTATTTTGAATCCTATACATTCAATTGAAATTTAAAATCGAATTTTCGAACTACTGCGCCATTTCCAGTTCGTTTTATAATTTAAATAAATTTATACGTTCTAAATTCGATTTAAATAAATTTTTAGTCGTTATTATTTAAAATAAATCATTTTAAATATTCAATACCCATTAAAATAGCCAAAATAAAAAAAATTAATTGGTTCTAAAAATCCGGGTTGCTACAATCTCCCTTACTTAAAATATTTTCATCCTCGAAAAGGAACGGAGCTGAAAGTTGTTTAACTAACCAACTCAACTTTTATTCTGGCTTTTATTCTTCAACTTTTCAATTTCTAAGAATTTTGTAATTTCTCAAAAATTTGGCTAACACCCTAAATTTTCGAAAAATTTCACCATAACCTCCTTTGTACGGGGAGACCTTTAAAACCGCAACTTGCCTCACAGGGCCCTCATCAATCCAAAAGAAAAAGAAAAATCCAATCGGCTCATAAAATCATCAAACCCTAATAAATACAGTAAACATGTACCTATTTGTCGGGCATACAATTTTATTCCTCTTCTTAGCTTCCCTGCTATGACTTGTTCATACATATATATGTACATGTATGTAATTCTAATCAATTTTCAATTCAGTTCAATAATTGATTCAATTTGGCTAAATTTACTTTCCAATGTCATATTGGTTTTATTAGTTAACAAATAATTAAACATCACAACCAATAATCAACAATCAATTAGTGGATTAACGTTTCAAATATATAATTTTATACCTACTCAAAATCGCATTTTTAATGGCAAATCACAGCAATATATTCTAACTAAATTTTGGTTCTCACACCAGTCAATTGGAAATATATAGATATCCCACTTTCGAAACTCGAACATAAATACTGATAATGATATATCCATCATCAGAATCATCTCAGGGTGACTAGAGTGTGATTCTATATCTACCAAGTATATCTGAGACTTCGAATACACGTTAATTATGCGCATATTCAAAATCTTCATATACTCGATTGCCCAAATTCAATCTAAAATAAAATATTCAAATACGTATAATTGATATAAAATTTTAAAACTAAATTTGATTTCATTTATTTTCATTTATATTTTTAATAAATAATACTCTTCCAACTCATTCTACGATACTACTGATCCTATCTCTAACGAGTCATTCTTATTGGACATTACTAATCTAATCTCTGATGAATTCTTTCATTTGGTTCTAATGTGTCTTGTTCTCGAGCTCTGTAAACAAAAGCTCTAATACCACCTTTAACGATCCGAAATCCCCCGATCTCCGAAGAGACGGAAATGGTCGGATTGCGTTGAGAACACGACAAATCAGAACGCAAATGACAGAACACTTCATTGCCATTACAACAACTACATCAGAGTACAAGAATATAACAGAGTATGAATAAATAATATACAACAGAAAAATATCAGAGATTAAATTATAAAGCAGCGGAAAATTAATACAATGCATAGCGGAAATACATTAACAAATACAACTGAAAGAAATACACAGATACAGAGCTTTCCGAATATAGCTCCAACTATGAACCAGGATCCTGTAAAATAGAGATATGCAAAACGAAAACTACTAGCTACCCATGTGGAAAATAGGGGCACCCGAAGTTTAGGTAAAAACAATAAACTCCTGGTCAGTCATGGGACTGGTGTGAGAACTAAAACAGTTATTTAAAACTTTACTTTAAAATCAGGTAAATGAAGGGACCACGCCATATAACACGGAATGGGTTTTCTCCCAAGAATACTAGTGCATAAAACAAACAACGCAATGCTGATTAAAGAAAAATGAAGCTATTATAAGACTCAGGTCCTATCACACATTGCAATGCAAGCCAGAGGATAGAATTTTCCCTTACAATAGCCAAACATGCTTGATACGTTTAAAAACAAATCATTTAATATTATTATAAGTGCATAGTGTTAAAAACAACTTCAAATATAAATGTATTAATCATAGACGGCATGGGTACCATATATCATGTCGCCATACTAGTTCTACAATCAAAACCACACGATGTCGTATCAGAAATTGGATTCCATCATTAACCAAGGCAATGGATCGCCCTTACCGAATTCGAGACACTCTAGGCCGTGCCTTAGGACCTAGACTCAGGTGAGTCCTTGGAGCGTCAGGTCCGGTCCACACTTAAGTTAGTGGATTGTAATTCCTGAGCAATACATTTCCCCGCCCTATGAGACGTAAATCTGGTTAGTATATCGACCATAGCATCCATCGACCCTGTAGTGACCAATATATCTGAGGTGCCTCGCTTTCCATCATCCACATAAGTAAAATGTCTGGGCTCCATACCATGACACCACTTCTAGCTAGAAAGAAACGCATGTCCTCCCTAAGGTCCTCCCCCGTTTCTTGTTCACACCGGGGTTGTGAGGATCGCGAATTAACGCTATACACAAAGGTATGCTATTTAAATCCATGCTTTGATCATCAACCACAAGGCTTTGATTTTCAACAAAATCCTTGATCACATGCCACTCAGCATGCCACACCGTCAATCCATACCGTACCACTGATTTCTGTCGATACATAACCTCTAAGCTCATACATCTCAGAGAAGAGTGTTAAGCAAGAGAATAAATTCTCCACCACCATACAGATATATATATAGTAGAGGTCAACGAATACAGTATAAAGGAATACAATGTCAGGCATACAATCCATTTGCAAGTCTGTTCTGGGTCTAAATGAAACCGAAGGCACCTTATTCCTCATCCCATATGTCCAATACAGGAGAGGGGCCCTCGCATATCCCGTCGATCTCCAAGTACGTCTGGACGATCACCACTTATTACCATGTCTTGGGATGCCTCCCAATCAAGACATCAGTAATCATCCAAACGATGTGAAGATCACTGGTCTTTAACCACCGTCTCCATTGTCGACTTATCGTCTCATAAATTATTCAGAATGGGATAAACCCGGTCTTTCCGAATAACTCGCGTATCTTATAAACAAGTGCTATAAAAACACAAAATACGCGTCATTCCAATCTAGAATATTCTTATATTCAAATATTCTTTTCACAATTTAAACCAAGTTAAGGTTTTCCAAACTAGTCGGGATTAGCGAACCTTACCGAAATAATCACTTATTTTATTTCTCAATCCCAACCTATTCATCCCATGGAGCAAAACTGGTAATACTCCATAATTACACCACATTGTTATCGGTAAAATTTGAATATATAGGATTTGAATAATAGAAGTGATATAAAATTTGAATTGAAATTGAATAGAATTAACTAAGTCGAAGAGGAATTAGTTAATCAAGTTTTGAATTTGAAGTTGAACTTTGAAAGGTGAATTGGAATTGTAAATGGATATTCGGAATCGAATATAAAACTTAAATTTGAAAATGGAGTTCGAATTAGTTGTAAGCAAGTTAAAATATATTTGAACATATCATGTTCAAATATAAAAGTGAAATAGACTAAAGGAGTAAATCAACAAAATTTAATTAACGAAATAAGTTAAAACAATTGGATTAAGTGGGAATGAATTAGAAATGTATGGATATACATGAGATAGGTATGGATAAGGTATGGAGGTATATAAATAGAATGCTCGACGAAAAGGTATGTATTTAATTCATATATGAGTACAAAGGAGATTATGGCGAATTTTTCCGGGAATTGAAGGAGTTAGAATATTTTTAAGATAATTTGATAGTTAGAAAATCAACGTATCGATAAATATATAGAAGTCGATAAGGAAATGAACTTAAAAATAGAATAGAAAATTCAAAAAGGAAGTCTAGAATAAAATCTAGTAAGAATAGAAAGAGGAAGCGTATACGTGTTTAAAAGCGAAGAATTAGTGTATTGTATTGATTATTCGAGTAAGTAGTCATATCTGTTTTGACGTTATAAATGTTATTCAGTCAAGGTATGAGAGGTAGTTATACCCCAACTTGATTGATTTCATTATTAACAAATAAATAGTAAGATTTCAGGCTCGAAGATCAATGTTGAATAAGAGTTAGTTGAATATAGTATTTGGATTGTCGTAACGATGTTTTACACAACTTCCGTTTTAACCCGAATAAGTGTAAGCTTGGAAATATAATAGAGAATATTTCCTAAGTATAGAAATAAACGAGATCGGAAAGGAGATAAGTAATTGGAATATTTTCCAATTATAAATAGCATGTATTTTCTAAAGTTTAGAAAATAAAGGAAGGTGATATTCGGAAATGTTTTCCAAATACCATAAAAGGCCAATAAGGTAATTGAAAATATTTGGTCAACAAATATTGATAAAGAAATAGAGAAGTGATTTAACTAATGGAATATTGATTAAGGACTCAGTTGAATTTCAAAAAGGAAAATTTGATTTTTGAAAAGAGTAAACTGTTTAAAAATTCCCAGGGAAAGACTGTTTAAGTTAAAAATAATTTTAACAGAAATTTGTGAAAGCAGATTTGAATTAAAGTAAATTCAGTTAAGTGGTAACTGAAGTTGAATTGAAATCGAATAAGATTGGATTTGTGAAATTAGAATCCGAAATGGTATTGGATTGAGGAGTTAAGGAATTGAAATCGAGAATGGAACTCGAAATTGAAATAAAATTCGACTTAGGATATAAGCGAATGTTGTGTCGTGGATAAAAGCAGATGGGGATTTGATTGGGATGACCCATGTATCCACCGAATTGATAACAGGTGGAAAGGATATAATGATATGCTGACAAAAAGGTAAATGTTTATATTTCTATTGGATATAAGATTTGTGAGCCGAATTGGCAAGCCGCTTGGCTGTTTGATTTTCTTTTGGGTTGGAGATGGCCCAGAGAGGCGAGTTGGAGTTTGACGTATTGACCAGTACAAAGGAGGTGCTGGCGAAAATTTTCGAAGAGTTAAGGCGTTAGAAAATTTTCAGGATTTTTTGAAAATTTTCGTTGATAAGAATTAATTAATAATTTAATTGTAATTAAATTGGTTCAGTTGAAACTGAAGTTAAGAAGTGAACAAATATGTTCTAACCAGTCGATAAGGTCGTTCTCTACCTTTTAGCAATTTCGAGGACGAAATTATTTTAAGTGGGGAAGATTGTAATGACCCGCATTGGCAGAGGTATTATGGTTAATTTATTTAATTATATCAATGGTGGTATAGTGAATTAAATGGTCTTGAAATTAAATAATGGTGAATATTTAATTTAAATTCTGAAATAATCAGAATTGGCTAAAATGGAGATATGGTGTGAACCGGATCATCTGTGATATTTCATTCAGCTTGGAATTTGAATTTGAATAACGAATATATTCAATCGTCGATAGTTGAACGTATAGTTTATAATATAATTATAAACGAGCTCGAAAGGGCGCTGCAGTTCGCTATTTGGCGATTCAAACTTCAACTGAATGTACAGGATTCATTTTAAATCGGATTTCTATGAAATAAGAAACGTGTGGAGCTGGTGGAGTATATCTTTCTAGTGGAAGAGAAAAATCAGGATTTCATTGTGTAGATTTTGATTCATGTCCAAATCAAATTTTAGAATAGTCGTTATAGAATCGTTTATCGACCGTAATGGTTTAGTCGATATAACTAGTTATTGGATTCGAATTTGAACAAGGTTCTTTTGAGAAGTAGTGATAATTTAATTTTTATAATTTTACTGTAATTTTTAATTAATTAAATAAGCGACTTTTTATTTGAAGTATTTCGCACCCTGAAATCAACATTTTGAAGTTTCAAAATAGGAGTCCATCTACCGGTATTATTATATATTTGGGATCGTGGGACATCGCTCGTTTCATTGATATTTTTATTTCTGTCCGTAGCGGTAAGTAATCATATAATTTGTAAAAGGGGATATTTTTGTACCCTAAAAATATATATCCTAAGTATTGCTAGGCCAAAAACAAGGCCATGTATAGCTTCTCTCAACGGCACCCTCTCCCTCTCAAAAGAAGAAAACGTGGATGGTTACCATCCTATTAATCAAAATGAAAACACCCTATATAATAACCTATTAACACCACCTTAACCTAATTTATTCTCCTTGGTAAAAAGGAGCCGCCAGTTCCTTTCTCAGCAAAACCAAAATCCGACTCTTCTAAAATCAAAAAGGAACCCATATAAAAATCGATAAATCATAGCGTGTATATGTTCGGATTCCTGAAAGCTTCCTCCTTTATTCCATCTCAGTTTCAAATGGTTCAAACTTATCCTAGTAGATGCGATTTTTCCAGCGAGTTGAGGGATGACGTCTGCTTCGAATTGACAGAGTTTGAGGTCGATCTGAGTTCGTTTCTGGAGTTGCGTCTTTGGTTGAGGGAGGCTATCAATATGGTGTGGCGACTGGCAAAGTGGGGTCAGCCCGGTGAAAAAACATGTCGATGACTTGCTATAGCTCGTGGATTTGAGCTGAGTGATGAGGTGGGATCAGTTTCTGGTTGGGAGCGCCGGAGGTGAAGCAGTATTGTTTGGAGGAGCAGTAACGAAGAATTCAAGAAAACAAAGGCAGTTGGGTACTTGAAACTTGGAGCGGTTCTGTTGAGAATTTGCGTGTATAAGGAGTTGAATATGTCTGAAAAGAAGACAGGCGGTTATTCTCTGAGAAGAAGAATGTTTTACTAAAGGAGCAGTAGTATTGGAAAACAGTGGTGGGGTGCGTCGTAAAGAGGAGTTCATGATTTGCAGGAAGAGGCTAGCGTGAGGAACAAAACAAAAGTGATTGGTGAAGATTTCGACTTGCTGTCTGATATTGTATTTTGTTTCAGAGAAAACGGCGGAAGGACTTTCAAATAAATGCCAGTAAACGAGACATGCGTGAAGAAGACTTGTTTGGTATTTTTGTTGGAATTATTTTTGAGTAGAAAGTGAATGCCTGGGTGACCGAGTTGCTCAAGTAGGTGATAGTATGGTCGGGTTTAAGCCAAGGGAAATGGGCCAAAGGAAAATAAAGGGAATGGGCCAGTTTTGAGAAGTAAGCCCATTTAATTTAATCAAGTTTTATTTTAAATTTGTTCAAACTTTAAAATCGAATATCTTGGTCATACAAGATCAGATTGACGAACCGTAAGTTGCGTTGGGATCGTATGGACGGGAGCAACACAATGAGACTGACCGGGAGTGAATCCGAGCTCGTTACAATTTATGGCGAAATAAATTGTCCTTCGAAATCAAATAACGCAAACCGATTTATTTAACGGTTAACGCGCCAAAGTGAGTAAATCTCACTAACTCTGAACAGTTTATAATTACATGTTGTATTTTTAGAACTGTTAAATGTTGGTTTATTGACTGTATGTTGACTGTTTGATTGAACTTCTAGTCAGTTAGTTGAATTTCTATATTGATTCTGTTTAACAGAATATGATATGGAACTGAAAGTGATGTTATCTATATTGTTTAACATCTGTGATGCAGGGAAACAGGTTGGAGGAATCCGACCGGATTCCTCAACATTTATTTTACGGTTTTCATATATTGTGATATATGATGTGTTATACAATCTGTCATGGATTATGGGTGTTGGAATGATGTTGATCATTGTTATTCGATATTTTAAATATCATAAAAGACCCTGGGATGTAAAAAGAATTATTTCAATGTATATTGAAATAAAGGGATTTTATAAAATCAACAGATTTTATAAAAGGAAATATTTCGAAAATAACTAAAAGGGAAAATGTTTTTAAAACGAATAGAGTTTTATAAAAGGGAAATCATTTGTAAAGTGAAGAACTGTTACTAAAAGTAAATCTTTATAAATGAATAGTTTATTCGAATAGAATAAAAGGAGATAATCGATATTAGTTAATCGATTAGAGAAAATAGAATAAAAGGAGATAATCGATGTTAGTTAATCGATTAGAGAATAAAATTAAAAAGAGATAATCGATATTAGTTAATCGATTAGAGAATAAAGTTAAAAGGAGATAATCGATGTTAGTTAATCGATTAGAGAATAAAGTTAAAAAGAGTTAATCGATGTTAGTTTAATCGATTAGAGATAAAGTAAAAAGAGCTAATCGATGTTAGTTTAATCGATTAGAGATAAAGTAAAAAGAGCTAATCGATGTTAGTTTAATCGATTAGAGTTAAAGCAAAGGAGCTAATCGATGTTAGTTTAATCGATTAGAGAGAAAGTAAAATGAGTTAATCGAATATAGTTTATTCGAAGAAAGAAAAAGGAGCTATCGAATATAGTTTATTCGAAAGGAGTTAAGTGAAATGAGTAAATCAATAGCGTAGTCAAATAGAGTTAATCCAATAGTGTTAGTCCAATAGAGTTAATTGATAAGGGTTAATCGAATAGAGTTAAGTGAAAAGAGTCAATCGAATATAGCTATTCGAAGAGGGTTAAGTAAGGAAGTTAGTAAAAGGAATATAAAGTGAACTTTGCCTATTTCAAAGTTAGAAATGTTGTTCAGTTAAGGTCTGAGAGGTAGTTCTACCCCAACTTGATTGGCTTCGTTTTTAACTAAGGAATAGTTAAGGTTCGGCAGTAAAGGAAATGGTTTGAGTTGGCATAGCGATGTTTGTTTAAACATCTGCCTAAGTCCAATGAAGAAGCTTTGAAAATGTTTTCCAAATAAGAAACCAGAAATGTTTTCTAGTAAAGAAAACAAGAAATGGAAATGTTTTCCATTGTTAATAACGTATATTTTCTAAATTTAGAAAATAGCAAATGTTGAATATAGGGAAACAGGAGATAAGTAGATTGATGAAATAAAGAGATTAATGTTGAGTGATGTTTGATCGATATAATTTCCATTTGGAAATAATATCGTTGTTTGCACACTTGTTTTATTCGATAGTTAAATCACAGACTATCGAAGTTTTGACCATTTTAAAGTTGTTAGTATGGAGAGACCGGTTGGATTATTATCCAAAGAACCACTCTGTATTGGCATAAGCGTTGCGAATCATATATGCCAAAGGATATTGAAGACGGAGTTATGCAAGGGCTATCCTGTTTACAGAATAGTGCCTTCGGTTCATCCTGTTCCTAGATGACTTGTATGGACGGATGTCTGACAGAGTATGTCCAGACGATCACGTATATTGATTTCTCCAACCGTACCAAGAGTGGAAGCAAAGAAGGAAACTTCTTTAGCTAACACATAATGTATGGTTGAGGACGTCAATCGGTGATTTGATGGATTTGACGATGTGGCATTCAAAGTGAATCCGATGTGATGATAAAGCGTAGCTTCCAGCCTCATCATCCGGTAAATGACAGAAATCGGGCAGGCAGCATGGCTAAGTCGGTCGCACCGAAGTAGGGTGTATAATCACCTGATCTAGAGTTTCATTTACTTCTAAAAATCTATTGTTGATGCTGTCCCATTCGGGAAACGGTTGTTGATCCCAGCCGTTGGTGATATACATTCGATACGCTCAAGCGAAATGAGTGGTCGGTCATGTGTGGCCGGGTTGCAAGATGTTCTTGTTGAACCCAGTGTATTTCTCTCTAGAGGTACATGAGCGATAGGTGGTTCTATAACTTGTCATAGTTGGAAATCCATTACCCAATACGTGCTTGCGGTTTTGATTATACTACATATGTAGAGCGTGAGATGAAAGCGTTTCTGCTAGATGATTATATATATACTGGGGTTGATAGACATTATTATAATATCAAAAGGTTTTTGATATAAAGATAAATTGGATTCTCATAAGGGAAAAACCCGTTCCGTTATGCGGCGTGGTCTTATGAGATATCGTTTACGTGTTCGAACTGTTTTTAAACTGTTTTACTCATACCAGTCCCATGACTGACCCGGAGTTTACTTTGTTGTTTTCCCTAAAACTCTTGGGTGCCTAAATTTGTATGGGCAGTCAAGTAGTCGGGATTTTACAGATATAGTTGAAGAGCTGGAGCAGGAGGCTTCAGGATCATATAGCTATAGTTATTTCCGCTGTGTTGTAAGTGCTGTACTTTGATAATGATGTATATTCAAATACAGATGTATATTTCAAAGTTATGTTACATATATTATATGTTATTCGTTCCGCTGTGAGATTCGTGTTACTCTGATGTTGTGTTCTTCTTCTTCTATTCTAATTTTCTATCTTATCTTTCCTCACCCTCTAATTTCTTTCACTAATTACCAGGATTTTTCGATCTTTTGGTTATCGACATCGTGCTTATGTCGATAACCAAAGTCGCCGAAAATCCGGGTCGTTACAGTATTCGTCACATATAGAAATAAAATATTATATTTAAATAAAATACTGTTTGAATATTTAAATTCTTGTGCAGTAGTATTCTATTTAAATATAAATATTTATTTCTGTATGTGATGTAGTAGAGTAGTACGATTACAAACACATTTATAATATATATATATATATATACACATGTTTCTTATCATCAAACAAAAATCAGATAATTGTTATCTACAACAATCTCCTCCTTTTGATGATGGCAAACATAATAAGATTTTGAATACAATAAATGTGTTTGACAGTGAAGTGTAGAACTCCCTCTATATGTATGCTCCCCCTACAACATAACCCCATAAATATGTGCATATGAGTGAAGTAAAACAATAATTGAAACTTCAATATTAAAATATTCAAGGAATATTCACTCATTGATCAAAATATTTACCATTCTCCCCCATTGTTATTGTCAAATGGATACAAAAATCACAATAATAATGAATATAGACTACAATTATAAAATCAGATCAAGAGAGAGAATGTATATCATAAATCTTATTCAATCAAACAAAAATCATAATATTCTTCAAACTAGTGGCAAATTTCACATTGTAGAACTATGGATTTACGATGAATTTTATAAATGGAGAGAGTTTTAAAATATATTAATTCCAATTATTTTCAAACAAATTTTCAAAATGAACACAAAATAGCGATGGATTTGGACTATGATTATAAATTCAAATCTAGTGACAAAATCAAATAATCCCAAATCCTAATGATTATCAATCAACAAATCATAATATATCATCAAATATTAACACATTTCACAAATCAGAAAATGGATTGATAGGCTGGTTTTTCCACACCAAGGAAGATTTCATATAAGTTTTTCCTTATTTTCATTTTCTTTTCTTTTTAAGAGAACACTAACCACGCATAACTAGATCTTGGATTTTTAAATGGGATCAGTCGCAACCAAAATTATAAGTAATCTCATAACCATGCATGATCAGATCTTGGATTTTCAAATAAGGTTAGAGAAACACTTATTATATACAAAATTTACTCAATATATAAAACCAAAATGGATGAAAGAAATATGGTAGGTATAGAGATAGTTTTGAAATAAATTTCTAAATTAATCATATTATGAAATATGCTCAACTGTACCGGGATTTTTGAAAATTATAAATTATCTTTCATTCTGAGAAGTAATATAGTCACATTTCCATTACAAATTTTGAAATTGTATATTTAAGATGAATTTAAAAAAAATAAACTCTCTACAATAATATAAAATCATGATGGATGATAGAAGGATGATAATAAAAGAAGATGTTCGTGAATAAGACCCAATTCAAAGATATTATAAAATATGTTCAAAACATCATATGAGTTTAAATAAAATTTCCTCTTGTTGTGAAGTATATTATAGTCACAACTCATCACAATTTCAAAAAAACCAATAATAATTTTGATGAGTTCCAAATGTAGTTTAATTTGGTTAATCATTTCAATTTCTGAATAAACAATCAAAAAATGATTTTAAATTTGAAAATATCAATTACAAGAGGGATTCAGAAAAATCTATACAAAATGAGACTTAGTTTAAAACAAATTGATCAATTGAATAATAAATTTTTAAAGTATTTAGAACTGATACCACTTAGAGCTCCTAATTATCCATAGTGGCACACCAATGTATCTCAAACAGAAAATATCCAATCACCAAGCCCAAGCAGTCAAATCTAACAATTCAATTCTTTTTATCAGAGCAGCAGAAAAATCAATTTAAAAATAGAACCGACAAGAGAATTTTTCATAGTTATTTGTAACAAGCACAAGAGACAGATCATGATCCAAGATTTAAAGAAACAGTTTATTTGAAATCACTTGAAGGGATGTGAAAATTCCAAGATTCAACAATCGATCGCACAAGATTATCAATTTCAAATCAAAGAAGTGTGTGAGTTCAAGATATCAAAAAATTCAAATGATTTCAAACAAAATCAAGCATCAAGCAAAATGATCATGATAAAAAATGAATTTCAGCATACAACCCAATGATCTATATCAAATGATTTTCAAATAAGAATATCCAAGTCAATCCAAAAACTAATGAAATTGTCATAATTGGAAAAAGTAGTGTGCTGTAATGAGTGAATTAGAAGAAACCCAAAACAACAAAGGTATGTGAAATTTCATTAATTTTACAGATCTTCAAAATTTTAGAATTCAAATTAACAGTGTTCAAGATGTGATAAGAATGCTTAACATTGTTAGGAATTCATAGAAAAAAATTAAACTTCAAAACAATTGCAAAATATTTACAATTTTAAAATCAAGATCTGGAAATCAATGACACATGAGAGTTTTATACAAATGAAGCAAATTTTCAGAAAACCAAAATTTTTGCAATTTGAAGTTAAAGAAAGAAGCTCAGAAAAAAGGCAATGTCAATGAGAATCAGAATAATAAGAAAGAAGGAATAAAAGAAGACTAAAATGAAAAATAAGAGGAGGAATAAAAAAGAAAAATATAAACAGAGAATATAAAAAAATGAGTTTAGAGATCATACCTAAATTACATTGATGATGTAGATTCTCTAACTCGACAATCTTAGCCAAGGAATTCTGAATGTTTCAAATATGTGGAACAATTTGAACGCAAATTTTCTTTTGCAAAGTGGTTCCACAGCCTCCCTCGGTACCTAAGAATTTATATGATCGAGTGGTCTAACAAAATTTGTAAAAACCACTCACAGTTTCATTCACACATTTTGGTACCCAAACTTGTTTGTACAACAATATGTCATAATTTATCATTGTGCCTTTAAGTACCCAGGTTTGTTTGAATTTGACCAAGCTCGTTTTATTTCCTTTTGGGAGTACAAAGACGTTTAATTGGATTGTTATAAAACAAGTTCACATATCAGTTGCGATTTAAAAATCCTTTGTAATTTTCAAAGTCCAGATTTTCAAGTCGGTTCTTTTCAAAGTAATTTGAAGGATTTTTGAAGCCATTTGGATGCAGTTCTTCAAAGTCGTCAATTTTTCCAAAACCGAGACCATTTTTATTTCTAGAAAAATTTGATTTTCTAAAAAAATGTTCAAAGATTTTTCTCCAGTTGAAAAACGTTTCAAACTCAACTCAAGAACTTAGATTTTGGATTTTAAAAGATTATTCTCATTTATCAACTTAGAGCAACAGTCGATCTCAATTTCTATTTTCTCACAATCATTTTGCTTTAAACCAAATTTTCGTCTTCAAGAATTTTGATTTTGGTTTCAGAAATCTCATATTCAAATTGATTTTTCTTTTCAAACTCAAGTTTTTCAAATTTCTTGAATTTTTCAACTTCATTTTCGAGCTCATTTAAAATCAATTCGATTTTAGACAAATTTTCCTTTTCAAGCACTTCTTGTTTGGAACTTTCGACAATCTCAAAATTCTCCAATTCTTCTTGCAAAAAATTATTTTTGCTTTTTAGTTCAATTTTATTTTATTTTAAAAACAGAATTTCGTTTTCAAGCTTTTGGATATTGTCGCTGAGATGAACTATATTATTTTCTGAAACCAAACAATTTTTGCAATCTAAGTTTTCAAAATTCTTTGCAATTTTAAGCATTAATTTCAGATCACCAAATTTGCATTGCAACTCAGAGTTTTCAGATTTCAAGTTTTTATTTTTTGATTTAAGACTATTAACAACTTTTGTCAATTCAGTACAAAAATGAACTAAATCCTCATATGAGCAATCTTCTATTTCATTTTCTATTAAGTCTCGATCGTCTGATTCATCTGAATTTTTTCTGTATAACCTGTTAGACACAAATCTAAATCTGAGTTGTCATTCCGGGGTTTTGAGCTGCTGTCGTCAATTCTTTCAAACTTTGTATCGAGAGTATTCCAGACTTCCTGTGTAGTCAAACAGTAGGAGATAAGGTTATATTGGACATCATTAATATAAGAATATAAAATATGTGTAGCACGAGAATTAAATCCAATATCGTTCCTATTAACCATATCATATCCATTTATAACAATATCCCAACATTTAGTATTAACAAATTTTAAATACGATTCCATTTCTGATTTCCAATTTAAAAAATCTATACCATTAAAAATAGTTGGAATACAGCTGGACTAAGTCTCACTGGATTGACAACTAGGGAACACTTGGAATACGACTGGACTAAGTCTCGCTGGATTGACAACTAGGGAACACTATGACTCTAGAGTTAATGAAATACCAAGCTCCAATACCACTTGTTAGATCTAGATTAACCCTAGAGGGAGTGAATAGGGTTAATCGAAATTTTACGAAATATTAGAAATATCACAGCATAGATTGAAACAGAGAAAATAAATACAAAATACAAATAACACAAATTTTACCCAGCTTCGGCAAACCCTACCTACTACTGCATCCCTAAGATTTCTACTAGGTATTAAAACAGATTCTCGCTTACAAAACCCTGTAAACTTGCAAACCCTACTACTGCTCTAACACTACGCTCAAAACCCTGGACTGATCTTTATCCAAAAGTTCAGATTTTCCCCAAATTACAATCCTGTAACTCGTAAACCCTAACTATAAATCCTATAGCTAGTAAACCCTAGTTTTATAGAGAAACTAGAAAATTGATGGATCGGTTACCGAAAAATAAAAATAAAATAAAGTAAAATTAAAAACACAAAACCCCCTTAAAATAAAATAAAAACAAAGTCGGCCCTATTACTTTGCTACTAAAAAATGTTGGCTTCTTCTTGACTCCTCAATGTCGGTCGAATATGAGTTAGGGTTTTTGCCCCCAAATATCTCAAAATTATTCTTCGCTTTCTTGTCCATCAATTTGGTTTTTCGATCGAAAATGATTGTGAGTATTTCTGATTGATTTTTTGCTTTTGAATTTGTTGCTTGTTGTTTTCAATAAATTTGCTAGTGATGTATCAGTGTAAATTTATAGTATTTAAAATCACCGATTTGTCTCTAATTTCATTAAATGGCTTGGATTGATTATGCGTGAATTTCCCTATTTGTTTCCACGACATTAAATGCTTGTCTGCTGCTTGATTGAATGTCATGTATGATTTGTTGAGTTCAGGAAAGAATTCGAATTGTTTTCATGGTGCTTGCATATTTCTGGAATCAATGAAAATCCTTTCTTACCTAAAACAATACTGTGATTTTCTAGAAATGCTTGAAATGTTTCTTGCCCAAAATTTTTTCCTTTTCCTTTAACATGTACCTATGTATCTATGGAAAGATTCGAATTTACTTAAATTTTGTTCTTCGATTGGTTGTTAAAAAATTTCCTAATTTTTTTGATTAACCTAGTTGATTACTTGTCCCCTATGAATCAGGTGAAATGAAATGCAATAATCAATTTCCAAATGCCAGTAGTGCAAATGAATTTTTACCATTTATTCGAACCAGAGAACTTTAAGAAAAAAGTTGCCTTTCTTTCTTACCGGCTTTGTTCGACCATTTTCTTTTTCACCTGCGACTGGACATGATCATTTCATTTTATTTATTTGGCATGTATATATATATATATTCACACATGTGTGTGCGTATGTGTATACATATCAATGAAGTAGCCTTATTACTGAGCATGTTGACTTTGCCATACTCATGTATATTGCTTTGTTGACAGTCTTGCCATGTGCATGTGTATTTGATTATACATTTATGTATGCCTAGCTGCTTGTACACACTAACCCAATGCTTTTGAACTAATGGTTTGACCTTGGTTGGTCCTTCCTTTCTTGTTTTCTCTGACCATCCCACTTGTGCTTCAACATACCATTGTGTACCATCCTTTGCTTTCATATTTATCCAAACTTTTTTGATGTTATGACATATACAAGCAATCCAACCTTGAGTGTGAAATTTGATTGCACATGTCTCTGGCTTGATGTATATTTGAGTTGCACTGTTGTCATGGTTACTTGAGACTATGCTTCACATGTTTTTCTTGTTGATCCATTGTTGTACTTTCACAAGCATATATAGTTTGACCCTGCTTTGGCATTTGACCTGCTTTGACTCATGCCATTCACTTTTTTAATAAAACTTTTGGTTATTTGCACAAACATATATGTTAACCCTATTTTGTGGTCGTGTTCATATGCACTGAGATTTTGTTGAGCCATATACACCTGAGTTTTGAACCTGCCCCTTGCTGAACTGATCATTTTGGCTTGACTTCATCACAACTACTTTGTGTATTCTTTGCTTCCAAGCTTTCGATAGTTTGTACTGCAGTTGCCACTTTCTTTGACCATTTAAACATGTGTGCATGGTTTATCCACATATATGCACCTGAACACTTTGATCTTCATTGATGAAAGTCTGACTTCATGCTTGAGTGCTACTTCTTGAAATATTTAGACATGCTACCGGCATGTTGTGTCTTTTGACCCTTACCACTCATGCTTGTTAGTATTGACGTGGATACTGTTGAGTCCATTTTGCTTTGTCATCCTATTGCTCGGCCATGTGATCCTTGATTCATGTGTGTGCATCCATATACATACATATGTGTATATACACAGATGTGTGTGTGTATATGTGTGTGTTTGTATTTTGCATGTTTCAATTCTTGTTTTGTTGCGCTTGTGTGTTCATGGATACTTGCAACAAGCCTATGTTGTCAAGCTTCACCTGAACATATCAAACTTGATATATTTGTCCCTTGATATTTCAATGTTTGACCATATTTCCCCTGCACAAAATATATGCGTATACATGTATTGTGTATGTGCAGAATATATATATATATATATATATATATATATATATATATATATATATATAAGGAGCGTTCCGGGGTGGTACCCCTATTTGCAGCACCCCCGTTAGAACCCCTATCCATTCGTAATCTACGGTGATCCAAATCAAACGAGAATTTGTAGATGTTCAATCCATATATATTTAAGGACATATCCAAAATTTGAGCTCGTTTTGACATCTGTAACATATTTAAAATCTTAGCTCAATTATTCACTGTTCAGACATTTATTCAAACCGTTAAATTTAAACATCAAATATATTATTGTACGAATCTCGGAGCGAACTCAAATTTTGGATATGTCCTTAAATATATGTGGATTGAACATCTACAAATTCTCGTTCGATTTGGATTGTCGTAGCTCACGGACGGATAGGGGTGCTAACAGGCCTGCCCCCGGTCGCTCCCCTCTCTCTCTCTCTTTATTTATATATATATATATATATATATATATATATATATATATATATATATATATGAGCACTAGAGACACTTATACCTTGTGGTATTTACAGTGAATCACTATGAATATCACAAGCTGTCTAGACAGAGATAGATGAGTATGCATATTAGATCAAGTCATAAAATATGATGAGAAACACACCAAAATTCCGAGGCATATAAATTTTAAAATAAAGTTATATATACTAGAATTTAAATTTATTTTTGTTCCAGCTTATTGTGTGTGTTTCCGTGACAGGTATGCAGGTGACTGGACTGACAGTAATGCAAACTAAAGACAAGACTGAGTGTCAATGGGTGACTCACTACATGAGAGATCAGAGTAAAATGTAACTGAGTCTGTAAATGAAATGTAACTGAGGGACAGAGTGTTGTAGTGAGGAACTGATGTAATAAATGAAATTGAGATTAAATGTATTGTATTACAATGAGATGTACAAATAGCGGAGTTAGAAAAATGTGTACTCATCACATATAGAAATAAAATATTATATTTAAAAGAAATACTGTTTGAATATTTAAATTCTTATGAAGTAGTATTCTATTTAAAAGATAAATATTTATTTTTGTATGTGATGTAGTAGAGTAGTACAATTGCAAGCACATTTATATTATATATATGTATGTTTGTTATCATAAAAAAAAATCATATAATTGTTATACACAACATAGACAATTGAATCTAATTTTTAGAAAACCAAGAATTTTGCAATTTGAAGTTAAGAAGCTCAAGATATGTCAAAGTCACTATGGCAGTGTCAAGGAGAATCAACGTTAAAAAACGAAGAGTAAAAAAGAAAAAGAAACACGAGTTAAGAGATCATGCCTGACTTTCCATAATCGTTGTGAACCAATGAATCTCCAACTCATCACTCTTGGCTAAGGAACTCTGAATAAGTGATTCAACAAAAATATGGAACAACTTGAATTTTATCTCTCTTTTGCAAAATTGTTCTTTAGCCTCCTTTGGTACCTAATTGTTGACAGAATCGAGTGGTCTAACAAAAACTGTTTTACCACTCATATCTTTGTTTAACTGTTTTGGTACCTAAATCCGTTTATATAACAATCCATTCGCAACTACCAATATACCTTTAGGAACCTAAATTTGTTTAATCTTACTCGCAATATCTTGTTATCTTTTGGGATCCAAACTCGTTTAATTGGATTGTTTATATTTCTAAGCAAGCATTTATCTTGACTATGTCCAAATTTTCCATAAATCATGCATTTAGAAACTCCATTAAAAGAATTTGAGTTCAAATTGATCATAAACCAATTTTGAGGAGTTTTTCAAATCATCTGAATTTTTCTTTTGATCAAATTCATTTATTTTCCTAAAACCAAGTCCACTCATATTTCTAAGAGAAAATTGGTTTTTCAACAACATATTCAATGGTTTTTCTCCATTAGAAAATTTACCCAAAATTGATTCAAGTCGTTGAATTTTAGATTTAAGATCTTAATTTTTCATCATCAAATTTGAACGTGATTAATAGCGATCTTTATCTTTTCATCATTAGTTTGTTTTAAAACCAAATTTTCATTTACAAGCATTTTGATTTTACCCTTGGTCTCAGAAATCTCAGTTCCAAATTTTTTATGCTTTTCAATTTAAGTTTTTCAAACTCCTTGAATTTTTCAATTTCTTTTTCCAAATAGTGATTTATACGAGTAATTTCATATTCACTATTTTTTAAAACCACGCTTTTGTTTTCAAGGGTGTTGAAATTTTCTTTTAACATGAACAATTCCTTTTGAAAAGTTGCACAATTGTCACATTTGGGATTTCTGATTTTCTCGATTTCATTTTCAAGCTCATACAAAATCAATTCAGTTTTCAACAACTTTTCTTTCCCAATATTTTCACATTTGGATTTTTTTAGTCATTTTAAAAATTTCTAACTCCTTTTGCAAAACATTGATTTTACAATTAGTTCATCTTCTTTTCTTTTTAAAGTCATATATTCCGTTTCATGCTTTTGAAAAACTTCATTGAGATGAACTTGATTGATTTTCAAATTTGAAATTTTTTTGCAATCAGGGTTTCAAAGTTTATTAACACTTTCAAGCTTAAGACCAATTTTTCCACTCAACTCAAGATTCTTATATTTTAGATTTTTATTATTCAATTTGAGTCTATTAACAGTTTTAATTAATTTATCACAAAGAAGAACTAAATCTTTAAATGACAAATTATTTTGCCCATCATCTATTGATTCTCCAACATTTGATTCATCTGAATCATCATATGTAAATTTCGTCAAACAAAATTCTGAAACTGAGTTGACCTTGGAGGGTTTTGAGAAATTTTTGTTTTTTCTTCCATACTTCACATCGAGAGTTTTCCAGATTTGTTGTGCAGTTAAACAATGGGAGATATGTTTAAACTGATCATCATTAATATAAGAATATGAAATATGCATATCACGAGAATTAATTACAATATCATTGTTACCTACCATATCACATCTATTGATAATATTATCCCAACATCTAACATTAACAGATTTTAAATAAAGTTTCATTTTTGATTTCCAATTAAAAAAATCTGTTCCATCAAAAATAGTTGGGGATATACTAGAAAAATTCTCGCTGGACTGCCAACTAGAAAAATCATCATTAGGGAAATCCATGACTCGAGAGTTAAAAAATACCTGCTTTGATACCACTTGTAGGATCTAAATTAACCCTAGAGAGGGGTGAATAATGTTTATTGCAGTTTCATGGAATATGAAAATTATCACAACACAAATCATTGTAGAATAAATAATATAGAAAATAAACGACACGGAATTTACCCGGCTTCGGAGAACCCTTGCCTACTGCTGCATTCTCCAAGGTTTCTATAAGATATTAAAAACAATATCTCGCACACAACACCTGTACAATCGCGATCCCTTGCTATTGTTCTAATCCTACGCTCAAAACCCTGTACTGGTCTCAAACCCAGAAACCAGATTTTCTCGAGCTACAAACTCCATAGCTAGAACCCTAGTTTAAAGAAAACTAGAAAAGTATAGAACAACTTACAAAAATTTAAACAACTTAAAAACAAAATCCTTGCTATATTAAAACAAAGAAAAATTATAAAGGCCACGAAAATCCGCACTAATTTGAGCTGACTAATATCCTACACATTCAACTCAAAATGCATGAAAATACAAATCTTTAATAGAAAGAAATAAGAGGATGAGAAAGATAAGATAGAACTAATAGAATAGAAGAAGAAGACACTGAACAGAATAAGAGTAAACATGAATCTCACAATGGAACGAATAAAAGAATATGTATAACATAACTTTAAAATACACAAACTGAATTTGTATATACATACCATATCAGAGTACAACTCATATATATTACAAAGGAAATAATCTCTAACTAAATAATGGTGAAGCCTTCTGCTTCCAGCTCCTCCAAGTGAATCTGCAAAGCCTGAAACACTTGACTTTCCGTACAAATTTGGGCACCCAAGAGTTTAGGGAAAACACAAACAAATAAACTATGGGTCAGTCATGGGACTAGTGTGAGTAAATTCCAACCATACTTTTTAACTCTGAAAATCCTTTCCAAACAAAAAGATAATAGTTAAACCAGCCCACACATAAACAAGTACGGTTTTTACCTTACTATAATCCAAAATACTTTGATATCAAATCCAGTGATATTATGATAAAGTCTAAACAAATAAATATACAAGTAGCAGAACACTTGCATCTCACGCTCCACATATATATAGTATAAAATCATAAAATGCAAGGCTCTTATTGGAGATTTGATTCCAACAGACAAGGTATGGGATCACCTTCCGATAAGTGTACCCTAGAGGGTATACACCGGGGTTCAACAAGAACGTCTTACAACTCGATCACACATGACCGCCCACTCATTTAGCTTGAGTGTAGAGAATATGTTGTCACCCACGGTTGTTGGCCATCAAACCGTAATCCGAAGATACAAAATCGAAAAGAAGAACAAATATGAATTTTCTCTAGATCGATGACAATACACCCTGCTTGGGTATGACCCACCTAGCCATGCTGCCCGCCCGATTTCTATCATTTCCCGGTTGTGAGGCCAGAGGCTACATCTTATCTTTTCAGAGTATCTGGCTACCATTCACTTTGAATGCCACATCGTCAAACCTGTTAATTCACTAATCGATTTTCAAAAATATCACGGGTATAAAAAGCTAAGAGGAACGAATTCCTTTGCCGCCAAACGTAATACCTTTTTAAGATCAACCGTAAGTGATTTATTAGGTATACTCTGTCAGACTCTCATCCATACAAGTTGTCCTGGGACTGGACAAACAGAAAACACCATTTTGGAACAGGACGACCCTTGCATTTCACTCCGTCTTCAATTATCTTCAGCATAATTAAATTCGTAGAGCTTATGTCTATACGGAGTGGTTTTCGGATAATGAATCCAACCGGTCTCTCCGTATTGACAACGATAGTCAAAACACTTCGATAGTCGGTTATTTAACTATCGAAGTAAAAACAACACATTCATTCAAATGTACAACTAAACATCATACAATCACAGGCGCTTTTTATTTAACGTTCGTTTTTATTATTCAAATTCCCATATCTTACTAGATATTTCTCAAACCTCGTTTTAGCCTTTTCACGCTTCTTGGAAAACATACCCGGTTATTATAAACTCTTATTCTTCGATGTTCCAGAAAATATATGTTTATAACGTTTGAAACATTTACATTTCTTTATTTTCTACACCTGGATAATATACCTTATCTATATTGGAAAAATATTTCCAATTTCATTATAAACATTTTAATTTGCCAAACGTTCACCTTTAAAACATTATTCACTTTAAAATGTGAATATCATTCCTATTATACAAATCTGAATACCTTTATCAAATAACTCTTTATCTATGTAATAAATACCCTTATCTTGTTTATCGAAGTCTCTTTCATAATTTTATACTCCCATTACACTTTATAACCACTGTTTCTAAGTCAACTTCTTATTAAATCAGCATCCAGTTTATAACTAAATATTGATTACATATCCTATGATAAGTTATTGGTTTAAACTAAATATTAACTATACTATCAGATTATAATTCCTAAACATAATTTACTTGAATACATTCGACATCGTCGAATTATAGTTCCAATTCCTAATAGTGTTATTTAGTTATCATCATATTCCAAACATCGAAATGATATCATCGTTTTCTGAAACGATTCTCCAATTCTCTTTCTAAACTCATTCTTATATTTCTTTGGACAAACATCGTAACTTATTACTTTAGAATCAGCTGATTTCAAACCAAATTGTTTCCATTCCCTAGGGGGTAGCGCTATGTATAAAAATCACGTTTAAGCTTAGTCAACAATGCTAATTTATCGTTACGGTTCAAAAACTTGTCATACGCTGTAATATTCCCTTTATAACTAATCTTGACATCTCTTTCCGTTACAAACTGATACCAATCCTCGATAATAGTGAAGCCGTTCAAGTTGGGGTATTTTAATTACCTCTCAGACCTTGATCAACAACATTCTTATCTTAGAATAGATATAAGTTCGTAACTCTAACCCCTTATACTTTATAATCCATCAAATTGTACGTCTTGCTTTATTTTAAATATGGTTTTATGACGCCATATCCTTAATTTGAAAACTTAGTGGTTTACGACTATTTATTTAAATATTAACTCTTTGCTACATCTTCATTATACAATTATATTTATAACTTCTTTTATCAAAATACATTCACGTTCTTTGTCTCTTGAAATTTTACTTTTATTTGAGTCATTTTACTTAATGCAAGTAACATCTCATTACCAATTCAATATTATCTTAAATGAGGTCCATTTAAAAAACAATTATTTAATTAAAAAGAATTAAATGATATTTTACTTCATCATTGCTGAAGTAAACAATTTACTTCATCATTAATCTAAAATAGATTGGTTGCTTACTTTATAATAACTAATTATATTGGTTCAATAATTATTTAATACCTCATTAATTAAAAAGTGATTATTAAGGAATCTTATTAATTTTTGATCAGTTTATCGCTAAGTTATTTTTATTAGATTAATTGAAGACCAATTAATCTAATAATCATTTTCCAAGTAAACAGTTAATTAAATCAACTTCATCCCATCAGTAAATTCGTTAACTGATTTATTTACTTCTTACCATTAGATTAATATAATTAATCTAATAATATTTCTTAACTATTTTCTTTAAAATAATTATCCAAATTATTCACTCGTAGGATAATTAGAACTTAATAACTTATTTTAAATGTCAAATAATCATTTATATTTACTTTATAAAATGAACTATGAAACACCAGTTTATAATAGAACTTCTATTACAGTTTAAAACTTCGCTTTAATTATAAAAATATAATTTTTATTATTAACTTCATTGACTTGCCTAACGGCTAATCAACTTCTTAACAAAAAGGTGGGTTTATGGTCGACTGCTGCCACTTCCTTAATCGATATCGTCTATTGATTAAATCAAAGTAACGTTGAATTTCCATTCAACATCAATATCCACATAGGGTTTCAATGTTAAATGGATTCAAACAGTGCATATAAAACAAACAGTACATATAAATATTGAGGGATCTAGTTGGATTCCTCCAACCGGTTTCCTGCATCCACAGATGTTAGTCAACACAATTAACACTAATTCCATACTAGGGAATATTATAATCGATGGAATCAGTATCCAACCAATGATGTGTACATATGCAACGATATATATTATTCAACCAATTTAATTGTAATCTACCTAACTGACCATCACACAACATTCAACTAATATTAAAATATAATTATAATATTTTAAACTAGATCAGAGTTAGTGAATTTACTCACCTTCGCGTGTTAACCGTTAAATAATGAATTGCGTCAGCCGATTGAACCGGGCGTTCAATTCTGCCGTAACTTCAACTTGCTTCAAATTGCTCCAAACCGACTTCATAGCGTCACCAGCTTTGGTATGATTCCAAAGCGATGGACCGTTCATCCAACTTTACTTTGTTGATCCATCTCCTATATGACTTCGGCCCACTCAGGTTAAACCAACACGTATGAATAGTGGGTTCTATTCTAATGTATTAGATCCCGCAACTCCTTTACAGTATTTATATTCATCATTTCGAAATACCTTAACCTTTCATTTCGAAGGTGGACTCATACACAGACCATAGCTGAACTCCTCCATAAGCAGCTCCATCACCTCCCCTTCTTCCCATTCACGACTCCGACTCTCGATGGAAACCTCCATCGATCCCACTGCTCCACCTATCAAGCCCTCACATAGAGAACACGTGCCAAAACAAATGCACAGAACTCTAACAAGAATGTCGTGAGTCCCTTCTCCTCTAGTTAGAAGATCACATTTTAAAAACCGTCCATCTTCATACCCATATGGCAATACTCGACGTTAAAACAAAACCACACCGTACGTCCGAACTTCTCACCTACATGCAAATCCCCATGTCCTCACTTACCAATTTTCCCTCCACGTTTTGATTTCCCTCACCACTTTTCCCATACAAGAAGCACGGTCCATTCTCCATCTTTGTATCAAAGCCCAGACCCGCGGTTTCCCCCCTACGCCTCTTCTTTCCACTTCAGGCCATCTCTCTTTACAACAGCCACTCTTCACGCAATATACCAGCATCATCCCACTTTTTAAATACCAAACAGTGAGTCATCCACCTTGCTCCACAAAAGAACCCAACTGCATACCCTGTTTCCATTACACACGCAAGTATCAAGCGCGGTCTCCGTCACCCAATTAATGCTAAACTTCCTCTCGTCCGAGCCTAACTATTTTGACAACACCAGTGCCATCTTATCCCTTGACACCATTTTAACACTTCGGAAAAACAGCACTTCTCCCATTTTAATGCCCGCCTACATCAGCTTCTAATTTCAACGTCCACCTCGTCCAGATGAACTCGACCTTCATGTCGCAAAGTAAACTGACACCAGCAACATATACTCCACGCTCTCACCATCTACTTCCATAAACCTATCTCCCCATCGAGTAGTAAACCCGAAACCTGCGGTGCACAGTCCTCCAGTATAACTCCAGAGTACCCAGCGCCATTCCTCACGAGACCCATACTCACACACCCATCTGCACGCTTCATCTTTCCCAACCGACCCTTCACACTCCATAAAAATCCAAGTTTTTCAACCCTCTCACCTTCTTTCTTTAGTCACTACAGCAGCTCGCGGTATTTATTTATTTTCATATTAAACTTGTGCTTGTTTTTTATTTTGGCTAAGAAAAAGAATGGAAAGGTCCGCTTATTTATACAGGAGAAGTTTTTCTTAGTTGTTAAGTAATAGGGTTGTAGTTTTAGGGTAGGTCTTGCATTTACTTACCCATTAAGTATTTGGCAAATATAGGGTCTGTGATAGCACTTGAGGTAGGTACCTAGTTTTAGCTGAAGGCGTTAGTCTAAATTAGGGTAGGTTATTCTGAGTTTCACTTCAAAGGTTAGAATCTATATATTTACATATATAAATAACTAGTTTTCTTACATGCTAAGTCTACCCAAAAAGGGGCATACACAATATATGTATATGTGTTGTCAAGTATATCTGTTCATAGCTTCTAGGGCCTGCATGAAAATTTGAAAATGACTTGGGCATGCATGTAGGGTGCACTGTTCTAGACGTGCATGCATTTAAGGGGGGGTGTTGTCTACGTGATTTACGGGATGGAAGCTTTTACTCGCTATTTCTTATGTTAATCACATGGGCGATACTACTGTCGTAACCCGTAATTGTAAGCATAGTTTATAGTAGTTGATCTACATACATGTATATCGGTTCCTTAAAATTTTGTTCATATATAGATTGCTACGGACAGAAATAAAAATACAGTTGTGTCCAGTGAGGTGCCTCGGTCCCAAAAATATAATGATATCTGTAGGTTAACTTATATTGTGAAACCCTGAAATACTGATACAGGGTGCAAAATACTTCAAATAAAAAGCTGCATATTTAATTTAATTAAAAATTACAGTAAAATTCAAAAAAGTAAATTATAACTACTTCTCAAAAGAATCTTGTCCAAATTCAAATCCGATATTTAAATATATTTGAATAATTGTTATGGCCATAAACGAATATGCAGCTGCTTTTCTGAATATTTAATTTGGATATAAATTACAATATATAATCTGAAATTTTGATTTTTCACTTCCATTAGAAAAATACTGTTTAATTGATTTCAACGTTTCTTATTTTGAAGAAATCCGACTAATAACGGATCCTGTATAGTCGTTTGAAGTTCAGAACGTTAAATTACGAACTGCCGCGATATTACGGGCTCGATTATATTTAATATACATTTTTATACGTTCAACTTCGTTTTAATTAATATATAAATCCACTTATATTATGAATTCAAATACAAACCGATAAAAATGTGGGACATTACATTCCTTCCCCCTTAAAAGAGTTTCGTCCCCGAAATTACTAAGGTAGAAAAAATGCTATGATCTTTATTATAACCGGGTAAAAATCTTTTATTTAATTTCCGAAATTTAGTTTCAACTAAACCGATTAATTTCAATTAAAAGATTAATTTCTTCTTATTTACTAATATTTTTGAAAATTCTGAAAATTTCCTAATAGCTTAAATTTTCAGAGAATTTCGCCAGCATCTCCTCTGGACCGCTCATTCGGTACTACTACAACTTGCCTCTCTGGGCATTTTCCAATCCAAAAGAAAATCAAACAGCCAAATGGCTTGCCAAAAATCTCATACTCGTATAAAATATAAACATGTACCTTTTTGCCGGGCATTCAACTCTATCACTTCATCTGCTATCCATTCAGCATATACCAATTTATTTCCACTTTGATTTTCATTCAAATTATCCTCGAACCACATCATCCACTTATAACTCCATTCAAACTCCAATTCCAAACTCAATTCCAACTCTTAATTCATCAATTCGATTCCATTCCAGATTACCTCTAATCCAAACCAATTTTATTTAACTTAGTTAAATTTTCTATTTATTTACTTCATGAGTAAATTTTAAATTCCGGAATTCAAAATCCAGGGTTTTATTTCAAATCAGTTTGAAATCTATATAATAATAGCAATTCAAAACATTTGAATTTCCGAACAACTTATTTTCTTAAAACAATTCAAAACAAAATCTCTGGTAGTAATTCATCACTTATAAACTCGAAAATGAACACTAATAATGTCGCGATCCATCATCGGTATTATTTTCTAGCCACCGAAGTGAGTTCAATACTATATTATGTACAAACTCGTTTTTAAACACTTCATTTTGAAATTACATCAAAATATCTTTTACCATACTCGGAAAACAATTTCAAATCTCTCAGGATTTTAAAATTCCCTTATATTAATCCAAATTTATTTACTTTCCAAGTTTCTAGAGTTTTATTTCAATTCTGGTTTTAATTTTAAATTTAGTTCATCTGATTTTGCATATTATACTTATATAATATTTCAATTGGTTATTTATATAACCAACTCAATTATAAATCCTATTTGATAATAATAACGATCAACACATCCAATATACTATAATAATCTCAAGATATATACTTCTTTTTATATTAGAATATATTTTGGGTAAAGTATTTCATTTACCCAGCTTTTTAAAACAATACTATGTCAAATTTCTCTATCCAAGCGTTTATAAAACCCTATCGACCACGTCAGCTAAACGCGTAGATTTCGAATTTATATACCATCAACAGATCAATCAACACAATATAAAACAGTTTTTATACTAATTCACAAATACGCGCTCATATATATACACTTAAACTCAATCTAGAGTATTACTAACTCCATCTCTATTGAGTTACGTCACAGAGCCAAGGTAATCACTTAACCTTTAGCTCTGATACCAACTGTAAAGGCCGCGAAAATCCGCATCGATTTGAGCTGACTAATATATCCTACACATTCAACTCAAAATGCATGAAAATACATATCTTTAATAGAAAGAAATAAGAGGATGAGAAAGATAAGATAGAACTAATAGAATAGAAGAAGAAGAAGAAGAACACACTGAACAGAATCAGAGTAAACACGAATCTCACAGTGGAACGAATAAAAGAATATGTATAACATAACTTTGAAATAAACAAACTGAATTTGTATATACATACCATATCAGAGTACAACTCATATATATTACAACAGAAATAATCTCTAACTAACAGTGGAGCCTTCTGCTTCCAGCTCCTCCAAGTGAATCTGCAAAGCCTGAAACACTTGACTGACCGTACAAATTTAGGCACCTAAGAGTTTAGGGAAAACACAAACAAATAAACTATGGGTCAGTCATGGGACCAGTGTGAGTAAATTCCAACCATACTTTTTAACCCTGAAAATCCTTTCCAAACAAAAAGATAATAGTAAGACCAACCCACACATAAACAAGTAAGGTTTTTACTTTACTATAATCCAAAATACTTTGATATCAAATCCAGTGATATTATGATAATGTATAAACAAATAAATATACAAGTAGCAGAACGCTTGCATCTCACCCTCCACATATATGTAGTATAAAATCATAAACTACAAGGTGCTTATAGGAGATTGGATTCCAACAGACAAGGTATGGGATCACCTTCCGATTAGTGTACTATAGAGGGTATACACCGGGGTTCAACAAGAATGTCTTGCAACCCAACCACACATGACCGCCCACTCAATTAGCTTGAGTGTAGCGAATATATTGTCACCCACGGTTGTTGGCCATCCAACCATTACCCGAGATACAGAATCGAAAAGAATAATAAATATGAATTTTCTCTAGATGGTGACAATACACCCTGCTTGGGTATGACCCAACTAGCCATGCTGCCCGCCCGATTTCTGTCATTTCCCGATTGTGAGGCTAGAGGCTACGTCTTATCTTTTCAGAATATCTGGCTACCACTCACTTTGAATGTCACATCGTCAAACCCGTCAATGCACTAATCGATTTTCAAAAATATCACGAGTACAAAAAGCTAAGAGGAACGAATTCCTCCGCCACCAGAAGTAATAAATTTTTGAGAATAACCGTACGTGATTTATTAGGTATACTCTGTCAGACGCTCATCCATACAAGTTGTCCTGGGACTGGACAAACAGAAAACACCACTCTGGAACAAGACGACCCTTGCATTTCACTCCGTCTTCAATTATCTTTAGCATGATTTAATTCGCAACGCTTATGTCAATACGGAGTGGTTTTTAGATAATGAATCCAACCGGTCTCTCCGGATTGACAACGATGGTCAAAACAATTCGATAGTCGGTTATTTAACTATTGAAGTAAAAACAACACATTCATTCAAATGTACAACTAAACATCATACAATCACGGGTGCTTTTTATTTAACATTCGTTTTTATTATTCAAATTCCCATGCCTTACTAGACATTTCTCAAACCCCGTTTTAGCCTTTTCACACTTCTTGGAAAACATACCCAGTTATTATAAACTCTTATTCTTCCATTTTCCAGAAAATATACGTTATTAACGTTTGAAACATTTACATTTCTTTATTTTCTACACCTGGATGATATAACCTATCTACATTGGAAAAATATTTCCAATTTCATTATAAACATTTTAATTTGCCAAACGTTCACCTTTAAAACATTATTCACTTTAAAATGTGAATATCATTCCTATTATAGAAATCTGAACACCTTTATCAAATAACTCTTTATCCATGTAATAAATACCCTTATATTGTTTATCGAAGTCTCTTTCATAATTTTATATTCCTATTCCACTTTATAACCTCTGTTTCTAAGTCAACTTCTTATTAAATCAGCATGTAGTTTATAACTAAATATTTATTACATATCCTATTATAATTTATTGGTTTAAACTAAATATTATCTATCCAATCAGATTATAATTCCTAAAAATAATTTACTTGAATGCATTCGACATCGTCGAATTATAATTCCAATTCCTAATAGTGTTATTCAGTTATCATTATATTCCAAACATCGAAATGATATCATCGTTTTCTGAAACGATTCTCCAATTCTCTTTCTAAACTCATTCTTATATTTCTTTGGACAAACATCGTTATTTATTACTTTAGAATCAGTGGATTTCAAACCAAATTGTTTCCATTCCCTAGGGAGCAGTGCTATGTATAAAAATCATGCTTAATCTTAGTCAACAACGCTAATTTATCGTTACAGTTCAAAAACTTGTCGTATGCTGTAATATTCCCTTTATAACTAATCTTGACATCTCTTTCCGTTACAAACTGATACCTTCCTCAATAATAGTGAAGCCGTTCAAGTTGGGGTATTTTAATTACCTCTCAGACCTTGATCAACAGCATTCTTATCTTAGAACAGACATAAGTTCGTAACTCTAACCCCTTGTACTTTATACTCCGTCAAATCGTACGTCTTGCTTTATTTTAAATATGGTTTTATGACGCCATATCCTTAATTTAAAGACTCAATGGTTTACAACTATTTATGTAAATATTAACTCTTTGCTGCATCTTCGTTATACAATTATATTTATAACTTCTTTTACCAAAATACATTGACGTTCTTTGTCTCTTGAAATTTTACTTTTATATGAGTCATTTTACTTAATGCAAGTAACATCTTATTACCAATTCAATACCATCTTAAATGAGGTCCATTTAAGAAACAATTATTTAATTAAAAAGAATTAAATAATGTTTTATTTCATCATTGCTGAAGTAAATAGTTTACTTCATCATTAATCTAAAATAGATTCGTTGCTTACTTTATAATAACTAATTATATTGGTTCAATAATTATTTAATACCTCATTAATTAAAAAGAGTAATAAATTAGGAATCTTATTAATTTTTGATCAGTTTACCGCTAAGTTGTTTTTATTAGATTAACTGAAGAGAAATTAATCTAATAATCATTCTCCAAATAAACAGTTAATTAAATCAACTTCATTCCATCAGTAAATTCGTTAATTGATTTATTTACTTCTTACCATTAGATTAATATAATTAATCTAATAATATTTCTTAACTATTTGCTTTAAAATAATTATCCAAATTATTCACTCTTAGGATAATTACAACTTAATAACTTATTTTAAATGTCAAATAATCATTTATATTTACTTTATAAAATGAACTATAAAGTACCAGTTTATAATAGAACTTCTATTACAGTTTAAAACTTCACTTTAATTATAAAAATATAATTTTTAAATTTAACTTCGTTGATTTCCCTGACGGCCAATCAACTTCTTAACAAAAGGTGGGTTTATGGTTGACTGCTGCCACTTCCTTAATCGATATCGTCTATTGATTAAATCAAAGTAGCGTTGAATTTCCATTCAACATCAATATCAACACAGGGTTTCGATGTTATTTGGGTTCAAACAGTGCATATAAAACAGACAGTACATATAAATAATGAGGAATCTGGTTGGATTCCTCCAACCGGTTTCCTGCATTCACAGATGTTAGTCAACACAATTAACACTAATTCCATACTAGGGAATATTATAACCGATGGAATTAGTATCCACCCAATGATGTGCACATAGCAATGATATATATTATTCAACCAATTTAATTGTAATCTACCTAAACGATCATCACACAGCATTCAACCAATAATAAAATATAATTATAATATTTTAAAATAGATCAGAGTTAGTGAATTTACTCATCTTCGCGCGTTAACCGTTAAATAACGATTTGCGTCAACCGGTTAAACCGAGCATTCAATTCTGCCGTAACTTCAACGTGCTTCAAATTGCTCCAAACCGACTTCATAGTGTCAGCAGCTTCAGTACGATTCCAAAGTGACGTACCATTCATCCAACTTTACTTTGTCGGTCCATCTCTTATATGACTTCGGCCCACTCAGGTTAAACCAATATGTATGAACAGTGGGTTCTATTCCAATGTACTAGACCCCGCAACTCCTCCCCAGTATTTATATTTCATCATTTCGAAATACCTTAACCTTTCATTTCGATGGTGGACTCATACGCAGATCATAGCTGAACTCCTCCATAAGCAGCTCCATCACCTCGCCTTCTTCCCATTCACGACTCCGACTCTCGATGGAAACCTCCATTGATCCCACTGTTCCACCTATCAAGCCCTCGCACAGAGAACATGTGCCAAAACAAATGCACGGAATTCCAACAAGAATGTAGTGAGTCCCTTCTCGTCTAGTTAGAAGATCACATTTTAAAACCCGTCCATCTTCATACCTATATGGCAATACCCGACGTTAAACAAAACCACACCGTACGTCCGAACTTCTCACCTACATGCAAATCCCCATGTCCTCACTTACCAATTTTCCCTCATCGTTTTGATTTCCCTCTCCACTTTTCCCTTACAAGCAGCACGGTCCATTCTCCATCTTTGTATCAAAGCCCAGACCCACGGCTTCCCCCCCCCTCGCGCCTCTTCTTTCCACTTCAGGCCATCTCTCTTTACAATAGCCACCCCTCACGTAATATACCGGCATCATCCCACTTTTTAAATACCAAACAGTGGTCACCCACCTTACTCCACAAAAAAACCCAACTGCATACACTATTTCCATTACACACGCAGGTATCAAGCGCGGTCTCCATCACCCTATTGACGCTAAACTTCCTCTCGTCCGAGCCTATCTATTTTGACAACAACATTGCCATCTTATCCCTTGACACCATTTTAACACTTCGGAAAAACAGCACTTCTCCCATTTTAATGCCTGCCTACATCAACTTCTAACTTCAACGTCTACCTCGTCCAGATGAACTCGACCTCCCTGTCGCAATGTAAACTGACACCAGCAACATATACTCTGCGCTCTCACCATCTGCTTCCATAAACCTGTCTCCCTATCGAGTAGTGAACTCGAAAACTGTGGTGCACAGTCCTCCGGTCTAACTTCAGAGTACCCAGCGCCATTCCTCACAAGACCCATACTCACACACCCATCTGCACACTTCATCTTTCCCAACCGACCCTTCATACTCCATAAAAATCCAATTTTTTCAACCTACTCACCTCCTTTCTTTAGTCACTACAGCAGCTCACGGTATTTATTTATTTTCGTATTAATCTTGCGTTTGGTTCTTATTTTGGATAAGGAAAAGACTGGAAAGGTCCTTATTTATACAAGAGAAGTTTTTCTTAGTTGTTAAGTAATAGGGTTGCAGCTTTAAGGTAGGTCTTGTGTTTACTTACCCATTAAGTATTTGGCAAATATAGGGTCTGTGGGGTAGGTACCTAGTTTTAGGTGAAGGCGTTAGTCTAAATTAGGGTAGGTTATTATGGGTTTCACTTCATAGGTTAGAATCTATATATTTACATATATAAATAGCTAGTTTTCTTACATGCTAAGTCTACCCAAAAAGGGGCATAAACAATATATGTATGTGTGTTGTCAAGTATGTCTGTTCATAGATTCTAGGGTCTGCACAAAAATTTGAAAATGACTTGAGCATGCATGCAGGGTGCACTGTTTTAGACGTGCATGCATGTTGGGGGGTGTTGTCTATGTGATTTACGGGATGGAAGCTTTTACTCGCTATTTCTTATGTTAATCACATTGGTGATACTACGGTCGTAACCCATAATTGTAAGCATAGTTTATAGTAGTTGATTTACATACATGTATATCGGTTCCTTAAAATTCCGTTCATATATGGATTGCTACGGACAGAAATAAAAATACTTCAAATAATGATATCGGTAGGTTAACTTATATGTGAAACCCCGAAATACTGATACAGGGTGCAAAATACTTCAAATAAAAAGCTGCATATTTAATTTAATTAAAAATTACAGTAAAATTCTAAAAATTAAATTATAACTACTTCTCAAAAGAATCTTGTCCAAATTCGAATCTGATAATCATATATATTTAAATAACCGTTATGGCCATAAATGAATATGCCGCTTCTTTTCTGAATATTTAATTTGGACATAACTTACGATATATAATCCAAAATTTCGATTTTCACTTCCATTAGAAAAATACTGTTTAATAGATTCCAACGTTTCTTGTATCAAAGAAATCCAACTAATAATGGATCTGTATAGTCGTTTGAAGTTCAGAACATTAAATTATGAACTGCAACGATATTATGGGCTCGATTATATTTAATATATATTTTTATGCATTAACTTCTTTTAATTAATATATAAATCCACTTATATTACGAATTCAATATTTAAACTGATTTAAATATTCAAATACAAACCGATAAAAATGCGGGATGTTACAAAAGTTGGATCCCTTTTTAATTTGTAACTTGCAATATAGGCTTCCTCCTTATCTCTTTGATGGCCGACCCTCTGTAAATTATGGTTTTGTTTTTCTCAAATCGCGACTCCGTAAAACATGGTAAAATTGTTTCTCTAGTTGCTTGGATGGGTTCTTGCTCTTGGTCGCTCGATTTGGCATTGCAATTTGATCGAGAATCTCCAAAGTATGTGAGTTTCTCTAATTAACTTTTTTGATTGAATGCTTGTGATTTTCGATGCATTGCCTGTGATGAAATAGGTGTATGTATAGGGTTTAGAAACTCTAAATGTTCAGTGATTTCATTGATGACTTGTCGTGTATACCCAATTGATTTATGGAAAGTTTTGAATGATTTTCTTGCCAAACAAATGCATTCGTGATTTTCAGGAATGTTTTGAAATCGAAAAACATTCTTGCCCAAAGATAAGACCTTTGGTCACATTGACAATATCATGCGTGATTATCATTAATGAAATTTTTACAACATTCTGGAATTAACATCTGTTCCAAGTTTAGCTCGTCGTATATTTGGAGAATAGATTGCTAATACATCTCTACAGTGATTTCTAGCAAATTTGAATTTATTTGCTTGCCCAAAAAATTACATTTGCGTGATTGAAAACTTTTCCAAATATTTGCTTGCCGATTATAACAACTTTCAATACTGAAAATTGTTCAAACTAATACCATTTGTAAGAATTTTAATTCTTCCCTAATATTTTCTTTGTTCTTGAATCCTTGTTCAAAATTAAAAGAAAAACTTTTGGCCCCTGTTTTCTTGTTTTCATCACTAATTAGAACAAATACTCTGTGATTTCCATTCTATGGCCTTGAGTAACTTACACTGAAAAGAACATATGCTAAACTTGGACCACTTCAGTTTCTTGGCATTTATTTATCTCTGTTTGCATCTTGCAATTTTCATGCATGCCCATTTGTGTCTGTTTTGTTGTATTTGCCATGCTAGGTTGAGTTTGATCAACTACCCCTAGTTCCCATTGTGTTGCACTTGTGTATGTCATTGCATGTCAGGCCACTGTGGCATTTAACCATAACTTTTGTTGTTGATTTTCCAGTAGCATCCTTGTAGTTTGCATGAGTTTTGATTCTTGCCTTGTCTATGTATTTGCTTGGTCATGTGTACTTGTGCATTTCTCATTTCATTTTTCATTGTCATTGTGAATGTTGTGTACACTTGTGCTCTATGATATGTTTGAGTATGCTACTTCATATCCCTCGTACTTTCTTCTACTGTATACAAGACCATTTGTGTCATGTTTCAGATTTTAAACATCTGTCCTGTTTGGTACATGTACCACTTGAATTTGTGTATGTGTCTACACTTTAATTTGCAATATAGTGGTGACTTATTTTATTTCTTTCAACCTTCTTCATGATATTCCTGTGTTTGTGCACACATGTATATGTGAGTGAGTATGTGTATGTTGCTACATTGTGGCCTTAGTTCCTCATAGGTTCGATTCTCTGTGCAATACATATATATTTGCAACATGTCACTGTTGTGTAGTTGCACGCCACTGTTCTTTAACTCGAGTCTGTACATGTTTGGCTCGGCTCCTAGAATATGTCTTTAGACCTAAAAGTTGTTGGATTCTTGTACTCTGCCATGATCCTTTTACAAGCCTGAATTGTTGATTCATGTGAGTCCACTTGCATGTATTAATCTTTTGCCATGTACATGCTTTGTAACAACCCAGATTTTCAGAACTAATTAAAATTTTATTTTAGCTATTTTAATGAATTTTGAATATTTAAAATGATTTATTTTAAATAATAATGATGAAAATTTTATTTAAATCATAGTTAGAGCAAATAAATTTATTTTAATTATAAAACGAGCCTGAAATGGCGCGGCAGTTTGAAAATTTGATTTCTAATTTCAATTTAATATACAGAATTCAATATAAATTAGAATTGGACAAAATAAGAAATATTTGAATCTGATTAACTATATCTTTCTAACGAATGTAAGAAACTAATATTTCACTTTATAAATTGTAAGATATGTCCAGTTTAAAATTCAGAATAGTCGCTATGGAATTTATATATATTTATATATATAGCCCTTAAAATAGCCATTTTGCAAACAACCTCTGTTTTCGACAAAACCACTTTTGTTGGATTCGGAATGTCAAATTATAGGTAGATTCCAATTTTCATAATTTTTGGAATTGATATGTGAGAATGTTGAATTTAAACGTGTTTGGTAATTTCAGTTTGAATTTAATCGACTGGAAAATGACCATTTTTCAAACGGTCTCCAAATTCGATGAAATTATTTTTATTAGGACCGTATCATCAAAACATAGCTAGATTTATTTTTCTGGAATTTTTGGAGTCAGTATGTGGCTCCGGTAAATTAGAATGTACATTTGAATTCAATATATATTGATCTATATTTTGATTTAAATAAAAAATTGATCGTAACAGTCGAATTGGCTCATGGAATATATCCCATTGTGTTCGGAATGGGGGTAATTAGCTAGGGGCGACAGTTGGTGGGTTCGATTTGGAGTTCGAAATAAAAAATTACTTTTTCAAATTAATTGAATTAATTAATTATATATATTTATAAAACAAGTCAACTGCGCCCCGTTCATTTCAGATTGATCAAAATAAATAAAAAAGGAAAAGATGATCGACGCCGTCGCTCCCTTCTACCAAACGACCGTCGCCTGCGCTCCACCGCGACGCCCTTCCCCAGCGTCGCACCTTCTCCTCTGACCACCCCCAGTCGCCCTTCGATCCTCCCTCCCTCCGATGTAATAAACTCGCCCAAACCCCCTTCAAGTTGCTTCCAACACCTCCTGGCCCCCCGCCGCCAGCCAGAGCACTACACCCCCGACCACCCCTGACCCAGCCGCCACCTCCTCAGCCCCAACTCCGACTATGAACCCCCTCTTCGATAAAAATGGGATTTTTATAATTTCCATCGCCGCGTTTAATACCCTGAAGCCGCGCACCCACTGGAGCAACCCCAGTCGACGCCTCCATGAGCTCTCGCTCGATCGAAACCCTAGAAAAGTGAGTTTTTATTTTATTTTTAATTATTTATGTAAATAAAAATGTGATCTTTATATGTATAACATTAGAATAAAAATGTGATCTTTATATGTATAACATTAGGATAAAGATATGATTTTTAATAATATAAAGATATGATTTTTAACGATATAAAAATATGATTTTATATATATATATAATAGCGATATAAAAACATGATTTATATATATATGCAGTAGCTATATGAAAAATGTGATTTTTAATATAAACCGCGTGAAACATATTGCGATGGAACTGATTGGAAGCAAAATGAAATCCAGACCATCAGATAAAGAATGACGAAGTGGATCCCAACAGTGAGAACTCCTTCTCATTCAATTTATTTTACAGTTAAATATATACTAGGTTGCAGACAGTGCTTAGTAGCACCCGACACCATTTATTGTACAAACCATGGTTGTTTGTTTGGATTGAATTGATTGTATTGTGTTTACTGAATGTATGAACTATATAAAATAGTCATGTGTTGAAATAAATATTTTATCATTAAAAAAAATATTTTTAACGTGTATATGAATGAAAATAAATGTTTATCTACAAATCGGATGGTTTGTTTATGTACACCCATTTAATTGATATGGATTGGGGCGATAAATTTTACACATCGCCCAACTGCACAAATAATATTCAGTATTTGTTGGTTGAAACCCCACACGGGTATTAGGATGATATTTGATGTACACTAATCCCAATTGTTTAGTTGTATGTCAATCGATTGGTTGACGGACTGTTGTAAGTGTTAATTATTTATATTTAATGCTTATGCAGTTGTGTAATGCACTCTAGATGATGGTTGATTATTTATCATTGTTATTATATACATATGTTGTATGGAACCCATATAAATAACATTATATGGTAATTGATTGGGTCTCATTCCAATTTGGAAAATAATGAAAATTTTAAAATAATATTCAGAAAAAGGATTAAAAAAATATTCATGTGTTGAATAAAATATTTAAACAATAAAAACATTATTTTTGTTGAATGTATGGACATTAAAGATATTCATGTGTTGAATAAAATATTCATGTGTTGAATAAAATATTCATGTGTTGAATAAAATATTTAAACAATATAAACATCATTTTTATTGAATGTATAAACATTAAAAATATTCATGTATTGAATAAAATATTTAAACAATAAAAACATCATTTTTAGTGAATGTATAAACCATTAAAAATATTCATGTATTGAATAAAATATTTAAACAATATTGTAAAAATAATATTCCGTAAAGGATTAAAATGTGAATTTGATGTCCGATTTTGGATGGACACAAAATTATTGAAATATGTGAAGCTGTATTGATTAGATATGTGCCATTTCAACGCGAACGATATTTATATCGATTTTATTCATTTATACAATAAATATTGAAAAGGAAATGATTTCAAAATCTAATATTTTGAAAATATTATCATTTATATATTATAATGATATAGAATATTCAATTTTGATTTAAAATTGAAAACGAAGTTGGAATCGTTTTTAAAACGAATTTAAAACGATTTATAAAATATATTTTAAATGGAAATCGATGAAATATATATATTATATATTATATATTTAATAGCCTGAATATAACGCGCCGCGACCGTTCGCAAATTTCGACGATTGACTTCGAATTGACATTACGGGAGATCCAAAAGTCGGATTTTCCTAAAACTGGAACCGTTGGGTCCATATCGAAACGAATATAAAAGATTTGAAATCTAATGGATGGATATGGAATTATGTCTAAATCAAACTTGGAAAAGGTCGTTGTAAGTGCAGTTTGATGACCGTTTATGGAAATCGACAGAAAGGGCCTTAATAAAATTATTAAAAATATTAATAATTTGTGAAAAATCATAATAAATGATTTGGAAAGAATTTGGATGAAAAATTCCATGTTTGTAAAGATAAAAATATATTTTTATCTAAATGAACAGTTATTAACTAGATTTGAAATCCAATAATTTTTAAATAAATAAATTGGATTTGAAAACGAGTTTTAATATAACCAGAAAATTCCAATCTATGTATTGGAATGGATTGGAATGGAAATAATCTTCGTAATATTTTGATATTGGATTTCGTGGTTATACGGATATTATTATGGGAATTTGGAAGATACGGATATCGTTATTCCCAAAACGATATCCGTTCGTTTCAAAATTTGATATTGATTATAAGCCGATACAATTTCTATTCAGAATCTTGTATTTATATTAAATTGGATTTTGGGTTTGTTGTGAATGGTGTCTTCATTAACACTATTCTTAAACCCAGTTGAGAAAAGAATAAATCTTTTAATTAAGATTTAGTGAAGCTTACCATTGATATTTTTTGGAATTGAATTAAGAAATGGAATGTGATTTTGGTTTTATCGTGAACGGTGTTTTAAATGACACTCGTTCTTTAACCCAGTTAAAGACAGGATTTATTTTCCTAAAGTTGATAAATCATTAAGACATGATTTTTGATATTAAAACTGAACTAGAGTTTTAATGAATCTTTAATTAGATTGAAATGGGCATACGGTAAATAAATTTATCAAATTCATGAAATGATCGAGAATGGAGTACCACCAATTTTACTCCAAACGATAGTTGAATCTTTAATTAGATTTGAATGAGAAATGGTAATTATTTTACCGATAACACTGTGGTGTTAGATATGGAGCACTACCATTTTTTCTCCATCGGATGAATAGGTTGGGATTGGGAAACAAAACAAATGATTACTTCGATAAGGTTCACTAATCCCGACTAGTTTGGAAAACCTTAATTTCGTTTAAATAGTGAAAAGAATATTTGAATAAAAGAATATTCTAGATTGGAATGAGGCGTATGTTATGTGTTTATATCACTTGATTATAATATACGCGGGTATTCGGAAAGGCCGGGATTATACCCATTCTGAATAACTAATTCGAAGATAAATCGACGATGAAGACGGTGATTGAAGACCGGAGATCTTCACATTGTTTAGATGATTACTAATGTCTTGATTGGGTTGTACACCTGAGACAAGGTAATAAGTGGTGATCGTCCAGACATACTTGGAGATCGACGGATATGCGAGGACCTCTCTTCCATATTAGACATATAGAATGAGGAATAAGGTACCTCCGGTTTCGTTCAGACCTAGAACGAACTTGTAAATGGATGTGTGTCTGACATTGGATTTTATTCTATGTTGATTGATTTCTACTAAATATATATCTGTTTGGTTGCGGAGAATTTATCCTCTTTCTTAATACCCTTCTCTGAGACGTACGAGCTTAGAGGTTATATATCGGTAGACATCAGTCGCATGGCGTGAAGTGCCTGTGTGGCATGTTGAGATGCAAATGATCGAGGCTTCTGTTGAAAAGCAGAGTCTTGCGGTTGATGATCAAAGCACGGCTTTAAATAGCATAGCTTTGTGTATAGCGTTAATTCGCGAGCCTCACACCTCGGTATGATTCAAAAATGGGATAAGGGACAACAGGGAGTGCATGATGTTTCTTTCTAGCTATAGGTGGTGTCATGGTATGGAGCCCAGACATTTATTATATTTTTACCTATGTGGATGATGGATAGCGAGGCGCCTCGATATATCGGTTACTAATTAGCCGATGGATAGGTCCGATAAGGCCAGGAAACGTGTGCTCAGGCATAACTAATCTGCTAAGTGTAGACCGACCTTGCATGATCCATGGATTCGCCAGCATGCGAACCCTGAGACATTTGCCAGAGTGTCTCGAAGCCAGCGAGGAGTACATCCCTTGCCTCGACTCATAACGAAAATCCAATTTCCAACGCATGACATTTCATTTTTAGTTGTAAAACTAGTATGGCGACATAGTAGCACGGGATACTATGCCATCTATGATTGATACATTTATATTTGAAGTTGATTTCTTCACTTATAGTAATAATAAAAGATGAAATTTCACGTATCGAGCATTATTTGGCTACTATAAGGTAAAACTCTATCTTCCGGCTTGCGTTGCATTTTGTGATGGGACCTGAGTCTTATAATAGCTTCATTTTCTTTAATTAGCATTGCACTCTTTGTTTTATGCACTGGTATTCTTGGGAGGAAACCCGTTCCGTGTTATACGGTGTGGTCCCTTGATTTAATTAACTTTAAAATAAAGTTTTATATAACTTTTTTAGTTCTCACACCAGTCATATGATTGACCTGGATTTTATTGTTTTAACATAAACTCTGGGTGCCCATATTTTCCATACAGGCAGCTAGTAGTTTTGGTTTTGCAGATATTTCTTTATACAGGATCCTGGATTTACATTTGAATCTATATTCAGAAAGCTCTATATCCGTGTATTTCTTTCAGCTGTGTTATATATTATTTTTCCGCTGCTAAAGTAATTTAAATCTCTGATATTTTTCTGATGTATAATATTTATTCATACTCTGTTATATTCTTGTACTTTGATGTAATTGTTGTAATAAGCAATGAAATGTTTTTCTGTTTGCATTCTGATTTGTCGTGTTCTCAAATCAATCCAGGCTTTCCCGTAAGGGCGAGTTTGGGTCGTTTCACCGTGGTATCAGAGCCTTGGTTTGCAGAGCTCGAGAACAAGACACGTTAGAACCAAATGAAAGAATTCATCTGAAATTGGATTAGTAATATCCAATGAGAATGACTCGTTAGAGATAGGGTTAGTAATGCCCTAGAATGAGTTGGAAGAGTGTTATTTTAAAAAAACAAATTTGGTTTTGAAATTTATATCTTATTATACGTGTTTGAGTATTATATTTGATATTTATTTGGACAATCGAGTATATAAAGATTTTACATATACGCGTCATAAACGTATATTCGAAGTCTCAGATATATTGGATAGATATAGAACACACTCTAGTCGCCCGGAGATGATTTTGATGATGGAGCTCCATCATCAATATTTATGTTCGAGCTTTGAAAGAGGGATATCTATATATTTCCAATTGACCAGTATGAGAATCAAAACTAGATAGGGTTTATTGTTGTGAATTGGCATCAAAAGTATGATTTTTGACTATGTATTAAAGTTATGTGTTTGAAACATTAATCAACTAATCGATTGTTGATTGTGTTGTGTGATTATTCATTTAACCAACATGTGAAACGAAGGTAAATTAAGCCAAATCGAATCAAATATTGAACTGAATTGAAATTGGAGTGAAATTGCATACATGTGTATATATATATGTGTGTGAACAGGTCATAACAAGGAAGCTAAGAAGAGGAATAAAATTGTATGCTCGACAAATAGGTACATGTTTACTAATTTATTGGGTTTCGATGATTTTATGAGCCGATTGGCTAGCCGCTTGGCTTTTTCTTTTGGATGAGGGCCCTGTGAGGCAAGTTGTGGTTTTAAAGGTCTCCCGTATAAAGGAGGTTGTGGCGAAATTTTTCGAAAATTTAGGGAGTTAGCCAAATTTTTGAGAAATTAGAAAATTCTTAGAAACTGAAAAGTTGAAGAATGAAAGCCAGAACGAAAGTTGAGTTGGTTAATTAAACAACTTTCATCTTCGCTCCTTTTCAAGGAAGAAAAGATTTTAAGTGGGGGAGAATGTAACAACCCGGATTTTCAGAACCAATGTAAAAAAATTATTTTAGCTATTTTAATGGATTTTGAATGTTTAAAATGATTTATTTTAAATAATAACGATGAAAAATTTATTTAAATCATAATTAGAACGAATAAATTTATTATAATTATAATACGAGTCTGAAATGGCATGGTAGTTTGAAAATTCGATTTCTAATTTCAATTTAATATACAGAATTCAATATAAATCAGAATTGGATAAAACAAGAAATATTTGAATCTGATTAACCATATCTTTCTAACGAATGTAAGAAACTGAGATTTCACTTTATAAATTGTAAGATATGTCCAGTTTAAAATTCAGAATAGCTGCTATGGAATTTTTATATATTTTATATATATAGCCTTTAAAAATAGTCATTTTGCAAACGACCTCCATTTTTTACGAAACCACTTTTGTTGGATCCGGAATGTCAAATTATAGTTAGATTCCAATTTTAATAATTTTTGGAATTGGTATGTGAGCGTGGTGAATTTAAACGCATTCGGTAATTTTAGTTTGAATCTAATCGACTGGAAAATGGCCATTTTTCAAACGGTGTCCAAATTCGACGAAATTAATTTGTTAGGACCGTATCGTCAAAATATAGCTAGATTTATTTTTTTCGATATTTTGGAGTCAGTATGTGTCCCCGATAAATTAAAATGTACGTTTGAATTCAATATATATTGATTTATATTTTAATTCAAAGAAAAACTAATCATAACAGTTGAATTGGCTTGTGTGACATATCTCATTGTGTTCGGAATAGGGGTAATTAGCTAGGGGTGACAGTCGATGGGTTCGATTTGGAGTTCGACATAAAAAGTTACTTTTTGAAATTAATTAAATTAATTAATTATATATATTTATAAAACAAGTCAACCCTCTCCCTTTACCCCCGTTCATAAAGATGATCGATGCCATCGCCCCCCTCCCCCCCCTCCTCCCCCCCCCCCAAACCACCGCCGCCTGCGCTCCACCACGTCGCCCCTCCCCGGCGCTGCACCTCCTCCTTCGACCACCCCCACTCACCCCCCGATCCTCCCTCCGATGTAATAAACTTGTCCAAACCCCCTTCAAGATGCCGCTAGCGCCTCCTGGCCTACCGTCGCCGGCCTGAGCACCACACCCCCGACCACCCCTGACCCAGCCGCCGCCCCCTCAGCCCCAACTCCGTCCATGAACCCCCTCTTCGATACAAATCAGATTTTTATAATTTCCATCGTCGCGTTTAATACCCTGAAGCCGCGCACCCACCAGAGCAATGCCAGTCGACGCCCCCGCTAGTTCTCGCTCGATCAAAACCCTAGACAAGTGAGTTTTTATTTTATTTTTGTTTATTTATGTAAATAAAAATGTGATCTTTATATGTATAACATTAGAATAAAAAAGTGATCTTTATATGTATAACATTAGAATAAAAATGTGGTCTTTATATATAATATTAGAATAAAAATGTGATCTTTATATGTATAACATTAGGATAAAGATATGATTTTTAATAATATAAAGATATGATTTTAATAATATAAAAATATTATTTTTAATAAGTGAAAATAAGGCTCAGGTCCCTAAAAGCAAACTTAATTAGGCTCACATCCAGTGATAAATTATTATAAATTAGGTCCCTATTTTTCAAAACTAGCGAAAAAAATAACAAAAATAATAAAAATTATTATTTAAATAAATTATGCGTTCGACCATAAATTCGCTCAAAAAAATAAAAAAAACATGCCAAAAAAGCAAAAAAACATCGAAAAATGCAGTTAAATACATAATGTTATGCAAGAATTTCAATTTCCTGTGTATATATGTGCAAGTATTCCAGTGTTGCATCCGCTTTTGAATTTTTTGCATATTTATGTGTAATTATTGCATCATTCTTGCATAAAAATATGCATTATTTCGTAGTAGTGTAACGCAGTTCATTTTTATTTGCATTCAAGTGTGCAAGTAAATCTGAAACATGCATACATGTGTGCAACATATGTGCTGGCAAAACTATAGCATAATTCCCTTTGTGAAATAATTGCATACATGTATGCAAGTATTGGCAATACTTGCATACATATATGCAAGTTTTTTTTTCTTCACGTGGATTTCTGGGATTATTTCTAGATTTTAGATTATTTTTTTTAACCATGGCCGCAATTTTTTTTCTGGAAGAAAACGAAGGAGCGAAAGGAAAAAAGCAAGAGGCGGGGCATAAAAGTAGGAAGTGGATCCAAGAAAGTAGGAGGCGGCAATTCAAAAATGGGGGGCGGAAGTGTATTGGAAACTATCATCGGATGTGAGCCTAATTTTAAAACTTAATACAGACCTGTAAAAAAGGCACCCTTTTAATAATATAAAGATATGATTTTCAATAACATAAAGATATGATTTTTAACGAAATAAAAATATGATATATATAATAGCGATATAAAAATATGATTTATATATATATATAATAGCGATATAAAAATATGCTTTATATATATGGTAGCGATATGAAAAATGTGATTTTTAATATAAACAGCGTGAAACAGATTGCGATGGAACTGACTGGAAGCAAAATTGAATCCAGACCATCTGATAAAGAATGACGGAGTGGATCCCAAAGGCGAGAACTCCTTCTCACTCAATTTATTTTACAGTTAAGTATATACTAGGTTGCAGACGGTGCTTAGTAGCACCCGACCCTATTTATTGTACAAATCATGGTTGTTTGTTTGGATTGAATTGATTGTATTGTGTCTACTGAATGTATGAACTATATAAAATATCCATGTGTTGAAATAAATATTTTATCATTAAAAATATAATTTTTAACGTGTATATGAATGAAAATAAATATTCATTTACAAATCGGACGATTTGTTTATGTACACCCATTTAATTGATATGGATTGGGACGATAAATTTTACAGATCACCCAACTGCACAAATAATATTCAGTATTTGTTGGTTGAACCCACACACGGGTATTGGGATGATATTTGACGTACACTAATCCCAATTGTTTAGTTGTATGTCAATCGATTGGCTGACAGACTGTTGTAAGCGTTAATTATTTATATTTAATGCTTATGCAGTTGTGTAATGCACTCTGGATGATGATTGATTGTTTATCATTGTTATTATATGATAATTGATTGGGTCCCATTCCAATTTGGAAAATAACGAATATTTTAAAATAATATTCAGAAAAAGGATTAAAAAATATTCATGGGTTGAATAAAATATTTAAACAATGAAAACATCATTTTTTTGAATGTATAAACATTAAAGATATTCATGTGTTAAATAAAATATTCATGTGTTGAATAAAATATTTAAACAATAAAAACATCATTTTTATAGAATGTATAAACATTAAAAATATTCGTGTGTTGAATAAAATATTTAAACAATAAAAACATCATTTTTAGTGAACATATAAACCATTAAAAATAATCATGTGTTGAATAAAATATTTAAACAATATTGTAAAAATAATATTCCGTAAAGGATTAAAATGTAAATTTGATGTCTGATTTTGGATGGACACAAAATTATTGAAGTATGTGAAGCCGTATTGATTAGATATGCGCCATTTAACGCGAACGATATTTATATCGATTTTATTCATTTTTATAATGAATATCGAAAATGAAATGATTTCAAAATCTGATATTTGAAAATATTATCATTTATATATTATAATGACATAGAATATTCAATTTTGATTTAAAATTGAAAACGAAGTTGGAATCGTTTTTAAAACGAATTTAAAACGATTTATAAAATATATTTTAAATGGAAATCGATGAAATATATATATTATATATTATATATTTAATAGCCTGAATATAACGCGCCACGACCGTTCGCAAATTTCGACGATTGACTTCGAATTGACATTACGGGAGATCCAAAAGTCGGATTTTCCTAAAACTGGAACCGTTGGGTCCATATCGAATTGACATTACGGGAGATCCGACTGTCGAATTCTCCTAAAACCGGAACCATTCGGTTCGTATTGAAAAGTGCTTTCGAGTGAATATAAGGGATTTGAAATCTAACAGCTGGATTTGGAATTATGTCCAAATCAAATTTGGAAAAGGTCGTTGTAAGTGCAGGTCGATGGCCGTTTATGGAAATCGATTGAAAGAGCCTTAATAAAATTATTAAAATTATTAATAATTTGTGTAAAATCATAATAAATGATTTTGAAAGAATTTGGATGAAAAATTCCACATTTGTTAAGATAAAAATATATATTTTTATCTAAATGAACTAGTTATTAACTAGATATGAAACCCAATAATTTTTAAATAAATAAATTGGATTTGAAAATAGGTTTTAATATAACCAGAATTTTCCAATCTATGAATTGGAATGCAAATAATCTTCAGAATATTTCGATATTGGATTTCATGGTTATACGGATATTATTATGGGAATTTGGAAGATACCAATATCGTTATTCCCAATACGATATCCGTTAGTTTCTGAATTTGATATTGAATATAAGCCGATATGATTTCTATTCATAATCTTGTATTTAATATTAAGTTGGATTTTGGGTTTGTCGTGAATGGTGTCTTCATTAACACTGTTCTTAAACCCAGTTAAGAAAAGAATAAATCTTTTAATTAAGAATTAGTGAAGTTTACCAATTAATTGATCTTTTTTGGAATTGAATTAAGAAATGGAATGTGATTTTGGGTTTATTGTGAATGGTGTTTTAAATGACATTCGTTCTTTAACTCAGTTAAAGACAGGATTTATTTTCCTAAAGTTGAATAATCTTTAAGAAATGATTTTTGAGATTAAAATTGGACTAGAGTTTAAATGAATCTTTAATTAGATTGAAATGGGAATAAGGTAATTAAATTTATCAAATTCATGAAATGATCGAGAATGGAGTACCACCAGTTTTACTCCAAACGGTAATTGAATCTTTAATTAGATTTAAATGAGAAATGGTAATTAATTTTACCGATAACACTGTGGTGTTAGATATGGAGCACTACCAGTTTTGCTCCATGTTATGAATAGGTTGGGATTGGGAAATAAAACAAATGATTACTTCGATACGGTTCGCTAATCCCGACTAGTTTGGAAAACCTTAATTTGGTTTAAATAGTGAAAAGAATATTTGAATAAAAGAATATTCTGGATTGGAATGAGGTGTATGTTGTGTATTTATATCACTTGATTATAATATACGCGGGTTATTTGGAAAGGCCGGGTTTATACAAATTCTGAATAACTGATTCGACAATGAGTCGACGATGAAGACGGCGATTGAAGACCGGAGATCTTCACATCGTTTGGATGATTACTGATGTCTTGATTGGGCTGTACACCCGAGATATGGTAATAAGTGGTGATCGTCTAGACATACTTGGAGATCGACGGATATGCGAGGACCTCTCTTCCGTATTGGATATATGGAACGAGAAATAAGGTGCCTCTGGTTTTTTAGACCCAGAACGAACTTGTAAATGGATGTGTGTCCGAAATTGGATTTTATTCTGTGTTGATTGATCTCTATTAAATATATATTTGTTTGGTGGCGGAGAAATTATTCTCTTTCTTAACACCCTTCTCTGAGATGTACGAGCTAAGAGGTTATATATCGATAGACATCAGTCGCATGGTGTGAATTGCCTGTGTGGCATGCTGAGATGCAAATGATCAAGGCTTCTATTAAAAAGCATAGTCTTATGGTTGATGATCAAAGCGCGGTTTTAAATAGCATAGCTTTGTGTATAACGTTAATTCGCGAGCCTCACACCTCGGTATGAGTCAAAAATAGTATAAGGGACAGCAGGGAGTGCATGACGGTTCTTTCTAGCTATGGGTGGTGTCATGGCTTGGAGCCAAGACATTTATTAAATTTTTACCAATGTGGAAGATGGATAGCGAGACGCCCCGGATATATCGGTTACTACTGAGTCGATGGATAGGTCTGATAGGACCGGGAAATGTGTGCTCAGACATAACTAATCCGCTAAGTGTAGACCGACCTTGCATGATTTAAGGGTTCGCCAGTGTCCAAACCCTGAGGCATTTGCTAGAGTGTCTCGAAGGCAGCGAGGAGTACATCCCTTGCCTCGACTCATGACGGAAATCCAATTTCCAATACGTGACATTTCAATTTTAGTTGTAAAACTAGTATGGCGACATAGTAGCATGGGATACTATGCCATCTATGATTGATACATTTATATTTGAAGTTGATTTCTTCACTTATAGTAATAATAGAAGATGAAATTTCACGTATCGAGCATTATTTGCTTACTATAAGGTAAAACTCTATCCTCCGGCTTGCGTTGCATTGAGTAATGGGACCGGGTCTTATAATAGCTTCATTTTCTTTAATTAGCATTGCGTTGTTTGTTTTATGCACGGGTATTTTTGGGAGGAAATCCGTTCCGTGTTATACGGCGTAGTCCATTGATTTACTTAACTTTAAAATAAAGTTTTAATGATTATTTTAGTTCTCACACTAGACACATGACTGAACTGGAGTTTATTGTTTTAACCTAAACTCTAGGTGCCCATATTTTCCACACGGGCAGCTAGTAGTTTTGGTTTTGCAAATATTTCTTTATACAGGATCCTAGATTTGTAGCTGAAGCTATATTCGGAAAGCCTTGTATCCGTGTATTTCTTTCAGCTGTGTTATGTATTATTTTTCCGCTGCTAATGTAATTTAAATCTCTGATATTTTTCTAACATATAATATTTATTCATACTCTGTTATATTCTTGTACTCTGATGTAATTGTTTGTAATAAGCAATGAAATGTTCTTCTGTTTGCGTTCTGATTTGTCGTGTTCTCAACTCAATCTGGGCTTTCCCGTAAGGGCGAGTTTGGGTCGTTTCATGCTTGAAGCGTACTTCCATGTCCATGTTTTCACTGCCTTGAAATGTTTTTATGTGCCATAAACTTAGTTTAGCTAGTGCACATAAATTTGCTTGGACTTGATTTGTTTGGGGCTTTGAATCATGCTGGTCGTATTTCTAACTTGGCTGACTTTTGCACATGCCTAGAGTGATTGTTGTCCTTAACCATTCTGTGCACCTTGAACTTGACTTGTTCATGTGCAACCCATGCTTGCTTATGTACATACACACACACTTGTACACTTGTGTACAAGTGTGTGTGTGTGTATATATATAAGTGACATGTGCATATTTTGTTGTTGTATCAGTTCATGCTTTATGCCAGTTGTGTCGTTGTCATGCTTGAGTTTTGTACCTGTTCACCAGAAAAACAACTGTATACAAGTGCAAAAATATTTTTCTATTTAAACTAGCAGACCACTATACGATGTATCGTGGCTGGTCAAGACCAGCATACCAAAAATGTGATTCGTGGTTGGTCTTGATCAGTAAACCACTAGAGCTATGTTAAGGCTGATCTATTGGCACTTGTATTCAATCTACCTTGTGGTATTTACAGCGAATCGCTGTCAATATCACAAGCAGTCTAGACTCTAATAAATGTATACACATGTCAGACCAAGTCTAGAAAGATAATGAGAAACTCACCAAAATTATAAGGAAAAAAATTAAAATAAAATTATATTTGTCTACATTTAATTATATTTTTTTCTAGTTACTATGTGTATTTCTATGATTATACAGGTGATGGGACTGGATTTGAGGTCGTCTGAAGATAAAGTGTGTCAGTGTGTGTATATGAGTCTGTACATGAAAATTGTATATATAAAAAAGTGAATTAAGTGAAATAAAGTGAGGAACCAATATAATGAATATAAATGTGAATTGAATGTATTATATCACAGTGAAATGTACAATGATGGATTAGAAGTTTGTACTATTTCAAATGTTGAAATAAAATATTTGTTTGAATAAAAACAATGTTTGAATACTAAATTCTGTGATATAGTAGTTCATTCAAAATAAATATTTGTTTTTTTATGTGATGAAATATCAGATATTATAGATACAAACACATTTATATAATAATACATATGTTTGTTATCATTAAACAATAATAATATTGTTATATTCAACAGTACAAACTAGATATTGCCGAAATTTCCAGTGAACTAAGCCAAAGTTGGAGGAGAAGGTACTTAGTTGACTTGTCTTCCAAACGGAGGATCATCACTTTTATTTTTCATTATCCGTTCATTTGGAAATAAATGCACAACATAAACATTTCGTTAAGTTATAACGACTCTAGAATCGGGAAATATTGCAGCTAGAAATAGGAATTATGGCTTCATCCCATGTTAAGACTTCGTTTTCTATGTCGTGGTCATTTCCTATGCTTATTCTAGAGAGTGATGAGTGATGATTTCTCTTGTGTCGTTACTCATTTAAGAGTATGGGGTTATATAGTTTCATCCATGGAGATTTCTGTGATGGAAAGAATGTAACGATGGTTCGATGTTTAAATAATTTATTTAAATATCAATCACTTATTAATTTATGGCTCCAAAATGTGATTTTTACATATGGTGGAATCATGACTTAAAGTCACGTCCATTAGGTTTGGATGGCTCGTTATTTGAAGAAATGTTAATTATCAATATATTTCAAGATCAAGTGATTTTAAGGTCAAAACAGTCTTGAAAGTGTGTAAATTGTCATTTCATGACATAGTCTCGAATTTTGACGAAACTTATACCATTTAAGCCGTAATATTGAGGTAGTGCACACAGTCAAGTTTCGTGACAAACAGGTGTACCGCTTTATAGGTCAAGCTCGAAATCCAGGTCGATTTCTAATTGAGAATTTAAATGAAATTGGATATAATAACTTAAATCATCCAAAACCATAAATCTTAATTGGATTGAAACTGTTTACCCCTCTCTCTTCAGCTCCATTCTGCTATTTAATTATTGAGTAATGGTCGTTCCTTCCCCATATCTAAAAATCAAAATTTCCTTGCTTACTCCATTAAAAGTCTGGCAACAGATTCATTGAAATCATGATGACATGATTGGCATGATGTGTGTCCAACGAAGAGCGCGACATCAATTTGGCATTATCGACGTGACTAAGTCAAGTAGGGTTAGCCCTGGCTATCGTTTCATGATGAAATAGGCGGCAATACTAGCACCATTAATTCCCTCTCGGTGATACACTCCTCCCCATTCCCTTTCTTTGCAGATCGATCATCTCCGAGCTCTTGCAGTTTTTTTAGTAATGAAGAAGGGAGTCGAAATCGCTTTCCAGGTGATGGAATTGAGATTGAAGAGTTTGGTAAGGAACGATCAAGCATCCAAGAGGAATGTGATGGTGCTAACGGATTCGAGTTTTGCGTGTAAAGCTCCTTATCATCGCGAAGAAGTGCACGACCATAAATGATGTGCACGGGTTTTTACAAGCCAATGATTAGCTTGGGGAAGGAGATATTACTAAGGTAATTAGTTGCTAATTAATTATCTTTTAAACTAATTTAATCATTTAAGTAATCATCAAACTTACGCATCACATATATTCTGCATACAAGGTCTATTTTAGACGTCATTTCTTGCATTGGATTCGTGTAACGACCCAAATTTATTAAGAAATATTTAATGGAAAACGAATTTTTGAAACGATTTATTTTGAGAATTAATGACTTAGAAATTATTTAAACAAAATTTGAACGTATAAATTTATATTAATTATAAAACAAACTTGTAACATCTTGGTAGTTCGAAATATTTAGTTTTTAACTTCAAATGAATGTACAGAATTCGATATAAGTCTGGTTTTTGTAAAATAAGAGACATTAGGATATATCGAATTATATATTTCTAATGAATGTGAAAAATCGAGATTTCAATGTATGAATTGTAAGTTATGTCCATTTTTTTCGAATAGTCGATGTGGAATCATTTATAAATTATAACGATTTATTAAATAAAATAAAAGGATTTTATTATAAAATTGGATATAGATTTAACCTGGATTTTGGAAATATCAAACTATAAACCCGAGTATGTTTGTTTTGGAGCTATGTGATATTCTATTTGGATTTATACAATCATATTAATTTATTATTATTAAATTGAATTGTTTTTTAATTTATTTATATTTTATTGGTTTTATTTAAGACTAAAAAATAGCCATTTTTCAAATGACCTCCATTTTCAACGAAACCAATTTTTTAGATTAAGAAAGCTAAATTATTATTAGATTTCAAATTACATATCAATCAGAGTTCGTATGTAATATAAACGCGTGTTGAAAATTCATTTAAAATTTTATAAAAGCTAGAAATAAGGCCATTTTTCAAACAGTGTCTAAATTTGACAAGACCAGGCTCGTTAGAACCGTATTTGTGAAACGTAGTGAGATTTAAAATTTCATAATTTTTGGAGTGAGTATGTGGTCGTAGCAAATTAAAACGCGCATTGAAAATCAATATTTAACGCTATATTGGCTTATATTTTAATTTTGAGAAAACTAATTAAAAAATCGAACTAGCTTCCGTAACTTATTCCAATGAGTCCGGAATACGGGTATTTAATTAGTGAGATCATTCGTTAGGATTCATTTTGAGTTCATAGCGTTAAACTTCACGGTTAAGTAACATTTAGAATTAAATAATAATATAATATATATAACCCATTCTCCTATACCCTAGCCTCATATACTCAACCGCCGCCACCTAAATCAATGTCTATGAAACTCCAATCTTCTTCTCCTCATATCTCTCGATCCTCTCACCAATTCCCAGAACTTCCTGCAACGAAAATGATAAGGACAGTGAGATACCACCTCAACGGTGGAGAGGGATTTAAGTTCATCAATTGGGAGAAATCATGTGTCAATGGCGCGACATTTGGTCACGATTTCATGGCCACCGAGGGTTGCGAGCGGGCAAGGTTCACGGCGATGGAGGCACAAGGGGAGGGATCGATAGTAGTAGGTTCTAATCATGGTCAGGCGTCTCGAGGTGGCCTGCGCAAGCGGATTAGGTTTTCGTAATGGGTTCGAGTTTTTGTCTGGGGGAGAAACGCGAGCGGAAGGAGATAATGAAGGAAAGGTGGTTAATTATATTAATTAATCATTTGATTATCTTAATGTTAGTTAATTAATGCAATTAACGATAAAACCTCATAACTTATTCAAATAAAAACAAAATCAAAAGAAACCAGTTACGATTGGATTATGGAACGAGAGCTACGCAATGAAGCTAACTTAGAGGAATTTGGAGCTAGCTATAAGTTGTTTAATTTAATTAAAACAATCGTTTCATAACGATTTCAAACCGATCAAAGTGAGAACTCACTCACTCAACTTATTTTTTTATAGTTATTATATTCATCTAAATATGTATTGATTGCATGTGTTTGCAATGTTTGCGTCGTGGTTGATGGATGATTTTATAGTTTTTTTTACTGTTATTATTACTAAACTGTGAATATAAGCGTTGTCGACAGAAACACTTATATTATGATTATTGCTTGATGGATGGTGGTTGTTATGAGTGTGTTTACATTGCTGACACAGAATTTACACCAACGAATATATAATTTGGAAATTAATTGAATATTCAATCTATTGGGATTTTAGATGAATTTTATATTCATTTAAGTGAAATTTGACAAGAAATTTGAAATTGGATTTTTAAATCCAAACTGGTTTGAAAATAGAGTCGGTATAAATTTCAAACAACTATTGAAATGTTTAAAATGGATTTGAACGAAATTTGGATTAAAACGACCTTTTTAATTTAAATGAGATTTTGAATAGTAAATTCAAAATGTGAATTTCGAGTTAGGTATATAAACGACGTTTTTAACTCGAACGGAGTTTTCCATTGATCTTATTTATTTTTATAATGGATGTCAGAAAAGTAGGGATTTCAAAATATGATATTTTCACAAATATTATTATTTTAATATTATAATAATATGGAATATTGAATTTTGATTTAAAATTGAATTGGAGATGGAAATTGTTTTTAAACGAGATTATAAACGTTTTATAAAATATGTTTGGACTGAATCGAGGAATTTTATTTTAAATAATAAAAAGGTTTGAATAGGACAAGGCGCGCAGCGACTGTTCGTGAATTTCGACCATTAACTTCAAATTGACGTATCGAGAGATCGAACCGTCGGATTTTCCCAAAACGAAAAATGTTGGTTCAAAATGAAAAGAGCTTTCCAATGATATGTGGAGTTTTAAAATCCAATGGTTAGATTTTGAGATATATTCAAATCAAATTTGAATAAAAACAATGTTATTGTCGTTAGTGACCTGAAATTGGTTTTTAATGAATTAAGTTATTTTTAAATTATTAAAATAGGGAAAAATTATTATAAATAAAAGTAAATGATTTAAAAGTGATTTGGACTGAATATATTCAGTTTCGGATAAAATAAAGTTGTTTTGTGAAAATTAGCTATTATAACAAAAGTGATTGAAACGGTTTGAAGTTAAAAAATGCTTAACCAAGTTAAGTTGTGCCAGTGTATGAATATTTGATTTAAATGGAAATAATCTTTGGATATTTTGACATTGGATGTCGTAATTATACGGATATTATTTGAGGAATTTGGAAGATATAGATATCGTTATTCCCTACACGGTATTTATTGGTTTTAGAATTTGATGTTGAATGTAAGTCGATATGATTTCGATTTAGAGACTTATATTTGATATCAATTTGGGGTTTGTCGTGAATGGTGCCTTCAATAACACTGTTCTTAAACCCAATTGAAAACCAAGTTATGGAATAAATCTTTTAATTAGGATTAATGAAGTCTTCTAAAGTGAGGTTTTCCGATTAATAAATTTAATTGGAATTGAATGGAAATTTGATTTGGGTTTGTCGTGAATAATGTTTTTAATAACATCTATTCTTTGACCCAGTTAAAGACAGGATTGGTTTCAAAAGTTATGAAGAATGATTTTGGAGACTAAAACTAAGTTAGAGTTTTAAATAAATCTTTCGATAAAGATTTGAATGAATGAATTAAAAAGGGGTTCATGAGGGTAACTAGAATTCACCAAAATGAATGTAAATATGGATTAGAGGCAAGAAGCTAGTTACATTCTATCGTGGGTGGAAATTGCCCTAGACCGATAGAATGAAAATGGTGTCTTCTTCTATGTTCCAATAAATGAATTAATAATGAGATTTTGATTTGGGTAATAACCTTTGTATTAAGGTTTAAATTAAAATCATAAGAATAATAAAAAAGTGTATGAAAACTACGATATCTCTGTGTATGCTTCATACAATTTAAAAATGCACTAGTTATTCGAAAAGACCAGGATTCAACCCATTTTGAATAACTATACGACAATTTTTGAAGATATCGGAGAGGGTGGTTGAAGAACAGGAACCTTCACATCGTTTGGATTATTGCTGATGTCTCGATTGGACCATACCCCAAAGATGAGGTTATAAGTGGCAGTCGTCCAGACGTACTTTGAGATTGTCTGGATTTGCAAGGGCCTCACACCCAGGCGGGGTTGTGGAATAAGGTGTCTTCAGTTTGTTCAGACCTAGAACAAACTCGTAAATGGATGTGTGTCTGACGTTGTATTCCATAACATAACCAATTAGATTATATTGATGTTATATCAGTTGGTGGCGGAGAACTTATTCTCTTAGCTTAACACCCTCCTTTGAGACTTATGTACTCAAAGGGTTATATATTAATAGATACCGATTATATGTTGTGAATTGACAATGTGACATGCTAAGTGATGAGCTATTAATGATCAAAGCATGGCTTAGTGAAGCATAACTTTGTGTAATGAGACTTTGAAAAGCCTTACATCTCGGAAATGGCCAAAACAGGGTGATACCCAGCATTCTAGAATCAATTGAGCTCGACTGCTAGCAAAATTTGCTAGATTGTGAAAGCATACGGCAACAGATGTTTATTGAGGAACCAAGCGTAACTATTGTGTCAGCTGCGATCTCGGTCGAAGGCGAAATTCGTAGAGCTGAGAAGGCTTATTGGTATGGATGTTTCTTGGGGGAACTAAGCGTAATCATTGTGCATTTACGGTCCAAGAGAGAAGGGGCATTTGTTTATCTTGGAAATTAGTTTTCCAAATTTAGAGGCATTTGTTGATCCTGGAATTGTGTGGTCTGAATTGGTTTAAGGTAAATCCTTTGCTTTAGTCATTGATGGAACCCAACTTCCAATGAACCTTCATGGTTATTTTGTTGTAATTTATGTATGTAGAAGTAGTACCTACGTCTGCTAAGATGGATACATTTATTTGTGAATGTGATTTTACACTATGCACTAATCTTAATATAAGAGAAGTTTCATGTATCAAGCATTTTTTATTATCATAAGGGGAAACCTCTCCCTGAGTGTGTGTGTGGCAAGAGACCTTATGATAGCTTCATTTTCTAAATAGCATTTCGAATTTTATGCACTGGTATTCATATGGGGAAAACCCGTTATGTGATATGTAACATGGTCCCATGATTTACTTTATTTTAAAATGAAAGTAGCTGTTGTTGTTCTCACCCCAGTCCCATGACTGACTCAGAGTTTATTGTTTCCGCCTAAACTGCTGGGTGCCCATAATATTCCGCTTACGCCTACTTTTTCATAATCATTTTATTTTCTTATAAGCATAACTCAACTTCTCCTCTCAGTCTTTCTTCGAACATCGAAATTAGAATTCCTCCACCTAGTTTCTTCATAGTGGATCCTTCTTTAATTTAATATTTTAGTGGAATATATAAATTCAACTAAATTTGTCGCAGTTAAGTTGTTATTGACTTTATTTGTAACTAGAATTTACATTTTTAAAAATGTGCAATCCAAACTAAAATTAATATACTAAAGAATAATATATAGTTTAAATTAGTGGTAAGTAATGTATTACCAAATTTTTATTACTGTTTCGATCAAAAGTATCCAATTATTACTGTTTTTGTTGTTGGTTGAATAAAAAAGAAAAATGATGAACTAATTATACATGAAAACTATATGATGATGTATAATATATTTATTATGGTAACTCAATCCATATAAAATTAGCATGTTTGAAAAAATATATTAATTTGTATTTATATTCCAAAAGGAATTAAATATCTTAAATAACCATTTTTTAAGCTGGAAGTCATAAAAGAAATTTTCGTTTTTTTCATCTCATTTTTTCTCATTAGTGATAAATAGCGTTGAAAATAATTATGTTTAGGTTTCATTATTTATATATTAGTTTTATTATCATTTATTTTCAAATCATCTTTTAAACATAAGGTTTGTTTTCGAAGTAGATTTCACAATTTAAATAAATTAACGTTTAAATGATGGTAGTAAGTATTTACGTGGACGTTTATAGTAACACAATTTATTATCGATTAAATCATGCTGAAGATCTTGTCTCCTTAGAAAAAACCATACTGGTGTAGGAAGAAAAAAGGAAGCGAAAATCTTTAAATATTTCCGCAAACAAGTTGCACAACAAATATACCATCTACAATAGAGATGCAAACTACATAGCCCAAAAGACAAAACTGCACAAACCCTAAACTTCATCACATCTTTTATCCTGGATATATATTTCAAATTTCAACACTTAATTAAATTAATGTCTTCTTTCTCCACTTCTTCTAATCTTTTGTGAAATTGGGCACATATCTCCTAATCAAATAATTTCACTCTTTAGTTCGCATGACAACTCCTCCTTTAAAATGCTTTACGATTTCTCTCCAACCATACACAGTGAATAATCATAAAAGTTGTTGTTAAAGCGATGTCTCGACTAAGTCCTTTCTGATAGAAGCAACTGTTGATAAGATCACACTCGTCGATTAAGCACGATTCGATTGGAAGTAATAATCGTCTCTGTGGTTGATTTCAAAGATAAGTATTATACTTACCTGTGAAAAATAATTTTATATGAGTTTCATCTTCTTGATTACATAGAATGCATTCAGTTATGTTCCATATACCCCACGGGAAAAATCTACCTTTTGTTGGTAATCGATACAAGCATGCTTTATAGATGATAAAACTAAATCTCTTTATTGTTGTTTGATGCCACACGACCTTACCCTAGCCAATTGTAGGCGAAATTTCTATGATTTATTCCAAATTGATGACAAAATTACAACCTGCAATTTTTCAACAGTCGGCATTCTAATTAGTAGCTATCTGAATTCGTTGTACTAATGATTCAAATTCTCTGGTAGATGATAAAATTTTCTGGATATAAAGATCTCTGATATAATACAGTTTACACAAATTTATGGTTCAACCATGAGTCAAACCACAAAGAGATAACATCACCATTCACTATTGTTGATTAACTTATTGTCGAATCTTTAGCTCGTAACACACACACGTAGTCGAAACATTTAACAGTTGCATAACAATGGAGGTGCTAAAAGTTATAACAGATGTAAAACTAGATATAATAAAATGTAATGGAGATGGAAAAAGCTTCATTATATATAAAATCATATATTTAAAGTGAACTTATACTCATTTTCAGATCTTATATGTGAAAAAAGAAATAATATTTAATTTTATATAAACCAAGGATATCATGTTTTATGTAGTATAGATTTGATGATTGCTATGGATATCTAACTTATACTGAATGCTTATGTCTTAAAATTAGGAATTACCCTAACTTCGTCGATATAGTTTAAAAGATAAATAGTCAAATCAAATTTATATTAATGTTGTTAAAAGCGAGTACTAAAAACCTTTGATCTTTAACAGTTGTAATGAAAATAATGGAACTTAAAGAAGATTTACTATTTAATAGCGCCATATTGAAAAAACATTGTGGTTTAACAACGTTATACAAGATTTTGCAAGGCTTTTTTGTGGAGCTTTAACCACATGGTATATATGTATGTATTTATGTACATATGAAAGTATTTATGTGTGTATATATATATATAAAGAAGGTTCAATCTCGTTTTCTGTAGCAACTCATTAGCGACTTGATTTCATGTACTAGATTTACTTAAATATTTACTGATTACTCCTCTCAAGGCCTACTTGGTTCCTTTTCAGTTTTAGATATTTCTTCAAACGAAAAGGCATAATGCATGTAATTTTTTGAAAACAAACAATTTGAAACATGAAGTTGACATACAAAACGAAAATTAAAATAATCGTTTTCCACGTTTTGGTAGCTGATAAAAACATGAAAACTGACTTATCTATCCACTCCACTCCCTTCGTTGTTTGATCGACCCCTTTAGCATGCTTCTATCATCGTCTGCTATTCTAATATTTTATAGTGAATTTTGGAAACTTGGAACTTAAAATAGAACCAAGTGAACCCTTAGTTTTTTTCCTTCTAAAATATGTATGGTTTCTTTATGATTATTAAAAACAATTATATCTTCAGATGAAATTAATGAAAAACTAACATTACTTTTCTTTTAAAATCATTCAATCAAACAATATGTTCTTCTGCCATTTTGTGGACATACGATTGTACTGATAACTATTGTGTTAATTTCAGTTGGAAAAAATGATTTAGATCAATTGATTCTGGTGAGAGCTTTTTCTACGATTAACTAGGGCAGTTAATGGTAAATTTACCATTATCATACAAACAAACACTAAATAATCGATAGCTTATATCGAGCTACATTGATATATCAATGTCATCATATGATAACGATAAATTTATGATTATTAACGATAAATATAGTGATAAAGAAATTTTAATACTAGTGGTAACATTGAATTTATGAATCATTTCAATTTTGTTTTATTATACTATTTTAATTATTCCTAACCATAAAACTTTTGAAGATTTATCATATTTTAAGCAAATGCTTATGATGTTATTTGTGATTATTTCCATTTTAGCTTTATTAACTTCGAATTATAAGAATGAAAGAACTATTATTTCATGTCATTGTAAGTACATTGGGCTGATTGAAGAAGAAAAAATGCCTTCATTTATAAATTGACAGTTTTGGCTCTAATAAGAAGACTACATGAGCATTCTCTCTTTCGCTAGATGACCACAAGAGTTCTCCGTCAATTGAAATAAGCCATGGACTAAAATAAGTCAAATTTTGTATATTAGTTTTAATAAAGTTGGAAATAGTAACTTTTTTTGTTTTTAAACCATTGTCAACATTTTAGATTATAAACGTTTAGTATAATAAATTTTTAACCATTATCAACATTTTAGTATTATAAAAGTTTAGTATAATAAACTTTTAACCATTATCAACACGAGGAATTACTTTTAAAGGCCAAACTTAGCATTTTTCTTTGTGAAAAGTATGTTGAGTTTGGATTTGAGGGAGAAAGGCACAATTTAGTGCAAAAATGGAAATCAGGGGGACCACTGTCTGTAACACCCCGCATTTTTAACTTAAGATAATAAAATAAGAATAACTTAATTAAATATTCAGAATTAAGTAAAATGGATTGTACCATTGCGTTCGTCTCGTAATTCTGGTTCAGATAGAAACCGAGTTTGCGTAAAACGGACATCGTATGAAGAAGTTATGGGCTGCAGAAGTCTGTCAGAGAAAACAGGAACAGCCCAGACTAATTCTGGACCCCCGGACCCATGGGGGTCGACCCTTTCAAGGGGGTTCAACTCACATGAAGAGGGGTCGACCCACGTGAAGGGGAGTCGACCCCATCAGGAAGGGTCGACCCCCCGGCGGTAGATTTTGGCAGATTAGGGTTTTTGAGTTTCTGGATGATTCTGATGGCTTTTGGTCAAATCTGAGGGTCCTAGTTGCTCCATAAACCTATAAATAAGACCTTAGACCTAAACCTAAACCTCATAATTCGGCGGCTACGCTGGAGCTCTGCCATTACTCTCCCTCTCTCTCTTTTCTCAAATCTATTCTGAAATTTAAAATATTAGCCTAGGGAAATTATGAATCCAGATCTGGAAGAGAGAGTCAACATTAATAAAAAGACTATTGAATCATTAAAGCAAGGTAAACTTCTAGATCCAATCTATTCATATTCTTCTTATTTCTTTCCCTTCTCTTTTAATTAAAATAGTCAATCCACGATTATTGGGTTTCAAATCAAATTAAAGGGAAAAGAAAAACCATAGATGATAGAACGGATCAGATCCAAAATTTGGGGAAAGCATGAAAGGTGAGTGGGTTTAAGCTATAGCCTTTAGATAATATTATGATTATCGTTTAGCATTCCCCTTGTTATAAATTTTGAAATTGCCAAGTTAATTATAAATTATTGTTATAACAAGTTGAAATGTTAAAATGAATAATTCATACGCTGAATCAGTTGAAGTATTGGAATGTTTACACGTTGTATAAACTTGTTAGAATATGGGCTATGATTACTGTTGTTATAATTATATAATTCGCTTGAGGCATATTATTGACTAAATGACATGTTAAACTTGTTGGATTAAAATAAATATATGATTAAATGCTTACATGTCAAAATAGAATTAAACATATGTTGAAAAGGACATGCGACAATACATAGGCAAAATTGGACAACATATAAATAAGATTACTGTAACTAGATTTCGGTAAAAAGAATAATATGCCTAAAATTTTCTTGAAATTAGATTACGAACATGCCTAGGTTTACAGTAATTTGACACTGTAACGCTCTTAGACATGAGGTTAGATTGCACTTGTGAAAGAAGTTTGCCCGGACCCGCCCGACATATCCAGCATTCACAAGTGGTAAATCTAATGTGAGGGTCTAAGTGCAAAATTAAATATATGTAATGGTGCTAAGACACGAGGTTAAGTCAACTTGTGATAGAAGTCTGCCCGGACCCGCCTGACAAATCCAATGTCCACAAGTGCAGGCTTAATGTGAGAGGTCTAGTGCTTACACACACACACACACACAGATATATATATATATATAGCAAGATATGAATAATTGGCAATGATGGTATTTAAAATGTCTAACTCCGAAAATAAGAAAGGAAGGGATGAATGGACTGAGTTAGTGTAATAGGAAGGAAAAGTGATGTATTTCCCTAAATGACCTATTTCTGAGAACGTGGTTGCAAGTAAGTCACTTTAGACAAAGTAAGAAAAATAAAGAAATTACTTGCTACCACAGATTTAGGTGGGAATACGTTATGAAAATAAATCACCGATTTCTTCTATCAAACTGATATGGTGCATGGAGTATTTTCCTTAAATATAAGAAGAAATGTATATATTACAGTGAATGAAGAATAATGGTTTACCATAGTAAATGGTTTAAAAGGGGAATGATAATTACCTATTATAAATTAATAACATTAATGAAAATGTTGTATAATAGGTAGACTTGTCCCAGGGACAAGTGAAGATTATAACTTAGGTTATAATAAACTAATAAGGAAATTAGATAACTGGTGAAATGAGATAAGGGACACTTAATTAAGTAATCAGTAAATGGGGAAAACCGGAAACCGGTTGAGAAAAGGGGGAAAATATATGAAATATAAGAAGTTGTACTTAATTATAAATTAAGTAATCTATATACTTGGAAGTCATAAACTCGATTATAAGAATAACATGTTTACACTTGTCCTAGGGACAAGAGGAAGTTATAACGTAAGTTATAATAAATGGGTAGAAAAATTTATCAATGGACCTTAGTCAAGAAAACTAAGTTAATAATTAAGTAAACAACGATAAGTTGTAGTGACGGTGTAAATTGAATTTATGATTAACTGAGAAAGAATGAGGAAAACTTATGAAATGAAATAAGTTATATTTAATCATAATTGGTAAGTGACATGGTAATTAGAAAACATGTGAATTGAGATATACTTAATAACATATTAAGTAGAACATGTTATTGTAACCTTGAAATCAAACAAGTATATAAAGGGTTGTGGATCACAGACCTTGGGCCACAATCTAGAGAATGAAATGTTGTGGGCTTATTAATAAACTTAAATGGGTTAAGTTATATAAATGAAATTAATAAGCAAGAGGAGCTTGGTAATTTGATTAAGAATTCAACATGAATAATAATAACCAAGTCAAATGGAAACCTGGTGAGGTAAAGCAAACGCGTAAAAGAATGTTTAGACATAGGGTCTAATGACACATTAAAATGAGGCGCTTGGACAAGTCTGTACGTTTGAGGGTGAATAACCCAACGGGGTAGATCATTATCGTTTTATTAGGTATGAAGGGAGCGCACGTTCATCTAATTATTCTGGCGGCTCTGAAGGACTGGAAGAGTAAGCACGCGGCTTCTTGAGATATGTAAGGTGCTCCTGGTAGTCCTCTGTGTAGTGGAAGATGATTAGGCTGTGCCGTAGAGGTTGGGTCTGCGTGTAACTACTAAGTGGGTGGGCTTTGACTACAGAAGTAGCTACGCAATCAGAATGCTGTGACGCGGTGACACCAGGGGGATTCGGCGGTTGCCTCAACGGGGAGGCGAAGAGTCACGACCAATAAGGATAGTAGATCGTCGGATACCTGTCATCGGCAGCTAGTGGGATGCGAAAAGACTAGAGTTAAAACCAACAGACCATTTCACCTTTCACTATCGGGGTACGGGTGGTTGAGGGAAGACGCCAAATGGATGTTTAGATTGTTTGTTATTAGGGGCAGTCGTTTAGCTCTTGTAGTCCTTTACTAGTTGAGGGAGGGGCCAAGGTGGGGCCATAGCCACCGTGAAAACAGATCCTAGGAATATCTATATTTTGAGGCACTTAAAGGCGGCCCTGTACAGATATGGAAAAGCTCCCAACCGAATTCCGTGTTTCTTTCATCGCCATGCTATGGAACTTGGTGCACATTAGAGGACATGCGATTGAGGCATCGAGCTACAATTGAAGATACGTATGGTGGACAGTCTAGATACATGCATGTCGGCACTGGATGGTGTATCGTAAACTTGAGGGCATTACTCCAGTATGAATTCTGTTTCCACCAAAGGTGGCCGTCCGTACATTACGTAGCATAGTAATGACAGATAAATGCGGAATGTAATATTGTTATCCGTACGTCACTACGGCGTAAGATGTCGTACGAGTGGGGTACCATGGGGTGTACCTTAATATTGGGGGTAGCTACATACATACTATATTAGGTTAATCCACTGGAAAGAAATGGGTACGACGTGTGTGTAAGCCGTGAATTTTGTTAACCCAAGTAGCCTAATAAATAAGAAAATATGACTGAATGGTATATGTAGTGTTATCCAAAGTGTATAATTTAAATCCAATCACCAGAACTTGTGTTCTGACCCCCTCCTCATAACATATATGCAGGTTAGATTTATGGCAGAGACATGATAGCCTTGGACACTAGCTAGGCAGTGTTATTAATACGGTAAGGCTATATTTTGACTATATTATATTTTATCCATTCCGCTGTGAGATATTTTCTGAGCTCTGACATGTTTTATGTCTCTGTCTTTTCTGTAGGATACCAGAGCAAACCAATCCGAGTTTCGATAGATTGGAATTTTGAAAACAAATCGGTCTTTCAGAATTCGGGTTGTTACATCTGGTATCAGAGCTTAGGTTTAGGATTAATATATGAATAGTGAGTGAACATATTTGTATTTTTAAAAAAATATATATACCTAGATCCATAGAGGAACCCACTAAATAGAAAGAGTATAATATGGTAAGAAATGGGATCTTTGTTTTGTACACTAAAAGAATGAATATGGAAATCTGAGACCCTTAGGTGATTTGGGTGAAGAGTGTACAATGTACTTTGTATGGAAGGAAAGTGAATCCCATATGATTAGTATTTTGGGTTAGTGGGCTTGAAAACCTTATAAATTAGAAAAGGTTGAGAAGAGAAAATTGGATTAGGAATATATATAGTTGAGAAAATTGACCTTGGGGAGTGTCTAGGAAAGCCTAGAAAATTGGAAACCCGCTTTGAGTCAACCCCATTGTTAACTTTTAAGAACTTGAAATATAAAAGTTTTAGGAAAATAGTTTATGGTGTTTTCAAGTTTTAATCTTAAAAGTTAAAGTTTTAAATATGTAAAGTATACATATTGGGTTTTGAAGTAAAACGGGGTATATTTTGCAAATAGTGATTTCTTACGAAAATTTTGTCTAAGATAAAATTCTCTCAATAAAGGGTGCATATTATAGACCATGTATAACTTGCTAGTTTTTCTTGTTACATTCCATACAAGAATTCTTAATTAAGAAAAAATTGAAATCTCTATTCTTATGATAACCATTTTTGGTAAATTATTTTAACAAGATAAATTTGTTGGGTGGACAAAATAAGTTGTAGAAAATAAGAATAGAGTGGATGTTAGCACCTTGTAGTAAGAGACTAAATCGACCTTATAGGTAAGAACAAGTCATAAACCCGATTGAGAAAATAGTTATTCGTATCTACTCCAGTTTTGTGATTTGAAAAAAAATTATGATTTACATTTTTTTTAAGGTGACAAGTTTTTATGGTTTGGCAAGAGAAAGTTTTCATGAGAAAAAATAAAGTTTGGACACTTTTAAATTTTTGGAAGAAAGTTTTAATGAAAAGGACAAACCGTGTTTTAAAAGTATGAAGTAGGTAAGGATTAGTGCTTAGGGAAGACGGGAAAAGTTTTGAGGCGATGAAGTAAATAGCGAGAATTATCTTGGAATAATAGTAAGTTCCCGCTGAACGCGTAAGCATTGAAAGCCAATGATGTTGCTTGAAGAAATTATTGGTACATAGATAGAGTTATTATTGACTAGTAAAAAAAGGGCAAGTAGGTGTTTAGATCCATTACTAATTTTCATGTTAGGGGTAAAACCCGTTACTACATTTCGGTTGGGATCATTCCATTATATTATTCTTGTAGGGGAGTTAGGGTAATACCTAAACTTGTTGTAGATCCCATGGTTTGGACTTTTCTGTCCGAAGGGGACATAGTCCCGAGATTATTGGCCCTTAGTAGTAGCTGTGTAGGGTGTTTGTTCTCCTGTTTTAGTTGAAAGACTAGAAGGCTTATTTAAATTTAAACTAAGATCAGATAATTAAATAAGATAAGAAAAGAGGAATGCTACAACTAAAAAGGAAACAGAAAATTCAGTAAAGCAACAAACATGATAATTATGAGAAAGATGGATAAGAATGGAAAATTTCCAAGATAAGATGAAAAGAAAGTCAGTAACAAAGAAAATTTTCTTATGTGGGCTGTGCTTGGATAGGAAAAATAGGGTAATCTTTATAAATAGTTACATAAAATCCAAGTACAATTAGAAAGAGGTTGAAAAAGAAAAACGGAAGATGCGGAGTTTTCCGTTTTCCACCTTTTTGTAACGTAACAAGTCGAATTTAAAAAATTAGATTTTTTTTGAAATTCGAAAAGTAAAGTTGGTTGGTAGGATTATGGATGCAACAATTGGATGAACTACACTCTTACTCATTAAGAGTGTGGGAAAATTTGGATGAAAAAGCATTTTGATTTTCAAAATATAACATTCATGTAAAACGGCCAGTATATTTAGGATGTGAGCATCATATTTTAAAAGGAGTTTTGAGAAATTTGCATACACATAGGAGGTATCGCTTAGGCATACATGCATTATTATGTTGTATTTCACTTTGCACAAGTGCATGATGTTAGCAAAAATTGGATGCACACATGATGGATGCATTTTATGCGAGGGGTTAATTGATTTTACCCTTATCAAATTTCGGGGACGAAATTTCCTAAGGGTGGGAGAACGTAACACTCCACATTTTTAACTTAACATAACAAAATAAGAATAACTTAATTAAATATTCATAATTATGTAAAATGGATTGTACCGTTGCGTTCATCTCGGAATTCTGGTTCAGATAGAGTCCATGTTTGCATAAAACAGACATCGTATGAAGAAGTTATGGGCTGCAGAAGTCTGTCAAAGAAAACAGGAACTTCCCAGACCAATTCTGGACCCCCAGACCCATGGGGGTCGACCCCTTCAAGAGAGGGTCGACCCACATGAAGAGGGGTCGATCCCCCAGCAGTAGATTTTGGTAGATTAGGGTTTTTGAGTTTCTGGACGATTCTGATGGCTTTTGGTCAAAACTGAGGGTCCTGCTTGATCCATACACCTATAAATAAGACCTTAGACCTTACTCTAAACCTCATAATTCGGCGGTTACGCTGGAGCTCTGCCATTACTCTCTCTCTCTTCTCAAATCTATTCTGAAATTTAAAATATTAGCCTAGGGAAATTATCAATCCAGGTCTGGATGAGAGAATCAACATTAATAAAAAGATTATTGAATCATTAAAGCAAGGTAAACTTCTAGATCCAATCTATTCATATTCTTCCTATTTCTTTCCCTTCTCTTTTAATGAAAATAGTCAATCCACTGTTATTAGGTTTCAAATCAAATTAAAGGGAAAAGCAAAACCATGGATGATAGAATGGATCAGATCCAAAATTTGGGGAAAACATGAAAGGTGAGTGGGCTTAAGCCATAGTCTTTAGATAATATTATGATTATCGTTTAGCATTCCCCTTGTTATAAATTGTGAAATTGCTAAGTTAATTATAAATTATTGTTATAACAAGTTGAGATGTTAAAATGAATAATTTATATGCTGAATCAGTTAAAGTATTGGAATGATTACATGTTGTATAAACTTGATAGAATATGGGCAATGATTATTGTTTTTACAATTATATAATTCGCTTGGGGAATATTATTGAGTAAACGACATATTAAACTTGTTGGATTAAAATAATTATCCGATTGAATGCTTACATGTCAAAATAGAATTAAACATATATTGAAAAGGAAATGCGACAAAATATAGGCAAAATTGGACGACATGTAAATTAGATTACTGTAAACTAGATTTTAGTAAAAAGAATAATATACCTAAAATTTTCTTGAAATGAGAATAATTGTTAAAGGACGAACAAGCCTAGATTCACAGTAATTTGACACTGTAACGCTCTTAGACACGAGGTTAAATTGCACTTGTGAAAAAAGTCTGCCCGGACCCGCCTAGCATATCCATCACTCACAAGTGGTAAATCTAATGTGATGGGTCTAAGTGGAAAATTAAAAATATGTAATGGTGCTAAGACATGATGTTAAGTCAACTTGTGGTAGAAGTCTGCCCGGACCCGCCCTACAAATCCAGCGTCCACAAGTGTAGGCTTAATGTGAGAGGTCTAGTGCTTATACATACATACATACATATATATATAGCAAGATATGAATAAATGGCGATGATGGTAATTAAAATGTCTAACTCAGAAAATAAGAAAGGAAGGGATGAATGGACTGAGTTAGTGTGATAGGAAGGAAAAGTGATGTATTTCCCTAAGTGACCTATTTCTGGGAACGTGGTTGCAAGTAAGCCACAGTAGATAAAGTAAGAAAAATAAAGATATTACTTTCTACCACAGATTTAGATGGGAATACGTTATGGGAAAAAACACTGATTCCCTCTGTCAAATTGATAAGGTGCATGGAGTATTTTCCTTAAATATAATAAGGAATATATATATTACAGTGAATGAAGAATAATGGTTTACAATAGTAAATGGTTTAAAAAGGGGAATGATAATGACCTATTATAAGTTAATAACATTAATGAAAATGTTGTATAATAGGTAGACTTTCCGCAGGGACAAGTGAAGATTATAACTTAGGTTATAATAAACTAGTAAGAAAATTGGATAACTGTTGAAATGAGATAAGGGACACTTAATTAAGTGATTAGTAAATGGGGAAAACCGGAAACCAGTTGAGAAAAGGGGGAAAATATATGAAATATAAGAAGTTGTACTTAATTATAAATTAAGTAATCTATAAACTTGGAGGTCTGAAACCCGCTGATAAGGACATGTTTAGACTTGTCCTAGGAACAAGAGTAAATTATAACGTAAGTTATAATAAATGGGTAGAAAAACTTATTAATGGACCTTAGTTAAGAAAACTAAGTTAATAAGTAAACAACGATAAGTTGTAGTGACGGTGTAAATTGAACTTATGATTAAATGAGAAAGAATGAGGAAAACTTATAAAATGAAATAAGTTGTATTTAATCATAATTGGTAAGTGACATGGTAATTAGAAAACATGTGAATTGAGATATACTTAATAACATATTAAGTAGAACATGTTATTATAACCTTGAAATCAAACAAGTATATAAAGGGTTGTGGATCACAGACCTTGGACCACAATATAGAGAATGATATGTTGTGGGCTTATTAATAAACTTAAATGGGTTAAGTTATATAAATGAAATTGATAAGCAAGAGGAGCTTGGTAATTTGATTAAGAATTCAACATGAATAATAATAACCAAGTCAAATGGAAACCTTAAAACTCCTCTTAGTTTCAATCTTTTCAAAATTCAATATCTTGCCTTTAACTGGGTTAAAGACCCAAGGTCCTCTAAAACACGATTCACGATAAACCCAAATCACATTTGATATTAAATACAAGGCTCTGAACAGAAAATATATCGGCTTATATTCAATATCAAATTCTGAAACCAACATATATTGTATTGGAAATAACAATATTAAATATATCTTTCAAATTCCCATAACAATATCTGTATAGTCACGAAATCCAACATCGAAATATCCCGAAGATAATTTCGATTCAACTCCAGTCCAATCCACGTATTGGGAATATTGATTATTTTTAAAATCACTTTCAAATTCAATTTATTTATTTCAAAAATAAATCGATTTTAATTCTAGTTCAAAACTAGTTCATTTCGATAAAAATCTATTTTTATCCTTTCAAATATGGAATTCTTTAGCCCAATTTTTCCCAAATCATTTCTTATGATTTCACACAAATTATAGATATTTTTAATAATTTTATCAAGGCTCGTACAGTCGATTTCCATCAACGGCCATCGAACTGCACTTACAACGACCTTTTCCAAATTTGATTTGGACATAATTCCAAATCCAACCGTTAGATTTCAAATTTCTAATATTCATTGGAAAGCTCTTTTCGATACGAACCCAACGGTTCCGGTTTTAGGAGAATCCGACGGTCGGATCTCCCGTAATGTCAATTCGAAGTCAATGGTCGAAATTCACGAACTGCCGCGGTGCGGCGCGTTCTATTCAGGTCATTATATATATATAATATATATATATATTATATATATTTCGTCGATTTCCTTTTTTAAAACGTATTTTATAAAACGTTTTAAATTTGTTTTTAAAACCATTTCAACTCTATATTCCATTTCAAATCAAAATTGAATATTTCATATCATTACTATATAAATGATAATATTTTCAAAACGTTATATTTTGAAATCACTACCTTTTCTATATTCATTTATAAAAACGAATATAATCGATATAAATATCGTTCACGTCAAAATGGCGCAACTCTAATCAACACGGCTTTATATTTTTCAAAAACTTCTTTATTCTATTCAACAAATGAATATTTATCCCATTCAACACATGAATCTATATTTCTTTCAACACACGACTAATCTCAACACATGAGTACTGTCAACACATCACTATTTTTGTTATGTAAAACATTTTATAAAACTATGGTATCTATCGTTTTGATTTTAATTAGACTCCACCGTGAAGTAGATTCTAATTGTACATATGATAAAGATGTAATTTTTATTATTTAAAATATTCTACTCAACACATGAATAGTTTCAACACATGATCATCGTCAACACATGACTATTTTTATATTCAACACATGAATTTTCTTTTATAACATTCATTATTTTCCCGATTGGAATGAGGCCCAATCAATCACCATATAATGTTAATTATATGGATTTTCATACATCACACGTGTATAATAGCATTGAAAAATAATCAACCATCAACCAAAGTGCACTACACTGTATAAGCATCAAATATAGATATCTGACGCTTATAACAGCCTGTCAATCGATCGATCGACATATTTAATCAATCAGGATGAGTGACTTCAAATTTCATCCCAACACCCGTGTGGGGTTTCAAACAATCAAACACAGATTTTAGTTGTGCAGTTGGGCGACGTGTAAAATTTATCGACCCAATCGATATCAGTCAAATCAGTGTATATAAACAAATCGACCGATTTGTTTATAAATATTCATTTATTCACTTTCACGTTAAAAATTATATTTTTAACGATAAAACATTTTATTTTAACCCATGAATTTCTATTCAGTTCATTTATTCAATAAAATGATATTTTTATTTTTCTAACATATTTTAGAAAATTCGGCGGCATAACGGCACGATACTAGAAACGGGACAAGGCCTAGCCTTATCCCTGGTCTAGTGAAGGCCCACGCCATTCACACATCAATCAATCCATTCCATTTCACCAAACAATTCAATTTAAATCAAATAAACTAACCAACTACTCAACCAAACAATTTAACAAACAAGCCATCCATGGTCTGTGGATGACGGGTGTCGGGTGCTACTAAGCACCGTCTGCATCCTAGTATATATATATATATATAACTAGAAAAAGAAATTGAAAGGTGAGAAATTCTCACCGATAGCTATCCAATACCACGACTCTTCATTGATAGAGATCTTCATCGTTATCGCACCTTTGTCACCTTCGTTGCCCGTAGCCACTACATATATAAAAATCACATTTTTACTTAGCTATTCAATATGAAAAGAACCCAATTTTTACTTCGCTATTCAATATATAAAAATCGAATTTTTACTTCGATGTTCAATATATAAAAATCATATTTTTACTTTGATGTTCAATATATAAAAATCATATTTTTACTTTGATGTTCAATATATAAAAATCATATTTTTACTTTGATGTTCAATATATAAAAATCATATTTTTACATCTTTTATATAGTAAAGATTATATTTTTAATACTTTAAAAATATAAACATCATATTTTCAATTGAATAAAAATCTTTTCTACCTCTTCCTTCTATAAAAATCATATTTTTATAAATAAAAATATAACCTTTTCAACTTTGAAAAATCAAATCTTTATATATACTTTATTTTCAGATTTTATAAATGCTAATTCATGTATATAAAAACTGATTTTATAAATAAAAATATAATTAAAAACTTACATTTTTCTGCCTTTAACTTGGAAGAGGGGTGCTGGGCTGTCGGAGGTTCGTCGGAGGTCGGCTGAGGGCCAAGGGGGGGTGCGGGTTCGGGTCTGGGTCGCAGCAGGTGGGGTCAGGCGGGGGTAGGGCGGCACTGGCGGCGGCTAGGGTTTTATGGAGGGGAAGGGTTCGTCTCTCGCGTCAGGGAGGAGGAGAGCAGGAAGAAGAAGGAGGCGGGCAGAGCAGGGGGGGCTCGGCGCGGTCTTCTGCAAGGGGGGGTGTGCGCCTCGCGCGGCGGCGCGATTTGAGAGGGGGGGGGGCGATTGCAGCGGCAGCTCCCCCCCCCCCCCCCCCCGTCGCCCTCCTCTTTCCATTTTTTTTTATTTTCGAATGATTCTCAGATTCAATCGGGGGGCCAGAGGGTAATAGGGGAGAGAAAGTTTTTTTTTTGATTACTTAATTATTTTATTTTTGAAAAAGTTTACTTTTACATACGACCTCTAAACGAGGTCCACCGCCTGTCGTCCATAGCGTATTACCCCCATTCCGAACACAATGGGATATGTATCGTAGGCTGATTCGACTGTTTGAATTAGTTTTCGTCAAATTTACAATCAAATCATTATATTGAATTTTTAACGTACATTTTAAATTACTGGGGTCACATACTAACTCTAAAAATTCTTGAAAAATATTTTCTAGCTTCGTATTGACGATACGGTCCTAACAAAACTAGTTTCGTCGAATTCTGAGACCGTTAGAAAAATGGCCATTTTCTAGTCGGTTAAAATCAACTGAAACGGGTCAAACGCGTTTTCCTTTTCCACGCTCACATATTGACTCGAAAAATTATGAAATTTTGAAACCTAGCAATAATTTGACATCACGGACCCAACAAAAGTGGTTTCGTCGAAATCCGAGATCATTTGCAAAATTCCCATTTTTAAGGGCCTGAATTCCATAGCGACTATTCAGAATTTTCAACTGGACATATCTTTTGATTCCCGCTATGAAATTTTGATTTTTTCGGATTCGTTCGAAAGATATTCCCAATTAGATCCTATTAGTTTTGGTTTCACTAAAATCCGGATTGTTTTGCACCTGGTACATTCAATTGAAGTTTGAAATCGAATTATCGAACTACCGCGCCATTTTCAATTCTATTTATAATTATATATAAATATTTATATTCTAACGACGACGCGTATAATATATACGTTCGAATTATATTCAAAATAAATTTCTGGTCGATATTATTTAAAATAATCTATTTTAAATGTTCAAACTTCGCTAAAATTGCCAAAATAAAAATTTTAAACTGGCCCAGATTTTCCGGGTTGTTACAGAAACCTGGTGAGGTAAAGCAAGCGCGTAAAAGAATGTTTAGACATAGGGTCTAATAACACAGTAAAATGAGGCGTTTGGACCAGTCCGTACGTTTGAGGATGAACAACCCAATGGGGTAGATCATCGTGGTGTTATTAGGCACGAGGGGAGCACACATTCATCTGATTATGCTGGCAGCTCTAAAGGACTGGAAGGGGAAGCACGCGACTTCCTGAGATATGTAAGGTGATCCTGGTAGTCCTCTGTGCGGTGGCAGATGATTAAGCTGTGCCGTAGAGGTTGGGTCTGCGCGTAACTGCTAAGTGGGTGGGCCTTGACTGCAGAAGTAGATATGCAGTCAGAATGTAATGACGCGGGCTAGAGTGATTCGGCGGTTGCCTCAACGGGGAGGCGAAGGGTCACGACCAATAAGGATAGTAGATCGTCGGATACCCGTCATCGGCAGCCAGTGGGATGCGAAAAGACTAGAGCTAAAACCAACCGACCATTTCACCTTTCACTATCGGGGTACGGGTGGTTGAGGGAAGACGCCAAATGGATGTTTAGATTGTTTGTTATTAAGGGCAGTCGTTTAGCTCTTGTAGTCTTTATTAATTGATGGAGGGGCCAAGGTGGGGCTATAGCCACCGTGAAAACAGACCCTAGGAATATCTGTATTTTGAGGCTCTTAAAGGTGGCCTTGTACAGATATGGAAAAGCTCCCGACCGAGTTCCGTGTTTCTTGCATCGCCCTGCCATGGAACTCGGTGCACATTAGAGGACGTGCGATTGAGGCATCGAGCTACAATTGAAGATACATATGGTGGACAGTCTAGATACATGCATGTAGGCTCTGGGTGGTGTATCGTAGACTTGAGGGTATTACTCCGGTAAGAATTCTGTTACGAACAAAGGTGGCAGTCCGTAAGTTGCGTAGCATACTAATGACAGATATGTATGGAACGTAGTATTGTTATTCGTACGTCATTATGGCGTAGGATGGGGGACTGCATATATTTCGATGGTGTTACGGTGGAGACCGTGCGAGTGGGGTACCATGGGGGTGTACCTTTATATTGGGGGTAGCTACATATATACTATATTAGGTTATTCCACTGGAAAGAAATGGGTACGATGTGTGTGTAAGCCGTGAGTGGCGTTAACCCAAGTAGCCTAATAAAAGAAAATATGATTGAACGGTATATGTAGTGTTATCCAAAGTGTATAATTTAAATTCAGTCACCAGAACTTGTGTTCTGACCCCCTCCTCATAACATACTCGCAGGTTAGATTTGTGGCAGAGACATGATAGCCTTGGATACTGGTTAGGCAGTATTATTAATACGGTAAGGCTATATTTTGACTATATTATATTTTATCCATTCCGCTGTGAGATATTTTCTTAGCTCTGACTTGTTTTATGTCTCTGTCTTTTCTGCAGGATACCAGAGCAAACCAATCCGAGTTTCGATAGATTGGAATTTTGAAAAAAATTCGGTATGTCAGAATTCGGTTTGTTACATCGTCCTTTCCACTTTTGCACTAAATTTGCCTTTCTTCCTAATTTCCAAACTTAGCATATTTTTAACCAAAAATTGCTAAGTTTGGCGTTCTCACTATTTTCCACTTTCAACATTAGAATAACTATTAGGATAAATTTTCAGAAGAGGCTAGTTTTTAAAAATAACAGCACAAATAGGCTGGTTTCAAAACTATTTGCAAATATAGGCTGCTGCGATGAGCTGGCCTATTTTCTTTTTAAAAATATGGGGCGCACTTCAGAAGTGCGCCCCCTTTAAATTGAACTGGTGCACTTTGCAAGTGCACCAGTACATCTTCATTATAACAGTACATACTTCCTTTGTTGCTCAAGCATGTGTATGCCAGAATATTAACAGACTTATATGTTGTTTTTTAGCTCCTCTTCAGCGGAAGGTTAGTGCTCATAAAGTTTGATTCTGTATTATGTTAAATCAAAACTAGGTTTCAAGTGTCAACTTATTTCGCCTTGCATGCTTTAAAACATGTGGTGGTTCAAACTGGTAAAATAAAGAACATATTATGCATTCTTTTTGTCAAATTTCCTTTTGTAACGTTTATAAATAAAACTATGGGATCATATGTTTTCTTTATTGTTTGCGTTTGAAATGTTACTTTGTAGAACAGACCATGGAGTACTATTATCATCTTTTGGTGAAGAAAGCAATGTTGCCAAACAGTTATGTTTACCCAATCGCGAAAAAACCAACAACCTTAGTGCCATTGAATGAGAATGTGATGAAATTTGATGAAAGATCATTTGTGATAGTTTCAAAATCCGATCTTGATGGTTACACTCCTAACAGTTGCAAAGCAACCAGTAATAGCAGTAGCATGTAGGAGCCAAGTCTTGTATATCGAGTCCGGTTTGCTGGACAAGCAGCTCTTGTCAGTATCTCCTGCTTATGGCTTGGATATCGTGCATCAAATAACAATGGCATCACTGGCAATAGTGAGATCGGTAATAAGGCAATGAGGGAGAGCTCTTGCTCTTTAGAGGTTGATAAGATCGGAATGGGAAATCCTTGGATTGTCAGTAAATTGTCATAAATTTGCAAATATTAGTAATAACTTAAGAATAAGATACTACCTTCCTTTCAAATCATAGGCAAGTATATATTATTGGAAAATGCTATTCTGTCTGGTTTTCATTTTGTCAGAATATGCAGCGAGAGACGTTAAATTTGGGAGTCCACATGCATACTTACATAATTATCCCGTTTAATTACGCTATTTTAGCTGTTCATACTTTTTGACTAACTTTTTCGCCGGGCATGCTAGCATCTTCCTATATTATTAGTGTGCTCATGCTTTGTTTTTAAATACACGGTAGGCTAAATATGCTCAAGTAGTAAGTATGTGGTTATATATATTGCAATAATGAAATATGCAATGTGTTTTAATGTTATGGTTTGTATGTATTGCGATAATAAAATGTGCAATGTGTTTTAATATCAATGTTTGTGCTGTTGTTACCCTTTTTTGATATAAAATAGCATATTAGGTCTGTCAATATTTTGACATATGCATGCTGTAGTGTTTGACCTAGTATTTGAGCAGCAAAGGAAGCACGTATTGTTATGATGAAGATGTACTGCCGCACCTGCCAAGTGCGCCAGTTCAAATTTAAGGGGGCACACTTTTGAAATGCGTACCGTATTTAAAAAAAAGGTTAGCTCATCGCTGAGCTGGCCAAAATTAGTTTATATTTGGCAATTTGCAAATAGTTTTGGAACCAACATATTTGTGCTATTAGTTTTGAAAACTAGCATCTTCTGAAAATTTATTCTAACTATTATTAACATTTTATGGTGATAAATTTACTATTACCAATCAATGTTTTATCAATTTTCGGTATATCAATAAACATTTTATCATTGATAGAGTTAAAATACCAATGGTTTATTTTTGAATTACCAATTTTGTTTTACTCTAATGGTTTTCCTCTATAGGTTGCACTATAATGGGACGAGATCATCTGGACAAGAAATATCATGGTCCCCTAGACCCAACCAATCAGGAGGGTCCTAATTTCCTCTATTTTGTAATTAAACCTCAGAAAGAATGTGGATTTAATTGCAAAATAAACAATACATGCCCTCCTGATTGAGTAGGAGTTTGTACACACTTTTTGGGAAGTGTGTACAAAACTTTTGCTGCCCATTGGTGGCAGTCACGGGGGCCTCCTGATTTCTGCCGGGGTCCCACCGGCTGCCACCAATAGCCATGTAGAGTTCTGTTCACCTCATAAAAAATGAGGTGAACAAACTCAGTCTCCTCCTGATTGGCTGAGTAAGGAAACCATGGTATTTCCGGTCCAGACCATGAGTGCTACACTATAAGAGCATCTCCAACAGACTTACGGGTCGTAATATTATGACCCGTAAGATTCAGGGAGAAATGTTGTAGTTTTCCCAACAGGGGCGCGCCTATTTTATCGACCCGCATCGATAAAATTGGCTCGTGACGAGCATGAGCCGATAATATTGGCGCGATACTGATAATTAATTTTTATAATCCTTATATGATTATTTAATGGTTGGAAACACTTAATGATACAACGAACTACTAGACCGAAGTAAAGCAGAAAATTAAATACGCAAGCAAATTAGATGCTACGTTCAATCCCAGGAGATTCAGCTACAATAGGTAATACTTATAAGGAAACAAGTGGTCATGATCAACATGATACAACTAATATTTCGCATAACGATAGAACTAACAATAAGCATACAGATACAACATGTCATAAAGATACAACAATTAATGATAGTAGGTGGCAACTAAAACATCAAAGCAAATGTAGGAAATAATTATTTAAGCCAACTACATGTTACGTTCAATCTCAAGGGAGTCTCATTATGTTCAATCGTAACTTTTCAATATCGTTTTGGAGACGTCTAATCTCTCTTTCGAGTTCGTTTGCATATTCTATTCCCCTTGGGCACAAAAGTTCGTCTATCCATTCCATGTAATTGCATCCATTTGGATAGGATGGACATTTCTGCATGCCCCGACCTATATTGTTGCCCTCTGATCGAACCACAACTTCAACCGCATAACCGCAGTAGTAACAAACTGGATAAGAATTAACTTCCGGTTCATACCGTGGTACTCGATATACCTCTACTTCTTGTTGTGGTTAAGCGACCGCCTGTACATACGATAGTTGAACATGTGGTACTTGAGCTTCAGGTGGAAGTTGCACGTTCCCCTGTTCATACGGTGGTTCATCCTGAGGTCTTATTTGGTTTAGAAACTGGAATTCGTCCTCAAGCTCCTAAAGTCTCATCTGTTTGTACGCCTGTTCATCGGAGTTTGTAGTTGATGGCCATGAAGACATTTTGAATGAGTGATAAAAGGAGGAGGTAGTACAAGAATGGGAACAAAGTTGTTTGAGTGAGGTAAGTTGTAAGTAATTTGACAGAAATATATAGCTGCGTAGTGTACAAATCACTGGCCAGGGCTAGGGTGAGCTGAGGGGGGACAACGAATAAAATAAATAATGATGTAACTGGTCGTTGTTATGACTGTGCTTTACGTGTTGTCCGACACTATTTCACCTAACGTAATACTGTAGGGAATCTACTTTTTGTATTGCTGTGATGTCAATGGTTACTGGTTCCACTTTGCTTTACGTAATGCGATGTTCAAGGAATTTGTCAATAATAATGCTCAAGTGGATGAGTACGACCCTATTTTTTAATGATCTTGGGTATTGAAATATTTAATTCATACGTGGATTACCCTAGTTTTTAATTCGTTTGTATTCATAAATATAAAAAATGCCTTTTAACTTGTGTACAAACTTCATTCAATATAACAAAATACAAGATATATGATACAGTGAATGTTCGACCCAACACACAACTATGATAAAGTACGATATCACGTGAAATACAATACATATAATTAAGACATAGTACCATATAACTAAGAAACTAGTTTCGGGACGAACCGTAGAAACCATACAACATTTCAGCCTTTGCTGCAACATTCAACCTTTTCAAGCGGCTTACCACTGCTTGCATCTCTAGAGCGTACATGACACCCCTCTCCGTCAGTGGTGGATCGATCCATGAGAAAAAAGTACAACATTCCAACCCATGTTGGTTAAGTGCAGTAATGTACGCTTTGCAACCATAAAAGCGACGACCTGCGTTGCTTTGGCTTTTAGAAACAACCACATTACATTCCACTTCGCAGTAGCAAAGTACTGAATGATCCGTCATGCTGGAGCTTGACCTATCTGGGTTCTCCCGAATAGTTACTTCCCTTAACCGAGCATTGTGGGTTTTTTGAAGAGGTCCAATACGTGGGACAACAACGTTCAGTTGCGTGGCACTGAAGAGTTCAAACTCCACTTCTCTAGCTTCCACTTGATCTTCCAGTTGTGTTTCGGGCACAAACTCGACCGCTTGTTTATTTCTTTCATGTTGATCGTACATTTGGACCATGATTTCATTATCCAATTTCCAAGAAGACACTTTGAACTACTTGAAAAATGGCAGCTAGATAAAATGAGGAATTTGACAAACCTAATAATTCAAAAATGCTGAATAGGGGAAGAGGGACTGGGTGGTCTTAAAGATTGCCAAGTCTGCTGATTTCGTGCTTTGCTTTATTAAAGCAGTGAACATGTCATCTTTAATTAGTATGACTTGTCAAGTCATGTTGTTTCTATTCGTTGGACAAGCTAGAACACGTTGCCCAAGTGTTGCGGAGTGTAGTAACATCAACTGTTCTAAGGCAGAGCCATAGCAACTCAACTATTGAGTAAAGAGTCTAGTCATGTCATATGTCTCCATTATACAGCTCAACTATTGATGACAGTGCTTTATCAAAAATTACCCCCACTTTTTAAAATAGTTTATACTTCGTCCCCCAAGCATAACTATAATTTGTGCGTTCTAGATCAACCACAACATCAAGTTGAGAAACATTACTCTTTTTGCTTCGACGTGTTCAAGTATTTCTTTGTATAGATAATACGCTTTTTTGTTTCTGTGTAGCTTAAATGGATGATTGGCGAATCAGTGATGAAATCATGAATAAAATGTTTGGTAAGTATGAATGGAACAAGGAGGACGAGAAAGAGGGTGGATTCGTTCCAAATACTCAAGTAGAGGAGGCGGACGAACCAGTTTAAAATGAAATTATTTGTCGTTCTACACGAGTAGTTGAAGTTCAGAATCCAAAAGCACGTTCATGAAAAAACATAGCGAGGCAAATGGTTAACCATAATCGTCACAACCAAAGTAATGCTAGCTCCAATACTACTACAATAGAATTCTCTCATCAGGACTTCTTTATACTCGTGAAATCTTATATCAAAGTTGATAAAAGAGATTTGTTACTAATGCTAAATGAAGGGAGTCTAACCCATGAAGAATTTTGGTCCAAGAAAACAAGATTACATAACAACCATCGTACATGCACTACTACATGAACTTCTGTTGAAATTCATATGGCTCATCGGCGTTTCGTTGAAGCTTGTGAACGATACCAAAAGATTATACAGACAGTTGAAGACGAAAATATATTTAAACTGACTAAGGAAACTTTTGATTCTCGTTAGCTTGTAGAGTACAACAATGATTTTGTTGACCAGGAAGCCTATAAACTATGTTATAGTTGGCTACCTCGATATGGGGCTGAATGGGCTAATGGTTATGTTTACTAGTTGTTGAATTTTTCTTCTATTTGATGACCCTATGTATAATATGAGTTCGTCCACTTTGATTCTTTAGTACACAATATAAAACTAGCAGCTTAGGGAAACCACAACAATATAAAAAAAGCACACATTCCATTTATAAGAAAATCGTTACTACAGTAGGAAATATAAGGTTACTACAACATCATAATACAAACAATTAGTAATACATATATGGTAAACAATCTACTTATAACTGAGGAAACCGTGAGATTAGAATACGATGTTTCATTCTCATCAAAAACTCCTCCAATTCAGGCATTCCAGATAGATCTTTGTTCATGATAGCATTCTTGTTTTTTCTTATACGCTAAATCGTCCGCTAGAATTTGTAGCCTCTTCTCTTCCATATCAGCAAACATTTTCATAACTTCTATTCTTTCCTTGGCTTCTACACGTCTTTCTACAGCTTTACGACTGTGTTCTTCGTGGCATGCGTTCACTTTTCCTTCAAGCTCAGCTATAGTTTTGTCTCTTCTTTTCGCAGTTTGACTCCCTTAGGTCTAAAATCTTCGTCAATTGTGGTATTGAACTCATCAAATAGGTTTTCCCCTACACATTTAGAAATTTTGGCAGTTGACTCGCTTAGAGTGGAAGAATACCTAGATTTAAAAGCTTTTTTCTTGCCCTTGCTCGCAGTTTGAACGTCGCGAAGGCTCTTAGCAAGTCATGAGTTCCATTTTTGTTTGACTAGTAAGCAGATCATAACAATACATAAACTGATAATAATGTGGACTTTTCGCGGCATTTTCTCTAGCAAAAAGCTTCTTGAACTCCTCGTTTGCCAATTGTTTCTAATAAAAATAGGAAATTTGAATAATAAAAACATTCTACCAACCACTAACGTACGTAGAAAGAAAAAATACCAGATTATCCTCTCCTGACATGCCGCTTGGATTCGCTATCTTTATTTTGTAAACTTGTGATTCATAAAACGTTGTTTGACGGCTTATTTTGCCGAAACGGCCTTGAATCGCCGACAGCGTCCGTAAACCTTCTAGATGTGTAACACCCCGCCTCCGTTAAGGACACTCACAAAGGGAATGCCTTAACTTTGGTGGAGCATTTTAGTAGACAGAACAGAAATTTACAAGACAGATAAACAATACTTGAGAAATTATAAGTTTATTACAGCGGAAAACAGAAATCAGTGTGGTTACATCTTTACCAAAAACTCAAGTACATAAATATCAGTCTTGTTCAGAAAGTCATCAGAGTACAAAACTTTAAAATCATAATCCCCACAGAAGGTGCCATAAGAAGTTAAGCCATGCTTTACGCACTTCAAGTACTTCAAGCAGAAGAAATCCGGATCAAGCTAAAGTATTCCCTCCTTGGAAAACCTGGGGGGGAAACGGAAGAAAAAGGGGCGAAAACAAGCAAGGTCAGAGATAAAGTCTGGCAAGTCCAGTGACTTTCAGCATATGAACAGATGATAATAATAATCATGGCATGCAAATAAAACTGGATGAGATAACAGTAACGGGAGCAACAGATGTACTTAGATTAAATAGAAGGAACAGAATAATACTACTTTTTATTTCTTTGCACTAATACTAGTATAACAGGATTATGTGTCACCCTAATGTCTAAACTGAAGCAGAAACGGAAACAGAATAATTTCCACAGGAATAGAATGCTAATAACGGACCTTTACCACCCGAACAGAAACAGAAAGAAACAGAATGCTAATAATGGGCCTTTATCACCCGAACAGAAACAAACAGAAACAGAATGCTTATAATGGGCCTTTACCGCCCGAACAGAAACAGAAACAGATTAATCCCTACGGAAACAGAATGTAGAATTAGGTGTACACTAGTAAACGGGCCTTTACCACCCGAACAGATGGTACCACGCAGAAACAGACAGGTGTTGCCACCCAACAGAAACAGACGGTACCAACAGAAACAGACAGAACTAAGTGTACCCTAAAACCCTACCCCAAGCGATCGGCTCCCTAATACATAAATACCCTGGGTCAGCTCCATAGTAGGGTGTATCACTCCCTAAAGTGACAACCAATTGGCACAGACCTATTTACAGATGTCACGACGTCTTACATCCTAAGAGGCAGACCGGGATCCATGCACGCACATGACCCGGTTGGAACGCACCATTAACACCCCTCGCCATTATCAGAATGAACCACTTATAATTAGTTCAGTAAGCGTGCCCGGACCCTACCTACTGTTGGGTCAAAGTTTTGATACCAGAAAGGGTTACTGACTAATATGGGTCCCAAACAACAGATGAAACAAGTACTTTCCCTCCTAACCCTGTGTCCCCAGACTAACATATTTCAGATTAACTTGTTTACAAGTTCAGACATACAGAGTTCAGGTCAACTAGTTCACAGATCAGACAAGTTTTCAGACTAACGGATCAGATATACGGATTTAACAGATTTATAGATTTGTCTAACTTTGTAATTGGGCTTACAGATTCATGAAATGGGTTAGTTAAATTCATTAGTCCAATTGGTTCAACCCTATCCACCCAACACATATTAGACATCATATTTATCCCAGATTTGCATTAATTAAATATTAATGCACAGACCTCTCACATTAGGTCAGTAGCTTGTGGCCGCTGGATTTGCCGGGCGGTTCCGGGCAGACTTCTGTCCCAAGCCAGACCTAACCTCGTGTCTAAGCATATTTTAGTTATGCCTACGACCTCTCACATTAGACTGACAGTTTGCGGTCGTTAGTTAAGCCGGTTGGTTCCGGGCATGCTTCTACCGCAAACAGAGTCTAACCTCGTGTCATAGCCAATTCATTCCAATACAGATTTTTCCGATATCAGACTAATTCTGTTTATTTAACAGATTAAACTTCTGTACAAGTTACAGTAGATTATTCGAGGTTCTGTTAACAAGTTTTGCTCAAATTTAGATCGAGCCTACAGATTCACATACTTCAAATTTCAGCATTTCAGTTCTATCAGATTACGTCATTCAACAGATTAAACAGATAACAGATCTTGCAGATTGGGCTATTTAGCAGATTTAGCAGATAAGGCAATTTAACATAATTAGCAGTGTGACGACAAGGAATTTCGCTCGGTCCGAACCAGTCGCTAAACCGATCCAGACCGCTCGAAACGCCCTATCGTTGAGAACACGACAAAACAGAACGCATATAAAAGAACATTTCATTGTATATTACAACAATGCATCAGATTACAAGAATATACAGGGTACGAATAAATATTACACAGAAATACCAGAGATTTAAATTACATTTAAATACATCGCAGCGGAAAATAATACAATACACAACTAGAAGAGATATACGGATACAAAGCTTTCCGGATATCATTCCAGCTGTAAACCAGGATCCTGTGAATATAAATCTGCAAAACCAAAACTACTAGCTGCCCGTGTCAAAATAGGGGCACCCAGAGTTTAGGTTAAAACAATAAACTCCAGGTCAGTCATGGGACTGGTGTGAGAACTAAAACAGTTATTAATCTTTATTTTAAAGTTAGGTAAATCAAGGGACCACGCCGTATAACACGGAACGGGTTTCCTCCCAAGAACACCAGTGCTTAAAACAACAGCGCAATGCTAATTAAAGAAAAATGAAGCTGTTATAAGACCCAGGTCCCATCACACAATGCAACGCAGCCGAGGATAGGGTTTTCCCTTATAACAACCAAAGAATGCTTGATACGTTTAAAACAAATCGTTTGATACTATTATAAGTGCATAGTGTATAAAACAACTTCAAATCATAAGTATCAATCATAGGCGGCATGAATGCCCCATAACACTATGTCGCCATATATAATTTTACAATCAAAAACCGCAAGACGTCGTATTGGAAGTTGGGTTATCATTTATGGTATGAACCGAGGCTAGGGGCAAGATCCTCTACCGATTTGTGACTCTCTAGCCCGAGCCACAGGACCCAGACTCAGGTGGGCCCTTGGATCGTCAGGGCCGGTCCACCGATGTGGATTAAAATGCCTGAACACTACGTTTCCCCGCCCTTTGGGGCGTAAGCCTGACCCGTCAGCCGACCAGAAGCATCGGCCGAAACCGATATCACGAGGCGCCTCGCTTTTCAGCAAGTAATAATAAGCAACATCCACATGAGTCAAACTCGCCAGCTAGTTCAAGCACTGACGCCACTCTTAACTAGAAAGAAACGCATGTCCTCCCTGAGGTCCGTCTCTCGTTTTTGATTCATACCAGGTGTGAAACTCGCGAAGTAAACGTTACACAAAGCTACGCCACAAAGGCCGTGCTTCGATCATCAACCACAAGATTTTGCTTTTCAACAGAAGCCTTGCTCATTTGCCACTTAGGCATGCCACACAGGCAATTCACTCCATGCGATTGATATCCATCAATATATAACCCCTGAGCTCGTACGTCTCAGAGAAGGGCGTTAAGCAAGAGAATAAATTCTCCGCCGCTAAACAGATATATATTTAATAGAGATCAATCACACGGACTAAAATCCAATGTCAGACACACAGTCCATTTACAAGTCCGTTCTGGGTCTGAACGAAACCGGAGGCACCTAGTACCCCGCATATCCATCGATCTCCAAGTACGTCTGGACGATCACCAACTGTTTCCATCTTCTTGGGTGTACAGCCCAATCAAGATCATCAGTAATCCCCCAAACGACGTGAAGACTTCCGGTCTTCGACCATCGTCTTCATCTTCGACTTATCGTCGTATCAGTTATTCAGGATGGGATAAACCCGGTCTTCCCGAATAACTCGCGTATATTTTATAAAAGTGTTGCACAAACACACCATACGCCTCATTCCAATTCATCAGTCACTAACCGTAAATTAATCAAGAGAATAATTCCCCAAATATTAACCCCGAAGGCCGAAACCAACATCAGATCAATATCCAGAAAACCATTCTGCTTAGCTAACCGACAGCTAGTTTCTAAATTTCACATTCATAGGGAAAGGTTCCCATTAATTTTATCCAAGATAAATTCCTTGAATTTATTCTTTAATCTTCTTTTGAATTTCGATTCAACTAGTCGGGATTAACGAACCTTACCGAAGTAATCATTTGTTTTAATTTCCCAATCCCTACCTATTCATCCCATGAAGTAAAACTGGTTAGTACTTCATATCTAACACCACGGTGTTATCGGTAAATTCAATTACCATTTCACGTTCAAATCTAATTAAAGATTTAACTATCGCCTGGAGTAAAACTGGTGATACTCCATTCTCGATCTTTTCAATCTAATTAAAGATTCATTAAAACTCCACTTAGTTTTAATCGTTAACTGGGTTAAAGAATCCGTGTCATTTAAAACACGGTTCACGATAAACCCAAAGTCACATTCCATTAATTATCGGGTTAAAGAACGAGTGTTATTTAAAACACTGTTCACGATAAACCCAAAAATAAATATCAATTCAATTCCAATCAAATATCATTTAATTGGTACACTTCATTAAATCTAAATAAAAATATTTAATCTTTTCTCAACTGGGTTCAAGAACAGTGTTAGTGAAGACACCATTCACGACAAACCCAAATCACATTTGATATTCAACACAAGGCTCTGAATAGAAAATATATCGGCTTATATTCAATATCAAATTCTACGATTAACAAATGTCGTATTGGAAATAACGATATAAATATATATCTTTCAAATTTCCATAACAACATCCGTATAATCACAAATTCCAACATCGAAATATTCCGAAGACAATTTCGATTCAAATCCACTCCAATGCAATCATTGGAAATTTTGGTTATTTTTAAAACCCTTTTCAAATTCAATTTATTTACTTAAAAATAAATAGAATTATAATTCTAGTTCAAAACTAGTTTATTTCGATAAAAATCTATTTTTATCTTTTCAAATATGGAGTTTTTCATCCCAATTCTTTTAAAATCATTTCTTATGATTTTACACAAATTATTACTATTTTTAATAATTTTATCAAGGCCCGTACAGTCGATTTCCATCAATGGCCATCGAACTGCACTTACAGCGACCTTTTTCAAATTTGATTTGGACGTAACTCCAAATCCAACCGTTAGATTTTAAATTTCTAATATTTGTTAGAAAGCTCTTTTCGATACGAACCCAACGGTTCCGGTTTTAGGAGAATCCGACGGTCGGATCTCCCGTAATGTCCGTTTGAAATAAATGGTCGAAATTCACGAACTGCCACGGCGCGGCGCATTCTATTCAGGCCATTATATTATATATATAATATATATAATATATACTTCGTCGATTTCTATTTAAAACGAATTATATAAATAGTTTTAAAATTCGTTTCAAAAGCAATTTCAACTTTCATTTCAATTCAAATCAAAATTGAATTCTTCTTTATAAATTCGTTTTAAAATTCATTTCTATTCAATTCAAATTTCAATTCAATTTGAATTCATTTCAATTCGCTTTCAATTCAATTTGAATTCGTTTTCAATTCATTTCGAAATCGTTTTCAATTCAATTCATTTCGAAATCGTTTTCAATTCAATTCATTTCGAAATCGTTTTCAATTCAATTCATTTCGAAATCGTTTTCAATTCAATTCATTTCGAAATCGTTTTCAATTCAATTCATTTCGAAATCGTTTTCAATTCAGTTCATTTCGAAATCGTTTTCAATTCAGTTCATTTCGAAATGAATAGAATCGATATAAATCGTTTACGTCAAAATGGCGTCAATCTAATCAACACGGCTTCATAAATTTCTATTTTCAAATATTCTATTTCAAATATTTCTTTTTCAAAATAGTTGTTATTATCAAAATATTTCGTTCAACACATGACCAATCTCAATGCATGAGTACTGCCAACACATGAACTTTTATTTTATATCGATAAAGATGTAAATTTTATTACTAAAATATTTCGTTCAACACATGACCAATCTCAATGGATGAGTACTGTCAACACATGAACTTTTATTTTATATCGATAAAGATGTAAATTTTATTACTAAAATATTTCGTTCAACACATGACTAATCTCAACGGGTGAGTACAGTCAACACATGAACCTTTATTTTATATCGATAATGATGTAAATTTTATTACTAAAATATTTCGTTTAACACATGACCAATCTCAATGGATGAGTATTGTCAACACATGAACTTTTATTTTATAATATTCTTTATTTTTCAAATTGGAATGAGGCCCAATCAATTACCAAATAAAGTTAATTATATGGATTTTCATACATTACACACATATAATAGCATTGAAAAATAATCAACCATCAACCAAAGTGCACTACACTGTATAAGCATCAAATATAGATATCTAACGCTTATAACAGCCTGTCAATCAATCGATCGACATATTTAATCAATCAGGATGAGTGAACTTCAAATTTCATCCCAACACCCGTGTGGGGTTTCAAACAATCAAACGCATATTTTATTTGTGCAGTTGGGCGAGGTGTAAAATCTATCGACCCAATCAATGTCCTTCAAATAGGTGTACATAAACAAACCGTCCGGTTTGTATACGAATATTTATTTATTCACATTCACGTTAAAAATTATATTTTTAACGATAAAACATTTTATTTTAACATATGAATTTCTATTCAGTTCATTCTTTAAATAAAATGGTATTTTTATTTTCTAACTTATTTTAGAAAATTTCGGCGGCATAACGGCACGATACTAGAAACGGGACGAGGCCTAGCCTTATCCCCGGTCTAGTGAAGGCCCACGCCATTCACACATCAATCAAATTCACCAAACAACCAAATTCAAATCAAATATCCAACTAATCTATGCAACCAAACAAACAAGTCCATGGTCTGTGGACGATTGTGTCGGGTGCTACTAAGCACCGTCTGCATCCTAGTATATATATATATATATAGAAATGAAATTGAAAGGTGAGAAATTCTCAAAGATAGCTATCCTAGCTCCACGGCACTTCATTGATAGAAATCTTCATCGTTGTCGCATTTTTATCATCTTCGTTGCCGTAGCCACTACATATGTAAAAACCACATTTTTACTTTGCTATTCAATATATAAAAACTGAATTTTTACTTCGATGTTCAATATATAAAAATCACATTTTTACTTCGATGTTCAATATATAAAAATCACATTTTTACTTCGATGTTCAATATATAAAAATCATATTTTTACTTCGACGTTCAATATATAAAAATCATATTTTTATTTCGAAGTTCAATATATAAAAATCATATTTTTATTTCGAAGTTCAATATATAAAAATCATATTTTTATTTCGAAGTTCAATATATAAAAATCATATTTTTATTTCGAAGTTCAATATATAAAAATCATATTTTTATTTCGAAGTTCAATATATAAAAATCATATTTTTATTTCGAAGTTCAATATATAAAAATCATATTTTTATTTCGAAGTTCAATATATAAAAATCATATTTTTATTTCGAAGTTCAATATATAAAAATCATATTTTTATTTCGAAGTTCAGTATATAAAAATCATATTTTTATTTCGAAGTTCAATATATAAAAATCATATTTTTATTTCGAAGTTCAATATATAAAAATCATATTTTTATTATAACCTTCAAGAAAAACTGATTTTTATAATTTAAAAACTAACTACTTTAAATAAATATCAGTAAATAACTGAATAAAATAAATAAATTACTTACAGTGTTTCTTTTCAGGGGGGCGGGAGTTTACTGCGCTGAGGTGGCAGTTGGGGACTTGGGGCGTCGGCACAAGGCTGAGGAGGAAGGGCTAAGGGGGATCGGTGGTTCTGGTGGTGGCGGTAGGGTGTTGAAGGGTGCGGCGTCGGTTGTTTTCACGAGGGGGGGGGGGGGGTTCGAACAGCAATCGCGAGCGGGGGGGGGGGGGGGGGGGGACTTCGGTCGGCGGTGGGGTGAACGGAGGTGGAGCGCCTCCGGCGGCGTCATCGACGGCCCTCCGTCGCCCGTTTTCTCTCTTCCCCCTTTTTTTTATCCGATTGAATTTCTATCGGGGGGGGGGGGGGGGGGGCTGGAGTATAAAGAGAGAAAGGGGCTTTTTATATTTAATTATTTATTTTATTATTTTATATTTTTCCAAACCCTAATTGTTGACTTTTCATTTGAACTCAGAATCGAACCCACCGACTGTCGCCCCTAGCGTTTTACCCCCATTCCGAACACAATGGGATATGCCACGCAAGCTGATTCGGCTGTCACAATCAGTTTCCGTTAAATTTGCATTTAAATCATTATATTGAATTTTAAACATACATTTTAAATTACTGGGGTTACATACTAACTCTAAAAATTCTCGAAAAATATTTTCTAGCTTCGTATTGACGATACGATCCTAACAAAACTAGTTTCATCGAATTCTGAGGCCGTTGGAAAAATGGCCAATTTCCAGTCGATTAAAATCAACTGAAACTGGTCAAACGCGTTTTCCTTTGCCACACTCACATATTGATTCGAAAAATTATGAAATTTGGAATCTAGCAATAATTTGATACTGCGGATCCAACAAAACTGGTTTCGTCGAATTCCGAGGTCGTTTGCAAAATGTCCATTTTTAAGGGCCTGAATTCCATAGCGACTATTCAGAATTTTCAACTGGACATATCTTTTGATTCCCGCTATGAAATTTTGATTTTTCGGATTCGTTAGAAAGATATTATCAATTAGATCCCATTATTTTTGGTTTCACTAAAATCCGGATTGTTTTGCACCCGGTACATTCAATTGAAGTTTGAAATCGAATTATCGAACTACCGCGCCATTTTCAATTCCATTTATAATTATATATAAATATTTATATTCTAACGACGGCGCGTATAAATATATACGTCGAATTATATTCAAAATAAATTTTCTCGTCGATATTATTTAAAATAATTCATTTTAAATAATCAAAATTCGCTAAAATTGCCAAAATAAAAATTTTAAACTGGCCCAGATTTTCGGGTTGTTACAATCTCCCCCACTTAAAACTTTTCGTCCCCGAAAAGGAACAAAGTCGAAAGTGGTTTGATTAATCAACTCTACGTTCGATCAGGCTTCCGTTCTCCAACTTTTCAGTTTCTGAGAATTTTACAATTCTTCAAAAATTTGGCTAACACCCTAAATTTTCGAAAAATTTCGCCATAACCTCCCCTGCACCGGGAGCATCGGGGAATTTCAAATAGCTTCCCCGGTCCTTCAGATCTCAAAAAGAAAAAGAAAAAGCCAATAGGCTCATAAAATCATCATCACCCAAACAAAACAGTAAATTATGTAGTAAACATGTACCTATTTGTCGGGCAAACAAATTTTATTCTCTGCTCTAGCCTCCTTGCTATGACCTGTTCAATGATATACATGTATATGCAAGCAAATGCGACCAATTTTCAATACAATTCAATATTTGGTTCAATTAGGCATAATGGTTCAAAATTATCAAATAAATAAACAAACAACACAAACATCAATCAATTAGTGAATTTAACATTTTAAATTGATAATTTTGATATATATAAAGAAAATCATGTTTTGATGCCAAATCACAACAATGTATTCTAGCTATATTAGTTTTGGTTCTCACACCAGTCTAATGGAAATATATAGAAAATCACACCTTCGAAACTCGAACATAAATGTTGATGATGCGATCGCTATCATCAATATCATCTCCAGGCGACTAGAATGTGATTCCATATCTATCAAGTATATTAAAACTTTGAATATACGTTTGCAAGGCGTATATGCAAATTCTTTATATACTGAATTGTCCAAAATCAATATAAACAAATAATCAAATACGAATAGTTGATTTAAATTTTCAAAACAAAATTTGTTTTCACTTTGAAAATTTACTCTTCACACTCGTTCTAGGATACTACTGATCCCATCTCTAACGAGTCATTCCCATTGGATATTACTAATCCAATATCTGATGAATTCTTTCGTACGGTTCTAATGTGCCTCGTTCTCTAGCTTTGTAAACCAAAGCTCTGATACCAACTGTGACGACAAGGAATTTCGCTCGGTCCGAACCAGTCGCTAAACCGATCCAGACCGCTCGAAACGCCCTATCGTTGAGAACACGACAAAACAGAACGCATATAAAAGAACATTTCATTGTATATTACAACAATGCATCAGATTACAAGAATATACAGGGTACGAATAAATATTACACAGAAATACCAGAGATTTAAATTACATTTAAATACATCGCAGCGGAAAATAATACAATACACAACTAGAAGAGATATACGGATACAAAGCTTTCCGGATATCATTCCAGCTGTAAACCAGGATCCTGTGAATATAAATCTGCAAAACCAAAACTACTAGCTGCCCGTGTCAAAATAGGGGCACCCAGAGTTTAGGTTAAAACAATAAACTCCAGGTCAGTCATGGGACTGGTGTGAGAACTAAAACAGTTATTAATCTTTATTTTAAAGTTAGGTAAATCAATGGACCACGCCGTATAACACGGAACGGGTTTCCTCCCAAGAACACCAGTGCTTAAAACAACAGCGCAATGCTAATTAAAGAAAAATGAAGCTGTTATAAGACCCAGGTCCCATCACACAATGCAATGCAGCCGAGGATAGGGTTTTCCCTTATAACAGCCAAAGAATGCTTGATACGTTTAAAACAAATCGTTTGATACTATTATAAGTGCATAGTGTATAAAACAACTTCAAATCATAAGTATCAATCATAGGCGGCATGAATGCCCCATAACACTATGTCGCCATATATAAGTTTACAATCAAAAACCGCAAGACGTCGTATTGGAAGTTGGGTTATCATTTATGGTATGAACCGAGGCTAGGGGCAAGATCCTCTACCGATTTGTGACTCTCTAGCCCGAGCCACAGGACCCAGACTCAGGTGGGCCCTTGGATCGTCAGGGCCGGTCCACCGATGTGGATTAAAATGCCTGAACACTACGTTTCCCCGCCCTTTGGGGCGTAAGCCTGGCCCGTCAGCCGACCAGAAGCATCGGCTGAAACCGATATCACGAGGCGCCTCGCTTTTCAGCAAGTAATAATAAGCAACATCCACATGAGTCAAACTCGTCAGCCAGTTCAAGCACTAACGCCACTCTTAACTAGAAAGAAACGCATGTCCTCCCTGAGGTCCGTCTCCCGTTTTTGATTCATACCGGGTGTGAAACTCGCGAAGTAAACGTTACACAAAGCTACGCCACAAAGGCCGTGCTTCGATCATCAACCACAAGACTTTGCTTTTCAACAGAAGCCTTGATCATTTGCCACTTAGGCATGCCACACAGGCAATTCACTCCATGCGATTGATATCCATCAATATATAACCCCTGAGCTCGTACGTCTCAGAGAAGGGCGTTAAGCAAGAGAATAAATTCTCCGCCGCCAAACAGATATATATTTAATAGAGATCAATCACACGGACTAAAATCCAATGTCAGACACACAGTCCATTTACAAGTCCGTTCTGGGTCTGAACGAAACCGGAGGCACCTAGTACCCCGCATATCCATCGATCTCCAAGTACGTCTGGACGATCACCAACTGTTTCCATCTTCTTGGGTGTACAGCCCAATCAAGATCATCAGTAATCCCCCAAACGACGTGAAGACTTCCGGTCTTCGACCATCGTCTTCATCTTCGACTTATCGTCGTATCAGTTATTCAGGATGGGATAAACCCGGTCTTCCCGAATAACTCGCGTATATTTTATAAAAGTGTTGCACAAACACACCATACGCCTCATTCCAATTCATCAGTCACTAACCGTAAATTAATCAAGAGAATAATTCCCCAAATATTAACCCCGAAGGCCGAAACCAACATCAGATCAATATCCAGAAAACCATTCTGCTTAGCTAACCGACAGCTAGTTTCTAAATTTCACATTCATAGGGAAAGGTTCCCATTAATTTTATCCAAGATAAATTCCTTGAATTTATTCTTTAATCTTCTTTTGAATTTCGATTCAACTAGTCGGGATTAACGAACCTTACCGAAATAATCATTTGTTTTAATTTCCCAATCCCAACCTATTCATCCCATAAAGTAAAACTGGTTAGTACTTCATATCTAACACCACGGTGTTATCGGTAAATTCAATTACCGTTTCACGTTCAAATCTAATTAAAGATTTAACTATCGCCTGGAGTAAAACTGGTGATACTCCATTCTCGATCTTTTCAATCTAATTAAAGATTCATTAAAACTCCACTTAGTTTTAATCGTTAACTGGGTTAAAGAATCCGTGTCATTTAAAACACGGTTCACGATAAACCCAAAGTCACATTCCATTAATTATCGGGTTAAAGAACGAGTGTTATTTAAAACACTGTTCACGATAAACCCAAAAATAAATATCAATTCAATTCCAATCAAATATCATTTAATTGGTACACTTCATTAAATCTAAATAAAAATATTTAATCTTTTCTCAACTGGGTTCAAGAACAGTGTTAGTGAAGACACCATTCACGACAAACCCAAATCACATTTGATATTCAACACAAGGCTCTGAATAGAAAATATACCGGCTTATATTCAATATCAAATTCTACGATTAACAAATGTCGTATTGGAAATAACGATATAAATATATATCTTTCAAATTTCCATAACAACATCCGTATAATCACGAATTCCAACATCGAAATATTCCGAAGATAATTTCGATTCAAATCCACTCCAATGCAATCATTGGAAATTTTGGTTATTTTTAAAACCCTTTTCAAATTCAATTTATTTACTTAAAAATAAATAGAATTATAATTCTAGTTCAAAACTAGTTTATTTCGATAAAAATCTATTTTTATCTTTTCAAATATGGAGTTTTTCATCCCAATTCTTTTAAAATCATTTCTTATGATTTTACACAAATTATTACTATTTTTAATAATTTTATCAAGGCCCGTACAGTCGATTTCCATCAATGGCCATCGAACTGCACTTACAGCGACCTTTTTCAAATTTGATTGGGACGTAACTCCAAATCCAACCGTTAGATTTCAAATTTCTAATATTCGTTAGAAAGCTCTTTTCGATACGAACCCAACGGTTCCGGTTTTAGGAGAATCCGACGGTCGGATCTCCCGTAATGTCCGTTTGAAATAAATGGTCGAAATTCACGAACTGCCGCGGCGCGGCGCGTTCTATTCAGGCCATTATATTATATATATAATATATATAATATATACTTCGTCGATTTCTATTTAAAACGAATTATATAAATAGTTTTAAAATTCGTTTCAAAAGCAATTTCAACTTTCATTTCAATTCAAATCAAAATTGAATTCTTCTTTATAAATTCGTTTTAAAATTCATTTCTATTCAATTCAAATTTCAAATCAATTTGAATTCATTTCAATTCGCTTTCAATTCAATTTGAATTCGTTTTCAATTCATTTCGAAATCGTTTTCAATTCAATTCATTTCGAAATCGTTTTCAATTCAATTCATTTCGAAATCATTTTCAATTCAATTCATTTCGAAATCGTTTTCAATTCAATTCATTTCGAAATCGTTTTCAATTCAATTCATTTCGAAATCGTTTTCAATTCAGTTCATTTCGAAATCGTTTTCAATTCAGTTCATTTCGAAATGAATAGAATCGATATAAATCGTTTACGTCAAAATGGCGTCAATCTAATCAACACGGCTTCATAAATTTCTATTTTCAAATATTCTATTTCAAATATTTCTTTTTCAAAATAGTTGTTATTATCAAAATATTTCGTTCAACACATGACCAATCTCAATGCATGAGTACTGCCAACACATGAACTTTTATTTTATATCGATAAAGATGTAAATTTTATTACTAAAATATTTCGTTCAACACATGACCAATCTCAATGGATGAGTACTGTCAACACATGAACTTTTATTTTATATCGATAAAGATGTAAATTTTATTACTAAAATATTTCGTTCAACACATGACTAATCTCAACGGGTGAGTACAGTCAACACATGAACCTTTATTTTATATCGATAAAGATGTAAATTTTATTACTAAAATATTTCGTTCAACACATGACCAATCTCAATGGATGAGTACTGTCAACACATGAACTTTTATTTTATAATATTCTTTATTTTTCAAATTGGAATGAGGCCCAATCAATTACCATATAAAGTTAATTATATGGATTTTCATACATTACACACATATAATAGCATTGAAAAATAATCAACCATCAACCAAAGTGCACTACACTGTATAAGCATCAAATATAGATATCTAACGCTTATAACAGCCTGTCAATCAATCGATCGACATATTTAATCAATCAGGATGAGTGAACTTCAAATTTCATCCCAACACCCGTGTGGGGTTTCAAACAATCAAACGCATATTTTATTTGTGCAGTTGGGCGAGGTGTAAAATCTATCGACCCAATCAATGTCCTTCAAATAGGTGTACATAAACAAACCGTCCGGTTTGTAAACGAATATTTATTTATTCACATTCACGTTAAAAATTAGATTTTTAACGATAAAACATTTTATTTTAACATATGAATTTCTATTCAGTTCATTCTTTAAATAAAATGGTATTTTTATTTTCTAACTTATTTTAGAAAATTTCGGCGGCATAACGGCACGATACTAGAAACGGGACGAGGCCTAGCCTTATCCCCGGTCTAGTGAAGGCCCACGCCATTCACACATCAATCAAATTCACCAAACAACCAAATTCAAATCAAATATCCAACTAATCTATGCAACCAAACAAACAAGTCCATGGTCTGTGGACGATTGTGTCGGGTGCTACTAAGCACCGTCTGCATCCTAGTATATATATATATATATAAATAGAAATGAAATTGAAAGATGAGAAATTCTCACAGATAGCTATCCTAGCTCCACGGCACTTCATTGATAGAAATCTTCATCGTTGTCGCATTTTTATCATCTTCGTTGCCGTAGCCACTACATATGTAAAAACCACATTTTTACTTTGCTATTCAATATATAAAAACTGAATTTTTACTTCGACGTTCAATATATAAAAATCACATTTTTACTTCGATGTTCAATATATAAAAATCACATTTTTACTTCGATGTTCAATATATAAAAATCATATTTTTATTTCAACGTTCAATATATAAAAATCATATTTTTATTTCGAAGTTCAATATATAAAAATCATATTTTTATTTCGAAGTTCAATATATAAAAATCATATTTTTATTTCGAAGTTCAATATATAAAAATCATATTTTTATTTCGAAGTTCAATATATAAAAATCATATTTTTATTTCGAAGTTCAATATATAAAAATCATATTTTTATTTCGAAGTTCAATATATAAAAATCATATTTTTTTTTCGAAGTTCAATATATAAAAATCATATTTTTATTTCGAAGTTCAATATATAAAAATCATATTTTTATTTCGAAGTTCAATATATAAAAATCATATTTTTATTATAACCTTCAAGAAAAACTGATTTTTATAATTTAAAAACTAACTACTTTAAATAAATATCAGTAAATAACTGAATAAAATAAATAAATTACTTACAGTGTTTCTTTTCAGGGGGGGGGGGAGTTTACTGCGCTGAGGTGGCAGTTGGGGACTTGGGGCGTCGGCACAAGGCTGAGGAGGAAGGGCTAAGGGGGATCGGTGGTTCTGGTGGTGGCGGTAGGGTGTTGAAGGGTGCGGCGTCGGTTGTTTTCACGAGGGGGGGGGGGGGGTTTCGAACAGCAATCGCGAGCGAGGGGGGGGACTTCGGTCGGCGGTGGGGTGAACGGAGGTGGAGCGCCTCCGGCGGCGTCATCGACGGCCCTCCGTCGCCCGTTTTCTCTCTTTCCCTTTTTTTTATCCGATTGAATTTCTATCGGGGGGGGGGGGCTGGAGTATAAAGAGAGAAAGGGGCTTTTTATATTTAATTATTTATTTTATTATTTTATATTTTTCCAAACCCTAATTGTTGACTTTTCATTTGAACTCAGAATCGAACCCACCGACTGTCGCCCCTAGCGTTTTACCCCTATTCCGAACACAATGGGATATGCCACGCAAGCTGATTCGGCTGTCACAATCAGTTTCCGTTAAATTTGCATTTAAATCATTATATTGAATTTTAAACGTACATTTTAAATTACTGGGGTTACATACTAACTCTAAAAATTCTCGAAAAATATTTTCTAGCTTCGTATTGACGATACGGTCCTAACAAAACTAGTTTCATCGAATTCTGAGGCTGTTGGAAAAATGGCCAATTTCCAGTCGATTAAAATCAACTGAAACTGGTCAAACGCGTTTTCCTTTGCCACGCTCACATATTGATTCAAAAAATTATGAAATTTGGAATCTAGCAATAATTTGATACTGCGGATCCAACAAAACTGGTTTCGTCGAATTCCGAGGTCATTTGCAAAATGTCCATTTTTAAGGGCCTGAATTCCATAGCGACTATTCAGAATTTTCAACTGGACATATCTTTTGATTCCCGCTATGAAATTTTGATTTTTCGGATTCGTTGGAAAGATATTATCAATTAGATCCCATTATTTTTGGTTTCACTAAAATCCGGATTGTTTTGCACCCGGTACATTCAATTGAAGTTTGAAATCGAATTATCGAACTACCGCGTCATTTTCAATTCCATTTATAATTATATATAAATATTTATATTCTAACGACGGCGCGTATAAATATATACGTCGAATTATATTCAAAATAAATTTTCTCGTCGATATTATTTAAAATAATTCATTTTAAATAATCAAAATTCGCTAAAATTGCCAAAATAAAATTTTTAAACTGGCCCAGATTTTCGGGTTGTTACAAGCAGGTTAGGCAATTCAATCTAATTAGCAGTTTAGGCAATATAACAGAACTAGCAGATTAGGCAATATAACAGATTTAGCAGATAACAGATTTAGAAGATTATATATATCTAAAACTCTATTTACATATCTTACCCAATCATAAATTTAGCCTAAACTTACATGCTTAAATCAAGGTCATAATTCATAATACAATATATGCCCCAAATTTTAGCCTTAATATTCCCATTTACAGTTCATGTCAAGACTAGATTTAATATTCTAGTTCACCATTTATGTCCAAGACTAATACACATGTAAATCATTCTCTATTATAGCCAACTCAGATTATGCCAACATATTTGCTATGCCAGATTTACTTAATTAAGCTACGCCCAATCCCCGTATAACATGTTTCCACAAGTTCTCTAAATACTCATGAAATGGCCCTATAGGCTCGATGTACATAACAGTGATGGAATAAACTAGCAAAGTTACACAATAAATATGAGATCTAACATCATTAAGGGAATAGGCATAAGAAACTAACTACAATAGTTATAGGCAACTAACCATAATAGTCATGGGAGACTAATAACAATAGTTTCTTATTCAATGTCATAGGCAATAGTCTCATAGCCAATGAATCATAGTCATGGGCAATAGTCTCATAGGCAACAGTTTCATGTCCAATTATGCATTATTATTTGTCCCAAAATTTAGCGTTCATGCGTTAATCTCTTATGAGATGTGGCGCAGGCTCGTAGTAGCCTGGCTATAGAAGAGAAAGAAGAAAGAGGTACAGAATAGTCATAGAAAAACAGATCTAACAGATAAGAATATACATAGTCTCAGATTCAGATTTATAATCATGTCACAATTATAATTACAGTTTATAGCGGAAAATAACTGTACTTGCCTTTCATGGTTTTAAGAAAGGATAATAAACTGTCGTTGATGCAGAAATGTTGAATTACTCCTCTTTAATTGTTGTTATGGCTCTAAACTTTGATTTGAGATTTGATTTAGCTTTTAATTCTATTCGGGTTGGAAGAAGATGCATCAGTCCAAGTTTTGATTCCAGCAGGGTAGCGACGCCATTTTTATTTTTTAATTAGAACAGAGGCAGAATATAGACAGAATGAATTTGTATAGAGAAAATGAGGCTAGGGGGCTGTTTATATAGGATTAGGCGGGCGAATCTAGACAGAAACGAGACCGGATACATCAGAATGAACCAGGTTAAAAAAACTGGGTTTCAGGAGCAAGTCGACCCCCAGGTCGACACTATGGTCGACCTGGTCTGGCCAGGTCGACCCCCAGGTCGACACTATGGCCTACCTGGCCCTTGGGAGGTCGACACTATGGTCGACCCCCAGGTCGACCTGGTCCATGGACGGGAATTTTCCCGCCCAGCCTGTTTTGGGATTTTGAATTCGAATTTGAATTCGGATTTTCGAGCTGTTTTAGATTTTGAAATTCTCTGAAACTTCGGAGGGCCATATCTCCCTCATACGGACTCCGTTTCTCGAAAACTCGGACTCGATTCCAAGAAGAATTTCGAGACGAGCGCAATGGCGCAACCTGTTTCCCTTGATTCTTATTTTATAATTTAATTATTCTCTGATTTGTTACTTAAACGTTCATAGAAAATACGGGGTGTTACATTCTCCCCTCCTTAAAGGATTTCGTCCCCGAAATCTTCAAGTTAAGAAGAATGTGTCCTACCATCCAGTCATCCATCTACTCAACCATCATCCACAAGCATCCATTATCCTTAGAAAACTTTTAATGTTGTATGAACATATGCAAAAGTGTGTGTATATGTTCCTTATCTAATGCAAAGATCAGGCGGTCCACTGATTCAGTTGACCTCCTTAATGCGAACTATGTTAGTGTCATGAGTCCAACATGTATGCAATTTTCCTATTTGATACATATTATTCTTATATGAGTGACAACCATTCATTCATATGCAACATCCATGTGATGAGTCAATCATTTTGCATCCACAGAAATTGAAAATGCTCACACATCCATATGCAGTATGAGAGTGTATTCGAGCCGATCTAGTGCCTAGTGTGTATATGCATCCACGAGCAACCACTAGCAACCACTTGCATCCACTTGCAACCATCAAACATAACATGTCTCAAACACATGTTTACATCCATAGGATTCCTATCTATAGGTCGAAGACTCGATTGATAGGATACAGTCGAGTGATGGGAGCGAGTGTAGATAAACAAAAACTTGGTTTCCATTAGACCTTGGTTGAGAGACAAATTTCCCTAAGTATCAACCCCGAAGACCGAAATCAACATCAGATTGACACCCAGTACAGATCAGATTACTAAATGATTCTTAGGAAACTAAGCATGATAAAAACCTAAAATGTATGCGTCATAGTCAACTTAACGCTCAACACAGATACCCAACTTACCATGCTTAGATGAGTCACAACCCTTATGGGTCTGAATCTACAGCGAAATCAGAAACAATACTAGTATTCAAGTGCAGAGTATCGATTACAGAATCGAAATGCCAGAATCAGAAAAGAGTTTTAACTCAAAAATCAGATAAAGAAATTAAACCTCCTACAGAAAGTTTTCCTATTTCTATCCTATCCACTAGCCTCGAGAGTGTTCGCCTGCCTTCCAGGAGTTGGTCCTGCCCTCGTTTCTTCGGACAGTCCCTAGTGAAGTGTCCCATCTCACCACAGTTGAAGCAAGTGCCCTTTCTTTTTCTGCAATCCTTGTTCAGATGAGTCGAGCTTCCATAAGTAAAGCACTTTTTCTCCTTCTTATCTTCAGACTTTTCACCCTTCTTTTGTGTTTCCTTTTTGGGCCATGCTTTCTTGTTCTGTGGTTCTTCCTTCTTTGCCTCTTTCTTGCCGTTTTCTTCCTCGTGCAGTAGTGCCATATCTACCAATCTCTCGTAAGTCGCTCCCATGGGTACATGGGTCATGGCTAGGCTGCGCAGTGGCTCGTTCAATCCTTTAACAAAGCGGAGAGCCTTTTTATGCTGGGTGTTGACTAAATCTAGCCCGAACCTGGCCAGTTGGTTGAACTGGTTGACGTATTCCTTGACCGTCATACTTCCTTGCTTAAGAGATAAGAACTTTTCCAGTTGTAGACTTCGTTTAGCTTGCGAGAGGAATTTCGTCTCAAACCTTATTCTGAAATCCATCCATGTTTCAACCGGTCTCTCGGCGTTAGTGACTTCCCACCAATAGGAAGCTTCGTCCTTGAGCATCCACACCGCCAATTGTACCTTCTGCCTATCGTCCACCTTGAAAATAACGAACAGATCCTCAGTTTCTTTGAGCCAGTTCCTCGCTTCTACGAATGATTCAGTTCCCTTGAAATCCTCTCCACCCATGGCCCTAAAATATTTACAGATTTTTGAAAAAGCAATTGCACGAGGAGGGGGCGGAGGAGGAGGAATCGCTGCAGCTGGAGGAGGAATATCTGCTAGGCCTGCATCGTTGGCCCTAGCCTCTAAGTACCTCCTGAACCAGCCAGGTATTGACACGCCCTCTGGAAAGTTAAGATTCCCAGACATGCTGGAATGAAAGAAAAAGATTTAAAATGGAGAATGGAAAAGATAGATGTATGGCTTTTTGGGGATTATGTTTTTCAAAAATAAGCTTTACCTTTGAAAATACTTCCCTTTTTAAAACCTTTTTGAAAATAGTTTTCAAAACTTTTTATCAAATCTGGTAACCTTCGGCTCTGATACCAAGTGTAACACCCCACCTCCGTTAAGGACACTCAAAAAGGGAATGCCTTAACTTTGGTGGAGCGTTTTAGTAGACAGAACAGAAATTTACAAGACAGATAAACAATACTTGAGAAATTATAACTTTATTACAGCGGAAAACAGAAATCAGTGTGGTTACATCTTTACCAAAAACTCAAGTACATAAATATCAGTCTTGTTCAGAAAGTCATCAGAGTACAAAACTTTAAAATCATAATCCCCACAGAAGGTGCCATAAGAAGTTAAGCCATGCTTTACGCACTTCAAGTACTTCAAGCAGAAGAAATCCGGATCAAGCTAAAGTATTCCCTCCTTGGAAAACCCGGGGGGAGGAAATGGAAGAAAAAGGGGCGAAAACAAGCAAGGTCAGACATAAAGTCTGGCAAGTCCAGTGACTTTCAGCATATGAACAGATAATAATAATCATGGCATGCAAATAAAAATGGAAGAGATAACAGTAACGGGAGCAGCAGATGTACTTAGGTAAAACAGAAGGAACAGAATAATACTACTTTTTATTTTTCTGCACTAATACTAGTATAACAGGATTAGGTGTCACCCTAATGTCTAAACTGAAGCAGAAACGGTAACAGAATAATTTCCACAGGAACATAATGCTAATAACGGGCCTTTACCACCCGAACAGAAACAGAAAGAACCAGAATGCTAATAATGGGCCTTTACGACCCGAACAGAAACATACAGAAACAGAATGCTATTAATGGGCCTTTACCACCCGAACAGAAACAGAAACAGATTAATCCCTACGGAAACAGAATGTAGAATTAGGTGTACACTAGTAAATGGGCCTTTACCACCCGAACAGACGGTACCACGCAGAAACAGACAGGTGTTGCCACCCAACAGAAACAGACGGTACCAACAAAAACAGACAGAACTAAGTGTACCCTAAAACCCTACCCCAAGCGATCGACTCCCTAATACATAAATACCCTGTGTCGGCTCCATAGTAGGGTGTATCACTCCCTAAAGTGACAACCAATTGGCACAGACCTATTTACAGATGTCACGGAGTCTTACATCCTCAGAGTCAGACCAGGATTCATGCACGCACATGACCCAGTTGGAACGCACAATCAACACCCCTCGCCATTATCAGAATGAACCACTTATAATTAGTTCAGTAAGCGTGCCCGGACCCTACCTACTGTTGGGTCAAAGTTTTGATACCAGAAAGGGTTACTGACTAATATGGGTCCCAAACAACAGATGACACAAGTACTTTCCCTCCTAACCTTGTGTCCTCAGACTAACATATTCCAGATTAACCGTTTTACAAGTTCAGACATACAGAGTTCAGATCAACTAGTTCACAGATCAGACAAGTTTTCAGACTAACGGATCAGATATACGGATTTAACAGATTTACAGATTTGTCTAACTTTGTAGTTGGGCCTACAGATTCACGAAACGGGTTTGTTAAATTCATTAGTCCAATTGGTTCAACCCTATCCACCCAACACGTTTTAGACATCATATTTATCCCAGATTTGCATTAATTAAATATTAATGCACATACTTCTCACATTAGGTCGGTAGCTTGTGGCCGCTGGATTTGCCGGGCGGTTCCGGGCAGACTTCTGCCACAAGCCAGACCTAACCTCGTGTCTAAGAATATTTTAGTTATGCCTACGACCTCTCACATTAGACTGACAGTTTGCGGTCGCTGGTTAAGCCGGTTGGTTCCGGGTAGGCTCCTACCGCAAACAGAGTCTAACCTCGTGTCATAGCCAATTCATTCCAATACAGATTTTTCCGATATCAGACTAATTCTGTTTATTTAATAGATTAAACTTCTGTACAAGTTACAACAGATTATTTGAGGTTCTATTAACAAGTTTTGCTCAAATTTAAATTGAGCCTACAGATTCACATACTTCAAATTTCAGCATTTCAGTTCCAACAGATTACGTCATTCAACAGATTAAACAGATAACAGGTCTTGCAGATTAGGCTATTTAGCAGATAAGGCAATTTAACATAATTAGCAGGTTAGGCAATTCAATCTAATTAGCAGTTTAGGCAACATAACAGAACTAGCAGATTAGGCAATATAACAGATTTAGCAGATAACAGATTTAGCAGATTATATATATATATATATATATATATATATATATATATATTTAAAACTCTATTTACATATCTTGCCCAATCATAAATTTAGCCTAAACTTACATGCTTAAATCAAGTTCATAATTCATAATACAATATATGCCCCAAATTTTAGCCTTAATATTCCCATTTACAGTTCATGTCAAGACTAAATTTAATATTCTAGTTCACCATTTATGTCCAAGACTAATACACATGTAAATCATTCTCTATTATAGCCAACTCAGATTATGCCAACATATTTGCTATGCCAGATTTACTTAATTAAGCTACGCCCAATCCCCGTATAACATGTTTCCACAAGTTCTCTAAATACTCATGAAATGGCCCTATAGGCTCGATGCACATAACAGTGAATGGGAATAAACTAGCAAAGTTACACAATAAATATGAGATCTAACATCATTAAGGGAATAGGCATAAGAAACTAACTACAATAGTTATAGGCAACTAACCACAATAGTCATGGGCGACTAATCACAATAGTTTCTTATTCAATGTCATAGGCAATAGTCTCATAGTCATGAATCATAGTCATAGGCAATAGTCTCATAGTCAATGAATCATAGTCATGGGCAATAGTCTCATAGGCAATAGTTTCATGTCCAATTATGCATTATTATTTGTCCCAAAATTTAGCGTTCGTGCGTTAATCTCTTATGAGATGTGGCACAGGCTCGTAGTAGCCTGGCTATAGAACAGAAAGAAGAAAGTGGTATAGAGTAGTAACAGAAAAACAGATCTAACAGATAAGAATATACATAGCCTCAGATTCAGATTTATAATCATGTCACAATTATAATTACAGTTTATAGCGGAAATAACCGTACTTGCCTTTCGTGGTTTTAAGAAAGGATAATAAACTGTAGTTGATGCAGAAATGTTGAATTACTCCTCTTTAATTGTTGTTGTAGCTCTAAATTTTGATTTGAGATTTGATTTAGCTTTTAATTCTATTCAGGTTAGAAGAAGAAGCATCAGTCCAAGTTTTGATTCCAGCAGGGTAGCGACGCCGTTTTTATTTTTTAATTAAAACAGAGGCAGAATATAGATAGAATGAAATTGTGTAGAGAAAATGAGGATAGGGGGCTGTTTATATAGGATTAGGCGGGCGAATCTAGATAGAAACGAGACCGGATACGTCAGAATGAACCAGGTTAAAAAAATGGGTTTCGGGAGCAGGTCGACCCCCAGGTCGACACTATGGTCGACCTGGTCTAGCCAGGTCGGCCCCCAGGTCGACACTATGATCGACCTGGCCCCTGGGAGGTCGACACTATGGTCGACCCCCAGGTCGACCTGGTCCATGGGCGGGAATTTTCCCGCCCAGCCTATTCTGGGATTTTGAATTCGAATTTTCGAGTTGTTTTCGATTCTGAAATTCTCTGAAACTTCGGAGGGCCATATCTCCCTCATACGGACTCCGTTTCTCGAAAAATCGGACTCGTTTCTATGCAGAATTTCGAGACGAACGCAATGGCGTAACCTATTTCCCTTGATTCTTATTTTATAATTTAATTATTCTCTGATTTGTTACTTATATGTTCACATAAAATACGGGGTGTTACAAGATGCTTCTCAACGAAAGTGGTCATAATTTTTTTCCAAAACGTAGCAACTGATTGGTCGTTCCCCATAGCCGAATCTTGTGAGAAATGACAGTAGATGGTGCATAAATCGATGTCCTCTTCGTCTGTCCACAGAATAGTTCCTGGTTTGCTTGATTGAGTACCCAAAACATTGCTCGTGTTGCCTTGCGAAAAATGGCTTCCGTCCATCGTCGGATGTGAAAAATTCCCGAATGGTGACGACATTATAGAGTTAGAGTTAGTTATGATTAAAGAGATAGAAAGGAATTGTGAATATGTTGCGTTGTAGAATGGTTGAAATGGACCAATTTATAACTGAAAATATAGTCGTTAGAAATTTTTTGACCGTTTTATAGCCATTGGGAAAATAAAACCGTTTTATTGTTCTGTAGTTAAAATGCAATGGAAATAGCCGTTGGTTGTTGACGCGCCGAATTTATCAGCGTGACACTTGGCGAGCCGATTTTATCAGCGCGCGCCGAAAAAATCGGCTCGTCAAGTGCCACGCCGATATACTCAGTACGAGGCCAATTCAAGATTCAGAATTGATCCCACAATTTTTTCCTGAATATTACGGATAGGGATACCCGCTGAGAACCAAATTGGCCTCAACTCACCATTCAGGGGATGAATTGATCCATTATTGGAGCTGGAGATGCTCTAATCTATTAAATAATAGTAAAGCAGAAGAATTTCAAGCTCTCTCCTTGATTCTCTCGGTTCTCTCAATACTCCTTAATTCTCTCAATTGCCTCAATTCTCCTTAAAACTCTAAAGATACTTCTATTAAAATCATCAGTATAAATTATATATATTAGAGATCGCGATTCTTTAGATATTTTATACTAATTTTCCGTGAAAACTAAGATCTGAACCCGCCCCTCTTTTCAACTCTCACTTGCGCTGTAAATTTTGGTTTCTGTTCTGCTCTCTGAAAACCTAATTCCTCCATCATCTTAATCTCAATTTAAAGTGGATTACTAATTTCATCCACTAGTCGATATGAGCCGATCCATGACGAGATTCAGAAGGAAGACGCGATATCCAATTTTAACATCTTATGCCGATTTCATCTCATCCAGATTTTTATTTTGAGGTAAGGAAAACTGGATACATAATTAGTTTATTATGGTGGCAACTTTGTGGATTTTGCTTAGTCTAATACATGTCTACTTTGATTTTTGAATATTGGATTTGGTAATTTGTTTGGCATCCTATGAGGATTCAGACCAATTTATTTTTGGGAACATGTTATTTTGATGATGCTATTTCAAAAACGTTTTCAAAGGATCTGCAGAGCATCTCTGTGTTTTTGTCTTTGCCATAGTTATTGAAATTTAAGTGAGAGTTTCAATAATGACAGCAGGATCGGAAAAGGCAAAAAGATGTTCTTTAATATGCGATTTACATCTATTCACCAGTAGGATAAATCCAATTTCCACATGAAAATTTAGTATTGAGATCTCAATGCATAAAATATGTGAATCCACTGGTTTGAGAGAAGATTATTTGTTCAAGGCTGTCAGTGCTACTTGGTGGTCTACTAACAACAATGAACGGGAAGTTGTTTTTTGTTGAGCTCTCAATTCCTTCCGAATCACGTAATTCACCATTCACCAATCTTTTTTATCGGTAACGTTTGTTTTAAAATTATGTAGGGTCGTGTAGAGCAATAAAGGAGGTTTATTTGGCTACAGGTACGGTCATTGCAGAGAAGCTTCAGTTGATTAATTTTCCTTTTGTTTGCTTTCTTATTTTAGTTTGATTCCAATTAACGTATGTTTATTAGGGTAGACATTTTCAAAACAGTTGGCAATTTGACTAAGTGCGCCTTGCAAAGAGAAGCTCCAGCTGATTGATTTAGCTACAGGTATTTCTTTTGTTAGTAGTTCATTTTTTTAACTACACAATTTATAACTTTCAATACCAGTTTATTAATATAACATTTTCTATTAGTTCTCCTAGAACTTATGTTTCTGTGGGTGGCGAGGGACAAACATTATTCCTATTTTCTTTGCAGCAGTTCAGCTGAAGTACTTTGACTGAGGTACTTTATTACAACTTTGTATTAAGTAATTTATTTGGGAATCGGTAACTCTTTAATGTTTATGTTGATTTATTTTTCCATTACATGAAAATTAACTCCTAAATAACTAAAGGGGAATGCAGGTAGAGGAATGAATCCATTTTCTGCATTTCTGCATCTTCCTTATACACAAATAGGTGTTATTGCTGATTTTATGTTTTCAGTTGATTAACAGTTTTTAAGTTGAGCAAGGTTCAACTTTCACAGTTCTTATAGATCGCTTCCCTCATTTATTAAAAAGGTGGGGAAAAATTATTTATCATCTTGACATTCATTCTTATTATATTTTTACATTGACATTTTCTCATAAATGAATCCTAATGCCAGAAATGGAAAATTATCTGCCTATATTAATCAGCGTATTATGTGAGAATGACAGGAAAAGGACAGAGAAGAAATATTGTCTTATAGAGTAATAGTTTATAAGCTTTGGTGCATAAAAAAATATATCAATGAAATCATTGACAGACTCGCTCATATTTAAGCATTCTAAATTTAAAGATACATGACAATTAAATGTCAAATGGAATATTTTACAAGATTGAATGTATGTATTTGAATAGAAAATCTTAAGTTGTATATCTCTGACTCATCAATCGCTATAATGAATTGTAAAAGAAATAGTATATCATTCATAATACAGCTTTCCATTAGGTTACATTCAATGATGGCCATTGTGGTATAAGTAAATGCTTATCTATAGGCTCGTAAAAATATTGAATGCTAGAGGAATTTTAGCATAAGGCTAGAGTTTTATATATCCATTTGAACTCGCATGAGGTTTAATTTTTATTCCTGAAAATACTTATGTCGTATAGACACAAGAGCATAATCTATATGACAATCAGGAATTCTTTGTCCTACCGATAAAAACAATTTAAAGTGAACATGTACATGCCAGGTCCCACATTTCATGTAAATGCAAGCCATTGGGATATACATCGGGAAATTGTTAGTCGTTATGCGTTACATTGAAATCTTGATGTTATGTTTGGAAATTGAAATTCACTATAGAAGTATAAAAGCAAAATAAAACCACTCTTTGTGCTCTAAAAGTTGGGCAAAGTTAAAATGAAGAGTACGCAACAAAGTTGCTATATAAGTGGTGCTTATTAGAAGGCATAAGCATGAAATTTTTTCAAAATTAAAATTTGCTGGTGTGCAAACATTATCTCATGACCCTTTGGGGGCTATCAATGTAAATGCTACGAGAGAAGCCTACGAATCGTGTGATATGCTGTAGAGGTTGGTTAGGATTGTCACTTAAAGTTGGGTTTCAATTTTATTTCAAAATAATTATATGTGACATTTTTAAATCGTCCAACCTTTGTATTAGCTCGCTCTTTCACTCCATAAGTCCATATAATGGTACTTTGCTTATTGATTTTGGTAACTAACATAATATTCAATTGGTAGCTGCATATACTATCCTTTTCCTACTTACCCTTGAGCCCACAATTTTATATGTAGCAGGAATACATCCTTATAAAAGAGCCAGTTGCTGGAAAGACTTCATATACTCTTATATATGGACTAAGTGCGCACGTGGATAATGGAGTCATAATAATTAGTCTGTCAACAAGAAGCATGTATAAGGTGGAATGGATTGCCAAATGCAAGACTCCAATTTATGTATCCGGACCTGAAATTAAAAGAAACTAGGAGATTCTCATAGCTATCATGTCACGCTTTGAGTCGAAAATGTCTTTCAACTTTGAAGAGTATTATCTATTTAGTTGTTGAATTTAATATGCTGATATCCCCAAGGTATCTCCAGTATAGCAGTTATTTTTATAGCAATGTATGGTGTTTCTTTCCAGGGATATGCAGAAATTGACATGAGCATATTTATTTTTGATGTAAAGTTAATTTTGACATCAAGTTAAACTATGCGTTATTGAAGGAAAAAAAAAAGGTTAATTTGGTTTATGAATATAATATGTGGTTTTTCTATAATGCTTAACGTTATGTATGCATGCCTTTTTTCCAATAACTTCTCGTTTTCATAAGGTAATGAGCATGACTGCATCTTTTAGTTTTTCTATACAAACCGATTTGTAACTCTTATTTGTTACTGTAAAAGTGTACTAAAATTATACTGTTATGTATCATCCATACAAAATTCATTTAACGTTGATATATCACTAGAAATGCACATATGAATTATGGATCTCAATTTTCCCTTAGTTGCATATCTTTTAGTTTATAATAAGAATTTATCATACATTATATCATAATTTTTTGATGTCAAAAACTGCATCTTTGCATACCAAATGTTTATTGTTTTTGCATTAAGTGTAATATATTTTCAAAAAATCACTTGATTAAATAAGTTAAAATAACAAAAAAAAATTGCTTACTCTCAAACAACTGTAAGATGTATAATATAAAATTATACACCATATTTTTAAAAAAATTATACTCAAAATCATTTACTTATTTTTCAGATAATTTTTTCAGTAAAATTGACATATAATGTACATTCGGTTGAATTATCAAATAATGCATAATAAGCTATTTTTTTAATCACTAATAGTTACAATTTTTTTTTAAATTAGGTGTGCATCACACGGGTTACACACTCATAGCTTACTGTTTTCCGCAACGCTGCCAATAAAAATATTAATCTGCGTGCATCACGTGGCAAGTCCATCCAAATCAGCTGTTGATCTGGTAGGTCTCTTTTGTTCAAACTGTTGGGACCTGCTGTATAAAACACCCGCGTCCTCTTAGCACTCCTGAGTTCCTACTACCTCGCTTCTCAGATCCACAAAAACAAACCAACCAATTTCCAGTTTTAAATCGTAACGAAATTAGATTGAAATCTGATCTCTTTCATTCAAAGGATCGGAAATGACGATAAAAGAAGGGAGCTGGATTTTCATGGCTACGGCTCGAGCACCGACCAATATAGCTGTGATCAAGTATTGGGGAAAGCGAGATGAAACCCTAATTTTACCGATTAACAGCAGTATTAGTGTTACTTTGGATCCGGATCATCTGTCTGCTACTACTACAGTTGCAGCTAGCCCTAGCTTTGAGAGTGATCGCATGTGGCTAAACGGGAAGGTTCTATTTTTTGATTCATTGGTGAATTCTATGTATAATTAACAATTCTATCTCTCATTGTAAATCTGTTTGATAAATATTAATTTAGATTTGAATGTAAGGGCAATGTAGTATATGATACTATTAGAAGTATTGAATTGCGTCATTAGTTAAAGATGTTGATAGATATTTGAGTTTCTTGGTAAATTATATTTGTCTATTCAAACCAGGAAATTTCACTCGATGGAGGGAGATTTCAGAGCTGCTTGAGAGAGATTAGGAGCAGAGCAGAAGATTTTGAGGATGACAATAAAGGGGTTAAAATTAAGAAAGAAGATTGGGCAAATATAAAGGTTCACATTGCATCTTATAACAATTTTCCAACAGCTGCAGGATTGGCTTCATCTGCAGCAGGATTTGCTTGCCTTGGTGGGTAAAATAATTAAGTCTCTAATCTATTGATTTGTTGTCTGTGAATAAGAAATACGTAATCACATATTTAGAATATTGCGTTTTGTACGCTTTATGTGCAATTTGGAATTGCTTATCCCTAGCCCTTGTAGAAGTCAGACTCATGCTTCAATTATTATTATTTATTGCTGTACTAGATACGATTTATAGGATATGCATATACATACACGAAACCACCATAAACACCAGCACCGACGAAACCAGGAATTTCACTTGTGAGCGGTATTGCTTTGGTACAGACAATATTAGCACATCCATGTCCGCGATAACAACTAAGTTCAACTAAAGTACATTAATATGGATGGTTTTGGCTAACAAATCATACAAATGAATAAAGACTCAATTCCATGTAGAAGTTGTGCTCTATGAACTTCGTTGAGCTAACAAAATTCATCTGCAGTTGCTTCAAGATCAAGATTTCAGTGATGTCCTTTCCATTATATACATGCTGACAGATCCCAATAGCAGAAATTTACAGATAGCACTAAATTAATTAAAACTTAAGATCATGTTTATAGTTAATCAACTAAATAGCTAAATGGTTGGTAAAATGTCAAGCAGAATTATAATCAGGAACCAAACAAGTTCGTAGTTAGACAACCAAACAATTCAGCAAAGGTTTATAACACGGTTAGCAGTATATCGTAATTGTTTTTTTTTTTTTTTTTTTTGTGGGTTCGGCAACTGATGCCGAACATAATGGACAATATGTGGATGTTTGTGCTCACAGGAATTTTATTTACACTTCAGAATCAGTAGGTGTTGATGCATGTGCATGGGTGCAAATGCACATATAAGTATTCTAGGATGGTACCGATATGCTTACAAATCTAGGTCTTTCAAGTTTGCTTGAACATAAAAGATTCTGTCCTTGTATTTTGTTGTGGTACATGGTGATTAAATTTGACGTGCACACTACACAAAAAAGAAAAGAAAAAAGATATGGTTATACAGTTGTTCCGTGCATTGAAAGATAGACGTTTAATTAAGTTGGCAAATTTATATTTGAACTCTGTTAGCTATCAAATCCGAAATTCAAACTGTGTGGGCTTCTACTTATGTATAACAAATTACACTGCTAGACATATAAAAACGATTTCCTTGTGTGGAAGCACCATACGTTTATGTTAGTTCGTTTGAACTCCGTGTATCAATTTTTGTTAGTACTTCTAACCTATGCTTTATCATTAACAGTTTTCTCTCTTGCAAAGCTAATGAATGTTAAGGACGATCTTAGTTCTCTTTCCGCAGTAGCAAGGTCCGTGTTTCCGCATATGATTAGAACTATAAGCATTGTTTAATTCATTTGAATTGCTAGATACTTCAGATGTGCTATTAATGTAGTGGTCGAAAGTGATAGCTATGTTTATTCACAGACAAGGTTCAGGTAGTGCATGCCGGAGTCTATTTGGTGGATTTGTCAAATGGGAAATGGGAAGTGTGAGTTCATACAAACATAACAATTAAAGTGCTAAAATATTATAACATAAATGAGTTCCAACTTTCAATTGGCCTGATTTCTAGTACAACTCAGGATGCAAATGGCAGCGACAGCTTAGCAGTCCAACTTACTACTGAAACACACTGGGAAGATCTGGTTATTATCATTGCAGTGGTATGAGTAGCATGGATGCTCTTCTATTTAGCTCACATTAAGAAGAAACATAACTTGGAACATGTACATATTAAGAATTATGGGGCTGTTTGCTATCAGCATTCTTAAACTATGTTTTTCAGTCTTCAATATTTATTTAAGGATATATGTCAAATTCATTGATTTCAGGTAAGCTCACGGCAAAAGGAAACAAGTAGCACATCAGGCATGCGTGATAGTGTTGAGACTAGTCCTTTGTTGCATCACAGAGCCAAGGTAATCCATGAATGAATCACATAGCCATTTCTGAAAACTAGATTGTAATATACTGGACAACACTAAATAAAACTTATCAGTGAAAGTATTCAATGTTTTTTTTTTTTTTTTTTTTTAAATACTGACAGGTCATAGTCCCTGGTCGAATACTGCAAATGGAAGAGGCTATAAGAAATCGTGATTTCAAATCCTTTGCCAAGTTAACTTGTGCAGACAGCAATCAATTTCATGCAACTTGTTTGGATACAAGCCCTCCTATATTTTACATGAATGATGTTTCTCACAGGTACAGTTCTTTTGGAAGTTAACGTAGGTTTTTCCCATAGTTATTTGTTCGTAATTGCAAGAAGTTGGTGTATTAATCACATCTATTTTCACCATAGCATTAATTATGTCTATTCAAATTCTTTCAGAATAATCAGCATTGTGGAGAGATGGAACCATTTTGAAGGAACACCACAGGTATGGATCAGTGACATTTGAACTATAAAGCAAAAGTTTTATTGGAACCTGAAATATTAATTATCATACGCATTATCGATGAGAACATATAACCGTCTTTATTATGCTGACAGTAATGCATTGTTTTGCTAGTAACTTTCTTATTTAACACGATGTGCCAAGGTTTCAACATTCAAATTTTGGTCACGTTTTATTTTGACAAATGATCTCTCATATCCGATGAGATGTTAGATGATATGAGTGGATGGATCTTTGGTCTCAAAAGGATCTTGAAATTATTTTGCAAAAATTTATGTGCACAAATAATAAAACAATTTTTAATTTATTTTTTAATATTTGTTACTGTGAAATGATAATGAAAATTTTAAAATACTTGATTTGCATAGAAGATGAGTTGGCTTAGAGAATGCTATTTTCATTTGGAAGTATATAATAGATTATGTGAAGACCCGGCTTTTCAATCCGAATAAATTGACATTAACACATCCATGATATTCACATGCCAGATAACCAAGTGCTGGAAAGACAAATAGTTAGGGGAAAAGAACGGAAAGGTAGAACAGAATCTCAAAGCGGAACAAATAATATAAATTAAAACTAGACAGTTATAACAACTTGTTCCCACAACTTCAATCATCGCAAACAATGACGTACATAGTGGAATAATATAGAGTATGAGAATGCGTCTCGAATCTCCATCTTTTCATGTGAGGCTCCAAAGCAATCCAGTTCTAATCTGAAAATATGCTTGGTCTGGCCCAAGACTTATCGTAAAATAATACAGTTCATTCTGGAAAACCAGCATGAGAAAAGTAACAAGAAATTTATTTCTCTAAACCAATTCGATAGTCGGTTATTAACAATCAACTGACCCAAAACAATCATATACAATTTTCCAAGAAAATTACTAAGTCCGTATAATTGATTACTTATCAATTTACTCTCTTCCATTATTTCTCTTAAAACAATTAATATAAAAAATTCTCGTCCCTTTGATTGGAGTAATATTTACCAAAACTTTAAAAAAATTCGTTTAACTTAATTGGAGTATATATTTACCAAAACTTAAAAAAATTCTCATCCAAATAATATAAAATGGGTTAAACAAATGTTACTTGAATACATTGATTATTATAAATCCAAATTATTTATTTACAAACTTGACTTCATTAAATCCACAGATAATAGTAAAGCCGTTCAAGTTGTGGTACTATTACCTTTCAAGCCTTAACTGACAACATTCTTATATTCAAGATAGATAAAAGATTGCTATCTCAAATCTAGGTATCAAATGAATAATTTCACAGGTTCTATGTACAATTCAGTTAAAATAAGGTTTTATAAACTATTTGATTTCTCAAATCTCTTTCTAATTCTAAAATATGTTTACTTAATTTAATTATTAAGTAAATCTCTTTTATGTACCTTAAAATATTTTGTTTATAATGGTTATTAAAGCACTTCTTAAGTTAATTTGGTTGATTTAAATATCTTTAGTAAATTAGTAATTTACTCATACCTCACTTGTAAAGATGATGACTAATCAAGTTTAATCTTCCTTTATAAATAATTAATCAATTTAAAATATTATTAACAAAGAAATTAATCTAATTATACCTTGTCAAATTAATAATTAATTTATTTATTTAAAATAATTATAAACTTCCAAACCATCTTTAACTACAAAATAAATCATAATTTAGTTACCAATTAAAAGGAAGTCATATAAATTGTTATTAACAAAAATGATAAATAAATTTTAAACAGTTACTTATTTAAATAACAGTTTATCTCTAAATCGTTTGTTAATTAAATAATAATTAACTTTCAAATCATTGTCAATTAAATAATAATTAATTTCTAGATCATAATTAACTTCTAAATAATTGTTAATTAAATAATAATTAACTTCTAAATCATTATTAATTAAATTAACAATTTAAAACATCCTGAACAAATTAAAATTTTGTTCAATTTATAATCAGTACTAAGATTGATTTCATAATCAATAACCTATCTCATTCTCAAAAAGAGGTTAGCAATCTCAGTGGTACTTGAACAAGCTACCATTAAATTCAATAATGACATTTAAGTCGTAACACACATATTTAAATAATTAATAGATATGTGAATAATTTATGTTATCGGTTGATAGTTGACGCTCAATGTAATCAACTGACAGACCAATACATGTTTGATTTTGCATAATAGCAGAATAGTGATGTATTTTGCTATTAGATTTCCAATATAATCCGTTTAACTTAATTTTAGTGGAACATGTTTTTTATTCTGCTAACAGGTGACTGTTTTAAGATTCAGTTATGATGATCAGAATTATACTCAACAGTAATAATTTTCTCTTTAAATTCAACTGCCACTTACGGATCATCTGATTACAAATATATTCTACATATCAATACAAATTCAACGTCAGAAATCACATGTCAAACAGATTTCAGAGAGAAAGGTCATGCAATTTAATTTGAAACTCTTCGTTAAATCAAAATTGGATTATTTAAAATGATTTGATTAAATAACGGAACCTGACGATCACTTGAACTTGCTCTACTTCTCTTCTTGAACTCGCTTACTACACCCCAATTGCCTTCACTCAACCATACATCCTCATATCCTATCCAATGTCATTTGTTCAAAATATAACATACTTAAAATTTTAAACTTCAACTAAACAATTTTTTTAAAAGTATTGGGGTGAGGCATCGAACAAAGCAAGCCCGCCACAACTCTTCTTCTCCTCGAAACCGAACATCACTAGGCAAAAACAAAAAATGAGCATCCCCTGTGCAAAATCGTGCACATGCACGTCGACGAGGCGAGCTGGAGCTCACCACGCCTCTTCCACCATGTCAGCCTTCACGTGACGGTCATCTCTGACCATCACTACATCGCCATCCAGCTTTTCTTCCCAAAATTACTACTCGACCAAATGAAACCAAACACCATAAAACGATTATCGAAGATACTTGACACTACTCCACCTTGGACCAAAATCGGCCATGTCACCACCATCAAACCACTCGCCACACGCCTACTCCCCTCCAATGACTCTTGTCAACAAGTCCGATCACCTCATCATTACACGAGAGTCGATCTAAACCAGAGAACCCAAAAACAACTTAAACCCTAAAGTACTATTTCCCGCCACCATCAACCATTGGAGACCCTTCGGCTATCACTGTAGCTCCATCTACCTCCGATGCTGCACCAACATAAATATTTCCATCCATAATTGATTAAATTGACAAATGTCAATTTTTAATCCAAATCTACATACTCGACCTATTCACACTTGATATGTAACTAAAAATTATGGATCTTGCATTAAAATTCATAAAATCTACCAATAATTCTGATTATATAATTCATACACCGAATTACGATGGGCGGTTGACAATAATTCACCTTCTTACTGATATTGGACTGTTAAAAATAGAAACAAGAATTATTTTCTGAATATGCTTGCGCGATTAGCACATAGCAGAGTTCATTATTTATAATATGAGATTTTACAAGGATATTAATTGAAATACAACTTCCAAGATAAGCAATAAAGACATGTCAATTTCCTAAGAGACACGTCAATTTCCTAAGAGACATGCACTCATTCATTTTATCGAATAATGAAAGGACTTATTGGGAAGTGGAATAATTAAATGAAGATCGGGAGGTAGGTGGAATTATTAAATGCAGAACTATTTCCAACACTCCCCCTCAAGCTGGTGAATAGATATTCATTATTCCCAGCTTGGACACCATTTCTTCAAAAACTGGGCTGCTCAATCCTTTGGTTAGAATATCTGTGAGTTGCCTTTGTGAAGGCACATACGGAGTACAAATCAAACCGAAGTCGAGTTTTTCTTTGATAAAATGTCTATCCACCTCAATATGTTTTGTTCAATCGTGTTGTACGAGATTATGAGCTATGCTGATTGCTGACTTATTATCACAATAAAATTTCATAGGTTCATCCCATTTAATCTTCAAATCATCTAAAATTATTTTGAGCCAAAGTAGTTCATAAATTCCCTGAGCCATAGCCCGAAATTCAGCTTCAGCACTAGAACGAGCCACCACATTTTGTTTTTTACTTCTCCAAGTTATCAAATTTCCTCTAAGAAAGGTGCAATATCCAGTAGTGGATCTTCTGTCAGTGATTGACCCTGCATGATCAGCATCAGTATAAGCCTCAATAATTGAGTTTTCATTCCTTTTGTATAAAATTTCTCTTCCTGGAGTCCCCTTGAGATATTGCAGAATTCTATGAGCTGTCTTTAAATGTTCTCTTGGACTGTGCATAAATTGGCTAACCATACTTACAACATATGCAATATCTGGTCTAGTGTGAGACAAGTAAATTAATCTTCCAACATGGCGCTGGTACATTTCTTTATCTACTGCAACATCTTCCTTTGCATTACCCAATTTCAGATTTGGATCCATAGGAGTGCTCGCAGGTTTACATGCTGTTTTCCCTGTTTCTTTGAGTAAATATGTAATGTACTTTTGCTGAGATATAAAAATTCCTTTTTGGGATGTGCCACCTCGATTCCCAGAAAGTACTTCAGCTTTCCAAGAGTTTTCATTTCAAACTCCTTAGCCAAACACTGACTCAAGATATGTTGCTCCTTCCAATCATTTCCGGTCATTATGATGTCATCCACGTATACTAACAGAATTGTTACCCCCTTTGTGGCGAGTGTTTGAGAAACAAGTATGATCTCCTTGACTTTGCTTGTACCCCAAAGATGTCATAATCTTGGAAATCTTCCAAACCATGCCCGGGGTGATTGTTTTAGGCCATATAATGCATTTTTCAACCTGCAAACTGTATTAACATGTACATTTTTATCATATCCCGGTGGTACCTACATATAAATCTCCTCCTCAAGCTCCCCTTGTAAGAAGGCATTCTTCACATCAAATTGTTGTAAATTCCAACCATAATTAGCAGCAAGTGACAAAATTACCCTGACAGTATTCATCTTGCAACTGGAGCAAATGTCTCTGAGTAGTCAATTACATAGGTTTGTGTAAACCCTTTGGTAACTCGTCTTGCTTTATATCTTTTAATTGTTTCATCAGCCTGATATTTTACAGTGTATACCCATTTGCATCCAACTGGCTTCTTCCCTTCTGGTAAATTCACTATCTCCCAAGTTTCATTCTTCTTCAATGCGTCCATCTCAATATTCATGGCTTGCTTCCATTTTTCATCAGACAATGTCTCAGAAACATTTGTTGGGATAGTAGTGTTTAGGTTTGTAAGGAAGGCTCTATGGGTATGTGAGAATTTTTGAAAAGAAAGATAGTTTGAAAGGGGATACAAGGGCTGTTTGGTTCGTTTTCTAATTCCTTTTCTAATGGCAATTGGAAGATCTAGGTCATCATCTGTTGTTTGGGTAATCATTTCATCCTCATTCAAATGAGTCAAGTCAGGCTCTTTAACTTATGTCGATTCAGAAGAGTTATTTTCCTCATTCAAAGGAGTCAAGTCAGGCTCTTGAACTTGTGTCGATTCAGGAACAACCGTTGATTTTCTCATGTATACCAGATTCTTTCCAAATCTTACATCCACTTCAGGTTCATCTGAAGCTGAAGGTGGACTTGAATGATTCAATTTAGTTTCTTCAGCCTCAGATGGTTCTGGAATAAGTTTGTTTGACTCGAAATCAGAAAGATTAGGTGTATTTGACTCAAGACCAGAAAGATCAAGTGTTTCAAGCTTATCTTCCTTCAAATTCTCCCCTTGAAGATAAGGTTGAGAGAAGTATGGTTCCTCCTCATGAAAAGTTACATCCTGCGAAACAAAAAACCTTTTAGATGGAGGATGGAAACACTTATATCCCTTTTGAGTAGGGGAGTACCCGACAAAAACACATCTTAGTGCTCTTGGATCAAGTTTTTTCCTGTCTTCACTATGAATATGGACAAATGAAACACATCCAAAGATTTGAGGCTTAAGATTACTATTTGCTGAAAAATTTGGATAGAAGGAAGAAAGAACATCCGTAGGACTTTTGAACCCTAATACTCTAGAGGGTAATCGATTAATAAGATATGTGCTAGTGAGAACAGCCTTCCCCCATAAATATTTAGGAACGTTTTGATGAAACAACAGTGCCCGAGTTTGGTCTAATAGATGTCCAGTTTTCCTTTTTGCGATTCCATTTTGTTGTGGTGTTTTAATACAAGAAGACTCATGGACAATGCCCTCCTTTTGACAGAAAGAAATAAGAACATGGTTGAAGTACTCTTTTCCATTATCAGTCCTAAGCCTTTTGATGTTTACTCCAAATTGATTTTGAATCATGTAATTTTTTTTTGGAAAAACAGTACCGACGTCAGACTTGTTTTTGAGTAAAAACACCCAAGTAACCCGAATACAATCATCTATAAAAGTCACAAACCACCTAGCACCAGTTACATTTGGAACTGTGGAGGGACCCCAAACATCTGAATGAATAAGATAGAAGGGGGAAGAGCTTTTTTTATTGTTTAATGGAAAAGGTAGACGCTTGTGTTTTGCAAACTCACACACATCACAATGAAGACTTCCACTATCTACCTTAGTGAATAAAGATGGAAACAAGACTTTAATGACTCCGAAAGAAGGATGACCCAATCGATAATGAAAAAGAAACATTTTTTCCTTTTTAGAGAGAACCGACTCTGACATAAATGAGTGAGAAAAGTGGACTTTTGTACTCTGACCTGGTTCTAAAAGATAGTAAATGCCATTCCTTTCTCTAGCACGTCCAATAGCCATTCCCGACTCCTTATTTTGAAATATACAACAATCATTCTGAAAAATCACATTATAAGATAAATCGTAAGTTTTTGTACGGAGACAAGGTTCATGGATAGTTTTGGAACATGGAGAACCTTTTTTAAGGTTATAAAATGATATAATTGGATATCTCCAATGCCCGCTACAGTTACAAGAGTACCATCAGCAATAACAATTTTCTTATTACTCGGACAAGGGGAATATGTGGAGAATTGTTTAGAAGAGGGTGTCATGTGGTCTGTGGCTCCAGAATCTAATATCCAGAAAATGTTAGAAGGTGTTTCTGAGACATGAAATCAAAATGAAAGTGGAAGATTGCCTGAACATGTCACACTACAATTACCTGCTGATTTTTCCATACTAGAAAATGTCGGGACAACAGCTGGAACAGAAGACTGAATAACTTGACAACACTTAGTGCCCAGTCAAGATTTTGAAGTTACTGACAGCAAAAATACCCAGTCAGATTTCTCAAGGATTATTTGCAGAAGCAGAGTCCTAGATTAAGGCTCCGATACCATGTTAAAAATAGAAACAAGAATTATTTTCTGAATATGCTTGCGCGATTAGCACATAGCAGAGTTTATTATTTATAATATGAAATTTTACAAGAATATTAATTGAAATACAACTTCCAAGATAAGCAATAAAGACATGTCAATTTCCTAAAAGACACGTCAATTTCCTAAGAGACATACACTCATTCATTTTATCGAATAATGAAAGGACTTATTGGGAAGTGGAATAATTAAATGCAGATCGGGAGGTAGGTAGAATTATTAAATGCAGAACTATTTCCAACATGACCATATCTTATAATATACACAACTAAAAATCATAAGGTTATTTTTAAAATAAACTTCATAGATTTTTACACAACTTTACAGTTGAAATTTCTATCAAAAATCAAATGGATTTTGAGAAACTACTACAACAACAACAACAAAGCCATATATCCCAAACAAGTTGGGGTTGGCTAGATATGGAACCCAAAATTAAAATAAAATAAAATTAATAATGATGATAATATATATATATATATATATATAAAAAGGGTATAAAATAACCAATCAAATAAAAAGTCGTCCGATAAAGGGTTTTTTTTAATAAGAAGAAGAAGAAGTAAAAACGTTCAATAAAAGTGAAATAAAATCTAAAATAGTAAATAAAAAGTAAAAAGGTTCAGTAAACGTGAAATAAAGTCCTAAAAAAAAGAAAAAAAAAGAAAAAAAAAGAAAAAAAGGAAACACTATGGTTCTGGTATATGGATTGCCAATTTCCATGCACTCCTATCAACTACCAGCTCTTCCGATAAACTCCAGTTACTTAAATCTTTCTTTATTATCTCCTCCCATGTCATTTTAGGTCGACCTCTACCTCTCTTTGGGCCTTCGGCGCGATCTAGAATTCCAGCGCGTACAGGTGCATCGTATGGTCTACGTTGGATATGTCCAAACCATCTCAAGCGGTATTGGACTAACTTCTCTTCAATAGGTGCAACTCCAAGTTTTTCCCGAATATCCTCATTTCTAATCCGATCTCGTCTGATATGCCCACAACTCCAACGCAGCATTCGCATCTCTGCTATTCTTATCTTCTGGACGTGTTGCCTCTTAGTAGTCCAACATTCTGCACTATATAACATTGCAGGTCTGATTGCTGTCCTATAGAACTTTCCTTTAAGCTTCTGAGGAATCTTCCGATCACAGAGAATGCCAGATGCTAGTCGCCATTTCACCCATCCTGCTTGAATTCTAAAACTAACATCCTTATCAACCATCAAACTGCAACATAGATCCTAAGTATCGAAACGATTCCTTCTTGGGTACTACTCTACCGGCCATGGTAACATCTCCGTCATCTGACCTGACACTGCTAAACTCACACTTCATATACTCTGTTTTAGTTCTGCTAAGCCTGAAACCCTTTGATTCCAATGTCTCCCTCCACAACTCCAGTTGTCGATTAACCCATATTCTACTTTCATCAATCAGCACAACATCATCGGCAAAGAGCATACACCAGGGAATCTCCCTTTGTATATCTTTTGTGATTTCATCCATCACTAATGTAAAAATATAGGGGTTCAAAGCCGAACCTTGATGTAACCCTATGTTAATTGGAAAGTCTCTTGTCTCACCATCGCATGCCCTAACACTAGTCACAATCCCCTCGTACATATCCTTAATAAGGGTAATATACTTTGATGGCACTCTCTTCCTTTCTAGCGCCCACCACATAACCCTCCTCGGTACTCTGTCATAAGCTTTCTCCACGTCAATAAAAACCATGTGGAGATCTTTCTTTTGCTCCCTGTATCTCTCCATAAGTTGCCTAACCAAGAAAATCGCCTCAGTGGTTGACCTTTCCGGCATAAAACCAAATTGATTCGTAGAAACACTTGTCAATCTCCTCAAACGCTGCTCGCAAACTCTCTCCCAAAGCTTCATTGTATGACTCATAAGCTTAATTCCTCTATAGTTTGTGCAACTTTGAATATCTCCTTTATTCTTGAAGATTGGAACTAAAATGCTTCTCCTCCACTCATCTGGCATTTTGTTTGATTTAAAAATATTGTTGAACAACTTAGTTAGCCATCTTATCCCTGCATCTCCAAAGCATCTCCACACCTCAATAGGAATATCATCAGGCCCTACCGACTTGCCTGATTTCATACGTTTCAACGCCCCCTTTACCTCAGCTTCTTGAAATCTCCGCACAAAATGTCTATTGGTGCTATCGGTTAAGTCTTCCAACTCGATCGAAGAGCTATCACTTTCTTCGTTGAAAAGCTTATCAAAGTATTCTCTCCACCTATTCTTTATCTCATCTTCCTTCACAAAAAGTCTATCATTCTCATCCTTAATGCATTTAACCTGATTGAAGTCCCTTGTCCTCCTCTCGCGTAGCCTAGCTATTCTGTAAACGTCTTTTTCGCCCTTCTTTGTACTTAGCCTTTGATACAAATCTTCGTACGCTCGTCCCCTTGCTTCACTCACTGCTCTCTTTGCAGTCTTCTTTGCCACTTTGTACATGTGCATGTTCTCTTCGCTTCTATGACGGTACATGCGTTTGTAGCATTCCTTCTTCTCTTTGATAGCCTTTTGCACCTCGTCATTCCACCACCACGAATCCTTGGGTTCTCGCTTGCTTCCTCTTATTATCCCAAATACCTCAGTGGCGACTCTCCGAATGCAAGTTGCCATCGCATTCCACATGACATTTGCTTCTCCTTCCACATTCCAAGCTCCATCTCCTATCACTCTATCTTTAAACACCTGCGAAGCATTTCCTTTGAGTTTCCACCATTTCGTCCTGCTAATCTTCGCTCTCTTATCCTTCACTACCCGAAGACGAAACACGCATACCAACAGCTGGTGTTGTGAGACGACACATTCTCCAGGTATGACCTTGCAATCAACACAATCTCGTTTACTATCTCTTCTAGTTAGGACAAAGTCAATCTGGCTAGCCTGTTGGCCACTACTGAAGGTGATCAGATGTGACTACCTCTTTCTAAAGAAGGTATTAGCAATCATGAGATCAAAAGAGAGAGCGAAATTCAAAATATCTTCACCCTCTTGGTTCCTACTGCTAAATCCAAAACCACCATGCACTCGCTCAAAACCCCCGCTAGATGAGCCAACATGGCCATTGAAGTCTCCTCCTATAAAAAGTTTCTCGTTACTATGCACATTCCTAACCATGGCATCCAAGTCTTCCCAGAACCTTCTTTTGGCTTCTTCATTTAGACCTACCTGTGGGGCATATGCGCTAATGACATTCAAAACTGTCTCGCCAACTACTAGCTTAACTAGGATGATCCTATCCCCTCGTCTTCTGACGTCAACCACATTGTTCTGAAGGTTCTTGTCAATCAATATGCCTACCCTATTCTTGTTACGTATTTCTCCCGTGTACCACAATTTGAAGCCAGTGTTCTCCACTTCCTTCGCCTTCTGACCCACCCATTTAGTCTCTTGAACGCACAAGATGTTAACCCGTCTTCTAATCATAGTATCCACTATCTCTCTTAATTTTCCTGTTAAGGACCCTACATTCCAACTACCTAACCGAACCCTACTATCGTCGACTAGCTTCCTTGCCCCTCGCATCCGCCGAGAAAAATACGAGGACTCTTGCTCACTTATCACCACGTCGGGGCGTCGGTGTAGCGCGCCACTAAGAGAATGGCGGCGCAGCCCTTGCATATTTAACACCATATCCGAGTCTCGATATAGCGCGTCGCTAAGAGGGTTACGCCCCAACGATATATCATAAGGTTCCATATCCATAAGAGTGGCTAAGTTTTTACGTTGGCTCGCCAGACATAGGTTTTATAGAAGGACAAAGCTTGATATTTGGTTACAGGCTTCTGGTTTTGCTGCCAGGATAATCTCTTTTTATTTACTCAGCATAAAACGTTTTCTCCAAGTTCAAACACGTGAGAAAGAAAAAAAAAAAAAAACTAGAACAAGATTTTTGGAACAAGGTCATGACTTATTGGATTTAACTCAACTGTTAATTTGAAACAAGAAGAGTTTGTTATGCTGTTTGAACTTGTTGAAACGAGCATACTGAGCAGTTGAATACACACAAATGCAAATCTTCAAAATTTAAGTATTTCACTTGCATTATTATTCTACACAACCATAGATCAGGTGGAATTTCTCACCTTTAGTTTCAAGCTAGCTCCTTTCTAATCTTTAATTTTGAAAAGATTTTATCTTTGCTTCGTTTGTTTCATCCTTTTCCTGCCATTTTCTTTAGTTTTGTTTCTTTTACTTAAGCAAAATGGATATTCTTTTGGAAGTGAAAGAAAACATACAAGTTTTGGAAGGATAAGTAGAAAAAGGAGAAACGAAGGCATACCCTCTCACTGGCTTACACGTCATTAGCTCTCATTGTTACCACTTATATATTTTATACACAATCTCTAGCATAAGTACAATAATTTCAACATTAGTACATCTTCCTTTTATTAAGTATTTTTAATTTCATACTAATGTCACTTCCTATGTACTTATGTTTCCCGTTTGTTCTTTAGTAAGCTTCCCTTTTCCCTTTTTATTTAACTTATACATTTCACATCGTGCATTTAAATAATCATTATGATATTTAGCTTACTTTCCAGCTTTACTTATTTGAATAATATGCCTTTAAGTATATACTTAAGCACAATTAATAACCATATTAAGTTATTTTGAATTTTTAAACATGTACGTCTAAGTAAACCATACATATGCACTTAATCGTACCCTTGTCCCTTTTGAAATTATAAAATAAAAATATTTTGTTTCATTTCTAAACATATTTAATCCATAACGTAAAATAGGGTTTAAAACATGTGTACATATATCAAATTCTTTTAATTCACTTTTGAAAACATGTTTTTATTCATTTCGATACTATTTAAAATATCGCTTAGATTTATTTAAAATATCAAATCAAACTAATATATTTATTTTCATAAATATTATCTTAACAATGAAGTTATCAATTTTTAAGAATCAATTCTCTATTCGAATAGAAGCTAAAAATCCAAGAAATACATTCCAGTTTATATTTTAAGTTTTCAAATGAACAGTTTTTTTTTTTTTTTTTTTTTTTTTTTTTTTTTTGAAAATTTCGAACAGTGTGTGTGTATCTAAGATCAGATGTCAAATTATCACTTATAAATTAACGAAGTTATTAATTTATAAAAAACCTTTTATCGAATATTTAAAATAAATTTAATAATTTCACATTTTAAAATAGGAAAATTTCCGGGTTGTTACAGATTAAGAGCTTCAGTTGTTAGTGATTGGATTGGCAATTTAGATAGTACAGTTAAAGTCATGTAAGAAGACATACAACTTAGGTTGATATATAAATATGGGTTCAGATTTTGGTTGAGATGTTAATATTTCGCATGAAAAAGCAGTCAAATACCCGAGATTTGATTGTTGTGACGTTTATATGTGAAAGCAAGATCCCTAGAGAGATGGTTGTAATTTGAGACGCTGCAATGCGCACTGAAATTAACATATTGTATATTAACCTTAGGCTTAATATCTAAAATACAATCAAAGGCTCAATATCTGAAATATAAGTAATGGATCATCCTATAGGTGGCGTACACTTTCGATGCTGGGCCAAATGCAGTAATGATTGCACCTAACAGGAAAGTGGCTTCTCTTTTGCTTCAAAGGCTTCTCTTTTACTTTCCACCACCTTCTGAAAATGATTTAACAAGGTTTGCAAATTTCTGGATGATAATATTGTTGGCCTACACTGGATTAGGTACAATACATGTTGATAATCCTTGGGTTTTACATTTCAGTTATGTGCTAGGAGACAAATCAATATTGAACGAAGCTGGAGTGCAATCATTGAACGACATTGAAGCCTTGCAGCCTCCACCTGAGATAAAAGATAAAGCTGCTGCTCCGAGATCACCTGGTGACCTTAGCTATTTTATTTGCACTCGGCCTGGGAAGGGTCCTATGCTGCTTTCTGATGATCAAGCTCTAATCAATCCTGAAACTGGACTGCCTAAATGAATTTGAATGAAGAAGTTGGATTCGTTTTATTTTGTTTACTTTTGTGATTTTTGTTTGTTCAGGAATAATTTATTGATTTCCAGTAGTTTAGTTTGTCTTGAAATATTGAGTAATCAATTTGTGATCACTGCTGCTGTATCCTCATTATTTGGATTTGTTGGAGTATTTTGCAGTATTTGATTTATTTTTCTGTTTGTAAATTGCCACCTTATATATATATATATATATATATATATATATATATATATATATATATATATATATATATATATATATATATATATATATATTAACTCCTTATTGCAAATTTAATTACTACAATGTAATGATTCTGGCTTCTGGGTTTACTGCTGTCACATCAGAATATGAGGGTGCCTTTTGGCTATTTGAGCGTGACACTGTTGTGAACGAGAATATGTTTTTTTGCTGTGAACGAGGTATTTGAGTGTGGTATTTATTTGTTTTGAATTAATTTATGCGTTTAATTTTAATTCATGTTTCTTATGTGAATGACAACATTGTAATATTACTCATATTGTCAAATCATCATAAGTATCTTGTTATATATATGACTATGCACACTATAGATACAACTGAAATAAAATCAAATAGCCTTGAGCAAACATGAAGGCTTGATTCTCATACATATATATTAAAAGTGTCAAACATGAATACTTGAGGAGCGTGTACGTACAAAACTTTTGTTCACTGCACGTGGTAGCACAACTCCATTCACGAACATTTCTTTTTTCAACCCAAAAACTTCATTCTTCACGTAAACACCCGTTTACACATTACGCCAACGGTTCATTTTCCAGCAATCAATGATCGTTTCTGAAAGCGTGCTTAACCGCGTTTTGGTGTCGGACACGAACACAACAGTATCGTTTCAAAATAATGCTACGAACTGCACTTCATTTTTCACGCTAGCACACATTTACATAGATTTTCCGTTGGCGTCGGACGCCAATAGTTCATTTTCCAGCAATCAACGATCGTTCATGTAAGCGTGCTTAACCACGTTTCGGCGTCGGACGCGAAAGCAACGGTATCGTGCCAAAATAATGCCGCGAACTGTACGTGAATGTAACTGTGTAGGTTGTGCAACAAGAAAGAGTGGACTTTTTTCTTTTTCTTTCATCAGAATGCAGGTAAATGAATAAACATCCTGGGGAGGTGACATGGGGTCTATGCACTGGGGTAATTGGTAAATGGATTTATTGTCGTAGTTGGGGGATTGATTTTTTCACTTCCTCTTGGCTTGAGCTATATAGGACAGAGATTTACCCCATGCCATTCTGAAAATACAAAAGAAAGAAGAAATAGTAGTAACGATAAATTCGTGCCGGTGCTGGTATTTTATCGACAGTACTAGTTTTAGTTTTAGAAAAAGGCAACGTGATGACATTCTGACAAAGTCAATTCCCCGAAAAGTTCGACAAAAGTCAACGTGTTTGCATATAAATGAACTTCTAAATTTATTTGTATTTTTATGTCCCAAATTTATTTGTATTTTTATGTCCCAAATTGTTCGACAAAAGTGAAGGATCATAAAATGGTTCTATTTAATTTTATATGGTTCTATCATTCTGATATTTTGGGATTTGAGTATTTGAAAAGTTTACATGTTCATGATTTTTTTTGAATCTTTATGCAATCACTTTTTCTTCCTAAAGTTTTTTCAATCATAACTTTTTATATAGGCCGAATTAAACGCTCTAGCCTGTCTCATTGCTTCAAGACGGCGGATTTCTAATTCGAAGAGCAATCATATAAGAAAAACCAGATATGTAGATTGAAAGAAATGACATATTTAAATTATAAAAACCGCTATTAGAATTAGAGTAGTGCTAATGGGCCGAAATTAACAAATCTATTAGATTAATCACCTTCAACTATATGTAAGAGCCAAAAGGAATCATTTGAAAATTTTCTCTCATTCTCCTACCAGCTCTAAACTAAAGTCTATTCTAATTCTCCCATAAATTCACAAATATAGACTCAATTCTTCATCAAATCGTCTCTAAATGCTAGTTAGATATTTGATCTGCATTAACTGATTAGAACTCTCCATTTTGGTTGCAAATGCATTCAATTACTTGTTGTATGTTATGGTTTGTGATATTTATCACATGGATACTGAAGATGGGGAAATTGGAAGTTGGGAATTTAAGGATCTGCTGCGGATTTTATGGATCTATTGAGATTTTTTAGGGAAAAGTTTTATTATGAACAAATTTTAAGAAGTATTTATTTCTGAAATATTTTAGGGCCCAATTAGGTTTTAAACCTAGTCTTTCTATTTGCCTATATAAGCATCCCATTAGGTAGAGATTTACTTGTACTTTGAGGAGAGAAAAAACTTGTTTTTTTTTATTGAGATAAATTCTCAATTATTTTTAGGTTTTCGTTGTAATAATTTGGTGGATTAATAAAGGTTTGTTTAGAGGAATTTTTTTTGTTATTGTTATCTTCTTCCCTCTTTCAAAATCTAATTGTGTAGAGATCTCGGGGAAACCCTAACAATTGATATCAGAGCCTTCTACACAAATTTTTTGGAGAGGGTTTGAATATGGATAAAATAATTATTGAAAAGCTTAATGGAAGAAATGAGGACTATGGAAGGCGAAGATGGAAGATTTCCTTTATCTTAATGATCTTCATCAACCATTAGAGAATAATGAGGAGAAACCTAGCAATGTATCCGAAGCAAAATGGGAGACTTTCGATAAAAAGGCTGTTGCGTTCATTCGATGTTTTTTGGATAATACAGTGTTTCATATTGTTGCTAATGAAATATCCGCATATACCATATGGAAGAAATGAAGAACTCTGCAACAAATAAGGCTCTTCTTATGAGAAGGTTGGTGAATCTGAAACTTAAGGAAGGTGGATCAATTGGAGAGCATCTTAATGATTTTCAGGAAATTGTGAATCAGTTGGCTGCCGTAAATTTTGAGGTGGATGATGAAACACAAGCCTTAATGATGATGAGTTCATTGCCGGAGAGTTGGGAAACACTTGTGGTTGCGTTGAATAACTCAAATTCGAATGACGTTGTTTCAATGGGGGTTAGTGGTCAGTAGCTTTTTAATGAGGAGATGCGGAGGACGAGCCTTATGGCAGGAAAAGATAAGGAGTCAACGGAAATTGAAATTTCAATTAAAAAGCTTCTATTGCAAGGAGGATTAATCAACAAAATATGGAAAGGCAATCAAATATAGCAGACGCGAGAAAGGAATACATTTATTTTTACTGTGACAAACCCGGTCATCAACTGAGATTTTGTCATAAGCTTAAGAAGGATAAGGAGAAGTTGAAGGCACTGGAAGAAGAGACTGATGAACAAAATAACAATGGTAATGAGGTGAATTTTGGTGAGGAGATTGAAGGAAATGTTTTATGTGTTAATGAAGGCGATTGCAAAGATTGGATACTTGATTCAGTAGCTTGTTTTCATGTATGCCATCAAAAGGAAGCATTTATTGATTGTGAAGAACAAAGTAGTAAAGTGGAACCCGCCGACAGTCGAGATTTGCATGTTAAAAGCATAGGTTCGGTTCGATTGAAGATGAATGATGGAAATGTGGTGAAGCTAACGGGCTTTAGGTACATCCCAGAAATTAAGAAGAATCTTGCTTCAAATGGACAGTTGGAACAAAAATGTTCCAATTTCTCGACTAGAGGTGGAGTTAAAAGGGTTTGGAGGGGTAACAAGGAGCTTCTACATGCAAAACGGGGAAATGATAACATATATAAATTGCTTGGAAAAACGGTGGAGAATGTTATGAGTTCTCAATTTGGATTAGAAGAGGCGAGTTCATCTGAATCAAGGTGGAGCCATCAACATAAAGCCACAAAGTCTACGTGGAGGTCATTGTGGTATTACAAGCAATTTTGAAATTATTTTTGTGGTGTATCTCATGTGAGATATGCATCATTTGTGGTTGGTTTTTTAGGTTTATGGATTTGTTCATTGTTGAAGTGATTTCATATCAAGGTGGAGTGTTATGGTTTGTGATATTTATCACATGGGTACTGAAGATGGAGAAATTGGAAGTTGCGGATTTTAAGGATCTGCTGCTGATTTTATGGAGATATTGAGATATTTTAGGGAACGTTTTATTTTGAGAAAGTTTTAAGGAGTATTTATTTCTGAAATATTTTAGGGCCCAATTAGGTTTTAAACCTAGTCTTTCTATTTGCCTATATAAGCATCTCATTAGAGAGAGATTTACTTGTACTTTGAAGGGAGAAAAAACTTGTTTTTGTTTTTTTGGATTGAGATAAATTCTCAATTATTTTTAGGTTTTCATTGTGATAATTTGTTGGATTAATAAAGGTTTGTTTGGAGAAATTTTTCTTGTTATTGTTATCTTCTTCCCTCTTTCAAAATCTAATTGTGTAGAAATCCTGGGGAAACCCTAACAGTTGTAAAGGTTCAATCTACAATTGATTTCACCAAATTTTAAGATAAGATGAGTAGCTACATTCTCTTACATGTTTATATTGGATTATATGTTATAATCAATAGATTTCATCATATGTATGTTAAATCAACGATAAAACTTGATTAGATCTAATAATTTAAGATATAGAAACCTTAAACTTGTCTAATTATGTAAGATATAATTAAAATGTTAGATTAGTGTTATTAATGAATAATTAACATGGTTTAATGCTTGGTCAGTGATTAGATTTGATTGACTCACGACTTTATGCAATTGAATGATTATGTATAATTGTAATTGACTGATTTTGCTGTTTAAATGGTTGAGTTGTTTAAATTGCTTTCTACTCGATTTGTGTGATAGTATGTGCATGTTTTAGTATTCAGTTGATGATTGGAGCTTTTTAGGAACTATTTGCAACTCTGGTTATGTTTCGAAACCAGGAGTTGGGTTTGAAGCCAGTATGTTCAAAGTTTGGAGATAAGCTCAAAGGCAAGGATTTTCTTCGAAGCCAATAAATAAGTTCGAAGACAGAGAATATGTTCGAAGCCAAAAAAACAAGTTTGATGTTAAGGATTCATTTTAGGATTGGAAGTAAGTCCAAAAACCTATACATGATCTTATTAAAGTGCTCCAAATCAAAGAAAATGAATATGTTTAATTATGTTAGAAACATCTAGTTAAGTTCGAAGCAGTATGGCAATGAGAAGGAAAGAGTGCATCGAATCGATTCAATTGTTCGGACCAAAGCAACGCTTCAAAGCAGGAAGGAAAAAATTCAAAGCAAGGTGTTTCGAAGAAAGGTGATTTGCAACGACTTTATGCTGGTACTTCGAGTCGAAGCAACGAACTTTGGATTGATGCAAAGTGAATTAGCTTCATATCGATGTGAAGCGAAGTAGCTTCAAATTGATGCGAAGTTGGGCTTCGAATCGGTGCAAAGAGAAACGATTTTGGGTCGATGCAAAGTGACTTCAAGTTGATGTGAAGCAAAGTGACTCCAGAGCGACATTCCAAGAGACACAGTTCTTCGACACGAAGGTAATTTTTGTGCAAAGTGAATTTTTGAGTGATATGCTTCGAAACTCGAAGCAGAGTGCTTCGAAGTTCGAAGCTCCATGCTTCCACGTTCGATATGGTATGTTAAAGCAAAGTAATCTTGGATCAAAGAAGAAGAATTGATTCATCAAGAAGCAAGTGTAGAATGGGAGGTCCATAGGGTGGCATGGTCAGGTCTTCAAGGTTGTGTTGGTGGTTATGGCTTGTTAATTGCTTCTACAAGGTGGAACTTACATAATAAAGTTATGAATATTCAATTAGGAATCGAAGGAGCTCAGGATGGAACAAGGCTGTAGGATAATGCACTGGCTTGAGTGAGACTCAAATCTAAGATGGAGTAGTGGGTGCTCTTATGGTTGGGAATACAAAGGAATCATTGGTAGCTCCAAGTATTTTCGTTGTTGATTAAAAGAAGGGGTATCGTGGGGACGTCCATTAGGATTGATAATAATAATTTTGTACTTGGATCACTTGGAAATCGGTTTAATGCTGGATAACACGGTCCTAAATCCAATATGTTAAACATGTGGGTTCCACAAATATAGTAGTTCGACTATAATTGGAGATTTCCATTAGCCCCAACAGAAGCATGGATGGTCGTACACATTATCAATGTATTTAAGGATTTCGAAGGTCATAGGTATGTCTTCTTTGATGGATGTTATGGATGCTTTTTTTCTAAGTAGGCTATCACCTATAAGATACTGAAGCAAAGATTGGGAATAGGAATAGGAATAGTAAAGAAGACTGCTTAGGTTATTTTATCCTATTCCATTACGATATCCACCATTGCTATTATTTGATAGCATTTATTATTTAATTATTATGTGCCAGCTCTTTGGATGTAGGAACATGTCAAATATGAGGCTTATACTTATTTGGTAATATATTTTTCAATGTAACTGTTGATACTCATTTATCTCACCAGACTGTTGTCTGATCTAAGGTTTTACATTTCCTTCTATTTTCTTGGATACTCATTGTGATGATGATGATTATTCTAGATTGCAGGTTTTGGTGGCATTGTAGTTATTCCGGAGATGAGCTAGGATAGCTTGGCATATTACTTTGTTTTGTAAAGTAAATATTTTGATTTTGTTGTTTGATTTATATACTTCAAGTGATATTGTAGTGAGGACTTGATGAATCAGATATTACTCTAACTATAAAGCAGAATGGTTTTATGAAAATGGGATTTCCATTTTGCTATGTCTCATTACTATTCGGTTGTATGTTTTCTTATTATATTTTATCCATGCGCTATGAGATATACGATATATTACTTTTTTTTTCCAATGATTGTTGCATATTTTCTTGACATGTATCAATGTATCTTTCCCTTTTTTGGTTCAGGTGGTACGGAACAGTTGTCACATTTGGTATCATAGCTTTGGTTATTCGATTAACCATAGTTAACATAGAGTGAATGCGTAAAGGAGTACTTGTGAATGACTTGGCTTAATCTATATAATAATATATAGTATATTAGAAAGCACTTAAGAACCATTACAAATCTTCTCTATAACCAGCTAATCATTCTTATTACAAATAAAGAATGAATCGAAACACAAGCAATGTTTATATGAATAATTCTACACTGGAAATGTTTGGGGAGGGTGGGTCGAGAGTTGCTACACTCTATTATCAAGCGATGTTCGAAGCCATGATGGTGTCGATGATGAGAATGGCTAACCACTCCTATAGTGTGACAAGTGATGGTTGTACTCCTATACAATCACTTAGGTAGATTTTGCTAAGTTTTGCAAAGATTGCTCTTCTTTAGAAGGCAGACTATTCGTAGGAACCAAATTTGCTATTGAAGTCTATGAATGGTTATATACTTCTAACAACCAAAATTATTAGAAAGATTTTTAATTAGTGATTTGATTGGAATATAAATTTTGAATTCCAATTTGTTCTTAATTATAATGAAATAAGTGAATTTGATTTTGTAGTATCAACAAAACTATGTACCACTCGAATAATGAAATTAAACGACTGTCAAGTAAGAATGTAATTGTTAAATTGACTAAATTTGTGTCATCTGGACTTAAGTAAATTCTTAAAACTTAAATTTAAATACCATGTTTGAAATACCGAGTATTTTAGTTTACCAAATTGAGTCAAACGTTTTTTTTTGAAAAGTCAGTTTTGGTCCAAAGTTGTCAAAATTTGAATTTAAATAGAAAATTTAGAAGTTCTAAAATTTGATTTTTTTTATGATTCTACTTGAAATTATATAAAGGAATCCATTTTTTATTCGGTGATAATCCGCTTTTGCTCCAAAATTAAACAACTTTTCTATGAAAAACTTCCCAAATAGGACCGCGTTTGCACTGTTATCCCTCTTATGTATGTTTAATTTGAGACTTAGCTTCATGGGAAAGCTATTTGTGCCACATCATCCCTATGATAAATACTATGTCATAGTTTGAGTTGACTCTGAGAAAGATCATTCATGAATCTTTATCTGTATACTTTCATTCTCAATTTTTAATCGAGGCCGTTTCTTCCTTCTTCCTCTTTCACTTTTTTTCCAACCTGAATTTTCTTCCCTTCAAATATCAATCCCTAGGTAAACTTTAATTTTTGTAATGATTCCTAATCTTCATCTCTATTTTTTAATCGATTCTAGTTTCAAAGTTCAATTGATTTGGGAATTGTGAAAACCTAGATCTAAAAACGCAAACAACCTTCCTCCCCTTGGCCACCGCCGCCACCTAGGATCTCCAGCGTTAATATTAACACACCTGGCTTAGCTTCCTCCACCTCCACCAAGTGGTCCCCACCTGAAATTCTAGCCATGACCACTTTTCCCTTTATAACCATGGACTTGTAATTTTCTATTTTTTTCCAGATTTTAGCCTATGTTGTAGAAGCCATAACTTCCTGTTAAATAAAAATCCAAGTTCAAATTTCATTTTTTAAAAATAGTGTAAAATTGAAATTGCTACTAATTTCATGTTGAAGACTTTCTCAAATTTTGAAGTCTTCTATGCCGAAATCACGAATTTTTTAAACACATCCTTAGGACCAGATTTCTAATTCAAAATTTATCTATCGATGCTTTAGTTGTTTCTTCCTCAAATTTTAATGAAAACCAGTACTTCTTTTTTTCTAAAATTGAACAGAAAAAAAATTTGCAACAACTTTTCAGTTTATGAATTTTACAAATTTTGACGTTAGTTGGTCCAAAAATAAATTTCAAAACGATTAAATTTATGTTCGATTTTGAAAAAAAAAATCAAAATCCATCTTCCCTAGCCAAAACATCCTACCAACGACCAACTCCGTCGATCCAGCCGTGAGCTTGACCTAGTGTATATGTGTGTGGGTGGGTGTGTGCGTGTATGTGTTGTGTTTAGAATTAAGAAATGTTGTGGTGAAGTGGTAGCACATGTGAATGAGATGTGTGAGGTCTTGTGTTCAATCCCGATAGCTGTTAGTTGGAGAAATATTTTATATGATATTATATATATAGCTTCATGCAAATATGTATATAAATATTATAACATAAGAAGAAGTGTTGAGTTTTTGCCTATAGCTTGGGTTGATTTGTCATGGAGGAATTTTAATTCAACCTAGTAGTTTGATTCGTTTGATTCAATCGTGCTTGCTTGTGTCGTGCCAGCTTCTGTATCAATGTTCGTATCAGCCTACATCATCCACATTTTATTTTCCATGCAAGATGAAAGTCCTCACTCACGGTTAACATTTTCATTTAGTAAATTAATACATCTTGAAATGACATATGAAATGTTAGGATTGTTCTGGAAAACTCGATTTGTTTGTTATAAATTTATGCACATGTGACATGCATATTTTTTGACATATATGGCACGAATTATTTGTAAGTGATATTTAATAGATGTGATATATTATGATGCATGTGTAATGTCTATAATGTTATATTTATTTTGTTCTCACTAATGGTGTATACCTGAACCACTGTACTAATTTAGGAATTTAAACTGAATTTATTGGGATGCGGATTGAAATTATAAATACTCATAACTGAATATTAAACGGATTGAAACAATATATATCTAAATCACTTGGCCTAGGTAAAAAATTATATATGGACACCGTTGGTATATTATAAAAGTATTTTCTGAATCCATAAAAATATTATGATTTAATAAAATTATTTTAGAAATCTAAGTGTCGAATTTTATTTATACTTGTATTTTGATAATTCGATAAAACCTTAAATTTAGACTTTTAAAATGAAATTATTTATTATAAAATTTTAATGTATAAATTAATACATGTTTTAAAATAAAAGTTTAAGATTTTAAATTATAATATCATTTAGTTTTAAAATTTAAATAATGTGCATTATTTTATAAGTAAGTTAATGAACCTTTTCATATAGTATAAAAATTATTTAAAATTTAAAACTATATAAACATTTAAATTTTTATAAAATATAAGTACATAAAATTTTAAAGAGAAGCAGGAAATTCTGTGATAGCTTGATTTGTTCAAATCACTTAATTTAAATAAAGTTATCAAGTTAAGATAAACTGATTTCAAGATAGGAATTTTAAATAATGAATTGGTTTTATGAATTATTAGGATTATGAAATTTAATAATTGATAATAATTTTTAAGTAAAATTTTTGAATCTAAATATCATTGATGCTAAAATATTACAATCGATTAAATAGAAATTTGATTAATTGATATAAACTTTATTAAAATGTGATTTGAAGATGACTTGAATTTTAAGAATAAAATCACGTAATCAAACTTGAATATTGTTTCGAAATGAACTGAACTTAAGAATATACTATTTAAAGTAAAATTGATTGTTGACCTATCTTTCATCAAGGCCATCAAGATTCATGATCGAAGCACTCAAGGCATGATCTATGAGCATTCATATACCATGGGGTCGATCGAAGCAACCTTACTTGACTCCAATTCTTGCTCGACATATCCCGGCTCGACTAAGCTAGATAAAGTACAAACTTCGGACTGACTCAATCCAGATCAACATGATCTGGCTCGACTATGCCGATTCGAGCATAAGTCGATCCAGATTATTGCATCCTATTGACCAACTCTTCTACATCATGACCAAGCCCACGATCTCCTTCATCTTCGGATCGTCTGCCACGTGTCCCTACCGGTCCGAAACTGAACATCGATCTCCTATAAATAGCCTCAGAAAGCTTACGTGTTTTTACTGCCTTTATTCACAGTGTAACCGAGATTCCTTAATCTCGTAGCCTTGTAATATCCTTTTAATTAATATATAAAGAGAAGTTATAAAGTAAACGTAGGAAACTCATATCTGAACCACTATAAATCGCTTGGGATGTGATTTCTACTTGTTTTTCATTTATATTTCTTCATTATATCTCTTTATTATAATCTTTGAGTGTTTTTGCCATTTTTTGGTGTAAACACTCTGGTGCTGTCATTGAGAAATAGAATTCTTAGAGCTTAGGATTTTTTAATCTACTGTTTGTCTAATCAAGTCCGAAGAGAAAATCGTTCATTTCATCATCTCCAGCAAAACGACGCCAAAAAGAAATGTTGTCTCCACCAGACCCTCCAACAACCATTTACTTGAAGAAGCAAACTTGACAGCAGCTGCTATAGAATCCATCCCAGCCACACCAACCTGGGCCAGATGCCTTCTTGCTGTGACTGTTTCTCCTTCTGATCAAGCTCCAACCATTGCTTATTTGACTCGTGACGACTTCATCTATCTCATGGGAAAATTGAATGACACAGCGACAACATTGAATGAATAGATGCGCACCAACATTTCCATATGAATCGTATGATAACACAATGTGAAGAATTCAGGAGTCATAGAGCTCGTACTCTACCGCACCATCAAACTAGCTTCATCTTCTTCATGAATGAGTAGAGAGGTAGCACAATAACAACGAAAACAGTTATTGACCTCGGAATCTTCAGAAACTCCGGATTGGCAGACATCTAGCTCGACCTATCGAACCGATTTGGCTCGACAACATCGAATCAGAACATGTCGACCCAAATAATGTCGAGCCGGCCCCTTTAATTACTTAGGTTCCTCCTAGAATTCGTGATGCCCATGACACCTTTCCTTATCCCATGCTTCCTCCCTTGCGTCCTGTGATTGACCGGGACAATAGGGGTCAAGGAAGTACCGCCCGAATAACAGCTCAAGCGATGTTTCGTGTAGTGGAAGTGGACAAGGCTAGATGGGGAGAGAGTTCGGAGCCAGGACTTATCTTCAACACTACATACTTGACTTCCATGTGAGGAAGATCATGAACGACAACTGGGGATATAAAAACAAAGATTGGGGAATTAACAGCAATCATACACCATTCACTGACAACATCCTACAAGCTGAGCTTCCTCAAAGGTTCAATTTGCCTCAGATGAATCATTACTTGGGTAGGATTGATCCTCGCAGCACCTCATGAGATACACATGGTATATAGATTCAGCCGTAGCTCTGGATGCCATCAAATACAAAGCTAATCCTATATATCTAGATGGTGTTCCATTGATGTGTTTACTCGACTGCCACCTAGATCTGTGTCGAACTTCAAACACTTGAGTAAGAAGTTCATGAATCAATTCCATCTCCATGCCTCCAAGTCAAAGCATGTCATGACTCTCTCCCGCATGAATCAATCCTATGGGAAAACCCTCAAAGACTATATCGATTGTTTTAACATTGCCACTACTAAGATTAGCAACCGTAATCCAGAGACGATTTTGATGGCCCTGGTCGATGGTGTTAATCCCGAGATTGAATTTTGAAAGTACTTGATTAGGAATCCTCCCTTGACCCTTTACCAATTCCATGAAAAGATCTACCTATATTTGCGAATCAAAGAGGCCAACAAGATTTAGAGGAGGAGAGAAAGCGACGTAGTGAATGAAGGCGTTCAAAATAATGTACCACTGAAGTACTCTAGAGAGAATTCTAGGAAAAATGAATTTAATGTTGGGAATCGAAACAAACAGAATGAAAATTGTCATAAAAAGGGTAATGGTGGAGGCCATAACCAAAAGGAGATGCTAAGAAGTGGCCCGGTTCCAAACTTTTGATAGATACACTCCTTTGAATGATACATTAGTGAATGTGTGTCTGAAAACATCTAACACCATGAAATATAAAATATCCACCTCTACGACAGTCTGCGGTCAAGAAAGTCCACACTAGAAATTTTGTATACTCCACGAGATTTACAACCATACGAATGACGAGGGTCGTCACCCTCGGGACATTATGGACAAAATAATTCATGAAGGAAAGTTAAATGAGTACAAGATAGCCCCTCGAGACAAAGGCATGGGACTTCGAACCCCAAATGACAAGGTCATTCAGCTCATAGAACTGCCGCTCAACTGAGGAACAAAGGAATTGTTATCAATACTATCATCGGAGGACTGTATCCGATGGACTTTAGTCTCTAGACTATGGAATAATACGCCAATGCAGTAAAGTATGTTGAGACTGAAGAGTGCAATGGATTTCTAGTACCAAACAGTAGTTAATATTTTGCTTGGTCAGATTAAGAAATTCTAGCAATGCGAATTCTTTGGCTACTATCTTTAAGTTTATCTGCATGTAGTTGCTTCCCAAGAGTACTTGCCACATAGCAAGATCTGAATGCCGACCAATAAGAAACTGGTACATTAGAAAATGGAACACAAAGAGGAATTTTCTCGTGCTTTCCCTTGGAAAGAACTAATTTCGTGTGCCAAAGTGGAAGGTTAAGGGGTCTCTCCTTTGACCTTCATAGCTCCGAAAGAAGAGGAAACCGCACCGGGTTTATTGCAGGATCATCCTGGTCTGGTTTGAAGCCCAGATATCACCTTACTTGAAGATTGATTGAGGTATGTTGATTGGCCTGCGATTGATCTCATCGTCCGTTTTCCCCTCTTTCCTATTCGATAGTTATCCTCCCAAACGGCACACTTTATATAATCTCTCAATATGGCCTATGTGAACTGGTCAATCAAACGTATATGTGTTCAGCTTCTTTCCAGTGACATTTTAAAAGCACAAACCCCTAGAATGGTAGAACTCAGACATGAAAGATAAGGTAGTCACGAGCTGGCTCAGGGGCTCAATATTCTAAGTAGTTCAGGCTGACAACTCTTGACTTGTCACTATTTTAGAAAGGAAAGTATAGCACTGGATATAGATGTGCCTTGGATATAGAATAGGGATCTGCTCCTCTCAGTACCAACCCTAACTCCACTACCACATATTATTAGAGATGCATATTCTCCATTAGTGCTTTGAAATAACATGCTAATTGTTGGCATATCAGTAAGCATATGTAGCAGAGTTGTCTTTATCCGACTGGGACCATGCTCTATGGTCATTTTATTCTTTTTAATATGTAGACCTTTTCCTCGCTTTGTCAGCTGCAGGTAGTATGGGCCCTCTGACTTCCATCTATGTGTTGTGTACGACTCCCACGAAGCGAATGAAGGGAAGCTTAAAGAGCTTTCTCCGGCTTATGTAGTGGGCTGCGCCCCCAAGTATACTCTCTGACTCACTGGAGGGCTTTTGAAGGGGACGCTTTGGTGTAGTTCTAGATTGTATTGAATATAAAACAAAGGCGATCAATCTATAGGAGTTTTGTTTTTTATTTATGTCCATCCTTCTGTGTGTAGAACATTGGCTTTAGTAGTTCGTTACTATTTGATTAGCTAGGTAAGGAACGAAGCCTAAGGTTAGTGACCTAGTATTAATATTGATTAATTTCAATCACTTACCAAAGGAAACTAACATCAGTCATGGTCCCATCAGTAGCTTCATCACTTGCATTTTGGTGCATTCTTCTTCCTTTCCTTGGTATTTTGTTCCATCATATTCCTAATAACAACTCAAATTACAATGTATTAACCGCTAATGCACCCTTCTTTTATCAAATCTCAGGGACATGGTCAGAGGCATTGCTACAAACCTCTATTTTAGACTATTAGGTATCACATTCTCCGGTGTAGATGAATAAGATGTCTTGGAGGAAGAGCCATAGTTGATGCATCGAATGCTAATGCAATAAAATAAGCCAGTATAAATATTGGCGCCTAGTATATCAAGTCCAAACTATAAATTTAATTTCTCAAATATTCCACGTGTAACAACCCGTATTTTTATAACATGTTAAAACAAGAAATCAAGGCAGAATTAAATTTTAAATTCAGAATCAGGGGAAATGGGTTACGCATTGCGTTCGTCTCGAAATTTTACATGAAATAGAGTCCGAGTTTTTGAAAACCGGAGTCCGGATGAAGAAGTTATGGCCTGTACAAGTTTCAGCAGTTTCCAGGCAGCACTGGACCAGGGGGTCGACCATAGGGTCGACCTACCCCCCTCCTCCCCAGGTCGACCACAGGGTCGACCAACCCCCCAGGTCGACCATAGTGTCGACCCCCCCGCCTTATAGGTCAACCTGTTCGGCCTGGTTTGACCCAGAACTCATTTTTGAAGCCTGAGACGTGTTTTGATGGTCCAGATTGATTCTAGGGTTAATCTAAGGGCCTAAACTAGTTGCTACACCTATAAAAACACCCTTAGACCTAACCTAATTCATATCAAATCATTCTTACACTATTATGCTGCTGAAGTCCCTCTTGAACCATGGTCGCTGCCTCTAAATCAAAGTACAAGCATTCAAACTCAAATCAATTCGAAGAACAAAGCTTCAACAATGGTTCAAACAATAAATCAACACTACTACAACGTTCTATGACAATTTCAGTTCCTAATTCACTAGCCATGCTATGTAAGTGCTAGTTACTTTTAGATTTAAACATTTAATTATAATATGGACATGAAATAAAGTGGAATTGGATCTAAGTATGTTTTTCAATTCTGATCTATTTCTGTTGCTCCTTGAATCTTCTATTTTGGGACTTGTATATCTTTATGTTCATGACAAGTTTATGATCTATTCAGCAGTTTTCTTGATTTGTGATGACGTTATCATCAAGTTGTAATATTTATGCCTATGATGATGTTTTCCTCTGATCTCATTTTTATTCAATTTCTATCTCCCCCAATTTATCTTCTTTTCATGAACCTTGGTCAATTTCGGACCTTGGCCTAAAATCGCGGTTTGCTTACGATATGTATACCGGGGAATTATGGGATTATCGCCTATATGAATATGATGTAATAATTGGCAACATGAAAATATTATCATTGTATTTGCAAGTTTGGGCTTGATCTGTAAATTTTGGTATAATCTTGTTATGAACAAATTTGCATAAATATTATGTACATGGAATTTGGCACAAATAGGATCTATGTAATGTAACATGAGATTTGGTATATATAACGTGTATGTAATTTGGCATGTAAATTAAACCACGAGTTCGGGCCTATGTAAATTAAATCAAAAGATTTGGCTTACGATTGGGCATATTTAGAATTGGGGATTTGAATATAAAAGCGATTGTAAATTTGATAATTGGCATAAATATGTATTATGAACTTGGGTAGTTGGCGTGTGTTGTAATAAAAAGATTACAATTTGGGATAACTACATCATGAATCATGATTTGGGTTTATTTGGGCATGATACATGCAATTTTGGCTAGAACTCGATATGGGTGAAATAGCATAAACTTGGCATACATGTAAATAGGCAAGAATTGGACATATGTAAACTGACTAGAATTGGGTATATATATCCATATATATATATATACATATATTGGAATGTAATTTTGGAACTTGGGCATATGTTTGTTAATATGTAAAGTTGGGAATTTGAAACATGAAAATGACTATGTATCGGATAATTGACTTGAACACGAACATGAACATTTCTATATGTTAAACACATGAACTGATATTGGGGTTTTGGGGGAAATACGACCATTAATGAACCTTTGATACGAGGTTAGACTCGGTTTGTGGTGTAAATCTTCCCGGAACCGCCCGACAAATCCAGTAGCCACAAAGTGTCAGTTTAATGTGGCAGGTCAAAGGTCGAATTGTAGGCGTAACGATTTATGACACGAGGTTAGACTCAGTTTGTGGTGTAAATCTGCCCGGAACCGCCCGACAAATCCAGTGGCCACAAAGTGCATGGTCTAATGTGAGAGGCCATGATTCATTTGTCATAATGAATGAATTAAGGAATACTAACCATAATAAGACGTGGGTATGGTTAGAGGGTTAGGTGGGATGACATGGAAATTTGACATGTAAATGTGGACCTAACCGGTATGAGTTAAGAACATGTAAAACTTACAAATATAGGCTTAACCAACATAATAGTTAATCAGACCAATGGGTGGGTTAAGTAATATGACTAGACTAATGACACTTAACCAATATAACATGACACGTGACAGGGTTAAGTCAACTTGAACATATAGATAATACTTAACCAACTTAGCATGATACGTGGGTAGGTTAAGCCATGAATTATTTGAATATACTTAACCAATTTGACACGATGATTTGATAGGGTTAAGTCATGAACCGCTTGAATATACTTAACCAATTTGACATGATGATTTGATAGGGTTAAGTCGTGAACCGCTTGAATATACTTAACCAATTTGACTCGATGATTTGATAGGGGAAGTCACGAACCGGTTGAATATACTTAACCAATTGGATACGATGATTTGATATGGTTAAGTCATGAACCGCTTGAATATACTTAACCAATTTAACACGATGATTTGATAGGGTTAAGTCATGAACCGCTTGAATATACTTAACCATTGGACACGATGATTTGATAGGGTTAAGTCATGAACCGATTGAATATACTTAACCAACTTGACAGATGATTCGTAGGGCTAAGTCATGAACTTGAACGACAACACTTAGCCAATTTGACATGACACGTAGGCGGGTTAAGTCACGAACTTGAATGACAACACTTAACCAACTTGACATGCTAGACTGATGGTGTTAAGTCTCAAATTTAAATGACAACACTTAACCTACTGAACGGAAACCCTAGTTGCGCGGTCCTTTTCAACAGTAACCCACTAGATGTATCACGGTACCCTGGAACTAGGCAGGGTGGGGCACGATTACTGGGCTGATTGTAAGCGACCAAAACTACGGCTGAGTTAGTGCGCCATTGTAGGTTCATGCGGACTATGGTCGTGCACGTAGTCCAGAGTTGAAAAAGCAGGCATTGGGCACCAGTAGGTTTACACTGTGTGTGCTTGATTCGTGTCAATGGTTGGCACCATAGGGCTTGATACACCCTATGGTGGACCTAGCACAGGTAACTACATTTCGTGATTGGGCCGTATGACACAGACACATGAATGAGCTAGGACTTGTAGGGAGCCGATCGATTAATAAATCGTTACGTGGAATTCGTTAGGTAGCATAATCCCTAATGGTCCTAGGTGGCATTAACCCTAAACGAATCTAGAAAACGTTCAATAGGTACCATAATCCCTGGTGGTCCTAAGTGGCATAAATCCTAGTTGAACACGTGATAGTTCATGATAAGGAAACCTAGCTAGAACAAGGGTAACAGTCCAAACGATTTCAAGAATGGTGGCACAACGTTGAAGTAGTATAGAAATATGTGATGAAACCCGTACGATATACGGCAAGGGACTGTACATATACATGGAAAGGATGATACGAGTTGGGGTACTAGTACAGTTGGTCTAGAGAATTTAGGAAATCAGAGCAAATAGATATCATCTTAATGGTGAAGCAGAGAAATCTTGCGATGCTTGATAGAAATCTTGCGAAACTATACTTAGTTCATCTTGAATGGGAACCTTGCAATGTTATACATGACAGAAATCCTATGATGTTATTCTTAGTTATCGTGCCTGTAGCTTATTTTTTCATCATGCTTATGTTTACTTTCAGTTTATTCATGCCATGTTATCTTTACCTGTTTTTATGCTGAAAGTCATTAGGACTTACTCAGTCTTTATGACTGACCCGTTTTGTTTCGCCCCTTTTTCTTCCGTTCCCCCCTAGGTTCATAGGGTGGGAATATAGCTTAGTTCAGATCTTACCAAGCTCCAAGGCTGTTTCATGAAGGCTTGGAGTGCTCTTGGCTATGGCTGCTTTACTGTTTTACTTGGGGAATGATTTATGACTATGGTTTTATGCTTCTTTACTATTGCAAGACAGATTTCGATGTAATGGATTTAATAGCATTTTGATGTAAAAGACTTTAGACCTTTCTAGATTTTGAAGCAATGAAATTTGGTTCTTCTTCTGCTGTTTTATATGTTCTGTCTTGTAATATTTCTGTGTATGTTTACCTAGATAATGCTCCACCAAAGCTAGTGCATTCCCTTTGTGAGTGACCCTAGCGGAGGTGGGGTGTTACATTTGGTATCAGAGCAGAAGGTTACCAGACTGGGCAAAAGTTTTTAAAACCTTTTAAAATTATTTTCAAAACCATTTACAAAGAAACATTTTTCAAGAAAAGTTTTATTTTTAAAGGCTATTCCCCAAAGGCCATTAGCATTATCCTTTGTTTCCTTGTTCGAATCCCTTTTCCTTTCTTTCCTTCATCTGTAGTCACATTAGTTCCATCTGCGACTAATCTTATTTTAAGCTTTGTAGGGTTGCCGTGCGATGGAGTTAGTTCTCGAGAAACTTGTTAACACGTTATATAAGAGGGGATAAGAGTGGTTAAGGCGAATGAGGCTCAGAACGAGAAGGTAGAAATGTTTCTGTAGGAAAGTCTAGTTTATATTTCTATCCTGTTCGTACCCTTTTTGATTATGGTACATCACATCCTTTTTATTTCTGCTTCGATAGTTGAGTCTCTACACCTTAGTACTAGCGTAGTAGAGGATCCCGTTTTTGTCTCAAATCCTGTGGGGAATCAGCTCATTTATTCATGACTTGCTTGGATTTGAGAACGTCTATGCTAAGTGTTGAGTTTAGAAGTAAAGCTTATGTTTTTGGGCTATGGGTTGATTCTAGGGATGGACTGGTTGTCCAGAAATGGTACCATTCTCGAGTATGAAAAGAGGGTAGTTAGACACTTTACTAGCCTTGGTAATGCCCTCGAAGTCTAGTGTAACCCTTAGGGTTCTGCCATGTTTAGTTACCTAGAATCTCTTGATACATTTATCGATCCGTTCTTGATACATTTGTTGATTTGCTCGAGTAGTGTTCGCCACTAAGGTGGATGGTTCATCTCGCTTTTGCATGAGTTATAGAAAATCACCTTAGTAAGTATACTTAGCAACATGGTTGGCATTTGTTTATTTTCAAGAGATAATTCATTTATGTGGAATACCTTCTAGTAAGTGAACGAGATTCACTAGTGAATTTTGGAGAGCCTGCACGAAACCATGAGTACGTAGTTATGTTTAAGCCGAGTATACTAGAAGAAGAATAAGTAAAAGTGGAACGAGAGGCAACAGTGGAATGAGTTCCAACTCATATTTTGGAAACAATAATTAAGGAACTACGAAATTGTGAAGTTAAAGACGGTCAAAGCACAATGGAGTTAAGCTCAAGGAAATACGACTTAAAAGATTGAAGGCTAGACAGCGCATCATATCTCTTTTTAAGAGTATATCCTTGATCCCTCTTTTCCTGTAGAGCTTACTTGTATGCTATCTTTTAAGTATAACCTCTCGGTCCTATTCTCAATCATATTTCTGTTGCAAACCCCATAGGGAGTATGACTTATCTGTTAGTAATACATGTTGGGGCTTGAGGGTGTCCGTTGGGTTGACTAAACTTTTTGGGTTTTATAGGATATGGGATGGTTCTTAGGGAGTTCTTCTCCTATTCAGTATATATGTGTGACGTAGATTTCCAACTTTGACATTGCCTAATGGGCACAAAGTTTTTACTTGCTTCTATCATTCGGCTATATCTTTAGGTATGAAAAATTGGGTGAAACATGTGTTTGAGACATGTTATGATTGATGGTTGCAAGTGGTTGCAAGTGGTCGCAAGTGGTTGCTCGTGGTTGCGTAACACACATTAGGCACTAGATCGACTCAGACACATTTTCATATTGCATATGCATGAGTGTTTATACTTGTTTAGGGATGAAATTGAATGTGTTATCATGTGGATGTTGCATATGGATGGATGCATGTGCACACATATAGTGCTTATATGACTAGGACTATTTGCATACATGTTGGACTCATGGCACTAAACATATTTTGCATTAAGAAGATCAATCAGGCCTGATCATTTGCATTAGATAAGGAACATATACACACACTTTCTGCATATGTTCATACAACATTAGAAATCTCTTAAGGACAATGGATGCCTGTGATTGATGATTGAGTAGATGGATGACTGGATGGTAGGACACATTCTTCTTAACTTGAAGATTTCGGGGACGAAATCCTTTAAGGAGGGGAGAATGTAACAACCCGTATTTTTATAACATGTTAAAACAAGAAATCAAGGCAGAATTAAATTTTAAATTCATAATTAGGGGAAACGGGTTATGCCATTGCGTTCGTCTCGAAATTTTACATGAAATAGAGTCCGAGTTTTCGAAAATCGGAGTCCAGATGAAGAAGTTATGGCCTGTACAAGTTTCAGCAGTTTTCAGGCAGCGCTGGACCAGGGGGTCGACCATAAGGTCGACCTACCCCCCTAGGTCGACCATAGGGTCGACCTTAGTGTCGACCCCCCACCTTACAGGCCGACTTGGTTTGACCCAGAACTCATTTTTGAAGCCTGAGACGTGTTTTGATGGTCCAGATTGATTTTAAGGTTAATCTAAGGGCCTAAACTTGTTGCTACACCTATAAAAACACCCTTAGACCTAACCTAATTCATATCAAATCATTCTTACACTATTATGCTGTTGAACTCCCTCTTGAACCATGGCCGCCGCCTCCAAATCAAAGTACAAGCATTCAAACTCAAATCAATTCGAAGAACAAAGCTTCAACAATGGTTCAAACAATAAATCAACACTACTACAACGTTCTATGACAATTTCAGTTCCTAATTCACTAGCCATGCTCTGTAAGTGCTAGTTACTTTTAGATTTAAACATTTAATTATAATATGGATATGAAATAAAGTGGAATTGGATCTAAGTATGTTTATCAATTCTGATCTATTTCTGTTGCTCCTTGAATCTTCTGTTTTGGGACTTGTCTATCTTTATGTTCATGACAAGTTTATGATCTATTCAGCAATTTTCTTGATTTGTGATGACGTTATCATCAAGTAGTAATATTTATTCCTATAATGATGTTTTCCTCTAATCTCATTTTTATTCAATTTCTATCTCCCCCAATTTATTTTCTTTTCATGAACCTTGGTCAATTTCGGACCTTGGCCTAAAATCGCGATTTGCATACGATATGTATACAGGGGAATTATGGGATTATCGCCTATATGAATATGATGTAATAATTGGCAACATGAAAATATTATCATTGTATTTGCAAGTTTGGGCTTGATCTGTAAATTTTGGTATAATCTTGTTATGAACAAATTTGCATAAATATTATGTACATGGAATTTGGCACAAATAGGATCTATGTAATGTAACATGAGATTTGGTATATATAACATGTATGTAATTTGGCATGTAAATTAAACCACGAGTTCTGGCCTGTGTAAATTAAATCAAAAGATTTGGCTTACGATTGGGCATATTTAGAATTGGGGATTTGAATTTAAAAGCGATTGTAAATTTGATAATTGGCATAAATATGTATTATGAACTTAGACAGTTGGCGTGTGTTGTATTAAAAAGATTACAATTTGGGATAACTACATCATGAATCATGATTTGGGTTTATTTGGGCATGATACATGCAATTTTGGCTAGAACTCGATATGGGTGAAATAGCATAAACTTTGCATACATGTAAATAGGCAAGAATTGGACATATGTAAACTGACTAGAATTGGGTATATATATTCATATATATATAAATTGGCATGTAATTTTGGAACTTGGGCATATGTTTATTAATATGTAAAGTTGGGAATTTGAAACATGAAAATGACTGTGTATCGGATAATTGACTTGAACACGAACATGAACATTTCTATATGTTAAACACATGAACTGATATTGGGGTTTTGGGGGAAATACGACCATTAATGAACCTTTGACACGAGGCTAGACTCAGTTTGTGGTGTAAATCTGCCCGGAACTGCCCGACAAATCCAGTAGGCACAAAGTGTCAGTCTAATGTGGGAGGTCAAAGGTTGAATTGTAGGCGTAATGATTTATGACACGAGGTTAGACTCAGTTTGTGGTGTAAATCTGCCCGGAACCGCCCGGCAAATCCAGTGGCCACAAAGTGCACGGTCTAATGTTAGAGGTCAGGATTTGTTCGTCATAATGAATGAATTAAGTAATACTAACCATAATAAGACGTGGGTATGGTTAGAGGGTTAGGTGGGATGACATGGATATTTGACATGTAAATGTGGACCTAACTGGTATGAGTTGAGAACATGTAAAACTTACAAATGTAGGCTTAACCAACATAATAGTTAATCAGACCAATGGGTGGGTTAAGTAATATGACTAGACTAATGACACTTAACCAATATAACATGACACGTGGCAGGGTTAAGTCAACTTGAACATATAGATAATACTTAACCAACTTAGCATGAAACGTGGGCAGGTTAAGCCATGAATTATTTGAATATACTTAACCAGTTTGACACGATGATTTGATAGGGTTAAGTCATGAACCGCTTGAATATACTTAACCAATTTGACATGATGATTTGATAGGGTTAAGTCGTGAATCGCTTGAATATACTTAACCAATTTGACTCGATGATTTGATAGGGTTAAATCATGAACCGCTTGAATATACTTAACCAATTGGATACGATGATTTGATAGGGTTAAGTCATGAACCGCTTGAATATACTTAACCACTTTGACACGATGATTTAATAGGGTTAAGTCATGAACCGCTTGAATATACTTAACCATTGGACACGATGATTTGATAGGGTTAAGTCATGAACCGATTGAATATACTTAACTAACTTGACAGATGATTCGTAGGGCTAAGTCATGAACTTGAACGACAACACTTAGCCAATTTGACATGACACGTAGGCGGGTTAAGTCACGAACTTGAATGACAACACTTAACCAACTTGACATGCTAGACTGATGGGGTTAAGTCTCGAATTTAAATGACAACACTTAACCTACTGAACGGAAACCCTAGTTGCGCGGTCCTTTTCAGCCCTGAAACTAGGCTGGGTGGGGCACGATTACTGGGCTGATTGTAAGCGACCAGAACGACGGCTGAGTTGGTGCGCCATTGTAGGTTCAGGCGGACTATGGTCGTGCACGTAGTCCAAAGTTGAAAAAGCAGGCATTGGGCACCAGTAGGTTTACACTGTGCATGCTTGATTCGTGTCGATGGTTGGCACCATAGGGCTTGATACACCCTATGGCGGACCTAGCACAGGTAACTACATTTCGTGATTGGGTCGTATGACACAGACACATGATCGAGCTAGGACTTGTAGGTAGTCGATCGATTAATAAATCGTTATGTGGAATTCGTTAGGTAGCATAATCCCTAGTGGTCCTAGGTGGCATAAACCCTAAACGAATCTAGAAAATGTTCAATAGGAAGCATAATCCCTAGTGGTCCTAGGTGGCATAAATCCTAGTTGAACACGTGATAGTTCATGATAAGGAAACCTAGCCAGAACAAGGGTGGCAGTCCAAACGATTTCAAGAATGGTGGCACTACGTTGAAGTAGTATAGAAATATGTGATGAAACCCGTATGATATACGGTAAGGGACTGTACATATACATGGAAAGGATGATACAGGTTGGGGTACTAGTATAGTTGGGGCAGAGAATTTAGGAAATCAGAGCAAATAGATTTCATCTTAATGGTGAAGCAGAGAAATCTTGCGATGCTTGATAGAAATCTTGCGAAACTATACTTAGTTCATCTTGAATGGGAACCTTGCAATGTTATACATGACAGAAATCCTATGATGTTATTCTTAGTTATCGTGCCTGTAGCTTATTTTGTCATCATGCTTATGTTTACTTTCAGTTTATTCATGCCATGTTATCTTTACCTGTTTTTATGCTGAAAGTCATTAGGACTTACTCAGTCTTTATGACTGACCCGTTTTGTTTTGCCCCTTTTTCTTCCGTCCCCCCCCCTCCCCAGGTTCACAGTGTGGGAATACAGCTTAGTTCGGATCTTACCAAGCTCCAAGGCTATTTCATGAAGGCTTGGATTGCTCTTGGCTATGGAAGCTTTACTGTTTTACTTGGGGAATGATATATGACTATGGTTTTATGCTTCTTTACTATTGCAAGACAGATTTCGATGTAATGGATTTAATAGCATTTTGATGTAAAAGGCTTTAGACCTTTCTAGATTTTGAAGCAATGAAATTTGGTTCTTCTTCCGCTGTTTTATATGTTCTGTCTTGTAATATTTCTGTGTATGTTTACCTAGATAATGCTTCACCAAAGCTAGTGCATTCCCTTTGTGAGTGACCCTAGCGGAGGTGGGATGTTACACCACGTTTCCGAAACGGATCCTATCATATATTTTAAATTTTCTATGATCATCTCTATTTTAGGTATTCGGGGAATCAGATATTAACTCCATCCCAACTTTTCAATGACGCAACTGTTGGAGAATGGAGTTTTGATGACAACAACCTTATTTCAATTATCATTGATTATAAAATATATACTAACAACTTTATCTAGAATATACACACACACACACATATGCAGGATTTGTATACATGAATTAATAATGAAGACTGTACAGTTTAAGAGCTTTTAGAGATTCAGAATTCAAAGTAGATTCAATACTCATGAGTAATCAAGATTTCAAGAGTTCAAGAATAATATATTTATAGACTCTAGATTTTGTAGGACTCCAAATAGCGCTCCAGATTCAAATTCCAATTCAAATTCTGATTTTCAATTCTATCCTCAATCCTCTCTGTTTTTGATTTTCTTTTTATTAAAGATCTTATCCATTTTTCCTTTCTATTTAATTCTATTTTCATTCTTCTTTGACTTTCAAACTTAAGTTATATATATATATACTTTATTTATATTTTATATAGTTTAAAACCTTATAATTTGATAAATATATTTATATAGTTAAAAATATATTTTCATATGTTTTTCTATCATATAATATTAATTTACAACAATAAAATTTTATTTAAGAATTTTCAGAATTAATTTTATATCCAAAAACCTGAAAAACGCTTTGAAAATAAAATTTACACATGGCTATGTCGACATAGCAAAATATGTATGTCGACATATAATAGCTATTTTTCTAAATTTGAAAGGAAGTGTGTTTTCATTATTTGAAACGCTTCAGAACCGTTACAACCCTTCATAACTTATAAGAAGAGGTTTAAACCGAATTTTCTAACATCTCTTCTGCTCCATCTTCAGCCTCTTTCATCCTACCATTATTCTTAATCATTTTTATAGTTTTTACACTTATACTCTGCCGAATTCTATTCTATTTTGATAAAACTTCTTCTCTCTACACTCTCTACTATCTACTCTTTGAATCAAGTGCTATTGAAGAGTTGTAGGGCTGTTGTGTAATTGGTTGGGTTGAATAAACCTTGTTGTGAGTCAAAGAGGAGTCGGTGTGTCCTTGTGAGCTGTGAAATCAAGGAAATAGGAGTCGCTGTGTTCTTGTGAGCCATAAAATCAAGAAAGTAGGAATCTGTGTCCCCTTGTTGAGCCGTGAAATCAAGGAGGGTGTAATTGACTATTGAAAGAGTAATAAAACTCCGCACAACCCAGCGTTGTGTGGGACTGGACATAGGAGTGATCCGAACCAGTATAAAATCCGGTGTTTTCTTTCCTTTTCTGCACTTTTATTTATGTTTATTTTTCTTCTGTGTTTGAATCTGTGTCTGTGTTTGTGTTTGTAGTGTTTGATTCATCCCATAGTTCTCTCTAGTTTTTTTTTATTCTTACAAACACTATTCACCCCCCTCTAGTGTTTGCTTGCCTGAACGATCCATTCCGTAGTCCGTAACAGTAACCTTAGTTCTTTCCTTACCGCGCCTTTGGGATCCAGATTGGGAGAAAGAATTGAGAAATGCTTAACCGATAGCGAGAAATTAGGAAAAGAAAGTCATCAAGAGTGCACAACAAAGTTGCTTATGATGCCTCCCAAGATGTTTTGGAAAGACCGCGTCGGTGAAGCAGCAGAGGAGGATACTGGATAATATTGACTTCTGCAATCGTAAAGAAGAAGCATACAACCCCAACTGTTGATCCTCTTGTGATATCGGCCATGATTGGGCTGACATTAGTACGGAAAGTCCATACTGACCGTGGGAGTTCAGTCAACGTTTTATTTAAAGGAGACTACAACTAGATAATGTTGGAGGCTAAGAATACAAAGCCATGTAAAGGAAGGATTCACAGCTTCAACGGAACAACGAATAAACTGGTAGGCATGGTTGAATTTCCGGTTGAGTTGGGTAAGGGAGACCATCGGAGAGTGAGGATCCTCCCGTTTATAGTAGTGGATGTTAACTCACCATATAATACTTTTTTAGGCCAATCGACCCTTGCTAAATTCCGAGCTTGCACAACTCCTTGGTGCTTGCTCTTGGAGTTCCCAACTGAGAATGAGGTCGAAACGGTATACCAGGTGGTAGGCCGAGCATTCTACCCGATTGAATGGAAAGATGCACATAGTAAATAAAAAGGAAAAGTTTTCAACAATTCCCTTCGTATCTGAGATACCTCATAGCATGTGAAGAAATTCTAGCTCGGACAGTACAATAGTCAATTCAAAGACATTGATCCAAGAAAAGACGAAGATCCATGATATCAAAAGGTGACTCCCAATGAGACCATAGTGGCGATCTCGATCGATAACGATGACCCTTCTAAGGTCTTGAAAATCAGATCCCACCTTGGACTTCTCCAAACGAGGGAACCAACAAATTTCCTCCATGCATATCTTCACGTGTTAGCCTAACCCAAGTTGACATGTATAGGATATCCTTGACTATCATGAGCCATTCACTCATCATAGTGTTGGAGTATGGAATGTTGATGATGTTTTGATGACAACAACCTCGTTTCAATCATTATTGATTATAAAATATATTCTAACATTTTTATCTAGAATATATATATATATGTATATGCTGGATTTATATGCAGGTAATAGATATTAAAGACTGTACAGTAAAGAGATCAAGATTTCAAAGGAGAATCAAAACTCATAAGTATCAAGATACCAAGAGTTCAAGACTATCAGGGTAATAGAGTCTAGATCTTATGTAAAACTCTGAATAGCACTCAAACTCTGTTTTCAAATAATCTCTTTTCAAATTGGTTTTAAACTATTTTCAAATTGGTTTCAAACTCCTCTCAAAGTGATTTTTAATCATCCATAGATTTCAAACTTATGATTTCAAATATATATTTCCTAATTTATTAGTTTCTTATTTTTATAGTTTTATATATTTAATCAGTTATATAAATATTTTATATACTGAGTTTATATTTAATTATAATTTCAAATATTTTTATTTAAATTTAAGTTTTCATAAAACATTTTATATGTATACACAGTTTATATATATCTCCTTATAAATTCCTATATATATATATATGTATGGTTTATAATTATATTATATAGTTTTTATATCATTTATATATATATATAGCTGTTAAATCATATGTTTATATCATATTTTACTATGATTTTATACTTGAAAATTTATATTTTAATAACCAGTTTTATTTCAGGAATTTCCCGAATATATATATTAGTTTATATACTTTAAAAATGATTTAAAATTCAAACTTATAATACATATGTCGACATATAACCATCATATTTTATTTGAATTTAAAAGTTGTGTCTTCTCATTTTAAAACATTTCAGAAATGGTTGTGTCTCTTGGAACAATATATAAAGGCCTGATTTTCAAAAAAGTTCATAATCTATCATCTACTTCTTCCCTACTTTACATATCACCATTCTTCTTTTTAAATTTCTAAGATTCTACACTTACACTCCGTCAATTTCAATACAAATTATATAATTCTTCATCTATTTTCAATCTTCATCAAATACTCTCTCTTTGGAAGTGCTACTCAAGAGTTCCAAGGCAATTGTAATCAACGATAGTAAGGGTTTGTTCCTTGTAGCCTGTAAATTAAGAAAAAGGAGAAGTGTTAAGCTTGTAGCCGTGAAATCAAGGGCGTTGAATCAATGTTAACTTTATAGCTGTGAAATCAAGGGTGTTTAATTGGTGTTAACCCTGTAGCCATGAAATCAAAGGTGTTGTTATTGGATACTAATATTAATAAAACTCTGCATAATCCAGCGTTGTGCGGGACTGGACATAGGAGTAATCCGAACCAGTATAAAATCTGATGTGTTCTTTTCTTCTCTGCATTTTATTTCTATTTATATTTACATTTGTGATTGTTATTATTGTGATATTCATTTTGTGATTCATACAATTGTTTAAGTAATTGTTAATTGGTTAAGATTCCAATAAATTATTTAAAACACTATTCAACCCCCCCCCCCTCTAATGTTAATTTTGTCTTAAGATCCTTGATTCTCAACCCTAACAATTGGTATCAGAGCTGGTTAGAGAATGTGATAGGGGGTTCTCAGTCTGTTGTTTGGTGGCAAGCAGGAGACTCTTACTCCTACATGTCCTTATGGTGGGTTGGTTGAGTAGCGAGGCTAACGGTGAAATCAGTTCTGAGGTACCATTGTTATGCCACAGTGGTAGGTTAGGCCACTAGTTGTTGATGAACCATAACAATTGGTATCAGATCCTAGGTTTTTAAAATTTCATCATCTGAATTTTGGAAATGTTAAATGGCATTTTTTAAAAACATTTTTGAAAAGGATATTTCATAGAAATCATCATGATTTTATTATTACAATTAATAAGTTTGAAAAGACACTTGATTCTTTGAAAAGTTGTGTTTTTTTATAGCAGAAGAGTTATGTCTGATGACTACTGACCAAAAGACACCAAGATGATCGTTCATCAATCATGAAGAAAAAGATGGATATGTAATTGACAATCTACAATGAAATGAGTACCTGATCAATATAAAACTTTTGATTTCTTCTACAACTTGATTCAATACTATTCTTCTCTTCATCTGCTTTGCAATGCCACTGGTTTCATGCAAATCCATGAAGAAATGGTCAAGTTGATCAAATGAAGTTTTGGTGAAAAAGGGATAAAAAAACCAAAACTATCACCGATATTTCTCATATTTCACCCAAATATTTGTATTTTTTCATCCCAAATCCTTTTCCAATTTTTAGTTCTTGTTCTTGTTTTGATGAGTGGATCATCCAATTTCGATTAAAATTGAGTGAGATATGATAATTTGAGATTGGCTACCAAAAAATGAAAAACTATTACGGGATTTCTTACATCTATCATACTATTTGGCCTACTGAAACATGATTCATCTCCAAACTGTTCTAGATCATGGTCCTTTCCTTACTCTTCTATTTTCCACTAGTTTCATCCAATTCCGTTGAGAAATGAAGGAGATATATCTCCCAAAAGATTGATTGTTTGTAGAAAAATGGGAAGAAGAAGAAGCAAAAAGTTTGTGAAGAGACATGACTTTTGGGCTTATTTATAGTAGTGAAGTGTCCTTTCCTTCAAAATTCAAATTCAAAATTTTTGGCAACAAGTTGATTAAACTACTAAATCATTAGTATCTTTCCCATACAGTCTTCAAACTCAGCAAATAAATATACTATGTTGATAAAAAAACGAGCTCATCGCAACAGAGAAAATATCATCATCAAATTCTGAAAGATGTGAATGCATGATTCATTAAAATGGAAGAACAACAAAATGGAGGATTGCAAAAAGTGGTACGCTTTACAATATTTTCATAATTATCATTACATTTAGGAATATAGATCCACACACATAATTAGGTATAGAAATTTATTTCTTTTATAATTTTAGATAATTTGGTTCATATGTCGATACACCATAATATACTTATCAACATACCAATCTAATTTTTTTCAAAAGGGTCTTTTCTTATAAATTCAAATCTCACTACTCTTTTCATTGATTTCAAAAATTATCTTTTCAATATGAAAATGTCAGTTGAAATTCTAGTTATCAACTTTGTCTGTCTACTTATTTTCTTATATCTAGTTTCAAAATATATATATACTATATTAAAAGTGAATAAATCAATAAAATTATATGGTATACAGAAATAATATAAAAATTCTAAACATTTGATATTGTTATAAAATATAAATTTATATATTTTTTATATGTAGTTTAAACATGCATAGTTTAACTTGTATATTTTTCACATATAACTACATAACAATTTTTGGTTACATTATCATAAACACTATTTTTAACTTAATACTAATTTTGATTTCTTATTAAGATTTATAAAACTTATATATTTAACTTAATATTTTGGTGTAATATATATATATATGATTTTTATATGTAGTTTAAATATAAGAAGTTATAGTTCTATAGTTTACTTTATATTACAAAATTTCATCAAAATAATTTTATTATAACTATAGATTTCTTTTAAAGTTTTAACATATAAATGGTTCTTTAGCAAATTAATATGTTTTGATTTCTAAAGTTTAAATTTAAAATTAATTTGTATCAAAAGATTGATGTATATTGCATAATAAATTAAATTTTAAGTCCTTTTTAATTAGTTTTTATATATACAATTTTGAATAAATGTTTATAGTTTACTTCATATGATAAAATTTTATGTCTTCTTTAAAAAATATTCAATATGTACTATATTATTTATAAAAGAAGCGCCCTATAAGATTATCTAACTCCACATTTCTCATATAATTATTCTAAATATTTTACTACCTATCACGAATATTTTTAACTACCATTAAACTCTTATCTGTACTATTCTTTCAATTTAATTCATTAGTATCGTTAACCTATTTTCAAAAGTTAATGTATATTACCTTTGTTTGGTTGATATAATTGATAATAAATTAGATATTACTTACGATGTACTTTGAATTCTTTTACCGAAATACATATCATCATCAAATCATTCTGTACAATTATTGTCATATTATCAATAAACATCTTAGTTCATATCACATATCATTACTATAAATTAAAATGCATGTAAAAACCATTCATATCATAAGTTGCATTGCTTTAAATATGACATACTGCATTATAAACAACATACTGCACGCATTGCATTACATGTTGGCTTTTTAACAAGAATATTGTATGGGAAGTCTTTGTATTGTTGTCTTAGAAATGTATATGGTTATTAATTAAATACATAGCATATTTACTTCGACTTGATTGACTTGTTTGGATTGATTGGTTTGTTTGACTTGATTGACTTGTTTGAATTGTTTGACTTAATTGACTTGTTTGAATTGTTTGACTTGAATAACTTGATTGACTTATTTGGCATGGTTTAATTTCATTTATGGTTGATACGTTTGTTAGAAATATACTTATGCATATGTACGTATGAAATAATATAACTATACTCATCTTTTATAGATTTCATTACTTTACTTTTATATAGTTCTTATAGTATTAGATTAAAATAGGAGCTTTATAGGTTCTTAGGATAAATAGAAGTTACGAAAAATGTTTGGATTTATGTTTGAATTGATGTTTTGTGATAACAAAACTTAAATTGGCTGATTATTTGGATTAAATTGCTTAAAAAAAATTTTGGCAAAGCCAACGGGGTACAATGGACCCCTACCATTTTAATTATATGCCAAAGATGATTACAATGAGTACAAAGAGAGAAAAAACAAAACAAAGAGATACAGGGGAAACATGGTATACCAGTGCCTTACAGAGCTAACACAAAACACATATATACATAAGGAAGCAAAGAGCTTAGCCAAAAATACCAGGGTCATAAGCAATTTTAGAAATTTCAGCCTATCTCTAATGTCGTGCTAAACAAATTGCTTCCACCATCCAAAATTCATTGCTTTGTCAACATCGAATACATGCACATTGCGTGGCCTACAAATGTTGGTAGCGATCTTTTTCAGAACATAACAGAACAGCCGAGCACGTGCACTCTTACCACGTAATCTCATATGTATCCCGTTCCATTCATTCAAGCTTGAGTTAATATTGCCTGTTTCATTGATTTGCCATAAAGCTTCACTTCATAAGCTCTTCGTGATAGAACAGTCAAAATACAAGTGATGAAGTGTCTCATTTTCGACATGGCATAATTGACATTGTATATCCACTTCCATCCCATAGCTCACTAGTTTATCCTTAGTTAGAATAGGTCCAGACGTGACCTTCCAAACTGTCAGGTTGTCTTTGTATGTATTGTCTTTGCGCCATACAGCTTTATGCCATTGGCAATCGTTCATAGTTGAGGTACCAAGCATTATGTTATATAAATTCTTTATTTGAAATTGCTCACCTTTGCCTTCCCATTAAGCACAAGCACTACTAAATCCAAGGTGAGAAGCCGCATGAATTTTGTGCCACAATGCATTACATTCTGATTTGATGTGGATGGTAACCGCAACTAGTTTCCACCGATTAAATCAGCAACGCAACTAGAAAGTGGTATAACAGATTGATGTCTTTCCAGGTAGGACACAACATCAATATTGGTAAAGCCAAAGTCAACCTACGGGTCAGTCCCGAAACGAGCATATTCAAAAGCAGGTTTACCATATTTAACATATGGGAGGACTTTGGATCTGAGTTTGAGTAAATTCTTCCATGTCCAACTGATATTCTGCTTAGAAGTCATTACCCAAAATGACCGATCTTTCATCACATGTTCATATGACCAATGAACCCATAGGCTTTGTTTCTTGCATAATATATCATTGATATGCTTAGTATAAGCTGCATGATTCCATGCAATCACATTTAATATACCAAGGTCACCCATGCTAATGGGTTTTTCAAGAATCGTAAAATATATAGGAGACAAGTATTTGCAGTGGATGTTTCCTTCCAAATGAACTTCATGAAAACGGACTTGATCATGCAAAAGTTTATGTGGAGAACATAAGTTCTAGCCCAATAAACGTGCATCACAATAATCATTGACTTCACAAGAGTAATTCTACCTGCTTGACTAAGAAATTTGGAGGACCAACACTCAAGTTTCTCAATGATTTGTTCATATAATTAAGAGATATTGCATTTGGCTCCTTAACAACTGCTACGTATATTATCTGGCAGAAAAGGAATGAAAGAATCTGTAACACCCCGGATTTTTTCTTGAATAATCGAATTAACTAAAATAAAGAATAATAAATCTCAGACGTGAGAATTATGGGGATGGGGTTGCGCCATTGTGTTCGTCTCGGAATTTTGGTTGAAATAGAGTCCGAGTTTGCGGGAAACAAGTATCGGATGAAAGAGTTATGGACGAACGAAGTTTGGTGGCAAAGTAAAGAAAAAAAAATAAATGCACTGGCGCACTTAGGAAGTACGCCAGTACATATTTACACTGGCGCACCTGCCAAGTGCGCCCAGGCCGAGGCTGGATCCTGCACAGCTTTCTGGTTCAGGCTAACCCATGTTGTTGAGTCCATTCTAACTCCTTACTGAGTCATTAGGGCTGACTCATCACCCTATCATAATTGAATGGTTTTGATTAACCCTAAGAACATCCGACGGCTTAAATTAATTTATAACTCTATAAAAAGACCCCTATACACAAACCCTAAATCAGAAAATAAACAAAGACCATGGTCGTCATGCTGTTATTTTGAGACCTAGTGCAGCCGCCATCAAATTAAAGATAAAGAACATCAACCAAATCAGAACTACCCAACCCTAACAGCGATTCTTCATCAAAGGAGCGCTAATTCGACTCTCTTTCTTCTCTAATTGTGAATATGATGGTCTTAACAAGATTATTATTAAACTAATTAGGTTAAGTTATGAATGGATTATAAGTGAATGAGGTGGATTATCATATATGTTGTTGTAAATCTTATGCTATCATGTATGTTGTAAATCCTATGTTATGTGATGATGATATCCTATATGTTGTAAATCATGCTATGATGATGTTATATATGTTGAAAGTTTCTATGCTAAGTTGTGATAAATCATACATGTTATAAAGTCATGATGTTATTATCTATGCTAGTTAGTTCATGTTAATCAAATCATAATGTTTGGGCTATGTTGATCTATATGACAAATCATGTATGCAAGTTTAGATTGATTAGTAAAGATATTGAACATATGCCATGACATCTATTTAGATTTAGAATTATGACATCTAGAATTATGCTATGACATATGTGAATTCTATGTATTAGATGCTAGTTCACACCATTATTATGTTGCATAAAACCCCATATGCAAGTCCATACGTGAATTTGGATTATGATCATATTATGTGAATTGTGACATTTTACCAAACAAGTTGACACCTTTAGATCCATAACATGTGTAGTTTCATGCAAGTTTCACCCCTATTATGATTAGATCTATTTTACTTTTCTATATGTTGTGATAATTTATCTTTGTGCCATGAGTTAGACTATTCGGGTCTAACGTATATTTTGCGTTGAATAAGCGAACGTATAACGTGGGGTAGGGGTAATATTAAGGATTTAATATTAAGAAGTTGGGGTGCAATTGATATGATTTTGCATGCCATGAATGGATGGCCATAATTGAGTCAATTATGGACATCATTAAAATTGGAAGTAATTAATGATTTGAATAGGGATATATTCAAAACCGGGGTAAAAGATTATAAGTGATAATCAATGCTTAGGACACGAGTTGGACTCGTTTGTAACGTAAACCTGCTCGGAACCGCCCGGCAAATCCAGTGGTCACAAATGTCAGCCCAATGTGAGAGGTCCTAGGCCCAAACTAAAGCATAACAGTTGTAAAGACACGAGGTTAGACTCGTTTATGGTGTAAGACTGCCCGGACCCGCCCGACAAATCCAGCTGCCATAAATGCCAGTCTAATGTGAGAGGTCTTTATGAGGTTATGGCCTGAATGAATTAAGAAATACATAACCATATATACATGTAAGGTGGGACATGGGGGTTAAGTAGGTGCCTTGGGTGGCATGAGGAATCTAGTGGTTGCCTTTAGTGGCAGGTGAAATACGATTGGTAAGACTTAACCAAACACACATGTAAATGAACATGACTAAGAGGGTTAAGTGGGATATACTAGTGGTGACAAGCTTAGGTGGGTAGCTTGTGGGGGCCCATTTCAACCAGTAACCCAAACGTATCTTTGTGGGCTCGACCCAAGTCGAGGACGGAACACACATACTGGGTTTGACTATAAGAGGCCAAAACGGGGTAGCGGTGGCAATGCAAGTCCAACGGGTTTCATATGCGTGTGTGGACCCGGGCTGGTAGGTAAGACGTTGTTGCATCGTGTAGGTATAAGCCGTGCATTCTCAAGTTGTATCGGGTTGCCACTTTAGGGGAGTGATACACCCCATTGTGGGGCCAGCACGGGTATCTACGAGTAGGGAGTCGATTGAAAGTGGGTAGTGGGGTACACCTAGCGGAGATAGGGGCAGACGACACCTATGTAGTCAGCTAGGGGTACGCAAGGCTATTTATATGGTTTCTGTGTGAAGAAAGTGGGATCAAACTTTAGGGTGACTGGTGCGGTGCAGTGTAGTAATTATTCGTTAGTGATTAGGTGTGCCTTTAACGTTACCTTTAACGTTATCTTTATCTGCTCTTCCATACCCAATAGTTCATAGACATTTCCTTGTTTTCCAGCTTATGCCTTAGTCTAGTTATTTTGATAATAGTATTGTTAGAATTATCATACTCGCCAGACTTTATGTCTGACCCCCTCTATTTCTATCCTTTTACCCCTCCAGATCCTCAGGGTGGGCCCAGCTCTAGTGGAGTTTGATTGGATTACTTTATCTCTCTTTTGGAAAGCTTGGACCGTTGAAGTAAAGTCCAGCTTATTATCTTCTTTAATGGCTATTTATGTAATGGGATTATGTATTTTGTTTTATCAAGATGGATATTGTACTTGATTCTGGTTTATGGTTTTATGATGTAACAAACATGTTTAATTTCCGCTGCAATAAAATGAAGTTTTAGATTTCCAAGTACTACTTATTATCTATCTTGTTGTAATTTTTCTGTTCTATATTCACTTAAAACCTCCATGGAAGTTAATGCATTCCCTTTGTGAGTTACATTAATGGACGTGGGGTGTTACACGTGGTATCAGAGCTTAAGGTTACCAAAACAGATAATTTTTTTAGAAAAACTATTTTTCTAAAGTATTTTTGGAAGAAGTGCTTTCAAAAACATGTCTTAAATGAGTTATTTTAAAGAGGAAAGTTTTTATGAAAAACATAATCCCCAATAGCCATATCCTTATCTTTCGAATTCTCCATTTTGAATCTTTCCTTTTTCGTTTCAGCATGGCTGAAGATCTTAACCTTCCTGACGGTGTAACGATACCAGGATGGTATAGGAGGTTATTAGAGGCTAGGGCCGCTGCAGGTCCAGCCAATGTTCCTTCACCACCAGTTGCACCCGTTCCTCCTCCTCCTCCTCCTCGCGCTGATACTTTTGCAAAGACGTGCAAGGAATTTAAGGCTATGGGTGGAAAACCCTTTCAAGGGTCAGAAACGTTTGTGGAAGCTAGAGATTGGCTTAAGGAGGTGGAAGAATTTCTAGAAATATTTGAAGTAGAAGAAGGGAGGAAAGTCAAATTAGCAGCTTGGTTAATGAAGGGAGAGGCCTCGTTTTGGTGGGAGGTCACTAATGGGGAGCATCCTGTTGATTCTTGGGCGGATTTCAGGCGTAGGTTTGTGGCAAAGTTTCTTTCAAGGGCAGAAGAGAATCTATATATGGAAAGGTTCTTGACATTGAAGCAAGGAAGCTCATCAGTGAAAGAATATGTCAACAAATTTAATCAGTTAGCAAGGTTTGGTTTGGACTAGTGAACATGCCGGAGAAGAAGGCGCTGAGGTTCGTTAATGGATTGAATGAACCGTTGCAAGGGTTGGCTATGACCCACATCCCTATGGGGGCCACCTTTGAGAAGCTAGTAGACATGGCACTCATGCACGAGGAGAAAGGCACTAAAGCTGATAAGGCACCCGAGAAGAAAGGGGATCAGAAGAAACCACAACAAAAAAACAAGAAGGGTGGTAAGGACAATAATGGCAAGGGAAAGAAGAAATGCTTTAACTGTGGGACCCCAGGCCACCTCAGCAAGGATTGCCGAAAGAAAAAGAAGACTGGCTGTTTTCACTGTGGCGAAGCGGTACATCTAGTGAAGGACTGCCCAAAGAAGGGGCAGAGGGCAGGGTCTACCTCGGGAGGACAGATGCAGGCTCTTATGGCACCAGGGCAGGCAAGGGGACAATTTCAGGCTCTTGCGGTCCCACCGCTGCAAGAACGAGGTAGAACCATTTCTGTTGAAAGCTTAGTTTTTCTGTTTGATCATCCTGTCCGTACCTTATTCGATTTGGGCGCATCGCATTCGTTTATCTCTACGTCATTAGTTGAATCACTGCACTTAAACACCAGTTTAGTAGAGGATCCCTTAGTTGTTTCGAATCCAATTGGGGGCTCAGCTTATTTGTCCATGATGTGTTTGGATTTGAAAATTTCTATACTTAGCGATGAGTTTAGATGTGATGCTTATGTGTTGGGCTTCACAGGCTATGGGCTAATTTTAGGAATGGATTGGTTATCCAGAAATGGGGCCGTACTTGATTGTGAAAGGAGAGTAGTTAGGCTCATGACTCGCCTTGGCAACACTCTCGAAATCTTTTGTAATCCCGTAGATTCCTTATGCTAAGTTATTTAGAATCGCTTGACGTGTCGGTGGAAAATCTACGATCTGTTAGAGTGGTCCGAGAATACTCGGATGTGTTTGAGGAGGTGAAGGGCTTGCCTCCGAAGCGGGAGATAGATAAATCTAACGTATCTTTGTGGGCTCGACCCAAGTCGAGGACGGGACACGCATACTGGGTTTGACTATAAGAGGCCAAAACGGGGTAGCGGTGGCAATGCAAGTCCAATGGGTTTCTTACGAGTGTGTGGACCCGGGCTGGTAGGTAAGACGTTGTTGCATCGTGTAGGTATAAGCCGTGCATTCTCAAGTTGTATCGGGTTGCCACTTTAGGGGAGTGATACACTCCACTGTGGGGCCAGCACGGGTATCTACGAGTAGGGAGCCGATCGAAAGTGGGTAGTGGGGTACACCTAGCGGAGATAGGGGCAGACGGCACCTATGTAATCAGTTAGGGGTACGCAAGGCTATTTATATGGTTTCTGTGTGAAGCAAGTGGGATCAACCTTTAGGGTGACTGGTGCGGTGCAGTGTAGTATTTATTCGTTAGTGATTAGGTGTGCCTTTAACTTTACCTTTAACGTTATCTTTATCTGCTCTTCCATACCCAATAGTTCATAAACATTTCCTTGATTTCTAGCTTATGCCTTAGTCTAGTTATTTTGATAATAGCATTGTTAGAATTATCATACTCGCCAGACTTTATGTCTGACCCCCTCTATTTCTATCCTTTTCCCCCTCCAGGTCCTCAGGGTGGGCCCAGCTCTAGTGGAGTTTGATTGGATTACTTTATCTCTCTTTTGGAAAGCTTGGACCGTTGAAGTAAAGTCCAGCTTATTATCTTCTTTAATGGCTATTTATGTAATGGGATTATGTATTTTGTTTTATCAAGATGGATATTGTACTTGATTCTGGTTTATGGTTTTATGATGTAACAAACTTGTTTAATTTCCGCTGCAATAAAATGAAGTATTAGATTTCCAAGTACTACTTATTATCTATCTTGTTGTAATTTTTCTGTTCTATATTCACTTAAAACCTCCATGGAAGTTAATGCATTCCCTTTGTGCGTGACATTAATGGACGTGGGTGTTACAGAATCTTCAAAAACAAAAGCACTCCTTGCACAGTATTAGCTCGGCAAATAGAGCAGGAGGGTGCTTACCTAGTTCAGAATAGTTGTTCTTCATCAGCTCGAACGAGAGAAAATTTCTTATTGTTGCGAGAATGGGGAGTCGAACTGCGTGATAGCGGATAGTAGATAGCGGGATTGAAGCTATAGAGTTTTCAAATTATATTGATTATGGACCTTGGGCCTGGTGAAGTGTATGGTTGTACATATCTTGGTTCTTTATTTATTTCTTGTAAAGTTGGTATATATATTTATATGCATTCCTTTGGAGATGCATATAATTGAAGTGTATGTTACTTTTTTCTATTAGCAATAAAATGTACCCATTTTCAAAATATATATATTTACGTTTTATTGTCTAACTTCGTTTGCTTGTAACTTCTTCATACCTTCACCGTTTTCAGTATATTATACATGAAAACAATTTGTAATTTCACCATGAATCCAAATAAAAGATTTTCATAGCCATTTTATAGGGTTTACAAGTGTCAACCCATGTAAGAGGTGGGTCGACCCACCTTCGACCAAGTTATGAGCCTGAACCTGGATATATTTCCTATTACGGTTCGTTTTGCTGACTCAGCTTGATGTGTATTCTACGGTTTGATTTTAAAACATAAGATCATATGGTTTATATTATCCTAACACACCTATATATATCCTAGCAACCCTCACTATTTTCCTACACAAACATTTCTTCATTTTCTTCCTCCACAAAGCTATGTTATGAAATAAAATAAGAAAAGGGTTAGGGTGCTATCAAATTATAGTCTGAAAGGATAATTCTTCCTCTATATTTCAAAGGCCTTTTCTGGATCTACAACAATTTTATGTGAGTATTACTATGATTTTCAAATTTCTTCTAAGTTAAAGTTAAAATAGATACAACAGTTGTTGTAGTGATTAGGAATCTAAATAAAAAGGATTTTGACTGTAAAATATATTGGATCTGAAAGTATCAGTGTTTATAAGTTTAGTCTTTTGCATGTTATTATTCATTTTAATTATTGTCAATTACCTACTCTTTTTTCAATTATTATTCATTTATATGCTCATTCTTCTTCTTTATCCCCTTTCTTTCATTGTTTATTTATAGTCTTATTATGCCTTTACCGTTTGAGTTTCATAGAATTGGGATAATATGAAATAACGTTAAAAAGGGGAATTAGGCATATTAGAATTTGTGAATTAAGGACTGTAAATAGGAATTATTATAAAGGAAGAATGTGTAAATATGAATAGGCTGAACTTAATAAGTAGACATGTCTGTAACAACCCGAAAATCTGGGCCAGTTTAAAATTTTTATTTTGGCAATTTTAGCGAATATTGATTATTTAAAATGAATTATTTTAAATAATATCGACGATAAATTTATTTTGAATATAATTCGAACGTGTATATTCGTTTTAGTCGTCGTTAGAATATAAATATTTATTTATATTTATAAAAGGAATTGAAAATGGCGCGGTAGTTCGATAATTCGATTTCAAACTTCAATTGAAGGTACCGGGTGCAAAACAATCCGGATTTTAGTGAAACCAAAAACATTAGGATCTAATTGTGAATATCTTTCCAACGAATCCAAAAAATTGAAATTTCATAGTGGGAATCAAAAGATATGCCCAGTAGAAAATTCTGAATAGTCGCTATGGAATTCAGGCCCTTGAAAATGTGAATTTTGCAAACGACCTCGGATTTCGACGAAACCACTTTTGTTGGGTCGGTGATGTAAAATTATTGCTAGATTCCAAATTTCATAATTTTTCGATTCAATATGTGAGCGTGGCAAAGGAAAACGTGTTTGACCAGTTTCAGTTGATTTTAATCGACTGGAAAATGGCCATTTTTCAAACGGTCTCAGAATTCGACGAAACTAGTTTTGTTAAGACCGTGTCGTCAATACAAAGCTAGAAAATATTTTTCTGGAATTTTTAGAGTTAGTATGTGACCCCGGTAAATTGAAATGCGCGTTCAAATTCAATATATAGAGTTATATGTTGATTTTGACGGAAGCTGATCGAAACGATCGAATCAGCTTACGATACATATCCCATTGTGTTCGGAATGGGGGTAATTAGCTATGGACGACAGGCGGTGGGTTCGATTTCGAGGTCGAATAAAAAAGTTAACTTTTTGAAATTAAAATAATTAAATAAATAAATAAAAAACCCTCTCCCTTTATTCATTCTGGCCCCCTCTTCATTCAATCAGATCGAACGAAAAGAAAAAAAAGAAAAAAAAAGAAAAAGGGGAGCTCGCAATCGAGCCTCCCCATCGTCGATCCGCCGCCCAAGGTGGCAGCGCCGCCACCCACGAACCCGCGCCCCCTCTTGCCTCCTCCCTCCTCGACGTCAACCAAGACCCGCGCCTCGATTTCAGCCCCCCCCCTCATCAGAAACCCGACTGCCGCCCAACCCTAGAAGCCGCCACCTCCTTGAAGTCGCCACCCACTGGCCAACGAACCCTCCTCTGTCGATTGAAGGCAACCAGCGCCGCCGCCTGCAAGGAGCTCCACCGCCTCTGAAATGCGCTGCGCCACCCTTCACCGCCAGAAATCACCAACGACGCCGAACCCTCCTCCATTCGAAAATCGGTGAGTTTTTTTTTTGATTTCCAGTTTTAAATATATAAACATTGTTTAGAAAAATCTGAAATTATATATATTTTAGAAAATAGAAAGATTAGATTTTAAAATAGAAAAGATTAGATTTTTAAAATAGAAAAGATTAGATTTTTGAAATTGAAAAGGCGAAATCTTTATAATTGAAAAGGCGAAATCTTTATAATTGAAAAGGCGAGATTTTTATATATTGAATAGCAAAGTAAAAAATTCGATTTTTATATATTGAATAGCGAAGTAAAAAATCGATTTTTATATATTGAATAGCGAAGTAAAAATTCGATTTTTATATATAGAATAGCAAAGTAAAAATTCGATTTTTATATATTGAATAGCGAAGAAAAAATTCGATTTTTATATATCGAATAGCGAAGTAAAAATGTGATTTTTACATATGTAGAGAATACGGGCAGAGAAAGTGACAAGATGCAAGAACGGCGAAGATTTCTACCTAAGAAGAGTCGTGGCGTAGCAATTCTGTGAGAATTTCTCACTCTTTAATCTAATTTTCTAGTTATAAATATATACTAGGATGCAGACGGTGTTTAGTAGCACCCGACACCCGTCGTCCACAGACCATGGACGGCTTGTATGCTTGTTTGTTTGATTTTGATGTGTAGTTGATTGTGTGATGTGATGTGAAATGAAATAAAATATTTTATATTGGAAAATATTTTATAGTTAAAAATAGGATTTTTAATGTGTATAAGAAATGAAATAAAAATAAACAGATCGGACGATTTGTTTATATACACATTTGACTGATATTGATTGGGACGATAAATTTTACACATCGCCCAACTGCACAAATAAAATCTGTGTTTGATTGTTTGAAACCCCACACGGGTATTAGGATGATATATGACGTACACTAATCCCAATAATTAGTTGTATGTCGATCGATTGATTGACAGGCTGCTATAAGCATTGAATATTTATATTCGATGCTTATACAGTGTAGAATGCACTTTGGATGATGGTTTATTATTCATCGTTGTTATTGTATACATGTGTTGTAGAAAATCCATATAATTAACATTATATGGTAATTGATTGGGCCTCATTCCAGTTTCGAAAAAGAAATATTTGAAATAGAAATATTTGAATAGAAATATTTGAAATAGAAATATTTGAATAGAAATATTTGAAATAGAAATATTTGAATAAAAATATTTGAAATAGAAATATTTGAATAGAAATATTTGAATAAAAATATTTGAAATAGAAATATTTGAAATAGAAATATTTGAATAAAAATACTTGAAATAGAAATATTCGAATAGAAATATTTGAAATAGAAATATTTGAATAAAAATATTTGAAATAGAAATATTTGAATAGAAATATTTGAATAAAAATATTTGAAAAGAAATATTTGAAATAGAAATATTTGAATAGAAATATTTGAAATAGAAATATTTGAATAGAAATATTTGAAATAGAAATATTTGAATAAAAATATTTGAAATAGAAATATTTGAAATAGAATATTTAAAAATAGAAACATATGAAGCCGTGTTGGTTAGATTGACGCCATTTTGACGTGAACGATATTTATATCGATTTTATTCATTCTTCAATGAAAACTGAATAGATTTGAAATTCGAACTATATCGAAATGAATTGAAATTCGAATTATATTTAAAGTGAATTGAAATTAGAATTATATTTAAAGTTAATTGAAATTCGAATTAAACTGAATTGATTTGAAATTCGAAATACACTGAATTGATTTGAAATTCGAAATACACTGAAATAATTTGAAATTTGAATAGAAATGAATTCGAATTGAATTTGAATAGAAATGAATTTGAATCGAAATTTAATAGAATTGAATACGAATCGAAATTTAATTGAAAACGAATCGAAATTGAATTAAAAATCAATTTGAATTGAAATTGATTTGAAATGAATTTAAAACGAATTTATATTGGAATATTCAATTTTGATTTGAAATTGAATATAAAGTTGAAATCGTTTTGAAAACGAATTTAAAACGATTTATAAAATACGTTTTAAAAGGAAATTAATGAAATATATATATTGTATATATATTATGTATATAATATAATGGCCTGAATAGAACGCGCCGCGGTAGTTCGCGAATTTCGACCATTGACTTCGAACGGATATTGCGGGAGATCCGACCGTCGGATTCTCCTAAAACTGGAACCATTGGGTTCGTATCGAAAAGAGCTTTCTAACGAATATTAGAAATTAGAAATCTAACGGTTGGATTTGGAATTATGTCCAAATCAAATTTGAAAAAGGTCGCTGTAAGTGCAGTTCGATGGCCATTGATGGAAATCGACTGTACGGGCCTTGATAAAATTATTAAAAATAGTAATAATTTGTGTAAAATCATAAGAAATGATTTAGAAAGGATTGGGATGAAAAACTCCATATTTGAAAAGATAAAAATAGATTTTTATCGAAATGAACTAGTTTTGAACTAGATTTATAATTCTATTTATTTTAAATAAATAAATTGAATTTGAAATGGTTTTGAAAATAACCAGAATTTCCAATGATTGCATTGGAATGGATTTGAATCGAAATTGTCTTCGGAATATTTCGATGTTGGATTTCGTGATTATACAGATGTTGTTATGGAAATTTGAAAGATATAGATATATATATATATCGTTATTTCCAATACGATATTTGTTGGTCATAGAATTTGATATTGAATATAAGTCGGGATATTTTCTTTCAGAGCCTTGTATTTAATATCAAATGTGAATTGGGTTTGTCGTGAATGGTGTCTTCATTAACGCTGTTCTTGAATCCAATTGAGAAAAGATTGAATCTTTTTATTTAGATTTAATGAAGTGTACCAATTAAATAATATTTAATTGAATTGATATTGATTTTTGGGTTTATCGTGAACAGTGTTTTAAATAACACTTGTTCTTTAACCCGAAAATTAATGTGATGTGATTTTGGGTTTATCGTGAACCGTGTTTTAAATGACACTGATTCTTTAACCCAGTTAACGATTAAAACTAAGTGGAGTTTTAATAAATCTTTAATTAAATTGAAAAGATCGAGAATGGAGTATCACCAGTTTTACTCCAAGCGATAGTTAAATCTTTAATTAGATTTGAACGTGAAATAGTAATTGAATTTACCGATAACACCGTGGTGTTAGATATGAAGTATTACCAGTTTTACTTCATGGGATGAATAGGTTGGGATTGGGAAATTAAAACAAATGATTACTTCAGTAAGGTTCGTTAATCCCGACTAGTTGAATCGAAATTCAAAGGATAGATTAGAGAATAAATTCAAGGGATTTATCTTTGATAAAATTAATGGGAACCTTTCCCTACGAATGTGAAATTTAGAAACTAACTGTCGGTTAGCCAAGCAGAATGGTTTTCTGGATATTGATCTGATGTTGGTTTCGGCCTTCGGGGTTAATATTTGGGGAATTATTCTCTTGTTAATTTACGGTTAGTGACTGATGAATTGGAATGAGGTGTATGTTGTGTTTGTGTAACACTTATTTAAAATATACGCGAGTTATTCGGAAAGACCGGGTTTATCCCATTTTGAATAACTGATACGACGATAAGTCGAAGATGAAGACGGTGGTTGAAGACCGGAAGTCTTCACATCGTTTGGGTGATTGCTGATGATCTTGATTGGGCTGTACACCCAAGATGAGGGAATCAATCGATGGTCATCCAGATGTGCTTGGAAATCGATGGATATGCGAGGAAAGTGCCTCCGGTTTCGTTCAGACCCAGAACGGACTTGTAAATGGACTGTGTGTCTGACATCGGATTTCATTCTCTGTGACTGATATCGGCTGCATAGAATGGTTTGCCTGTGTGGCATGCTAAGATGCAATTGATCAAGGCTTCTGTTGAAAAGCAAAGTCTTGTGGTTGATGATCAAAGCACGGCCTTTGTGGCGTAGCTTTGTGTAGCGTTGATTCGCGAGCCTCACACCCCGGTATGAACCAGAAACGAGAGAGGACATCAGGAAGGGCATGCGTTTCTTTCTAGCTAGGGTGGTATCAGTGACCTACCAGCCCTGACATTTATATACTTTTCACCTGTGTGGTTGTTGCTGTTGCGAGGCGCCTCGGTTAGATCAGACAATCCGGGTCTGATGGAGCCATTCGTTGGCTCATTTACGCCCCAAAGGGCGGGAAAACGCATGTTCAGGTATTTTAATCCACATCGGTGGACCGGCCCTGACGATCCAAGGGTCACTCGAGCACTGATCCTGAGGGGCGGGCTAGAGCGTCTCGAATCGGTTGAGGACTATCTTTTGCCTCGGTTCATAGATGGAAATCCAATTTCCAAATGCATGAATTTGCGGTTTTAATTGTAGAACTAGTATGGCGACATGATATATGGTACCCATGCCGCCTATGATTGATACTTATGATTCAAAGATTGTTTTATACGCCATACACCGATAATAGTATCAAATGATTTGTTTTAAAACATATCAAGCATTCTTTGGCTGTTATAAGGGAAACCCCTATCCCCCGGTTTGCGTTGCATTGTGTGATAGGACCTGGGTCTTATAACAGCTTCATTTTTCTTTATTTAGCATTGCGCTGTTGTTTTATGTACTGGTGTTCTTGGGAGGAAACCCGTTCCGCGTTAGCGGCGTGGTCCCTTGATTTACCTAACTTTAAAAATAAAGATTACTGTTTTAGTTCTCACACCAGTCCCGTGACTGACCTGGAGTTTATTGTTTTAACCTAAACTCTGGGTGCCCTTATTTTGACACGGGCAGCTAGTAGTTTTGGTTTTGCAGATTTATATTCACAGGATCTTGGTTTACAGCTGAAACAATATCCGGAAAGCTTTGTATCCGTATATCTTCTTCTAGTTATGTATTGTATTATTTTCCGCTGCTATGTATTTAAATCTCTGGTATTTCTGTGTAATATTAATTTATACTCTGTATATTCTTGTAATCTGATGAATTGTTGTAATATACAATGAAGTGTTCTTCCGTCTGCGTTCTATTTTGTCGTGTTCTCAAAACAATCAGGTGTTTCGAACGGTCTAGATCGGTTTAGCGACTGATTCGGATCGAGTGAAATTCCTTGTTGTCACAATGTCATAGGTAACATGTTATTTGACATTGATTGTAAACATGTTAATATGTCGTTGATGGGAAACATGTATTTGACATTAATTTGTAAATATGTTAAAGTGGCATTGATTGAAAAACATGTAATTGACATTAATTTGTATATATGTTTATGTTGATTTGAGAAACATGTTAATTGACATTAATTAGGGAGAATATGTTACTTTGAGAAACATGGTAATTTGTCATTCGTGTTAATTGACATTAATTTACATGTTCATTTTAATTTAAAAAATATATAAATTTTCATTTATGCTCATTTGACATTTGATTGGGAAAGACATATTAATGTTAATTCGTTGGGGGTAAACATGTTAATTTGGCATTGATATTGGAAAACATGTTAATTGACACTGATTTGTAAACATGTTAATTAAACTTTTATGTTCATTGATGTTGATTTGGGAAAAACATGTTAATTAGACATTTATGTTCATTTGGGAAACATTTTACTTGACATCAATTTGTAAACATTTTAATTTGGCACTGATATTGGAAAACATGTTATTTGATATTAATTTGTAAACTTGTTGGTTTGACATTAAGTTGAAAGATATGTTCAATTGACATTTAGGAAAATATGTTAATTTATCATTTATATTCAATTGACATTAAAATGGAAGATATGTTCATTTGACGTTAATTTGGAAAGCATGTTAATTTGACGTTAATACAGAAAACACGTTAATTATACTTAATATGACATTAAGTAATTTGTATTGGATAAACATGTTAATTGGAATTAATGGTATTTTATTGGGCACTTACATGCAAATGGAAAACGTGGGAATCAAATTAAGAGATACTTAATTAAATATTAAGTAAATATGTCATGAGAAAATATAAGAATCAGATGTATATCAAATAAACATGTTACTTTAATCTGTAAACATTTGAGAAGGTGTCTGTCTGATTTGGGGAAGTATTTTGTAAAGACTTATATTTAATAACAAATGTTATTTATAACCTTGAAATATAACATAGGGTTATATTAGGCTTATTAATGAACTTAAACCTGCTAAGTTAAACTTGTCTGATTAATAAGCTAAGATGTCTGTTTTGCTAGTAAAATATGCGGGGACTCTTAAAATAATCTGGGGGCCAAGCCTAGGGGTGGCTTGTGTCAATCTACTACTTTTTTTATGGTTATATTAAGTTTATGAACCTAAATCTGTTAAGTTAAACCTGACTGCTTAATAAGCTAAAAGGTCCATGTCCACTGTTAAAATATTTAGGGGGACTCTTAAAATCCTAATATGGGGATGAAGCCTAAGGGAGCCTCATGTCAATCTGTTGTTTGTTTGGAACCCGTATCAATCGGTATTTTTCTGTTATCAAACGAGTCTCACACTAGATAGAGGCTAGGGCACGCTTTACTGATGGACGATTGTAAGAGGTTAAAATTCTAGTGGTGGGTACGAGCGTGTTCCGACGGAGTCATGAGCGTGCATGGATCCGATTGGGGAAGATAAGACGTTGTAACACCAGCAGACAAGGCTGTTCTTTTCAATTGATGGATTTGAGAGTGATACCATGGATGATGCAGATTATTTGTGTCTATTGGGGAGCCGATCCATGGGTAGCATTAGGAAAAATCCTTCCTAATTACTTATTTCTGTCAGAATATGTAAAAGTGAAAACGGTCATTTTGCCTAATCTGATTATATTATTATTGTTATCATCATTGTCTTTTTATAAGAACAGCCAGTCCTTATTATCAATTCATATCAGTTATTGTTCACCTGTAGATATGTACAAGCACTTACCCTTTTATGACACTAGAACCACTATTTTTCTGTTTTACTCAACTTTGTAGTTGGGCTGGTAATCACAACAACTCACCAGGCTTTATGTCTAACCCTTTTCCTTTCTTCCTTTCTCTTTTCTTTCCCCTATGCTTACAGGGAGAAAGTATATATTTCAGATTTCTTTGTTAGCTTTGTTGTGATGGATTTCTTCAAGATGGATTACTTCCTGTTCTTTTTCCATGGTTAGGTTGTATCTTTTTGACTATATTTGGGGGATAATAATATTTTACTTTGATGTTGTTTTTGACTGCGATTTTGAGACATGGCATTTTCAAACTATTTGGTTAAAGAATGATTTTGTATTTTATAAAATGAAAGTTTCTTCTTCCGTTGTAAATTTATGTCTTGTGAAATCTTAGTCTCTGTGATGTTTTATATCTTTATACCTACAATGCTGCATACTTTCTTAATGAAATCCTCATACAGGTGACATTAAGGAAAGTGGGGGTGTTACACCCTTCCTCTATCACTTTCTCGAGGGATTTCTACTTTTCCCTTGCCTCGGGATCTCGACTAGACCCGGAGGCACTTTTTCGTTTGACAACAAGCTTAACTTCGACTCAGGGCCGAGCTCCCACAGCTGCTGGCCCCCCGAACTAGAGGCGAGACTACTGGCCCTTCGATTTGGGTACTTCTACTAGCTTCACGATTAGGGCACAACCGATGGTGGTGCTACTGCAGGAGCTCGAGCACTGCCCACTCCTAAAGTCCTGTCAGCACTAAGCAGATGGAGCTGATGAAGAAACTCGATGGTTATACCTCTTTTGACACTTCGAGCATTCTTCGGAACACCCCTTAAAGTAGCCAGACGAGTGCGATATGCATTACTAGTGGACTTGACCAGACTATCACCTGCGAAGGGTCACAAACATTAGAAACTCTCCAGTGAAATTCAAATAAGTAAGTCAAATTTTGACATTTACGATATTGAATCCATCTCCTTGCGCAACCTTCTTGTCATGGAACATAAAATCAATTGGTTCTTATGTTCCCTAGCTTGTTGAATCCGTCCATTATCACCTGATTACCCGAGATGGACTCGAAGAAACGATAGGGCGGATTATCCCTATAATGTTTGAAGTTTTAAAAGAATACGATGTCAGTGAAGGTGGGCTCTTGGTGCAAATGCTCCCCGTAGACTATATACAATTTGAAGAGCTAGGATATGCCATGGGGTGTTGTTGCATGGGAACCAACCTCATGCGATGAAGGAAGTCAACACTGAACGGAGGAATACACCTCACCATGCTAATCTACCGAAAAATAGTTACATAGCCCTCTGGAGGGTTGTGCGCAATGCCGCTCCGAGGGATCTGATCAAAAGGAATTATTTGTTTCACAAACAATCTTCTCAACTTTGGTTTGTGCATCGTTGTAGTCTAGGAATCAGAAGGATAATTCAGAAAGATAGCTCCAGGAAAAGCGCTGGGAGTTCCTTCACCACCAGATTCTTCTTATCCTGACAGCGATTCTTCGTCGGACGATGAGGTGGATGGCTCCTTGTCACGAGGTTGAACAATGAACTGTGAATCCTCATCTGATTCAGTTTTAGAGTTGGACACTATCTCATAATCTCACGGAAGTGTTTTCCCTTTCCAGTTTCAGAGGCTTATATAAGATATCTTCCAGACATCGTAGCCATGCTAACCAAGCAGTAATGTTAGTTAGAGTGATTAACCAGAACCCCATGTGTGTGTACTAGTACAGCGCAAGCAATGGAAGTTGTGTGAACAAAACAATGTAAAGCATTAAAAATATGTTGTTTGGATTATTCAAAGTCATATGCAATGTCAAGTCAAGTTCGTATGTGAAGTTCGAAGGTCCTGATTGGCTCTATCCTAACTATCTAGACACTTGCTCAAAATTGATTCATTATTATCATTACAATCGAGGTTGTTGCGATTGTCAAGTTCAGTTGAAGCGTCGAAGTTGAATACTCAAAACTGGTTCAGTCAAGTCTGGGTTGTCCTTTCTGGCTCGACCAAGTTCGGGGTGATCAACCCAGATCAATCTTCCAGATTGACTAACTTCGGTTCGATTATCTCCTGTTTGATGTACCCAGCTCCACCTTCTTTGACTCAAACCGAATTCGACTCGACCAGAAGCCATGCCAACCTAAAAACTTTGACATTTCACTTTTCTTTCCCACTTCTATACTGCCATTGTGTACCTACGCATATCGTGTTCATGGTTTCTGGAGTTTTCCTCTTTCTTTCCCAACCATTCACACAGATCCAAAAAATCCATTTCTCCAACTCTCCTTCTTGATTGACATGCCTTGCCCTACTCTACCTCGCGATGCCGCCATGACCTCAAAGCATCTCCATCTCTAACTTCGATATCGACTATAACGAATTCGATGCTAATTCATATAAAATTCATGAGATTAATGATCTTAACCCACCTAGTTCGATTTGTGTTCAAAAATCAAAGGATTGAATCGCAGAAAATTCGAGCTTAGGATCATATTGGGGTTGTAATTTTTTGATATTTTTGGTTCGATGTTAAGTAAAAGTAAAGAGACAAGTTGGACCTAGTATATATAGGCAAAATAAAGACTTTCCGCCTTCTCTTGACGTGACAGTTGACCTAGTCCAGATCAGCTACGCCTACCCGGAATCCGACTCGATCATCGAGTCAAACTTATAAGTAAAAAAATAAAGGGAAGAGTAGAGAATTTTCTCTGATCATTTATGACTTGGTCGATGACTAAACATGTTGACTCACATGCGACCATCAATTTGAATTTATCTCACGCTCGACTTGCAAGACAAGTCTTTTAGCAACGACCTATATGTGTACAATCAGATATAGGAGCCAATAACTCGACATAACTTGACTATGTGACACATGTGTTCAACCTCTTGACTCGACAGGGTTTGAATGTTTACCTGTGTCTCATGATAACTCCAGTTAAGGACTTTGGCTTTGTTAGTACTGTCGAGTGTAATATAAAGCATGACTAGTTATTTAAGTAGAAAAGAAAAATCCAAATGTCACGACTACTTGAAAAGACATGATTATTCAACATTGTTATCTTAAAAGCTGATGACACCTCAAGGACATGCAGAGATTCAAAGCACATTTCATCAAATATGCAATGCACTTTAGGGGCGGAATGTTGACCTGTCTTTTGTCAAGGCCATCAAGATTCATGACAGAAGCACTCAAGACATGATCCATGATCATTCATATACCACGAGTTGACTGAAGCAACCTATACTTGACTCCAATTCTTGCTCAACATAGCCCAACTCAGCTAAGCTGGACAAAGTGCAAACTTCGGATTGACTCAAATTCTGATTGACATGATTAGACTCGACTATGGTGACCCGGGCATGAGCCGAGCTGGATTATAACATCCCATTGGCTAGCTCTTCTGTATCTGACCAAACCCCTGATCTCCTTCATCTTTGGATCAACTACCATGTGTTCCTACCAACCCGGAACCGAACAACCTCTATAAATATCCCGTTAAAGCTACTGAAAAAGGATTTTTTGCTTCTTTATGTGTTTTTACCATCTGTATTTACTATGTACTCGAGATTTCATAATCTCATTGTAATGACCTGACTTTTTGACCACCTCGAGCCGGTAATTAACCAGCTTAACCCGTTCAAAATGACAAATTGTTATAGCTTATGAAGTCGAAATATAAATCATCACAGATACAGAACACAGAATATCTCATAGCAGAAGTAAAAATTAATACAAAATTACAAAATTTTTAAATTTACATAATATAAGAGTACAGAATAAATATAGAAACAATGGAAGGATGAATATAGAACCATACTAATATTCGGTAGTAAGCAGAGGTGGCATAACTGCATATGACATAGTAGACAGATGGCTGGATCTCCAACGAATCTCAAGCTCTAACAGACATATTTCCAAGCTGAAATACTCGATCTGACTCGGACATTTTACATGGAATAAAATAAACAAAATATACGAGTCAGGATTAACAGTCTCATATAAGTGAACTAACTCAAATGAAGTGTCCACTGAAATGTACAATAACTTAAAGGATGTTCGGGATTTCCAACCTCTAAGGATCCGCGAAACTAATATCTATATAATATTACGCTATTATTGTAATATCTATTCAGTAAAGTAAATATAATGAAAATAGCGTAAGTGGGATTACCATATTACCCTTACGCCATTTATAATACCGTAGTCTATACAGTACCGTAAACCCAGCCTAACACGGTGGCATCAAAGGGAACTACGTAGGTACGATACAAATCAAAATTGTAAGGGCTCGATAAGAATAATACGATAAGGCACACGAGGAATACCCACGGTAGGATTCTACCGGATTGCGGCTCTCGGGCCAGTGGTAACGCATAGCAGCCACTACCACCCACCTCGAACAACACTCCCATAATCAAAAGGTGCGCACCTAAATCAATCACAACAATAATAGAGATAGTATCGAAGAAGTGCGTTCAATCAGAGGTGCTACCTCACTTAACCCGGGCATGGCTCCTGTTTTAGTCATTTTAATTATGACCCGAAGGTCAAGTCTAATCCATCAGCGTTCTCCTTCTTCATATCCAGTAATCACCTCCATACCATCCTACTTCTTCTCTGGAACTCCACTGCGTACACAGTTGTTAAAGTGGTATCAGTATTGGCAGCGACTATGACTTCTACCGACTCCGGTCTCTTTAACAATCCAACGTTTACATTTTTCACACAGTGGCCATTAGATTTGAAATCATAATTTCAAGTATCACAAATCGATTCATTTCAAATTTTGCCCCAAAATCGATTAGTCAACTAAATTTACCCTTTGATCGGTTAAGATTATAAATTTCAATATTCACCATTTATCCCTTGTTAACCATTTGTATTTTTAAAGTTCAACTTCCATGATATATCGTGAATGCTTGAAATCCTTTATTTCAACCCCTTTAGATTCATTAGACTGGATTTGGGCATTAATTCTATTTGCATTTATAAAATATATTTAAAATAAATAAGTTGAAAATAGTTTGTATGAATTTAAAAACATATATACACGTATATATAATTATGTAAGTAGTTATGGAGTAGAATGAAAATCTTTATTTGCCAAAATGATCATAAGACATAATAATATGCTTAGAAAATTAAATTTTAAAATATATTATATATATGTTTCTATAAATAGTTGAAATATAGATATAAAATTTTATAAAAGAAAATTTACGAAATCAAGTAAAGTGAAAGGTTACATTTTTGAAAAAAATATAGTTCTATTCACAAAATGTTATTCCAGTCCAATCCATGCGTCACAAATTCTTTCCCACCTAGATTTCATATTTATCAAACAATTCTCAACCATTGTTTACCTTGCATTTTCATATCCTCTCAATATAATAAATTTCCAACAACTTTCACGTTATTTGTACATCAAAATGGTGATTTGTTAAATTCAAACTCATACTCACCACGACTTAAGCAAGCATATTCTTCTTACACTTGAATTCAACAAATTGACATTTTTGACAAATCCTTCTTACACCAAAATGGTGAGAATTTATGTATTTCCCAAAATTTAGCAATTCTTTATGAAACCCCTTTACATTAAATTCCACGCCCAACATGAATTTATATTACAAAATCAAATTTCACGAAACCCAAAGTTTATGTATAATATATTTTAAACTAATTTTAACTTAAAGTGTTAACTTGTATAATCACTTTTAAAATTAATTTTCATACGAATAGAATTCCAAGTTAAATTCAAACAAAATTCTCTTTAAACATTTCTTTATGCTATATGTGAATTCCATTAAAATTTCTATTTACAAAATCGATATATAATAATTAAAAATATTTTTATTTTGTTGACCACGGTGTCTGTATATAATTTTCTACCATATGGTCAAGTGATACGGATATTTATCATTTCAATCCGTTCTTTAAAATATTCGAATCTCGGGTATGTATCATTTCAACCCGCATCCCAGATCGATTCGAATACAAAGGGGTTCGGGTATGTATCATTTCTACCCGAAATGGTTTTCTAACAAAAATGGAACTTGCATGGTGAGAAAATAAACATAGCATGTGAAGCATACATCCATATTGTGTCATATGAGATAACAGTGTGTGTCGCACGTGCACAATCACGAAGCAAACAAATCTAGAGCAACTAACATTTCATTGAACATTTTAAATCTTTAATTCACTTAATAAAAATATTAGTTTGTGAGTGAGAAAAACTCACATTCCGTGGAAATGAACTAAACACAAAACTTGAACTGACCAAACATGCAACCCATGAATCAAATGGTGATGAATTGAATTAGAACAAACCAATGAGATCCAAGCTGATAACCTACAGATTTCTCATACCTAAAAGTGACTGCAAACGAGCAATTGACTACCTCGATCAGCGATGTAACATTGGATAACTTATTATTCAAGGAAGGGATGACACCGAAGTATTTAAGTTTGACCATAATACCTAAACTCCCGAACTAGATTAACGCCACCGTAGTGGCGGGAGATGAACCCAGGCTAGGGAGAAAGGACAGCAGCAAACCGGTTCAGGTGATCCTCAACAACTAAAGCAACATGATCCTAAGGATATCCACAAACGCTCTACGGTGGTTTTGCACAAACATGGTCCACTGCCGCCGATTCTCGAATCGAGCACCAGTCAGGCCAGATGATCAGCAGCAAAGGCAATTGCAAAACCATGAGACTTACACCAACTATAGCAGCCTTTAGGGCATTTAACCAAGCACTTGTAGTGCCTAATACCCAAGTTCACTTGTCATTTGGGTTCAAGGTATTTCTGGACTCACGTTTTGAAGGAAGGGGACAACACTCTTCGAGACATCGATCCTCTTCTTCCCCTATTTCTTTGGTCACGAGTTGGATCTGGGGAAGGGGATTCAAATCATGGCTCAATGAAGTGGAGCGATAGTCTGGTTGGTTTGGTCAGAGCGTGTCTCGAGGTGGATGAGGCGACGTTCACATGAGGCGGTCGCCGCTGGTGGTGCTTGGTGGAGCTTGACTAGACGCGAGGAAGCAGGCTTCGTCCATTTCAGATTTTGTGGAGATCGATTTCCTTTTTTTTATCAGTTAAGGAGGTTTTAGTTTTTTGGAGGATTTGATAGCTTGGATCCAGACATGATTTTGAAAGAGATGAAAAATCCTCAACTATGTCAATCGATTTTTGGCTTAAGGGATTTCGAAATTTATTCTTATTCCAGGAAGAAGATGTACAGAAAAGAAAGAGGCACTTGTTTTGTGGTGAACGAAGAGAAAAGAGGTACTGCTTATATAACGTTGGAGCTGCCGACAGAAGGATATTTTTGAGATCTTCTACAGTGTTTTCGAAATCTTTGTACTGACAAAGGAAGATATCAAGATCCTTGAGCACTATTTCAAAATCTTGTAGCTGACAGAGCAAGATTTAGAGCTGCCATATTTTTAGGGAGAAGTAAAATTTCAGATTTAAGGAGCAACGTGGACAAAAATGTCAGAGAGAAGGACACTTGTTGGTTTGGTTCAGAATAGAAACAAGTGTCAATATTGCTGAATATTTATCATAAATTCAAATAAGAGCACTAACCGTTTACTTCTTCCATTTTATGTTGTTAACGTGGTTAGAAATTTATATTCATTTAACAAATACACAGATGGAGATGTCGCAACGAACGCACTAGCAGACGATATTGGTTTACTTGTTTTGCACACATTATAAATTCCAAAATTTATCGACACTGAAATGATCAAACCGAACACATACTGAAATTTAAACTTATAATCAATTTGATATCAAAACTGAAATTAAGATAAATCAGTTCTTTAATTGTAAATACTTCCAACTTATATTTTAAACAAAAAATGATTATATTTTCATGTCAAGATTTCAACATTTTAAATAAAAATTCAAATCTGTTATAAAATATTTAGCTTGTCAAAACCCTTCTTATTGGAAAAAAAATCTACAAAAAGGAATTCTACTTAAGATAAATTCAAGCTGGGTTCAAAGTAGATAAAATCCCACACTCGAAGTCGACATCCAAATATAATTATTTATTTAATGTTTAAATCTTAACTAAACTTGTTTTAAAATATCAAAATTACAGGTTCGTTACAGCCTCCCCCACTTAGCACTTTTTGTCCTTGAAAAGGAAACGTCTATATAAATCAAGTCTACTTATGCAACTATGCAAATACCTTTAAATAGTAGAAAATTTGTTTGAAAGGAAAATAAGTTACAGATTTTTTTTAACTCAATTTTTTTCTAACACCCGAATTTACGAAAAATTCCGACGGCACCTCCTTTGTACGACTTGCCCTGAAAATTTTCAAATACAATATACTTCTCATCCACATGATGAGGCATCCCAATATAGGGGAAACAAAATAAAAAAAAAACCAATTGCGATATGTAAACCAAGACACATACCTTGTTTGCATTTTAAAGCGTATTTGCTTATTTTTATCTGCATTTTCCGCAAAAGCGAGCTCTGTAAGCAAAGCACGCCATTGCAACCTACTAAGACACTTAAAATATAATAAGAATCAACTTATGTATGGCAAAACTTCATATGCAAAAAAGTATGTAACAATGGCATAAAATAAAAGTAGCAATTTGACAAATATGTGAATATGCTATCAGTGTACAAAATCTTGTTACTATGCAACATATGTTTTATTTTTCATTAATATACCCTTTCTCATTTATGAAAATACTTAATTTTGTTTTTACTATCTTACCTTGTGTTTTATGGATTTGTATACCTTAAACTGTCGATCTCATTTGAAAAGGAGCAAAAAATATATATATAAACATAGGTAACTTGCATCCTTCAACCCTATCTATACTTCTAAACAGTTCAGTAAAAGTTTTTCTTTTAGACTTTCAAACTAAAAAGGGTACTAAGTTGTTTGGCCTACCAATTGCGTTAAATGTGCTACTGCCTTATGGCAAAAGCCCTACAGTAGCAGCAGTTTTACTGCTGCCCTCACCCCCATTTTTTTTCATTAACTTGCTAAATGCAAACTTAGACTTGGGACTACGATAGTTTGAACTCTGGATACAACATTCTTATTTAATCGCAGTTGAAACTTGGTTATAAACATAGTTCCTAAGCTACAGCTTAATCTCAAAACTCATTTTCAAATAATTTTTCTGAAGCTAACTTTCATGCAATGTTCACGCTTTGAAGCTAGGCACAAGGATCAAAATAATTTAGCATTAAATCTACTAGCATAACTGTAATAGGTTTGTATACGAGGGAAAATATAATTTAGATTGCAAAAAAAAACAAACCAAAGGATTTCAAGAAGAAATAAAATTAAACTCAATGGTTTTTTCTTCTTCTTTATATGTAGTTGATACCATGCTGGTAAATGGACCTACATTTACATAATACTTTATATGACCACATGCATGTTTGATGTTATCTGCCTTGGAAAAGAGTGTTTTGTTACCAACACTTCATGCAACCAATAATTTTTCCATCAGGTTATGGATTGAATTCGATGAAATTCCTTTGTGATTGTTTGAAAACTAATATAACATGTAATAGTTTATCCAGTGTAATGGTGTAATGGGTTTTTGTTAAACATTAAAATGCATACAAGTGAACACAGAACTAAAATTATTTGTTTCCAAAACTAGAGAGCAACAACAACAATTAAAACGATGGACCAAAAAGTGGGGAATTGCATAGGTAGATTGACAAAAGTGATCTAACTGTGTTTGAGCATAACTCGGCGCTGACGGGTATGGGTTAGAAGAAGACGAGCAGGTCAAAATAATGTTCAAGCATTAATTCATACTAATATTTCCTCGAAATGTTTTTGGTTATCAGAGAATTTTCATCGCAAATTAACTTATGAAATTTAAGAAATTCATTCAGATGCCTATCTTGCAAACCAAGGTGTACTTGTAAAACTATAAATTTATTTGTATAGTCTTCTTGAAACATATTTTAAGTTCAAACATAATTTTACTTTCAAGAAACCATTTGTTTGGCATATTTATAAACCCCATTCAATTACGTATGCTATGTATGTATATTTTACTATATTAATTTCTCCTTTCAAGGTATCTTAATGCAAAGGTTGCTTTTGATTTCAGAGTATCATACTTTGAACTTTGTAACATCTTATTGATGTTTGTATGTCTAACAAAATCTCTATTCCATAACCCTTTTATTTTCCCCATAACTAAACTATTGCAAATATCAATCAGGGACAACCATGGTCACTTCTTAAATATTTCAGCCTTATGTTGTACATAGTATATTCTTTTCTTATTGTTGGTTTGCATAACAAATTAATCGGTGGAGCCTAGATATTTGAAAATTTTCTACATAGTCATTGACACCTGCATTTGTGCTAGGCAGCATTCATCCCATATGATTTCTTGTAACGTCCGACTTTTAAGTGATGAAACTGTAGATTAGTACGGAACTCATTATACAAAATATTTCTGCTTTTACTTATAAAAGGAAATGAAAACCCACTAATTTCAGAAGTTAAGAATATATTATTTTACAACCAAACACTATTTATTATTATCATTTTTCTTCATATAAGGAAGAAATTATAATCCTATAGATACTCTAACATTTCACTTCAAAATCAACTTCTTAATACATACTCGAAAATCAAATTTCCTTTCTTTTTTCTTTAAGTATAAATTTGACGTCATAACTGGAATTCTTTTCTTTAAAATAAAGATATATACATATTACCTATATGCAAGCTTTCTAAATGTAGGTCTCAATTTTTTTTCCAAAACGTGTCCTATCATAAATTTTCAAGCGGGGAAATTATACTTCCCCCACTTGTTTGCTTTATCAAATTGTTGTATTCGACTGCACATGTTTATACAATCTTCAAATTCGATGTTTACACATATATTATCAGGATTTCTTTAGCATTTTCATGTTTCAAACATATCATTTCAAAAACTTTAAATTAAGTGTTTGCTTTTCTTATACATATGAACCTCATAAAATATAATTTGCATGAATCATTACGACAAATTTCCTGTTTCATAAAGAAATTTAGCTTCAACATACACTTTAAGTACCAAGTTATATTTTATTCAAATTATGTTGCGCCTTTACCTCATTTTATACTTATATATCTTCCACTAGATTTAGCTATGCAGCTTTATCATTCTTCACGGTCTTCGATAATTCAATCAAGTTGTTTATTCCCAATGTTCCAGATTACAAGTTTTATCTACATACAATTTATTTGTCTTTGAGTTCAAAAATATTTCAATTTATGTAATTGCTTAACATTGGTTTACAATTTCACACATAACTCAATTTATCCGATAAATCAAGCATTTAACACAAAGTTTATTTAAATTCCCTCATGCTAATTTAATTCAATTTGAGTTAAGTCCGAACCTAAGCTAGAAATTGGACAAAGGGATGAAACAAATCAAAGGATTCTCTCAATGATATATCAACTTGGACTGTAGAAATTCGGTATTTAGGAAGCGACAAATTCTATATTTCCTAAAACAGGACAAACATGATCGAGACTCATATTCAGAAATCCTAACTTAGGAAGGATCCAGCTGAGGGACGAGTTTAAAGGAACAAATTTTAAACAAGGATAATTTCATAAACAAGACGAAAATTTCAAATTATTCATATATAGAAATCCTTTGAAATCCCTAAAACATTTAAAATAGTTTTATTTTCAAAATACGCTCTCTCGGGTATGATTCCAAGATGATTTCACTCATTCTAGAGTATTTCTACTCCATCTCTAATGAGTATTTCAACCTCATAAGCTAAGCCTTGTATGAACCAAAGCTCTGATATCACCTTGTAATGACCAGGCTTTGTGACCACCTCAAGTCGGTAATTAACCAACTTAAACCATTCAAAATGACAGATTGTTATAGCTTATAAAGTCGGAATATAAATCATCACAGATACAGAACACAGATTATCTCACAGCGGAAGTAAAATTTTATACAATATTACAAAATATTTAACATAACATCAGAGTACAAAATAAATATAGAAACAACGGAAGGATGAATATAGGACCATACTAATATTCGATAGTAAACAGAGATGACATAACTGCATATGATATAGTAGACGGATGGCTGGATATTCAATGAATCTCAAGCTCTAACAAACATATTTCCACGCCGAAATACTCGATCTGACTCGGACATTTTGCAAGGAATAAAATAAGCGAAATACACGAGTTAGGACTAACAGTCTCATTTATGTGAATTAACTCAAATGAAGTATCCACTGAAATGTACAATAACTTGAAGAATGTTCGGGATTTCCATCCTCTAAGGATCCGCGAAACTAATATCAGTAAAGTAAATAAAATGAAAATAGCGTAAGTGGGATTACCATATTACCCTTACGTCGTTTATAATACCGTAGTCTATACAGTACCGTAAACCCATCCTAACATGGTGGCATCAGAGAGCACTCCATAAGTACAATACAAATCAAAATCGTAGGGGCTCGATAAGGATAATATGACAAGGCACACGAGGAATACCCATGGTAGGATTCTACCAGATTGCGGCTCCCGGGCCGGTGGTAACGCATAGCAGCCACTACCGCCCACCTCAAACAACACTTCCATAATCAAAAGGTGAGCACCTAAATCAATCACAATAGTAATAGAGATAGTATCGCAGAAGCGCGTTCGATCAGAGGTGCTACCTCACTTAACCCGGGCATGGCTCCTGTTTTAGTCATTTTAATTATGACCCGAAAGTCAAAGCTAATCCATCAACGTTCTCTTTCTTCAAATATAGTAATCGCCTCCATACCATCCTACGTCTTTTCTAGAACTCCACCGCGTACACAGTTGTTAAAGCGATATCAGTATTGGTAGCGAGTATGACATCTACCGACTTTGGTGTCTTTAACGACCCAACATTTACATTTTTCACACCGTGGCCACTAGATTTAAAATCATAATTTCAAGAATCGCAAATCGATTCATTTCAAATTTCACCCCAAAATCGATTACTCAATTAAATTTACCATTTGATCAGTTAAGATTACAAATTTCAATATTCACCATTTATCCCTTGTCAACGATTTGTATTTTTAAAGTTCAACTTCCATGAAATATTGTGAATGCTTGAAATCGTTTATTTCAACCCCTTTGGATTCATTGGACTGGATTTGGACATAAATTATATTTGCATTTATAAAATATATTTAAAATAAATAAGTTGAAAATAGCATGTATGAATTTAAAAACATGTATACATGTATATATAGAATGAAAATCTTTATTTGCCAAAATGATCATAAGACATAGTAATATGCTTAGAAAATAAAATTTTAAAATATAACATACATATATGTTTCATAAATAGTTGAAATATAGATATAAAATTTTATAAAAGAAAATTTATGAAATCAAGTAAAGTGAAAGGTTGCATTTTTGAAAAAAAATATAGTTCTATTCACAAAATGTTATTCCAATCCAGTCCATGCATCACAAATTCTTACCCATCTAGATTTCATATTTATCGAATAATTCTCAACCATTGTTTACCTTGCATTTTCATATCCTCTCCATATAATAAATTTCCAACAACTTTCACGTTATTTGTACATCAAAATGGTGATTTGTTAAATTCAAACTCATACTCACCATGACTTATACAAGCATATTCTTCTTATACTTGAATTCAACAAATTGACATTTTTGACAAAATCCTTCTTACACCAAAATGGTGAGAATTCATGTAATTCCCAAAATATAACAATTCTTTATGAAACCCCTTTACATTAAATTCCACGCCAAACATGAATTTATATTAAAAAATCAAATTTCATCAAACCCAAAGTTTATGTATAATATATGTTAAAATAATTTTAACTTAAAGTGTTAACTTGTATAATCACTTTTAAAACTAATTTTCATACGAATAGAATTCCAAGTTAAATTTGAAAAAAAATCTCTTTAAACATTTTTTTATGCTATATGTGAATGCCATTAAAATTTCTATTTACAAAATCGATATATTATAATATAAAATATTTTTATTTTATTGTCTACGGTGTCCTTATATAATTTTCTATCCTATGGTCAAGTGATACGGATATTTATCATTTCAATCCGTTCTTTAAAATATTCGAATCCTGGGTATGTATCATTTCAAGCCGCATCCCAAATCGATTCGAATACGAAGGGGTTCGGGTATGTATCATTTCATCCCGAAATGGTTTTCAAACAAAAAGGGAACTTGCATGGTGAGAAAATAAACGTAGCATGTCAAGCATACATCCATATTGCGCCATATGAGATAATAGTGTGTATCGCACGTGCACAATCACGAAGCAAACAAATTTAGAGCAACTAACATTTCATTGAGCATTTTAAATCTTTAATTCACTTAATAAAAATATTAGTCTGTGAGTGAGAAAAACTCACCTTCCGTGGTATTGAACTGAACACAAAACTTGAACTGACCAAGCATGCAACCCATGAATCTAATGGTGATGAATTGAATTAGAACAAACCAACGAGATCCAAGATGATAACCTACAGATTTCTCATAGCTAAAAGTGACTGCAAACGAGCAAATGACTACCTCGATCAGTGATGTAACATTGGATAACTTATTATTCAAGGAAGGGATGACACCAAAGTATTTAAGTTTGGCTATAATACCTGAACTGGGTTAACGCCACCGTAGTGGCGGGAGCTAAAGCCAGGCTAGGGAGAAAGGACAGCAGCGAACCGGTTCAGGTGCTCCTCGACAACTAAGGCAGCATGATCCTAAGGATATCCACAAATGCTCAACGGTGGTTTTGCACAAACAAGGCCCACTACCGCCGATTCTCAGATCGAGCAGCAGTTAGGTCAGATGATCAGCAGCAAAGGCAATTGCAAAACCGTGAGCCTTACGCCAACTACATCGGCGTTTAGGGCATTTAACCAAGCATTTGCAATGCCTAATACCCAAGTTCACTTGTAATTTGGGTTCAAGGTATTTCTGGACTCACATTTTTAAGGAAGGGGACAACACTCTTTGAGACATCGGTCCTCTTCTTCCCCTATTTATTTGGTAATGAGTTGGATCTAGGGAAGGGGATTCAAATCGCGGCTCAATGAAGTGGAGCAGCAGTCTGGTTGGATTGGTCAGAGCGTGTCTCGAGGTGGACGAGGCGCCGATGTTCACATGCGGCAGTCGTCGCTAGTGGTGCTCGGCGGAGCTTGACTGGACACGAGGAAGCAGGCTTTGGCCATTTCTGATTTTGTGGAGATCGATTTCCTTTTTTTTCTAAGTTAAGGCGATTTTCGTTTTTTGGAGGATTTGAGAGCTTGGATCCAGACTTGATTTTGAAAGAGAGAAAAAATACTCAACTCTGTCATTCGATTTTTGGCTTAAGGGATATCAGAATTTATTCCTTATTCCAGGAAGAAGATGTACAGAAAAGAAAGAGGCACTTGTTTTGTGGTGAACGAAGAGAAAAGAGGTACTGGTTATATAACGTTGGAGCTGCCGACAGAAGGAGATTTTTGAGATCTTCTACAGTGTTTTCGAAATCTTTGTACTGGGAAGGAAGATATCGAGATCCTTGAGCACTATTTCAAAATCTTGTAGCTGACAGAGCAAGATATAGAGCTTCCATATTTTTAGGGAGAAGTAAAATTTCAGAATTAAGGAGCAACGTGGAGAAAAATATCAGAGAGAAGGGCACTTGTTGGTTTGGTTCAGAATAGAAACAAGTGTCAATATTGGCTGAATATATATCATAAATTCAAATAAGAGCGCTGACCGTTTATTTCTTCCCTTTTATGTTGTTAACGTGGTTAGAAATTTATATTCATTTACACAAATATAAAGACACGAATGGAGATGTCGCAACGAACACAGTAACAAACGATATTGGTTTACTTGTTTTACACACGTTATAAATTCCAAAATTTATCGACACTGAAATGATCAAACCGAACACATATTGAAATTTAAACTTATAATTACCAATTCGATACCAAAACTGAAATTGAGATAAATCAGTTCTTTAACTGTAAATACTTCCAACTTATATTTTGAACAAAAATTGATTATATTTTCATGTCAAGATTTCAACATTTTAAATAAAAATCCAAATCTATTATAAAATATTACCTTGTCAAAACCCTTCTTATTGGAAAAAAAATCTACGAAAAGGAATTCTACTTAAGATAAATTCAAGCTGGGTTCAAAGTAGATAAAATCCCACACTCGACGTCGACATCCAAATATAATTATTTATTTTTAATGTTTAAATCTTAACTAAATTTATTATAAAATATCAAAATTACAGGTTCGTTACACTCATATTCTTGTAATCTCCTTTTATCAATATACAAAGAGAAGTTACAAAGTGGGCACATGCAACTTATAATCAAACCATTATAAATCGCTTCTGTATGATTTCTCCTCGTTTTTCTATTATATCTCTTCATTGGAATCTTTGGGTGTTTATGCCTTTTTTGGGTGTAAACACTGATCGTATTAAATTTGAAAATTTAAAATTGATAATAAGTCAAACTTTGAAATTATGGATATATGGTTCGGATTGGGCTATGTTGGATTATTCAAAAATGTATTATCTTATATTAAATTAATATAAATTATACTATTTAAAGTTAACTATTATCATACAATTATTTTAAAATGTCTATTTTGAATTTTACTTAATTATCTTATTCTATACCTATATTTATTATACTATTTTTCTAAAATACAATTATTTTTAATATAACTATTTTATATTATATTAACTAACTTAAAAGTTCTTTCCAATCCGAGCTGTTAAGTGCAAAATTTCGAATATAAGGATTTTAGATAACGATATTTAAGATATAGAATGTGAAATCAAAATGTAATTTTGTAAATAACCGTTTTGTAAATATAAAATCTAAAATTTGATATTTGAACTTAATTATTTGAATATAAATCAATATTGCTATTATTTGATTTATGATATTTTATATCTGATGTCAAAATATAAATGATGATAGTGTGAAATAATTGTTTGGTTGTTAAATAGGCCGGAGTCGGTATTGTCATAATCTCGCTAATACCGATACCACTTTAACTGTGCACATGGTAGAGAATCTAGAATGAACCAGATTGGCTTGGGGAACACTACTGGAATAAAGTAGGAAAATGATGATGGTATGACTTGAACTTTTGGTCATAATTAAAATGACTAAAACTTAAGCTATATTGTGATTAATAGAGGTAGCACTTCTTATCGAATGCACTTTTTCAATACCATATCTATTACTTTGTTATTTGATTAAGGCCCTTTGATCTTGGGAGTGTTGTCCGAGACAGGAGCTAGTTGCGGCTATGCATTACCATCAGTCTGGGCGTGTATATTATTGGAATCCTACCCTGGGTATTTCCTTGAGTGCCTTGTTATATCATCTTGATAGAGCCCTCTACGATTTTGATTTAACGTTATCGTATAGCGGTGCATCCCTATCCACTGACCGATTAATATGTGTTTTATATGCAATGCCTATGAAAATGTGTATAAATGGTGTAAGGGTAATAATGGTAACCCCGCTGACACTATTTATTTCACCATAGATATTATTATAATAGTGTATTGTACTATATAATATCTGGTTTAATAGATCCTTAAAACAAGAATTCCAAACATCCTTTGAGTTATTTATGCATTTCATTTTAGCATTTCACTCGAGTTTATTTATTATTGAGAATTTTAATCCTGACTCAAGTATTTTGTTTTTGACTTTAAGCTCGAGTCAGGCTGAGGAGTTCAGGTTTGGTGATTCATCCTTCGTAAGCCAGATATCTATTGAAGATTCAGTTATTTATCTATCTACTATCGCTTCCTTGGGGATTCATTTAATCCAGTTCTATCAGTTGTTTATATACTAAACATTTATGTATTTAAGATTTCTAATATATTAATTTATTACCCTGATATTATTTATTTTGATTTTGAGATTTTGTTATTAGTAGCTTCATGAATTACTAAGTTATTTATTCTACTGCAAGTTAATCTGTTATTTTATATATGGATATGTTTGTGTTTTGCAATTTTATTTTATTAAACCCCATATTAAAAACAATGTGTTGTTTTGAACGATTTCAGATGATTTAATATCCGATTTGAATGGTACGAAAAGGCAGATCGTTACATGTGGTATCAAAGCTTTGGTTTAAATAAAAACCTTAACATATAGGGTTTAAAACTCATTTGAGATAGGGTAGCGATACCCTAGAATGAGTATAAACAGTCTCAAAATCTTTTTTGAGAGAACATATTTTGAAAAGTATGAATAGTTTAAAAATAGTTTTAAATGATTTTAAAAGGATTTTCGATATAATTTTTTCAATATATAACATTTTCTAAGAGTTCCTTTCTTTTGAATTCCTATCCTTGGTTAGATTTCTCTTCGACAAGGATTTCTAGAATCTAAATCTCGATCCGTGTCTTATATCCTTGGAATTTTGTAATTGATAGCATTCAAAATCGTTAATATTATCTAATTTGTGTTGATTAAGACCTCCACCTTTATAGATTTCTGTTGGTTAGTTCTTTCGTTTTTTTTAATTCTAGCTCTATTTTCAGACTAATATTTGAACTAAATGAACTAATAATGGAAGAAATTTTAAGTATAACTTATATTAAAAATTAATGTGTAAATGCCGATGTGTTAATAAGAAAGGCAATAATAACTTAGTTTTCTATCGGTAAAATAAGCATTTAAAAGGTATAGTTTTCTATCGGTGAAATAAGCATTTAAAAGGTATTATATGTCAAAAATTTGGGGATAATATACTATATGAATCCATACTAATAAGATTATGAGATGGAACTTGAACATGGCGATTGAAATTTGTTAATTCCATTTTTATGTCTAATAAGTATGAAATATTAAACTTGTTCTCAGTAAAAATAATAGAAATACTAATTTGTATGTAAAGAAGAATATTTTTTACTTATGGTAGATGGATACTTCAAAATGTGGCAAAGAAATATATGTTTTAAAACTTAATGATATTATATTAAGCATAACATCCCAAAAACTTTAGCGATTTAATAATTAATTAATTTAATATATTGGTTTGATAATTTAAACGGTCTGAATTCAAAGATTTCGAATATTTAATTTATATAAATAATGAAGTCGGAAATAGTTGTATTTGCAATATCGTGTAAATTGGATAATTTAATAGATTTAATTCAGTTTAAAATTGAATTATAATAATGAATATAATTATTAAAACGGGGTTCAACGTATTAATTAAAATATTCGTAATCGAGCTCGTAATGTCGTGGTAGTTCGTAATATTACGTTTTCAACTTCAATTAAATATATAGGATTGGTTATAAATTAGATTTCTTTTAAACAAGAAACCTTCGAATCTATTAAACTGTATCTTTCTAATGGAAGTGAAAAATCAAGATTTTGTCTTATATATTGTAAGTTATGCCCAAATCAAATTTTCAAAAAATCGCTGTGGAGTCGTGTATAATCCATAACGGTTTATTTAATATAATTAGTTAGTGGTTTCGCATTAATTGGGACAAGATTTTTAAGACCTAGTTATAATTCAACATATAGAATTTTTCTATAATTTTTATTTTGAAAAATAAGCAACTTTTTATTTGAAGTAATTTACAACTTGTATCAGCATTTTGGGATATCACAATATAAGTTAACTTGTCTATATTAATATATTTTGGGATCATGGCACATCGCTTGACACGATAATATTTTTATTTTTGTCTATAGCGGTCCGTAAGTGAATGAAATTCGGTGTAGCGGAGTATGCTAATCTTTAAATAATAAAAATAGTTGTGAAGCTTCTTTGGAAAGCCAACTGGTTCCTTCCATCTGAAGCCACCCCAGACCTTGTACAAGAAGCCAATTCCTATTTTATATATATCGCTGACTTCCCTTTTTCGTTCATTTTACTAGCCCTTTTCCAAGAAAATCGAAGAAACAAAATTGTTTGTTTCGAAAATCTAAATAAAGTTTTAAGAAAATAAGTGCATAAAATCCCTAATTCCCAAATGTTTTCTTCCCGTTCCTATTGCCAACCCAACTCAATTCCTCTCAGTAAAACAAACAGATCTCGTCCACTTCCAAAACAGATTAAAAATCAAAGACTTAATTAAAAATTCAAACCTTGGATTCGTTGAATTCCCTATTTATAGAGCTTCAAGGTCATATGCTTCTGGTTGGGTTTGAAAATGACGACTGTCGTGATTTCACCCTACAGCTTGAGTGGGGGACTGGCGAACTTCTTGGCGACACTAAGTGACGATGGGGAAGTTCTCGGGGTTGCGTTGGAATTCACAATGGAAAAAGGGACCACTGATTAAGATTGGGTGAAAATCGCGCTAATATTGTTCACACTACAGACCTGGAAGATGAAACTGGAACACACGATATTGGTGCAAGGTGAGGTATGTACGGATGCGGTGGCAGTGGTGGTGGAGGCGGGCGCGTCGGCGGTCGGTTTCAGATCCTATTCAGGTGGAGTGAGGTGGTGGTATTTGTAGTTCGAAATTGCTGCATTCCAGTGGGGATTTCGCAATATAGAAGTTGATCGGGAGGGGGTTGGTGGTGTTGATAGGAAGAGGGAGGTCAGGGCTAGCGTTGACCAGAGTGGAGCAAGGTTCGGTGCTATCAGACGCCATCAGTTATCAATTAAAGGGACGCGGTTTCCATTTATTTGTAGTCATCGCAGGAAGAAGAAAGTCTAGTGAATGAAGGATTGGGGAAAACTACGTGATCGGTTTATTTTAATTAAAAACGTAATTTAGTTGGTAATTAGTTCTTAATTAATCGATTTAAAATGGCCTAACCGTGACTTTTATTGACTAACTAGGAGTGTGATTCTGCATATGGCAACTGGGATGGTATCAAGAATTTTGAATGGGTTTGGCCAAGAATTTACAATTAAAACATGGGATAAGGTAGTTAATTAAATTAATTAAGCTAATGACACTTTAATTTTATTTAAATCATCTACTAAATTTAAAACCTGTATATTTATCCCATACCTTAACATAATCAAATGAAACCAGTCATGTTGGGATCGTAACATGGAAATCTATGTTATGGATTTGATGTGGTTGAGAGCAGTGGTACTAGAATTTCGTGATAAAATCAAACGTATGTTTGATCGGAAGCGAATCGAAAGCAAAATCTTCAACTGTGAAACAAAGTGAGTAAACTCACTAATTCTATCTCGTTCATATTTTTTATATAAATGAGTTTTAAAATTTATATATATCAAAATTTTATACTGTGTGATAGTTGTTTGGAGGAATGGTTGCTAAGTTGGTTGAAATAATTGATTAGTTATATATATACATATCTATATACATACATATATATATATATATATATATATATATATATATATATAACCGTCGGTTGAATATTGATTATGTTTACCATGATATTTCATATTGAAATAAAATTTATGATATTGCGTTGATTAACATCTGTGGATGCGGGGATACAGGTTAGAGGGATCCAACTAGATTCCTGAACAATTATATTATTATTTTCATTTGTTGGGATATATGATGTGAAATATAATCGGTGATCGATTATGTTGTTGTTGAATTACGTTGTCCATAGAATTTTGGTATTTAAATACTGTAATATATTTTAGAATATAGAAAAGGAATTTGAGATTTAAAAAGGAATTTTATATCCAAAATAGAAGTTAAGTTCCAAATGGACTACAAATATAAACTTGTTTAAGATGATTAAAAAGAAGTTGATTATAAACGACGGTTATAAGTTAAATAAAATATTTATCATTAGATAAATTGAAACATAAATTCCGAAGATGGATTTACATAGAAAAGTTGAATGGGTTTTGAAACCGATAATTAAATTTGGATTTTGAAATTAGCCGTTATAGAGGAAATTATAAACAAGATTGTAAATGCTTGGGATTAAATCGAGATTTTGTATGAAAATTTAAAATAGAAAGATAAGTTGGTTTTGAGATATTATGTATAAGTATAAAACCAACTGATTTGATTTTTATAAAAGAAATAATATTCAAGTTGAAGTGAATAATTATATAAAGCACATATTTCGCGAATGGATATATTTATAAAAAAATATTTGAGGTTTGAAAATATGATTTCAAATGATAATTTGAAAGATATAGGAATTGGGATAAAACAAAATAGTGATTCAATGTCGGAGAAAAAGTGGGTTATGTATGGATTCAAAAATATAAATTGATTAGTGATAAATCGAGAGAAGCCTTCATAGAATTCCCATTATATATAAAAAAAATGTTTTTACAAACAAGACGATTTGTTATAAAAGAGTTTTGTAAATCGATTAAGGAACATAGAAATTCTCTTGAGTTTGTAATATCGAAATTTAGTTAATAAATGGGAATGTATAATAGAAATCTTATAAATCAGAATATCAAGAGTAGAGACTGTAAAAAATGGATTAAGTGAATTATGATGAAAATTTATCAAGTAACTTGACAAACAGGATTTGAATTTGTAACAGTATTTACAAATATAAATTTTATAAAAGGAGTCCAGATTCCTGTTAAGGAAGTATATTCATATTTGAAAGTGAATAACGGATAGAAAGCAAATGGTTTTCCAATGGGTATAGTTATAAGGCAAGCTTGAGTTAACCTGAAAGGGGAGATTTATCCCAAAGTTTGGAATATTCGAGAGATAGTTATTATTGGAGTTCGATTATATCAGATTCAAAAAAGTACTATTTATTTTCCGTTTAAAATGAAGGTTTAAACATTTTAATCACTAATGTATTTACTTATTAATTTACTTATTTATCCAAAATTAACGAATCAGAGTTATATTTTAAATTTAAAATATTTTGAAAGCAGGGATTATAACTCTATCGTTATAATCAACATTTTCCGTTAAAGAAGTGGATCCTTAAATTGAATCCGAGGTTTGCATAAGTAGTGTTTTGAGTGGAATTTGAAGTTGCGAGCCTTGTCTATTTCAAAGTTGAGAATGATGTTCAGTCAAGGTATGAGAGGTAATTATACCCTAACTTGATTGTCTTCATGATTAACTAAGGAATGGTTAAGGTTCGGTAGTGAGGTTGGTGAGAGATACGACTAGTAAATGAATAACTAACGGATTGAGTTATAACAACGATGTTTCTTATATAACATCGGTTTAAACAAATAAAAAGATCTTGGAACGTTTTCCAAAGTAAATCAAAGGTGATTTCTAAGTATGGAAAATGAAAAGATTTGGGATTACGAGAAGTTAAGAATGATAACTGGAAATGTTTTCCAATGTTAATAACCTATGTTTTCTAAAATATAGAAAATAAGAATTTATGAATATATGGAAATGTTTTCTATCTGTGATAAGAGATATTTTCTTGAATAAAGGAATTATGATGTTGGAAATATTTTCCAAGAATCGAGAGAGATAATTGATATTTGAAAGGATATGGAAGATTGAAAATGGAAATTTAGAATTGATAATATAAAAAGGGGACAACATTGTTTGATGGTTGATTGGTAGAATTTCTGTTTGGAAATAGGACAATTTATTGTATGGATGTTCCTTTGATAGTTAAATCAACGACTATCAAATTTTGGTTTATTTTTTACCTCCGTTGTCAATACAGAGAGACCAGGATCAGATTTATTATCTGAAAACCACTACATATGGGCATATGCATTACAAATCAAATTATGCTGAAGATAATTGGAGACAGAGTAAAGTACAAGGGTCGTTTTGTTAATCCTAGGTAGAAATTTCCCAAGATGGATTGATAGAATGGTGCCTTCGGTTTGTCCAATCCCAGGACAATATATATGGACGAATGTCTAATAGAGTATTTCCAAATGATCATGTATGTTGATTTTTACGAATATATCAAGTATAGTGGCGAGGAATTTATTTTCTTAGCTTAACGCGCAGAGTGTATTTATGGATGTCAATTAGTGATTTGATGGATCTAATGATGCGGCATTCAAAGTAAATGATGGCAAGATGTTCTGAAAGATAATCGTAACCTCACGCCTCATCAATCGAAAAATGACAGAAATAAGGCGGGCAGCATGGCCAAGTGGGTCATTCCATTAGGGGTATTATCACCTGATCTGGAGAAATTTCATTTGCTTCTTATTCTATTCGTTGTTGTATGCTTCCAGTAATGGTTATTGATCACAAACGTGGGTAATAGTATGCTCGGTACACTCAATTTAAATGAGTGTCCAGCCATATGTGGCTGGGTTGCAAGATGTACTTGTTGAACCCAGTGTATCCCCTTTAGAATACACTGATCGGAAGGTGGTTCCATACTTTGTCAGAATCGGAATCCAATCTCCAATAAATGCCCTGCGGTTTTTGATTTTATATTATATATGGAGCGTGAGATGCAAGCGTTCCGCTTTCTATTTATTTGATGTAGACACTATTATAATACCACCAGATTTGATATCAAAAATATTTTGGATTATTGTAGGGTAAAAGTCATTCGTGTTTATGTGTGCATCAGTCTTACGATTATCTTTCCTTTTGAAAGGATTTTGAAAATTAAACAAATGGTTGGAGTTTACTCACACCAGTCCCATGACTGGCCCAAAGCTTATTTTGTTTTGTCTTACCCTAAACTCTTGGGTACCCAAATTTGTACGGGCAGTCATGTAGTCAGCATTTTTTAGGTTCACCTGGAGGAGCTTGGAGAAGGAAGCTCAGCATTAGATAGCTATAATTTTTTTCCTGCTGTGTACTATGTTTGTATCTAGAAACATGTGTTTATAACTGTTCCAGGAATAACTATTGTGCTCTGATGATAGAATGTATATACAAAACAGATTTGTATTTCAAAAAGTTATGTTATATAATAAATTTTATTCGTTGCACTATGAGATTTTTGTTTTTCGTTTTCTTTTATTCCAACATTTCTTTCTTTCTATTCCTCATCCTCTAAATGATTTCTATTAATGTTTCGTATTTCTATGCAATTTGGTCTAGATATGTGGTGTAATTAGTCAACTCAAAGGGTATGGAAATTCGGGCCATTACATTTGGTATCAAAGCTAAAAGTTGAGTAGTAACCTTGGCTCTGTGGCGTAATTCAATACAGATGGGTCAGTAATATCCTAGATTGAGTTTGAGTGTATACATATGAGAGCGTATCTGTAGATTTGATATAAAATTGTTTTATATTGTGTTGACTTGTTAGTTGAGTGGTTTATACATTCTGGTCGATACAGAATGGACAACTATATCGATAGATGTTTCTAAGCTCTCGAATAAAGCAATTCGATACAGTATTGTTTTAAAAAGGGTAAATGAACTAATCCTGCCCAAAAACTATTTTTGATATAAAAGGAATAATTTCTGGAATATTATAGTATATAAATGTGTTGATTATTATTAAATCAAATGAAATTATAAAATATTGAAATGGTTATACATAACCAAGTATAGTTATATATGGATAATGTGTACAAATAAGATGAACTAAGATTAAGTCTAATACAAAAGTTGAGAATTTAAATCCCGGATATTAAAAAAATATTTTCTGAAGTAGTTTTAAAAAGTGATATAACATTGCTTTGTAGGGTTTTGGCAAAAGAATGGTTTTAAATGGATTTTGAAAGTAATTAATCACTGAAATCACTTCAGTGGCAAGAAAATAATTCTGATAATGGATCATGACATTACTAGTATTCATTTTTGAGTTTCTAAGTGATGGTTTGCTACCATAATTGATTTGTTAATAGAGATTTGTTTAAGTAAAACAAAGTTGTTTTAGAAATTCAAATGTTTTGAATTAAACTGATTATAAATATATGTATGTAATCATATAATTCCAGACTGATTTGAAACAAAGGCTGGGAATTTGAATTATGGATTTAAATTTAACTTTAGTAAGTTAAATAAACTGGAATAGTATAAGTAAATTGAATAGATTAAAAATTTAACTTAAAGTTAAGTTAAATAGAATTATATCGATTGGAAACTGAATTGAGTAGATTATAGATTGATTAAAAATCAAGTTGGATGGATGTGGATGGTTGTATGTGAAAATATGGATTAGAAATTGTTCAAAACAAAATCAAAATAATATAATATATAAATTGGAATGAATGATTAAATAATGTAATATCAATATTTGCTTATAGATACATGTATAACATGTAGAATCTGGGAAGTATGTGTTTGTTTGAATAAAAGGAATGGAAGTAATTTAAAACTTTAAGTTATGAGACTTATATGGCATAATTGAGTAAAGTACAGGTACTTGGGATTATTGACTTGGATTTGGCTGCGTAAAAATGCACATAAATCAAGCGAGTTCGCTTAATAATGCATATTAAGGTATGCCTATGCAAAATACAAAAAGTTGGGTTTTAAATATATTTTTCCGACCGTATGGGTCGATGTATATATATTTGTTCCTGCGATATCGCAGAACTCCGTCCATACAACGGAGACTCAGCCAAAATTTTCCGAAAATTTTGGGTGTTAGAAAATTTTCAGATTTTTTGAAAATTTTCGTTAGTTTGAATAAAATAGTATTTTAATTGAAATTAATTGTTCAGTTAAAACTGAATTTTTGAAGTAAAACAAGTGATTATTAACTTAGTTACTAAGGGATTGTAGCACTTTTCCTACCTTAGAAATTTCGAAGACGAAATTCTTTTAAGGGGAAGGAATGTAACGTCCCAGAATTTTAGCAATTTAATAATTAATTTAATTATTTTAGTATATTAGTTTGATAATTTAAATGGTTTGAATTCAAATATTTCAAATATTTAATTTATATAAATAATGGAGTCGGAAATAGTTCTATTTGTAATATCGTGTAAATTGGATAATTTAATAGATTTAATTCAGTTAAAATTGAATAATAATAACGAATATATTTATTAAAACGAGGTTCAACGTATTAATTATTATATAATTATAATCGAGCTCGTAATGTCGTAGTAGTTCGTAATATTACGTTTTCAACTTCAACTGAATATACAAGATTGGTTATAAATTAGATTTCTTTGAAACAAGAAACATTTGAATCTATTAAACTGTATCTTTCTAATGGAAGTAAAAAATCGAGATTCTGTCTTATAGATTGTAAGTTATGCCTAAATCAAATTTTCAGAAAATCGTTGTGGAGTCGTGTATAAGCCATAACGGTTTATTTAATATAATTAAATATTGGTTTCGAATTTGGGCAAGATTTTTGAGACATAGTTATAATTCAATGTATTGAATTTTTCTATAATTTTTATTTTGAAAATAAGCAACTTTTTATTTGAAGTAATTTACAACCTGTATCAGTGTTTTGGGATATCACAATATAAGTTAACTTGTCTATATTATTATATTTTTGGGATAATGGCACATCGCTTGACATGATAATATTTTTATTTTATTCTATAGCGATCCGTAAGTGAATGAAATTCAGTGTAGCGGAGTATGCTAATCTTTAAATAATAAAAATAGTTGTGAAGCTTCTTTGGAAAGCCAACCGGTTCCTTCCATCTGAAGCCACTTCAGACCTTCTACAAGAAGCCAATTCCTATTTTATATATATCGCTGACTTCCCTTTTTCGTTCATTTTACTAGCCTTCTTCTAAGAAAATAGAAGAAACAAAATTGTTTGTTTCGAAAATCTAAATAAAATTTCAAGAAAATAAGTGCATAAAATCCCTAATTCCCAAATGTTTTCTTCCTGTTCCTACTGCCAACCCAACTCAATTCCTTTTAGTAAAACAAACAGATCTCATCCACTTCCAAAACATATTAAAAATCAAAGACTTAATTAAAAATTCAAATCTTGGACTCGTTGAATTCCCTGTTTAAAGAGCTTCAAGGTCATATGCTTCTGGTTGGGTTTGAAAATGATGACTGTCATGGTTACACCCTATAGTGTCGGCCTTGAGTGGGGGACTAGCGAACTTCTCAGCGACACTAGGTGATGACGGGGAAGTTCTCGGGGTTGCGTTTATTCACAGTGGAAAAGAGGACCACTGATCAAGATTGGGTGAAAATTGTGCTAATATTGTTCGCACTACAGACCTGGAAGATGAGATCGGAACACATGATATTGGTGCGAGGTGGGGTATGTATGGACGCGGTGGCAGCGGTGGTGGAGGCGAGCGCGTCGGCGGTCGGTTTCAGATCCCGTTCAGGTGGAGTGAGGTGGTGGTATTTGCAGTTCGAAACGTTGCGTTCCAGTGGGGATTTCACAATATAGAAGTTGATCGGGAGGGGGTTAGTGGTGTTGAAAGGAAGAGGGAGGTCGGGGCTAGCGCTGGCCAGAGTGGAGTGAGGTTCGATGTTGTTATACGCCATCGGTTATCAATTAAAAGGGACGCGATTTCCATTTATTTGTAGTCATCGCAGGTTGAAGAAAGTCTCATGAATGAAGGATTGGGGAAAACTACGTGACCGGTTTATTTTAATTAAAAACATAATTTAGTTGGTAATTAGTTCTTAATTAATTGATTTAAAATGGCCTAACCGTGACTATTATTGATTAACTAGGAGCGTGATTCTGCATATGGCAACTGGGATGTGTTAGGAATTTTGAATGGGTTTAGCCAAGAATTTACGACTAAAACATGGGATAAGGTAGTTAATTAAATTAATTAAGCTAATGACACTTTATTTTTTTTTAAATCATGTACTAAATTTGAAACTTGTATATTTATCCCATACCTTAACATAATCAAACGAAAATAGTCACATTGGGATCGTAACATGGAAATCTATGTTATGGATTTGATGTGGTTGAGAGCAGAGGTACTAGAATTTCATGATAAAATTAAACGTATATTTGATCGTAAGCGAATCAAAAGCAGAGTCTTAAACTGAGAAACAATGTGAGTAAACTCACAAACTCCGTTTCATTTATATTTTTATACAAATGAGTTTTAAAATTTATATATATCAAAATTTTATACTGTGTGATGGTTGTTTGGATGAATGGTTGGTAAGTTGGTTGAAATAATTGATTAGTTATATACATATATTTAACCGTTGGTTGAATATTGATTCTGTTTACCATGATATTTCATATTGAAATAAAATTTATGATATTGTGTTGATTAACATTTGTGGATGCAGGGAAACAGGTTGGAGGGATCCAACTAGATTCCGTAACAATTATATTATTGTTTTCATTTGTTGTGATATGTGACGTGAAATATATTCGATGATCGATTATGTTGTTGTTGAATTACATTATCCCTTGAATTCTTGTATTTAAATACTATAAAATATTTTAGAATATAGAAAAGGAAGTTGAGATTTAAAAAGGAATTTTATTTCTGAAATAGAAGTTAAGTTCTAAATGGACTGCAAATAGAAAATTGTTTAAGACGATTAAATAAGTAGTTGATTATAAACGACGGTTATAAATTAAATAAAATATTTATCATTGGATAAATTGAAATATAAATTGAATTTATATGGAAAAGTGGAATGGGTTTTGAGACAAACAATTAAATTTGGATTTTGAAATTAGCCGTTATAAAGGAAATTATGAACAAGATTGTAAATGTGTGGGATTAAACCAAGATTTTGCATGAAAATTCTAAATAGAAAGAGACGTTGGTTTTGAGATATTATGTATAAGTATAAAACCAACTGATTTGATTTTTATAAAAGAAATAATATTCAAGTTGAAATGAAAAATGATATAAAGCACATATTTCGCGAATGGATATAATTATAAAAAAAGATTTGAGGTTTGAAAATATGATTTCAAATGAGAATTTGAAGGATATAGGAATCGGGATAAAACAAAATAGTGATTCAATTTCGGAGAAAAAGTGGGTTATCTATGGATTCAAAAATATAAATTGATTAGTGATAAATCGAGAGAAGGCTTTATAGAATTCCCATTATATATAAAATAGTATTTTTACTAATAAGACGATTTGTTATAAAAGAGTTTTAGAAATCGGTTAAGGTACGTAGAAATTCTCTCGAGATTGTAATATCGAAATTTAGTTAATATATGGGATTGTATAATAGAAATCTTATAAATCAAAATATCAGGAGTGGAGACTATAAAAATCGGATTAAGTGAAATATGATGAAAATATATCAAGTAACTAGATAAACAGGATTTGAATCTGTAACAATATTTACAAATATAAATTTATTTTATAAAACGAGTCCAGATTCCTGTTAAGGAAGTATATTCATATTTGCAAGTGAATAACGGATTGAAAGCAAACGTTTTTCCAATGGGTATAGTTATAAGGCAAGCTTGAGTTAACCTGAAAGGGGAGATTTATCCTAAAGTTTGCAATATTCGAGAGATAGTTATTATTGGAGTTTGATTATATCGGATTCAAGAAAGTACTATTTATTTTTCGTTTAAACCAAATGAAGGTTTAAATATTTTAATCACTAATGTATTTACTAATTTATCCAAAATTAACGAATCAGAGTTATATTTTAAATTTAAAATATTTTGAAAGCAGGGATTATGATGCTATCTTTATAATTAACACTTTCCATTAAAGAAGCGAATCCTTAAATTGAATCTGAGGTTTGCATAAGTAGTGTTTTGAGTGGAATTTGAAGTTGTGAGCCTTGTCTATTTCGAAGTTGAGAATGATGTTCAGTTAAGGTATAAGAGGTAATTATACCCCAACTTGACTGACTTCGTGATTGACTAAGGAATGGTTAAGGTTCGGTAGTGAAGTTGGTTAGAGATACGATTAGTAAATGAATAACTAATGGATTGAGTTATAACAACGATGCTCATAATATAACATCGGTTTAACCAAATAAAAAGATCTTGGAGCGTTTTCCAAAGTAAATCAAAGGTGATTTCTAAGTATAGAAAATGGAAAGATATGGGATTATAAGAAGTTAAGAATGATAACTGGAAATGTTTTCCAATGTTAATAACGTATGTTTTCTAAAATATAGAAAATAAGGATTTATGAATATATGGAAATGTTTTCTAACTGTGATAAGAGATATTTTCTTGAATAAAGGAATTATGATGTTGGAAATATTTTCCAAGAATCGAGAGAGATAATCGAGATTTGAAAGGATATCGAAGATTGAAAATGGAAATTTAGAATTGATAATATAAAAAAGAGACAATATTGTTTGATGGTTGATGGGTAGAACTTCTATTTGGAAATAGGACCGTTGATTGTATAGATGTTCCTTTGATAGTTAAATCAAAGACTATCAAATTTTGGTTTATTTTATACCTCCATTGTCAATACGGAGAGACCGGGATCAGATTTATTATCTGAAAACCATACATATGGGCGTATGTGTTACGAATCAAATTATGCTAAAGATAATTGAAGACGGAGTAAAGTACAAGGGCCGTTCTGTTAATCCTAGGTAGAAATTTCCCACGATGGATTGATAGAATGGTGCCTTCGGTTTGTCCAATCCCAGGACAACGTATATGGACGAATGTGTAATAGAGTATTTCCAAATGATTATGTATGTTGATTTCTACGAATATACCAAGTATAGTGGCGAGGAATTTATTTGCTTAGCTTAACATGCAGAGTGTATTTGTGGATATCAATTAGTGATTTGACGGATCTAACGATGTGGAATTCAAAGTAAATGATGGCAAGATGTTCTGAAAGATAATCGTAACCTCAAGCCTCATCAACCGGGAAATGACAGAAATAAGGCAGGCAGCATAGCCAAGTGGGTCATTCCCATTAGGTGTATTATCACCTGATTTAGAGAAATTTCATTTGCTTCTTATTCTATTCGTTATTGTATGCTTCTAGTAACAGTTGTTGATCACAAACATGGGTGATAGTATGCTCGGTACACTCAATTTAAATGAGTGGCCAACCATGTGTGGCTCAGTTGCAAGATGGTCTTGTTGAACCCCAGTATATCCCCTTTAGAGTACACTGGTCATAAGGTGGTTCCATACCTTGTCATATTCGAAATCCAATATCCAATAAACACCCTGCGGTCTTCGATTTTATATTATATACGGAGTGTAAGATTCAAGCGTTTCGCTAGATTTCTATTCGGATTTGGTATCTAAAATATTTTGGATTATCGTAAGGTAAAAGCAATCCGTATTTATGTGTGGATCGGTCTTATGATTAGTTTTTCTTTCGAAAGGATTTTGAAAATTAAACAAATGATTGGAGTTTACTCACACCAGTTTCATGACTGACCCAGAGTTTATATTGTTTTGTCTTACACTAAACTCTTGGGTGCCCAAATTTGTACGGGCATTCAAGTAGTCAGGTTTTTCAGGTTCACCTGGAGGAGCTTGGAGCAGGAGGCTTAGCATTAGATAGCTATTATTTATTTTCCGCTGTGTACTATGTTTGTATCTGGAAATAGGTTTTTAAAACTGTTCCAGGAATAGTTGTTGTGCTCTGATGATGGTATGTAGATACAAAACAGATTTGTATTTCGAAAAGTTATGTTATATAATATATTTTATTCGTTCCGCTGTGAGATTTATGTTCTTCGTTTTATTCTATTCTAACATTTATTTTCTTCTGTTCTTACATTTCTTTCTTTCTACTCCTCATCCTCTAAATTCTTTATATTAATGTTTCGTATTTCTATGCAATTTGGGTTGGATATGTGGTGTAATTCGTCAACTCAAAGGGTACGGAAATTTGGTCCATTACATTAAGTATATATACACAAATGAGGACTATAAAGTGATGATTTGTGAAGAAGTAATTTTAATGAATTCACCAGTTATATAAAATGCTTTGGAGATAATAATAAAATTCCATGTTATACATCACAGTAAGCAAGATAATTTGAAAATTGAGAAAGTTAAGTCAAATAATCTTGAAATGTAGACTTGATTTGGAATGAATATAATTAGAATACTAATTTGATTTTAAAGGCTTGTTTTATATAGTTATAAAAGAACATTGATTTGAAGAATAAATATATAAACCAAACTCATGAGGTTAACTTCGCTTTATGAGTGTAATATTAATCAAGTACTGACCTTAAGACATGATAGTGACTAGTGTTCACTTAAATTTCAGATTTATGCATATAAAATAATTTTAGACCTAGGTAAATTTAAAATTTAAGTACAAGATTTAGGATGATTTAACGTACGATATAAAAGTGATAACTTAAGTGAAATATTAATATAAATTAAGGATCTGTGTAAGAATTATAATTGGGAATTTTATATCATCTCCCTTGTAATTATAAATTTGCTATATTTGAAGATACAATAACGGTCGAAAATATATTAAAATAAAAGAGTGGAGGAGACATATAAATTTTACCTATTTAATATTTTGTAATAAATAAATGATATTTGAAGATATTTATATTTGGATTTGTTTTGAATATATATGTATATATATATATATATAGAGAGAGAGAGAGAGAATTTTAAAAAGCAAAATTTTGAGTATTTATTTAATGTTAAAATTGGTCTTTCGAATAACTGGTGATTTGGGTATATGTCTTTGTGCTAACTACTATATTTACTAAACATATTATAGAATCATACTATAGTCACTTGAAAATGATTCTGATGATTGTTGCAACATCACCTGTATTTACTTTCATGTTTTGAAAGCGAGATGTGTGTATATATAGTGCCAACTGCAACGTCGTGTGAGTATTTAAAACCATTTCAAAATGTCAGAAAATATCCAATTTTTTTATTTAAATATATCACAAAATATTAATCTAAGCAAGTTAACAAGTATGTATAACTTGATTATATATATTTTTTTTCTTTGGTAAGGCCGAACGGTTTTTAAAGTGATCCGCAACACTTTTTATTATAAAAAATAATAAATACATTTATATAGGAGATAGACAGATCGTCTGACTACTATTATCAGTTTCAAGGTGGAGCGTCTTCCACTATCGGCTTTTATAGTGTTCCAACCACTACTATTATACTAGCCTACATCACAAGAGCTAGTCAATTTGACTAGACTACTCATTACAAACAAATTACCTACTCCACATAGGGAGACAAATGACATATGTTGCCAAAAAGCAATTATAAATTACATCCAAATTAAAAATGACAAGAAACAAAGCCAAGGGAAGGACTACCACACTACATAAGGTACAAAGGATTGCACCTCCTATTTTAAATAAGACAACACCTAGCATGGCTTCATAGTAGAAAAAGGACGACCATAAGAGCATTCCCAATCCAGTGTGGGTTGGGATCCAACCGACGCCCATTAGGGGTCGGTCGCCTAATTTTGGGTTGCTTTGGCAACCCACGAGGTTACTAGAGCAACCCCGAAGGTTAGTTGTTTATCCAGCCTATTAAAGATCGGTTAAACAAACACCTTTGTATTTGATTTATGGGGTCACATGGATTGCAATCGGAAGGTGGAAAATAAATAAGACCTTAGCTGGCTAAAAATTAGCCGGGTAAAGTATTTTCTATTGAGGTAGGATATGAAAGTGGCTTTCAAATAGTGACAGACGTGATGGCTGGCAACCCAGCTGGATTGGGAATGCTTTAAGAGCATTCCCAACCATACGATGCCAATTTACATTAGTTCATTCACATCTGCAGGTGACCATCCAAAAACCATCCCTAATGCAAAAATCTTTAGCTGGCTAATAATAAACCGGGTAAAGTTTTGCACAGTTGCACCCCATTCGATTGCAATTCGTGTGATTTTCCATATCAAATCAAACCATATATCTTTAACCGGCTTTTAAAAAGCCGGCTAAACAAACAACCTAACAGTTGCTTATGCAACCCCGAGGGTTGCCAAAGCAACCAAAAACTGGTCAAATGACCCCTTGTTGGGGGTCGGTTTCTTCCCAACTGATACTCAATTGGAAATGCTCTAACAGTGTACCTAGAAACATCTCTCTGAAAACACACCATTGCAGTTCACACACCCAAAACAATACAACTTATTCAAAGAACCATTGCTCGAGAATCCCTTAACATTGCAGATCATCAAACATACCACATTAACAAAAGCCTCTCCTCAAAGTGACAACAACACAGCATGGCAGGTCTTGGGTCAAAGAAAAAAGGGCACAACAAAGCATGTTAAAAGCAAAAACAACTTATCTCAACAACATGTAGCTAGCACTCTTTTGTTATCTAGGCGATCGCCGAGGAGGTGAGGCAAGAACAGTATAATGCGAAACACAAACCGAAGCAGCTATACCACTAACAAGAAAATCCAAACAATAAGAATAAAACTAAATTAAAACTAGGAAAAAAATAAGATCTATACTCCTAAACATAACAAAAAACCAAACTCTAGTGAATACCGACGCAGCCACAAGAACTAAATCACCTTAAAACACAAATCATAAGACACTCATCAACCATAGCACAAGCCAATAATCCAACGAAAGCATACTACAACCCAACTAAACATACTACTATCAGATTACAAAGCATACTAGAAAACAACCACAAACTTAGTAGCTTGTCGAAGAAACTCCAATTCAAACCAATGACAAAGCCATGGTCAGCCTATGCTGAGAGGCTGAATGTTGCAGTTGTAGTGAGTGCTGCCGCAAGGCAGAGCAGGGTGGCGAGGAGTAGCAAGCAAAAGCCAGAAAATGGGCAAGAATTATGGGAGATGAGGGACACCGCATGTAAATATGAGTTAGGTTGTGGGAGGTCAGAAAAGAGCAGAAGAAGAAAAAAGTATCATAGGTGTAGATTTCGATGAGAAAGGGAAGATCTGGAAGAGGATTGAAAAAGGAGTCGACGCTTTTGATCCCCACGATGACGAAAGCTGGGGAAAGATAGTAAATCAAAAAGCAGAGGATGGGTGGATAAGATAAGAAAATGAAGAGAAAATGCGAATTTAGAGAGTGAGAGGATGGAAATCGGAAAAAGTGGTATGGACTCAATCGCCATTAATGGGGATAAAAGCTTCGAAGTTTATTTTGTGTTTTTTGTATCTCGATTAAATTCCCGCGTAGCATGAAGTTAAATGGTTGTGATTTTGTATATATTATCAATTTATTTCTTTTTCCTTGCTTCTTCCTTTACAGGGTTTGAGTGGGGAAAATTGTAGCAACCTGAATTTCTAAATAAGATTCTTGATTAATGATTTTATTGAAGTTTAAATTTTTTATTTTTAAATTCCATTTTCTGGGAATTATAATCAAATAAGTGAATTTGATTTTGTGTATAAGCAAAAATAAGCACCACTTAAATAATGAAATTAAACAACTATCAAATATGAATATAAGTGTTAAATTGATTAAATTGTGTCATTTGAATTTAAATTCTTAAAATCAAAATTTAAATAACATGTTTGAATTACTGAGTATTTTAATTTAAGAAATCAAATACAACATAAAATTCTCCAAAAAAGTCTGGTTTGATCAAAACTTGGAGTGGAGTTGAAAATTTAGAAGTTATGAAATTTAAAAATTCATTTTTTATGATCCTACTCAAAACTATATAAGGATCTCCATTTCTTTAGGTGAAATCCTCTTCCGTTTGCTCCAAAATTGAGGAAAAAAAAATCAAACTTTTATTTTAAAAACTGTGCAAATAGGATCATATTTGCACTGTATCCCTCCTAAATATGTTTAAATTGAGAATTATTATCATGGGAAAGTTATATGTGCCACATCATTCCTTTATTAAATGTTATGTTACAACTAAAGGCTTCTCCTCTGTCCAACCGATCAAAAATGGAATATCCTACACTCCTCGGTATCCCCAAATAGAAACACTGAAGAATGCATAGCGTTTGTATGTATAACTAGATAACACGACAGAGACAAGACATGCAAAATTTTTACAAGAGATACGTAAAGAAAACATAGATTATTATTTATTTCATAAAATATCCATCATCTTAGCAAGTGAACATCTAATCATAATATTAAAACCATGTCATAAACCACATGCATCACTCAACCTTACTAGAAAATCATAGTACATAAAATCAACTCTTAAGGAAGATACATATAACCCAACTAAAAGTGATGAAAATAGCGAAAGAGATACGTCTGAAATCAGAAATGAACTCCAACAAGCTTGCTCCTCCATGAAATCAGGAATATCAAAATCAACACTGTGAGACTAAAAGGGGAAAGCAAACAAAGAGGAGTTGATCAAACATAAAGCCTAATAAATGTAATGAAACATATTTTTAATCACTTCAAAATATGAATTTTAGATTTATTCAATAGGATTTTGAATAATTTGAGATTGAATCTAGACTTGAGAATAGTTGAATTAAATTCCAACTTGGTTTTATATTTTACTGGGATTAAAACAAGGTTAGTGAACTTTTAAATCAATTTAAAAGTGAAAATATTGAAAAATCGATAATTTAATATTATTTTAATAACCTGGAAATAAACCTCTTTGGGAAAGTGTCAGAATTTGACAAAACTAAGTTCATTGGATCCGTGTAAGTGAAATATAGTAGACTTTCAAATTTCGTATTGATTGGACTTACGTTTGATCATACGAGTTGAAAATGCATAGGAATCGTGTTATAGAAATTCCATTTAAATTAACCAGATTTGGGTAAAATTGAAATTTTGAAAATACTGATATAAATAGACTTAAAATGGTTTATAAATAAATATATATAATAATGAACTCATTTATTCTTGTTAAAAATTTATACATAAAATCTAGTAGTTTATTTATGCTGGTTTTCAATCGGAAATTTAAATCGTTTAGAGACTCATATTCGTAAAAGGCTATTTGGAAAACCTTTAATTTTATTTTAAATGGTTAATGACAACCTTAGTGACCTATTAACATGCACTAATGGTTTCATAGGATTTAAATTCTTTAAGTGGAGGATATACCTTCCTTATATAAACCTTAGGTGTTAATTTAAATTTTTATTAGAAAGAAGCATTAACCCTTAAGCTCCCTTAACCTTGTACCATTAGACAACTCATGTCCTCACCCTAACACATGTTAACCTCTTCCACTCCACCACCTTCCTATGGTACTTAGGCATATGGGAGAGAGAGCATTTCATTTCACTTTGTTTTACTTTATTTTTGCTTTCTTCTTTTCCTTCCACAAAAGCTCTCCGCTCTTCCACCTTAATGGTTGCCGCCTCCTCCCTACCTCAATCCCCCGACCACTCTAGCTCCCACACCCCCGCATTGCCTCCCCACCACCATGCCTTGGGCCCCATTTGGCTAACATCTCTCCTCCTCTTCCTCCTTAAAGCTTAAAACTTCCACCATTCTCCCATTTTTTCCACTACCCTAAGCTCTTACACTCCTCCTACCACCACCGCACCTCCTCTGGGCCCCACATATGTTGTGCCTCACCCCATACCTTACCTCTCCAAGTCGAGGACCCCATACCAAGGCCTAACCTTCCTTGAGCCAAAAACCTTAATTTTTACCCCTTAAACCACTTAAAATTTCACATTTCCCCTTCCTAAGTGCAAACAAAAAATTTATATGCCTATATACTTTGGGTAATGGTGATGCTGAAGTTCTAAAGTTGCTATCTTGCTTTTTTAAGTGAAATTAAAGTTATAGAGAGTCCTACGTTAAAAGAACGGTGGAGTGTATCCTTTGGCGAGAATTCTTCAATCACTTTTGTTAACTAAATTGGTTAAAAACAGTTAGCAATGTTATTAGTGAGAAAATTTACACTATTATGTGTTAAAATAGTATATGTTTGCTTATATGTATGCTTGCGTTGATGTGATGATGAACGGTTTGATTTTGAGTTGGTTTGGTTGTAAATGAGTGTTAAAGTAGAGAACACTTGGTTTATAAGGTTAAAAATGTTTTCTTTAGGTGTTAACTATGTAAACACTTAGTTTAAAGTGTTAAAGATGTTGCCTTATGTGTTAACAACATGGACACCTAATTTTAAGTGATAAAAATGTCACCTTTATGTGAATATGGTATGAACCCTTATGTAAATGACACCCTAAGTTGTTATTGGATGTTGTATGAGGTTATTGGATGTTATGATGAATAGTAATTGAGTTATTGGCATGTTATTGGGTTATTGATTTTAAGAGTTAAGTGTATTAACACTTATGTAAACTGACACCTATTTGGGAATTAAGTGTTGATTATGTTAACACTTAAGTTAATGACACATATGTATGGATACATATATATTGATGAAGTCTTTTTCGAAAAAAATACCGGAATGTTATAGGATGGCAGAAAGGATAGTGTCTAGGCTTGGATTTTGGAAAATGTAGTTTCCTTCTCCCTTTGGCTATCCCTAACTAATTCGACGATGGGATAGTTAATTAAAAAAAATGAAAAAAAAATGATTTGAATTTTTAATTAAATTTGGAATTTAATTGAATTTGAATTAAAAATTTAATTTGGAAAAGGATTTTGAAATTGTATTTGATTTTAGAGCAATTTGGAATGTAATTGAGTACTTTATTAATAAAATATTAAGTAAACAATAAAATTTTGAATTTTAAATCCAAAATGATTTGGAATGATTATACAAGTAATTACGAATTCGTAAGAATAAGGATTTTATTTGAAGAAGTTTTCAAGTAATATAAGCATGTTTTCAAATTTGAATTGGAAAAAATAGTAACTGTAAAAAAGTGAAGTTCGGTTTAGGCATCCGTAAAATGTTTTGACAAGATTTATTACCCAAACTATCTTATTTATTTTTATAATGGACTTTAGGAAAATTTGGACTTCTGATATAAGTTTTGGAAAATAGTATTATTTTAATGATTTAAATAACATTAAAATGATTAAATAATGGAATATTTGATTTTAAATAAAAATATAGTTTCCAAAAATAATTATATATGGTATATAAAATTAATAAACTATTTTAGAATTAAATCGAATTAATTTCAATTATAAATCAAAATTTGGTCTAAACAGGACTAGTCGTGCAATAGGAGTTCGTGAATTTCGACCATTGACTTTAAATTGACATACCGGGAGATCCGACCATCAGATTTTCTCAAAACGAAAAAGGTTTGTTTTGAAATAAAAAGAGTTTTCAAATTAAGAAGAAAGTTTTAAGATCCAACGGCTAGATTTTAAAGTAAATCCAAACCAAATTTGAATAAAAATCCCGTTAGTGCAGTTTGGGACCCGAAATTGGATTTTCAGGAAATAAGCTATTTTTAAATGATTAAAAATAAGAAAAAATTATGATAAATCGTAATAAATGATTTAAAAGTGATTTGTATTTTCACTACAACAAAACAGTCCTTTTACAACGGGCAAAAACCGTTGTAATATGCATTTCACAACGGGCATATGCCGTCTTAATATGCGTCGTCGTAATAGCTCCTGACTATTTGACAACAGGCAATGACAGTTGTAAAAGACCGTTGTAATAACTTGTTCTGTCACGTGCAAGGAATCTATGGCAATGGTTATTAACCCGTTGTAATAACTAATAAATTACAAGCGGCTTTTGGCCGTTGTAATACAGTATATTACAATGGTTTTTGCCCGTTGTAATAGCTAATTTAAATATAACTACTGCTATATACATCCATAATAATAATGAATATTTTAACATGCAATAAATACTGTAACGCAACAATCAAAATCACATAATAACACATACTAAAAGACTGAAGCAAGAATCATATAATTCCAACACATTTCAAAAAGTTCGATAAGTTTATACTCCAAAAGACTAGACAAGTTTACATTCCAAAAGGTTAGATAAGTTACGTCGACATAGTTCTAACGTAAATTACATAACAATTTTCATAAGTACCAACACTAGACCAAGGAAACGTAATCTTTGTGCCACGCGACGGTAGATCCAACGGCCTATTGATCTTGAGTCTGCATATAGTTACTAGCATGGTGTGACTGCAAAAAAAAAAAAAAAAAAAAAAAAGTTACCAAATGTAGAGAGAATATATTATTATACACCATTCAAAACTTATTATACAACATTTAAGTCTTTCATTGCTGTAACCTTACAGCCTTTGGTTCCATAGTCTTCCTACTTCAGTTTAGACACAGTTTAGACACCACCATATCCACAGTTTGCAGTTGTATTTAAGTACAAATATTTGTATTTGTAACTGACATTATATACGAACTTTTATTTCTACAATTATATGACCATAGGAAGTATTAATTACATAATAGGCTTCTATTGAAAGTCCAAATATATGCAGATGTAGACTAGAACTAAGTTCACCTTCGAAAAACCATTGTGAATCTTTTATCTTAAATGTATTTAAAAACTCAGCTGAATACATATAAAATTGATCAAATACTTATTATATTATATCATGTTAAATCAATTTATGTATGCATAGGGAACTCATGTACACCATGGCGTAAACTCAAAACTGCATTTAAAATGTATGTGTGCACATGAACCAATGTCTGGAATAATTACACATTTGAAAATTCAAATTTTCAGATTCATACGGAAAACCCATTTTTATAGAACTTTGCATTCTCTTTCAAATCCATGAATGTGAGAAGCGTTTTACACATCCAGTTCAATAAATTTAAAATTGTGGAGATACTATGTTTTCTCAACTCATATTTGGGTAATATTCAAAATACGCTTCGCACAAGAGAACAATCACATATCGGGTTAGGTAGTCCATGAATTCATAAGCATTGAACAATACTGAATTCAAATTTGCAGTCTTTTAACATATGATACAGCTATGTGATTAAAATAACATGTGCTTTGTTGATGTGTTTTAATTTTATTGACATACTGACAACTTACTACTAATCAATTACAACACACACAGACACACACGTGTCTGTGTACACACATAATTAATTAACTGAAAATTAGAGTATTCATTGGTATACAGTTGATGTTAAAAATGTTAATTTTTGTTTTACTTATATATAGTCATTAGGATGGTATAGCAGTAAGCATGTTTCTTTTTTTACTACGCTGAATTTCCACTCTTTCGTTGTTTTCTTCTTTCTTAATATGCATCATGCTTTTTTTCTCCAGCTTTGTTGATTTCAATCCAATTGCAGACATTCTCTGTTGTACTTTCCGATGACCAACTTGGTATTTGGTAGGGGTATTAACCACTGGGTGGAGGTCCATGCTTCACGTACGAGTATTCTTGTACTTACGGAACACCAATGGATAAAATAAGGGGAAGATAGCACATAAAATTATGTCATTATGTAAACATTTGGAACCTTGTGTACAAAGATTAGATTATCCTAAAGTACAAACACGATAACAAATTATTAGCCCGATTGAAGTAAAAAACAGGCGCCCTATCAGTGTAACTTGACCTTATCACTACGGTAAAAATATAATTTATTATTTCCTTGCTACCTCCATTTTACAAAGCAGCTGCTAAAACATGTGTACACCCAAATATGATTTGTACATACTAAAATCATATATGCGTTGTTTAGAAGTAGAAATCTATTTACTACTCTGTTTACCATGCATTATCTCATGATAATGTGAAATAAGCCTTCAAATATTTTTATCATTTGATTTGTATACTAGGATTATTAATTGCTTTCCAATTCCATAGTTAGTATTCTCATATTTGCATGTTTTACACTGATGCATTTATGATTATCATTCATACCTCAACTTTATCGTTATTGTAGATTACAGTAATTTAATTTTAGTAGTTTTGATTTTTTATTTCTTACTCCATATTGTAGTTTCCATTAGTTTTAATGCATTTTGTGAAAGCCAAGCGATTGTCAATTACAAATCAGTTACCTGCAAATTTTCTTTTAATATATTTATTATAAGTTACTTGCAAATTTAAACCGCTTCTTATGTACATTTCAACCAATACTTGATATCCCCACTGTCGCTCCCATTGCACACCCTACCTTTGTCTGCCTTATATAAGCATTACAAATAGACTGCATCCCAATCACAACCCGTTTGAATGTAGTACCAAGCATAAGGTGATATATAGAACTAATTTGCCAACCATTGGTCCTTGTGGGCCACTTCTCCATATACTATTTTTTTGTAGTTTTCTAGCACAAGCAGAATCTGATTATATCACTTGCTAAATTATTATTATTGGTGTCAGCTTGATTTGATTACAAAGATTGGATTTTGTTATGTTTATTTCAGAAAATTTTGTCCATAATTCTCATTTCATGTGATATCTAGTGACTGCGTCCTGGTTATTGATCTAATTAAGTATGGCCTTCCTACTTATTAACAACCATTTATTGACTGCCAGATGTGGTAGAAAGTAACATAATTATTTTGATGACTTCAGGCACATCATCTTAAAGACCAACGTCTGATCCTAAATTACCTCCTGATGATCATCTACGAGGTTGAGCAGAGTTACACAAGAAGACAATGAATTAACATTAATATATTTGTTCAACTGACTGTACCTTTCATGTTCTTTCATGGTGTTCATAAAAAGATTGAAGAGACTATATACATTAAGGAAAGATAAATTGTGATTTGGAACCAGAAGATAAAAGGCTAAGTATGGTACGATGCCCCCTTTGGCCCTTTACACCCACCTATCTCTAACTGTAGTCTGTTACATTCTTAGATATTAATTACATATATGTACCTTTTTATTTCTTTTCTTATTTTATTTTTCATTTGCAAATGCAAATACAACGGTTTATTGACTTTTTTTTAGGATAATACTTTGAAGTGGTCTCATTTTCATATTATAACGTAGTATTGAGAACTATGCTGAAAGAGATTGTTACGCACAATTTCAGAGGTTTAAATTATAGAGTGTTTTAATTTAGAGCTAATTATTGAATTTCAACATTTATAGCAATGTGATTTAATTTGAACTATCTAAGGAATCATGAGGAAATATCCATCATGTATGTATGAAATTTTCATCCAACGTTTTATTAATTCCTTTTTTAAGTAAGGAGGCTTTAAATTTGGCATAACAGTTTTGATTGACCAGGGTTTATTTGTCAAATTAGGCATACATATGTAGTTAGTTTGAACTATAAATTGTATTCGTTTACATTTCTAAATATCCAATGCCATGATATATGCATATATGTGCACGCAAATATGATTTGTACTATAACCTCTATAACCGTCTACTTTTCCAAAGAAAATAGTAAACATATAATTTTGTTTTTGTTTCACATGTTTTCAAAATAATATCTCTAGAGATTTTTTGTTTTTAATTTTTTCTCAACCCTGTTTAGGTTTTTCTTGCTTCCTGTTAATGATCAGTTATTATTATGTTGTTAGCGGGTCATGACCCCTTGCCCCAACGGTCATGACCCCTTGCCCCAACGGTCAGATTTTGGTTCCTCCTTCTAATTGGGCCATCAAATTTAAATATAAATTAATTAAATTAAAAAATAAACAAAAAATGATTCGCTTAAATAGTCCGTTTAAATCCGTAAACCCATTCTCCGCTTAACTAAATGGTCCGCTAAAAAACCCCTTTCGCTTAAAGCAAACGCACCCTAAGAAGATTATAATCAAATACCTCACAATGTGAGCTATAAAGTTACGCTACCTGCTGCTACCAAAGCCAACAAGCACTAGGGTATAAAACACGCACAACCAACTAAATGTTTACAAAATATCCATGATCCATCCAACAAAAGCTCCATTACTAAAAATCAACAAGTCAAAATAAACCACGTTAAAACAAATACCATCAAGTAATTAGTCCTAACCTCAACACTGACTACCTGTCATTCTTCGATTTGCAACAGTTTCAGATACTGCGGCTACATACACTCCTCTGAATAAACTATTTTAACACAATAACGCAACCGTAACTTGCTAACAATGTTAAACTCATTATACAATATAGCAACGCCCGTGTGCGTAGCACGGGCCACTCACTAGGTTTTCCAAGGAAAGGGAAGAAGAAACGTACAGTAAAGAAATCCAGATCTAGGATTGTTGAAGGAAAGGGAAGAAGAAACTTGCAGTAAAGAAATCCAAATGTTCCCTTTTCGACGACCCCTAATTCGCGATGAATATCTCGGCATAAACCTTCCAATCCCTTAATGAATCCTGTCACCCACTACTGATTACAACGACAAGCCTTGATGTTTTCCTCTATTATAAAATGCTTCCTCATGATGGGCAGTCGCATGCGTTCCGATGATAGAGCTTGATTTTGATTCCCTAGCCATAAATAAAATCGATTTGCTTCTCTCAATACGAGACAGAGGTCGAGAAGTAGAAAATTTTCAGTATGGCATTTCGGATTGTATTTGTTGTGGTAGAGGACAAAGGCGGCTGAGGGTTTTAGGATTTCCAAAAAATTAGGGATTTAGAGAACCATTTTTTCTCCAGTGGAGAACGAATACTACTTGTAACACCCCACCTCCGTTAGGGTCACTCGCAAAGGAATGCACTAGCTTTAGAGGGTATTATTGGTAAACATGTACAGAAATATTACAAGACAGAACATATATATATATAACAGCGGAAGTAAAACAAATTTCATTACCTTATAAAATAAGGTCTAAAAGCCTTTTACATCAAAATACATCAAAACCTGTCTTGCAATAATAAAGAAGAATAAAACCATTTCATAAATTATTCCCCAAGTAAAACAGTAAAGTAGCCATAGCCAAGAGAAGCCCAAGCCAGGCGTGATGACCTTCAAACAGAAGAAGTCCAAACTAACAATAGCATTTCCTCCCTGTAACCTGGGGGGGAACGGAAGACAAGAGGCGAAACAAAACGGGGTCAATCATAAAGACTGGTAAGCCCTATCTACTATCAGTATATAAACTAGTAAAGTTAACTAGCATGAGGAGCTGAGATGAACATAAGTATGATGACAAGATAGATAAGCTAAACCAAAATAACAGGATGAACTACGGTACCAAAATAAACGAGTGTGTCATGATAAACTACGGTGTCAAGATAAATCAAGGTACCACATCGTCAGGTTTCTATCAAGTATACTATCCCAAGGTATTTATCATGTATAACATCCTAAGGTATATATCATGTATATTTGCTCTGCACCCCTCGTACTAGTATCCCAACCCGCGTCATGTGTTAACTACGAATGTCCCTTGCCCATCGCCACGTAATGGTCCATGTCAACCTAATATATAGCATATGTAGGTTTTCCCAACTCGTATGTTTCTTTCCATGTATAAGTTTAGTCCTTTGTCGTAGGACATACGGGCTTTCCCATGTAAACGTCTTATCCTTGAAGTTATTTTGGACTGCTACCCTTGATCTAGTTATGTTTTCTTACAATGAACTATCGCGTGTCCACTTAGGATTTATGCCACCTAGGACCACTAGGGATTATGCTACCAAATGAACGTTTCCATGTTTCGGTTTGGGTTCAGCCACCTAGGGCCATTAGGGATTATGCCACCCGTCAACCGCGCCCTTTATCCCACGTATGTATCGTGAATCGTTTTCCATGTCTAGATGCACATGTTCCTCAATGTGCCATCCGAGTTCCGTGCCAGGGAAAATCAAGAAATACGGGACTCGGTCGGGAGATTTAAGTCGTCTGCTGATGCAGATATCAAGGTCTGTTTTTTTACCCGTGGCTATGGTCCCACGTGACCCCTCCCTCAACTACTGAAAGGCAATCCAAGAAAAATCATGTATGAGAACTACACTAAGGCCCATCGATGCCCACTTCCAGATAGCCAACCTCACCCATAACTTGATAGCTAGTATATGGTCTTTTGGGAGTTCCCTGCCTTTCCGTACGTACACGATTGACTAAAGATGGTAGGTAGTCGGCGACATGCTATCCCGGGGCAAAATCAAGTATCGTCGACTCCACGCTAATCCATCCCAGTCTTTAGGTCGCTCGCATAGCAACCAAGGCATACTCTTGGCTCTTCTACCGCAGACCTTAACCCTTGTGACGCCGGGTTTCATGGACCACTCGCCACCTCACAGAGGGATACCAACAGTACCCTCACGTTCCCCGAAGCTTGCACTTCGTCACCCAGTTCGCTGGAGCTTTTATCCTAGTCAGATAACTTGCTCCTCCTCGTATACTAAGCGATGACCTACCGTACCAGGTTACTCATCTCTTTATGAACTAGTCCCATGTCCTTAGCTAAGAATTATTACTTAGTTACCCTTAACTAAGGTTTACCACTTAGCCCCTCTTTCCGCTATCCTTGTTAACTACGATTTCCAACCTAGTCCTTTGAGCTAGGGTTTTGTCAAATGGGTTAAGTGTTGTTATCCAAGTTCGTGACTTGACCCGCCTACAAATCATGTCAAGATTGGCTAAGTACTCAAGTTCAAGGCTTAGCCATACAAGTCGGTTAAGTGTACCAAGAAGCTCATGACTTAACCCTATCAAGTCCAATTGGTTAAGTATTTATTTGCCTTAACCCTATCAGATTTTCATGTTAGATTGATTAAGCATGGATTATCTTAATCCCATCAGATTATCGAGTCGGATTGGTTAAGTATGGGTTAGCTTAACCCCATCCACTAATTGTATTACAATGGTTAATCCTAATCTTAAAAGGTCTTGTGACTTAACCCTTATCAGGTCCACCTATTAGATTGGTTAAGTATAGGTTACTTAACCTCATCAAATCATCACGTATAATTGGTTAGGTATAAGTTACTTAACCCCATTAAATTATCATGTTAAATTGGTTAAGTATTGGTTACTTAACCCCATTGAATAACCAAGTTTAGATTGGTTAAGTGTTTAACTTAACCCCATCGAATTCTCGTGTTTAGATTAGTTAAGTATAGATTACTTAACCCCATCTAATTACCGTGTTTAGATTAGTTAAGTCTTAGTTACTTTACCCCATCTAATTATCGTGTTTAGATTAGTTAAGTCTTAGTTACTTAACCCCATCTAATTACCGTGTTTAGATTAGTTAAGTCTTAGTTACTTAACCCCATCTAATTACCGTGTTTAGATTAGTTAAGCGTAAATTACTTAACCCCATCCCCTAACTGTCTTGTATGGTTAAGTGTCATTAAGAAATCAAGCCCGGTCCCACTTAACGTACCCATATGTGTCATATCGGTTAAGTGTCATTAGTCAAATTTACTTAACCTTATCATGTGGCATTAATTTAATTAATGCACTCTCAACCTCTCACATTAGACTTTGTTGTGGTTACTAGTTAAGCCGGGCGGGTCCGGGTAGATTTACACCACAACCTAGTCTAACCTCGGGTCTTAAGCGCGACATGACCAACTTCTCACATTGGATCCTATTGTTTGTAGCCACTAGTTAAGCCGGGCGGGTCCGGGTAGATTTATGCTACAAACTCAACCCAACCTCGAGTTGGCCATTTTCATGTTTGGTCTAGTGTCTTGTTACACTTACAACCCATACGTGTCAAGTTTCCAAGTCCCATGCTCATAGCCAAAGTTACATGTTGTCACGTTTATACCAATTTACCCAAATCATGTTTCATGTCATTAAAGTTTCCCCATAACCTAACCCCAACGCTTTTAAACTCGCATATACATTCACAACTACGCATAATGGATTTAAAGAAGGAACTTGGCAAAGGCATGACAAAAAGGGTATAAGGCCACAAGTTAAACATGGTGGAAATGAGGCATAAATGTGCTCACAAACTTGCATGTTACATTGTCAAGCCTCAAAAACATGCATAACATTCAAACTTGGCAAATAGGTGATACATGGTCATAGATGACATGAAATGATGACAAGTAACTCGCATATAACATCACATAAGGGTTATGACTTCATATGCAAGTTAACCTAAAGGTTATGAGGGTTCTCATGTTGCATAATGCAACATTTCAACATAAAGGTTATAGCTTTTAACCCACAAGATCAAGGTAATGACTTTATAGACTTGCATAACATGATAGCATGTATCATACTTAATGATCAAACCCAAACTTGCAACATTCATTTAACTTTATAGTTAATATCTAAGAGTAGGAGGGGGCTTACAATGCTATGAAGGCACAAATCAACATATAAAACAAAGATTGAGACGAAGCCATTCATGCTATCACCCAAAACCCCCAAAAGAACAAGCTCCAAATGAAACCCTTGAGCACATATCAATAAAAATTCTTGCTTTGAAGAAGAAAGGTTTCAACTTTGGCTATGAATGAAGCTTATGAGCTCTCATGCAAGATCCTTGCTTTTTGGTCAAGAAAAGGTTGCAACTTTGGCTAGAATGCAACTTATGAACTCTCATACAAACATGAAATCACTCAAATGATCATAGAATCTCTCATGAATGAAGAAAAGAGGCTCCTTTACTTTGAAACTAGCTTAGAACACTTAAGCTATCATGAAGAAGAAGATGGAGGCCATGGGTTAAAGTGGAGGCCATGATGAGGAATCATTTTGGCATAGTTTGGTTGTAGGATCAATTTATGAGGGTTTTAGGAGAGGGTTAGGGGTCTTTTTATAGAAGACTAGGATAGTTTTAGCCCTAGGATAAACCCTAGAACCAATCCTAGCCTTTAAAGCACGTCTTGGGGAAGAAGTCACATGTAGGAACCATTTAGGGCCTTTAGATTAAAGCTGAACCATGAGAACCATTCAAATGCAAAATCTGCATTCGAGCGAATCGGCCCACGGGTTGACAGCCAAACACCCTGGATTAACCCCTAGTCGACCCAGCGGGCTTGGGTCGACCTCAAAAATCGGCCGGTTCGGTTATTCCCCTCTCCCAATTCGTTGTTTTGAACATTTTTGCATATTTATATATTAAATTTTCAATTATATATATATATATATATATATCAATATATATATATTTCTCTGTGCAAGCCATTTCACTTAATTAAGTATACTTTAATTTGTGAATTTTTATGTTCAAATTACGGGGTGTTACATTCTCCCCTCCTTAAAGGATTTCATCCCCGAAATCTCTAAGTAAAGAAGAACGTATCCTACCAACCAAACAACCATCTACTCAAACCATCAAACACTGGCATCATTGTCCTTAGACGATTTCTAATGCCATATGAACATATGCAGAACGTGTGTGTATATGCTCCTTAGCTAATGCTAATGATCAGGCCTGAATGATCTTTCTAATGCAAAATATGTTTAGTGCCATGAGTCCAACATGTATGCGAATAGTCCTAGTCATATAAGTACTATATGCGTGCACAAACATTCATTCATATGCAACATCCGCATGATAACACATTCAATTTCATCCATAAACAAGTATAAATACTCGTGCATATGCAACATGAAACGTGACCGCGTCTATCTAGTATCTAATGTGTATTCGCGCATCCACGAGCATCCACTTGCAACCATTTGCAACCATATCAATCATAACATGTTTCAAATACATGTTTACATCCATAGAGTTCTATCTAAGGTTCCCAAGATAAGATCGAGGAGATAAACAAGACAAACTCCTTACGGGGTTTGTAACAAAAACAGGACCGAGAGGATATCCACCAAGCGATAGCATGCAAGTAAGCTCTACAGGTGAACCAAGGATCAAAGATACACTCTTAAAAAGAGACATGATGCGCGCGCCTGAGCCGCATTTCCACGAACATAATTCCATTGTGCCTTGACCGCCTTTGACTTCATGGTTTCGTAGCTCCTTGATTCCTATTTCCAAGGTATGAGTCGGAACTCTTTTCACTATCGCCTCTCGTTCCACTTTCATTTATTCTTTCCCTAGTATACTTGGCTCAACCATATCTACGTACTCATGCAAGCTCTCCAAAATTCACTAGTGAATTCTGGATCTCGTTTACCAATGCCAATTTATGTTACCACGTGCACTTACTAGGGTGATTCCTATAACCCATGCTTAAGCGGAATGAACCATCCGTCTTATTGGCGGACGTTACTCGATTGGATCAGAGATTTCCGATAAATGCATCAAGAGATTCTAGGTAACTAACCATGACAGAACCTAAAAGGTTACACGAGACTTCGAAGGTATTACCAAAGCAAGCCAAGAGTCTGACTACCCTCTTTTCAAAACCGAGAATGGTATCCCTTACTGGATAACCACTTTACCCCTAGAATCCATCCATAGCTCAACAATAGAAGTATTGCTTCTAATCTCAACACTTGGCATAGACGTTCTCAAATCCAACAAGTCATGAATAAATGGACCGACTCTCCAACCAGATTTTGGGACAAAAACTGGGATCCTCTACAATGCTAGTACTAAGGTGCAGAGACTCAACTATCCAAGCAGACTTAAATGATACGATGATCAAGACAAAGTCTGGACGGGATGATAGAAAAGAACGACTAAACCTTTACCAGAAACGGTACCATTTCTTTTAGGTACCCTAGAAATGGGAGCGTACAATTGCCCTCTCCGATGATCTTGTCCTTGTTCTCCTTGATGGACTAAGCCATAGCAACAGTTGCTTATCCTTAAGCTCGCGTCCTTTATCCTTGTTCTTACTATCCCTTCTTATAACTTCGGTAACCGGTCTCTCGAGAACTTCCTCCATCGCACGGGAAACACCTACGTGGCTAGACAACGATTAGTCACAGTTAGAACTACTGTGACCACAGATGGAGGAAAGAAAGGAAAGGAGATTCAATCAAGGAATCAAAGGATAATGCTAATGGCCTTTGGGGAATAGCCTTTTAAAACAAACTTTTCTTGAAAAATGCTTCTTTGTAAACGATTTTTCAAATAGTTTTCAGAAGGTTTAAAAACTTTTGCCCAGTCTGGTAACCTTCTGCTCTGATACCAAATGTAACACCCCACCTCCGCTAGGGTCACTCGCAAAGGAATGCACTAGCTTTAGAGGGGTATTATTGGTAAACATGTACAGAAATATTACAAGACAGAACATATATATATAAAACAGCGGAAGTAAAACAAATTTCATTACCTTATAAAATAAGGTCTAAAAGCCTTTTACATCAAAATACATCAAAACCTGTCTTGCAATAATAAAGAAGCATAAAACCATTTCATAAATTATTCCCTAAGTAAAACAGTAAAGTAGCCATAGCCAAGAGAAGCCTAAGCCATGCGTGATGACCTTCAAACAGAAGAAGTCCAAACTAACAATAGCATTTCCTCCCTGTAACCTGGGGGGAAACGGAAGACAAGAGGCGAAACAAAACGGGGTCAGTCATAAAGACTGGTAAGCCCTATCTACTATCAATATATAAACTAGTAAAGTTAACTGGCATGAGGAACTGAGACGAACATAAGTATGATGACAAGATAGATAAGCTAAACCAAAATAACAGGATGAACTACGGTACCAAAATAAATGAGTGTGTCATGATAAACTACGGTGTCAAGATAAATCAAGGTACCACATCGTCAGGTTTCTATCAAGTATACTATCCCAAGGTATTTATCATGTATAACATCCTAAGGTATATATCATGTATATTTGCTCTGCACCCCTCGTACTAGTATCCCAACCCGCGTCATGTGTTAACTATGAATGTCCCTTGCCCATCGCCACGTAATGGTCCATGTCAACCTAATATATAGCATATGTAGGTTTTCCCAACTCATATGTTTCTTTCCATGTATAAGTTTAGTCCTTTGCCGTAGGCCATACGGGCTTTCCCATGTAAACGTCTTATCCTTGAAGTTATTTTGGACTGCTACCCTTGATCTAGTTATGTTTTCTTACCATGAACTATCGTGTGTCCACTTAGGATTTATGCCACCTAGGACCACTAGGGATTATGCTACCTAATGAATATTTCCGTGTCTCGGTTTGGGTTCAGCCACCTAGGGCCACTAGGAATTATGCCACCCGTCAACCGCGCCCTTTATCCCACGTATGTATCGTGAATCGTTTTCCATGTCTAGATGCACATGTTCCTCAATGTGCCATCTGAGTTCCGTGCCAGGGCAAATCAAGAAATACGGGACTCGGTCGAGAGCTTTAAGTCGTCTGCTGATGCAGATATCAAAGTCTGTTTTTGTACCCGTGGCTATGGTCCCACGTGACCCCTCCCTCAACTACTGAAAGGCAATCCAAGAAAAATCATGTATGAGAACTACACTAAGGCCCATCGATGCCCACTTCCAGATAGCCAACCTCACCCATAACTTGATAGCTAGTATATGGTCTTTTGGGAGTTCCCTGCCTTTCCGTACGTACACGATTGACTAAAGATGGTAGTTAGTCGGCGACATGCTATCCCGGGGCAAAATCAAGTATCGTCGACTCCACGCTAATCCATCCCAGTCTTTAGGTCGCTCGCATAGCAACCAAGGCATACTCTTGGCTCTTCTACCGCAGACCTTAACCCCTGTGAGGCCGGGTTTCATGGACCACTCGCCACCTCACAGAGGGATACCAAGAGTACCCTCACGTTCCCCGAAGCTTTCACTTCGTCACCCAGTTCGCTGGAGCTTTTATCCTAGTCAGATAACTTGCTCCTCCTCGTATACTAAGCGATGACCTACCGTACCAGGTTACTCATCTCTTTATGAACTAGTCCCATGTCCTTAGCTAAGAATTATTACTTAGTTACCCTTAACTAAGGTTTACCACTTAGCCCCTCTTTCCGCTATCCTTGTTAACTACGATTTCCAACCTAGTCCTTTGAGCTAGGGTTTTGTCAAATGGGTTAAGTGTTGTTATCCAAGTTCGTGACTTGACCCGCCTACAAATCATGTCAAGATTGGCTAAGTACTCAAGTTCAAGGCTTAGCCATACAAGTTGGTTAAGTGTACCAAGAAGCTCATGACTTAACCCTATCAAGTCGAATTGGTTAAGTATTTATTTGCCTTATCCCTATCAGATTTTCATGTTAGATTGATTAAGCATGGATTATCTTAATCCCATCAGATTATCGAGTCGGATTGGTTAAGTATGGGTTAGCTTAACCCAATCCACTAATCGTATTACAATGGTTAAGCCTAATCTTAAAAGGTCTTGTGACTTAACCCTTATCAGGTCCATCTATTAGATTGGTTAAGTATAGGTTACTTAACCTCATCAAATCATCACGTGTAATTGGTTAGGTATAAGTTGCTTAACCCCATTAAATTATCATGTTAAATTGGTTAAGTATTGGTTACTTAACCCCATTGAATAACCAAGTTTAGATTGGTTAAGTGTTTAACTTAACCCCATCGAATTCCCGTGTTTAGATTAGTTAAGTATAGATTACTTAACCCCATCTAATTACCGTGTTTAGATTAGTTAATTCTTAGTTACTTAACCCCATCTAATTACCGTGTTTAGATTAGTTAAGTCTTATTTACTTAATCCCATCTAATTACCGTGTTTAGATTAGTTAAGTCTTAGTTACTTAACCCCATCTAATTACCGTGTTTAGATTAGTTAAGTCTTAGTTACTTAACCCCATCTAATTACCGTGTTTAGATTAGTTAAGCGTAAATTACTTAACCCCATCCCCTAACTGTCTTGTATGGTTAAGTGTCATTAAGAAATCAAGCCCGGTCCCACTTAACCTACCCATTTGTGTCATATCGGTTAAGTGTCATTAGTCAAATTTACTTAACCTTATCATGTGGCATTAATTTAATTAATGCACTCTCAACCTCTCACATTAGACTTTGTTGTTGTTACTAGTTAAGCCGGGCGGATCCGGGTAGATTTACACCACAACCTAGTCTAACCTCGGGTCTTAAGCGCGACATGACCAACTTCTCACATTGGATCCTATTGTTTGTAGCCACTAGTTAAGCCGGGCGAGTCCGGGTAGATTTATGCTACAAACTCAACCCAACCTCGAGTTGGCCATTTTCATGTTTGGTCTAGTGTCTTGTTACACTTACAACTCATACGTGTCAAGTTTCCAAGTCCCATGCTCATAGCCAAAGTTACATGTTGTCACGTTTATACCAATTTACCCAAATCATGTTTCATGTCATTAAAGTTTCCCCATAACCTAACCCCAACGCTTTTAGACTCGCATATACATTCACAACAACGCATAATGGATTTAAAGAAGGAACTTGGCAAAGGCATGACAAAAAGGGTATAAGGCCACGAGTTAAACATGGTGGAAATGAGGCATACATGTGCTCACAAACTTGCATGTTACATTGTTAAGCCTCAAAAACATGCATAACATTCAAACTTGGCAAATAGGTGATACATGGTCATAGATGACATGAAATGATGACAAGTAACTGGCATATAACATCACATAAGGGTTATGACTTCATATGCAAGTTAACCTAAAGGTTATGAGGGTTCTCATGTTGCATAATGCAACATTTCAATAAAGGTTATAGCTTTTAACCCACAAGATCAAGGTAATGACTTTATAGACTTGCATAACATGATAGCATGTATCATACTTAATGATCAAACCCAAGCTTGCAACATTCATTTAACTTTATAATTAATATCTAAGAGTAGGAGGGGGCTTACAATGCTATGAAGGCACAAATCAACATATAAAACAAAGATTGAGACGAAGCCATTCATGCTATCACCCAAAAACCCCAAAAGAACAAGCTCCAAATGAAACCCTTGAGCAAATACCAATAAAAATCCTTGCTTTGAAGAAGAAAGGTTTCAACTTTGGCTTTGAATGAAGATTATGAGCTCTCATGCAAGATCCTTGCTTTTTGGTCAAGAAAAGGTTGCAACTTTGGCTAGAATGCAACTTATGAACTCTCATACAAACATGAAATCACTCAAATGATCATAGAATCTCTCATGAATGAAGAAAAGAGGCTCCTTTACTTTGAAACTAGCTTAGAACACTTAAGCTATCATGAAGAAGAAGATGGAGGCCATGGGTTGAAGTGGAGGCCATGATGAGGAATCATTTTGGCATAGTTTAGTTGTAGGATCAATTTATGAGGGTTTTATGAGAGGGTTAGGGGTCTTTTTATAGAAGACTAGGATAATTTTAGCCCTAGGATAAACCCTAGAACCAATCCTAGCCTTTAAAGCATGTCTTGGGGAAGAAGTCACATGTAGGAACCATTTAGGGCCTTTAGATTAAAGCTGAACCATGAGAACCATTCAAATGCAAAATCTGCATTCGAGCGAATCGGCCCACGGGTTGACAGCCAAACACCCTGGATTAACCCCTAGTCGACCCAGCGAGCTTGGGTCGGCCTCAAAAATCGGCCGGTTCGGTTATTCCCCTCTCCCAATTCGCTGTTTTGAACATTTTTGCATATTTATTTATTAAATTTTCAATTATATATATATATATCAATATATATATATTTCTCTGCGCAAGCCATTTCACTTAATTAAGTATACTTTAATTTGTGAATTTTTATGTTCAAATTACGGGGTGTTACACTACTTGTTAAGGGAAAGCAGCTAATGAATATTATTAGACGCTGGGAAATGAAATGAAATTTCGGCTGTGCAAAGCGGGAAGCTAAATAATGAAGCGGGATGGTGAAAAATAGAAGCGGTCCATGCTTCATGCAATTTGATGATTCGATAATTGATTATCAAAATTAATTAATTTTTAACTATTCATTATTACATACAAATTTTTATTTATTAATATTTATATTGATAGCAAATCATTAATTGAAATAAAGAATTAACTAAAAATTAAATATAATAAATTATAAATCATTAATTATCTATTAAATATTATATATTAAAAAGCAATTATTAAATATTAAGCGTTAAACATAAATTATATATAATAATTAGTAATTTGTGGTTAGTGATTATTTGTTAACAATCATTAATTATTACAAGTTCTAAATGATTAATATAATATTATTAATGATTAATTATTAAATACTAATAAATAGTATAATATTATTAATGATTCATAAATAGTAATATATTATTATGATTTGCAGTTAGTAACATAAGAGGCTAGTTTAGGATGTGATTTTTGCGATTATATTGAAGCGGTCTAAAAATTCGAGTGTTGTATAAATTTATTGGTGATGATTATTTAAAACGAAAAAATATATTTTTATCCCAACCGTCATATATGCTTTTTGTTTAAATTCATTAATGGTAAAGAGCAAATTCATTAGTGCATATTTGTTATTTAATAATAATTTTGGATCATTGCCTCGCAATTATTATATTAATTTTCAACTATTTGATAGTAATTATTAATATAACTGTTGTATTGTTCATTATTGTGTATAAATAGTAAACAAACTTAGTAAAAGGCAATATCATAAGTTATATAACATCACTGGATGACAATATGTATATAATTATATAAAGACAAAAATTATTTAAAACTTTTTTTAAATCTTTGGGTACATATTGTAGATATTTTTACCTTAACATCATTTAAATAAAAACAATGTCATGGAAATCCTATCACAACATTTTTTTCTTAAACTTCGTGAAAGATTATGAATTTTTACAAAACTTCGGTGATTTAATGCAGATTCAATATTGTAAAATGGTATTTTTCAGATAGTGTAGTGATATTATTAATCATAAATTATGAATATTATTTATTAATTATAAATTATTGATATTAATTACTGCATATATATTACTTATTAATAACTGGAAAGTAAAATTAAGTTTGTTGGAATACTTATTATATATAATAATTAGTAATTAGAGATTATTTATTAATAATCATTAATTACTATAAGTTAAAAATGATTAATATAATATTATTAATAATTATTTATTAAATAATATAATATTATTAATGATATATGGTCAATGATTAATTAATAAATAATAAAAAATAATCAAAATTAATTTTATGGAAATATTGTAAGTATTAATTATTGGCCGTCGAAAATTGGCATCTATTACAACGGGCATTTTGTGACCGTTGTAAAATTACATCTATTACAACAGATATTTTGTGACCGTTGTAAAATAGATATCTATTACAACGGGTCTGAAAATGACCGTTGTGATAGCATTTATTACAACGGCCAGTCTATGCCAGTGGTAAAAAGGGTGTTGTACAGGCATCTATTACAACGGTCACAAAAATGATCGTTGTAATAGCATTCTATTACAACGGGCAGCCAACGCCCGTTGTAAAATGGACGTTGTAATAGGGTATTTTTCTTGTAGTGTTTATATGTCAAGTTTTTGAATGATATAAAGCTACTTTGTGAAATGTAGCTATTTTTGGAAATTAGTTTTGGGTTTTTTATGGATGATGTCTTTGAAAACATCATCCTTAACCCAGCTAGATAAGGATATGATTTGTAATGAAAGGTAATAACAAATATTTAAAATTAAGATTTGGTGAATTTTTTTGAAGTTAACTTTTTGCAATTAACGAATTAAATTGGAATTAAATGGGACTCGAGTTGGTTATAATTGGTATGAGTTTCTATTGATGAAGACAGATGCTACTCGAGGAATTTAAAAGGGCTTTGTCGTTATTACGTTTATAGCATTGGTTGGACATGGCAATTTACATTGATTGTGAGTTATTCCGTCTATTCGTTAACCCAACTAAAGACATGATTGGCTTCCAAAGTTAAGTAATCATTGAATAATGATTTTGAAGATTTAGACTAAGTTACAGTTTCAAAATAAATATTTAAATAAAGATTTGAATGAATGAAATGAAAAAGCGATTAATGAATGTAATTTGAATTTACCAAAGTAAATGTAGATATGGATTAGGGGTAAGGAGTTAGTCAATTCTATCATAGGTAGAAAATTGCCCTAGGCCAATATAGTGGGAATGATGTCCTCCTCCGTGTTCCATTAAGTGGATGGGAATGAGATTTTGATTTAAGTAATAACCTTTGCGTTAAGGTTTAATTGAATTCAAGGAATAATCCAAAATAGAATGAAATTTATGATATCCCTGTATATTCTCCACACGTTTTATAGATGCGCTAGTTATTCAGAAAGTCCGGGTTTCAACCCATTTTGAATAACTATACGACGTGATAAGAGCAACGGAGAACGACGATGATGTTAATTGAAGACTGGAGATCTTCACATCAGACGTATTGCTCATTGATATCTCATAGGGTCAATCCCCCATTATGAGGTTATATTATGACAAGCGATTTGATTATACTTGAAGTGATTCGGATTGCAAGGGCTTTCGCATCCAGGCGGGGTCATGGAATAAAGTGCCTTTGGTTTCGTTCAGACCCAGAACGAACTTGTAAACGAATGTATGTCTGACATTGTAGTTACGACAAAATAAATTGATGTCAATTGATAGTATATTAGTTTATGGTGGAGGATTTATTCTCCTAGCTTAACACCCTCCTCTACGACATATGTACTTAGAGTGCTATATATTAATAGACACCGACTATATGTTGTGAATTGACAACGTGGCGTACTAAGTGATGAGCTATTGATGATCAAAGCATGGCTTATTGAAGCGCAACTTTGTGTAATGAAAACTTCAACAAGCCTCACATCCCAGAAATGACCAGAACATGAAAAGATGCAGCAAGGTTATAAAGTTCGCAACCCTTAGAGGATGACCATTTCTTTCTAGATTTTTGAAGCAACACTATTGTATGGAGCCCAGATGTTTAGTATGTGGCTTTGATGAGGTAGCACTACGGTATAAAGCCTTGACATTTTACTATTGCGGTTTTGTTGAAAATTCGGGATCCTGTAAAGAAAGATCGATAACGACCGGGAAATGGTATACTCGTGCAGCATGGCTTGGATAGCACCGAGGACCTTGTGTTGGCAGAGAATGGTATACTTATTGGGATGTTTTCTAAACGCTTACCCATTTGTTAAGGAAGTTCCTTAGCCTTGGTCATTTGTTAGAAACCCTAATTATCCACTATGTGGATTATCACCTACGTGCCCATACGATTTTCTATTGTGGAGCCTGCGTAAAATGCGTAGGAGGCAGTGTAATGTTATGGTATCTATTTTGGCTAAGGTTGATACATTTATTTTTGAAAGTGATTTTCACACTATGCACTAGTAATAATATAAATGGATTTTTCACGTATCAAGCATATTTTGGCTATTATAAGGAAACCTCGCCCAAATGTGCATTTGCACTGTGTGTGTGGCACGAGATCTTATGGTAGTTTCATTTTCCAAAAACATTGCGAGTTTTTATGCGCTGGTTGCATGAGAGGAAACCCGTTTCGTGTTATACGGTGTGGTCTTATGAATTACCTTACTTTAAAATGGATTAAAAACCATTTTAGTTCTCACACCAGTCCCATGATTGATTTGGACTTTATTGTTCTTTCCCTAAACTCTGGGTGCCCAAATTTTCCACATGAGCAGCTAGTAGTTAAGGTTTTGTAGTTATTCTTGGAGTATTGCATATCTGGAGCTTGGATACAGTCCATGGCATTTCAGTCTTCCATCAAGCATTATAGTTTTTCTATTGTGTTTATTTTTCGCCATGTATTAGTTACCGGTACTCTGATATATTCTTATACTTTGACGCAAAATTGTTATAATGATAATGAAAAATTCTTTTTATTTGTTCCAATGTGCAAGTACCCCTAACAATCCACGTGAAAGCCCACATTTTATGTATCGGAGAATCGTAAAATATTTTTATTTCATTCCCTGAGGGTTGGATCATTCTCATCTTTTGATATGTTGCTTATGGGGATGTGAGACATATTCATAATTTTTACCAATTTTGTTTATGACCATTTTGCCCCTATCAATCTTGTGAAGGGCATAACTTTTGACTCGGGTCGAATCACCGAATGAGATCTGTGCCATCGGAAAGGAATTGATGATTGCCTTTTCGTAGAGTGGTTACAGTAAAGATTTGGCTTAGCGGTTTGGGAGGAATCGTTGTTTTAAGGTTTTCAATTGGTTATTCAGGTTTGGAGAGCCACAATGGGTTGATTTGGGAAGGCTCATTAGTGGGTTATTGGAAGGGTATATAGAGGGGGTAAGGGATATGGGAAATGGTTTTAGTTTTCCATTCTCTCATTTTGGTGCCTTGTGCTCCTCTTTTCGCTAACACATTTTCACCATTAAAAATCATAATCCAAGGAGGGAAATTGAAGATCTATACCATTGGAGGCTAGATCTACATCAATTGAGGCAAGGATTCATCGGATTAAGGTGTTTGTGCGAAGTGCTTAGTGTCCGGATTCATTTTCCTTTGATTTTTGCTTGTTTGGCTGAATCGGTGAGTGATTTACATCTCTCACATGAATGTAATGAAGTATAGGAATGTTTTACCATGTTTTTAATCATATTTAAGTGTTTTTCCATAGATCTATGCCATATTAAGTTTATTCTCACATGAATGGACCCAATGATCTGTTTAAGCCAGTTTAGTTTAACGATTTCAATCTATTTCATATAAATATGCAAGTTAGATCCACAGTTTTGCCCATATGTACATTTATGGTGATTTTGGTGAATTTTACATGTTTGTTGATAGAATTGTCATATTGGTGTTATTATTGATTTCATATCGTGTTTATGATCATATTGGATGTATTGGATGAACTGGTTTCGTCGAACGAATCATTTTGGCGGAGTTTTGGTTGAAATTGGAGTTGCATTGGAGAATGCAGGTTTTGGGTCGAACATGGAGGGTCGGACATGGTGGATCGAACATGGAGGGTCAGTCGAACCATGGGGAAGTTTTCTTGGAGGAAAAGAAATGGTTGGGTTGTTCGAGCATGTTGGGTCGAACAGGTTGGATCGAGCAAATTGGGTCAAGCAGCATACGGGTTATGCAGTGGTTCTGGTCGCACCATAATGTGGTCGTGTCGGTCATGTTTTGGGTCGAGCAAACATGGATCGGGTAGGTCATGTCGTGGTGCGGTGTTTGGATCAGTCGCGAAGGAGGGTCAAGCAGAGTGGTCTGGACGGTCATGTTGGGTCGATTAGAGTGGTCCAGTTGGTCATGTTAGGTTGAGCTGAGCCTAGGTCGGTCGTGCCAAGAGGGGGTCGGTCACACATGGTCATTTTTTGAAAAAGTACGTTTTTCGGGTATGACCTGGGATGGAAGAAAAGAGCTTGAAAACGTTCCCCCCCCCCCCCCCCGAACCCTACTCAAGACGCAGCGTAGTGGTGTAACTTGGTTCAGTGATGAAGTGACTTCGAAGTAAATTCAAGTTGGAAGGTTCGAAGTGTTGAAAGGTGTTCGTTGATCGGTGTAGAACATCGAATGAGGTGACAACTCAAAGGTCGTGATTTCGTGGATAATGGTTGCAAGAGAAGGTTGCTTGGGCTATGAAAAGTCATTAAGTTGGATGACTAGAGATGAGAATGCTAAGAGATTATCGTTGTCGTAAGTTCTAGCAGGATCAAAGCAGGGGTACAATGGTGGCATCCAAAAGACCGGTTGTAGGTCGAGTACCCTGGGTATCGTTGAAAGGCCTAGTTGTTAAGGTTGGACATACATACGTATCGTTTAAAGGCATATGGAGTTTATGCTAGAACTTGGGTTACCATTAGACTTTGACATGTGGCAAGGTTGGCGGTCATATAATTAACGATGGTTTCAAAGCAGGATTGGCGGTGATAGCCAGAGTCAGTTATGGATGATTGGTTGTTCTATTTGTACCGTCTCATGTAGGTTGTCCAACGTCGAAGGAGATGTTCCTTGAGTGCTTGTCTGATATTGGTTTAGGCCTCTGGGCTTGTGCTTGAGGGATGTTGAATTTGATTAGGATGGTTTGCATGAGATATATATAATCTGGATATTATGAATGATTTACCATGATTGAATGGGTGTTCTGGTTTCCATGGATGAATGGTTGAATTGTTTAGTGTAAAGGCTACCAATGTCCGATGTGGGGAAGATGGGAGTTGAGTTCTTCTTTGGTATTTTGTAGGTTGGTTTGTTAATCTACTTATTATCATATACTTTATTGTTGAAGTTTGTTAGTTGTTTTATCGCTCACTAAGACTGTTGTCTGACTCAAGGTTTAAGTTTCCTCTTATTACCTTGGGTTGTTCATCCGGTTGTGGATGGGAAGACCAAGTAGCAGGTTATAGGTTATTAGTGAGGTCGATGATGCTATGCGCAGGTGAGCAGGAGGCTGGCGTACTAATTTTATTACTATCTAGAATTTATGTTTTCGCCGTTGTGTGCTTTATAAGGGTTGTAGTGAGGCCTTATGTACAAACTTTGGTATTCGTTTGATAACCTATCAGGATGTTGTGAAAGTTTGCTATATGATGCTTCATTACTATTACCTGTTGTATAAGTTCTATTATATTTTATCCTAGCGCTGTGAGTTCTACGACAGGTTTCGCTTGTGTTTGGCCTACTCTGATGATCGTCCATAGCTGCCTGGCACACCTTACAGCGCATTATTCCTTCTATTTAGTGGAGGGTTATGGGCGGTCGTCACATTTAGTATCAGAGCTCTGGTTATCGATTCTAGCCAAAGTTCTAAGACGTAATCACATATGAGAGATGTACTTATAGATTTCATTTGGATGTATACTATATGATATTATATAGTATAGTAGCGTTTGTACTTCTTTAGCAGTTTATCTTGTAGATGGCTAATCATTCTAGTTTGTAGATTTACAATGAGTCGACGTTATATGAGACATTCTGCTAGGGAAGAAGCTATGCCTGGAGGGGGAAATGGTGGGGAAACTGATTACCCGTCCATGTTTGAAGCTATGATAGATGCATGCCTACAAAGGATCCCTACTCCAGTGGCAGCTGCGGTTGTCCAAGTGCCTAAAGCTATGGAATTTGCAAAGCTATGCAAAGACTTTACATCATTGGGAGAGAAATAGTTCAAGGGCACTGAACCAGTTGAACAGGTTCAAAGGTGGTTGAACACTTGTGTTTGGATCTTCAAGGACTTGGGCATTAATGATGCAACAAAGAGGAAGCTTGCATCAAGGCAGTTAGAGGGCAGAGCAATGGATTGGTGGAACTCTATCACACTTGAGACCCCAGAAGATGATATTTCATGGGAGCTGTTCCAAGTTAAGTTTGAAGCAAACTTTAACTCCACCATGCAAAATTCAATTCTTTTTAAGAGATTCGTGAGGCTTAAGCAGAATGGTCGCCCAGTTCTTGACTATATTTCTGACTTTGAGACTTTGTCGAAGTATGCTCGTTCATATATGGATACTCCTTATCAAAAGAATGAGAAGTTTGTCTTGGGATTGGATGAATATCTTGGAATCATCTTGTGGATCACTTCGATGATAATTTTGAGAATATCATCGAGAAGGCTTTGAGGCATGAAAGTCTATTTCTGAAGAAGATGTCTGTTGTTGCACCTAAGGAAGAAAAGAAGCCACAACAGGGTGGTAATAATAAGAAGAGAAAGTAGCAACAGCAGAAAGGAAAGGGTGGCCAAAAGAATCCTAAGAGTGAGGTGGTTTGCTTTAACTGCCAACAGAAAGGCCATTTTGCTAATGAGTGCAAGAATCCCAAAGCTGAGAAAAAGTGCTTCAAGTGTGGAAAGCCTGAGCATGAGAAGAATGACTGTCCAGAATTAACTAAGGGCAAGCAAGTTGTGAAGGCATATGCTTTGGAAGCCATGCCAACTTCTTCAAGAGCTCCTACCGCATAGGAGAAGGGAAAGGGTGTCATGGTGCTGGTACTCTTTCAATTAATGGTGTTTCGGTTCATGTGCTTTTTGATACTGGAGCATCACATTCATTCATTTGCAATGAGATTGTGTGTCGCTTGGGTTTGAAACCCGAGATTTGTGATAACCACTGATCACGACTAATACAGTTGGAGGTTCATCCAATCTTTGCATGATTTGTCATGGTTTAGTGTTTTCGAGTCATGGTTGCTCTTTTGTGTGTGATTGCTTTGTTCTTAACTTCGCTGAGTTTGGGATTATCTTGGGCATGAATTGGCTCAAGAGGTATGCGACAAGGGTGAATTTCGAGAAGATAGAGGTGAGGGTCGGGGATGTGGAAGGGGAAAAGGTGTTGATTAGATGTAAGCGCAAAGATGGGGTCTTTGTGAGCTATCTATATTCGCTTGGGATTCCACAGGAAGACTTGTTATCTATGCTGATCGCTAATGAGTATGAGGATGTCTTTGACGAGGTCAAAGGGTTGCCGCCGCATAGTGAGATCAAGTTTAGGATCGATTTGGTAGAGGGTGCTAAATCAATCATTATGCCTCTTTGGAAGATGGCACCTAAGGAACAACGAGAGTTGGAGGTGCAATTTATGGACCTTTTGGGAAAAGGATTCATTGGGAGGAGTGTATCCGAATGGGGTGTAGCAGTTGTATTTGCAACCAAGGCGGATGGCTCGTTAAGATTGTGTGTGGACAATCGTGAGCTGAACAAGGTGACAAAAAAGAACAAGTATCCGTTGCTAAGGATATATGACTTGTTCGATCAGCTTCATGAAGCCAAAGTGTTTTCTCAGATGGATTTGGCAATGGGGTTTCACCAATTGAGGGTGGCTAAGGATAGTGTGCTAAAGACTGCTTTTAGGATGCCATCCGGTTTCTTCAAATGGTTGGTGATGCCATTCGGGTTGACCAACGCGCCAATGTATTTTGTAGATTTTATGAATAGGGTTTTCAGATATCAATTGAACAAGTTCGTGCTTGTGTTCGTGGACGACATTTTGGTTTACTCTCGGAATGAGGAAGAGCACAAGATGCACTTGAGGGTAGTTTTGGAAATCCTACGGAAAACATCAGCTGAGAGCTAAGTTTTCAAAATGTCACTTCTGGAAGAGTGAAGTGAGGTTCTTAGGCCATGTTGTTTCTGGAAATGGGATAGTAGTTGACCCTGCTAAAGTGGCAGCAATCCAGGACTGGGATAGACCTAAGAATGCGACAGATGTGGGAAGTTTCCTTGGGTTGGCCTGTTATTACCGATGGTTTATCAAGTATTTGTCCAAGGTAGTTGCCCCATTAACATGATTGATGAAAAAGAACCAAGTATTCACATGGGATGCAAAGTGTGAACAAGCGCTCGAGATCCTGAAAGAGAGACTGACGAGTGCTCCTGTGTTGACCATTCCGATTTGGAATGAAGAAATGATGGTATAAACTGATGCATGTGGTACTGGACTTGGAGTGGTACTGATGCAAAAGGATAAGGTTGTGGCCTACGCGAGTCGACAACTGAAGCCGCATGAGAAGAATTACCCAACTCATGATATGGAGTTGGCTGCGATTGTGTTTGCTCTGAAGATGTGGAGACATTACCTATTGGGATTTCAATTCGAGTTGTTTACGGATCACAAGTCGTTGAAGTATCTTTTCTCCCAAAAGGATTTGAACCTTCGACAGCAATGACGGCTAGAGTTGCTGGCGTCATATGATTTTCGTATAGCCTATACTCCGGACAAGGGCAATGCAGTGGCAGATATGTTGAGCCGAAGACATGCAGTTTGGGAGCAATGTTTTCAGAATGGAAGAGCCTCGAGTATTTGGCAAGATTTGTTTTCAGGCCAAGGTGTGAATTGGAACCTGAAATGTTGGCAAGCTTATCGATAAGACCTACTCTTATCGAAAGGACTGGCGAAGGTCAAAAGATAGATGCAAAGCTTGTCGAGTTTGTCCAGAAACCAGAACCAGAAAATAAAGAGTTTGAAGTCGATCGAGAAGGTTTGCTTTGAAAGCAAGGGCGACCAGTTGTTCCTGATATTGATGGATTCATAGATTAGGTTCTGAGAGAATGTCACCACTCGTAGTTGACGATTCATATTGGTGGCAATAAGATGTATCAGGACATGAAGTGAGTTTACTACTGGGAGGGGATGAAGAGGGATATTGGAAAGTTCATTTCCAAGTGTATGAACTGTCAGTTGGTGAAAGCTGAACAGAAGATGCCGAGTGGATTGCTTCAGCCATTGGAAGTTCCTACATGGAAGTGGGAGCAGATATCGATGGATTTTGTCAATGGACTACCTAGAACCAGGGCAAGAAACGAAAGAATTTGGGTCATTGTGGATCGCTTGACCAAAAGTGCGAGATTCATTCCTATCAAGTCGAGTAGGATGGCACTGAAATTGGCTAAACTTTATGTGAAATGGATAGTTCGATTCCGTGATGTCCCAAAGCATACAGCGAGTGACCCAGATCCATTATTCACAAGTGGATTTTGGAAAAGTTTGTAAGAAGCTTTGGGAACCGAGTTATGCTTGAGTACGGCATATCATCCCCAAACTGATGGTCAGGCCGAGAGAGTCAATTGAGTTTTGGAAGATCTCCTGAGGGCTTGTGTGTTAGACTTTGGAGGATCATGGGAAGACCATCTACATCTGTTTTTGTTTGCATATAATAATAGCTACCAATATAGCATTGAGATGGCACAATACGAGGTGTTGTATGGGAGGTCGTGTAATTCTCCAGCTTGTTGGTTAGAAATTGGAGATAAGTTGATGCTTGGGCTAGAGATGATTAGAGAAACCTCAGATTGTATCGAGATCGTTCGGAAACGAATGAAGGCAACCCAAGATCATCAAAAGAGTCATGCCAATAAGCATTGAAAGGATTTGGAATTCAACTTTGTCGATATGGTTTTTGTGAAGATTTCGCTGTTGAAGTATGTGGTTTGATTCGGAAACAAAGGAAAGTTAGCTCCGAGGTTCGTTAGACCATTTCCGATAGTCGAGCGAATTGGAAATCACGCATATAGATTGGAGTTACCCGAGAAGATGTCGAGTGTGCATAATGTTTTCCATGTGTCGTTCCTACGGAAGTTTGTGCATGAATCGAATGTGGTGGTACCTCCAGAGCAGTACGAAGACCTTGAAGTGGAGACCGCAGTTACGAGACCTCGTAAGCCACTTCGTGTTGTGGGGGATGACACAAAAAAACTTAGGAGGAAGACGGTTAAGCTAGTCAAGGTACAATGGAGTGAAGATAATGACGATTGTACATGGGGGATGGAGGAAAGCATGAGAGCGATTCATCCAGAACTCTTCGTCGGTAGGACCCTTTGATCGTATCATTGTTATATCGTTGTTGTTTGATTGAATCCCACGTGGTAGGATAAGGCTATGGATGCATGGCTGATGGTTGCTAGTTTGAGTGATAGAATTGGCTTCTCATGGATGATAGACATGCAGAATTATTGTGGTTGCCTATGTTTATTTAGAATTTCAGGGGCGAAATTCTTATGGGGGGAGGAATGTAACAACCGGCATTTTACGTATCGAAGGATTGTAGAACATTTTTATTTCATTCCCTGAGGGTTGGAATATTCTCATCTTTTGATATGTTGCTTATGGGGATGTGAGACATGTCCATAATTTTTACCAATTTTATTTGTGACCATTTTGCCTTTGTCAGTCTTAAACAGGGCATAACTTTTGACAAAAGTCGAATTAGGGAGTGAGACCTGTGCCATTGGAAATGAATTAATGATTGTCTTTCCGTAAAGTGGTTACATTAAATATTTGGCTCAGTGATTTGGTAGGAATCGCTGTTTTAAGGTTTTCAGTTGGTTGTTTAGGTTCAGAGAGCCACAATTGGCTGATTTGGGAAGGCCCACTGGTAAGCTATTGGAAGGGTATAAATAGGGGGTAAGGGATATGGGAAATGGTTTTAGTTTTCCATTCTCTCATTTTGGTGCCTTGTGCTCCTCCTTTCTCTAACACCTTTCCACCATTAAAAATCATAATCCAAGGAGGGAAGTTGAAGATCTATACCATTGGAGGCTAGATCTACATCAATTGAAGCAAGGATTCATCGAATCAAGGTGTTTGGTGCAAAGTGCTTACTGTCTGGATTCGTTTTCCTTTGATTTTTGCCTATTTGGGGGGAATCGGTGAGTAATTTACATCTCTCACATGAATGCAATGAAGTACATGAATGTTTGATCATGTTTTTCATCATATTAAGTGTTTTTCCATAGATCTATGCCATATTAAGTTTATTCTCACATGAATCGCCCAATGATCTATTTAAGAAAGTTAAGTCTAATGATTTCAATCCAGTTCATATGAATATGCAAGCTAGATCCATGTATGTACATTTATGGTGATTTTGGTGAATTTTACATGTTTGTTGATGGAATTGTCATATTGGTGTTATTGTTGATTTCATCTCATGTTTGTGATCATATTGGATGTATTGGATGAGCTGGTTTTGTTGAATGAATCGTTTTGGCGAAGGTTTGGTCGAAATTGGAGTTGCATTGCAGAATGCAGGTTTTAGGTCGAACGTGGAGGGTCAGACATGATGGATCGAACATGGAGGGTTGGTCGAACCATGGGGAGGTTTTCTTAGAGGAAAAGAAATGGTTGGTTCGTTCAAGCATGTTGGGTCGAACGGGTTGGAATGAGCAGCATACGGGTTATGCAGTGGTTCTGATCGCACCATAATATGGTCGGGTCGGTCATGTTTTAGGTCGAACAAACATGGATCGAGTCAGTCATGTCATAGTGAGGTGTTTGGATCGATCGCCAAGGAGGGATCGAGCAGAGTGGTCTGGTCGGTCATGTTGGATCGAACAGAGTGGTCTGGTCGGTCATGTTTGGTTGAGTTGAGCCTGGGTCGGTCGTGCCAAGAGGGGGTCGGTCGCACATAGTCATTTTCTGAAAAAGTACATTTTTTGGGTACGACCCGGGATGGAAGAAAAGAGCTTGAAAAAATTCGGGAGCAACCCCTCGAACCCTATTCAAGCCGCAGCGCAGTGGTGTAACTTGGTTCGGTGATGATGTGACTTCGAAGTAAACTCGAGTTGGAAGGTTCGAAGTGTTGGAAGGTGTTCGTTGATCGGTGTAGAACATCGAATGAGGTGACAACTCAAAGGTCGTGAGTTGGTGGATAATGATTGCTCGAGAAGGTTGCTTGGGCTATGAAAAATCGTCAAGTTGGATGACTAGAGGTGAGAAGGCTGAGAGATTATCGTTGCCGTAAGTTCAAGCAGGCTCAAAGCAGGGATACGACGGGGCACCCAAAGGACTGATTGTAGATCGAGTACCCTGGGTCTTGTAGAAAGGCTTAGTTGTCAAGGTTGTACATATGGAGTTTATGCTAGAACTGTTGTTACCATTAGCTCTTGACATGTGGCAAGGTTGGGCATCATACGATTAACGATGGTTTCAAAGAAGGATTGGCGGTGATAGCCAGAGTCAGTCATGGATGTTTAGTTGTTCTGTTTGTATCGTCTCATATAGGTTGTCCAACGTCGAAGGAGATGTTCCTTCAGTGCTTATCTGATATTGGTTTAGGCCTCTGGGGCTTGTGCTTGAGGGATGTTTGAATTTGATTAGGATGGTTTACATGAGATATATATAATCTGGATGTTATGAATGCTTTACAATGATTGAATGGGTGTTTTGGTTTCCATGGACGAATGGTTGAATTGTTTAATGTAAAGGCTATCACTATATGATGTGGGGAAGACGGGAGTTGAGTTCTTCTCTGGTGTTTGGTAGATTTGTTTGTTAATCTACCGATTATCATATACTTTATTGTTGAAGTTTGTTAGCTGTTTTATCGCTCACTAAGACTGTTGTCTGACTAAAGGTTTTATATTTTCTCTTATTACCTTGGGTTGTTCATCCGGTTGTGGATGGGCAGACTAAGTAGCAGGTTACAGCTTATTAATGAGGATGATGATGTTGTGCGGAGGCGAGCAGGAGGCTGGCGTGCCAGTTTTATTACTATCTAGTATTTCTATTTTCGTTGTTGTGTGCTCTATGAGGGTTGTAGTGAGGCATTATATACAAACTTTGGTATTCGTTTGATGACCTTTCAGGATGTTGTGAAAGTTTGAAAAGTTTGCTATATGATGCTTCATTACTATTACCTGTTGTGTAAGTTACATTATATTTTATCCTTGTGCTGTGAGTTCTACGACAGGTTCCGCTTGTGTTTACCTACTCTGATGATCCTCCATAGCTGCCTAGCACACCTTTCAGCGCATTATACCTTCTGTTTAGTGCAGGGGTTATGGCGGTCGTCACAATCCACCTTTGAGAATGGTTTGGGTCGGTTTAATTACCGAGTTGAACCGGACACAATAGTGGGATATTGAAGTGAATAAAGTAATTACTAACATGATAAGTAAGGTAACAGGGTAGACTTGTTAATAATTCTTTGTCTGTGCGCAAAAGAGATGATTACCAACAATATGTCTTATAATTGAGTTTTCTTCTTTAATTTTTTGCGCTTTTACTAAGTGAATTCTTTTGCTTTAAATTAGTTTTCCTAATTATACCCTTTGATTAGCTCTTACCCTCTTATATTTTCGTCGTGTGGCCTCTACCATCCATTGGTAACATGCCATTAGTAAATCTTGCCTATTAGAAAAAATACATGTAAACTAGTGCATGTCGTAGTAGTCTCCAATCGAAATCTGCACGCTTAGAAAATGTCAGATCCCCGGCTAATCCAAATCTGTGGACCTCTTATATTTTTATTCCAACTAAGGGTGCTTGGTTTTCCTGAAAACATCAGATCTAGTCTAGAAGGAAAGGATGGGTCCGGACTAATAAGCAAACTATGGTTTTGCATCCTAACCCAATCTTTTTCTGTTGACCTCTTATAAATGTATTTCACCTAAGCATGCCCGTCCTTTCCGAGACCATCATATTCTGTCTGAAATGGGAGGTGGTCAGAATATATCCTATTTACTAATCTTTGTTTTATTTTATTCTTAACCCAATCCTAGATCTGATCCCAATGTATTAACCCAATTCTTATCTGAGTAATGATATTACTGGTATCATGATTGTTTTTTTTTTTCCTCTTAATTATGGTTTTATGCTTTTCTATTATCATAATAGTCTGTTTACTTTTACTGTGTCTTATGAATTATAGTACTAGTCAAAATTCATTGCAAGTTTATACAAAACTACATATCTTAGTCAAATTCCATTTTATTGTAAAATTGTAATTTTTACATGTAATACTATTAATTTAGTTCTTTCTTTTTAAATATATATTCACAAGATTGAGGAAAGGAAGTTTTCGAATCACTGACTCAAGTCCATTGTCGAATCCTACTCAGCAAAAATTCTAAGCCATGCACAAAAGGAGGATTAAAACTTGTGTTGTAAACTAATATTTATAACTTTATAGAAAATATGTAAAAGATTGCAGAAAGACTGAAATAACTGATATAAATAACTACTAGGGAAAAAGGATGAAAAGAAATAGACTAATAGAAAGAAATTATAATAAAACAAAAAAAGAATTACTCGCAAATCTTAAATAAATAAAAGAAACTGTAAGAAAAATGGTAACTACTTATAGAAAAACTACTAAAAACCAGTAGAAAAACAATAAGTAAAACTCCAAATAAAACTACTAAATTCCCTAAAATTTAAACCTACTTATAATCTAAATAATTAGTGCACTCACCCGTGGTCCTAAGCTCTTTCTCCATGGTTGATGCGGTTCCCTCTTCTAAGTGGAGTATATAAGTATTTTATTTTATGAATCTTTTCTCCAAAAAAAATTAGGTCAAGGTCGTCTTAGAAGAGGGAATCTAAATAAGGAGAAAGATTGTTTTGCGAGCGAATAACTAGGTTTAAGGGTCAATTTATAGTATAATGTAGGGGTCTCAAACCATTGGATTTCAAGATTCAAACCAATCCAGCCACATCGTTGATAGGATTATGGCCATCAGATCTAAAATCAGATGCACCAAAAGAGGCCACATCACCTAAAAAACGAAATCTCTGAATTCGCTATGTACTAGGTGCATTTGATCCCCAGTTTAGTCAACCCGACCCTTGCTATGTCTTTCTTCGGGTCGGCCTAGGGGTTGATCCATATACTACTATTTTTTTCTTATTGATCTAATTTATTCTTTCAACTTTTTTCTTTTATAATTTTTTTATACTAGCTCGTATTCTGACAAGTTATATATGAAAACTGGAAAGAAAATGTCTGTAGACACAATGGAAAAGGTTCCATAGCCAAATTCGAGCATCTATAAAAGTTCTCTTTTTAACCACTTTCTATATTATGGTTAATCTCTTTTTATTAAACTTGTAACTTGTTCCTTTATATTAATTTTATTTAGCTTCCATTAATACTTGACTAAATTGTTGTTATATTGTTCGTTATTTTTTAAAATTCAATTTATGCATATTAATATTTGTGATTTAATTCTCTTAATTAGATTTTAATGTTTTAGTTATAACGTTAGCCTTTAATTCCTCGATTTATTCTTTTATAATATTATTGTTAACGTTTCCATTAATTTTATTTGTTACCTTGTAAGGTATGTTCTCATAACATTAACATTAAATATTCAAATTTCTTAATTGATTACTCTTAAATGTTTGGCTATTACAATCTCCCCTCCATAAAGGGTTTCGTCACCATAATCTCCAAGGATAGAAAAATGAAATAAGTATTTTCATCCAAATACCTACAACCATCTACTCAAACACCATCCATAACATCTATTTTCCTAAGTTTTCTAATGCAATTTATGTAATTATGCAATAGTGTAGTGTGTATGTCCCTAACTAATGCAAAAAATTAGTCAGTCTACCGATTCAGTTAATCTTCTTTTTATGCAAATATACATATGCCATGTATCCAAATGAATGCTAGTTTCCTAATGATAACTGGTAATTCTACAAGCGTGTTGTAATCATTATTCTTATGCAAAAATCATACACTAATCATTCAATTTTACAACCATGGAATAGAAATAAAAATTGTGCACACATCCATATGCAATATGTTCAAGTACCAATTAGTCGATCTCTAATTGTGGCTAGTGTGTGTTATGGGTCAATTGCATCCACTAACAAACACTTGCAACAACTCATATACATCATTCACAACATGTTCTAGAAACATGTTTTCAATCAGTCATATCATTCATAGGCTTTAATCCTAAGATCTTCCATTCCCAATGATACTTAAAAGAAATTCCACTAATGGTAGTATGTTTAAAGAATGTAGGTATGAAATCTAGACGCTCCTAAAATACCTAAGTTGCTATATTTGAAAGTGATCCCTAAGAGATGAAAGATCTTATTTTGAAATTGGCAAAAAGTCCAAATACACAATGACTGACTGGTGACTCGTACTTTTTCTCCAAATTATCAACATGAATAACTTCTCTTATAACTGCGGAATTATTTTAATCAGACCATTAGAGAGCTTTATCTTCTCACCCATTTTAATACTTTTTAGAAAGAAACCTTCCAAAATAGTTAACCGATTTTTCCTTCAAAATTTTTTTGTGCCTTCCTCTATCTATTCCACTTATGTTATCAACCCTATAAGAACATACTTTGTTTAGAATTCTTATATACATATTTTTTTAAAAAACTCATTCTATCTTTCAAAAGCTTGTTTAGAAAATCTTAGTGAGAAAATTGATTGTTTATATGGTTACAAAAATTTCTTTTTAGAAATATATATAGTTATTTTGATGAAATCCCTAAAAAAGCGAATTTCATATCAAAGCAAACTACCTTCTAAATTTTCTATATTCTAATACTATATATATATATATGTGGGGTTTAGACCCAAAGTGGACCTACAAATTTTCTTCTTTCTTAATAAATTACTCTTTTTCTAATTTTCTTTCTTGAAAACCAATTTTTAAACCTATCATTAATCCATTAAAAATCTTTATATCCTTTCCACCTAAAACATTTAACCACTTATTTGTGTACTAGCTAAACTTTTTGCTTACTTTAACTTACAAGAGAATTTATTCTATCAATCTGATTTTTATAATTATGTATCAATTTATCCTTATAAATTATTTTTCTTTAAGTAAAATTTATCAGATTTTCATCCCATGCCCAATTGGCATTATCTTAATTAACAATAAACTTTTCCATCAATGAATATAACTAATGGTGAAATCCATCCTCATGTCCTAACAAAATCCAAGAGATGCTTCCATGTTGAATCTCTCAAGGTCTTAATTTCTATATTTAGATTTAGCCTTAATTAGGGATCTTCCTAAAACACAAGTTGAAGTATCTCCATAGAAGCTACATATATTTAATTCTCATATTCTAAGAATTCTTATACAAAGAGCCAAAAATTTGATGTTAACTACGTCCTTATTTTTACATAGGGAACAAGTAGAACCTAAAATCAACGAACGCTCTTACTTATTAATCTTCGTATTCTTAGGTTCCAATCTCCTGTAGAAGACAGTTGAACCAAAAATTTATGGTTATTAAAATTTCAAACCTTTCTCATAGTAGGTAATGCCTCTATGTTCTAGCTGAAAAACTAATTGTAGTCATTCAAAGATGACTACCCTTATGGGTCCTCCCACTAATGCCATTAAGCAGAACTGGTACTAAATTGTAAATCAAAACTCTTTTTAATGATTTAAAAATAGCTCCACACATTATCTCCAAAAATAGTTAAACTTTTTGTCATAATCCACCGATCCAAGATGATTGCATACCTTCCAAAAGTAATTCCTAGAAAATTTGGTGTTGGGTCTATATGCTAATAGGGTACTTAATTCCATTATTAAATACTAAATTTATTCCATGATGTCATTTTATTAGACCAACATGTCATCTATACAAATGTAGTGACCCGAACTTCCCCGGTCTTTGAAGAGAAGAGAAAGAACGGATTGTCTAAGAACACTACAGATCAGAATGCAAACAGAAGAACATTTCATTGCTTATTACAACAATTCACATTAGAGTACAAGAATATATAGAGTATGTAAAAATAATATACATTTGGTAAATATCAAAGATTTACAAATTACAATGCAGCGTAAAATAATACAAAACGTAACTGAAAGAGATACACGGATACGGAGCTCTCTGAATATCATTTCAGCTGTAAACCAAGACCCTGTGAATATAAATCTACAAAACCAAAACTACTAGCTACCTGTGTGGAAAATAGGGGTACCCAGAGTTTAGGTTAAAACAACAAACTCTAGGTCAATCATGTGACTGGTGTGAGAACTAAAACAGTTATTAAATCTTTATTTTAAAATGAAGTAAATCAAGGGACCACGTTGTATAACATGGAACAGGTTTCCTCCCAAGAATACCAGTGCATAAAACAAATAGCGCAATGCTTTTTGGAAAAATGATGCTATTATAAGACCCAGGTCCCATCACACAATGCAACGCAAGCCGGAGGATAGGGTTTTCCCTTAGAATAGCCAAACATGCTTGGTATGTTTAAAACAAATAATTTGATACTATTATAAGTGCATAGTGTATTAAACAACTTCAAATATAAATGTATCAATCATAGGCGGCACGGGTACCATCTATCATGTCGCCAATACTAGGCTCTACAATCAAAACTGAAATGTTACGTATTGGAAGTTGGATTTCCATCTGTGAACCAGGGAAAAGGATCATCCTTACCGCTTCGAGACTCTCTAGCCCGAGCCTCAGGATCAGAGTTCGAGTGACCCTTAGATCGTCAGGGCCGGTCCACACAAAGTGGACTAAAATGCCTGAACAATACGTTTCTCTGTCCTATGGGTGTAAACTGGTCATATGTCGACCAAACCATCTATCGGCACCACAGTGACCGATATGACCAAGGCGCCTCGCTATCCATCATCCACATAAGTAAAACATCCAGGCTTGAAAAACCCACATCACTCCTAGCTAGAAGGAAATGCATGCCCTCCCTAAAGTCTTCTCCCGTTTCTGGTTCACACCGGGGTGCGACGCTCGCGAATTAACGCTATACACAAAGCTATGCTATATTAAAGCTGTGCTTTGATCATCAACCACAAGACTCTGCTTTTCAACAGAAGCCTTGATCATTTGCATCTCAGCATGCCACACAGGTAATTCACGCTATGCAACCGATGTCTATCAATCACACAGAATGAAATCCAATGTCAGACACACATCCATTTACAAGTTCGTTTTGGGTCTGAACGAAACCAGAGGCACCTTATTCCTCGTCCTATATGTCCAATACAGGAGAGAGGTCCTCGCATATCCGGTCGATCTCCAAGTACGTCTGGATGATCACCACTTATTACTTCATCTTGGGTGTACAGCCCAATCAAGACATCGGTAATCCTCCAAACGATGTGAAGATCTCCGGTCTTCAACCACCGTCTTCATCATCGACTCATCGCCGATTCAGTTATTCAGAATGGGATAAACCCGATCTTTCCGAAAAACTCGCGTGTATTATAAACAAGTGCTATAAAAACACAACATACGCCTCATTCCAATTCTGAATATTCTTTTATTTAAATATTCATATCCTTTGGGAAAGGTTTCCATTAATTTTATCAAAGATAAATTCTTTAAATTAATTCTTTAATCTTCCTTTGGATATCAATCCAAACCAAATTAAGGTTTATCCAAACTAGTCGGGAGTAACGCACCTTACCGAAGTAATCATTTGTTTAATTTCCCAATCCCAACCTATTCATCCTATGAAGCAAACTGGTATTACTTCATATCTAACACCATGGTGTTATCGGTAAAATTAATTACCATTTCACGTTTAAATCTAATTAAAGATTTAACTATCGCTTGGAGTAAAATTGGTGATACTCCATTCTTGATCATTTCATGAATTCGATAAATTTAATTATCTCATTCACATTCCAATCTAATTAAAGATTCATTAAAACTCTAATTCAGTTTTAATCTCAAAAATATTACCTAATGATTATTCAAAGCTAAGAAATTTATCTTATCTTTAACTGGGTTAAAGAACTAATGTCATTTAAAACGCAGTTCATGATAAACTCAAATCACATTCCATTAATTATGGAATCTACATGGGAAATGGATCTATATATATAATCGATATAAACTTCCATATCCAACCGATAATAAATATGGAATAACGGCAAAGCCTCTTAAATTCCATATATATTAACAGTCTTCCTCCACAGAAGCTCACTTCGATTATTATCCAATCGAATTCCATTCCATTCCAATTTATTGTATTGAATTGGAAAACTTTACTTTGGAAAATCTCCTTTAAATCTTAACAAAAAGATTTATAAATTACAAATCACATTTCTCTGTAAATCGGGTTAAGGAATGAATGTCGTTAAAACAAAGATGACGATATACCCAATTCACATTCCATTTTATTCCAATTATCAAATATAATTGGAAATTCTAACAATCTCAACTAAAAGATTTATTCTTTCATCAACTAGGTTTAAGAACAGTGTTACTTAAGACACCGTTCACGATAAACCCAAAATCCCGTTTGGTATTAAATATAAGGCTCTGAATAGAAAATATATTAGCTTATATTCAATATCAAATTCTGAAACCAACAAATATTGTATTGGAAACAACAATATAAACATATCTTTCAAATTTCCATAACAATACCTATATAATCACGAAATCCAATCATTGAAATATTCCGTAGACAATTTCGATTCAAATCCATTCCAATTCATATATTGGAAATCCTGGTTATTTTCAAAACCATTTCAAAAATCCAATTTATTTTATTTAAAAATTATTGGATTTCTAATCTAATTAATAACTAGTTCATTTTGATAAAAATATAATTTTATCTTTTCAAATATGGAATTTTTCAACCCAATTCTTTCCAAATCAAGGCCCGTACAATCGATTTCCATAAATGGTCCTCGCACTGCACTTATAGTGACCTTTCCAAATTTGATTTGGATGTATCTCCAAATCCAACTGGTAGATTTTAAGTTTCTTGTATTCGTTGGAAATCTTTTTTTCGATACAAACCCAACGGTTCTGGTTTTAGAAGAATCCGACGGTCGGATCTCCTGTAATATCAATTCGAAGTCAACGGTCGAAATTCGCGAACGGCCGCTACGCGGTGCGTTCTATTCAAGCCATTATATTATATATATAATATATATATTTCGTCGATTTCCATTTAAAACGTATTTTATAAATTCGCTTTAAATTCGTTTTCAAAACGATTTGAACTTCGTTTCAAATTTCAAATCAAATTTGAATATTCCTTTATAAATTCGTTTTAAATTCATTTTAAAACGACTTAAATTTCATTTCAAATCAAATTTGAATATTCCATATCATTTTAATATTAAAATGATAATATTTCGAAAATATCAAATTTTGAAATCACTTTTCAATATTCATTATAAAATGAATAAAATCGACAAAATTACCGTTCGTGTTAAAATGGCGTTTAACTACTTAACACGGCTTCACATTTCAATATTCATTGAATATTATTTTAAAATATTCGTTAATTCTGGACTGGAATCAGACACAGTCAATTACCATATAATTTTATTTATATGGATTTCATACACACATGTACACAACAATAATCAAACACAGTCAACCATCATCTAGAGTGCATTATACCACTGTATAAGCGTTAAAAATAAATCAATAACGCTCATCGCAGCCTGCCAACCCATCGATTGACATACCACTAATTATTTGGATCAGTGTGTGTCAAATATCATCCCAACACCCATGTGGGGTTTTCAAACAACAAATACTGGTTATTATTTGTGCAGTTGGGCGATGTGTAAAATTTATCGTCCCAATCAGTATCAGACAAACGAGTGTAAAAAAACAAATCATCCGATTTGTCGATGAATATTTATTTCAATACATGACTATTTCACACAGTTCATATATAAAATAAAAATGATATTTTTATTGTTCAAATATTTTATTCCATACATGGATATTTTGTACATTTCATTTATACAACGAAAATGATATTTTTATTATTCAGATATTTTATTCCATACATGGATATTTTATACAGTTCATTTATACAATGAAAATGATACTTTTATTATCCAAATATTTTATTCAACACATGAATATTTTATTCACCATTTCACAACACAATCACAATCAATTTCTACATCACAATAAAATCAAACAAGTCGTCCATGGTCTGTGGACGACGGGGAGCAGTTCATGTATGCAGTTATAAAATAAATAACTGTAAAAAAATAATTTTAGTGAGAAGTTCTCACTTTGGGTTTCCACTCCTCCATTCTTTATTTCTGAACGGTTTTTATTTGGATATGTTTCCAGTCGGTCCCATCGCAGTCTGTTTCACGCAATTTATATTAAAAATCATATTTTTACCACTGCTATTTATACAAAAATCACATTTTTAACATGATGTTTACATTATAAAAATCCCATTTTTATTTTATGTAATTATATATAAAAAATCAGATTTTTAGCCAATTGGTAATTATTTCTTCGTATGACCATTTATAAATAACATTCATACGATAAAAACATATTTTTGTCTTTCTAAAAATTATATTTTTGTACAACTAAAAATCATATTTTTATACCACTAAAAATCGTATTTTATACCACTAAAAATCATAATTTTATTCCACTAAAAATCGTATTTTTATACTTCCATATATATAAAAATCACGTTTTTATTTTAATATTACATATATAAAAATCATATATTTATTAGCGCTAATTCATTATGAAAATTATATTTTTATTTACAATGCTATTTTATAAAAATCACATTTTTATTTTCTTTGACTTTCATATTTTTAATTTAGACTACCTCATAAAAATAAATCACATTTAAAAATAATGTTATTTCATTATTTAAAAACATGCTATATATATTTTTATTAGTAATGCTAATTTTATTTTAAAACATGCTATATATATCTTTATTAGTAATGCTAATTTTATTTTAAAAAACATGCTATATATATTTTTAGTAGTAATGCTAATTTAATTTTAAAAAAACATGCCATATTTTTTTTATTAGTAACGCTAATTTTATTTTAAAAAACATGCTATATATTTTTTTATTCTAAACTAAACTAAATAAGTAAATAAAAAAATACACCTTTCTGTTTCCATTCTGACTTTCCCTTCCTTGGAACCCGTCATTCACTAAAGCTCCAACCCCTTCATCGATTCGCGCCTCCCAATCCCAAAACGCATGCTCCAGAGATTAATGGACCCAGATCAACGAGTTCCACCTCGACTGGCTTCGAGGGCGCCACCACCGGCGGGAGTGGCATTGAGCTCGATCGCCTCGATGGCCGTGAAAACCGGTCTGAACTGGTGCTCCTTGAGCATGAATATCAAGCACCAGAGTCCACGATAAATGATCACGACCCTATAGAACTTAAGATCTTGCCTTCCTCTTTGATTTTTACTTTATGAGTTTCAATCTTTGAAACGGAATGGAAGAATTTTGATGAAGAACTTCTGAACAACGAGGCCGCCAGTTTTGGTTGAGTGAAGATGGCGGCTGATCGGATTGTGAAGAATAGGGTTTCTAAAATCCCCTTTATACCCCTTTCTATTAATATTTTATTATTTAATTTCTAAAAATACTTGCATGTTGATACCAACTCCAAATCCAACGCAACGACTGTCGCTCCTAACTAAATACCCCTATTTCGGACACAATGAGATATGTACGGTAAGCTAATTCGACTGTTTCGATCAGTTTTTATCAAAACTAAAATATAAATCAATTTATATTGAATTTAAACGTACATTTTAATTTACCGGGGCCACATATTGACTCCAAAAATTCCAGAAAAATAAATCTGGCTATGTTTTGACTATATAGTCCTAACAAAATTAATTTCGTCAAATTTGGAGACCGTTTGAAAAATGATCATTTTCTGGTCGATCCATATTGACTGAAATTGACAAAACACGTTTTCTTTTTTCATGCTCACATGTTGATTCCAAAAATTATGAAAATTGGAATCTAGCAATAATTTGACATTCCAAGTCTAACAAAAAGTGGTTTCATCGAAAACGGAGGTCGTTTGCGAAATGACGTTTTTTAAGGGCTATATATTATATTAAGATATATATATATATATATATATATATATATATATTCCACTGCGACTTTTCTGTATTTTAATTTAGCCATAACTTACAACTTATAAAACGAAATATTAGTTTCTCACATTCGTTAGAAAGATATTATTTAACAGATTCAAATATTTCTTATTTCGTCCAATTCTAACTTATAATGAATTCTGTACATTTAGTTGGAATTAGAAATCGAATTTTCAAACTACCGCGCCATTTCAGGCTCTTTTATAATTAACATAAATTTATACGTTCTAACTTCGTCGAAAATAAATCTTTAGTCGTTATTATTTAAAATATATCATTTATTCAAAATCCATAAAAATTGCTAAAATAAAATTTTTAAATTGGTTCTGATTTTTCGGGTTGTTACAATCTCCTCCACTTAAAATATTTTCGTCCTCGAAAAGGAGCGGAGCTGAAAGTTGTTTAACTAATCAACTCAACTTTCATTCTGGCTTTCATTCTTCAACTTTTCAGTTTCTAAGAATTTTCCAATTCTTCAAAAATTTGGCTAACACCCTAAATTTTTGAAAATTTCCCCATAACCTCCTTTGTACGGGGAGACTTTTAAAACCGCAACTAGCCTCACAGGGCCCTCATCCATCCAAAAGAAAATGCCAATTGGCCAGCCTTAGGCTCATAAACCTTTAAAAGAAAAAGAAAATTGCCAAGTGGCCAGCCTTAGGCTAATAATCATTAAAAGAAAAAAAAGAAAATTGCCAAGTGGCCAGCCTTAAGCTCATAAATCTTTGAAAGAAAAAGAATATTGCCAAGTGGCCAGCCTTAGGCTCATAAATCATTAAAGAAAAAAAGAAAATTGCCAAGTGGCCAGCCTTAGGCTCATAAATCTTAAAAGAAAACGAAAATTGCCAAGTGGCCAGCCTTGGGCTCATATATCTTTAAAAGAAAAAGAAAATTGCTAAGTGGCCAACCTTAGGCTCATAAATGATTAAAAGAAAAAAAAATGTCAAGTGGCCAGCCTTAGACTCATAAATCTTTAAAAGAAAAAGAAAATTAGTAAACACGTACCTATTTGTTGGGCATACAATTTTATTCCTTTTCTTAGTTTCCCTGTTATGACATGTTCATTATATACATGTATGTATGGAATTCCAATCAAATTTCAATTCAGTTCAATATTTGACACAATTTGGCTAAATTTTCCCTTCATTTCTCTTATTGGTTTTATGGTTCCAATATATTTTTATTAATCAGACTAATAATCAAACAACACAACCAGCAATCAATTAGTTGGTTAACGTTTCAAATTCACAATTTTTATATATTCAAAAATCATGTTTTTGATGCCAATTCACAATAATAACCCTATCTAAGTTTTGGTTCTCACATCAGTCAATTGAAATATATAACATAAATACTAATGATGTACATACTATCATCAGTATCATCACCGGGCGACTGGAGTGTGATTCTATATCCATCCAGTATAATTGAAACTTCAAATATACGTTCGCGAGACGTATATGCAAAATCTTTATATACCCGATTGTCCAAAATCAATTTAAAATAAAATACTCAAATACATAAAATAAGGTTTAGATTTTCAAAACAAAATTTGTTTTCATTTTTATTTTAAAAATAACAATCTTCCAACTCATTCTGCGATACTACTGATCCCATCTCTAACGAGTCATTCTTACTGGATATTACTAATCCAATCTCTGATGAATTCTTTCGTTCGATTCTAATATGACTTATTCTCGAGCTCTGTAAACCAATGCTCTGATACCAAATGTAGCGACCCGAACTTCCCCTGTCCCCGAAGAGAAGAGAAAGAACAAATTGTCTGAGAACACGACAAATCAGAACGCAACCAGAAGAACATTTCATTGCTTATTACAACCATTCACATCAGAGTACAAGAATATACAGAGTATGTACAAATAATATACATTTGGTAAATATCAGAGATTTACAAATTACGATGCAGCGGAAAATAATACAAAACACAATTGAAAGAGATACACGGATACAGAGCTTTCCGAATATCATTCCAGCTGTAAACCAGGACATTCTGAATATAAATCTACAAAACCAAAACTACTAGTTGCCCGTGTGGAAAATAGGGCCACCCTGAGTTTAGGTTAAAACAATAAACTCCAGGTCAGTCATGCGACTGGTGTGAGAACTAAAACAATTATTAAATCTTTATTATAAGATGAAGTAAATCAAGGGACCATGCCGTATAACATGGAACGGGTTTCCTCCCAAGAATACCAGTGCATTAAACAAACAGCGCAATGCTTTTTGGAAAAATGAAGCAATTATAAGACCCAGGTCCCATCACACAATGCAATGCAAGCCGAAGGATAGGGTTTTCCCTTATAATAGCCAAACATGCTTGGTACATTTAAAATAAATCATTTGATACTAGTATAAGTCCATGGTGTAAAAAACAACTTCAAATATAAATGTATCAATCATAGGCAGCATGGGTACCATCTATCATGTCGCCAATACTAGGCTCTACAATCAAAACCAAAATGTCATGTATTGGAAGTTGGATTTCCATCTGTGAACCAAGGCAAAGGATCGTCCTTACTGCTTCGAGACTCTCTAGCCTGAGCCTTAGGATCAGAGCTCGAGTGACCCTTGGAACATCAGGGCCAATCCACACAAATTAGATTAAAATGCCTGAACAATACGTTTCCCCGCCCTATGGGGCGTGAACTGTTCATATATCGACCAAACCATCTACTGGCACCGCAGTGACCGATATAACCTAGGCGCCTCGCTATCCATCATCCACATAAGTAAAACATCTGGGCTTGCAAAACCCAGACACCACTCCTAGCTAGAAGGAAACGCATGCCCTCCATGAAGTCCTCTCCCATTTCTGGTTCACATCGGTGTGCGAGGCTCGCGAATTAACGCTATACACAAAGCTATGCTATATTAAAGTCGTGCTTTGATCATCAACCACAAGACTCTGCTTTTCAACAGAATCCTTAATCATTTGCATCTCAGCATGCCATATAGGAAATTCACGCTGTGCAACCGATGTCTATCAATCACACCGAATGAAACCCAATGTCAGACACACTTCCATTTATAAGTTCGTTCTGGGTCTGAACGAAACGGGAGGCACCTTATTCCTCGTCCCATATGTCCAATACAGGAGAGAGGTCCTCGCATATCTGATCGAACTCCAAGTACGTCTGGACGATCACCACTTATTACCTCGTCTTGGGTGTACATCCCAATCAAGACATCAGTAATCATCCAAAGGATGTGAAGACCTCCCGTCTTCAACCACCGTCTGCATCGTCGACTCATCGCCGATTCAGTTATTCAGAATGGGATAAATCCGGTCTTTCTGAATAACTCGCGTATATTATAAATAATTGTTATAAAAACACAACATACGCCTCATTCCAATTCTGAATATTCTTTCATTTAAATATTCATATCCTTTGGGAAAGGTTCGCATTAATTTTATCAAAGATAAATTCTTTAAATTTATTCTTTAATCATCCTTTGGATATCAATCCAAACCAAATTAAGAATTATCCAAACTAGTCGGGATTAACGCACCTTACCGAAGTAATCATTTGTTAACTTTTCCAATCCCAACCTATTCTTCCCATGAAGCAAAGCTGGTAATACTTCATATCTAATACCACGGTGTTATCGGTAAAATTAATTACCATTTCACGTTTAAATCTAATTAAAGATTTAACTATCTCTTGGAGCAAAATTGTTGATACTCCATTCTCGATCATTTCATGAATTCGATAAATTTAATTATCTCATTCACATTCCACTCTAATTAAAGATTCATCAAAACTCTAATTCTGTTTAAATATCAAAAATCATTACTTAATGATTATTCAAAGCTAAGAAATTAATCTTATCTTTAACTGGGTTAAAGAACTAATATCATTTAAAACACAGTTCACAATAAACCCAAATCACATTCCATTAATTATGGAATCTTCATGGGAAATAAATCAATATATATAATCGATATAAACTTCCATATCTAACCGATAATATATATAGAATAACGGCAAAGTCTCTTAAATTCCATATATATTAATAGTCTTCCTCCACTGAAGCTCACTTCGATTATTATCCAATCGAATTCCATTTCATTCCAATTTATTGTATTAAATTGGAAAACTTTACTTTGCAAAACCTCCTTTAAATTTTAACAAAAAGATTTATAAATTCCAAATCACATTTCTCCGTAAATCGAGTTAAAGAATGAATGCCGTTAAAACACAGTTCACGATAAACCCAATTCACGTTACATTTTATTCCAATTATAAAATATAATTGGAAACTCCAACAATCTCAATTAAAAGATTATTCTTTCCTTAACTGGGTTTAAGAACAGTGTTATTTAAGACACTGTTCACGACAAACCCAAAATCCTATTTGATATTAAATACACGGCTCTGAATAGAAAATATATCGACTTATATTCAATATCAAATTCTGAAACCAACAAATATCGTATTGGAAACAACGATATAAATATATCTTTCAAATTTCCATAACAATACCTGTATAATCACGAAGCCCAATCATCGAAATATTCTGAAGACAATTTCGATTCAAATCCATTCCAATTCATATATTGGAAATCCTGGTTATTTTTAAAACCATTACAAAAATCCAATTTATTTTATTTAAAGTTAATTGGATTTCTAATCTAGTTAATAACTAGTTCCTTTTGATAAAAATATATTTTTATCTTTTCAAATATGGAATTTTTCATCCTAATTCTTTCCAAATCATTTATTATGATTTTGCACAAATTATTGTTATTTTTAATAATTTTATCAAGGCCCGTACAATCGATTTCCATAAACGGTCATCGAACTGTGCTTACAGCGATCTTTTCCAAATTTTATTTGGATGTATCTCCAAATCAACCTATTAGATTTCAAATTTCTTGTATTCTTTGGAAAGCCCTTTTCGAGATGAACCCAACGGTTCCGGTTTAGGAGAATCCGACGATCGGATCTCCCGTAATATCAGTTCGAAGTCAATGGTCGATATTCGCGAACGGCCACTGCGCGGTGCATTCTATTCAGGCCATTATATTATATATATATAATATACATATATATAATATATTTCATCGATTTCCATTTAAAATGTATTTTATAAATTCGTTTTCAAAGCGATTTCAACTTCATTTCAGATTTAAAATCAAATTCGAATATTCCTTTATAAATTCGTTTTAAATTCATTTTAAAACGATTTCTATTTCATTTCAAATTTCAAATCAAATTTGAATATTCCATATCATTTTAATATTAAAATGATAATATTTTTAAAATATCAAATTTTGAAATCACTTTTCGATATTCATTATAAAATGAATAAAATCGACAAAATTCCCGTTTGTATTAAAATGTCGTTTAACTACTTAACACGGCTTCACATTTCAATATTCACTGAATATTATTTTAAAATATTCTTTAATTCTGAACTGGAATCAGACACAGTCAGTTACCATATAATTTTATTTATATGGATTTCATACACACATGTACACAACAATAATCAAACACAGTCAACCATCATCCAGAGTGCATTACACAACTGTATAAACGTTAAAATAATTCAATAACGCTAAAACCATCGATTGACATGCCACTAATTATTGGGATCAGTGTATGTTAATTATCATCCCAATGCCCGTGTGGGTTTTCAAACAACAAATACTGGTTATTATTTGTGCAGTTGGGTGGTGTGTAAAATTTATCGTCCCAATCAGTATCAGATAAATGAGTGTACACAAACAAATCGTCCTATTTGTTTATGAATATTTATTTCAATACATGACTATTTCACACAGTTCATATATAAAATAAAAATGATATTTTTATTGTTCAAATATTTTATTCCATACATGGACATTTTATACAGTTCATTTATACAATGAAAATGATATTTTTATTATTCAAATATTTTATTCCATGCATGGATATTTTATACAGTTCATTTATACAATGAAAATGATATTTTTATTATTCAAATATTTTATTCATCACATGAATATTTTATTCACTATTTCACAACACAATCACAATCAATTTCTACATCACAATAAAATCAAACAAGTCGTCCATGGTCTGTGGACGACAGGGAACAGTTCATATATGCAGTTATAAAATAAATAACTATACATAAATAATTTTAGTGAGAAGTTCTCACTTTGGGTTTTCACTCCTCCACTCTTTATTTCTGAACGGTTTGGATTTGGATATGTTTCAGTCAGTCCGATCGCAATCTGTTTCACGCAATTTATATTAAAAATCATATTTTTACCATTGCTATGTATATAAAAATCACATTTTTAACACGATATTTACATTATAAAAATCCCATTTTTATCTTATGTAATTATGTAAAAAAAAATATTTTTAGCCAACTGATAATTATTTCTTCGTATGACCATTTATAAATAACATTCATACGATAAAATCATATTTTTATCTTTCGAAAAATTATATTTTTATACAACTAAAAATCACATTTTTATACCACTAAAAATCGTATTTTTATACCACTAAAAATCGTATTTTTATACTTCCATATATATAAAAATCACGTTTTTATTTTAACATTACATAAATAAAAATCATATTTTTATTAGCGCTACTTCATTATAAAAATTATATTTTTATTTACAACGCTATTTTATAAAAATCACATTTTTATTTTCTTTGACTTTCATATTTTTAATTTAAACTACCTCATAAAAAGAAATCACATTTAAAAACAATGTTATTTCATTATTTAAATACATGTTCTATATATTTTTATTAGTAATGCTAATTTTATTTTTTAAAAACATGCTATATATATCTTTATTAGTAATGCTAATTTTATTTTAAAAAACATGCTATATATATTTTTATTAGCAAGGCTAATTTTATTTTAAAAAAAACATGCTATATAAATTTTTATTAGTAATGCTAATTTTATTTAAAAAATCATGCTATACATATTTTTATTCTAAACTAAATTAACTAAGTAAATAAAAACAATTAAACCTTTCTGTTTCCATTCTGACTTTCCCTTCCTTGGAACCCGTCATTCACTAAAGCTCCAATCCCTTCATCGATTCATGCCTCCCAATCCCAAAACGCACGCTCCAGAGATGAATGGACCCAGATCAGTGAGTGCCACCTCGACTGGCTTCGAGGGCGCCACCACCGGCGGGAGTAGCATCGAGCTCGGTCGCCTCGACGGCCGTGAAAACTGGTTCGAATCGGTGCTCCTTGAGCACGAAAATCAAGCACCAGAGTCCACGATAAATGATCACGACCCTACAGAACTTAAGACCTTGCCTCCCTCTTTGATTTTTTACTTTATGAGTTTCAATCGATTCGAAACGGAGTGGAAGAATTTTGATGAAGAACTTCTGAACATCGAGGCCATCAATTTTGGTTGAGGGAAGATGGCGGCTGATCGGATTGTGAAGAATAGGGTTTCTAAAATCCCATTTATACCCCTTGCTATTAATATTTTATTATTTAATTTCTAAAAATACTTGCTTATTGATACCAACTCCAAATCCAACGCAACGACTGTCGCCCCTAACTAAATACCCCCATTCCGGACACAATGAAATATGTCCAGTAAGCCAATTCGACTGTTTCGATAAGTTTTTGTCAAAATTAGAATATAAATCAATTTATATTGAATTTAAACGTACACTTTAATTTATTGGGGCCACATACTGACTCCGAAAATTCCAGAAAAATAAATATGGCTATGTATTGATGATATGGTCCTAACAAAACTAATTTCATCAAATTTGGAGACCATTTGGAAAATGGCCATTTTCTGGTTGACCCAAATTGACTGAAATTGACAAAACACGTTTTCTTTTGCCACGCTCATATATTGATTTCAAAAATTATGAAAATTGGAATCTAGCAATAATTTGGCATTCTGGGTCCAACAAAAGTGGTTTCGTCGAAATGGAGGTCATTTGCAAAATGGCGATTTTTAAGGGCTATATATTATATTAAAATATATACAAATTCCACATCGACTTTTCTGAATTTTAATTTAGCCATAAGTTACAACTTATAACACGAAATCTCAGTTTCTTACATCCGTTAGAAAGATATTGTTTAACAAATTCAAATATTTCTTGTTTCGTCCAATTCTAACTTATAATAAATTATGTACATTCAGTTGAAATTAGAAATCGAATTTTCAAACTACAGCGCCATTTCAAGCTCGTTTTATAATTAATATAAATTTATGCGTTCTAATTTCATTGAAAATAAATTTTTAGTCATTATTATTTAAAATAAATCATTTTAAATATTCAAAATCCATAAAAATTGCTAAAATAAATTTTTTAAATTGGTTCTGATTTGTCTGTTTGTTACAACAGACCCTTACTAACTTGCTACAAAACCTCACCAACACCCTGTCGATTATATCAATAACTAGGCTTAGACACTGGCTAAACCAAAAGTTATGACAACTGTCCTTAAAATTTACTGAGTGTTCTATTAACGGATTCGTATCTAGTTCTTTCCACTATTCACAAACAGTGGAAATCACTAGTGGATAAATCTAACTATAGGAAAATCCAGGCTCTTACTAAATGATAAAAAGATCATCTAGCTGAGGCTTGGAATACCGATTCTTCTAAAACAACTTACTTATGCTTACTATAGAGCCAAAGGATCTATCCCTCTATGTAGCAAAACTAGTGCAACCTCTTAACCAAAAATATAACTTCTTATATCACTGTACCACTTATGTGCATGGTATTCCCGAAACCATTAGATCCTATCTGAAAGGGAAGGTTGACGGGTCCTGACTAACAAACAAACTATGGTTTTGCACCCCAACCTAGTCTTTATACTTTGACCTCTTATAACCATGTTCCACTTAAATATGCATGGTCTTTTCGAGATCATCAGATCCTATCTGAAATGGGAGGAATCAAAATGGGTCCTAGCTACTAATATGTTTTTTCTTTTATCCTTAGACCAATCCTAAATCTGAGTCCAACCTATTAACCTACTTCATGACTGAGCAATGATATTGCTAGTATCATGATAGTTTTGTTATTGTTCTCTTTGTTATGATATTTTTTTTCCCTTTTATTATCCTAATAATGTACTTCCTTTTTCTGCGTCTTATGAATTATAATACTGGTCATAATTCATTTCAAGTTTCAATACATCTGCATAATTTAGTTTAATTCTTTTTTATCATAAATTGTTAAATTTTTCTAGGTAATACTGCAAATTTATTGCTTTGTTTTCTAATGCATATTCGTGAGATGCTAAGTTATTATTCCAATCCACACGCAAAAAAAGATTAAAAGTTATGTCTATAAACTAATATCTATAGCTCTCTAGAAAAAAGGTGTAAAATATTGTATAATGACTAAAATAACTAATAGATATAACTACTAAAAGGACTAAAAAGAAAGAGACTTACAAAAATAAATTGTAAGAAAACCAAAAAAGAAGTCAGAACTTAAGTAAATAAAGAAATTGTAAGAAAAATGGCAAACTACTTACAGAAAAAGACTACTAAAAACTATTATAAAAACTGTAAGTAAAACTATAAATAAACTTATTAAAAACCATAAACTTTTAAACTACGTAATCTAAATAATTTTTATACCTACTTGTGGTCCTAATCTTTTTCTCCATGGTTGCTGCACATCTCACCTCTAATAGGATTATATAAATAATTTATTTTATAATTTTCTTGCTTAGAAAATTTTTGGTCTAGTCCGTCTCATAAGAGAGAACCCATAGAGGGGAACATATCGTGTTGTTAGTGAATAACTAGGTCTAAGGGTCTATTTATAGTGTAGCCTAGGGATCTTTGACCGTTGGATTTCAAAATCAATCCAAACCAGTCACGTCATTGATAGGATTAGGACCATCAGATCTAAAGTCAGTCGTATCAAAAGAAGCCGCGTCACCTAAGAATCAAAAAATGTGAATTCATTACATTTAGATGCATTTGTTCCTAGTCTATATTGCGGGTCGACCTATGTAATTCAAGAAAATATTTTATTAATAACGCCATTTAATAATGCGTTAGTCTAAAGCGTTAATGTTTATGGTTAAACATTTGTTTTTTAATTCATTTTGTTCTATATTGTGCTGTGTAACGCTCTTCGCTCCAAAATTTCCGTCTTCCCTCCAAAATAACAATTAACCTATATCTCCCTCTCTAAAATACAATCCTTTCCGAATACCCTCCTAATTTTATCTCCAACCAAATAATCCTAATCAAAACTGTCCCCTCCATCTCGGATCTTCGAAGCTATTCTCCTCCACTATATTAGTTTGCTCCTTAGTAGTCAACTCAACGATGTTTGAAACCCTAATCTCCGATCTTCGTGATGTTTGTCCTATTCTCCAATCTTCGTGATGTATGAAACCCTAATCTCCTCAGTAGTCAACTACATTAGCAGCTCTACTATGTTTTTCCTTGTAAGTAAAATTTGATTGTCCCAGCTTCATCTACCGTGTCGATTGCTAGGCAGATGTTCTCTGACGATTGTGAGGCGGCTATCAATGAACAAATTAATTAGGTAACTTTATTTTAGTTCTTTTAATTATAGTAACTATTGGATGGCGTAGTACATTGTTTTGGCTTATATGCAATACAATATAAAGACTGCTTTGATGATTAAAGACTGGATATCCTATCTTCAAATCATTATATTTTTGTAGTGTCATAAAATTAATTACATTACTTGATATCGCGTGAAAGATGATGAAAATTTGGTTTACCTGCAAAGTATAGAAGAAGAATCACATGAAAAAACAAACATAGGTGTACATTAGAGGTAAAATAAAGGAATGATTTTATTGTAGTTTAAAAAATGGCATGGATGAGTTTGTGAAATTGATTGGAAAAATATTCAAAAAGTTTGATGTTTTAATTTGAAATATTGTTGCTTGAAACTTAGAGATAATTATATTATGATATTACATTTCACCAATATGGTTGTATGCCCGAGTATTTTGTATGGGTGTTGCATGGGGTAAAATGTCACTTGTGCAAGAGAGTATAAGAAATATGGATGTGGATCTCAATGAACCCCTCAATTAAAAAATATAGATAAAGAAATAGAGTGATCAAAATAATTCATGATGTTGTTGGTCCATGTATGTGGCCTAGCAAACCATATTTGGAGGAATATCTTGACCTAAAGTAAAAAAAAAGAACCTATTATAGGCACTTAAATGATCACTCTATAAAGGTTTTAAATGATATGCATGTTAACCACATCTAGGTTAATCGCCATATGATCCAAATAAATGCATCTGAAAAACCTAATGAATGTGATTCTTAGCCGAAATCCTTCTACTTGATAATGTGTTGATGGTGAACTGGTTCTCTCTTGAAATAGAGGATTGAGGTCTTTGGATTGCCATCTGCATTTTTTTTACATATATACAAGTGGATATGTGATTGATGAAGGATAAAGATTGTCATTGTGTAAATTCTATAGGCAGCTTAGATGTAAGATGATGACTACTTGTGGTGAAGGCATATATTTCACCATGTCATGGCGTTTAGTATCAGTACTGTATTCTTGTTGATTCAGCAGATCTTTTTAATATAAATATTGTTATTTACAATTTTGATAGATGAGGTCCACAGAGGGAGTAAGCCGTTAAACCCTCCTCATGATTGCTTAGTTGGCCCAACCCATGTAGCTCTGACTATAGTATAAAATTAGCAGTTTAACTTTACTACAAGATAAAGTGTGATATTTATTCATCTTGGTAGGAAATCATTTTGACCATCAAGTGGAAGTATCTTATTAGTAGCTTTAAGTTTATTACCAGTTTACTTGTGTTTTCTCCATTTGGTTAAAACTCACCTTCATGATTAAGTTAAAATATTTGGATGGATTTAAATAATCTAATATATTTATGTATTGTTAAGTAGATTGCTACGTACTCTTACATATGCATACTCTTACATATCCAGGTTTTTTCAGAGAATCAAGTGAACAGGAACGTGGACACGTTGGGAAGCTAATGGAGTATCAGGTGTCATATTCTCGTCCACTCATGTTTATAGTTCTATGAAGCTATAGTTTCGTCTGTGCATGTTGTTGCACACTTATATAGAATTCAAAGGGTTGTCAAGTGGCTTAGCCCTCAAGTTTAAAGTTTAATAATTATGGTATAAAGTTCAAAAAAATTGGTGGTAGAGTTCAATAAACTTTGGTTTAGATTACTTTGGCTTAGCCCTCAACTCTAAAGTTAATCATTCCTTGCTCCATCCGTCTTTAAAACAGCTTCCACACTCCTACTCATGGCAAATCCCATGCAAAAATGTCGAGTTTCCCGTCTCCTTTCGCTTCGACTGAAATTAACTTCTTGCAGCCTCGATAATCGTAAGATATCTTATCTTTTATATTAGCTATAAGAAGGAATTAGTAATCTCTTTTATATGTCTGGTCATGTAATAATATAAATGGTAGGTTTATCCAAAAGCTAGATTTGCAAAAACATGAAGTAGAGTATTTTGGCCCCAATGGCTAAGTTGGTTTCCTGAATCTTCCACCTCTCTTAAGTCTCTTAGCTTTGATTTTTCAAACGGCGAGGTTAATCCATGTCCCCCAACTTAAATACTTACAACTTAATCATTATGTACTTACAAAACACTTTTGAAAATTCTTGTTCAAGCTCCTGAGCTTGTTAATTTTAAGAATCGAACTTTCACTCTTGATCACATATTAGTAGCTTATCTTAATCTCTTAAAAGCGCTTTTAAATTTCACATAGACTACAAATTTGTCAAGATTTTGGGATTCTTCTATTGAATGCCTTCTTATTGTGCATCCTATTTATTGGAAAGTTACTGATTTGAATTTGAATTATGCTCCATCCATTAAAAGGGGTGATCTTATCCAGCTCATTCGTCAGTGATACAGGCTTGAGAGCTTCTGGGTAAGTAGTATCCAATTTTTTATTTTATTTTTAATATTCCTTTTCCGATTATAAGTTCCGCATCATTATAGTAAAATTATTTTTTTTGAATATATTTTAACACATGATTTTATTATTTTCAATAGTGGAACTTGCACTCTCTTTAAAGAAGCTTACCAATAGGAAGCTGCTTCATCCACACAGTATAAGTCAAGTGCAAACTGTTATTGGTATTTTTGTTAGCTCTATTCCTGGGTGTTACAACAAATTTATAAATGAAATGAAATAGGTTGCAACTCGATTCATTGATCCCTAACTTGCTGATTTTGTAAAACTGAATATCTGACTAAGCAGGTTCAAAATTTTACTTACTTATAAGATCCTTAGTTGTATTTCCTATTCTAAGAGTAAACTTACTGGTCTGTTATGTGCAACCTGTTTCTTATTTTACATAGGTGGAAGTAGTTAAACAGATATCAGGATATGTTGCTCAGTTGAGAAGGGTTGGAAAAGGACATGGTCGTTATTTCTTACATAGAGATATAACCATTATTTGCAATAATTTTGTTTTAAATCATTATGACTGGCCATTCTTCTTCACAAGGTCTGTTTATCAGTGGTGTGGCATTTCAATCTGATGTTTGTCTTTGGATTTTCTAGAGAGTTTCTATAATGAGTTTTGGTTTGGTTATTCTTAGTGGTGCATTTGGTAAATTTTTAATTTGATAACATTTGGTACTTGTAGACTTTAGATATGAACTATGTTTATCTTTTTTGTAATTAAATTAACACTAATATAGAATTGAAAACATATGTATTGAATTTGGAAAATCATGGATTGAAATTACTTTTTGTTAGTTGATACGTTATGTTATAGCATGTTGAATAACATATGTATTAAATTTGTTAATTTGATAAGATGTTGATATAATAGCGTCATATAGCTGCTATCGAATAAATATGTCATAGATGTTATACTGTGTTATAAAGATTCTCAATTTCATTGAGACTCAGATGTTTAATAGCGGTGAGCATGGGCTATTGTCTTTAAAAAACATAGCGGGTAATTTGTGCTATAAAACTAAGATCTTTTATAGTGTCTTTTTTTGGCTATAAATATTCAACAGTTTTTTATAACATGTCGACATACAACGTTTATCAAACTGCTATAGAACCGATTAATAGCGGCTATGCCGCTGTAAAAGACCATTTCTATTATAGTGATGGGTCGACCTGTATACTTCTTTTCTTCCTTGTTCTTCTAATTTATTCATTCAACTTGTTTCTTTTATAACATCTTCATACTGGCTCGGAGTCTGCTCATTAGATATACAAAATAGCCAAAACATTTGTTATCCCAAAATTCATAACTACCCACTCACAAAATCCATCAGTTGTTCGAAAGACCATCATGTCGATGATATCATCCGCCAACCTTAAGCTAGTGAAAACCAATGGCTAAATCTAACTAAGAGAACACTCATGTGCCAACCAACGGGTCAAACACATCATCTTTCTAAAGGAGTGGGTAATGGTTCGTCTTCATGAGCTTCAACAAATTTATATGATCCACGCAAAGTCAGGAGGAGCCATCCGCCTTTATAGCGAAGAGGACCGGCACTCCCTACTTAAATACACATCGCCAAATGAATCCTTTCTATAATAGCTCATCCACTTTCTTACTCAACTCACTCCATTCCGTCGGATCCATATGTTTTATGGACAATACTATTGGCCATGTATTTTTGCTAAGATATCCAAAAATCAATCTCTTTATTAGGAGTTAGCCCTCTCATCTCCTCAAACACATCCAAAAACACATGTACTTTGGGAACTAAATCGATATCGTTTATTGATGAATCCAGGTAATATAGATAGCCCAACATGATTGTCCCCCGCGAGTCACAAGAAATCTCGAGGGTTCGACAACCACATGTCCCTAACCGAATGACCCTTCTCTTGTTGTCCAGAATTTCTCCATACATGGCCACCATCCTTAGGATCATCTCATATCTCAAGAATCCCGATATGTAAGTGTCACAATCAAACACTATGCCTTGTATCAAAATTTTCAAACCCCTATAAATCATACACAAATGTGATGATCCACCTATAGGGTTTGAAACAACTATGGGATCTGTAACTAAAAAAATATCCAAGGAAAAATAATCGACCAAAGAGATATAGACAAAAGAATTATATACTCCTTGCTTCATCCCAATGAACTTTTCCAAGTGGATACCTTCCTAAGCCTATGATAAGAATATCATCTCATATCTATCTCTGAATCCGGCCCAACCAATCACTCCTCCCTCATCCTCTACCATCTTCTACCAATACGATCCCCCCTCCTTCAACTACAAAGTGGCCAATTGAACTCGCCGACGATCCTCAGGCCCTAATAATCCAAAGATCTACTCCATAATTCTTACCCAAGTACGAGCCTCAACAAAGATCTCGGCTTAAGAAAGATCTACCATAAAGATTAGAGAAATCCTTGTGTAACGACAGCGACTTTGGTTATCGACATAAACTCAATGACGACTAACCAAACATCGAAAAATACCGGTAGTTAATGAAAGAAGTTAGAGGGTGAGAATAGATAAGATAGAAACTTAGAATAGAAGAAGAAGAAGAACACAACATCAGAGTAACATGAACCTCACAACGGAACGAATAACATATAATATATATCATAACTTTGAAATATAAATCTGTACTTGAATATACATATCATTTCCAAAGTACTTCACTTACAACACAGCGGAAATAAACAATAGCTATATGATCCTAAGCCTCCTGCTCCAGCTCTTCAAGTATCTGTAAATCCCAACTACTTGACTGCCCATACAAAATTGGGCAACCAAGAGTTTAGGGAAACAAAACAAAATAAACTCCAGGTCAGTCATGGGACTGGTATGAGTAAAACAGTTAAAAACAGTTTGAACAAGTAAACGGTATCTCATAAGACCACGCCGTATAACGGAACGGGTTTTTCCCTTATGAGAATCCAAAACGTCTTTATATCAAAAACCTTTTGATATTATAATAATGTCTATCAACCACAATATAATAATCATATAGCAGAAACGCTTTCATCTCACGTTCTACATATATAGTATACAATCAAAACCGCAAGCACGTATTGGGTAATGGATTTCCAACTATGACAAGGTATGGAACCACCTTTCGCTAGTGTACCTCTAGAGAGGAATACACTGGGTTTAACAAGAAAATCTTGCAACCCGGCCACACATGACCGACCACTCATTTCGCTTGATTGTATCGAATGTATATCACCAACGGTTGGGATCAGCAATCGTTTCCCGAATGGGACAACATCGACAATAGATTTTTTAGAAGTAAATGAAACTCTAGATCAGGTGATTATACACCCTAATATGTGCGACCTACATAGCCATGCTGCCTGCCCGATTTTTGTTATTTCCGGATGTGAGGCTAGCGGCCAAGCTTATCTTTGATAGATCACACAATTATTCACTTTGAATGCCACATCGTCATACCCGCCATATCACAAATTGATTTCCCCAAAAATACATGGGTATACAGCTAAGAGAAACGAATTCCTCCTCTACCAAACGTAAATATGTTTGAAGAGATCAACTTACGCGATCTATTAAATATACTCTGTCAAACATTCTTCCATGCAGGTCGTCCCGGGACTGGACAAACCGAAGGCACTATTTAGTACATTCATCTTAGGCAATCTTTACCTAAGATTTATACAACAACCCTTGCACTTTACTCCGTCTTCAATTATCTTTGGCATATATGATTCGCAACGCTTATGCCAATACTGAGTGGTTCTTCGGATAATAATCCAACCGGTCTCTCCATATTAACAACGTTAAAATGGTCAAAGCTCTAATGGTCTATGATTTAACTATCAAAGAAAAACACGTGTGCAAACAATGATATTATTTCCAGATGGAAATTATATCGATCCTCAATTAATATTTATCTCTTTAGTTCATTAATTTACTTATCTCCTGTTTCCATATATTCAACATTTCTTATTTTCTAAATTTAGAAAATATATGTTATTAAACATGGAAAACATTCCCATTTCTTATTTTCTATATTAGAAAACATTTCCAAAGCTCCTTCATTGGATTTAAATAGATGTTTAAATAAAACATCGCTATGCCAACTCAAACCATTTACTAAATTCACTTAACCATCATTCACTATCAAACCTTACCATTCCTTAGTTAAGAAGGAAGTCAATCAAATTGGGGTATAATTACCTCTCATACCTTAACTGAACAACGTTTTAACTTCGAAATAGTCAAAGTTTATCTTTTAAACCTTTAACAATCTTCCTTACGTAACTCTTGGATTCTATTTACGAATCCACTTCTTTTATAAAACATTGGTTATAACGATAACGTTATAATCCCTACTTTTGAAGTATGTAACTTCAAATATAACTTTTATTCTTTAATTTGAATAATTAACCTACTCTAATTTATTTATATGTAAATAAATCCCGATTTAAAAACCGGAAAGTAAATAATACTTTCCCGAATTCGATATAATCGAATTTGACGTACAACTCCCTTTTGAGTAATCTCTATTTGATTAACTCTTCTTCGAATAACCTATATTCGATTATCTCTCTTCGAATAACTTATATTCGATTAACTCACTTCGAATAACTTATATTCGATTATCTATCTTCGAATAACTTATATTTGATTAACTCACTTCGAATAACTTATATTCGATTATCTCTCTTCGGATAACTTATATTCGATTAACTCACTTCGAATAACTTATATTCGATTAACTCACTTCGAATAACTTATATTCGATTAACTCTCTACGAATAACTTATATTCGATTAACTCACTTTGAATAACTTATATTCGATTAACTCTCTTCAAATAACTTATATTCGATTAACTCACTTCTAATAACTTATATTCGGTTATCTCTCTTCGAATACGCTATAATTGATAACTCCTTTCGATTAAACTAACATCGATTAACTCCTTTCGATTAAACTATAATCGATAACTCCTTTCGATTAAACTATAATCAATAACTCCTTTTAACTCGATTCGAATAACTAATATTCGATAACTCCTTTCGATTAAACTATAATCGATAACTCCTTTTAACTCGATTCGAATAACTAATATTCGATAACTCCTTATTCGACTAACTCTAATCGATTTATTCTAATTCGATTAACTTTATTTAATTACTCTATTGGGTAACTCTAACTCTAACTGGTTAACTCTAACTCTAACTGGTTAACTCTAACTGATCAACTCTAACTGGTCAACCCTAATTGATTAACTCTAACTCATTTACTCTATTCGATTAACTCTAATCGAATAACTAATATTCGATTAACTCATTTCGATTTACTCTTTTGAATTAACTCCTTTGATTTATTCCTTTGAATTATCTCCTTTGATTAATTCCTTTGAATTAACTCCTTTGATTAATTCCTTTGAATTATCTCCTTTGATTAATTCCTTTGAATTAACTCCTTTGATTAATTCCTTTGAAATAACTCCTTTGATTAATTCCTTTGAATTAACTCCTTTTCTATTTGTTTACTTAACAAATAATTATTCCCTTTTCAATTCTATTTACTTAACAAATAAATATTTCTTTTTATAAAATCCTTTGATTTTATAAATATTTCCTTTTCAATATAACATTAAAATTTTCCTTTTATAATTATTCTATTTATTTACTAAATAGATATTCCTTTTATAATTTTATTTACTTTGATTTAATCCTATTTATTTAACAGATAAATATTCCTTTGATTTAATCATGTTTATTTAACAAATAAATATTCCTTTGATTTAATTCTATTTATTTAACAAATAAATATTCCTTTTTGTCTTTTTATTTATTTAAGAAATAAATATTTACCCTTTCTATTTGTTTCACAAATATTTTTCCTTTATAACTCTTATTTATTTCCGAAATAAATAATCCCTTTATACTTCTACTTATCATCCCAATAAATATTCCTCTTTATAAAATCCTTTTATTTTATGAATAATTCCCTTTTTGTCTTTATCATATTTATTTCCAATAAATATTTTCTTTTCAAAACCCTTTTGATTTTATAACTGTTTCCTTTTATAAAATCCCTTTTTCCTTTTCTATATAAAATCCACTGATTTTATATAACTAATTTATTTTCAAAATATACTTTGAAAATCCCCTTTCTACATGCCAGTATTTCTTACAGTATTGAAAATACCAAATTACAATGATCGATATCATTTAAGCACACATCATCATCAACAGATTTTATATCACATCATATAGTACAATATATGAAAATAGTAAAATAAATGTTGAGGAATCCAGTTGGATTCCTCAAACCTTTTTCCTGCATCCACAGATGTCAAAACAATATAATAACATCGATTTCACTTCGCTATGAAATATTCTGATAAACAGAATTGTTATCTGATTAACGATATATATAAATATCGTTATCTATAATTTCAACAAATACACAAGCAATCCAACCAAATAGTTAACACACAACAATCAACAGATAATTATCAGTTCTAAGAATACGTTATAAAAATATAAATGTTCAGAGTTGGTGAGTTTTACTCACTTTGGGAGTTCATTGTTAAAGAACGATAAACTGTTTGTTTGATTTGAATCAAACAATTTATTTCACCATAAATTCAAACGAGCTCCAATCCAGTCCCAATCAGTTCCATTGTGTTGCTCCCGTCCATACGATCCCAACGGATCCTGTTTTGTTCGATTTCGATTTCGTATGAATTAGATGTGTAATTTGCAAATTATACAATATTTGAAAAGGATTTAAATTTAAAACTAATATTGTAAATGGGCTTCTCATCAATATAAACTCGGTGGCCCATCAACACTACAAAAGCCCAGACTGCTCCCTTGCTTTCTTCCCCAACACACCGTGAGCTCCAGAAATCAAAACCACCCATTACTCAAGCTCCCTTTTTTCCATCTTTACTTCACAAATTTACAAACTAAGATTTCCAAAGTGCTTCTCATCATCGTCTCCCTCATCCGAGACCTTAAGCCATCCACTTGACGACCATCTTCCCGTCGCGACCTCAAGCATCTCAGCTCGGCTACAGAGCAAAGATCGACAGTTTTTATTTATATAAAATCCCAAAAAAATCATACTCGATGCTATTTTCCACAAGAAACCCAAATCAAAACACCAATTCAGCAATCGATGCTTCAATCGTTTGAAATCCGAAGCCCTAGAAGCTGCGGTAAAAACGCTGGAGCACTGATATGACGTCGAACCATTTGAAAATGGTATAGACTTAAAGAAAAGCTCATGGTGAACTCAAATATGTATATGAGGAGATTTATAGAATTTTTCTTGTTTTGATTTTGATTTTGATTTTCTTTCGATGAAACTTTACTGGAAAAAAAATGTTGGCGGCTCATACTTTTTTCCTTGCATTTATAACGTTGAGATGTGGCTGAGAAGATGGTAGTGTGGCCTTCTTAGGTCCAGGGATTAGTTAGGATATTTTTAATTTGATTATTTTATTTTATTTTTAATCAACTACTGCTTGTACTCGTCCTTTAAATTTCCTGCGATCACACACGATACCCAAAAATCACAAAAATTGGTGTGCTGCTACAGTTTGACATTACGGCCCCAACGAAACTGGTTTCGTCGAATTCCTACTCCGTTTTCTCACACTGCGTATTTTAAAAGGTCAAAATACTGACTGTTCTTCACATTAAAATCCCGTACGGCTACATACTGACTTCAAAAATCACGGAAATTGTAATCTAGCAGTAATTTAATATTGCGGATCCAACAAAATTAGTTTCGTCGAATTCTGAGGTCATTTGCAAAACTGGATATTTTTAAAGCTCTAAATAACCCTTTTTAAATATATAAATATATTTAAAAACAATTAAATTTAATATTTAAAATAACTATTATCGTATATATTCACACAGAATATAATATAGCTCTAGAATATTCCTATATGAAGTTCTAATTCGATATTTCACATCCCGATATAAATCGATATTCGATTTATAATGAAATCCCTTTTTAAAATATAAATAATTCCTTTATAAATTATAAAGGAATTCCGTAGCGACTTTTCTGAAATTTGATTTGGACTTAAATCAAAATCTACCCGACGAAATCCATATTTTTCTCTTCCCCTAGAGAAATATACTTCACCAGCTCCGAACGTTTCTTGTTTCACAGAAATCCAATTTAAAACGGACCCTGTATATTCAGTTGAAGTTCGAATCGCCAAATCGCGAACTTCCGTGCCATTTCGAGCTCGATTTTAATTATAATATATATTATGTGTTCAGACTTTGTTTAAATAATGTATTCGTCAATATAATTCAATATAAACTGAATTATATATTTTATATCGTCCAATTCACACTACATCATGAATTCTGTTATTTCCGATTATTCTGAAATATATTTTTTCTATTATTTATATTAATTAAATATAAATATTATTTAATTTTAGTTATCGATATCATTAAATCGATAATTAATAATTAAATAAATAAATTATTCGATTGATAAAAATGCGGGTCATTACACCTTGCAAAGGCTAAAGAAGTCAATTGTTGCTGGTGGATTTGGAGAAACCACAGCCACCAGTGTCGGACCTTGCGTAGATTCTTATTATTCGGTTGGGGCTATAGCTTGAAGGTATCTACGTAACCAACCAAAAACAGGGACACCCTCAGGAAGATTTAGAGCATTTTCCATGCTACTCAAGAGAAATATGAGGATTAGAAGTTGAAAGAATTGGAGTAATTGGTTTGATTGGACTCTAAGTGGATTAAATCTTATTCTCAAAATTTCTTTTGTTTAAGATTGTATTTTCTTCCAAAAATATTTTACTTTTAAGAATTTTTTTTAAGAATTCTACAACCTTAAGCTCTGATACCAAATGGAACACCCAACACTCCTTGACATCCCCTAAGCTAGGGTAATGTTCAGAAATATGGAGCATTTTAGGTATAAAGACATACATCGTAGAGTCTAAAATTCACAAGACAATAAAACAATTAATATAATGAAAACATTTAAGCTAAAAGCATAGCTCTTATTTCGAAACCAATTATTAATTTCAGCCATAAATTATAAAATCACCACATATCTCATGAAAATAAACCTCAGTCACAAATCAGAATACAATTACATTATCATAATCCCTCTCAATATCAGTAGTACAACCCAAGATAACAGAAAGAAATAACAAAGCTGAAAAATAGAGCAGAACTGGAATTCCAAAATGTATCTGTAAACTAAGCCGTCTGCAACAATCAACCATGCGATCCTTGGGGGAAGGAAAAAGGAAGAGTAAGAAGCGGATCAAACAATAAGTCCGGTGAATGATGTAATTACTAGCTTGATCAAGTAAGATAAAGAAATAGGCTCAATCATAGTTCTAGTATATAATAGGATAAAATTGTTTGTGCTCAACTAAGGTAAATATACTAGAAAAATATGTTTGGACTAATTATTCTATTGTTTCCACTTATTCAATAATTGAGAATGATTGGGAAAATTTCCAAATACCACCCATCGATCGGCTTTATCCAACCGTTCTACGTCTCGCATGGTCAAATATCACTTTGGATCTATGGATTTTTCCTACCTAACAATCCACAAGTAATGACATAACTAAATGCTTTTAGACACAGTAGTGACTTATTATCTTCTGTAGAAGTTGTCGCATGCTCGGATATCGCCAGAGCGCACTCGCTCTCTCCCCTTCCTTATTGACCCCTTACTTACCCCCAATCAGCATAAGCGTGCCCAGACTCCATCTCTCCTATGTGAGACCATCAATAATAAACCTAAAAGGGAATTTTGCTGGTACGGGTCATAGCAAAAAAATATTCTAATTTGCACCCATGACCAGTCCCCCTGGTCTAGGACTTATTTATCGATCACTTATTTTTCCTAATCAGAACTTGCTCCTGGAATAGGTTACTCCATGTTTATTGAACTTTATTGGCCACTTACTTTCCCCAGTTAGCATTTTCTATTGGAATGGACAGCTATGTTATATGCTTATTAAACATAATCCCAGATCTAAGTTTTAATTATAATAAGCCTTCCCATTTTCCTTTTTAATTATAATCCCTATGTTATAACTTTGGTTCCAAATATTCAAATTTTCCTATTATGGTCAACTAACATCTCCATATAGTTCTCATTGTAATATGTTTTTTTATTTCAATTTACAACGCATGTTATAATTTATCTCAAATTATCAATAATTTGCCTACTTCGGTTTCATTGCCTTTTTAGAATATAGATCTATAATTTATGCATATAATTCTGTAGATTTAGTTCTCTTCTTTTAATCATATTTGCAAAGTTATTACTTATAATTTTTTTTCCTATGCAGAAAAGGATTAAAACAGACGTCAATTAACTAACTTTTGTAGATCTAGGCATGTTCTAGTCATAACTTAAATAACAGATGTGAATGAAATATTGATTAAGGGAAAAGACTCTAAACTCATCTTATAGAATTTAAATAAAAAGAAAATGTAAGAAGGAACAGAAAAATGCTTCTAGGAAATAACTCATAGGAAAAGAATTTAAGAAAACACTAACTTAAAAAAAAACTAACAGAAAAATACACGAACAACAACAACTATTATAAATTATATTTTCTTAAATTACTCAAAATTTTGAATAATTACAATACTGAACCGTGGAACTTAGCTTTTGGAGCGCGCTCAACCTTCCCTAATCACATATTTAGGTTGATTAATAATATTTTTATTTTAACAAATCTTTTCCCAAAGAAAATTTTAAGTTGCAAGTCTGTCCCACTTAAGTTAGATCCTAAAGTGAAAATATTTGTGTTGCGAATAAAGAGTTGGGGCTAACGTCTTATTTATAATAAAGTCAAAAGATCTCTGGCCATTGGATTTTAAGATTGAATCAAGTCCAAACGCGTAGCAAGTTCGTTTACAACCCCTATATAACGTCAAATTCTCCAAAATTGACCATGACATTTTTAAAGTCGCTCAGATCTTGTTCAGCTCACACCTGGATGAATCAACGTCTAGGCGCTAAAGGAAGGTCGGCCCTCGAGCCTTCGTGCGTTGACCTACAAGTGGATCTATACATGATACAGGTCGACCTAACCCAGGTCATGTCGGCCTTATATTTTTTCTTTTAAAATGTTGATTAATTTTTTTCTTCGAAAGTTTCTTCATACTAACTAAGAATCTGACAAATTCTATACAAAAATTGACCAGAAAATTGCCACGGATTCAACGGTATAACTACTGTAGCTAAATTCTGAAAATTTTATAGACTTATTATTATCTTAGTTAATTCTTTAATTAATTGTTATTACTTAATTTTTATGATATTTACAAATAACATTGCATTAGAACCTACTCAAATAGCCATAGTCATTTCATTATTTTAATTATACTATATTATAATAATTTATAGCCACCATAAATGGATATTCGAGGCGACTTATATATATTCATCCAATTTACTTAGTTATTATGCCTCTACAGCTTTATATTTAATTTTATTTGGCATTTCTATTTTTCTTTGCTTTCGGTTCACTTATCGCTTTCTTTTAATCGAGTTTGTAATGTCATTGCCAATTCACTTTATCTATTCTATTTTCCGTTTCTATTTATATATATTATTTATTTCTTATTGTCTATTTCCCATATTCCATTCCATTTACTTTCATCGTTTATCCTAATTTTAGGTATTCTGTAGATTCACATCTTACTATACAACTATGGAATATATTATATTTTAATATGTTGGAACTAAATTTCTCTTACTTAAATGTTAACATGGTAAATTTTTATATCATATTAAAAAATGATATGTATGTATGGTGTTTGTAATTACAAGGAAGTTTATTTTTTATTTTTTGACATAGCTAGTATAAAATATGGTAATTACTATTATTTACACGTCTATATATTTTTGTATGCATTCCATGTCATGTCAAACATCATATTTTTATTTATTTAAACTAGATAATAGATAGAAATCTACTTGCAACATCCTAGTTTATGAATTAAAATATAAAAACATACCCTAAAATCTAAGTAAACTTTCTTTTACTTCGGTCCATATCTGTAGTATAAATAAAATTTTCTAATCATTACACAGTATATTAAGATCAATTTGACTCATATAATCCATATATATGATGCCGTACCCAAAGACCCACACTAACAAAGAGTATTACTAGGTAATATTATCTGTTAATCAAGAGAATAAGGCCGGTTAGGAGCGACCATCCATGAATATTATATTAAACAAGTGTCAAATACATCGTTTTAGTGTTTTATTACCACCTGTAGGTCAACGTACTCAATTCTATCTTAATATAAACTTTGATGGCTTACAAATCTATTCAAAAAATATAATAATAATAATAAGTAATATAGATCATAGAAAAACAAACACAGTTATATACAGAAACATCAAAAGTACAAGACATGAGTGATACATAAGTAAGTGATTGTACGGACCACATATATACAATAAGTCTTATACAAAATAATATGTACACATCAGAGTTATACTAATAAAATATAAGGAGACTACAAAAACATGCCTAAGCATCAAAAGATGATAAATAGACCAAAGGAAGTAGACTTAGAAAGTATCAATAGCAGGAAACTATATGGTAACAGCTCGGTTTGACCTGACTATCTAAAATATATGGGACAGTCTAGCTTAAACAAGAATATTGGAATATGATAGATGAAGAGTAATGTCAAATATTGATAATTCTTATCAATAGAGAAGAGGCAACAAATCTCGAATCCATGTAAGGCACAAGATATAGGTTTGACTAAATCAACATATGCAGACTCATGTATTAGGTATTAGCAACAACGTATTAAGCATACAATGTTCCATACAATGTGGTTTATTCAATTGTTTAAGTCATATTCTTGTTTTTCCGAAGGGTGCGAAAACATATGATTTTATATATATATATAATACTTATTCCAAGAAAACGAATTTTAAAATGGTTTTTGGCAAATGATTTGGAAATTGTTTCTTATAAAATCTCTTTATACAAAACAAGATTATATATACAATAGTTTTGGAATAATTATGTTTTAATAAACCAATTTAATAAATACCTGTTTTAAATCAAAATCCTTTAGAAATCATGTGCACGAACACAATAGAATTTTATAGAAAATCCATCAAAATCGACATATCAAAATTCACATGTAACTCATCAAACCTGAGTTACCAATTGGTGATGATGTCAGGTTTCCTATTATAGGACCAAGCCTATAAAAATTCAGATCAAAGAACACTAAAATATCATCAATAAAAGGAAAATTAGCTTAGGCTTCAAGAAACAATATAATATAATATGGTGAAGTAGGCTCGACCTAGCACCACTTTTGTGCAGGCCAACTCAACTAATAACATAGCCTAGGTCGGTTTATGCATCGTCCTTAAAAGAGGTTAGGTCGACCTATAGTTTGGGATTTCACCCAGAATAATTTTTCACCAATTCAAAGTTTGAAGCATAGTTTGATCAACTTCCAGATTGAATTAGGTTTTGAATTTCGACATGTGGCAAGTGTAAAAATCGAACTATAATATGCAAAAGATTACACTCAAACCCGGCTTAAAAAGAAGAAGATACAAGGCCACAACGATCAATGCACAACATGTTATACTGTAAATACAAAATTCAACATTCATATTTACAGTAAATGAATATTCTCATAGAAACTTGCTGCAATCTCAGAATTAATAACACGCACACTTTGTTAAGATAGAAGAGTAAGGTTCACTTATCTTAAATTGAAGTTATAATGAATTAGAGTGAAATTGCTTGCGAAATGGAAATCTTTAGCTGAAAATGCACCTCAGATATCTGTTGCAGGCAATTACAGGAACATGCAAAGGAAGAAGAATCATACAGCATGTCTTCTGAAGTTCACAACATCCCAATCTAAACCCGTAAAACCCGGTCTAACCCGATTGAGCATTGCAAACGCAGGATCAGTCTGGTGAACCAGAGTGAGAAAACTCGCTAAGTTTATAGGTATCATCCCACTTGATTTTAAATTCAAAACGTTTTTTTGCAAAAGAAAAGGATAATCGTAAGACCAGTCCATACATAAACACGTACGGTTTTAACATTATGATAATCCAAAAAATTTAGGATCATATATAATTCTGATATTATAATAGTGTCTAAACACAAATAAATAGCAATCTAGCAGAACACTTGCATCTCACACTCCACATACATAGTATACAATCAAAAACCGCGGACTCTTATTGGAGATTGGATTTCCGACTATGAAAAGGAATGGAACCACCTTCCGATAGTGTATCTCTAGAGGGGACAACGCTAGGTTCAGCAAGAACATCTTGCAGCCCGGCCACACATGACCGACCACTCATTTCGCTTGAGTGCATTGAATGTATATCACCAATGATTGGAAGCTACCCACCGTTTCTCGAAAAGGAACAAAATCGATTGATTAAAGAAGGAAATGAATTTTCTCTAGATATGTGATAATACACTCTAATTGGGAGTGACCCACTTAGCCATGCTGCCTGCCTGATTTTTCTCATTTCCTGGTTGAAGAGGCTTGAGTTTTAATATTACCCTTTGAACAACATATCACCATTCACTTTGAATACCTCATTGTCAGATCCATCAAATCACTAATTGATGTCTACAAAAATATTCTGGGTGTTTAAGCTAAGAGAAGGTGTCTTCTCTACTACCTATAGAAACACATTTGTAAATATCAATGTACGTGATTCTTAAGAAATACTCTGTCATACATTCGTCCATACAAGTCACCCAGGAGCAGGATGAACAGAAGGTACCCTCCTACCACATCCTAGGAATAACCCTAAAGATCTGTAGCGAGTATTCCTTGTAAATCCGTTGATTTCAATCACGGCAGAACCACGGTATATCTCTTGTTATAAAATATAGGTTAAGTTAATATATAGTAGACTTTGAAAAATATAGGAGCTAACCAGAGATTCTAAGTAGTCCTTCCATTTTATGAAGATCTATGGTCTTCAACTGCTTCGTCTTGATCAACAGCTGACATCTTCTCAATTTTGTATTTGCTGGTCGGAATGGTTTTCAATTATAATTCGACCTGGGTCAAATTTGATCGTCGGTTATTTAACTATCAAATAAACAACCATGCAACCGTAAAAATAAAATGAATTTACTGGTTCTGTACTCAGCATCATTTGGCCTTTTTAATTGAAAACTAATTAGAACTTATTAACCTTTCAATTTTTTAAAACACATTATTTACCTCTTATTTTATTATAAGAGTATTCACAAACCATTTTAAATACTTTAGAATTAAGTCATATATATATATATATACGCACACTCCCAACTTTAGGTTTAATCAAATGCCATGTAAAACATCGTTAAGAAATATATTTGGTTTTCATTGTTTGGAAACAATAACTAACACTTATCCCCCTTTGAATAAACCTATTCAAACTCATCTCTTAAATTCTTTTACTTCGAAAATATCGTTATATTTTCTCAAATCTCTTTCTATTCCCGTTACTTTGGAAACATTAATTTATGTTCTCAAATCCTTTTTATAGTTGGAAACATTCCTATTTCTTATTCGCGCATTTCAATCCTTCAACATTCATTAGTCGCTAACCGTAAATTGGTAAGAGAATAATTCCCTAAGCATTAACCCCGAGGACCAAAATCAACATCAGATTAACATTATGAAAATCACTCAACTTAGCCAATCTCTAGTTAGGTTCCAATTCTTAAATTTCTTATCCTAACTCCTTATTAACCCATATTATTTCACTCCTAATCCATTCGAACATTTTCCGCCTTGAAAATCTTGTTTCAATTCTGTCTGTTTCACTTAATTTTATTATTACCTATCACTAAATTAAAATCAACATTTTTAACTTCACATCTCTTCTATAAATCTTATTTATAAAACTCGGGTTTAATATAAACCCCTTTTTATCTTAATTAAAATTTTAAGAAAACATTTATTTCAAACCATTGTATTCGCTTAAAATTTCTTTATAACTTAGCTATAAAAACTCGATTTTACATGATCTTTTTAACTTTTGGCTTTTACATGATCTTTTTATTTCCTTAGCTGTGTTTTGGGTGGTGTAGACACTGTTGTTATGCTTGTTTTTGCTTGAACTATTGTATTTGAATCACTCTTTTGCTATCGAACTTTGGGCCACCAGTTGGGCTTGTCAACTGGGCTTTTTATATGTATTAATATTATGTTTAACCGACTGTGTAGTTTCGCGCTACACATCCGTCCTACTGGAAAAAAAAACTCGATTTTAATATAAAACCTGTTTGGAAACTCCTTTCACAATTCAACTCGATTCCATTTTAAATTCTGATTTCTTATTTAAATGAAATTCACTTAAAAAGAAATCTCTTATATTATTATTAATTAAATTAATAATTTACTTCATCACTAACTATTGTAAAAGTAGTTAAATTCTTAATTAACTAATAAATTTATTTTTAAAATCTTATTAAAATTAAAACAAATATTCATTAAGCTATTTCAATTCATTAATTGAAAATAAACTAATTTAACTTAATAATCAATCCCAGTTAAAGCGGTTGACTTAGTCAAATCAAAATACGGTTATCTCCTTAACCAATTCTAATTAGATTTCCCTTTAAATCAATTAATAATATAATTAATTTAAACAATTTCATTTAATTGTTTCTTAGAATGCAATTAATCGAACTCTGAATCATTACATCAATTTCTGCTCATCTGCTTATAATTCTTATTAACATAAGAATTTGTTTTATAAAATCACGTAATAATTACTTATAATTTAAGTAATAATTAAAAATATTTCTTTCCTTTAAAATAACCTTCATTCAAAATAGTAGATTTAGAAATCTATCTTTAGTTATAAAATAAAATTTATAACTTCATTTTTGTCGATTCTGCTAACGGTAAATCAACATTTATAGAACGGATGATTCATAAGCCATATGCTGCCAATTACCCAACCAATACTGCCTATTGGTTAATATCATAAAAAACGTTGAATTGTGATTCAATCAATAAACAAATCAATCATCTAATCAAGTTGGTCAAACAGTTCATATAATTGTTATATGAAAATAAACAATAAATTTGAGGAATCCAGTTGGATCCCCCCAACCTTTTTTTCCCTGCATCCAAATACGTTATAAAAAATAATATTATTCAGTTCAATAAATAGATATAATATTCAACAATAAATAAATAACAGTAATCCAATATCCATATTTTAATTTAATATGTTTATATTATTATAAACATAACCAACAAGGTACGTTACCCTATTCGGAAAATAACCGTTAAAATGACGATTGGAATTCATTTAGATTAAACTAACGTTAAATCAACCAATTCATCCAACATATATATAAACATTTAGCACACAACCAACAATTATCAATCATAATACACAAAATAAATTCCGACTTATATAAATATAAGTAGGTAAAAACTGAGCCAGTTATACTCAGTTTGATTTCGTTTGTTTCTGAAGCGGTTAAGTTATAGTTAAAGTAAACAATGTTTAATTTAACTGAAATTTCCAGCTAACTTCATCCCTATCCAAAACAGTTCCATAATGTTCTGCTCATTGCCACGATTCCAGTGTAACTTGTTTTATCGGATTCTGTTAACCTGATTAAATTTTATACACGTTTATAGTTTACGATTTATATTATAATAATTAATTTACTTAACTGACACTCAATTAGTATAATCACTAACTTAATTACTTCTGTATTTTAGTTAGGCCGACAATCCTTTCTTAAAGCAACCTGGCCCTTAATCCAACCCGTGTTTGTTTCCTGCCCTAGGCTCGTTCTCCAGGCTTCATCGAACGATAAAGAAACCAACACGTCTTGAACCTCTTTTATTTCCACGTGTATACCGCGTATGTTAGGCCCAAGTATTGTTCCCAGTCCGTGTTATTTTGGCCCATTCCTTTGTACTCCTTCAACCCTCTTTTTTTCTCTTATTTTTCCCCTTTTTTTCTAAATCTTGCAGGCCGATCAATTTTGATTCACACACCTAGACCAATCAAACTACTTCTACTATTGATCTTCTTTTAGTCGTTCCCATATTGTTCTTCTTCACGAATACTATTTCTCAAACCCATAAGGTGCATGCTGCCACCTTTCAACACCACAGCTGCACCACCTCCCATCTCCAGCAAACGATTTGACACCACAGAAATGCTCTTCGTACCTTACTCCCCCATCGACCTAGATCTTGCTTCACCAGGTGACACCATTCTCCAGTAAACCCCGTAAAACCGACGCTGATTACGAGAGATTTTCTGGCCACTAACATGAATGAAAGCCAATCGCCACTGGTCGAATTTAAGAGCTCGACTAGATGTTCAAGTCTGTAGTTTTTGGAATTTGAATTAGATGAACAATTTGAAAGATTCTTCAAGGAGGAAGTGATGAATTTCGGGTAGTTCATATTATATGGTGGAGGCTGCGTTTTATTTGTTGCAGAAAGAAAACAACGAAGGGAGGCGGAAGGCATGTGTATACATATAGAGCTGGAATTTGTTGGATAAGAAGAACTTGCGTCAAAACAATATAGGCCTGATCAGAGAATATGTTAGCTGCGGAAATAGAAGTTGAAAATGTATAGACATAGGCTGTTGTGCATTGTGTTCTCTTTTCGAATATTAAGTAGGTTGCAGCTTCCCTTTGTACATGAGAATATAAGAACATGCGGTGCATTTAGGGTAAGTGAAATTTTACCTTACTTAGGAGTTAAGTATAATAATTTATTTTGTTTATATCGCATTAAATTTTACCGTTAACCGTTTTCTACTGCTAACCGTTCAATATACATATCGCCATACACGAACTCCAAATGTGTAACGAACCAAAAAATTTAACGTTTAAAATGTGAAATTTATTTGATTTGGCATTTAAGAAATTAAAAGTTATTTGTAATTTAAAATATTGCTCATTTAACTTGGTTTTGATTTGATTTTTCATAGGTGTGAATTAGAATTTTTTATCTTTAAAATCGTGTATTGTATTTATATAAAGTTTCTTCCGCTATACAATAAATTCTATTTTGTATAACTCTGATATTTTTGTAGATAAATTTCCATTGTGAGATATTATTGTTCATTCTGTGTCTATGATTTTGTGTGTAATTTTCATTTAAACCCTATAAGCCAATAATGAGTCGCTGTTTTGAGCGTTTGGAGTTGGATTAATTACCAGTCGAGACGTTAAAATTAGCGAGTCGTTACATGATTTTTATGCATTTCGGTTTCATATCTTAAATCTCATTTGAAAAAGCTACATTTTTCGAATAGCTGAAAATTTCTTGAATAATTTACTCGAAAATATTTTTATGCTTTCACGGCGCTATTCCGATTTAGCACATACTTATTCAAACAGATTCGTTTTCGAAATGTTACCTCTAAACGTTAGAAATCGATTTCATTGGGAACCAAATTCTCATATAAACATTTCTTCTCAAAATCCCACTTGTCCATATTTTAGTCGATGCAAGGCAAAGGATACAGGGATAAGATTCAGACAGTTTCAGAAATTCAGACACGAATATATTGAATGATAAGTGAAAGGTGACGACAGGTCAAGGGAAACTAAACCCATCAACAAGCGAAGGGACGGTATTATATTTTCAAAATATTCCTTTATATTCAAATTATTCTTTATTTAAATCTTCCCCCCTTAAAGCTTTTCGTCCTCGAAAAGGAGAGACTGTTAAAATCATATAACCAATACTTATTAATATCAAGTTTATATTTAAACAAAATAAACAATAGGAATTTAAAACTTGAAAATCAAAGCATTATATTATAAATTTTCTTCCGTTGCATAATAAATTTTATTTTGTATAACTCTGATATTTTTTTAGATAAATTTCTGTTGTGGGACATTATTGTTCATTTTATGTCTGTGATTCTGTGTGTAATTTTCATTTAAACCCTATAAGTCGATAATTAGTCGTTGTTTTGAGCGTCTGGAGTTGGGTTAATTATCGATTTGAGATGTTAAAATAGTGATTCATTACAAAATGAAATGAAAACGGATATACCACTACGAGTTAACGTTCCAGTCTCAATGAAATTTGTTCTGTTAAAAACCGACTCCATTTGCACAACGACATTATTTTAATTTCTATTTATCTATCTGTCATTTTTAAATTGCACATGCAGATAAAACAACTCCGATTGGCTCCAAACCGAAAATCTAGCAACAACTAGCTATAGGCATTCCAATAAAATTCGTTACGTCGGAAACGGAGGTCATTCAAAAAAATAGCTATCCCAAAAACTTAAATGATATCGATAAAGTATAATTAAATCCAAAACAATTCAATTTAAATCATAATAAATTATTACTATCGTATATCTCCAAATGGAATCTTATACAACTTCAAAATAAACAAATATATATTAAACTCAATATTTAAAATCTCCGGTTAAACGAAAGTCAAATATGTATATAAACTCTTAGTATTTATTTAATAAACGTTATCGTTTATTAACGAATTCTATAGCGACTATTTGAAAATTTGAATTAGATAACTCATAATCTATAGTATGAAATCTCCATTTTTCTCCTTCATTAGAAAATTATAATCAAATAGATTCAAACGATTCTTATTTCAAAGAATTCCGACTTAAAATGGATTTTTTATATTCAACTAAAGTTCAAAACTAAATACTACGAACTACTGCGACATTACGAGCTCAGATTATATTAAATATAAATTTAACACTCAATGTCGTTTTTAAATAACGAATTATATATTACAAGTTCATTTATAAATCCCAAATCAATATTTAAAATAATAAAATAAATTAAATATCTGATTACCAAAAATACGGAACGTTACATTCTTTTCCCCTTAAAAGAATTTCATTTTATCTTACAAATACTCGCAAATCAAATTTTCAACGGTATTAGCGCAGGTTTTCCCACTAAATATATCAAAGAACATGGGAAATAGTTTATTTGGTAACTGAATATAATGATGCGTCCCATTTCAAATTGTGAATCAAGATGGCCAGAACTAGACATTGAGTTTGAAAATGTCTAATATTTTATGTGCCACGTCTTTGATTATATGCAAAGAACAGCAACATTGGAGAGTGCAACTTTCTTAATAAGGTCAATTGCATAGGTGTCATTGACAATACATATTAATTACATTAGCATTGATGATGCTCTTAGGGACCCAAACTTTAGTAAACTAATAAATATTTTAATAGTGAGCAGAACTATGACAATTCGAACATTTAGGAGAAAACCACTCATACTCTACATCTTGCATTATTAGTTGATCATTTTCTGATAAAATTGGAATTTGTTTGGAATAAGAAAATGAACCGGAACTTCCACTAACACTCGTGTAAAAGCAATTTTCTTAATTTCTTCCGTAAACTTGTCAAGTATAAGAGGATCATCAAGAACAGACACAATCCGACTTATTCCCTCTATTGCTAAGTAAACAAGAGGAAATCTTGATAACCGGATCCATATTGGAATATTATGCAAAAGATCTTTATTAAGTTTTTTATCCGCTCACAATCTCTTCATAATCATAAGCTTTTTATTTTAAAAATAAGAATCGCCCTTCAAAACTCTATCACAATCCTTTTTTTCCATACTTGATGATATAAAATCCATCTTTCTTAGGATAAATAAAGAAACGACATATCGGTTTTCGTATCCTATGAATATATATAAGCCTTAAAAATGGATAATGTGATCTAGAATCAACAGCATAAATAATAGGAGCATTCACTCATTGTCATTTTCCTTCATGTGTCGTGGGTAAGAGAGTGACTTGGTTTAAGTCATGGGAGGATGACGTATTCTTCTTGTATGAAAAGATATGAGTTATATTATACTTCTTCATTGTGAGGGGGGTTGGTTACATGATGTCTATCTTATTTCTGAGTGTTTCCAACACTTTGTTGGTGGGCGGTGGCATTGTCGGAGTTCATTAACAAAGTGCAATAAGGGTTGATGTTTGCAAGAACTCATTGGGAAGCATTCATAATGGAGTATCTTGGTTGTAAGAGATATTGAATTAATGTGGACATTATTAGAATTTTGATGATACAATATTTCCAAAATTAAATAGATTTTGAAGAAATTCTCGGTACATTGGTTACCCTTTTTATGCATGAAAAAAACGGAAAGTAATATTAAAGAGATAGAGGTTTTGAAGATATTCATCATATATTTGTTGCCATGTTTTTTGAAAGAAGCGGGAAGAATTCATATTCGGATAGAATTGATTGTCGGAGAAAAGAGAATATTATCAATCAATGACAAGTAAACTGGTGCGAATAATTTTTCCATGAATTGATTTATTAACATACATTCCCAAGTAATTCTTCTCTATATAAATACAAAAGCCTATTTAGACACAAAAGTTTGATACAAAAGTTCCAAATTAGGAATACAAAAGCCTCTTCAGTTAAGTAAGCAAGAGGAAATCTTGATAATTGGATCCATATAGGAATATTATGCAAAAGATGTTCATTAAGTTTTTTATCCACTGACAACCACTTCATAATCATAAGCTTTTTATTTTAAAAATAAGAATCCCCCTCCAAAACCCTATCACAATCCTCTTTTTTTACGTACTTGATGATATAAAATCCATCTTTCTAAGGATAAATAAAGAAATCACGTATTGTTTTTCATATCCTATGAATATATATAAGCCTTAAAAAAGGATAATGTGAGCTAGAATCAATAGCATAAATAATAAGAGCGTTCTCTCATTGTCACTTAACTTCTTGTGCCATGGGGAAGAGAGTGACTTGGTTTAAATCATGAGAGGATGTCTATTCTTCTTGTATGAAGAGATATGAGTTATATTATACTTCTTCATTGCGAAGGAGTTTGGTTGCATGATGCCTACCTTATTTTTGAATGTTCCCAACACTTTGTTGATGGGCGGTGGCCTTGCCAGAGTTCATTAACAAAGTGCAAGAAGAGGTGACTTAGTTGTAAGAGAATTGTACAAGGTGGAGAATATTAGAATTTTGATGAATTTTGGAAGACATTTTTGATATATTGATTACCCTTTTTATGCATGAAAAAAATGGAAAGCAATAGTAAAAAGATAGATATTTTGAGGATATTCATCATATATTTATTGCCATATTTTGTAAAAAAAGAAGTGAAAAGAATTCATAATTAGATAGAATTGATTGACAGAGAAAAAAGAATATAATCAATCAATTATACAACAAGAAGTAAACTAATGCAAATGATTCTTCCACTAATTCGTTTATTAAGATAAATCAATTTAGAAAAGTCTATTTAAACACAAAGATTTGACACAAAACGAGAAACAAAATCTAAGTTATAGAGTTACCTTATTATTAAGGATAATGATAAAATTAAGCATCCCTTTATCACATCATTCAGCATCTTGAAATACACGAAAATCACTAAACTAATTTGTAAAGACTTGGCATGCATATCAAATTTGGCATCGATATCACTAAGCAAGCAACTTGGCATGCATATCAAATTAACCTATTGCGTAACTGCTCATATTATCATAATATCGCCCTTTCACCCGTGGATAAAAGATAGAACCAAATTCCTGGGGTAGATAACCCACAGTATTCCCCAACCTACCACGTCGAACAAACGAAAACAACCAAAAACCAAACACCTCCAATCAAAATCCACCAGCAGGCAGGCACCACCATTAATTTAATAATCCATCATCATAATCATCATCCAATTTGCAACTTACACCAACAAACAAACCCAAATTATAAATTTAAAAAAAAAAAATAGCGACAACAACAAAGTTCAATTCCAGCATATAAAAAATACCGAACGAGCAAATTTACAAAGACAACCCCCACAAGTTAAATCTTATCCAGCTTCGCCGCAACCACCACCGGGTTCGCCCGCGCCAGCTCCTCCTTCCCCTTCCCTTTGTAATCAAAGTCGCAGTTGTGCTTCTCCGGGTATCTGTGGGTCCCACAGAACGTTATACCGCATCTGCATTTGAACCCGGTTAGCCCGACCTTCCGCTTGCAGCCGCCGCACCGATCCGTTTTAACGTTGCTCGGACGAGCCGTCTCCGGCGGCGGGACCACCGCATCCGGTACCGACACGGTCACGACCGCGGGAGAGGAAGACGAGGTGAGGTTTGTGTTTAGGGATTTTTCGACAGCAAGCTTGGCGGATTCGGCCTGGTCTTGCTTCAGACGGAGGTCGCGGTAGCATTTGGAGCAGAGGTTGTTTGTGGCTGGTGAGCCGAAGAAGCCACAGTTGTTGGCGCATAGTATGTGGCTCTCGATCTGGCACCTTTGCTCTTCTGCCATTTAGATCTGTAACTGGAATCTGCGTTTGAACCAAAATTATTAGCTAATCTTTAAACGATTCACAAGATCGTTAACTTTTTGAATAAATAGAAATTTGAAAGGAGAAGATCAGCAGATCTGAAGTTCTATCCAAATCGTCGGTAATTCAAATTACAGAAATTAGAAAATCAAAGGAAAATTTTCATAATCATAAATTATTCAACAAAACTCTTAAAAATATGGAAAACGTTGTTACCTGACGAAGAAAGGAGGAATTCTTCGAAGGAAGAAAAAATCAGGTGGAGAGGAGGAAGAAGCTGAGTATGGTTGAACAGAATAAAGAAGAAAATTGATTCTTCTTTCGTTGCTTTAATTTTTGAAAGGAAAATTTAATAATGGCGTGAAAACTTAGAGAGGTCGTTTAGGCTAAACTTAGGTAATTCAGAGAAATTTGTCCGAAAGAGAAGTCCATTCTTCTCTTTAAATAAAGGACAGACGGTTGAACTTGAAAGCCACCTGTTTATGCTGTTATTACAATTTTGCCATTCCTTTATATGGAAAGGTCGCAGAAAGGCGGCATCGCTGTCTTGAAGCCGTGGGAGTCGATAGTCGGTTATATCTGGATCGTTTGATCTGCAGACATGTTTCGGATCTGCCCTTGAATTATAGGACATCGTTTACACTGGCGCACAAGGGGTGACTGGTGAGGCCAGCCGGGTCAAAAATCCGGATTGGACCTCCATGTCCCCTAAATAATAACAAATATTATTTACTATTTAGGGGGATTTTTATTGTGAGCGACAAACCTCAAAATATTTTTAACCCTAAGGACAATCCATAAAAATTTATAAGTATTGTTAGTGTCACTTCAAAAATGATTAAAGGAAATCCTTTTTTTTTTTTTTCCCTTCAGTTTAGTAAGAGGAGGCTCATTTAATATAGTCCCCCTTAATAATTTATAGAATATAAACCAAAATGTCTTTTTATTATTTTACTCTAATTACATTTTACTGTTCGTAAAACCCTAATCATCTTCTTTTCAGAGTAAACAATTAATCACTTTTTTCATAAAGAAACCAACTTCTAACGAAATTTCTAATTTTAAAAAAGAAACAACATGATTTTTACTCAAAAAAGCGAACGACATGTTGAGTTTGTTGAATAAATCACCGAAAAGATAACAATTTACTGAAAAAATTGGAGGTTCGTTTTCAACCATGAACGATATATTCGTTGACAGCGAGCCGAAGTTAAATGATTAAAACGGCATTTACTCGCCGAATTTGGTGAATGCATCAGGTCATGATAATAATGCATATTCGACGATAGAACACCGAATAAAATCGTATTTTTCGACATAGTATCGCCGATTATGTAGGATTTTTAATTTCTTTTCAGCTAATCTATTTTCGGCATGCTATTTCCAAACTTTGCACTGAATTTCGGTATGTTCTTGTCGTTTTTTACCGTGTTTGTGTATTTGAACGGAGGTAAAATCAGGTTTCCCTTAACAATTTATTTTTCCATTGAGTTTGCCTCCCCTTAACAATTTATTTTTTAATGGGGTGAAAATAAAATATTATCCCCCCTTATTCGTTTTTGGAGTGTCATTAACAATACTCAAATTTATTTTCAAAGACAATACACACTGTAAAACTTATATCATACACACAGTAAAACTGATAGCTAAATTCTGATACCACACACACTTTAAAATTTATACTTAAAAACTGAGTCAAATTCTGATACCATGCACACTTTAAAACTGATACCTAAAATTTAATGTTTTGTTCTTTAGTATAAAATTTAAACAGGTCGTCCTTACGGCCGAAAAAGCACGTAACTTTGTCTTTGACACTATTTTTCTGTATTATTTTTACATAAGTCATTATCCTTTTTAATGAAATTTCTACTAGTTGCATTATTTATATTATTGAGTAATGGTGTAGAAGTTTTTTATAAGTTTTTATTCAATCGATCAACCAAATAATTGTCATAAATATTTTGAAGAATACGGTGGATATAATAAATATTACAGAATCGAATGAGTACGGACCATATCGACTCGTATATTTTTTTTTTTTTTCCTAATTCATGTTTCAAATAAAAATTGAATGCAGGACTCAAACAGATGTTTTTCTACCATGGACTAGGACTGATACCGGACATTCATACAAAATTAACAATTCATCCATAGAGAACATTTGTCTATTGTAGTTTGGAAGAACAAATTATGCGAAACCATAAAATAAAAAAAAATGTCCTTAACATAAAATCGTCAAATTTATTTACTTTATTACATTGCCCATGCGATATGTTATTTTGGTATTCTCTGAATTTTATTTAAAATAAAAAACTCATGTGATTATATGATGTCCTACGAATTCAAAAAGCAAAAAAAAAAAAAAAAAAAAAATTACCCTACTCTTTGATGTATCAACAATTAAACAACATTGAAGAAATTTCAACAAGAAGTTTCTTTGTTTCAGTTCAGACAATCTGATGTTATAGTTTTGCAGTCGATAAACTTTTCTAATGGTCGGTTTGATTTAGCGTGTGACCGAAAACCGAAGGGACTATAGCTTAAGGTATGAAATCAAAGGCTAAAGACCGAGTTGTTACTAAATAAAAATGTGATAGAGCCTAGGTAATGATTTTTATTTTATGATAATCAATTAATTATTAATGGTTAAAATTTAATAATAAAATAATTAATAATTGATGTTGGGAGAATATTTATTAATGAAGTTTATTTGCCGAAATTAATAATACAAATTCAATTATAAGCCAAAAATTTCAAACAATTACTGCAAATACAAAAAATTTAAGTGTAAAATTTTCATCCGACATAACCCTATTATATTTGAAGTACAAGTTATATCATGCCCATCAACCGCATTTTTAGTGTCCAAATGCTTTGTATTAAAATGTTGATGTAACACTTACGTCCATCTTATCTTAGTTAAGTATCGTCATTCGCGTTGAACACTATATTCTGAACCTCCGGTATCCGATGAAAGCATTCTTATTGAATGCTAAGTGAAATTAGGATCTGTAACTTATTTCCAAACTTAGTACACGGAAATTTCTCGTTGAAATATATAGTAGGTTACACCACTAAAGTTATCTTCAATAGATTATATATACACACACATACACATATATAATCATAGGCTTTTGTTATTAAAAAAAATTCAAAAATGTAAATATTTACTACTTTTGTTACAAATATTTTTAGTATACACTACAAATATTTGCATACACTGCGATTGTAGTCTTGCTGAAATAAAGGTTTGCTATCGCAAAACAGTTTAACCTAGTTATATTAAGGTCAGTTAATAACTTACTAAGAAACACAAACAAAGCAGCATTGAAAAGTAGTAGCAGGATAGGGTTTTGCTTCTTGAGAGTGTATCCACATCAAACTTAAGTATTGGTTGAGCACCCGGACCAGCTTCCAAATTTATTATTTTATTCAACAAGTTAAACAACAATTATTTCTATAAAGTATAACTCATGTTTTCGAAAAAACACAACTAGTTAAGCAACGAATTATTTATATTAATAAAAAAAATTACTAACAAGTTCAAGCTCATTTACTTCTTTAAACAATTCGATTTTAGACGCCGAAATAAGTTTTTTTAATAACATATTCATTAAAAAGTTCAAAGCCAATTCCATCCAAATCCAAAAGTGAAACACCCCACCTCCGTTAAGGTCACTCACAAAGGGAATGCCTTAATTTTGGTGGAGGTTTATAAGTAAAAGACACAGATAAAATACAAGACAATTATAAACACATATAAATAAGCAGCGGAAAAACCAACAGACTTTTATTATCATAAATACGTGTTTATACAGAACATTTCCAACATTGTCTCAAAACAAACTTCCAATTATTACAACCATAATACTGTCTTGATTTTAAAAGTTAAAGAAGCATGAAACATAAATAAAGCTGCATAATCCCCATAAATGATATCCAAAGTCATGGTCCAAATGAAAGAAATCCAAGCAATACATTCTCTCTCTTCAAGCTGGATGAAAAACAGACTAAGCTGCGGTGTTTCCTCCCTATGGACCTGGGGGGGACGGAAGAAAAGAAGACGAAAGGAAAAATGGGTCAGACATAAGTTTGGTAAGTCTAGCTATATTCCTAGAATGTTAATAATAAAAAGATCATGACTTGCATAAAGTGAGAACATGACGATATCAGGATAATAGACTATCCTAGAACTAGATAAGGTGTCCTAAAACGAACATCCATTCGCACCCTATTTTAAATCTCTATCTCTGCACCTACTAATTCTTATACCAACAGGCACCCCGTGATTGGGGTGAAGTGATCCCTTTCTCTTTCTTTGAAAGATCGGCTCCTACTCGTATATTCACATGTGTCCTACGGCCCTATATGGTAGATACCTATGCTTGTCCCACCATGGGGTGTATCAAGTCCCATGGTGGCGGCCCCAACACAATTCTAGCATGCATAGGGTATACTACTGATGCTCCAGTGCCCTGACTTGTCTGCTCTAGAGTGTGTGCACGCCCACACTCTGTTAGAACCCACACTGTGCACTATCCGCCGTCGCTTTTGACCGCTTACAATCAGCCCAGTAATCGTGCCCCACCCTGCCTAGTTCAGGGTACCATGATACCTAATTGGGTTACTGCTGAAACGGGTCCCCATTACTAGGTTTTCTAGTCAAACATGTTAAGTGGTTAAGTGTCTGAATGAACCTAACCCCCACCCATCCAAATTATTTAACATGTTGAATTTGGTTAAGTATTTATTAAATTGACTTAACCCTATCAGTCCTAACTCAGCTCTAATTGTCTTATTAGAGCACCAACCTCTCAGATTAGACAGATATTGTTGTGGCTGCCTGTATGCCGGTTGGGTCCGGGCAGTCTTACGCCACAACTCAGTTTAACCTCGGGTCTTTATTAGGCCCCATGCCTTAACCTCTCACATTGGATAGCTATTGTTGTGACAACTGGACAGCCGGGCGGGTCCGGGCAAGTTTACGTCACAACTCAATCCAACCTCGGGTTAAGCGCGTTCGTATTTTCTAATTTACATTTTAATTATGTAAATTATTCAAATTCAAATTACTGTCACATTCATTTCCAATTAATCTCATTAATTAAGGTAATTAATGCCTTTTTATGCCATAAATCACTTATGTGATTAATGACCAATATGTAAATTAGAAAATATTCAAATTACTGTCACATTCATTTCCAATTAATCTCATTAATTAAGGTAATTAATGCCTTTTTATGCCATAAATCACTTATGTGATTAATGACCAATTTATGGCAAGTTTTCCTAAAATTATCATTTTAACCCAACGTTACCCCGTCCAATATTAGGCTAACCATCTCAGCCTAATTTACGTTCGCATGATTTTTGGTGTAAAGTATTAGGCTAAAAACTTAGCCTAATTTAATATACGCAAATTGGCATAAATTAGCATAAACATGACAAGGGTATAACTTTGGTATTGATGGCATAATCAATATGAACATAATAGGGTGTACTTGCAAAATAACTAACATGAACATTTTAGGGGTGAACTTGCAAAATAACTAACATGAACATTATAATGTCATAGGTACAAACTTGCAAAAAGATTAACATAAACATTATAATGTCATAGGTATGAACTTGCACTTATAAGCTAACTCAACATATATGTGTTTTTTTAACATAGGCCATATTAACAACATACATGAGAATTAGCAATATGAACTAATCCATATACATATGTTAATTTGCAACATAGGCAAATCAACATACGTATATGTGAGTTAGCAACATAGGCTAATCAACATACACATGTATTAATTAGTAACATAGATTTAGACATACTTGCAAATTAATCCCAACATATGATAAGTGTGAACATGGCATAAGTTTTGCATAAACATGAACATATAGATTTGACAATTGGTCGCATAACTTCACTACATAAACTTGCATAATAAACTACACAATTCTCATAAGATGTTACAATGCAAGTCCATGCTTATACAAATAATCTAATCCAATAATTCCAAATTTAACATGATAATAGAATCAAGTCACTGGCATAGATTAATATTATAAAACATAATAAACATCATACTTAATAATTCTCAATTCAACATGATAATAGAATCAAATCACAAACGTATATTAATAACATAACGAATATCGTACTATTATCATTTCATCGCAACACATGATATTCATATTAATTCGCATTCTAAAAATATAGCTAAACCTACAATCGTAGACGGTCTTGTTTTCTGAGTTCTGAAATTCTGAATTTGCAAAGTTTTCCTTTGGGAAGACGTTGCTTTGATTCTAATTTGTTGTTGCTTTTTAATCTTTTAGTTTGAGACCTAGGGTCTTTTTATAAAGTTGCAAGTTAATTTGAGCCGTCGATGAAGTTAGGGTTAATCAGAGTCGTCCGCTGTAAAGAGAAGCCAATTATGTTCACCATTTCTTTCGTAATGTACATTTACTATTATTTGTCAATCCATATAAATACGTACGCATTAGATACATCTCCCCTTTACACATTTATTATTATTTTTGTATGCACATTAGATACATCTCCCCTTTACACATTTATTATTATTCTTGTATGCACATTAGATACATCTCCCCTTTACACATTTATTTTTTTGTATTACCAACTTTAGTGTTAACAAAAATACGGGGTGTTACATTCTCCCTTCCTTAAAGGATTTCGTCCCCGAAATCTCCAAGTCTAGGAGAACATATATCCTACCATCCAAATGTCCATCTACTCAATCATCAAACTCGTGCGTCCATTGTCTTTAAAAGACTTCTAATGCTTCATGATCATAAGCATCGTGTATGTACATGTCCTTATCTAATGCAAGAATCAGGCGGTCGACTGATTCAGTTGACCTCCTTAATGCAAATTATGTAAGTGTCATGAATCGATTATGTATGCAAACTTTTTCCTATTCATAATTCTACATGAGTGCGCAATCATTCAAACAAATGCGACTTCCATATGACAACATATTATGCTTCAACCATATACAAACATAAACACATATATGCATATGCAATATGAAGTGACTGCTAAAACCCTAGATTGTGTGTGTATATGCATCCACGAGCAACCACTAGCAAACATTTGCAACCACTTGCAACCATCATCCATAACATGTTTCAATTACATATTTACATCCAAAAGGGTTTCCACCTAAGGATAAAAGGGTAAGGTCGGGGAGATATACCTTAAAAGATAGATACTAACATGACTTTAAGGAAAAAGAGAGATCAAAAATGTACCCTCAAAAAGAAAAGGGTAGGCTGCGCGTATTTTATCCTCAGTTTCCCAAGTCGCGTCTTCCTCGGCGTCGCTCCACTGAACTTTGACGAGTTTGAATTCGCGGTTGCGTAGCTTTTTCACTTCAGCTCCTAAGATGCGAGTTGGAACTTTCCTCACAGTTGCTTCGCGTTCTACTTCAGCTTCTTCTAGAATGTTTAGCTCTACCACTTCCGCTGACTCATGTAGATACTTCTGGAGGTGAGAAACATGAAAGACGTTGTGAACTCCGGCCAGTCTCTCGGGTAACTCTAACCTGTAGGCCATCTTCCCAATTTTCTCGATGATAGGAAACGGCCCTACAAATCTTGGTGCTAGCTTCCCTGTGGATCCAAAGCAAACGACGTTCCTTAAAGGAGATACCTTAAGGAAAACCCTGTCACCAATCTCAAATTCAAGGTCGGTCCTTCTCTTGTCTGCGTAGGATTTTTGTCTGTCTTGGGCTGTCTTCATTCTTCTCCGTATTAAGTCTACTTTCTCTAAAGTCTCTCGGATCATATCTGGTCCAAATACGAGCTTGTCAGTAGACTCCCACCAACAAGTGGGCGATCGGCACGGTCTTCCATATAAAGCTTCGAATGGCGCCATTCCGATGGTGGCTTGGTAGCTGTTTTTGTAGGCAAATTCCACCAAAGGAAGATGGTCCTCCCAAATCCCTTCAATGTCAAGGACGCAAAGTCTCAAAAGGTCTTCCAAAATCTTGTTCACCCTTTCTGTCTGACCATCGGTTTGGGGGTGATAGGCCGTGCTCAAACATAACTGTGTGCCTACAGCTTCTTGCAGACTCCGCCAAAACTCGCTTGTGAAGATAGGATCTCTGTCGTTAATAATGCTAGAAGGTATTCCATGGAGTCGAACTATCTCCTTAAGATAAAGAGATGCTAGAGATGAGGCAGTCCTTCTACTCTTGACAGGTAAAAAGTGGGCGCTTTTAGTAAGCCTATCCATTATTACCCAAATGCTAGTGTAGCCTCTTCTAGACCTAGGCAGCCCATCAATGAAGTCCATTGAAATGTTATCCCACTTCCACTGTGGGACCTCTAGAGGATGGAGAAGACCGCCAGGCTTCTTCTGCTCCGCCTTGACTTGTTGGCAAATCATGCACTTAGAAACAAAATCTGCCACGTCCTTCTTCATGCCACTCCAAAAGAAAACTCTCTTTAAGTCCTTGTACATTTTGTCCCCGCCTGGATGTATTGTCATCTTGGAATGATGTGCCTCCTCAAGAACTTTCTTCACCAACTCCTTTTCCTGTGGGACGCATAGTCTTCCATCCCATCTTAACCACCCTTTGTCATCGATGGTGTATCTATCGAGGTGACTAGAAGTCTCACCCCTGACAAGCTTATCAACCACTTCTACAAGTTGAGGGTCTTCTCGTTGTGCGGTCCCTATTGAGTCTAAGAGAGTGGGCTGCACTTCTAGCGATGCTAACAGACAGGGTACAAAATCAGAGGAGGGCCTAAAGTCAAAACTGGCTATAAACTCTAGGCTTCGCCTTTCAACAAATAGCGGGCTCAACGTTAGCTTCTTTCTACTCAAGGCATCTACGACTACGTTGCCCTTGCCAGGAGTGTAGGAAATCTCGAAATCATACGAGGCAAGAAACTCCATCCACCTTTGTTGCCTTAAGTTAAGGTCCTTCTGCGAGAAGAGATACTTCAAAGATTTATGTCAGTATACAGTTCAAATTTCTCACCTAGGAGATAGTGGCGCCAAGACTTAAGCGCAAAGACGATGGCGGCCAACTCAAGGTCGTGGGTTGGGTAGTTCCTTTCATGAACTTTCAACTGTCTTCCGCCATAAGCTACTACCCTTCCTTCTTGCATTAGGACAGCGTCTAGTCCTGTCCCGCATGCATCCGTGTATACTGTAAACATTTTGCTTCCATCCGGCAAGGTCAGAACTGGGGCTGTTGTAAGAGCCCTTTTTAAGCGTTGGAAAGAAAACTCGCAATCCAAATCCCAAGAGAAAACTAGATTCTTCTTTGTTAGCCTTGTAAGAGGAGCTGAGATTTTTGCAAAATCTCTGATGAACTTCCGATAAAAGCCTGCAAGCCCGAGGAAGCTTCGGGCCTCGGTTGCATTCCTTGGTGCCTTCCAATCTTGCACCGCTACTACTTTTGCGGGGTCTACAGCTAACCCTTCTTTGGACACTATATGCCCAAGAAATCTCACTTCTTCTCTCCAAAAGTGGCATTTGGAGAATTTAGCTTTTAACTGATGTGTTCTAAGAGTCTCCATGATTGCCTTTAGGTGCTGAGCATGCTCTTCCTCATTTTTTGAGAAGATCAAAATATCATCTACGAAGACCACCACGAATTTATTGAGGAATCTCTTAACACCCTACTCATTAGGTCCACGAAGTAAGTGGGTGCGTTTGTCAAGCCAAAAGGCATGACAAGCCACTCAAAGAATCCGTCAGGGGTTCTGAAAGCTGTCTTATCGATGCTATCATCAGCTACCCTTAGCTGATGAAATCCGGTCGCCAAATCAAGTTGGGAGAAAACCGACGCTCCTACAAGCTGGTCGAACAAATCGTCAATTCTGGGGAGAGGGTGCCTATTCTTTTTAGTTAGCTTGTTTAGCTCCCTATAGTCAACACATAAACGGAGTGAACCATCCGCCTTTGTAGCGAACACCACTGGAGCGCCCCATTCTGAAATGCTCCACGTAATGAACCCTCTTTCTAGAAGATCTTTAATCTGCTTACTGAGCTCTTTCCTTTCCCTAGGAGCCATGTGCCTAACAGGCAAAGCAACGGGCTTCGCATTGTCAACAAGATAGATGCGGAAGTCTATTTCCCGTTTCGGAGGTAAGCCCTTCACCTCATCAAAGACATCTGAATATTCTCGGACCACCTTAACTGACTGCAAATTCTCAACAGAAGCATCAAGCGATTCAAGATAACTAAGCATAACCACATTCGAGGGATTACAAGTAATTTCCAGAGTGTTACCGAATTGGGTTAAAAGCCTAACCACTCTTTTCTCACAATCAAGGATGGCACCATTACTGGATAGCCAGTCCATGCCCAAAATCAATCCATACCCCGAGAAGCCCAAAACAAAGGTACTACATCTAAATTCTACACTTAGAATAGAGATTTTAAAATTCATACAGATCATTGACAAATAAGCTGGGTCTCCAATTGGATTGGAGACAACCAAGGGATCCTCTACCATACTAGTTTCTAGGTGCAGAGATTCTACTAAAGCAGATGAAATAAAGGAGTATGATGCACCAGAATCAAATAAAGTGTGAACTGGGTGATCATAAAGATAAACTACACTTTCTACAGAAGTATTTCTACCTCGCTGTTGCAGAGGAGGTGCCTCCAGTGCATGAACTTGTCCACCCGAAGTGGATGCAGCTTTCTGCACCTGCCCTCGCCTCTTAGGGCAGTCCTTAGCTATGTGCCATGTTTCTCCACAATGAAAGCAACCACCATTCATCTTTGCCTTCTTCTTCCTGCAGTCTTTCACCACATGTCCAACCACACCACAGAAATTACACTTTCTTGTTTTGCGAGCTTTGTTGTTTTGCCCGCCCTTCTTAAAGTCTGTTTTCTTAGGCTGTAAAGCTTCTTTCTTTCCCTGAGACCCTTCCGCCTTTGTCTCCTTCTTGCCTTTATCCTCCTCATGTAGTAACACCATCTGTACCAGCCTTTCATATGTAGCTCCCATAGGTATATGGGTCATGGCCAGGCTATGAAGCGGCTCATTCAGTCCCTTGACAAAGCGGAGAGCCTTCTTGTGTTGGGTGTTGACTAGGTCTAGTCCGAACCTAGCCAGCTGATCAAACTGGTTGACGTACTCTTTGATGGTCATACTCCCTTGGTTAAGGGATAGGAACCTCTCCATTTGAAGACTTCTCTCAGCTTCTGAAAGGAACTTCAGCTCAAATATAAATCTGAAATCTTCCCACGTTTCTACTGGTCTTTCTGCATTGGTGACTTCCCACTAGTAGGAAGCCTCTCCTTTGAGCAACCACACTGCCAGTCTTACCTTCTGCCTGTCTTCTACCTCGAAGATAACGAAAAGATCTTCGGTCTCTTTCAGCCAGTTCCTGGCTGCTACGAAGGACTCGGTTCCATGAAAGTCTTTCCCACCCATAGCTTTAAAATCTCTACAAGTCTTGGCAAAAGCATTTCCTCTCGGAGGAGGGGGAATTTCAGCAACTGGGGGAGGAGGAGGAGGAATTGCTGCAGCTGGGGGAGGAAGATTCGCTGGGCCCGCCTCATTGGCCCTAGCTTCCAAGTACCTTCTAAACCAACCAAGTACAGTCGCACCTTCTGGAAGGTTAAATTTTCCCGACATGCTGAAACGAAAAAAAGAAAGATTCAAAACGAAGGATAGATAATTCACATGGCTTTGGGGGATTATGCCTTTCTAAAACTATAAACCAATTCTTTTTCTTGAAAAATGCTTCTTTAAATTTTAATTTTAATATAGTTTCAAAAACTTTTTATTTGGTCTGGTAAACCTATGCTCTGATACCAAGTGAAACACCCCACCTCCGTTAAGGTCACTCACAAAGGGAATGCCTTAATTTTGGTGGAGGTTTATAAGTAAAAGACACAGATAAAACACAAGATAGATATAAACACATATAAATAAGCAGCAGAAAAACCAACAGACTTTTATTATCATAAATACGTGTTTATACAGAATATTTCCAACATTGTCTCAAAACAAACTTCCAATTATTACAACCATAATACTGTCTTGATTTTAAAAGTTAAAGAAGCATGAAACATAAATAAAGCTGCATAATCCCCATAAATGATATCCAAAGCCATGGTCCAAATGAAAGAAATCCAAGCAATACATTCTCTCTGTTCAAGCTAGATGAAAAACAGACTAAGCTGCGGTGTTTCCTCCCTGTGGACCTGGGGGGGGGGACGGAAGAAAAGAAGACGAAAGGAAAAATGGGTCAGACATAAGTTTGGTAAGCCTAGCTATATTCCTAGAATGTTAATAATAAAAAGATCATGACTTGCATAAAGTGAGAACAGGACGATATCAGGATAATAGACTATCCTAGAACTAGACAAGGTGTCTTAAAACGAACATCCCTTCGCATCCTATTTTAAATCTTTATCTCTGCACCTACTAATTCTTATACCAATAGGCACCCCGTGATTGGGGTGAAGTGATCCCTTTCTCTTTCTTTAAAAGATCGTCTCCTACTCGTATATTCACATGTGTCCTACGGCCCTATATGGTAGATACCTGTGATGGTCCCACCATGGGGTGTATCAAGTCCCATGGTGGTGGCCCCGACACAATTCTAGCATGCGTAGGGTATACTACTGATGCTCCAGTGCCCTGACTTGTCTGCTCCAGAGTGTGTGCATGCCCGCACTCTGTTAGAACCCACACTGTGCACCAACCGTCGTCGCTTTTGACCGCTTACAATCAGCCCAGTAATCGTGCCCCACCCTGCCTAGTTCAGGGTACCATGATACCTAATTGGGTTACTACTGAAACGGGTCCCCGTTACTAGGTTTTCTAGTCAAACATGTTAAGTGGTTAAGTGTCTGAATGAACTTAACCCCCACCCATCCAAATTATTTAACATGTTGAATTTGGTTAAGTATTTATCAAATTGACTTAACCCTATCAGTCCTAACTCAGCTCTAATTGTCTTATTAGAGCACCAACCTCTCAGATTAGACAGATATTGTTGTGCATGTCTGTATGCCGGTTGGGTCCGGGCAGTCTTACGCCACAACTCAGTTTAACCTCGGGTCTTTATTGGGCCCCATGCCTTAACCTCTCACATTGGATAGCTATTGTTGTGACAACTGGACAGCCGGGCGGGTCCGGGCAGGTTTGCGTCACAACTCAATCCAACCTCGGGTTAAGCGCGTTCGTATTTTCTAATTTACATTTTAATTATGTAAATTATTCAAATTCAAATTACTGTCACATTTATTTCCAATTAATCTCATTAATTAAGGTAATTAATGCCTTTTTATGCCATAAATCATTTATGTGATTAATGACCAATATGTAAATTAGAAAATATTCAAATTACTGTCACATTCATTTCCAATTAATCTCATTAATTAAGGTAATTAATGCTTTTTTATGCCATAAATCACTTATGTGATTAATGACCAATTTATGGCAAGTTTTCCTAAAATTATCATTTTAACCCAACGTTACCCCGTCCAATATTAGGCTAACAATCTCAACCTAATTTACTTTCACATGATTTTTGGTGTAAAGTATTAGGCTAAAAACTTAGCCTAATTTAATGTACGCAAATTGGCATAAATTAGCATAAACATGACAAGGGTATAACTTTGGTATTGATGGCATAATCAATATGAACATAATAGGGTGTACTTGCAAAATAACTAAAATGAACATTTTAGGAGTGAACTTGTAAAATAACTAACATGAACATTATAATGTCATAGGTACAAACTTGCAAAAAGACTAACATAAACATTATAATGTCATAGGTGTGAACTTGCACTTATAGGCTAACTCAACATATATGTGTTTTTTTAACATAGGCCATATTAACAACATACATGAGAATTAGCAATATGAACTAATCCATATACATATGTTAATTTGCAACATAGGCAAATCAACATACGTATATGTGAGTTAGCAACATAGGCTAATCAACATACACATGTGTTAATTAGTATCATAGATTTAGACATACTTGCAAATTAATCCCAGCATATGATAAGTGTGAATATGGCATAAGTTTTGCATAAACATGAACATATAGATTTGACAATTGGTCGCATAACTTCACTACATAAACTTGCATAATAAACTACATAATTCTCATAAGATATTACAATCCAAGTCCATGCTTATACAAATAATCTAATCCAATAATCCCAAATTTAACATGATAATAGAATCAAGTCACTGACATAGATTAATATTATAAAACATAATAAACATCATACTTAATAATTCTCAATTCAACATGATAATAGAATCAAATCACAAACGTATATTAATAACATAACGAGTATCGTACTATTATCATTTCATCGCAACACATGATATTCATATTAATTCGCATTCTAAAAATGTAGCTAAACTTACAATCGTAGACGGTCTTGGTTTCTGAGTTCTGAAATTCTGAATTTGCAAAGCTTTCCTTTGGGAAGACGTTGCTTTGATTCTAATTTGTTGTTGCTTTTTAATCTTTTACTTTGAGACCTAGGGTCTTTTTATAGAGTTGCAAATTAATTTGAGCCGTCGATGAAGCTAGGGTTAACCAGCGCCGTCCGTTGTAAAGAGAAGCCAATTATGTTCACCATTTTTTTTCTTAATGTACATTTACTATTATTTGTCAATCCATATAAATATGTACGCATTAGATACATCTCCCCTTTACACATTTATTATTATTTTTGTATGCACATTAGATACATCTTTCCTTTACACATTTATTATTATTCTTGTATGCATATTAGATACATCTCCCCTTTACACATTTATTTTTTTGTATTAGCAAGTTTAGTGTTAACAGAAATACGGGGTGTTACAAAAAGCAAATTTATATACAGCCATAAAATGGCATTCCATTAAAATACAAAGAAAACTAGTACAATTTAACCAATCCAGTCATACAATTTCATAAATTCAGTCAAAATCAAAATATAAAACGATAAATTAAAAAAATGATAGAGTACAAATTAAAGATTCTCGAATGATCCAACTTGGAAACGTAGGGGAGTTGAAGGCATCAAGCTTAATTGCAATAGAAATTTGTCACACGAAGAATCTATACATGGAACAAAAATGGATGGAGGCTGAACTTGGATTTTTATTCTATTTCTATTGGTATCCATGAATTTTTTCTAAGGAAAGATTTGTATAACATACTCTTTTTAAGTTTCAAAATACACACTCGTGCCACAAAAAAAAACATGTTATTGAAAAACTCATATCAAATATATAATTTTTCCATGTTGTAAATATCTATTAATATTTTGGAGTTTCAACAATTATGTTTCTTCTAAATTTAAAAATAAGGATGTAATTTAAAACATGTTTTTATTAAGGGTTTTTATATATCAAATTCAAGAATGAGGGATGCCACCAAATATTTACTCTTTTTAATCCTACTGAGGTCTTGTGATCTCATCAACTCCAAGTGATAAATTTGATGAAGAAAATTAGTGTAAATAATTATCACAATCGAGTAACGCTTAATAAAGTACGTGCTTGAGGTCAGGAGAAGTTTGGGACTGCTATCCTGGAAATTCTGTTTGATTGTTCAAGTGTCATCTTAAATCGTTGTTTTCGCTTGGTAGGTTATCTTCATCTATCTAGCACAATTATAGTTCAAATTTCATTTTTCTGCACTGGGAGAGCAATCTACACTATGGTAACCACTTATTGCCTTAGATTAGTATCACTACGCCATAGATGACCAATTGCAACGAAAATCCAAGGTGTTGCTAGCTACAATGTTACCATAGCTATGCTGATTCTTGTCTATTGCAACGCAAGCTTAAATGTGTTAGCATAAATATCAACCACGTGTTGCGGTAGCTATAGATATATTCTAATTAAAAAAGGTTACACCTCAGCAATCGCACCTTTTGTTAAAACAAAATCTCAAGCGTCCATCCACTATCTAGTCCACCATCTACTATGTTTCATCTATTCCCGCTAACATTTTCATTTACACGCTTCTTTCATTTCGTTCTCCCCAAATTGCTAATTCTAGGGTTATTTGGAGAATCAAAAATGGAGCTAGATTGCCGAGACCCTACAATTTAGCATCAATCGCTTCTCCAATACCTTCTTCCACGACCGACCAATTATGTTATACAAAGTTATATGAGCAAATCATGACCCATCAGCTTACTGGATTGGGATTTCCACAGGTTCGATCCTCTTACCATCTTGCTTTCCTCTTCAGACGTTAATCTATTTGTGTATTAATTTATGAATTTACATCTTACGGTACGACTTACTGTGAAACCCAAACGTTTTAATCTATATAACTTTGACAGTAACGATCAAGTTTGTGATGATGAGTTGAATTTTAACGGATCACCTTTAGCGGTCTTTATTAGAAGTTTCATTTTATTCATGAATTCCACATTTCAACAACGATTAATTTTTCTCGTTTAAACAATTTTGAGGAACAAATCAAGGCTATTTCCGATTGAGCTTGTTTAATCTTGGTTTAATTTGGTACTAAATGGGTATATCTATTTTCATTTTTCTATCTTGTATTTGATTTGATATCACACAGATGTTTCTTCATTGAGATTACTGATGCATTATGTGGAGTTATTAATTATAAATCTGATATTGAAGAATTAGGTTCTAAATTCAGACATGAAGGCTAAAAGGAATTGTAGTCAAACTTAAGTTCTTTTTTTTCATTCTTATTATGAAATCTACTCACTTGATTATGCTGATTCAATCATCTAATTACTATCAGGATTTGCTATGTACAGTTTGCGAAAACGGATAGAGTATGATATTCAGAAAGCACAACAAGGTGGAGGTTTGGAGCAAGAGAGAAGTAAGCTCGGCATCCTCGTTTCCTGCTCAAATAATTTGTGGAAATGAGCATTACTACCATGTTTAGTATGATTACCCTTCTCGAAATGGACTAAGTAACATCAATGTAGTGCAGAGTTGTGCAGCTAGGCCTTATCCTCCTCAACTGAACGTGCCTATGAATCGTGGGGTAGGTGACATTGTTGAGGTTTATGTAGATAATTCATGGAAGGATGCAAAGGTTTTGAGGGTGCAGGATAGGGGTATCTACTATATCCTTCATATTTTTTAATCTTCAAAGAGCATTCATGTTCACAATGCAAATGTTCAGTTAAGGCAGTCTTGACAAGGAGGCAGATGGGTTTTACTTGATCAGGTATTGATATAGTCTCTAGAAAGGTTAACCTCAAACTTATTGAAGGAGTGTGATGTTGCTAAACTCCCTTTTTGTTTGTTGGTATCATAAAAGCAGTATGAACTGTATTCAACAATGAAGCGGTATAACAACCATTAGAAGAGGAAGATGAGGCAGTACTGTCTGCCTCATATTGCGTTTTGGAATTTGAGAGATTCCATGTTAACACCAGTTCTGGCAAATAAAAAAAGAGTAGCTCTTGTGAGTGGAGAAGAAATATCATCAAATAATGCCAAACAGAGAGCCAAAGCTTATGAAGCTGAAGGTGAGCACTTACATCTTATTAGTTAATTGCTTCTATGTGCTCTCTAGCTATCCACTCTTCATTTTATTTTAAATGTTCGCAATATTCCTGTCACAAACAATAGCAAGAGTGTGAGTTTAACAGTTTCTTCTGATAGCACTCTTGCTATAAATACTATTGGCCCTCTTTCATCATCTTGTTTCTGCTCTCTTCATCTGTACTCAATCCTATTGCATAGTTATTAGACAGCTAGAAAGTATTGTTTGAGGCAAAGTTGCCTGTTAGCAAGTAAACATAGAAGTTAATTAAATCATTTTCCTCAAGTTTTTTTTAAAACCGTCCCACTTTCCTTTACATTTTTTTGGAAAGAATCACTAAAATGTCAGGGAGTCAATGTGAAAGGCCTCGTGAAATCCGAACCAGTTGAAGAAATTCAACTATACATTGACTGCATAGGAGACTTGTTGCTGATTTGTCATGCACATTACTCAATAATGGTGATGCTACTTAAGTTCTAAGTCATTTTTATTCCTCTTGTTTTACTAGTCATTTTCCGTGTTCAGATTTGGGTAGTAACTAGGGAGGATTAAACTTTTCTATCTTCAACAAAGTAATCAAAATTTTACACGGAGACTATTATATATTTCAGTATGCATATGCTATAGGTGATAGAGGATCGAGTTTCTTATCGGTACACGGTTCGGAAAATGTATAACACTGAGGTGAGTTTTCTCTTTAAAAGTAATATAATTATGCATAGTGTTTATAAGTCTATTATTTTAACTATTAAAGTGAATTTTGAATAAAAACATCCAAGTAATATTATTTATGGTGCTTGGGTAAACTTTTGAGTACATTTGATATTATTTGTGTTGCATGCACTGATGCACAAGGAAATGACTTTAGACAAATTAGACTTGGAAGCGTAAGAGGTGCAGTTTTGAATGTGAGCTTTGGATATTCTATTTGTTCAAGCAATCAGAAAAATAGTGGCTTTAGAAGAAATGAGATAATACGTAGAGATAATTTTCATGTAGGAAATGATATCGTTGATCTGAATGAGGAATTTGACAATCTGCCTGAGTTGAGACGTTGTACTACAATGGAGAAAGCTGGAAATAATGAATGCAAGGAGATTGAATTTATTGTTATTGAGAAGGGAGTGGAGATTAACTCCAAGAATTTTGCTGGAGAAGACGAAAATAAGGAGATAAAATTTCCAACCTAGAAAATGATGTAAATTTTGCAACTAATGTTATTTCCATAACTGAAATGAATGAATTGGAATCTCTAGAATATGATCTTGGGGATATAGAGTCAAATTGTAATCAAAAGGGAAGATGATTAGCTTCTTAAGTTTAGATGATTTAACTGAGGGATTGCAAATGAGTTTTTCAACATGCTTGTATTAGAAAGCAACCAAGATGATTATGTAGAATTTCCAATGGAACAACAACTAAAACAGTTGAAAACTAAAAGTTTTATTCCTGCATCGTTTGATTTATCTTCAAAGGTTAAATAGTCAAGAGTGAAAAGCTTAAAGTCGAAGAATCAGAAGCTTTGATGTGTGAATGGGGCTTTAATGAGAAGCTTTGATGCTGATATACCACTAACACACTTGTATATATAATAAGTGCATGCACTTATATCGCCATATGTAATGAATTTAGTTATTTTCTCTAATGAAGTTACTAATTCATAAATGGTGTAAACTTGAATTGTTTTTCTCTTAATGTGAGTAATTTTGTTTGTTGTTAGTGAAATAGCAGTTATAATTATAATATTATGAAAATTTTGGTTAACAACAGTCGAGGTATAATTGCTTTTAACAGTTGCAAAACAAATTTTAACAACTTTTAGAAACAGTTGTAAAAAAGGTTGACTTTATTATGATTGCACATATAACTAACATATAACAACTGTTTTTGGCAGTTGTGAAAGGGTATTTTTTTGTTGTAGTGGTACCTTTGGCAACACCTGTAGTGATGTTATCATTAGGGTCGCAAAGGCGTTGCCTTTGACTCTAAGGTAACGCGGCAAAATGCAAACCTAAGAAAGTGTTGTCATAAATCATTTTTTTCCTATAGCAACACTTTTTGGCACCTACTGCGTCACTTCTCTGGGGTTGCCGTAGGCCATCTATGGGGTAGTGTATATATCCTTTCTGCTAGATTTTCCGGATAATATAAGAAGAGAAAAACAACTAGACACTAAGTTATTCCACGCGGTGCCAAGTTAAATTGCTTCCCCTCGAGCTTATATAGTTCGGCACATTGAAATTTTCTAAGTACTTTCCATTTTTAGCTTTGCACCAGATGCTCTCTTGCAATCAAGCCTCCAAAACTTGATCTGTTCACCTCCGACCTAATCAGCATCGACCTTTAAACTCCTCCACCACTTGCCGTCATTGTTCATCAACGCCATCACACCAGTCAGCTGCCTCCAACCTAAATCAGTTCCTATTTGAATCATTCTCGTATCAACCTAAAACTTTAGTGTCGATCTGTGTAGTGAATTTTTTGACGACCTTTATACACCACCAGTGCTCATATAACCCAATAGTGTATTGTACAGTCACCTGATCTATCCATAACAATGCCAAGAGAAAGAAAATGGAAAGAAGAAAAATAGATAAGAAGGGAAGAGGATAGGAAAAAAAAGAAAAGAGAAGAATTGCGAAGCATAAATGAACAGAACATGTCGTATATCTTATAGCACATCAGAAAAAATATAATAGAAATCATTGATATAAACAGACGAGACAGTAATAACTATATAAACCATATAATCATATTATATGGGCTCATACAGTCCCAAGTAAATAGAGTTTATACAAGAGATAAATAAAGTCATTGACAAACTATCTCTGAATAAATAGTCATGGCTCCACATTATCGCATAGAGGAATAAACAATAATACAAATATAATATGAGAATATGTCACCTCCCACTGATTCACCTGCACAGATCTAGATAATGCCTACACATGCTACCTAGCTTACTCATCGATGTGTTTGATGAGTATCCAAGATAATAAGAGGAAACATAAAACCTTAAGTCAAATAACAGTTTGGTGTGAGCGATAAACAATCTCAAAATACTATAAAAATCATAATAGTAATTGGACCAAAAGTATGAGAATCCATACCTGACATGTCCCTTCATTCATAGAGTTAGAACATAAAATGATATACCACTCTATATCAATAATTTAGGTGTACCATACATCAGAGTACTAGGATGTCAAAATGTCTGCATTAATGCATATACATGTGTTAATGCTACCTACGTCTACAAACGTTCCTATGGTGATAGACGACTAAACAAACACAACAATCATCATCTGTAACACCCCGCGAATTCTATAACTGTGAAATTCACAAATTAAAGTATAATTAATTTCAAATCAAAGAACTAAGGGAAACAGGATACGCCATTGCGTTCGTCTCGGAAAAATACGCGAAATAGAGTCCGAGTTTTCGAAAAACGGAGTCTGTATGAAGAAGATATGGCCTTCGGAAGTTTCTGAATTAAGTTTAAAATTCGAACAGAATAAAACAGCTCAGAAAAACAAGTTTTAATTCCAAAATCGGGCCCAATTGGCCAGGGCGGGAAAACTCCCGCCTAATGCACCCAGGTCGACTGGGCTGTCGACCTGGTCTAGCCAGGTCGACAGGGCTGTCGACAGGGCTGTCGACCTGGTCAAGAGCCAGGTCGAACCCAGCCCAACCTGGCTGGCCTATTCTATGTTGGTCGTTTTTCAGAAGACTGCTTTGTCATTAGGGCTAGGTGGCAGGCTCTAATTGGTCTCTCTTTCGAGTGAAAGGCTACGATCAATCCAAGCAACATCGATGGTCCTAATCAGTTCATAAACCCTATAAAAATGACCCTAGACTCACCCTAATCTATTCATTCAAAAATAAGAACAAGGCCATCATGTTGCTGAGGAACGACTAGGAGTAGCCACCAATTGGAGAGAGGATTAGGAGGAAAATTCTAAAGCATAAAGCAACTCAATCAAATCAAATCAACAAGGAATCGCATCTCCAAATTCCTAAATTGGAGAATTCGTCACACAATTGTAAGTAGAGTATTATTTTGGTATGAACAAATAACTGTGTTGGTTTGTATACTTGATTGTGGTGATAAATAATTCATATTTGTGCGTTACTATGATTCTTATCGATTTGGAATATTGTATAACGATTGGATATTCGCAAAGCATGTTATTTATTATAAAAAGTACATATTTGCGGTAGTTTTATGCAAGTATACGTTTGGAATATTCGCAAATTATGTAATCCATGTTGAAGCTACATGTATGTAGTTGTTTAATTGAAAACTCATGCAAGTTTGGGGTTTTGCTACTATGCCATCATAATGTGTATTTTTGTACAAAAATCATTTTGTACGTAATTGGAACAAATTTGGGTTATTATAGTTCATATGAAACTATGTTGAAATTTTGGCACATGATCTATGTATTAATCCATGCTTTTGTACTAGAAAACCTATTTGCAAACTTATGAATATGACTAGGCTATGATTGATATTTTGCATAATTGAAATCCATGTTAGGTCTATATTGTTAACAAGAATTATATGATGACATATGTGGTACATAGCTAGGTTAGATTCAAAAATCCCTTTTGCAAGTTTGCATGACCAAAAAGTAAAAATCATGATTTCATGTTAGAAATATTTATGCCATGGTTATGTGAAAAGATTTAAAATCATGATTAAGTTGAACTATACTTTTGTGTTAGTAACAAAAGCAAGCACCTTTGTAAACATGTAGTAATCCTATGAACATGATTTACTTATGTTTGACATTATGCCTGAATAAAAATATAGGTTTATGTTGTAGTTAAGCCTATGTGTCAATAGTGATATTCTTATCTCAACTACAAGTTTACATGCATTGATTCATGTCACTTATGTTTTATGACCAAAGTATACATTACTACTATGCAAGTACACCAGTTTCTATTTTGTAGTTCCAACGATATGTTGCAAGTTCATGCGTTCACATTCCCCTCCTTGTGTATGTAATCATGCTTTAAGCCTCCCCTTTTCGCATGGCTAGGTTGGGCTTAAAAAGGCTAAGCCCAACATATATATAATAAACGGACGTGTTAAACGGGGGAAAATGACGTTGGGTTAAATTTATTAATAAATGAAAATATAAAGTAGAAGGGCCCAAATTCAAGTATGGGTTGGGCCCATGATTGGTGTAACCTTTACACCATTAACTTAATAATGGGCCGCAAATATTTACATATAAGAAAATAAAGAAGAAAGACAAAATATGCAAATGTAGAACATACGATGTGTTTAACCCGAGGTTGGATTGAGTTGTGATGTAAACCTGCCCGGAACCGCCCGGCTGTCCAGTGGTCACAACAATACCTATCCAATGTGGGAGGTTAAACATGGAGCCCAATAAGGACCCGAGGTTAGACTGAGTTGTGGCATAAGACTGCCCGGAACCAACCGGCAACAGGCAGCCACAACAATACCTGTCTAATGTGAGAGGTCAAGGCTTTAATAAGACAATTAAGGCTGAGTCAGGATTGTTAGGATTAAGTGAACTAAAGACTTAATCAAAATTGAACATGCTAAACAAAACGGACTGGTGGGGGGGTTAGGTTAGAAACCACTTAACCAACTTAGCATGTTGGCTAGAGATAGAAAACCTAGTAACGGGGGACCCTTTTCAGCAGTAACCCTAGAAGGTGTATCAGGATACCCTGAAACTAGGCAGGGTGGGGCACGATTACTGGGCTGATTGTAAGAGGTCAAATCGACGGCGGTGGTGTTGCAGTGTAGGTTCTAACGGGGTGCGGGCGTGCACACACTCCGGCGCAGAAAAATAAAGCACTGGGCACCAGTAGCATACCTGTGCATTCTAAGGTTGTGTCGGGCCGCCACCATGGGACTTGATACACCCCATGGTGGGACCAGCATAGGTAACTACAACATCGGGGGCCGTAAGACACATGTAACTATGCGAGTAGGAGCCGGTCATCATAGAATGGATCACTTCACCCTGATTATGGGGTGCCAGTTGGAAACTAGTTTATATGGGTTCAGAGATTAACACGGGGTACGATAGTATATTCGACCCTAGACAACTTAACCAAGTTATAGTGCTTTCCCACTTCTTGTTTATACTTATCATACCCAGTTCTTTATTCATAGACAGAATAGTACTAGACTTACTCAGGCTTTATGTCTGACTCTACTTTTCTTTCGTCTTCTTTTCTTCCGTTCCCCCCCCCCCAGGTCCACAGGGAGGGAACACTGCAGCTTGACCAGCCTTAACATCCAGCTTGAAGAAGAGAAATGTATTGCTTGGACCTTTTCGTTTTGAACTATGGCTTTGGACAACCACTATGGGGCTTTTGCAGTTTATCTATGTTTTATTTATGCTTCTTTAAATAATGTAATCAAGACAGATTATGAAAGTGTTATGTTATGTTTTTGGAAAAGATGTAAGACAATTATGGTGATGTTGTTGTAGCACGTATTTGCTTTTATGAAATAAAAGTTGTTGATTTTCCGCTGTTTACAAATATGTGTTCTTATATCTGTCTTGTATATCTGTGACTTATACTTATAAACCTCCACCAAAATTAGGGCATTCCCTTTGAGAGTGACCCTAACGGAGGTGGGGTGTTTCACTTGGTATCAGAGCATAGGTTTACCAGATAAGATAAAAAGTTCTAAAAATTTATTTTCAAAAAGGAAATTTAAAGAAGCATTTTTAAAAGAAAAATATTATTTTATTTTAAAAGGCAAAGTCCACTCCCCAAAGCCATAGGTACTATCTCTTATCCTTCGTTTTGAATCTATCCTTTTTGTTTCAGCATGTCCGAAGATCTTAACTTGCCAGAAGGGGTGCCAATACTTGGTTGGTTTAGACGGTTCTTAGAAGCAAGAGCCACTCAGCCAGGTCCTACCGTTCCTCCTCCCCCAGCTGCCGGAAATCATCCAGCTGCAGCGGCACCTTTTCCTCCACCTCCTCCACGGGGAAACACGTTTGCTAAGATATGTAAAGATTTTAAAGCTATGGGAGGAAAGGATTTCCATGGAACTGAGTCCTTCGTGGCAGCTAGAAATTGGCTGAAAGAAACTGAGGACCTATTCATCATCTTTGAGGTAGAGGATAGACAAAAAGTACAATTGGCAGTGTGGCTATTGAAGGGTGAGGCTTCCTACTGGTGGGAAGTCACTAATGCTGAAAGACCAGTGGAGACATGGGAGGACTTTAGGGCAAGGTTTGAGACTAAATTTCTCTCAGATGCGGAAAGAAGTTTGCAGTTGGAAAAATTCTTATTTCTTAAGCAAGGGGACAAGACAGTCAGAGAGTATGTGAATCAGTTCGATGAGCTGGCTAGGTTTGGGCTTGACCTAGTCAACACCCCGCACAAGAAGGCTCTCCGTTTCGTCAAAGGGTTGAATGAGCCATTACACAGTTTGGCCATGACCCATATACCCATGGGAGCCACGTATGAAAGATTGGTGCAAATGGCATTGCTGAATGAAGAGGATAAGGGCAAGAAGGAGACAAAGGCAGAAAGCTCTCAAGGGAAGAAAGAGGGTTTGCAGCCTAAGAAGACAGACTTTAAGAAGGGCGGGAAAGGCAACAATGAGAAGAGGAAGTGTAATTTCTGTGGCAAAGTGGGGCACTTAGTAAAGGACTGCCGGAAAAAGAAGGCCAAGGAGAATGGTGGGTGCTTTTCTTGCGGTGAGACGGGCCACAGGGCTAAGGACTGCCCAAAGAAACGAGGACAGGGGCAGAGGGCTGGATCCACCCCAGGGGCACAGGTTCATGTGCTGGAAGCGCCACCTCTGCAACAGCGAGGTATAAATACTTCTGTAGAAAGTGTAGTTTATCTTTATGATCACCCCGTTCGCACTTTATTTGATTCTGGCGCATCACACTCCTTTATCTCGTCTGCTTTAGTAGAATCTCTGCACCTAAAAACTAGTATGGTAGAGGACCCCTCAATTGTTTCAAACCCAATTGGGGGCCCAGCTCATTTGTCTATGATCTGTTTGGGATTGAAAATTTCTATTCTAAGTGTGGAATTTCAATGTAGTGCCTTTGTTTTGGGCTTTTCGGGTTATGGTTTGATTTTGGGTATGGATTGGCTATCCAGTAATGGGGCCATCCTTGATTGTGAGAAAAGGGTTGTTAGGCTCCTAACCCAGCTCGGTAATACTTTGGAAATTTCTTGTAATCCCTCGTATGCGGTTATCCTTAGTTATCTTGAATCGCTAGATGCCTCTGTTGAAAATTTGCAATCAGTTAAAGTGGTCCGGGAATATCCGGATGTCTTCGAAGAGGTGAAGGGCTTGCCTCCGAAGCGGGAAATAGACTTCCGCATATATCTTGTAGATAATGCAAAGCCCGTTGCGTTACCCGTTAGACATATGGCTCCACGGGAAAGGAAAGAGCTCAGTAAACAGATTAAAGAGCTGCTAGAAAAGGGGTTCATTAGGAGGAGCATTTCAGAATGGGGCGCTCCAGTGGTGTTCGCTACAAAGGCGGATGGTTCACTCCGTCTATGTGTTGACTATAGGGAGCTCAACAAGCTAACGAAAAAGAATAGGCACCCTCTCCCTAGAATTGACGATTTATTTGACCAGCTTGTAGGAGCGTCTGTTTTCTCCCAACTCGATTTAGCAACCGGTTTTCATCAGCTAAGGGTGGCTGAAGATAGCATCGATAAAACGGCGTTCAGAACCCCGGACGGCTTCTTTGAATGGCTTGTCATGCCTTTCGGCTTGACAAATGCACCTGCTTACTTCGTGGACCTGATGAGTAGGGTATTTAGAGATTTCCTCAACAAATTCGTAGTGGTCTTCGTAGATGATATCCTTATCTTCTCAAAAAGTGAAGAGGAACATGCTCAGCACTTAAGGGAAATCATGGAAACTTTGCGAGTCCATCAACTAAAAGCCAAATTTTCCAAATGTCACTTTTGGAGAGAAGAGGTGAGGTTCCTTGGGCACATAGTATCCAAACAAGGGTTAGCAGTGGACCCTGCTAAGGTAGTGGCGGTACAGGATTGGAAGACACCAAGGAATGCAACTGAGGTCCGAAGCTTTCTAGGACTAGCAGGTTTCTATCGAAAGTTTATAAGGGATTTTGCGAAAATCTCAGCTCCACTCACGAAATTGACTAAGAAGAATCTAGTGTTCAATTGGGACTTGGATTGCGAGTTTGCTTTCCAACGACTGAAAAGGGCTCTCACAACAGCCCCAGTTTTGACGCTGCCAGATGGGAGCAAGATGTTCACTGTTTATACGGATGCATGTGGGACAGGGCTAGGCGCTGTCTTAATGCAAGAAGGAAGGGTAGTAGCTTATGGCGGGAGGCAGTTGAAAGTGCACGAAAAGAACTACCCAACCCACGATCTTGAGTTAGCCGCCATCGTCTTTGCACTCAAGTCTTGGCGACACTATCTCCTAGGTGAGAAGTTCGAACTTTACACTGACCATAAATCGTTGAAATATCTTTTCTCGCAGAAGGATCTTAACTTGAGGCAACAAAGATGGATGGAGTTTCTTGCCTCGTACGATTTCGAAATCTCCTACACTCCGGGCAAAGGCAACGTAGTGGCAGACGCGTTGAGCCGAAAGAAATTGACCCTAAGCCCGTTGTTTGTTGAAAGACAAAGCCTAGAGTTTATAGCCAGCTTCGACTTTAGGCCTTCCTCCGACTTCGTACCAGGCTTGCTAGCATCTCTCGAAGTGCGCCCAGCTTTAGTGGATTCAGTAGGGACAGCACAACGCGAAGACCCTCAGCTTGTGGAAACAATTGATAGGCTAATTAGGGATGAGACTTCAAGTCACCTCAACAGATACTCCATCGACGATAAGGGTTTGCTAAGGTGAGACGGAAGACGATGCATCCCACAGACAAAAGATTTAGTAAAGAAGGTTCTCGAGGAAGCACATCACTCCAAGATGACGATACACCCAGGCGGAGATAAAATGTACAAAGACATAAAAAGGACTTTCTTCTGGAACGACATGAAAAAGGACGTGGCAGAATTCGTTTCTAAGTGTATGGTGTGCCAACAGGTTAAGGCGGAACAGAAAAAGCCTGGCGGACTGCTACATCCTCTGGAGGTTCCGCAGTGGAAGTGGGATATCATCTCAATGGACTTCATCGATGGGCTGCCTAGGTCTAGGAGAGGCAACACTAGCATTTGGGTAATAGTGGATAGGCTTACTAAAAGCGCCCACTTTTTACCTGTCAAAAGTAAAAGAACTGCCTCATCCCTAGCATCACTTTACCTTAAGGAAATCGTTCGACTCCATGGAATACCATCTAGCATTGTTAGTGACCGAAACCCCATCTTCACCAGTGAGTTTTGGCGGAGTCTGCAAGAAGCAGTAGGAACGCAGTTATGCTTGAGCACAGCCTATCATCCCCAAACCGACGGCCAAACAGAGAGAGTAAACAGAGTTTTGGAAGACCTTTTAAGACTATGCGTCCTCGACTTCGGAGGGACATGGGAAGACCACCTTCCTTTGGTGGAATTTGCCTACAACAACAGCTATCAAGCAACCATCGGAATGGCGCCCTTCGAAGCTTTATATGGAAGACCGTGCCGATCGCCCACTTGTTGGTGGGAGTCTACTAATAAGCTCATACTTGGACCAGATATGATCCGAGAGACTTTAGAGAAAGTAGACTTAATATGAAGAAGGATGAAGACGGCCCAAGACAGACAAAAGTCCTATGCCGACAAGAGAAGGACCGACCTTGAATTTGAGGTTGGAGACAGAGTTTTTCTCAAGGTATCACCGCTAAGAAACGTTGTTCGTTTTGGAACCACAGGAAAACTGGCACCGAGGTTCGTAGGGCCATTCCCTATCATCGAGAAAATTGGGAAAATGGCCTATAGATTAGAGCTACCCGAGAAGTTGGTTGGAGTCCACAACGTTTTTCACGTTTCACATCTCCGAAAATGTCTACATGAGTCTGCTGAAGTGGTAGAGCCAAATATCCTCGAAGAGGCCGAAGTGGAACGCGAAGCAACCATAAGAAAAGTTCCAACCCGCATATTAGGAACGGAAGTGAAGAAGCTACACAACCGCGAAGTCAGGCTCGTCAAAGTCCAGTGGAGCGACGCCGAGGGAGACGCGACTTGGGAAACTGAAGCTAGAATACGCACTGCCTACCCTTTTCTGTTCGAGGGTACATCCTTGATCTTTCCTTTTCCTTAAGTTGCGCTTTTATCTATCTTTTTAGGTATATTTCCTCGACCTCATCTTTTAGGTAGAAACCCTTTGGATGGAAACATGTAATTGAAACATGTTATGGATGATGGTTGCAAGTGGTTGCAAGTGATTGCTAGTGGTTGCTCGTGGTTGCATATACACACACAATCTAGGTTTTAGATCGGCTCAGTCACTTCATATTGCATATGCATATATATGTTGCATTCATATATGGTTGAACTCTAATGTGTTGTCATGTGGATGTTGCATTTGTATTGAATGATTGTGCACTCATGTAGAATCATGAATAGGAAAATTTGCATACATAATGGATTCATGGCACTTACATAATTCGCATTAAGGAGGTCAACTGAATCAGTAGACCGCCTGATTTTGCATTTGATAAGTACATATACACACACACTTCGCATATGATCATGAAGCATTAGAAGTCTTTTAAGGACAATGGATGCTCGTGTTTGATGGATGAGTAGATGGATGATTGGATGTTAGGATACACATTCCTCCTAACTTGAAGATTTCGGGGACGAAATCCTTTTAAGTGGGGGAGAATGTAACACCCCGCGAATTCTATAACTGTGAAATTCACAAATTAAAGTATAATTAATTTCAAATCAAAGAACTAAGGGAAACAGGATACGCCATTGCGTTCGTCTCGGAAAAATACGCGAAATAGAGTCCGAGTTTTCGAAAAACGGAGTCCGTATGAAGAAGATATGGCCTTCGGAAGTTTCTGAATTAAGTTTAAAATTCGAACAGAATAAAACAGCTCAGAAAAACAAGTTTTAATTCCAAAATCGGGCCCAATTGGCCAGGGCGGGAAAACTCCCGCCTAATGCACCCAGGTCGACTGGGCTGTCGACCTGGTCTAGCCAGGTCGACAGGGCTATCGACAGGGCTGTCGACCTGGTCAAGAGCCAGGTCGAACCCAGCCCAACCTGGCTGGCCTATTCTATGTTGGTCGATTTTCAGAAGACTGCTTTGTCATTAGGGCTAGGTGGCAGGCTCTAATTGGTCTCTCTTTCGAGTGAAAGGCTACGATCAATCCAAGCAACATCGATGGTCCTAATCAGTTCATAAACCCTATAAAAATGACCCTAGACTCACCCTAATCTATTCATTCAAAAATAAGAACAAGGCCATCATGTTGCTGAGGAACGACTAGGAGTAGCCACCAATTGGAGAGAGGATTAGGAGGAAAATTCTAAAGCATAAAGCAACTCAATCAAATCAAATCAACAAGGAATCGCATCTCCAAATTCCTAAATTGGAGAATTCGTCACACAATTGTAAGTAGAGTATTATTTTGGTATGAACAAATAACTGTGTTGGTTTGTATACTTGATTGTGGTGATAAATAATTCATATTTGTGCGTTACTATGATTCTTATCGATTTGGAATATTGTATAACGATTGGATATTCGCAAAGCATGTTATTTATTATAAAAAGTACATATTTGCGGTAGTTTTATGCAAGTATACGTTTGGAATATTCGCAAATTATGTAATCCATGTTGAAGCTACATGTATGTAGTTGTTTAATTGAAAACTCATGCAAGTTTGGGGTTTTGCTACTATGCCATCATAATGTGTATTTTTGTACAAAAATCATTTTGTACGTAATTGGAACAAATTTGGGTTATTATAGTTCATATGAAACTATGTTGAAATTTTGGCACATGATCTATGTATTAATCCATGCTTTTGTACAAGAAAACCTATTTGCAAACTTATGAATATGACTAGGCTATGATTGATATTTTGCATAATTGAAATCCATGTTAGGTCTATATTGTTAACAAGAATTATATGATGACATATGTGGTACATAGCTAGGTTAGATTCGAAAATCCCTTTTGCAAGTTTGCATGACCAAAAAGTAAAAATCATGATTTCATGTTAGAAATATTTATGCCATGGTTATGTGAATAGATTTAAAATCATGATTAAGTTGAACTATACTTTTGTGTTAGTAACAAAAGCAAGCACCTTTGTAAACATGTAGTAATCCTATGAACATGATTTACTTATGTTTGACATTATGCCTGAATAAAAATATAGGTTTATGTTGTAGTTAAGCCTATGTGTCAATAGTGATATTCTTATCTCAACTACAAGTTTACATGCTTTGATTCATGTCACTTATGTTTTATGACCAAAGTATACATTACTACTATGCAAGTACACCAGTTTCTATTTTGTAGTTCCAACGTTATGTTGCAAGTTCATGCGTTCACATTCCCCTCCTTGTGTATGTAATCATGCTTTAAGCCTCCCCTTTTCGCATGGCTAGGTTGGGCTTAAAAAGGCTAAGCCCAACATATATATAATAAACGGACGTGTTAAACGGGGGAAAATAACGTTGGGTTAAATTTATTAATAAATGAAAATATAAAGTAGAAGGGCCCAAATTCAAGTATGGGTTGGGCCCATGATTGGTGTAACCTTTACACCATTAACTTAATAATGGGCCGCAAATATTTACATATAAGAAAATAAAGAAGAAAGACAAAATATGCAAATGTAGAACATACGATGTGTTTAACCCGAGGTTGGATTGAGTTGTGATGTAAACCTGCCCGGAACCGCCCGGCTGTCCAGTGGTCACAACAATACCTATCCAATGTGGGAGGTTAAACATGGAGCCCAATAAGGACCCGAGGTTAGACTGAGTTGTGGCGTAAGACTGCCCGGAACCAACCGGCAACAGGCAGCCACAACAATACCTGTCTAATGTGAGAGGTCAAGGCTTTAATAAGACAATTAAGGCTGAGTCAGGATTGTTAGGATTAAGTGAACTAAAGACTTAATCAAAATTGAACATGCTAAACAAAACGGACTGGTGGGGGGGGGGTTAGGTTAGAAAACACTTAACCAACTTAGCATGTTGGCTAGAGATAGAAAACCTAGTAACGGGGGGCCCTTTTCAGCAGTAACCCTAGAAGGTGTATCAGGATACCCTGAAACTAGGCAGGGTGGGGCACGATTACTGGGCTGATTGTAAGAGGTCAAATCGACGGCGGTGGTGTAGCAGTGTAGGTTCTAACGGGGTGCGGGCGTGCACACACTCCGACGCAGAAAAATAAAGCACTGGGCACCAGTAGCATACCTGTGCATTCTAAGGTTGTGTCGGGCCGCCACCATGGGACTTGATACACCCCATGGTGGGACCAGCATAGGTAACTACAACATCGGGGGCCGTAAGACACATGTAACTATGCGAGTAGGAGCCGGTCATCATAGAATGGATCACTTCACCCTGATTATGGGGTGCCAGTTGGAAACTAGTTTATATGGGTTCAGAGATTAACACGGGGTACGATAGTATATTCGACCCTAGACAACTTAACCAAGTTATAGTGCTTTCCCACTTCTTGTTTATACTTATCATACCCAGTTCTTTATTCATAGACATAATAGTACTAGACTTACTCAGGCTTTATGTCTGACTCTACTTTTCTTTCGTCTTTTATCTTCCGTTTCCCCCCCCCCCCCCCAGGTCCACAGGGAGGGAACACTGCAGCTTGACCAGCCTTAACATCCAGCTTGAAGAAGAGAAATGTATTGCTTGGACCTTTTCGTTTTGAACTATGGCTTTGGACAACCACTATGGGGCTTTTGCAGTTTATCTATGTTTTATTTATGCTTCTTTAAATAATGTAATCAAGACAGATTATGAAAGTGTTATGTTATGTTTTTTGGAAAAGATGTAAGACAATTATGGTGATGTTGTTGTAGCACGTATTTGCTTTTATGAAATAAAAGTTGTTGATTTTCCGCTGTTTACAAATATGTGTTCTTATATCTGTCTTGTATATCTGTGACTTATACTTATAAACCTCCACCAAAATTAGGGCATTCCCTTTGAGAGTGACCCTAACGGAGGTGGGGTGTTTCATCATCCATCCTCACCTTTACTCACTCATACGTTGGATATATTGTACGTTTAGTTCCAAGGTCATTATACCCTAGTTGAGATGAAACAGTGTACATCATACCAACAATCTCTGCCTAGTTCAAAATGAGCACAAGTAGTATTCGTGAGCCCTCGAATAAACAATATGTAGTCTGGTTAGGTATCCATTGGGTAGCCTCGAACTAGCTTACAACCTACATCAGGTTGAAGACTCGATAGACGCTCAAGCCTCATCTTTTCAAGTACCCGCTCAAACTAACATACTGGTGATCCCTTTAGCATATGTACCTCCGCTGCAGAGTTATTCCGAAATAGTCTCCCTACTGCCATCCAAATCCTCCCAATCGAGAACTGTCTAAACAATAGGGTTGTCCACGGATACTTTCAAATATGGATAGTGCTATATTTATATCCATATCGGAAATCATTTTCGGATATCAGATATCCGTGGATACGGACGGATATCATATAATTATCCTATATGCCAACGATCAATAAATCAAGAATTATAAATGAAATTTTTTAGTTTAACATAAATGTTTTTCAAACAAAAATGTTAAAATAGACATATATGATGAAATTAAATATATTTGAGCAGCTAATATGCATATAATGCGTATAATATAAACTTTTGACTTATTAAATCAATAAACAAATCTCATTCATTGTACTAAAATACATATAATTTTGAGCATGATGTTAAAAAATATCGAATGGATAATTTTCAGATGTGGATATATATATATATATGTATGTATGTATGTATGTATGTATGTATCCATATCCGCATCCATTTTTTCGGATATTGGATATTTATCCTCTTTTCGGATATGGATCCGTACGGATTTCAGATACGGATACGAATAAACATGGAGGAATTTCATATAGCACACCATGGAGGGTGGCATAAAAAATTACAAGCTAAGTAATATAGCACAAACAGCCCTAAAATTAGGCACAACTTGCACTGTTCATAGAGCCACACTCAAGAGAGGAAACAACAAAAGGAAAAGCACAGAGCTCCACACAGACATGAAATAACAGGTGCCTCCCAAGACAACAGCTACTAGCATGGAATAAAGCATATGAGTAGCACATCACAAATCTAAAGGAACTCCACGGTAGCAAACCGACAATCCACCTAGAATGGCCATACCGTGGCAATACTCGGACATTAACCCAAGACACATTGCATAAGAACATCTGACATGAACCAATGTGACTTAATGAATTTCATATTCAATAGATATCATAAAATGTGATAAATCCCAGAACCAAGATGCTCCATCTCCTACCAAAAAAATTTCACACCAGTATAAAACAACACCCAAGTAAGTTGAACGGAGTGTTCTGACATAACCGTCGAACCATATCAAGAAAGGCCATAACAAACAGATTAACGTGGAAAGAGGAAACCTGCATCTCGAAAGATCTAATCCAAGTCGTTCACACATAGTGCAGGCGAAGATATACATTTGGCTTTCCATTCCAAGGAGGCACTCTACCACAACAAACCTTAAGGAGGTTCAAGAGCATCACAGAGCACAACAAGAAGCATGAAGCCAAAAACAGGGTGATTGGCACAGGCAGTCAGTAGAGCAACTGAAGGACCTCCAATACGAAGCAGAAAATCCAGAACATAAAGGACTACAATTTTGGATAATCAAGTTTCGCATCAGCAGATCTGCCTAACCGCAGCTAGCCTAAGGTAAGGGAAGCGTGAGCTCAAGAGCATCGAGACAAAAATCCAAGATAGGCAGTGCTTAAATCTGGAGAAGGAAAGCGTAGGCTTCATGAAGGAGGCTCCTAGCTCAATTTACAGACATAGGGGAAAGCTAGACTTGTGGGAAGAGGGTGGCGTGGCAGAGAAGCAGAAGCTATGAAATAAAGTGAGAGAAAAGGATAAGGAAAAAGGTTTGAAGAAGACAGAGAAATAAAGAAAAGACTAGTCCCCATGGCATAAAGAAAATTCGAGAATACGGGTTTGGGGGAGAAGAAAAACGACCACGCAGGCGAAAGCAATGCATAAAGGATGAGATTGAAGAAGGCTGGTGGTTCGAACGGTATGAAAAGGGAAAGAGAGATGACACGATGAGAAACTGAAGAAGGTGGTGAGGAGCCTTGATGCCATTAACGGACATTCTGACCAAAATGTAGTTCTTGTTCACTCTTAAAGATTTGGACCATTTCTCGATTTGTGCGTATCATCTTCGCGCAAGGCAGGGGCTAAGCTAATCTTTTTTGTATCATTCCAATTTTATCAGATATCGCCGAAGGGATAACAATTTCCAATTTGATTAGCTTTTTCTCTTATAATTAACATATCATTCCATATATTGGAATATATTTGCCAAAGCATATATTTACCCATGGCCAATTATATGCTACACTATCATGCGAAATTTCAGTAGCAACAATAAAGATTTTATATAAAAATGGACAACTACTGCGAAAACAAGGTACTCATGTCAGAATGTTCTCTTCAATGATGTTTTATTAACATGCTCTCAGATATGAACTAACTTTCATTTTCAACAACACATACTATTTCATCTACGCCACTACCCTTTTATTCTCGATGCATTCAGATTTATGAATTGCTTTCCACTTATCGTATATGTTATTATGTTAAAAACCATAACTCGTTCATCATACTATTATAACTTGTAACTCAATCAACATGATATTCTCACCTTCATGTATTCACTTACATTGAACTTACAGTATTATACATGGTCACATGGACGGAACTATGGGGGGGAGGGGCAAGTGGAGGCGGCGGCCTCCCCTTGATTTTAAAATTCAAAAAATACCCTCTTGGTACAAATATAACCATTTTTATTCGTATTTATGCAATATTTTTGTCTAAAACTTAACAATATGAAACATTATAGGTTGAAATTATGATAAATTCAGGGTAAACTAGTATATATAAAAAAAATTGCCCCCCCCTTCGATTCCGCCCCCAGCTGAGCGGATTCCTGGTTCCGTCCCTGCATGGTCAAATCCTTTTTTAAGTTTTTAACCTATACCCATTTGATCAATAAAAACATTTTTAACTCTGCCATCTGCTACTGAACTTTTCAAGATACAAGTTTCAAGCCCGGAAAGGAGGAGATAAGATATTCGTTCTATAGTTTCAACGCAATGACTTACAAACCTCTTTTGTATGTGGATTGAAATACAACAACTATGAAGCATCAAACAAAAATAAAGAAAACAACAATCCAAACATACGCTAATTTCCAACAATGGTTAAAAATTTCTGTGTATGTCCATCGGACTTGCATACGTACTTGTTATACTTTATGCAAACATTTATGTGTGTTACAATGTATTAATCATATTATTTGTTTTAATGTTTTGCATGAATATACATATTTATGAACTTATTATTATGCTTATAATCACTATTTCATAACTAGAATATTCCATTTCATATTCTAATCTATCGGAATTACTCTTCTAATTTTTTTTTTGTTATAGCCTACTATGGATTAAGTTAGATTAAAAAATTTACTTCGTTTAAAATTACAAGACATTATCTATTTTTATTTTATATCGAAATAAACTGTGTACATTGCGAAAAGAAGTCAATACTTTGCACATTTCTTTCTTCTTTTTGAATATATTCCTTATTACTTCAAGCGCCATACTATTTCTAGATTTTAAACAAAATTAAGCAAACTTGTTGAAATTATATGAATAATATTTCCAACAAATTAAAATACAGAAATTTGCATTTTGATAGCAGTAGAGAAAAATCTTAACAATACCAATATCTTTAGAGCTCAAATATAAATCTGGAAAAAGTTGTACATCTTTGTCCATATTCATGTTTTAATAACTTATGGACTGATTTCCATATCTAGGTGTAAACAATGTCCATATCCAAGTTATCGAAGTACAAAAAATGTAGCAAATGTTTTACGCATTAATTTAAGCGTAAAAATTTTTGTTTCTTTATTTGAGCATAAACTTTAAATAAAAATCAAACAAAATAAAACCCAATGTTAACAATAAATTGCATAACTCCTCACTCACTATAAGAAGCTTTCCGAATCTCTAGATCTAAACCTTATTCTTTGATTCAACTTCATTACCTTTTTAGTCCATAGAAATATGTACAAAAAGGAATATATATATATATATATATATATATATATATACACACAGTTATATATATATATTAGTACAATTACAGATTATATATATATTAATATAATAATAGATTTGATTTTTTTTTCAAGTGTTATTAATTACTCATTAATTAACGTAAATTTACGGACTATTACGTGAAGACCAATGGAGATGAAGCTAAGGCGATTAGATGAGTTAGATAACAAAGCATTAGACATGCACATCATCAAGCAAGGTGACAATGCAAAATTTAAATCTAAGACCACATTTTTTATGCTCAACAAGGATAGTTGATAAATAGGCTAGAGAAGAACCTTAATAGTTGAATGCTTAGAGCCGAGCCAATGGAGCCGATGACAGAGTTGGGTGGCCTTACGATAGTCAGAGTTAATGGGAAAATACTGTACAATGCCAGTGGAGACTCTTTGGGAGAGAAGGAGGTAAAATCCAAAACCCCTTGATCAGATATATTGCTTGTGTTTTGTCCCTACATTTTAAAATACTAATAATTCTTCTCATGTATGAACTCTGTTTTACACACACGAGTTCATAATTATTATTGTTTTTTTTATGTTTTTTTTTTGCAAAGCAAGCGGGGTTAAGTGGACTCCTACCACATTTATTAAAAAGAAGAGAAGTCATACAAAAGTACTCAGCAAAATTGTATGCAGAGTATGCCACACAGGAAGAAGTACTATAGACACACAAACAAAGAACAGGAGATTACAACAACAATTGGAACCAGGCATTAGAGAAGAAACTATCAAACTTATACAACGATGAAGTTAAGTCCCTCCTCATTTGAAGCTTCCACTCAGCCCACATTTCATCATTTGTTTTCTTCTTTGTGGAGAACACTCTTGAGTTTCTCAAAATCCATATCATCCGAACAAGTTTTTTCATGCATTGAATGAAGAGGATATGAACTTCTTTTCTCCATTTTGTTGATAGCCGTATACATTCCCACTACAAAGAAGAAATGATGCCCGGAGTAATGACATCGGAAAGCCTTAGCACTCCCACCCATAAATCATAAGCGACCTGACATTCAAAAAACAAACGGTGCGAAGACTCTTCCGAATTTACGCAGTACAAACATAGAATGGGTCCGTTCAAACCCATTTGAGAAAGTTTCAGTTTTGTTAGCAAAGCACTATGTATGATCTTCCAGAACATTATATTTTCTTTGGGAACTGAATTTTTACTCCAAACTATTCGAAACCATTGGCAGGTGGGGATCGACTCAAGACATTGAAGGATCGAGTAAGCGTTTCTGACATTATAAGGGGATTCGTTCCACGCCACATTTCCATTCGTGGCATAAGAAATATTGCTGCTTAGAACAACGCAAAGGCTGCACGCATGGTAACTCGAGAGGTGAGGTAAAACCACCTTTCCCTTTCCCGTTGCAAGAAAATGGGTTACTGAAGCATTTATGTTATTGTAGGATAAACTAAACATTCATCAAAATTAGACAATATCCTACTAATATCATCAACAATTATTTACATATTAACACCATTAACCATTATTATATTATTGAATTTATTCTTTTGGTTCATGTATATGATATTTGGATTAAGTGAATTATAACAATTTATGAAACTTACTATCTTAATTTATAATATTACCATTTCATTCATTATTATTGTTCAAATGTTTATGTTTGTATAATATATATGTATATATATACACACAAAAATATGTGTGTGAAAGTTTATTTGGACACAAAATATAAACATAGTGAATCTTTCTCGTTTGATTGCCCGTGATTTCCAAATTTCATATAAGGACAAAATAATCCAATGGTTGAGATTTTTGTATTTTTTATTTTATGTCTAATTTTATATTTAAATAGTTGCTCCTATATATACATGCATATGCCTATCCCTCGAGTAAAATTAACGCAGTGCAATGGATATCCAAGGGGAACCACGTATAAGCCAGTAGTTGTGGATTGGATTGTCTTATTATATAGCGTTTATACAAACGAAGCTTGGTTATCTGTTAACATATAGACACACACACACACATACATACATACGACATACATATATATATAGGGAGAGGCTATTTAGACACAAAATTAGACACAAATTAGAGGATACACAATCCTAACCATTAGATCATTTTGTGTTTATATGGAGGAGTGAAATTCATATGGTGATCCAATGGTGTAAATTCATTGTGTCATCAATTGTGTCCAAACAAACTTTCCTTACACACACACACACACACACGTCTCCCATTATACGTGAAAAATTATTATAGACTATGTACATGTAGTTATTAGTCCATTTTGGAGCTTACAATTACTGATAAAGAAAATGAGAGGCATACAACATTGCAACGAATGGATTTCAAGACCAAAGGAGATTGTTTGCCAAAAAGATTTAAAGAAAACATAAAAGTAGAAGATATAAATTGTTTGTTAAAATATCCTCATCTTTCGTGCTTTGAAGAAGAAATATGCGAAGTTTTACCATTAGATATGATAAATTTACTTCTATCGTACGGTTGTAAAGAATATCACCTTTGTCAAAAATGGTAATCAATTAGCATCACAAGGTAAAAGAAAATATTGTGTTACCATATCATTTTTCAATAATACAATAGGCGAAATTCATGTTGAACATTATATAGTGATAATTTGACTAAGACCCCAATTAAATTTCAAAATACACAAAACATCATTATCAACAACATATGTATATTAAGTCTCTTTTTTGCGAGAATCATCAAAAATAAATAAATCAAAAGACTGTAAAAAAAAAAACCCTCCAAACTTTAACCCTATATAAATTTAGGTTTATTTTTGTATAAATGTAAGAAAATAAAAAACATTAAAAGTGAAAACAGAATGCTCTAGTATAACTTACAGAAATACATGCAATTATAGCCAATTATTGCATAATTTTATGTAATTTTTTATGAATGATTTAAAATTTATTTTAAATTGTATTTAACATATATTAATTGCATAAAAATCATGAATTTTTTTTATTGTAAATGAGTGCAAACAAACTAAAATCACATTTAGAAAAACTGCAAACAATTTAGCAAATTTATTGAATAATTAAAGACATTTATACAGTTTTTTATTTACCGTAAATATTGGCTTCTCAGTTAATATTTATAGATATGTATGCAGATATTTCTTCTCATGCATGATCAAATATATGATTTGTATTTTGTCCCTACATTTTAAAATACTGATAATTCTTCTCATGCATGAACTCTGTTTTACACATATGAGTTCATAATTATTATTTTATCATGCCACTTTAGGATGACTATACATTCATTAAATTGTACATTATCCTACTAATATCATCAACAATTATATATATATATATATATATATATATATATATATATATATATATATTAACACTTGTAACCAATATTATAATATTAAATTTATTCTTTTGGTTCATGTATATGATATTTGGATTAAGCGAATTATGATTATTTATATTTATTTGTGATACTAATTTATGAAATTTACTATCGTAATTTATAATATCATTTCATTAATTATTATTGTTCAAATGTTTATGTTATATATATACATATACATATATATATATATATATATATATATATTACACACATAAAAACAAAATGTGTATGTGAAAGTCTATTTAAACACGAAATATCGACATAGTGAATCTTTCCTGTTTGATTGCCACTGATTTTCAAATTTCATATAAGAACAAAGTAATCCAGTGATCGAGATTTTCTGTTATCCCATTTGTGTCCAATTTTAATTATATCTAAATAGTTGCCCCTATATATACGAGCATATACCTATCCCTCGAGTAAAATTAACGCAGTCTAGTGGATGTCCAAAGAGAACCACGTATAAGCCAATAGTTGTGGACTGGATTGTCCTATACTATAGCATTTACACGCGAAGATTGGTTATCTATTAATACACACACACACACACACACACACACACACACAGGCGCGCACGCGCTCTCTCTCATGTCTCCTATTGTACGTGAATAATTATCGTAGACTATGTACATGTTGCTACTAGTCCATTTTGGAATTAACAATTGCTAATAGAGAAAATGAGAGGCATGCAACATTGCTATGAATGAATTCCAAGACCAATGAGTATTTTGTTTGCCAAAAATGTTTCAAGAAGACATATAAAAGTAGAAGATATAAGTTGTTTGTTAAAATTTGGGGTGGATTCTGTTCGGTATCGAAACTTTGTATTTAAAACCATTACCGTACCGACTTATATGGTAATTGGAAAACTCATACCATTAACAGCCAAAAAAATCGGTTACCAACAATTCAGTTTGTGGTTGGTAGAGATCGGTAATAATTTTTTTGTCTTTTACTAGTATGAGTTCTATTTTTTACAATATTTCATGTTAAATTATTAAATATTATAATTGATTTTTTTGTTATTATATTATTATTTGTCTATTTTATTTTACGTAGCCAAACATGCAAGAAAACATTATGGATGAACTAAAATATCATATACATTATACTATTTCTAAGATATATGATAAAAATTGCATTTAATTTTGTATTGTAATAGTATATTTTCCTTGGTATTTTATTAAATCATTACATATTAGAAGTTCGACGTTATGTAATAAACATATATGATGAAAAATAAGAATATACATATGTATTGTTTAAGATATGTGGTAGTTATGGTAATTACCATTGTTAACGCTTAATTGCCATTACTGTACTGCATATTTTCACGTGGTTTGGCATACTATACCAATCAAATCAGTTACCACTTGTTTGGTACTACTTTCGTTGGTAGTGGTTTGTAGTTGTTGCTAAGTGGTATTATGGTAAAATTGTCCAACCCTAGTTAAAATATCCTCATCTTTCGTACTTTCAAAAAGAAATACACGAAGCTTTACCATTAAATATGATAACTTACTTCTTTCGTAAGAGTTGTAAAGAATATCATCTTATGTCAAAAAAGTTGATCAATCCAATCGACATCGCATGGTACACGCTGACTGACTGTAGATGTTTACTAAAAGATTAGAGGTACACACTGACTGACTGTCGTCAACAATGGAGGCCGAATGCGTCCTTCTTTGGTATTACTACACGGAAACCCGTAACTTGGGCAATTGTCACGTGATGAATGAACCATTCATACTCCAGAACATTTTCCAAAACTTGCATGATATTTGCCAAATAGTTGACCAACAAATGAGTAGCACGTCGATTATGCGTGCATCTTCCTACGATGGAAAACGAAATAATTTAAGCGAGAAGCAAAGTGGAAAATGACAGGAAGTAAAATCAAAGTAGAAAATTCATAGCAGCGAATTTAGATCCCGTTTGATTTTGTTTTTCATTTTGGATTTTGCGCTTTTGGCTTGCATCTTAAAATAAAAATTTAAAAAAATAAATAAAAAATTCATTCATTTGGATATATATATATATATATATATATATATATATATATATATATATATATATATATATATATATATATACATATATATACAACATACATGAGCTCACTATTTATAGACTTCACTTGTCCTGGTAATCACAATAATGTCTCTTACAATATACGTATTCATCCTTAATATTCAATATATTACAACACTCTCACTTTAATATGCATATGCAAAGATTGTAAGATTAATTATCCCATTAAAAACTTATTTTATGAAAATTCCTATGGGAAAAATCATGATAAGGAGAAGAGTACTGTTTTATTTCAGTTTTAGGTAATATATTCACAACGCTACAATGAGAGTTGATACTTCTAAATCAAGATAATACCTCATTAAAAAATTTACTAACAGAAACCCAATGGTAAAAATATTTGTAAAGGAAAATAGTACATTATAGCATAATTTCACACACTCCACCTGATTCGTAACGCATTATTCAATTAGTGTTGATCCGCCTTTTCACAAGGTAGTCACACTTCGGAATTTTGCTTATCCAATTGCTCAAAACTTAAGTACAAATTCAGGAAAATTTGAAGCGATTTGGATAAAGATGAGGAATTCAAGAAAACTCATAAATTTGGCTAATTGTTTTGGAATCGGAACGTATCTCCAAAACACTATCAGATCAGTACAACTCAAATGAGTATGGAAAATAATTCTATGTATCCTCGGATCGATATTGGCAACTCTTATCCCGGGATCGGTAATTCTCTTTCGTCTTCGAGTGATCAGTGTTTCTGGTGACATGGTATTTCGTATCCCAGTTCATGGCTTTTGGGATCAGTGTAATAACAAGCAACTCCTAGATCGGTTTTTTGTGTTTCACATCCCATGCTAACTTCCAGATTGGTGCAAGTTAGATACGAAATTAGTGATGGAAGAAACAGGATGCTTCGAAGTAAAATAACGGAATTTGCTAACTCCTCCAGAATTGTAAGAATGGTTAAAAGGAAGAGTGCAACTTTAGCTCGTTCTGAAGGAGCTAGAATAGAAGAAACTAGGAGGTTTCTTCAATTGCAAATCCATCAAACCATCTAACTAGAAAGAGAGTGACAGATTGGTTAAGGAATTGCATGCACGCATGCAACGACAAGAAAAACTCTTTACAAGGCAACAAGAAATGAAGAACACTTTCTTTACTCGGATGGAAGGATTTGGAAGGCCGACATGCCAAGAAACTTAGCCCGGAACGAGCGCGAGTGCTTAAGGTTTGCAGGACATGGGGGAAGTTCACCCAAATTAGCCCCAAGTCAATTTGGCTATGCTCGCGGGCATCTCTCTCAATGTTGATGGAAGTGTGGTTCAGAGATTTTGGTCGGTCAGGCTAGGAGATATGGAGTTGGAACTATTACTCAAGCGCTGGTGCACGGGGGTACAAATACTGCAAAACTCCTCCGGGTCTGGAAGTAAGGTTTGTACCCGTTGCGATTCCTCAAGTCAGGGATGAAACATATGTTAAGGTTGGAAATCAACAACCGTCTAATGTTGGATTAGACACTAGGGGCACCGGTGCTGGTTTAGAAAATTTTAGGCAGTTTCTCAGAAATGGTAATCGAATTGTGGATGTGAATCGTCGGTTTCCTCGAGGCGAGGCATCTCATTCGGATTTGAATTGTGTTAACCATAGCCCGTTCAATCAGGCTATAAGAAATTCTTAGAACCCACCGAATTTCAAGTTGTCGGTATTGATGCTTATGATGGTAGGAAGGATCCTATCGTTCACTTGATGTGTTATATGCGCCACATGCAAGTGTTGGCAGTGTTGGATAACGTCATGGAAAAATGCTTCCCATTTTACCTCATATATATTATTGTTGCCATGTGATTTCATCTGTTGGAATCAGAAAGCATTGGAAGTTGGAATATTCCAGTTGAAAAGTTCATTGAACAATTCATATTCCACCTTGCTCGGCCTAAGAACGTTACGGCTTTTACGACAATCAAGAAATAGTCTAAAGAAACTTTGCGGAAATTCTGGGAAAGGTTTAATGCGGCGGTGGCATCGGTTGATCGACCAGACCCGTCTATGGTATTGATGGCTATTGTTTCTAGAGTTTTGAATAATACGAATTTTAAAATTTCGCTTCAGCGAGATCCACCATGGGATCTTGGCGAATTTTACTTCGAAGAAAATAAAATTCTAAAGGAAGAGGATGCTAGAACTAATAAGGAAGTTATCAGGGTTAATATGGACATAGGTGAAGGATCGTCCGATTCTAGCAAGGATAAGGGCAAAAGGAAATTCCCGTCTCGGAGTGATTGGAATATGCAATGGAGGAAACCCAAATTCCCTTTATATACAGAACTCACTCATTCCGTGGAGGTGATTTATTTGGAAGTTCACCCGGTCTCTCATTTAGAAAGCCTCTGGTGAGGGAGCCAACTCGAAATGAAAGGGATTCTGGTAAACATTGTTTTGTTTATGAGCTTATTGGATCTAGATTAACTCTGGAGGGGGGTGAATAGGGTTTATTGAATTAATTTGAGATATTAAGAAATATCACAACATAGATTGTAAAAGAGAAATGTAAATGTAGAAGTAAATAACACGGTTTTTACCCAGCTTCGGCAAACCTTGTCTACTGCTGCATTCCCAAGATTTTTACAAGGCATTAAAACAGACCCCGCTTACAAAACCCTGTAAACTCGCAAACCCCGCTCTGTTCTAATCCTATGCTCAAAACCCTAGACGGATCTTTATCCCCAAGATCAGATTTTCGCCTAGCTACAAACCAGTAGCTAATAAATCCTAGTTATTATAGACACTAGAAAACTGCTAGTTAAAATCTTATAACTAGATGTCCTAGTTTTACAGAAAACTAGAAAACCCTAGTTTTACTAACAAACTAGAAACCTAATTGATGGTTTATAAAAGAAAAATAAAACAAATACAACATAAAATGAAAATAAAAAACCTTTATTCCCTTAATAAAAACATTGCCCTCCCTTCATTATTTCTTTAGTAATGTTTTGCCCCAAAAGGATGTCGGCCGTTCAAAACTTCTAGGGGTTTTCAAAAAATCCCAAATTGCAACATCTGATTTCTTCAAAGTTGTTCTCTTGATTTTCTTCGGATTCTTGCTACATTCTTCTCCACTGATATTGGATGCTTGAGACGAAATCGTGTAAGTTCTTTGATTTGATAATTTTGTGCTCTCGAGTTTTCTGTGTTGTTCGATTTGGATTCTTTTGCCAACGATGTATTAGGTGTTTAAATTGGATTATAAAATCCAAATTCAACTCTGATTTCACTTATGATTTGATCTGATTGCTTGCATGATTTTGGATTTGATTTCCTCGGCTTTGACACATGCGTGATAACATATTTGATTTGTTGCCTTTAGTAAATTAATTTTTGGAATCAATTGTACACGTGAGTTATTCTTTGATCTTGCCAAAAAAGGAATTTCTAGAAATAAATTCGAAGTCTAAAACGATATCATGCCCCAAACATTTCTGTGATTTTCTAGCAAATAATTCTTGCCCCTTGCTTGATGTTGTTTCCACTGCATTGATTTGTTTCCATGAAACTATGATTTCCACAAATAATTGAGGCTATGGTTCACTCGATGATTTCTGAAATGTTGATTGATTTTGCCATTACTGAGTGGTTGGAATTAATTAAAAAAAACATGCCAAATTTGCATCATAGTTTATTTGACTGCTCGAAACAGGTTTGCTGGATTTAAAACTTGCGTGACTTTCTTGTGATGAATCCAGACATGACTTTGGCCTTTTGTGAATCTGGTCGTTTTATTGTCCTTTTGGAATTTGTTTGCAAAATCATGGTTACCACGTTTGATTCATGCTGATTTAACCATGCCATAAACACTTCAGGAAATAAACAAATCTAGGTGATATAATTGTTCTTCTCTGGTCCCTTACGTGATTTATTTTCAGGAAATAAAATGTGATTTCCTAGCAAAAAAACATTTGTTTCATTCTTGCTCAAAAGTGACATGTTTTCATTCATATTTTGGCAATGAACAGATCTGAATTCTTCTGACTATCTACTTGCATGCACATGACTCTTGTTTGTTGCCAAAATATAACATTTAACTTTTTCTATCCTAACGTGTGTATACATGCATGCTTGTATGCACAGACCCAATGCTTTCATATGTGTCCAAACTGTTTTGATACTATGACTTCTTCAAACAATCTTGCCTTAAACCTAAATACATTCTACTCGAACATTTGAATGGCCTTGTCACCATGTATATAATTGGGCACACTGGTGGTCCATCTGTTTATGTGTTGCTTTGTGAATTAAAATCTTCCCAAAAATATTTTTCAAACTATTTATTGCATATGCAGTTGCTCCATTTGCTTGGTTATGTCTTGTTCGCAAACTTGTGCATGTGTATTGTGTTCGACCCCTACTCATGCTATGTTGCATATGTACATGGTTGAGCAGTGTATATCTTGGACTGGCTTTTGCTTGCAATCTTTAGCATTATACATCATTATGCGTGTGCATGTATCACCATATACATACATATGTATATACGCACACATGTGTATACACACACATATATATATATATATATATATATATATATATATATATATGTGTGTGTGTGTGTGTGTGTGTGTTTGTTTTTGTTGGTTGAGTGTTCATGGATACTTGAGGCATGAAAATGTTGTCAAGCTTCACCTGACACATCATATTCGATATATTTTTCCCTTTCAGACCATTTTGCCTATGCATAGAAAATATGTGCATATACATACACATGTATGTGCATACATGTATAGTTGCACGTATGGAATAAATATATGTGAGCACTACAGACGATGTCTACCTCGTGGTATTTATAGTAAATCACAAGCTATCTAAACGAAGATGGATGTCCATAAGAATCAGATCAAGTCATGAAAAACGATGAGAAACATACCAAAATTCTGAGACCAATAAATTTTTAAAATAAAATTTATATCTGCTAGAATATTAAATATTTTGTTTCAGATTACTGTGTGTGTTCCTATGACAGGTAAGCAGAAGATTGGACTGACTGTGAAGCTGACAGAAGACAGGTGTGACAGTGTTAGTGTATGTGTCAATGAATGTATGAGTGACTGAGAGTGAGTTTGTACAATAGAGCAGAATGTCTGTGTATATGTGTTTGTACAACTAAGTGAACTGTAATGAGGATCAATGTATACAAATGAAATTAAATGTATTACAGTGAGTTGTACAAATAGTGGAGTTATAAAGTTGTACTGTTGAAATAAAATATTATATTTTAATAAAATATAGTTTGAATATTTAAATTCTTGTGCAGTAGTATTCTATTTTTAGGAATCGGGTTGTGGCACCGAAACAGACACAGCTGCCTGATCCGGCTTGGGATAGGAATGGGCCAAGATGTGGCTCAGGTGGATTGATTAACGATTGATGTGGATTTGTCAGAACTCTCCGGATTTGTGGCTTTTTGTTTTTGGATTTCAATTGTTTGATTTCTAGCTCTTTGTTTCTTTAACATTTTGCATTTTTGGTTTTGGTATTCTAGCACTTAGTTATAGGCATTTCGGTCTTTTGACTCTGGGATTTGGCTCTCAGGATTTTTGGCTTATTGTTTTCGGTCACTTGCTATTAGGATTTTTTTTTCTTTTAGCCTTCGAGCTTTGGTTGTTTGGGCTTTGGCCTTTTGGATGTTATATTTCAAGTTTTTTGGTTTTGGATCGTTAGGTCGGTATTCCCATGTACGGGATTAGGACTTAACCCCTAAGCATGCTCTGTAACCGATTATAAACCATCCATCTTGTAGTTAATAAGCATTGACACTAAAAAATGGTACAACACCTAAGAAATGAAATTGTAGAGAACAAATGAAGATAAGAAAATGAAGAGAAAAGTGATCACACACAAGTTTGTAATGGTTCGGAATTAAAGAGCCTACATTCACTTTATAATCTCTTGTATATTCGATAAACTATTATAGGTGAATCAATCAAAACAATAATATAATCATAGATTAGCCAAAAAGATCCTTCTTCTGAGTCCAGAAGGTCTATTTATAGATGCTACAACATTTAAATTGGTTGAGGCATATGTCATTTGATCTAGGATTTTAGGAAATCCTGAAGAGGTGTTCTTCTTGCAGAGAGTGGCATAACTTGATCACGTAGTGACAAATGTCAGTTGATCCTATATTCATGAATGGTCGGAAACAGTCAAATAGGAGTAGGAACAAATCTTCAGAGGGATATTTGGCACGGAATCAGGCTTGGTTTGACTTGATCGATTCGTGGACCACGAGCTCCAGCTGGCCTGCATGTCGGCTTCCTATGGTCGGCCTAAGGCTTGGGATCGGGTCGAAACAACCATCGATCGACTAGTTATTTAGCCCGAGTTACTCGGTCTTTCAGGCCACTTTGGTCGAAGTTTGTGATATAAATGGACTAGATGGCCTTGCCAAAAGGCTGGCCAACACTCATCCCCCTAAAGCATGTCATGTTTAAGAATGAGGCATGCTTTGTAATTTCTCACTCTAGATCATCTCTTAGGAAAATCGAAAGATCACATCTGCATCGGCTTGAAAACCCCTTCTTTTTTATGAATTGCATGAATCAAGGATTGATCGATCGGATGTTATTAGGAATTATCACCGATTCAAGAAATGATGAGGCTTTGCAGTCATGTGTCTATTCACCTCGGTCTGGCTTGTTATTGGAGTGAACGTTAACCTTGTCATATTCAACGGCCATATAAACAGAATACGAAAAGTCCCTTCGTTCTATTATAAAAGGCGAGCCCACTTCCATTATTCACCTTTACTTCTTTACTACAGCCGAATCTGTTAGTTTTCAAAAGAATTGGAAAAATCTCTTTCACTTAAGATCAAGACCATCTCCTCCAATTTCTTCGCATGTATGGACTAATCTTCTTTTTCTTGATTTTGAGCACATTTTGATATGATTTCACACACATATCTTCCTCCTTTTTCTTTTTCCATTCCAATTCGTATCCTGTACAATCCACGGTTTGAACCGCTAATGTTGAGTTCATTGGAGCAGTGATCTGCTGGTCAAAGGCAGTTCTGGTAGCATAGTGATGAAAAAGGTGTGGGAATGAAGTGGCATCTCATTCTTCAAAGTAATTTGAATTTCAAGGTGCCATTAATTTTGAATACATGTGGTAGTGAGAAAAAGGATGCGATTGATGGGTGTGCTCAGGTAATGATGATAACTATTGATGTGACCAGACGAAAGGAGACAAAAATAACTTCAAAACTGATGCCTGTGGACTTGGCTTGGTAGGATAAGTAATTGCCTTCATCATGTCTAGAAATAATACCCATCATTGGGTGGATAAGGTTACCGGTCGACTTCTTTGAGGTTGAACAGACAAAAGACAAACATCTGTGGAGTGCTCAACCTACGCTCATCCAAGAAGGTCGGCTCGATGCTTAGCAACTCCCCAAATTTTTTAATGGAATGATTAATTTCAATTGTCCATTTTAGTTAGAGTTGAAAGTCACGAAATTGAACACGTTATTGACTGTTGCTTTTTGAGTTAGGCTATCACTTCACCATTCACACATATGCTAATGCACATACTGAGGGGTTAGGATCCTACCATCTTAACTTATTACTTCTTGTAAATGGCACAGCCGACAATGGTTGGACGATACGACACCCGTGGTTCCGGAGCGGTGAAAGGCAAAAATCTATCCATTAATGTAGATTCAGATAGCGACTCTTCCTCCGAGTCTAGAACTAAATCTGAATCTAGCCTTAATATAGACATCCAAGATTGACTAGCAAACCCATCTTCTGCCATGGGAATAGGAGGATCCAGCGGGGTGGCAGATGTACCCGATATTCTCCCTGGTGCCACCTTTCTAAGAGATCCTCCCAACTCTCGGCCCAGTGTGATGAACGAAAAACAACAGAGATGGCTAAGTGCTAAACATAAGATTGCATGGGTCGATATCCGAGTCCCCGAAGAGGGTGATTTTCCTCACAATCCGCTGAGTGGCTATATGGCGCTTACTCGCCCAATGTGCACCACAGGGGCTATCCCCCTTTTTCTCTTTTTGTAATCGACTTTCCGAGGAAAATGAATCTGGCGCCTATGTAGCTTCACCCGGTCGCATATACTAACCTATTGTCTTTATATGTCCTGTGCATGAAGTATTTGAACCAACCCCCAACACTTGATGACATAGTGTTTTTCTTCAACTTCAGACATTAAGAGAAAAGGTCTCCTTCTTTTCTTTTCTTTGAGGTAGTCCGTAATCGAAAAATCATTGAGGACATTCCCAACAAAATGGGAGATACCAAGCATGATTGATTGTATATTAAGCAACAACTAGGATGCGCCCGCTACTGGCTTAAAAAAAGTAAGTCTTTTATCTTAGCAAATTCGATCATAAGCAGACTTCTCACATAAATTGCCTCCATGTAGGTGAGGAGCCAAAGGTTCCCATAGGGGGGAATACTTCAAGATCATTTGAAAACCTTAGCTGCTCCCATTTGTAGTGACGAAACTATATGAGGTGTTTGACCGATGCGAAAATACATCGTTACCATCTCCTGCATGAGGGGAGAACGCTAGCATCCCCAGATGGTCAAGTTTCTCCTTCCCGCACTACTCAGGCTGATGTGCCCCCATCTCAAAAAACATGGACCATTGTCAGGGTCGTGCCCCCAGTCAGGGGGTCGTCTGTCCGAGCCTTGTCCGGTGAGAAAAAGACCATTCGTCCCTGGGTAAAGGGGAAGAGACTTGCTATGAAGAGACTTATTCGGGAGGCCAACCTACTTAAAATGCAGAAGAGTTCGGTTGCTGGTACTCTAAGGAAGGCCCAAGAAGAAACAACCGAGGATGAACTTCATGACCATCGAACAAAAGATTCTGGTGTTAGAAAAGACCCTTCTCCTGTTCATGGTCCACACGAGGAATAAGTGACCTCTCCTTTCCGCTACTTGCAAAATGTGGAAATGCCTGATAAAATCATTTCTTCTCAAAACTTGGATTCGGGTATTTTCTTCAATACCAAGTCCGGGGAAGATTCCATACCGATCGATCCAAAAGATATAGAAGATGCAAACCAAGTCCCAAGTTTGGGTTGGTTTAGGAGAAACACTTAAAACATACACAGCACAAGCACTACACGTCACAACACTATTTTTTCTTGTGTATATTGAACATTGATCAAAGTTTCTTTGTCATATTGCAGGTACAATGGAAGATGAGTGTTATCATGACAACTTCTATTCTCTTTTGAAGAGAGGTGGGCCTGTTGGGTCGACCACGCAGCATGGTAAGCAGGATAGTGGTCATGGAGATGACGGTCGTAAAGAAAACAAGAGAAAAGAGAGGAAAAGAAAATGAGAAGAGGAAGAAGATTGGGGAGAAAAAGAGAAGGGAAGAACAAGAAAAGAGAGGGCGAGAAAAGATTAAGAGGCATCATGAGGAAGAGGGAGCAATGGCGAGCAGGTCTGAAGGTAAAGAGAGGGAGCACAAGACTCCTAAGTGTCAATCTTTATCCTGTTCTCAAGAAACTTTCCCATGGTTGGCGAAAAAACTACTAGTGAACATTTGTAGGTAGCTCCATCCCGTTCCAAACTCTTGGTCGATCCTCTTCCCGATATGCAGTTAGCTGGAATTCACAATCATGAATCCATTCCTCCTCCTAGACATCATGGAAAAAGTCCTCAGAGATCAATCTCTTCATCTCAAGAGAGGACATCCGTCGAATAAGCCAAGGTAATGGAATAGCTTTTCCCCGGTCTTTACTTTACCGAAACTGAGTTGTCCCCCGTCCTACGACCATTTCCATCAGATATCCATGATCGAGTTAGATATGATGCCGACTTCGCTGTATCTCAGTATGATGCAATGTATGCCTACGCAAGGCAAATAAGAGAGGTAGTTAAGGACAAGGAGATAGAGAATGAAAACTTGCAGATAGGACATGAGTATGACATAAAAGCTTTTGAGATGATTAAAGGAAAAATGGAGGAGTATGAGATGGAAGTGGCCGTTCTCAAAGAAAAGTATGGAAAAATTATGAAGGGCTTTGAGGCCCAATTACAGTCAATGAGTCAGGAGAATGCATCTCTCAGAACCAAGAGTGAAGTATTAAAGAATGATAAAGATCGGTTGGATCAGGAAGTGCAAAGCCTCAAGGCTTGACTTAGCTTGTCCGATTTTGCTAGGAAGCAAGCTGAGGATAACGTCGCCACTACAATCGAGAATGCAAGAAACCCCCAACCCCAACATGATATTGAGGTTCGTTCGATCAAGGTCAAACATGCCGCTGAGAAAAGAGGGATAAGTAAGAGATTCAGTGCTAATGTTCTACTGTTTTTCGCCCGTATTCTTTGCCATAGGAACCTGTCATGGATAGAGAATCACCAACGAGTATTAGCTGACGCGGGGGAAGTATTTTTAAGAGAAGAGGTCGAGATGGCCAAGGGACAACCAGTGGATGAAGAAGCTTTGATGACCCAATATTTGCATGGCGATGAGCGAGAGGCGTTAGTCGAGGGGAAGAGAAAGTTGAAGGAAGCAAGAGACGCCGAGCGATACTGTGTGAAGGGAAAATCGATCTTGGAGGGGGAAACTAGAGCTAGTAAAGAAAAAAATATCCATTCCTCTTCCTGTTACAGGGGTTAATGCCGGTTCATCCTCAGTGTTAAAAAAAGTCCAATTGCTCCTGCTTGCGAAACAAAGACTTCGGAGAAACCGATGGAATCTGCAACTGGAGGTAACTTACTCTTTCTTTCTTAATCCCATCGAACATTCATTCCTTCAATCATTACTTTTGTTCCTCCTGTCATAGATACGCCATCGGCGAAAGCAGTTCCTGGGTCGGAGACTAAAGTGTCAGAGAAGGATCCCATTATCGTCCCTAGTAAAAATGCAGAAATAGCCGATGCTTCGAAACCAGAAGCGAGCAATGTTCGGTAGGACGATGATGACGTAGTATTTGTGTGTGAGGTCAAGAAGTTCGACCTTCCATCTATTGCAGAGATGAAGGCTAGGGACGAGGAGAAAGTCTCTTCCCTTAAAGCCGAGCTAACTGATGATCCTCTAGATATTCGTCCGCTCCAAACTATCCCTCCGACCATAATCTCATTTGTCGAGGTACCTCCCTTTCCAAAAGTCGGCTGATCGTAGTGAGAGCAAAAGTGATGCAACAAAGTCGGGTCATACTATTCCCTCTGGCGGCAAGCCCAAGAAGCCAAGGCATCACTTGACGACTGAGAAAACTTTAGAGATGATCAAGGAAAAAGAGTTGGAGGAGATCCAGAAGTCTGGGGGTAAGCCACCCTGAGTTTAGAAGTCCTTTATTGTATGTCTATTTTAGGCCCTTTGAGAGTAGTTTGCGGGTGCGGCCCTCATGTTTTTTGTCTTCGTCAATTCTTGCATTTCGTGGACGAAGTTTAATGTACCTGTAAACAATGTTATTTTGTAAGCAAGGCTTGTGTTGATGTTTAACAGTGTTTAATTGCTTTTAAATACTTGTATTACTAATGTGCTCAAGTATTGTGAAAGTCATAAGGGAACAACGTTGATGTCCCCTATTTATCCCAAATTCCGAGGATGGTTTAAGTGAAACTCATGGTCGGATCACTTGTTTATCCTCATTCCCCCAGTGTCCGGGGGGGATCGATTTAGACGTCAAATCTTCTTGCCGATTCCAAAATCGATTCGACCAGACCAGGGATCGAATGATCTTGGTTAGGATACGTAAGTCATTTATACTCTCCCTTAAGTCGTCAAGGGTTATAGTTCAAGGGATCGAGCGGTCTTTAGTCGGGGTGCACCTTTCACACTCGTCCGTAATTTTATACTCCTTCTCAGGTCATGAGAATCAGAGTTGTTTTAAATAGGCAGTCATGTTGTTTACATCAGTATCATCCTCACTTTTTGTCTACAAAGTGTGGTCCGAAGGTTTGAGCATCGATATCAAGCTCGAAGTTAATCGACCCATATTTCCTTTCGGATCCTGAATGAGGTCGACTCATTGAGACATGGACCGGTATGTTGGGGAGTAGGCTTTTGACCTAATGTTGGTCGAGTCACAAGATACAGTCATTATAGTAATAAGATAGAGTAGGAAAGGATCATTTATCCATAGATTACTATGGGTGATAGGACACACCTTATAACAATACTTGAATAATAAGAAAAACAAAAAGTCCTAAGAAAGATAATGTCGTTAATTTTCAGCATTCCATGCTCTTTGAAAAGGTTTACCGTCAGCCGTTGCTAGCCTAAAGGTTCCATCATCAAGCTTCTTTTGGATGACTTAAGGCCCTTCCCACTTGAGGCCCATATGTATGGGAGTTGGGAAGATTCGTTTTAGAACAAGGTCGCCAACGTCGAAGGTCTTGGGTCAGACCCTCTTGTTGTAATATCGAGCGACCCTATGCCGATGAGCTTCAGCGCGGAGGTTTACTTCTTCTATTTTTCATTAATTATGTCTAATGAGTCCAAGAGAAGGGATTTGTTTGATAGAGGACCATAGTCTGTAGTTATATGAGAAGGAACTTCAAGATATATAGGAATGAGCGCTTCCGATCCATAAGAAAAAGCGAAGGGAGTATGATCGGTGGCAGTCTTATGGGTGGTTCAATACACCCAAAGGGCTAAAGGAAGCTCGTCAACCCATTTGCCTTTGGCTCGTTCCAACCATTTCTTTAGGATAGATTTGATAATTTTGTTAACTACTTCAACTTATCCATTAGATTGTGGATGCACAACCGCCGTGTACTTCTTCTCGATATGATATCGTTTACAGAAGTCTCTGAATTCCAATTTGTTGAATTGAGTCTCGTTATCAGTTATGATAGTCTGGGGTAAACCAAATCGACATGTGATATTCCGGACAATAAAATTGATGACTTGCTTTGTTGTAATCGTGGTCATCTGTTCGGCTTCAGCCCATTTTGTAAAGTAGTCTACACCCACGATCACATATTTTACACCCCCTTTTGAGATTGGTAGACTTCTGATGATATCTATTCCCTAAATGGCAAATGGCCAAGGGCTGGCCATCTAAGCGAGCTCCTTTGGTGGGGCTCGTGGAATTTGAGTGTACCTCTGGTATTTATCACATCGTCTAAAATAATTGGTTGTGTCCTTATTAACGGTCAATCAAAAATATCCATATCACAACTCTTTCTAAGCCAACATTTGTCCTCCTGTATGAGCGTCGGACTCTCCTTCGTGCACTTCTCTTAGTATTCCCGTGACATCATCATTAGCCACATATCGAAGGATCGGAATGGAAAAACCCTTCCTATAAAGTTAGTCTTTCTGGATGATGTACCTAAAGGCTTGTCGCATTTGGGCTCGTCTTTCATTCCTTCCTTCTGGGAGAGAGCCATATAGGAGAAAATTTTAATGGGGATCATCCAGGACTCCTCTTTGGGTTTAGTTTCTGTTTGATCGACCTCCATATGATCTATGCTTGGAAAGCTAGAAGTCTCTATAGGGACTAACTCTGCTTCACTTGGGTCGTCGGAGTTGGCTGGTTCTTCCAACCTGTCTGCCTTCTGGTTTTCCTCTCTGGTAATATAGGAGATGCTATACTGATCAAAGTCATTCAACAATTCTTCGACCTGCTTGAGACATGTGGCAAGTCAGACTCCTTCAGTATGATACTCATTTTGAACCTGAAATACAATGAGTTGTGAATCACAAAAGATATTAAACGGTGCTATTTTTAAGTCCCTCGCGAGCTTGAGCTTGGCAATCAAGACTTCGTACTCAGTGTCATTTTTGGTAGCCAAGAAATTCAGTCTCAAGGCATAATAGTTCAACCACCCTTCAAGATATAACAATACTATGCCGACGCTAGAACGTTGATCGTTACGGGCCCCGTCTATGAATAATTTCCAAGCATTAGATCTTAATTTGGTGTTCGGCGGCTTGGAACTATCCTCTAGGCTGTCGTCTTCTGAAGTGGTAAACTCGGCTATGAAATCAGCCAGTGCTTTCCCCTGGATGGAATTCCGCGGGACAAAGGTCAGCTCGAATTGACTAAGCTCGATATTCCATTTGAGTAGTCTTCCGCTTGCCTCAGGTAACTGCAAGATTTGTCGTAGCGGTTGGTTAGTAAACACCTTGATAGAGTGAGCCTGGAAGTAATGGCGGAGCTTTTGTAACGCAATCGGCAAACTATAGGCGAGCTTTTCAATCTTTGGATAGTTGCTTTCAGCCCCTGGTAGTTTCTTGCTTACATAATAAACTGGCCGTTGTACCCAATCTTCTTCATAGATTAGGACCGAGATGATTGCATGTGCGGATACTGCCAAATACACAAAAAGATCTTCATGATTGATTGGTTTGGACAAGATAAGAGGTTTCTCCAGATGGTCGAGTAAATTCTGGAAGGCTTCGACACAGTCAGGTATCCAAGTGAAGTTTCGTTTCCCTCTTTTGATCAATTCAAAGAAAGGCAAGCACTTGTCGGTTTCTTTGGATATGAATCAACCCATGGCGGCTACCTTTCCTACTAAACTTTGCATGTCCTTGATTCTCCTAGGTCCCTGGACTCCCTTGATGGCTAAAATCTAATCGAGATTGATCTCGATCCCTCAGGAGCGAACTATGAAACCCAAAACACTTCAAGGGATTGAGCTTCATCCCATATCTTCGGAGAATGCCGAACATCTCTATCAAATCCCTAACGTGATCGGATGATTGCCTGGACTTCACCAACATATCACCCACATAGACTTCCATTGTTTTTCCTATCTGATTATGAAACATTCGTTTGACCAAACGCCGATAAGTCACCCCAGCGTTCTTCAATTCGAAAGGCATGACTATATAACAATATAGTCCGATATCTGTTATGAAGCTGGTATGTTCTTGGTCTGGGATATGCATTGCAATCTGATTGTATCCCGAGTAAGTGTCCATAAATGAAAGGAGTTCATGCCCTGCGGTCGAGTCGACCAGCCGATCAATCCTGGGAAATGGGAAGCTGTCTTTAGGGAAGGTTATATTTAAATCATAAAAGTCAATACAATTTCACCACTTCCCATTGGATTTCTTCACAAGCACAGGGTTGGCTATCCACTTGGGATAAGTCGCGTCCTGAATGAACCCATTGGCTTGAAGCTTTCCAATTTCTTCCTTCAAGGTCGTGGATCTATCTGGACCGAGCATCCATTTTTCTGCTTTACAGGGGTATACTTCGGGTCGATGCTAAGAGAATAAGCCATGATGGAGGGTGAAATCCCACACATGTCAGTATGGGTCCACACTAACACGGTAAGGTTAGCACGGAGGAATTAGGTCAACTCCCTTGTCCATAGGGGGTCATAGTGGGATCCAATCTTCAAGACCTTCGTCGGGTCATCGTCGTTGATCGAGATCTCCACAGTAGTTTCATTTGGGGCTGCCTTTCTACATCCCAGTTCTTCGTCTTCTCTTAGATCGATGTCCTCGAGTTGGCAAATGGGCAGTCTAGGCCAGGATGTTTTCTATAGTTGCTATGCTTCCTTCCCCTCTATAGAGGTAGGATTATCTTCAGATTCCTTGCTATCCTTGCTTCGTAGTTATTTCCATTCTGCCAAGTAGTAAGTTCGTCCTGCCACTTGGGCCCCGCACACCGTTCCTATCCCTCTGTCCGTCGGGAATTTCAAAAGTAGGCACCAAGAAGCGATACAAGCACAGAACTCTGCAAGAGCCAGTCGCCCGAAGAATGTGTTGTATTAGGAGCTTATATTCATTACAACAAACAGCAGGATCCGTACTCTCCTGCAGTCTCCATCTCCCAATTCTACCGGTAAATCGATCAGACCCAGCAGCTTGGGGGATGATCCATTGAAGCCACGTATCTGGCCCGTACACGGTTTTAAATCTCTCAATTCCAACTTCGTCTAGTTATAAGCTTGTTTGAACAAAATATTTACCAAACTTCACTATTGACTAAAACTTTCCGTAATCTAGCCGGGACGATAATGGTCGTTATGACCAATAGGTCAATACTCGGGGCTTTTACATTGATCAACTCTCGATCATGGAAAATGATGTCATCAGTCATTTTCTTTCTTTGTTTTATAGGGATTGTAGCTTCAAGGGCGTTAGATTCTGCAAGTTGAGATGCTTTGCAGAGTTTACATACCATTCCATAGTCCGAACGCTATTCCCTGCTGGATGAGGTCCGACCATGAGCTTCAGGGGCACTAGATGAGTTTACATACCGTTCCATAGTCGAGATGTTCGCTTTCTCTTGGGCTGTGGCTCTAGGCGCCGCCTGACTTTGCTTGGGAGCCGATGTTCCTTATCCCTGTCTCTAGAGGTCGCCCTATACTCATCGAGCTTTCCTTCTCAAATCAACTTTTTAACAATGTCCTGAAGGTGAATACTCTCATTAGTCGCATTCCCGTAAATCTCATGGAACAAACAAAACTTCTCGGTCACCCGTTCCTTCTCTGTGGATTCATGTAAGGGCGGCTTCTTATACTGTACTGTACTACATGTATCGAGGTAAATGTTTTCAAGCATGTCATTCAATGCCGTATAACTTTCAAAGACTTGGAACCAGGGTCGCTTCCTGGAATTCCCTCTTTTTCCAGGGTTTCCATTAGTTCCCTTCGGTTCATTACCATTTCGTTTTCCGCGATTTCCAAAATTCACTTCCACCATTCCAGAGTTATCCCTGGACTGCTTTACCACCGCATTACTCTAGATGGATTTATTAGAAATGTTTTTCGGTCCATCTTCCGCATCTAGCTGTGCATCTTCCTGTCATAATCAGATGTTAGCCTTTTCATAAAACATCTCGATTGTTGTTGGGGGTTTGCTGATCAGATACTTCCCAAACTCCATCCTTTTATCGACACCGTCTACTATAACCATTAGGACTGTCTCGTGGTTAGGATTTCTTACTTCGATAGCGGTCCGATTGAATCTACTGAAGTAATTCCTTATGAATTCACCCCTTTCTTTCTTTATTGTGGAAAGAGCCATGACATGCTCTGACTTGGAAGAGTGGAGGCGGAGTTGATACAGGAACTTCTCACTTAAGTCTTTGAAGTTTGGGACCGATCTCGGAGGAAGCTGAGTGAACCACATGAGCGCTACCCCGCTCAAGAAAATCAGGAAAACTTCGCATTTGATGGTGTTTGGAGCTACAACTACCTCCAAATGCCATGCCTCATCAAATGTTGTTGGGGGTCGGCGGTTCCTTAGTAGTGGATAATATGGGGCATATTGAATCTTCTGGGGGAATTGTGCCTGCATAATGTTATCTGTAAACGGCATAAGGCTTCGGTCAATCCCCTAATCTTCATTCCTATACCTTTGCTGTCATTCATGATTTTCCATATCATGGCGGTCAAATCGGGAGGGATATGTGCAGAATGATCACTTCTTCAACCGATCAAACCCTCCTTGCTCCCTCTCCAGGTAGCATCGCCTGAGTCGCCATCCGTGCAGAATTTCCTCGCCCCGGACATCTTGGTTGTATACAGGACGTCCGGGAGGAAGAGCGGGTGCTTGGGCTATTTGAGCAGCATTCTAGTGAGCCAAAGGAGATGCGCTTTGATCCTTTTGAGTCATTGGATAAATGCCCTCTACGTTAGTAAGATCTACTCGAGTTTGATCGGCTGTTCCGAGCTGGTTGGTACGCCATTCTGGTTGCAATTGTTGTATGTTTTCGGGTCTTTCCAGCGGGCGTCGTGGTCAAAGTCGATCTCTGCTTCCTTCAGATGATGATGAGCCTTCCGAGTTTTGGTCCAGCAAAGGTTGTTGATTCCTGAATTCTTCCCATTGCCCTGACATGCGGCTCATGTCTTGCCTTATTACAGCACATGGCGACTACCTTTCCTGGTTTTACTTGATTGATCAGCGGACCATGAGCTCCAGCTGGCCTGCATGTCGGCTTCCTATGTTCGGTCTAAGTCTAGGGATCGAGTCGAAACATCTATCGATCGACTAATTTGGCCCGGGTTACTCGGTCTTCTAGGCTACTTCGGCCGAAGTTTGTGATATCAATGGATCTTGATGGCCTGCTAAAAGGCTAGTCAACAATAAATATCCTTTTCTTTTTGGTTTTTTGGTGTTTTGATTTAGTATGGTTTAGTCGACCTACCCACATGTGGGGTCATCATTTGTCCCCTAGGCGTTCTTTTTTTGGGCTACAAAACCATCCTCTTCATTCTTAACGAACCTTAATGAACTCGAAATAAAAAAACAACTAAGTCGGCCTACCCATGTACGGGGTCAGGACTTAACCTCTAGGTGTGCTCTGTTCCCGGTGATAAACTGTTAGGTTTTCTTTCAGTTTTATTAGAAACTTAAAACTTTTTCAAAAATCTTATAAAATTACTTCACTTGTATGGTCTATGGTTATGAAGTATGAAATCGGAAATTGTAATTTCAAACTATAAGGACTTGGTGAGTATGCTTTATGCTCATTAAGTAAAAAAAAAAAAACTGCTCCCCAAGTAAGGACAATGCTTGGGAAGTGACGGGCTGTATTGTCAAGACTTGGTAAGGACACTCGGTCATGGATCGAGCATGGACTATGCTCGACTGGTCGTGGGTCGTTTTGTCAAGACTTGGCAAAATGATTCATTCAGTTGTGTGTTGTTTTGTCAAGACTTGGCAAATTAATTCATTTGATTTTTTGCAGGTATGGACTATACCATCTCCGGATATTCCGAATTTTGGGTTTCTATGGCCTTCTGGTTGTTGGAATTCTGTTTTTTGGTTTGACTTTCTCTTATAATACGGTTAGGGGTGATCATGGGATTTCCTTGTTTTTTGGATTCTAGTTTTCTATTAATGTGATCCGCCGTGATCGTGATTTTCTGGATTTCTTATTTTCGGTTATTGGATTTCTATTTGGACTTCTCTTGGTTTACAACTTCTGGTTTCAAGGTTTTCAGGATTATGCAAAACACGTCTTCCACGCAAAGACATGTTTTATGAGGTAAGTGTTGACCAGCCTTTTTACAGGACAGTCACGCTTCAGAATTCTAGCTATCAGATTGCTCAGGACTTGAGTATGGACTGGGGAAATCTCAGAGCGATTTGAAGGAAGTCGCGGGATTTAGGAAAACTCTAAAATTTGGCTAAGTGTTTCGAGATCGGTACGTATCCTTGAAACACTCTCGTATTCTCTTTCATCTTCGAGGGATCTGTATTTCTGGTGGTATGGGATTTCGTATCCCGATTTATGGCTTTCGAGATCAATATAAATGCATGCAACTCCTAGGATTGGTTTTTTGTGTTCATTTCCCTATGGTAACTTTCGGATTAGTGCAGGTTGGATACAAAATTAATGATGGAAGAAACATGATGCTTTGAAGTAAAGTAATGAAACTTGACTAACTACTCCAGGATCGGTACTGATCCCATGAGACGAAATGTAGGGACATGAATTCGCACTCTCTAGCCCTCCTGTAGGTTGTTTCTAGGATCTTTTGTTGCACTTAAGATTCTTGGAATTGAAGCTTTTTAATGTCTTTCTCATGGTTTCTTCCCCCTTCTTCTTCTTCCTTGGACTTGTGAACTTCCACTTGGCATTTGGATTGGATTCTTGAGATCTCTTGGAGTCTTGGCTTGCTACTTGCACACTTTTGGACATAGAACCTTCTTATTCTTCGTTGGACTTGTTGGACATGGAAGCTTCTATTTGGATATTGTAAACAAAAGAACTGTACTTGTAACTATACAGTATAAATATACGAAGTTACATCGAAATAGATGTAGGCACAACTTAATGAACCACTATAAATCTTTAGTGTCAGTTACTTTTCATGCATTTATGCGACTGGATTTTTTGGATTATTTGGACATTGGGTGTTGGCATGTGAAGCAACTAATTTCCCACGTCAACAATTAGTTTGGCGATACAGATGACGCATACTAATTTTATAAACCATCTTCTGAAATATTGATTTTGGAAGTGCCTTTGTGAATAGATCTGCTGGATTTTCTTCAGGATAGATTTGCATCACTTCTATCTTATTATCTTTTTGTAGTTCATGCATGAAGAAAAATTTAGGAGAAATGAGCTTCATCCTATCGCCCTTGATATAACCTGCATGAATCTTAACTACGCATGGTTGCATTGTCTTCATATATAATAGTTGATCCTTTTGTAGTTGAGGGAAATTGACACGTAATTCAAATATGTTCAATCAATGACTTTAACCAAATACATTCTTGACTTGCTTTGTACAGTGTTAGTATTTCAGAATGATTGAATGATACCAATGTTTGCTTTATAGATTGCCATGAAATAACCGCGTTGCTGTTACTAAACACATACCCAGTTTGTGGTCATATTTTATGTAGATCAGAAAGGTAACCTGCATTAACATAACCAACAAGAATCGGATTACTTCCTATGTTAGAATAAATAAGCCTAAATCTACCATTCCATCAAGATATCTCGTGACATGTTTTACACCATTCTAGTGTCTATTAGTTGGTGCTGAATTGTATCTTGATAGAAGATTAACTGAAAATGCAATATCTGGTGTCGTGGATTGGGCTAAATATAGCAATGCACCTATGCCACTGGGATATGGTACTTTTGGACCAAGTGCATTTTCGTTATCTTCTTTTGGGCGGTAAGGGTCCTTTTTAATATCTAATGATATGACAACCATATGTATAATAAATGGATATGATTTATCAATTTGAACACACTTCAGGATTTTCTCAATGTAATTTGATTGATGGATTAGCGTATCATTTGTACTATGCTCGATCTGTAGACTAAAACAGTATTTAGTTTTGCCAAGATCTTTCATTTAAAATTCCTTTTTCAAGTAATTTAATTTTTTATCAATCTCTTCAGGAGTTCCAATCATAATTATATCATCAACATATACAGCTAAAATAGCAAATCCCTTTACCAATTTCTTTATAAAGACACATGGATAAATGAGATTGTTTTTATATCCGGCTTTTATCAAATATTCACTAAGCCGGTTATACTACATTCTTCCATATTGTTTCAAACCATATAGTGATCGTTTTAAATTTAATGAGTACATCGACTTTAGTTTTGCTTCTAGCAACTTATATCCGTTTGGGATTTTCATTTAAATATTGGTATCTAACTCACCGTAAAGATAAGTTGTTATAATGTAAGTCAATCTTATATCAAGCTTCTCAGAAACTACATAACTTATTAAATATCAAAATGTTATGACATCCATAACATAATTGTGCGTTTGTTTAAAGTCAAAATATGGTCTCTACGGGAAACCTTGCATAACAAGCCATGCCATGTATCTACCAAATTAATTTTTGTCATTTCATTTTCTAACAAATACCCATTTATAACCCATTGGTTTAACATCCTCTGGTGTTTTCTCCATTGGTCCAAATACACCATGTTTTTGAAGTGAATCTAACTCAACTTGAATAACACCTTACCACTTTGGCTAATCATGACTTTTTTGACTTTTCATTTATTCTAGTTGGTTCATTATCATTATTTTCATTACAATCATGACTTTTAGTTATTTTAGTAGCTGCTGCAAATGAGAATACATCATCAATAATTATTTTAATTTGATCCTACATTTCTCCATAATTCATATGAAACATTAATATCTCATTATTATTAGGTATCATTTTATTTTTAGACGCTTCTATTATTTCTTCTGGGATAATAGTTCCTTCATCGATTTTAGGAGAATTGGAATTTTCTTTTAAGTTATCATTTAGATCATTTATAACCTCTTCAAAAGGTCTTCTAATATATGATTTTTCGTTAGACTTTCTCTTTTAGGCACCAATTCACTTGAACCTATCGGTCTCCTACGTTTTTGTTTAACTTTAGTTTCATTTGCTACTATTGGTCCTTTGGAGATTTCAATTCTAGTTGGTGCATTTGCTGCTAAAATACGAGATTTAGTTATTTTTGCAACATTATTAAATGCATTTGGCATTTGATTTGCAATATTCTGAATATGCAAAATTCTTTGTACCTTGTATTGACATTGTTTTGTATGTGGGTCCAAATGAAATATAGATGGATTATTCCATGAAATTTCACGTTATTTTAATGGAACAGTCTTTTCTTCCCCTAACGGTGGAAAATTTGACTCATCAAATTTAGAATATGCAAATCTTGTAGTAAAGACATTGTAACAATCCGAATTTTGACAGAGCGATTTTTTTTTTCAAAAATCCCAATCTATCGAAGCTCGAGTCGGCTTGTCTGGTATCCTGTAGAAAAGACAGAAATAATAAACATATCATAGCTCAATAAACATCTCACAGCGGGATGGATAAATATAATATAACCAAATATAGCCTTACCAAGGTAATAATACTATCTAACCAGTATCCACAGTTATCATATCTCTGGCACGAATATAACCTCTGTGTGTGTTATTAGCTTTCAAGTATATTAATCTGGTTTTGTTTGTCTAGATAGGAAGTGCTTCTAGCAACGATTTTTAAGTGCAATATCTTTTTTTTAGTATGATTGCTTCTTTCTTCGACTTAAAAGCTAGGGCTTGTGCTTTGTTATCAGTACCTGTTATTGAATAATAGAATCTCGTTTTCTGCTTCTCAATGTCCATCTCGTTGGTCCTCTGCCCTCTCTCTCAATGTAGTGCCTTTCACTCTGCTCTGTCAACACTTTATCGTAATGCTGGAAGGTAGGATTTCAGTTTTTTCCCCAAGCCTTCATAAATGGCATAGTACAAAGAGAGAAAGAAATTATGTATTTGATGGTCTTTCCAAAAACACGATGAAAAAGGTTAGCTGAACCACCTTTCCTATTCTTGCGAGCATGAAACCATCGAGCCTAGACTGCATTAGCAATGATCTATATGGAGAAATTCAGTTAAACCCTGATCGCTCCTCATTGGCAGGAAATCGAGTTCGATCTCGCCTTTCTCATAATTATCCTACATTCGAATTCAGAAAGATCATAATATATTGAGTCTTTCATTGAAAGATAGCTACGTTTGATATACCATGCGTCAATAACATATTAGAGGTTAATGAAATAAGTTCAGTGAATTCACCGACTGAGCCAAATCTTGACGAATCTCATAAATTGGATGTAAGGTGCATAGCGAAATAATAGTAACTTATCGACTAAAAGAAAAAACGAAAATCCAATTCGTGAGCACATTACTTAGGATAAGAATAGTTTGGACTTGGTATACTAGGCGCCAATGTTCATACTGGCTTATTTTATTGCACTAGCATTTGATGCATCAACTATGGCTCTTCCTCCAAGACAGCTTATTCATCTGCACCGGAGAATGTGATACCTAATAGTGTAAAATAGAGATGCGTAGCAAGGTCTCTAGTGGCCTCTAATTTCACTCTTTTTCTACAATCATTGGTGTAACATAATTGGTAGATGCCCTTGCTACAGATTTGTTTGGTCATTAAGATTGCCTCTTTTGCTCTCCTATATGAGGCCAGGCGTAAAAACAGTTACGCTACCTATCATCCCAAATTGGATTACTATACAAACACAAAAACAATGTGACCATTTGCAGTAGTGATATAACATGCTCGCTGAGTGGTTTGGTATCACAGTCTTGTAGCCCTGATTGATGCCTATCCTCAACGGAAGGTGCGTAGCGGCACGCCAAGTGATAAACTGATCCCCAATATATTAATTCTCGGAGTTTGGATCTATTAGCAGGCTTGGGCCAGGTCTGCCAAACGATGACAAACCCATTCTAATTTTTTCTTTTGATACAACCAGAGGTCTTTCGCTTTAGTTGGGTCGCAACATATACTTCCCCGCCCTAACACAAGAAAATAAGTGCATTTCCTAATGATTCTAATCTGGCAAGCTCTTTCCTATTGTTATTGATAGAGATTCAAGTGCGTAAAACACCTTTTTAAGAGAAGAACCGCAGTGATATAGGGGTAGCTAGATTCTCTTAGAAGCTGTTTACGCGCTTTCAGACCTTCAGATACTTTGCCATAGAATAAATGTTAAGGTCTATCCTGAGTGAAGGACGGATACGGGCTCTTTAAGAATGATAGTAGCTGCTCTTCTGGTAGTATAGTTGTCTACTTATGCTAGCTCTCTTCTTTCTTATGAGAGAGATTCGCTATATGGGATCATTTCTCTGTAAGAAGGCCTATTACCGCTATCAGATATAGGGCTTCATCTTGAATAACTATCGATAAATGCCTTTTTCCAGCTTTCTATTTAATTAAGAAGGCAAACAAGCTTACCTTATTATAAGAGAATGGGGCAGGTAAATGTTTTTCTTACTTGAAGTCTCAATGGAAGAGAGAAAGGGGGCTTGAAAGCAATAATTACTTGCTTCTAGGCTTGTGAAAAAAGGCTAATCCAAGGACTCTTTACTAATATAATATCATAGGGCCTTGAGCCGTACTCCCATCAACTTTCAAGTAAATAAAGAATTTCAGGCTAGTGACATCAGCTATCGAAAGATAGGGGGATCCAACACAATGTGCACATTGGTGTTCAATGTAAGGGTATAGGCACAGAAAAGCGAAACTTGATAACCTGAATAAGGGGAGAAGTATAGGAAAACTAATAAAGCCATGTTGATTCTTTAAAAAGAATTAGCATGTGAATGAATGTTTGAGTTCGATTGTTTATATTCTGGATTGATATGTATGTGCACACCTGAGTATGATATACATATGAGGTGAATACTGGAAGTTCCGCATAAATAATTTAGTAAATAAGACTTGAATACATGATGTGATTTAATAAGCAAAGATAGGGCCATGGGATGATACTTAAGGACATGTTAACAAGCAGATTTATGTAAGTTTAGTTATGCTCACACCAAACAATTTATTTGACCCTATTTTCTAATGGCATGTGGGGTGCCTCAATTCAAATGAGGCAGCCTCTAATGCTCCTGTAGGTAATACTGAACTTAATTAGAGGAAGTATGGAAATGTTGATGGGGAAAATGAAGTGTTATTGCTTTTTTGTTTATTTATGAAGTCATGTTTAAGAAAGAGTTAGACTGTTAATGTTAAGTAGGAAGCTTATACGTTTTATTAATGTATTGACTGCATGTATTAGCAGAATTAAGTAGACCCAGATTTAAACCTTATTTGAAGATTATGTTATTTGGTTTATGTCTGTAAGATGATGTTGATGAAATTTGGGCATGAATGTGAATGTATTTACCTGTGAATTATGTTACTGGATTTGAGTGGCTAAACAGGGCGAGTATAAACCCTGTCTTATGCACTTGTTCAAAAGAGATAAAATCCTAAAAAACATGAGTATATGAACGATGTTATATTTACTGAAGCATGTAAATTATAAAGGCATACTTTATATTCTAATGCTACATGTGGAAGTGCAGTATTGAACATGGTTTATATATCATGAACCATACATGTTAAGGATATCTTTTGCATAAGGCAACACTTAGAAATTTATGCCTTGTTTTTGCTAATCAAATTCAGTAAGAAAACAACTATCTATTTCAAGTTTTAAATGCTTATACGTGTAATCTGCATACATGAATGACCCAGTAATAAGGCGGAAGTAATCCATAAATTTGATATAGTAATAGATTGAAGTTAAGTAGAATTATGACCATATTTTATATGAAAAGTGTACATAGAAATAACCGTGATTGAACCCAGTTTAAGTTTCATTGCCATTTGTTTATTCTTTGTCTTGTGGTCATTAAACTATATACAACTAATTGACCTATATGTGTGTTATAGTTTAGGTCATGTTAACACATTATATCGTTTATGTTGTGTGTAAAAGGGATTAAAAACCTTTATAATCACCTTTACCTTATGGGCCAAAACTCCGATTGTCTTTAAATAGAATGTCTTATGTATAATCTTGAATATAAGATAGATTAACATAAAACATATACTAGTATGTATATACTGGTAGAATTTGATCCTGGAAATATTTTGAAAAATGAAACCCTAGAAAGAGAAGAACCCAGGAAATAAGATCAAACTTTATTAATTAACTAGATAATTGTAAAATTAAGAGAGGGGTTCTCTCAATGAAATCAAATCACATAGGCATATATGTAAGACTAGGAATAAACTAGAACATAAAGACAGGGAAAAGGAAGATAGATACATAAAACCTATCAATTATCCAACAGTAAAGACATACGTTTTACTTATGACAACGGCATAGGTGATTAATAATGAAAAACATGTATAGCAATTATCTTACAAACAATGTATATTCTAACCCAATTTTAATTAACTGTCATGTTATAGTCTAAGAAATAAGATATGAAAATGATAGGGAACTCACAATGGGTCTTGGTGAAGAAGAGATTAAATCTCTTATATATATAGCTATATGCCGTAGAAAAGTCCAATCCAATCCCTTTTGTTGTTGTATGTACATGTAGCACTGAGTCAACAACGAATCTAGTCAAAAAAGCAGTCGAGATACAGACATCTGAACCTACCCAAATCATCGTTGGGTCGACCCATGGATCGACCCAAACGCCATTGGGTCGACCCAAGAAGACTATGGTTTGTCCCACAACTGTCTGGTTTCCAGGTTCAATTCCCGTTTCGTCTCCTTTGAATATTTTTCAATTATATTTATATGTAATCCTCTTATATGTATACAAACTTCTAATGCATATAACTCCTTCATACATTATCCGTTTTACGCAAACTTGGGGTCTATCTGAACAAGAAATCCAAGACAAACGCAACGGTAAAACCAGTTTTATTTAATTTTGAATATTTAATTAAGTAATACCCAATTTGTTATTTTTAAAGTATGGCTAGTGTATTAAATTTTAGGGTGTTACATCCATTGATTTAGATATTTGGAAAATGTTGTGTTTGATTTTTGTGAATCCCAAACCTCTTAGGCATAACCAATCCAAGTTACATATTAAACAAGATATAGAAACAAAGTATACTTAAAGATCCCACTCACAACCCACTAAAGAGAAAGCTATGTTGATTCCTAATTTCTTGATTATTACCACGTGAACTTTTTTGGTCCTTCTTCGTTTAAGACTACATATGTATAAGAATCAAATACCATGTACATTTAGGTCCAGTATTTCTAAACTACAATAAAATAGAAAAAGGAAGGAATGAGAAAGAAGCTAACTTGTCCTATTGATGTGCACATTTTTACTCACATATTTAATCGTGTTTTAGTTAAATAAATGGGCATATAAGGTATTTTAGCATCTTTAAATAATAATGTCAATTATTTTTAACTCATCGTATATTCACCTTCATTTAGGGGAAAATGGACATTTTCATGCATATAGTAATTTGAAAAAAATTACTTGAATATTTTTATATTTTTTTGTAGGAATTTGGATTCAAATGCAAGTGGTTTCATGAAAAACATGCATGCACAAGTGAATATACAAACGAATAAATATGGAAATAATTCAAACACAAGTTAATAGAGGACACCACCTACCCACCGAACTGACTTACCTTAGAGCTACAATTAGGGGCTAATGCATATGTTTTGGATAAAAAATAATGCTCTCTTTAATGGGTACATAGGCACTTTTACCTCTTATGTAATTCTCTTTTTTGTGCGATTTTAATTCATGCTCTTTTATTTACAATAGTAGTGTAATGATCCAGAAATTTTCGACCTCGAAAATCGACACCAAACACCATGTCGACTATTCAGAAATCGGAAATACTAGATCATTAATAGAAAGAAGTTAGAGGGTGAGAAATAGAAAGAAAGAAATTTAGAATAGAAGAAGAAGATTAAAATAGAACAGAATCAGAGTAAACACGAATCCCACCGTGGAACGAATATAATATAATATATAACATAACTTTAAAATGCAAACTGTATTTGTACTTACATATATCATCATAGTACATCATATGTATATCACAACGGAAATAAACTCTATATATAATTAGTGTTGAAGCCTCCTGCTCAAAGCTCCTCTAAGTATCTGTAAAATCCTAACTACTTGAATGCCTATACAAATTTGGGCACCCAAGAGTTTAGGGAAAAACAAACAAAATAAACTCTGGTCAATCATGGGACTAGTGTGAGTAAACTCCAATCATTCGGCTTAACTTTTTTCAAAATCCTTTTCAAAAGAAAAGATAATTGCAAGACCGATCCACACATAAACACGGATGGTTTTTACCTTACGATAATCCAAAACATTTTGCAATTATATATATCTTCTGATATTATAATAGTGTCTAAATACAAATAAATAGTTATCTAGCAGAACGCTTGCATCTCACGCTCCACATACATACTATACAATCAAAACCGCGGGCACTTATTGGGGATTGGATTCCGACTATAACAAGGTATGGAACCACCTACCGACAGTGTATCTCTAGATAGGAATACACTGGGTTCAACAAGAACATCTTGCAAGCCGGCCACACATGACCGACCGCTCATTTCTCTTGAGTGTATCGAATATATTATCACCTACAGTTGCTAGCAACATAACCGTCCCCGGAAGATACAGAAGCGAAAAGAAGTAACAAATATGAATATTCTCTAGATGGTGACAATACACCCTAATGGGGGGCAACCCACATAGCCATGCTGCCTGCCCGATTTTTGTCATTTCCTGGTTGACGAGGCTTGAGGTCATAATAGGTAGGCTTATCTTAGAGACAAAAGGAATTATAACATAGGTTATAATTTAGAAAATAGAACTAATTAATAAACCTTAGTTAAGAGAACTAAGTTAATAAGTAAGCAACAACAACAAATTGTGATAAGAGTGTAAAACAAGGTTATGATTAAATAATAAAGAATAAAGTAGACTTATTATTGGTAGACTTATAATTGAAAGTATTAAGTCTAATAATTGTAATAAACAATAAGCAGAAGTCCGCTCCAGCGGCATAGGACTGAATGAAGAAAGTAAGTAGCCATCTGTGAGCAATGAAACTTGTAACTTAAATAAAAAATGAATATGTGGATAATCAATTTAATTAGCAATTGATGAGATAAAGCAAGCGCTTGATTAAAAGATTAGATATAGGTTCTAATAACACGTTGGCGCTATGCACTTGGACCAATGTGTACGTCTGAAGGTGAAGAACCCAACAACGTAGACCATCGTGATGTCTAGAGAAATGAAAGGAGCACATCCATCTGATTATTTTGCTGGACTGGGGGTAAGCATGCGGCTTCTGCGGGACGTAGTAGGGTATTCCGTGGTGGTCCTTTGTGTGGTACATGCTCAGGCCGTACTCGCTGGGATTTGGTCTGTACGATACCACCCGGTGAGTATATCTTGACTACAACTGTACTTTGACAGTCAGAAGGTTGTGGCGGATGACGTTGGGTGATTCGGCAGTTTGCCTCCGGAGAGGTAGCTCAGGACCAAAATAAGGAAAGTAATCATCTGATACCTGTCATCGGCAGTCAGTGTGACGCGGAAAGACGAGAGCTAATCCTATATACCGTCGATCTTTCACTGTCGAGACGATGGTTGCAGAACATGCCAAATTGTATGTTAGATTGTTTGATAGGGGCATGCCACTTAGCTCCAGATGTAATCTTTCACTAATTGAGGAAGAGGTCAGGGTGGGGTCATAGCCACCGTGAAAATACAGACCATACTTTGATATTTGTATTGTAGGCCTAATGAAGTGGACATTTACAGATATTGAAAGCTCCCGACCGAGTTTGGTGCATCGAATGCAGCTCTGTTATGAGACTCGGGTTACAGTAGATAGTACGTTCGTGTGAGGGTCTAGATACACGCACTAAGTGGTGTATTGTAGATAGTGTGGCATTACTCCGTGTTGAAACTTAATTCGACCTAAGAGTTCGGATACGACAATCTATACGCATGTGTGGCAAAGCGAAGGTGGTTTTGTGCGATTTCGTGACGTAATGATTTATATTTCCAAACGACGTTTGGCGTAGGATGAAAATTGCATACATTTCCGTGGTGTGACGGCAGAGATCGTACGAGTAGGGTACTATTGGAAGTACCTTGAGATGTTGGATATAGCTACGTTTATACCATATTAGATTAAGCTTCTGGGGAGTAAATGGGTATGACGTGAGTGTATAGCCTTGAGTGTTATTAACCCCAATAACATAATAAATTAGAAAACATAACAGAACGATATATGTATGGTTATTTCAGAATGTATAATTTGTCCAGTCACCAGAACTTTGTGTTTTGACCTCCTCCTCATAACATACTCGCAGGTTAGGTTTATTTCTTCTCTTGAAAACAGTCATTTTTTGTTTTCTATGTGCACTTCATTTCTGTTTCAAATGGATTACATTTACATTTCACTTTTGAGTGCATTACATTTTTATTTTCTTTCCCTCGACCTACAATATATTCAAAACTCGGTTTTGTTTCTGTTTGCATTATAAGTATTCATACATATTATTGGAATTTTGCATTATAGTATGCATTTTTATCATATTCACATTTCCTCTATACAAACAAAACACAAATTACCTCTTCATCTGCATATGATGTTGGTAGTGAAGTTGTTTAAAATCAAATTCTGAATATCTATATTCTAAACAATAACTAATAGATCATGCTTATAATAGATTTTATTTTCATGTCATTGTCAATTTTCATAAAAGTTTCTAAGCGGTTTAATGGGTACGTTAAACTTTGATGGTTTATTTTGAGCTAATTAATAACAAAAATAAATCATATTTATGATAAACGTATCAATTAAATTCACTAATGACGAAAAGAGGGATCAAATTTTCATGTTTGTTGATTTATGCGATCTCGAGAGTGGATTTGCTTCTAAATTGTCATTTTAGTCTCATTGTTTTTTCTTCATTTGTGTAGTTGTTAATTTTTAGTTAGTTAGTTAGAACATTTTCGGCTTCAGTTTAATTTGATTGAGTGAAATTAAAATTAATTTTTTCTCTATGGATCGATTCGTACTTCCCTCGTACTAAAATTGTACGTCGAGCGCTTGCGGTTATTATTCTAAATATTTGCGTGATGGATTTCTAATTAAATAAAAATTTCCATAACGTCGAAAAAGTTTTAGGTGTTGTTACATTTCTGTTGCATTTCTCACTTCACAATATTGTGCACAGTTACATTACAATCAAAATACTTCAAAGCTTTTCCATCCCCACCAAGATCGGCCATCTACAACAGCAGCAGCCTCAAGCAAATAAAACTTAATTCCCAAACAGTAAACAAAATTGTCATCAGAGCGGACCCTAGATGGATCGTGACTCTAGGGCAAAAAAAAAAAAAATGAGGCCCCAATTTTTGTACACTGATGGAAGACAGGTTCCAAAACAGCAAAATAAAAACTAGGCTAAGCACACCAGGATTTGAACCTACGTCGCATGGTAGACATTTGCATGCACTACCACCTGGCCAATGCAGCTTCACACTTGAAAAAGAGACACAATATCATTTTGCTTACAAAAACCCAGAACTTTGAGGCCCTCTCCTCCCATCTCCTCCTCCTGCGGGATCTGGGGCCCTAGGCGACCGCCTAGGTCGCCTATGCCCAGGGCCCGCCCTATTTGTCATCATCGCCACTAACCATAAACAATCCACACCTATTCCACAACCATCAACTACACAGTTCAAGTTCACGTTAACAGAACTGCTCATACTCGCTATACAAAGCTACTACTGATCATTCCACCTCTCGACAATTGTAACACCCCGTAATTTTATAACATTAAAATTCACAAATTAAAGTATACTTAATTTTTAGAAAAGAATTAAGTGAAATGGGTTGCGCAGAGAAATATATATATATATATATATATTGATATATATATATATATATATATTAAATAAATAAATATGCGAAAAAGTTCAAAACAGCGAATTGGGAGGGGAAATAACCGAACCGGCCCATTTTTGAGGTCGACCCGAGCCTCACTGGGTCGACTAGGGGTTAATCCAGGGTGTTTGGCTATCAACCCGTGGGCCGATTCGCTCAAATGCAGATTTTGCATTTGATTGGTTCTCATGGTTCAGGGTTAATCAAATGGTCCTAAATAACTTCCTACACCTATAAATACATCCTAATGCTAACCCTAAACCTAATTAAAAAAGAATAGTAACCGTCGCCATGGAAATCAATGGAGCCGCCGCCAACTATGAAAGAAGAAAAGCAAATTCAATTCTAATTCTCTCAACCCTAAAGCAAAGCAAAACTCTCTCTTTTCTTCTCTAAATTGTGAGTATGATGATCTTAACAAGATTATTATCATTTTAATTAGGTTGAGTTATGAATGGATTATGAGTAGATGATGTGAATTATCATATATGTTGTTGTAAACCCCTTTTGCTATCATGTATATTGTAAATCCAATGTTATGTGCTGATGATATCTTATATGTTGTAAATCATGCTATGATGATGTTATGTATGTTGAAAGTTTCTATGCTAAGTTGTGATGAATCATACATGTTAAAAAGGCCATGATGTTACCATCTATGCTAGTTAGTTCATATTAATTAAATCATCATGTTTGGGTTATGTTGATCTATATGACAAGTCACATATGCAAGTTAGATCGATTAGAAAAGTTATGAACATATGCCAAAACATCTATTATGACATCTTGAACTATGCTATGACATATGTGATATCCTATGCTAGTTCACACCATCATTATGTTGCATAAAAACCCCATATGCAAGTTTATTTATAGATTTGGGCTATGATCATATCATGTAAATTGAGACAATTAACAAGTTGACACCTTTTGATCCTTAACATGTGTAGTTTATGCAAGTTTCACCCCTATTATGATTAGATTTATTTTAATTGTCTATATGTTGTGATAATTTATCTTTGTGCTAGGTGTTAGACTATACAAGTCTAGCCTATATTATGCGTTGAATAAGCGAACGTATAAACGTGGGGTAGGGGTAATATTAAGGATTTAATATTAAAAAGTTGGGGTGCAATTGATATGATTTTATATGCCATAAGTGGATGGCCATAATTGAGTCAATTATGGATATCATTAAAAGTTGACTTAATTAATAATTTGAATAGGGAATTATTAAAACTGGGGTAAAAGATTTTAAGTGATAATCAATGCTTAGGACACGAGGTTGGACTCGTTTGTGACGTAAACCTGCCCGGACCCGCCCGACAAATCCAGTGGTCACAAATGTCAGCCCAATGTGAGAGGTCCTAGGCCTAAACTAAAGCATAACGATTGTAAAGACACGAGGTTAGACTCTTTTATGGTGTAAGACTGCCCGGACCCGCCCGGCAAATCCAGCTGCCATAAATGCCAGTCTAATGTGAGAGGTCTTTATGAGGTTATGGTCTTAATGAATTAAGAAATACTTAACCTGATAAACATGTAAGGTGGGACATAGGGGTTAAGTAGGTGCCTTGGGTGGCATGAGGAATCTAGGGGGTGCCCTTAGTGGCATGTGAAATACGATTAGTAAGACTTAACCAAATACACATGTAAATGAACATGACTAAGAGGGTTAAGTGGGAAGTACTAGTGACAAGCTTAGGTGGGTAGCTTGTGGGGGCCCATTTCGACCAGTATCCCAAACGTATCTTTGTGGGCTCGACCCAAATCGAGGACGGGACACGCATGCTGGGTTTGACTGTAAGAGGCCAAAACGGGGAGCGGTGGCAACGCAAGTCCAACGGGTTTCATATGCGTGTGTGGACCTGGGCTGGTAGATAAGACGTTGTTGCATCGTGTAGGTATAAGCCGTGCATTCTCAAGTTGTATCGGGTTGCCACTTTAGAGGAGTGATACACCCCACTGTGGGGCCAGCACGGGTATCTACGAGTAGGGAGCCGATCGAAAGTGGGTGGTGGGGTACACCTAGTGGAGATAGTGGAAGACGGCACCTATGTAGTCAGCTAGGGGTACGTAAGGCTATTTATAATGTTTCTGTGTGAAGCAAGTGGGGTCAAACAATAGGGTCACTGGTGTGGTGCAGTGTAGTAATCATTCATTAGTAATTAGGTGTGCTTTTACCGTTATCTTTAACGTTATCTTAAACGCTATCTTTATCTTCCTAAGAGTTCATAGACATTTACTTGTCTTCCAGCTTATGCCTTAGTCTAGTTATTTTGATAATAGTATTGTTAGAATTATCATACTCGCCAGACTTTATGTCTGACCCCCTCTATTTCTATCCTTTTTCCCCCTCCAGGTCCTCAGGTTGGGCCCAGCTCTAGTGGAGTTTGATTAAATTGCTTCATCTCTCTTTGGAAAGCTTGGACCGTTGAAGTAAAGTCCATCTTGTTATCTTTTTAATGGCTATTTATGTAATGGGATTATGTATTTTGTTTTTATGAAGATGGATATTGTACTTGGTTATGATCTATGGTTTTATGATGTAACAAACATGTTTAATTTCCGCTGCAATAAAATGAAGTTTTAGATTTCCAAGTACTATTTATTATCGGTCTTGTTGTAATTTTTCTGTTCTATATTCACTTATAACCTCCATGTAAGTTAATGCAATCCCTTTGTGAGTGACATTAATGGACGTGGGGTGTTACATGTGGTATCAGAGCTTAAGGTTACCAGAACAGATAAAGATACTTTAGAAAAAATAGTTATTTTTGGAAGAAGTGTTTTCAAAAACATGTTTTAATGAGAAATTTAAAGAGAAAAGTTTTTAAGAAAAAAATAATCCCCAAGAGCCACATATCTTTATCTTTCGAATTCTCCATTTTGAATCTTTCCTTTTTCGTTTCAGCATGGCTGAAGACCTTAATCTACCCGACGGTGTAACGATACCAGGATAGTATAGGAGGTTATTAGAGGCTAGGGCCGTTGCAGGTCCAGCCAATATTCCTCCACCACCAGTTGCACCCGTTCCTCCTCCTCCTCCTCCTCGCATAGATACTTTTGCAAAGACGTGCAAGGAATTCAAGGCTATGGGTGGAAAACCATTTCAAGGGTCAGAAACGTTTGTGGAAGCTAGAGATTGGCTTAAGGAGGTGGAAGAATTGCTAGAAATCTTTGAAGTAGAAGAAGGGAGGAGAGTTCATTTAGCAGCTTGGTTGATGAAGGGAGAGGCCTCGTTTTGGTGGGAGGTCACTAATGGGGAGCGTCCTATTGACTCTTGGGCGGATTTCAGACGTAGGTTCGAGGCGAAGTTTCTCTCAAGGGCGGAATAAAATCTATATATGGAAAGGTTCTTGACATTGAAGCAAGGAAGCTCATCAGTGAAAGAATATGTCAATAAATTTAATCAGTTAGCAAGGTTTGGCTTGGACTTAGTAAACACGCCGGAGAAGAAGGCTCTAAGGTTCGTGAATGGCTTGAATGAACCATTGCAAGGGTTGGTTATGACCCACATCCCTATGGGGGCCACCTTTGAGAAGTTAGTAGAAATGGCGCTTATGCATGAGGAGAAAAGCGCTAAAGCTGATAAGGCACCCGAGAAGAAGGGGGACCAGAAGAAACCACAACAGCAAAACAAGAAGGGTGGAAAAGACAATAATGGCAAGGGAAAGAAGAAGTGCTTTAACTGTGGAACACCAGGCCATCTCAGCAAGGATTGCCGAAAGAAAAAGAAGACAGGCTGTTTTCATTGTGGCGATGCGGGACATTTAGTGAAGGACTTCCCAAAGAAGGGGCAGAGGGCAGGAGCTACCTCGGGAGGACAGGTGCAGGCTCTTATGGCACCAGGGCAGGCAAGGGGACAAGTTCAGGCTCTCGCGGTCCCACCGCTGCAAGAACGAGGTAGAACCATTTCTGTTGAAAGCATAGTTTTTCTGTTTGATCATCTAGTCCGTACCTTATTCGATTCGGGCGCATCACATTCGTTTATCTCTACATCATTAGTTGAATCACTGCACTTAAACACCAGTTTAGTAGAGGAACCCTTAGTTGTTTCGAATCCAATAGGGGGCTCAGCTTATTTGTCCATGATGTGTTTGAATTTGAAAATTTCCATACTTAGCGTTGATTTTAGATGTGATGCTTATGTGTTGGGCTTCACGGGCTATGGGCTAATTTTAGGAATGGATTGGTTATCCAGAAATGGAGCCGTTCTTGATTGTGAAAGGAGAGTAGTTAGGCTCGTGACTCGCCTTGGCAACACTCTCGAAATCTTTTGTAATCCCATAAATTCGGTTATGCTAAGTTATCTAGAATCCCTTGACGCGTCTGAGGAAAATCTACGATCTGTTAGACTGGTCCGAGAATATTCGGATGTGTTTGAGGAGGTGAAGGGCTTGCCTCCGAAGCGGGAGATAGATTTTCGAATAAATCTTGTGGATAATGTGAAACTAGTATCTTTGCCAGTACGCCACATGGCTCCATGTGAAAGGGGGGAACTCGATAAGCAAGTGAAGGAGTTGCTTGAGAAGGGGTTCATAAGACGAAGTATATCGGAGTGGGGTGCTCCAGTAGTATTTGCCACGAAGGCGGATGGGTCCCTTAGACTGTGTGTGGACTATAGAGAACTTAATAAGCTTACTAAAAAGAACAGACACCCACTGTCGAGGATTGACGATCTCTTCGATCAGTTAGTTGGCGCCTCAGTGTTTTCGCAGTTGGACTTAGCCACTGGTTTCCATCAGTTGAGAGTGGCTGAGGATAGCATAGACAAGACTGCCTTTAGGACTCCGGACGGTTTCTATGAATGGCTAGTGATGCCCTTCGGTTTGACAAACGCCCCAGCATATTTTGTTGATTTGATGAGTAGGGTGTTTAGGGAGTACCTTAACAAATTTGTGGTAGTCTTTGTAGATGACATCTAGATCTTTTCTAAGGATGAAGAAGAGCATGCCCTACATCTTAGGGAAGTGTTGGAGACCCAACGAGCGCATAGCCTTAAGGCTAAATTTTCTAAGTGTCACTTCTAGAGGAAGGAAGTACGGTTCTTGGGGCACGTGGTTTCCAAAGAAGGGATAGCCATGGATCTCGCGAAGGTGGTGGCCATCCAAGATTGGAAGGTCCCTAAAAATGCTACCGAAGTGAGAAGTTTCTTGGGGTTGGCTAGCTACTATAGGAAGTTTATCAAAGACTTCGCAAAGATATCAGCTCCATTGACACGCTTGACGAAGAAGAACCTAGTTTTCACATGGGACGTAGATTGTGATGATGCGTTCCAACGTTTGAAGAGAGCTTTGACTTCAGCCCCAGTCTTAGTATTGCCAGACGGGAGTAAGCCGTTTACCATTTATACTGATGCTTGTGGGACAGGACTAGGCGCAGTCTTAATGCAAGAGGGTAGGGTAATAGCCTATGGTGGAAGGCAGTTGAGAGCGCATGAGAAAAATTATCCTACACATGTCCTAGAATTGGCCGCTATTGTTTTCGCGCTTAAGTCTTGGCGTCATTATCTTCTTGGCGAGAAATTCGAATTATTCACTGACCACAAGTCTTTAAAATACCTATTCTCTCAAAAGGACTTGAACTTAAGGCAGCAAAGGTGGATGGAGTTCTTGGCGTCCTACGACTTTGAGATAGCATATACCCCTGGAAAGGTTAATTGGTGGTCGATGCCTTAAGTAGAAAAAGATTATCCTTAAGTCCTTTGTTTGTTGAGCGGCAAAGTTTAGAATTCATTTCGATGTTTGACTTTAGACCTTCCGTTGACTTCGTACCCGGTTTGCTAGCATCCTTGGAGGTCAGACCTACGCTTTTGGGACGGATTGGCGAGGCACAGCGAGACGACCCGCAGTTGGTTGAGTTAGTAGAAAAACTCCAAGGAGGGAAGTCATCAAGACATCTCCGTAGGTATACCCTAGACGATAAGGGTTGGTTACGTAGGGACGGTAGACTTTGTGTACCAAAAGACGATGACCTAAGGAAGACTATTCTTGACGAAGCACATCGTTCGAAGATGACCATTCATCCCGGCGGGGACAAGATGTACAAAGACATGAAGAGAGTTTACTTTTGGGCCGGCATGAAGAAAGATGTGGCCGAGTATGTCGCTAGATGCTTGGTGTGCCAACAAGTAAAAGCGGAGCAAAAGAAACCCGGTGGGTTGCTTCACCCATTGGAGGTTCCACTATGGAAGTGGGAAAGTGTCTCGATGGATTTTGTGGATGGATTACCGCGATCGAGGAAGGGTAATACGGGAATTTGGGTTATAGTAGATAGACTTACTAAGAGCGCCCATTTTATTCCCGTGAAGGGTAAGAGGACTGCTCCATGGTTAGCTTCTGTATACGTTCGAGAGACAGTTCGGTTGCACGGTGTTCCTTCTAGCATAGTGAGCGACCGCGATCCTATTTTCACTAGCAAATTTTGGAGAAGCTTACAAGAGGCGGTAGGGACTCAGTTATGTTTGAGCACCGCATATCATCCTCAGACGGACGACTAGACTGAGATGGTGAATCGCATTCTAGAGGATCTGTTGAGGCTATGTATCCTAGACTCTGGGAGTACATGGGAAGAGCATCTTCCATTGGTTGAGTTCGCATATAATAATAGCTTTCAGTCCAGCATTGGTATGGCACCATTCGAAGCTCTATATGGACGACCTTGTCGTTCACCTACATGTTGGTGGGAATCTACGGATAAGATCTTACTTGGGCCCGATATGATTATGGAGACTTCGGAGAAGATCGACTTGATTCGAAGGAGGATGAAAACAGCGCAAGATAGGCAGAAATCTTATGCGGATAAGAGGAGGACAGATCTCGAGTTTGAAGTTGGGGACATGGTCTTTGTCAAAGTGTCTCCATTACGAAACGTTGTTCGCTTTGGGTCCGTTGGGAAATTAGCACCAAGGTTTGTAGGGCCGTTTCCTATTAAGGAGAGGATTGGACGGATGGCGTATAGAGTGGAGTTGCCCGAGAGACTTAGTGGCGTACACGACGTATTCCATGTGTCACATTTGAGGAAGTGCTTGCACGAGACCGCGGAAGTGGTAGAGCCGAGCTTGCTTAGAGAGGTGGAGATAGAGCGTGATGCGACAATTCGACGAGCTCCTACGTGCATTCTTGGGTCGGAGATCAAGAAGTTGAGGAATCGAGAGGTCAGACTAGTCAAAGTGCAATGGGGAGATGATGAGAGCAACGCTACTTGGGAGATGGAAGAGAAGATGCGTTCATGATACCCTTTTCTTTTTGAGGGTATGTCTTTTAATTTCTCCTTTATCGCTTAGCTTGTACTTATCTTATCTTTAGTATATCCTCTCGCTAGTATCTTTGACCTTTAGTTAGGATAATCCTATGGTTGAAACATGTGTTTGAGACATGTTATGTATGGTGGATGCAAAGTGGATGCAAGTGCTTGCTAGTGGTTGCTCATGGATGCATATACACACACTATTAGGCACCAGATCGGCTCAGTCACTTCATATTGCATATTGCATATATGTGGATGTATTTAGTAAAATGGATGTATAATGGTTGTATTATCATATAGTTGCTGCATTCGGGTGGATGGTTGTGCACGCATATAGAATTAATATGTATCATTAGGAATCTTTTGCATACATATTGGACGCATGGCACTATCATGAATTGCACTAAGGAGGTCGACTGAATCAGTAGACCGCCTAATTTTGCATTAGATATGGACATATACACACACTGTGCATATAAACATTAGAGCATTAGAAGTCTTTTAAGGACAATGGATGCTGGTGTTTGATGGTTGAGTAGATGGACGATTAGATGGTAGGATATACATTCTTCTTGACTTGGAGATTTCGGGGACGAAATCCTTTAAGGAGGGGAGAATGTAACACCCCGTAATTTTGTAACATTAAAATTCACAAATTAAAGTATACTTAATTTTTAGAAAAGAATTAAGTGAAATGGGTTGCGCAGAGAAATATATATATATATATATATATTGATATATATATATATATATATAAATTAAAAATTAAATAAATAAATATGTGAAAAAGTTCAAAACAGCGAATTGGGAGGGGAAATAACCGAACCGGCCCATTTTTGAGGTCGACCCGAGCCCTGCTGGGTCGACTAGGGGTTAATCCAGGGTGTTTGGCTGTCAACCCGTGGGCCGATTCGCTCAAATGCAGATTTTGCATTTGATTGGTTCTCATGTTTCAGGGTTAATCTAATGGTCCTAAATAACTTCCTACACCTATAAATACATCCTAATGCTAACCCTAAACCTAATTAAAATAGAATAGTTACCGTCGCCATGTAAATCAATGGAGCCGCCGCCAACTAAGAAAGAAGAAAAGCAAATTCAATTCTAATTCTCTCAATCCTAAAGCAAAGCAAAACTCTATCTTTTCTTCTCTAAATTGTGAGTATGATGATCTTAACAAGATTATTATTATTTTAATTAGGTTGAGTTATGAATGGATTATGAGTAGATGATGTGAATTATCATATATGTTGTTGTAAACCCCATTTGCTATCATGTATATTGTAAATCCAATGTTATGTGATGATGATATCTTATATGTTGTAATTCATGCTATGATGATGTTATGTATGTTGAAAGTTTCTATGCTAAGTTGTGATGAATCATACATGTTGTTAGACCAAAAAGTGGTTCTAACACCCAAATTGACTAAAAGCATAATGAAATAAGATCAAAAGTAAAATGAACACACAGGATTTATAGTGGTTCGGCGAAGAAATGCCTACGTCCACTTGTCTTTCACTATTTTCAATGATGTAGTTGCAATTACAATGAAATGTTCACTTAATTTCTCTCACAACTCACTTTCATTCACTCAATTGTCTAAAAACAAATAATGAAAGAAGATTTGGATTTTCCGGGAGTGCTGGAATTCGGGTTATGACGGTGGTTGAACTCTCAGAGTGCCAGAAAAAAAGATCCTTTTCATTGTCTCCAGACAGGGTATTTATAGGTGAAAATTTGCTCAGCACCCGATCCGGATCGGAGCCACGTGTCATCCATCCCATCAGCCTCGGGTTCGGATGGATTTCTATGTTGACAACGCATCAGAGCAGTGGACGTTGTGGGTAGGAACTGGTCATAGCCGCTCCGAATAACCTGGCGATCATGCAGGAGAATGACGTGGAGGATGGGTTCGGATCGGAAGAGTGTACATGAGGGGTTCGGATCGGGGTACCCGATCCGATCCGATTTTGTCCCAAGGCTAAGTCTTCGTTCACTTCCACTCCGTTCCGATCTGTCTTTGCAGCAAGTAGCTCTCCGCTCCAACTGGCAGTAGGTTGCTCTCTGATCCGAGCAGCTATACCTCTCTAATTCCAACAGTAATAATTCACCGATCCGAACAGCAAAGTTTATCCGATCCGACCCGCTTCAGTGCTTCGATCCGACCCGCTTCTGTGCTTTCCAAGTTCTTCAATGTTTCACATCTTGACTTTGTGTTGCCCAGTTCACAAAGTGGGCTAACATTTTGCCCCCTCAAAGGATGCTTCTGTTGGAGACAGAGCATGCTTTGATTATCATTGCACAGCGTCTTCTAGGTAATTTTTCCTTTGATATTCCTTGTGTTTTCATCTTCTTCTTCACACTTCAATTTAATTCGCTGCCGAGCTACAGAATTCGGTTCGGTTCGGATTCCGATCCGAACAGACCTATTCTTCTTTCCATCTTTCATTGGACTATTGGGCCAAGCTTTGCTTCTGGACTGTCTATCCGATCCGAACGGGGGCTCTGCTACTGGGCTGTTGGTCCGATCCGAATGGAGAGACGAATAGACACTCTACTCCTCTATATAAGCTGAGTCTTCTTCCTTCTCTCACTTTTACTGTTTTACCGCTCCCCACATTCTGCAAAACGAAAAAAACCTAACTCCTGAAGCATCGAAATTCCTTTTAAAGTAATTACATTGATAGGTTATAAAACTTTAGATAATTCCTTTTTTAATTGATTTCGACTCGAATTCGTAGATAATTGGGACGATTTGAGCATGGAACTTGGATGACCTTGCCACCGTGACCCCCCCTTCGTCATCGTCGTCAGTAGACTCGTCGTCATCTCGAGGTAGTAACAGAGGGGGTTAGAATCCATTGTTGAGTGCGTCAGCGCATAATTTCTTGGCTTTGATTTGGGCGATTGGCATGAAACTTGCCTTGGCGTTGGTTAGGGAAGAAAGAGGATGAAGGAGAAGAAGAAGATAGTAGGGAATCGGTTCGGTTTGGAGGGATATGGAAAGTGAAAAAATAAGGGAAGAAGGAAGGAAATTCAGGAGGTCGGACCGGGTCGGGGCAAGTAAAGAAAGGAAAAAGAAAAGAAATCCAGGAGATCGGATCGGGTCGGAGCAAGTATTTAAAGAAGGGGGGAAGGGAGCTTACCTAACCGGATCGGATCGGACCATAAGATAAAAGGAGGAGAAGTATGACTATGTGATCCGATCCGATCCGATCCGTCAGGGGACTCTACCTCCGAACTGATCCGATTTTGATTTCTGAGTTCCACAGTTTATCCGAGCCAAAGTCGAGGCCGCATCCCCGATCCGATCCCCATAAACGCGCCCGAACCGAACCGAAGAGCAGTTCACCTTAATGCATAAGAACTTGTTTAACTGGCCCAATCAACTTTTGGCATAATCTTCAACCTAATGGACAGTTAGGATAGTGCCTTACAAACGTAACTGGACATCAAGAACTACTTCAACTCTTTATATTTTGCCAAACTTTTTCGTCGCACTTTTAGACATTTACTTTACACTTTCTACATACACTGTTTACACTTTAGTTTGCACACATGCACGGGGGAATACGGGCTAATTTACTCTAATTTATGCTATTGCTTCTTCAATAGTTTTATGACCATGAGACCCAGACGCTCTTCTAGACTAGCTGAGAGAAAAGAGGCCCCGGAAACCTCCAACAAAATTACTCTCGAGGACATATCTTCTCCGTCGGATCCAGAATGGGATAATGAGGGTTCAGAATACGAGGTCGGAAATCGTGAAAGTGACGATGTGTCTTCGGAGAATGAAGTTTCTCTAGGTTTCGAAGAGGAAGGTGGGGTTGGTGACGACCGGGCTCCTGATGAGTTTGAATCGTCTGTCATATTGGAATCACCCCAAGATTCTGTTGAATCAACAATCGACAACGACCGACTTATCCGAATTTGTTTGAAATACGGGATAATGAAAAAGGACACTCTAGTGCCTTCGAGATCTGACCGTCCCCATAACCCTCCAAAAGGATACATGGCAATCACTCGGTTGATGTGCATGGTCGGTGCTATCCCTCCATTTTCTCCCTTCATCGTTGATTTTCTAAGACAAATGCGGATTGCCCCCATGCAGCTACATCCCAATTCTTATGCCTACTTACACACTTTATACATAGCATACCGTGAGATCTTAGGCATAGAGCTCACTTTCAATGACGTTCATTTCTTCTATAACTTCAAGCATCGAACTCGAGAGACTCCTTCTTTCTGCTATTTTGAGTTTGTTCCTAAGAGGAAGATAATTTCAGTGCCATTCAGCAGTAAAGCTGGAGATTCCAGACTGGAATGGTTTTATGTGAAACGACAGCCTGGGTGTGCCAGGAGGTGGACGAAATCAAGTAAAGCACTGATTTTCTAAATCTGGGCTCTATACACTCGAGTCATCGCCTTAACTTGTTTTTCTTTTTGCTTGCAGTCGACAACCCAAAACAAATATCAGATCAGATGTTCTTTGACCGGATGCACCAGCTCCTCAATGGCGATCAAAAGTTCCTGACTATCGATGAAGTCCTTAAGGATGAATATCTTCATTTTCATGGGCTGCTATCCGTTTTTCGTAGTATCGGCCATGGGACGGCTCCATACGTATATATTCCTCCAGTGGATGTAGTCCCAGAAATAGGAGAAGGTTAGGAGCTCCTACAGTGCCTCTTCAAACGTCACCTTCTCCATCTTCTACTCAAGACGACGAATTAGCTAACTTGGCCGAAAAGCATCGTGAAGGGTATACTGCTCCTGAGGATACCATTTCTCCAGAAAAGTCAACGTCTTCTAAAGAGTCGCCAATTGGTGCTTCCGAGGGAGACATCCCTAGTACTGATGACCCATTATTTCAGGGTTTGGGGGATCTCCCCTTAATTGAAACTATATACATCTCGGAGGATTTTAGGAAGGATCCTTTAGTCTTCACCTCTTCTGAAGAAACTACTCCTGCTAAGGCCAAAGAGCCTGCCCGCACTAGTCTAGCTTCGGACTCGGGTCGGTTGGGGGGAAACACACCACTTAGGACACACTCTACACAATAGCATTACCACTCATTGCACTTCTCTCTCTGTGATACTATTGATTCTGAATTTCATTTGTCTTATTATGCAGGCACGATGTCTCGATCTTACTATGATATCAGGAAGCTCCGACGTAGCATGTCTAATCCACCTTAGGACATCGAGTATGATCGCCGCGATGATCGTGGTAGGGAGGAGAGAAGGCCTTATGAACCCTATCGCTCTCGAACCTCATGCTCTCGCTCTCCCGTCCGGTCGGACCAAGAGAAATATAAAGGTAATCTAAGTCGTAGGGAAGAGGACATGCCACAATCGAAAGACTCCACCTCTTCTCACGAAAAGCGCAGCAGAGAGAGAAGTCCTCCAAAAGATACTGAGTCTCGAAGTAAACGCAAGGTCCCTGCTACTAAACGACCTAGGACAGATAAAGAAACTATTGAATCCTCCACACACAGGGACACTAAATTGACGATCCCCGCTCCTCCACCACTAGATGCGGAAACTGCAATCAAGCGGGCGTATTTGGAGGAGCAATTTCCCGAACATTACTTCGAGACTTTGACTTTTTTACCTGCCCTCGAACCTATTTCTTCCAGGTGGGCAGACGAGGCCAAAGCAAAGATAGACGCGGTCGAAAAGCAGTATTCTGAAATGTTCAAATATTCACGCAACCTTTCCAGAATTATCCGTACTCTAATCACGAATGCTGATTCAATGCAAAAAACCGCGGAAGAAGATGCAAAGGCCTTAAAGAATCTAGGAAAAGATTTAGAGGACACACAGGCCTAGCTCGTTGTTTCTCAAAGGGACGCTTCTAACTTCAAACAACAATTTGAAGATATGAAAAAACGTTATCATGACTTGCTTGAATCTCACACTCAAGAGCGTTCTGAGTTAAAAAAGCAAGCTGATGATGCTAAGTCAGAAGCCGCTAAGACGCGCCTTGCTTACACTAATCTTGAACGGAAAAATGCCGAGTTGGCGAGGAGGAATGCTGAGCTAGAAAAGAAAAATGTTGAATTAGCTTCAAAGCTACTGGAGGCAGAGAACAGAGCTGCCCTGGCGGAGGGCAACGTTGAGTGTGCTATCAAATCTGCAGAGGAGGCCCGCAAACAATTGCCAGAGGCGGAGGCAGAGATTCAGGGTTTCGACGAATTAATGATTGAATTCTTTGCACATATCATCCGTCGCCGGAACATTTCTTGGATTGAGGATTATCCCTCCACTCTAGTCCAAGTATGGAGTCAGATTGTTGAGTGGGAAAAAGAGGAGCTCAAGGTCGATTCCATCGATGAAGACAAGCTGATGGAGAAATACTTGAGGGATGATGAGCCAGAACGCCTAGCTGAAGGGCGCCGCCTCATTGCTGATGCTATGGAAGAAGAGAGACGGAGGACTAAACAGAAGAACATTCCCGAGGCTGGTTCCTCTTCTACTGCCCCCGCAACTCCTGAAGTAGAGGGGTATGATCCTGAACACCCGGGAATTCCTCGAACAACTCTGCTATCCCCTATCCTCGAAATGGCATCAGAGACAGCAGTTACCCCTACCGAGAAGTCTTCGGAAGGTATCCCTACCTTTTCTCCTCAATTCGTCAAGGCTATTTCTACCTTTCGCCACGTGATTGAGCAATCGATGAAAAACCCATTATTTTCTCCTGAGTTGTTAACTGTTGCTTCTCACTCTATAGGTACTGAGCCATCCAGAAAGACAGAGGTGACTCAGGGAGCCACGTCTGGGGCAGAACCTACGGAGAAGGCAAAAGAGGGGAAGGACAAGGCTACTCCTATAGATTTGGGAGAAGGAAGCGAACCTTCTAAGACTGAAATTCCCCATGATGAAGAAATGATAGCAGCCTTAAAAGATGATGGCGGCGATGGAGGACATGAGGAAGATCCAGAAGCAGCAATAGTCGGGGAGTCGGAAAGCGCAGATGATGTTACTCTGGCTGCAATGAAAGCTGATCAAGATAAACGCTTGCAGCTAAAAGCTGAAGACTTAGACCCTGACGTCCTCAAGCCTCTCGCAGTTGTGGATGCGGGATCAAGGTTAGTTGTTAAGCTTTCAACCAGATCTATTACAGAGGAACTCGCTAAAAAATCTTCTCTTGATTCCAGTGCTCCGCCCTCCGGGAAGAAGTCAACCGATTCCAGCGCCGCATCTTCGGGAAAGAAAAAATCAAAACGAATCTTGACAGAGGCCGAGAAAGAGGCAAAGGATGCAGAGAAAGCCGCCAAGAAGTCCAAAGCTCACTCGAAATCTAAATAGTGGGTTGTCTTGCATTGTTTTAGAATTTGGTAGATCAATAATTGCTGCTGTAAGGGTGGCTCTTGCACCTTCTTTTTGGATGTTTTCCTGTACAAATTCATTCGTAAATAATAATAATAATTCGTTTTCTGCAATGTTTGTTCGTCAGTAGTTCTGCATTTATGTAAAAATGCCTGTTGTACTATAGTTAGGAAATGAAGTTACGGAGGGAGGAAATATGTGTATACATATATGCCCCCAGTCAATCTCAAAAAAATTATTTAAGGATTAATCAAGCAATCTGAATGCTCCCGATTTTCTGATGGGATTGCATTTTCTATGTCGTCAATGCCTGTCGTTTTTTCTGGCATTTCTTTTATACTCTCCTGTCTTATACTCAGGTTAGAGTTCTTACTGAGACGGTCTCTTGTCTGGGTGCATCTTCACGCCTCAGAGGAAGTCGTCTTCCCGTTCTTTTATACTCTCTCTCTCTGGAGAGTTAGAGTTCGAGCTCAGCAATATATTCACCCCCCAGTCCTTCAGCGGGGAAGGATCTCTTTCTCAGCGCTCAGTCGGAGACGCTTTTATACTCTCTCTCTCTGGAGAGTTAGAGTTAAGAATGTCGTTTTCTCACTCTCCGATCCTTCAGCGGGGAAGAATCTCTTTCTCAGCGCTCAGTCGGAGACGCTTTTATACTCTCTCTCTCTGGAGAGTTAGAGTTAAGAATGCCGTTTTCTCATTCTTTTATGTTTTGTCGCACAAATTGTCGTTGTGCTTTTACTTACGTTTAAACTGTCTTCAACCTTTCAGGTTTTGAATCATCTTATATTCCATAATCACAACAGAATAGTCGATGAATGTATATATATGATGCATAAAAGTAAATAACACACGATATTTTTATAGTGGCTCGGCTAAGTCGTAGCCTACATCCACTTTATAGTCCTTTATTCATATCATCAGATTTTCCTAAGGCAAGTCGTGCCTTATTACAGAGTTCATAAGAAAAATAACAAAGAGTACAACATTTCTAATCCAAATATCGCATCAAATGTTGGGCATTCCATGCCCTAGGGACTTCTTCGCCATCTACGGTCGTTAACTTGAAGGTTCCTTTTTCAAGTTTCCGTTGGATGACAAAGGGTCCTTCCCACTTTGGACCGAGGTGAGGAAGGGATGGAAAGACTCTCTTTAGCACCAAATCTCCTGGTTCAAAAGTCCTAAGGCGAACTTTTTTGTCGTAATAGCGTGCCATCTGACGTCGATGTCTTGCAGCATGTAAATCCGCTTCGTCCCTTTTTTCTTCGATTTCATCAAGAGACTGGAGTAAGAGTGCCCGATTCGTCATCGGGTCATAATATGTCACCCTGTGGGAAGGAACTTCAAGCTCTACTGGAATTACTGCTTCTGAACCAAAAGAGAGAGAGAAAGGGGTATGACCAGTAGCCGTCTTAAATGTTGTTCGATATGCCCACAAAGCTAAAGGCAATTCTTCAACCCATTTTGCCTTTGCGCGCTCTAACCGTTTCTTGAGGATGGATTTTATTACTTTGTTTATTGCTTCAACTTTCCCGTTCGACTGCGGATAAGCAACCGCAGTGTATCGTTTGTCGATCTTATACTTCTGGCAGAAATTTCTGAATTCAATACCATCGAACTGGGTTCCGTTGTCAGTTATAATGGTCCTGGGGATCCCAAATCGGCATATAATATTTCTAACCACGAAACTTATCACCTTTCTTGCCGTGATTTTGGTTAGGGGCTCAGCTTCCACCCACTTCGTAAAATAGTCCACAACGACTATTGCATATTTCGCTCCTCCTTTAGCAATCGGTAGAACTCTGATGATATCAATTCCCCATGTGGCAAATGGCCAAGGACTCACCATTGATTTGAGTTGGGTCGACGGTGCTCTGGGGATTTTGGCGAATCTCTGGCACTTATCGCAGCGTCGTGAATAATCAGCTGCATCTTTATTAATCGTGGGCCAGAAGTATCCATATCGCAATATCTTTTTCGCTAAGGTCTGACCTCCTGTATGATCTCCACACTCACCTTCGTGCACTTCTCTTAGTACACGTTTGATGTCGTCGTGTGCTATACATCGTAACAGGGGCATAGAAAATCCTTGCCTATAAAGAGTATCATCTTGTATGACATATCTGGTAGCCTTGCGAACCATAGCCCTTTTCTCACTCTTCTTTGATGGGAGTGTCCCATTCTTAAGGAAGTTCTTAATTGGGATCATCCACGACTCCTTCTCCGGTTCCGCATCGAAAGCGAACTCAATTTCCATTGACTCAAAGCTTGGCGATTCCAACGTTTCAATTGGAATCATTTCAGTTTCTTCAGGATTGTCGGAACTAGCTAGCTTTGCCGGCCTGTCCACCTTCTGGTTTTCGGCTCTTGGGATATGTGTTATATTATACCGCTCCAGGTTGCTTAATAGCTTTCTCACTTTCCCGAGGTAGGCGATAAGTCGAGGTCCCCGAGCCACAAATTCCTCTCGCACTTGGCAAACAACGATCTTGGAGTCACAGAATATGTCCAACATTTTTATTCCGAGGTCTTTAGCAAGCTTCAGCCCGACAATTAGGGCTTCATATTCAGAGTCATTGTTAGTCGCCGAAAATTCTATTCGTAGAGCATAATATAACGACCGTCCTTCAGGAGTGACTAAGACGATTCCAGCTCCGGACCTTCGGTCGTTCTTGGCTCCATCTGTGTATAGCTTCCATGAATCTATCTTTAACTCATCTTCGGACTTGACCACTCTGTCATTGATCACTTCCTCCTCTGGGATAGTGAACTCTGCTATAAAGTCTACAAGAGTTTGCCCCCTGATCGACCTTCGTGGTTGAAAATTTAAGTCAAACTGACTTAATTCTATGTTCCATTTGATCAACCTTCATGATGCTTCGGGTCTCTGCAACACCTGCCTCAGGGGCAGGTCAGTGTATATGGTTATTGGATGAGCTTGGAAATAATGACGAAGTTTTCGGGATGCGATTAGGAGGCTGTAAGTGAGCTTCTCAATCTTTGGGTAGTTGCGTTCTGCCGCTTCCAATTTCTTGCTTACATAATATACCGGCCTTTGCACTTTGTCTTCTTCTCGAACCAAGGCTGTGCTAACAGCATGAGCCGAAACTGCCAAGTAAACAAATAACTCTTCATCATCCACTGGTTTTGACAAAATCGGTGGTTTTTCTAGTAGTTCCAATAAATTTCGAAAGGCCTCAACACAGTCCGGAGTCCAATCGAAGTTCTTCTTTCCCCTTTTAATCAAATCAAAAAACGGGATGCATTTGTCTGTGGCTTTGGAGATAAATCTACTCAACGCGGCTACTTTCCCTGCAAGACTTTGGACGTCTTTAATTCTCCTCGGCACTTCAATGTTTCTAATCGCTGCTATTTGGCTAGGATAGATTTCAATTCCTCGGGAACTCACAATGAAGCCTAAAAATTTTCCCGATGCCACTCCAAATGAACATTTCAAAGGATTCAACTTCATCTGATACTTTCACAGGATACCAAACATTTCTGCCAAGTCTTGCGTATGGCTGGAGGACTGTTTCGATTTGACAAGCATATCATCCACGTAAACTTCCATAGTCTTCCCTATTTGATTATAAAACATTCTGTTCACTAAGCGCTGATAAGTGGCTTCGGCGTTTTTCAATCTGAATGGCATTACAACATAACAATATAACCCCAAATTTGTAATGAAGCTCGTATGTTCTTGATCTGGCACGTGCATAGGAATTTGGTTGTACCCAGAATATGCGTCCATGAAAGAGAGAAGTTCATGGCCCGTTGTCGAATCTACAAGCTGGTCAATCCTGGGAAGTGGGAAACTATCTTTTGGGCAAGCTTTGTTCAAATCTGAAAAATCAATGCAAGTCCGCCACTTTCCATTCGACTTCTTTACTAAGACGGGATTCGATATCCAGTCGGGATATGTCGAATCTCAAATAAATCCGTTCTGTTTCAGCTTCTCCACTTCTTCTTTGAGAGCAGCCGACCTCTCTGGGCCCAGCATACGTCTCTTTTGCTTCATAGGCGGATGTTTCGGGTTTACATTTAGTGTGTGACTAATGATGGATGGCGATATCCCACACATGTCAGCATGGGTCCCGGCAAACACGTCCAAGTTCGCCTTCAAGAATTCCGTTAGTTCTTTGGCCCGACGTGGATCCAATTGAGATCCAATCTTCAAAACTCTGGTTGGATCAGCTTCATCAATGGAAATTTCCACTGTCGCTTCATTAGTAGTTGCATTTCTAGTCTCTGGTTCCTCGTCTTTTCTGGGATCCAGGTCTTCAGGCGTTCCTTTGGGCAACTCCTTCGGGGTTGATCTCCCTAATTGCTACGCCGAGCCCCCCTTTGGGGGAGGCGAGGCATCTTTACTCTCGATTATAAGTCATTTCATCAACATCTTTAATTCGGCAACATAGCAGGCCCGTCCGGAAACTTGATCCCCTCTCATTACTCCAGTTCCGGCTTCAGTTGGGAACTTAAGCAATAAACACCAAGGGGCGATGCAAGCCCTGAACTCAGCAAGGGCAGGCATCCCCAAAAATGCATTATAAGGCGAATCTACGTCCAATACTACGAACTGAAGCATCCAAACTCTTCGGCGTTCTCCTTGCCCCAAGGTTACGGGCAATTCTATGTATCCCATGGGAGCTGTTGACGCCCCGTTGAAGCCTCTGATCCATCCTTCACATGGCTTCAAATCTTCAGATTCAAGCTTCATCTGATCGAATGACTTTTTAAATAAAATATTAACAGAACTTCCGTTGTCTACTAACACCTTATGAACCAAGGCCGGCCCAATGGTGGTAGTAATGACCAACGGATCATCAGTGGGTGATTGGATCCCAGTATTATCTCTGCTGCGGAATACCACGTCGTCAAACATTGTCCTCTGTTGTTTTATGGGGGCGATATCTTCCAAATCATCACCTTCATTCACATCTACGTGCTTGGCAGCATTTACATATTGATCCATTGCTCTAAAACTACGGATTGCCGGGTGAGGTCCACCCACTATGGAGTTGATAACAATTCCCTTGCCTTTCTGCTGCGCTGTAGGCTTGGGAGCAGATTGAATCTGTTTTGGAGCCTGCTCTCCTTGCCCCCTGTCCCTCGGGGCAACCTTATATTCATCCAGTTTCCCTTCACGCAGCAGCTTCTCAATCACATCTCTCAAATGCCGACATTCATTGGTTGAATGCCCATGAGTTCCATGAAACAAACAAAACTTCCCAGTTGCCATTTCTTTCTCTATCGAGTCACGAGGTGGCGGTCTTTTATATTGCAAAACATTGTATGTATCCAGGTAAATGTTCTCCAGAGTGTCGTTCAACGGTGTATAATTTTCATAAGTCTGGAATCGGGGCCTTTTGCTAGGATCACTTCCCCTATTTCTATTTCTTCTGTTACCGTTCGCATTACGGTTATTGTTGTTGCCCCCATTTCCAGAATTGTCGTTTCCACTCTTGTTTCCCACATTTACTTCAACTTTTCCGGAACTTTCCCCAGACTGCTTCACGGCAACGTTACTCTGAACATTTTCTTTTGAAGCCGCTTCAGACTTTCTCTTTCGGTTTGCCCTGGCCTCCTCTCGTCTCAAATAAATATCGGCCTTTTCATAGAATATCTCTCTTGTGGAGGGTGTCTTCCCAGAAAGGTAATCTCCAAACTCGGATTCAGGATCGACTCCTTCCTTTAATGCCATCAAGATGGTGGGCTCATGCGGGTCACTAACTTCAGTCACAGCTAAGTTAAAACGGTCAAGATATGACCTCAAAGACTCTCCTGGCGCCTGCTTAATTCTTGATAATTCAATAACACTTTTGGACTTTCGGGTATGGAGTCGGAACTGATTCATAAAACGTTCGCTCAATTCCTTATAATTCGACACCGAAAGAGGGGGAAGTCGGGTAAACCATAACAGCGCCACATCTTCTAAATAGATCGGGAATGCCTTACACTTCACTGCATCAGGAGCAGCAGCAGCATTCATGAGCCACGAATATCGCATCAAATGCTGTCCTGGATCAGTTCTCCCATTGTATTTGTCCATCTGCGGCAGGTTAAAACGCCGGGGAAACTAAAGTCGAGGATGTCGTCAGTGAAAGGAGTATGGCTTCGCTCAATGCCATAATCTTCATTGGTATAGTTCCGGCTCTCGGACATAATCTGGCGTACCATTGCCTGTACATCAGCATTAGTTAGGGGTCGTTCAGGTTCCCTGGACCTGGTATCCGGGTTCCTTCTGGGCTCTTGTTCAGGAGATGCCCTTCTTATTTGAGCTGCTTCTGCTCTATTCCGTTCCCTACGCTCCCGGTCGATCTCGGGAGGAGGGGACTGAAGCCTTGGCCCCTGAGTGGGATCATTATTTCCTAGTGCTCGTGCAATATCCTCGCGAGACCCCAAAGATCCGAATGTCAGCTGCTCCAAATTCTGAGGTCGTTCGAGCGACCTTCGTTCACGGGGCCGCTCTTCCTCGGAAGAAGAAGAAGACTGATCCACTGGTGTGTGACGAACCAGGGATGGGATTCTCTATCTTCGGAGTTCGCTAATTTCCCTGCTCATGAGTCTCATATTTTCTTGCATCATGAGATTAGTGCGCTTGTGGATTTTCATAGCCTCTCTAGTACTCTCAAGCATATCAAGTAGGCGCGAGAAATCTCCTTGAGTAATGGCCGCGGATGGATTGACCTGATCATTGACCCTGGTGGTTGGAATCGGAGCATTTGTAGGGGCTCGAGTAGAGGTTCCAACATCACCAAGTGTCGGATCGGTTCGGAGATGAAAAATCGGGTCGGGTCGGAGTTGGGAAGCTTGTTCGGGTCGGAGCTGGAAAGCCAGGTCGGGTCGGTGTAGGGCAAGCTGCTCGGGCCAGTTCAGGTTGGGGGAATGCACTGCTTCAGAATCTCCTACCCAGATCGAATCGGAGCTCTCCCCTTGAAGGCGGTTCGGGTTTCCTGTATCGGTTCGTCCTGCTGCTGAGCTCTGCCCACGAGACCTTGTCACAACCGCATTTTGCTGATCTTCGCCAACTCCATTTCCTCGAGCAAATTGAACTTCTTTGCCTTTTCCTTTGACCATGGTTCTTCAACAATCAATTCAACAGATATTCAAGAGCGTCGAAACTTGAGGATTAATTTCTTTGAACTCAACGGTCCAAAAAGTAGAACGATAATCCCGAAAAACGGAGAATTCAGATGGTTCTCAGTGAAAGCACCAAAATGTTAGACCAAAAAGTGGTTCTAACACCTAAATTTACTAAAAGCATAATGAAATAAGATCAAAAATAAAATAAACGCACAGGATTTATAGTGGTTCGGCGAAGAAATGCCTACGTCCACTTGTCTTTCACTATTTTCAATGATGTAGTTGCAATTACAATGAAATGTTCACTTAATTTCTCTCATAACTCACTTTCATTCACTCAATTGTCTAAAAACAAATAATGAAAGAAGATTTGGATTTTCCGGGAGTGCTGGAATTCAGGTTATGACGGTGGTTGAACTCTCAGAGTGCCAGAAAAAAAGATCCTTTTCATTGTCTCCAGACTGGGTATTTATAGGTGAAAATTTGCTCAGCACCCGATCCGGATCGGAGCCACGTGTCATCCATCCCATCAGCCTCGGGTTCGGATGGATTTCTATATTGACAATGCATCAAAGCAGTGGACGTTGTGGGTAGGAACTAGTCATAGCCGCTCCGGATAACCTGGCGATCATGCATGAGAATGACGTGGAGGATGGGTTCGGATCGGAAGAGTGTACATGAGGGGTTCAGATCAGGGTACCCGATCTGATCCGATTTTGTCCCAAGGCTAAGTCTTCGTTCACTTCCACTCCGTTCCGATCTGTCTTTGCAGCAAGTAGCTCTCCGCTCCAACTGGCAGTAGGTTGCTCTCCGATCCGAACAGCTATACCTCTCTAATTCCAACAGTAATAATTCACCGATCCGAACAGCAAAGTTTATCCGATCCGACCCGCTTCAGTGCTTCGATCCGACCCGCTTCTGTGCTTTCCAAGTTCTTCAATGTTTCACATCTTGACTTTGTGTTGCCCAGTTCACAAAGTGGGCTAACACATGTTAAAAAGGCCATGATGTTACCATCTATGCTAGTTAGTTCATATTAATTAAATCATCATGTTTGGGTTATGTTGATCTATATGTCAAGTCACATATGCAAGTTAGATTGATTAGAAAAGTTATGAACATATGCCAAGACATCTATTATGATATCTAGAATTATGTTATGACATATGTGATATCCTATGCTAGTTCGCACCATCATTATATTGCCTAAAAAACCCATATGCAAGTTTATGTATAGATTTGGGCTATGATCATATCATGCAAATTGAGACATTTGACAAGTTGACACCTTTTGATCCTTAACATGTGTAGTTTATGCAAGTTTCACCCCTATTATGATTAGATTTATTTTAATTGTCTATATGTTGTGATAATTTATCTTTGTGCTAGGTGTTAGACTATACAAGTCTAGCCTATATTATGCGTTGAATAAGCGAACGTATAAACGTGGGGTAAGGGTAATATTAAGGATTTAATATTAAAAAGTTGGGGTGCAATTGATATGATTTTACATGCCATAAGTGGATGGTCATAATTGAGTCAATTATGGACATCATTAAAAGTTGACTTAATTAATAATTTGAATAGGGAATTATTAAAACTGGGGTAAAAGATTTTAAGTGATAATCAATGCTTAGGACACGAGGTTGGACTCGTTTGTGACGTAAACCTGCCCGGACCCGCCCGGCAAATCTAGTGGTCACAAATGTCATCCCAATGTGAGAGGTCCTAGGCCTAAACTAAAGCATAACGGTTGTAAAGACACGAGGTTAGACTCTTTTATGGTGTAAGACTGCCCGGACCCGCCCGGCAAATCCAGCTGCCATAAATGCCAGTCTAATGTGAGAGGCCTTTATGAGGTTATGGCCTGAATGAATTAAGAAATACTTAACCAGATAAACATGTAAGGTGGGACATAGGGGTTAAGTAGGTGCCTTGGGTGGCATGAGGAATCTAGGGGGTGCCCTTAGTGGCATGTGAAATACGATTAGTAAGACTTAACCAAACACACATGTAAATGAACATGACTAAGAGGGTTAAGTGGGATATACTAGTGACAAGCTTAGGTGGGTAGCTTGTGGGGGCCCATTTCGACCAGTATCCCAAACGTATCTTTGTGGGCTAGACCCAAGTCGAGGACGAGACACGCATGCTGGGTTTGACTGTAAGAGGCCAAAACGGGGAGCGGTGGCAACGCAAGTCCAACGGGTTTCATATGCGTGTGTGGACCCGGGCTGGTAGATAAGACGTTGTTGCATCATGTAGGTATAAGTCGTGCATTCTCAAGTTGTATCGGGTTGCCACTTTAGGGGAGTGATACACCCCACTGTGGGGCCACCACGGGTATCTACGAGTAGGGAGCCGATCGAAAGTGGGTAGTGGGGTACACCTAGTGGAGATAGGGGCAGACGGCACCTATGTAGTCAGCTAGGGGTACGTAAGGCTATTTATAAAGTTTCTGTGTGAAGCAAGTGGGATCAAACAATAGGGTGACTGGTGTGGTGCAGTGTAGTAATGTGCGGAGCAGTGTAGTAATCATTCGTTAGTAATTAGGTGTGCCTTTACCGTTATCTTAAACGCTATCTTTATCTTCCTAAGAGTTCATAGACATTTACTTGTCTTCCAGCTTATGCCATAGTCTAGTTATTTTGATAATAGTATTGTTAGAATTATCATACTCGCCAGCCTTTATGTCTGACCCCCTCTATTTCTATCCTTTTTCCCCCTCCAGGTCCTCAGGTTGGGCCCAGCTCTAGTGGAGTTTGATTGAATTGCTTCATCTCTCTTTGGAAAGCTTGGACCGTTGAAGTAAAGTCTAGCTTGTTATCTTTTTAATGGCTATTTATGTAATGGGATTATGTATTTTGTTTTTATGAAGATGGATATTGTACTTGGTTATGATCTATGGTTTTATGATGTAACAAACATGTTTAATTTCCGCTGCAATAAAATGAAGTTTTAGATTTCCAAGTACTATTTATTATCTGTCTTGTTGTAATTTTTCTGTTCTATATACACTTATAACCTCCATGGAAGTTAATGCATTCCCTTTGTGAGTGACATTAAAGGACGTGGGGTGTTACACGTGGTATCAGAGCTTAAGGTTACCAGAACAGATAAAAATACTTTAGAAAAATAGTTATTTTTGGAAGAAGTGTTTTCAAAAACATGTTTTAATGATAAATTTAAAGAGAAAAGTTTTTAAGAAAAAAAAAACATAATCCCCAATAGCCCATATCGTTATCTTTCGAATTCTCCATTCTGAATCTTTCCTTTTTCGTTTCAGCATGACTGAAGATCTTAATCTACCCGACGGTGTAACGATACCAGGATGGTATAGGAGGTTATTAGAGGTTAGGGCCGCTGCAGGTCCAGCCAATGTTCCTCCACCACCAGTTGCACCCGGTCCTCCTCCTCCTCCTCGCGTAGATACTTTTGCATAGACGTGCAAGGAATTCAAGGCTATGGGTGGAAAACCATTTCAAGGGTCAGAAACGTTTGTGGAAGCTAGAGATTGGCTTAAGGAGGTGGAAGAATTGCTAGAAATCTTTGAAGTAAAAGAAGGGAGGAGAGTTCGTTTAGCAGCTTGGTTGATGAAGGGAGAGGCCTCGTTTTGGTGGGAGGTCACTAATGGGGAGCGTCCTGTTGACTCTTGGGTGGATTTCAGACGTAGGTTCGAGGCGAAGTTTCTCTCAAGGGAGGAAGAAAATCTATATATGGAAAGGTTCTTGACATTGAAGCAAGGAAGCTCATCAGTGAAAGAATATGTCAATAAATTTAATCAGTTAGCAAGGTTTGGCTTGGACTTAGTGAACACGCCGGAGAAGAAGGCGCTGAGGTTCGTGAATGGCTTGAATGAACCATTGCAAGGGTTGGCTATGACCCACATCCCTATGGGGGCCACCTTTGAGAAGTTAGTAGAAATGGCGCTTGTGCATGAGGAGAAAAGCGCTAAAGCTGAAAAGGCACCCGAGAAGAAGGGGGATCAGAAGAAACCACAACAACAAAACAAGAAGGGTGGTGAGGACAATAACGGGAAGGGAAAGAAGAAATGTTTTAACTGTGGGACACCAAGCCATCTCAGCAAGGATTGCCGAAAGAAAAAGAAGACAGGCTGTTTTCATTGTGGCGATGCGGGACATTTAGTGAAGGACTGCCCAAAGAAGGGGCAGAGCGCAGGAGCTACCTCGGGAGGACAGGTGCATGCTCTTATGGCACCAGGGCAGGCAAGGGGACAAGTTCAGGCTCTCGCGGTCCCACCGCTGCAAAAACGAGGTAGAACCATTTCTGTTGAAAGCTTAGTTTTTCTGTTTGATCATCCTGTCCGTACCTTATTCAATTCGGGCGCATTGCATTCGTTTATCTCTACATCATTAGTTGAATCACTACACTTAAACACCAGTTTAGTAGTGGATCCCTTACTTGTTTCGAATCCAATTGGGGGCTCAGCTTATTTGTCTATAATGTGTTTGGATTTGAAAATTTCCATACTTAGCGTTGAATTTAGATGTGATGCTTATATGTTGGGCTTCACGGGCTATGAGTTAATTTTAGGAATGGATTGGTTATCCAGAAATGGGGACGTTCTTGATTGTGAAAGGAGAGTAGTTAGGCTCGTGACTCGCCTTGGCAACACTCTCGAAATCTTTTGTAATCCCATAAATTCGGCTATGCTAAGTTATCTAGAATCGCTTGACGTGTCTGAGGAAAATCTTCGATCTGTTAGAGTGGTCCGAGAATATTCGGATGTGTTCGAGGAGGTGAAGGGCTTGCCTCCGAAGCGGGAGATAGATTTTCGAATAAATCTTGTGGATAATGTGAAACCAGTATCTTTGCCAGTAGGCCACATGGCTCCACGTGAAAGGAGGGAACTCGATAAGCAAGTGAAGGAGTTGCTTGAGAAGGGGTTCATAAGACGAAGTATATCGGAGTGGGGTGCTCCAGTAGTATTTTCCACGAAGGCGGATGGGTCCCTTAGACTGTGTGTGGACTATAGAGAACTTAATAAACTTACTAAGAAGAATAGACACCCACTGCCGAGGATTGACGATCTCTTCAATCAGTTAGTTGGCACCTCAGTGTTTTCGCAGTTGGACTTAGCCACTGGGTTCCATCAGTTGAGAGTGGCTGAGGATAGCATAGACAAGACTGCCTTTAGGACTCCGGACGGTTTCTATGAATGGTTAGTGATGCCCTTCGGTTTGACAAACGCCCCAACATATTTTGTTGATTTGATGAGTAGGGTGTTTAGGGAGTACCTTAACAAATTCGTGGTAGTCTTTGTAGATGACATCTTGATCTTTCATAAGGATGAAGAAGAGCATGCCCTACATCTTAGGGAAGTGTTGGAGACCCTACGAGCGCATAGCCTTAAGGCTAAATTTTCTAAGTGTCACTTCTGGAGGAAGAAAGTACGGTTCTTGGGGCACGTGGTTTCCAAAGAAGGGATAGCCGTGGATCCCGCGAAGGTGGTTGCCATCCAAGATCGGAAGGTTCCCAAAAATGCTACCCAAGTGAGAAGTTTCTTGGGGTTGGCTGGCTACTATAGGAAGTTTATCAAAGACTTCGCAAAGATATCGGCTCCACTGACACGCTTGACGAAGAAGAACCTAGTTTTCACATGGGACGTAGACTGTGATGATGCGTTCCAACGTTTGAAGAGAGATTTGACTTCAGCCCCAGTCTTAGTATTGCCAGATGGGAGTAAGCCGTTTACCGTTTATACTGACGCTTGTGGGACAGGACTAGGCGTAGTCTTAATGCAAGAGGGCAGGGTAATAGCCTATGGTGGAAGGCAGTTAAGAGCGCATGAAAAGAATTACCCCACACATGACCTAGAATTGGCCGCTATTGTTTTCGCGCTTAAGTCTTGGCGTCATTATCTTCTTGGCGAGAAATTCGAATTATTCACTGACCACAAGTCTTTAAAATACCTATTCTCTCAAAAGGACTTGAACTTAAGGCAGCAAAGGTGGATGGAGTTATTAGCGTCCTACGACTTCGAAATAGCCTATACCCCTGGCAAGGGTAACGTGGTGGCAGACGCCTTAAGTAGAAAAAGATTATCCTTAAGTCCTTTGTTTGTTGAGCGACGAAGTTTAGAATTCATTTCGATGTTTGACTTTAGAGCTTCCGTTGACTTCGTACCCGGTTTGCTACCATCCTTGGAGGTCAGACCTACGCTTTTGGGACGGATTGGCGAGGCACAGCGAGACGACCCACAGTTAGTTGAGTTAGTAGAAAAGCTCAAAGGAGGGGAGTCATCAAGCTATCCCCGTAGGTATACCCTAGATGATAAGGGTTGGTTACGTAGGGACGGTAGACTTTGTGTACCAAAAGACGATGACCTAAGGAAGACTATTCTTGACGAAGCACATCATTCGAAGATGACCATTCATCCCGGCGGGGACAAGATGTACAAAGACATGAAGAGAGTTTACTTTTGGGCCGGCATGAAGTAAGACATGGCCGAGTATGTCGCTAGATGCTTGGTGTGCCAACAAGTAAAAGCGGAGCAAAAGAAACCCGGTGGGTTGCTTCACCCATTGGAGGTTCCACTATGGAAATGGGAAAGCATCTCGATGGATTTTGTGGATGGATTACCGCGATCAAGGAAGGGTAATACGGGAATTTGGGTTATAGTAGATAGACTTACTAAAAGCGACCATTTCATTCCCGTGAAGAGTAAGAGGACTGCTCCATGGTTAGCTTCCGTATACGTTCGAGAAATAGTTCGTTTGCACGGTGTTCCTTCTAGCATAGTGAGCGACCGCGATCCTATTTTCACTAGCGAATTTTGGAGAAGCTTACAAGAGGCGGTAGGGACTCAGTTATGTTTGAGCACCGCATATCATCCTCAGACGGACGACCAGACTGAGAGGGTGAATCGCATTCTAGAGGATCTGTTGAGGCTATGTATCCTAGACTTTGGGGGTACATGGGAAGAGCATCTTCCATTGGTTGAGTTCGCATATAATAACAGCTTTCAGTCCAGCATTGGTATGGCACCATTCGAAGCTCTTTATGGACGACCTTGTCGTTCACCTACATGTTGGTGGGAATCTACGGATAAGATCTTACTTGGGCCCGATATGATTAGGGAGACTTCGGAGAAGATCGATTTGATTCGAAGGAGGATGAAAGCAGCGCAAGATAGGCAGAAATCTTATGCGGATAAGAGGAGGACAGATCTCGAGTTTGAAGTTGGGGACATGGTCTTTGTCAAAGTGTCTCCATTACGAAACATTTTTCGCTTTGGGTCCGTTGGGAAATTAGCACCACGGTTTGTAGGGCTGTTTCCTATTAAGGAGAAAGTTAGACAGATGGCGTATAGAGTGGAGTTGCCCGAGAGACTTAGTGGTGTACATGACGTATTCCATGTGTCACATTTGAGGAAGTGCTTGCACGAGACCGCGGAAGTGGTAGAGCCGAGCTTGCTTAGAGAGGTGGAGATAGAGCGTGATGCGACAATTCGACGAGCTCCTACACGCATTCTTGGGTCGGAGATCAAGAGGTTGAGGAATCGAGAGGTCAGACTAGTCAAAGTACAACGGGGAGATGATGAGAGCAACGCTACTTGGGAGACAGAAGAGAAGATGTGTTCACGATACCCTTTTCTTTTTGAGGGTATGTCTTTTAATTTCTCCTTTATCGCTTAGCTTGTACTTATCTTATCTTTAGTATATCCTCTCGCTAGTATCTTTGACCTTTAGTTAGGATAATCCTATGGTTGAAACATGTGTTTGAGACATGTTATGTATGGTGGATGCAAAGTGGATGCAAGTTTTTGCTAGTGGTTGCTCGTGGATGCATATACACACACTATTAGGCACCAGATCGACTCAGTCACTTCATATTGCATATTGCATGTATATGGATGTATTTAGTAAAATGGATGTATAATGGTTGTATTATCATATAGTTGCTGCATTCGGGTGGATGGTTGTGCACGCATATAGAATTAATATGTATCATTAGGAATCTTTTGCATACATATCGGACGCATGGCACTATCATGAATTACACTAAGGAGGTCGACTGAATCAGTAGACCGCCTAATTTTGCATTAGATATGGACATATACACACACTGTGCATATAAACATTAAAGCATTTGAAGTCTTTTAAGGACAATGGATGCTGGTGTTTGATGGTTGAGTAGATGGACGATTAGATGGTAGGATATACATTCTTCTTGACTTGGAGATTTCGGGGACGAAATCCTTTAAGGAGGGGAGAATGTAACACCCCGTAATTTTATAACATTAAAATTCACAAATTAAAGTATACTTAATTTTTAGAAAAGAATTAAGTGAAATGGGTTGCGCAGAGAAATATATATATATATATATATATTGATATATATATATAAATTAAAAATTAAATAAATAAATATGTGAAAAAGTTCAAAACAACGAATTGGGAGGGGGAATAGCCGAACCGACCCATTTTTGAGGTCGACCCAAGCCCTGCTGGGTCGACTAGGGGTTAATCCAGGATGTTTGGCTGTCAACACGTGGGCCGATTCGCTCAAATGTAGATTTTGCATTTGATTGGTTCTCATGGTTCAGGGTTAATCTAATGGTCCTAAATAACTTCCTACACCTATAAATACATCCTAATGCTAACCCTAAACCTAATTAAAATAGAATAGTTACCGTCGCCATGGAAATCAATGGAGCCGCCGCCAGCTAAGAAAGAAGAAAAGCAAATTCAATTCTAATTCTCTCAACCCTAAAGCAAAGCAAAACTCTCTCTTTTCTTCTCTAAATTGTGAGTATGATGATCTTAACAAGATTATTATCATTTTAATTAGGTTGAGTTATGAATGGATTATGAGTAGATGATGTGAATTATCATATATGTTGTTGTAAACCCCTTTTGCTATCATGTATATTGTAAATCCAATGTTATGTGATGATGATATCTTATATGTTGTAAATCATGCTATGATGATGTTATGTATGTTGAAAGTTTCTATGCTAAGTTGTGATGAATCATACATGTTAAAAAGACCATGATGTTACCATCTATGATAGTTAGTTCATATTAATTAAATCATCATGTTTGGGTTATGTTGATCTATATGACAAGTCACATACGCAAGTTAGATTGATTAGAAAAGTTATGAACATATGTCAAGACATCTATTATGACATCTAGAATTATGCTATGACATATGTGATATCCTATGCTAGTTCACACCATCATTATGTTGCCTAAAAACCCCATATGCAAGTTTATGTATAGATTTGGGCTATGATCATATCATATAAATTGAGACATTTAACAAGTTGACACCTTTTGATCCTTAACATGTGTAGTTTATGCAAGTTTCACCCCTATTATGATTAGATTTATTTTAATTGTCTATATGTTGTGATAATTTATCTTTGTGCTAGGTGTTAGACTATACAAGCCTAGCCTATATTATGCGTTGAATAAGTGAATGTATAAACGTGGGGTAGGGGTAATATTAAGGATTTAATATTAAAAAGTTGGGGGGCAATTGATATGATTTTGCATGTCATAAGTGGATGGCCATAATTGAGTCAATTATGGACATCATTAAAAGTTGACTTAATTAGTAATTTGAATAGGGAATTATTAAAACTAGGGTAAAAGATTTTAAGTGTTAATCAATGCTTAAGACACGAGGTTGGACTCGTTTGTGACGTAAACCTGCCCGGACCCGCCTGGCAAATCCTGTGGTCACAAATGTCAGCCCAATGTGAGAGGTCCTAGGCCTAAACTAAGGCATAACGGTTGTAAAGACACGAGGTTAGACTCTTTTATGGTGTAAGACTGCCCGGACCCGCCCGGCAAATCCAGCTGCCATAAATGCCAGTCTAATGTGAGAGGTCTTTATGAGGTTATGGCCTGAATGAATTAAGAAATACTTAACCAGATAAACATGTAAGGTGGGACATGGGGGTTAAGTAGGTGCCTTGGGTGGCATGAGGAATCTAGGGGGTGCCCTTAGTGGCATGTGAAATACGATTAGTAAGACTTAACCAAACACACATGTAAATGAACATGACTAAGAGGGTTAAGTGGGATATACTAGTGACAAGCTTAGATGGGTAGCTTGTGGGGGCCCATTTCGACCAGTATCCCTAACGTATCTTTGTGGGCTCGACCCAAGTCGAGGACGGGACACGCATGCTGGGTTTGACTGTAAGAGGCCAAAACAGGGAGCGGTGGCAATGCAAGTCCAACGGGTTTCATATGCGTGTGTGGACCCGGGCTGGTAGATAAGACGTTGTTGCATCGTGTAGGTATAAGCCGTGCATTCTCAAGTTGTATCGGGTTGCCACTTTAGGGGAGTGATACACCCCACTGTGGGGCCAGCACGGGTATCTACGAGTAGGGAGCCGATCGAAAGTGGGTAGTGGGGTACACCTAGTGGAGATAAGGGCAGACAGCACCTATGTAGTCAGCTAGGGGTACGTAAGGCTATTTATAAAGTTTCTGTGTGAAGCAAGTGGGATCAAACAATAGGGTGACTGGTGTGGTGCAGTGTAGTAATGTGCGGAGCAGTGTAGTAATCATTCGTTAGTAATTAGGTGTGCCTTTACCGTTATCTTAAACGCTATCTTTATCTTCCTAAGAGTTCATAGACATTTACTTGTCTTCCAGCTTATGCCTTAGTCTAGTTATTTTGATAATAGTATTGTTAGAATTATCATACTCGCCAGACTTTATGTCTGACCCCCTCTATTTCTATCCTTTTTCCCCCTCCAGGTCCTCAGGTTGGGCCCAGCTCTAGTGGAGTTTGATTGAATTGCTTCATCTCTCTTTGGAAAGCTTGGACCGTTGAAGTAAAGTCCAGCTTGTTATCTTTTTAATGGCTATTTATGTAATGGAATTATGTATTTTGTTTTTATGAAGATGGATATTGTACTTGGTTATGATCTATGGTTTTATGATGTAACGAACATGTTTAATTTCCGCTGCAATAAAATGAAGTTTTAGATTTCCAAGTACTATTTATTATCTGTCTTGTTGTAATTTTTCTGTTCTATATTCACTTATAACCTCCATGGAAGTTAATGCATTCCCTTTGTGAGTGACTTAAATGGACGTGGGGTGTTACAGATTCCCTCCTCTTGGGTGTACGGCCCAATCAAGATCATCAATAATCATCCAAACGATGTGAAGACTTCCGGTCTTCAACCACCGTCTTCATCTTCGACTTATCGACGAATCGGTTATTCAGAATGGGTATAAACCCGGCCTTTCCGAATAACCCGCGTATATAATAAACACGCGTTACACAAACACAATATATGCCTCATTCCAATTTAGAATATTCTTTTATTCAAATTTTCATATTCTTAGGGAAAGGTTCCCATTAATTTTGTCAAAGATAAATTCTTCTCAATTTATTCCTTTGGATATCATTTCAAACCGTGTTAAGGTTTTCCAAACTAGTCAGGGTTAGCGAACCACACCGAAGTAATTATTTATTTTATTTCCCAATCCCAACCTATTCATCCCATGGAGAAAAACTGGCAATACTCCATATCTAACACCACGGTGTTATCGGTAAATATTAATTACCATTTCACGTTCAAATCTAATTAAAGATTTAACTATCACTTTGGAGCAAAGCTGGCGATACTCCTTCTCGATCACTTTAATCTAATTAAAGTTTCATTAAAACACCACTTAGTTTTAATCCTCCCAAAAATCAATATTCTGCCTTTAACTGGGTTAAAGAACCAACGTCATCCAAAACACGGTTCACGATAAACTCAAAATCACTTTCCATTGTTAATCAGGTTAAAGAACAGGTGTTATTCAAAACACCGCTCACGATAAACCCAAAAACCAATTTAAATTCATTTCCAATTAAACACTAATTAACTGGATAATTTCACTAAATCTTAATTAAAAGATTTATTCTTTTGCTAAACTGGGTTCAAGAACAGTGTTATTCAAAACACCGCTCACGATAAACCCAAAATCACTTTCCATTGTTAATCGGGTTAAAGAACAGGTGTTATTCAAAACACAGCTCACGATAAACCCAAAAACCAATTTAAATTCAATTCCAGTTTAACACTAATTAACTGGAAAATTTCACTAAATCTTAATTAAAAGATTTATTATTTTTCTAAACTGGTTTCGAGAACAGTGTTATTCAAGACACCATTCACGACAAACCCAAAATCCCATTTGATATTAAATACAAGGCTCTGAATAGAAAATATACCGGCCTATATTCAATATCAAATTCTGAAACCAACAAATATCGTATTGGAAATAACGATATAAAATATATCTTTCAAATTTTCACAACCATATCTGTATAATCGCGAAATCCAACATCGAAATATTCCGAAGATGATTTCGATTCAAATCCATTCCAATTCACATATTGGAAATTCTGATTATTTTCAAAACCATTTCAAAACTAGTTCATTTCGATAAAAATATTTTTATCCTTTCAAATAAGGAATTTTTCATCCTAATTCTTCACAAATCATTCCTTATGAATTTACACAAATTATTACTATTTTTAATAATTTTATAAAGGCCCATACAGTCGATTTCCATCAACGGCCATCGAACTGCACTTACGACCTTTTCCAAATTTGATTTGGACATAATTCCAAATCCAACCGTTAGATTTCAAATCTCTAATATTCATTAGAAAGCTCTTTTCGATACGAACCCAACGGTTTCAGTTTTAGGAGAATCCGACGGTCGGATCTCCAGTAATGTCAATTCGAAATCAATGGTTGAAATTCGCGAACTGCCGCGGCGCGGCGCGTTCAATTAAGGCCATTTAATATATATAATATATTATATATATATATCATCGATTTCAATTCAAAACGTATTTTATAATTCGTTTTAAATTCGTTTTCAAAATAATTTCAACTTCATATTTTCAAATCAAAATTGAGTATTCAATATCATTAATATATAAATGATAATATTTTCAAAACGTTATATTTTGATATCACTTTCTTTTCTATATTCATTACAGAAACGAATATAATCGATATAAATATCCTTCGCGTCAAAATGGCGCAAACGGCTTTATATATTTCAATAACTTCGTTATTCTATTCAACAGATGAATATTTTCTTCAACACATGAATATATACTTTATTCAACACATGAATATTTATTTATTCTAACTTACAATAAAAATGTGTATTCTATTGTATAAAATATTTCGTTCAACACATGAATCATTTCAACACATGAATATTCTCAACACATGAGTATCGTCAACACATGACTATTTTTGTTATTTAATATATTTTATAAAATTATGATAAATATGTAAATTTTATTGTTTAAAATATTTTACTCAACACATGAATACATATTTTATTCAACACATGAATATTTATTTATTCTATTCAACACATGAATATATATTTTATTTTCCCAATTGGAATGAGGCTCAATCAATTACCATATAATGTTAATCATATGGATTCCATACAACACATGTATATAATAGCAACGATAAATAATCAACCATCATCCAAAGTGCACCACACAACTGCACAAGCATTAAATATAACTAATTAACGCTCATACAGTCTGTCAATCAAACGATCGACATACCACTAAACAATTGGGATTAGTGTACGTTAAATATCATCTCAACACCCGTGTGGGGTTTCAATCTACAAACACTGAATATTATTTGTGCAGTTGGGCGACGTGTAAAATTTATCGCCCCAATCAATATCCTTCAAATAGGTGTACATAAACAAACCGTCCGGTTTGTAAATGAATATTTATTTATTCACATTCCCCAAAAAAAAATTATATTTTTAACGATAATTAATTTATTTCAATACATGAATGTTTTATTATCCATTTCACATCAACATCACAAAACAAACTTCACAACACATCAAACAAGCATAAAAGTTGTCCATGGTCTGTGGACGACGGGTGTCGGGTGCTGCTAAGCACCGTCTGCATCCTAGTATATATTTTAACTAGAAAACAAGATTTAAAGTGAGAAGTTCTCACCGATTAGCTAAACCAAACACCACGACTCTTCATATGTAGAAAATCTTCACCGTTCTCGCCTTTTGTCACTTTCGTTGCCCATATTCACTACATATATAAAAATCACATATTTATATTGTTGCTATGTATATAAAAAATCACATTTTTATAACTACGCTATATGGATAAAATTCTATTTTTATACCGATGTTCATATAATAAAGATCAAATCTTTACTATCTATATAATTTAAAATTATATTTTTATTCTTTCTATAATATAAAAATCATATTTTTATTTTCTCTAATCTATAAAAATCATTTTTTTATTCTTTCTATAATATAAAAATCATATTTTAACTTTCTATATACTATAAAAATCATATTTTTACATACTTCATTCTTCAAAAACCATAGAAGCTTTAAAGCGGAGAAAAACTCACATTTTTTTCCTAACGTCCGGATTTGCTGTTCTGCTTCCAGAATTTGCAAACGAGCTCCAATCTTCACACCATCTTTTTTTCTAGCTTAAACGAGCCATTCCGGACAACTTTCGCCTAGTGGTCTTCCTTCCGAAAATGTGCCATTTCGCCGGAAATCACGAAAAGACAGCATTTTGATAGTGTTTGAACAGCAGACTTTGGACGCGTTTTCCTGACAACTCCGCAATGCAAAATAGGACTATCATATACCAAATCGAAGAGAAAATCGTGCTCTTCGACTTTGGTCTAGAGGAGTTTTGGTTAGAAATGCACGGTTTGGGAGTTATTCACGAAATAATGACAGGGTGTTTTATGCAAAACGAGATTTTTGTGAAAAATGGGTTTTTGGATGTAGCGGGGCCCACGGCCGGAATTGGGTGGCCTGAGGGGGGGCGCCGGCCTGATGGACGTGGGGGAGGTGGCTAAGGGGAAGCGGCGATGGTGGTGGGGCCCGTGGTGGTGGTGGTGGTGATTTGGGGGTAGGGTTTGTGATTTGAGAGCGGGAGAAGAGGAGGAGGAGGACGAGAGGGAGGAGGAAGGGGGCGCTGGTGGTGGCCGACGGTGGAGGAGAGCTGATGGTAGCGGCATGGAGGTGGGTGAACTCCCTATTAAAGAGAAAAGAGGGAGAAAGAAGAGGAAGTGAGTAATAAAAGGAAGTAAAGTGACTTATATACCTGTTTCTCGTCTATCGTCCTAACGCCGACGATCCCAATTGCCGCGGATTTCGGACACGAGATAGTGGACGTGAAGACAAGTCCAACGAAACAAGTTTCGTCGAATTCCAAGTTCGTTTGACCGTCCGTTAAAATTCACGAATATGCTCAGATATTGCTCAAAAATGCAATTTTGGCGCACCTTTTCTTCTTGCACGCTCACACGCCAACTCCAAAAATCATGCTCTCTTGGATTTAACCATTATTAGATGATATGAATCCAAAAAAAAAAGTAGAATCGAATTATGAGGTCGTATTAATAATGTTTCTTTGTAAAATGACTGCCCGCTTTTGAACAAATGGTTTTGCTTCGCACGGCCACATACTGACTCCGTTCGACGCGCCTTTGGAACTCAACAATAATTTGTCATTATGAATCCATAAAAATTTATCTTGTCAAACTCTGAGCTCGTATGCAAAATTTCACTTTTTAAGGGCTATGTTTTGCTAACCGAAAAGCTCCAGCCAATTGCCACTATTCCGGATATCGGAATATATCGAAGCTTATACTTTTCGGGGTTCTAAATGGCATTTTGAACTCAATGGAAGTGGTTTCGAGTCCAAATTCATCCGTATGCAAAATTGCTATTTTTAAGGGTTATATTTCCATAGCGACTATTCTGAATTTTCAACTTGACATAACTTTTTATTTCCGCTATGAAATTTTGATTTTTCGGATTCGTTGGAAAGATATTCTCAAATAGATTCTAATATTTTTGGTTTCGCCAAAATCCGGTTTATTTTGAATCCTATACATTCATTTGAACTTCGAAATCGAATTTTCAAACTACCGCGCCATTTCCAATTCCTTTTATAAATAAAATAAAATATTTATATTCTAACGACGATTCAAATAAATATATACGTTCTAATTCCATTCAAAATAAATTTTTCGTCGTTATTATTTAAAATAATTCATTTTAAATATTCAAAATTCATCAAAATTGCCAAAATAAAAATTTTAAATTGGCTCAGAATTTCCGGGTTGTTACAAATCAACAACTCCTACAGACATAAGTTTAAAAGCCCAAAGTATCTTTTGAGGCAATAACAGCAAAAGAAGCCCAAAATGAAAGATGACCCAGCTTGGCAATATGCCACAAACTACTCCTCTACAAATAAAAATACGACAATATCTTTCCTGGAAACCTTCAACAGAGAAATCCAGTTTCTCCAAGCTACAAAATAACAAAATGCTACCACGTATAAAAAGATTTATTGTCTACTGATAAAAATTTCTACATAGAAAATCCCTAGATTCAAAATTACTTGGAAACTATTAAAAATTCAAAATATCACATGTACAAAACAATTTTTAGATTGTAAAGACTTCCAAAAAGACTGCAGATTAATAATTGCATGTAAATTAATAATTGCATCCATGCCACTTATAAGTTTAAAGCTTCACAATATAAATACTAAGTACATGAAAAATTCACTTTGAATCCAACTACCCTACTAAATCGTGGATTTATCGAAAACATATACATAAACAAATGTCATTAGATAGAATTACCAAAACCTCTTTGCTCGATTACGATTTACTTCACAGAAGTTCTTGATACAGAATTACATCTTGAAATTACAATTGTTCCTCCTCACCATGACAATGATATACTATATCCAACTAAACATATTGTTAAAATTAAAGCATAAAATTTCCAAACCTACTAAAAATTACAAACCAAATTGATGGAATATTTACAAAATCGATTAGACAAAGAATTTCTTACAATACTTCTTTTTATTCTAAAAAATACAGTCTTAGACCAATATACTATCACAAACATATTTAAAAACAAATATGTAACTGAACTTATCGACATAAGTAACTCCAAACTATATATATATATATATATATATATATATATATATATATATATATATGGTAAATAAAATAAATATATTTCATTATCTTACTCGAACGAAAAATAAAAACATAATTTTAAGCCAAAGATATCTAAAACAATTTCATAAAAATTGAATGAATATCATGATTGAACAAGATGAAAAAAAAAAAAAAAAAAAATCTAAAGAATATGATTTTGATATGGATATTTACCACAACAGTAAAATCTAATCCAATGTCAAGACAGAGAGACTACATGAATCTAAATGAGAAATTAGAAGACTCTAAAAGTAAAATAAAAGTAATTAAATTCCTAATTCCTAGTTTAGACATTCACTTAGTACATCCTTGGATTTTACCTCCAAGTTGCCACGAGTAAAAAAAATCTGTCCCTATATAGTTAATTGATCTGCCTCTAAGAGTAATGTATAATGATCGGAAATGGCAACTAACATTATCCCACCATAAGTTAATTTATATCAATCAATTAAACCACATAAAAGAAAGAGCAGATTAATCAGATGTATATACAGTCTTGAAAGAGGGGGGAAATATCTTGTTTAACAAATTTTTCATATAATTAAACTATTACTCTTCATTGTCATCTTCATCTTCAGAAGGCAATGCAATATCATCTCCAATCCCTTCAAGAAGCCCATCCACGTCTTCGCCCAGCTCTTCAAGCCTCGAACTCAGCTTTTCAACTTTGCTTTGCTCTTGACCCAGACAGACCAACAGGTCATTCAATTCAGCTTCGCTTTCTTTCTGAGCTTCTTCCCTTGCCTTTTCTTTTATTTCATCTATGTCGGGGTATGGAATATTGCCTCCCTTTCTCAGAATCTTCACCTCTGAGTCTAATTTGATATTTTCTTGCTCTAAGCTGTTGTATGCATCTGCTAAGCTTTTAAGATCAGACTCTAGCTTTCCAGCCAAGTTTTTGTAGTTATTGGCCTCAGACTCAATTCTGGATTTTTCAGATTTAAGAATCTCGATATGTCGCGTGGCCTCTTCAAAATTTCTGCGAAGAGATTCCGATTGTATTCTGTCTCGCGTATTGCTTGGCTTATCAGCAGATTCTGATGAGCTACTGCCACCTGCGTGGACAAGTTCATCTGCTAGAGTAGAGTTCCGGAGAAGTAGGTCCTAAATTTTTTAGAAATTCAGTCAGAATCTGCAAGGTATTAGCGCTTGTTTTACGTTTCTCAAAAGATGACAATGTATTTTAATATCTACAAGATACTAGTTTGTTTTTTGTTCTTTTCTAAAAGCTTCTATCAAAACTGTCGTTGGAATGCGATAGAGCTGTGATTCTATGACAAAAAGAAAACTAGTGTCTTGGTATTTGTTTCTCAAAAGATAGAAATATAGTATTATATCCTAATCTCTATCCGATATAAATTTGTTTATTTCTATTCTCTGAAACCTTCTATTAAGAGACTGCCCTTGTGCATGCTGTAAAACTGTGATTTTATGACATAGAAAAGGGATATCTTCTTCTTTCTTTTTTCTCAAAAGATGGCATCATATCCTAATCCGTGTAGGACATCAACGGTTCTCTGAAAACTGCTACTGACTTGTGCATGTAAAAAAGGTGTGATTTTATGACAAACCGAAAAGGGATACCTTGTTTTTGTTTTTCCCCTTAAAAGATGGCATTATACCCTAATTACTATCAATTTCCTTGCTTCTATACCTTGTGCATGTAAGCTTTTCGGGTAAAAATAAAATGCAAAACACATAAAGAAATTTTGACATTTTGAATTAACAGATGCAAAAAAAGAAAAAAAGAAAAAAAAAAGAAAAAAAAACCAAATCATTTAATATCCGACCATGAACAAGTATATGTTTTTATTATAGATTAAAAATAAATAATTGAAACTCATGATTCAAATTTAGATTTCTTAGAACTATTTGAAGGTTTCACCAACCCCAATTTTGATTTCTTCTATCAATTCAAATCAATATGCAAAATTTATTTGAAGAATTGGCGAAATTTATTAAAAAACGTTTTTCAAATAACAATGAGAAAATCCATTATATAGCTCTTGATCGTTGTTTCATAAACAATCTTACTTGATGATGTTGATATTGAAATTTGTAAGTAAAAAATGGAAATTTATCTCTTTAGTTTTTTTTATTTATTTCCATCAAATAATTAAAATCTAATGACTTTTAGTAGCATCAATATTTGAGTCTTATGCCTCAGCCGTGCGCTTTATACGCTTTGTATGTCTCAAGTTGTTAAGGCGTAAGCTTTAGAGGTAAAAAGCCTTTTGGAATAAGTCTCAAGGCGTTTTATCTCTTATTCCCTTGAGGCGGAGTTTTTTGAAACAATGATCAAAATAAATGGGTCTTTTAGGCAAACCCATTTAAACCACTTAATTAATTGGTTTACGTGGTTGTAGCCCATTTATTTTAGTTTTAACCAGTATCTGCATTTTATTTCCTCCTCCCACACGCACTGCAAAAATGAAATAAAATTAGTGTTTCTTCCATTGATTTATATCTAGTCTAATGCTAAGGGCACCCCGAAACATGCTAGAGGGTACCGCACAGTACCGACGAACGATTTTTTTTTTTGCCTCGTTCGGCGGACAACCACCGGCCGAACACGGTTCGGTCGGTGGTTGTGTGCAGGGACGGAACCATGGGGGGGGGGCAAGTGGGGGCGGCGGCCCCCCCTTGATTTTAAAATTAAAAAAAAAAAAAAAATTTACCCCTTTGGTACCAAAGTAACCATTTTTAAGGCATTTTTATTAGTATTTATGCAATATTTTTGTCTAAAACTTAACAATATGAAACATTATTGGTTGAAATTATGATAAATTCAGGGTAAACTGGTATATAAAAAAAAATTTGGCCCTCCCTTCGAATCCGCCCCCCGCTGAGCGGATTCCTGGTTCCGTCCCTGGTTGTGTGGTACCCCCTAGCACTTTTTGGGGTGCCCTTATCATTACACTATATCTAACCTTATAACAATTTAACTACTCGTCTCGGCTTGGAATTGTTTAAAAAAACTAGGGTTACTGCCACATCATCCGTCTTCTCTTCAATTTTTAAGGTTTACACTTCATCTAATCGGGATGCGATGTTGCTCACTTTCTCGTCTGCAGCATTCAACTCTGCTTTATGATATATGATGATAATAGTCTTATCTTTACTTGCAAATTGCAACCCATTTCCAGCTTACTTTTAAAACTTGAATTAGTTATTATGCTTAGTTCTAGGTTTCTCATGTTTTACAGAATATGCAAGATACGCTAGTTACTGTGCAGTAGACATGTTTAGATGCATCATCAAAAGAGCTACTCATTCGAGGTATAATTTGTTCTTTTGTTCAAAGGATACTACTTCACCTTGTGATTTTGTGCATGTAATTGTAGATAATACTTATTTTCAGAAACTTCTTTAAGCATCTTTTTTTTTTAAAGTTACATGGTTGAATAATTTTTATTCTAATCGGGTATTTCAGATAACACAAAGAAAATTTTTCTATGCTTATTAATCCATGTGGGTTGCTCTAAAGGTGGATACCCAGTGCCAAAGGCTCCCGTACTCAAGCACGAGGACTTCCCAGGTCAGTCTCCCGTCCTGGTACTATTCACGGCTTTTCAGTCTCCCGTCCAGGTCATGTGGGTTGCTCTAAGCAAGTGTAAAATTTTATATACTTGCAAACAAAGATTATAAATTAAAATTAGTTACTGCTAGATTATATATGTTGGAGAAAAGGCAACTCCTTTGTATTTCTATACCATGAACCATCCAATATACTAGACATATAGTTGAGAAGCTATACACTGCACTCAAAAAAATTGAATGACAATAGTCTTATCTTATGATATGATGATAATAGTCTTGCCTTTATTTGCAAATTGCAACCACTTTCCAGCTTACTTAAAAAAACTTGAATTGGTTACTATGCTTAGTTCTAGGTTTCTCATGTTTTACAGAATATGCAAGATACACTACTTACTGTGCAGTATACATGTTTAGATGCACCATCAGAAGAACTACTCATTCGAGGTATAATTTATTCTTTTTTTCAAAGGATACTACTTTGTCTTACTATTGTGTGCATGTATTCAACATGTTGGTGGTTTGATAGGCAACTGAGCTACTGATTATAGTAGCAGATGAAATTATCAAACCATCTCACTTCCACGATTTTTGAATTTATTATTTGAATACCTTTATTCCTTGAAGTTTTATAAAATATAGTAAATTCATTAAAGAAACTGATTGGTTACCTTAGCGTAGGTATGTGTATGTATTCCAACCAAGTTTCCACTTTCCAAATATCATTTAACATGCCTGTTTATGTCCTTTTCACTTCTCAGTCATGACATACTCGTATATCTGAACAAAACCCATCATTTCTTCTTTGAATACCCTTTAACCTATCTTACGCTTATGTGATCGTCTTATGTACATAGAGATTATTGAATAAGATACTAGGCAATCTTAATGTTCAGTTAGATAATAGATAAGGGAGGAATATGATCTAGCTTCTTTTGGAGAAAATGGGAATTTGAAAAGAGAGACATGATGACAGCATAAAGAAACTAAAATGGGCAATAATTGGTTTTCTACTTATAAGCAGATTTGGACCATGGACATCTAGTTTTAGTCGCACTTCATAATAAGATTTATTTCTAGACAATATGCTAGTTACGTGATCTTTAAATCTTAAAAACAGGGAAGCTATAAGATGTTACTTTCTTAACAATTACTTTTGTTTGATACAAAAAGCTTACCGGATTAGTTTGTTATAGCTTATATTTAGCTTATAGAAGCTGCTTATATGGAAACATGAATTTGTGGTATAAATAGAGATATTACATGTTATGAATATCTTGAGACTTCATATTAACTTTAACTAGAATTACATGTATTTGGCAGTTAGCTATGCTATAATGTTGAATATTGATAACTTTTTGCTTACAGTATTTACCACTCTCATTTTTCATTGAAAACTTTTTTGTTAATAGAAAGCTTTCACGAGCTGGAGTTTATATGTTGTTGGATACTTTGTCAGTATATCAAACAAATGAGCGTCTTCACGGAAGCAGCGTGAGTGATGTAAGGTTTAGATTTTTATCTTCCGATCAAACTACTATTAATTTTGTATTATCTTTGGGAAGCAATAAGAAAAAATTGGTTGAACCATCTTTCAAAAAAAGTAAATAGAATAGCTGTTAAATTGTGTACTATTTTGACTAGACTAGCATGTTTTAAATGCATTGTGAAATAGCATTTTGTGGCAGAAGTCCAACAGAGAGCGCTTTAGAAAATAATAGATATAGTTTTTGGACAAAAAATTAACTTTCTTTCATTTTAGTGAATAAACATTAATTTCCCTGAAAGCTCGTGGAAATTATTTGAATGCATGCTTCTGAAAATTTTCTTATGCTTGTTTAGCTTTAAGACCAAGGTTCAAGGTATCGGCCGGTACCCCGAAAATTCAGGGATATCGTACCGGTGCCGACCATCACCGAGCCGAGATTAAGGCTAAATTTTGGTTTCGACTATCAAGTGAAAAAAACGTAGTGCGGAATCGATGTCAGAAATCAAAAAGACAACTCAGCAGCACCTTGTTCGACAGCTGCGAAGGCAAAGTGGAAATCATATTGAATGCGATATCGAACCGAAGGCGATATCATGTCGAAGGCGCGGATGAAGTCGAATTGAAGGCGAAGGCAAAGCCGATCTGAAATACAGCGAAGTCACGATGTTCTAATTTATTTTTGGTTTATTTTCCGTTCGATCATTGATCCACGATGCCCTAATTTATGCGTTGTTAGCTAGAACAAAGAAATATCAGAGAGATTTAGGTATGTTGGGCTAACTTTATTTTGGGCTTGTGAGCTGGTATTTTATTTGGCTTTTATACCCAGCAAGAAACAAATAAGCATGTCAGTGTATTCTATAACAAACGTGAATTGTACATGCTGTATTATTTTGGGTATTAATTTTTGTTGACAACAGAGTTAATAAGTTTTGATTTTGTTTTACAAGTTTAGTTAAAAAAAAAAAAAAAAACACTGAAAATCGAAATCTGAACCGAAACCGAAATTATCCGAAACTAACAAAATTTAAAACGACCGAAACCGAGTTCTCCAACCTTGATTAAGAGTATTAATCCAGCCCATTTATAATGGTTAACTAGAAATTAATTGTCATTACAGTCCGCGGGCTTGGCATAATGAAAATGGGTGCTTAGGTCTGGCAATAGACCCAAAACCGAGTCATGTCTTGCACACTTCTAGTAAAAAATAGTATTTGAGAATTATGTGTTTCATGAGTTGAAGCGGATATGCACAACTTAATTTTCCTCAAAAGTTTATCAGTTCGCCAGGTTCTCCCACGGTATATTCAAAATAAAATGTCATAATGATCTTTGGTTTCAATTTTTCAATGATTTGCTTATTATTTTCTGTAAAAATTACATATACAGCTATCGCTTTTAGTTTATGCCTCCCTCTTTATATCTTATGATTAGCTTAATTTTGTATGTATGCTGTCCTTTTTTTTCTTTTCTATTTCTTCATTTCTGAAACATCACTTAGACTTATTTATTTATTGTGATGTGCAGGCTGAAGTGGATATTTAGGAAGATTATCACATTCAAACCTAGTCAAATTGCGGCAAAGAACTGACTTTGCAAGTGAAATTTTAATGCATCCACTTTTAACAGCAGCTATTATGTAATTTTTGAATGAAGTTTTGATTAATATTGTTTCAAATACTGCAAATGTTGCAGTTCTTGAATGACATTTCAACTGATGTTAATTAAGTTTTGCAAATATTGCAGGTTTGAATGATATTTTCAGTTTATATGTTGGAGTTATGTATGTACAACTGACATAATTGAAATGCTGGTATTTTATACTACCATTTTTCTATAGTGTATGTGTTGTAGTTTTATAGTTCAGCTCTATTGTTTCTGGTACAGTTTCAACCAAAATGGATTTGACGGGTTGGGCTGGTTTCCATTAGATCACATGTTGGGTTAGGTTGGTTTTACCCGTTGAATTACAGGTTGGGTTACCATTGGGGATTTTCACTTAAAGGGCTTATTTATTTGTTCAGGGTAATAAGTTTTATGGACAACACTTTTGAAAAATTAGTTTTAAGGACATTTTACAGGAAAAATATAAAAGAATTTATCATTTCCAATTATAAATAAATAATGATAAAAGAATTTATCATTTTCCTGTATAACTTTAAAAGATAAATGAATTTATCTTTTTTCAGTAAAGTGTCCTTAAAACTTATTATTTAGAAGTGTTGCCCTTAAAACTTATTACCCTGAATAAAATGTACTTGAGCCTAATTTCCACTTTAATAAACGGGTCAAACAGGTTGGGTGGGTGCTTTTTCGGTTTAAATGGGTCGGATTGATTTTCGACCCAACCCATTTATATCCAACCCAACCCATTTGACATCCCTTATTTTTGAGTTGTAAGGCTGGGGGAGAGGGTCTAAAAGGTAAATTCTGACAGTTTTCATTTTGGCACAAGATAGGTAACAAGGGCGCATACAGAAATATATTTTAATTAAAGTGGATTTTTGCCTCTGAGGATTTTTTTTTTAAAAGGACGACCAATTTTTGTTATACACATCAAGGGCAACTTTCAATTTTTAATTGGATAAAGTCCGTAAATTTTAAATCAAGGTCACTCATCGACATTTCACAAGTAATAAATTTATTTTGGAAACCTATTTTTAATTGGAGCAAAAACAATATAGGAAAAAAGAGCGTGGAGCACAGCAAGCTAAATGAATGGTATATTTTCAAAAGCTAAATGGAAATAGCTTTGTAGTAAACAATATAATATCTCTGTAAATGCTAATTGCAAATAGTTTTATCAAGTAAAAGCAACATAGCTTAGTAAATAATAAATGAAAATAGCTTTACTTTAACATATTTTCAAAAATACGAAGTGAAGTTAGCTTTATCAAAATAGTTGTTACATGTAAATCTAAAGCTTGAGTTACACTAGATTTACAAAAATGGTAGTTGGGGCCATTTTAAGAAAAACTGTTAAAAAAAATTAGAAGAATTATTTACAGCTTCTGATTTCATTATATCTCACTTTTTTTAATTAAACTTGGTGAAAATGAGCTTGCTTATGAAATTTGACAGGTTATTTATCCTTGATCCAATTATTGAAATTTGTTGTCCTTGGATGTAATTTCCTTCTAAAATGTATCCTTGAAACTAAATACTCTTTAAATAAACACTAACAAAGAACATACAACTATTTGTGAAATTTTGATTAAAAATGTTGTATCTGAAGTTGTAAAATAACTTAAAAAATGTTGAAGAAGCCTTGTGAATAAAATATATATATACACACACAGAGGAGCGTTCAATGACACCCCAAAAGCCCCCCTACAGAAATCAAGCATTTATGTTAGTTTAAGTTAGTGGGAGGTGAGAGAATGAGTGGAGGGAGAGAGAAACGGGATATGTGGTGGAAATCAAGGGGCATTTTGGGGTGTTGCACTGTTTCGGGTGCCATTGAACGCTCACCATATATATATATATATATATATATATATATATATATATATATATATATATATATATATATATATATTACACATACAAAAACAAAGTACGAGGTAAATAAAACATCATACTAAAAAATAAGTAAGAAGAAGGATAAGAAGGAGAAGAATAATAATTCAATATATCTCTCTTTTTTAATTAACTTTAAGGAAAATGAGTGGCTAAAATGAGTTTGTGTTTATGTAACTTGACAGGCTATTTATCCTTAATCCAATTATTAAAATTGATTGTCTTAGGATCTAATTTTCTTCTAAAATGTGTCCTTGAAACTAAATACCCTTAAATAAACACTAACAAAATACATAAACTATTTGTAAAATTTTGATTAGTGTTTAACTTTCTTATTTTTTGCTCACATGAAACTTTTATCTGAAGTTGTAGACTAACCTAAAAAATGTTGAAGAAATCTTGTAAATAGAAAACTAATATATATTACACATGCAAAAAAAAAAAAAAAAAAAGGAAAAGGAAAAAAAAAAAAAAAAAGAAGGTAAATAAAACATCATACTAAAAAGGAGGAAGAAGAAGAACTAACATTAACATTGTTAATATTATTATTTGCAACTTCTGATTTCATTATATCTCTCTTTTTTAATTAACTATGGTGAAAATGAGTGGTTAGAATGAGTTTGTGTTTATGTATTTTGACAGGCTATTATCCTTAAACCAATTATTAAATTTTGTTGTCCTTGGACATATATTTTCTTCTAAAATGTGTCCTTGGAACTAAATACACCTTTAATAAACACTAACGAAGTGCACTGTGCATACAACTATTTGTAAAATTTTGATTAGTATTTAACTTTCTATCTTTTGCTCAAATGAAACTTTTACTTTAAGTTGTAAACTAATTTAGAAAACGTTGAAGAAGCCCTGTAAAGCACCCAAAAAAACAAGGTAAACAAAACATCATACTAAAATGTAAGTAATATCAGTGTAGTAAAAATAGCTTGTTTGAAGTTTGAAATTCAGCTGAAGTTGTTATAATATAAATCAGATAGAGTAATAAAAACCAAGGTTCAAGATTCCAACTGTTCCAGTCCGGTTCCGGCAGTGACCGGGCCGGAATCTGGTTAATATCCCGTTTCAATAATTGATCCAAAAAAGATACAAAATTGTCCTCACCTGGCGGCAACTACCATTGGAAAATGTTAAGCGATGCGGTATTTTGGAATTGAGCAAGAGAAATCAGATATGGCAAAGAGGAATCCAGTAGCGAAATATGAGAATTGCGAACAGAGAGGAATTTCGCTACTGGAAGATAGAACGATGTTTTTAGGGCTACTCAGTAGATGGTATAGTTTTGATAAAATGGGCTAATTGGGCTGTATTCATTTTATGAATAATATTAAATAGAGTTTAAAGTGGCTTAAGTGGGCTGCAACAAGGTTGTTTTACAGATTTTGCATGGACTGAATTTGTTGAATTATAAATAGACCCAGTTACATGCTCAGTTACATTTGTATCTGTTAGACTACAACTACTAGAATATAAATTATGATGTTTATTGTCATACTTATACATAAAAGTGTTTTAAAAAGTAACAAAATGTGGAACAGAATTTGAACAGAATATCCAAAATTTACATAACGGAGCCCAAACAGTATAAAAAATTACTGACCGGAACAGAAATAAAAACCGGAATTTTGATCCTTGATAGAAACTATAAAGGATAAAAAGACACAGTTGAACCCTATAAATCTAGTTCCCTCTATTAATAGCAGAGTATAGAATATACATCAATGAGGGTAGGTTTGAAATATATTGGCATCAAAGCTAATCTAGTGGTAATAATTACCTGCATTTCATGACATTGCTTTTCTACGAAAGATTTCAGCCTTTTGATGTAATCTGCTGCGGCCTCACCATCTTTCTGTTCCAAGTCAGCAGGAACCGTTGCTACCTTATTCTTTGTTTGGCCATAGACCTCCACAATTCGCTCTCTAATATTCGTTTCAAGTCTTTGAATGAAATGTAAAAATGAGGGATCAAAAATAGATAAAAGGATTGGATGCTCATTCTTCTGATTACTAGCATAATCATTTTCAGACTCTTCCATATCCATCATATTAGTCGAAGTAGATCTCATCATTGGCTTGTGATTTTGAACAGAAGGAGACAAGGCAAGAGAGGTAAGCAATTTTTTCAACTCATCAAAATTTACGAAATATGTCTTGAGGCCTATCTTTTGGCTAATAGCATCTACCACGGAAAAGGAGTCAATGTTGTTTTTGGTAGACTTGTTGTAAATAACACATTCTCCAAGAACATATGCAGCAAAGCCTCTAACACACACACTAGCATTCATATTTGATACGAGCTCAATCAGATATGTAAGATGTGCCGGTGAATCTAAAATACAGTTGACAGCACCAGGACAATCTGCTAGCCAGGTAATGAGTAAATGAAGTATAACTGGTTGTACATAAGAAGTTTCTGATGGGATTGTGGTTTCATCGTTATTTCTGTTCTTTTTTGGAGAAGCACATGCCAAATGCTTCACTATGCGGTGCAGTAGTGGCTCTGGAGCACCTAACGATGGCACGGGTGCATCAAGCACAATTTTTAATACCTGGATTTGAGATGGGTAATATCAATAACTAAACAGAATAGTTAAGTAGCATGTTAAAAATATACAAGACTTGTAAGCTTCGGTGTTTTCTGGGAATATGAGAACAGGAATACACACACAAATTGATATCAGGTGCTAGACACTAAAGTTTGTTACTAGGAGTCTCGGACCATTCTGGGTGAAGCCTTGGCACAAATCCTATTACTCAACTTGATTAAGCATGATTTAACTCAATGGATCCCATTTGTAATATGCATTAGTTAGACCACTGGATCACCAATCTTACAAGAAACAAAAGATATAAAAACAGAGAAACAACAAGTAGCGATGTACACGTACACGGTCCTTGGACTGGATATTGTCCTTCAGTATGTGCGAAAGCACACTAGCTGCTCTACAACATTCCTGTGTCAAAGATTAAACAAGATGCATAAACCACTTAGCAATTTATCAGTCAAAAGGAAAGATTGGTCAAAGGAAATTTCAATGTTAAGGTAACTAAAGCACTGTTATGAGTATTGCTTTCATCTCAATAGCATATTGATTATTTTTTCCAACTATATAAGGTTTTAGGTTTGGTAATGATAATTATTTACACAGAATGAAGTTGATAAGAAAAAAGCAATCTACATACCTCAAGGCCTTCACTTCCTTCAGCTGTTACCAACGATTGTAAAAGCATGCTGCCATATCACAAAAAGCAGGTTATGGAGATAGTACAAGAGAAATGCCAAATGGAGCAGGATGCATAAATTTAAAATTAACCTATCATCTAATGATGCCGGAATATGTGATTTGCAAAATATAATGTATAGGAATGTGTTTATCGCATTCTAACCTTCCAAATGATAGGCTGCCATCATCACTGTTATTTGAATTGGGCTGCGGAGTCATGGTTGAAGCCAATGTCACCTGCCCATCTGGGTTTTTCTGTTTTGGAGAAAAATAGAACAAAATAATATATATTTAATAAAGAGAAAAATAGTTACTAAAAAAAGACAGGTAATAATGGTTAAAGCATAAACATGATGCACCAAATAAATTCGATACTTTCCAAAATCATGAAAACAGGATTTCACTATTTCTTTTTTGGCACACATGAATATCAGGAATTTATATTTCATGTTCAGAATATTTTCCTTCCAAAACTAGTAGTAAAATGATGCAGGAAATATCTTATAGTGTATTTAAACTACTTTGATCACAAACCACCAGTACTCGATTTTGTGCCGATAGCCCGGATACATGATAAAATCAGTTGTTACCATCACCTTCAGACAATTTTTGACTCCAGTGATGTTATTTCTGGAGAATTATATATTAATTAATGAAAAACAGGCAAATCAGATCATACTTTTAGCAAGGGCTTGGGATAGGGATTGCATGAGATGTGGTTCTTATGTATTTATATGATAAGAGATCAAGAAGACGTGAAGATGAGGACTTTGTGTAACTCCTCCTCTAATAGAAGCAAGAAATTTATAAACAATAGCTGTTAGTGGAAAAAACTAAATCTACAGAACCAAAGTCGTGTTATAGGAGTCAATTCTAAAATTTAGTGTAATCAGAGTTCACTGTTAATAATTAAAGAAAGTAACTGTAAAAGAGTGACAACCTCGCAAAAACAACGGAACAAATAGTCAGCTGCCATAAATTCCTCTACTGCAGAAGCGTGCAAAATTATTCGAAGAATTGCATTTAAAGCTGGCTCAGCATGAGGCTCCTCTCCGACCAATCTGCTTGCAAGGGCATCCAAATTTTGAGGATTTCTTATAACCAAATTGCCAATGCATCTAAGTGCCTGAATTTAGGAGTTTGCTTATAATCGACATGACAACATATACCCGAATTCATATCATGTAAAGAAGAAGACTATGTTATAAAAGTTATAACAGAAGACACATTCAATATTAAAATTCAAATATACTAGCATATTAATACCCAAATAGTATAGAATATAAATTTAATACTAATATGGATAGGTAAGTATACTTGACATCATAATATACTGATTCAAATACTATTACATTTAAAATCACCAGGAACCTAAACAATTTCAAGTTAACTATAGGGCTTATAGACAGAATTCAAATGGACTAAAGTATTATTGCAGTAGCTTTCAAGTTAACTATAGGGCTTATTGACAAAATTCAAATGGACTAAAATATTATTGCAGTAGCTGTCATCAATTACCGACACTGATGTAAGAGGATCTGTTCGGAAATAAGAATTCAGTGTAGTGACTGTGTATCTTGTAACAGATACAAAATTATGCAATGATTGAAGCCAAAAACTACTGATTTTGAACATGAAAAATACATACCATACATCGAACAGAGACCGAAGCCCACTGGCTCTCTACCCCAAGTAACAAGAGATGGTCTAGAAGCTTATTCTGCATATGGTTTATTCAAGAAGGTTAAACTTGTACTACAGCAGTAACTTAAATTGCAAGACATAAATATGAGTGCTAACTAAAAAATGTAGTAACCTGAACCAATGCATTTTGATTGGATGATAAATTAGCATCTTTTCCAGGTTCACCATCTTTACCACGCATAAGGAGCAAATTAACAGTTTCCATTGACTTGAGCAGATTTATTGTCTACTGGCAAAATAACATTCTGATGAGGAATCTTAAAGAAGAACAAATATCAGCATAAGTTGACATTGTATAATATTTATTATCTGATTCATTATCTGTTCCCAAATAAGGATACAAATATAAAACAAATTCATCAAACGGGGATAAAATACCTTTTGCTGGGTGAAATTGTAAGCACTTCCTCTCCGAAGCTTTAATATTGAAACTAGAGGCTCAAATCCTATAGTTTCTTTTAGGAGCACCTACATGATAAACCCAGTATGCATGTACATATAACATTCAAAGTTATAAACACAGAGAACTAAAGAAGATACAATGGTATAACACTAACTTGATTTGATGCATTATTGCGGATGAGATTATTCAGTAATTCAAGGCAGTCCTGTGGAGCCAAATGAACAATAGAAACAGCAAATAAGTTCACAACCATTCATATAACAGGTAGCATTTTCATAAGGTGATGATAAGCCATTTCTAACAGTACCTGCACAACAACACCTCCATCAGAGCCACCTTCCTCTTTTATAATGCTGAATATCTTTTCAAACGCCCCTTCAAAAACCAATATTTTTTGGATGTCCTGAATTTTTGATTGCAAACGGAAATATACACGGTCAATTTAGTCAATTATATAGTGACATTAAAAAAATGATAAACTTTACCTCTGCTTCCCGAGTCAAATAAGTAAGCAGCAGTAAGGCTTCATTTCTTATAACCTGTCAATAAGTGAACAAATCAATCGATTCAGAGCTCAGCAGTAATAATAAATTTTTTATATTAATAATAATGATTAACAACAAATAGATTTATATTACAGTAATGGGTATTCAAACCTCGCGATCCATAAGCATGTCTACAAGGCAGGTAATCCCACGAGGAATTGATAGAATTGCATCCTGTAATCTAAAATGCAGCAAAGGACAACTAAATAAGCTAAGGATTAAAAGAAAAGAGGGGGGGGGGGGGGGGATAGAGATTCTATATATGGAATACCTATTAGAAGAATGTGTGAGGAGAGCTGTTAGCAGCTGAAGTGTATAATATCTAACATAGAAATCGTCTTCAGACTGACAAGAAGAAATGAAAAGAAAAGGATGCATGAAGTACATAGGTGTTTTATATTGTCTGGCAATGCAAGGGAGATCACTGTACATAAGGTTAAGCTTACCAGTAAGCTTAAAATAAGAGAAATGCTACCAGATTCTTGAGAAAGCATATCAGAGTTTATTGATACTGGCTGAACCTCGTTTCTCTGTCCATGCACTGTATCAATGGGAGTCAATGCACTTACAAGAGTTTCAAGAACACCTCTGATTAGTTCAACATCGTCTCTTTCTTCCTTTAGGACAGATAAAAGTACTGGAAATCCTGCAAGATGAAGAAGCTAGAGTCACTGTTGCAAGCAACAACTCTTGCATGGGCATGGGTGTGGAGAAAGGGAGCGAGTTACCGTATAACATATGTGTAATTTTTAATTATAGAAGTAATAGTCATGTTTGCCTCACAACCATCATAATAAATTGACATCTAGACTGTGTACAACAAAGAAAAATCCTGTGATTTGATCCTCACCATTCATTTGGATGTTTAGACCTAACTGTTGTAATACCATTAATTTAATAGCAGCAATTCCAATAACCACGTGAAATGGTTTAAGATTCATGTTTAAGATAAAATCAGCTGGTTGACAATTAACACAATTATAATGAATAAAACTAGTGTTAAAGTGATATCACAAAATAGCATTTAATTTGGAGCATCCAACGAAAAATGACATCTCAAAATAACAAATCAGTAAGAGTATCAATCGGGAAAAGATGACAAAATAATATATCAGTAAAAGTAGTCAAATGAGAAGTGGCAAAGGACAGAGGACCATTAGTGATAATTTCCTACATACGGTCAGTACAAATTTCTCTGAAGAAAATATAGAATAAATACCTGTTGCTCCGACTGCCAGCTGTGCTGAACGACTTTCTGTCACAAGTGACTGTAGTTCAGTCACAGCCACGCGCCTATCCTCAGCCAGTACACCATTGCTTATGCGATCAAGCAATCGTTCAACATGGCTATTGCATGAAAGAAAGAAAAAAGTTGGACTATCAACATTAAAATTACATCTGATGATATGTATTACCGGAGATAAATGCAACAAAAGGACCTCGAATTTGAACTTATTTTATCTGTATTCGCTGTACTTTGGACAGTTTTAAATGAAATTACTCTTAGTTAAATTCCTAGTTCAGAGGGCTTATGGCAATGATATAATCTGATGCTGAGTACAGATTCAAGTATAATAAAATTTTATATGCTAAATATCAACGGTTACATCAATAATATGCAACAAAATATTCTGCTCAAGATAAGGAAAAAAATCCTTTTATGTCACCATGGAATAAAAATTCCAAGCTTAAGCTAGCCATCAATATTTTTTATCTGAATTTCGTATCCATGCAAACAATACGTAGAATATATTGCCAAGAAAGATGGCAAGGGCAGATATTCTAAGGAAATCACATGAAGAAATTCACTTCTCCAAAGAATGCAAAAATACAGAAATATGGCTCACAATATCACATGAGTCGATGGGTTATTTAAATAATTCAAGTAACAAAAAGCGCTCAGAATTGTATCGTTATTTTTGGGGTGTTTTTGAGAGTGTTTTAGGTTTTAATTAAACCTTAAAAATCTCATGTACATGTATGTTCGCTACCTTTTCAGTATTTTCATCTTCAACACTTTGAGAGTAATAAATGTCTGTTGCTGCAAAATATATTTAACTATTGTATACTAACAAGGAATAAAAGTGACTTGAAGAAAAATGGGAAGAACAAATTTAAAGAGGAATGACATAACTCAATAAATGCAGAAAATATTATGCATGTCTTTGTTAGCAAAGGGACAAGGCTAGGATCATACATAGTGTGGTCCCCTGATGCAAAAGTACATATTTCCAGTACTGATCATACAGTCTGGTAGAAAATGATTAAGTTATAAACAAAAAGTAGAGAGGTAGGCCGACAACACTATTCTTATTCCTTTTCTTTTCTTGGGTCAAATCTTAAAAGTAACCATCCATATTACCTATCTTCAGTTGAAGCTGAATTGTTGTCATTTCCAAATACTAATCCACCAACACCCTGCGCAAAACCCAGATTGTCAGAATTTGGAAGCATATAAATCACCAAATACCCATAGCTGAATTATAGTCTCCTATGTAAGAATTAGAAACAGCTTGTACAAAAGCAACAAGTCTATTTAACAGGTAAACAAATGCATTGCATGTTTTGTTCAAAGCTTCAAAATGGAGTATTGTATAGAAAATGCGATGTCGTATTAAATGACAGTAGCAAGTATGTTAAAAAAGACGCTTGTTGTTGAAATGAAGAATAGTTAAATTTAAACTATTTGGACTTAAAAATGTGCAAATCATATGCAGTAGTAAGGTTTTGATTACATAAGGGGACAATCAGCTTGAACTTCCAAAGTTCAAGATTTTTGGAGTCAAAAAAATATCAGAATGCAGAATATTAGAAATGGGAACTTAGAAGTGCCAAATCTGAAAGGTTAAACTTATTGCTTAAAAAAAGGCACCAAAGAAATTAAGATATTTATCAACAAGTTCAAGTTCTACCTTGTTGATGACCAACACCAAAAAGCATAGTTGGTTCCGGTAGCTATACTTAAAGTCAAACGCCTCTTAACAATTTCAAGTAATTACATTTGTTAATTTCAACTTCCAATGTTAGTAAACTAGAAGCTTAACACTACTTAGCTTACATCAATCAATTCTAGTAATACTAGCAATTTCCAATCAGCTAGCGCCCATTGACAAAACTAACATTTTAATAATGAGTGTTACTATTTACCCACATAAACACTTACCTCGCCCATTTTATCCTCTCACACAGCCAGTTACTTCAATCACCTACCCACAACAGCATTTTTATAACCCTTTTATTTAGTTTTTTAATCATAACTCAATTTCCTCTCTCTATCTTTCTTCAAACAACAAAATCAAAATTTCTCCATCTCATTTCTCTATAGCCGATCTTTTACTTAATACTTCACTGGTACATACAACTAATTTTGTTGCAAATAAGCTGTTATTGATATTAGTTGCAAGTGGAATTTTCATTTTTGTAAACTATGTAATCCTGATTAAGATTAACATAAAGAATTATTTCCAACTCAAATTACGTATTATTATATAACATACTAAAGAACATTCATTGTTATTTTGATCAAAAGTATCCAATCACTGTTGTTTTTGTTGTTTGAAAAAAAAAAGACGAACAACAAGATATACTTAGTTATGATAATCATTCTCTAGAAAATTAATGGGTTTACAACAAATATTGATTTACATTCATATTCAAAATAGAATTAGATAGCTTAACTAATCAACTTCTAGTCTGAAATTCATAATAGAAAATGTATTTGTGTTTTTCATCTCATTTTCTTTTGTCATTAATGATTGTTAAGACTAAAAATGATTATGTCTGAGTGCTACATTTCATTATTTATATGTTGCTCAAATATGCAAAATCATTAGCGTTTATTTCCAAATTATCTCTTAAGCGTAAGCTATGTTTTTGAAGTAGATTTCATGATTGGATTTTATTAATGTTTAAGTGGCGTTGGTAAATACTTAGTTAGGTGAAAATAGTAGCACTCTAAATAATCTGATCATTACATATTGAAAGAGTTGTGTTCTTGCTAAGAAAAAATTTACCCTTGAAGAATAACACAGACAGTGTTGTAATGGTCAGAGCAATCCCGACAAAAGGTTAAAAAGTAAAAAGTGCTGCCTAGGTCAGTGCACATGTAAATCCAGAGACAAGTCTCTGTTCCTACCAAAAACATCAGTATAAATTGTGAATAGTACATAGCTTTGCATTTTTGGTGGATCGCATTTTAAGTGGTACATCTTTGGAAGTGCAGGCATCCTACATAAGGAGTCAGAGGAAACTATAGCTGAATAAATAAATGTGCTGTCTGGTCAGCATGAGGAAACATGGTTTTTTCTCTCCTCGTTATCATAGGTGAACAATATCAACAATAGAAAGTCGAATAAGGTTAAATTCTACTATTTTAGTCAGCAACTCAAACTCACATAAAACTAAAGTGTACTATTTGAGTTTTTTTTAGAGATAATGAGAGATAGATTTGCAAAGGCACATACACTTAAGCAATCACCGTGCAGCAATTGTGCATAAACCACCCACTGGTCAGAACTATATATAAAACTAGACATATATGTGAAGAGAGAATGATCTTTAAAGTCTAAGAATATAAATACCATGTGATGTGCTAAAAAATACACCATCTGAGCTATTTATAGTGACTTTCCACAAACAACTTGTTGTCTTGAAATAGAAATATTACGCCAAATAAATAATTATTATTCATTAAAGTTGTTACTTAATAATTTTCCTGTAAATCAACTTCAACCAACAAAATATACAACACAAGTTTCAAGGTGTAGTTTTGTTTATTTTTTATAGTTTTAAAATGGGTGCTTTTCCAGTAAAGCTTCGGTTTAGTTTCGCCTATGGGTACAAGAGTATGTTTTCAATTGGAACTACGGTCGTATTTTTTGGCACTTGGATGTGTCAGTATTGAATACCAACTGATAAGCTACACAGGTAACAAGTAATCCATTTGTAAAATTTTCACTACAGCACACGTTATCTATTCTCAGTAATAAAATTATAATTTAATCATACTTTTGGCATATGTAACTTCAGTTTCAAATCAATCCTTGTTTCATAACTTAATAGAGTGCTGACATATACAACCTCAAACCCTCATTTGTAAAATCATTTCAAATATAAAAACAATTAGAATGCAATCTTCAAAAATATGAAATCATTGGTTCGTTTAAAGTAAACCAAGTGTAACAATAAAATGATTGATTATGGTCAATTATATTGCGTTGAGAGGGAGTTCAGATTTATATTTCTTTTTCAGTAACCAAGATACTCAAAGGTACTACGTCAAATCTATAAAACCCAGTGGCATATATATCTGGGAAAATAAAATCAGACAAAGCATATTGAATGAAACAAGAGTGGGATAACATTAACAAGTCATTGTTTCCTAATGAAACATTGCTGATTGGTATGAATCTGTAGGCTAGAGTGGATCTTCCTTTGCTTCGGACCGATAAGTATCGCTGGTTTCGCATCTCCATAACCAAATTTCTTGGGTTTCCTTCATTCATCAACATTGACATTTCCCAAGCTTACTGATCCATTTTTTCATCATTTTCAGATCCATTTTCCCTAATCATTCAATAATCGTAACCACACCATTTCAAATCAAAAGGCGTTTGTACATTGAAGTTAAATCTTAATTTATCAATCTACATTGAGTTCATCCACTCACTCTTCAATGAGGGAGTCAAAGTCTAAGTCAAGGTCATCTGCTCACTCTACGATGAGAAGACTCATCGTCTAATACATGCCCATCCATACATTTTCTGATGAATAGACCTATATTTCACATTTTGTCACCCCATCTCTTCGGTTGGGGAAAGAATAATCTATCAATCTATGTAAAAACATAAGGGATATCTAATTTTCATCAGCATCCCACAACAATGTTAAAAAAATTATTATGCTCAAATGATTTCATGGCTAAATATCAATCGATGGGTTAATACATAAAATTTAAATCAAAGTGCATCAAATAGAAATCCAAGCAAATAATTCAATCAAGAATTACTCTTAAACTTTAACTAAGAGCATGCCTTATATAACCAATCAAGATCGAACGCTTACGTAATTGGCTCGATAGTAGTCTTTTATAAATTATTTGAACTTTTGACATCTTGCTCGCATACAAGGATATTTTTGGAACTTCACAGTTGGACAAAAGAATTTGTGTTTCTATTTCATATTATTGATAGGGTATTTATGGAACTTCACGGTCCAACCAAAAAATTGTATTTCTATTCTAACTATTAAAAAGCGGATGTATTATGTGTCGGTCATTCTCTTTATCCCACTTCTAATCACAAAGACGAAATGAGGATTTGAACTAGAGCACGCCTCCTACATGCCCACTCCTTGGTTGACTCCCATCAGCTATAGTTTTCCTTGTAATTAGTTTCATCATCTTCAATAGATCATATATGAGCTCAATTACCAGTGAAAGCACTTAACCTGTTAGTTTTTTAAACGCTCGGAATTGATAGAAAAGTATTAAACAAATAAAAATGTAAAAAAACGGAGATCAGAGAAAGAAAAGAAACACGATATTTTATTGTCGTTCAATGAAATTTCTGACTTACGTCCACTTAGTTGTTTTTATTGATTCCTTCTTTCTAAAGCACTCAATTAACATGTAATCTAGAAACATAAATGTGATATCTGCAATTGGCCCAAAATCCATTTTAAGTAAAGAAGGTTTTCATTTGTAGGTGTCTTCCACTATAATCGGCAGAATGAGTTTGAACAACTAAACATACAGATCTGATATTTCAGGCTTGCAACAACGAAAAAATTGTCAAAATTGACAACTTTAAAATAACCAGGCTGATATGTACCGATTGGTTTTGACTGGCGCTGATCGGTTTAACTAGCTCATGTCTTCCATCTTTCTTCATATTTGTTTGAATGTCGATGCTTTGGATCCCAACTAACAAAATAATCCGTTAGACAAGCGGTATCGATCAGTTTTGGTCATTCAAAACCTGTTTTCTCTTCAAACTTGAATGTAGAATCATCTAAAGTCTCGGGTGAGTCCCCCTTGGCTTTGAATCGATCTGTGTTGTGTGCACAATACTTAGCCAAGTTTCTTGAGTTCCCTTCATTTACCAATATTGACATCCTTTAAGCCTCTTGATCCATTTTTCATCATTTCAAAATCCAATTTCCCTGATCTGAGTCAATTCCAAAATGGTGGAAAATTTGTCCGCAACAAATAATATCTTGAATAATAGTATGCATCACTTTTCTGATAATGCTTCCTATAGTAGTATCTTTTACCATAAACTTGAGTTTTTCAATGATGAAAAGACAGTTAACTATTAATATAACAAATGACATATGCGTAGCTAGGTTGCACATGTGATCCACGATTTTAATTAAGTTTTGAATAATATGAAGACAACTTATTATATGTATGACAAATTTTTAAATAAACCATTAGCATAAATGACCCCCTCATCTACATCTCTAGCTTTGCTCCAGACCAACCGGGGCTGCCTGACATTATCCTTAAGAGCATACCGAAATTTGAATTTTCAAAGAGTTTTGTTTACGAATAAGCATTGTTAAATGTACTGCAACTTACAGTAGCCCATTCAAAATGATGTGCCTTTCTTTAAAACTGTACACTTGAAATTACAATATCATCAGTGAAAAAATCCACATCAATCAAGTGGCCATCGAACTATCGTATATGCACCTATCAACCTATCAGGTGACCCTTTGCATGTTTCATTCAGATTCATATTTCATTGGACATAATCTTTTGCATACTTTGTGTCTCCTTCTATCTACAGTGTGACCAAACATCCAAATTTCTTAAACAGAGTTGTATTGAATGTGCATTTCCTTGGCTTCAATTTAACACTTGGTACCGTAGTTTCATGGTAAAAGTTCAGCATACGTAATACCAACTGCTGATTGAACATACAATCAGCATTTATGACAAATACCGAGCTGTTGGTGGAGCTTGCTGCGACCTGATCTAGACTGTAGTGGAAAGTGTGATTGGAGTTGTATAGGTGAATCAAAAACTGGAACTAGAGATGAGTAAGTGATTTGAAGCATGAAAATGAAAAATGATAGACAAGTGAAGCGATGAAAGGTTTTCGCGGCATGTGTGATGTTAAGTAGGTATTATATTTTACAATTTAGCCTAGTTGCGACGTGTTTAGCAAATCTTATGAAAGCGTTTTGAGGTGCATATGATTGTTGATACAAAACACTTGTCCTTATTGGTCTGTGTGTGAGACCACATAAAATAACATAATATATAATACGTTTAATAAAAACAAGAGGGTCTGACACGTTAGACACGGAAACAAGAAATCATCCATTTCCTCCTCACTCCCACAATGCAAAAATAAATATAAATATAAATATTGCTCCTTTTGCATCAGACACAGGCTCATACTCTGTTAATGTCATATATTATTATATTTAATAAGGAATGATAAATAATAGTATTTTACATTTGGAATTTATTTTAAATACATGCAGTTTGTCAAAATAATTGTTGGCAAAAATAGAGATACAACTAATAAACATATTTTTGTAAGTACAAAAGTACTAGTATTTTTTTTAACTAGTACATATTTATATCGTGTTTTATTTTTGCAAAAAAACAAAAAAAAAAAAGCCAGTGCCAAATAACATTCGTTGTTTGATGCAGCCGTAAGCGCTGAGGATGTTAATAGAGTCAAAGCAGAATCCAAGAGAAGCATAGACATTGCAGGGAATAGTATCAACTTTTCAAACATATAATATCTTGCAACAAACTAATATATTGCTTTATTATTAAACGTTGAATATTCATTTCTTCACCACCAAAATTTTACTAACATAACCACAATATAACATGTGTAATACAAGATAGAATAAAAATGATAGTATAAAGGACATTTATAAGCATTTAAGTCTCCAAAGGTCATTGTCTCAAGCAGTAAAGCTTCTAACTTAGGTTATTGCTAGAGGTCTTAGATTTGATCCCCTGGGTTAGAACCAATACTCAAAACAAAAAGCACAATTAAACAATCAAAAAACAAGCAACATAGAAACATACTACAAAGGAGATCGTTATCATCCTTAAGTTAATTCAAACATGATTCTCTTCAGATTCTCGCCACCAATATAATTCCCATCACCAACACTCTCGATCCCTTGGTATTGCTTTTGTTAACATACTGAAGGGATAACAAAAAATATTTGAAACCTTTTGATTTTTGAACTAGTAAATATGAAGTGGATTCCTTTCTTGGCACAAGCAATATAGAACATTTAATTGGGGAAAATTTGCAGTTGCGGCATATTAAACTAATAGTTATATAATTAAAATATAAAAAATGTTTGCATGGTCAAGCAGCTAGCGCCTCAAAAGAAGCTCTCAATCAAAATGGCACCTAGAAATCAAAGCTGACAAGAGCGCTAGAGTTATGAAGCGGAGCAGGTTTCCACCCATATAGCAACTAATAAGCCACTAACAGAAAACTCCCACCCCGACACCCCCCCCCCCCCCCCCCACACACACACACACACACAAAGAACAAAAGAAAAAAAACAGAAAACCATTATAAAAAAAACAATGTACCCAACGACCTCGCCGGCTATATAGATAATCCCCCTTGCATCCCCACCCAGGCCCTTACAGAAATGATGTACATAAAAATATTAATAATATTTTAACTAATTGCAAATTAACATTTATTTTTCATAATATTTTATTTTATTTTAATTAAAGTGGCAAAAATAATTTTGAAACTTATACCAAATCAAAAGGTGTGGTAACATTAAATTAGTTGCACAGTAAATAAAACACAAATAATCATTCTCCTTTCAATTATTCTTCACGTAAACATAAACTCCTTTCAGCAAATCTTCTCTTTTTCAACCCCTTTCCCTTACTCCATTCTCATCGTCAAGAACACACTCAAGAGGCGCTTGTTGACATAGCGCCAACAAAATCAAACTCCAGCTCTTAGAAGCTGGACAACTATAGGAACTCCTAGCTAATTGCACAAAAATAACAAATATAACTGATAATGATAATATTCAAAATTACAGTAATCCAAACACGCTAAAACCATTCACCTGAGCGACTGCATTAAGATTGATACGTCCTAGTCTAAAATCCATGGATTGTAGTAGTAACTCTTGCTTTGTCTGCAAAATAATCAGTATTGAAATGTCGATCGAGTATCAAAACTAACTAAAAAAAATACAAAACCACGAAAGATTTTATCGTGAAAACTATCAGTACTGAAATAGGTAGATCGCAAGTCGTAGAGAAATGGATGTGATTTCGCATGAGAAGCACAAAATTAAAAATCAGAATATTGGCATTAGGAAGTGATGAAACCAAATGAAAAGAATTGTAAAAGATAAATTATTGCAGTAGCAGACACAGCGAGAAGACTAAGTTGGAGAAGTTACATGGTGTTGGAGAACGAAGAAGATCCCCCCTCTCGGTCTCGGTACCTTTAATTGACAATCTCTGTACTAAATTTGCAATTCATTTATGCATCTGCAGTAATCAATTGTTTCACTCCTCCTTTCGTACCCGAATTTCCAGCACTCTTTTATTTTAGAATCATAATTCAGTTTCACCCTCTGTCTTTTTCATGCAACAAAATCAAATTTTCTCCATATCTAATCTTTTTTATTTAATTATTCATCTATGTATATATGTATGTAATGTGTGTGTGTGTGTGTGTGTATATATATATATATATATATATTTGTATGTGTACACGTATATAATAATCAACTATCTTGTTACAATTAAGTTGTTATCGACTTTGATTGCAAGTAGAATTTTTTATTTTATTTTGTAAACTATGTAACCTTACCTAAGACTAATAACATAGTAAAAAATAATTCGCAATTCGAAGCAGGTGTTGCGGTTTAACATATTAAAAAAAATTCATTACTACTTGATGAAAAATATTCAGTTATTATTGCTTTTGTTGTTGTTTTAAAAAAAGATGAAGCCAATTGTAATAGAAAACAATGCGATATAGTTAACTGTAATTGACTATGATGATACATGCCTCTAAAATGTAACTGGTTCACAAAAATATTGATTTACATGTATTATCTAAATAGATTAAATATTTAATCTAATTAAAAAATGATGAAAAAAAATTCGTTTACTTTGTTCATTTCATTTTCTTTTGTCGTTGATAATTGCGTTTAAGTATTAGATTTCATTATTTCCATGTTATTCGATGCAAAAGTGTAAGCATTTGTTTCCAGCATCATTTAGGCTTACCTTAAGTTTTCGAAGTAGATTCAAGTTTTGATTTTATTGCTATATAAGCAGCGTTAGTAAATCTTTAGATAGGTGTAAACATTAACATCATTTTAACATATATATATATATATATATATATATATATATATATATATATATTGCTTTGTCAACCTCTAAACCACAACTTCCTTAACAAATGATTTGAGATCCATTATAATCTTATTAATTAGGTGTCATTATTACGAACAAATTTTACATTGAATAACACCCAATAAGATAAGAATATCTTATTTCCAACTAGGTGAACAATTTGAAACCATAATAGTTGCTACTAAATCGAAAGGAAAACCCTAGAGTTCCTCGTTTTCTTTTAGTCTTGCCTCATTTTCCCACTTTCTCTAATTAAGTCATGCTTTCTTCTCAATATTTTTCTTATATTAGTTTAATGTCTGGTCAAGTTGAGAGCAAAAGTGTGGATCGGAAGGAGGAATGGGGGCGGATAGTTGTAGACGTAAGGTCAGAAAGTAAAGGCGTTTGCCAGTTAGAGGTGAAGTCGTTACCTCAAATTAAATCTGGATCAAGAAGGTGTTCCTTTTAGGACAAAAGATCCGCTTCAAGTTCGAAATTATCTATTCACGAGGGAGCAAAGAGAGTTTCGTACGACGAGGCAGTGAAGGGAAAGTCATGTGGTTGGGATCCTAGAATGAAGGTCATTAACCTCTTTGTGGTTGATGGAAAACAAAATGCATCATATCTCTAGAGGCTATCAAAGAAACATAAAACAAATGGAAAAAATGTATTTGGTAGGGTCGTGGCCTTATTACATGGAATTTGATGCTTATGCCGAGAGAGTGAGGAAGACAACGACGAGATTCTCTATTCTAACTAGGGATAATGATTTATTTATAGTTAGATCCAAGAAAGCGGACTGTAACAAAGTAGTTGAAGATTCACAGTTGTTTGATAAGAACCTAATCATCGTGATAAAGTTGAAGGCGGAGAGAAGTTGGATAGGGATTTGCTAATTACCATGCCATTTTGGGTGAGGTTTACTACCGTCAGTTTTTGTCTTTGGGACCTAAAGGCATTCGATGCATTTGTAAATACTTTGGGGGCCCGATAAAGATGGACATGAAAAAACAAAATAGATCTACTCTCACATATCATGAGGGTCATAGTAGATATCAAATATAAAGTGAAGTTCCTGAGTAACATAGAAGCTATATGCAAAAATAATGGAGTTTCAATCAACGAAAACTCCTAAGAACAAAATTTGTTTTATTTTGGTGATGTTAAAAATAATGTCCAATGATCAAAAGACAAGTGCTTAAAGTGGGAAGGTATGGAAACTATTAACCATAAAAATGGTCAATACCCCTAAAATATAATGCAAGAGCTTCGTGAACATTTAGAGAAGAAGGCATTGTAGCCTCCAGATAGTACACGTTGTTACTTACTAAAGGAATGACCCTCTTAGGTCAAAATTGAAGGAAAAAAGTGAATAAACTATAAGCTAATGAAGGTAACATTTTCATTGGATACTTCAGATTCGCTTGCTATAGATAATGTTAATAAGTAAGTAGCTCTCTAATTAAAATATGGTAAAATACCCAATTCGATTTAGAAATTAGGGTTTACGCTTTAGAATTTAGATATAAGAATTTTGTGATGATCCATTCTCCCGATCCCCGAAAGAACAGATGGTCATTGGAATATAACACGTTAAGTATAACAGTAGAAGATAAAACATGCATTACATCACATAATGTACATCAAATTACATCAGAGGTTATACCAGAGTTACCCAGCTCAAAAGATCTTAATTATACATAGCAGTTTCAACAAAACAAATAAGTACACAGTGGAATTAACGATAATCAATATGATAGAGTCTTGGAGGATCCAAAAGAAACATCCAAATCTTGCTCCAACTCCATATCCAAAATCATCTTCTATAGCTTCCGTACATAATTCCAAAAAAGATCTAGGCTAACTACCTGGATATTAGGCTGTCCGTGTGAAAAATATAGACACCCGAGTTTGCAAGCGAAGAACATACTACGAGTCAGTCATGAGACTGATATGAGAAAACCTATCGTTATTCTTAACTTATTTAAAGTGATGCATATCACGGGATCACGCCATATAACACGGAACGGGTTTACTCCACACAAATGACAGTGCACAAAAACACGTAATGCTTTTTGAAAAATGAAGCCATTATAAAACTCTAGTTCCATCACACAATGCAAGACAAAATGGAGGATTGAGTTTTACCTTATAATGGCCATACATGCTTGATACGAGAAAATCATTTGATATTATTATTAGTGTCTAAGTGTGGAAAACATTTTTGAAAATAAATGTATCAATCTTAGACAATATAATACCTCATTCCATTATATCGCCACATAGGTTTACAACTAAAACCGCAAAGCTCGTATTGGAAATTGGATTCCATCAATGAACCAAGGCAAAGGATCTTCCTTATCCGATTTGGACTATCTCTAACAAGATGTCCAGGACTCACACGCATGTGAACTCTAGAGCAGCAGAGCCGACCCACTAATTCATGGTATGTTCGGGTCACTCCTGAACAAAATGTTCCCTGGTCTTATCAAACAGTCTTCCTGGTCGTTGATTGACCATCATCCGAGGCTCCTCGATTCCAACATCCACATGAGTGAATTTGCCTGAGCTCCATACCATGGCATAACTTGTAGCTAGAAGGAAATGTATGTCCTTACTCTGTTGTCTTTCATCATGTTTTCGGCTCATTCCGGGGTGTGAGACCCTAGAGTCAACGTTTCACAAAGCTCTGCTTTATAGCAAAAGCTTTGATTTATCTGCCAGCAACATTTGACATGCCACATTGTCAATTCACACATATGATCAATTTCTATTAATAATATAACCTTTGATTTCATACGCCTCAAAGAAGGGTGTTAAGCTAAGAGAATAAATTCTCCGCCACCATAGATATATCATCAATAATAACTAACTAGTTATGTTATGAAATACAATGTCAGATATACGTCCATTTACAATTTCATTCTGGGTTTGAACGAAACCGAAGGCACCTTATTCCTTGTCCAATTATAGAGAGATGCCCTTGAATATCTGGACAGTCAATAAGTACATCTGGACCACTGCCACTTTAACCCCTTAACGGGAGCTACCTATATCTAGGGAATCAGCAAGCAGTCCATTCGATGTGAAGATTCCCGGCCTTCCATCGTCTTCAATGTCTTCGACTTCGGTTCGTCGTATAATTATTCAAAATGGGTTGAGCCCGGTCTTTTCAAATAATTAGCATCAAAACAACAATCTTTGTTGGATTATCAACTCATCAATTAAGTCTTCTTTAATTGGTAATCATCTTATAAGATTTAAATCTTATTCTCAAACTTGGTTAAGCTATTTGGCTTTCAAAAATCATCTTTTAAACTTATAAAAGGCTTACTTAAGGATTAGATTCGTTCACGAATTAAAAACCCATACTTCAAAACATTACCCAAAACTTGTTTATAAAAGGCATTACCTAAAATAGCCAAATTCCACTTAACCAGTTTTAACAATTAAAACCATAAATAATTGGTTTAAAAATTTTTCAAATAATTTATAATGATTTTCTCTTTTTTTTTATATATAAATAGTTCATTTTCACCAATTTCAATTCCAGATCATTAAAGGTCCTAAAGATGTTTTTATTTAAATTTGAATTGAACATTTCTCAAAATCTAACCATTAGATTTTGAAACTCTTCTTATGATTTGAAAGCTCTTTTCATTATGAACCAAATGGTTCCAGTTTCAGGAAAATCCGACGGTCGTATATCCCGGTACATCAGTTTGTACAGATCGAAGTTCGCGAACTATCACTGCGCGACGAGTTCTATTCTGACCATAATTCGACGTATATAATAAACTACATTGAATGACTTCAAAAATAGTCCTTTTATTATATAAAATATATATAATAATTTTCAGAAGAAACATCTTTATTTTCAACTTCAAATTCCAATTCTACTATTTAGTTATTATAATAGTAATTAAATCATTAAAATACTATTATTTTTCAAACTTTGTTATTTTGAATTCAAATTCTCCTCACATCCATTATAAAAATAAATAAGAAAGTTTTGTAAAGGAAATCCTTTTAAAAATCATCCTAGATATCCTAACTGAACTTCACTTTTACGGGTTACTATTCATTTTAAAAATAAAACTTGAATAGGCCATAAATATATGAAAACAAATTCAAATCAGTTCATTTCAGTTACGAATATTCATCGTAATTTTATAATCTTTGTGTCTATCCAAAATCGGATTTCAAATACGAATTTTATTTTTGGCTTATTATTATATTAATAAAATATTCATTAAATCATTTTATTTGATGGAGACTTAACAAATGGACTAATAATCACATCTATTGGTCATATTCAATCAGTGTATCACATAACACTATATCAACCATCAATATACATCCAATCCACATATACAGTGGAATACACCCATATAAGCCTTAAACCCTTGTGCTTATATAGGTTTGTCAATCAATTGATTAACCGCAATATCAATCAATGTCAACCAATCATCATTCAATTACCCAACTAGGGTTCAAATCAATATCCATTAACCAGTAATTAGTGAATTAATTTATAATGATCATTCAAGGTTCAAACAATTTTCAATGTCCATATCATTGATTCTAAGTGTCATAAACCCAAGCAACTGCATATATATCACTTAAAAATGATATATTTAACTTGCTAATCATCATTAAACATCATAATGAACTTATATTATCAACCACTAATCATTATATAATTCACATAAGTTTAACTATGTTTAACATTAAACTAGTCCTTTTTTAAGTTTCGGTTTCTCACCGCGGGTTCTACTTCATCAATCTTTTAAGCGGATGGTATCCAAATTTCTCGTACGACTCCAGCAGTCACCCGGCGTTTGTAAATATTTCTAGATTTGAGTTGGGTAGAGTTTCGATGCGGTGGAGTTTATAAGTCAACAGACGAACAAAATGGACACGAATTTGGGTATTTAAGTGAAATGGGACACGGTATTAGGGCCTAGGGGGTTCGTCCTTGGGGAGAGTGGGTTGTAGAGGTGTTATGGGACCGAGGCATGAGATGTAGGGTGCAAGAGGGGTGGAGATTTTGGGGTATTTTGGCTTAAAGGTGGAAACTAGGGATTTTGGAAGGGGTTTTGGGGTTTTGAGGTAGAAGTGGGGCCACGGTAAGGTGGTGGGTGCTTGGGGGTGTTGCGCAGGTGAGGAGGAGGGGGAGGAAGTGGCAAATCAGGTCAGGTGGTGGATAGGGAGTGGAGGCCATGGATGGGAGGATGGAGGAGAGAGTAAAGGTTTAGGAAATGTAAAATTGCAAAGTAAAAGAAGGAGAAGAGAAGGTTGCTTTTATAAGAAAGGAGGGTGTGATGGATTGGTGATGTGTCGAGAGATGGGAGAGGGGAAGAAGTACGATTTTGGTTTGCCATGGCTTGACACCTCAACGAGCAAAAGTGTGTTTCTTTTAGTAAAAGCTCGTTTTATTTCTATCCCGCGTTTATCGCTCGTCTGACCAAATAGTAAATCCGATTGACACAAAATTTTGAACCCTAACATATTTTATAATTACGGATCCAATCAATTAGGTCTCATTGAATTTGGAGTTCATTTGACCATCCGTCTTATTATTTTATTATGTTTTTACTTAATTTTGACCAGTTAACCCAGTACGCGTTTATTTTTCGTAGGCTCACATACTAACTCTAAAATTTATGAAATTTGAAACCTTTCCATTTTCAACGTTCTGGATCCGATAAAATTGGTTTTGTTGAATTTCGAGATCGTTTAATGTTTCTTTTTAAGCTATTATAGATTATCAAAATTTTAAAATCAACTATAAATCCTTGTAAAATTAATTAAAAATAAAAATTTTAAATTGGTTCCAAAATTTTAGGTTGTTACAAATTTAGAATGAGAAAAGTATACCATGATTCTGGACCTATGGAGTTATATTTATAGATGTGGGTTGACCCCCTTCCGTCCTGATACCTTCGTTCTTCGGCCTTTAGTGGAATTGAAGCGGGAGACTGATACCAACAGTCCTCAAGATTTGAGTCTTAAGGTGGTTGACTCAGTTTCAAGAAGCGCTAGGCCGAAAAGGAAGCTTCAAATAAACATATGACCATATCATTGAGAAGTCCTGGTCTCTTGTAGATGCTCGTAGCATCTGCTGCTTGGTATTTGAGTATATATAACAGAAAACCTCCTCGAAAGCGGTTCCCTAGTATCTTTCTTCATGATGATCCTAATGATGTTGATCCGAAGTGAAAATGTTTGTTTCTGAGTATTTCAGTCCCTCCGAAGGGATCGACTGCTTGAATCAATTGCTTCAGAGGGATGCAATAAATTTTGATAGTAGCTTTCTGGAGTGATGTACTTTGAGCATTTATGTTACCAAAACCCTTTCCGACAAAGTTGATGTTTTCTTATAGCTTAGGTAGAGGTAAACTTGACAACTTCTTAGTTAGCTAAGAGCTTTTACCTGGTTTAGACTTTCAGAAGATGACCCTTTCGACCATTTTGAAGGGATTGTGACATTTGTCGATGGGATTTGTTTTGATTTCTTTCTATTCTCCCAGAGAATGTTATCCACTGTTCATGTGGCCCTGGGATCCCACCGAAGGGATTATTTTGTTATTCCTTGATCTTAGATTGGTGGAGAATCCCTTAGTCATGCCGAAGGGATCCTTCTTATCGTCGCTTGTCTCTAGTTTGGTCGAGAACCTCTTCCTAGTTAGAAATGCTGAGAGATGGCCCTTTTTGACTCCTTTAAAAGGTTAATGATATTGTCAGAAGCTTGATCTTGTTTCCTTCTGCCTCTTTGGTAAGCATGTTGTAATTTGCGTAAGTGTAGATGTATCCCTTCATCCTTGTCAAAGGGTTCTCTTCATTGTTTTCTGTTTTTATGTAGCTTTTGATACCACCCTTGGAACCTGTAGCGGTGCTTTCACTTATTTGAAAGCCTTATTCTGCTCTCGAATAGGTTATATTTAAGTATTCCTTCATGTTTGTTGCTTGCTTTACCCTAATGTTTCCGACAGTATGTACTTGATGTCTATGAAGGCCCTTTTTTAATCTCTCTGAAGGCTCGTTTCTCATGCTTTTCTTCTCGGCATCCTTAGTGAAGTTCCTTCGATACCTCTTATGGCTATTTTAGATTATCCTGGAAGCTTATTCTCTGGTCTCCACTTGCCTTCTTTTATACTTTAGTTCAGGTAAATATTTTCGTAAACATTTAGCCCACTCGATATGAAAGAAGCTTTTGTTTTTTAGGAAAAAAATGTTAAGTGTTATTTCTAACACCACGGGTGATACCCCACCGCCTCTTTATCTCTTATAATATTAATAATTCCGAATGAGTAATTTAATTTCCTAGAACTATATTAACTCAATCTTAATGTTCTAAAAGTGCTTTTAGTTTATTAACGATAAAGTTTTTTCAAAGAAAGATTAATTTTGTATAAAGAATGAAAAATTACTTCCTCGGCTATTGTCCGAAGGTTGACGACTAAAAGACCACCATCATTAGTATTTATTTGTTTAGTAATTGAAAGATAATAAACATATAATCATCTATTAGGCTTTCTTTGAAAATCATATAAATTTCATTGAACATCCTTCGACGGTGAGAACAAATCCAGATCTTAAAGGTTTGACTGAAAGACCATTCATTCATTCCAATCTGGAAGGCCAAATATTAACTTGAATAAAAACATCAACAATTATCCTAAATTTCGATAAGTTAAGAACAAGAAAGTTTATTTAAAATGGTATAATCATCATAAATGAAAGGTCATTTGAAAATTCATTTTAGAAAAGAAAAGATCATCACAATGCAAATTTCTAAAGATTATTTATTGATCAAACAATTAATAATCCACAGATTTATTAGAATGGTTGTGACCCATCAGCGATCGCGAGTATCAAAAGTAAATATCAAGAATTTAAACCGAAAGCCATTATAAGAATGAAAAATAAACTTTATTTAGAAGTTCATAATTACTTTATAAACGGAACCAGTAAAATGTCTATGTGAAATATTTCAACAACTATGAAGCAAAAGACATTCAAAGGCATTTCATATCATTTCAAAAACAAAAAGGAAATTCTCAAAGAATCATAAAACTGAAAAATTAAAAAATACTCAAGATTGCCAACTCATGGATAACAGCAAATTGAACACTTAAAAGCATAAATTACTCCCAATGAGTCAAATCAAATAGAAACTTTTAGAATAGTAGAAGAGTTTCAAAGAATCATGAGATTAGGAATATCACTTAGACAAATGCATCATCCATTCATAAATTAAATTAAAAATTCATAAAACGAAATAAGGAGCAAAGTAAATATCTCCAAATTTATGAAGGAAGCGGAAATAATATTGAATCTACTAGCAATGCATACGTAAACAGCAAATCAACATCGAAAGAGAAAAGCCATTAAAGCAGAAATTTAGGAAAGTCGGGATGGTGTTTAAAATTTATCAATAATATTCAAATATTCATCATAAGATACCCAGATATATCATATATTTATTCAAATGAAATGAAATTGCCAACTTATAGGCGGAAATTCAGAAATATCTAAGATATTATATTTCATCCAAAATTGTCATCCGTGGGCAGAAATCTGTGACAAGTATATATTACAAAAAGAACAAAAATCATGATAACATCATCTATTCACTCAACAATAAACGAAATCTAAAACTTATTTAGAAGTATTCGAAAGCAATATGTAGACACCCACATGGTACCGTGAGTGTAATTAGAAATCATTCATATAACAACATGGTAATATTTGAAAGCCATCGAGAACTTATCATGCATTCATCGGTAAAATTTCCGAAGGCCACATGTTATTAGAAATCATTCATATATGTTGTACCAAGAAAACTATTCATCAGCGAAAGTTATCAAGCGAACATATATCATCCTATAGAAACTAAACTCTTAGATCTATTTCTAGGATAATTCAATCCTATTTAGCCTTAAGGCGTTTTAGTCGTTCAGCAGGAGTTCTGCTTAGTAGTTCAGCTATTTAGCTGCTCATATCTTATTATAACTCTTAAATTATAATAGAATTGGCTATACTTGACATCTTTCACCATTGTACTTGATGAAGATCTCTCTCTTACAGGATAGAAAAAATCCTTGTAATTGTATAAAGTTTAGTTTGTCCGTGAGAGCAATTTATTAGATTCTTCTATACCGTAGAAACTGAGAATTCTTATTTGATTCTTAATTCCCTTTATCAAGTCTCTGTTTTGTATATCTAACAGATGATGCTCTGGCTGATTCATATACTCAAGGGTTTTTCATCCTTTGGGATTATGATTCAATTATCCTTTTTATATAGTATTCCAATGGGCGGTGTTGATAAATGACAAGCCCTTCGGCTTGTTCTTTTACCCATAATGAGATAATATGGTATGACATGATATGGTATGATATGTTATAGAGGTATAAAATTAATAGATGAGCCCCATGCTACAAGGGAATGAAATGTGTTCCCTTTTTCTATGGGGGTATGTAATAAATGACTTCTATTTAAAGGAAAAATCATGTGCATGATCTTTATCCTAGTAGATTATGAGATAATCCTTCTCAAAAAGGTGTTATGGACTGGTTACTGTAGGCTATTAGATTGACCCTTCCATCAAAGGTGTTATGGACTGGTTACCACAAGCTAATGGATAAATCCTTCCATCAGAGATTATTGGCTTGGCCTCTCTTTTAGGGGTTGCTGACATGGCCTCTCATTGAAGGTTATTGATGTGGCCACTCGTCTAGAGGTTTTTACTGATTTGCTTCCTCTTTTGGAGGTTTTGGGCTTCCTTTCGGAGTTAATTGATAGTTCTTAAAATATGAGCAGGTCTTGTCCTTGCCAACAAAGATATCAAGATTTTTATCCACCTTGGTTCATTTTTGAACATTGATTTTATGAAACATTGAAAATAAAATAGATAGAATCAAGGGTGGTTATCATATAATCCATGCAATGATTGTTGCTGGGTGCTTCAATCTCTCTTTCGTTCCTTGTGAACCAATTGATTATAGGTTTTTTTGAAGAAACCTATATTCGATTATTTTTCAAGATCGCTCTTACTAGCATCTAATGTCCTTTTTTGTTATGCATATAAGCTTTAGAAAGTTTTGAAACTTAAATATTTTTTTGTTTTATCTATAATTATACTTGGATTTTTATCAATACATGGTCGAAAGAAGAACTAATTTAAAACATAATAAGAAAGAAAATAGAGTTTTAGAATATGCATCATATGGATGCAAGCAACTATTGCTATTTTTGTTTTATTTCCTTTTGTTTTTTGAGAGTTCGTTAAGACTCTTCGGCGAATTCTGGTAATCGTCCAGCTTTGAGCATTTTTTGAATTATTTTTTCTAAGGTGTCTGTAACACCCCGTATTTTCTGTAAATGTTAATGTAACAAATCAAAGTATACTTAATTTTTAAGAGAAGAATTAAGGGAAACGGGTTATGCCAGTGCGTTCGTCTCGAAATTCTGCTTGAGATAGAGTCCGAGTTTGCGTAAATCGGACTCCGTATGAAGAAGTTATGGCCTTCAAAAGTTTCAAGAATTTAAATAAATAAAAACAGATTCAAAATTCGAATTCAAAACACACACCCGGGCTGGGCCTGGGGGTTGACGTGTGTACATAGGTTGGCCAGGGGGTCGACCTCCCCCCTTATAGGTCGACCGGGGGGTCGACCTGGGGGTCGACCTGCCTTGTTTTTCCAGATCTGGACTGCAACGATTTTGACCTATTCTGGACAGACTGGATGGCTTCTAGGGCGATCTAATGGCTCTAAAACACTCTTTACACCTATAAAAGAATGCTTAGACCTAAGGTTTCTCCACACAAATTCTTTGAGGCCTCTACATGTTGTTTCTCTCTGTTCTAGCCTCTACCATTAAAATAAATCTTATTCTCCACTAAAACAAGTTATGGTTCTTCTTCAAATTGGAGATTCAAATCAAGTTAAAGCTTTAAGAAGGGAATCAAAGGCTAGTTCAACGGCTTCGAGCAACGTCACGCGAATCATAGAAAATCACCACAACGCTATCTTATTATCCTTTTCTAAACCGATCACTGTAAGTTCGGTTATTCTTTAGATTTGAACGTGTAATTGGACACGTGAATGTAATAAATTAAAATATAGAACTGTGCCTATTTGCAAGTTAATTATCTTTGATTCATGCTTATGTCAAATCTAACGTTATCTATGACTTTGGATCTGATTCTCGATTGTGGCTTAGAACTTATTGTGGCTAATTGCCAATGACTATGATTATGGGACTTTTGCTTAAGACTATGACTATGAAACTGTTGCCCATGAAACTATCGCCTATGACTATGGTTCATGACAAAGAGACTACTACATATGACTAGGACTATAAGACTGTTGCCTATGACTATGACTATGATTCATAATTTTGAGACTATTGCATATGATTCATGACTATGAGACTATTACCAAGATTCATGACTATGAGACTATTACTTATGACATTGATTAAAAAACTATTGTGATTAGTCGCCAATGACTATTGTGGTTAATTGCCTATAACTATTGTAGTCAGTGACTTATGCCTATTCCCATTAACCTATTAGGTTGTACTTCGAGCTGGCATTATGTTGGATCAAATCACCTATGCCTATTCCCTTAATTATGTTGGATCTCATTTTTTGGGGTGTAACTTGTCTAGTTTATTCCTATTCACTGTTATGTACATCAAACCCATTGGAATCATTATTTTTGTATTTGGTTCATTCTTGCATGGCTATTCTTTTATGTCAATTCTCATGCTTATCCCCTATTCCTTGCTTTGATATTGTTAGTATCATTTCATGAGTACTTAGAAACTTGTGAAATCATGTTATACGTATGATTACGGCGCGGGAATTTGGGCGTAGCTTAATTAAGTTAATTTGGCAAAAAAAAAAATGTTGGCATAATCTAAATTTGCTATAATAGTGAATGATTTACATGCATATTAGACTTGGGCATAAATTGATAAATTGCCGCAAAGTGTGTAATTGGCGTATAAACCAAGTTTTAGACATAAACGGTAAACTAGAATATTAAATCGAGTTTTGACATGAACCGTAAATTGGAATATTAATCTAGATTGGGCATGAATTGTAAAAGGGGAATATTAAATCTAAATTGGTATAAACTGCAAATTGGGTTAATTGATTGATAAATCAAGTTTTGGGCATAGAATATAAGTATGTTAATTTGCATGACAGTTGAATATGATCTAGGCCAAATTGATTTACGGAAAATTTACATAAACAGTAAATATATAAATTTAGTAAAAGATGAATATGCCTAACCCGAGGTTAGACTGAGTTGTGGTGTAAAACTGCCCGGAACCGATCGGCACATCCAGTGACCACAACAATACATGTCTAATGTGGGTGGTTAGTGCATCAAGCCCAGGAAGACTAGAGGTTAAACTGAGTTGCGGTGTAAACCTGTCCGGAACCGACCGACACATCCAGTAACCACAACAATATCTGTCTAATATGAGTGGTTGGTGCTTTAATTAATTAATTAATTAAGGCTCATGAATAAATCAAGATAGAAATGGTGAGGTTAAGTAACTAGGGAAACACTTAACCGTAATAACATGTTAACAAAGACAAGAAGGGTGGGGTTAAGTAATCGAGAAAACACTTTGCCAATTCAACATGTTAACTAGACAAGATTGATAGGGATCAAGTTAATTTGGACACTTAACCAACTTAACATGTTAACAAGGCAAGGTTTGTGGAGGGTTGAGTAACTAAGGGAACACTTAACCATAATAACATGTTAACTAGACAAGTGGGTAGGGTTAAGTAAGTGTTTAACATGCTAACTAGACTATATGGTGAGGTTAAGTAAATTTAGAACACTTAACCGTCATAACATGTTAATTAGACAAGTGGGTGAGGTTAAGTTAATAGGACACACTTAACCTATATATATATATATATATATATATATATATATATATATATACTGATAGGGTTAAGTAACACAAGATGAATACTTAACCAAAATATATATATATATATATATATATATATATATATATATAAAACATGATATGTGATAGGGGTTAAGTAACACAAGGGGAACACTTAACCTATATATATAACATGATGTGTGGGCAAGTTAAGTTAACTTGAATGAATGGATAACACTTAACCAAGAATATATATCAACTTGAATCAGTGGGAGGGTTAAATACATATCGGGTTGGTGGGTAATATTACTAATATAGGCCCACAAACTTAACCATTTAATCAACATGCTTGAACCAGTGGAAAGGTTAAGTACATATCGGGATCGGTGGGTAATATTAGTACATATAGGCCACAAACTTAACCATTAAATAGACATGCTTGAATCAGTGGGAGTTAAGTACATAACGTGTAGGTGGGTAATATTATGTATATATAGGCCCACAAACTTAACCAGTAGGAAACCCTAGTAATGGGGACTATTTCAGCAGTAACCCACATAGATATATTACGGTACCCTGAGCTAGGCTGGGTGGGGCACGATTACTAGGCTGATTATAAGCGGTCAAAATAGCGGTAGGGGGTACGTCAAGGTAGGTTCCGACGGTTTACGGGCGTGCACGTACTCCAGAATGGAAAAAGCAGGCACTGGGTACCAGTAGTTATACACTATGCATCTTGAATCGTGTCGGGTTGCTATCATAAGGCTTGATACACCTTATGGTGGGGCCAACATAGAGTATCTACACGCAAGAGAGGGCCGACTGACACAGACACATGGAAAATTAATGCAAAGTAGGTAGCATAATCCCTAGTTGGACCTAGGTTGCGAAAACCCTGAATCCGAGAAGCGTTCAATAGGTACCATAAACCCAAGTGGCCATGGATAGCGTAAACCCTGGTTGAATCTAGGAAGTGCTCGATAGTAAACCCTAGATTAGATCTAGGTAATAAATGGAATCCCCATAATAGATGTACACCTGAACGCAACCACAAATACGGGGATTGGGATCACGTTATCATATGATCATAGATTACTAGTTTGGACACTAGTAGGTAGTGCAGAGATATAGAAATCAGTATAACAGGGTAGTTGCGAAGCAGAGAAGGAGTAGAAGTGCATTCAGTTTATCAGTACATTCAGTTTATCGGTACATTCAGTTTATCTTGCCATATCCCATGCTTACACCCATGTTATCTTGTTACTATAGTTTATTCTTATATTTTGTTTATTCATGTCATGACCCGTTTCCTCATATATATACTAAGAATCACTGGACTTGCTAGACTTTATGTCTGGCCTAGTTTGATTTCGCCTCTTTTCTTCTGTTCCCCCCTCCAGGTAGTCAGGGAGGGAAAAGCTCAGCTCATTTTGGGGCCGTTACTCTTTCCGAGCTTGAAGATTTTTTTGGCGCATTGCTTTGAACTCCATTTTCTACTGCTATGGCTGGCTCATTCTTTATTGGGGAATATCATTGTCAGTTTGTGCTTCTTATATATTAAACAATACACATGCTTTCTTGTAGTAAGTATTGGTGTTGTAAAACAATCTTTGTACAAGCTGTTTTAATCAATAAAGGTTATTTATCTTTCGCTGCTTTATTTGTCTGTCTTGTAATTTTTCTGCATCTTGTACTAAAAAAATGCTCCACCAAAGTTAAGGCATTCCGTTTGTGAGTGACCTTAACGGAGGTGGGGTGTTTCAGTGTCGCAATCATCTGTTGCATGCCCATTTTCCTTATGATAGTCACGGTATTTTCTTCCTAAATTTGGTTTCGATCTCCTGCATCTTTCTTCTTCTTAATGATGTACGAGGGGAGTTTTTCAGGCTTAAGCGATTGTATTCGGACTTCTTCTCTTTGCTTTTTCCATTACATGTGTTGTTCTTTGGTCTTTTAAACCTTCGATGGAAAGAGTATGAGTTGAAAGCTTACTTTTTTGCATAATTTTCAGTATGTTTGACTTTTCCCCTATACAAATAAATTTAGTAACTCTAGAATAGAAATCGTACAGTCCATCATGTTCCTTTAGATAAAGTTTTTTCTAGATTGGTGATGACTCAGTCGATCCAAAATGTACCATTATTATTTCTTGTTCATCGGTAGCATTTATTATTCTCAATGGCTCCTCATGAAATCTTTCCAACTAATCAGTAGCTATTCCTTTAGTCCTTGCTTGATTTTGCCTAGTTTATAGGGTTGATAGTTGGATTCATATGCATGTGGAGGTGTGTACTGAAAATGGAAGATAATTGCTCCCAAGTGTAAATAATAGACCCTCAGTGATGTCTATGCCACTCATTTGCCATTTTCGAAATGTAACTAAGAAATTTTTGCATTAAATTGTGTCAGAGGCATTATATAAATGCACATAACCTTCAAAGATGGAAACATGTTCATCTGGATTAGTGGTTTCATCGTATTAAGTGGTGGTACTTTTACATTAATTCGAGTTTTGATGGACATTATTTATTCCAAAAGAAGAATCCTGCCTTATTGTTTTCCAACTCGAAGCTTTCTCTTTCTTTTAACTTATGTATTTCTTTTTCTCCCAGAGAAAAATTATCTTTATATACTCATTTTCTCTTGCACATGATTAGATTACCTAGTTGTCCAAAAGAAGGCCTTGCCCAGCTCTCGTGACGTTAATGCCTTGGATTCGACCTTTTGGGTTTTAATTTCTTAAGAATCATGAAATAGGGTTTAAGGGAACTATGGATTAAGGATTTTACGATAAGCTTCTTCATGTCAACAAATTTTTGTTCCAAAACTTGGATCTTGTTTTTGATGCTAATCTCTTTCGTTACGGTTGAAGGTTGTTGTACTTCCAGGTGTGCTCTATCGAAAGTTGAGACGACATCATTCTATGAAGTTCCAGGTTAAGCGGTTTATTGATTTGGATTTTCTTTCGGTTCCATCATCTTATATCTTTTACGATTACTTATGTTGAATAATAAATAAGGTGTCGGAGGCTCAACCCTTCCTTTTAGCGCTAAAAATCTTAACTACAAAAATGGTCAACAGCCAAAAAATGTAAAGCAACATCCTAGCAACCCCTTGGAGAAGAAGGTATTATAGCCTCTAGATATTATAATTGTTTCTTACTAAAGAAATGACCCTCCTGGATCAAAATTGAAAGAAAAATGAATATACTATGTACTAATGAAGGTAAATTTTCATTGGGTACTTCATATTCGCTTATACTTGATAATTTTAATAAGTACAGTAGCTGTCCAATTACAATAGGATAAAATACCCATTTTGATTTTGAAATTAGGTTTTACACTTCAGAATTTGGATATAAGAATTTAGGATCAGAAAAATATCTGTTGGTTCTTGACCCCTAGGTTATATTCATAGATACGGGTTGATCCCCTTTTATCCTAAATTCCTAATGCCTTCACTCTCCAGCCTTTGGTGGAATTGAAGACAGAGACTGATATGAGAAGCCCTTAAGCTTTGACTCTTGAGGTGGTTAACTTGGTTGAATGAAATGGCGTGGCGGTAGGCTCGGAAGGTAGCTTCAAATAGACTTATGACCCTGCCGTTTGAAAGTCTCGCTCTCTTGCAGATGCTCGTAGTATCTGCAATTTGTTGGAGAATGGCATTTTGATGACAACAACCTTAATTCAATTATTTAGATTATTAATTATAAAATATATACTAACATCTTTTGTCTAGAATATATATATATGTAGGATATATGTATGTGCAAGATATAAATATTGAAGGCTGTACAGTTTCAAAGATTCAAAATATCAAGGAATTCAAGACTCATGAGCATCAAGATAATCAAGATTTCAAGAGCTCAAGATTGTCAAGTAATAGAGTTTAGTATATATGTAAAACTCCGGGTTTGCACTTTCAAATTCTGTTTGCAAGTTTTCAATTTTCTTTCAAATTAATTTCAAAATAGTTTCAAATTCCTTCTCTAAATGATTTCAAATTATTATAGGTTTTACTTACGATTTCAAATTTATATGTTTATATGTTTTATAATATATATATATATATATATGTTTTATAGTCTTATATCGTATAATTTTATAAATATATTTATAATATATTTTATATATGTGTTTACACTTTATAAAACTCATTTTAAAACACTGGTTTTGATTCAAGAATTTCATAAAATATATATTGGTGTTAACACTTGAAAAATGATTTTAAATTCAAAAACAGCATGCAAATGTCGACATACATATTTGAGCACGTCGACATATAACTGTCATTTTTTTCATTTTCAAAGGAATTGTCTTTTCATATTTGAAACGCTTCAAAAATGTTACAACCTTTCAACCTCTATAACTTAGAGTAGTTAATTTCGAATTTTTATGACTTCTTCTTCTCTATTATCACCTATCTTATACCACCATTATTATACCTAAATTTGCCGATTTCTACTCAAATTATATCAAACTTCTTCTCTTCTCAGCCTCTATCAACTACTCTCTGTTTGAAGTGCTGTTCAAGAGTTCTAGTGTTGTTGTAATCATTTGGGAATTGTTTGGAAAAGGGTGTATTAATTGTAGCTTGTAAATCAAGGAAAGGGAGCGATGTGAACCTTGTAGCCGTGAATTCAAGTGTTTTGAAACAGTGTGAACCTTGGAGCCGTGAAATCACGGGTGGTGGAAATGGTGTGAACCTTGTAGCCGTGAAATCAAGGGTGTTGTAAAGATTGATACTAGTATTAGTAAAACTCTGCGCAATCCAGCGTTGCATGAGACTGGACGTAGGAGTAATCCGAACCAGTATAAAATTCGGTGTGTTCTTTCCTTTTCTGCATTTTATATCTACTTATACCTATGTTTGTGATTGTTTCTGTGATTGTGATCGTTTTTGGTGTGATAATCATTGTGTGATTCATATAGTATTTCAAGATTGTTTAAGTTTTCCATAATCTCTAATTTAAAACACTATTCACCCTCCTCTAATGTTAGTTTTCCCTTAAGATCCTTAATCTGCATTCCCTAGCAATTGTTATCATAGCTTAGGTATTCAAAAGTTCATCATATTAATTTTGGAAATATTAAATGGCAAACAACACTGGAAATACTAGTAACAATAGTTCATTTGTAGAGGGCCAGTCCAACATTAGACCACCATTATTCAATGGTAGTAATATTCATATTGGGCATGTAGGATGAAAATATATTTGTAATCCGTGGGATTAGACACTTGGAATAACACACAGACCGAATATGTTGAACCCACAATTAATTTTGCACAATGGACTAATGAACAAAAGGCCGCTGCGCAAAGTAATTCTATGGCTATGAATATGTTATTATGTTCATTATATAGAAATGAATTTAATAGAGTGTCAGTTTGTAAATCTGCTTATAAAATATGGAGAACATTACAAGTTACTCATAAAGGAACCAATAAAGTTAAATAGAAAAAGATATCTATGTGAATTAATCAAATTGAGTTATTTAAAACTAATCAGAATGAATATGTCTCTGATATGTACTGCAAGCTTCAAGAAATCGTGCGTTCGTTAATGACTTTAGGAAAAACTTATTCTGAGGAGGATCAAGTCAGAAAAAATCTCAACTCACTAACTCCAGATTGGGACTAGAAAACATTGGCAATAAAAGAAGCAAATAATGTTAGTGAAATAAAGATTGTGGAGTTAATAGGAAATTTGATGTCGTTCGAAGTCCAGTTACAGAAAAGAAAAGAGAATAAGTCAACAGAAAAGAAATCCATAGCATTCAAAGCAACCACTGACGGTTCTGATTCAAGTAGTGAGGATGATGAAGAAATTGCCTTCAATAGATAGATAATAATTTGTCAAAGAAGAGAAAAATGGCATATGCAGCAACTTTAGATGATTCAGACTCATCATCAAGCGATAAAGAACCAGAAACAGGAATTCGAATATGTGCTTCACAGCGATTCAGAATTCAGAAAATATTGAAGAAATGGATCTAAAAACCAGGTATGTGTTAACTAATTTTTGATTGAATTGGTTGAATGGATGCCTTTGGATTTTTTTCATTGCTTGCCTTGTTTGAATTTAAAATTTAAATTTAAAAATTCAAACTTAAAATTTAAAATTTGAATTTGAATTTTGAAATTCAAAATAAATAATATAATAAAAATTAATTTTAGATATTTGTTAGGATTAATATTATTTCAAGAAATAACAAATATGAAAATATAAAATGTTAAAATAAAAACAAAGTCAAAAAGAAACATGTCTTTTCAAAATACACATATATGTCGACATACCGAAATCGACATGTCGACATATGTGCCAGTAAATGAAATTCAAGATTTGAATTTCAAGAGTTTGAATTTTCAAACTTCCCTCCATCTTTTCACCAACTCCCAAGGTCTGAAAAGGTGTCCTTATTTTCAGAAAAGTAATGACCATTCACTTTAAATTTATTTATCTATTCAATTCTATTCTCTTTATTTCTCATTCAAAATTCAAAACAATTATATTCATTCTATTCTCTTCAAAACTTATATCCAATAGCTTCCTCAAGCACACCAAAAACCATGAGATTGACTAATACTCTTAAAGGTCATCTCTATAATGATCCGGAAGCTATTCAAGCCTATATTGACTATATGGAAAAGTCAATATAGGAGCCTCTGCTATCTTTGAAGATTTCCCTTCTTATGGTCTTCATTCTCTTTCTCATCAAAATGAAGTTCTAAGCTTGATTAACTCTCGGGATACTAATGAAGTATGTTACACGAATCTCATCAAAAATTTTTACACAAATTTGAATTGTGGCTTTTACGAAGGAAATGAGAATCAAGTATGGAGTAGCATAAAAGGCACTCAAAACGTTTCAGATTGTGAAATTTTGGGGTACCATTTTAAATTGCAAGTGTACGGGCTCGAATTTTTTGGAATTCGAAATTGATGAAACTAATTTGGAAACTTATCATCACATTTTTGAAAGCGACGAAAACATGGATTTAAAAAATCACTTTTTCGGCCTAAAAGAAAGAATTGTCAACCTCCTTCTTGTACATAGCCTCACTCCTCGTTCCGGAAATTTCAACAACCCTAACCTCAAAGTCCAAAAAACCTTTCTTTGCTATTTTTGGTGTTTATAATATTAATTGGGCTGATGTGATTTTGAAAGAATTTAAGCGCAAAGAGATGTCCTCCAAGGAAAATACTTTTATCATGGAGTTTATCTTGCCCGTATCTTTAAATAATCTGGAGTCGATCTCAAAGAAGAAGAATTTGTATCAAGAAAGGTTTTTAACTCGGGAAATATAAACCTTATGCAAATTCTAATCATTTTTAAGCCTTATGAAAAATTTGAGGATAAACAAACTTGAATGCAACAATAGGAAAATACAATGGAAATTGACGAAGAAAAAGATTCCTGTTTATAAAGTGTAGAATGTCCCATAAATACTAGGATCATAACCAAAGAAACACTTGTTCAAAACCAAGTCAAATCAGCCAAGAACCAAAATAAGATCAAGAAGATTTTTACCTAAATGTCTTCAAAAATGTGCAAGTTCTTTAGCAAAGTAGGAAGAAAACTTGGAATATCGCCTTCCTCCTCATTATCTGCTGAAATCTAAGCGTATATAGTTTATGTTATCTTTCATATTTGCTTTCGAATCTTGTATTTAGTACCTTGTATTGTTTGAATGTATTTTCTTTCTAGTAGTAATGAATAATATTTATTTATGTCAAATCAATCTTTAATTTACTGTAAAAACCCATTAGAACTAAATAAATTAATATAATAATATATAATTTAAAATTGTGTGAAAACTCAAATACCCAAAACTTGATAGGGTATGTCGACATTTGCAAAATGACATGTCGACATATTGTTAAAAATGGAATTTTGATGACAAAAACCTTGTTTCAATCATTATTGATTATAAAATATATACTAACATTTTTATCCAGAATATATGTATATATATACGCATGATTTATATGCAGGTAATAAGATATTGAAGACTATACGGTTAAGAGTTTCAAGAGTTAAGAGATTTAAGATTTCAAAGGAGAATCAAGACTCATGAGTATCAAGAGTTCAAGAGTCCAAGATTATCAGGTAATAGAGTCTAGATATTATGTATAACTCTGATTATCACTCAAATTCTGGTTTCAAATTATCTCTTTACAAAATTGATTTCAAACTATTTCAAATTGATTTCAAACTTCTCTCAAAACATATTTAATCATCAAGGATTTCAAACTTATGATATCAAATATATATTTCCTAATTTATAAGTATTCTTATTTTTATAGTTTTATTAAATCATTTATATATATATATATTAGTAAGTTTATATTTGATTACAAATATTCTTATTTATACTCTAAGTTTTCATAAAACCTTTTTGTTTATATAAATTATAAATATCTTTTTATAAATTCCTATATATATGTTTATAATTATATTATATATAGTTTTTATATCACTTATATATAAAGTTTCTAATCATATGTTTGAATAATATTTTCTTACGTTTTTATACTTGAAAAAAATAATGTTTTAACAACTGGTTTTGTTTTAGGAATTTCTAGAATATATATTGGTTTAAATACTTTAAAAATGATTTAAAATTTAAAAATATAGTATATATGTCGATATAGATTTTGACATATCGACATATAACTGTCATTTTTTTCAAATTTCAAAGGAAGTGTCTTTTCATATTTTGAAACGCTTCAGGAATGTTGCAACCTTTCAAACTCTATAAATAGGGGTTAGTTTCGAATTTTTTTATCACTTTTCCATCTTCTTCTTTATCCCTTATCTTACCACCATTATTATACATTAATTTCTTGATTTCTACACTTATACTCTGCCGATTTCTACTTAAATTATATCAAACTCGTGCCCCACCCTGCCTAGCCCCAGGGTACCTTGATACATCTAGAGGGTTACTACTGAAAGGGGTCGTGTCTAGGGTTTCGCCTAACATATTAGGTCATGTAATTCGTGACCTAACCCGCCTAACCGATTAAGTCATGTAATTCGTGACTTAATCCTTTTCCAGTCTAGTCATGTCAAGATGGTTAAGTATGTCATTTAAATTCGTGACTTAACCCGCTTACGTGTCATGTCAAGTTGGCTAAGTGTTGTCGTTTCAAGTCCATGACTTAGCCCTACAAATCGTGTTCAAGTTGGTTAAGTTGTCTTTTCATGTTCATGACTTAACCCTAATTGGCATTAATTGATTCGTTAATGCACCGAACCACTCACATTGGATCTTATTGTTCGTAGCCACTGGATTTGCCGGGCGGTTCCGGGCAGGTTTACGCTACGAACTCAACCCAACCTCGGGTTTCAAGCGCGATGTGACCAACTACCCACATTGGATCCTATTGTTTGTAGCAACTGGATTTGCCGGGCGGTTCCGGGCAGATTTACACTACAAACTCAACCTAACCTCGAGTTGGCCACTTTCTTGTTTTCTAAAGTCATGCCCATGTTCTTATCAGATTCGTGCTATTTTCATAGCATGTTCATATGTCAATTTCGTGCCCAACTAAGGCATGTTTCAAGTCAAGTCATAGAATATTCAAGTCAAGTTTTTCGTGCCATATTTCATGTTCTACTTATGCCAAATTTCATGGTTTATGATTATAACCAATTCAAGTTTTGCCTATTCTACCCAATCGTATCCCCAACGCATATAAACGTACTTCGTTCACAAGCATAAACAATTCAAGAGATAAAGGGGAATAACACCAAACATGTGATAGGCATATGTGACAATTCCACCATCACTTGCATAATAATCAGGCTATAACATGTCACATGGTTTCAATACTAGCATGATGATAACTTGGCATAGTAATGGTTCCAACTTAGTTCAACATGATGAATTCAACTTTACATCATAGGCATAATAATCATTGCGGGCATAATAATAATTTTATTACAAACATGAAACATTAAAGGCATGGTAATTCTAATAGGCATAGTGGATTCCAATTTAGTATTTTTAACATAATGATTCTCATCTAGCATTATAAACATAATGATTCCAACTTTTCACCATAACCTAGCGATTCCCAATTTAACATGATAGGTATATTAACATCACAGGCATAGTTTCATTAATATCATAGACATGGTTTAATTAGCATCATAGGCATGGTTTAATCAACATGAGGATTTCAATGAACATAATGATTCCATGGACATGTATTTGTTCAACTTGCAATAAAATTTAGCCCAAGTGATTCATAACAACATCAACATCATGATAAGTTTAACTTGCAACATTAACATAGCAATATTCCCAAATTTTGATTCAAAGTTAAACAATATAAACATGGATTAATAATAGTTCTTAAATCCGGTTTCAATTCATAGCATGTCCATGTTATTTTAGCGTTTTTGCCTAAAAAGTGACATAGAACTTACAATATGAAGCAAGCAATCCAAATCAAAACTTTAAATCAAATAGCCCCAAATCCGTTGTCTAAAGCGTCTAGTTGTTGTAGCTTCTAGTTGTAGCCTTCAAGAATCATCCTTCATCTTCTTTAATTTTTGTTCTTTGTATTTTTAATTTAGAGTTCTAGGTTTAATGGCGGCTGCATGAGTGCTAAAATGAAATAGTATGATTTAGGCTAGGTCTTAGGGTCTTTAAATAGTTGTGGGCAATTGATTTCAGCTTTTAGATTAACCTTAGAATAGATCTGAGCCATCCAAGATCGTCACAAGTCCCCAAAACAAGACCTAGGAGCCAAAACAGGTGTACCAGGCCGACCAGGGAGGTCGACCCCCAGGTCGACTCCCCAGTCGACCTGGGGGGGAGGTCGACCCCCAGGTCGACTCTAGTGTCGACCTGGTTGGGGGGGGGGGGGAGGTCGACCCCCAGGTCGACTCTAGTGTCGACCTGGTTGGGGGGGGGGGGGGAGGTCGACCCTAGTGTCGACCCCCCTGTCGACCTGTCTGGGCGGGATTTTTCCCGCCTACCCTGAATTCTGAAAATTTGAATCTGTTTTTGAATTTGAATTTTTCGTGAAACTTTGTGAGGCCATATCTTGATCATACGGACTCCGATTTACGAAATTTCAGACTCTATTTCGCGTATTTTTCCGAGATGAACGCAATGGCGCAACCCGTTTTCCCTGATTCTGATTTTAACATTTAATTCTGCCTTGATTCTTGTCTTAACATGTTGTTAAAATTCGGGTTGTTACATTCTCCCCTCCTTTAAGGATTTCGTCCCCGAAATCTCCAAGTTAGGAAGAACGTATCCTACCATCCATCATCCATCTACTCAAAACATCATCCACAAGCAACCATGGTCCTTAAAAGACTTCTAATGTTTTATGAACACATGCAAAGAGTGTGTGTATATGTTCCTTAGCTAATGCGAATGATCAGGCCTGATTGATTTTCTAAATGCAAAATATGTTTAGTGAAATGAATCCAATATGTATGCAAAATTTTCCTATTATAATTCATAATTTCTACATGAATGCACAAACATTCAATCATATGAAACAACCAAATGATAGCACAACCAAGTTTCCAAAATAAACACTCATGCATATGCAAGTATGAAACTGTGACTGAGCCGATCTAGTGCCTAATGTGTATTCATGCATCCACGAGCAACCACTTGCGACCACTTGCAACCATTTTGCAATCATAACATGTTTCAATTACATGTTTACATCCAAAAAGATTCTACCTATGGTTCTCAAGATAGGATCGAGGAGATAACAAGATAAAACAAAGCATCTAGAAAAAGAAGTTAAAGATGTACCCCTTGAAGGTCCGGTCTGCTTCTTAGGGCAGTCCTTGCTGATGTGTCCAGTCTCCCCATAATGAAAACATTCACCTTGCTTTCTCTTCCTCTTTCTACAATCCTTGGCTATGTGCCCTTCCGTACCACAGAAATTGCATTTCCATTTATCACGTGAGTTGTCGTTCTTGCCTCCTTTCTCAGAGTCTACCTTCTTATTCTGAGAATCGTTGGGCTTGACCTCTTTCTTGCCCTTCTTATCTTCCTCATACAGTAGGGTCATATCCACCAAGCTTTCAAAGGTCGACCCCATGGGCACATGAGTCATGGCCAAACCATGTAGTGGCTCGTTCAAGCCTCGTGCAAAACGTAGCGCCTTTTTCTGAGGAGTGTTGACTAACTCCAATCCGAAGCGAGCAAGCTGATTGAAACGGTACACGTATTCTTTAACTGTCATATTTCCTTGTTTAAGGGCCAGAAACCGTTCCATTTGGAGACTCTCCTCTGCCGATGACAAGAACTTAAGTCCAAATCTCCCTCTAAAGTCCACCTAAGTCTCAATGGGCCTAGTAGCGTTGGTGACTTCCCACCAATAAGAAGCTTCCTCTTTCATGAGCCACGCCGCCAACTGTACTTTCCTATTGTCCTCTATCTCAAAGATAACAAACAAGTCTTCGGTTTCCTTCAACCAATTCCGTGCCTCAACAAAAGTCTCAGTTCCTAGGAAATCCTTTCCGCCCATGGCCTTAAAGTCCTTGCATATCTTTGAAAAAGCGGTTTCTCGCGGAGGTTGAGGAGGATGAGGAGGAGGATTGGCTGGGCCTGCCACATTAGCCCGAGCCTCGAGGAAACGACAGAACCAAGTAGGTATATTGACCCCCTCGTGAAGGTTAAGGTCGTCAGCCATGATAAGATGAAAACGAAAAAGGAAAAGATTCAAACGAGGAAACAAAGATAGTGCTAATGGCTTTGGGGAATATGCCTTTTAATCAAAACAAAATTTTCTTAAAAATTTGCTTCTTTGTAAATGGTTTTGAAAAAAAATTCAAAAGGTTTTCAAAACTTTTGCCCAGTCTTGGTAACCTTCTGCTCTGATCATCGGCGTACCCCACTGCCGTCGTTCACCTCTTACAATCAGCCCAGTAATCGTGCCCCACCCGGCCTAGCCCCAGGGTACCTTGATACATCTAGAGGGTTACTGTTGAAAGGGGTCGTGTCTAGGGTTTCGCCTAACATATTAGGTCATGTAATTCGTGACCTAACCCGGCTAACCGATTAAGTCATGTAATTCGTGACTTAATCCTTTTCCAGTCTAGTCATGTCAAGATGGTTAAGTATGTCATTTAAATTCGTGACTTAACCCGCTTACGTGTCATCTCAAGTTGGCTAAGTGTTGTCGTTTCAAGTCCATGACTTAGCCCTACAAATCGTGTTCAAGTTGGTTAAGTTGTCTTTTCATGTTCATGACTTAACCCTAATTGGCATTAATTGATTCGTTAATGCACCGAACCACTCACATTGGATCTTATTGTTCGTAGCCACTGGATTTGCCGGGCGGTTCCGGGCAGGTTTACGCTATGAACTCAACCCAACCTTGGGTTTCAAGCGCGATGTGACCAACTACCCACATTGGATCCTATTGTTTGTAGCAACTGGATTTGCCGAGCGGTTCCGGGCAGATTTACACTACAAACTCAACCCAACCTCGAGTTGGCCACTTTCTTGTTTTCTAAAGTCATGCCCATGTTCTTATCAGATTCGTGCTATTTTCATAGCATGTTCATATGTCAATTTCGTGCCTAACTAAGGCATGTTTCAAGTCAAGTCATAGAATATTCAAGTCAAGCTTTTTGTGCCATATTTCATGTTCTACTTATGCCAAATTTCATGGTTTATGATTATAACCAATTCAAGTTTTGCCTATTCTACCCAATCGTATCCCCAACGCATATAAACGTACTTCGTTCACAAGCATAAACAATTCAAGAGATAAAGGGGAATAACACCAAACATGTGATAGGCATATGTGACAATTCCACCATCACTTGCATAATAAACAGGCTATAACATATCACATGGTTTCAATACTAGCATGATGATAACTTGGCATAGTAATGGTTCCAACTTAGTTCAACGTGATGAATTCAACTTTACATCATAGGCATAATAATCATTGCGGGCATAATAATAATTTTATTACAAACATGAAACATTAAAGGCATGGTAATTCTAATAGGCATAGTGGATTCCAATTTAGTATTTTTAACATAATGATTCTCATCTAGCATTATAAACATAATGATTCCAACTTTTCATCATAACCTAGCGATTCCCAGTTTAACATGATAGGTATATTAACATCACAGGCATAGTTTCATTAATATCATAGACATGGTTTAATTCGCATCATAGGCATGGTTTAATCAACATGAGGATTTCAATGAACATAATGATTCCATGGACATTTATTTGTTCAACTTGCAATAAAATTTAGCCCAAGTGATTCATAACAACATCAACATCATGATAAGTTTAACTTGAAACATTAACATAGCAATATTCCCAAATTTTGATTCAAAGTTAAACAATATAAACATCGATTAATAATAGTTGTTAAATCCGGTTTCAATTCATAGCATGTCCATGTTATTTTAGCGTTTTTGCCTAAAAAGTGACATAGAACTTACAATATGAAGCAAGCAATCCAAATCAAAACTTTAAATCAAATAGCCCCAAATCCATTGTCTAAAGCGTCGTAGTTGTTGTAGCTTCTAGTTGTAGCCTTCAAGAATCATCCTTCATCTTCTTTAATTTTTGTTCTTTGTATTTTTAATTTAGAGTTCTAGGTTTAATGGCGGCTGCATGAGTGCTAAAATGAAATAGTATGATTTAGGCTAGGTCTTAGGGTCTTTAAATAGTTGTAGGCAATTGATTTCAGCTTTTAGATTACCCTAGAATAGATCTGAGCCATCCAAGATCGTCACAAGTCCCCAAAACAAGACCTAGGAGCCAAAACAGGTGTACCAGGCCGACCTGGCCGACCAGGGAGGTCGACTCCCCAGTCGACCTGGGGGGGAGGTCGATCCCCAGGTCGACTCTAGTGTCGACTTGGTTGGGGGAGGGGAGGTCGACCCTAGTGTCGACCCCCCTGTCGACCTGTCTGGGCGGGATTTTTCCCGCCTACCCTGAATTCTGAAAATTTGAATCTGTTTTTGAATTTGAATTTTTCGTGAAACTTTGCGAGGTCATATCTTGATCATACGGACTCCGATTTACGAAATTTAGGACTCTATTTCGCGTATTTTTCCGAGACAAACACAATGGCACAACCCGTTTTCCCTGATTCAGACTTTAACATTTAATTCTTCCTTGATTCTTGTCTTAACATGTTGTTAAAATTTGGGTTGTTACAAGGCCCATAACCCATTTCGGGATTAGGGTTATGGGGAGGCTGAAATGAGATAGAGGATCATTCCATTTCAGTTTTCCAGCCTCCACTTATCACCAAGGAATCCTAAAAATGGCCTCCAACCTCTAAATCACCTCTAAATTACCTTTTGGTCAAGGATTTGGCTTAGCAACCTCTAATCAAGGAGGATCTACACCAAAGCAACATTGGAGCTACTGTTTAGCATTGGGATTCACATCAAATCAGAGATTTATTTCAGATCTTAGTTTATTTTGTGGCTAAGGTGAGTGATTTGCATAGTTTTGCACTAATTATGGCTAATTAGGGGTGATTAGTGTTAATTATAGAATTTAAACATGATAAAATTCTGGAAAAATGTTTATAAAATTCGGAATGATGTTTTAGACCTCTGATATGAATTTGGGTTAATTTGGTTAAGTTTTGCCAATCCTATCATTAGTTTCACCCAACATGCTTAAGGGAAATAAGGGGGTTTTGGCTATGTTTGATCCATTTTAACCTACCATATTGTTGTTTTGATGTTTGTGGTTGATTATACATGCTTCTATGACTGTATGGTATGCTTTGTGACTGATTAGAATAGTTGGAATGGTCGAAAACACCGTTGAGAGGCGTAAACAACTCGCTAGACAAGGTGTAGGAATTCGGATCAGATAGGGGATTGAGGGTCGATCGGATCGCCCTATGGGATCGTGGGACATCACCACGAGTCAAGTCATCTCCTCCGAGCCGAACCATCTGCGCAAGGTCCACGAGCCTCGACCATGAACTGCTTCGCGTACCCGATCCGATCCACTCATGCTTCGTATCACAATTCGACTAGAGGAAAGCAACATCCACGATCCGATGCATTACGAGACGCCGATCTGAACCGGGGGAGCCACGAGCTGGAGGAGCGAGACCCGATCCGTATAGGGTATTCTGATCCGAACCGAGGAGAACGATCTGAAGCAAAGAGAAAGAGGACCACGATGACGATCCAAACCGTGGCAAGCTGGAGACCCGACCCGATCCGCCAGGGGTGATGGCGATTCGACCCGATCCAGTGAAGAAGGAGCATTCTGATCCGAACCGAACTGATGAAGACTGATAACCCGAGATGCAAAGGTAGTCCAAATGAAGGGTATTGACTCAGGATCCAGATAGGAACCAATGAGTGGACTTCATGAGTTGGACTTTGCTGCGGGACGTGTGCTAAGGAGTTGTCGACGTTCATAACTTCGATTCACCACTAAAAACGGATGATGGGCTACTTATCAGTGCAGTAGGGTCATTATGACCTGAGGGGCAAGGTGATGGTAGCAAGACTACGTTATCAGTGCAGTAGGGTCAATATGACCTGAGGGGCAAGGTGATGCGTAGTAAGACTTTGAGCCAGTGCAGTGGGGTCATTGTGACTCCATAGGGCAGAGTGGACATAGTAAGGATTAGTAAGGCTATGAGCCAGTGCAGTGGGGTTCTTGTGACTCCATGGAGGCAAAGTGGACATAGCGAAGGATTTGTGGCTACGTTATCAGTGCAGTGAAGCCATTTACGACTTCTTGGGGCAGAGTGATCGTAGCAAGGTATGTTGGGTGATCGAAGTGGTGAATATCGTATGCTTTACGCACTGAGTGAGAGATGTGAGGATGGATGCTATGTTTGATTGTTTGTCATCCCTATGACATGCACACCTCCCCCACCTCCGTATCTTTACACTGTTTGATATGGTACCTTAGAGTGTTGTACAATATGTAGTGCTAACTCTTTGGTTGCAGGTTCAGGTATGTTTTAGTCTACCTGTTATTGTTCACTTTAGATGCTTATCGCTCATACCAGGCTTTATGTCTGACCTAGAGTTTTATGTCTCCTCTTATTACTCTGGGTGCTCACATGAGCAGACTAGAGACAGGTTAGCTGGTGATGCGCGAGTAGCTGATTCGGAGGCGGGCAGGAGGCTTCCACGTACGATATATATATACACATTCTCCCTGTGTCGTTTGTGGTCACTACTTGGGCATTAGTAGTGTACCTCCTTTATCTTACTTTTGCTTTGAGACAGTTTGAAAGTTGTAATAAGATGTATTTTGGATTTCCGCTGCTATGATGTTTAGTTCTGATTTTCAGCTTATGCACTGTCTCTCCTGTTTTATGTCAAGTATGTTATTATTATATTTTGTTCTATGCGCTGTGAGACATTCTACAGGTTCTTTGTATGTTCATTTCCTTCTTCCCTTTCCTTCTCACGACCCGTTCCGTGCTAACTGGACATGTGTACAGCGCACCTTTGGAGTAAATGTCGGTTGGTGCCGGGCGGGCCGTCACACTTGGTATCAGAGCTCTAGGTTGCGTAGTTAACCTAGGGAAAGACACTAGGGAGAGATAGTACGTATATGAGAGAGCGTATTTGTGATTACTGGTTTTCAAAAGCTATATATATACTATTAGTAGTATAAGAATGAAGTCGCACTGCACTAGCACCACTATGGGGTCGTTAATCGTTTCCCTTTTTCAGATTGACGACGAGCAGAGATACGAGGGGTGCTGGTAGAGGGACCAACCAAGGGAATGCCGCTGACATGAGGGCGATGTTTACTAACCTCATGAGAGACATGCTTAGAGAAGTGCAAGGGGCAGTTGCCAATCCCGGGGTTGGTGTTGGCCCAGTAGTGCAGGCGCCTAGGGTCAATTTCGCCAAGTTGTGCAAAGATTACACTAATCTTGGTGGAAAGCCGTTCCACGGAACGGAGTCGGCCAAAGATGTTCAAGATTGGATGGATAGCTGTGATCGTATCTTTGATGACTTGGGTCTTGAGGATGCAATGAAGAGAAGGCTAGCGTCTCGTCAGCTGCAAGGGCGAGCGATGAATTGGTGGAATGCCATTAGAACAGCTACTCCAGAGGATCAGGTTACTTGGGATCAGTTCAAGGCTCGCTTTAGCGAGAAGTTTATTCCAGCTGCCTAGAAGTCAGTGTTGCTCAAGAGATTCTTGGAACTCAAGCAGAATGGGAGGGCAGTTTCTGATTATATTGCTAAGTTCGACACTTTGTCGAAATATGGACTATCTCTTATCGATACTCCTGAGAAGAAGAATGAGAAGTTCATTACTGGTTTGGATGGATACTTGGGGGAAAGGCTTATCAACCACATCGATGAGACTTTTGAATCGATCGTGGGGAAAGCTTTGAGATCAGAGAGCCTTTACCCTAAGTCAAGGACTGAGGCTGCATCTGCAGAAGGGCCAAAGTCGCAAGCAGGCGGTGGAGGCAAGAATAACTCTCAGAATAAGAGGAAGCAGGACCAATCTAAAGGTGGTCAGAAAAAGAGCAAGAAGGATGTTGAGTGCTTCAGCTGTGGAAAGAAGGGCCATTATGCTAAAGAATGTCGGGCCAAGCCAGCGGAAAGGAAGTGCTACAACTGTGGTCAAATGGGACATCAGAAGGATAAGTGTCCGCAACCTCTTAAGGAGAAGCAGATTGTGAAAGCATATGCTATTGATGTTGTTCCTTCTTCGTCGAATGCCCCAACTGCGGCGGAGAAAGGAAAGAACGTTGTTATTCAAGGTATGCTTTCTATTTATGATGTACCAGTTCGAGTTTTGTTTGATACTGGGGCTTCCCGTTCCTTCATATCTAATGACCTGGTAGATAGGTTGGAACTGGAACCCGAGATAGTCGACAGACCATTGGTTGTGACGAACCCGATTGGTGGTTCGACTAGCCTTAGTATGATTTGCAGAAATTTGGTCTTATCGAGTCATGGATGTATGTTTGTATGTGATTGCTTTGTTTTGGGTTTGACTGGGTATGGCATTATATTGGGAGTCGATTGGCTCCAAAGATACGGGGTGGTGGTAGACTGTGAGGGCTTTTTGGTGACAGTGAGGGCGGATGATGGGCGGAGGGTAGTGTTTGGTAGTCTACCTAGTGATGGGGTTATGGCTAGTTTTGTAAATTCCTTCGACATCCCGCAGGATGATTTGTCAGATGTGCCCGTGGTTGGCCAGTATCCGGACATCTTCGAGGAGGTGACCGGGCTTCCACCACACCGAGAGATTGAGTTCCGTATTGATTTAGTGAAAGATGCCAGACCTATAGTGATGCCACTTCGTCATATGGCACCAAGGGAGCAGCGAGAGCTCGGGGTGCAAGTCAGCAATCTTTTGAAGAAGGGATTTATTAGAAGAAGTGTCTCCGAGTGGGGAGCACCTGTTGTGTTTGCCACTAAGGCAGATGGTTCCCTTCGTTTGTGTGTGGACTATCGCGAGTTGAATAAGGTGACGAGGAAGAATAAGTATCCTCTACCGCGGATAGATGATTTGTTTGATCAACTGGAAGGAGCAGGAGTGTTCTCCCAGTTGGACCTCGCGACAGGATTTCATCAGCTTCGAGTGGCAGATGAGAGTGTTCCGAAAACGACCTTTAGGATGCCGTCTGGATTTTATAAGTGGTTGGTCATGCCATTTGGGTTGACCAATGCACCAGCCTATTTTGTAGATCTCATGAATCGAGTATTCAGAGATCAGTTGAATAAGTTTGTTCTTGTGTTCGTGGATGATATCCTTGTTTATTCAAGGATAGAGGAGGAACACAAGGGACACCTGAGGATAGTGATGGAGGTGTTGAGGAAACACCAATTGAAAGCGAAGTTCTCTAAGTGTCATTTTTGGAGAAGGGAAGTAAGATTCTTGGGTCATGTTGTTTCAGAGAGTGGTATTGCCGTGGACCCTGCGAAGGTGGCTACGGTACAGGATTGGCCTACACTCAAGAATGTAACAGATGTGAGAAGTTTCTTGGGATTAGCTGGATATTATCGTAAGTTTATCCAGGACTTCTCCAAGATAGCAGCACCGTTGACTCAGTTGACTAAGAAGAATCAGTCCTTCGTCTGGGACGAAGTGTGTGAGGATGCCTTCAAGAGTCTAAAAGAGAAGTTGACATGTGCGCCAGTGTTAGTCATTCCTAAAGGGAATGAAGAGATGACGGTATACACGGATGCTTGTGGTACCGGACTGGGTGCAGTATTGATGCAAGAAGGTAGGGTTGTAGCTTATGCTAGTCGACAGCTAAAGCCGCATGAGAAGAAGTATCCTACCCATGATTTGGAATTGGCAGCGATTGTATTTGCGCTGAAGATGTGGAGACACTATCTCTTGGGAGAAAGATTTGAGTTGTTTACCGATCATAAATCGTTGAAGTATCTCTTCTCTCAGAAAGATCTGAATCTCCGTCAGCAGAGATGGTTAGAGTTCTTGGCTTCGTATGATTTTGATATCGCATACACACCTGGGAAAGGTAATGCGATAGCCGATGCCTTGAGTAGGAGACATGCCAGCTTAGGGGCAATGTTTCTTGAGTGGAAGCAACTGGAGTATATCGCGGGGTTTGATTTCAGACCAAAGTGCGAATTGGATCCAGTCATGCTAGCTAGTTTGACGATCAGACCCACTTTGATAGAGCGGATTGGTTCTAGTCAGCGGGACGATCCTAATCTATTAGAAATCATCTCCAAGTTAGAGATGAACATCGGCGGTGAGGAGATGAATGTGTATGGGCTTGATCGAGATGGATGGCTTCGGAACAGTGGAAAACTAGTTGTGCCCAACGTGAATGGTTTGAGAGATGAAGTGCTTAGAGAATGTCATTACTCAAAACTGACTATACATCCCGGTGGTAATAAGATGTATCGAGACATGAGACAGACTTACTACTGGGAAGGGATGAAAAGAGACGTTGGGAAATTTATATCCAAATGCATGAATTGCTAGCTAGTTAAGGCCGAGCAAAAGAAGCCTAGTGGTTTGTTGCAACCATTAGAAATTCCCGAGTGGAAATGGGAGCAAGTTTCGATGGATTTCATTGATGGTTTACCAAGGACTAGATCGGGACATGACAGCATTTGGGTAATTGTGGATCGATTGACTAAGAGCGCAAGATTTAAACCAGTCAAATCGACCAGAACGGCAGCCAAGTTGGCAGAATTGTATATGAAGTGGGTAGTGAGATTTCACGGAGTACCTAAAAGCATTGTGAGTGACCGAGACCCGTTGTTCACTAGTGGGTTTTGGAAGAGCTTACAAGAGGCTCTAGGGTCAGGATTACATCTCAGTACCGCATATCATCCTCAGACCGACGGTCAGACGGAGAGGGTGAATCGTATATTGGAAGATCTCTTGAGAGCTTGTATATTGGATTTTGGTAGATCATGGGATGACCATTTGCATCTAGTAGAGTTTGCATATAATAATAGCTACCAATCCAGTATCGGTATGGCTCCATATGAAGCTTTGTACGGAAGACCGTGCAACTCACCATCATGTTGGATAGAGACTGGCGAGAAGTTTGTGCTTGGACCAGATGTGGTGAGGGAAACTTCGGATAAGATTAAGATCATTCAACAACGAATGAAAGCTGCCCAAGATAGGCAGAAGAGTTATGCTGATAAGAGGAGAAGAGACTTGAAATTCTCCATTGGTGACTTGGTGTTTGTCAAGATCTCTCCGTTGAAGAGCGTGATTCGATTTGGCAGGAGAGGCAAGTTGGCACCAAGATTTGTTGGCCCATTCCCTGTTCTTGAACTAGTCGGGAATTTGGCATATAGAGTTGGCTTACCAGAGAAAATGGTGGGAGTTCACAATGTATTTCATGTTTCCCAACTAAGGAAGTTCGTCCACGACTCAGATATGACTATTTCACCTGATCAGTTAGAGGACTTCAAAGTAGAACCCGAGGCGGTTGGGAACCGCAAGCCGATCCGTATTGTGGGGCACGATACGGAGCAACTTCGAAGGAAGGCGGTGAAGCTAGTCAAGGTTCAGTGGGGAGAGGACGAGAATGATTGTACTTGGGAGACAGAGGAGAGCATTAGGAAGGCATATCCAGAACTCTTTGCCTGGTAAGATTTACCTTGCGATTTAGTTATTCCGCATGCTAGGATAGACTTATTTTACTTGCTTTGCATGTTTGATGGTTGTTTTATGGTTGATAGGCATGCGGGAACCTTTGTGTATGTTTTGATTAGGGAATTTCGGGGGCAAAATTTCTTACCGGGGGGGGGGGGGGGAGTGTAATGACCCGCATTCTACGCATCGGGGGATCGTAGAATATTTATTTCTTTCCCGTATGAAGTCATATGGTCATGTAACTTTGGGAAACATCCATTAGAGTCATTTCCCATGTTCATGATTTTTGTCGATTTTTAAATGACCATTTTGCCCTTAGTTGGTACTGTTTTGGCCATAACTTTTGATTGGAAAGGAATTTTGACCTGAAACCACTTCCATTGGATTCGTTTGATGGTTTACCTTTCCGTAGAGTGGTCATAATAGCCAAACGGACTTACCGTTTGGGAGATATGGCTGAAATAAGGTTTGGAGGGTGAAAAACTGCTTAACCGGGCCAAATAGGGTGATTAGTGAGTAGGCCCATAACCCATTTCGGGATTAGGGTTATGGGGAGGCTGAAATGAGATAGAGGATCATTCCAATTCTGTTTTCTAGCCTCCACTTATCACCAAGGAACCCTAAAAATGGCATCCAACCTCTAAATCACCTCCAAATTACCTTTTGGTCAAGGATTTGGCTTAGCAACCTCTAATCAAGGAAGATCTACACCAAAGCAACATTGGAGCTACTGTTTAGCATTGGGATTCACATCAAATCAGAGATTTATTTCAGATCTTAGTTTATTTTGTGGCTAAGGTGAGTGATTTTCATAGTTTTGCACTAATTATGGCTAATTAGGGGTGATTAGTGTTAATTAGCGAATTTAAACATGATAAAATTCTGGAAAAATGTTTATAAAATTCGGAATGATGTTTCAGACCTCTGATATGAATTTGGGTTACTTTGGTTAAGTTTTGCTAATCCTACATTAGTTTCACCCAACATGCTTAAGGGAAATAAGGGGTTTTGGCTATGTTTGATCCATTTTAACCTACAATATTGTTGTTTTGATGTTTGTGGTTGATTATACATGCTTCTATGACTGTATGGTATGCTTTGTGACCGATTAGAATAGTTGGAATGGTCGAAAATGTCGTCGAGAGGCGTAAACAACTCGCTGGACAAGGTGCAAGAATTCGGATCGGATAGGGGATTGAGGGTCGATCGGATCGCCCTATGGGATCGTGGGACATCACCACGAGTCAAGTCATCTCCTCCGAGCCGAACCATCTGCGCTAGGTCCACGAGCCTCAACCGTGAACTGCTTCGCGTACCCAATCCGATCCACTCGTGCTTCGTATCATGATCCGACTAGAGGAAAGCAGCATCCACGTTCCGATGCACTACGAGACGCCGATCCGAACCGGGGGAGCCACGAGCTGGAGGAGCGCGACCTGACCCATATAGGGTATTCCGATCCGAACCAAGGAGAGGAGCACGATCTGAAGCAAAGAGAAAGAGGACCGCGATGACGAACCGAACCGTGGCAAGCTGGAGACCCGACCCAATCCGCCAAGGGTGATGGCGATCCGACCCGATCCAGTGAAGAAGGAGCATTCTGATCCGAACCGAACCGATGAAGACTGATAACCCGAGATGCAAAGGTAGTCCAAATGAAGGGTATTGACTCAGGATCCAGATAGGAACCAATGAGTGGACTTCATGAGTTGGACTTTGCTGCGGGACGCGTGCTAAGGAGTTGTCGACGTTCATAACTTCGATTCACCACTAAAAACGGATGATGGGCTACTTATCAGTGCAGTAGGGTCATTATGACCTGAGGGGCAAGGTGATGGTAGCAAGACTACATTATCAGTGCAGTAGGGTCAATATGACCTGAGGGGCAAGGTGATGCGTAGTAAGACTATGAGCCAGTGCAGTGGGGTCATTGCGACTCCATGGGGCAGAGTGGACATAGTAGGGATTAGTAAGGCTATGAGCCAGTGCAGTGGGGTTCTTGTGACTCCATGGGGCAAAGCGGACATAGCGAAGGATTTGTGGCTACGTTATCAGTGCAGTGAAGCCATTTACGACTTCATGGGGCAGAGTGATCGTAGCAAGGTATGTTGGGTGATCGAGGTGGTGAATATCGTATGCTTTACGCACTGAGTGAGAGATGTGAGGATGGATGCTATGTTTGATTGTTTGCCATCCCTATGACATTCACACCTCCCCCACCTCCGTATCTTTACACTGTTTGATATGGTACCTTAGAGTGTTGTACAGTATGTAGTGCTAACTCTTTGGTTGTAGGTCCAGGTTCAGGTATGTTTTAGTCTACCTGTTATTGTTCACTTTAGATGCTTATCGCTCATACTAGGCTTTATGTCTGACCCAGAGTTTTATGTCTCCTCTTATTACTCTAGGTGCTCACACGAGCAGACTAGAGACAGGTTAGCTGGTGATGCGCGAGTAGCTGATTCGGAGGCGGGCAGGAGGCTTCCACGTATGATATATATATATATACACACACATTCTCCCTGTGTCGTTGGTGGTCACTACTTGGGCATTAGTAGTGTACCTCCTTTATCTTACTTTTGCTTTGAGACAGTTTGAAAGTTGTAATAAGCTGTATTTTGGATTTCTGCTGCTATGATGTTTAGTTCTGATTTTCAGCTTATGCACTGTCTCTCCTGTTTTATGTCAAGTATGTTATTATTATATTTTGTTCTATGCGCTGTGAGACATTCTACAGGTTCTTTGTATGTTCATTTCCTTCTTCCCTTTCCTTCTCACGACCCGTTCCGTGCTAACTGGACATGTGTACAGCGCACCTTTGGAGTAAATGTCGGTTGGTTCGGGGTGGGCCGTCACACTTGTAGCCATGAAATCAAGGGTGTTGTAATTGGATTCTGATATTAATAAAACTCTGCGCAATCCAGCATTGTGTAGTACCGGACGTAGGAGTAATCCAAAGCAGTATAAAATCCGGCATGTTATTTCTTTTTTTGCATTTTTTATTTACTTATATACGTGTCTGTGACTGTTTCTGCGGTTGTGATCATTTCTGGTGTGATAATCATTGTGTGATTCATATAATAATTCAAGATTGTTTAAATTTTCCATAATCTCTTTAAAACACTATTCACACCTCCTTGTAATGTTAGTTTTCCCTTAAGATCCTTAATCCGCATTCCTTAACACATATAACTGCCAAAAATTCAAATTTGTTCAAAATTTTAATTTTAAATAACCAACTAGAGTCTATTAATTTTAAACAAATTCCAGCCTCTTTAAATACCCTTTTCTTCCAGAAAAATTTATTCTAAACTTTCTCCTTCTTCTCTAATCATTCCTTATCCATATAATCAAATAATGGCCAATTCTATTCATAATTTGAGTGAGAGTCTTGAAGAAGCACTCAATTCATTCAAGAATATCCTATCTATAATACTTCATAGTCAACATCATCTCGAATTGAGTCAAATAAAGATGGTTGAACATCAAGAGAAGCACTTTGATGCCGTACGTTGGTTAATCTCTTCTCTTTTCAGAGACGAAGACAACAACCTCGCTAAAGCATCACCCACAAAAGAAGATGAAGATTGGGAAGTTGAAACACCCCACCTCCATTAAGGTCACTCGCAAAGGGAATGCCTTAACTTCGATGGAGCATTATAGGTAAAAGATACAGAAAATTTACAAGACAAAAATATAAGCAGCGGAAAATAAAACTAACATTTATTTCATACGTGGTTCAATACAAAAACCATTACAGTAAATTATCTCAACACAACTTCCAAAACACTTCATCATAATCTCTGTCTTGATTAAAACATAAAGAAGCATATAACATAAATAAAACTGCATAAATCCCCAAGTCTAGTGTGTCCAAAGCCATAGCCAAAGATAAGAGATTCCAAGTCGTACATCACAGAGTCTTTAAGCTTGGAAAGATGAACAGTCCAAATTAAGCTGAGCTATTCCCTCCCTGGCTACCTGAGGGGGAGGGGGAGGACGGAAGAAAAAGAAGATGAAAGAAAAATGGGTCAGACATAAGTCTGAGTAAGTCTAGTGACTTTTCAGTGTGTGAATAAAGCAAAGGGTCATGATAGGAATAAACTGAAAATAGGACAGTACCAGAACAACAACTAACATAAAGCTATATAAGGCAGGATAAACCGAATATACATCGCACCCATGTTTAATTCTCTGCACCTACTTATACTTGTCCAACTAGCACCATGTGTTCATGGTGAAATGATTCCCTTATATCGATCAGCTCCTACTAGCATGCATTTATCACGTGTGTCCTTCGGCCCCCGCTTGACTGTAGATACCTGTGTTGGTCCCACCATAGGGTGTATCCTATGGTGGCAACCTGACACGATTCAAGATCCACAGTGTATGACTACTGATGCCCAGTGTCTGCTTTTTCCACTCCGGAGTACGTGCACGCCCGATACTCCGCCGGAACCTACACTGATCCATCACCGTCGATGTTTTTGACCGCTTATAATCAGCCCAGTAATCGTGCCCTACCCTGCCTAGTTTAGGGTCCCATGATACATCTACGTGGGTTACTGCTGAAATGGGTCCCCGTTGCTAGGGTTTTCCAGTCAACATGTTAAATTGGTTAAGTGTCCAAATTTACCTTAACCCCACCCATCAGTTTAGCTAACATGTTGGATTGGTTTAAGTGTTTCCTTGATTGACTTAACCCTACTACTCTTGACTTAGCTTTATTAGAGCTCCAACCACTCACATTAGACAGTTATTGTTGTGGTCACTGGATGTGCCGGTCGGTTCCAGGCTGAAACACCCCACCTCTGTTAAGGTCACTCACAAAGGGAATGCCTTAATTTTGGTGGAAGTTTATAAGTAAAAGCCACATATAAACTCAAGACAGATATAAATACACATATTTTAAACAACGGAAAGCAACAGACTTTTATTTCATCAATACGTGTTCAAACAAAATATTCCATAATTGTCTCAAAATACTTCCATCATTACAACATCATAACTGCCTTGATTTTTAAAGAAGCCATAGTCCGAGCAAAAGAGACCCAAATCATACATCTACGTTCTTGGAGCTTGAACAGAGCCCGACTGAGCTGAGATGTTTCCTCCTTGTGGACCTTGGGGGGGGGGGGGGGGAGCCTGAGTAAATCTAGTAACTCTTCAGTATGTGAATAAGAAAAGGGCATGATTGATATATACTGAAAATAGGATAGTGTCACAAGCTAAGGGAGTGTCGAATGTACTATCGCACCCATACTATATCTCTGCATCTACTTGAGTTTACTCTAACTGGCACCCCATGGTAAGGGTGAGGTGATCCCCAGCTTTATTTAAAGATCGACTCCTACTCACGTTAACATGTGTCATACGACCCCCAAGAATTATAGATACCTATGCTGGTCCTACCATGGGGTGTATCAAGACCCATGGTGGCGGCCCCGACTCAAATTCTAGAAGGCATAGGTTATACTACTGGTGTCCCCAGTGCCCTGGTTGTCTGCTCTGAAGTGTGTGCATGCCCGCATTCCATTAGACCTGCACTGTGTACCCACCGCCGTCGTTTGACCGCTTACAATCAGCCCAGTAATCGTGCCCCACCCTGCCTAGTTTCAGGGTACAGTTGGTACCTAAATTGGGTTACTGCTGAAACGGGTCCCTCATTACAAGGATTTTCTGTCAAACATGTTTAGTGGTTAAGTGTCTGTATTTACCTAACCCCCACCCATCAATTCTTGTTAACATGTTGAATTTGGTTAAGTGTTATAGTTGACTTAACCCTACCACCTGTCCTTAGCCTCTTAGGAGCACCAGACCACTCACATTAGACAAGTATTGCTACGGTTACTGGATATACCGGTCGGTTCCGGGCAGGTTTACACCGTAGCTCAGTCTAACCTCGGGTCTTTATTGGACTCAATGCTTAACCACCCACATTGGATAGGTATTGTTGTGACTACTGGACAACCGGGCGGTTCCGGGCAGGTTTACATCACAACTCAATCCAACCTCGGGTTAAGCATATCATGTTTTCTAAATTTACATATTTTATTATTATATATGTAAATGTCATATCTTTTATTCTTGGGCATAACAATTTATACCGCTTAAATGTCATTGTCATTGGCATGTGCCAAACACGCCAACATATATTTTCATGTTTTACACCCAACATTATTACCCCCGTTTATACGTTCGCAACGTTATAACAAATGTTGGGCTCGACACAATTCAGCCCAACTTTATAAGCATAAGAAAAGGGGAAATTAAGAACATGTAATATTTTGCAACATATAAGGGTGTGTGGCGCATGAACTTGCAGTTTAGCGATACTAACATAAATGATGGGTCATGTGAACTTGCATTCAAATCAAAGTATAACTAAGTAGGTGGCATATGAGATGGCATAGTTTAGGCTAATACAAACTTGTGTTTAAACATGTTTAACTTGGCATAATGTCAAACACAAAACTAGCATGATGTATATTCACCAAAAGATCCAATTATAACATTTAATTCACATAGCCTATTCCAACATGAACTTGCATAGTTTATGAAACACAAACGATACTTAACATAGGTCCAATTTCACTTGCAAATAAACATGAACTCGCATGATTTATGAAACCCAAACGATGCTTAACATAGATCCAATTATACTTGCAAACAAACAAGAAAGTGATAGCATAGGCTTTGGGTCATGTAGGCATAAAAGGTTTCAAGTCTAAATCATGTTTACATAAATTCTAATTTAGACTAAGGGAATATACATAGTCAATGCCATCGACATATACATAAAGGGATCAGTTCTATTCTTTTGCCACAAACTTGCAAGTTTCATTGTTTTCATATACAATTGTTCAATAGGCTTGCATCAATCAATTTATGCCACAAACGTCAATACACAAGTCATGATAGAATCATCAAAATACATAGAATTTTATACAATACAATAACACAATTCTATTTTCATTCACGTCGAATCACATCGCAATTCTTATTCATATTCTGAAAGGTTACTATACTTACAACAAATGCAGAATCTTGAATTCTGGATTCTGAATTCTAAAATTGAGGTGTGCTCCTTTGGGTAGACTAACGTTGCGTTGATAATTTTTGATTTAAACTTTAACCTTCTTCTTAGTTTCGATTCATCTCTAGGCTTTTCTCTTGACGGCTATGTTCAATTCCTCCCTAGCAGCATGATGACTCCTTTCTCATATTTTTGTGTGAATTTTCAGTTGAGAGTTAGGGTGTATTTATAGATTTTTCAGTTGTGTTGAGCCGTCAGATGAAGATAGGAGGAATCTAGGCCATTCAAAATTCAGAGAGCCAATCAAGAGGTGACACGTCAGCCCTAGTGACACACAGGGCCTCATAAATTTGAGCCAGAGTCAGACCTGGTCAGCCAGGTCGACCAGGCAGGTCGACACTATGGTCGACCTGGGGGGGACCAGTTCGACACCATGGTCGACCTGGGGTGACCAGGTCGACTCCATGGTCGACCCTATGGTCGACCTAGCCTCTGGGCGGGAATTTTTCCGCCCAGCCCAGTTTGAACCTGAAATTCAAAATTTTGAAATTAAACCGAGCTGTTTGAATTTAAATTTGATTCTGAAACTTCCGAAGGCCATAACTCCTTCATACGGAGTCCGATTCGCTCAAATTCGGACTCTATCTCAAGCAGAATTCCGAGATGAACAAAATGGCGTAACCCGTTTCCCTTAATTCTTTTATTTAGAATTAATTATACTTTAATTAGTGAAGTTTAGCGTTATAGAATTCACGGGGTGTTAATTTCTCCCCCCTTAAAAGGATTTCGTCCCCGAAATCTTCAAGTTAGGAAGAATGTATATCCTACCATCCAACAGTCCATCTACTCAACCAACAAACACATGCATCCACTGTCCTTAAAAGACTTCTAATGCTTCATGATCATATGCATAGTGTGTATACATGTCCTTATCTAATGCAGAAATCAGGCGGTCTAATGATTTAGTTGACCTCCTTAATGCGAATCATGTAAGTGTCGTGAATCCATTATGTATGCAATTTTTTTCCTATTCATAATTCTATATGAGTGCACAACCACTCATACAAATGCGATGACCATATGACAGCGTATCCTGTTTCAATCATAAACAAATGAGAATACATATATATGCATATGCAATATGAAGTGACTGAGCTGATCTATAACCTAGGGTGTGTGTGTGTATACGCATCCACGAGCAACCACTAGCAATCACTAGCAACCATTTGCAACCATCATCCATAACATGTTTTCAAATACATGTTTGCATCCATTTGTTTTCTACCTAAGGAGTTAGGAAAAAGGACCAAGAAGATATACCTTAAAAAAGATAGATAAAGCATAACTTAAGGAAAAAGAGAGATCAAAGATGTACCCTCAAAAAGTAGAGGGTAGGCAGCGCGTATTCTGTCCTCAGTTTCCCAAGTCGCGTCTTCCTCGGCGTCGCTCCACTGAACTTTAACGAGTTTGACTTCGAGGTTGCGTAGCTTTTTCACTTCAGTTCCTAAGATGCGGGTTGGAACTCTCCTCACAGTTGCTTCACGTTCCACTTCGGCTTCTTCTAAATGCCAGGTTCCACCACTTCCTCTGACCCATGCAAACACTTTCGGAGGTGAGAAACATGAAAGACGTTGTGAACTCCGGCCAGTCTCTCGGGTTGCTCTAATCTATAGGCCATCTTTACAACCTTCTCGATGATAGGAAACGGTCCTACAAATATTGGTGCTAGCTTTCCTGCGGATCCAAAACGAACGACGCTCCTTAAAGGTGATACCTTAAGGAAAACCCTGTCCCCAACCTCAAACTCAAGGTCGGTCCTTCTTTTGTCGACGTAGGATTTCTGTCTGTCTTGGGCAATCTTCATTCTCCTACGTATCAAGTCCACTTTCTCCGAAGTCTCTCGAATCATATCTAGTCCAAGTATAAGCTTATCTGTAGACTCGTACCAACAAGTTGGTGATTTGCACGGTCTTCCATACAAGGCTTCGAAGGGTGCCATACCGATGGTAGTTTGGTAGCTGTTGTTATAGGCAAATTCCACTAAAGGAAGGTGATCCTCCCAAGTCCTTCCAAAGTCAAGAATGCAAAGTCTTAAAAGATCCTCTAAAACTCTATTCACCCTTTCCGTCTGGCCATCAGTTTGGGGGTGATAGGCCGTGCTCAAACATAATTGTGTGCCTACAGCTTCTTGCAGACTCCGCCAAAACATGCTTGTGAAGATAGGGTCTCGGTCACTAACAATGCTGGAGGGTATCCCATGGAGTCGAACTATTTCCTTGAGATAAAGAGATGCTTGAGACGCGGCAGTCCTTCTACTCTTGATAGGTATGAAGTGGGTGCTCTTAGTAAGCCTATCCACTATTACCCAAATGCTAGTGTTGCCTCTTCTCGACCTAGGCAGTCCATCAATGAAGTCCATTGAAATGTTTTCCCACTTCCGCTATGGGAACTCTAAAGGATAAAGTAGTCCTCCAGGCTTCTTCTATTCCGCCTTGACCCGTTGGCAGGTCATGCACTTAGAAACGAAATCTGCCACGTCTTGCTTCATGCCGTTCCAAAACAAAGTCCTTTTTATATCCTTGTACATCTTATCACCGCCAAGGAGTATAGTCATCTTGGAATGATGCGCTTCTTCGAGACCCTTCTTTGTCAACTCCCTTTCTTGTGAGACGCATAATCTTCCATCTCGCCTCAGCCAACCCTTATCATCGATGGCGTACCTACTGAGGTGACTGGAAGTCTCACCCCTAACAAGTTTATCAATCACATCGACAAGCTGAGGGTCTTCACATTGTGCAACCCCTATTGAGTCCAAGAGAGTAGGGCGTACTTCGAGAGATGCTAGCAAACCTGGTACAAAATCTGAGGAGGGCCTAAAGTTAAAACTCGCTATATACTCCAGGCTTTGCCTTTCCACAAAGTGTGGACTTAAGGTCAGTTTCTTTCAACTCAACACGTCTGCTACTATGTTGCCTTTGCCGGGAGTATAGGAAATTTCAAAGTCATACGAGGCAAGAAACTCCATCCATCTTTGCTGCCTCAAGTTAAGGTCCTTCTGCGAGAAGAGATATTTCAACGATTTATGGTCAGTGTATAATTCAAACTTCTCATCTAGGAGATAATGGCGCCAAGACTTAAGCGCAAAGATGATGGTGGCTAACTCAAGATCGTGGGTTGGGTAGTTCTTTTCATGAACTTTCAGTTGTCTTCCGCCATAAGCTACCACTCTTCCTTCTTGCATTAGAACAACGCCTAGTCCCGTTCCACATGCATCCGTGTATACCGTGAACATTTTGCTTCCAGCTGGCAAGGTCAGAACTGAGGCTGTTGTGAGAGCCCTTTTTAATCGTTGGAAAGCAAACTCGCAGTCCAAATCCCAAGTGAACGCCATATTCTTCTTTGTTAGCCTTGTGAGTGGGGCCGAGATCTTTGCGAAATCTCTAATAAACTTTCGGTAAAAACCGGCTAGCCCAAGAAAGCTTCAAACTTCGGTTGCATTTCTTGGTGTCTTCCAATCTTGCACTGCCACCACTTTTACGGGGTCCATGGCCAACCCTTCTTTGGACACTATATGCCCCAGAAATCTTACCTCTTTTCTCCAGAAGTGACACTTGGAGAATTTGGCTTTTAACTGATGTGAACGGAGAGTTTCCATGATTTCTTTCAGATGCTGAGCATGCTCTTCCTCATTCTTTGAGAAGATTAAGATATCATCGACGAAGACAACCACAAATTTGTTGAGGAATTCTCTGAACACCCTGCTCATTAGGTCTATGAAATAAGCGGGTGCATTTGTCAAGCCGAAAGACATGACAAGCCACTCGAAGAAACCGTCTTGGGTTCTGAACGCCATTTTATCAATACTACCTTCAGCTACTCTTAGCTGATGGAACCCAGTTGCCAGATCAAGTTGGGAGAAGACCATTGCACCTACAAGCTGATCAAACAAATCGTCGATTCGGGGAAGAGGGTGCCTATTTTTCTTGGTCAATTTGTTTAACTCCCTATAGTCGACGCAAAGGCGAAGCGAACTGTCCGCTTTGGTTGCGAACACCACGGGAGCACCCCATTCCGAAATGCTCCGTCTAATGAACCCTTTTTCGAGAAGTTCTTTAACCTGCTTGAGCTCCTTTCTCTCCCTTGGAGCCATGTGTCTGACAGGTAAAGCTACAGGCTTTGCGTTATCCACAAGATATATGCGGAAGTCTATTTCCCGCCTTGGAGGTAAGCTTTTCACCTCCTCAAAGACATCCGGATATTCCCGGACTACTCTAACCGATTGCAAATTTTCATCAGAAGCATCAAGCGACTCTTGATAACTAAGCATAACAGCATTCAAGGGATTACAAGAAATTTCTAGAGTGTTACCAAGCCGAGTCAAGAGCCTAACTACTCTTTTCTCACAATCAAGGATGGCACTATTACTGGATAACCAGTTCATGCCTAAGATCAAACCATATCCCGAGAAGCCTAAGACAAAGGCATCACAACTAAACTCATCGCTGAGAATAGAGATTTTCAAACCCAAACAAACCATTGATAAGTAAGCGGAGCCCCCAATTGGATTTGAAACTACTAAGGGATCTTCTACCATACTGGTGTGTAGATGCAGAGATTCTACTAAGGAAGATGAAATGAAAGAGTGCGATGCGCCAGAGTCAAAAAGTGTAAAAACTGGATGATCATAAAGATAGACTACACTTTCTACAGAAATATTACTACCTCGTTCCTGCTGAGGTGCCACTAGCGCATGAACATGACCCCCTAAAGTGGATCCAGCTTTATGTCCCTGCCCTTTCTTCTTTGGGCAGTCCTTAGCTTGGTGCCCAGTCTCTCCACAATGGAAGAAACCACCCATCTTCACCTTCCTTTTCCGGCAGTCTTTTGATATATGGCCCACAATGCCACAGAAATTGCACCTTCTCTTCTCATGGTGCTTATTGTTCTTCCCTCCTTTCTTGAAGTCTGTTTTCTTTGCTTGTAGACCCTCTTTCTTTTCTTCCACCTTAGTTTGTTTCTTTCCGTGGTCTTCCTCATGTAGCAACGCCATGTCTACCAAGCTTTCATAAGTTGCTCCCGTGGATACATGGGTCATGGCAAGGCTGTGTACAGGCTCATTCAAACCCTTGACGAAGCGAAGTGCCTTCTTGTGTTGGGTGTTTACTAAGTCTAACCCAAATCTGGCCAGTTGATTAAACTGATTAACATGTTCCATGATCGTCATGCTCCCCTGTTTCAGAGTTAGAAACTTCTCCATTTGTAGGCTTCTTTCAGCTTGGGAGAGAATTTTCATTTCAAACCTTGTCCTGAAGTCTTCCCATGTTTCCACCGCCCTCTGAGCATTGGTAACTTCCCACCAATAGGAAGCCTCATCCTTAAGCAACCACACCGCTAGTTGTATCTTTTGCCTGTCATCCACTCCAAATATGACAAACAGATCCTCAGTCTCCTTTAGCCAGTTTCTTGCCCCTACAAAGGATTCTGTCCCATAAAAGTCTTTTCCACCCATTGCCTTGAAGTCTCTACATGTTTTTGCGAAGGCATTTCCACGAGGAGGTGGAAGAGGAGGAGGAACCGCGGCCACTGGAGGAGGGATGTCTGCTGGGCCCGCGCCATTGGCCCTTGCTTCTAAGTACCTCCTAAACCATCCGGGAATCGGCACTCCTTCCGGGAGGTTAAGGTCTCCAGACATGATGAAACAGAAAGGAAAAAATTCAAAACGAAGGATAGAAAGAGGTAGATGGGTCACATGGTGTTGGGGGATTTTGTCTTTTCATAAATATAACACTTTTTCTTGAGAAACGCTTCTTTAAATTTTCTTTTTGAAGATTTTTTTCAAAAACTTTTATCTTATCTGGTAAACCTATGCTCTGATACCAAGTGAAACACCCCACCTCCGTTAAAGTCACTCACAAAGGGAATGCCTTAATTTTGGTGGAGGTTTATAAGTAAAAGCCACAGATAAACTCAAGACAGATATAAATACACATATTTTAAACAGCGGAAACCAACAGACTTTTATTTCATCAATACATTTTTAAACATATCATTCCATAATTGTCTCAAAATACTTCCATCATTACAACATCATAACTGCCTTGATTTTTAAAGAAGCATAAACATAAATAAAGTGACAAAAATCCCCATAGTGATATTCAAAGCCATAGTCCGAGCAAAAGAGACCCAAATCATACATCTACGTTCTTGGAGCTTGAACAGAGCCTGACTGAGCTGAGCTGTTTCCTCCTTGTGGACCTAGGGGTGGGGGGGGGGGGAAGGGATGAAAGAAAAGAAGACAAAAAGAAAATAGGGTCAGACATAAAGCCTGAGTAAATCTAGTAACTCTTCAGTATGTGAATAAGAAAAGGGCATAATAGATATATACTGAAAATAGGATAGTGTCACAAGCTAAGGGAGTGTCGAATGTACTATCGCACCCATACTATATCTATGCATCTACTTGAGTTTACTCTAACTGGAACCCCATGGTAAGGGTGAGGTGATCCCCAACTTTATTTAAAGATCGGCTCCTACTCGCGTTAACATGTGTCATACGGCCCCCAAGAATTGTAGATACCTATGCTGGTCCTACCATGGGGTGTATCAAGACCCATGGTAGCGGCCCCGACACAAATTCTAGAAGGCAAAGGTTATACTACTGGTGTCCCCGATGCCCTGGTTGTCTGCTCCGAAGTGTGTGCACGCCCGCACTCCGTTAGACCTGCACTGTGCACCCACCGCCGTCGTTTGACCGCTTACAATCAGCCCAGTAATCGTGCCCCACCCTGCCTAGTTTCAGGGTATCGTTGATACCTAAATTGGGTTACTGCTGAAACGGGTCCCTCGTTACCAGGATTTTCTAGTCAAACATGTTAAGTGGTTAAGTGTCTGTATTTACCTAACCCCACCCATCAATTCTTGTTAACATGTTGAATTTGGTTAAGTGTTATAGTTGACTTAACCCTACCACCTGTTCTTAGCCTCTTAGGAGCACCAGACCACTCACATTAGACATGTATTGCTATGGTTACTGGATATGCCGGTCGGTTCCGGGCAGGTTTACACTGTAGCTCAGTCTAACGTCGGGCCTTTATTGGGCTCAATGCTTAACCACCCACATTGGATAGGTATTGTTGTGACTACTGGACATCCGGGCGGTTCCGGGCAGGTTTACATCACAACTCAATCCAACCTCGGGTTAAGCATATTGTGTTTTCTAAATTTACATATTTTATTATTATATATGTAAATGTCATATCTTTTATTCTTGGGCATAATAATTTATACCGCTTAAATGTCATTGTCATTGGCATGTGCCAAACATGCCAACATATATTTTCATGTTTTACACCCAACGTTATTACCCCCGTTTATACGTTCGCAATGTTATAACAAATGTTGGGCTCGAAACAATTCATCCCAACTTTATAAGCATAAGAAAAGGGGAAATTAAGAACATGTAATATTTTGCAACATATAAGGGTGTGTGGCGCATGAACTTGCAGTTTAGCGATACTAACATAAATGATGGGTCATGTGAACTTGCATTCAAATCAAAGTATAACTAAGTAGGTGGCATATGAGATGGCATAGTTTATGCTAATACAAACTTGTGTTTAAACATGTTTAACTTGGCATAATGTCAAACACAAAACTAGCATGATGTATATTCACCAAAAGGTCCAATTATAACATTTAATTCACATAGCCTATTCCAACATGAACTTGCATAGTTTATGAAACACAAATGATACTTAATATAGGTCCAATTTCACTTGCAAATAAACATGAACTCGCATGATTTATGAAACCCAAATGATGCTTAACATAGATCCAATTATACTTGCAAACAAACATGAAAGTGATAGCATAGGCTTTGGGTCATGTAGGCGTAAAAGGTTTCAAGTCTAAATCATGTTTACATAAATTCTAATTTAGACTAAGGGAATATACATAGTCCATGCCATCGACATATACATAAAGGGACCAGTTCTATTCTTTTGCCACAAACTTGCAAGTGCCATTGTTTTCATATACAATTGTTCAATAGGCTTGCATCAATCAATTTATGCCACAAACGTCAATACACAAGTCATGATAGAATCATCAAAATACATAGAATTTTATACAATACAATAACACAATTCTATTTTCATTCACATCGAATCACATCGCAATTCTTATTCATATTCTGAAAGGTTACTATACTTACAAAAAATGCAGAATCTTGAATTCTGGATTCTGAATTCTGAAATTGAGGTGCGCTCCTTTGGGCAGACTAACGTTGCGTTGACAATTTTTGATTTAAACTTTAATCTTCTTCTTAGTTTCGATTCGTCTCTAGGCTTTTCTCTTGACGGCTATGTTCAATTCCTCCCTAGCAGCATGACGACTCCTTTCTCATATTTTTGTGTGAATTTTCAGTTGAGAGTTAGGGTGTATTTATAGATTTTTAAGTTGTTTTGAGCCGTCAGATGAAGATAGGAGGAATCTAGGCCATTCAAAATTCAGAGAGCCAATCAAGAGGTGACACGTCAGCCCTAGTGACACACAGGGCCTCAGAAATTCGAGCAAGAGTCAGACCTGGCCAGCCAGGTCGACCAGGCAGGTCGACACCCAGGTCGACACTATGGTCGACCTGGGGGGGACCAGGTCGACACCATGGTCGACCTGGGGTGACCAGGTCGACTCCATGGTCGACCTGGTCTCTGGGCCGGAATTTTCCCGCCCAGCCCAGTTTGAACTTGAAATTCGAAATTTTGAAATTTAACTGAGCTGTTTGAATTTAAATTTGATTCTGAAACTTCCGAAGGCCATAACTCCTTCATGCGGAGTCCGATTCACGCAAACTCAGACTCTATCTCAAGCAGAATTCCGAGGCGAACGAAATGGCGTAACCCATTTCCCTTAATTCTTTCATTTTGAATTAATTATACTTTAATTTGTGAAGCTTAGCGTTATAGAATTCACGGGGTGTTGCACAGGTTGTCTTACACCACAACTCAGTCTAACCTCGGGTCCTTTTTGGGCTCAATGCACTAACCACCCACATTAGACAGACATAGTTATGGTCACTGGATGTGCCAGTCGGTTCCGAGCAGTTTTACACCACAACTCAGTCTAACCTCGGGTTAGGCATATTCGTCTTTTCTAAATTTATATATTTATCCTTTTATGCTTATATGTAAATTTGTCAACAATTTATTGTTATGGCCCACTTTCCTTTTAAATCAAATTCATAATTTTTGGTAAGTAAATTATACCATTTCAATGCCACACCATTTATATGGTTATGAGCCAAATATGTTGATTATGTATAATTTCAAGTTTTCCCTAATGTTACCCCCATTGTACGTTCGCAAAATCCCCAAGTCTAGTGTGTCCAAAGCCATAGCCAAAGATAAGATATTCCAAGCCGTACATCACAAAGTCTTCAAGCTTGGAAAGATGAACGGTCCAAATTAAGCTGAGCTGTTCCCTCCCTGTCTACATGGGGGGGGAGAGCGGAAGAAAAAGAAGACAAAAAAAAATGGGTCAGACATAAGTCTAAGTAAGTCTAGTGACTTTTCAATGTGTGAATAAAGCAAAGGGTCATGATAGGAATAAACTGAAAATAGGACACAGTAGCAGAACATCAACTAACATAAAGCTATATAAGGCAGGATAAATCGAATATACATCGCACCCATGTTTAATTCTCTACACCTACTTATACTTATCCAACAAGCACCACGTGTTCATGGTGAAATGATTCCCTTATATCGATTAGCTTCTACTAGCATGCATTTATCACGTGTGTCCTTCGACCCCCGCTTGACTGTAGATACCTGTGCTGGTCCCACCACGAGGTGTATCAAATCCTATGGTGGCAACCCGACACGATTCATGATGCACAGTGTATGACTACTGATGCCCAGTGCCTGCTTTTCCCACTCCGGAGTACGTTCACACTCGATACTCCGCCGGAACCTACACTGATCCATCACTGCCGATGTTTTTGACCGCTTATAATCAGCCCAGTAATCGTGCCCCACCTTGCCTAATTCAGGGTCCCATGATACATCTACATGGGTTACTGCTGAAATGGGTCCCCATTGCAAGGGTTTTCCAGTCAACATGTTAAATTGGTTAAGTGTCCAAATTTACCTTAACCCCACCCATCAGTTTAGCTAACATGTTTGACTGTTTAAGTGTTTCCTTAATTGACTTAACCCTACTACTCTTGACTTAGCTTTATTAGAGCACCAACCACTCACGTTAGATAGGTATTGTTGTGGTCACTGGATGTGTCGGTCGTTTCAGGGCAGTATTACACCACAACTCAGTCTAACCTGGGTCCTTTTTGGGTTCAATGCACTAACCACCTACATTAGATAGGTATTATTGTGGTCACTGGATGTGCTGGTCAGTTCCGGGCAGTTTTACACATTAACTCAATCTAACCTCGGGTTAGGCATATTCGTATTTTCTAAATTTATATATTTATCCTTTTATGATTATATGTTAATTTGTCAATAATTTATTGTTATGGCCCACTTTCTTTTTAAATCAAATTCATAATTTTTGGTAAGTAAATTATACCATTTTAGTGCCATACCATTTAATGGTTATGAGCCAAATATGTTAATTATGTATAATTTCAAGTTTTCCCCAACGTTACCCTCGTTGTACGTTCGCAAAATATCATAAGATATTAGGCTCGACATTTTATCCTAACTAATAAACTAAAAGGGGAAAAAGTGGAACTTACAACATTCCAACATCATATAAAAATATGGATTTAACTAAAGAACACTAAAGAACTGAAAATAACACTAAAGAACACTAAAATAACACTAAAGAACTGAAAAATGGTGGTCTTGAATTGTTTGATATTTGATGGTTATATGTGCTTGACACGAAAATAACACTAAAGAACTGAAAAATGGATGTCGAATAATATAACCATGGAAAGAATCGATTTAAATTCTAATTACGTGAATTATTTGAAAAGGCCGAGCTAACCCTCATTTCAAATAATTCATCGAGCGATTCGAATTGGAAAATGCAAAGACGATTCAAGACCGACGATCTTCGTACCGGTTGGATGGGCGCTGCTGAGGTTCCTGACCGCAGTAGCTACCGTGAAGGAACGGAAGTAGTAGCCGTCTGAACGTATGTGCTGATTGTACGGATATACGAGGAACTTGACGCCTCCGGTTTCGTTCAGACCCAGAACGGACTTGTAAATGGACTGTGTGTCTGACATTGGATTTTGTTCTATACTGATTGATCTCTGTTAAATATATATCTGTTTGGCGGCGGAGAATTTATTCTTTTGCTTAACGCCCTTCTTTGAGACGTACGAGCTCAGAGGTTATATATGGATGGAAATCAATCGTATGGAGTGAACTGCCTATGTGGCATGCCAAGATGCTGTGATCAAGGCTTCTGTTGCAAAGCAAAGTCTTGTGGATGATGATCAAAGCACGGTCTACGTGGCCTGGCTTTGTGTATAGCGTGGATTCGCGAGCCTCACACCTCGGTATGAGTTAAAAACGGGATACAGACCGCTGGGAGAGCACGACGTTTCTTTCTAGCTATGGTGGTGTCAGTGACTTACCAGCCCTGACATATATATCTATTTTTCACCTATGTGGTTATTGGAATGTGAGGCACCTCGATTATAGGTCTGTAAGGACCGGGAAACGTGTGTTCAGGAATAAATAATCCTCAAACTTAAGAGAGGACCGGCCCAGCCGATCCAGGGTTGCCTAGAGTGTGTAGTCCTGAGGCATTTGCTAGAATGTCTCGAAGCGGAGAGGAGCTTGCCCCTTGCCTCGACTCATGACGGAAATCCAATTTCCAATACGAAATAACGGACTTGATTGTAGAACTAGTATGGCGACATAGTATATGGTAGCTTTGCCGCCTATGATTGATATTTATGATGCTATTCATTTTTGAAACATATATGCATTAGTAATAATATCAATTGATTTTGCTTTATCAAGCATATTTGGCCATTATAAGGTAAAACTCTATCCTCCGGCTTGCGTTGCATTGTATGATGGGACATGAGTCTTATAATGGCTTCATTCTTTTTAAAAGCATTGCGTTGTTTTAAAAGAATTTACTTTGTTTTAAATGCACTAGCAATCACTGGAGTAAACCCGTTCCGCCAAAGTGGCGTGGTCTTATGATTTGCTTATTACTGTTGTTTAAACTGTTAAATAGATTCCTCATACCAGCCCCCATGACTGACTCGTTGTTTGTTTCACTTTGCAAATGCGGGTGCCCTTATTTTCACACGGGCAGCCTAGTTCACAGGTGGGAGGTTGTTTTTGGCTCTGCACTGTTGCATAGAGTGCATTTTGGCTCATGGCGAGGCTGACTTCACAGAGATGACTTTGACATTTTCCGCCATTATTATACTTATATTATGATTCCGCCACTGGCGATGCAAACTGCTTTACTTTCAGTACTTCTTATTGTATGTATATGTACCGCCTTCGGCGATGTAGACTGATACCCTTATTATGTCTCACTGCATGTATGTATTCCACCTCTGGCGATGATGACTGATCACTTCCCTTTTATTTACTAAGTTATATCCTACGCTGTGCTATTCTGATGTTGTTACATGTTGTGATTCCGCTGTCATATCCATGTAAAATTATTCTATTTATGGTTTTTGCTATTATCTGTACTCTGTTATGATGATTAATGTGTTATATTCCAATGATTATCCTTAATACCGCCCCTCGGATTTTGGGATCGTCACAGTTGGTATCAGAGCTTTGGTTAACCTTAGCTCCGGGATCTAACACATTAAACACCTCGTCAGAATAGAATCAGTAGTGTTCTAAGGCGAGTAGCTCATTAGAGATAGGATTAGCAATGTCCTAGAATGAGCTAAGCAGATTAGCAAAACAATTTGATCAGTACATCATTACCTTTCCTTTTGTTCCCCTACTTTATCATATATGAAAATTATCAAATCTGTGAGCTTGACTCTTTTCTTGCTTATACAGTACTCTTTCTGATGGCTACACGAGCAGCAGCAGCTAGAGGAGGCCGTGGAGGCCGAGCAGGAGTAGCATGAGGACCGGGGAATATCCCCGTAGTTGAGGGAGGCCCTATTGTTCAGCCACCAGCACCCGAGGACTTCGAGCTAGACAGAGTAGCGAAGAGGTATAGGAACCTTGAGGGAAAACCCTTTTCTGGCATTGGTACAGTGACAGAGGCTATAGCTTGGTTGAAGGCCTGTGAAAAGATCTTTGAAGGAATGGGTTTGGGAACCAATAGCAAAGCACGACTAGGTATTTGGCTCCTACAGGAGGAAGCAGAGCTGTGGTGGGATGCCCTCACCTCAGAAGATGCAGCAGGTACTGTCAGAACCTGGGAGCAATTCAAAACCATGTTCAACGAGAAGTTTGTACCTGAACAGGCCTTAGAGAGGATGCGAGAGCAGTTTGCTAATCTCCAGCAAGGAGATCTCTCTATCCAGGATTACCTCAATAAAATCACCCAGTTGTCGCGCTATGCCCCAGAGCTTATTATGACTAACAAAGCAAAGAACAAGAGATTTATATTGGGGCTAAAGCGCAAGTACCATGACAGAGCCATGAGCAACATCAAACTCTCCTTCTCAGAATTGGTAGAAATGGCTTGCAATTATGAAGATATGGATGAAAGACACACCAGCCAAGACCGCGCCAAAAGCCAAGCTGGAAATAAGCGCAAGGCTTCAGCAGATCATCCAGAGTCTAGCATTATAGCGGCCACTACTCAGAAACCTGGGAAGATACTGAAAGGAAATTGCTACAACTGCGGGAAGCCAGGACATTTTTCTAATGTGTGCAAAGCCCCGAGGAAACCAAAGGCAAACCCAGACTCAGCCGAATGCTACAACTGCCATAAGAAAGGGCACTACAGCAGGAACTGTCCTCTGAAGCAGAATGCACAAGTAGCTCATGTGTATGACGGGGAGACCCCGCCAGCTACCACCGATGGATCAGGTAAACTCGACGTCTTGGGAGGTACCCTTACCATTAAAAATATTCCTGTTTCTGTACTTTTTGATACTGGTGCATCACGTAGCTTCATTTCTGGTAACATTGTTCACAAGTTAAAATTGAAACAAGGAAAACTTAAAGAACCAATTAAAGTTCAAAACCCGATAGGAGGTTCTGTTAGTCTCAGTACATATTGTAAGGTACCTATTTCCTTCTCTCGATACCAGTTCTCTTTTAAAGTGATTGTCATGGACCTTTCCGAATTTGATACTATACTGGGGCTGGACTGGTTGACAAAATTTAAGGCCGAAGTTAGATGTGCCGAAAGAATCGTGAAAGTTAGCACAAAATTTGGGCATATCACTATACCATGCCACGGCTCAGAAATTAATAGAACAGAATTTTGGTCTTCTTTAGAAGTTACTCCCCCTTCATTAGAAAAGATACCGGTCGTTAAAAACTATGCGGATGTGTTTGAAGAAGTAGAAAACTTACCACCGCAAAGAGAAATTGAATTTAGAATAGATCTAATTCCTAACGCCCGACCAGTAGTACATCCAATTAGAAGAATGGCCCCGAAAGAAAAAGAAGAGTTAGGTAGTCAAACCCGAGAATTGCTTTGGAAAGGTTTGATCAGACCGAGCTTTTCAGCTTGGGGAGCAGCAGTGGTATTTGTCCCGAAATCAGACGGTACTCTAAGACTTTGTGTTGATTACCGAGATCTCAATAAGCAGACACTGAAGAACAAATATCCCTTGCCACGTATAGATGATCTGTTAGATCAATTAAATGGAGCAACAGTATTCTCCAGAATGGACCTAGCTACAGGTTTCCACCAATTACGTATAGCTGAAGACTGTATTCCTTTGACGGCCTTCAGGGGTCCCGATTTATTCTACGAATGGTTAGTAATGCCGTTCGGCTTGTGTAACGCTCCGGCATACTTCGTCGATCTTATGAACAGAGTGTTCCGTGGTGTATTGAATAAATTTGTTCTAGTCTTCATCGATGACATTTTAATATACTCCAAGTCGGAAGGCGAACATGCAAAACATTTAGAACGAGTGTTGAAAATTCTAAGGAGAAATGTCTTGAAAGCTAAATTTTCTAAGTGTGTCATCTGGCAGGATGAAGTTAAGTTTCTTGGCCATGTCGTATCAAAAGAAGGGATTACTGTAGATCCAGGCAAAATTACAGCGATTCAGAACTGGAAACAACCTACTACCCCCACAGAAGTTCGAAGTTTCCTTGGATTGGCTAGTTACTATCGGAAATTCGTTCAGGATTTTTCAAAGATATTTGGTGTATTGACAAAGCTTACAAACAAGCATGAGAAATTCAAATGGACTCCCGAATGTGAAGAATCTTTCCAAGAGCTGAAACTGAAGTTGACAACTGCTCCAGTTTTGACGATTATAGAAGGCAACTAAGACTTAATTGTATGGACAGACGCTTCTATTAGAGGGCTAGGCACAGTATTAATGCAAAAAGTCCAAGTGGTCGCTTATGCCAGCCGTCAGCTGAAGCCGCATGAAAGAAACTATGCAACTCATGATCTTGAGTTATTAGCTATCGTGTTTGCTTTAAGAATCTGGAGGCATTATTTATTGGGCGAGAAGTTCGAACTATTTACCAATCATCATTCCTTGAAATATCTATTCACTCAGAAAGATCTAAATTTGAGACAACAGCGTTGGTTAGAATTCCTTGCAGCAGACGATTTTGAGATCCTACACAATCCAGGGAAAGCAATGTTGTAGCAGATGCGCTCAGCAGAAAGAATGAAATCATCGCCAGTTTTTTCATCACGTCTTCATTAATAGACAGGATCTCGACCCTTCAAAAAGACGATGAATTTATTCAAAGAGTCAGTTAGAGAGTCAAGGGAGGTGAATTCACAAGTTTCCGACTCGATGACAAAGGAGTTCTAAGATTAAAGGGCAGAATTTGCATCCCAAATCTTCCAGAGCTCAGAAGAGAAATACTTGATGAGTGCCACAAGTCCAAATTAAGTATCCATCCCGGTGTGAGCAAAATGTATAACGATATCAAACGCACATTCTGGTGGAGGTCAATGAAAAGAGATATTTCATTATATGTTAGCAGATGCCCCACTTGTCAACTAGTTAAGAGTGATCAGCAGAAATTGGCTGGACTATTACAACCATTAGAAATTCCAGGATGGAAGTGGGAACAAATTTCGATGGACTTCATTGATGGCTTTCCTCGAACTAGGAAAGGAAACGACAGTATATGGGTAATCGTAGATCGCTTCACAAAGACTGCCCATTTCATACCTGTCGGATCCAACAGAACGGCTCAAAGTTTAGCACAGATTTACTTCAAAGAAATAGTTAAACTACATGGAGTGCCGCTCAACATAGTCAATGATAGAGATCCCCTGTTTACTAGCAAATTCTGGGAAGCATTCCAGACAGAATTGGGAACCAAATTGAATCTAAGCACCACTTATCACCCACAGACAGACGACCAAACTGGACGGGTGAATAGAATTCTAGAAGATTTACTGCGGGCTTGCGTTATCGATTTTGGAGGCTCATGGGAAGATCACTTACATTTAGCCGAATTCTCTTATAACAATAGCTATCAAGCAAGTCTGGGAATGTCTCCATTTGAAGCATTATACGGTAGACCGTGCAGATCTCCCGCATGTTGGGTAGAACCTGGCAACAGACTTGTGTTAGGGCCCGATATGATTCGAGAAGCATCGGATAAAGTCGACTTCGTTAAGAAGCGATTGAAAACCGCACAAAGCCAACAGAAAAGTTATGCTGATATGAGAAGAAGAGATTTATCATTTGCCGTTGGCGATTACGTTTATTTAGGAGTTTCTCCAATGCGGGGAGTAATCAGATTTGGCAAGACTGGGAAGTTGGCACCGAGATTTATAGGTCCCTTTCCTATACTTGAACGGAATGGAACTCTTGCATATAGAATTTCATTACCTGATTGGTTGCCTGGTGTACATGATGTGTTCCACGTGTCTCAACTCAGAAAACATGTTCATGATCCAGATCTTGTTGTAGAAGAAGCAGCGCAACAGGATATAGACATAACTCCAGAATTAGCGCTCAGAAAAGAGCCATTAAAGATAGTTGGCAAATAAACTAGAGAGCTAAGGAGCAAAAAGATTCATTTAGTCAAAGTGCAGTGGAGTAGTGATCCTAGAGACTGTACTTGGGAGACTGAGGAAAGCATTAAACAAGCCTACCCCAAATGCAGAGTGGACATCTCTGACTAACTCCGGTGCAAGGTACCTTTACAATACTTTGCCTTTACATTTTGTTTCCTACTTAGCTGTTATTTCCTTTTCGAGGACGAAAAGTTTTAAGTGGGGGAGATTGTAATAACCCGGAAAATGTGAACCAACTTAAAATTTTTAAATTCGGTTATTACCAAAGAATTTGAATAATTGAAATAGCATATTTCAATAAAATAAAGAATTGGGTATAGTAAGGCAGTTTGAAATTTTGAATACAAACTTTGTCTGACTGTACCGGGTGGAAATTATAACGGATTTTAGCGAAACTGAAAATATTTAAATCTGTCTATGAATACCTTTCTAACGAATCCGAAAAATCGAAGTTTCATAACGGGAATAAAAAGTTATGGCCAAATGAATTTTCAGAAAGGTCGCTATATAGCATATATAACCCTTGAAAATAGATATTTTGCATACGACCTTGGAATTCGACGAAACCACTTTTGTTGGGTCCGGGATGTCAAATTATTGCTAGGTTTCAAATTTCATAATTTTTGAAGCTAGTATGTGAGCGGGGCAAAAGAAAATGTGATTGGTCAATTTCTGTTAAAATGGGTCGACCTAAAAATGGCCGTTTTTCAAACGAGCTCAGAATTCGACGAAACTGGTTTTGTTAGGACCGTATCGTCAAAACAAAGCTAGATTTATTTTTCTGGAATTTTTCGATTCAGTTTGTGGCCCTAGCAAATTGAAATGTACATTCAAATTAAATATTGAATGTTTTATATTTTAATTTGAAAAATAACTGACTGTAACAGTCGAATTGGCCAATGAAACATATCCCATTGTGTCCGGAATGGGGGTATTTAGCTAGGGGCGACAGTCGTTGGGTTTGATTTCGAGTTCGTTTGTAAAAACACTATTTAAAATCTCCTATAAAGTCTCGACCAATAGGATTTTTTCTTTAAAAAAAAATTAAAAAACTACGAAACCCTAGCCGCCTTTCTTCCTCTGGACGATCCAGGAAGCTCGAAACTTCCCCTTGATTTTCCCGCCGCCACCGCCACCTATAGGCCGCGCCACCACCACAGTTCGACAGCCCTTCGTCCCCTCTTCACATCCGACCAAACGCCGCCCTCCACCATCGCCTGTATCGCCTGAACCATCCCCACGAAGTCGCCGCCTTTTCGATGCCGCACCGCCTTCCTCCGACCACCGAAGGAGACCGCACCATCACCGATAGAGAGCTGGTTCGTAGCTCTTCCACGTCGCAGGACCTGATCGGAGCAACAAGGTGCGGTTTGATTTTAAAATTTAAACCTAGTTTTGAAGGTTTAAAAACCTTTCTGCTTCGATATTCTGGAATGAAAATAACACTATAAAGCGTTGCAAAACTTTGAAAAATAATATCTTTTTCGTTCGTTAACGAAATTCGATGAAACAGGAGACACCGTGACCGCAAGGAGGCTCTCTACCATTTAGAAGAAGCCGCAGATTTTTCTGATCTTCCTAGGATTTTTAGCACTGCAAAAACCAATGTGAGGAATCTAAACTAAATTGTGTGAATGGAATCGCGTTGTATAAATTATATAAGCGAAGTGTAAATTATATACGCATTGTATACCTCATGTACATGTGTTGTATAAGTTATATTAGCGATGTATAAATTATACAAGCATTGAATGAAACATATATGCTTTGAATTGTGATGAAATGCAAGTGAATTATAGAAATATTATATATATATATATATATATATATATACACTCCCCTCGTCCACAGAACATGGATGATACTTATTGCTTGTGATTGACGTGATATTATATGATATGATGAATGGTTGGAAATAACTGTTTGTGGTTGATATTGTGGTTGAAAAATACCGTTGTGGTTGAAAAATACCCTCCTGTGGTTGAAACGAATTAGAATAGGATTGTGGAATTGAAAATAAAACATGCTGCCTGCGTGCGAACTAGATGCATGATCCCCATTGTCAAAAACCGCGAGGTTTTTAGGTAGAGCGAGGAGCCGTACTAGGGACGGTCCCGGTTTTAATTACCCTGCCGTTATGCTGCCGAAATTTTCTGAAATATACATGTGTTAGAATAATTTTCATTCGTTGAAATAAATTACATATATTGAAACCAATATTCATGTGTTGAGTTGCAATTCATTCGTTGAGGTGAAATTCATGCGTTGAATATTATTTGAATTTAAACAAATGGCTTTAGCGATAAAAATCACATTTTTATATATATTCTAACTATAGCGAATATTCATGTGTTGAGTCGCAATTCATTCGTTGAGTTGAAATTCATGTGTTGAATATTATTTGAATTTAAACAAATGGCTTTAGCGATAAAAATCACATTTTTATATATATACGAACTATAGAGAATATTCATGTGTTGAATTGAAATTCGTTCGTCGGGTTGAAATTCATGTGTTAAATGTTATCGTATTTTAAAAATAAAATGAATCGACAATAAAAACTACATTTTTATTGTGAATATGAAGTGTTAAAAACATTCACGTGTTGAATAAATATTTTTGATGATAAAAATATTCCTTTTATCATGTATACGCTTTGATAAAAATACACACGTGTTGAAATAAATAATAGTTTGCTAGAAATATTATTATTGGCTTTGTTCTGCATATACAAACATGTGTTGAACAGGAAAAATGGATTAGCTGTAGAGTAAAGAAATTATTTGCGTGCTCGACAAGTAGGTAAGCCTTGAAGAGTTGGCTGCGCAATTTTATTTTTATATCAACTCCTGTGAATGCCATTGGATGCGGAGTGCTGGTTATTCTGTGTGAAATAATAAACATCGCCATAGGATAGTAACAATTAATTTTGAACTACGCTACATGGCATACTTCTTGACGATAGGCATACTTCATCATATTCCACACAAGCAATTGGATCTTGTGTGACGAGGTGGAAGATTTACCATACGAGCGAGAGGCTTGTATGGCGGTGATTTTATACTACAGGTTGAACTGATGACTGATATGGACTATATAAAATATAACGATAAACTGCCAGATTAATAAAAACCCCACACGGGTCTGGAGTTGACAATAATCACGTCTCTCTAGTTATTAGATACGACACATGGACTATTTATTTCCACACGGAAACGGGGTGACGAGAATTTATTCTCTGGAGTGATTATCTATACATGCTCCCCCGTAAACACCAGAATATATCACTATAAATATGTGGATGTTTTTTAGGATTTATTGGGTACCTAACAAGGCCCAATAAATTTCCAAACCCCTCCCCGTACAAAGGAGGTTATGGCGAAATTTTTCGAAATATTAAGGCGTTAGTGAAATATTTGAAGTGAAAACGAAGTTGAAAATATAGAATGAACTATAGTTGGAATTATAGAACGAACTATATTTATATATATAAATATAAATATAATTAAAAGGAACCGAAGCCGTGCAGTTCGTGTTTCAGAATCGTAATTTGAAACGATTAGTACGAGAAATCCGACCAACGGATTTTCCCGAAACCGCAACCGCTGGGTTCGCCTTGGAAATATCTTCCCAACGGCACCAACCTTGTAAAAATCCAACGGTTGGATTGTCCGGAATGTTTAATTCAAATCTGAAGAAAAACAGCGCCAGAATCGTTTATATTTATATATAAATATAAATATAATTAAATTAAATCGAATAACGACGCTGTAGTTCGAGTTTTGAAACCGTAACTTCAAATGACTAGAGTGGAAGATCCGACCGTCGGATTTTCACGAAACTGGAACCATTGGGTTCGCTTTGGGAATATCTTCCCACTAATATAGACTTTGTAGAAATCCAACGGTTAGATTTTCCGATATGTGTAAAACAAATTAGGGGAAAAACAGCGCCAGTGCCACGGCATGACCTGAAACGTCGTTTAATTGAATATGGCCATTTTTAAATAAATAAAAATGGCGAAAAATCGTTATAAATTAAATAAGCAACATAGATTGCAAATAGACCAATTGGGCTTGAATTGTTTGATATTTGATGGCTGTATGTGCTTGACACGAAAATAACACTAATGAGTTGAAAAATGGATGTCGAATAATATAACCATGGAAAGAATTGATTTAAATTCTAATTACGTGAATTATTTGAAAAGGCTGAGCTAACCCTCATTTCAAATAATTCATCGAGCGATTCGAATTGGAAAATGAAAAGACGATTCAAGACCGACGATCTTCGTATCGGTTGGATGGGCGCTGCTGAGGTTCCTGACCGGAGTAGCTACCGTGAAGGAACGGAAGTAGTAGCCGTCTGAACGTATGTGTTGATTGTACGGATATACGAGGAATTTGACGCCTCCGGTTTCGTTCAGACTCAGAACGGACTTGTAAATGGACTGTGTGTCTAACATTGGATTTTGTTCTATACTGATTGATCTCTGTTAAATATATATCTGTTTGGCGGCGGAGAATTTATTCTTTTGCTTAACGCCCTTCTCTGAGACGTACGAGCTCAGAGGTTATATATGGATGGAAATCAATCGTATGGAGTGAACTGCCTATGTGGCATGCCAAGATGCTGTGATCAAGGCTTCTGTTGCAAAGCAAAGTCTTGTGGATGATGATCAAAGCACGGTCTACGTGGCCTGGCTTTGTGTATAGCGTGGATTCGCGAGCCTCACACCTCGGTATGAGTTAAAAACAGGATACGGACCGCTGGGAGAGCACGACGTTTCTTTCTAGCTATGGTGGTGTCAGTGACTTACCAGCCCTGCAATATATATCTATTTTTCACCTATGTGGTTGTTGGAATGCGAGGCGCCTCGATTATAGGTCTGTAAGGACCGGGAAACGTGTGTTCAGGAATAAATAATCCTCAAACGTAAGAGAGGATTGGCCCAGCCGATCCAGGGTTGCCCAGAGTGTGTAGTCCTGAGGCATTTGCTAGAATGTCTCGAAGCATAGAGGAGCTTGCCCCTTGCCTCGACTCATGACGGAAATCCAATTTCCAATACGAAATAACGGACTCGATTGTAGAACTAGTATGGCGACATAGTATATGGTAGCTATGCCGCCTATGATTGATATTTATGATGCTATTAATTTTTGAAACATATATGCACTAGTAATAATATCAATTGATTTTGCTTTATACGTATCAAGCATATTTGGCCATTATAAGGTAAAACTCTATCCTCCGGCTTGCGTTGCATTGTATGATGGGACCTGAATATTATAATGGGTTCATTCTTTTTAAAAGCATTGCGTTGTTTTAAAAGAATTTACTTTGTTTTAAATGCACTAGCAATCACTGGAGTAAACCCGTTCCGCGAAAGTGGCGTGGTCCTATGATTTGCTTATTACTGTTGTTTAAACTGTTAAATAGATTCCTCATACCAGTCCCCATGACTGACTCGTTGTTTGTTTCACTTTGCAAACGCGGGTGCCTTTATTTTCACATGGGCAGCCTAGTTCACAGGTGGCAGGTTGTTTTTGGCTCTGCACTGTTGCATAGAGTGCATTTTGGCTCATGGCGAGGCTGATTTCACAGAGAAGACTTTGACATTTTCCGCCATTATTATACTTATATTATGATTCCGCCACTGGCGATGCAGACTACTTTACTTTCAGTACTTCTTATTATATGTACTTGTACCGCCTTCAGTGATGTAGACTGATACCCTTATTATGTCTCACTGCATGTATGTATTCCGCCTCTGGCGATGATGACTGATCACTTCCCTTTTATTTACTAAGTTATATCCTACGCTGTGCTATTCTGATGTTGTTACATGTTGTGATTCCGCTGTCATATTCATGTAAAATTATTCTATTTATGGTTTTTGCTATTATCTGTACTCTGCTATGATGATTAATGTGTTATATTCCAATGATTATCCTTAATACCGCCCCTCGGATTTTGGGATCGTCACAAAGTTCTTGCTATTTGGATGTTTGGTTCCATTTTTGTGGTTATGTGGTTCTTACCTTTGCCGTGATATGCATTGTTTGCTTGTGGTTTGTTGTATCCTATTAGTTTGGGTCATCACCTGATTATTAACTATCCGCGAGATGCTAAGCACTGACTTTAGTTGTTTTCATTGTGGTATATGCTCTTTCTAATTGGTTTACAACAAGCTCGGGCATACAGTTATGTAATGTTGGTGCTTTTTGGGTTTAACCGTGAATGGTGCTCTAGAAACAAAGTGTACACTGGTTTTCAGCAATACAAGCGATGCTCTTGCACACGTCCTTGTCGTAGAATGATGTATTAAATCTACTTCTTCCATCCCTGGTTATCTATTGAGCTGCGCCTATGCTATGATGTGTTTTTTGGTCAGTGCGTGCTTCATCTTTTGGGTGGAGCTCGAGAAACCACTGCTATAAATGTATTCCTGTCCTTGCTTATGTTGTTGTAGTATGTCATCACTTTATGCAACTTGTTTTTCGGTTATGATGGGGTAGCTCCTGTCTAGCCATATCATGGATGTTGTTCTCAACACAGCTTATGTCATTTTAATTACTTGTTACTATAGTCTTGTACTGTGTAGCTTGTAATAATGTAATTTCTCTATAACATCTCGGAATTTTCATGATTGAATAATTAACTTATTTAATTATTTTATATAGTGGTTTGATAATTATTTGGCTTGGATTAATTAATTTTGATTATTTACTAAATATAAATAGTGAGATAATGATTTTAATTCCGAAATTATCAGAATTAGTTGATTTTGCAATATTGTGTAAATTGGATTTATTTAAATTATTTAATTAAATTTATATTTGAGTTATAATAATAAATATATTAATTTAATGACCATTGAACATATTAATTATCATATAATTATAAATCGAGCTCGTAACATCATGGTAGTTCGTAATATGGAGTTTTGTACTTGAAACGATTATACAGGATTCATTATAAGTCGGATTTCTTTGAAACAAGATACCTTGGAATCTAATGAATTGTATTTTTCTAATAGAAGTGAAAAATCGAGATTTCGTCTTATATATTGTAAGTTATGTCCAAATCAAATTTTCAAATAGTCAATATGGAATCGTTTATAAGCCATAACGATTTATATAATATAATTAGATATTGGTTTCGTATTTGGACAAGATTTTTGAGATGTATACTTAATTTAATTTACATATTTTTTTTCTATAATTTTTATTTTGAAAAATAAGCAACTTTTTGGTTTGAAGTATTTTACACCCTACATCGATATTTTGGAACTTCACAGAATAAGTTATCTTGTCTATATTATTATATTTTTGGAATCATGGCACATTACTCGACACAACTGTATTTTTATTTTTGTCTGTAGAAGCTTGTACGGGAATGGAGTTTTACATAATATGGTACGTAAATTTTTCTAACTTAAAACAAGAAGACTTGTTCTTGTTAAGTGCAGTATTGAGGCGTTAGGCTTCCACATCCTGTATGTATTATGTTTTAACAGTTTGATTAGTAACAATCTCAATTTTACAACATTTCATAAAACATGTGACTCTCAGGAATTAACACAAGATCCGATAGTATATTAGGTTTACCGATCGAGTGATCAGATAGAAATGAGTACGGTTCAATACAAGGGTCTTTTATAGGCTTACGTTAATGATGATTCCTCTTTGTCTAGTTTTTCGAGTAATGGGAACCATGTTGTGGTAATAAATGGTGTCAGAAGTAATGTCACCATCGTCCTACATAGGAGAACTTTACTTACAACAAAGCCAACTGTAAACAGGGTTGATTGATGATATATTTCAAAAGTTGGTACCTCAGTCACAACTGAATTTGGTCTACAGCATCCGGTGAGCTAGGTAATGGTATCATGCAGTATGGAAATTTTGTACCGTGTGCATTAGCAGAAGAATGCTGCATTTTTTCTCATTGGTAAATAAAGTAATTGCAATATGTTTAATCACTTCAGCAGCCTAACCTGTAGGTTAGAAATGATATATTGTCTTGTAACATCAACTGTGCTTTGGAGAATGCCATCCTAGAGGCATCAGTATCACATCGACGGAAATGAACAAGAGAAATTGTCAACACCTAATGAAATGTTCTTTCAGTGCACTACCTAAGATCTGCCAGTACGAGTTCAGCTACCTTGTTGCCTAAATACTTCATGTCAAAGGACGTTAAACAGCTACCCTAAAACTGCGAAATAAATATGCCTAAGAAGATAGATTGTCCTTCCTATTTAACCTAATACTTGCATATGAAGTAACTTGAGCGTATGAATAACGCAAGCATCAGTTCATTTGTTGTTCTTCAACAAGTTAACCTAAAAACTTCAATGTATTCTAAAATTCAAAACTAACTTCTGTTTCCTCTAAAAATCATGAAATTCGTGTATATGGGATCCCAAGACCGAGCGTTTCAAACTCACAATGATTTACACCAACTTGACGAAATTTTGTGTAGCTGGAAAATTTATGCACGGCAAATGTCTAGATCTTGGGGGGGTGACTTCGAGTGGAGAAAGATGAGGAGTATAAGGGTGTTTTTTATTTTTGATTTTATATATAATGACGAGGGAGGTATTGGTTCATATATTTGCGTCAATGGGGTTTTGAGGGACAGTGTGCTATGATGGGAAGAAGAACTGTACACAATGGAGCAACGTGTTTTGGTAATTGGGGAAAGCGGAGTGTTTAGGCGGGTTGGTGATTTTAGAATGGGCCGACTACTAAGGCCCGTGTACATAAAAAAAGAAAAGAAAATATAATTTATGTATACAAAATGACGTAAGAAGCTAGGGAAAAAAGACGGGAATGGCCATTTCCTTTGCATGGGAAGTTTCGATAAAAGGATGGAAGAAGCAGATGCTTGACTGGTTATGGAAGAAGTAATTATTGATAACGGGTATGGGCGGGTGGTATACGGATGGGTTGTTGGTCAAGGGGCTGCCAGGAACAAAAAGGAATTACGGGATTATTTTTATGAAAAATGAAGTACTGTCCATGCGGATGCAGAGTGTCGTTGGTAAGGCCCAAATACATAAATTTATGTTTAGTTTTAAAACATAATAACACAGTAGGTTGTTGATTTAATATCCCATCCGTACATTGTCAGAATTGCGTAAAGTCTGATTCGTTGGGATCATATGCAAGCAGGCTACACAATGGAACCAGTCTGGAGCGAATTGGAAGTCGTTTCAATTTTACACGAATTAAAATGCCTGAATAGATCTGCCAACGTTAACCGTTATTTAACAATTAACGACCAAGGTGAGTAATCTCACTAACTCTGTCTTGTTTTATAATTTTATACATGTTATTTAATATTGATAAATAATGGTTGAATGTTTGTGTGATGATTGTTTGGATGACTTGCTAATTAACTGGTCAAATTAATATATAGTTATATATAAAAATCGTTGACTGAATATTGGTTCTATTTATTATTTTATTTATGTTATTTACATTAATTAACATCTGTGGATGTAAGGAAACAGGTTGGACGAATCCAACTAGATTCCTCAACAATTATATTGATGTTTTTCATATATATTGCATTGAATGTTTGTGTGAGTTTATGCAAGGGCAGTTCTTAGCTTTATACCCGCGATATTTTTGGGGAAATCAATTTGTGATTTGACATGTATGACGATGTGGCATTCCAAGTAAATGAAGGTGTGATCTATCAAAGATACCTTATGACCTCAAGCCTCATCAGCCGGGAAATGACAAAAATCGGGTAGGCAACATGGCTAGGTGGGTCACACCCAATTAGGGTATATTTTCACCATCTAGAGAGTATTCATATTTATTACTTCTTTTCATATCTGTATCTCCCGGGAACAGTTATGTTGGTATACCAACCCGATTAACATTGAAATGTGTTTATTTTATCCCTTTATATCTTATCTTTTGTAAATAAATAAATATTACTTGGGTATTGTTTTGTCACATCTATAAATAAGCCAACTTAGCCACATGCAGTCAGAAAATAGAAAAATAGAGATCAAATTGTTGTATATTTACATATGAAGGCTTGCTGATGAAGATCTCACATCCAGTTGCTCTTTGGACAAGAAACTAATTGGAAGAAGGCTTATGCATATCACAAATCAATGAAGAATTGTCAAGGAAGCAAGAGGAAAAGAGGAAAGGCCCAAATTTACTAGATTTCACTAAGGCCCATTTTTAATTCTCATTGTAAACTCTTTTGTGATTTCCCTAAGGCTCATTTGTCATTGTATTAGCGTTAGGGTTGTGTAGTGTCCCGAAATTCCGGTCCAATTTGAGCTGACTAAATAACACAAGTCCAGCCCACATTACACTGAAAATCAGAAAACTAATAGAAAGAAATTAGAGGGTGAGAATAAATAAGATAGAAACTTAGAATAGAAGAAGAAGAAGATACAACATCATAGTAACACGAATCTCACAACGGAACGAACAACTTATAATAAATAACATATCCTTGAAATAAAATCAGTATATGTATACAATAACATTATTAGAGTACAACACTTACAACACAGCGGAAATAACTATAGCTATATAATCCTGAAGCCTCCTTCTCCAAGCTCTTCCAGCATATCTGTAAATCCCGACTACTTGACTGCCCGTACAAAATTGGGCACCTAAGAGTTTAGGGAAAATAAAACAAGATAAACTCCGGGTCAGTCATGGGACTGGTATGAGTAAAACAGTTTGAACAAGTAAAAGATATTTCATAAGACCACGCCGTATAATGGAACAGGTTTTCCCCCTATGAGAATCCAAATTGTATTTATATCAAAAACCTTTTTGATATTATAATAATGTCTATCAACCACAATATAATAATCATCTAGCAGAAACGCTTTCATCTCACGTTCTACATATATAGTATACAATTAAAATCGCAAGCACGTATTGGATAATGGATTTCCAACTATAACAAGGTATGGAACCACCTTTTCGCTAGTGTACCTCCAGAGAGGAATACACTGGGTTCAACAAGAACTTCTTGCAACCTGACCACACATGACCGACCACTCATTTCGCTTGAGTGTATCGAATATATCACCAACGGTTGGGATCAACAACCGTTTCCCGAATGGGACAACATCGACAATAGATTTTTAGAAGTAAATGAAACTCTAGATCAGGAGATTATACACCCTAATAGGTGCGACCTACATAGCCATGCTGTCTGCCCGATTTTTGTCATTTCCCAGTTGTAAGGCTAGAGGCCACGCTTATCTTTGACAGATCACACATTTATCCACTTTGAATGTCACATCGTCATACCCGCCAAATCACAAATTGATTTCCCCAAAAATACAATGGGTATACAGCTAAGAGAAACAAATTCCTCCGCTACCAAACGTAAATACGTTTGAAGAGATCAACTTACGCGATCTATTAAATATACTCTGTCAGACATTCTTCCATACAGCTCGTCCTGGGACTGGACCAATCGAAGGCACTATTCAGTACATCCATCTTGGGCAATCTTTACCTAAGATTTATACAACAGCCCTTGCACTTTACTTCATATTCAATTATCTTTGGCATATATGATTCGCAATGCTTATGCCAATATGAAGTGGTTCTTCGGATAATAATCCAACTGGTCTCTCCATATTAACAACGTTAAAATGGTTGAAAACTTCGACAGTCGGTAAGTTAATTATCAAAGAAAAACAGGTGTGCAAACAACGATATTATTTCCAAATGGAAATTTTATCGATCAATCAACATTCAGCATTTATCTCTTAAATTAATTTATCATTAATTTATTCATTCTCCATTTCCTGTTTCTGTATATATATACAGAAATCCTTATTTTCTAAATTTAGAAAATATATGTTATTAATCATTGGAAAACATTTCCATCTCCTTTCCACGTATCATTGTCATTCCGGTATTCTTTACCATCCAACATTTCATTTTCTATGATTAAAAAATATCTCTGATTATATTTGGAAAACGTTTCCAAAACTCATTCCTTGGATTTCAACAGATGTTTAAATAAAACATCGCTATACCAATTCAAACCATTACCATTCCTTAACTATATTCACTTAACCAACCTTCACTATCAAACCTTACCATTCCTTAGTTAAGAAGGAAGTCAATCAAGTTGTGGTATAATTACCTCTCATACCTTAACTGAACAATGTTTTAACTTCGAAATAGTCAAAGTTTATCTTTTAAATCTTTAACAAACTTCCTTATGTAACTCTCTTTCGAATAAATCTCTATTCAATAACTCTTTCCTTCGAATAAACTATATTTGATAATCTCTCTTCGAATAGCCCTATTCAATTAACTCTAATTCAATTAACTCTATTCGATTAACTCTAATCGATTTACCCTTATCAGTTAGCTCTATTTGATTAACTCAATTCTATTAACTCTATTTGATTTACTCTATTGGAATAACTCTATTTGATTAACCCTACTGGATTAACTCTATTGGATTAACTATATTCAGTTAACTCTAACTAATTTACTCTTATCAATTAACGCCTTTCGAATAAACTATATTTGATTAACTTCTTTCGAATAACTAATATTCGAGAACTCCTTTCGAATAACTAATATTCGATAACTCCTTTCGAATAACTAATATTCGATAACTCCTTTCGAATAACTAATATTTGATAACTCCTTTCTCTATTCGAATAAACTATATTCGATTAATTCTCTTCTTCGAATAACCTTATTCGATAACTCTTTCTTTGAATAAACTATACTCGAATAACTCTAATCCGACTAACTCTAATTCAATTAACTTTATTTGATAAAAAATATATTCGACTAACTCTTGTTTGATTAACTCTATTCAAATAACTCTAGTTCGATTTAACTCTAATCAATTAACTCTAACTGGTTAACTCTAACTTTAATCGATTAACTCTAACTCTAATCGATTAATTCTAACTCTAATCGATTAACTCTAACTCTAATCGATTAATTCTAACTCTAATCGATTAACTCTCTTTAGTCGATTAATTGTAACTCTAATCGATTAATTCTAACTCTAATCGATTAATTCTAACTCTAACCGATTAACTCCTCTAACTCATTTTGATTAACACATTTTGATTAACTCCCTTGATTAACTCTACATCCCTATTCAGTTTCAAATATCGATGTTGAAATCGATTCTTACTTCTCTATATAAGTCCTGACTTATATATTCTATTTATCCAATGATAAATATTTTATTTAATTCATAAAATATTATTTGTAAATTAATCTTCACAATCTATCTGTTAAAACAGATTTCTATTTAATTCCACTTTAAATATATCTTTTCCATTTATCTGTTGGAAACAGATTTCCATTTCCTATTCATTTTCTAAATATTCCTTATATGACATTCTTTTTCATTTCCCAATAAATCCCTTTTTTAACTCTTTTTATTTTCTAAATAAACATTTCCTTTTTAATTCTATCTGTAAATGGTTTACAAATATTTTCTATCCACTTCTATTTGTAAATGTTTTATAAATACTTCCTTTTCAATTTCATTTGTAAATGTTTTACAAATACTCCCTTTTCAATTCCATTTGTAAATGTTTTACAAATATATCCTTTTCATTTCTATTTGTAAATGTTTTACAAATATTTCCTTTTATAAAATCCCTTGATTTTATAAATATTCTATTTTGTAAATGTTTTACAAATATTTCCCTTTATAAAACCCCTTGATCTTATAAATATTCTATTTCAATATACAGTTTGAAATCTTCCTTCTATACAAAATCTTTTGATTTTATAAAATATTTTATTTCAATATAATTATTGAAAATTTTCCTTTTTCATCCCAGGGTTTTCTTACGGTATTTAAAATACCAAACAACAGTGATCGATATCGTTCAAACACACATAATCAACAACAGATTATATATCACATCATATACCACAATATATGAAAAATAGAAAATAAATGTTGAGGAATCCAGTTGGATTCCTCCAACCTGTTTCCCTGCATCACAGATGTTAAATAACATAATTAATATCGATTTCATTTCAATATGAAATATTCTGCTAAACAGAATAAACATTTGATTAACGATTTATATATATATATATATATATCGTTATCTGCAACAACCCGTGTTTTTATAACGTGTAATAACCATAAATCAGGGCAGAATTAATTTTTAAAATAAGAATCAAGGGAAGCGGGTTACGCCATTACGTTCATCTTGAAATTCTTCTTGGAAACGAGTCCGAGTTTTCGAAAATTGGAGTCCGTATGACCAAGTTATGACCTTTCAAAGTTTTCAGAAATTTTCAAGTTCAAAACAAACTCAATTCGAATTCAAAATTTGAATTTCAAACCTCCAAATGGACTGGGCGGGAAATTTCCCACCCAGGACCAGGTCGATCTGGGGGTCGACTATGTAGTCGACCTACCCAGGGCCAGGTCGACCATAGTGTCGACCTAGGGGTCGACCTGGTGCCCGAGCCCATTTCTGAAGCTGGATTCACTCTGATGTATTTGGCCTCATTTTTGTCCACATTCGTTGACCTGACCCTATAAATACAGCCCCTAACACCAGTCTCTCTACACCAAATTTCTTTCTGACCTTATGCTGCTCTGATTCTGGTTGAAAAGTTTGAGAGAGGGACTGCTTCTTCTACGTTGAGACTGCGTTAAGGGAATTGCTGATTTGGGGACTTCTATTAGGACTTGACTAAGCATATTCAACATCGACTCACTTTTTCTAATTCTCGAACCATGATCTGTAAGCCCCCGTTATTTTCTGATTTAAACTATAAATTTAATATGAATATGATGTAAAATTGAAATTGGACCTATGTATGATGACTGTTTTACATTCATTCTTGTTCGTCTTGGATCTTGACTCTTGAATATTACTATGACATTGATTTGGGGCCTATTCATGTTGTAAATCAAAAAAAACCCTCTTATTATCATGTTGAATCTGTTATTAGTCACATGTTTATGACTATCACCTTATGACAGTCGTTACCATGACTATACTATCACCTTATGTCAATCGTATCATGACTATACTATCACCTTACGACAATCGTTACCATGACTATACTATCACCTTATGATAGCTGTTATTTTGACTAGTACCTTATCTTGCTAGATTTGGAATCTTCATGTTTGAGGCCAATATTTCATATGCCAATAATATTTTAATCTTTTATTTCAAGTCATATCATGCTATGCTAGTAATCACTTTTACCACATTATACCCGTTCCTTTTTATGTTATTCCCTAATTAGATTTATTTGTATCGATTCGAGCTTACGTGCGATGGGAATACGATTTGGGTAGACTAGGTAAAACATGAATTAGCTTTAAACTTGAACAAGAACGTTGTTATGACTAGAGCCTGAATATGGACATGAACTTGACACGATGTGACATGAAACATGACTTGAAAACTTGACATGAATCTAGACATGAAAACTTGAACGTGGGCATGACAGTTAGATAAACTTGAAAATGGCCAACTCGAGGTTGGGTTGAGTTTGCAGTGTAAATCTGCCCGGAACCGCCCGGCAAATCCAGTGGCTGCAAACAATAGGATCCAATGTGGGTAGTTGGTCATATTGCAAGTAAAAACCCAAGGTTAGACTATGTTGTGGTGTAAATCTGCCCGGAACGCCCGACAAATCCAGTAACCACAACAGTTAGTCTAATGTGAGAGGTTGGCGTGCACTAATGAATTAATTCCACATGATAGGGTTAAGTCATGAACCACTTGAATATACTTAACCAACTTGACACGATGACTTGATAGGGTTAAGTCATGAACTGCTTGAACACACTTAACCAACTTGATACACGATCTAGATAGGGTTAAGTCACGAATTTGAATGACAACACTTAACCCATTAGAAATCCTAGTTACGCGGTCCTTTTCAGCAGTAACCCACTTAGATGTATCACGATACCCTGGGACTAGAAAGGGTGGGGCACGATTACTGGGCTGATTGTAAGCGACCAGAACGACGGCTGAGTAGGTGCGCCATTGTAGGTTCAGGCGGGCTATGGTCGTGCACGTAGTCCGGAGTTGAAAAAGCAGGCATTGGGGACCCGTAGATTTACACTGTGCGTGCTTGATTCGTGTCGGTGGTTGGCACCATAGGACTTGATACACCCTATGGTGGACCTAGCACAGGTAACTACATTTCTGGATAGGGCCGTATGACACAGACACATGACAAGCTAGGGCTTGTAGGGAGCCGATCGATTAATAGATCGTACCGTAGGACCCCGTAATGGGTCACTTCATGACACTGGGCTAAGGGATCATTTCATGATTAATACTTGACATGGGTTAGAACATTAGTACAGATGGTGCAGCGAACCTTGAATATGCGATGCCAGACTTGACTTATCTTGTTATCTTAATGATCCTACTAGTTCTGTTATCATCCTTATGTTTAATTCCAGTTTTCACATATCATGTTACCTTTACTAGTTTTCATACTGAAGGTCACTCGAGCTTACCAGTCTTTATGACTGACCCTTTTTCTTTCGCCTCGTTTTCTTTCGTTTCTTCCCCCCAGGTTCTCAGGGAGGAAACACTAGCTCTTTGCTTGGATCCAACTTGCTTTCTGACAGCTCATGTACGGTTTGGTCTTGGGCTATGCTATGGTTGCTTCTGCTATTTATGGGGAATAATTTACTTTTGTTTTAAAGTTTATGCTTCTTTACTATGAACTTGATGTAATGAATAATTTGTATCTTGGGTATATGAGCTTTTGACTCTTTTCTGGAAAATAATAAAAAGTTGGTTTTTACTTTCTACCGCTGCTTTATTTATGTTCTGCCTTGTGATATCTCTGTGCATGTTTACCTAGATAATACTCCACCAAAACTAGTGCATTCCCTTTGTGAGTGACCCTAGCAGAGGTGGGGTGTTACAATTTGGTATCAGAGCCGAAGGTTACCAGGCTGGGCAAAAGTTTTAAAAACCTTCTGAAAACTATTTTCAAAACCATTTATAAAGAAGCATTTTTCAAGAAAAGTTTTATGTTTAAAAAGGCTATTCCCAAGAAGCCATTAGCACTTTCCTTTGTTTCCTCGTTTGAATCTTTCCTTTTTGTTTTTCAGCATGGCCGATCTTAACCTTCCTAAGGGATTACACGTGCCTGGATGGTTCCAAAGGTAGTTAGAAGCCAGGGCCAATGACGCGAGCACAAGAGACATCCCTCCTCCTCCTCCCCCCAGTGGCTGCGGTTCCTCCTCCTCCTGGTACCGCCTTTGCCAAAATATTCAAAGACTTTAAAGCAATGGGCGGTAAGAACTTCGTTGGAACTGAATCCTTCGTTGAGGCACGAAACTGGCTAAAGGAAACAGAAGACTTGTTCATTATCTTTGATATGGAGGACTATAGGAAAGTTTAGCTGGCAGCATGGTTGCTGAAAGAGGAAGCTGCATTTTGGTGGGAAGTCACCAACACTGCCAGGCCAGTTGAGACTTGGGCAGACTTTAGAGGGAGGTTTGGGCTTAAATTCCTATCGTCCGCAGAGGAGAACTTTCAGATGGAGAGGTTCCTAGCACTCAAGCAAGGGGATATGTCTGTGAGGGAGTACGTGAATAAGTTTAATCAGCTTGCTCGGTTTGGTTTGGATTGTTCAGCACAGCCCAGAAAAAGGCTGTACGCTTTGCTCGAGGATTGAACGAGCCACTACACAGCTTGGCCCTAACTCATATACCCATGGAGGCGACCTTTGAAAGTTTGGTGGATATGGCTTTACTTCATGAGGAAGACAAGAATAGCAAGAAGGAGGTTAAGCCTACTGAAACTCAGAATAAGAAAGCTGACTTCAAGAAGGGGAACAACAAGAATAATAAGAATAACAAGAGCAACAACAAATCACGTGAGATGGGGAAGTGCAAATTCTATGGTATTACTGGACATCTAGCTAAAGACTGTATAAGGAAGAAGAGGAAGTTAGGTGAATGCTTTCATTGTGGAGATACTGAACACATCAGCAAGGATTGCCCTAAGAAGCAAGGACAGGGGCAAGGGAAGACCCAGCGAGCAGGACCTTCTGGAGGGCAGTTGCATGCTCTCAACATCACTCCAGCTCTTGACCGAGGTAGTAATATTTCCGTAGAAAGCCTTGTTTACATTTCTGACTTTCCTGTTCGAACCTTATTTGACTCTGGTGCATCGTACACTTTTATTTCCTCTGATATTGTTGAAAATATGCACCTAAGTACTAGTCTGGTTAAGGATCCCGTTATAGTTTCAAATCCAACTGGGGGCTCCGCCCATTTATCTATGATATGTGTGGATTTGAGGATCTCTATCTTAAGCGTAGAATTCACGTGTAATGCTTATGTTCTCGGATTCATAGGATACAGTTTGGTCCTAGGTATGGATTGGCTATCCGATTATGGAGCCGTTCTTGATTGTGAACGAAGGGTAATGAGGCTCATGACTCGCCTTGGCAATACCCTTGAAATTTCTTGTAACCCGAAGGGTCCGGTCATAATGTGTTATCTAGAATCCCTTGACTCGTCCGACGATAATTTGCAATCTGTAAGCGTGGTCCGAGAATATCCAAATGTCTTTGATGAAGTGAGGGGATTACCTCCTAAACGCGAGATAGAGTTCCGAATTTATCTTGTTGATAATGCCAAGCCAGTTTCATTGCCCGTTAGACACATGGCCCCGCGAGAAATAAGAGAGCTCAGTAAACAAATTAACGAGTTGCTTGAGAAAAATTTCATAAGACGAAGCATTTTTGAATGGGGTGCTTCGGTAGTATTCGCTACTAAGGCGGATGGATCGCTTCGTCTGTGCGTAGATTATCGTGAGTTAAACAAGCTAACAAAGAAGAATAGGCACCCACTACCAAGAATCGACGATTTGTTTGACCAGCTTGTGGGAGCATCTGTTTTCTCTCAACTCGATCTAGCCACAGGATTCCATCAGCTTAGAGTGGCTGAGGATAGCATTGACAAAACTGTGTTTAGGACTCCAGACGGGTTCTTCGAATGGCTCGTCATGCCGTTTGTGTTAACGAATGCACCCGTGTACTTTGTAGATTTGATGAGCAGGGTGTTTCGGGAGTTCCTTAACAAGTTTGTGGTAGTTTTCGTGGATGATATTTTGATCTTCTCAAAAGATGAAGAAGAGCATGCTAGACATCTCAAGGAAGTCATGGAAACGCTTAGAGCACACCAGTTAAAGGTAAGTTCTCCAAATGCCATTTTTGGAGGAAGGAAGTTCAGTTCCTTGGACATGTAGTTTCTAAGCAAGGCATAGCCGTGGACCCCGCAAAGGTAATTGCGGTACAGGACTGGAAAATTCCTAAGAATGCAACGGAGGTGAGGTGCTTTCTCGGTTTGGCGGGCTACTACAAGAAGTTCATTAAGGACTTCGCTAAGATTTTAGCCCCTCTTACTAAATTAACAAAGAAGAACCTACCTTTTGCATGGGACGTAGAATGTGACGCTGCTTTTCAGAGACTTAAGAGAGCCCTCACCACAGCTCCAGTTTTAGCATTACCCGATGGAGGTAAGATGTTTACCATGTACACAGATGCGTGCGGCACGGGATTAGGCGCTGTCCTAATGCAGGAAGGAAGAGTAATATGCTACGGGGGCAGACAACTTAAAGTTCATGAGAAAAACTATCCCACGCATGACTTGGAGTTGGCCGCGATTGTTTTTGCACTTAAAGCTTGGCGTCATTATCTTCTAGGGAAGAGGTTCGAGCTGTATATCGACCACAAATCGCTTAAGTACCTCTTCTCACAGAAAGACTTGAATCTGAGACAACAGCGGTGGATGGAGTTTCTTGGCATCATATGACTTCGATATAGCCTATACCCCTGGCAAGGGTAATGTGGTGGAGGACGCGCTAAGTAGAAAAAGGTTGACTTTGAGCCCCTTGTTTGTTGAAATGAAAAGCCTTGAGTTTCTAGCAACCTTTGATTTTACACCTGCTGTTGAGTCACTGACTGCTACGTTTGCATCTCTTGAGTTAAGGCCTACACTTCTAGATCAAGTAGGGACTTCACAGAGAGAAGACCCGCAGATAGTTGAAATCATGGACAAGCTGATTAGGGGTGAGACGTCGAGTCACCTCAGTAGGTATGCCATAGATGACAAGGGATGGCTAAGGCGCGATGGAAGGCTATGTGTCCCACAAGTGGGAGACCTAGTAAGGAAAGTTCTCGAAGAAGCGCACCACTCGAAGATGACTATACATCCCGGAGGGGATAAGATGTACAGGGATATGAAACGCATTTTCTTTTGGGCTAGAATGAAAAAGGATGTGGCAGAGTTTGTTTCGAAGTGCATGGTGTGCCAGCAAGTAAAGGCCGAGTCGAAGAAGCCCGGTGGACTATTACACCCTTTGGAGGTTCCGCAATGGAAATGGGAGAGTATCTCAATGGATTTCGTGGATGGACTGCCAAGATCAAGGAAGGGAAATATGGGTCATAGTTGATAGACTCACGAAAAGTGCTCACTTCATTTCGGTGAAAAGCAAGAGGACCGCATTAGGGCTAGCGTCTATTTACCTTCGAGAGATAGTACGATTGCATGGAGTGCCTTCTAGTATAGTTAGTGATCGTGACCTAATTTTCACTAGACAGTTCTGGAATAGTCTGCAAGAAGCAATGGGAACACGACTGAAATTGCCACGGCCTATCACACACAGACGGATGGACAAATCAAAAGGGTAAATAGGGTACTAGAAGATCTCCTGAGGCTATGTATTCTTGACTTTGGTGGTACTTGGGAAGACCATCTTCCTCTCGTGGAGTTTGCATATAACAATAGTTACCAAGCTAGCATCGGAATGACACCGTTCGAAGCCCTGTATGGAAGACCGTGCAAGTCACCAACTTGTTGGTGGGAGACGACAGAAAGGCTTATACTTGGCCCTGATGTGATAAGAGACACTTCTGAGAAGATTGAGTTGATACGAAGACGGATGAAAACGGCCCAAGATAGACAGAAATCTTATCCGGACCAGAGAAGGACAGACCTAGAGTTCGACGTTGGAGATATGGTCTTTATAAAAGTTTCTCCGTTACGCAATGTAGTTCGTTTTGGAGCAGTTGGAAAGCTAGCACCAAGATTTGTAGGACCGTTCCCCATCACCGAGAGGATTGGACGGATGGCCTATAAGGTAGACTTACCCGAGAAGCTGGCTAGGGTGCACAACGTCTTTCACGTCTCGCATCTCCGGAAGTGTTTGCATGAGTCAGCCGAAGTGGTTGAACCAAGCATCCTTGAAGACGTAAAAGTGGAAAAAGAAGCAACATTGAGGCGAATTCCAATTCGTATCTTAGGAACGGAGATTAAGAAGCTAAGGAATCGAGAAGTCAAGCTAGTGAAAGTGCAGTGGAGTGAAACCCAAGAAGACGCAACTTGGGAAACCGAAGAGAAGATACGCTCACTTTACCCATTTCTTTTTTAGGGTACATTCTCGATCTCTTTTTCCTATAAACTTGAAAACCTTTTCGTATCATGCTTCTAATATCTATGTTTGTCTTGTTATCTTCTCGATCTTATCTTGAGAACCTTAGGTAGAACCATATGGATGTAAACATGTGATTGAAACATGTTATGGTTGATGTTTGCAGATGGTTGCAAGTGGTTGCTAGTGGATGCATGACACACATTAGGCACTAGATCGGCTCAGTCACATTTTCATGTTGCATATGCATGAGTGCTTATACTTGTACATGGATGGAACTTGTTATGCTATCACTTGGATGTTGCATATGGATGAATGTTTGTGCACTCATGTAGAGATTATAAACTATGTTAGGAATTTGCATACATGTTGGATTCATGACACTAACATATTTTGCATTAAGGAGGTTTACTGAATCAGTAACCGCCTGATCTTTTGCATTGGATAAGTACATATACACACACTTACTGCATATGTTCATACAACACTAGAAATCTCTTAAGGACAATGGTTGCCTGTGGATGATGCTTTGAGTAGATGGATGATGGATGGTAGGACATATCCTCCCTAACTTAGAAATTTCGGGGACGAAATCCTTTAAGGAGGGGAGAATGTAACAACCCGTGTTTTTATAACGTGTAATAACCATAAATCAGGGCAGAATTAATTTTTAAAATAAAAATCAAGGGAAACGGGTTATGCCATTGCGTTCGTCTCGAAATTCTGCTTGGAAACGAGTCCGAGTTTTCGAAAATCGGACTCCATATGACCAAGTTATGACCTTTCAAAGTTTTCAGAAATTTTCAAGTTCAAAACAGACTCAATTCGAATTCAAAATTCGAATTTCAAACCTCCAAATGGACCGGGCGGGAAATTTCCCGCCCAGGACCAGGTCAACCTGGGTGTCGACTATGTAGTCGACCTACCCAGGGCCAGGTCGACCATAGTGTCGACCTGGGGGTCGACCTGGTGCCCGAGCCCATTTCTGAAGCTGGATTCACTCTGATGTATTTGGCCTCATTTTTGTCCACATTCGTTGCTGACCCTATAAATGCAGCCCCTAACACCAGTCTCTCTACACCAAATTTCTTTTTGACCTTATGCTGCTCTGATTCTGGTTGAAAAGTTTGAGAGAGGGACTGCTTCTTCTACGTTGAGACTGCGTTAAGGGAATTGCTGATTTGGGGACTTCTATTAGGACTTGACTAAGCATATTCAACATCGACTCTCTTTTTCTAATTCTCGAACCACGATCTGTAAGCCCCAGTTATTTTCAGATTTAAACTGTAAATGTAATATGAATATGATGTAAAATTGAAATTGGACCTATGTATGATGACTGTTTTACATCCATTCTTGTTCATCTTGGATCTTGACTCTTGAATATTACTATGACATTGATTTGGGGCCTATTCATGTTGTAAATCAAAAGAAACCCCTCTTATTATCATGTTGAATCTGTTATTAGTCACATGTTTATGACTATCACCTTATGACAGTCGTTACCATGACTATACTATCACCTTATGTCAGTCGTATCATGACTATACTATCACCTTATGACATTCGTTACCATGACTATACTATCACCTTATGACAACTGTTATTTTAACTAGTACCTTATCTTGCTAGATTTGGAATCTTCATGTCTGAGGCCAATATTTCATATGCCAATAATATTTTAATCTTTTATTTCAAGTCATATCATGCTATGCTAGTAATCACTTTTGCCACATTATACCCGTTCCTTTTTATGTTATTCCCTAATTAGATTTATTTGTATCGATTCGAGCTTACGTGCGATGGGAATACGATTTTGGTAGACTAGGTAAAACATGAATTAGCTTTAATCTTGAACAAGAACGTTGTTATGACTTGAACCTGAATATGGACATGAACTTGACACGATGTGACATGAAACATGACTTGAAAACTTGACATGAATCTAGACATGAAAACTTGAACGTGGGCATGACAATTAGATAAACTTGAAAATGACCAACTCGAGGTTGGGTTGAGTTTGCAGTGTAAATCTGCCCGGAACCGCCCGGCAAATCCAGTGGCTGCAAACAATAGGATCCAATGTGGGTAGTAGGCCATATTGCACGTAAAAACCCGATGTTAGACTATGTTATGGTGTAAATCTGCCCGGAACCGCCCGGCAAATCCAGTAACCACAACAGTTAGTCTAATGTGAGAGGTTGGCGTGCACTAATGAATTAATGCCACATGATAGGGTTAAGTCATGAACCACTTGAATATACTTAACCAACTTGACACGATGACTTGATAGGGTTAAGTCATGAACTGCTTGAACACACTTAACCAACTTGATACACGATCTGGATAGGATTAAGTCACGAATTTGAATGACAACACTTAACCCATTAGAAACCCTAGTTACGCGGTCCTTTTCAGTAGTAACCCACTTAGACGTATCACGATACCCTGGGACTAGGTAGGGTGGGGCACGATTTCTGGGCTGATTGTAAGCGACCAGAACGACGGCTGAGTAGGTGCGCCATTGTAGGTTCAGGCGGGCTATGGTCGTGCACGTAGTCCGGAGTTGAAAAAGCAGGCATTGGGCACCCATAGATTTACACTGTGCGTGCTTGATTTGTGTCGGTGGTTGGTACCATAGGACTTGATACACCCTATGGTGGACCTGGCACAGGTAACTACATTTCTGGATAGGGCCGTATGGCACAGACAAATGACGAGTTAGGACTTGTACGGAGCCGATCGATTAATAGATCGTACCATAGGACCCAGTAATGGGTCACTTCATGACACTGGGTTAAGGGATCATTTCATGATTAATACTTGACATGGGTTAGAACACTAGTACAGATGGTGCAGCGAACCTTGAATATGCGATGCCAGACTTGACTTATCTTGTTATCTTAATGATCCTGCTAGTTCTGTTATCATCCTTATGTTTAATTCCAGTTTTCACATATCATGTTATCTTTACTAGTTTTCATACTGAAGATCACTAGGGCTTACCAGTCTTTATGGCTGACCCTTTTTCTTTCGCCTCTTTTTCTTTCGTTTCTTCCCCCAGGTTCTCAGGGAGGAAACACTAGCTCTTTGCTTGGATCCAACTTGCTTTCTGACAGCTCATGTACGGTTTGGTCTTGGGCTATGCTATGGCCGCTTCTGCTATTTATGGGGAATTATTTACTTTTGTTTTAAAGTTTATGCTTCTTTACTATGAACTTGATGTAATGAGTAATTTGTATCTTGGGTATATGAGCTTTTGACTCTTTTCTGGAAAATAATAAAAAGTTGGTTTTTAATTTCTACCGCTGCTTTATTTATGTTCTGCCTTGTGATATCTCTGTGCATGTTTACCTAGATAATATTCCACCAAAACTAGTGCATTCCCTTTGTGAGTGACCCTAGCAGAGGTGGGGTGTTGCATTATCTATAATTTCAAACAACTGACTAGTAGTTCATCCAAACAATCAACACATAGAAATCAGTCATCATTTAGCAGTTCCAAAAATACGTTAAAAAAATATAACTGTTCAGAGTTTGTGAGTTTTACTCACCTTGGACTGTTATCGTTAAAAACGATTAACTGTCTTTGATTCAGTCGGACAATTTATTTCGCTATAAATTGTGACGAGCATGAATTCACTTCCAGTCAGTTCCATGGTGTAGCCCTCGTCCATACGATCCCAACGCAACAAACGATTTGAAATTCTGATACCGTATGCACAAGTTATTAGATTAATAAGTTGGTATACATATTTAAAATAAAAACATTAGATTTTAAACTCTCGATGGGCCTCACCCTTCTCACATAACATCGGCCCAATACCTTGCATCCGCTCTCTACAGTCTTTCCCTCCCAAAAAGAAAATATTCCGTGGCCTCCAGTTAACCATGCCATTTCGTGTGGTTCAAACTCCTACAGCTCCTCCTTCTCCTGATGATTCTTCAAACTAACAATAACAAATTCCTTCGCTTCGAAATCTCAACCTGCTCCTACCCTCAAACCCCAAGCCGCACGCACACATCAAAGTCCGACATCGACCTCATAAACCTCGACACAGAAGAGACCTCGACCAAAATTTCAACCGGAATCCACAAAATGGTGCTGGCAGGTGCGGAATCCCTAGACAAACCCATTTATAACACCGAAAACTTGAATCAATGCTTCCATCAACTCAAAAATCGCAACCCTAGGTACCACAAACAACGCTGGAAATTTCCTGTCGATCCATAACATGATCGAACTCCTCCAAAAGGACATATATTGTCCCAAATCTTCCTATGAATCCAAACAAACTAATTTTGAGATTTATAACAATTTGTTTGTATTTCTTTTGGATTTTTCAAAAATGATTTTCACGTTTTTATTTTACTGGAGGTTGCGGCTCATTGTTTTGTCAGAGGAAAATTAGGTTAGGGTTTAGAAATGGTAAGGGTATTATATAGGTTAGTTATAATATTTTTATATTTGAATATTATATTCAATTTTAATCCAATGCTGTTTGTATTCGTCCTCTAAAATTCCTATGATCACATGTGATACCCAAAAATCATGAAACTGGACATACTGCTAGAGTTTGACATTACGGTCCCAACAAAACTGGTTTCATCGAATTCCAGCTCCGTTTGCTCACATAGCGTATATTTAGAGGTCAACTTATCGACTGTTTTTCACATTAGAATCATGTACGGCCACATACTAACTTCAAAAATCATGGAAATTGAAATCTAGCAATAATTTAATATTGCGGATCCAACAAAATTAGTTTCGTCGAAAACAGAGGTTGTTTGCAAAACTGGCTATTTTTAAAGCTCTAAATAACCCTTTTAAATATTAAATACTTTTAAAAACAATTAAACTAAATATTTATAAATAAATATTATCGTATATATTCACAACAAAATATCATACAGCTCTAGAATATTCCTATATGAATTTCTAACTCGATATTTCAAATCCTGCTTTAAATCAATATTCGATTTATAATGAAATCCCTTTTTAAAATATAAATAAATCATTATAAATTATAAAGGAATTCCATAGCGACTTTTCTAAAATTTGATTTAGACATAAATCAAAATCTACACGACGAAATTTTGATTTTTCTCTTCCACTAGAAAAATATACTTCACCAGCTCTGAACATTTCTTGTTTCACAGAAATCCGACTTAAAACGAACCCTGTATATCCAGTTGAAGTTCAAACCGCCAAATAATGAACTGCCGCGCCATTTTGAGCTTGATTTTAATTAAAATATAGTTTATACGTTCAACCATCGTTTATATAATATAGACGTTATTATAATTAAATTCTAAACTGAATTAGATATTTTGAATTTTCCCAATCCACCCTGTATTGCTATTTCAGCTAATTCTGATTATTTCAGAATTTAATATATTATTTAATTATTATTTTAATTAAATATTCAAAGTTATTTAATTAACAACCATTAAATTCTCTAAATCACTATTTAAATAATTAAATTAATTAATTATTATACTGCTGAAAACACGGGACATTACATTCTTCCCCACTTAAAATAATTTCGTCCTCGAAATTGCTACGGTAAAAATCAAACCCTATTAACTGGTTAGAGCTTATTTGTTCACTTCTTAACTTCAATCTCAACTGAACCAATTAAATTTTATTAAAATATTAATTAATCCTTATCAATGAAAATTTTATAAAATCCTGAAAATTTTCTAACACCTTAACTTTTTTGAAAAATTTCGCCAGCACCTCCTTTTTACTGGTCAATAGGTCAAACTCCAACTCGCCTCTCTGGGCCATCTCCAACCCAAAAGAAAATCAAACATCCAAGTGGCTTGCTAAATCAGCTCATAAATCATCAAACTCATACATAAATAAACTTGTACCTTTTTGTCGGGCATATCATTATATCCTTTCCATCTTGCTACTAATTCAACATATACACATGTTATCCAAATCAAACTCATATCACTTTTATCTCCAACAAAACCATTCGCTTATGTCCAAGCCAAATATCATTTCGAACTCGAGTTTCATTCTCGAATCCAAACTCTTAACTTGATTATCAAATTACACTAAAAATTCGAATCTCACAAATCCTATTTGTCTCGATATCATTCTAATTTAATTTCAACTACCACTTAACTGGCTTTATTTTAATTCCAATTTGCTTTCACAAATTTCTGTTTAATTTGGTTTTATTTCAAACAATCTTTTCTTAGGAGTTTTAAACAGCTTTGGTTTTCTCAAAAATCAAACTTTCCTTTTTAGGATTCAAAACAACTTGTTTTTATCAAAATAATTCAAAATGAATACCTTTGGTTGTAATCCGTCACTTAGAACTTGAAAATGAACACTAATGATGTGGCCATCATCATCAGAGTTATTTCCCAGCTATCAAAGTGAGTTCAATACTACATCACTTTTTAAAACTCATATTTAAACATTTCCATTTTGAAATCAATTCAAAATATCATTCTCTAAACAATTTAAAATCTCTCAGGATTTTAAAATTTTCATATATTCAATCCAAATTCATTTACCAACACTTTCCTAATTTCCAGGGTTTTTAATTTCAATTCTGATTTGAATTTCAAATTAAACTTTCATATGTTTCACTTATATGAATTCTGATTGGTTATTTACATAACCATTTAATTTATAATCTTACTTGATTATAATAACAACCAATATATCCCATATATTATAAATCCAATATATATATTTTCTCTATATCAAAAATACTTTGGGTAAAATTATTTCGTTTACCCTCCTTTTAAAACATATCGTGTCGACCCATCGTATTCGAGTGTTTAGAAACTCCTACTGATATTGTGGTGCCCAACTATCGACCAGAATTCATCAATCACTCAACCAATGAATCCCCACAATATAAAACTAAAACGACCCGAAATCCCCCTTACGGGAAATCACAGATTGTATTGAGAACACGACAAATTTGAACGCAAACAGAAGAACATTTCATTGCTTAGTACAACAATTTCATCAGATTACAAGAATATACATAGTATAAATAAATATTACATAGAAAATATCAGAGATTTAAATTACATTTAAATACATCGCAGCGAAAAAACAATACAAAGCACAACTAAAAACAAATACACGGATACAGAGCTTTCCGAATACCACTTCAGCTATAAATCAGGATCCTGTGAATATAAATCTGCAAGACCAAACTACTAGCTGCCCATGTCAAAAATAAAGGCACCCAGAGTTTAGGTTAAAACAATAAACTCCAGGTCAGTCATGCGACTGGTGTGAGAACTAAAACAGTTGTTAATCTTTATTTTAAAGTTAGGTAAATCAAGGGACCATGCCGTATAACACGGAACGGGTTTCCTCCTAAGAGTACCAGTGCATAAAATAAATAGCGCAATGCTAAATAAAGAAGAGTGGAGCTATTATAAGACCCATGTCCCATCACACAATGCAACACAAGCCGGAGGATAGGGTTTTGCCTTAATAGCCAAAGAATGCTTGATACGCTAAATTTCATCTTTTATTAGTATAAGTGTATAGTGTCAAAACAATTTCAATCATAAGTATCAATCATAGACGACATAAGTGCCCCATCCCACTATGTTGCCATACATAGGTTTACAACTAAAACAGCAAAGTCACGTATTGGAAATTGGATTTCCATCTGTGAACCGAGGCAAAAGATAGTCCTCTACCGATTCGAGACGCTCTAGCCCGCCCCTCAGGACCCAGACTCAGGTGGGCCCTTGGATCGTCAGGGTCGGTCCACTGATGTGGATTAAAATGCCTGAACACTGCGTTTCCCCACCCTTTGGGGTGTCAATGAGTCCAATGACTCTATCGGCTCCACACAGTCACCGTTATATCTGAGGCACCTCGCAACAGCAACAACCACATAAGTCAAACTCGTCAGGGCGTGTCAAACCACTGACGCCACTTCTAGCTAGAAGGAAACGCTTGTCCTCCCTGAGGTCCTTCTCCCGTTTCTGGTTCACAACCGGGGTGTGAGGCTCGCGAATCAACATTACACAAAGCTATGCCACACAGGCGGTGCTTTGATCATCAACCACAAGACTTTGCTTTCCAATAGAAGCCTTGATCAATTGCCACTTTGGCATGCCACACAGGCAATTCACTCCATGCGATTGATATCCATCAATATATAACCCCTGAGCTCGTACGTCTCAGAGAAGGGCATTAAGAAAGAGAATAAATTCTCCGCCGCCAAAAATATATATACTTAATAGAAATCAATCACACAGAATAAAATCCAATGTTAGACACACAGTCCATTTACAAGTCCATTCTGGGTCTGAACGAAACCGGAGGCACCTTGTACCTCGCATATCCATCGATCTCCAAGTACATCTGGACGATCACTAACTGATTCCCTCCTCTTGGGTGTATAACCCAATCAAGATCATCAGTAATCACCCAAATGATGTGAAGACCTCCGGTCTTTGACCACCGTCTTCATCCTCGACACCACGTCGAATCAGTTATTCAGAATGGGATAAACCCGGTCTTTCTGAATAACTCGCGTATATAATAAACAAGTGTAACACAAACACAACATACGCCTCATTCCAATTTAGAATATTCCTTTATTCAAATATTCTTATACTTTGGGAAAGGTTCCCATTAATTTTATCAAAGATAAATTCTTTAAATTTATTCTTTAATCTTCTTTTGAATATCAATTCAAACTAGTTGGGTTAGCGAACCACACGGAAGTAATCATTTATTTTATTTCCCAATCCCAACCTATTCATCCCATGAAGTAAAACTAGTAATACTTCATATTTAACACCACGGTGTTATCGGTAAATTCAGTTACCATTTCACGATCAAATCTAATTAAAGATTTAACTATCGCCTGGAGCAAAACTGGTGATACTCCATTCTTGATCATTTCAATCTAATTAAAGATTCATTAAAACTCCACTTGGTTTTAATCTTCCCAATAATCACTATCTATGATTATTTAACTTGGGAAATCATATCCTGTCTTTAACTGGGTTAAAGAACCAATGTCATTTAAAACACGGTTCACTATAAACCCAAAATCACATTCCATTCCAATTCAATTATTGAAACTTCTGGTTACTTTTAAAACCCTTTCAAATCCAATTTATTTATTTAAAAATAAATAAATTATTATTCTAGTTCAAAACTAGTACATTTCGATAAAAATCTATTTTTATCTTTTCAAATTTGGAATTTTTCATCTTAATTCTTCACAAATCATTTCTTATGATTTTACACAAATTATTACTGTTTTTAATAATTTTATCAAGGCCCGTACAGTCGATTTCCATCAACGGCCATCGAACTGCACTTACAGCGACCTTTTCCAAATTTGATTTGGACATAATTCCAAATCCAACCGTAAGATTTCAAATCTCTAATATTCTTAGAAAGCACTTTTCGATACGAACCCAACAGTTCCGGTTTTAGGAGAATCCGACGGTCGGATCTCCCGTAATATCCATTCGAAGTCAACTGTCGAAATTCGCGAACGGCCGCGGCGCGACGCGTTCTATTCAGGCCATTCTATATATATAATATATATATTTCATCGATTTCCTTTTAAAACATATTTTATAAATCGTATTAAATTCGTTTTTGAAACGATTTCAACTTCATATTCAATTTCGAATCCAAATTGAATATTCCACATCATCGATATACAAATGATAATATTTTCAAAACGTTATATTTTGAAATCACCTCCTTTTCTATATTCATTTAAAAAAAAACGATTATAATCGATATAAATATCGTTCGCGTCAAAATGGCGTAAATCTAATCAACACGGCTTTTATTCAACACACGAATGTTTATTCTATTCAACACATGAGTATTTATTTTATTCAATACATGAATTTATATTATTCAACACGTGAATTTTTATTCTATTCCACATATGAATTTTTATTCTATTCAACACATGAATTTATTTCTATTCAACACATGGATTTTTTTTTATTCAACACATGATTTTTTTTTCTATTCAACACATAAATTTATTTCTATTCAACACATGAATATATATTTTATTTCAACACATGAATTTATTTTTATAATATTCCTTATTTTCCAAATTGGAATGAGGCCCAATCAATTACCATATAACGTTAATTATATGGATTCCCTACAACAAATGTATATAATAGCAACGATAAATCATCAACCATCATCCAGAGTGCATTCTACACTGTATAAGCATCAAATATAAATATTCAACGCTTATAACAGCCAGTCAATCAATCGATCGACATACAGTTAATTATTGGGATTAGTGTATGTCCAATTTCATCCCAGCTCCCGTGTGGGGTTTCAAACAATCAAACACAGATTTTATTTGTGCAGTTGGGCGATGTGTAAAATTTATCGTCCCAATCAATATCGGTCAAATCGGTGTACATAAACAAATCGTTCGATATATAAATGAATACATATTTTATTTCAATACATGAATATATATTTTCTTTCAACACATGAATATATATTTTCTTTCAACACATGAATATATATTTTCTTTCAACACACGAATATATATTTTATTTCAACACACGAATATATATTTTCTTTCAACACACGAATATATATTTTATTTCAACACATGAATATATATTTTCTTTCAACACATGAATATATATTTTCTTTCAACACACGAATATATATTTTCTTTCAACACATGAATATATATTTTCTTTCAACACATGAATATATATTTCACACATTACAATCAACAGTCAAATTTCACAACACAGCAATCAAACAAACAAGTCATCCATGGTCTGTGGATGACGGGTGTCGGGTGCTGCTAAGCACCGTCTGCATCCTAGTATATATCTCAACTAGCAAATAAAAGTGAGGAGTTTTCACCTAGAAGCTAAACCAAACGCCACGACTCTTCTTATGTAGGAAATCTTCGCCGTGCTCGTTTTTTGTCACTTTCGATGTCCGTAGCCACTACATATATAAAAATCACAATTTTATATTGTTGCTATGTATATAAAAATCACATTTTTACAATCACTCTATATGGATAAAAATCACATTTTTATACCGCTACTATATAGATAAAAATTCTATTTTTAAACAACGATCTTTATAAATAAAAGTTATATTTTGCTTTCAAAATGATAAAAATAGCATCTTTAACACGATGTTTTCATCATAAAGATTATATTTTTATAACGCTACTTCTAATATAAAGAGCAAATTTTTATATCATCGCTATAAAAATCACATTTTTATCTCAACGTATATATAATAAAAATCAGATTTTTATTTCGCTACACATATAAAAATTATATTTTTATATCTCTACATATATAAAAATCATATCTTTATACTTTCTATAATATAAAAATATAATCTTTATACTTTCTATAATATAAAAATCATATTTTTATTCTTCCTATAATATAAAAACTATATTTTTATTCTTCCTACGATATAAAAATTATATTTTTATTCCATAAAAATCCCGTCCTTATCACATACAAATCTCTTCTTTATCATATACATACATATGAAACTGATTTTAATCTAAGCAATTACATTAAACTAACTATTTAAAATAAATTAAAGTAAAACTCATGTTTCTTAGCGAATCAAGGAGGAAAAAGGGGCGGAGCATCGATGAGGGCTGGAGAACGCCAGAGGCCAGTGATGGTGCGGTCGGAGGTGGAGGTGGCCCTGATTTGAGTGGAAATTGAAGTGGATTGGGGGGGGGGGGTTGAATGGAGAAAGGGAGGGGGGAGGAAGATCGTTGATCATCAGAGGGGGAGGAGGGGTTAGCGGCGCGACCTGCGACGAGGATGAGGAGCTGATGGTTGCGGGTTTTTTTCTTTTTTTCTGAAGACTTACGGCAGAAATAGAAAAAGGGTGGGGGCGTGGTTGACTTGGAAGAGAGGGAAGGAGGGTTTTTATTTAATTATTTAATTTCAAAAAGCAATCTTTTTATTTTGAGCTCGAAACCGAACCCACCGACTGTCGTCCATAGCTAAATACCCCCATCCCGAACACAATGGGATATGTATCGTAAGCTGATTCGATCGTTTAGATCAGTTTTCGTCAAAATCAAGATATAAATCTATATATTAAATTTGAATGCGCATTTCAATTTACCAGGGCCACATATTAACTCTAAAAATTCCCGAAAAATTATTTCTAGCTTCGTATTGATGATACGGTCATAACAAAACTAATTTCGTCAAATTCCAAGACTGTTTGAAGAATGTCCACTTTTCAGTCGATTAAAATCAACTGAAACTGGTCAAACGCGTTTTTCTTTGCCATGCTCACATATTGATTCAGAAAATTACTAATTTTTAAACCCAGCAATAACTTGAGATCATGGATCCAACAAAAGTGGTTTGTCGAAAACTGAGGTCGTTTGCAAAATTTCCATTTTTAAGGGCTATATTTTCCATAGCGACTATTCAAAATTTTCAAATGGACGTATCTTTTTATCGCCGCTATGAAATTTCAATTTTTCGGATTCGTTGGAAAGATATTATCAAATAGATTCTAATATTTTTGGTTTCGCCAAAATCCGTTTTATTTTGAATCCTGTACATTTATTTGAAATTTGAAATCGAATTTTCGAACTACCGCGCCATTTTTAATTCCTTTTATAATTAAAAACAAATAACTATATTCTAACGACGATTCAAATAAATATATACATTCTAATTGTATTCAAAATAAATTTCTCGTCGTTATTATTTAAAATAATTCATTTTAAATATTCAAAATTCACTGGAATTGCCAAAATAAAAATTTTAAATTGGCTCGGATTTCCGGGTTATTACAATCTCCCCCACTTAAAACTTTTCGTCCCCAAAAAGGAACGAAGCCGAAAGTTTTTTAACTAATCAACTCAACTTTCATTATTTTCATTACGACTTAAGTTCTTCAACTTTTCAGTTTCTAAGAACTTTTCAATTTTTTCAAAAATTTAGCTAACACCCTAAATTTTCGAATTTTTTTGCCATAATCTCCCCTGCACCGGGAGCTTCGGGATATTTCAAATAGCCTCCCATGGCCCTCACCAATCCAAAAAGAAAAAGAAACAGCCAAGCGGCTAGCCAATCGGCTCATAAAATCATCAAAAACCTAAGAAATACAATAAAATGTACCTATTTGTCGGGCAAACGATTTTATTCTTCTGCTCTAGCCTTCTTGTTATGACCTGTTCAATGTAAGTACATGTGTTTGTATGCAAATGTGACTAATTTTCAATACAATTCACTATTTGGTACAATTTGGCTAAGTGGTTCAAATTTAATTAATCAAACCATAATCAAACCACACAACCAGCAATCAATTAGTTGATTAATGTTTCAAATTCATAATTTTGGTACATGTACAGAAAATCATGTTTTTGATACCAAATCACAACAATAAACCTATCTAGCTTTGGTTCTCACACCAGTCAATTGGAAATATATAGAAATCCCACTTTTGTCACTCGAACATAAATTCTGATGATGAAGCTTCAATCATCAGAACCATCTCCGGGCGACTAGAGTGTGATTTTATATCTACCCAATATATTAAAACTTCGAATATACGTTTGCAAGGCGTATATGCAAAATCTTTATATATTGGATTGCCCAAATTCAATACAAATAAATATTCAAATATGTTGAATAAAGTTTAAATTTTCAAAACAAAGTTGTTTTTAATTTTATTTTAAAAACATTACTCTTCACACTCGTTCTAGGATACTACCGATCCTATCTATAACGAGTCATTCTCATTGGATATTACTAATCCAATCTCTGATGAATTTCTTCGCATGGTTCTAATGTGTCTTGTTCTCGAGCTTTGTAAACCAAAGCTCTGATACCACAATGAAATGACCTGAAATCCCCCTTACGGGAAATCACGGATTGTATTGAGAACACGACAAATTTGAATGCAAACAGAAGAACATTTCATTGTTTACAACAATTTCATTAGATTACAAGAATATACAGAGTATAAATAAATATTACACAGAAAATATCAGAGATTTAAATTACATTTAAATACATCGCAGCAGAAAAACAATACAAAGCACAACTGAAAACAGATACACGGATACAGAGCTTTCCGAATACCGCTTCAGCTGTAAATCAGGATCCTGTGAATATAAATCTGAAAACCAAAACTACTAGCTGCCCGTGTCAAAAATAAGGGCACCTAGAGTTTAGGTTAAAATAATAAACTCCAGGTCAATCATGTGACTGGTGTGAGAACTAAAACAGTTGTTAATCTTTATTTTAAAGTTAGGTAAATCAAGGGACCACGACGTATAACACGGAACGGGTTTCCTCCCAAAAGTACCAGTGCATAAAACAAACAGCGCAATGCTAAATAAAGAAGAATGAAGCTATTATAAGACCCAGGTCCCATCACACAATGCAACACAAGCCGGAGGATAGGGTTTTACCTTATAATAGCCAAAGAATGCTTGATACGCTAAATTTCATCTTTTATTACTATAAGTGTATAGTGTCAAAACAATTTCAATCATAAGTATCAATCATAGATGACATAAGTGCCCCATCCCACTATGTCGCCATACATAGGTTTACAACTAAAACCGCAAAGTCACGTATTGGAAATTAGATTTCCATCTGTGAACCGAGGCAAAAGATAGTCCTCTACCAATTCGAGATGCTCTAGCCCACCCCTCAAGACCTAGACTCAGGTGGGCCCTTGGATCGTCAGGGCCGGTCCACCAATGTGGATTAAAATGCCTGAACACTGTGTTTCCCTACCCTTTGGGGTGTCAATGAGTCCAATGACACTATCGGCTCCACACAGTCACCGATATATCCGAGGCACCTCGCAATTGCAATAACCACATAAGTCAAACTCGTCAGGGCGTGTCAAACCACTGACTCCACTTCTAGTTAGAAGGAAACGCATGTCCTCCCTGAGGTCCTTCTCCCGTTTCTGGTTCACAACCGGGGTGTGAGGCTCGCGAATCAACGTTACACAAAGCTATGCCACATAGGCAGTGCTTTGATCATCAACCATAAGACTTTGCTTTTCAACAGAAGCCTTGATCAATTACTACTTAGGCATGCCACACAAGCAATTCACTCCATGCGATTGATATCCATCAATATATAACCCCTGAGCTCGTACGTCTCAGAGAAGGGCGTTAAGCAAGAGAATAAATTCTCCGCTGCCAAACAGATATATACTTAATAGAAATCTCTCACACAGAATAAAATCCAATGTCAGAAACACAGTCCATTTACAAGTCCGTTCTAGGTCTGAACGAAACCGGAGGCACCTTGTACCTCGCATATCCATCGATCTCCAAGTACGTCTGGACGATCACTAACTGGTTCCCTCCTCTTGGGTGTACAACCCAGTCAAGATCATCAGTAATCACCCAAACGATGTGAAGACCTCCGGTCTTCGACCACCATCTTCATCCTCGACACCACGTCGAATTAGTTATTCAGAATGGGATAAACCCAGTCTTTCTGAATAACTCGCGTATATAATAAATGTAATAACCCGAAAATCTGGGCCAGTTTAAAAATTTTATTTTGGCGATTTTAGCGAATTTTGAATATTCAAAATAGATTATTTTAAATAAATAACGACGAAAAATTTATTTTGAATATAATTCGAACGTATATATTATATACGTCGTCGTTTGAATATAAATAATTATATATAATTATAAATAGAATTGAAAATGGCGCGGTAGTTCGATAATTCGATTTCAAACTTCAATTGAATGTACCAGGTGCAAAATAATCCGGATTTTAGTGAAACCAAAAACATTAGGATCTAATTGGGAATATCTTTCCAACGAATCCGAAAAATCAAAATTTCATAATGGGGATCAAAAGATATGCCCAGTTGAAAATTCTGAATAGTCGCTATGGAATTCAGGCCCTTAAAAATGGGAATTTTGCAAACGACCTCGGATTTCGACGAAACCACTTTTGTTGGGTCCATGATGTCAAGTTATTTCTAGATTCCAAATTTCATAATTTTTCGAATCAATAAGTGAGCGTGGCAAAGGAAAACGTGTTTGACCAGTTTCAGTTGATTTTAATCGACTGGAAAATTGCCATTTTTCAAACAGTCTCAGAATTCGATGAAACTAGTTTTGTTAGGACCGTATCGTCAATACGAAGCTAGAAAATATTTTTCTGGAATTTTCCGAGTTAGTATGTGACCCCAGTAAATTGAAATGCACGTTCAAATTCAATATATAGAGTTATATGTTGATTTTAACGGAAACTCATCGAAACGATCGAATCGACCTACGATACATATCCCATTGTGTTCGGAATGGGGATAAAACGCTATGGACGACAGGCGGTGGGCCTCGTTTAGAGGTCATATGTAAAAGTCAACTTTTAGAAATTAAATAAATAAAAAAATTCTCTCTCCCTCCCCTTAATTCCCTCTGGCCCCGTTTGTTCATAATCGATCAAAGAAATAAAAGAAAAAAAAAGAAGAGGCGGAGAGGAGCATCGCGCCCCCCCTGGGGCAGCGCCGCCCACCGCCGTGCCCCAGGTGGCGGCGCGCCACCTCCGAACCCCCCTACCCTTGCGACGCGACGTCGCCCCCCTCCACTGTTGAAACCCGAACCCTCCACCGCGAGTAGCAGCCGCCGCCTGAACTGTCGCACCCAACCCTAGCCCACCTCCGACGACCCCCTGCGCCCCTTGACGACGACCAGAAACCCTTCCCCCCCCCCCCGCAAACGAAAGGTATAGTTTTGTTTATTTATTTACTTATTTAGGTGAGAAAAAAAATGTGATTTTTATTATGTGAAACATCCTATAAAAATTCAATCTTATTATATATATATATATATATATATGAAAAGCGTATATGGTTTCATAAGAAATAAAAATATATACGATTTTTAATTAGAAAAAGATTGTATTTTTCTAAAGAAAAAGAATAGATTTTTGTTGGAAGAAAGTTTAGATCTTTGATGAGGAAAAATTAGATTTTTGATTAGTGAAAAGATTTTATTTTTAAGTGGTAAAGATTCGATTTTAACATGATGAAAGTGATGACTTTTGAATATGAAACCATATGGTTTTCAAACATGAGAAGATTTCATTTTTAACAATGAGAAAAATTTTATTTTCTTAGGTAGAAAATTTTGATTTTTGAAAACAAAAGGTTTGAATTTTTATAAATATATAGGAATGATTTTTATAAATTAAAAAGGTATAATTTTTATATAAGGAAAGGCGAGATTTTTCCATGAAGAAAAGATCATATTTTTCATTAAAGTAAAAGGGAAAAATACGATTTTCATTTTCGAAACTAGTGGTGTTATAGAAATATAACTTTTATAAAACAGAGATTATAAAAAAATATTTTTTTTATAGAAGAAGCGAAGTAAAAATTCGATTTTTATATATTGAATAGCAAAGTAAAAATTCGATTTTTATATATTGAATAGCGAAGTAAAAATTCGATTTTTATATATTGAATAGCAAAGTAAAAATTCGATTTTTATATATTGAATAGCAAAGTAAAAATTCGATTTTTATATATTGAATAGCGAAGTAAAAATTCGATTTTTATATATTGAATAGCGAAGTAAAAATTCAATTTTTACATATGTAGAGAATACGGGCAACGAAGATGACAAAAAGGCGAGAACGACGAAGGTTTCTGCAAAAGAAGAGCCATGGAGTTAGGATAGCTATTTGTGAGAATTTCTCACTCTTTAATTTCTTTTTCTAGTTATACATATATACTAGGATGCAGACGGTGTTTAGTAGCACCCGACACCCGTCATCCACAGACCATGGATGGCTTGTTTGTTTAATTGTTTGGTTGTGTAGTTGGTTAGATTATTTGGTTTGAATTGAATTGTTTGGTGAAATGGAATGGATTTGATTGATGTGTGAATGGCGTGGGCCTTCACTAGACCAGGGATAAGGCTAGGCCTTGTCCCGTTTCTAGTATCGTGCCGTTATGCCGCCGAAATTTTCTAAAATATGTTATTTTTATTATGTAAATGAGCTGAATAAAAATTCATGTGTTAAAATAAAATATTTTATCGTTAAAAATATAATTTTTAACGTGGAAATGAATAAAATAAAATATTCATTTACAAACCGGACAGTTTGTTTATGTACACCTATTTGAAGGACATTGATTGGGACGATAAATTTTGCACATCGCCCAACTGCACAAATAAAATCTATGTTTGATTGTTTGAAACCCCACACGGGTGTTGGGATGAAATTTGAAGTTCACTCATCCTGATTGATTAAATATGTCGATCAATTGATTGACAGGCTGTTATAAGCGTTAGATATCTGTATTTGATGCTTATACAGTGTAGTGCACTTTGGTTGATGGTTGATTATTTTTCAATGCTATTATATACATGTGTTGTATGGAAATCCATATAGTTAACACTATATGGTAATTGATTGGGCCTCATTCCAATTTAGAAAATAAAGATCTTTATAAAATAAAGGTTCATGTGTTGACTGTACTCATCCGTTGAGATTAGTCATGTGTTGAACGAAATATTTTAACAATAAAATTTATATATTTATCTTTATAAAATAAAGGTTCATGTGTTGACTGTACTCATCCGTTGAGATTAGTCATGTGTTGAACGAAATATTTTAACAATAAAATTTACATCTTTATCATATATGAAATTAGAAACTAACTGGAAAATAGATGAGATGAGTGGTCCCCTGAATATTGATCTGATGTTGGTTTCGGCCTTCGGGGTTAATATTCAGGGAATCGTCCTCTTACTAATTTACAGTTGGAGTCTGATTTAATATCAAACAATAGATACCTTAATTTTCATAAAATATAGTAAATAACAAAAATAGTCACACGTGGACAGTACTCATTCGTTGAGATTAGTCGTGTGTAGACAAAAATATAGATTCACATATTGAATAGAATAAATATTCATTTGTTGAATAGAATAACGAATTTATTGAAATATATAAAGCCGTGTTGATTAGAGATGCGCCATTTTGACGTGAACGATATTTATATCGATTATATTCGTTTTTAAATTTGAAATGAATTGAATTTGAACAGAATAGAAAATGAATTCCAATTGAATATATAACGAATTTGATTTCAATTGAATATAAAACGAATTTGATTTCAATTGAATATATAACGAATTTGATTCCAATTGAATATATAACGAATTTGATTTCAATTGAATATAAAACGAATTAGATTTCAACTGAATATAAAACGAATTTGATTTCAATTGAATATATAACGAATTTGATTTCAATTGAATATATAACGAATTTGATTTCAATTGAATATAAAACGAATTTGATTTCAATTGAATATAAAACGAATTTGATTTCAATTGAATATATAACGAATTTGATTTCAATTGAATATATAACGAATTTGAATTGAATAGAAAACGAAAATGAATTGAATAGAAAACGAATTTGATTTTAATTTGAAATAAAGGTTGAAATTGTTTTTGAAACGAATTCAAAACTATTTATAAAATTCGTTTTAAATAGTAATCGACGAAATATATATATAATATATATATTATATATATAATGGCCTGAATAGAACGCGCCGCGCCGCGGCAGTTCGTGAATTTCGACCATTTATTTCAAACGGGCATTACGGGAGATCCGACCGTCGGATTCTCCTAAAACCAGAACCGTTGGGTTCGTATCGGAAAGAGCTTTCTAACAAATATTAGAAATTTGAAATCTAACAGTTGGATTTGGAGGTACGTCCAAATCAAATTTGAAAAAAGGTCGCTGTAAGTGCAGTTCGATGGCCGTTGATGGAAATCGACTGTACGGGCCTTGATAAAATTATTAAAAATAGTAATAATTTGCGTAAAATCATAAGAAATGATTTGGGAAAAATTAGGATGAAAAACTCCATATTTGAAAAGATAAAAATGGATTTTTATCGAAATAAACTAGTTTTGAACTAAATTTAAAACCCAATTATTTTTAAATAAATAAATTAGATTTAAAAAGGGGTTTTAAATAATTGGAATTTCTAATATATTTGATTGGATTTGAAATGGGTTTATCGTGAACGGTGTTTTAAATAACACTAGTTCTTTAACCCGATAATAAATAGAATGTGATTTGGGTTTGTCGTGAACTGTGATTTAAATAACACTAGTTCTTTAGCCCAGTAAAAAGAGTTTTAATGAATCTGCAATTAGATTGAAATGTGAATTGATAATTTAAACCATCAAATTTGGAAAATGAGCGAGAACGGAGTATTACCAGTTTTGCTCCAAAGCGATAGTTAAATCTTTGATTAGATTTGAACGTGAAATGGTAATTAATTTTACCGATAACACCGTGGCGTTAGATATCGAGTATTACCAGTTTTGCTTCATGGGACGAATAGGTTGGGATTGGGAAATAAAATAAATAATTACTTCGGTGTGGTTCGCTAATCTGACTAGGTTGGGAAAACCATAATTTGGTTTGAAATGACGTCCAAAGGAAGATCAAAGAATAAATTTAAAGAATTTATCTTGGATAAAATTAATGGGAACATAAGTGTATAATGTCAAAACAATTTCAATCATAAGTATCAATCATAGACGACATAAGTGCCCCATCCCACTATGTTGCCATACATAGGTTTACAACTAAAACCGCAAAGTCACGTATTGGAAATTGGATTTCCATCTATGAACCGAGGCAAAAGATAGTCCTCTAACGATTCGAGACGCTCAAGCCCGCCCCTCAGGACCCAGACTCAGGTGGGCCCTTGGATCGTCAGGGACGGTCCACTGGTGTGGATTAAAATGCCTGAACACTGCGTTTCCCCACCCTTTGGGGTGTCAATGCGTCCAATGACTCTATCGGCTCCACACAGTCACCGATATATCTGAGGCACCTCGCAACAACAACAACCACATAAGTCAAACTCGTCAGGGCATGTCAAACCACTGAAGCCACTTCTAGCTAGAAGGAAACGCTTGTCCTCCCTGAGGTCCTTCTCCTGTTTCTGGTTCACAACCGGGGTGTGAGGCTCGCGAATCAACATTACACAAAGCTATGCCACACAGGCGGTGCTTTGATCATCAACCACAAGACTTTGCTTTCCAATAGAAGCCTTGATCAATTGCCACTTAGGCATGCCACACAGGCAATTCACTCCATGCGATTGATATCCATCAATATATAACCCCTGAGCTCGTACGTCTCAGAGAAGGGCATTAAGAAAGAGAATAAATTCTCCACCGCCAAACATATATATACTTAATAGAAATCAATCACACAGAATAAAATCCAATGTTAGACACACAGTCCATTTACAAGTCCGTTCTGGGTCTGAACGAAACCGGAGGCACCTTGTACCTCGCATATCCGTCGATCTCCAAGTACGTCTGGACGATCACTAACTGATTCCCTCCTCTTGGGTGTATAACCCAATCAAGATCATCAGTAATCACCCAAATGATGTGAAGACCTCCGGTCTTCGACCACCATCTTCATCCTCGACACCACGTCGAATCAGTTATTCAGAATGGGATAAACCCGGTCTTTCTGAATAACTCGCGTATATAATAAACAACTGTAACACAAACACAACATACGCCTCATTCCAATTTAGAATATTCCTTTATTCAAATATTCTTATACTTTGGGAAAGGTTCCCATTAATTTTATCAAAGATAAATTCTTTAAATTTATTCTTTAATCTTCTTTTGAATATCAATTCAAACTAGTCGGGTTAGCGAACCACACGGAAGTAATCATTTATTTTATTTCCCAATCCCAACCTATTCATCCCATGAAGTAAAACTGGTAATACTTCATATTTAACACCACGGTGTTATCGGTAAATTCAGTTACCATTTCACGATCAAATCTAATTAAAGATTTAACTATCGCCTGGAGCAAAACTGGTGATACTCCATTCTTGATCATTTCAATCTAATTAAAGATTCATTAAAACTCCACTTGGTTTTAATCTTCCCAATAATCACTATCAATGATTATTTAACTTGGGAAATCATATCCTGTCTTTAACTGGGTTAAAGAACCAATGTCATTTAAAACATGGTTCACTATAAACCCAAAATCACATTCCATTCCAATTCAATTACTGAAACTTCTGGTTACTTTTAAAACCCTTTCAAATCCAATTTATTTATTTAAAAATAAATAAATTATTATTCTAGTTCAAAACTAGTACATTTCGATAAAAATCTATTTTTATCTTTTCAAATTTGGAATTTTTCATCTTAATTCTTCACAAATCATTTCTTATGATTTTACACAAATTATTACTGTTTTTAATAATTTTATCAAGGCCCGTACAGTCGATTTCCATCAACGGCCATCGAACTGCACTTACAGCGACATTTTCCAAATTTGATTTGGACATAATTCCAAATCCAACCGTTAGATTTCAAATCTCTAATATTCTTAGAAAGCTCTTTTCGATACGAACCCAACAGTTCCGGTTTTAGGAGAATCCGACGGTCGGATCTCCCGTAATATCCATTCGAAGTCAACTGTCGAAATTCGCGAACGGCCGCGGCGCGACGCGTTCTATTCAGGCCATTCTATTTATATATTATATATATTTCGTCGATTTCCTTTTAAAACGTATTTTATAAATCGTTTTAAATTTGTTTTTGAAACGATTTCAACTTCATATTCAATTTCGAATCCAAATTGAATATTCCACATCATCGATATACAAATCATAATATTTTCAAAACGTTATATTTTGAAATCACCTCCTTTTCTATATTCATTTTAAAAATAAACGAATATAATCGATATAAATATCGTTTGCTTAAAAATGGGGTAAATCTAATCAATACACCTTTTATTCAACACAGGAATGTTTATTCTATTCAACACATGAATATTTATTTTATTCAACACATGAATTTATATTATTCAACACATGAATTTTTATTCTATTCAACACATGAATTTTTATTCTATTCAACACATGAATTTTTTTCTATTCAACACATGAATTTATTTCTATTCAACACATGAATTTATTTCTATTCAACAAATGAATATATATTTTATTTCAACACATGAATTTATTTCTATAGTATTCCTTATTTTCCAAATTGGAATGAAGCCCAATCAATTACCTTGTAACGTTAATTATATGGATTCCCTACAATACATGTATATAATAGCAATGGTAAATCATCAACCATCATCCAGAGTGCATTCTATACTGTATAAGCATCAAATATAAATATTCAACGCTTATAACAGCCAGTTAATAAATCGATCGACATACATTTAATTATTGGGATTAGTGTATGTCCAATTTCATCCCAACACCCGTGTGGAGTTTCAAACAATCAAACACAGATTTTATTTGTGCAGTTGGGCGATGTGTAAAATTTATCGTCCTAATCAATATCAGTCAAATCGGTGTATATAAACAAATCGTTCGATTTGTAAATGAATACATATTTTATTTCAACACATGAATATATATTTTCTTTCAACACATGAATATATATTTTCTTTCAACACATGAATATATATTTTCTTTCAACACATGAATATATATTTCACACATCACAATCAACAGTCAAATTTCACAACACAGCAATCAAACAAACAAGTCATCCATGTCTGTGGACGATGGGTGTCGGGTGCTGCTAAGCACCGTCTGCATCCTAGTATATATTTCAACTAGAAATCAAAATAAAAGTGAGGAGTTCTCACCTAGAAGCTAAACCAAACGCTACGACTCTTCATATGTAGGAAATCTTTGCTGTGCTCGTTTTTTGTCACTTTCAATGTCCGTAGCCACTACATATATAAAAATCACATTTTTATATTGTTGCCATGTATACAAAAATCACATTTTAACAATCACTCCATATGGATAAAAATCACATTTTTATAACGCTACTATACAGATAAAAATTCTATTTTTAAACAACGATCTTTATAAATAAAAGTTATATTTCGCTTTCAAAATGATAAAAGTAGCATCTTTAACACGATGTTTTCATTATAAACATTATATTTTTATTACGCTACTTCTAATATAAAGATCGAATTTTTATATCATCATTATAAAAATCACATTTTTATCTCAACATATATATAATAAAAATCAGATTTTTATTTCGCTACGCATACAAAAATTATGTTTTTATATCTCTACATATATAAAAATAGTATCTTTATACTTTCTATAATATAAAAATTTAATCTTTATACTTTCTATAATATAAAAATCATATTTTTATTCTTCCTATAATATAAAAACTATATTTTTATTCTTCCTATGATATAAAAATTATATTTTTATTCTATAAAAATCCCGTCTTAATCACATACAAATCTCTTCTTTATCATATACATACATATGAAACTGATTTTAATCTAATAAATTACATTAAACTAACTATTTAAAATAAATTAAAGTAAAACTCACGTTTCTCAGCGAAGCAAGGAGGAAAAAGGGGCGGAGCATCGATGGGGGGAGGGAGAACGTCGGAGGCCAGTGATGGTGCGGTCGGAGGTGGAGGCGGCTCTGATTTGAGCAGAAATGGAAGTGGATTGGGGGGGGGGGGTTTGAATGGAGAAGGGGGGGGGAGGGAGGAAGATCGTCGATCATCAGAGGGGCGAGGAGGGGAGTTTGGCGGCGCGACCTGCGACGGGGAGGAGGAGCTGATGGTTGCGGGTTTTTTTCTTTTTTTTCTGAAGACTTACTGTAGAAATAGAAAACAGGGGGGGTTGACTTGGAAGAGAGGGAAGGAGGTTTTTTATTTAATTAATTATTTAATTTCAAAAAGCAATCTTTTTATTTCGAGCTCAAAACCGAACCCACCGACAGTCGTTCATAGCTAAATACCCCCATCCCGAACACAATGGGATATGTACCGTAAGCTGATTCGAACGTTTAGATCAGTTTTCGTCAAAATCAATATATAAATCTATTTATTGAATTTGAACGCGCATTTCAATTTACCGGGGCCACATATTAACTCCAAAAATTTCCGAAAAATTATTTCTAGCTTCGTATTGACGATACGGTCCTAACAAAACTAATTTTGTCAAATTCCGAGACCGTTTGAAGAATGGCCATTTTCCAGTTGATTAAAATCAACTGGAACTGGTCAAACGTGTTTTCCTTTGCCACGCTCACATATTGATTCAGAAAATTACGAATTTTCAAACCCGACAATAACTTGACATCACGGATCCAACAAAAGTGGTTTCGTCGAAAACCGAGGTCGTTTGCAAAATTTCCATTTTTAAGGGCTATATTTTCCATAGCGACTATTCAGAATTTTCAAACCGGGCGTATCTTTTTATCCCCGCTATGAAATTTCAATTTTTCGGATTCATTGGAAAGATTATATCAAATAGATACAAATATTTTTGGTTTCTCCAAAATCCAGTTTGTTTTGAATCCTGTACATTTATTTGAAATTTGAAATCAAATTTTCGAACTACCGCGCCATTTTCAATTCCTTTTATAATTAAAAATAAATAATTATATTCTAAAAACGATTCAAATAAATATATACGTTCAAATTCTATTCAAAATAAATTTCTCGTAGTTATTAATTAAAATAATTCATTTTAAATATTCAAAATTCACTAGAATTGCCAAAATAAAAAATTTAAACTGGCTCGGATTTTCGGGTTATTACAAAAACAATGTTTATATCGAATAACATATACGCGTTCATATATATATATACAATCAACTCAATTTAGGGTATTACTAACCCCATCTCTACTGAGTTACGCCACAGAGCCAAGGTAATTACTTAACCTTAAGCTCTGATACCAACTACAGTGTCCCGAAATTCCAGTCCAATTTGAGCTGACTAAATAACACAAGTCCAACCCCACATTACACTGGAAAACAGAAAACTAATAGAAAGAAATTAGAGGGTGAGAATAGATAAGATAGAAACTTAGAATAGAAGAAGAAGAAGATACAACATTAGAGCAACACGAATCTCGCAGCAAAATGAACAACATATAATAGATAACATATTCTTGAAATAAAATCAGTATATGTATACAATAACATTTTCAGAGTGCAACACAGCGGAAATAACTATAGCTATATAATCCTGAAGCCTCCTGCTTCAAGCTCTTCCAGTATATCTGTGAATCCCGACTACTTGAATGCCCGTACAAAATTGGGCACCCAAGAGTTTAGGGAAAACAAAACAAGATAAACTCCAGGTTAGTCATGGGACCTGTATGAGTAAAACAGTTTAAAACAGTTTGAACAAGTAAACAATATTTCATAAGACCACGCTGTATAACGTAACGGGTTTTTCCCTTATGAGAATCCAAATTATCTTTATATCAAAAACCTTTATGATATTATAATAATGTCTATCAACCACAATATAATAATCATCTAGCAGAAACGGTTTCATCTCACGTTCTACATATATAGTATACAGTCAAAACTGCAAGCACGTATTGGATAATGGATTTCCAACTATGACAAGGTATGGAACCACCTTTTCGCTAGTGTACCTCTAGAGAGGAATACAATGGGTTCAACAAGAACATTTTGCAACTCGGCCACACATGACCGACCACTCATTTCGCTTGAGTGTATCGAATGTATATCATCAACGATTGGGATCAGCAACCGTTTCCCGAATGGGACAACATCAACAATAGATTTTTTGAAGTAAATGAAACTCTAGATCAGGTGATTATGCACCTAGTAGGTGCAACCTACATAGCCATGCTGCCTGCCCGATTTTTGTCATTTCCCGGTTGTGAGGTTAGAGGCTACACTTATCTCTGACAGATCACACATTTATCCACTTTGAATGTCACATCGTCATACCCGCCAAATCACAAATTGGTTTCCCCAAAAATACCATGGGTATACAGCTAAGAGAAATGAATTCCTCCGCCACCAAATGTAAATACGTTTGAAGAGATCAACTTACGCGATCTATTAAATATACTCTGTCAGACATTCTTCCATACAGGTCGTCCTGGGACTGGACAAACTGAAGGCACTATTCAGTACATCCATCTTAGGCAATCTTTATCTAAGATTTATACAACAGCCCTTGCACTTTACTCTGTCTTCAATTATCTTTGGCATATATGATTCACAACGCTTATGCCAATACGGAGTGGTTCTTCGGATAATAATCCAACTGGTCTCTCCATATTAACAACGTTAAAATGGTTGAAAACTTTGATAGTCGGTGAGTTAACTATCAAAGAAAAACAGGTCTGCAAACAACGATATTATTTCCAAATGGAAATTTTATCGATCAATCAACATTCAACATTAATCTCTTAAATTAATTTATCATTAATTTATTCATTCTCCATTTCCTGTTTCTGTATATATATACATAAATCCTTATTTTCTAAATTTAGAAAATATACGTTATTAATCATTGGAAAACATTTTCATCTCCTTTCCACGTATCACTGTCATTCTATTATTCTTTACCATCTAACATTTCATTTTCTATGATTAGAAAATATCTTTGATTATATTTGGAAAATGTTTCCAAAACTCATTCCTTTGGTTTAAACAGACGTTTAAATAAAACATCGCTATGCCAATTCAAACCATTACTATTCCTTAACTATATTCACTTAACCAACCTTCACTATCAAACCTTACCATTCCTTAGTTAAGAAGGAAGTCAATCAAGTTGGGGTATAATTACCTCTCAGACCTTAACTGAACAACGTTTTAACTTCGAAAGTCAAAGTTTATCTTTTAAATCTTTAACAAACTTCCTTACGTAACTCTCTTTTGAATAAATCTCTATTCGATAAATCTTTCCTTCGAATAAACTATATTCTATAATCTCTCTTCGAATAGCCCTATTTGATTTACTCTAATTCAATTAACTCTATTCGATTTACTCTAATCGATTTTCCCTTATCAGTTAGGTCTATTTGATTAACTCAATTCTATTAACTCTATTTGATTAACTCTATTGGATTAACTCTATTTGATTAACCCTACTGGATTAACTCTATTGTATTAACTCACTCAATAAACTCTAACTAATTTACTCCTATCAATTAACGCCTTTCGAATAAACTATATTCGATTAACTCCTTTCGAATAACTAATATTCAATTAACTTCTTTCGAATAACTAATATTCGATAACTCCTTTCTCTATTCGAATAAACTATATTCAATTAATTCTCTTCTTCGAGTAACCTTATTCGATAACTCTTTCTTCGAATAAACCATATTCGAATAACTCTAATCCGACTAACTCTAATTCAATTAACTTTATTTGATATAACAAATATTCGACTAACTCTTGTTCGATTAACTCTATTCAAATAACTCTAGTTTGATTTAACTCTAATCGATTAACTCTAACTGATTAACTCTAACTGGTTAACTCTAACTGGTTAACTCTAACTCTAATCGACTAACTCTAATCGACTAACTCTAACTCTAATCGATTAACTCTCTCTCTAATCGATTAATTCTAACTCTAATCTATTAATTCTAACTCTAATCGATTAATTCTAACTCTAATCGATTAACTCCTCTAACTCATTTTGATTAACTCCTTTGATTAACTCTACATCCCTATTCAGTTTCAAATATCGATGTTGAAATCGATTCTTACTTCTCTATATAAGTCCTGACTTATATATTCTATTTATCCAATGATAAATATTTTATTTAATTCATAAAATATTATTTATAAATTAATCTTCTCAATCTATCTGTTAAAACAAATTTCTATTTAATTCCACTTTAAATATATCTTTTCCATTTATCTGTTGAAAACAGATTTCTATTCCTATTCATTTTCTAAATATTCCTTATATGACATTCTTTTTCATTTCCCAATAAATCCCTTTCATAACTCTATTTATTTTCTAAATAAACATTTCATTTTTAATTCTATTTGTAAATGGTTTACAAATATTTTCTTTCCACTTCTATTTGTAAATGTTTACAAATATTCCCTTTTCAATTCCATTTGTAAATGTTTTACAAATACTCCCTTTTCAAATATATCCTTTTCATTTCTATTCGTAAATGTTTTACAAATATTTCCTTTTATAAAATCCCTTGATTTTATAAATATTCTATTTGTAAATGTTTTACAAATATTTCCCTTTATAAAATCCCTTGATTTTATAAATATTCTATTTCAATATACTAAAATCTTCCTTCTATATAAAATCTTTTGATTTTATGAAATATTTTATTTCAATATAATTATTGAAAATTTTCCTTTTTCATCCCAGAGTTTTCTTACGGTATTTAAATTACCAAACAACAGTGATCGATATCGTTCAAACACACATAATCAACCACAGATTATATATCACATCATGTATCACAATATATGAAAAACAGTAAAATAAATGTTGAAGAATCCAGTTGGATTCCTCCAACCTGTTTCCCTGCATCACAGATGTTAAACAGTATAATTAACATAGATTTCATTTCAATATGAAATATTCTGCTAAACAAAATCAATATTTGATTAACAATTTATATATATATCGTTATCTACAATTTCAACCAACTGACTAGCAGTTCATCCAAACAATCAACACACAGAAATCAATCATCATTTAGCAGTTCTAAAAATACGTTATAAAAATATAACTATTCAGAGTTGGTGAGTTTTACTCACCTTGGACTATTATCGTTAAAAACGATTAACTGTCTTTGATTCAGATGGACAATTTATTTCGCTATAAATTGTGACGAGCTCGAATTCACTTTCAGTCACTTCCATGGTATAGCCCTCATCCATACGATCCCAGCGCGATAGGCGATTTGAAATTCTGATACTGTATGCACAAGTTATAAGATTAATAAGTTGGTATACATATTTAAAAGTTTTTAAACACTCGATGGGCCTCACCCTTCTCACATAACGTCGGCCCAATACCTTGCATCCGCTCTCTACAGTCTTCTCTCCCAAAAAGAAAATATTCCATGGCCTCCTGTTAACCACGCCATTTCGTGTGGTTCAAACTCCCACAGCTCCTCCTTCTCCTGATGATTCTTCAAACTAATAATACCAAATTCCTTCTCTTCGAAATCTCAACCTGCTCCTACCCTCAAACCCCAACTCGCATGCACACAGCAAAGTCCGACGTCGACCTCATAAGCCTCGACACAGAAGAGACATTGACCAAAATTTCAACCGGAATCCACCAAATGGTGCTGGCAGGTGCGGAATCCCTAGACAAACCCATTTATAACACCGAAAACTTGAATCAGTGCTTCCATCAACTCAAAAATCGCAACCATAGGTACCACAACCAACGCTGGAAATTTCCTGTTGATCCATAACATGATCGAAATCCTCCAAAAGGACATATATCTATTGAGACACGAGAATTTCGATTGATAACAACAAAATAAAGATCAATGGAAATCATGACATGAAGCTAAGATTATGGATATGTAGATGTTTAAAGGGAGACAGAGCTTATATACAGGGGGAGATAGCAATAAAGATTAAAATATCAAGCTATATTGTCATCAATCAAAAAGGGGGAGAATGTTGAGTCAACGGTTTCAATGCTTATTTTGATTAATGACAAGAAGGAGCTTCATGATCGACAAAAAGAAGATTCAACGGTTTCATAGGTTAGAAGTTGGTTATTTAGAGTATTTTATGTTAAAATCTATCCTCAAATAATCATACTTCTTATTGCTTTCAAAATTATGCATGAAAACTCGTTTTTACTGTATATTGACAAAAGCAGGTCAACCTGTTATAAAGTCCGAGTGTGTACGACTTGTGCAGGATCTATAATATGGCTATGCGGAATGTATGTGATAACTTAAGCTATTCAATAGTTATGCGAATAAATATTCGCAAACAATATATATATCACAAATAACTATAAATGCAGTAAAGTAAAGTAAAGTAGAGTAACGACACCAGGATTTTTATACTGGTTCGGACCTCCAGTCTTACGTCCAATCCCGAAGCTCCTCTTCGGCTTTTCACTAAACAACACCCTCTCTTCACCCGGAGGAACATGTTCACAACACTACTTGATTTACGGGCTACAAGTTTACCCACTTGATTTCACGGGCTACAAGCTTACCCACTTGATTTACGGGCTACAAGCTTACCCACTTGATTTCACGGGCTACAAGCTTACCCACTTGATTTACGGGCTACAAGCTTACCCACTTGATTTCACGGGCTACAAGCTTACCCACACAGGACTTCAACAAATACAAGAGTTTGACTTCTGAATGTGTTCTTGTTTCAACACTGATTAGTCAATAATTGAGTACAACCTTCCTATAATCTTATCCTCAAATATATGAATTGAATGCGAAGATTTGAAGGAAGTTAGTTGCTTGTTGAATCAAAATATGAGAAATATTATCAAGGATTCAATAAGTAACTTGAATTTGGGAGCTTTTAGAATGCAAGAGTATTTAGAAAGTAAGATCAGAAATTAGATCAAGAATCGGTGATTTGGATGAATGAAAGATGATGTATTTATAGCAAATGAGAAGTTGTAATTATTAGTGAAAAGTTGCAATCAAAAGGAGTGATTTTTAATGAAGAGAAATGGATGTAACTTTTCAAGAAAGAAGATGGCTCTTCATGAAATTCAAAAATAGGTCGATAGGAAAAATTAATAGGTTGACAGGTTTTTAACCGTTATTTCAAAAAACTGTTGACCTGTTAATTTTAACAGGTTGACCTGTTATATTTAAAAATAGGTTGACCTGTTATTTTTAACAGGTTGACCTGTTTTTGTCAATATACAGTAAAAACGAGTTTTCATGCATAATTTTGAAAACAATGAGAAGTATGATTATTTGAGGATAGATTTTAACATAAAATACTCTAAATAACAAACTTCTAACCTATGAAACCATTGAATCTTCTTTTTGTCGATCATGAAGCTCCTTCTTGTCATTAATCAAAATAAGCATTGAAACCGTTGACTCAACAATATCATCCCAAATCTTCCTATGAATCCAAACAAACTAGTTTTGAGATTTATAGCAATTTGTTTGTATTTCTTTTGGAGTTTTCAAAGATGATTTTCACGTTTTTATTTTACTGGAGGTTGCGGCTCATTGTTTTGTCAGAGGAAAATTAGGTTAGGGTTTAGAAATGGTAAGGGTATTATATAGGTTAGTTATAATATTTTTATATTTGAATATTATATTCAATTTTAATCCAATGTTGTTTGTATTCGTCCTCTAAAATTCCTATGATCAAACGTGATACCCAAAAATCATGAAACTGGACATACTGCTAGAATTTGACATTACGGTCCCAACAAAACTGGTTTCGTCGAATTCCGGCTCCGTTTGCTCACACAGCGTATTTTTAGAGGTCAACTTATCGACTGTTTTTCACATTAAAATACCATATGGCCACATACTGACTTCAAAAATCACGGAAATTGAAATCTAGCAATAATTTAATATTGCGGATCCAACAAAATTAGTTTCGTCGAAAACAGAGGTCGTTTGCAAAACTAGCTATTTTTAAAACTCTAAATAGCCCTTTTAAATATTAAATATATTTAAAAACAATTATATTAAATATTTATAAATAAATATTATCGTATAGATTCACAACAGAATATCATACAGCTCTAGAATATTCCTATATGAACTTCTAACTCGATATTTCAAATCCCTCTTTAAATCGATATTCGATTTATAATGAAATTCCTTTTTAAACTATAAATAAATTGTTATAAATTATAAAGGAATTCCATAATGACTTTTCCAAAATTGATTTGGACATAAATCAAAATCTACATGATGAAATCCCGTTTTTTCTCTTCCACTAGAAAAATATACTTCGCTAGCTCTGAACGTTTCTTGTTTCACAGAAATCCGACTTAAAACGAACCCTGTATATCCAGTTGAAGTTCAAATCGACAAATAACGAGCTGCCGCGCCATTTCGAGCTTGATTTTAATTATAATTTAATTTATACGTTCAACCATCGTTTATATAATATAGATGTTATTATAATTAAATTCTAAACTGAATTAGATATTTTGAATTTGCCCAATTCACCCCGTAATGCTATTTCAGCTAATTCTGATTATTTCAAAATTAAATATATTATTTAATTATTATTTTAATTAAATATTCAAATTTATTTAATTAACGACCATTAAATTCTCTAAATCACTATTTAAATAATTAAATAAATTAATTATTATACCATTGAAAACACGGGACATTACAGGTTGGCTATCTATCCTACAAATACCCTTGTATTATTGGTGTAAACTTCATCCTGGAATTAATAAACTTTTTTTTCTTTTTCTCTTTTCTGCATTTTTCTTAGCAATTAGTGTTGTCTATACAATTAGATTTGGTAGCACACTATTTGTATTTTGCACTTATTTTCATTAGTGATTGACCATTTGATTAGATTCAGCGGTAATGCTAATTTTATTTCCTGTTTGTTGTTTTAAATTTCTGCAATTTTAATTTCTGTTCTTTTTATTGCTTTCCTAGGTCATATTGAATTGAATATAGGTTTGATTAGATTTAGATCTGATTCAATTCAACAATAATTGTATTGTTTTTCAACCCAACCTCCAAATTTCGCCTAGCTCGCCCAAGAAATTGTATAAAAAATTTAATTTATCTCCCTATGATTTGACCTGCATATTACGCGATCTATGCGCTTGCAGAATTTAATTTAAAATTCGTGCTTTTCTAGTTCATAGAAAGCGACGATCAAGTTTTAGCTCTGTTGCCGGGGAGGTAAACATTGAATTTTATTATTTATTTAATTTCTGATTCATGTTAGTTTTTTTTCCTTTTGTTCTCTTGTATATATAGAAAAAAAATCTTGATTAGACGTTTTGGTATTAAATCACTAAAACAGGAAATAAAACTCGCCAAATTTCATTGATTTTAGTTCCATCCATTTCATTTATTCCTTTTCCTTTTTACAAATTTGTTCCCCTTTTATAAATAATAAATAAATAAAAAAAGCCAATTTTTTTATTGATTCCCTTTTATTCTTTTCTTTCCTCTCTTGCATTTCTTTTGCCTTAAATTCTCTGCTCAGCCTCCACCTTTCACTTGTCTTCTCCGATCAAACATACCATCAACCACAGTCCACAACTTTCAATTCTCAGAAACCCACAAACCATATCATCTTCTTTACATCACCACTACTCACATACCGCAATTCCCGAATAGCACTTTCCACCTTCATCTTCTCTATGCCCAGTGACGCCACCCATTACCACTTCAGCCACACTTCCCCAAATAGCCAAAAAAAACTTTGCCATCTCCTCACGACAATTCCTTCAACGTCCAGATCCAATCTCCAACACATGCTCACCTCAACACCCAATGCGGCCACGTTCGCACCCGATAGTTCACCAATCTTCAACAACCATTTCGCACCATAACTTCACAAACACCAAACACCTGCTTCACCACTTCACAGAACTCCTTCACCAACTACCCTTACCAAACCGCACACAGATCTGAAACCCAGTTTGCGTTTAACACCATTACCCAAGACTTTGAACTCTCATCTCCTTAACTCCACTCTGTTCAAATCTCAGATCGCAACAGCTTCCAGTCCACTTCTGTCATCACCCGATTTAAACCCCAATAAACCCAGTTTGAATCACCGAAACCGCTTCAAATCTACATTGCACAACCACCCCTCCGTTCATTCGCATACCCATCAGACCATCAAGTTACTTCCACCACCTATCAACCACCAGTTCGCATCATCTCAAAACTGTCACCTACTTTTATAAATTTCACAAGTGCCAGAATCCACCCATCCACAAAAACCAACAGCTACAGCCCCTTCCGTTCATAAACTATTCTCATCATACTCACCTACAACCATCCTTCTCTTCAATCATCATGCATCACACAATCTTGGACCATTTCCACCTAACAACTTCAACCAATTCAATGTTCCAGTCTAAACTCCCAATATCCAAACTTGGAAACCCAATTGAGTCACGGTTTTGAAACCAATCCAGTTCGAAAAAACCAATCCAGCTTGGAATTTTTTTTATACAGGATGGAGGGAGGATTTGAAACCATAAACAATCATACCCACCCCCAACCGAAACTTACGAGCTCCGAACATCACCCACAACCCCTCATCTACAAGTCAAACCATAACGCAAAACCCCAGAACCCCTTTGGACCATCCTAACCGAACCATAGAAACCCGAGAAAAAAAAGAAAAAAAAACCGCGAACCAGCTCAAGCCCAAATCAACGTTCAAACCCAAAGAATACCCAGCAACCTACGTTAAATTAGATCCCAAGAACACCTTAAGTCCAAATCGATTCGAAAAAAAAGCATATCCAGTTTTCTTTTATTTTATTTCAATGTTTTGAGCTGAGTTTGAGATTTTGGCAATTGGCTTTGAGATTTGATTTGCTTGTATTTGTCAACGGTGTATGGCTTGTATTTGAGAACAACGTGGAATCTTAAATTATGGCAATAGTGCTACGCATTTTGGTCATCTCATGTGTGTTTATTTGTAGGCCGATTTAGTTTTCTTTTGCCATTTTTCTTGTTTTCAATTTCTTTTGTTTGCAACTTAATTTTGTTTCTATTTTCCTCTCAATTCCAACAAAAGAGAGAGAGAGAGAGAAAAGAAAAAAAGAAAAAGAAAGGGAGATATCGAAAATCAAAGTTTGAAGCGAGAAGAATTCAAGCAAATGAACAAGGAATTGGAAGGTCAATTAGTTTGCATACAGTGGAATTTGAAACGTGAACACTACTCATCTACTTTGGACAGATTGCCATACCCCGCTCTGTAATTTTTTTTAAACTCTACAGGTTCTACAACTGCTTGAAAAATATAGAAATTGCTTGTAAAAGTCTTCTGCAGGGGTAGCGGCTTGCTTGTACAATTTTTTTTTAATTCTGCTATTATTTTGTGACTGTTCTGTAATTGAAATTTCTGAATCTGTGTGTTAGGAACGAATTTCCAAAATTACAACCATCACTCTCATTGGTTTTCTACTTTAAAATTCATTAGACATTGCTTTAGGAAAAATACGAGCTCATATAAAATAATATAATTAAAAAGTGGTGCTTTGTGAAGTTAACTGTGTCGTATAATTGGATTGCAGATATGTAGTAGTTCAATTTATTGAACTATTAGGAAAAGAGGTTGCATACTACCCGTAAAACATTGGTAGTATCCCTTAGTATTTATACTATACGGGAACCGCCATAAGACCCTCTTCCCCTTCTAATTGAGTCAGTTAATTAATAGAGTACAACTCATTCTTTTATACTATTTTGAACTAAGAATAATTTTGATTTCATTCAAATGTTTGATTCAGAAAAATCCTTAAGAGAATCGTGGGATAATAACTTGAGAAGATGATCCCTGCAAGAGTATGAGTATGAATTACAACTCATAAGGCAAAATTTTCCAAAATTTCGTGAACCCAATGTCGACAATTTTCAAAATTTTCCAAATGACCAACATTTCCAAAATCATGGATATGATCGAAATTGCGATTTTAACTCAAATTTCAATAATTTGGATTATGGGCCATATCCACATCAAAATAGCTTTGAATCTCAATATGGCTTTGATCCACATCAATATGGGGTAGTAAACCAAAATTTCCAAAGTTATAGCCCATATCAACATCTTAAAAATAACCAAAATTACAATTTTCCATCGAATTTCAATAGCTTTGGTTACGAATATAATTTTTACAATCAAAATGATTTTCAGTATCACTGTCATTTTTCTGAAAATTCAAACAATCACCACATTAGAAATAATGTTGATCGTGAAATTGATGTGGTCTATAATTTTGAGAATCAAAGAATCCAAAACGAGAGCTCTCAAATGTAATGACCCGCATTTTTCAACGTTATAATAATTAATTTATTTAATTATTTAAAAGGTGATTAAAAGGATTTAATGGTCATGGAATTAAATAATGGTGAATATTTAATTAAAATAATAAATTAAATAATATATTTAATTCTGAAATAATCAAAATTGGTTGAAGTGGCGATATGTTGTGAACTGGATCATCTGTGATATTTAATTCAGTTTAGAATTGAATTAGAATAACGAATATACTATTCGAACGACAGTTTGAATGTATAATTATATTATAATTAAAATCGAGCTTGAAATTGCGCAGCAGTTCGTTATTTGGCGATTTGAACTTCAATTGAATGTATATGATTCATTTCAAATCGGATTTCTGTGAAACAAGAAATGTTAGGAGTTGGTGGAGTATATCTTTCTAGTGGAAGAGAAAAATCTGGATTTCGTCGTGTAGATTTTGATTTATGCCCAAATAAAATTTTAGAAAAGTCGCTGTGGAATTCCTTTATAATTTATAAAGGAATTATTTATATTTTTAAAAGGAATTTCAATATAAATCGAATATCGATTTAATCAGGATTTGAAATATCAAGTTAGAAATTCATAGAGGAATAATCTAGAGCTGTATGGTATTCCACTGTGAATATATACGATAATATTGAATTATAAATATTTAATTTAATTATATTTAAATATATTTATATATTTAAATATGTTATTTAGAGCTTTAAAAATAGCCACTTTTGCAAACAAAGTCGGAATTCGATGAAACTAATTTTGTTGGATCCGCAATATTAAATTATTGCTAGATTTCAGCTTCCATGATTTTTAGGGTCAGTGTGCGACCGTACCGATTTTTAATGTGAAATACAGTTGATAATTTGACCTTTAAAAATACGCTGTGTGAGCATACAGAGTCGGAATTCAACGAAACCAGTTTCGTTGGGACCGTAATGTCAAGCAGTAACTGTATGTCAATTTCCATGATTTTTGGGTATCATGTGTGATCGTTGGGATTGAAAACATTCATCAGAAATTTATATTAATATAAATTTCAAAATATCTAGATATTTTGTAACACTATTAATACCCCTTAAATCTCTTAACCTAAAATTATTTCCTCTTTGGTCAACGAAGTTCAAGCCGTCGGCTTCTCTTCTGAAAACGTGAGGAAATAGTTTTTAGAAAATTCTATAAATTCAAATCGAATGCAATAAATCCTCTCATATATATATATTTGAGTTCACATCAGCTTGCTTTTCAATCCTGTGTGGTTATTATTGAGTTCGGCGTCGATTTTTCTAAGTTGCGAAAATAACAGTAGCGCCCAGGGTTGCGGAAATCTGGGTTTGGGATCATCATTTTGAATTTCTGACCTCGGATTTGGATATAGCATGTGCTATTACACTTGAGTGGAGATTTGTGGCAAATCCTGTGCAAATAAGTGTCGCTCGTGTACTGGCGGGTGGAGCTGTGCCTGAAGGTCGCGATGCACTTGAGGGGGAGGAGGTGAATGCACTGATGATGGATAGAAGGAGGAGATGACGAGAAGCAGTTTAGTGATTCCAGAATTCCGAATAAGGAATTGAGGAGTGAACGGTAGGAGGATGGAAAATGGTAATGGCCATTTGTGTTTGGGCTTGGCCACGGGATTTGCTGGAAGGGAAGAAGGTCCAAGTGGGTCTGGCTTTATGGTGTGGCATTGGGCCGATTTGAAAAGATAAAGCCCATTTGAAAAATAAAATTTCAAGTTTTATTTTAAATTTTGTGCATTAACTTGTTAATTCAATAACTTGATCATATGAAATCAGAATCACGAACCGTAAGTTGCTTTGGGACCGTATGGACGAGAGCTTCACAATGAAGCTGATTGGATGTGGATTAGGGCTTGTATGAATTTATGGCGAAATAAACTATTTGATTCAAATCAAACAACAATTTATCGTTCTTTAATGATGAACTGCCAATGTGAGTAAATCTCACTAACTCTGAACGGTTTATAATTTAATGTTGAATTTTTAGAACTGTTAAATATTGGCTAATTGACTGTGTGTTGATTGTTTGATTAAACTGCTAGTCAATTAGTTGAATTTCTATACTGATTCTGTTTAACAGAATATATCATATGGAACTGAAAGTGATGTTGATTTTATTGTGTAACATCTGTGGATGCAGGGAAACAGATTGGAGGAATTCGACTGGATTCCTCAATAGTTATTTTATTGTTTTCATATATTGTGATATATGAGGTGATTTATAATATGTTGTTGATTATATGTGCATGGGCGATATTGGACATCGTAACTTGATATGTTAAACACCATAACATACCGGGATATTGAAAAGAGAATATTTATAAAATCAGAGGATTTTATAAAATAGAATATTTATAAATAGAATATAAAATCATAAGATTTTATAAATGGGAATATTTATAAATAGGAAATCTTTTTAAAGTGGAATTTTATATGAAGGGAAATCTTTATAAATGGAATATTTATAAAGTGAATTATTTATTTAGAATAAATAAATTAGATATTTAGATGGATTATTTATTTGTTAAATAAATAGGATAAGATAAAGAGATATTGACTTAGGAAACAGAATAAGTTATTAAAAGGATTATTTATTTGTTAAATAAATAGATTAAGAAAAGGAGATATTTATTTGTTAAATAAATAAGATAAGATATAAGGAATATTTATTTAGATAACAAATAAGATGTATATAAGAAATATTTGCAACACATTTGCAAATAGAATTTAAAAGGGTAACATTTGTAAACCATTTACAAATATTTAAAAAGAGAAATATGTATAAACCATTTACAAATAGATTATAAAGGAAATATTTATCTTTGGATGAATAGATATATATAAGTATGAACTTATATATGAAGAAGCAAACAGATAAAAGGATCAGATTGATTTATAAATTAAGTTAAATATTTATCATTTGGATAAATAGAATATATAAGCCAGGACTTATATAAAGAAGTAACAAAAATCGATTTCAACATCAATGTTTGAAACCGAATAAGGACAAAGAGTTAATCAGTTAGGGTTAACCAGTTAGAGTTAATCATTTAGGGTTAAACAGTTAGAGTAAAACCATTAGGGTTAAACCAGTTAGATTAAACCGTAGAGTTAAACAGTTAGAATTAATCGGTTAGAGTAAATCGATAGAGTTAAATCGAACCAGAGTTATTCAAATGGAGTAATCAAATTTAGTTTATTCAAATAGAGTTGAAATGAGTAAATCGAATTTAGTTTATTCGAAGAGAGTTGAAATGAGTTAATCGAATTTAGTTATTCGAAGAAGTGAATCGAATAGTAGATATTCGAAGTGAGATAATCGAATAGTAGATATTCGAAGTAAGATAATCGAATCAGAAATAATCGAAGTGAGTTGATCGAATCTAGTCATTCGACGGGAGTTAAATCGAATAAGATTTATTCGAAGAAAGAGATTATCGAATATAAGTATTCGAAAATAAGCAGATCGAATATAAGTTATTCGAATAAGAGTTAATCCAGTAAGAGTTATTAGGTCGGAGTTATTCAAATAAGAGTTATAGATTTGAGTTAACCGAATAGGAGTAAATAAATTAGTTGTCGTTATATTATTCGAGTTAGGAAATAAAAGTCATATTAAAGATAATATATTTTGGATGCAGGATATTATAACACCATTGTTATAATCACGTAAACTTGTAAAAGAAGGGGGTTTGTAAATAGAATCCGAGGGTTCGTAAGGAAGTGTCAAAGGGTTAAAAGATGAACTTACCCTATTTCGAGATTTGAAATGTTGTTCAGTTAAGGTCTGAGAGGTAGTTATACCCCAACTTGATTGACTTCGTTTTCAATTTAGAAATGGTTAAGGTTCGGGAGTGAAAGTGATTAAGCGATTTTAGTAAATAAGTATAGTGGTTTGAGTTGTCATCGCGATGTTGATTTAAACATCTGTTTAAATCCAAGTAAAGAAGATTTGGAAACGTTTTCCAAATAGAATCAGAAACGTAATCAAATATTGAAATTAGAAATATGAATTAGAAAAGGAAGTGTTCATGTATAAGGAGTTAAGAAATGGAGTTAAGCTAAATCGGAATTGTTCTTATACTAGTTTACAATCAGAGACTGATAGTTGTAGAAGAATAGTGATACGTAAATAAGTTATGGAAATGTTTTCCAGCGTTAACGTAAATTTTCTAAACATAGAAAATAAGGAACATATGAATATCTATATCTATATATATATATATATATGATTGATGGTTGATTTGATAGAATTTCCATCTGGAAATAATATCGTTGTTTGCACACGTATTTTTCTTTGATAGTTAACTCACCGACTATTGAAGTTTTTGACCATTTTAACGTTGTTAATATGGAGAGACCGGTTGGATTATTATCCAAAGAACCACTTTGTATTGGCATAAGCGTTGCGAATCATATATGCCAAAGATAATTGAAGACGAAGTAAAGTGCAAGGGCTGTTGTATAAATCTTAGATAACAGTGCCTAAGATGGATATACTGAATAGTGCCTTTGGTTCATCCTGTTCCTGGATGAATTGTATGGATGAATGTCTGACAGAGTATTTCCAGAAAGGTCACGTACATTGATTTCTTCAACCGTACCAAGAGTGGAAGCGGAGAAGGAAACTTCTTTAGCTAACACGTAATGTACTATTGTAGACGTTAATTAGTGATTTTCGATGGATCTGACAATGTGGCATTCGAAGTGAATTTGATGTGATGATAAAGCGTAACCTCAAGCCTCATCAACCGGGAAATGACAAAAATCTGGCAGGCAGCATGGGTATTTAGGTCGCACCTATTAGGGTGTATAATCACCTGATCTAGAGTTTCAATTACTTCTAAAAATCTATTGTTGATGCTGTCCCATTCGGGAAATGGTTGTTGATCCCAACCGTTGGTGATATACATTCGATACACTCAAGCGAAATGAGTCGTCGGTCATGTGTGGCCGGGTTGCAAGATGTTCTTGTTGAACCCAGTGTATTCCTTTCTAGAGGTACACTAGCGAAAGGTGCTTCCATACCTTGTCATAGTTGGAAATCCATTACCCAATACGTGCTTGCGGTTTTGATTGTATACTATATATGTAGAACGTGAGATGAAAGCGTTTCTGCTAGATGATTATTATATTGTGATTGATAGACATTATAATAATATCATGAGATTTTTGATATAAATATAATTTGGATTCTCATAAGGGAAAAACCCCGTTCCATTATACGGCGTGGTCTTATGAGATATCGTTTACTTGTTAAAACTGTTTTAAATTGTTTTACTCATACTAGTCCCATGACTGACCCGGAGTTTATTTTGTGTTGTTTTCCCTAAACTCTTGGGTGCCCAATTTTGTATGGACAGTCAAGTAGTCAGGAATTTATAGATATACTGGAAGAGCTTGGAGCAGGAGGCTTCAGGATTATATAGCTATAGTTATTTCTGTTGTGTTGTAAGTGTTGTACTCTGATAATGTTATTGTATACATATACTGATTTTATTTCAAGGATATGTTATCTATTATATGTTATTCGTTCCGCTGTGAGATTCATGTTATTCTGATGTTGTGTTCTTCTTCTTCTTCTATTCTAAGTTTCTATCTTATCTATTCCCTCCCTCTAACCTCTTTCATTAACTATTCTGTTATTTTCGATCCTTGGATGTTCGATATGTGTTGTATATCGGATAACCAAGATCGTCAAAATCCAGGTCGTTATAGTTTGGATCAGAGCGAGGTTATGTAATCACCTTGGCTCTGTGGCGTAACTTAGTAGAGATAGGGTTAGTAATACCCTAGATTGAGTTGAGTGTATATACACGAGAAAGCGTATTTGTATTTGATATAAAAAATGGTTTTATATTGTGTAGATTTATTAGTTGAGTTGTTTATGAGTTCTGGTCGATCAGTTTGATCCACTGCATTGGTAGGAGTTGTTAAAATCTTGAATACGATGAACCGTCATGGTATGTTTTGAAAAGAGGGTAAATGAAATAATTTTACCAAAATTATATTTTGATATAAAGGATTTATATTGGAATGATTATAATATATTAGATATACTGGTTGTGATTATAATCGAGTAAGATTATAAGTAAAATGGTTATGTGAATAACCAATCAGAATTCGTATAAGTGTTACGAAATGAATTGAATCTGAAATTTAAACCAGAAATTGAGTTAAAATTCTGGAAAATTGGATAAGTGTTTGTAAATGGATTTGGATTAAAAATAAGGAAAATTTAAGATCCTGGGAGATTTTAAATTGTTTTACTAGTAATGTGAATTATATTTTGAAATGAATTTCAAAGTGGAAATGAATTTCAAAGTGGAAATGAATTTCAAAGTGGAAATGATTAGAAATGGTTTTATGGTATTGAACTCACTTCGATTGCTGGAAAATAGATTCTGATGATGACAGCTGCATCATCAGTATTCATTTTCGAGTTGTAAGTGACGAATTACTACCAGAGATACTGTTTTGAATTTGTTTTGGGAAAGACAAGTTGTGTTGAATTTCAAAAAGGAAAATTTGATTTTTAAAAAGAGTAAATTGTTTAAAAAACTCCCAGGAAAGACTGTTTGAATTAAAAACAAATTTAACAGAAATTTGTGAAAGCAAATTTGAATTACAGTAAAGCCAGTTAAGTGGTAATAGAAATTGATTTGAAATGATATTGTGTTCGTGAGTTAAGGATTCGGGATCAAGAATGAAACTTGAGTTTGAAATGAAAATTTGGCTTGGTAAAAAGCGAATGGTTGTGTTGGAGATAAAAGTGATTTCAGAATTTGTAACGACCCGTGTTTTTCTACCTATTTATTTGATTGATTGATTTATTTAAATATTGGGTGAATTTAAATAATCGAATTTAACGACTATATTTTGAATTATTATTTAAATAAATAATAAAATAATAATTTAATTCCAAACCGGTCAGAAAATATTATATCGGCAATATAGGGTGAACGGGCAGTTTGGAATAGTTCGATATTGGATATATTGAAGTTATATCGACAATTTCATTTAGTTGTTGATAATGAAATATATATGGTTTATAATTTAAAAATATAACGAGCTGCAGCGGCGCGACATTTCGTAAAATAGAGTTCTGAACTTCAATTGGTCGTACCGGATTCAAAATAAGTCGGATCTTCTCGAAACAAGAAACAGCGGGACCGATTTGACGATATCTTTCTAATGGCCGAGAAAAACCCAATTTTCGTCGTGTAGATTTTATTTTATGTCCAAATCAAATTTTGAAAAAGTCGCTGTGGAATTTCTTTATATATTATATCGTTATTTATATAAAATAAAGGGTTTTTAAATATTTATAATATCGTTTTGGCTTCAAATTCAACCCGGGATATTTTATTGTGGTAATATACGATATTTTGGTCGGGTGTGGACTATTTCAATATTTTAATATTTTTATATTGAGTTATTTTAAAATTGGGTTTATTTTATTTGAAATTAGAAGTTATAAAAGGGACTTTCTTCAAACGATCTCTGTTTTCGACAAAACAAATTATGTTGGGACCGTAACAATAAATAATTGCTAGATTTCAAGCGGCGCGTCAATCGGGGTTAATTTGTGAGCGCAACAAAATAAAATACAAATAAAAACGACCATTTAAACGTGAACAAGGGCCATTCGAGCAAACGAACTCGGAATTCGATGAAACAAGTTTCATTAGGACTGTATCATCAAATTATACTATGCCGTCCATTCGCGTTTTGAACGGAGCTTGTATGTGAGCGCAGCAGCAAATAAACGATGTTTGAAATTGTGATAGACACGAAATAAAAATCGTCAGTCATTGTCAGACATCACATCACGATAAAATAATAATTTTTCCACTTATAAATACCCTTCTAAATCAAAAAATTTGAGCCAACTTCCATTTTCGTCACTGAAATTTGTAATAAAGTCCCTCTTCACAAAACAATTTATTTCTTCGTTTCTGTAATGAATTTGCTATAGCAACCTGAAGGAGAATGATAGATCGGGTTGTTATCTAGCTGCTGTAGAAAGTTGGGGTGGATCGGCGGACTGTGGTGGCCGAAATTGAGTCAAAACCGTGAGTTTGCTGTTTCATTTTCATGGGTATTGTGGCAAATGGGGTTGACGATTGATATGGGGTCCAAGGGCAGAGTTGTAGAGGACGAGGAGGCGATCGTTTTCTGCTTTGGGTTGATGACCTAAAACAGCCTGTAGTGGTGGTGAAAGGGTGATGAACGGAGGTTATTGTTTTGGGTTGGATTTTTGGAGTAACGGTCGATTTTGGTGATTTTGCTGGCGGAGGTAGCGTTTTGGGTCGGGTCACCTGAAGAAGGGTGGAAGGCCGGAGGCTGGCGAGTTGAACCGAGGTGGTGGCGGCGTTTGAAGTGATGAGGTGGCGGCGAATTTGGAGGATGAACGGATTTGGGGGTAAACAAAAATTCAGGCGGATGGCGAAGCGATGGGGTTGGGGGCGGCTGTCGCTGGTAGGCGGAGGAAGCGCGGTCAGCTGCGGATGATCGAGGTGGGTCCCGATGGACTGAGGTGACGGGGATGGAGGCTAAAACCACCGGTGGCGTGAGTATCTCTGGATATCAATGAAGAAGAAATGGGAAGTCGGGGTATTCAGAAGGGACGATGGGGAAAACACGTTATTTCGTTAATACGCTGATGACCTGGCCTATAATTAAGGTAATTAGTTTTTGAATTATTTAATTAATATATAACTAGTTTAAATTTTAAATTGACAAATATTTACAAACTTGAAATAACGATAACTTTTTCGTACGTTAACGGATTTCAGCGGAACTGGATCCGTTGGGATCGCAGGGACGAGACCTATCCGATGACACTGACTAGGCACTGATCCGATGCAGTTGAAATTTCAGACAATTTTGAATGGTTACCTCAGATTAAATGCAACGAACGCGTCAACCGTCAACCAGAACAAAATCTGATGAGTTAATTCTCACACCTTCTGGAATCCTGTGATGTGGTACATTCACAGTAAAATATATTTTACTGTTAACAGTTTAAAATGGTTGATTGGATGCGATGGATGCAAATTGGTTGTTTATTGTTTATTTGATTGTCGTTACTTCACTGTTTTAAATTGCATATTTAATTCAAATATTTTTATCAACTATCTGTGTTGTAGAGAAGGACAGGTTGGACGAATCCAACCGGATTCCTCAAATAAACTGTATTTTTGTTTGTTGTTCATACATATGAATTGTTCACCCTGATTGACACCAAAACTTGTTCGAGTGTTGATGGTGGAATATATATTCATCGTTGTTGAGGTTAAAAATCAACCGACAATGTTGACTGAGTAATTGGCAAAATGGCCTAAATTATACGGTTTTTAAACATCAGTCTACCATCAAGTGGATTGACTTTGTTTAAAGTTATAAATTATTTTATAACTGGAATAAAATTTTGTAATTTTATATAACTAATTAAATTAGAAATTTGATAAATAAATATTTTAAATCGAGTTTTAAAGTAAATTATTTAAATGGTTTAGACCAGTTGTAAAAGCAGAAACCAGGAATTTACCGACAGGTTGGTAAAATAGAATAATTGGTTTTAGAACAATTAAATAGTGATTTTAAATTAATTAAGTTATTTAATTAATTTAAAAGGGGAAATGACAGTGAAAATCGGTTAAAAGTTAACTGAGATGCATGGTCAATAAATTCAATTGTTTTTACTTGAAATGATATTTGAATTAAATTGATTTGAATTTCTGTATTGATTTGTTAAATGCAACAAATAAATGTTTAATGTTAGTAAATATTTGATTAACTATAATTAAGGTAATTATCGAATTTGTTGGGGTTAATTGAGTAAATAATTATTTAATAAGTTGTGAAAGTGATTAGTGATCCCATTTCCTGTTAATAGCAAAGTTAATTATTTTTATAGTTAATTATTATTATTTTTAATTAATAATAATTAGAACAATGGCTTTTAATTGGGATTCATTCGAGAAGTGATTTAGTGGCAATATGGTTTGGTCAAAGAGATGATAAGGGATGTTAAAAAGGGGTTTCAGATCCGAGTGTTTAAATGAGAATCGTAATTGTGACTAGTAAGTAGATGTGGAGTTTTAAATAAAATTTTACTTAATTATTCAATTAAGTAAGTTCAAGTGAAATGAACCTTTTAAGGGAAATAATTATAAATTGACAATAAGTTGGAATATGGTAATAGATTAAATTCTAAGCTAAGTATTATGAGTTGTTAAGCAAATTAGAGTAAGCAATTGGAAACAAATCCCAACAAGGTTTTAAAAGGGTTTTAAATCAAATTGATGAGTTAAATGTTAAGGAATTGAATTTAGCAAATATTGTAATTGAACTAGAGGACTTCAAACAAAAAGGAAATCGTGAAATGGTATGATATGAGAATATTGGTTCTTGGAACTAAATTCCAAGATAAAAGTGGCGTTATTTGACTTTTACTTAATCAAACAAATTAAGTAAATGAATTATATTGGAAAGGGTTTCAAATGTAAGAAATGGTTTGCGAAACCAGTTTGAAATCGAGATGGTAAAGGAGATTTTGGCGAGGTGTTTAAGTGACAAACTTTTATTATTCTAAGGTAAGAACGGGGTCGATCAAGGTCTGAGAGGTAAATAAAATACCCCAACTTGGTTGGCTTCACTATTATCGAGGAATGGTATCATTTAGAAGTGAGTGGAGGTATTGGAATTGGTTTTATCCTATACGAGGAATATCGAATTCAAATGCAAGGTTTTGGGAAAGTAAATAGTATTGAAATATTAGTTTCAAAATAAATAAGAATATTTGTTTTTGACGTATATAAGTCAACATTGGGTTTAACCAAATTGGAACTGGAATGTGTTAATGCCATTAAAGTAATATATATATATATATATATATACTCGAATATAAAGAAAGAGGAAAAAGGTTTTTAAAGCAATATATCGCTATTTCCAGTAGGAATGTAAATCTGGGTATATACATATATACATGTTATAGTATTTAAATAGTTTTGTTATAAATAAGGATAAATATAATGTTTTAAAATATATTGAAAGGTTTAAAGTTGATTTACCACCTGGTTAAATATATATAGATTTTGAATAGGCCAGGTAATGCCAAATGTAGAACCAGTGAATTCATTTCATTGACACCTTTGCTATTTGATAGTTAAATCACCGACTATCAAATCCTGACTAATACGCTTGTTGGTATGGAAAGACCGGGATCGAATTTATATTAGAAAACCATTCCGACCAACAATCGATGTGAAGATGGTAACTGAAGATGGAGCAATTGAAGACTATGGATTTTCATAAACGGAAGGACCGCTAAAAATATCTGGATCGCAACTAGAGATAAGTTTTGGTTCTATCGTGATTGGAATCTACGGGCTGCAAGGACTTCTCGTTACTAATCCATGGGGTGATTCCTATATGGATGCAGTAGGAGAATGCCTTCGGTTCATCCTGTTCCTGGATGACTTGTATGGACGAATGTCTGACAGAGTATTTCCAAAGGACCACGTACATTGATTTCTTCAAACGTATTATAGTTGGTTAGCTCCCAACTAGAGTATTTTTGTGGACGTCAGTTAGTGATATCCAGAGGATTTGACGATGTGGCATTCAAACTAAACTGTGGCTAGATGTTCTAGAAGATAAGTTCTAGCCTCAAGCCTCATCAACCGGGAAATGACAAAAATCGGGCAGGTAGTATGGCTATATGGGTCGCTCCCATTATGGTGTATGATCACCTATCTAGAGAAATTCCATTTGCTTCTTAAATCTATATTCGATGCTGTCCCTTATCGGGAGGCGGTTGCTGATCCCAACCGTCGGTGATATACATTCGATACACTCAAGAGAAATGAGTGGTCGGTCATGTGTGGGCCGTGTTGCAAGACGTTCTTGTTGAACCCAATGTAGTCGCCTCTAGAGATACATATCTGCTGGTGGTCCCATACCTTGTCAAGTTGGAATCCAATATCCAATAAGCGTCCGCGGTTTTGATTGTATACTATATATGGGGAGCGTGAGATGCAAGCGTTCCTCTAGATTGTTATTTACTTGTATTTAGAGATTATGATAATATCAGATCTAAGTATGATTTCGAAAATGGTTTGGGTTATAGTAAGGTTAAAACCATTTGTGTTTATGTGTGGGCTGGTCTTACTATTATCCTTTTGTTTGAAAAGAATTTTCAAAGTTAAACAAGTTGTGCGTTTTGTGAATTTATCACTGATAGTATTCCAGACTGACCCGATGTATTTTGCTTTGCTTCAAATGTGCTCGGGTTAGACTGGGTATGTTCCAGGTTAGGGTTCGCTTGATGTTTAGGGGCTGGAAGCAGAAGGCTTCACCCCTAGTTATATAAAGTTATTTCCGCTGTGCAGTTATATGTTGTACTCTGATGATTGGTATGTTATGCAGTTCTTTTGTATAAAGAGATTGATATTATATTTTATTCATTCCGCTGTGAGGTTCTGATGTGATATGTTCTTCTTCTTTCTTCTATTCTAATATTCTTTCTTTCTTATCTCACCCTCTAAATTCTCTCTAATGACTATCTAGTATTTTCGGTGTTTGGAGGATCGACATGAGTTATGATAAGGGTATTTATGTCTATTTTCGGGGCCGAAAATCGCTGGGTCGTTACAGAATTTGATTGGGATAACAATGGTATATGCTGAGTTGATAGCATAGGGAAGTGATAGAGTTGATGTGCCCGACAAAAAGGTACAAGTTTATATTTCAATATGGTGTGAGATTTTGATGAGCCGAATTGGCAAGCTGCTTGGCTGTTTGATTTTCTTTTGGATTGGAGATGGCCCAGAGAGGCGAGTTGGAGTTTGACTTGTTGACTAGTACAAAGGAGGTGTTGGCGAAATTTTACGGAAAGTTAAGGAGTTAGAAAATTTTCAGGATTTTTCAAAATTTTAGATAATAAGTATGAATTTATAATTTAATTAAAATTAAATTGGTTCAGTTGAAACTGAAGATAAGAAGTGAAAAAATATGCTCTAACCAGTCGATAGGGTCGTCCTCTACCTTAGCAATTTCGAGGACGAAATTATTTTAAGTGGGGAAGAATGTAATGACCCGCATTTTTCAGCAGTATAATAATTTATTTATTTAATTATTTAAAAGGTGATTAAAAGGATTTAATGGTCGTGGAATTAAATAATGGTGAATATTTAATTAAAATAATAAATTAAATAATATATTTAATTCTGAAATAATCAAAATTGGCTGAAGTGGCGATACAGTGTGAACTGGATCATCTGTGATATTTAATTCAGTTTAGAATTGAATTAGAATAACGAATATATTATTCGAACGACAGTTTGAACGTATAATTATATTATAATTAAAATTGAGCTTGAAATGGCGCGGCAGTTCGTTATTTGACGATTTGAACTTCAACTGAATGTACATGATTCGTTTTAAATCGGATTTCTATGAAACAAGAGACGTTAGGAGCTGGTGGAATATATCTGTAACGACCCAGAAAATCTGAACCAATTTAAAAAATTTAAATTGACTAAAATAATGGATTTTAAATATTTTAAATAAATATTTTAAATAATAGCAATGAAAACAGAGTTTGAATCAACGTTTGAAAACGAATATAATTAATTCTAATTATAAACAAGGCCTGAATTATCGTAGTAGTTTCAAAATTTGAATTCAAACTTTGTCGGACTGTACCGGGTGCATAACAAAACGGATTTGAGCGAAACCAAAAATATTTAAATCTATTAGCGGATACCTTTCTAACGAATCTGAAAAATCGAATTTTCATAGCGGAAAGCAAAAGTTATGGCCAAATGAATTTTCAGAAAGGTCGCTATGGAATTTATATAGCCCGTGAAATTGGCCATTTTGCATACGATCTCGAAATTCGACGAAACCACTTTTGTTGGATCCGGGATGTGAAGTTATTGCTAGGTTTCAAATTTCATAATTTTTGAAGCTAATATGTGAGCGTGGAAAAGGAAAATGTGTTTTGGTCAATTACAGTTAAATTAGATCGACCAGAAATGGGCCTTTTTGCAAACGGTCTCAGAATTCCACGAAACTAGTTTTGTTGGGACCGTATCGTCAAAACATAGCTAGATTTATTTTTCTAGAATTTTTCGAATCAGTTTGTGGCCCTGCAAATTGAAATGTACGTTCAAATCAAATATTGAATGTTTTATATTTTAATTTGAAGGAAAACTGACTGAAACGTTCGAATGGGCCTTCGAAACATATCCCATTGTGTTCGGAATGGGGGCAAAATGCTAGGGACGACTGTCGTTGGGTTTAGATTGGTGGTCGTGTCAGAAAACCCCTTATAAAATCTACCGACCAATCAGAATTTAAATAAAAATAAAAAAATCCCTCGTTTTCTCTCTCCCCGTAACACGATCGTCGAGGAAACTGGTTCAAAGATTCCCGATCAGATTCCGGCGATTCCTCTCACTAATCCCCCTTGCTCCTTTGGGAGTTTTTGTAGAGTTTTCTCCCCTCTTCAAATCCATACCCTTCACGCCTCGTCAGGTGGCGTCAGCATCAAGAGTGGAGCTCGGGAAGTCGCGCCGTTCGCAGGTCGATTCCGCCTCCCCCAGACCTCCGAGTTCGTCGCGGTCACCACCCCAGGCGCGGATTTCGGAGCTGCTTCACGTGGTGTGCTCCGATCATCACCTAGCGCAACGGATTGAGCGCAAATCGTAAACCTAGTTTTGAAGGTTCAAATGAGGTAACGGCTTATATATTCTGAACTGATTTTAACACCTTTAAACCGTTGCAAACCTTGTAAAAATCATATCTTTTTGCTATGTGGTCGAAATTCAATGAAACAAGAGATAGTGGACTCGTGTGGACGTCTTCTACATTTTAAAAGAGACCACATATTTTTCTGAGCCTTCTGCTATTTTTGGTGGAGTGGAACCCAATGTGAGATTTCTAATTTATAAACGAAATGGAAAACGATGATGTATAGATTATATAGTCGATGTATGAGTTATATAAGCGTTGTACACCTCATGTATAAGCGTTGCATATGTTGTACATTCGATGTATAAGTTATATATGCGTTGTAAAAATTATATATGTGTTGAAATAGAAGTGAATTGTTATATATATATATATATATATATATATATATATATATATATATATATATATATATACGCCCCTCGTCCACAAACCATGGACGATATTTATTGGTTGTGATTGGTGTGAAAATTGATTGATAGCGAATGGTTGATTGAAATTGTTTGTGGTTGATATTGGTTGATTGTGGTTGAAAAATACCCATTTGTGGTTGAGAAATATTTGGTCGAAACCACATAGGATTAGTTTGCGGAAATGAAATATATACATGCCGCCTGCGTGCGAACTAGATGCATCATCCCCATTGTCAAAAACCGCGAGGTTTTAAGGTAGAGCGAGGAGCCGTACTAGGGACGGTCCCGGTTTTAACTACCCTGCCGTTATGCTGCCGAAATTTTGAATAATATTCATGTGTTTGAATTATTTTCATTTGCTGAAACTATATTTATTCGTTGAATAGAAAACCTTCATGTGTTGAATCGATATTCATTCGTTGAATTGAAATTCATGTGTTGAATGGTGTTCGTGTTTTAAATATAAAAATCACATTTTTATCTATATATATATAAACTATAGAAAACCTTCATGTGTTGAATCGATATTCATTCGTTGATTTGAAATTCATGTGTTGAATGGTATTCATATTTTGAAATAAATTGTTTTATAATAAAAATCACATTTTTATCATCTATATGAAATGTATAAAATAATCCCGTTTTGAAAGAAATTGTTTTATAATAAAAATCCTATTTTTATTACCTATATAAACTATATAAAATAATAGTGTTTTGAAATAAATTGTTTTACAATAAAAATCACATTTTTATTATATACATGAATTGCTAAATATAGTGAAGTGTTGAAATAGAAGACAGTTAGATAAAAATATCATTTTTATCAAATGTATGAAAAGAATATAGTTTTGAAATCGAAGAATCGATATATATATTTAAATAGAATTGAAATATATCGAATAACGACGCTGCAGTTCGTATTTTGAAACCGTGATTTCAAACGATTAGTACGGGAGATCCGACCATCGGATTTTCCTGAAATCACAACCGTTGGGCTCGCTTTGGAAAAATCTTTCCAACGGCACCAACTTTGTAAAAATCCAACGGTTGGATTGTCTGGAGTGTTTAATTCAAATCTGAAGAAAAATAGCGCCAGAAACGATTATATTTATATATATATATATATATATATAATTATATTTAATCGAATAACGACGCCGCAGTTCGTATTTTGAAATCGAAACTTTATCGGGAGATCCGACCATCGGAATTTCCCGAAACTGGAACCGTTGGATTCGTTTTGAAAAGATCTTTCTAATGATGTAAATTTTGTGAAGATCCAACGGTTAGATTTTCAGGTATGTGTAAATCAAATCTGAAGAAAAACAGCGCCACGGTCACGTTATGGCCCGAAGCGTCGTTTTGAATATATTGGCTATTTTAAAATAAATAAAAATAGCGATAAATCGTTATAAAATATTATAAACGATATGGATGTGATTTAGAAATTAAATGAATGTTGGCTAAGTCGAATGGTTCCCTGGGTGTTGATCTGATGTTGGTTTCGGCCTTCGGGGTTAATATTTGGGAAATCGTTCTCTTACTGATTGACGGTTAGTGACTAATGAATTGAAATGATGCGTGTATATGTTAGTGTTGCACTTGTTTATTGTATACGCGAGTTGCTCAGAAAGACCGGGTTTATCCCATTCTGAATAACTGAATCGACGATAAGAAATCGAAGATAAAGACGGTGGTCGAAGACCGGAGATCTTCACCTCATTTGGATGGTAACCGAGGTCCTGATTGAGAGGCATCCCGAAATATGGATAATGAGTGGTGATCGTCCAGACGTACGTGGTGATCGATGGGTTTGCGAGGTATTTAGTGCCTCCAGTTTCGTTCAGACCCAGAACGGACTTGTAAATGGACTGTGTGTCTGACATTGGATTTTATTCTGTGTTGATTGATCTCTGTTAAATATACATTTGTTTGGCGGCGGAGAATTTATTCTTTTGCTTAACGCCCTTCTCTGAAACGCACGAGCTCAGAGGTTGTATATCGATGGACATCAGTCGCATGGCATGAATTGCTAGTGTGGCATGCCCAAGAGGCAAATGATCAGGGCTTCTATTGAAAAGCAAAGTCTTGTGGTGATGATCAAAGCACCGCCTGTGTGGCGTAGCTTTGTGTATAACGTGAAATCGCGAGCCTCACACCCCGGTATGAACCAGAAATGGGAGCAGGACCTCAGGGAGGACATGCGTTTCTTTTTAGTTAGAAGTGGCATCAGTGGTTTTACACGCCCTGACGAGTTTGACTTATGTGGTTGTTGCTGTTGCGAGGCGCCTCGATTAGATCGGACGATCCGGGTCCGATGGAGTCATTCGTTGGCTCATTTACGCCCCATAGGGTGGGGAAACGCATTGTTCAGGTATTTTAATCCACATCGGTGGACCGACCCTGACGATCCAAAGGCTTGACTGAGTACTTGCCTGTGGCTCGGGCTAGAGAGTCACGAATTCGGTAAGGACTATCTTTTGCCTTGGTTCATGACGGAAATCCAGTTTCCAAATACGTGACTGTGCGGTTTTGATTGTATATATATATGGCGACATGATATATGGTACCCATGCCATCTATGATTGATAGTTATGATTTGAAATTGTTTTCAAAACATATAAACACTAGCAATAATATCGAATGCTTTTGTTTTATTCGTATCAAGCATATTTTAGCCGTTATAAGGTAAAAACTCTATCCTCCGGTTTGCGTTGCATTGTGTGATGGAAACTGAGTCTTATAATGGCTTCATTTTTATAAAAAGCATTGCGATGTTTAAAAGATGATTTGTTTTAAAGCACTGGCAATCCGATGGAGTAAACCCGTTCCACGAAAGTGGCATGGTCCTGTGATTAGCCATATTTGAAATGTGTTGAGTAGATTTCTCATACCAGTCCTATGACTGACTCGTAGTTTATTTCACTTTCAAACTCGGGTGCCCCTTTTCTACACGGGCAACCTTGTATTCAGGTTTAGCAGGCTTTATCCGGATAGCTGAGCTGAAGATGGATTCTATTATTTATCTCTTTTTATGCTGTTCAGCTCCTATTGTACATTATGTTTGTTTTTCCGCTGTAGACATATACGTATAGTTGAACTGTATTAGTACTAAGTAAGATCCTGTATACTGTGTAACTATGATGATTACTTTTATCCAGTATATTCTATTGTGCATTATCTGGTGTATTTATTTATTTATGTTCTGCTATTATTTGTTTCTGTGTCATATTCCAAAGATAACCCTTGTTTCCGTCTGTACGGGATTTAGGGTCATCACAACGTGGTATCAGAGCTTTGGTTAAGCTTAGTGCTAGAATATAACATATTAATGAACTCGTCAGAAATAGAACCAGTAGTGTTCTAGGACGGGTAACTCTATACAGATAGGATCAACAATATCCTAGTATGAGTAAAGCAGAATGAAATTACTCCTCGATAGACACATTTACATTTGAAGTATGTGTTTCTATATTTTAAAATATCTTTTCTGTGACCTGACACTTGATCTGCCATTTGCAGAAGTACTAGAAAAATGAGTGTCAGAAACAGGAGAAATGCAGAACCCGATCTAGAGGCTCTATTAAAGAGATATCGAAATCTAAACGGAGCACAGTTCTCGGGAAATGACTCTATAATTCAGACTCAAGCTTGGATGAGTTCTGTCGAAAGAATTTTTGAGCATATCCAGCTGAGAGATGACCAGAAAAGGTTAGTAGCCTCTTGGGCGCTCAAAGAATAAGCTTTAATCTGGTGGGAAACAATCATCAAAGATAATCCAGAAGGTGATATCACCTGGGACAGATTCAAAGTGATTTTCTTGGAAAGATTTACTCCTCCCGAAGCGACGGAGCGATTATGTGATGAATTTTCTTATCTAATACAAGGTGATATGACCATCCTAGAATATCATAAGAAATTCAACGAACTTGCTCACTTTGCTCCTCATCTGATTCAAGATCCAAAGAGGAAAAATCTGAGATTTATTCATGGCCTGCAAAGGAGATATCAGAATAGTGTATTGAGGAATGTGAAGCTTCCTTTTTCTGAAATGATATACATGGCTTATCAGTATGAAGATCTCCATAAGAAAGGAATGTTGCGCGACGAAGAAGAAGTCTGTTGTAGTGACAAAGAAGAGTCGAAAACTGATATTCCTGAAGCCAATACAAGGTCCGAGGTCAATAAGAAGCCCAGTGCCAAGAGGAAAAGGGCCAGAGCTGAGAAAGAACCCGTAACGACCGCCGTATGCAATAGCTGCAATAGGCAAGGACATTTCTCGATAAGTTGCAGATCTTTAGAGAAACAGATCAAGAGTGGATCTAAGCGCACTATGAAACAAAAGAACCCACATGGGGAAAGGAGATGCCATAAGTTCCGCCAAGCAGGTCATATTGCACGGGAGTGCCAACTCTCAAAGAAATTTGAAGTAGTACATATAAATGAAGTAGCAGAAATTTCCTAGCCCTCAGCTAGTCAAGAAAGGGCTGATGTTTTAGAAGGAATGCTTACTGTCAAAAACATTCCAGTCAAAGTACTGTTTGACACAGGAGCGTCACGAAGCTTCATTGCAAAGGATGCAGCTAAGAAACTGGATTTGAATTTTGAAAAGGCTCAAGGAACCAATGACTGTCCAGAATCCGATTGGGGGTTCCATTGATCTTAGTTGGGTTTGTGGAGTGTCGGTTTCTTTCTCTCGTTAACGGTTTCCTACCATCGCAGTCGTCATGAATTTTAAAGAGTTTGATCTTATCTTGGGGTTAGACTGGTTGACCAAATATGAAACTGAAGTTAAATGCGCCGACAGAGTCGTAAAGGCGAAGATTAAATCAGGTGATTATATAACCATTCCCTGTGAAGGTTAGAATGCTAATAGAAAAGACTTCTGGGCAGCTTTGAATGTTTCTCCAGCCCAAATAGAAAATGTCCCTGAAGTCACAAAGAATATTCCCGATCTAGTGAAAGATATTCCTGTCGTCATTAACTATGCAGATGTGTTCGAAGAAGTTGTTCGCTTACCTCCGCAGAGAGAAATAGATTTCAAGATTGCTTTGATTCCCAATGCAAGGCCGGTAGTTCATGCTATTCGAAGAATGTCCTTGAAAGAGAAGGAGGAATTAGACAATCAAACACGACAGCTCGTATGGAAGGGTCTGATCAGGCCTAGTTTCTCGGATTGGGGAGTAGCAGTGGTGTTTGTCCCAAAATCTGACGGTACTCTATGTCTATGTGTGGATTATCATGATCTGAACAAACAGACAATAAAAAACAAATATCCATTGCCGCGGATTGATGATTTGTTGGATCGATTAAATGGCGCACAAGTATTCTCAAGGATGGACCTCGCTACAGGCTTCCATCAACTTCGAATTGCCAAAGAGTGTGTTCCAATGACAGCATTCAGAGGTCCCGACTTATTCTACAAGTGGTTAGTAATGCCGTTCGGCTTATGCAACGCTCCAGCTTACTTCGTCGATCTGATGAATAGAGTGTTCAGAGGGGTTTTGAATAAATTTGTTCTCGTTTTCATTGACGATATTCTAATCTTCTCTAAATCAAAGGCCGAACATGAGAAACATTTGGAACAAGTGTTAGAAATCCTCAGAAGGAATGTATTGAAAGAAAAGTTTTCCAAATGTATATTCTGGCAAGATGAAGTGAAGTTTCTGGGCCATGTCGTATCGAAAGAAGGAATCGCTGTGGATCCAAGTAAAATCACAGCTATTCAGAACTGGAAGCAGCCCAGTACCCCTACTGAAGTCCGCAGTTTTCTCGGATTGGCTAGTTATTACCGGAAATTCGTTAAAGACTTTTCGAAGATATCTGGTCACTTAACGAAGCTTACAAAGAAGCATTCTAAATTCAAGTGGACTTCATAATGTGAAGAGGCTTTTGAAGAGCTAAAGTTAAGATTAACGACAGCTCCAGTGTTAACCATCATTGATGGCAATCAGGATTTGAAAGTCTGGACTGATGCTTCTAGAGAAGGCCTTGGCGTAGTGTTAATGCAAAGAGGTCAAGTGATTGCTTATGCTAGCCGTCAGCTGAAGCCGCACGAGAAAAACTACGTAACTCATGATCCTGAGTTGTTGGCTATCGTATTTGCCTTGAAAATCTGGAGACACTATCTTCTGGGTGAGAGATTTGAATTGTTTACAGATCACCAGTCGTTAAAGTATCTATTCACACGGAAGGACCTAAATCTGAGGCAACAACGTTGGCTGGAGTTTCTTGCAGCATATGACTTTGAAATTATATACACTCCAGGGAAAGCCAATGTCGTGGTCGATGCGTTAAGCCGAAAGAATGAAATGATCGCCAGTTTTATTATCACGACTTCATTGCTAGATAAAATATCTGCTCTTCAGAAGGATGATCACTTCATTCAGAAGATCAGAGAGATAATTCAATAAGGTGAACCCTCGAGTTTTCAAGTTGATAATGATGGGATTCTAAGGCTCAAAGGTCGAATCTGTGTCCCAAACATTCCTGAGCATCGAAAGGAAGTACTGGATGAATGCCACAAGTCAAAACTCAGTATCCATCTGGGAGTAAGCAAAATGTATAATGACATCAAACGCACTTTCTGGTGGAAGTCGATGAAGAGGGACATTTCCTTATATGTTAGCCGATGATCTACTTGCTAGCTAGTCAAAAGCGACCAACGGAAACTAGCTGGATTATTGCAACCGCTAGACATTCCTGGTTGGAAGTGGGAACATATTTCTATGGATTTCATTGATGGTCTGCCCATAACCAGAAAAGAGAATGACAGTATTTGGGTGATCGTAGATCGCTTCACGAAGACCGCCCATTTCATACCTATCAGATCAAACAGAACTGCTCAGAGTCTGGCGCAGATATACTTCAAGGAAATAGTTAGACTACATGGAGTGCCGCTCAGTATAGTGAGTGATAGAGATACAATATTTAATAGTAAATTCTGGGAGGCATTTCAAGTCGAGCTGGGAACGAAGCTGAATCTAAGCATCGCTTATCATCCTCAGACAGACGGTCAAACTGAGAGGGTGAATTGAATTTTAGAAGATCTATTGCAGGCTTGTGTTCTAGATTTTGGTGGATCATGGGAAAACCATCTGCATTTGGCTGAATTCTCATATAATAACAGCTACCAGGCGAGCCTGACAATGTCGCCATTTGAAGCATTGTATGGTAGACCGTGCCGATCTCCTGATAGTTGGGTCGAACCTGGTAATAGACTTGTGTTGGGGCCAGATATGATCCGAGAAGCTGTCGACAAAGTCGATTTTATTAAGAAGCGATTACTCGCCGCTCAAAGCCGACAAAAGAGCTACGCTGATAGGAGAAGAAGAGATATATTATTTGTTGTTGGCGACTATGTATATTTGAAAGTATCGCCGCTGAGAGGGGTGATCCGGTTCGGTAAAACTGGCAAGTTGGCGCCCAAATTCATTGGTCCGTTTCCTATTCTGGAACGGATCAGAACTCTCGCTTATATGGTCAAATTGCCTGACTGGTTGCCTGGAGTTCATGATGTATCTCACATATCTCAACTTCGAAAGCACGTTCATGATCCAGACTTGATCGTGGAAGAAGCAGCTCAGCAGGATATTGAAATTACTCCAGAATTAGCTGTGAGAAGAGAGCCGCTAAAGATCATCGGCAAAGAAACCAAAGAGTTGAGGAACAAGAAGGTTCACTTAGTCAAAGTGCAATGGAGTGGAGATCCGCGAGATTGTACGTGGGAAACTGAGGAAAGCATTCAGAAAGCTTATCCTAGATGCCGAGTGGATATCTCTGATTGACTCCGGTGCAAGTTATATTTACCATACTTTGCATTACCATTTAATTCTCTACTCTGCTGTTATTTTCTTTCCATGGATATGCACTTTTAACTCTATAGTCTGAATGATTTTAAAAGAATATAGAAATTGATTTGTATGATTTTGAAAAGTTAAAATCAATTTGATTGTTGTTTGTGTTGTGTGATAGTAAATTAGATTAATTAAATTATTGGAACGATAGTTAATTTAATTAATAAGAGGTTGAATGGTAGAATTTATTCATTTAAATCACACAATGAACTGATTAGAAAATAAATAGAAATATATATACATGTGTATTATTTATGTTTGAACATGTTAATGGATTAGCTGTTGAGTAAAGATTTTATTTGCGTGCCCGACAAATAGGTAAACCTTAATGAGTTGGATGCGAAATATTATTATATCAACTCCTGTGAATGCCATTGGATGCGGAGTGCTGGTTATTCTGTGTGAAATAATAAATATCGCCATAGGATAGTAACAATTAATTTTGAACTACACTACATGGCATACTTCTGAAGATAGGCATACTTCATCATATACCACATAAGCATTTGGAGCTTGTGTGACGAGGTGGAAGATTTACCATACGAGCGAGAGGCTTGTATGGCGATGACTATATTTTACAGGTTGAACTGATGACTGATATGGACTATTTAAATTGTAATGATTAAATTGCCAGATTAATAAAAAAAACCACACGGGTCTGGAGTTGACAATAATCACGTCTCTCTAGTTATTAGATACGGCACATGGACTATTTATTTCCCCACACGGGACAAGGTGATGAGAATTTATTCTCTGGAGTTATTATCAATACACGCTCCCCTGTAAACACCATAATATATCACTATAAATATGTGTATGCTTATTAGGATTTATTGGGTACCTAATACGGCCCAATAAATTTCCAAACCTCTCCCCGTACAAAGGAGGTTATGGCGAAATTTTTCGAAAATTCCGGGTGTTAGCCAAATTTTTGAAGAATTTGAAAATTCTCATAAACTGAAAAGTCGGAGAATGGAAGACAGATCGAACGTAGAGTTGACAAATCAAACCACTTTCGACTTTGTTCCTTTTCGGGGACGAAAAGTTTTAAGTGAGGGAGATTGTAACGACCCAGAAAATCTGAACCAATTTAAAAATTTTAAATTGGCTAAAATAATGGATTTTAAATATTTTAAATAATAGCAATGAAAACTGAGTTTGAATCGACATTTGAAAACGAATATAATTAATTCTAATTATAAACAAGGCCTGAATTGGCGCAGTAGTTTCAAATTTTGAATTCAAACTTTGTCGGACTGTACCGGGTGCAAAACAAAATGAATTTGAGCGAAACTAAAAATATTTAAATCTGTTAGCGGATACCTTTCTAACGAATCTGAAAAATCGAATTTTCATAGCGGAAAGCAAAAGTTATGGCCAAATGAATTTTCAGAAAGGTCGCTATGGAATTTATATAGCCCGTGAAATTGGCCATTTTGCATACGATCTCGGAATTCGACGAAACCACTTTTGTTGGATTCGGGATGTGAAGTTATTGTAGGTTTCAAATTTCATAATTTTTGAAGCTAATATGTGAGCGTGGCAAAGGAAAATGTGTTTTGGTCAATTACAGTTAAATTGGATCGACCAGAAATGGGCCTTTTTGCAAACGGTCTCAGAATTCGACAAAACTAGTTTTGTTGGGACCGTATCGTCAAAACATAGCTAGATTTATTTTTCTAGAATTTTTCGAATCAGTTTGTGGCCCTGGCAAATTGAAATGTACGTTCAAATCAAATATTGAATGTTTTATATTTTAATTTGAAGGAAAACTGACTGAAATGTTCGAATGGGCCTTCGAAACATATCCCATTGTGTTCGGAATGGGAGGAAAACGCTAGGGACGACAGTCGTTGGGTTTAGATTGGTGGTCGTGTCAGAAAACCCCTTATATAATCTATCGAACAATCAGAATTTAAATAAAAAGAAAAAAGAAAAATCCCTCGTTTTCTCTCTCCCCGTAACACGATCGTCGGCGGAAACTGGTTCAAAGCTTCCCGATCAGATTCCGGCGATTCCTCTCACTAATCCCCCTTGCTCCTTTGGAAGTTTTTGTAGAGTTTTCTCCCCTCTTCAAATCCATACCCTTCACGCCTTGTCAGGTGGCGTCAGCATCAAGAACGGAGCTCGGGAAGTTGCGCCGTTCGCAGGTCGATTCCGCCTCCCCCAGACCTTCGAGTTCGTCGCGGTCACCACCCCAGGCGCGGATTTTGGAGCTGCTTCACGTGGTGTGCTCCGATCGTCACCTAGCGCAATGGATTGAGCGCAAATCGTAAACCTAGTTTTGAAGGTTCAAGCGAGGTAACGGCTTATATATTCTGAACTGATTTTAACACCTTTAAACCGTTGCAAACCTTGTAAAAATCATATCTTTTTGCTATGTGGTCGAAATTCAGTGAAACAAGAGACAGTGGACTCGTGTGGACGTCTTCTACATTTTAGAAAAGACTGCATATTTTTCTGAGCCTTCTGCTATTTTTGGTGGAGTGGAACCCAATGTGAGATTTCTAATTTATAAACGAAATGGAAAACGATGATGTATAAATTATATAGTCGATGTATGAGTTATATAAGCGTTGTACACCTCATGTATAAGCGTTGTATAAGTTGTACATTCGATGTATAAGTTATATATGCGTTGTAAAAATTATATATGTGTTGAAATAGAAGTGAATTGCTATATATATATATATGCCCCTCGTCCACAAACCATGGACGATATTTATTGGTTGTGATTGGTGTGAAAATTGATTGATAGCGAATGATTGATTGAAATTGTTTGTGGTTGATATTGGTTGATTGTGGTTGAAAAATACCCATTTGTGGTTGAGAAATATTTGGTTAAAACCACATAGGATTAGTTTGTGGAAATGAAATATATACATGCCGCCTACGTGCGAACTAGATGCATGATCCCCATTGTCAAATACCGCGAGGTTTTAAGGTAGAGCGAGGAGCCGTGCTAGGGACGGTCCCGGTTTTAACTACCCTGCCGTTATGCTGCCGAAATTTTGAATAATATTCATGTGTTTGAATTATTTTCATTCGCTGAAGCTATATTTATTCGTTGAATAGAAAACCTTCATGTGTTGAATCGATATTCATTCGTTGAATTGAAATTCATGTGTTGAATGGTGTTCGTGTTTTAAATATAAAAATCACATTTTTATCTATATATATATAAACTATAGAAAACCTTCATGTGTTGAATCGATATTCATTCGTTGATTTGAAATTCATGTGTTAAATGGTACTCATATTTTGAAATAAATTGTTTTATAATAAAAATCACATTTTTATCATCTATATGAAATGTATAAAATAATCCCGTTTTGAAAGAAATTGTTTTATAATAAAAATCCTATTTTTATTACCTATATAAACCGTATAAAATAATAGTGTTTTGAAATAAATTGTTTTACAATAAAAATCACATTTTTATTATATACATGAATTGCTAAATATAGTGAAGTGTTGAAATAGAAGACAGTTAGATAAAAATATCATTTTTATCAAATGTATGAAAATAATATAGTTTGAAATCGAAGAATCGATGTATATATTTAAATAGAATTGAAATATATCGAATAACGACGCTGTAGTTTGTATTTTGAAACCGTGATATCAAACGATTAGTACGGGAGATCCGACCATCGGATTTTCCTGAAATCACAACCGTTGGGTTCGCTTTGGAAAAATCTTTCCAACGGCACCAACTTTGTAAAAATCCAACAGTTGGATTGTGTGGAATGTTTAATTCAAATCTAAATAAAAACAGTGCCAGAAACGATTATATTTATATATATATATAAATATAATTATATTTAATCGAATAACGACGCTGTAGTTCGTATTTTGAAATCGAAACTTCAAACGATTATATCGGGGGATCCGACCGTCAGAATTTCCCGAAACTGGAACCGTTGGATTCGTTTTGAAAAGATCTTTCTAATGATGTAAATTTTGTGAAGATCCAACGGTTAGATTTTCAGATATGTGTAAATCAAATCTGAAGAAAAACAGCGCCACGGTCGCGTTATCGCCCGAAGCATCGTTTTGAATATATTGGCTATTTTAAAATAAATAAAAATAGCGATAAATCGTTATAAAATATTATAAACGATATGGATGTGATTTAGAAATTAACTGAAGGTTGGCTTAGTCGAATGGTTCCCTGGGTGTTGATCTGATGTTGGTTTCGGCCTTCTGGGTTAATATCTGGGAAATCGTTCTCTTACTGATTGACGGTTAGTGACTAATGAATTGAAATGATGCGTGTATATGTTAGTGTTGCACTTGTTTATTGCTCAGAAAGACCGGGTTTATCCCATTCTGAATAACTGAATCGACGATAAGAAATCGAAGATAAAGACGGTGGTCGAAGACCGGAGATCTTCACCTCGTTTGGATGGTAACCGAGGTCCTGATTGGAAGGCATCCCGAAATATGGATAATGAGTGGTGATCGTCCAGACGTACGTGGTGATCGATGGGTTTGCGAGGTATTTAGTGCCTCCGGTTTCGTTCAAACTCAGAACGGACTTGTAAATGGACTGTGTGTCTGACATTGGATTTTATTCTATGTTGATTGATCTATGTTAAATATACATCTGTTTGGCGGTGGAGAATTTATTCTTTTGCTTAACGCCCTTCTCTGAAACGCACGAGTTCAGAGGTTGTATATTGATGGACATCAGTCGCATGGCATGAATTGCTAGTGTGGCATGCCCAAGAGGCAAATGATCAGGGCTTCTGTTGAAAAGCAAAGTATTATGGTGATGATCAAAGCACCGCCTGTGTGGCGTAGCTTTGTGTATAACGTGAAATCGCGAGCCTCACACCCCGGTATGAACCAGAAACGGGAGCAGGACCTCAGGGAGGACATGCGTTTCTTTCTAGTTAGAAGTGGCGTCAGTGGTTTTACACGCCCTGACAAGTTTGACTTATGTGGTTGTTGCTGTTGCGAGGCGCCTCGATTAGATCGGACGATCCGGGTCCGATGGAGTCATTCGTTGGCTCATTTACGCCCCATAGAGCAGGGAAACGCATTGTTCAGGTATTTTAATCCACATCGGTGGACTGGCCCTGACGGTCCAAGGGCTTGACTGAGTACTTGCCTGTGGCTCGGGCTAGAGAGTCATGAATTCAGTAAGGACTATCTTTTGCCTTGGTTCATGACGGAAATCCAATTTCCAAATACGTGACTGTGCGGTTTTGATTGTATATATATATGGCGACATGATATATGGTACCCATGCCGTCTATGATTGATAGTTATGATTTGAAATTGTTTTCAAAACATATAAACACTAGCAATAATATCGAATGCTTTTGTTTTATTTGTATCAAGCATATTTTGGCTGTTATAAAGTAAAAACTCTATCCTCCGGTTTGCGTTGCATTGTGTGATGGGAACTGAGTCTTATAATGGCTTCATTTTTATAAAAAGCATTGCGATGTTTAAAAGATGATTTGTTTTAAAGCACTGGCAATCCGATGGAGTAAACCCGTTCCACGAAAGTGGCGTGGTCCTGTGATTAGCCATATTTGAAATGTGTTGAGTTGATTTCTCATACCAGTCCCATGACTGACTCGTAGTTTGTTTCTGTGACGGCCCGCCCCGCACCAACCGACATTTACTCCAAAAGTGCGCTGTACTCATGTCCAGTTAGCACGGAACGGGTCGTCAGAAGGAAAAGGAAGAAGGAAATGAACTAATCAAGAACCTGTAGAATGTCTCATAGCACATAGAATAAAATATAATAATAACATACTTGACATAAAACAGGAGAGACAATGCATAAGCTGAAAATCAGAACTAAACATCATAGCAGCGGAAATTCAGAATACAGCTTATTACAACTTTCAAACTGTCTCAAAGTAAAAGTAAGATAAATGAGGTACACTACTAATGCCCAAGTAGCGACCACCAACGACATAAGGAGAATGTGTATATATATATATATATATATCATACGTGGAAGCCTCCTGCCTGCCTCCCTATCAGCTACTCGCGCATCACCAGCTAACCTGTCTCTAGTCTGCTCGTGTGAGCACCCAGAGTAATAAGAGGAGACATAAAACTCTGGGTCAGACATAAAGCCTGGTATGAGCGATAAGCATCTAAAGTGGAACAATAACAGGTAGACTAAAACATACCTGAACCTGGACCTGCAACCAAAGAGTTAGCACTACATACTGTACAACACTCTAAGGTACCATATCAAACAGTGTAAAGATACAGAGGTGGGGGAGGTGTGTATGTCATAATGAAGGCAACAATCAAGCATAGCATCCATCCTCACATCTCTTACTCAGTGCGTAAAGCATACGATATTCACCACTTCAATCACCCAACATTCCTTGCTATGATCACCTTGCCCCATGAAGTCATAAATGGCTTCACTGCACTGATAACGTAGCCACAAATCCTTCGCTATGTCCACTTTGCCCCCATGGAGTCACAAGAACCCCACTGCACTGGCTCATAGCTTTACCAATCCTTACTATGTCCACCCTGCCCCATGGAGTCATAAGAACCCCACTGCACTGGCTCATAGTCTTACTACGCATCACCTTGCCCCTCAGGTCATAATGACCCTACTGCACTGATAAGTAGCCCATCATTCCTTCTTGGTGGTGAATCGAAGTTATGAACGTCGACAACTCCTTAGCACACGTCCCGCAGCAAAGTCCAACCATGAAGTGAACTCATTGGTTCCCAACTGGTTCCGGGATCCTGAGCTCTAACTTCCATTTGGACTACCTTTGCATCTCGGGATATTGGTCATCACCATCGAATCGGATCGGATCGGCCTTCAACATTCTTCATCGGATCGGATCGGCCTAGTTCGGATCGCCAACAACCCCTGCGGATCGAGTCGTGTTCCTCCAGCTCATGGCTCCTCCTTCTAGTTCGGATCGGCGTCACCACTTCGGGTCGGGTCGGGTTGCTTCATCCGGGTCGGGTCGCGCCTTTTTATCGGATCGGATCGTGAATACCCATTGGTTCGGGTCGTGCCACTTTGCTGAGATCGTGACATGTTCCTTCAGGAGGATCGTGACACCCAGGCTGGAATGGATCGTGGAAGATAGGGTCGGGTCGGGTCACCTCTTCGTGAAGCAACACGGGTCGTCTCGCGAAGTCGTGATCGGATGTAACGGCGCGATTTTCGATACCTTGAAAACCGTGTCATTATTGAAAGAATTAAGAGAATGAGATAGAAAAGATAGAACTAATAGAATAGAAGAAGAAGAAGATCACAACTGAACAAAATCAGAGTAACACGATACTCGCAACGGAACAAAATAAGATGTATTATATAACATAACTTTGAATACAAAATTGTATTATTGTATATACATACCATTATCAGAGTACAATACATCATATCACAGCGGAAATAACTCTACATAACTAATGGTGAAGCTTCCTGCTTTTGAGCTCCTCCAGGTGAATCTGCAAAGCCTGAAACACTTGACTGCCCGTACAAATTTGGGCACCCAAGAGTTTAGGGAAAACAAACAAAATAAACTCTGGGTCAGTCATGGGACTGGTGTGAGTAAATTCCAACCATATTGTTTTACTTTGAAAATCCTTTTCAAAACAAGAAGATAATAGTAAGACCAGCCCACACATAAACCTGGACGGTTTTTACCTTACTATAACCCGAAATATTCTTGATATCAAAAACCAGTGATATTATGATAATGTCTAAACAAATAATTATACAAGTAGCAGAAATCTTGCATCTCACGCTCCACATATATATAGTATAAAATCATAAACCGCAGGACACTTATTGGAGAATGGTTTTCAACAGACAAGGTATGGGAGCACCTTCTGAATAGTGTACTCTAGAGGGGATACACTCAGGGTTCAACAAGAACGTCTTGCAACCCGGCCACACATGACCGCTCACTCATTTAGCTTGAGTGTCGCGAATATATTGCCACCACGGTTGTAGGCCATCTAACCGTCATCCGAAGATACAGAATCGAAAATAAGTATAAATATGAATTTTCTCTAGATCGGTGACAATACACCCTGCTTGGGGATGACCCAACTAGACATGCTGCCTAGCCCAACTTCTGTCATTCCTGGTTGTGAGGCTAGAGGCTACGTCTATCTTCAGAACATCTGATCGCCATTCACTTTGAATGCCACATCGTCAGATCCGTAATCACATATTGATTACACAAATGCACACTGGGTGTAGAACAAAGAGAAGTTACCTTCTCCCCACCAACTTGGTATATTTGTAAAATCAAACGGAGTGACAATTGGAAATACTCTGTCAGACCCTCGTCCATACAAGTTGTCCTGGGACTGGACAAACAGAACGCATCATTCTGGAGCTGGACGTCCCTTGTATTTAACTTCATCTTCAATTGTCTTCAGCATATCTAATCGCACGCTTATGCCTATACGGAGTGGTTTTCAGATAACATATCCAACCGGTCTCCCCGTATTGACAACAATGGTCAAACACTTCGATAGTCGGTTATTTAACTATCGAAGTAAAAATAACATCCATTTAAATGATCAACTAACACACACACCATGGTCACTTTTATTTAACATTCGTTTTATTATTCGAATTCGCATATCTTACCAGATATTTCTCAAATCCCATTTTAGCCTTTTTACACTTCTTGGAAAACATTTCCAGTTATTATAAAATCTTATTCTTTCATGTTCCAGAAAATATACGTCAATTAACGTTCAAAACATTTCCATTCTTTCTTTATTTCTACACTTGGATAATCTACCCTATTTATATTGGAAAATATTTCCAAATTCATCTTAACCTTTTAATCGGCCTAACGTTCCCTTTTAAACATTATTCCCTTTGAAATGGGAATACCATCCCTTCTTATAGAAATATAAACATCTTTATCATATACTCTTTATTAACGTAATAATTCCCCTTATCTTGTTTATCGAAATCTCTTTCATACCTTTATATTCCTATTCCACTTTATACACCCTGTTTCTAGGTCAGCTTCTTATCAATCGATATCAAGTTTATAACTAAATATTGACTCCTATCCTATCAACATTTATTTGTTTAAACTAAATGTTAATTATTCTATCAGATTATAATCCCTAAAAATAGTTTACTTTTAATACATTTGACATCGTCGAAATCTAGTTACAAATCCTAACGGTTTAATTCTAATCACATTTCGAACATCGAAATGCTGTCATTAGTTTCTAATACGATTCACAATTCTTTTTCTAAACTCTTTCTTATATTTCTTTGAACAAACGTCGTTACTTATTACTCTAGAATAAGTGGATTTCAAACCAAACTGTTACATTTCCTAGGAAGTGCTGCTCTATATAAAAGTCACGCTTAAGTCTAATCAACAGCAGTTAATTTGTCGCTATAGTTCTAAACTTGTTATATGTTGTAATATTCTCCTTATAACAAATCTCAACATTACAGTCACACTTACCTTATCAACAGCGTTATTTTGTTGCTATAGTTCAACTTGTCATATGCTGTAATATTCTTTGTTATAACTAATCTTGACATAATAGTCGCACTTATCTTATCAACAGCGTTATTTTATCGCTATAATTCTAAGATTGGCAATACGCTGCCGTATTCCTTTTATACACATCTTGACATCTCTTTCCGTTACAAACTGTTATCGTTCCTCGATAATAGTAAAGCCGTTCAAGTTGGGGTATTCTATTTACCTCTCAGACCTTGATCGACAACGTTCATATCTTAGAACTGATACAAGTCTGCACTCTAATCCCTTATTACTTATAATATCTATCAGACCGTACTTTCTTGTTTAATTTTAACTATGGTTTTACAATGCCATATCCTTACTTTGAAATCTCTGGTGTTTATGATTGTTTATATTAACTCTTCGCTTTCTCCATCCCACAGTTCTGTTTATAACTCCTTAACCAAAAGGTAATTTATTCTCATTAATTTGGATTAATTTATTTCTAAACTGTTCATTTGATTAGTTAAAGACCAATTAATCTAAAAATCATTTTTCTCAAATAAAAGTTGATTTGATCAACTCCATTCCATCAGTAAATTCGTTAATTGATTTTATTTACTTCTCAACATTAGATTAATATAATAAATCTAATAATATTTCTAAATATACTCATCTTACATATAATTATCCAAATATTAATCATAGGATAATTTCTGCTTAATAGACTGATTTAAATGTCAACAAATCGTTTTTATTTTATTTTATAAAAACGAACTCTAAAATACTGCTTTATAATAGAACTTCTATTATAGATTTAAACTTTGCTTTAATTATAAAAATAAATTTTTTATAATTATCTTCGTTGATTTGCCTGACGGCAAATCAACTTCTTAACAAGACGACGGGTTTACAGTCGACTGTTACCATTTCCTTAATTGATATCGTTTATTTATTCATCAAAGCAAATGTTGAATTTTCTTTCAACATCAGTTATTCACACGGGTTTTAAATGTAATTCGGGTTCAAACAGTGCATACAAAACAAATAGTACATATAAATATCAAGGAATCCGGTCGGATTCCTCTAACCGGTTTCTGCATCCACAGATGTCAGTCAACACAATTTTCACTAACTCTATACTAGGGGATATTCTAATCGATGAAATCAGTGTCCAACTGATGATGTGTACATATGCAACGATATAAAATATTTAACCAATTTAATTGAAATCTGCCTAATCGACCATCATACGGCATTCAAACAACATTTAAAATATATTTAAAATATTTTAAATAGATCAGAGTGAGTGATTTTACTCACCTTTGCGCGTTAACCGTAAAATACGATTTGCGTCAGTCCAGTATCGCACGTTCAAGCCCGCTTATGCTTCTTTTTCCACAAATGGACTTCCTCCAGTGAATGACGACTCACCATTCATTTAGTCAGCCCATGACCTTACTCGTCGCACACAGAAATGCCTCATTCCCAATTTCGAGCTTCAAGTTTCCCTGCTCCCATCTACTTGTTTTCGCGAGCTGTTTACTTCCACTCATCATCGCGCCCATTCACCCACACGTTAATTTTCTCTCTTTTAAACCTTGCTTTAGTATGTGGCATTCACTATTTCTGTATCCTTCTATCGCCGCTATTTTCTTCACACTATTTACCCTTTTATTCTTTTGAGAACTAAATGGGCTTCACCAAGCTGTTATTCGCGGCCCAATCACTTTTAAAACCCACGCCTTATCTTCTATGATATAACCATATCCGCCCACTCCTGTACATTCATCTTTCATTGTTCTTCATAGCACCCGCGGCCTTCCTACCCCATACTCCATTTTCACGATTAAAACAAACCATGAACTAACCTACAGTACACTTCCCATGTACCACGAGATCACTCACCCTATGAACCAAGCCAACCTGCACCCTTAAAAGAACATGACCTGCTAACACCCCTACTACTTCTAGATATGCATGTGAGCCTTGTAATCAACCAACCTTATTGCTGAGATTCCCTCTTCTAACTGTGCGCATAAGCTTCAGTACCTCCTTCCGTATATACAAATCAAGATTCTTTGTAACAAAAACAACCCTTTTTGCTGTGACCATTTTGTTCGAACATGCTTCTAAATGCATGCACTTTCCCACTTTCGCATGCACGCCACACAGTAGCACCGTCCCCCTTCAAAACCAATACCACCGAATGCTCCTTCTTATATAATATTCCATGCAAACAGTAGTCTCCCCTTCCATATAAATGGCTTCATGCGTACCCCCGTAAGCAACATAACCCATATATCAACCAATATTCCTGTGGTCAGCCCATACAACCATGTACACACATAAATATACTCCCCACAAAGTAATACGAACTATTTAACAAGCTCACACTTTGATGCAGATCTGCTGCCTTCCAATTTTCCATACGGCAGAGCCTTTGCAAACGTCCTCCCGCGTTTAAAACCGCTCCTGCATGTACTTCCCAAGCCTAGTCGGACTTAGACCCGCCCATCTACCTTGCTCCGTCCTGCTTCAGTATCTTCATGTGAACATCCTTTCTTCCCCCATGCAACATGATCCACAGCACGTTCATTTTCAACAACATTCATGCCCATACACTATACTTACGAACCCACTGTTCACCCCACCAGCTTGCTACGCAACTTCACCACCTCAGGACTTATCTGAGTATGCTCCGGTACGTTGAACAACACCACAACACTCACGCTTCGATCTCCACAAGACCTTGGTGTCCCAGTCCCGCTCTCAGCACACTAAAATGTTGTGCCCAAACACCCCCATGCATGAACGTCTCGTCATCAAAAGGCTAACACCAACCTTGTCTTTCTTTAGATCTTGCGTTATAATATATGTAGATTTTCTTGTTTTGATTTTATTATTTTTCTGGAGAGGAAAAAATGAAAAAGAAAAGAGTAGCGTGCTTGATTTATAGTTGGGGAACCTTAATAGTTAAGGTATCCTAGCCACGTTATTAGCCATACTGTAGGGTTTGTGTTTTATTATGGTAGGCAATGCTGTTGACTAAAACAACTCCTTTGCACTGATTCTGATGTGTTCCTTAGTCATGAAGTATTGCTTTTTTTATTAAATTTCGGTATGGTTTGTATAGCTTAGCTGTAGAGAGTCCTAGGGTAGAGCGTGCTTTTTCTTTGCATTGAAGCATTAGGGTATGGGAGAGTTAAAGTAAGGGTATAGAGTATTTAATGTTAGCGTATGGGTAGGTTCTACAGTGGGAATTTCCTTGGTCTCCAAGGCTTACATATTTATTTTATATTATTATATACAACCCGTAATGACTTAAGAGCTAAGTATTTATAATATATGTGCAATTGAAATTGGTTGTTGTGTTATCCCTATGTTTGAAAATATTGGTTAAAACTAACGGTATCAGTAACTCGTAATCCTGTTTATATATGACTGCTACGGACAGAAATAACAATACATTCGTGTTCAGTGAGGTGCCGCGATCCCAAAAATATAATAATACCGGTAGTTTGACTCATATTTTGAAATCCCGAAATATCAACACAGGGTGCACAATACTCCAAATAAAAAGTTGCATATTTAATTAATTAAAAATTACAGTAAAATTCTAAAAATTAAATTATCGCTGCGCCTCAAAAGAACCTTGTCCCAATTCGTATCCGATATCTAGTTATATCAAATAAACTATTACGGTCGATATACGATTTTACATCGACTTTTGAATATTTGACTTGGACATATCTTGCAGTCTGTACGATGAAATCTTGATTTTTCACATCTGTTAGAAAGATACAGTTCAACAGATTCCAACATTTCTCGTTTCGAAGAGATCTGATTCAAAATGAGTCTGGTACACTCAGTTGAAGTTCAGAACGTTAAATTACGAACTGCAGCGTCGTTCTGAGCTCGATTATAATTAATATATATTTGTATACGTTCAACTTCGTTCAAATTTATATATAAATTCATTTATATTCTGAATTCAATATTTAAACTGATTTAAATATTCAAATACAAACCGACGAAAATGCGGGACGTTACAGACCTTCCCCCTTAAAATAATTTCGTCCTCGAAATTGCTAAGATAGGGAAAATGCTACAATCTCTGTTAGAACATGGTTAAAAATCTTTTTGGTTTACTTCATAATTTCAGTTTCAACTGAACTGATTAATTCCAATTAAAATGTTAATTCCTTCTTATTAAGAAATTCTGAAAATTTCCTAACAGCTTAAATTTTCAGAGAATTTCGCCAGTATCTCTTCCACACAGCTCAATTGGTACTGCTACCATTCGCCACTCTGGGCCTTCTCCAAATTCAAAAATAAATTCAAACAGTCAACGGCTTGCCCAAACCGACTCATAAAAAATCTCATACTCGTATATATACGTGTACCTTCTCTGTTGGGCATTCAATTCTATCTCTACCATCTGCTATTAAACTAGCATATATCCAAACATTTCCAACTGATCTTCAATCAATTTATCTTCAAATCCAATTCACTTATATCCAAGCCGACACCATTTCAACTCCCGTTTTATTCTTGGTTTCAAACTTTTATCTATCTGAGTCCAATTCTTCAACCAAGTTAAGTTCTATTCAAACTCTTATTTCACAAATTCAATTCCTTCATCAAATTAATTTCTACTCCAACACGATTTTTACTTAACTGTCTTCAATTCAATTCAAAGTTTATTTCACTTAGTCTTAAGTTCCACTTTTACCATTTTAACTCCATAAGTTAAATCCTTTATTTCAGAGTTCAAATTCCTGGGATTTTTCAAATCAGTTTGAAATCATATTTATTCAAAACATTTGAATTTCTAAACAATTTGTTTCCTCACAATAATTCAAAAATAAAATCTTTTGGTAGTAATCCGTCACTCTGAAACTCGAAAATGACACTGATGATGTGGCCAGCATCATCAGAATTATTTTCCAGTGGACGAAGTGAGTTCAATACTATATCACTTTCAAAATTCGTTTTTACAACACTTTCATTTTGAATTTGACTTCAAAATATCTTTCACAGCACTTGGAAAACAATTTCTAACATTTTCAATTTGAAATCCCTACAAAATATACAACGTTTAGAAAACATTTCTAAATTCACCCAGGATCTTAAAATTTCCATATATTTAATCCAAATATTATTTCCAACTCTTTTCCAAATTTTTAGAGTTTTATTTCAATTCTGGTTTTAACTTCAGATTCAGTTCATCTGATTTTTCATATTATACTAATATAATATTTCGATCGGTTATTTATATAACCAACTCAATTATATATCTTATTTGATCATAACAACGATTAATACTATAATAATCTCAAGATATATATTTCTTTTATATCAAAATATATTTTTCGGGTAAAATATTTTTGTTTACCCCTATTCAAAACATACTGTGTCGAATTACTCTGTTCAAGAGTTTAGAAACACCTATCGACGCAGTTTGCATTACTGTTTCGACCAGAATTCATAAACTACTCGACCGACCAGTTAACACAGTATAGAACAGTTTTTATATTAATTACAAATACGCGCTCACATATATACACTCAACTCAACCTAGAGTATTACTAACTCCATCTCTATTGAGTTACGCCACAGAAACAAGGTAATCACTTAACCTTCAGCTCTGATACCATCTGTAACGGTGCGATTTTCGATACCTTGAAAACCGTGTCATTATTGAAAGAATTAAGAGGATGAGATAGAAAAGATAGAACTAATAGAATAGAAGAAGAAGAAGAAGATCACAACTGAACAGAATCAGAGTAACACGAAACTCGCAGCGGAAAAAAATAAGATGTATTATATAACATAACTTTGAATACAAAACTGTATTATTGTATATACATACCATTATCAGAGTACAATACATCATATCACAGCGGAAATAACTCTACATAACTAATGGTGAAGCTTCCTGCTTTTGAGCTCCTCCAGGTGAATCTGCAAAGCCTGAAACACTTGACTGCCCGTACAAATTTGGGCACCCAAGAGTTTAGGGAAAACAAACAAAATAAACTCTGGGTCAGTCATGGGACTGGTGTGAGTAAATTCCAACCATATTGTTTTACTTTGAAAATCCTTTTCAAAACAAGAAGATAATAGTAAGACCAGCCCACACATAAACCTGGACGGTTTTTACCTTACTATAACCCGAAATATTCTTGATATCAAAAACCAGTGATATTATGATAATGTCTAAACAAATAATTATGCAAGTAGCAGAAAGCTTGCATCTCACGCTCCACATATATATAGTATAAAATCATAAACCGCAGGGCACTTATCGGAGAATGGTTTTCAACAGACAAGGTATGGGAGCACCTTCTGAATAGTGTACTCTAGAGGGGATACACTCAGGGTTCAACAAGAACGTCTTGCAACCCGGCCACACATGACCGCTCACTCATTTAGCTTGAGTGTCGCGAATATATTGCCACCACGGTTGTAGGCCATCTAACCGTCATCCGAAGATACATAATCGAAAAGAAGTATAAATATGAATTTTCTCTAGATCGGTGACAATACACCCTGCTTGGGGATGACCCAACTAGTCATGCTGCCTAGCCCAACTTCTGTCATTCCTGGTTGTGAGGCTAGAGGCTACGTCTATCTTCAGAACATCTGATCGCCATTCACTTTGAATGCCACATCGTCAGATCCGTAATCACATATTGATTACACAAATGCACACTGGGTGTAGAACAAAGAGAAGTTACCTTCTCCCCACCAACTTGGTATATTTGTAAAATCAAACGGAGTGACAATTGGAAATACTCTGTCAGACCCTCGTCCATACAAGTTGTCCTGGGACTGGACAAACAGAACGCATCATTCTGGAGCTGGACGACCCTTGTATTTAACTTCATCTTCAATTGTCTTCAGCATATCTAATCGCACGCTTATGCCTATACGGAGTGGTTTTCAGATAACATATCCAACTGGTCTCCCTGTATTGACAACAATGGTCAAACACTTCGATAGTCGGTTATTTAACTATTGAAGTAAAAATAACATCCATTTAAATGATCAACTAACACACACACCATGGTCACTTTTATTTAACATTCGTTTTATTATTCGAATTCGCATATCTTACCAGATATTTCTCAAATCCCATTTTAGCCTTTTTACACTTCTTGGAAAACATTTCCAGTTATTATAAAATCTTATTCTTTCATGTTCCAGAAAATATACGTCAATTAACGTTCGGAACATTTCCATTCTTTCTTTATTTCTACACTTGGATAATCTACCCTATTTATATTGGAAAATATTTCCAAATTCATCTTAACCTTTTAATCGGCCCAACAATCCCTTTTAAAACATTATTCCCTTTGAAATGAGAATACCATCCCTTCTTATAGAAATCTAAACATCTTTATCATATACTCTTTATTAACGTAATAATTCCCCTTATCTTGTTTATCGAAATCTCTTTCATACCTTTATATTCCTATTCCACTTTATACACCCTGTTTCTAGGTCAGCTTCTTATCAATCAATATCAAGTTTATAACTAAATACTGACTCCTATCCTATCAACATTTATTTGTTTAAACTAAATGTTAATTATTCTATCAGATTATAATCCCTAAAAATAGTTTACTTTTAATACATTCGACATCGTCGAAATCTAGTTACAAATCCTAACGGTTTAATTCTAATCACATTTCGAACATCGAAATGCTGTCATTAGTTTCTAATACGATTCCCCAATTCTTTTTCTAAACTCTTTCTTATATTTCTTTGAACAAACGTCGTTACTTATTACTCTAGAATAAGTGGATTTCAAACCAAACTGTTACATTTCCTAGGAAGTGCTGCTCTATATAAAAGTCACGCTTAAGTCTAATCAACAGCAGTTAATTTGTCGCTATAGTTCTAAACTTGTCATATGCTGTAATATTCTCCTTATAACAAATCTCAACATTACAGTCACACTTACCTTATCAACAGCGTTATTTTGTTGCTATAGTTCAACTTGTCATATGCTGTAATATTCTTTGTTATAACTAATCTTGACATAATAGTCGCACTTATCTTATCAACAGCGTTATTTTATCGCTATAATTCTAAGACTGGCAATACGCTGCCGTATTCCTTTTATACACATCTTGACATCTCTTTCCGTTACAAACTGTTATCGTTCCTCGATAATAGTAAAGCCGTTCAAGTTGGGGTATTCTATTTACCTCTCAGACCTTGATCGACAACGTTCATATCTTAGAACTGATACAAGTCTGCACTCTAATCCCTTATTACTTATAATATCTATCAGACCGTACTTTCTTGTTTAATTTTAACTATGGTTTTACAATGCCATATCCTTACTTTGAAATCTCTGGTGTTTATGATTGTTTATATTAACTCTTCGCTTTCTCCATCCCACAGTTCTGTTTATAACTCCTTAACCAAAAGGTAATTTAATCTCATTAATTTGGATTAATTTATTTCTAAACTGTTCATTTGATTAGTTAAAGACCAATTAATCTAAAAATCATTTTTCCCAAATAACAGTTGATTTGATCAACTCCATTCCATCAGTAAATTCGTTAATTGATTTTATTTACTTCTCAACATTAGATTAATATAATAAATCTAATAATATTTCTAAATATACTCATCTTACATATAATTATCCAAATATTAATCATAGGATAATTTCTGCTTAATTGACTGATTTAAATGTCAACAGATCGTTTTTATTTTATTTTATAAAAACGAACTCTAAAATACTGGTTTATAATAGAACTTCTATTATAGATTTAAACTTTGCTTTAATTATAAAAATAAAATTTTTATAATTATCTTCGTTGATTTACCTGACGGCCAATCAACTTCTTGACAAGACGACGGGTTTACAGTCGACTGTTACCATTTCCTTAATCGATATCGTTTATTTATTCATCAAAGCAAATGTTGAATTTTCTTTCAACATCAGTTATTCACACGGGTTTTAAATGTAATTCGGGTTCAAACAGTGCATACAAAACAAATAGTACATATAAATATCAAGGAATCCGGTCGGATTCCTCTAACCGGTTTCTGCATCCACATATGTCAGTCAACACAATTTTCACTAACTCTATACTAGGGGATATTCTAATCGATGAAATCAGTGTCCAACTGATGATGTGTACATATGCAACGATATAAAATATTTAACCAATTTAATTGAAATCTACCTAATCGACCATCATACAGCATTCAAACAACATTTAAAATATATTTAAAATATTTTAAATAGATCAGAGTGAGTGATTTTACTCACCTTTGCGCGTTAACCGTAAAATACGATTTGCGTCAGTCCAGTATCGCACGTTCAAGCCCGCTTACGCTTCTTTTTCCACAAATGGACTTCCTCCAGTGAATGACGACTCACCATTCATTTAGTCAGCCCATGACCTTACTCGTCGCACACAGAAATGCCTCATTCCCAATTTCGAGCTTCAAGTTTCCCTGCTCCCATCTACTTGTTTTCGCGAGCTGTTTACTTCCACTCATCATCGCGCCCATTCACCCACACGTTAATTTTCTCTCTTTTAAACCTTGCTTTAGTATGTGGCATTCACTATTTCTGTATCCTTCTATCGCCGCTATTTTCTTCACACCATTTACCCTTTTATTCTTTTGAGAACTAAATGGGCTTCACCAAGCTGTTATTCGCGGCCCAATCACTTTTAAAACCCACGCCTTATCTTCTATGATATAACCATATCCGCCCACTCCTGTACATTCATCTTTCATTGTTCTTCACAACACCCGCGGCCTTCCTACCCCATACTCCATTTTCACGATTAAAACAAACCATGAACTAACCTACAGTACACTTCCCATGTACCACGAGATCACTCACCCTATGAACCAAGCCAACCTGCACCCTTAAAAGAACATGACCTGCTAACACCCCTACTACTTCTAGATATGCATGTGAGCCTTGTAATCAACCAACCTTATTGTTGAGATTCCCTCTTCTAACTGTGCGCATAAGCTTCAGTACCTCCTTCCGTATATACAAATCAAGATTCTTTGTAACAAAAACAACCCTTTTTGCTGTGACCATTTTGTTCGAACATGCTTCTAAATGCATGCACTTTCCCACTTTCGCATGCACGCCACACAGTAACACCGTCCCCCTTCAAAACCAATACCACCGAATGCTCCTTCTTATATAATATTCCATGCAAACAGTAGTCTCCCCTTCCATATAAATGGCTTCATGCGTACCCCCGTAAGCAACATAACCCATATATCAACCAATATTCCTATGGTCAGCCCATACAACCATGTACACACATAAATATACTCCCCACAAAGTAATACGAACTATTTAACAAGCTCACACTTTGATGCAGATCCGCTGCCTTCCAATTTTCCATGCGGCAGAGCCTTTGCAAACGTCCTCCCGCGTTTAAAACCGCTCCTGCATGTACTTCCCAAGCCTAGTCGGACTTAGACCCGCCCATCTACCTTGCTTTGTCCTGCTTCAGTATCTTCATGTGAACATCCTTTCTTCCCCCATGCAACATGATCCACAGCACGTTCATTTTCAACAACATTCATGCCCATACACTATACTTACGAACCCACTGTTCACCCCACCAGCTTGCTACGCAACTTCACCACCTCAGGACTTATCTGAGTATGCTCCGGTACGTCGAACAACACTCACGCTTCGATCTCCCCAAGACCTTGGTGTCCCAGTCCCGCTCTCAGCACACTAAAATGCTGTGCCCAAACGCCCCCATGCATGAACATCTCGTCATCAAAAGGCTAACACCAACCTTGTCTTTCTTTAGATCTTGCGTTATAATATATGTAGATTTTCTTGTTTTGATTTTATTATTTTTCTGGAGAGGAAAAAATGAAAAAGCAAAGAGTAGTGTGCTTGATTTATAGTTGAGGAACCTTAATAGTTAAGGTATCCTAGCCACGTTATTAGCCATACTGTAGGGTTTGTGTTTTATTATGGTAGGCAATGTTGTTGACTAAAACAACTCCTTTGCACTGATTCTGATGTGTTCCTTAGTCATGAAGTATTGCTTTTTTTTATTAAATTTCGGTATGGTTTGTATAGCTTAGCTGTAGAGAGTCCTAGGGTAGAGCGTGCTTTTTCTTTGCATTGAAGCATTAGGGTATGGGAGAGTTAAAGTAAGGGTATAGAGTATTTAATGTTAGCGTATGGGATAGCACGTTGTATCATAGGGTAGGTTCTACAGTGGGAATTTCCTTGGTCTCCAAGGCTTACATATTTATTTTATATTATTATATACAACCCGTAATGACTTAAGAGCTAAGTATTTATAATATATGTGCAATTGAAATTGGTTGTTGTGTTATCCCTATGTTTGAAAATATTGGTTAAAACTAACGGTATCAGTAATTCGTAATCCTGTTTATATATGACTGCTACGGACAGAAATAACAATACAGTCGTGTTCAGTGAGGTGCCGCGATCCCAAAAATATAATAATACCGGTAGTTTGACTCATATTTTGAAATCCCGAAATATCAACACAGGGTGCACAATACTCCAAATAAAAAGTTGCATATTTAATTAATTAAAAATTACAGTAAAATTCTAAAAATTAAATTATCGCTGCGCCTCAAAATAACCTTGTCCCAATTCGTATCCGATATCTAGTTATATCAAATAAACTATTACGGTCGATATACGATTTTACATCGACTTTTGAATATTTGATTTGGACATATCTTGCAGTCTGTACGATGAAATCTTGATTTTTCACTTCAGTTAGAAAGATACAGTTCAACAGATTCCAACATTTCTCTTTTCGAAGAGATCTGATTCAAAACGAGTCTGGTACACTCAGTTGAAGTTCAGAACGTTAAATTACGAACTGCAGCGTCGTTCTGAGCTCGATTATAATTAATATATATTTGTATACGTTCAACTTCGTTCAAATTTATATATAAATTCATTTATATTCTGAATTCAATATTTAAACTGATTTAAATATTCAAATACAAACCGACGAAAATGCGGGACGTTACATCGGATCGGATCGGATCGGCATCATCGGATCGTGGACGTGGCATGCGATCCGATCCGGATCCCTGCATAATTCCTGCAGCTGTTCCAGCGACTGTTTACGCCCCTCGACGGCGTTTTCGACCATTCCAACTATTCTAACCAATCACAAAGCATTTCATACAGTCATAGCAACATGCATAATCAACCACAAACATCAAAACATCAATATGATAGGTAAAAAGGGATCAAACATACCCAAAATCCCATATTTCCCCTTAAGCATATTTAGGTGAAGCTAATGATAGGATTATCAAAACTTAACCAAATTAACTCAAATTCATATCAGAGGTCTAAAACATCATTCCGAATTTTATAAACATTTTTCCAGAATTTTATCATGCTTAAATTCACTAATTAACACTAATCACCCCGCATAATTAGTGCAAAACTATGCAAATCACTCACCTTAGCCACAAAATAAACTAAGATCTGAAATAAAGCTTTGATTTGATGTGAATCTTTATGCCAAACAGCAGCTCCTAAGTTGCTTTGATGAAGATCTTCCTTGATTAGGGGTTGCTAAGCCAAATCCTTGACCAAAAGATGATTTGGGGGTGATTTAGAGGTTGGAGGCCATTTTTAGGGTTCCTTGGTGATAAGTGGAGGCTAGAAAACTGAAATGGAATGATTCTCCATCTCATTTCAGCCCTCCCATAACCCTAATCCCGAAATGGGTTATGGGCCTACTCACTAATCACCCGATTTGGCCCGGTTAAGCAGTTTTTCACCCTCCAAACCTTGTTTCAGCCATATCTCCCAAACGATAAGTCCGTTTGGCTATTATGACCACTCTACGGAAAGGTAAACCACCAAACGAATTTAATGGAAGTGGTTTCAGGTCAAAATTCCTTTCCAATCAAAAGTTATGGCCAAAACAGTACCAACTAGGGGCAAAATATTCATTTAAAAATCGACAAAAATCATGAACATGGGAAATGACTCTAATAGATGTTTCCCAAAGTTACATGACCATACGACTCCACATGGGAAAGAAATAAATATTCTACGATCCTATGATGTATAGAATACGGGTCATTACAGTTTCACTTTCAAACTCAGGTGCCCCTTTTCTACACGGCCAGCCTTGTATTCAGGTTTAGCAGGCTTTATCCGGATAGCTGGAGCTGAAGATGGATTCTATTATTTATCTCTTTTTATGCTGTTCAGCTCCTATTGTACATTATGTTTGTTTTTCCGTTGTAGACATATACGTATAGTTGAACTGTATTTGTACAAAGTAAGATCCTGTATACTGTGTAACTCTGATCATCACTTTTATCCAGTATATTCTATTGTGCATTATCTGGTGTATTTATTTATTTCTGTTCTGCTATTATTTGTTTCTGTGTTATATTCCAAAGATAACCCTTGTTTCCGTCTGTACGGGATTTGGGGTCGTCACAATATCTTTCTAGTGGAAGAGAAAAATCGGGATTTCATCATGTAGATTTTGATTTATGCCCAAATCAAATTTTAGAAAAGTCGCTGTGGAATTCCTTTATAATTAATAAAGGAATTATTTATATTTTTAAAAGGAAATTCAATATAAATCGAATATCGATTTAATCAGGATTTGAAATATCAAGTTAGAAATTCATATAGGAATATTCTAGAGCTGTATGGTATTCCTCTGTGAATATATACGATAATATTAAATTATAAATATTTAATTTAATTATATTTAAATATATTTATATATTTAAATAGGTTATTTAGAGCTTTAAAAATAGCCACTTTTGCAAACGAAGTCGGAATTCGACGAAACTAATTTTGTTGGATCCGCAATATAAAATTATTGCTAGATTTCAGTTTTCATGATTTTTAGAGTCAGTGTGCGGCCGTACCGATTTTTAATGTGAAATACAGTCAATAATTTGACCTTTAAAAATACGCTGTGTGAGCATACGGAGTCGGAATTCGACGAAACCAGTTTCGTTGGGACCGTAATGTCAAGCAGTAGTTGCATGTCAATTTCCATGATTTTTGGGTATCATGTGTGATCGTTGGGATTGAAAACATTCATCAGCAATTTATATTAATATAAATTTCAAAATATCTAGATATTTTGTAACACTATAAATACCCCTTAAATCTCTTAACCTAAAATTATTTCCTCTTTGGTCAACGAAGTTCAAGCTGTCGGCTTCTCTTCTCAAAACGTGAGGAAAAAGTTTTCAGAAAATTCTATAAATTCAAATCGAATGCTACAAATCCTATCATATATATATTTGAGTTCATATCAGCTTGCTTTTCAATCCTGTGTGGTTATTATTGAGTTTGGCGTCGATTTTTCTGAGTTGCGAAAATAACAGTAGTGCCTAGGGTAGCGGAAATCTGGGTTTGGGATCATCATTTTGAATTTCTGACCTCAGATTTGGATATAGCGTGTGCTATTACACTTTAGTGGAGATTTGTGGTGAATCCTGTGCAAATAAGTGTCGCTCGTGTACTGGCGGGTGGAGCTGTGCCTGAGGGTCGCGATGCACTTGAGGGGGAGGAGGTGAATGCGCTGGTGATGGATAGAAGGAGGAGATGATGAGAAGCAGTTTAATGATTCCAGAATTCCGAATAAGGAAGTGAGGAGCGAACGGTATGAGGATGGAAAATGGTAATGGCCATTTGTGTTTGGGCATGGCCATGGGATTTGCTTGAAGGGAAGAAGGTCCAAGCGGGCCTGGCTTTATGGTGTGATATTGGGCCGATTTGAAAAGATAAGGCCCGTTTGAAAAATAAAATTTCAAGTTTTATTTTAAATTTTGTGTATTAACTTGTTAATTCCATAACTTGAACATATGAAATCAAAATCACAAACCGTAAGTTGCGTTGGGACCGTATGGACGATATCTTCACAATGAAGCTGACTGGATGTGGATTGGGGCTCGTATGAATTTATGGCGAAATAAACTGTTTGATTCAAATCAAACAACAGTTTATCGTTCTTTAACGGTGAACTGCCAATGTGAGTAAATCTCACTAACTCTGAACAGTTTATAATTTCATGATGTATTTTTAGAACTGTTAAACATTAGCTGATTGACTGTGTGCTGACTATTTGATTGAACTGCTACTCAGTTAGTTGAATTTCAATATTGATTCTGTTTAACAGAATATATCATATGGAACTGAAAGTGATGTTGATTTTATTATGTAACATCTGTGGATGTAGGGAAACAGATTGGAGGAATCCGACAGGATTCCTCAACAGTTATTTTATTGTTTTCATATATTGTGATATATGACGTGATTTATAATCTATTGTTGATTATATGTGTATGGGCGATATTGCACATCGTAACTTGATATGTTAAACACCATAACATACCAGGATATCGAAAAGAGAATATTTATAAAATCAGAGGATTTTATAAAAGAGAATATTTATAAATAGAATATAAAATCATAAGATTTTATAAATGGGAATATTTATAAATAGGAAATCATTTTAAAGTGGAATTTTATATGAAGGGAAATCTTTATAAATGGAATATTTATAAAGTGAATTATTTATTTAGAATAAATAAATTAGATATTTAGATGGATTATTTATTTGTTAAATAAATAGGATAAGATAAAGAGATATTGACTTAGGGAACAGAATAAGTTATTAAAAGGATTATTTATTTGTTAAATAAATAGAATAAGAAAAGGAGATATTTATTTATTAAATAAATAAATAATATAAGATATAAGGAATATTTATTTAGAAAACAAATAAGATGTATATAGGAAATATTTGCAACACATTTGCAAATAGAATTTAAAAGGGTAATATTTGTAAACCATTTACAAATATTTAAAAAGAGAAATATGTATAAACCATTTACAAATAAATTATAAAGGAAATACTTATCTTCGGATAAATAGATATATATAAGTATGAACTTATATATGAAGAAGCAAACAGATAAAAGGAGAAGACTGATTTATAAATGATATTTATAAATTAAGTTAAATATTTATCATTTGGATAAATAGAATATATAAGCCAGGACTTATATAAAGAAGTAAAAAAATCGATTTCAACATCGATGTTTGAAACCAAATATGGACAAAGAGTTAATCAGTTAGGGTTAACCAGTTAGAGTTAATCAGTTAGGATTAACCAGGTAGAGTAAAACCATTAGGGTTAAACCAGTTAGGTTAAACCGTAGAGTTAAACAGTTAGAGTTAAACGGTTAGAGTAAGTCAATAGAGTTAAATCAAACCAGAGTCATTTAAATGGAGTAATCGAATTTAGTTTATTTGAATAGAGTTGAAATGAGTAAATCGAATTTAGTTTATTTGAATAGAGTTGAAATGAGTTAATCGAATTTAGTTATTCGAAGAAGTGAATCGAATAGTAGATATTCGAAGTGAGATAATCGAATAGTAGATATTCGAAGTAAGATAATCGAATCAGAAATAATCGAAGTGAGTTGATCGAATCTAGTTATTCGACAGGAGTTAAATCGAATAAGATTTATTCGAAGAAAGAGATTATAGAATATAAGTTATTCGAATAAGAGTTAATCCAGTAAGAGTTATTAGGTTGGAGTTATTCAAATAAGAGATACAGATTAGAGTTAACCGAATAGGAGTAAATAAATTAGTTGTCGTTATATTATTCGAGTTAGGAAATAAGTCATATTAAAGATAATATATTTCGGATGCAGGAGATTATAACACCATTGTTATAATCACGTAAACTTGTAAAAGAAGGGGGTTCGTAAATAGAATCCGAGGGTTCGTAAGGAAGTGTCAAAGGGTTAAAAGATGAACTTACCCTATTTTGAGATTTGAAATGTTGTTCAGTTAAGGTCTGAGAGGTAGTTATACCCCAACTTGATTGACTTCGTTTTCAATTTAGAAATGGTTAAGGTTCGAGAGTGAAAGTGGTTAAGTGATTTTAGTAAATAAGTATAGTGGTTTGAGTTGTCGTCGCGATGTTGATTTAAACATCTGTTTAAATCCAAGTAAAGAAGATTCGGAAATGTTTTCCAAATAGAATCAGAAATGTAATCAAATATTGAAATTTGAAATATGAATTAGAAAAATATATGTTCATGTATAAGGAGTTAAGAAATGGAGTTAAGCTAAATTAGAATTGTTCTTATACTAGTTTATAATCATAGACTGATAGTTGTAGAAGAATAGTGATACATAAATAAGTTATGGAAATGTTTTCCAGCGTTAACGTATATTTTCTAAACATAGAAAATAAGGAACATTTGAATATATATATATATGATTGATGGTTGATTTGATAGAATTTCCATCTGAAAATAATATCGTTGTTTGCACACGTATTTTTCTTTGATAGTTAACTCACCGACTATCGAAGTTTTTAACCATTTTAACGTTGTTAATATAGAGAGACCGGTTGGATTATTATCCAAAGAACCACTTTGTATTAGCATAAGCATTGTGAATCATATATGCCAAAGATAATTGAAGACGGAGTAAAGTGCAAGGGCTGTTGTGTAAATCTTAGATAACAGTGCCTAAGATGGATATACTGAATAGTGCCTTCGGTTCATCCTGTTCCTGGATGACTTGAATGGATGAATGTCTGACAGTGTATTTCCATAAAGGTCACGTACATTGATTTCTTCAACCCTACCAAGAGTGGAAGCGGAGAAGGAAACTTCTTTAGCTAACACGTAATGTATTGTTGTAGACGTCAATTTGTGATTTTTGATGGATCTGACAATGTGGCATTCGAAGAGAATCTGATGTGATGATAAAGCGTAACCTCAAGCCTCATCAACCGGGAAATGACAAAAATCTGGCAGGCAACATGGCTATGTAGGTCGCACCTATTAGGGTGTATAATCACCTGATCTAGAGTTTCAGTTACTTCTAAAAATCTATTGTTGATGTTGTCCCATTCGGGAAACGGTTGCTGATCCCAACCGTTGGTGATATACATTCGATACACTCAAGCGAAATGAGTGGTCGGTCATGTGTGGCCGGGTTGCAAGATGTTCTTGTTGAACCCAGTGTATTCCTTTCTAGATGTACACTAGCGAAAGGTGGTTCCATACCTTGTCATAGTTGGAAATCCATTACCCAATACGTGCTTGCGGTTTTGATTGTATACTATATATGTAGAACGTGAGATGAAAGCATTTCTGCTAGATGATTATTATATTGTGATTGATAGACATTATAATAATATCATGACGTTTTTGATATAAAGATAATTTGGATTCTCATAAGGGAAAACCCGTTCCGTTATACGGCGTGGTCTTATGAGATATCGTTTACTTGTTAAAACTGTTTTAAACTGTTTTACTCATACCAGCCCCATGACGGACCCAGAGTTTATTTTGTTTTGTTTTCCCTAAACTCTTGGGTGCCCAATTTTGTACGGGCAGTCAAGTAGTCAGGAATTTAAAGATATACTGGAAGAGCTTGGAGTAGGAGGCTTCAGGATTATACAGCTATAGTTATTTCCGCAGTGTTGTAAGTGTTGTACTCTAATAATGTTATTGTATACATATACTGATTTTATTTCAAGGTTATGTTATCTATGACAAGTAAACTAAGCAAACTAAAATCAACTGACTAGAAATTGTTAACTTAATTTGTGTACCACTTTTCTGAAACAAGTCGTGTTGTCATTTTTTTGTATATATCCATTGCATTCAGGTAGTTGCATTAGATCTACACATATTACATTTGGATTTTGTGGGTAGTATCCGCTGAAAACCCTCACGAGACACCACTCATCCTAATAGGGACACCTAAAGGTTTAACAGCTTGTTGCATACGCTTAATGCAATCGTGCTTCATACGAAAATGTGACCTGTCTAGTTTAGTTTTTCATTTTTGTTTTACTTGAGGACGAGTAAAAGATAAGTGTGGGGGTATTTGATTAACAATGAAATGTGTTTATTTTATGCCTTTATATCTTATCTTTTGTAAATAAATAAATATTACTTAGGTATTATTTTGTCACATTTGCAGATATGACGACTTAGCCACATGCAGTCAGAAAATAGAAAAATAGAGATCAAATTGTTGTATACTTGCATATGAAGGCTTGTTGATGAAGATCTCACATCCAGTTGCTCTTTAGACAAGAAACTAATTGGAAGAAGGGCTATGCATATCACAAATCAATGAAGAATTATCAAGTAAGCAAGAGGAAATGAGGAAAGGCCCAAATTTACTAGATTTCACTAAGGCCCATTTGTAATTCTCATTGTAAACTCTTTTGTGATTTCTCTAAGGCCCGTTTGTTATTGTATTAGGGTTAGGGTTGGATATATATCCTATAAATACCCTTGTATTCTCATTGTAAACTTCATCCTGGATTTAATGAAGTTTTTTTTCTTTTTCTCTTTTCTGCATTTTTCTTAGTAATTAGTGTTGTATACACAATTAGATTTGGTGGAACACTATTTGTATTTTGCACTTATTTTCATTAGTGATTGATCGTCTGATTAGATTCAGCGGTAATCTTAATTTTATTTCCTGTTTGTTATTTTAAATTTCTGCAATTTTAATTTTTGTTCTTTTTATTGCTTTCCTAGGTCATATTGAATTGAATATAGGTTTGATTAGATTCAGATCTGATTTAATTCAATAATAATTGTATTGTTTTTCAACCCAAGCTCCAAATTTCATCTTAAATAATTTAATTTACCTCCCTGTGATTCGACCTGCATATTACGCGATTTGTGCGCTTATAGAATTTAATTTAAAATTCATGCTGGTCTAGTTCATAGAAAGCGACGATCACGACCGTAAGGTGAAAATATATTCGAAACATTCAAGCGAAATGAATGGCCGGTCATGTGTTGCTAGTTGCAAGATGTTCTTGTTGAACTCCGGTGTATCCCCTCTAGAGTACACTGATCGAAAGGTGGTTCCATACCTTGTCATTGTTGGAAATCCATTACCCAATAAGTGACCGCGGTTTTGATGTATATTATATATAGAGTGTGAGATGCAAGCATTCTGCTAGATTGTTATTTACTTGATGTTGACACTATTATAATATCCGAAAAGTATTGGATTTATTTCAAAAGTGTTTTGGGTTATCGTAAGGTAAAAAAATATCCGTGTTTATGTATGGATCGGTCTTACGATTATCATTTATTTTTAAGAGGGTTTTTAAAAATTAATATGAAATGATTGGAGTTTACTCACACTAGTCCCATGACTGACCCAGAGTTTATTTTGTTTTGTTTTACCCTAAACTCTTGAGTTCCCAAATTTGTAGGGGCAGTCAAGTAGTAGGGATTTTATAGATAATTGGAGGAGCTTGAAGTAGGAGGCTTCAGAGTTATAGATATATAGAGAGTTTATTTCCGCTGTGATACACTTGTAATGTACTCTGAAAATGTGTGTAAGTATAGATTAAGTTTGTATTTCCAAAGTTATGTTATATAATATATTATAATTGTTTCGCTGTGAGATTCGTGTTACTCTGATTATGTTATGTTGTGACCTTCTTCTTCTTCTATTCTAACATTCTTTCTTTCAATTTCTCACCCTCTAACTTCTTTCTATTAATGATCAGGTCTTTCCGATACCTGAACAATTAACATAGGATTTTGTGTCGCTTTTCAGGGTCGAAAATCCCTGTTCGTTACATTCTCCTTGAGTGGAGACGACATATAGTAAACTAGTAACTTAAGCTAGCTCCTAGACTGTAATCTAGTATGGATTCAGTTGACGACCAACTATAAATGTCGTTGATGGTGAACAATCCACCTTAAAAACAGAATTAGCTGAGTGCTAACTATAGTTACATGAACTTTATTGTAATTTTATCATTAGTCATAATAAAAGAGTGTTACAGATCACTATAAAAACCGGTCGGCTATGCCAAAAAAATGTTTTATAGTCTTATATCATATAATTTTATATTATATTTTTATATGTTTTTACACTTTAGAAAGCTCATTTTAAAACACTAGTTTTGATTCAAGAATTTCCAGAAAATATATATTGGTTTTAACACTTGAAGATTGACTTTAATTCAAAAATAACATGCATATGTCAACATACATATTTGAGCATGCCGACGTAAAACTGTCATTTTTTCAATTTTCAAAGGAAGTGTCTTTTCATATTTGAAACGCTTTGGAAACATTGCAACCTTTCAACCTCTATAAATAGGAGTTAATTTCGAATTTTGTTTGACTTCTTCTTCTCCATTATTACCCTATCTTATACCACCATTATTATGCATAAATTTCTTGATTTCTATACTTATACTCTGTCGATTTCTACTCAAAGTATATCAAACTTCTTCTCTTCTCAATATCTATTAGCTACTCTTCATTTGAAGTGTAATTCAAGAGTTCTAGGGATATTGTAATCATTTGGGAATTGTTTGGGAAATGGTGCGTTCCTTATCGCCTGTAAATCAAGGAAAGGAAGCGGTGTGAACCTTGTAGCCATGAATTCAAGGGTGTTGAATCAGTGTGAACCTTGTAGCCGTGAAATCAAGGGTTTTAGAATCGGTGTGAACCTTTAGCCGTGAAATCAAGGAGTTTGTAAAGTTGATACTAGTATTAATAGAACTCTCTGTAATCCAGCGTTGTTTGGGACTGGACGTCGGAGTAATTCGAACCAGTATAAAATCTGGTGTGTTCTTTCCTTTTCTGCATTTTATATTTACTTATATATGTGTTTGTGATTGTTTCTGGTGTGATAATCATTATATGATTCATACATTATTTCGAGATTGTTTTAGTTTTCCATAATCTCTTTAAAACACAATTCACCCCCTCCTCTAGTGTTAGTTTTCCCTTAAGATCCTTAATCCGCATTCCCTAACATGATTGGTATTTGAGTATATGTAGTAGAAACCTCCCTTGAATGACTCTCCATAAGATATTTCTTTATGGTGATATTAATGGTGTTAATCCTAAGTGAAAACGTATGTTGTTGAGTGTTTCGGTCCCTCCGAAGGGGTTGGCTACTTGAATCAACTGCTTCAGAGCGATGCAATAAATTTTGTTGGTAGCTTTCTAAAGTGAAATTTTTCGAGTGTTTGCGTAACGACCCATATTTTTAACCATTTTATTTAATATTTAGTAATGGTTTAAATATCGTTTTAAAATTTAATTAGTTGAATTAAATAATTTTGAATATTTTATTCATATAAATGATAAAATAATAATTTAAATTCCGGAATGGTCGGAATTTGTTGAATTTGCAATATAATGTGAATGGGCTATTTAAAAAGGAATTTAATGTTGTCTGGTTTTGAATTATAGTAACAATTTCATTTGTTAAACAACAATTGAATGTTAATTTATAATTTAATTATAAAACGAGCTACAGCGGCGCGGTAGTTCGTAATATAATGTTTTCAACTTTAAATGGTTGTACAGGATCCAATTTTAGTCAAATTTCTTCAAAATAAGAAATGTCCGAATCTATTTGATAATACTTTTCTAATGGAAGGGAAAAATCGAGTTTTCATGTTGCAGATTTTGCTTTATGTCCAAATCAAAATTTCAAATTGTTGTTATGGAATTCGTTTATAAACTATAACATTTAATTATATTAAATAAAGGGATTTTTAATATTGATTTAGCTTAGATATCAACTCGATATAATTTATTTTGAAACTACATGAAATTCTGGTCAAGTATGGCCGATTAAAATATTTTAATATTATTATAGTGAGGTGTTTTAAAATTGTTTTATTTTAATTTAAATTAAACCTTAAAAAGCGACTTTACTCAAACGAACTCCGTTTTCAACGAAACAAATTTTATTAAGACCATAATCACTTATTATTGCTTGATTTCAAGTTTCGCGCCAATTGGATTTATGTTGTGAGCGTAGAAAAATTAAATGCAAATAAAACGACCATTTGGACTCGAACGAGCGCCATTTGAGCAAACGAACTCGGAATTCGACGAAACATGATTCATTAGGACCATAAAGTCAAGTTATACCATGACATCCATTCTTGTCATGAACGGAGTTTGTATGTAACTACATGAATCAATAAATAGTGTTCAGAAATTGCGATAGTCACAAATAAAAATCGTTAGTCGTTTTCAACAAAATATTGCTAGTCACGTCACAATAAAATAACTTATAATTCATCTATACAATCGCTGTCCCTCATCAGAAATTCAGTGTTCTATCTCCCAAAATTCACACAAATTTACATATAAGTCCTCTTTTACAAATTAATTTATATCTTGAATTTGGTAGAGAATTGGAAGAAACTTCCAGCTGGGAAGTTGTAGTAGAGGTTGAGGGGGAGGTGCTTGTAAAATTGGTGGCCTGACACCACCTGTGGTGGCCGAAATGGCACATAAACCGATGATAAGTCATTTTCGTGTTTTGGCTGATTGGAGAAGGAGGAGTTGTTTTCAGGCGATGGTTTGTGAAGAGAAGTTGGAGCTGAGGGGAGGCCGTCATTTTGGCATCAGTGTGGGGTCCTACGGTGGTCAGAGGTGAGGGTGGTGGCCAGTTAAACGCGAGGCAGTGTTATGTGTTGTCTTTCGATAACAGCAAAATGGGTTTAGTCGATTTGAGGGCGGAAGAGGCCTCGAGGTGGTCAGGGGTCTGAAGGGGGGAATGTCGAGGGAGGTAAGACCTAGCGTTTGGGGCGATTCGGTGATGTAAGGTGGTGCATGGTGGCAGAAATCATGAATTGAACAATATTCAGTTGCGAGGGTTTTCTGGCGAACTGGTGAAGGGATGGCAGTTGTACCTTGGGGCAATGGGAGGTGGTGATGCGGCGGAGCTGGTGATGGTGTCATGATGGCCTCTGGATCCCTGGCATGGTGGCGACATTGAACTGAAAGCGTCGTGTCTCTCGTGTTTGAATAATAAGAAGGGGCTTGGGGAAGACAGTCGCGATTTGGCCTAGGAATAAAACCACGTTTGTGAGCACTATGATGACATGGAAATATTGTTAAGGTAATTAACGATTTAATAATAGTAATAATTAGTTTATAAATTAATTCAATTTTCTCTAATATATGTAACGTAATGAATGCCCTTCAGTTTCCAACAGAGAAAGAAGATCGAGGTTCTGGAAATCTGATTTGAGAAAACGTGTTAAATGCGTGATTAGCGTCAGTAAATTACGGTAATTAATCAATATTTAAGTTAATTAATTTTAATATTTATAAGAGTATAAATGCTTAGTTAATAAAAACCAATTTAAACATTGTAACAGTTATATTTTGGGCATACGTTGTCATATTTAGGCGAAATTGGATTCATTAGGATAGTAGTGACAAGGACTACGCATACGGACTAACTTGGCTAGCTCTGGACCAACTGGAAATTTCATATAATTTTAAATGACTGTTTAAAATTATACGAAACAATGTGCGAAGCGATCATCGAAATAAATGGTGAATTAATTCTCACATTTTTCGGGACTGCTGTGATGTGTTAAATTCGTATAATTATAATCGATAATATAAAACCGATGATTGGATGCAATGGCTGCTATTGGTTGATTATTGTTTATTATTGATTGATGTTGACTATATTTACGCTATTGAATTAAATTTCTATCTCATATGGTATTATAAATTTTTATAACAAGCTGTGATGCAGGGAAGAACAGGTTGGACAATCCAACCAGATTCCTCAAATATTATGTATATTGTTTGTTTTTATATTGTTTATATATGAACTATTTGAACCCCATTGATGTTAAAAATATGTTTGATTGATGAATGTTGAATTTAATTCAACGTTGTTGTGATTTGAGTCAGTAGACGGTATTGACTGAGGGATTGGCAGCAAATGGCCTAAAATCTACCTTTTTAGAATACATTGGTTTTTCGTTAGGCGAATTGACAAGGCAGAGCTATAAAATTTATTTTATAACTAAAACAAGTTTTAATTATATTTTATATTGTAAGGAAGTTTTAAAAATGAACGATGTTTATAAATCAAGTTTTATAAAATATCATTAAGAGATTATTTGGAAGTTTAAAATGTTTGCTAGCAAAATAAATTATAATTAGCCTACATATTAATATTTTAAAATAATTATTAAGCAGTATTATCAGATTAATATTATTAATCTAATAAGAAGGGGCAATTGAAATGGTTAACGGATTAACCGTAAGTTTGAAGTTGTCTGGGTCAACTGTTTCGATCGAGAAAGTTGAAAATGAACATTTGATAAGATTTTATTTTATTTAATGATGCTATAGATTATTATAATTGGTTATTGTTAATTAATTTCAAAGGTGATCAACTAATATGGTTTAGTTAATGAAAAGTAACTGTTTTTACTTCGATAAATAGTGAAGTTAAATTTTATTTTAAATGATGTCTTCTTAAATGAAAATTATTTAAGAAGATAATCGAGCATGAATCAGTTTAGCTAATTCTGAAAGGGGCTTATAAAGAGATTGAACAATATAAACAAAACTGTTAATGGAAATTGAGCCAATGCGATAAGTATCGAGTTAAAATATTTTATTTAAAACTCGAATAGAGGTAAAGGGAAAGTTTCCCAAAATATAAGGAAAATTACTTATTGATTAATGTAAAGGAGTTGTTAAATGGATTTCAATGATAAAATGACTTATCGATAATATGATGTAAATGGTTTTGGGCAAAGAATTAATAATGGGCTATCGCAATACAATATGAATTATAAATGGAAGGGTAAAAAAGGTTTAAAAGTGAAATTACTAACCAAGGATTAAGTAAAGAGGTTATAATTGATCGAGAATTTTCCTATGTAAACGTATGGTTTGTAAAACCATATTTTAATAATTAATAAGATATAGTTGATATGTTTTGAATTATGAACTATTATTTATTCTAAGATAAGAACGTTACCGATCAAGGTCTAAGAGGTAAATAAAATACCCCAACTTGAACGACTTCACTATTATCGAGGGATGATATTAGTTTGTAACGGTAAAGGATGTTGGAATTAAATTATCATAAGAGCGATATTGCAACGTTAGTACAAGATATAAAATGTAATAATGCAACAATCTTGGCAAGATATTGAATACAAACAAACTATTTGGTTCAAAAGTAAAACGATGTGTAGTTCAACTTTGTTTGGTAAAATTGAAATGGGATTTATATTTATACCTATTGATAAGGTATATAGCACTATTTTCAAGAAAGATATGTTTTGGAATATTAAGTAGAGGCGATGGTTTTTCCGAAAAATGGAAAGAGATATTTTGAGTGGGAATCGGGAGATAATATTTGAAGTAATAAGTATATATTATCGTACGCATCGTTATTAAGTGAAATTTGTCGAATTAGAGTTTGATTATACCATTGGGTTATATGATGATAAATATGTCATTTAACACTGTTAGCCCGTATCAGAATTGGTAATTGGAGTTATATTGTTGAGTTATAATATATGCCAATATTTTCAAAGTAAAGGAAATGCAATGTGTTATAGGAAAATATAGTGATATTTTCAACGTAAAGAGGGGAGTTTGGTAAATAGATTATTAAGAAGGGTAATTGTTTTTTTTTTCAAATGACGAAACAAAGATAATTGTCGAGATAAGTAAATGAAATTGATTTTTAATCGATGGAATGATTTCAAACATCGACAAGGAGAGTTAATGAATGAGTTTGGAAAATAAAGACCTGAGCTGCTTGACCGTACTATTTTGAGATTGATAGTTAAAACACCAAACTATCAATGATATATTATTGGACCTTTTTAACGTGTTGTTTCGAAGAGATTGGAATGCGAACTAGACCCAAAACCACGTTGAATCAACATTGCATAGAAACTAATATGCAGGGATATGTATGAAGACGGAGTAAAATGCAAAGGCTGTTTTATTTACAGGATAGTGCCTTCATTTTGTCTGATTCAGGACAAGTTGTATGGACGAATGTATGTCAGAGTATGCTTAATGGGTCACAAAAGACAATCTTTTCAAGGTATTACATCTGGACATGGAGAAATTTGTTTCTATTAGCTTTTATACCCATAATATTTTTTGGAAGATAAACTGATGATTTGATGGGTATAACGATGTGGCATTTAAAGTGAATGTTGACCAGATGTTCTAAAAAGTTAAACGTAGCCTCAAGCCTCACAATCAGGAAATGACAAAAATCGGGCAGGCAGCATGGCTAGGCGGGTCATTCCGAAGTAGGGTATATTTGTCACTAATCTAGAGAAAATTCATTTTGTTCTTCTTTCGCTTCTGTATTTCCCGGGAACGGTCACGTCGGTACTGACCGTTGATGACAATATATTCGATACATTTAAGCTAAATGAGTGGTCAGGTTGCAAGATGTTCTTGTTGAACCCTAGTGTATCCCCTCTAGAGTACACTGATCGGGAGGTAGTCCCATATCTTGTCATATTGGAATCCAATCTCCAATAAGCGCTCTGCGATTTTTAATTTTATACTATATATGTAGAGCGTGAGATGCAAGTGTTCTGCTATTTGGGTATTTATTTGTGATTTGATAGACATTATTATAATATCATCGGATTATGATATATCAAAAATATTCTGGGTTATAGTAAGGTAAAAACCGTCTGTGTTTATGTGTGGGTTGTTCTTACTATTATCCTTTTCTTTTAAAAGGATTTTCAAATTTAAACAAGTTGGTTGTGCTATGAGTTTTGCTTCGCTTCAAATGTGCTTGGGTCAGACTGAGTATATTTCCAGGTCAGGTTTCGCTCGAAGTTCCAGATATGGAGTTGAGACGTATTCCATATATTTATAGGTACTAGTTTATTCCGTTGTGTGTATTGATTGATGTGAATGTATACTCTGATGTTGTAACCACTTATATACTGTTTCATTTTGTGTAAAGAGTTTTGATATATTATATTTTGTCCATTCCGCTGTGAGAATCTGATCTACTTATTCTTCTATTCTGACATTTCTTTCTTTCTTCTCTCACCTTCTAACTTATTTCTATTAACAAGCCGCTTTTCTATGCAATTTGAGTTGACATATATGGGTTGTTAGTAGTAGGCTTAAACTGTACATAAAAAGTTGGTCGTTATAGTTTGTGTTACCGAAAACCTTACCGACACATTCGTTGGGTTCTTCAAGCTTAGGTGGAGGCGAACTTGACTACTTTTTAGTTACTTAAGATCTTTTAGCTCGTTCAGACTTTCAAAAGATGACCCTTTCGATTTGAAAGGGTTATGAAATTTGTTGATATGATCTGTTTTGCTTCCATTTCATTCTTTTGAAGGTGTTACCCATTGTTTATGTGGCCCTGGGATCCAACAGTGGGGATTATTTTATTATTCTTTTATCTTAGTTTGGTCGATAGTTCCTTAGTCATGCCAACGAATCCTCCTTGACGTCGCCTGTTTTTTATTTAGCTAGAAATTCTTCCTAGTTAGAAATGCTAAGAGATATCCCTTTTCGAGTCCTTCGAAAGGGTAATGATGTTTTCGAACCTTGATCTTGTTTCCTTCTGCCTCTTCGGTAAGTCTGATGTAACTTGCGTAAGTGTAGACGTATCGCTTCGTCCTTGTCAAAGGGTTCTCTTTATTGTTTTCCATTTTCATGTGGCTTCTGATATCGTCCTTGGAACCTTCAGTAATGCTTTTACCATCTAAAAGGCCTATTCTGCTCACGAATGGGTTGTACTTAAGTATTCTTTTATGAATTTTTCTTGCTTCACTCTAATGTTACGATAATTTGTACTTGATTTTTTCGAAAGCCCATTTTTTCTCCTTGAAGGCTCGTTTCCCAGGCTCTTCTTCTCGGCATCCTTAGTGATGTTGACACCTCTGACACTTATTTGAGATTATCCTGGAAATTTATTCTCCAGTCCCCATTTTCCTTCTTTCATACTTTAGGTTAGGTAAATATTTTGGTTAACAGAAACCAAAAGGAGAACATGGGATAATGAAACCATAAGTCGTTAAAGGAATACAATCAAGAAGTGAACCCAAAGAAGTAGTTGACATAAGTGCAAAAGGAGAAGCAGACAACAAGATTGATAAGGAAATCCCTTTGTAGGAAAATGAAATTATGATAAAGGGAAAGAGAATGTTTTGGTAGCAGCAAATTGAGACAAAGAGGACCTGAAATGATGCGTTGGAAGAAGCTATTGAAAAATTAAGAAAAAGCAGAACTAAATTTTGAAAAAGAGGGGATTTCGAATCCATAGGAAGTTTGCATGGAGAAAAAGACAATAAGTAACAAATCACTTCTATTTAAGACTTGAGGAGTAGGAGTAAAAGAACGAGATTCTCCTGAGAGGAGAATTAAGAATGAAGGGTGTCCTAGTGTAAACGTTTGCGTAGTTGACAATGAAAAGAAGGGACGAGATGTTTCTTTGGGTCCAAAGAAGGATTCTTTGAGCTATAGGTCCTTAGGCATAAAAAGGAGCAATATTGAGTCCAACGACCTAGTACATGTCATTAATAATTGATATATAGCGTAATCAATGTCAATTCCCTCCAAAGATTACCTTATATTTATGCAAATCCTTTGTTTCATTCTTGTAACGAGCCAATTGACAATTTTATAGATTAATATCAAAGGCGACAAGAGTGAAAGCTAGAAAGATGTAGGAGATTTACATTTTGTGATCAACACCTTATAATAAGAAATCTATAAACCAGACAGACCAATGAAGAAACCTAAAAGTTTTCCTTTGTTAAAAAGAAGATATTGGTAAAATAAGACTCCACAGTGGACTAATCAGAACGAAATTGTAACGACCTAGATTATGGTCACTTAAATTTGAATTTTGAAATATGTTTAAAATATTGAAATAGAAATACTAATGAATTATATATAGAATTTATTTATAAAACAAAGTTTGAATGTAAAATATATATATATATATATATATATATATATTATTTAAAATGAGCTTGCAGTAGCGCGGTAGTTCGTAATATTGAGTTTTGAACTTTAATTGAATATACATAATCCAATATGAGTCAGAATTATTTGAAGCAAGAATCATCCAAATCTATTTAATTATAATTTTCTAATGGAAGAGACAAAACAAGATTTCATGTTATGGCTTGTTAGTTATGTCAAAATCAAATTTCCAGAAAGTAGTTATGAAATTGTATATAAAACCATGAGGCAACAATAAAAAAAAGGAATTGAAAGCATCAGTATCAGCTGAAATAGTTCTAGATTTTCTCTCATTAACACTTCTTATGGTGTTAAAATCACCCCCTATAACCCAAGGACCTTGAAAACAGTTAGCCATTTCTTTGCAATGTTCCCAAAGAGTTATTCTTTCATGAGAATCTTGAGGACCATATATATTGGAGAAGAAGTAAATTGTACTAAAGGCAATATGATTAAGAGCTACGTGCAAAGCAGATTGGAAGGGAAAAGTTTGATATAATGACCACACAGATTCATTCAATGCAGTAATGAGACCACCTCTAGTTTCAGTTGCATTAACATATGTCCATCCCCTCGAAGAAGACCCACCAATCAAACTAAAGTGGAAATTTGAAGGATCTGAGAGTTTGGTTTCTTCAAGGAAAAGTACATCTAAATTAAGAAGGGACAAAACTAGATTAATAGCATGACATTTTGAATCGTCCCCCAACCCCTGTACATTCCATGTGACCACTTTCATTGATGTTTATTAATACGCTCTTACTTTAATGCTTGCATGGCTTTATAATGCGAGTCACGTAAATTCACACCCATGCAGCTTGATATCTTTTTGTTCATACGTTTATTAGTAGAGGAAATGTAGCGACCCGAAATTTCCGACGCTCGAATCCAGACACTAACACATCCTGTGTCCAAACTCAAGTACCGAAAACCCAGAAAGCTAATAGAAAGAAGTTAGAGGGTGAGAAAAGAAAGAAAGAAATATTAGAATAGAAGAGTAAGAAGATCAAAGTCTCACAGCGGAATGGACAAAATATAATAATCAATAATACTTTTTAAAAGAACTGTATATTACAACATCAGAGTATACATTCAGATCAATACAACACACAACGGAAATAAACTAGTACCAGTATATATATGGAATACGTCTCGACTTCAACTCCATCTTTGTTGCTTCCAGCGGAAACCTGACCTGTAAATATGCTTGGTCTGACCCGAGCACATTTGATTTAAAACAAAATTCACCCGGATCAGTCTGAAATACTTTTCAGTGATAAATTCATACAGCAACCAACTTGTTTAACTTTGAAATCCTTTTGAAATAAAAGGATAATAGTAAGACCAGTCCACACATAAACACGGACGGTTTTTACCTTACTATAACCCAAATCGTTTTGGAATCAATATCTTCTTCTGATATTATCATAGTGTCTAAATACAAGTAAATAGAATCTAGCAGAACGCTTGCATCTCACGCTCCACATATATAGTATACAATCAAAACCGCGGGCGCTTATTGGAGATTGGATTTCCAACTATGACAAGGTATGGGACCACCTGCCGATAGTATATCTCTAGAGACGAATACACTGGGTTCAACAAGAACATCTTGCAACCCGGCCCACACATGACCGACCACTCATTTCTCTTGAGTGTATCGAGCATATTGTCACCTTACGGCTTTGTGTCGCGCGACCACCGTAGTTCCCGGGAGATACAGAAATGAAAAGAAGTAACAAATATGAATATTCTCTAGATGGTGACAATACACCCTAATGGGTGCGACCCACATAGCCATGCTGCCTGCCCGATTTTTGTCATTTCCCGGTTGATGAGGCTTGAGGCTATAATCGACTTTTTGAAACATCTGGCCACCATTCACATCGTCCATACACGTCATCCAGGTACAGGATGAACCGAAGGCACTCTCCTACCGCATCCTAGGAATCACCCTATAGATCAGTAGCGAGTAGTCCTTGCAATCCGCAGATTCCAATCACGACAGAATCATCGTTAACTCTGGGGATCAGCCAAAGATATTTAACAATAGTTCTTCCGCTCATGGAGACTTACGGTCTTCAATTGCTCCATCTCGATCAGCATTTTCGACGCATTCGTATTTATTGGTCAGAATGGTTTTCGAATATAAATTCGATCCCGGTCTTCCCGTACCAATAACGTTGGATCAGATTTTGATAGTTGGTTATTTAACTATCAAAATAAACAAGCACAAAAATAAAACAAATTCATTGTTTATTTCATAGCATCACTTGGCCCTTTTTAAAATCAATATCTCAGTTGAAATACCCAAAATAATATATTGGTTCTAATCATATAATTACACTCAAATCCCCTTTACAATTCCCTTTTATATATTTCCAACATTTCAAATAACGTTACGTTATTATTTCTCAAAACATCTTCACCATTATGACTAATATTATCCTTCGCTAATCCTGAAGTCGTTCAAGTTGGGGTATTTTAATTACCTCTCAGACCTTGATCAACAACGTTCTTATCGAAAGACAGATATCAGTTGTAATACAAAAATCGATACTTATTTCCCTTATCACAACAAATCACAACTTTATTTCCATGTTGATGAAATACCATTTCTGCTTTAAAACAGTGGTCCTATATCACATCTTATCTCATTTCACTACTCTAGTTCAACTCGGGTTTTATAACCTCGTCTATCTTGGATTTCATAAAATCCCATTAAATATAATTCAATAAGAATTGAATTAAAACTCCAGTTCCACATTATAGATACTAAATCGCTTTATCTACTGTCAACACGGCTTTAAACTTCACAACATTACTTACTATATTTAACATTCCAAAATATCACTTTGATTTTTAATAAATGACAAATAATTAAATTTCAACCTTTAAAAATAAAACTAGGTTACCCAACCATCAACTACTTCCTTCAAATTAATGAACTTATTTAACAAACAATTTCAGCAAAGCCGTTTACTTGTTTCTCTTTAAACATGACTAACTAGTTAGTCAATCGTTATCGATCTTGTCATTTAAATTAATTAATCTAAATAATGCTATTCACTTTGATTTCCAATAAGTCAATATCAATATAAACCCCATTCTATTTGTTACATCAAATCTGGCCACTTGAACTTGCTAAATAAAATTGTTTAACAGTTATTTGATAAGCACGTGCTTCGCGCACGGTAGATTTTGGTTAAACCAAAACGACAATTTGTAGTTAAACGAACCAATGTATATAAGTGATTAATATATTCCTTTTTAGAACTTCATTTAAAATAGTATATATATTTAAAAATATATATTCGGTTATACAATAATTTTTATAACTCTATTTCTAGCGATTCACCTGACGGTGACTCGTTCTTTATAAAACAGTGCATATTTGGGCCATCTGCTATTTACTTATTGACCATGCTATTTATTGATTCAAAACCCAACCACATTCAATGATCAATAGGGTTTAAAGTCAACGGGTTTGAACAGTTCATAAAATATGAAATAACAGCAAAATAAATATTTGAGGAACCGGTTTGATTCCTCCTACCTGTTCTTCCCTGCATCACGGATCATTAAAATATTTCATATCAGTACATAGAAATATTTAAACACCATTAAATCAACCATAGGCATCCAAGGCATCCAATCAACCAATTTAAATTTTTTTTATGAATTTAGCACATCCTAGTATTTCAGAAATGTGTGAGAATTAACTCACCTTTGTATATACTACGGAGCTTCGTCTCTACGTTCAACAAACGGACATCACCATTGCATTTTCCGGTCCGATCCCCCTAAGCATCAACACTTTCAGTTGGAACTCACCTCTCTCTTTTTCTTCGTTGAAAGCACACATGACATACCCTTTTTTTCACTTTTTTTTTTTTTCCTTCTTTTGTTTCTTTTCTTTATCCATGCTTTGTTTGCCTGATGTGAATATAGAAGCAAACCTCCCCATTCCTTTGTCTTTGCTGTTGCGTTATTTCACCCTACATTTTTTTTTTTTTTTTTTTAACACGTAAGGCCTTAGGCCCCTTTCTTCCCACCATACTCCCATGCATGCCACTACATTCATTCCCTTCCCAGGCAAATTCGTTTTTGCCTTGCTCCTTTCACATTTTTTTTTTTTTTTTTTCACTTTACTTTACCAGTTTTAAATTTCATAAACGAGCCATATTTATAGGAGAAGAGAGCCGTGGCCATCACGTATGGTTCAATAACTTGGTCATCACGGTTTTAAGTTTGGGGCGCACGACATTTACAGTAGGAAATAGGCTAGCATGTTGTGTCCTTTCAAAGTACGGTATGCATTAATTCTTAGTCCTTCCTGTCTAAAATATATACATGTTGGCATTGTTTGGAAATAGTGTGTACAATGTAGGATAGAGAACAGGTAGGTAGCCTGTGTATTATAGATGGTATGTGCGGTTTCAGTGTATTTTCATTTCTTTGGTGATCGTTTGTACAGATATTTTCTCCAATTCGGTACGCACACATGCTTCTAGCCATGCTGAAGGGACATGGCGTGTACTGTGTGGTCGTTTATTTAATTTGATTTGAGGAAGGATTTTTAGTTTAAAGTGAGCGTACCCCGTCATATAAGACTCCGTCCTCATACGACCTGCCGTCGACAGAAATAAATATACTGTAGCGTTCAGCAGTGTGCCACGATCCCAAAAGTATAATAATATCGGTAGGTTAACTTATATTATGAAATCCCAAAATGTTGACACAGGGTGCAAAATACTCCAAATAAAAAGTTGCGTATTTAATAAATTAAAAATTACAGTAAAATTCTAAAAATTAAATTAACACTACGTCTCAAAAGAACCTTGTCAAAATTCGAATCCCGTATGCAGTTATTTCAAATAAACTGTTACGGTCGATGAACGATGCTATAGCGACTATTTGAAAATTTTATTTGGACATAAAATAAAATCTATAATACGAAAACTCGATTTTTCTCCTCCATTAGAAAAATATTATCAACTAGATTCAGATGTTTCTTGTTTCGCTGAAATCCGACTTAACATGGATTCAGCACGATCAATTGAAGTTGAAATTAAATTTTACGAACTACCGTGCTGTTTCGAGTTCGTTTTATAATTTAAAATATAAATATAAACACTCACTCGTCGTTTAATTAACGAACTCGATATCAAATTACATAAATAATTCAAATATAATATTTAAAACAATTTAAATATTCGAATATGAATAGCCGAAAAATCCAGGTCGTTACATTCTTTCCCCCTTAAATAAATTTCGTCCTCGAAATTGCTAGGTAAAAAGAATGCTCCAACCGCAAATATATTTCAAAATAATTCTTTTAAAGTATTATCAATATATGTTTTTCTAAATTCCAAAAATTTATGAAAAATTCGTCAGCACCTCTTCTGTACTGTTCGATCCAAACAACTACAAATGGCACTCTTGGCCTCTCATATTGATCCAAAGAAAACAACGCCAAACGGCTACCCATCTTGGGTATAAATTCAAATGCCCAATCAATAATATTAAGGTTTACCTTTTTGTTGGGCAACTCCAATGCTCGAATCACGAAGTTTGGCAACTAACATCTCTTCCATTTTTAATCTGTACTTCAATCTCCGTGATCAACCCAATTATCATTGCCTTCTGGCAATCTGCCCTTTACTCAGCTTCCAATTCAAAAATCGAGACTGGGTTATATCATATAATCCCATCCAAAAAGCCGTTATGCTGGAATTTCTTTCTTTCCATTAACTGTTGATGGTTTCGATTTAATCTAATCCAGTCAAGCAAGCAACAATCACCTAATCAAATTATTTCAATTTCCTTTTTAATTTCAAATTCAAATTTTATCCACCAATTCTATAATTTAAATTTCCTTCTAGTTTTATTAACCCATTCAAATTTATTTCCCTGAATCTCATTTTAATGAGCCCACTCATTCATTGGTTCCAAATCCAATTCAAATCCATATTCATGAATTCTATTCCGACCTACAATCCAACCAATTCCCATTTCATAGTTGAAATGTTTCCAACTTCATACAAGTTTTAAATAATAGTTATAAATTTTACCTTCTTAGATAAAATACATTGGGCCCAAAACAATATAAAAATAATTTTTCAAATTACAAATACGTGCTCTCGTATATATACACTCAACTCGATCTAGGGTATTCCTAGCCCAATCTCTATCGAGTTACACCACAGAGCCAAGGTTATTCCTAAACCATTGCTCTGATACCAACTGTAGCGACCCGAAATTTCCGACGCTCGAATCCAGACACTAACACATCCTGTGTCCAAACTCAAGTACCGAAAACCCAGAAAGCTAATAGAAAGAAGTTAGAGGGTGAGAAAAGAAAGAAAGAAATATTAGAATAGAAGAGTAAGAAGATCAAAGTCTCACAGCGGAATGGACAAAATATAATAATCAATAATACTTTTTAAAAGAACTGTATATTACAACATCAGAGTATACATTCAGATCAATACAACACACAACGGAAATAAACTAGTACCAGTATATATATGGAATACGTCTCGACTTCAACTCCATCTTTGTTGCTTCCAGCGGAAACCTGACCTGTAAATATGCTTGGTCTGACCCGAGCACATTTGATTTAAAACAAAATTCACCCGGATCAGTCTGAAATACTTTTCAGTGATAAATTCATACAGCAACCAACTTGTTTAACTTTGAAATCCTTTTGAAATAAAAGGATAATAGTAAGACCAGTCCACACATAAACACGGACGGTTTTTACCTTACTATAACCCAAATCGTTTTGGAATCAATATCTTCTTCTGATATTATCATAGTGTCTAAATACAAGTAAATAGAATCTAGCAGAACGCTTGCATCTCACGCTCCACATATATAGTATACAATCAAAACCGCGGGCGCTTATTGGAGATTGGATTTCCAACTATGACAAGGTATGGGACCACCTGCCGATAGTATATCTCTAGAGACGAATACACTGGGTTCAACAAGAACATCTTGCAACCCGGCCCACACATGACCGACCACTCATTTCTCTTGAGTGTATCGAGCATATTGTCACCTTACGGCTTTGTGTCGCGCGACCACCGTAGTTCCCGGGAGATACAGAAATGAAAAGAAGTAACAAATATGAATATTCTCTAGATGGTGACAATACACCCTAATGGGTGCGACCCACATAGCCATGCTGCCTGCCCGATTTTTGTCATTTCCCGGTTGATGAGGCTTGAGGCTATAATCGACTTTTTGAAACATCTGGCCACCATTCACATCGTCCATACACGTCATCCAGGTACAGGATGAACCGAAGGCACTCTCCTACCGCATCCTAGGAATCACCCTATAGATCAGTAGCGAGTAGTCCTTGCAATCCGCAGATTCCAATCACGACAGAATCATCGTTAACTCTGGGGATCAGCCAAAGATATTTAACAATAGTTCTTCCGCTCATGGAGACTTACGGTCTTCAATTGCTCCATCTCGATCAGCATTTTCGACGCATTCGTATTTATTGGTCAGAATGGTTTTCGAATATAAATTCGATCCCGGTCTTCCCGTACCAATAACGTTGGATCAGATTTTGATAGTTGGTTATTTAACTATCAAAATAAACAAGCACAAAAATAAAACAAATTCATTGTTTATTTCATAGCATCACTTGGCCCTTTTTAAAATCAATATCTCAGTTGAAATACCCAAAATAATATATTGGTTCTAATCATATAATTACACTCAAATCCCCTTTACAATTCCCTTTTATATATTTCCAACATTTCAAATAACGTTACGTTATTATTTCTCAAAACATCTTCACCATTATGACTAATATTATCCTTCGCTAATCCTGAAGTCGTTCAAGTTGGGGTATTTTAATTACCTCTCAGACCTTGATCAACAACGTTCTTATCGAAAGACAGATATCAGTTGTAATACAAAAATCGATACTTATTTCCCTTATCACAACAAATCACAACTTTATTTCCATGTTGATGAAATACCATTTCTGCTTTAAAACAGTGGTCCTATATCACATCTTATCTCATTTCACTACTCTAGTTCAACTCGGGTTTTATAACCTCGTCTATCTTGGATTTCATAAAATCCCATTAAATATAATTCAATAAGAATTGAATTAAAACTCCAGTTCCACATTATAGATACTAAATCGCTTTATCTACTGTCAACACGGCTTTAAACTTCACAACATTACTTACTATATTTAACATTCCAAAATATCACTTTGATTTTTAATAAATGACAAATAATTAAATTTCAACCTTTAAAAATAAAACTAGGTTACCCAACCATCAACTACTTCCTTCAAATTAATGAACTTATTTAACAAACAATTTCAGCAAAGCCGTTTACTTGTTTCTCTTTAAACATGACTAACTAGTTAGTCAATCGTTATCGATCTTGTCATTTAAATTAATTAATCTAAATAATGCTATTCACTTTGATTTCCAATAAGTCAATATCAATATAAACCCCATTCTATTTGTTACATCAAATCTGGCCACTTGAACTTGCTAAATAAAATTGTTTAACAGTTATTTGATAAGCACGTGCTTCGCGCACGGTAGATTTTGGTTAAACCAAAACGACAATTTGTAGTTAAACGAACCAATGTATATAAGTGATTAATATATTCCTTTTTAGAACTTCATTTAAAATAGTATATATATTTAAAAATATATATTCGGTTATACAATAATTTTTATAACTCTATTTCTAGCGATTCACCTGACGGTGACTCGTTCTTTATAAAACAGTGCATATTTGGGCCATCTGCTATTTACTTATTGACCATGCTATTTATTGATTCAAAACCCAACCACATTCAATGATCAATAGGGTTTAAAGTCAACGGGTTTGAACAGTTCATAAAATATGAAATAACAGCAAAATAAATATTTGAGGAACCGGTTTGATTCCTCCTACCTGTTCTTCCCTGCATCACGGATCATTAAAATATTTCATATCAGTACATAGAAATATTTAAACACCATTAAATCAACCATAGGCATCCAAGGCATCCAATCAACCAATTTAAATTTTTTTTATGAATTTAGCACATCCTAGTATTTCAGAAATATGTGAGAATTAACTCACCTTTGTATATACTACGGAGCTTCGTCTCTACGTTCAACAAACGGACATCACCATTGCATTTTCCGGTCCGATCCCCCTAAGCATCAACACTTTCAGTTGGAACTCACCTCTCTCTTTTTCTTCGTTGAAAGCACACATGACATACCCTTTTTTTTCACTTTTTTTTTTTTTTCCTTCTTTTGTTTCTTTTCTTTATCCATGCTTTGTTTGCCTGATGTGAATATAGAAGCAAACCTCCCCATTCCTTTGTCTTTGCTGTTGCGTTATTTCACCCTACATTTTTTTTTTTTTTTTTTTTTAACACGTAAGGCCTTAGGCCCCTTTCTTCCCACCATACTCCCATGCATGCCACTACATTCATTCCCTTCCCAGGCAAATTCGTTTTTGCCTTGCTCCTTTCACATTTTTTTTTTTTTTTTTTTTCACTTTACTTTACCAGTTTTAAATTTCATAAACGAGCCATATTTATAGGAGAAGAGAGCCGTGGCCATCACGTATGGTTCAATAACTTGGTCATCACGGTTTTAAGTTTGGGGCGCACGACATTTACAGTAGGAAATAGGCTAGCATGTTGTGTCCTTTCAAAGTACGGTATGCATTAATTCTTAGTCCTTCCTGTCTAAAATATATACATGTTGGCATTGTTTGGAAATAGTGTGTACAATGTAGGATAGAGAACAGGTAGGTAGCCTGTGTATTATAGATGGTATGTGCGGTTTCAGTGTATTTTCATTTCTTTGGTGATCGTTTGTACAGATATTTTCTCCAATTCGGTACGCACACATGCTTCTAGCCATGCTGAAGGGACATGGCGTGTACTGTGTGGTCGTTTATTTAATTTGATTTGAGGAAGGATTTTTAGTTTAAAGTGAGCGTACCCCGTCATATAAGACTCCGTCCTCATACGACCTGCCGTCGACAGAAATAAATATACTGTAGCGTTCAGCAGTGTGCCACGATCCCAAAAGTATAATAATATCGGTAGGTTAACTTATATTATGAAATCCCAAAATGTTGACACAGGGTGCAAAATACTCCAAATAAAAAGTTGCGTATTTAATAAATTAAAAATTACAGTAAAATTCTAAAAATTAAATTAACACTACGTCTCAAAAGAACCTTGTCAAAATTCGAATCCCGTATGCAGTTATTTCAAATAAACTGTTACGGTCGATGAACGATGCTATAGCGACTATTTGAAAATTTTATTTGGACATAAAATAAAATCTATAATACGAAAACTCGATTTTTCTCCTCCATTAGAAAAATATTATCAACTAGATTCAGATGTTTCTTGTTTCGCTGAAATCCGACTTAACATGGATTCAGCACGATCAATTGAAGTTGAAATTAAATTTTACGAACTACCGTGCTGTTTCGAGTTCGTTTTATAATTTAAAATATAAATATAAACACTCACTCGTCGTTTAATTAACGAACTCGATATCAAATTACATAAATAATTCAAATATAATATTTAAAACAATTTAAATATTCGAATATGAATAGCCGAAAAATCCAGGTCGTTACAGGAAAAAACAATAGGAGTTAGAAAACTACCTGTGACTTCAGGATTGTTGCGTCTCCCACTTCGACGAACGAAAATAGGAGAGAGAAATTGAGGTCATTCTTGATCATCAGACCACGGTTGTTGAGGAGGAGATTGCGGCAGGGGGATAGAGCTATTGTCAAATGGGATAGTTTGAATAGGGATCAAAGAGAAATCATTGGTTTGAGGGGGAGGTTGATTGAAAGGTGGATTCAGATCAAATGAAAATCCAGACTCTGATCAACTTGCATATCTTGATTTGCTTCATCTTGATCATTTAGCCCTTGAGAACCAAAGTCTGGTAAGTTGAATTTCGTATTGATTTCTCTAAAACTGGATGGAAGCAGTGGTAACATCATTGCCTCTTCGATCATAGCATCTACCCGATCCTCCGAGCTAATCTCTTGAAAATTATGGATACATGGCACCACTTGCTCCTCCTCATTACCAATAAAGACAAGTTCTGGTCTTGTTCCTGGATGTTCGTGTTTACAACGCTGTACCTTAATAATATGGACTTTGTTGTTCAAACGGGCTGCAAATTCGTTTTTTGAACCTATTCCTTTGAAAAATTGCAACTTCACCAGAAAATCTCTATGATCAAAGTGACACCAATCGCAATCATCAACAGCAAGAACCCTGCACATAGGTTTCAAAATTTCCTTCACAGCTTCATCGTTATTTTTGAGAAATTATGGAAATCCTTCCACTTTAGCCCATGACTCAGTTTCCAATGCAGGTTCTGGTTCTCTCTCGTCATCATCCCAAGCTTCCAAACTTATCGCAGCTCCAGGTTTGGTCAGAATTTTGAGGAGTAATGCATTGTCTCTTTTACCATAAGTAGGACAGTAAACCAAGAAGGAGGTGTTTGTGATGGTTGACATTGGCCAACGGTCTTATTCAAGGTTATTCCAAAGCATGATGCATAGTTTCTATATTCCATTTTCCAGTCAATGTTTTGGCTACAATGCATTTTGAAGAATCCGCCATTCTGAAGTTTCATTTTTTAGGGGATTGAACTTGTGGAGACTGAGCTGAAGGTTTATGTAAATTAGGCTTAGTAAATTTCCTGATATTTGAATTTACATGGTATTTAAGTTGACGGGTGGCATTACGAAGCGATGGCTGACAGGCAGTATTTGCAGAATTATTGATTTGTTTTGGGACCCATCGAGCATAATAATTAGTTTTATTACTAATGGCTTCGTGTGTAGAAGACGATGAGCTTCCAACATAAAAAAATTTCTTTGGACAACGATACACAGAGTGGCCCAACGTACCGCATTTGAAACAAATTTTTGGGTCTCTGCACGTGCTTACCACATGACCCTTGCATGCACATTGTAAGCATCTCCTTTCTTTTTGCAGCTGAGCAACTGTCTGATGAATGGAGACGAATTCTGGCAGAGCTGGTTTGACCAATTTTTTAGGTGGAGGTTTGGGCGGCGCTGAAAGTGGCGAAGCCGCCGCCTGAGCATAGGACTTCGGTGGTATTTCTGCATGTTGATCAGAAAGAACAGAAAAATGATTTGATTAGTGGAAAGAAGAAGAACGAGAATGAAGAGGACGAGAATGATTAGGGATAGATACATCAACAGATTGAGAGAAGGCAACACGAGAAGGAATACCATTAGGATTCGGTTGGGCACGATCAGAATGAGGACGAAAAGATGAAGCACGAGAATTAGGATCAGAAGACCAAGCATGCTTAAAGGAATGGTTAATGGAAGAAGGAACAAAAGAGCGATGTGGAGGAAAAGATGAGGAGGAAGAAACAGAACGGGGGAGAAGAAAGGACCTATATCTAGAAGGATACTTTGAAAGAAAGGGAGGGGAAGAAGGAAGAGAGGACGCCATTAACGAGTATTAGCAGTTACCTCTTTTACTCGTAAATATCCAGTTTTGCAATCGTTCTTATATCTGGTCAAGTCATAGAATGAATCCTTCTCTTGCTAAACTTGACCGCTTGCTCTCCAATTCTTCTTGGGAGCAGATTCATCCTTTATCTTTTGCAGTTGGCCTTGCTTCAATCATTTCTGATCATTGCCCTATTATCCTTAATTCGGGTTCCCTTTCTAATCTTAAGCGTCCATTTAGATTTGAACATTTATGGTTACTTGAACCATCTTTTAAGGATTTTATCCAAACAGTTTGGGTTCAACCTATTCAATCTCAATCGGCATCTCATAAAATTGTCCTTAAATTGAGATCTCTAAGAAAGATGATTAAACCATGGGCCTAAAATATTTGGGGTTCGATTCGTTCTCGTATTTCTAATACTCAAGAAGCCATTTTAGATCTCAACATCTTAGAAGAATCTCGTCCCTTAAATGAGGAGGAACTCAGCTCCTTGAAGAATTTTGAAATGGAATTGGGTAGACTGTTTATGCAGGAAGAAATTGGTTGGAAACAAAGATCTAAAGCTAAATGGTTAGAAGAAGGGGACAAAAATACAGCTTACTTCCATAGAACTGCCAACGGAAGGAGAAGAGCTTCCTGCATTCTTGAAATTTCTCGTGAAGGGCAATCATATTCAAATCATGATGATATCCTTCTTCTTTTCACTAACTTCTATCGTTCCATTCTTGGTCGATCGTCTGATGTTCCATTCATTGATTGGAGCTCTCTTTACCCTTCTCCTGGAGCTATTTCTATTGACCAACCTTTCATTGAAAAAGAAATTTGGACTGCTTTAAACGAAATAAAGGATGACAAAGCCCGTGGGCCTGATGGTTTTGGACCTTCATTCTTTAAATCGTTTTGGGCTGTGGTGAAAAAGATGGACATGTGAAATGAATTTTATGATAACCCTTATCTTATCTCTCGTCTAAATTATGCAAACATTGTGCTTCTTCCTAAATTCTCTGGTGCTATCTCGCTCTCCGATTTTCGTCCCATCAGTTTGCTCAACGCCACCTTCAAAATCATTACTAAAACTCCTGCTAATTGGCTTCAATCTGTAATTTCTTCTCTTATTGGTGTTGAACAATCAGCTTTTATTCAAGGACGCAACATTTTCGATTGTATTGCAGCTACACAAGAGGTAATCTCGTATTGTAATAATTCTAATACACTGGTGTCCTCCTCAAATTAGACTTTTCAAAAGCATTTGACTCTGTGAATTGGGTATTTATTTTGCAAATGTTTAAGCATAGGGGTTTCTCTCAGCGTTGGTGCAATTGGATTGAATGTATTCTTAAAACGAGTTATTTGTTTGTCTCTATTAATGGCAGTATTGGTGGTTTAATTAAATCCAACAGGGGATTGAGACAGGGGGATCCATTATCTCCCCTCATATTTGTTCTAATTGCAGATGTTTTTAACCGGATGGTTAAGAGAGTGATTTCCAACAATCTACTTGATGGAATTCATCTTCCTAATTCCTCTTTAGCAATTTCAAACCTCCAATTTGCAGATGATACAATTATCTTTTCCTCTCCTGACCTAAATCACATTCATTTTTTGAAAGTGGTGCTTTATGTTTTTGATCTTATCTCGGGTCTGTCTATTAACTTTTCTAGAAGCTCAATCATTATGTCAGGGAATGCTGATCATCTTGGTCCTTTCATCTCTTCCTCCCTTAATTGTTCTATCCATAGGTTCCCAATTCAGTATTTGGGAATCCCTCTCAGACCCACTAGACTTCATAAATCAGACTGGTTGCCACTCATTCACAAGGTCGAACAGAGGTTATCTTCCTAGAAGGCTAATTCTCTATCTTCTGCTGGTTGCTTAGTGTTGGTTAAAGCGGTTTTATCTGCTATGCCAACTTATTGGATGTCTTTTCACAAACTTCCTAAGTGGGTAATTTTGAAAATTGATTCAATGTGGCTCTTCTATCAAAATGGTTATGGTGCACAGTATCATCAGGTTCCTTCATTTGGAAAGACTGGATCCTTTCTCTTTATTATTCAAGTAATCCCCCCTTAGTATTGCACTCTTCCCCCTTTGTTAAGCCTTCTCCTTTTTGGTCTGGTGTAGTATCTTGTATTCCTCGTATTAAAAACTTATTTCATGTTAAATTGGGGAATGGAGAATCTTGTTTATTTTGGCATGGTCATTTTCCTCTTTATCGAACATTTTCTTCTCTTTTCCCTTTTACTTCCAATGAGTTCTATTCAGTGGCAAATTTGATTCATATTGGTCCCTCTGCGCTTTGCCCATCAACTTTGTTTGATGTTAATGTCCTCGATAATCTTCTAGATGCTTCTAATTTGATCAGGCACACTCATTTTTCTTTCTCTCCAGATTGCTACCTTTGGGCTTTATCTCCAAGAAAAGGATTTTCAGTTGCTTCAGTGTACAATTTCATTAATTTCACTGGTAGAGTATTCTCTTTCCCAAGACTTGGAAAATTTTCCTTCAACCAAAAGTTCTCTTCTTTAATTGGTGTTTGATTCATGGTAAAATCAATACCAGGGTTAAGTTACATAGACTTAACTTGATTGAGAGTCCTCTCTGTGCTTTTTGTGCATATCATGCAGAGTCTATAGATCATCTTTTCTTTGATTGTGAATTCTCATACCCTATCTTTGAAGCCACTAGCACTCTTTTGCTTGGATTTGTGCCTAGCATTGTTTCAGTGTTTGATTATTAGGAATTCAATGATGCTAATGTTGGTTTAGATTCCTTTTTAGCAATATATTGTTGGTGCATTTGGAAAGAAAGGAATGCAGTGATTTTTAATAAACCACTGAAGCGGTTTGAAGGATTAAGCAAACTTGTTATTTTCTAATTTAACTCTTGGACAGGTCAACCTTCTTCTTCTCCAGTGAAGTTCATGCTTGCTCTGCCAGCGTCTAATAGCCCAGCTGAATCAGTGGGGTTCTAATCATGGTGATTCAAGTCCATATTTGCATTAATCTGGATATGGTTGTCTAGTTTAGTATGTTCTTCTTCTATGGTTTCATATTTTGGCTAGCAATGGTACTGCGTACTATCAAAGTGGTTCTTGGGATGCTTTGCTTTTGCTGTAATGGTTGTTATGTTGTAACCTATTGTATAATTATCTCTTTTAAATTTTCATACTATTAGCCACCAGTTGGGCTCGTCAACTGGATTATATATATTAATATTATGCTTAATCGACTGTGTAGTCTCGCGCTACACATCTGTTCTACTCAAAAAACAAACCATGACGTTTTATTTAATAAATTTTAAATGGTTTTTTATATAATTCAAATATCGTTTAACTCGAAATTTATAATGATTGAGTTTAAAATCCATATTGGTTTATAATGGAAGTTATATATACAATTCCATTTGGATATATATGGAAAAAAAAAATTATATGGAAAAAGTGTAACACCCCACCTCCGTTAAGGTCACTCGCAAATGGGAATGCCTTAACTACGGTGGAGCATTTTTGGTACAAGTTGCAGAAAAATTACAGGACAGACAAATAAAGCAACGAAAAATAAATAACCTTTTTTGATTAAAACACAGCTTGTACAAAGATTGTTTTACAACACCAATACTTATTACAACAAAGCATCTGTCTTGTTTAAAATAAAGAATCATAAACTGACAACGATATTCCCCAATAAAGCATGAGCCAGCCATAGCCATTAGAAAATGGAGTTCAAAGCAATGCGTCAAAGAATCTTCAAGCTCGGGAAGAGTAACGGTCCAAAATGAGCTGAGTAATTCCCTCCCTGGCTACCGGGGGGAGGGAACGGAAGAAAAGAGGCGAAAACAAACTAGGTCAGACATAAGTTTGGTAAGTCGAGTTATACTTCAGCATGCAAACAAGGAAAGGACTATGACATGAACAAACTGAACTTAGAACCATACCTAGTGATAAGATAACAAGACAAGGTAAGATTAACGGAATTGGCTATCGCATCCACTTCTATTTCTCTGCACCCACTAAGGACTGTTTCAACTATCATCGTGTGTTCATGATAAAATGGTCCCCTTATTATTGTGTATGCAGTCCCTTATCCATCGAGTGTTACCTAGATCCAACTGGGTTTACTTATCGAATGCTTCCTAGATTCAACTAGGGTTTACGCTACCCAGGGCCATTGGGGTTTATGCTACCTATTGAACACTTCTCGGATTCAGGGTTTACGCGACCTAGGTCCAACTAGGGATTATGCTACCTATCGAACGATGCCCCTAGTCTAGGACACACTACCCTGAGCGGTATATGTTCTTAGACTTTCCCCACGTATGTGTCGTGAATCGTTATCGATGTCTAGATGCACATGTCCTCTATATGTGCGACCCGAGTCCCATGGCAGAGCTAATCAAGAAACACGGAACTCAGTCGGGAGCATTCAGATATCTGCCGATTGCAGATGCTAAGGTCTGCTTTTATAGTGGCTATGGTCCCACTAGACCCCTCCCTCAACTAACAAATGAAAGGCACCCAAGAAAATCAGGAATGAGAACTGTACGTAGGCCCGTCTACGCCCCACAAACCTAAGGGCCAACCTCACCCATAACTAGATAACAAGTATATGGTCTGTCGGAGTACTCCGCCTTTCCGCTTCACATAGCTCGACTGACTCAAGATGGTTGGTAGACGACGAGTTGCTATCACAGAGCATAAACTGGTCTCGCCGAATCACGCTGGTCCATCCTAGTCTTTAGGTTTCCTTATTATTGCAACCAAGGCATACCCTTGGCTCTTCTAATGCAGACCTTAACCTCTGTGAATCCAATATGATCATCTGCAGCCTCACAGAGGGATACCAAGAGTACCCTCACGTCCCCTCGAAGCCGCGTGCTTTATAACCCGGTTCATTGGAGCCTTCTTCGTGATCAGATGGACGTTCGCTCCTCCTCGTATCCTACTTGGTTTTCTTGACTAAGGTTTACTACTTAGTTCTCTTAACTAAGGTTTACTACTTAGTTTCCTGAATCGTTCGTTTTTTTAACTAAGGTTTACAACTTAGTCCTCTTAACTAAGGTTTACTACTTAGTTCTCTTCCTTGCCATGTTGGATTGGTTAAGTGTTATCCAGCAGTTTACGTTGACTTAACCTACCCATATATCATGTCAAATTGGTTAAGTGTTATCTAGCGGTTCATGTTGACTTAACCCACCCCTACATCATGTCAAATTGGTTAACCGTTCCTTAACCTTACTCGTTTGTCAGGTTATACCGGTTAAGTGTCTCTCATAAACATAACCCTGTTTATTTATCATGCTATAACGGCTAAGGGTTCTAAGTTTACTGCACCCCCACCATCTAGTCTAGTTAGCATGTTATAACGGTTAAACATTTACTTAACCTTACCCACTTGTCTAGTTTACATATTATATATAATGGTTAAGTGTTTTCTTGGTTACTTAACCCCCACAAATCTTGCCTTGTCAACATGTTCGGTTGGTTAAGTATCCAAATTAACTTAACCCCTATCAATCTTGTCTGGTTATCATGTTGAATTGGCTAAGTGTTTTCTTAATTACTTAACCCCACCCTTCTTGTCTTGTTAACATGTTAAGTTGGTTAAGTGTTTCCTTAATTACTTAACCTCACCATTTCTAGCTTGATTGTTCATGAGCTTTAATTAATTAATTAAGGCACCAACCACTCACATTAGACAGGTATTGTTGTGGTTACTGGATATGCCGGTTGGTTCCGGGCAGTTTTACACCACAACTCAGTCTAACCTCGGGTCTTTCTGGGCTTGATGCACTAACCTCTCACATTAGACAGGTATTGTTGTGGTTACTGGATGTGCCGGGCGGTTCCGAGCAGTTTTACACCACAACTCAATCTAACCTCGGGTTAGGCATTTTCCTCTTCTCTAATTTACATATGTACTATTTATGTAAATATTCCGTAAATCAATTTAGCCTAGATCATATCATTTGTCATGCAAATTAACATACTTATATTCTGTGCCCAAAACTTGATTTACCTATCAATTAGCCTAACTTGCAGTTTATACCAATTTAGATTTAATATTCCCCTTTTTCAGTTCATGCCCAGTATAGATTAATATTCCAATTTACAGTTCATGTCAAAACTAGATTCAGTATTCTAGTTTACCGTTTATGTCCAAACTTGGTTTACATGCCAATTACATACTTTGCGACCAATTAAAATTTATCAATTTATGCCCAAGTCTAATATGCATGTAAATCATTTACTATTATAGTCAATTTATATTATGCCAACATATTTATCATGCCAAATTAACTTAATTAAGCTACACCCAATCCCGCATCATAATCGTATGTATAACATGATTTCACAAGTTTTCTAAGTACTCATGAAATAGCACTAACAAAAGGAATTGGGGATAAGTACAAGAATTGATATAAAAGAATAGGCATGCAAAAATAATGGCTCCAACAGGTTCGAGGTACATAATAGTGAACATGAATAAACTAGCCAAGTTACACACTAAATATGAGATCCAACATAATCAAAGGAATAGCCATAAGTGATTTGGTCCAACATAATGCCAGTTCAAGGTGCAACATGATTGGTTAATTGTAACAATGGGAATAGGCATAAGCAACTAACTACAATAGTTATAGGCAATTAACCACAATAGTCATGGACGACTAATCACAATAATGTCTTAATCAATGTCATAGGAAATAGTCTCATAGTTATGAATCATAGTCGTGGGCAGCAGTCTCATAGTCACGAATCATAGTCATAGGCAACAGTTTCATGGTCATAGTCTTAGGCAAAGGTCTCCTAGTCATAGTCATGGTCGTAGGCAATAGTTTCATCACAAGAATATAATACAGGAAAATCGCATGAATAAACATGAATCCATATAGATAAACTAATAGGCACCGTTCTAAAATCAGTTTCTTACAAGCCATGACTTACAATTAATGTTTAAATCGGAAATATAACTGTACTTACAAAATATAGGCAAGTCTTGTTTTTCCGAAATCTGTTTTCTGAAGCTGAATAGCTTTCCTTTGATGTAGATTAGTCGTTCTTTTAATTCTATTCAGACTGGAAGAAGATGCACTAGTTCTAGCTTAGATTTCAGCAGAGCAGCGACGTCATTCTTATTTTTAATTAGAATAGAGGCAGAATATAGGCAGAATGAAATTGTGTGGAGAGAAAGCTAGGTTTGGGGGTGTTTAAATAGGTTAGAGCTCACGAATGCGGTCAACAAGGCATCCAGGTGCAGAAAAATGGATCTGTCTCCAGATCTGGAAAAGGGGGGGAGGTCGACCCTAGTGTCGATCTGTTTACCCAGGAAGACCCCCAGGTCGACCCTAGTGTCGACCTGGGTACTAGGTGGGAGTTTTCCTGCATGGCCCGGGTGTCTGTTTTGAATTTTGAAATCTGAATTTTTGAATTTCGGGCTGGTTTTTATTGGAACTTCCGAAGGCCATATCTTCTTCATACGGAGTCCGATTTACGCAAACTTGGACTCTATCCCAAGCAGAATTTCAAGACGAACGCAAACCCGTTTCCCTTAATTATTTTGTTACAATTTAATTATTCTTTGATTTGTTACTTAACATATTTCCCGAAAATACGGGGTGTTACATTCTCCCCTCCTTTAAAGGATTTCATCCCCGAAATCTCTAAGTTAGGAAGAACGTTTATCCTACCATCTAACATCTATCTACTCAACCATTCAATCACAAGCATCCATTGCCCTTAGAAGGTTTCTAATGCTTTTCATGATCATATGCATAGTGTGTGTATATGTCCTTATCTAATGCAAAATTAGGCGGTCTACTGATTCAATTGACCTCCTTAATGCAAATCATGTCAGTGCCATGAGTCCATCATGTATGCAACTACTCCTAATCGTATTTTATAACCTCTACATGAGTGCACAATCATTCATACAAATGCATCGTCCATATGATAACACATCACGTTTCACAAATACATATGTATATGTAATAAGAAAGTGACTGAGCCAATCTAGTGCCTAATGTGTGTGTATATGCACTCACGAGCAACCACTAGTAACTACTTGCAACCATCAAACATAACATATTTCAAACACATGTTTACATCCATTGGCTTCTACTTAAGAATTGAGGATAGGACCGAGAGGATATACTTAAAAGATAGAGACTAGTCACGCAAATAAACTCTACAGAAAAAGAGAGATCAAGGATATACCCTCAAAAAGGGTATGATGCGCGTATCTCGTCTTCAGTCTTTTAAGTTGCATCTTCGTGAGATTCTCTCCACTGTACCTTAACTTCACGGTTGCAAAGCTTCTTGACCTCCATTTCCACAACTCACTAGTAAAGACAGGACCTTTGTCACTTACTGTGCTAGAGGGTATCCAATGTAGTCGAACTACCTTTCCAAGATAAACAGATGTTAACCATGATACCAAGTGTATATCCTAAGATGATTAAAGGTCTCTCCTCTACTTAGCTTATCCATCACGTTACAAATCTGAGGGTCTAAAGCTAATGGTTGCTATGTGCTTTTTACCTCTCTTAAGGACAGTCTTACTTAGGGTGCCAACCCCAACCATTTATTTCTCACGCAAACCATCCTAGTTGAACTCGACATCTCTCAAGTACAAGCCACAAAGGCCTAAACCAATATCAGACAAGCACTCGAGGGATACCTCCTCCGAATTCGGACAATCTATGGGAGATGATACTAGCAAAACAACCAAACAACCGAGCACTTTACCGACTCGGGCTATCCTCGCCAATCTTGCTCCAAAATTATCGTTGATCGCATAACTGGCTTTGCAGTGTCATCTGGATATATGCGGAAGTCTGTCTCGAGTTTTAGGAGGAAAACCCCTACCCTAATCAAAACATCTTGCATACTCATGGACTACTCCAATGGATCGAAAATCATCAATAAATAAATAAAGTGATTCTAGGTAGCTAAGTCAAACTGATCCCTTAGGATCGCACGAAATCTCGAGGGTATTCCCGAGGCAAGTCGAAAGTCTAACTACCCTCGTTTCACAATTACTAGCTAACCAATCCATGCCTAGAATCAGCCCATAGCCGATGAAACCAAAAACATAAGCATTAATAAAGCTATTCTCAAATCCTCACAAGTCAAAGATAAATGAGCCGAACCAGCAATTGGATTTGAGACTATAATGGGATCCTCTACTATACAATATCTATGGTGCAGAGACTCAACTAAAGCAGCAGATACAAATGAGTGTGATGCGCCGGAATCAAATAGTGTACGAATAGGATGACCAAAAAGAAAAACTAGTCTTTTTCAACAGAAACTTTACTACCTCTCTCTCAGGTATGCTGGCGGTGAGAGCATGCGCTTGTCTTCTGGAAAATCCTGTCCTTTGTTCTTGCCCTTGCCCTTAATTATGCGACCCGTTATACCAAAATAAAGATACTTCCTCTTGTTTTAGGTTTTACTATTCTTTCCTCCCCTCCAAGTCCATATCCATGGGTTCTTCATCCTTGTGTAACTTGTTGACATGTCTCTCGAAAGATGCCTCCATCGCACGGAGAATCCTACAAAGCTCGAAAGAAAATTACGGCTACGGATGGAAGTTAGGCACTTATTTGCCCTTTGACAAGTGCCGTAGTCTCATCTAGCCTACGGAACCATGTCACGATGAGGTTACCTCCCAGAAAGATAGGAGCCTCCGGAGACATAGGAAAGAAGGATTCAAACAGAGGATCAAAAGATAGTGCATATGGCTTTGGGGAATATGCCTTTAAAACAAAACTTTTCTTTTGAAAATGCTTCTTTTAAAACCATTGAAAATAATTTTCAAATCTTTTTATCTGATCCGGTAACCTTCAGCTCTGATACCAAATGTAACACCCCACCTCCGTTAAGGTCACTCGCAAAAGGGAATGCCTTAACTTCGGTGGAGCATTTTTGGTACAAGTTGCAGAAAAATTACAAGACAGACAAATAAAGCAGCAAAAAACAAATAACTTTTATTGATTAAAACACAGCTTGTACAAAGATTGTTTTACAACACCAATACTTATTACAACAAAGCATCTGTCTTGTTTAAAATAAAGAAGCATAAACTAACAATGATATTCCCCAATAAGCATGAGCCAGCCTTAGCATTAAAAAATGGAGTTCAAAGCAATGCGTTAAAGAATCTTCAAGCTCGGGAAGAGTAATGGTCCAAAATGAGCTGAGCTATTCCCTCTCTGGCAACCTGCGGGGGAGGGGGGGACCGGAAGAAAAGAGGCGTAAACAAACAGGTCAGACATAAGTCTAGTAAGTCCAGTTATACTTCATCATGCAAACAAGGAAAGGACTATGACATGAACAAACTGAACTTAGAACCATACCTAGTGATAAGATAACAAGACAAGGTAAGATTAACGGAATTGGCTATTGCATCCACTTCTATTTCTCTGCACCCACTAAGGACTGTTTCAACTATCGTCGTGTGTTCATGATAAAATGGTCCCCTTTTTATTGTGTATGCAGTCCCTTATCCATAGAGTGTTACCTAGATCCAACTAGGGTTTACTTATCGAATGCTTCCTAGATTCAACCAGGGTTTACGCTACCCAGGGCCACTGGGGTTTATGCTACCTATTGAACGCTTCTCGGATTCAGGGTTTACGCGACCTAGGTCCAACTAGGGATTATGCTAGTAATCGAACGATGCCCCCTAGTCTAGGACACACTACCCAGAGCGGTATATGTTCCTAGACTTTCCCCACGTATGTGTCGTGAATCGTTATTGATGTCTAGATACACATGTCCTCTATATGTGCGACCCGAGTCCCATGGCAGGGCTAATCAAGAAACACGGAACTCGGTCGGGAGCTTTCAGATATCTGCCGATTGCAGATGCTAAGGTCTGCTTTTACAGCGGCTATGGTCCCACTAGACCCCTCCCTCAACTAACAAATGAAAGGCACCCAAGAAAATCAAGAATGGGAACTGTACGCAGGCCCCTCTATGCCCCACAAACCTAAGGGCCAACCTCACCCATAACTAGATAGCAAGTATATGGTCTGTTGGAGTTCTCTGCCTTTCCACTTCATGTATCTCGACTGACTCAAGATGGCAGGTAGACGACGAATTGCTATCACAGGGCAAAAACAGGTCTCGCTGAATCACGTTGGTCCATCCTAGTCTTTAGATTGCCTTATTAATGCAACCAAGGCATACCCTTGGCTCTTCTAACGCAGACCTTAACATCTATGAGCCCATGAGGATCATCTGCAGCCTCACAGAGGGATACCAAGAGTACCCTCACGTCCCCTCCAAGTCGCGTGCTTCGTAACCCGGTTCATTGGAGCCTTCTTCATGATCAGATGGACGTTCGCTCCTCCTCGTATCCTACTTGGTTTTCTTGACTAAGGTTTACTACTTAGTTCTCTTAACTAAGGTTTACTACTTAGTTTCCTGAATCGTTCGATTTCTTAACTAAGGTTTACAACTTAGTCCTCTTTACTAAGGTTTACTACTTTGTTCTCTTCCTCGTCACGTTGGATTGGTTAAGTGTTATCCAGCAGTTTACGTTGACTTAACCTACCCATATATCATGTCAAATTAGTTAAGTGTTATCTAGCGGTTCATGTTGACTTAACCCACCCCTACATCATGTCAAATTGGTTAAGTGTTCCTTAACCTTACTCGTTTGTCAGGTTATACCGGTTAAGTGTCTCTCATTAAGTTAACCCTATTTATTTATCATGCTATAACGGCTAAGTGTTCTAAGTTTACTTAAACCCACCATTAGTCTAGTTAGCATGTTATAACGGTTAAACATTTACTTAACCTTACCCATTTGTCTAGTTTACATGTTATATATAATGGTTAAGTGTTTCCTTAGTTACTTAACCCCCACAAATCTTGCCTTGTTAACATGTTAAGTTGGTTAAGTATCCAAATTAACTTAACCCCTATCAATCTTGTCTAGTTAACATGTTGAATTGGCTAAGTGTTTTCTCAATTACTTAACCCAACCCATCTTGTCTTGTTAACATGTTAAGTTGGTTAAGTATTTCCTTAATTACTTAACCTCACCATTTCTAGCTTGATTGTTCATGAGCTTTAATTAATTAATTAATTAATTAAAGCACCAACCACTCACATTAAACAGGTACTGTTGTGGTTACTAGATATGCCGGTCGGTTCCGGGCATTTTTACACCACAACTCAGTCTAACCTCGGGTCTTTCTGGGCTTGATGCACTAACCTCTCACATTAGACAGGTATTGTTGTGGTTACTGGATGTGCCGGGCGGTTCCGGGCAGTTTTACACCACAACTCAATCTAACCTCGGGTTAGGCATTTTCCTCTTCTCTAATTTACATATTTACTATTTATGTAAATATTTCGTAAAGCAATTTAGCCTAGATCATATTCATTTGTCATGCCAATTAACATACTTATATTCTATGCCCAAAACTTGATTTACCTATCAATTAGCCCAACTTGCAATTTATACCAATTTAGATTTAATATTCCCCTTTTTCAGTTCATGCCCAATCTAGATTAATATTCCGATTTACAGTTCATGTCAAAACTAGATTCAATATTCTAGTTTACCGTTTATGTCCAAAACTTGGTTTACATGCCAGTTACATACTTTGCGGCCAATTAAAGTTTATCAATTTATGACCAAGTCTAATATGCATGTAAATCATTCACTATTATAGCCAATTTAGATTATGCCAACATATTTATTATGCCAAATTAACTTAATTAAGCTACGCCCAATCCCCGCATCATTATCGTACGTATAACATGATTTTACAAGTTTTCTAAGTACTCATGAAATGGCACTAACAAAAGGAATAAGGGATAAGTACAAGAATTGATATAAAAGAATAGGCATGCAAAAATAATGGCTCCAATAGGTTCGAGGTACATAATAGTGAATAGGAATAAACTACCCAAGTTACACACCAAAAATGAGATTCAACATAATCAGGGGAATAGGCGTAGGTGATTTGGTCCAACATAATGCCAGTTCAAGGTACAACATGATTGGTTAATTGTAACAATGGGAATAGGCATAAGCAACTAACAACAATAGTTATAGGCAATTAACCACAATAGTCATGGATGACTAATCACAATAATTTCTTAATCAATGTCATAGGCAATAGTCTCATAGTTATGAGTCATAGTCATGGGCAGCAGTCTCATAGTCACGAATCATAGTCATAGGCAATAATTTCATAGGCAACAGTTTCATGGTCATAGTCTTAGGCAAAGGTCTCCTAGCAATAGTCATACTCATAGGCAATAGTTTCATCACAAGAATATAACATAGGAAAATCGCATGAATAAACATGAATCCATATAGATAAACTAATAGGCACCGTTCTAATATCAGTTTCTTACAAGCCATAACTTCCAATTAATGTTTAAATCGGAAATATAACTATACTTACAAAATATAGGCAAGTCTTGTTTTCCTGAAATTTGTTTTCTAAAGCTGAATAGCTTTCCTTTGATGTAGATTAGTCGTTCTTTTAATTCTATTCAGATTGGAAGAAGATGCACTAGTTCTAGCTTAGATTTCAGCAGCGTAGCGACACATTCTTATTTTTAATTAGAATAGAGGCAGAGTATAGGCAGAATGAAATTGTGTGGAGAGAAAGCTAGGTTTGGGGGTGTTTAAATAGGTTAAAGCTCACGAATCCGGTCAGAAAGGCGTCCTGGTGCAAGAAAAATGGATCTGTCTCCAGATCTGGAAAAAAGGGGGGAGGTCGACCCTAATGTCGACCTGTTTACCCAGGTCGACCCTAGTGTCGACCTGGGTCGGAATTTCCCTGCCTAGCCTGGGTGTTTTTTTTGAATTTCAAAATCTGAATTTTTGAATTTCGGGTTGGTTTTTATTGAAACTTCTGAAGGCCATGTCTTCTTCATACAGAGTCCGATTTACGCAAACTTGGACTCTATCCCAAGCAGAATTTCGAGACGAATGCAATGGCGTAACCTGTTTCCCTTAGTTATTTTGTTACAATTTAATTATTCTCTGATTTTTTTACTTAATGTATTTCCTGAAAATACGGGGTGTTACAAAAAGGCTCATTAATGGTGACAAGCGGAAATATTTCCGTTTGCTTTCGTCATGCGTGAGTCCTCCTTTTATACCTAATTACATCTTCTATTTCATCAGATTTTCTTTTGAAAATAAATCACTTTGCGATCTGTGTTAACCGTCAATAAACTCCATTTTGTTGATAAGTTGTTTCTGATTTTATCGATTTCTTTTAAATAACCTTTAACGAAATTTTCTTTCCGTTGAATAGCCACTTTTTAATTTCGACCTCGGATCCACTTATAACCACTTCAGATCTCAATGCTGAATTCTAATCAACTTCTCCAAAATTCATCGGCATCATGAAGCCTAACTATTGATCCTATAGGTCTGATGCGAGTTTATGTGAACACAGGAGATCAAGGCACTGGGGGAGTTGGGATCTGGCATCGCCGGCGTGAGTGTTAATTCACTGCCGACTCCTCATGACTGATCTGTTGTTCTTTCATCATTTTCGTGCATTCTGGTATGTTGGGTGTCTGATTTGTAGATATTTTGCATAAGATTTTGGGATTTGTTTAGATTCGATCTGAAGTGATTTCATACTGTTTTGGTTTAATGTTAAGTCCATCCAAATAATCTACGACTTATTACAACTATATTATATGTTATGAAGTTCACACTTGGATTATATGATTTTGAAGTTTTGTTTCTAAATTTGGAACGGGTAATTTAGGTTTAATATGAAAACTAGTTCTTAAGCATGTAGACGGGTTTCACTTGCCATTATTATCTACTGGTGAATATATGGGAGCTGCCAGTTTGTTGGTTAACACTGGCGTTTTCTTACATCCAACATAGTAATATACAATATTTTTTATACGAGTTATGGGCATGTTCCTTTGTTGGTTTTGTTAGTTCATTTAGTGAGTTTTGATACTAGTATTTGGATATAGATGATATGGGGTGATTAAGGCTCGATGATGCTAAATAAACTTGTTATTGTTTTCCATGAAGACGAGAATATGGAATCACCATTGGTTAGATGCTATTACATTTAGCTTGTCGACTCATGTGAACCCGTTTATGGATTGATTTGTTGTGTGTATATTGTATCTTAATAGGGATTGGTGATTCAAGTGGCACATCCTGATCATGGGAATTAACAATGTTTATGTGTTTTGGAATTGGCTTGTTGGTTGGTAGGGATATTGTGCAACCTATTTTTTGAGAAAAGAGAACAGTTTTTACCAACAAGAAGAGGAAGGTTCCAGTCCAAGTTTGTGCAGATCAGAGATCAGTCCTTTTTGGAGATATGGGGTGGGGATGATTGATTTGCAGATTCGTATGGAATTCACTTAAGAGGCCTTTTTATCACTTGTACTTAGGTGTTATTGATGGTGGTTGAAATGTTTTTGTAGCCTTCTTTGCAACCTTTAGCAAATGCTTGGAAGAGTCGAGGCTTGGTGTTTATTCAGACTCCCGAGTTTAAGATTTAGAAGTTTGCATTTAGATTCAATGTAGATTTGGGCCTAGGATTGATTCACAAAGTTGTGAAACATTAACCAGACTTCGCGCCCATATTGAATTGGATTTAGGTGTAGTTTTTTTTGGAGGTTAGGTCTGATGAAATGGGATATAGTGATCAGTGATTTGTTGGTTGATGAGCGAAGTGCAGCATGTTGGCACATTAGTGGGATGGTGGCCTTAAGGCTGGTATGTTTTTGTTTAGGCTTATATTTACTTGTATCTTCATGTTTTCATTTCATTTTTGCTTCTGTAAGGGTTAGTATGCTAACCTTCTTCTTGTATGGTTTTTTTCTTAGTATTAATAAAGTGAACCAATTTTCAGAAAAAATATATTATTGTTTAATTGGACTGTTTGGAATTTATTTATATTTTATCGATATTATTATAAGCCTTTAGAATAGCCATTTCGCAAACGACCTCAGTTTTCCATGAAATGAGTTTCATTGGAACCGTAACGTTAAATTATTTTATGAAAACAAATTTCATGGTAATCCGATGTCATATGCGACAACGGTAGCTATAAATGCTCAGTCGTTTTGTATAGCGCGTAATTAAATAAATTTAATTTATACGGATGAGTATTTATGTATAACTTGATCAAATGATCGAATTAAGATGCAAAACCAATTCAATTGAATTTGCATCAATGTCTAGAGTCAGGATAGGTAAGTAATTCATTATTTTAGAAGATCAGGTATTTTACTGTCCAAAATAGCATCGTTTTGCATGTAAAATATCATTTTGAGAGAACATACTCGGAATGCGACAAAACTTGTGCCGTTGGGTCCGTATTAGTTAGTTATTGTAGGATTTCTATTTTCGTATCAATTAGACTTACCGTTTGGTTACGCGAATATTAAACGCTTAGATTTTTATTTAATTGTTTTATTAATTTAACATGTAATTAAAGAATAACTTGTTTTCTAACGAACTCGGATTTCAACAAAACTAATTTAATTAAATTCGTAGTGATTGATTATTGTAAGATTTAAAATTTCAAGTTAATTGGATTTAGTTTGTGATCGTGACTAATTTAAAAGCATGTCGATTCACGTTGTTGAGTATAAAGGATTTGTTACAAACGATCTCGGAATTCGACGAAACTTGTTCCAACGTGTTTGGAATGTTGAGTTATGCTAGGAATTCAATTTTCATCGCAATCAGATGTAAAATCCCAGTTTTGACTGATTTCGTTAAATAATATATTATTAATTATATCAATGATTAATTAAATAGAAGTGTGATTTAATAATTGAGGAAATTCAAATTAATCTTTTGTTTATAATCCTATGTGTACCAGTACTCATGCACGCCCGATGGGCGTGTGCATAGATGGATCTGACCAAATCTGAAAATAAGCTTTAAAGTGGACAATCGTTGTTGTATGTTGTGTACAGAAATATAAAAAATTGCAATATGAACACAACAAAGAAGAACAGAGCAGGAAAATGACACTGGTCAATAAAAGTTAAAAAAAACAATGCTGTACAGGCTTGTTATGTAATATGTAGAAGAGAAGTAATGTAACAACATACAGTGAATACTGAAATGTATGTTTATTTCAAATACAATTCTGAAACAGCAAGTACATGCTTTTGAAGTTTACCTGTTTAAAGTTTATGATAAATCAAGAAAGCAAGGGATCCGGCAGATGCTTTAAGATTTTACCATTCTTCGGGACTTGTTTAGCATCTGAAAGAATAGACATCACAGGGTCAATCATAAGTATGAAAGTCTGAAATAAACAACATCAATACTTATTATCATACAAATTCATTTTGCATGGCAGCGGTAATGATCAACAGCTGTACATTAAGTTGAATATTGCTTGTGGTCAATTTTAAAATTAAAATGCAGAAAACACATTACTAAAATGATTATGTTGCTTCAGTTTATCGTCAATCAAAATCATTTCAACTGTATACTCCGTCTTTACACAGCCATGCCAAATGTGGCCTCCATTTTTTGTATCCCATTATTTTCTGAATTCTACCCAAGCTATGCTCCACTTTCCACGCCTAGTTTAAGCGTGGTGCATCTATGCATCTGATATAGAAATGTCGCTCATCTACCAAGTGCTAAGAATGTTTTACTAAAATTGCACAGAATATTTGTCGTCGTATGCTTTCGTTGAATGCTAGAGTCAGTATTCTTCTTGTAAACATTTCAAATTGCACATTTGACCCATATTAAGCGTGGTCAGGCCACGCGCTCCGCGAGTGGAATGGTATTCGTCGAATGTGTTTCTATTTGTCGAGTAAAATTTTATTTTTATTTTTTATTGTAGCAGGTTATGTAATATAAATTGGAAGTTGTCGATCATGATATCATTGATTTAAAATCATCAAGCAGTAAAGGGAGGATTTCAATTTCAAATTTTTATATACACCAATGATTCCATAAGAGATTGACAATATATCATTTGTATTTAATAGAAAAGGAGATTCACAGTTCATAAAATTAAGAAATGATGTAAATCAAACCTAAATAAACACCAATAGTCTTTTATCTTCCAATTCTTCACTTAGACATTTATCTCCTTCTGTACTTGTACTGTTCACTTCTTCATCAATTGACCATGGGAGACTTGATTTAAAACTGTGGTACCATGGAATTTTCTGTAGACATAATAAAATCAATTATAATTTTGGTTAGAAGTAAATTAGAACTGAATCAAAGTTATGCGATAAAAGCGAGAACATCCAACAACCATTTTTGAGTTAAATGAGAAGAGAAACGGTTAAGGAAAGTGACAACAAAAAAAGGATGGCAAAAACAGATAGTGGCAATTGTATTTGCTGTAGTGGGAACCTGTAAATGACAAAAGCACTCGCAATGAGCAATAAATAGGATTGTAGCTAGGGGAATCATATGAAATGCCAAAAATTTGTAATTAGTTTTTCCATTGAACAAAAGAAATACAGAGAAGACATTTTATTTAATGTGCAACAGTTAAATTTAGAAAATTAATGCGTTATTATCTGGATAATAAAAGTAAGCACATCTAAAAAAGGGTGGTGGATACCCAGTGCCGAAGGCTCCCGTACTCAAGCGTGAGGACTTCCTAGACAGTCTCCCATCTGGTACTATTCTCACGGCTTTCCGGGTTCTGGAGGTGGTCGATTAGCGCACGTAGCCTTTCCCTCACATTATGTGAAGAGGCCGGGGCTCGAACCTGTGCGCTCCAGATTACCAGCCGGGTAACCTTACCGTTTGCGCCAGGCACCACCTTACAATCTAAAAAAGGGCAAGTAACAAAAAGTGAAAATAGAAATGATAGGTATTAAATATAGACAAAAAACTATTCTTCAAGTTAATGCTTTACATATTAAAATTTGAAATAGTGAGAGCAACATCAATGTACCATACAATAATTTTAAAGAAGAAAAATGACCTTAAAAGCAGAAATATATTTTAACATACAATTAAATGCTTCAACAATCAATTTGACAATGAGTAATTAATCCGTTTGATAATCTAGTATTAGCCCATCTGGAAGTTGGCTCCTTGCCCAATTACATATTATCTCATGCAATTTGTTGAGATAACATACTAAAAACTTGTTTAGTGGAAACTGATTGACAAAATTTGGTAACAATTATTATCACAAAATCATGAAATAAGTTAACCTTTTTAAGTAAATCTTCTTAATTGATACTTTCTAATATTTCTACTAGTATGAACCCGTGCTACGCACACGGAGTGTGTGAGAAGTTTATGTGATATTAAAATGAAATATGCTTGAAATAATAGAATCAAAATGAAGAGACATATAGCTTTGCTAAATGCAGTCAAATTTGATCAATGAAGATGTTGAAATTTAATATTGATGCTGAAATTTATTAAACATGCTTTAGAACATTAAAAAAAACTTGGCAGAAGACGCAAGGAAGATTGAAAAACATGTGTTTACCATGCCTCTGCCATTGTGTTGCAGTTAAATATAAACATACATAATTAGCTGGAATAAACTATAGCACAACGAAGGAAGAACAACACGGCTATATCATTTCACAGTTTACTGTAAATTGGCTCGGTAGGCCATACAACATAAGCTGCAATTAATATTAAAACATTATCTATAGTTAATTGTACCACTGCCTAGGTGTCATTGAACGTTGCTCTATATAAGTTGAGTCTTCAAACTATCAATCATGTAGAAATTATACTATTAATCATATGAGACATCGCATCACAAATTGTTCAAAATCAAACAATGCCAATGATACATAATTGCATTTGCAAGGATATTCAGCCTATACCTTTTTGAGACCTTGCTGGTAATTTATGTCACTTTATAATGTCTGACTTCCAAAATATTACCAAAGCTTCATAATATCAATGACCATACAATCAAAGCTGGCAAATATATGCGATATTTTCACTATCCTCAAATCCAGTGAATATTAATCAGTGGTTAAAATCCACTTTCATATTAAATTGCTTTCAAGCGATCTCATAGAAGCCAATTCCTTTATCTTCCTCAAACTTGAACTCTTACATTACTCTCATCCCTAGGATCATCATTCCTTCCTCCATTAGGCATTGCTTCCAAACAGAGTTCTATAGAATTATAAGGAGTTCAAATGCTACTGCTATTGGAAGCATCACGTCCTCAGCACAAAGCATGTCATTTAAGGATCAGTAGGTCTTTAAGGCTCAAAACTAAAGCTTAGAAACATGTGTGAAGAGATCTCCATCATCAAAGAGCATAGCTTCCCCTGAATTCCTTCCACCATTGGATCCAAAATTTTCTTCCTTTATACTGCATGTATTCAGGCTCTATGGTAGCTTCCCGAAAGAATTTGACTTAGAATGAATAATCTGAAAAACAAAAAACACGTACACGTTGTAGAAAGGTACTATATAGTGTGGATATTACTTTGTTAGAGCTTGGGAAGAAGCATAAAAATTATAACTGAATAAACTGTTTGTGCACGTTATTTTTAAGTATACAATATCCATGTCGATCTTATAATCATCGATTTCCGATGATATCCACAAACTAAATATAGGTCAAATTCAGGATACCCATGATGATAACATGTCAAATAAAATATCATACATCTACAAAATTGGAAGGAATAATTTAGAGCCTAAAACAATATAAATACCTGGTTATATGTTAAGCTTGTTTTCTATGCACACCTTTATAACCAACAGAAAGTATTGAAAATTGCTATATGTATATGCTCATGTATTTATGTAATGCATACATAATAGAATTTTGTCTTACAAAAATATGAAGTTACAAAGCCTCTTGACGAACAACAACAATGACTTCCTAAGTTTAATCATTTGATTGCATATATATATATATGTATATATATATATATATGTATATATATGTATGTGTATGTATGTATGTATGTATGTATGTACATGTATATATGTGCAATACATTTGTGCATAAACTATACATTATTATCTATATGAAATGTTTTGTATCCAATGACTTATCAGGGAAATGCTTGAGAAGGGTAAAGAATTCACATGTTATATCTGGGGTTCAATTAATAGCTGATCCATCTGTCTTTTTCCTACGTACGATGCTTGATTCTTTATTATTAATACTACTATTAAACTTTGCGTTGATGTTTTCTAAATCCATTTCTAGGTCCTTCGTGTAAATCCCTAACTACTACCAAAAAAAGTTTGAAGTGATCAACCAAAGGTAACTTAGATAGAAAAAATTAATAGCACAGGCTGGCCTCTTGTGATTTTGGATCATCCTCCCCATCGACCGAAAATCAAACATGAAAGTTATTAAGAAATAAATTATCTTGGCAATTGAAGAACCAACACCATAATTTTATATGTGAATTATATGTGTTTTCTAAAATGAACGGAATTGGATTTGACGAATAATGAGAAAGGTGCGACGTGGACGGAAAAGAAGAGAAATGTAACTACAACGATTATGATCTTAATTTTCATGTTTAACTAATCAAATTAAAGAATTGTTTAAAAGTCTATTTATATAGAAGTTAACTATCCATTAGAATTGTAATGAAAAATTGAACGGTGAGGAAAAATTAATGTTTAAAAAAAATGATGTGAAATCCTACTTTAAATAATGGAAAATTATTGATGAAGAAGAAAAGAAAAGGAACCGTCGTGTTCAAGGGTCGCGCTTCTTCAACCTATGTAGAGCTCGTAATACTAACACTATGAGCACTTAAATATATCTCAGCTTCGGTTGGTTTGTATTGAATTATCCACCCAGCTTCTTCCTATGATTTATGAAATGATAAGGAGAATTAGAAGATAATTTTTAATTTACTTTATATTATCACTATTAATCAACTATTATCAAATTAACTTAAAAAAATTTGTACTAAGCAATCATCTATAAGGACCCAAAAATTTCCATGTGTGATGATTTTCCATTCAAACATGCTTTTACTGAGAGAGAAGTAAACATCCACTGTAAGAGCACAACAGCACATATTTGATCTTGATTTCAATTGGTCGACCAATTCAAAGGACATTTTGTTATCACTCATGTTTTGAAAGTTTTGTTGAACATTTGTTGCATCGAACTAACCAAATTCAAAGGACTTTGTTATTGAATCATGTTCCGGGTCTTCTAGTCATAGGTTTAAACCAAAGTTTGTTTCTTATCTCTATATAGGGATCATCAACTTTAGATTGATTTTTTAGTATGTACGTGTTTATTCAGATTTTATAGTCATTAGCACTATTTAGGTCAATTGTTACTATTGGTTGTTTTGTTAATTGCAGCAACATCTCTGCATTTAACAAATGGCCGCTTGTAAAAGATAGATATTTCACTTGTTAACTATAATCATTTGTATTTGTATAAGAATGAATTATTTAATCCCCTTAGAACTTCGTTCATTTCTCATCTAAAACTTTTTACTACATCTGACTGGAAGAAGAAAATGAACTATTGAACTTGGTGCAATTAAGATTTTGGTCAAACAAACTGTTTCACATGGGCTTAATATATCGTAGAACTGTCATTTAACTGCCCGAATAGTTAAAAATTATGCTAAGATGTTTTTTTGTTCTCGGGTCCAATATTAATAACTTATGCCTTAAAGTTTTGATGTAATATTACATAATGGTTGACTTTTCAAAAGGGGTATAAAAGTGTACGTCAGGCTATATATTATGTAATAGATGAATGAATACTGGTTCCGCTTATATATTTTTCTAATAAAAAAACAAATGTTTACTCTTCTTATCAACATTTTCTTTTTGTTTACTTAAAATTTGTTATTGAGTTTACATTTCATTTTTGTAGAATTATGAAAGTCAATGGATATTTTCCGACGTTTCGGTTTTGATTAGCATTAAAAGCAGGGACATACATGTTTGTATGGCAATAAAATAGTATGTTTGGTAGATAGTAAACTTTGAATACTTGCTAAATATGTAATGCCTTATTGTATGCTATATAACCATAGATTCCATTTCATTGATAATTGCTTTGTCAATAAACATTTTTTTGGAAAATATACCAAACCGTTTGCATGCAAATTTTATTGAATACTGCCATAAGCTCGTCCCCTTTTCAGAGGAAAACAAATATTGTTCTGGTATAATATGCTGAAAATCAAAGTGCGTGAAGTGACACAATATATAGTAAGTTGTGCAATATATAAACATAACTACAATAAACATTATTAGTGACATAATTGCTTGCATGACTGAATCATAAATCAAACATTTTTTTGGAAAAAATACCAAACTGTTTGCATGCAAATTTTATTGAATACTACCATAAACCCATCTCCCCTTTTTAGAGGAAAACAAATATTGTTCTGGTATAATATATTGAAAATCAATGTGCATGAAATGACGCAATATATACTATGTGGTGCAATATATAAACATAATAATAATAAACATTATTAGTGACATAATTGCTTGCATTACTGAATCTAAATCCAACATGTACACTAAAAAAAAAAAAACCATTTCATGGAGTATTTTCCACCTAATGCTTACATACATGTAGGTAGCATTAGGTGGAAAACCATGAGGTACTTCACCAAAAAATACAGATCTAAAAGATAACATTCCTAGATAGTGCTTGATTGATATTAATAATTTTATTGTACAAAAAATTGATGCATAGGTGCACTTAAACCTCGAACTTACAAACTGTAGCAACTTAAATATTTTTCAATGAGTGAATAATTGACAATGCATTAAAGTAGTAGAGAAAAACATATGAAACCGGAGAGCATTTTACATAGTTGTTGCAAAATTTAAGATCTAAAAGATACTATCCAAACATAAATTTCATTATAATTTTCAGCAACAAAAAATCGGTTGTTTATATGAATAACCTTCAGCTTATACAAAGACTAACATCTGATAGCATACCAGCTGGAATATACGTATCAATATGGGAAAAGTTAAATTATATGCAACTCTCGTGCTTACATGTCTATTTAACGCTACCTCCATCCAATCCAACGTTACTGTATTTCACTCATTAAGCATTAGTTAAAGCCTTAAGTAAACATGGAATTTAATTTGGATTGACATAGAACTATGAATTTTTTAGAAAACATAAACATAAATTGTGAAAAATATTAACTAAAACTCTTTTGAAGCATCTAGTAATTGCAATTCTTGAAATCATATATTATTAAGAACCGGTTCCTTTCGTACTCACTCAACTAATCTTGAGTTGCTTTTTTTAATATTCAAAATATGAATGCAAATCCTTATTTAAAAGCATAATTGTATATAACCTATCCTCAATACAGGAACAAAAAGTAAACATCCCATGGATTGTAAATGTTTTCTACGAAATACTATAAATCAGTTCACAAACTGTTTTTGTAGAAGACTTGCACAAAATGTCAGGTCAAATCCTCCTTCAGGTTGTATCTCCAATGACAGTCAAATAACACGTCTGCCTCCAAGAAGTCTTCCTCAGCCTTATAACCGCTCTTTGTAATTATGCATTTCATTCCATCTGATTTAGCTGCTGCAAGGCCTATTGCACTATCTTCAACTACTACACAGCTGGAGGTCTCAACATTTGGAGTGCTTGCAGCAAGTTAATTGATAGCTGGATCAGGTTTCTTGCAAAATAGGTCCATTATGTTGAGTTACTTGACTACTCATACATATGTATAGTATAAATCCAAATAAAATTAAATAGAAAACACAGATTCACGAAATAGGTCCATTATCTTGGCCCTTTTAATTTCATTCGTTGCTCACTCATACCAGGCCACATTTTCCAAAGTGAACTTCAACTTGCAAATGCCACGTACCTTTATAAGTGTTCATTGGTCTGTACTGAAATTATGTTGATAATCACTCCCTTCTTTGGTAAGATACAATTGTCATTCATCTCCTACTGTAGTACTATTTCCTACATACTCTGTCGAAATCCATTCACCAACTTAGCAAGAATGAAGCTTCTGTCTAGTGGTTAGAGTGAAGTTTACCCCTATACTTCAAAATATTACTTCCATGATCTATCTTCCTTTTTTAGCTATTGTATTTTCATTGTAATTATACAACCATCTAGATATGCCTTAATAATTGCAAAAGTCCTTCTCTTTGAATAACGTCCAGCACTAAATTTGGAAGATTTGCGCCCACCAGTATCATACACATCCCAGATATATCTCTTGAAACGAAACTTCAAATTATTTAATTGAAATAGCCACCTCACATGAAACTTTTTTTCCAACTTCCTTATCATGTCCCTTCATGAAATAGCCCTTCTCAGGTTTAATCTCTGCTAACATCATCTTCCTCCAACCAAAGGCTTGAGCATGCTTCGTCCAATTGAAAGATAATGTCATGTTGACAAACCTGCAAGAATATTATGAAGAAAAAAACTGAAAGATAATGGCATGCTTTGGAACTTTTTTAACACAATAATTCAAATAAATAGTTCTTTTCTTTCAACTAAAAAGCATCAAACTATATATGTGTGTGTGTATATGTATATGTATGTGTACATACATATATCTATGTATGTGTGTGTACATTGGTAGCTTAGTTACCTAATAATCCATATAATTTTGACAAATATATGATAACTTAAAACAGCTAATAATACCATAGTCAGAAATTTTAGGATATTTGAAAAGAAGGCAACATAGATTTGTGATTAAACCATTCTAATTAAAAAAGGCAAGATGGATTTCTTAGCATTTAAAATAATTTTTGTTGATGCTATCAGTTAAGATTCTATCACAGTTTTGTCTTTAGGAACAGCTACATTAACTGAGGTGCGTACACGGGATAAAATCAAACCCATGCTAACCATTAGAATAGAAGGATATTTTTTTTAGTTTTAATGATGCATGTTATAATTAATGGAAGGATATTTATTAGTCAAATAATACATTTTGGATCCATATGATAATGTCAAAATTTTACTTCAAATTCAGCTTGCAAAGTAAAACTATATTCTACTTTTAAATCACCCAACAATACATGTTTCATAAGATTCGGTAATCGATAGTTTTCAAATTTATATTGCCTGTTAATTTCCAATAACAAATACTGGTTTCGCATGTTTGATGAAAACTGTGTTTCGTCAATTCAATTTTGGATAATCACCTATTCCCAATAAGTCAAATTAAACTAAAAATTAGATAGAATCAAATTACATAAAACTTGGTAGGGAGGGAATAAAACAAATAGAGAGGTAGAAATGTTTTGGCAGTTAATGAAATTGATGATGAAATCAAAAAAATGAAGGCAGCAGCAATTGACTTCTCATTTTTATCAGGAAGATTTACTTAAAGTGGATCTACAAAATCTATGAATAGAAATGGAAAACTATTAAAAGTAAAGGAAAGGTGTATGGCTAAAGGTAGCAAGAATAAAGAGGATAAAACTTTCAAGAAAAGGAACTTCAAGGAATTAAAAATAAAATTTAACTTAAGATAGTTTCTGCATTCGAGCTGAGGAAGAATGATGGTAAATTATGTTATCAGATATTCTGTTTTTTATATAACAAACTTATATGCTTTGGTGCTTACTTTTATTTGAAGGATCATCACAGAGTCATATAAACCTCATTTAAGTTCTACAAACCAACATGGCCTCAGTGTCGAGTACAATTACTTTGTTCTATTTCTCCTCACGGCAAGAATTTCATTTGAAACATTGTATTTAGCAACTACCATTAGCCAACCTACATAACTTCCAATAAGATAATAAAAAGGAAAATTAAAATTAAAAACAGAGTTTCACTCTAAATTTTTGCATATGAATACTGCTCATCTTTTATCATGTTGATCCTTCTTACTTAAGAGCTTTACTGGGAATTTTGCATATATAGAAAAAGGATAGAACATGAAATTATTAAAAAAATAAAATAGAAAGGTATTTGTGATCCATATTTATAAATAAGTTAATTTATTTCTTTTTTCTTTACTTGATGTTCATTACTAATTCCGTTTTAAATTAGACTTCCTTTGCTTATATATAACATACAATAAATATTTTAAGCTTATTAAAATTTACAATTATTATCATCTTTGTTGTATCTTCTAATGCTAGAATTAGTGCCTAAGTATATAGAAATTCAAAGGAGTAGACAGAGTAGACAATATCGATTCTTCAACTTTCATTGCACTAATTTAAAACAGGAAACCAAACAGAATGGTAAGACTTTTTTCCAATTCAATCGTGAACTAAAACAATAGTTTACCCAAAATTAAAAAGCACCTAGCATATGAGAACACAAAAGTTCTCTTTTCAGGTTTGCACTTACAAAGAAGGTACTATGAAGTTATTTAACGATAAAATTAACATGGTGGAAAACTAATCATATAAATCCTAATATCCTACTTGCCCTATCGAGAAAAGATACACTTCCACTATTTTTGTTCATGCTAAATATTTTTAGTAGAAAAATATGAATATAAGTGAGCATCTAATCAAATTACTTCATTCTAAATTTTTTGAAAAATGAAAACGAAAGGTGGTTATAAACCACTAATATCTTTATCCTAAAATCCATAAATGAATAGTCAACATCTTTGATATGCTACCGCCTCATAGACTTGAGCAACATCGTCCTAAAATCTGGAGGAAGAAAAACAACAGCAATTCTAACCACTCACCCTCATCAGTATTAGAATCTAATAAAAATATGATATTTCAGTAACTCGAAGAAAGAAAAGGTTGATGAAAATAGCCATTTTCTCTTTTGTATAATCTTCAGATTGTAGTAAAAAGGTAAAAAGTTCAGTCAGGTAAACCATTAAGTTGTTCCAGGAACTAAGGTACATGAAACTACACAAACCATGGCAATAAATTAGATATGCATACAACAATTTGAATCAAATTAACATGTCATAACAAATAATTGCACCTTTTAGTCAATTAATTACACTAATAATGCATATATACACTGCTAAGTATACAATTTAAAATGTAACGTAAATTGTGCTTAGATGTTTTGTCCCTTTTTTTAATAATAAATCAACCAAATGAATTATTTTATTTAATTGAATAATATATAGTGCTTAGCAAGAAAAATATAAAATTTGTATTTTTTCCAAATTAAATTAATTGAGCCTAGAATTTGTTGTCCAAATTCCATGCATGGCTCATGGTACATACTCTAAAATAAAAACTAAAAATTTCATACTATAAGATTCCATTGCTAGAGAGAGCAAATCCTTGGAATCTTCTCTATTTCTTATTTTCTTCAACTCAAATAAAATCCATAGGGACATCGCCTACAAAAAAATTACCACATCCAAATCCATGGTATCTACAACACATTCTGGAACTATAAGGCTAGATAAAAGTTTTTGCAGCTAATCGACTTAATATGAAAAATTGTAATTCTACATCAAATGAATTCCTTCATAAGATTAAATGAATAATAGTTCATTTTGTATAAATAAAGTATATGCATCATTTTTCAATCAGATGATTAGTGATCACAAAAAAATTAATGATTTTGTATGCCAAAAATGACTTAAATATAATTCCAAATTAAACAATTTAACTGACTAATGGTATAAACTATTTGTTAGCTGTGGCTGAAGCTGCTACTAAAACTATATAGGGAGACCAATCCAATGTCTTGTAAAAAAATGTTAGGATTTTGTGAATATAAAAGGGTGAAAGCAGTCTTGTATTTTATCTGGTTAGAACTAATGCCCCAGAGCACATTAACTTCATACATTCAAAGTTTCTGACTTATTTCAATGGCAAAGTTAACATAAGCGAGCTCAATTATTATTTATACAATGACCAAATTTAAAGTTAAGACATCAAAATTGAAAAGGATAATCTGAGTAGGAAAGAAAAAAACTGAATATGTTGATATCCAAATGTAGAAACATAATTTATAGAATTCATACCTAGTATACTGAATACAAACAATTTATCTTATATAAAATTAACTATATTTGATTAATATCTAACACTAACGTTAATATACCTTACCTGTTGATCAAAAAAAAAAAAAAAAACCAAAAACAAAATTTTATATTTTATTGTTGGTGGATTACTTATAGAACCAGATTGTTGAGTTAGTTACCAATTCCGTATACTGCTTACTACATAAAGGTCTTTGCTGCAAAATTGGATGTCTGGTGCTTGTACAAATTGTTAAAATTAGCTAGAGGTTTCAATTACGGATATAATATGTCACTACATCATATTTTGAAAGCCAGGAAGAAAAGGTTTATTTGATGAAAATGTTCTCAATGTATTGCTCCTATAATGAGGAAAGGATAAAATATTATTTAGTGTAAACTGAAATAGTAAAGAAATTGAAAAATAAGAATTATTAGTCTTTAAAATCTTTCATGTACTAACATATTTAAATTTCAAACTGACCATTCCTACAGTAAATAGACTATTAACCATTCAGTTAAATCAATACATGTACAATAACTTATAACAAAAAGTAGCTTATTATTGGACAATAAACATTGAGTTGCTAACTTAGGAAAATGTTGCATGTATGAATAAAGTGTTTAAACTTTTGACGTCAACCTAATTAATTAGAAACATCCGTAGATTCAATGTCTAACATGGTGGCAAGATTATGTCTTTCTTTATGCTAATTAATATAAAGATATTGAATTACCTGGAAAGATTATCATGGAGGAGAGATTACTGGAAAGAATTTGTTTGATCTGTATGTATACAAAAGAAGTTCAATAGTAGAAGTAGGCTTTGTTACCGTTTTTGCTTAAAAACAGATCATATATTTATAAAATTCGCACTAAAAAAGAAATATACAAACAAATTTCATGTATAATACACTGTATCTATTGCTGGAACGAATATTAACGAAAAAGCATAGTAAGAATAAGCAACTTGTTCCAAAAATAATAGTTGTCTTTTTTGCAAAAAAAATACAAAGTGAAGACATTCCATGAATATGTTATGCTATGCCCAAGCTTTCGCATTGCCCGTTGCACTTTTCTACACAATCAGACGCCTTTTCTCGCATAATATCTTCAGCATCCATGTTTATATGTTTAGCACATAAAAAGTTTGAAGATCTCATTAAGTTTCAAATTTAGTCCTCAAAATATTTTCTATATTGCGATGATAATACACAGTTAAACACATAAATAATAGGATGTTATCACAATCACATAAAAAAAGGAAAAATATATGGATAAATTGCAGTTAACTATGCGAGTTACACTAATCATCCATTGAAAACTTGTCTATCAACATCAGCAACTTTGTTAAGGGTGACAGACGGACTTATACTAACTCAAACTCCCTCTGTATCTTAAATGTTGGATACTCCGTACTTAGAATAGCTTTTATGCTCAACCATTTAAATGACAATTGATTTTTCTAAATATAAAAACACCGTAGTTTTAAAAAAAATGATTTATTATTTCGTTTCACAAATAAATTAGCATGTACTAAAAAAGATTCAAATTCATGACTTAGTATTCTATTATATTGCTTATTACCATTTGCGCACAGAATATGTACTATCAAAAAAGGAAATAGACATCATCACTCATTTCAATACTTTATGTATGCACCTGATATTGAACCTTTATTTATGAGTGAATTGAACTTATATTGTAAAATGAATAACCATATTAAGCATTTTACACCGTATATAGGAAATCCATATCACATTGATACCATTATGCACATGCAAAATTTAGACATTGTAAGGTACTTGGTAAGCATTATTAAATAATTTACAGGATTGACTTATTTATCGAATATAAAAGATCATTTAAAATAGGTTAACAGAATAAGAAAATCCAAGGATGTTGGGAGCTAAACTCGTATTAGAAAATCAACCAATCCAAGAAGGCACATAAAAAATATAAGCATGCCTTATTACATCACATAAACACACAACTAAAATAGGTAAATATGGTTAGGACAAATTCAACATCAACTTGGAGTTTAAAAAGCAAACACAGCGAGCTTATATATCTGAAATCTAATATTTCTGAAAAGAACATTCGGATGGTTATCATTTATTAGAGACATAATATTTCTGAAAAGAACCCTCAGATGTTAATATCTCATTCAAATAGATTTATACCATTTAGCGAGCTTATAGTGTTAACATAATTTTTTTTTTAATTCCATGTGATTTCCAACACCATACCATGTAGGTCCAAACATAATACTATAAAGTTTAAGGATGAAATATTTCAATCAAGAATTAAATCTCGGTAATATAATTGTTAAACGGGCTCATATATTTAATCATAAGTTGACAAAAAACATGATAGTTTATAAACCAGGTTGGTTAAATGCATACTATGCATCCTCAAATGGAAAGGGACACGAAGTCTAATCTTTCGCATGAATAATAATTACTAATAGTACACATTTCAATTCCTTAAAAAGAAAACAAATTTCATTAACAAATAAGAAATACATTGAATAATATTGGAAATGATTAACATATTAAATATCCAGGCATTCACTAATTGTGTTGTAGGAAAATCATTTTATACGGTATTCATTAATTTATTTGTTTCATCGTAAATAACAAAAGTAAAATAATGTATATATGTATAACTTTCACATTCACGTCATTTTCAAGATCAAAACCATACCACAAAACCAAACCACAAAACCAATCCAATTTGAATTCTTATAATTTGATCTAACTATAATTTTGAAGGAATTTCACCTCTATCCTGATCCAAAAATCAACCTTATTAACACCCTAAATTTTAAACTGATCCAAATCATCATCAAATCAAACAGAGGCCATCTTCAATACCAGTTTAAATCGAATTATCATAAATTTTTACTAATATGCAAATACAATATAAAATAATCACACTAAAGCATGGAGAACATAATGAATGAAAGCATACCAATGAAGGAACATACATTAAATGCATACGATGGAAATCAAAGAAGCAACAACAATGTGTCTCAATTGTAAGCAAGTGAAGCAAAGAAGACGTGAAAGTAAATTAGTAGAAGGAATGGAAATAGAAACAGTAGGTATCGAATAAATATAAGTACCGAAATCAAAAAAGTGAATGCAAATGATTGAAAATTACCTGAAGCAATAGGAAATAAGAGTAGAAATAGAAAACGCCAAAAGAAGGAGGAAGTTCCCATATATATACGAAGGCGGACGTTGATTATTGTTGATTTCTAATACAGCAGATATCTGCTGCCATTAGGTGGATGAGTTATGGATTTGCTAAAAATGGTTGGGGAAGTCATATGTAGCATTCTCTATCGTTGATTAGATGAGTCTAGATCTGCACAAATGGTGTGGAGAATTAACATATGGTTCTTATTTAGTTAATTATCTAAAGAATAACAATGTGTGCGTATATAAAAAACATGACATATGTTCACAAATAGAAATGGTATGTCATACGCATGAAAAGAGGAAAACTGTACATTAAAACTACAAACAGAGCACATGCTAAAATCTAAATGGTTAAAGTAGAATTAATCAATAAAACAACAGCTTTAAACAATGAATTGGTAATCATAAAAGCATAAACATATGTTATTAAACCATTGGCTATCCCGAGCATATTATTCAAGTACATGCCAAGTTTAGGTATTACTAATGGTTTTCATGCTTCCAAATTATGCTTTTGCTCATGTTATTATCGAAGAGCAAAACTATTTGGTAGAGACCTACTACAAAAATAAATTATTATATAGTAATTTAATAAAAAAAAAGGATTTTTTTATATTCAGAAGTATAAAACATGCATTTGTTATACAACCATTTAGTTTTGTTGTTTTTACTCTTGTGACTTTGAGATCTGAAATCCATCCAAAACTATAAGAATTTAGTTTTATTAAATATGTGTGAATTTAATTTAATGTATCAAATCCATTTGTTTATGTTTCATATAATCACAGACTTTGAAGTGGCATAAAAAATATATAAGTTATCGATATGATCGGAAATTGAATGCAAACAATGGTATGATCGGAAATTACAAAATTCTCAAATACCTTTGTAGACGACCACAATGGTATGATCGGAAATTGAATGCAAACAACAAATTTATTTATTTTCCTCTTCGTACAATGGTAGAAATAAGGCTAGTTTACAGCTGTGGTTACAACAGACCAGGAGCAGAAGTTGTTGGAATGAAGTCCATAGATTAAAATTGCTATGACTATGGGTACACTGACTAAGCCGAGAAGACAAAGTCAGCACCTATATTCACTGTTTGTCAGTGGCTAAAATTACAAAATGATGTGGTGAATGTATTAACAAAGCCAATAATCCTAATAAAGCCAATATTTGTATCAATGATGCAGCAAAGATCACCTCATCAAAAATCAGGCTCAGTGATTAATTTGTGGGAAAAAAAGGCAAGAAGGATGAATGTAAACAAAGAGGGATTTTAAATTCATTCAATAAATAACAGACAATTGCAAATTTCAGCTGCAGCAGAATACATGACAGCATGGACTAAAAACTTCAGATTCGAGTTATAATATGTGCGGCTGCAGAATCCCCTAATTTAACAGCAAGTCATCTCAATATATCCCCCAGTGGAAACAAAGCAAGCAAGGAAAAAAGCGAACAAAGGAGCTAATAAAGTTATAGAAGACATTACCTGACCGCATAGTCGCTGATCAACTGGTTTTAGATGGAACGAAATAGCCCTAATTAATTTAGGGTGTACGACGGAAAACCAATAGGGAACGACAGAGTGGGTAGGGGGCGTGTGGAGAAGGGAGATGTATGGTAGAGACGGAAAAAACGACATTGAGGAGAGCGCAGATGGGGGAAAGAATTGGGTTAAGGAGAGCGTACTGGGAAAAAAAGCGGTGAAGAAAAGGGTAATCGAGTAAAAGATAGAGACGGAGACGGTTGAGTGCACATTCCACGTGGCATGCTCACATTGTATGCTAATAGAAGTTGAAGGGGGCTTGAGAGCCATCTAAAAGCAACTCAGCTTTAATAGTATAGTATAGATTTTTGGAAAAGTAAAGAAGACCATCAACCAAATACTGAAATGATTGATTGATATTGAAAATTTTACTTTTCTATATACTCAATCATTTCCAGTTTAAGGCTATAGTACATCGGCAAAATGAATAAATAGAGTTGATATATATATATATATACACACACACACTCATAACTTTATTTTTACTAACGTGTAAAAGGTAATGTTAGTTCCTTCAAAGGGCATGATCAGATATATGATATTCTTATATTTATTGAATGTGTGAGTATAATTACAACCACCTAGGATTAAAAAAAAAAGGAAATTTAGTTAGCTGAAATAGTACATTCATATATGATTCTAACAAATAACATATAATCAAAGCACAGCCTAAAATGTTATTTATATAACACCATATATAAATCATATAATAATACAATGTTAACTATATAAGGTTATATACAAATAAAAGAATCTTCTGTTCCTACTTTGATATCAGTTATATCTTTTAAGTTAATATAAAATTAAGACCATAACTTCAGACAATGATAGAATATCTTTATATATGGTAAGAATATCTTTATATATTGTAAGATTAAATAATAGTAGTATATGTCAATTCAAGGGCATTAATGATTTTTAAGAAAAGCAAAAACTGAATTAAAGCATAGTAATTGCCGATAACACAATATTAGGCAATCAAATAACAAAAAAAGGTTATAGCAGTTTTTAGATGCACATGCAACAATTGAAGAAGGAATTGATGACTTACTTATACTTCCTTGGCTGCTGGTGCTGCCAATAACCATCACAATGGAGATTAATTTTATGAAGTTGGGTATTTCCTTGTAATCTATGGCTGCGACATTTGCTTTGGTTAGCTCTTTCCACCATAGAGCCATGTAGATAATTTTGAGAAGGAAAAATATTAGTTGTCAGCAAAAAGCATGGACTTTATATATTCTAAGAATAAACAATTATGTTGTACCCCATTTTTATGATACATTCATTTATTTTGATCATACATATGCAATTTCACTGTTTCCCAAATACAGATTGCAGGTATCGACACATGCATTAAAATACCTCTGTCTCTTGTAGACTAAAGGAACATCAACGATTACTAATATAGGATATTATGTTAACATTAAGCCCTTAGGGGTTCACTTCGTTGAGACTTGAGAGAATTATCGGACCTTCACTATGAGTATGACAAATTAGTTTGGATAAAACCTATATATGCCGATGGACATGAAGGAAATTAGTAATTATGCATTATTTATAAAAAAACCAATCAGAAAGCAATCAAATCACAGATGCAATATACACATAAATATATGCTAATTCTATTTGCATGGTCTGCTCAATTAAATAACTTAATAATTCATCTTTTGCGTGGACACAATGGATAAACCTATATGAAATCCATAAGTTTAACCCATTGAATAACTATGTTAACAAATATATGTATGAAGCTCTACACGATGTTTGTATAAAAATATTTTATAATTTCATTATATATCCTGGATGAGCTGAATAAATGACAATGAACTAACCTTCGAATAAACTCACTTGTGTATAGTTGTAATGTAGATCTAACAGTGGTTATCCAATCACCTAAAAAAATTTCTGGTCAATCCATACCAAGCATGAGAAAATAGCTGCGAATTGAAATATACACAACTTCATATATTACACAACGTAAGCCATTAATATTACAGAATATCAAATTTTACTAAAGTTGCATAAAGTAAACAACATCTAATATCTATACGCGTATGTTATGAAAGTTTTTATCAAACTTGGGCGTACTTGAGTGTATTAACATTGGTAACTCAGTTGTATTCAATATTCACTCATCCCTTCGTTTCAATGTCAATTTCCAAAATTTAAAAATAAAAAACAGTGAAAAACGGTCTTAGTCTATATTCATAGTGGTACAATAAATGAATCCAGTTGAATCATTTTGACAACAAACAAAGCTTAAGCCGGAGACAAATATTCCTGTTTAAATTAAATGGTACATATAATTTAAAATATAACATTCCATATTGAGCTTTTATAATGTTATTGTTGTTGGTGGTACTTGGTGAAAGGAAATGATAATGAAAACCTATTAAATTGTATTTATGTATGCAACCTGTGGAAGGTACAAATTACTTGATCGGTTTAAACATATGATATATGAGTTTAACTCTGTTTGTTAGGGAATTTATCAAAACAAAAAGAAGCCTTGAACTTGTGATTGTATGTAGCACCATATTTTAGATAAATAGCAAAGGCATGTCAACTGATTTAAATACACAGTCAAAAGATCAGTTATTTAAGATAATGTAACATTAATTAGTGGTCAATTTGGCAAATCAAGCAACAATGCAATTTTCAAGTAGCTGTAGATTTAAAATTATAGTACGATAATGTAAATTCTAGATAGTATTATATTATATTATAATTGTACTTCAGCGCGTGGACATATAACATTGTTGGAAGTGCAACTAACCAATTTTACAGCAAACACATCACATCCCTCAGTAGTAAAAGCCTTTAGATGGAAAATAAGTAAATAAATCTTGCCAGGAGAAAATGTAAGGGTATGGTAAATTAAGTAATTGGAAAGTTAGACTATAATACAACATGCATTTATATATGATACCTAAGTTATTGTCGAAATAGTTATATGAAGGCATACTGAATATGGAAATAAAGCATACTGAATATGGAAGTAAAGTGCTTTTTTGCGGCTTATACCTTAGGAAAATATGTAAATTTTGTAACATGAAGATTGAGGAAAAATAATTTGCAAATTCCTAACGAAATAGTAGGTCAACACCATATGGAAACAATTGACATTGCAGGCATTCTTTTAAAACTATCCTAAAAAATTAACACATATACATTCTATATGCATTCATATAAGCACCAATTCCATTTTTACTGTTCAACATAAACTAATAATTAAGTACAAATAGAAACTCAATTGGGGGACGAATTCTATTTTGTGATTATATCGACTAATTTAGATAACAAACTTATACTATAATCCAATTGTAATTACATCTAGAGAAGTATATGATAAAATTATAGATTTGGGGGCTATATCCAATTAGTATTGTCATTGAGCACAAAGGTTCATAAAAAGTTTACGTACATATCACAAATAAACAATGATGCAAGTGATAGATTCAAATGGAAGTCATATATGAAATTGCAATATTGCATAACTACGGGTTTGGGACATTCAAATAATGGTTTTACCTCATACGTCTTCGTCGACGTGGAATAAGAGTTGATCTAGTGCCAGAAGCGAGGAGGAGTGGTAGATCTGGGAAAACAACAACAACAACAAAAACACTAATTAGTAGGAACGAAGGAAGTGCAAAACGATTTTACCTGAGATGTGGTGGTCGAGGAGGAGTACCAACTGATCCAGTTGCAGAAGTGAAGAGTAGTGGTAGATCTGGGGAGAAGTGAGAAGAGGAAGATGGTCTTGAGCATCGTTCGAGCGGGTAGTCAGTGTAAAAGAAGTAGAAATGGCAGATCTGAGGCAACGAAGGGAGGAAGACGTGAAAAATGGAGGAAAAATGATGAATGATCTGGAAGTTTAGTGGAATTTTAGGGTTGAGAGATATGTTGAGGAAAGGAGGAAACCTAGAAGAATCTGGGAAATGATACGAAGAAAGTGGGTGGAAAAATAAAACAAAAATGGAAACGTGTTAACAAACCGAACTGGGTTATGGGGAAGTGGAACGGCAAATGACATGTTTGCCCTGAATTTAGGATTTTCTTTTAAAGGATAAACTTTGGAAAAATTTTGGCGAAAAGTATGAGAAGTTTCAAAATTTGGTAGAAAGACACATTTATACTAAAGGTGGAATTCAGGGGGTCCACTAACCTTTTTCCATTTACACTATCATTTGGCATTCTCCCTAATTTTGAAACTTGCTATACTTTTCACAAAAAAAAATTCAAAGTTTGTCCTTCTCCCTATTTTCCACTAAAATCTTTTATACAATATTTTGAGTTTGTTTTGCATTTGTTTTAAACTCAGCTTTAAATAAATATTCCTTAAGTGAAATTAGATTTTTTTTCTTCACATGAAGATAAACAAGAATTAGATTTTTACTTCATGTAAAATAAATAATTAAAGGAAAATGTTGATTTACTTCATATCAAAGGAAATAAAGGACAAAAGAAGATTTGACCCTTATATACTTAAGATCATAAATCAATTAATAAGAAATGTTTGATTTGTGTAACAAGATATGCTATTTTATTCTAAGAAGTATCTAGGCAATATATGGCTAAAATAACTTGGTAAGTAAGGATTTTTTTTTAAAACTGTTTTATACATGAGTTGTACATATATATGCACTTAACACTTCGGGCCGTGCACTATGTACGCTTGGAAAAAAACGAAAAACAGCTAGCCTAACACCTATTTTTCAAGCTAACTAATAATGAAACAGCTATATTATCAAATCAAACATGTTGCTCAATCAAAGATAGGTGCAGCAACCTATAAACATTAAGTACACATCTATTTAAAGTATAGATTGCTTGGAAATGAAGTTTGTTTTTAAAACTATATTGTACTATGTTATGTGTGTATTTATGTACACAAACGCTTATATATTGGTGGCCATGTATGTATAACTGGGAGGAATTAATGAGAAATGCTTTAACTCAACTTCTTCTCGATCAAAAGAAAGAGGCTGCAGCTACTAACATACCTTCTACAGTTATATTTCCCCTACAAACAATTAAATGTCCCAATATCTTATACTATTTTTATTTAAGTACCTACCCATTTGTACTTCATCTTTGCTTAGCTATATACCACCTAAAAATGGAAACTAAAACACATGAAAAGCCATAACTTAGCACCTCTTATCAATCAAGCATACTACTACAACTACAACATTTCATATTCAATTATATCTTCTCTACCATCTAATTTGTACGTGGCTATACTTGTATATACGCACCTCAAACATGTAGCTGTGTTTATTGAGAAGAATTAATGAATAAGCTATAACTTATCTTAGGCAGAATTCTTTCAAATTACACACAAGAACAACTAATCTCTAGGTTCGTTCCACTTATGCATAGCTAATCTACTATAGGAAAATCCATCCACACCTAGAACACTAGCCTATTTCTTTCTAATCAAATGAAGAACAACAACTACAACTCTAAGCTTTAGCATTCTTATCAGTCAAACCATCATGCAACTGCTACTAGACTACCCTCTGCCTCTATGTTTCACTCCCCATGCAAGAAATAAATGCCTTGTTATATTTTGCATTGTTTCCACCTATAAATACATGCCCATACCCACTGAAACCATTTGCAATACATTCGTACCATTTTGTAGCTCGACCTGAACAAGACCCTAGGCTAAAACAGAGAATAGAGAGCATATAAACCGTGAGTAAATATCACTTGTTTCCCCTTTCTACAATCATGCCATGATTAATCTAATGAATGATGTAACCTATATGCGTCAATATGTGTATGTGGACATTTTGAAACATTTTTGAATCAAATATCAGGTTGTATGATTGCATTGAACCTCTCTGACACCCTTATGTATCTTGACTGTGTATGTAAAATGGTGAATCATGTCACCCTATAAACTTAAAAATCTATAGTTTAGATTCTAGGAAGTGAATCTTACATGAAAAATGTTTGTATAGATCTATAGTTTATTTTAACAATAAATCCCATTTAAAATAATTCTTTCATATATAGATAAATAATATGTACAGTAAAAAAGGATTTAAAACCAAAAGGTTCGACCATATTAGAATTTAGTTTCAGGTATACAGTTGTAATCATGTGAAGGAATCACGAAATAAGTAGTAAATTTACGATTTTTAAAGTTGGGGTTGGAGAGAAACACTGAGATGATGGGAAAAATGATCATTTGCCATTTTCCGGTGGAGGAGATAATAAGAGGAGGTGGATTTTGGCATGCAGTTGTTAGACGAGGTGGGTAATCAGGGAAAATACCATATATTTTTTCATAGCTTGATTGGAGTGTACGAGATTGAAATATGGGTTTACTGTTTTAGTTTAGACTTTGGTTGGAGATGAATTGCACCGTCGTGCAAGTGAACTAGGCGTGCGCACCAATGGGGAATGTTGTAGGAGGTCGTCACCTATCTAGGACTGGATTTTGGCAAAATTTGGTAAATTGTGGTGGCATCTGGAAGCAGATAAATGGCAATATGTTATTTTGGAAGCTTCGGGTGGAGCACCAAAATTCCAACACAGTTGGTCGGAGCATGGATGAAGGGTAAGGATGGGGTCAAAAAACTAACAGTGGTGTGTGGTGATCGTGGCAGGGTGATAGTAGGAGGCATGAATGTGCATATGCACAAGTTCCCTCTGCACTAAAGTATGTAACAGAAACACGAAGAAGAAGATGAGTAGTAGCATCTGATAGGAAATGAAGGAGGAGCTTTGTGTGATCAGGAGTGTTGGTGGGTACGATCAATTGGCTAACCACGCCAGTGCAATGGAGAAGAAAAGAGAAGAAGGAAGCAATAATATGAAAGAAAATGGGGGAACAACAGGATAAGCAGTACTAAAATAAAAGAAGAAAGGGAAAGTGAGTGGTGGGCTGAGTTATTTGCATAATGTTGATGTACGGTGAGGGGGAGGGGCTACAGTGATGGGAAGGAGCTATGGCAATGGCTCGGTCAAGGGTTCAGCAAGTAAGAAAACCAAATGAGAATGGGAGAAGTGGGGAGGTAGCTGAACAATGAAATAGAGAAGGGAAAAGAAAGAAATGAGTAAAGGAGAAGTAGAAAAAAGAAAGAAAGAAAGAGGACGTGGGCTGAAGTGAGTTGGGCCATATAAAAAGTATGTAAGGAAGAAATAAAGAAAAGAAGTAAGGAAATAAAATAAAAGAAAAGGAAAGGATATAAAAGAAAGAAAAGAAAAACAGGAACAATGAGATTTGGCTATGGGTTCCACCGTGGTATAGCAAAAAATTTGTTCCAAATTTTATTACTTTAACAATTCATTTAGTTTAAAATAAAATGAAGGCAAAATGGAATTGAAGAAGTCATCTAAATAAATTGAAGTTTAAAACTTCATCAATAAATTAAATATATATCTATTAAACAAAGTTGTTTTTTAATAAGTGAAATTTAAATTATTCTTTTTGAATAATTTAAATAAATAAAAAGGATGGATTTATTCATTTAATTTCTAAGATCGGATAATTGATTCAAATCCGATTGTTAAATTATAGTTGACGATATATCGTGATATGGAAAGGTAGTTGGTTGTCTGAGATGTTGTAAGGTAATGGATCCATATTAATTTCTTTTTGCTGCTGTTATTTCCCACCTTAAATGCTGATTTAGCTGATTGTAAACCACAATCACCTGTACTATACTGTATTTTTATTATTGGTAGTAATAAAAAGGTGTTTGCGGTCACCATAAAAACCGGTCGGGTTGAAAAATAAAATGAAATATATATATATATATATAATAATATAATGATGGTATTGGTTTCGAAATGGCGAGATGCAATTTTGAAAGAAGTCATCGAAATTGAAGTTTAAAATTCATCGATAAATTAAATATATATCTATTAAACAAAGTTGTTTTTTAATAAGTGATATTTCAATCATTCTTTTTGAATAATTTAAATAAATAAAAAGGACGGGATTTGTTCATTTAATTTCTAAGATCGGATAATTGATTCAAATTCGATTGTTAAATTATAGTTGACGATATATCGTGATATGGAAAGGTAGTTGACTCTCTAAGATGTTGTATGGTAATGGATCCAAATGTTTGAAATAAACATTGAAATATTGTTAGAATTGTATCGACTTAAGTCGATAATTATTTATAATCAAGAAATGAATTTTAAAATCAAATCAACAACAAATATTGAATTTGAATATAATAATATATTTCCCTTAAGTATCAATTGACCCTAAAAATATTAACGTTGATCATTTTCGAAGAGTCCGGAATCTATATTCCATTTCGATCTGATCTATACGTGCAAGTAAGATATTATTGAAGAAACTGAAGATGTAGTTATGCAAGGGTTGTTCTATCGATCTTAAGTACAAATTTCCTAAGATGGATTTACAGGATATCGCCTTCGGTTTATCCAGTCCTCGGACATCTTGTATGGACAAATGTTTGACAGAGTATGCCTAACCGACCACGTACGTTGATCTCTTCAAACGAACGTCGGTGATCTACATTCGGTACACTCAAAGGAATGAGTGGTCGATCATGTGTGGCCGGGTTGCAAGATGTTCTTGTTGAACCCAGTGTATTCCTCTCTAGAAATACACTATCGGAATTTGGTTCCATACCTTGTCATGGTCGAAAATCCGTTATCCATAAGAGACTTGCGGTTTTGTTTGTAAACTATGTAGTAAAATGTGAGATGCAAGCATTTCACTAGATTCTAATTTATTTTGAAAACCCTAGATACTATCATAATATCTGATTTCGATATACAAATTGTTTTGGTTATCATATGGGAAAAACCCATTCCGTGTTTATATGCGGCGTAGTCTTATGAGATACCTTTTATTTCTCAAACTATTTTAAAATTGTTTACTCACACCAGTCCCATGACTATTCCAGAGTTTATTTTTCTATGTTTTTTCTAAACTCTTGAGTGCCCAAATTTGTACGGGAGGCCAAGTAGTTCAGGATTTGACGAATACTGGAGGAGCTTGGAGGAGGAGGCTTCAGCCTTAGATATATAGAGTCTATTTCTGTTATGATGTATATGTGATATATGTGAATACAAATTTAGTTTTGTAATTCCAAAAGTAGTAATATATATATATATATTATATTTTATTCAATTGCGAGTATGAGATTCTGTATAGTTGTTCATTTCTATCTTCTATCTTATTTCTTCTATTATAATTTTCTATATTTTTGTTTCTCACCCTCTAACTTCTTTCTTTTAATGATCTAGTATTTCCAATACTTGAATAGTCAACATGTTATACAAAGGATGTATTTATGTTGATTTTCAGGATTGAAAATATCCCAGGTCGTTACAGTGGTATCAGAGCATAAGGTTGAGTGATAACTTTGGCTCTGTGGTGTAACTCGGTAGAGATAGGGTTAGTAATATCCTAAATTGAGTTTGAGTGTATATATATGAGTGCGTATTTTTGGTTCATACAAAAACTATTTTATATTGTGTTGATTGGTTTGTCCATAGTATTGTTTTGAAAGTGGGGTAAATGAAATAATTTTACCCTAAATTATATTTTGATATAAAAATATATAATTTTATGAAATTATTATTATATATAGATGTGTCAATTGTTATTATTATAGTGAAATAAGAGAGAAATTTTTTGAAGTAAGCTCCAAGAAGTAACTTGTTGTAAAAATAGGCATGTCTCATAACTTATTATGAAACTAGGCCAGTTCTGAGCTAGGTAGTTAAGCCATGAACATTTTGAAAACGTGCATGAACAAAAGTGTTCATGTGTGTTTTCAAATTGCGCAATTTTTTTTGTTCTTGAGCGCTTTTGGAACGCTCATGAACAATTTTGTTCATGAGCATTTTTGGAATAAGCATGAACAAAAAAAAATTGTGCGTTCTGAAAACGCGCATGAACATTCATGCGTGTTTTCAGAACGCGCATGGCCTATTGCCCCAGCTCAGAACATGCCTAGTTTCATAATAAGTTATGAAACATGCCTATTTTTACAATAAGTTATATTTAGGAGCTTATACCAAAAATTTGTCCAATAAGATTATAAAAATAAATTAATGGTTATATATATAACCAAATTGAATTCGTATGAAATGTACAAACTGATTTTTTTAGAAGAACAAAATGTTTTGGAAAATTCAAGGGTTTTGAATTTACAACGGGATAAAAATATAAAAATCAGGAGTTAGGATTCTGGAATTGGAAAAATTCAGCTGGAACAAGATGGGAATAGTTAAGTTGAAAGATTTGAATTGGATTTAGGTTAATATCAAGTGGAATTGATATAGGAAATAAAGTTATACATGATTCTATAACTTAAAAATGAACTTGGATGGAAATATTCAACGATTTTGGACAGTCGAAATTTTCAAATTGAATTTGAAACTCGACTTGATTTATATTAAAATATTAGATTTGAATCATTAAACTTATTTAAATAGAATATAATATAAACGAGCTTATCGCAATGCAATAGTTCATAATTTAAAGATTTGAACTTCAACTGAATGTATAAAATTCAATATGAGTTAGAACTCATTGAAACAAGATTCTTTCGAATTTGTTGAATCATAGTTTTCTAATGAAAGGAAACAATTGGAGTTTCTTTAGGAGATTTTGAGTTATTTCAAAATCAAATTTCCATAAAAACAGTAGTATAATCAATTATAACCATAATGATTTATCGAAGAATTTTAAATTTGGATTTCCACTAAATTAAGTCCAGACTTAAGTTATTAACTAGATATGAACTCATGAAAATAGAACAAATTGATTTTTGTAATAAAATCATATTTTGAGTTCCCAAATGAAGATAACTAATTTGAGAAATAATTAGTTAACGAAGAATGTGGATAGGATTTAACGTAGTTAAGTGAATTGGATTGGTGAGTTAAATTAGATTGGGGTTTAAAAAGAGAATTTGAAGCAGGTAAATATGTTTGAACAGGTTTGATTCACATTAACAAAGTAGATAAAGGTTTGGAAGTAATTTTCCAAATGTAATCGAGGATATTTTCTTAAATGGAAAATGGGGTAATATGGGTTGATGAGGAATTAAGATATGGAGTTAAGAAATTGGAACCTAATTGGAGATTGGTTGAATTAAATGATTTTTTGAGTATTTATCTGATGTTGATTTTGGTCTTCGGGGTTGATACCTAGAGGATTATTTTCTTACCGATTTACGGTCAGGGACTGATGAATGTTGAAGAGTAGTAATGCATAAATATAATGAAAATGTTTTCCAACTGTAGTAACAAATATTTTTAGTCATGAAAATGGCTGTGATTGATAGCTAGTTGTTGGTTTGTGTATTGTATGTTTTGATTGGTGTAAATTGTTTGATAGATAACCGTTGTGTTTTTGGATGTCTTGTTTGTTGTGATTATTAGTTTGTGACTTATGTTTGTTTGCCTAAGATAAGTCTATGGCTTTGAATATAACTGGAGTCACCTCGTTGCTCTCTAATTTCGGGGACGAAGTTCTCTTGAGAGGGTAGATTGTAACATCCCGGTTTTTGACTGATTTTGTTGAATAATAAATACTTAATTATATCAATGATTAATTAAATTAAATAGAAGTGGATTTAATACTTGAGGAAATTCAAATTAATCTTTTATTTAAAATCCTGTACATATACGTAAAACCTTTATACAATATTCTGGGTTTGTTTTGTATTTGTTTTAAACTCAAGCTAAAATAAATATTCATTAAGTAAAATTAGATTTTTTTTTTCTTTACATGAAGATAAGCAACAATTGGATTTTTACTACATGTAAAATAAATAACTAAAGGAAAATGTTAATTTACTTCATATCAAAGGAAATTAATTTACTACATATCAAAGGAAATAAAGGACAAAAGTAAATTTAACCCCTATATACTTAAGATAATAAATCAATTAATAAGAAATGTTTGCTTTGTATAACAAGATATGTTATTTTATTCTAAGAAGTAGATAGGCAGTATATGGCCAAAATAACTTGGCAACTAAGGTTACTTTTAAAAAATGTTTTACACATGAGCTACACACAAACATGCATATATATATATATATATATATATGTATGTATGTATGTATGTATATGTACTAACTCTTCTAGCCGTGCACTATGTATGCTTTGAAAAAATGAAAACAACAAGCCTAGAACCTCTTTTTAAAGCTAAATGAAAATGAAACGACTATATTATCAAATTAAACATGCTGCTCAGTCAAAGATAGGTGCAACAGCCTATAAACATTAAGTACACTACGATTTAGATTATAGATTGCTTGGAAATAAAGTTTGTTATTAAAACTATTTAGTATTAGGTTATGTATGTATATATGTACTTATATATTGCTGGCCATGTATATATAACTAGGAGGAATTTATGAGAAATGCTTTAACACAACTTCTTCTTAATAAAAAGAAAGAGGCTGCAACTATAACATAACTTCTACAGCTACATTTCCCCTACAAACAATTAAATGTCTTAATATTTTATACTATTTTTTTTTAAGTACCTACCTATTTGTACTTCATCTTTGCTTGGCTATATACCATCTGAAAGTGGAAATTAAAACACATGAAAAGCCGTAACTCAACACCTCTTATCAATCAACCTGACTACTGCAACTACAACATTTCATATGTAGTAATATCTTCTCTACCATCAAAATTGTACATGGCTATACTTGTATATATGCACCTCAAACATGCAGTAGTGCTGATTCTGAAGCATGAATGAACAAGCTATAACCTGTCTTAGGTAGGTTTCTTTCAAATCACACACAAGAATAACTAAACTCTAGGCTAGTTCCACTTATGCACAACTAAACTACTATAGGAAAATCCGTCTGCAGTTAGAACACTAGGCTATTTCTCTCCAATCAAATGAAGAACAACAACTACAACTCTAAGCTTTAGCATTCTTATCAATCAAACCATCATGCAGTAGCTACTTGACTACTCTCTGCCTCTATGTTTCATTCCCCATGCAAGAAATAAATTCCTCATTATTTTATCCATTGTTTTCGCCTATAAATACATGCCTATTCCCACTGAAACCATTTACAATTCATTCAAACCATTCTTTAGCTCAACCTGAAGCAAGACCTAGGATAAGGCAGAGAACAGAGAGCATACAAACCATGAGTAAATATCATATGTTTCACCTTTTTACAATCATGCCATGATTAATCTAATGGATGATGAAACCTGTATATGTGCCAATATGTGTGTAAGGACACATTGAAACATTTTTGAATCAAATATCAGGTTGTATGATTGCATTGAACCACTCCGCCTCCCTCATATATCTTCACTGCGTATGTGAACTAGTGAATCACGTCACCTTGTAGTCTTTATAAATCTGTAGTTTAGAATATATGAAGTTTTAGAGTTTGAATCTTACATGAATTTTTTTGTATAGATCTGTAGTTTATTTTAAAAATAAATCCCATTTAAAATAATTCTTGTATATACAGATAAATAATATATATAGTAAAAAGGGATTAAAAAAAAAGCTTCGACCATCTTAGAATTTAGTTTTAGGTATACGATTGTAATCTATGAAGGAATCATGAATTAAAGTAGTATATTTAAGATTTTTAACGTTGGGGTTAGAGAGAAACATTGAGATGATGGGAAAATGATCATTTTCCATTTTCCGGTGGAGGTGATAATCAGAGGAGGTGGATTTTGCCGTGCAGTTGCTAGACTAGGTGTGGAATCAGGGAAAAATACCAGATAAATTGTTCATATCTTGATTGGAGTGTAAAAGATTGAAATATGGGTTTAATGGTTTTAGTTTAGATTCTGGCTCGAGATAAACTAGACCTCCGTGCATGTGAACTAGGCGTGTGCACTAAGGGGAATGTTGCAGGAGGTCATCACCTGTATAGGACTAGAGTTTGGCAAAATTTGGTGAAATATAGTGGCGTCTAGAAGCAGATCAGTGGCAATGTGTTATTTTGGAAGCTTTGGATGGGCCACCTAAATTACGACACAGTTGATCGGAGCATGGATGAAGGGTATGGATGGGGTTAGGAAGCTAATGGTGGCGTGTGGTGATGATCGTGGCAGCGTGACGGTGGGAGGCATGAATGTGCATGTGCGCAAGTTCCCTGTGCACTGAAGTATGTGACAGAAATATGAAGAAGATGATGTAGCAGTAGCATTTGATAGGAAATGAAGGAGGAGCTTACAGGTGGGTTGGTGGGTGCGATCAATTGGCTAACCAAGCCAGGGTAGTGGAGAAGAAAAGGGAAGAAGGCAACACAATACGAAAGAAAATGGGGAACAACAGGAAAAGCAACAATAAAATAAATGAAAAAAGGGAAAGAGAGAGGTGGGCCGAGTATTTGCATCATGTTGATGTACGGTGAGGGGGAGGAGCTACGGTGATGGCTCGGAGAAGTGTTTTGCAAGCAAGCAAACCAGAGAAGAGAAGGGGAGAAGGGTGGAGGAAGATGGGCAATGAAACAGAGAACGGAAAAGAAAGAAAGGGGTAAAGGAGTTGTAGAAAAAAAAAAGAGGACGCGGGCTGAAGTGTTTTGGGCGATATTGGGCCATAAAAAGTATATTGAAGAAGAAATAAAGAAAAGAAATAAGGAAATAAATGGAAAAAAATAAAAGAAATGGAAAGGAAATAAAAGAAAGAAAAGAAAAATTGGAGCAATGAGATTTGGCTATGGGTTCGGCCGTGATATAGCAAAACATTTTGTTTCGAATTTTATAACTTTTACAGTACGTTTAATTTAAAATAAAATGAAATAAATATATAATATGTATATATATAATAATATAATGACATTTTGGGTTTCGAAATGGAGAAATGGAATTGAAAGAAGAAGTTATCGAAATAAATTGAAGTTTAAAACTTCGTCGATAAATTAAATATATACCTATTAAACATAGTTGCATTTTCGATTTACATATGGAACCTAAGACTTCACTCAAGCCATTTCTTGTCGGTCTTAGTAAACCCCACGGGTAGTGATATACCCCGATTTTTCAACGCCTTCACACTACTTAGGTAGTCACCCAAACATAGTCGCATTTTAATAAGTGAAATTTAATTATTCTTTTTGAATAATTTAAATAAAAAGGATGGGATTTTTTCATTTAATTTCTAAGATCGAATAAGTGATTCAAATCTGATTGTTAAATTATAGTCGACGATATATCATGATATGGAAAGGTAGTTGATTGTCTGAGATGTTGTATGGTAATGGATCCAAATGTTTGAAATAAACATCGAAATATTGTTTGAATTGTATCGAATTAAGTCGATAATCATTTATAATCAGTAAATGAATTTCAAAATTAAATCAATAACAAATATTGAATTTGAATATAATAATATATTTTCGTTAAGTGTTAGTTGACCCTAAAGAAATTAACATTGATCGTTTTCAAAGAGGTCAGAATCTGTGTTCCACTTCGATCTGATCTATACGTGCAAGTAAGAGATTATTGAAGAAACTGATGACGGAGTTATGCAAGGGTTGTTCTGTCGATCTTAGGTATAAATTGCCTAAGATGGATTTAGAGGATAGTGCCTTCGGTTTATCCAGTCCCAGGACAGCTTATATGGACGATCGTATGACATAGTATGCCTAACCGACTACGTACATTGATCTCGTCAAACGTATTTATGTTTGGTGGTGGAGGAATTCATTTCTCTTAGCTTTTTACACGTAATATATTTTTGGGGAAATCAAATACTGATTTGCGAGGTTTGACAACGTGGCTTCCGAAGTAAACGAAGATGTGTTATGTCCTGAAAGGTAAGTATAGACTCAAGCTACACAACCGGTAAATGAAAAAAATCAGGCATGCAACATGGCTATATGGATCACTCCCATTTGGATGCATTACCGTCTGATCTAGAAAAAAATTCTTTTGCTTCTTTACTCTAGCGCTGCTGTATGCTTCGGTGACGGTTGCTGATCCCAACTGTCGGTGATATACATTCAGTACACTCAAAGGAATAAGTGGCGGGTCATGTGTGGTCGGGTTGCAAGATGTTCTTGTTGAACGCAGTGTATTCCTCTCTAGAAATACACTATGGGAAGGTGGTTCCATACCTTGTCATAGTCGGAAATCCACTATCCATAGGAGACATGCGGTTTTGTTTGTAAACTATGTAGAGAAATATGAGATGCAGGCATTTCGCTAGGTTCTGATTTATTTTGAAAACCATAGACACTATCATAATATCTTCTTTCGATATACAAATTGTTTTGGTTATCATAAGGGAAAAACCCGTTCCGTATTTATGTGCGGCGTGGTCTTATGAGATACCTTTTATTTCTCAAACTGTTTTAAAATCGTTACTCACACCAGTCCCATGACTGACCCAGAGTTTATTTTTCTATGTTTTCCCTAAACTCTTGGGTGCTCAAATTTGTATGGGCAAACCAAGTAGTTTAGGATTTTACAGATACTAGAGGAGCTTGGAGTGGGAGGCTTTAGCATTAGATATACAGAGTTTATTTCCTCTTTGATGTACTCTGATGATGTATTTGACGACCGTCCATAACTCCTGCACTAAATAAGAGGAATAATGCGCTGAAAGGTGTGCCAGACAGCTATGGACGATCATGAGAGTATTATAATAACACAAGCGGAACATGTAGTATAACTCACAGCGTAGGGATAGAATATAATAGAACATATACAACCGTCAGTAATAGTGAAACCTCATTGAACAAGTTCTCAAACTTTGATATCATCATAAAAAGAATATCCATATATCAAACTAGATTACATCATCAAAATCTGTACAAGAAGCCTCACTACAAGTTTACTCAGAGCTGCATCTAAACAATAGCAGCGGAAAACAACATGGTATGTATAGTAGGAAACTAATACGTAAGCCCCCAGCTCACCGTCGTTCAGCAGCATCGTACACATCAAGATCTACTACGTTATACATGTTATCTTGTCTGCCCATCCACAACATCATGGATGAGCAACCCAAGGTAATAAGAGGGAACATAAAACCTTGAGTCATACAATAGTTTTAATGAGCGATAAAATAACTGTCTAATATCATCAATAAAGTATATTAGAATAGGTAGATCAACCATCTAATTTACCAACACATCAACAGAGAAGAAACCCAAACCTTTCTCCTCCACAACTGACAGTGATTACCTTTTGTTAGACCAAAAAGTGGTTCTAACACCCAAATTGATTAAAAGCAGAATGAAATGAGATAAAAATAAAAATGCACACACAGGATTTATAGTGGTTCGGCGAAGAAATGCCTACGTCCACTTGTCTTTCACTATTTTTACTGATTTAGTTGCAAGTACAATGAAATATTCACTTGATTTCTCTCACAACTCACTTACAATCACTCAATTGTCTGAAAACAAATAATGAAAGAAGATTTGGATTTTCCGGGATTGCTGGAATTTGGGTTATGAAGGTGGTTGAACTCTCAAAGTGCCAGAAAAAAGATCCTTTTCTTTGTCTCCAGACGGGGTATTTATAGGTGAGAATTTGCTCAGAACCCGATCCGGATCGGAGCCATGTGTCATCCATCCCATTAGCTTCGGGTTCGGATGGATTTCTGTGTTGACAACGCATCAGAGTAGTGGACGTTGAGGGTAGGAACTGATCACTGCCGATCCGAATTACCAGGCGCTCATGCAGGAGAGTGACGTGGAAGACAAGCTCGGGTCGGAGGGATATGTACAAGGGGTTCGGATTGGGGTATCCGATCCGACCCAGATTGACTTGCAAACAATTCTCTCTTCTCTTTATTCTGCTCCGCTCCGCTCCAATCTATCTCCGTAGCAATCAAGTGGCTTTCCGATCCAATTGGGATTATATTGCCCTCCGATCCGACCAGCTGTGCCTTTCTAATTTCCACAGTAATAGTTCACCGATCCGAACAGAAAACTTTATCCGATCCGAACCGATGCGCTGCTCTGATCCGATCTGCTTCAGTACTTCCCAAGTTTTTCAAGTTCTTCAACATTTTACATCTTGACTTTGTGTTGCCCAGTTCACAAAGTGGGCTAACATTTTGCCCCCTCAAAGGATGCTTCTGTTGGAGACGGAGCATGCTTTGACTATCAATGCATAGCGCTCTTCGAGGTAATTTCTATTTTGATTTTTTTTGTGTTTTCCTCTTTTTCTTCAAATTTAAATTCAGTTCGTTGCTGAGCTAAAGGACTCGGTTCGGTTCGGATTCCGATCCGAACAGACCTCTTTTCCTTTCTTTTTTCCACTGGACTATTGGGCCAAGCTTCGCTTCTGGGCTGTCCATCCGATCCGAACGGGGGTTCTTCTATTGGGCTGCCGATCCGATCCGAATGGGGAGACGAATAGTCATCTTCTTCTTCTATATAAACACTGCCTTCTTCATTCACTTTTACTATTTTACCGCTCGAGCTCTGCAAAACGAGAAAAATTTAATTCATGAACCTTCAAAATTCTTCTTAATTCTCGAAGTAATCACACTGGTAGATTATAAAACTTCGATCGATTCCTTCTTTAATCGTTTTCGAGTCGGATTCGTGAGCGATTAGGATAATTTAACTATGAAACTCTGAAGACCTTGCCGCCGTGACCCTCCCCCTCGTCATCGTTGTCAATAGACTCGTCGCCGTCTTGAGGTTGGAACGGAGGGAACGAGGATCCGTAGTTGAATGCACCAGCATGTAATTGCTTCGTTTTGACTTGAGGGACTGGCACAAGATTGGCCTTGGGGTCGGATAGGGAAGAAAGAGGGTGAAGGAGAAGAAGAAGATGATGGAGAATCGGTTCGGTTCGGAGAGACACGGAAGTTAAAAAAACAAAAGAAGAAGGAAGGAAATTCAGGACGTCGGATCGGGTCGGGGCGAGCAAAGAAAGAAAAAAGAAAAGAAATCCAGGAGATCGGATCGGGTCGGAGCAAGCACTTAAGATAGGAGGGAAGGAGCCTACCTAATCGGATCGGGTCGGATCGTAAGATGATGGAGGAGAAACATAACTTCGTGATCCGATCCGAACCGTTAGGGGACTTTGCCTCCGATCCGATCCGATTTTGATTTCCGAGCTTCAATAAGATTTTCAAGCCTAAGGTCACGCCCCCGATCCGACCCCAATGAATGCACCCGAACCGAACCGAAGCACAGTCTACCTTAACGCATAAAAACTCGTCTAACCGGCCCAATCAAACTTCGGCATAATCTTCAATTTTATGGACAGTTAGGATAGTGACTTGCGAACGTAACTGGACATCAAGAATTACTTCAACCCTTTATATCTTGCCAAATTTTTTCGCCGCACTTTTAAACATTTACTTTGCACTTTTCGTATACACTGTTTACAATTTAGTTTGCACACACGCACGGGGGGATACGGGCTAATTTGCTCTAATGTGTGCTATTGCTTCTTCAATAGTTTTATGACCATGAGACCCAGACGCTCTTCCAGATTAGCCGAGAGGAAAGAAGCCCCGGAAACCTCTAACAAGATTACTCTCGAGGACATATCTTCTCCGTCGGATCCAGAATGGGATAATGAGGGTTCGGACTACGACGTCGGAAATCGTAAAAGTGACGAAGCATCTTCAGAGAATGAAGTTTCTTTAGGGTTTGAAGAAGAAGGAGGGGTTGGCGACGACCGGGCTCCTGATGAGTTTGAATCGGCTATCATACTGGAATCACCTCCAGATTCCGTTGAATCAACAATCGATAACGATCGCCTTATCCGAATTTGTTTGAAATACGGGATAATGAAAAGAGACACTCTAGTGCCCTCAAGCTCTGACTGTCCCCACAACCCTCCAGAAGGATATATGGCGGTCACTCGGTTGATGTGCATGGTCGGCGCTATCCCTCCATTTTCTCCCTTCATCGTTGACTTTCTAAGGCAAATGCGGATTGCCCCCATGCAGCCGCATCCCAATTCTTATGCCTACTTGCACACTTTGTACATAGCATACCGTGAGATCTTAGGCATAGAGCTCACGTTCGATGACGTTCATTTCTTCTATAACTTCAAGCATCGGACTCGAGAGACTCCATCTTTATGCTATTTTGAGTCAGCTCCAAAAAGGAAGATAATCTCGGCACCATTCAGCAGTAAAGCTGGAGATTCCAGACTGGAATGGTTCTACGTGAAGCGACAGCCTGGATGTGCCAGGAGGTGGACAAAATCAAGTAAAGCACTGATTTTCTAAATCCGAGCTCTATACACCTGAATCATCACCTTAACTTGTTTTCCTTTTTGTTTGCAGTCGACAATCCCAAACAAATATCAGATCAGGTGTTCTTTGACCGGATGCACCAACTTCTTAATGGCGATCAGAAATTCTTGACTATCGATGAAGTCCTTAAAGACGAATATCTTCACTTTCATGGGCTGTTATCCGTTTTTCGTAGTATTGGTCATGGGACGGCTCCATACGCATATATTCCTCAAGTGGAGGTAGTCCCAGAGACAGGAGAAGGCTCAGGAGTTCCTACAGTGCCTCTTCAAACTTCACCTTCTGCATCTTCTACTCAGAATGATGAATTGGCTAACCTGGCCGAAAAGCATCGTGAAGGATATATTGCCCCCGAGGAGGCCACTTCTCTGGAAAAGTCAACATCCTCTCAAGAGTCGCCACTTAATGCTTCTGAGGGAGATGTCCCTAGTACTGATGACCCAATATTTCAGGGTTTGGGGGATCTCCCCTTGCCTGAAACCATATACACTTCAGAGGATTTTAGGAAGGATCCCTTAGTCTTCACCTCTTCTGAAGAGACCACTCCTGCTAAGGCCAAAGAGCCTGCCAGTACTAGTCTAGCTTCAGACTCGGGTTGGTTGGGGGGAAACACACCACTTAGGACACACTTTATATAACAGCATTAGCATTCATTGCACCTCTTTCTCCGTGAATCCATTGATTCTGAATTTCGTTTGTCTTATTGTGCAGGCACAATGTCTCGATCCTACTATGATATCAGGAAACTTCGCCGCAGCATGTCTAATCCACCTCAGGATATCGAGTATGATCGCCGCGATGATCGCGGTAGGGAGGAGAGAAGGCCTTATGATTCCTATCGTTCTCGACCCTCACGTTCTCGCTCACCCGTTCGGCCGGAAAAAGAGAAATACAAAGGTTATCAAAGCCGTAGGGAAGAGGACAGACCACAATCTAAAGACTCCACTTCTTCCCATGAAAAGCGCAGTAGAGAGAGAAGTCCTGCAAAAGAAACCGGGTCTCGAAGTAAGCACAAGGTCCCTGCTACTAAACGACCTAGGACAGACAAAGAAACTACCGAATCCTCCTCACACAGGAACACCGAATTGACAATCCCCGCTCCTCCCCCACTAGATGCGGAAACCATAATAAAGCGGGCATATTTGGAGGAGCAATTTCCCGAACACTACTTCGAGACTTTGACTTTTTTACCTGCCCTTGAACCTATTTCTTCTAAGTGGGCAGATGAGGCCAAAGCAAAGATAGATGCGGTGGAAAAACAGTATTCTGAGATGTTTAAATATTCACGCAACCTTTCCAGAATCATCCGCACTCTAATCACAAATACCGACTCAATGCAAAAGACCGCGGAGGAGGATGCCAAGGCTTTAAAAGCTCTAGGAAAAGATTTGGAAGACACTCAAGCTCAGCTAGCTGTCGCTCAAAGGGACGCTTTTAACTTCAAACAACAATTTGAGGACATGCAAAAACGTTATCATGACTTGCTTGAATCTCACACTCAAGAGTTTTCTGAGTTAAAAAAGCAAGCTGAAGAGGCTAAGTCAGAAGCTGCTAAGACACGCCTTGCTTATGCTGACCTCGAACGGAAAAATGCCGAGTTAGCAAAGAGGAGTGCTGAACTAGAAAAGAAGAATGCTGACTTGGCTTCAAAGCTATTAGAGGCAGAGAACAGAGCTGCCCTGGCTGAGGGCAATGTGGAGTGTGCTATCAAATCTGCGGAGGAAGCCCGCAAACAACTGTCAGAGGCGGAGGCTGATATTCAGGGTTTCGGCGAATTAATGATTGAATTCTTCGCACATATCATCCGTCGCCGAAACATTTCTTGGATCGAGGATTATCCATCCACTCTAGTTCAAGTATGGAATCAGATCGTCGAGTGGGAAAAAGAGGAACTTAAGGTCGATTCCATCGATGAAGATAAGCTAATGGAGAAATACTTGAGGGATGATGAGCCGGAGCGCCTAGCTGAAGGGCGCCGCCTCATTGCTGAGGCCATGGAAGAAGAGAGACGGAAGTCTAAACAGAAGAATGTTCTCGAAGCCGGTTCCTCTTCTTCTGCCCCTGCGACTTCTGAAGTAGAGGGGTATGATCCTGAAAATCCGGGAATTCCCCGAACAACTCTGCTATCCCCTATTCCTGAAACAGCATCAGAGGTAGTGGTCACCCTTGCCGAGAAGTCTTCGGAAGGTATCCCTACCTTTTCCCCTCAATTTGTCAAGGCTATTTCTACCTTTCGCCACGTGATTGAGCAATCGATGAAAAACCCATTGTTTTCGCCTAAGTTGATAACTGTTGCTTCTCATTCTGTAGGTATTGAGCCATCCGGAAAGACAGATGTGACTCAGGGAGCCACCGCTGGGGTAGAGCCTACGGAAATGGCAAAAGGAGGGGAGGACAAGGCTGCTCCTATAGACTTAGGAGAAAGAAGTGAGCCGACTAAGGCCGACACTCCCCATGATGAAGAAATGATAGCAGCTTTAAAGGATGATGGCGGTGACGGAGGTCATGAAGAGGAACCAGAAGTTGCAATAGTCGGGGAGTCAAAAAATGCTGATGATGTTACTTTGGCTGCAACGAAAGCTGATCAAGACAAACGCTTGCAATTAAAAGCCGAAGAACTAGACCCTGAAGCCCTCAAGCCCCTCGCAGTTGTGGATGCGGGATCAAGGTTAGTTGTTAAGCTCTCAACTAGATCTATTACAGAGGAACTCGCTAAAAAATCTTCTCTTGATTCCAGCGCTTCGCCCTCTAGGAAGAAGTCAACCGGTTCCAGCACCGCATCTTAAGGAAAGAAGAAATCTAAACGAATCTTGACAGAGGCTGAGAAAGAAGCAAAGGATGCGGAGAAAACCGCCAAGAAGTCCAAGGCTCAGTCGAAACCTAAATATTGGATTGCCTTGTATCGTTTTAGCATTTAGTGAACCAACAATTGCTGCTACAAGAGTGGCTCCTGCGCTTTCTTTTTTAGCTATTTTCCTGTACAAATTCATTCATTTGTAAATAAAAAATAATTCATTTTCTGCAATGTCTGTTTGTCAGTAGTTCTGCACTTATGTAAAAATGCATGTTTTACTATAGTTATGAAATGAAGTTATGGAGGGAGGAAATATGCGTATACGTATATGCCCCCAGTCAATTCCCACAAATTATTTAATGCTTAATCAAGCAATCTGAATGCTCCCGATTTTCTGACGGGATAGCACTTCCTGTGTCGTCAGTGCCTGTCGTTTTTTCTGGCACTTCTTTTATACTCCCTCTCTCTCTAGAGAGTTAGAGTTCGAGCTCAGCAATCTATTCATTCCTCGGTCTTTCGGCGAGGAAAGATCTCTTTCTCAGCGCTTAGTCGGAGACGCTTTTATACCCTCTCTCTCTCTGGAGAGTTAGAGTTAGGGGAAGGATTTCTTTTTCAGCGCTCAGTCGAAGACGCTTTTATACTCTCTCTCTCTCTCTGGAGAGTTAGAGTTAAGAATGTCGTTTTCTCATTCTTTTATGTCTTGTCGCACAAATAGTCGTTGTGCTTTTTCTTATGTTTAAACTGTCTTCAACCTTTTCAGGTTTTGAATCATCCTGTATTCTATAATCACAACAGAATAATCGATGAATGTATATATGTAATGCATAAAAGTAAATAACACACAATATTTTTATAGTGGTTCGGCTAAGTCATAGCCTACATCCACTTTATAGTCCTTTATTCATATCGTCAGATTTTCCCAAGGCAAGTCGTGCCTTATTACAGAATTCATAAGAAAAATAACAAAGAGTACAACATTTCTAATCCAAATATCGCATTAAGTGTTGGGCATTCCATGCTCTAGGGACTTCTTCGCCATCTACGGTCGTTAACTTGAAGGTTCCTTTTTCAAGTTTCCGTTGAATGACAAAGGGTCCTTCCCACTTTGGACCAAGGTGAGGAAGGGATGGAAAGACTCTCTTTAGCACCAAATCTCCTAGTTCAAAAGTCCTGAGGCGAACTTTTTTGTCGTAATAACGTGCCATCTGATGTCGATGTCTTGCCGCACGCAAATCTGCTTCGTCCCTTTTTTCTTCGACTTCATCAAGGGACTCAAGTAAGAGTGCCCGATTCGTCATCGGATCATAATACGTCACCCGGTAGGAAGGAACTTCCAGTTCAACTGGAATTACTGCTTCTGAGCCAAAGGAGAGAGAGAAAGGGGTGTGACCGGTGGCCGTCTTAAATGTTGTTCGATATGCCCACAAGGCTAGAGGCAATTCGTCAACCCACTTTGCCTTCGCGCGCTCTAATCGCTTCTTGAGGATGGATTTTATTACTTTGTTTATTGCCTCAACTTGCCCATTTGACTGCGGATAAGCCACGGTAGTGTATCACTTGTCAATCTTATACTTTTGGCAGAAATTTCTGAATTCAGTGCCATCAAACTGGGTTCCGTTGTCAGTTATAATCGTTCTTGGGATCCCGAATCGGGATATAATATTTCTGACCACGAAACTTATCACCTTTCTTGCCGTGATTTTGGTCAAAGGTTCAGCTTCCACCCACTTCGTAAAATAGTCCACGGCCACTATTGCATATTTCGCTCCTCCTTTAGCAATCGGTAGAACTCCAATGATATCAATTCCCCACGTGGAAAATGGCCAAGGACTCACCATTGATTTAAGTTGGGTCGACGGTGCTCTGGGGATTTTGGCGAATCTCGGGCACTTATCGCAGCGTCGTGAATAATCAGCTGCATCTTTATTAATTGTGGGCCAGAAGTATCCATATCACAATATCTTTTTTGCTAAAGTCTGACCTCCTGTATGATCTCCACACTCACCTTCGTGCACTTCTCTTAGTACACGTTTGATGTCGTCGTGTGCAATACATCGTAACAGGGGCATGGAAAATCCCTGCCTATAAAGAATATCATCTTGTATTACATATCTAGTAGCCTTGCGAACTATAACCCTTCTCTCACTCTTCTTTGACGGGAGTGTTCCATCCTTAAGGAAGTTCTTAATTGGGGTCATCCACGACTCCTTCTCCGGTTCCGCTTCAAAAGCGAACTCAATTTCCATTGACTCAAAGCTTGGCAATTCCAACGTTTCAATTGGAATTATTTCAGTCTCTTCTGGATTGTCGGAACTAGCCAGCTTTGCCAGCCTATCCGCCTTCTGGTTTTCAGCTCTTGGGATATGTGTTATGTTGTACCGCTCTAAGCTACTCAATAGCTCTCTCACTTTCCTGAGGTAGGCGATAAGTCGAGGTCCCCGAGCCACAAATTCCTCTCGCACTTGGCAAACAACGATTTTAGAGTCACAGAATATGTCCAACGTTTTTATTCCGAGGTCTTTAGCAAGCTTCAGCCCGGCAATCAGGGCTTCATATTCAGAGTCATTGTTAGTCGTCGAAAATTCTAATCGTAGAGCGTAATATAACGACCGTCCTTCAGGAGTGACTAAGACGATTCCAGCTCCGGACCTTCGGTCGTTCTTGGCTCCATCTGTGTATAGCTTCCACGGATCTATCTTTAACTCATCCTCGGACTTAACCACTCTGTCATCGATTACTTCCTCCTCTGGGATGGTGAACTCCGCAATAAAGTCGGCCAGAGCTTGCCCCCTGATCGATTTTCGTGGTTGAAAATTCAAATCAAACTGACTTAATTCTATATTCCATTTGATCAACCTTCCCGATGCTTCGGGTCTCTGCAACACCTGCCTCAAGTGCTGGTCGGTGTATATGGTTATTGGATGAGCTTGGAAATAGTGACGAAGTTTTCGGGATGCGATTAGGAGGCTGTAAGCGAGCTTCTCAATCTTTGGGTAGTTGCGTTCTGCCGCTGCTAATTTCTTGCTTACATAATATACTGGCCTTTGTACTTCGTCTTCTTCTCGAACCAGGGCTGTGCTAACGGCGTGAGCCGAGACTGCCAAGTAAACAAACAATTCTTCGTGATCTACGGGCTTTGATAAAATCAGCGGTTTCTCTAGTAGTTCCAATAAATTTCGAAAGGCCTCAACACAGTCCGGAGTCCACTCAAAGTTTTTCTTTCCCCTTTTAATTAAATCAAAAAACGGAACGCACTTGTCTGTAGCTTTGGAGATGAATCTACTCAACGCGGCTACTTTCCCTGCAAGACTTTGGACATCTTTAATTCTTCTTGGTTCTTCAATGTTTTTAATCGCTGCTATTTGGCTAGGATTGATTTCAATTCCTCGGGAGCTCACAATGAAGCCTAGGAATTTTCCCGACGCCACTCCAAATGAGCATTTCAGAGGATTCAACTTCATTCGATACTTTCGCAGAATACCAAACATTTCTGCCAAGTCTTGCGTATGGCTGGAGGATTGTTTCGATTTGACAAGCATATCATCCACGTAAACTTCCATAGGCTTCCCTATTTGATTATAAAACATTCTGTTCACCAAGCGCTGATAAGTGGCTCCAGCGTTTTTCAATCCGAATGGCATTACAACATAACAATACAACCGAAAATTCGTAATGAAGCTGGTATGCTCTTGATCTGGCACGTGCATAGGAATTTGATTATATCCGGAATATGCGTCCATGAAAGAGAGAAGTTCATGACCTGCTGTCGAATCTACAAGCTGATCAATCCTGGGAAGTGGGAAACTATCTTTTGGGCAGGCTTTGTTCAAATCTGAAAAATCAACGCAAGTCCGCCACTTTCCATTCGGCTTCTTTACCAAAACGGGATTCGATATCCAGTCGGGATATGTCGAATCTCGAATAACTCCATTCTGCTTCAGCTTTTCCACTTCCTCTTTGAGAGCAGCTGACCTCTCTGGGCCCAGCATACGTCTCTTTTGCTTCACAGGAGGATGTTTCGGGTTTACATTTAATTTGTGACTTATAATGGATGGCGATATCCCACACATGTCAGCGTGGGTCCAGGCAAACACGTCCAAGTTCGCCTTCAAAAAGTCCGTTAGTTCTTTGGCCCGACGTGGGTCCAATTGAGACCCAATCTTCAAGACTCTTGTCGGATCAGCGTCATCAATGGGAATTTCCACTGTCGCTTCAATAGGAGTTGCATTTCTAGCCTCTGGTTCCTCGTCTTTTCTGGGATCCAGGTCCTCAAGCATTCCTTTGGGCAACTCCTTCGGGGTCGATTTCTCTAATTGCTATGACGAGCCCCCCTTTGGAGGAGGCGAGGCATCTTTACTCTCAATGTTAAGTCCTTTCATCAACATCTTTAATTCGGCAACATAACAAGCTCGTCCGGAAACCTGATCCCCTCTCATCACTCCAGTTCCGGCTTCGGTCGGGAACTTAAGAAATAAACACCAAGGGGCGATACAAGCTCTGAACTCAGCAAGGGCAGGTCTCCCCAAAAATGCATTATAAGGTGAATCCACGTCCAATACTACGAACTGAAGTATCCGCACTCTTCGGCGTTCTCCTTGCCCCAAGGTCACGGGCAATTCTATGTATCCCATGGGAGCTGTTGACGCCCCGTTGAAGCCTCTGATCCATCCTTCACATGGCTTCAAATCTTCAGATTCAAGCTTCATCTGATCAAATGACTTTTTAAATAAAATGTTGACAGAACTTCCGTTGTCTACTAATACCTTATGGACCAAGGCCGGCCCAATAGTGGTAGTAATAACCATCGGATCATCAGTGGGTGATTGGATCCCAGTATTATCTCTGCTGCGGAATACCACGTCGTCAAACATGGTCTTCCGTTGTTTTATGGGGGTGATATCTTCCAAATCATCACCTTCATTCACATCTATGTGCTTGGCAGCATTTACATATTAATCCATTGATCTGAAACTACGGATTGCCGGGTGAGGTCCGCCCACTATGGAGTTGATAACAATTCCTTTACCTTTCTGCGGCGCTGTAGGCTTGGGAGCAGGTAGAATCTGTTTTGGAGCCTGCTCTCCTTGCCCCCTGTCACTCGGGGCAACTTTATATTCATCCAGTTTCCCTTCACGCAGCAGCTTCTCAATCACATCTCTCAAATGCCGACATTCATTGGTTGAATGCCCATGAGTTCCATGAAACAAACAAAACTTCCCAGTTGCCATTTCTTTCTCTGTCGAGTCACGAGGTGGCGGTCTTTTATACTGCAAAACGTTGTACCTATCCAGATAAATATTCTCTAGGGTGTCGTTCAATGGTGTATAATTCTCGTAGGTCTAGAATCGGGGTCTTTTGTTAGGATCACTTCCCCTATTTCTATTTCTTCTGTTTCCGTTTGCATTACGGTTATTGTTGTTGCCCCCGTTTCCAGCATTGTTGTTTCCACCCTTGTTTCCCACATTTACTTCAACCTTGCCGGATCTTTCCCCAGACTGCTTCACGGGGACGTTACTCTACACATTTTCTTTTGAAGCCGCCTCAGACTTTCTCTTTCGGTTTGCCCTGGCCACCTCTCGCCTTAAATAAATATCGGCTTTTTCATAGAATATCTCTCTTGTGGAGGGTATCTTCCCAGAAAGGTAATCCCCGAACTCAGATTCAGGATCGACTCCTTCCTTTAATGCCATCAGAATGGTGGGCTCATGCGGGTCACTAACTTCAGTCACAGCTAAGTTAAAACGGTCAAGATATGCCCTCAAAGACTCTCCTGGTGCCTACTTGATTCTTGATAATTCAATAACACTTTTGGATTTTCGGGCATGGAGTTGGAACTGATTCATAAAACGTTCGCTCAGTTCCCTGTAATTCAAAATCAAACGAGGGGGAAGTCGGGTATACCAGAACAATGCCACATCTTCTAAATAGATTGGGAATGCTTTGCACTTCACTTCATCAGGGGTAGCAGCAGCATTCATGAGCCACGAGTATCGCATCAAATGCTGTCCCGGATCTGTCCTCCCGTTGTACTTGTCCATCTGTGGTAGGTTAAAGCGCCGGGGAAACTGGAAGTCGAGGATATCGTCGGTGAAAGGAGTATGGCTTCGCTCAATGCCATAATCTTCATTTGTACAGTTCCGGCTCTCGGACATGATCTGGCGAACCATTGCCTGTACATCAGCATTAGTTAGGGGCCGTTCAGGTTCCCTGGCCCTAGTATCCGGGTTCCTTCTGGGCTCTTGTTCAGGAGATGCCCTTCTTCTTCGAGCTGCTTCTGCTCTATTCCGTTCCCTACGGTACCGGTCGATCTCAGGAGGAGGGGACTGGAGCCTTTGCCCCCGAGTGGGGTCATTGTTTCCTAGTGCTCGTGCGATATCCTCACGAGACCCCAAAGATCCGAGTGTCAGCTGCTCCACATTCTGAGGTCGTTCAAGCGGCCTTCGTTCACGGGGACGTTCTTCCTCGGAAGATGAAGACTGATCCACTGGTGTGTGACGAACCGGTGATGGGGTTCTCTGTCGACGGAGTTCGCTAATCTCCCTGCTCATGAGCCTCATATTTTCCTGCATCATGAGATTAGTGCGCTCGTGGACTTTCATAGCCTCCCTAGTACTCTCGATCATGTCAAGTAAGCGCGAGAAATCTCCTTGAGTAATGGGTGCAGATGGATTGACCTGGTCACTGACCCTGGTGGCTGGAATCGGAGCATTTGTAGGGACTCGAGTAGAGGTTCCAACATCACCAAGAGTCGGATCAGATCGGAGATGGGAGATCGGATCGGTTCGGAGCTGGGGAACCTGGTCGGATCGGTACATGGCAAGCTGCTCGGGTCGGTTCAGATTGGGGGAATGCACTGCTTCAGAATCTCCTACCCGGATCGGATCGGAGCTCTCCCCCTGAAGACGGTTCGGATTTCCTGCATTGGTTCGTCCTGCTGCTGAACTCTGCCCACGAGACCTTGTTACAACCGCATTTTGCTGATCTTCGCCAGCTCCTTTTCCTCGACCAGATTGAACTTCTTTGCCTTTTCCTTTGGCCATGATTCTTCGACAATCACTTCAACAAATATCCAAGGGCGTTGAAACTTGAGGATTAACTTCTTTGAACTCAACGGTCCATAAAGTAGAACGATAATCCCGAAAAACAAAGAATTCAGATGAGTTCTCAGTGAAAGCACCAAAATGTTAGACCAAAAAGTGGTTCTAACACCCAAATTGATTAAAAGCAGAATGAAATGAGATAAAAATAAAAATGCACACACAGGATTTATAGTGGTTCGGCGAAGAAATGCCTACGTCCACTTGTCTTTCACTATTTTTACTGATTTAGTTGCAAGTACAATGAAATATTCACTTGATTTCTCTCACAACTCACTTACAATCACTCAATTGTCTGAAAACAAATAATGAAAAAAGATTTGGATTTTCCGGGATTGCTGGAATTCGGGTTATGAAGGTGGTTGAACTCTCAAAGTGCCAGAAAAAAGATCCTTTTCTTTGTCTCCAAACGGGGTATTTATAGGTGAGAATTTGCTCAGAACCCGATCCGGATCGGAGCCACGTGTCATCCATCCCATTAGCCTCGGGTTCGGATGGATTTCTGTGTTAACAACGCATCAGAGTAGTGAACGTTGAGGGTAGGAACTGGTCACTGCCGATCCGAATTACCAGGCGCTCATGCAGGAGAGTGACGTGGAAGACAAGCTCGGGTCGGAGGGATATGTACAAGGGGTTCGGATTGGGGTATTCGATCCGACCCGGATTGACTTGGAAACAATTCTCTCTTCTCTTTATTCTGCTCTGCTCCGCTCCAATCTATCTCCGTAGCAATCAAGTGGCTTTCCGATCCAATTGGGATTATATTGCCCTCCGATCCGAATAGCTGTGCCTTTCTAATTTCCACAGCAATAGTTCACCGATCCGAACAGAAAACTTTATCCGATCCGAACCGATGCGCTGCTCTGATCCGACCTGCTTTAGTACTTCCCAAGTTTTTCAAGTTCTTCAACATTTTACATCTTGACTTTGTGTTGCCCAGTTCACAAAGTGGGCTAACACCTTTCCTAGAGAATTTGCGAAAAAAGCAAACAAACATCCATAGCAACAAATTATCAAGCGTAAATTACCCTAATCAAGCTCAATACCTCCCAAGCAGAAACGTGAAGGTCGAAATCAACATCAGATAAGCACCCAACAGATATCTCCGTAATCGCCGAACAACCCACACAAATTGATACAAACAAAACAATCAACATCCATGACTCTGGCTATCACCGCCTGCCTTGCCTTGAAACCATCGTTAATCGTATGACTGACCACGACATGCCATCCGTCAAGAGCTAATGGTAACCCAGGTTTTAGCAAAACCCCGTACGCCATCTACGTATCTTGATCTCTCATTGATACCTGGGGTACTCGACTTATCATCTAATTTTCTAGGCATCCCTATTATACCCCTGCTTTGAGTCTGGTAGAACCTCAAACCAACGATAATTCCTCGGCATTCAATATCTCTATCCATCATAATTGGCGACCATCCATAAGATCAAATCATTTTGAGCAGCATTATCCATGAGCTCAAACATCCTTGAGTAGTTTTCACATCATTATTGCATTTCATCGATCAACGAACACTTCACGATGCTTCGAACATTCTATCTGAATTCATGTCAGAGCTACGTTCAACGTCGAACCAAAATAGACTTCATTTGGTCACTTATGTGATGGATCGCTCGTGATCCATCCATGGATCGGTTCCCTCGATCCCAAAAAATTTACCATGTGCACTGCATGCCAGATCCAACTTTCCACCGTGTTTTCAATCAATCCAACACCCTTGCCGATCCACCAAGTTAGGCCGATCCACTAAGTGCAATTCGAGCTGATCCATCAAATGACCATGCACACAATGTGATTTCTCACTGATCTATACCATCGCAACTTGACCAATTTCAACCAAACACCCAATAACTCAACAAGCAATTGTCAAACGAACATTAGCACAATGAATAATCATCATACAATCATATTAACTTCACCAAATCATGATAAAACAATAACTGAATCAATAAATGGATCTAAACTTGCATAATCATAGAATTAACACATGAATTTACCATTATAATCTTGCTCGATTAGGTCCTATGGTGATTCGAATTGAAAATACACTTACCTTGATTAGATCTAGGTGAAAATGACTTGAAATGATGAAATTAAGATAAAACAAACTCATATACTCGGTTTAATCCGTGTGAGAGATTGCTTATCACTCATCAAATCAACAAAATAGCTTGAAATCAACGAATCTCTAATTCGGAAAGCGAAGAACAACCTCAAATCAACTCAATTGATGCGATCTACCCTTCCTCGATGTTGATCTTCAATCCTATATCTCAAATCTATGAAAATAAATGAAGTGGAGGTGTATTTGGTTGAGCTGGAGAATCGCAAGCACGTACCAAAAGGAGAAATGAAAAAACTAAATAATTCTCCTTACCCATACCCTCATATTTATAGCTAACAACACCTAGCCTTAATGAGCCTCACTAATCAGCCCATTAACGACTAATTAGCCTGTCTAGAAAACTGGCAACACTAAAACATCGATTCTTCCCAAACCGCTTAACCAAATCTTTAATGTGACTACTCTACTGAATTGGAAACACCATTTCCGACCAATGAAATCGACTCCAACTATTGATTCGATCCCATTCAAAAATTATTCCCTAAACAAAAACAACAGGGGCAAAATGGTCACAACAAAATTGGTTAGAATCATGGACATGCATCACATCCCCATGAACAATATATCAAAAGATGAGAATGATCTAACCCATGGGGAATTAAATAAAAATATTTTACGATCATTGGATACGAAATATGTAGGTCGTTACAATGTATGTAAGTACAAATGCAATTTTGTAATTCCAAAAGTATATATATATATATTATTCCGCTACGAGTGTGAGATTATGTATTGTTGTTCAGTTCTATCATCTGTCTTCTTTCTTCTATTCTAATTTTATTTCTTTCTATTGCTCATCTTTCTCTTAATGATCTGGCATTTCCGATACTTGAATAGTCGAAATGTTATACAGAGAACATATTTATGTCGATTTTCGGGATTGAAAATCTCCTAGGTCGTTACATCAGAGGTTGTTTGTTGTTGTTTTTGCGTGTTACGTCACGCCTAAGTTTCATATGATAATAATATAATATTTATATTTTGTCTATAAATATAGAGACAAACCCTAAATTTTGCGGTCAATTGAAATTTCGTGGTCAACCATCGTGCCTCCACCATTATCAACAACCAAAATCTCGCAACCTTCCTCCACTTTTATTTGACAGTCTGATCATCTATAGCCAAATACCCCAAATATAAAAATGAAATACTCGATGAGTACTTTAATTTGACCAGTAGGGATGAGTTTCTGGGTGATGTGGAGGTCGAGGCGGCGCTACGAAGTTGTGGCGGGTTATGGGGTTTTCTGGAGCGAGGGGGCTATCAAGTTGGGCGGCACTGGAGGCATTGGCAGAGGAGGCTCGTGCACGGGTCTAGGTTGTCTCTGAACGGCTGCTGATGAATGGATGAAGGAGATGGCCATGCGATGTCGAGGGGAGCAAGGGTTATCGGCCTGAACAAATGTGTGGGGGAGAAAGGAAAATCATTCGGCCTAAATTGTATAAAGAAAAGTAATTAAGTTTTAAACTATAATTAGGAAATAATTAATTTAATTAAATCATGAATTTTATAAATGTTATAATGCATTCATATGTTATCAGAATTGGACGAATCAAGATTGTAACGACCCGGGGATTTCGTGATCCTGGTTATCGACATAAACTCAATGTTGACTATCCAAGCATCGGAAACACCGGATAATCCATGAAAGAAATTAGAGTGCGAGAATAGATAAGATATAAACTTAGAATAGAAGAAGAAGAACATACAACATCGGAGTAAACACGAATCTCACAACGGAACGAACAACATATAATAGATACATAACTTTGAAATAAAATTAGTATATGTATACAGTAACATTTTCAGAGTATAACACTTACAACACAACGGAAATAAACACTAGCTATATAATCCTGAAGCCTCCTGCTCCATCTCTCCAAGTATATCTGTAAAGCCTGACTACTTGACTGCCTGTACAAATTTGGGCACCCAAGAGTTTAGGGGAAACAAAACAAAATAAACTCCAGGTCAGTCTTGGGACTGGTGTGAGTAAAACAATTTAAAACAGTTTGATAAAATAAACGATATCTCATAAGACCACGTTGTATAACACGGAACGAGTTTTTCCCTTATGAGAATCCAAAACACTTAATTCAATCATTCAAAAAATCCTTTTGAAAGAAATGATAACATTTATATCAAAACTCTTTTGATATTATAATAATGTCTATCAATCACACTGTAATAATCAACTAGCAGAATGCTTTCATCTCACATTCCACATACATCATATACAATTAGAAACCGTGGGCGCTTATTGGTTAATGAATTCCAACTGGCAAGGTATGGGACCACCTTCCGACAGTGCATCTCTAGAGAGGAATACACCGGGTTCAACAAGAACATCTTGTAACCCAAGCTAAACATGATCGGTCACTCATTCCGCTTGAGTGTACCGAATGTATTATCACCAACGGTTGGGATCAGCAACCGTTTCCCGAAAGGGACAACATCGAAAATGATTATAGAAGTAAATAAAACTCTAGATAAGGTGACAATACACCTAATTGGCAGCTAACCACTTAGCCATGCGACCTACCCGATTTTATACCATTTCCGGTTGTGAGGCTAGAGGCTATAACGTATCCTTTACAAACCACATCTTCATTCACTTTGAATGTCAAATCGTCATACCCGCTAAATCACAAATTGATTTCTTCAAACATATCACGGGTAAACCGCTAAGAGAAATGAATTCCTCCACCACCAAACGTAAATACGTTTGAAGATATCAACATACGCGATCTATTAAATATACTCCGTCACATTCTTCCATACAAGTCGGCCTGGGACTTGACAGGCCGAAGGTACTATTCTGTAAACATGATAGCCCTTGCGTAACTCTGTCTTCAATTATCTTCATCATATTTGATCGCAACGCTAACACCCATACAAAGTGGTTCTCATATAATGAATCTGATCCCTGTCTCTCCGTATTGACAATGGAAAAATGGTCAAGAACTTTGATAACCGGTGATTTAACTATCAAAGAAAAACATGTGTGCAAACAACGACATTATTTCCAGATGGAAATTCTATCGATCAATCATCAATCAACCCTTATTCATTTCCCCATTTCTCGTTTCCATATATTCATCACATCCTTATTTTCTAAATTTAGAAAATATACGTTACTAACTTTGGAAAACGTTTCCATTTCTGATTCATGCATCACTATCTTTTCACATATATCAGTGTCTAATTGTAAACTAGTAAGAGAACAACCCCCTACGTATTAACCTCAAAGGCCGAAACCAACATCAGATCATCACACAGAAAGCTATTCAACTCGACTAATTTCCAGTCAGTTTCTAATTCCTTTAACTCAATTTTAAATCCTTATTTCAAAACCCAATTTCCTTTATAAAAGCTTTATTTCCAAATATTTACTTTGATCCATTATTCACATTGAATGTGAACAATATTTCTTTATATACTCCAAACAATCTGATTCCATATTTGAAAATAATATCTAAATTCCAAATTCTATTTAATCTATATTTATAGAACTATTTATACAAAATCATGTCTTTAACTTCTAACACTTAAATCTCATTTATAATTCCTTTCATATAATTCTGTTCATTCTATATAAATCCTTTTATATAATTCTATTCACTTTATATAAATCCTTTTATATAATTCTATTCATTTTATATAAATCCTTTTATATAATTCTATTTATTTTATATAAATCCTTTTAAATAATTCTATTTATTTTATATATAAATATTTCATTTTCAATATTCAATTTGAAAATTTCCTTTTTACATTTCAGTATTTCATATGGTATTTAAAATACCAAATAACATGACCCGTATCATCATAATCAATCACAGATTATATATCACATAAAATATCACAATATATGAAAACAAACAATATTACAAATATTGAGGAATCTAGTTGGATCCCTCCAACCTGCTTCCCTGCATCCACAGATGTTAAACGATATAACTAACATCGATTTCATTTCAATATGAAATATTCTGATAAATAGAATCAATATTTGATTAACGATATATATATATATATATACATATATACATACATACATATATATATATATATATATATTGTTATCTACAATTCCATCCAATAAATCAGCAATTCAACCAAACAATCAACACACAACAATCAATCATCATTTAGCAACACTAGATTATATTTACAAAAATATAAACTGTAAAGAGTTAGTGAGATTTACTCACATTGGATGATCATCGTTAAATAACGATAACCATCAGTTGATTCAAACATACTATTTATTTCGCTATAAATTGTAACGAGCTCCAATTCATTCCCTGTCAGTTCCATTGTGTAGCCGCCGTCCATATGATCCGAACGGATCTTGTTTCGCTAAATTCCGTTAATATTTGAACAAGTTATTGAATTTACAAGTTTGAACGCTATTTAATTTAAATTAAACTTAATTTAATTTTCATATTGGGCCTCACCGAATCAAGCCCAATGACCCTCTTAAAACCCACTTCCACTACCTTTCTTCTCCAACCGATTAGGAGCAACCCGTCATCCCCCATTACTATGATTTTCATCCACAACTGCCCTTCCATTTTTCAACATAAATCAAAACTAAAATCACCATTAAGCTTCTCTTTCATCTCTCGATGCCATCATCACAAAATCGTTCAACTCGATGCAATCCCCCAAAATCCATCTATCCGCTCCAACTCATCATCTACAGAACATCACGACATACGCTGCTCCAACGCAATGGCCATTCACACAAATTCTTCAATCACCTTCCTACATCCTCCCATTACATTGAAAACTAAATACATAAATCAACTCAATAACCCAAACTCCATCTACCTGGCACTTCCCTTCCAATTCGCCGTCCTCTCAAGTGTTCTCACTTCATCCCGTAGCTCACTGCGCCACTACAGTACATCGACACAAATGGTGACCAAATCCTTCCAGATTCCCACAACAGAACCTCCACAACGTCACCAATATCACTAAAATATCCATTATTCGAATTAAAACTCCAAATGATTAGAACTTCGAACCCTAGCTGCTGAATGAAAGAAAAACAGCGGATTGAACTTGGTTCGAACCAGGTGAAACCAGTATGAAATCGAGGAGGATACCTTCAGGAATCGAAATATATATACATTTTGATTTATAGGATTTTGTTGGAGTTTATATGAATTTTCAAACTTTGAATTTCACTGTCGAAATTCTTCCTGGTGGCGGCTACCTAGTTTTGACCGTAAAGAAAAATAACTAAGGTTTAGAGAAGTAGTGTGATATTTATAGAAGAGATTTTTTTTAATATTCATTATTTTATTTATTCTTAATCAAACGTTATTTTTATTTATCATTAAAAATCCCTGCAATCACATACAATACCCAAATTCGACGAAAATGGACATGCAAGTAGATTTCGAAATTTCGGACCCAACAAAAATTGTTTCGTCGAATTCCGAGTTCGTTTGCTCACACAGCGTATTTTTAAAGTCAAATTATTGACTGTTTTTAACATTAAAAATCCGTACGACCACACACTGACTCCAAAAATCATGGAAATTGAAATCTAGCAATAATTTAATATTCCGAACCCAACAAAATTAGTTTCGTCGAAAACGGAGGTCGTTTGCAAAAACGGCTATTTTTATAGCTCGAAATAAACCCATTTAAATATTAATATATTTAAAAATAATTAAATTAAATATAAGTAAATAAATATTATCGTATTTATTCATATAAAATATCATATAGCTCCAAAATATTCCAGCTGAATTTATAACTCGACATTTCAAATCCAGATTAAATCAGTATTCAATTTATATTGAAAATCCATTTAAAATATAAATAAATTGTTATAAAATTATAAAGGAATTCCATAGCATCTTTTCGGAAATTTTATTTGGACACAACTCAAAATCTACACGATGAAATCTCGACTTTTCTCTTTTATTTGAAAAATATACTTCACCAGCTCCGAACGTTTCCTGTTTCACAGAAATCCGATTTAAAACGGATTCCGTATATTCATTTAAAGTTCGAATCACCAAATTACAAACTACCGCGCCATTTCGGGCTCAATTATTATTATAATATAATTGTACATTCAAACTTTATTTATATAATATATTCGTTAATATAATTCAACTCTAAACTGAATTATATATTATAAATAATTCAACTCACTCAATATTGTGAATTCCACTATTTCTGACTTTCTAGAATTTAAATATATTATTTAATTATTGTATTAATTAAATATTCAATATTATTTAATTTTGGTCACTATAAATTACCAAACCATCCTTTAAATAATTAAATAAATTATTTATTATCCATAAAAATACGGGTTGTTACGTTCTTTCCCCCTTAAAATAATTTCGTCCTTGAAATTGCTAAGGTAGAAAACAAACCCTATTAACTGGGTTAAAAATTATTTGTTCACTTCTTAACTTCAGTTTCAACTGAACCAATTTAATTTCAATTAAATATTTATTTATTCCTACTAACAAAATTTTTCAAAAATCCTGAAAATTTTCTAACACCTTAACTTTTCGAAAAATTTCGTCAGCACCTCCTTTGTATTGGTCAATAGCACAAACTCAATCTCACCTCTCTAGGCCTTCTTCAACCCAAAAGAAAATCAAACAGCCAAGCAGCTTGCAAATTCGGCTTATCAAAATCTCAAAACCATATATAATATAAACTGGTACCTTTTTGTTGGGCTTATCAATATATCCTTTCCATTGTTACCAATTCTGCATATACCAATGTAATCCCAATCATTCGGTTATACCTAAGCCAACTTCTGTTCTTAACTCAAATTCCATTTTTAATTTCAACTCTTAACTTACCAGTTCAATTCCATTTCGGATTATCTCTAATCCAATCTAATTCGATATTTTCTATTTCAATTCATTTTCCACTTAACTGGTTTCAATTCAATTTCCATTACTACTTAACTGGCTTTACTTTAATTCCAATTCGCTTTTACAATTTCGGTTTAATTTGTTTTTTACTCGTACAATCTCTGCCTGGGAGTTTTAACAACTTACTCTTTTCAAAAATCAAATATTCCTTTTAAATATTCAACACGACTTGTATTTCTCCAAACTATTCAAATACAATATGTTTGGTAGTAATCCATCGCTTAGAAGTCAAAAACGAACACCGATGATGCAGCTGTCATCATCGGAATCTATTTTCCAGCGATCGAAGTGAGTTCAATACTATATCACTTTTGAAAACCATTTCTAAACATTTCCACTTTGAAATATATTTCAAAATACCATTCATAATGCTTGTAAATCAATTTAAAATCTCCCAGGATTTTAAAATTCTCATAAATTTAATTCAATTCCATCTATAAACGCCTTTCCAAATTTCCAGGGTTTTAAATTTCAATTCAAATTTAATTCATTTCGTAACACTTATACGAATTTTAATTGGTTATTTACATAACTATTTCAATTATAATCTTATCTGATTATAATACAACCAACACATCCAATATACGATAATACTTCAAATATTAATCATCCTTTTATATCAAAATATAATTTGGGTAAAATTATATCATTTACCCTCTTTTCGAAACACACCATGTCGGTTCATCGTATTCAAATGTTTATAAGCCCCTACCGATATAGTGGATCAAACTGATCGACCAAAACTCATAAACAACTCAACCAAGAAATCTCCACAGTATCAAACCATTTTTATAAAATCTACAAATAGCGCCCATATATATACACTCAAACTCAATCTAGGGTATTACTAACCCCATCTCTACTGAGTTACGCCACAGAGCCAAGGTAATTACCTAATCTTCAGCCTGATACCACTATAACAACCCGGGGATTTTGCGATCCTAGTTATCGACATAAACTCAATGTCGACTATCCAAGCATCGGAAACACCGGATAGTCCATGAAAGAAATTAGAGGGTGAGAATTGATAAGATAGAAACTTAGAATAGAAGAAGGACGTACAATATCAGAGTAAACACGAATCTCACAATGGAACAAACAGTATATAATAGATACATAACTTTGAAATAAAATCAGTATATGTATACAATAACATTATCAGAGTATAACACTTACAACACAGTGGAAATAAACACCAGCTATATAATCCTGAAGCCTCCTGCTCCATCTCTCCAAGTATATCTGTAAAGCCTGACTATTTGGCTGCCCGTACAAAATTGGGCACCCAAGAGTTTAGGGGAAACAAAACAAACTCCGGGTCAGTCATGGGACTAGTGTGAATAAAACAATTTAAAACAGTTTGATAAATTAAATAATATCTCATAAGACCACACCGTATAACACGGAACGGGTTTTCCCTTATGAGAATCCAAAACACTTAATTCAATCATTCAAAAATCCTTTTGAAAGAAACGATAATCTTTATATCAAAACTCTTTTGATATTATAATAATGTCTATCAATCACACTATAATAATCAAAGAGAGGAACGCTTTCATCTCACGTTCCACATATATAATATATAATCAGAAACCACGAGCGCTTATTGGTTAATGAATTCCAACTGACAAGGTATGGGACCACCTTCCGACAATGTATCTCTAGAGAGGAATACACCGGTTTCAACAAGAACATCTTGTAACCCAAGCTATACATGACTGGTCACTTATTTCGCTTGAGTGTACCGAATGTATTATCACCAACGGTTGGGATCAATAACCGTTTCCCGAAAGGGACAACATTGAAATAGATTATAGAAGTAAATAAAACTCTAGATCGGGTGACAATACACCCTAATTGGAAGCTAACCACTTAGCCATGCGACCTACCCGATTTTATACCATTTCCGTTTGTGAGGCTAGAGGCCATAACGTATCCTTTACTAACCACATCTTCATTCACTTTGAATGTCACATCGTCATACCCACTAAATTACAAATTGATTTCTCCAAACATATCACAGGTAAACAGCTAAGAGAAACAAAATCCTCCACCACCAAACGTAAATACGTTTGAAGAGATCAACTTACACGATCTATTAAATATACTCCGTCAGACACTCTTCCATACAGGCCGTTCTGGGACTGGACAGACCGAAGGTACTATCCTGTAAATAGGACAGCCCTTGCATAACTCCGTCTTCAATTATCTTCATCATATTTGATCGCAACGCTAACGCCCATACATATTGGTTTTCAGATAATGAATCTGATCCCGATCTCTCCGTATTGATAACGGAAAAATGGTCAAGAACTTTGACAGTCGGTGATTTAACTATCAAAGAAAAACGTGTGTGCAAACAACGATATTATTTCCAGAAGGAAATTCTATCAATCATCATCAATCAACCTTTATTCATTTCCCCGTTTCTCATTTCCATATATTCATCAAATCCTTATTTTCTAATTTTAGAAAATATATGTTATTAACTTTCGAAAACGTTTCCATTTCTGATTCACACATCAGTATCTTTTCACATATATCAGTCTCTAACTAAAAAATAGTAAGAGAACAACTCCCTACATATTAAACCCGAAGGCCGAAACCAACATCAGATCAACACACAGAAAGCTATTCAACTCGACTAATTTCCAGTCAGTTTCTAATTCCTTTAACTTCATTTCATATCCCTATTTCAAAACCCAATTTCCTTTATAAAAGTTTTATTTTCAAATATTTACTTTAATCCATTATTCACATTGAATGTGAACAATATTTATTTATATGCTCCAAACAATCTGATTCCATATTTGAAAATAATATCTAAATTCCAAATTCTATTTAATCTATATTTATAGAATTATTTATACAAAATCATGTCTTTAACTTCTAACACTTAAATCTCATTTATAATTCCCTTTATATAATTCTATTCATTCTATATAAATCCTTTTATATAATTTTATTCATTTTATATAAATCCTTTTCTATAATTCTATTCATTTTATATAAATCCTTTTATATAATTCTATTTGTTTTATATAAATCCATTTATATAATTCTATTTATTTTATATATAAATACATCATTTTCAATATTCACTTTGAAAATTTCCTTTTTACATTCCAGTATTTCATATGGTATTTAAAATACCAAATAACATGACCCATGTCATCATAATCAATCACAAATTATATATCACATCATATATCACAATATATGAAAACAAACAATATTATAAATATTAAGGAATCCAGTTGGACCCCTCCAACCTGCTTCCCTGCATCCACAGATGTTAAACGATATAAATAACATCAATTTCATTTCAATATGAAATATTCTGATAAACAGAACCAATATTTGATTAACGATTTATATATATATCGTTATCTACAATTTCAACCAATAATTCAGCAATTCAACGAAACAATCAACACACAACAATCAATCATCATTTATCAACACTAGATTATATTTATAAAAATATAAACTATAAAGAGTTAGTGAGATTTACTCACATTGGACGATCATTGTTAAATAACGATAACCATCAGTTGATTTAGACATACTATTTATTTTGCTATAAATTGTAACGAGCTCCAATTCACTTCCAGTCATTTCCATTATGTAGCCAGTTCCATTATGTAGCCGCCATCCATATGATCCAAATGGATCTTGTTTCACTAAATTCCGTTAACATTTGAACAAGTTATTGAATTTACAAGCTTGAACGCTATTTAATTTAAATTAAACTTAATTTAATTTTCATATTGGGCCTTACCGAATCAAGCCCAACAACCCTCTTAAAACCCACTTCCACTACCTTTCTTCTCCAACCGATCAGGAGCAACCCGTCATGCCCCATTATCGTGATTTTCATCAATAGCCGCTCTTCCATTTTTCAACCTAAATCAAAACTAAAATCACCATTAACCTTCTCTTTCATTTCTCTACACCATCATCACAAAATCGTTCAACTCGATGCAATCCCCCAAAATTCATCTATCTGCTCTAACTCGTCATCTATAGAACATCGCGACATACGCTGCTCGGCCATTCATGCAAATTATTCGATCACCTTCCTACATCCTCCCGTTAAATCGAAAACTAAATACACAAATCAACTCAACAACCCAAACTCCATCTACCTGGCAACTTCCCTTCTAACTTTCCGTCCTCCCAAGTGTTCTCACTTCATCCTGTGGCTAACTGCGCCACTACAATACATCGACAGAAATGGTGACCAAATCCCTCCAGATTCCCACAACCGAACCTCCACAACGTCACTAATATCACTATAATATCCATTATTCGAATTAAAAACCCAAACGGTTAAAACTTCGAACCCTAGCTGTTGAAAGAAAGAAAAATAGTGGACCGAACTTGGTTCAAACCAGGTGAAACAAGTATGAAATCGAGGAGGACACCTTCAAGAATCGAAATATATATACATTATGATTTATACGATTTTATTGGAGGTTATATGAATTTTCAAACTTTGAATTTCACTGTAGAAATTCTTCCTGGTGGCGGCTACCTAGTTTTGACTATGAAGAAAAATAACTTAGGTTTAGAGAAGTAGTGTGATATTTATAGAAGAGAAATATATTTTTTTATATTCATTATTTTATTTATTTTTAATCAAACGCTATTTTTATTTATCATTAAAAATCCCTGTAATCACATACAATACCCAAATTCAACGAAAATGGACATACATCTAGATTTCAACATTTCGGACCCAACAATACTTGTTTCATCGAATTCCGAGTCCGTTTGCTCACACAACGTACTTTTAAAGTCAAATTATTAATTGTTTTTCACATTAAAAATCTGTACGGCCACACACTGACTCCAAAAATCATGGAAATTGAAATCTAGTAATAATTTAATATTCCGGAACCAACAAAATTAGTTTCGTCGAAAACGGAGGTCATTTGCAAAAAAAACTATTTTTAAAGCTCGAAATAAACCTATTTAAATATTAATATATTTAAAAATAATTAAATTAAATATAAATAAATAAATGTTATCATCTATATTCACATAGAATATCATACAGCTCCAAAATATTCCTATCTGAATTTATAACTCGACATTTCAAATCCAGATTAAATCAGTATTCAATTTATATTGAAAATCCATTTAAAATATAAATAAATTGTTATAAAATTATAAAGGAATTCCATAGCATCTTTTCGGAAATTTTATTTGGACACAACTCAAAATCTACATGATGAAATCTCGATTTTTCTCTTTTATTTGAAAAATATACTTTACCAGCTCCGAACGTTTCCTGTTTCACAGAAATCCGATTTAAAACGGATTCCGTATATTCGTTTAAAGTTCGAATCACCAAATTACGAATTACCGCGCCATTTCGGGCTCGATTATAATTATAATATAATTTTACGTTCAAACTTCGTTTATATAATATATTCGTTAATATAATTCAACTATAAACTGAATTATATATTATGAATAATTCAATTCACACAATATTGTGAATTCCACTATTTCCGACTATTCTGGAATTTAAATATATTATTTAATTGTTACATTAATTAAATATTCAATATTATTTACTTGTGGTCACTTTAAATTACAAAACCATCCTTTAAATAATTAAATAAATTATTTATTATCCGTAAAAATACGGGTCGTTACAAAGATGCATTGGACTCATTTTAATGAGCACTATGCCATGGAACAGAATTGGATGCGTTTGGAGTCAACTGGAATTTTCAGTTAAATTAAATGCTTGTTTAATTTAACTGAAATGATCCGTTTTAACAATGAAACAAATAATGGACAATTTGAATTGTCATTGTTAGTGTTAAATAAAATGATTGGTATTAAATTGCTATTATTGACTATTTATAAAAATCATTGTTTATTTGAATTAAATGATTTTATTTGAGATAATTCATTTGGACGAAGGGAATGACAGGCTGGAGGGATCCAACTGGATTCCTCACTAATAGTTTTTTATTTTATATATTATACTATATGTTGAGATACCGAATTTGTGATGCAGGAAATGACAGGTTGGAGGAATCCAACTGGATTCCTCACATATATTGATAATGTTTATCGATATGATTAGATGTGTGTGATTTGATGTGAAATTGGTTAACATTTCACGGTTTGGTATTTTAGTAGACATCTGCCTCTTTAGTACTGACGATAAAATAAAAGATTGTTGGAATCGATGTTAAATCGTTTCTGAACATTTCAAATACATTTATATATTTATTTGAAGTATGACATTTGTTTTAAAAAGTAAACGTCGAAGTTTTATTTATGTTTTTATAATCATTTAAACTACGAATAATAATTCCAAGATGTTATTGAATAAATGGTTAAAGTGTTATATTACTAGTTGTACTAATAAATTTAATTGAAATAGTCATGTTAAGGACACTGAAGCGTCGAAAATGGAATTTATAAGATTTTAAAGTGTTGAAATGGATTAATGAGATCGTAAGTATACATGAATTGATTATTGAGTTGAAAAGTGAATTTTATTACTAATGAAGTTTTTTTTACAAATGTTCTTTATAAATATACGAAATAAGGTTAAATAGCATTTCGTGAACGAGATTAGTGAATATGTGGAGTTAAAAGTGGAATATGGATTTGGCGCGTAATTGGATTTGGGATAAAAACTTAGTAATTAAATGAGGTTTCCAGTGAAGATTGTTCAAAAGTAGTTATAAATGGAAATGTGTATATAAATCGAGTTATACGGGAAAGAGTTGCAACACGAATTTCCTATAATAAAGGATTTTTGGAAAATATGCGATGTAAAAGATCTCAGTTATTTGCAAAATATTTGCAAATAGAAAGAATTTGATAAATGAAAGGTTAACGGTTTTGATAAATTGAAGGTTAATGGTTTCAGAAAAGAATTTTGTATCATTTGTTTACAGATGTTAAGTTGAACTAATTCGGCTAATAAACATAAGATTTCGCAAAAGAGCTTTATATAAGATTTTAAACAATAAATAATAGTTGTTGCGAATGATTTGAAAATAATATTTATAAAGAGATATTCAAAGAAGTTGAAATTTGATGTATGTTTTGTTGAGTCGAATAACTTTTAAAGTGCCAATCTTCAGATTTGTATGCTTAAAAGATATCCACTTACCCACTTATGTTCAGGAATAGATAAAAGTTGAAGCAAAGTGATGAATGAATATTCTTATACCGAAAATAAGAAATGGAAAAGTTTCAAAAGATTGAAGGTTTAAGAAGAGAAGTGATTTGTAAAATAATATTATATAAAGATATTTAGGGTGAAGTAATAATTGAACATTCTTATATTAAATAAGAAAAGGAAATGTTTTCCAAATACTGGAAGATTTAAAAATTTTAATTAATGAATCATTATTTAAAGAGGCTAAATGATGTTAAATATTGAATCAGTGAATTTGTTTTATTTTTATGAATGGTTGTTTATTTGATAGTTAAATAACCGAGTATCAAATTTAGCCTATACGATTACTAATATAGAAAGAACAGGATCAAATTTATATTCGAAAACCATTTTGAACCAACGATGAAAGCGTGTGGATATCAGATGTTGGTTGAAGATGGAGCAATTGAAGACTGTTGATCTTCATAAAATGGATGAACCACTAATAATCTCTAACTTGCAACCAATGATAAAATAGGGTTCTATCATGGTTGAAATCTACGGATTGCAAGAACTTCTCGCTACTGATCCTTGGGGTGATTTTTATATAGGATGTGGTAGGAGAGTGCCTTCGGTTGATCTTGTTCCTGGATGACTTGTATGGACGAATGTCTGATAGAGTATTTCCAAAGGGATAACATACGTTGATTTCTTCAAACGTATTTTTGTTTAGTGGCGGAGAAGACACCTTTTCTTAGCTTAACACCCAGAGTATTTTTGTGGATGTCAATTAGTGATTTCTAGAGGATCTGACGATGCGACATTTAAATTGAATGGTGATTTGTTGTTTTGAAGGGTAAGTATAACCTCAATCCTCATCAACTGGAAAATGGAAAAAATCGGGTAGGTTACATGACTATGTGGGTCGCTCCCATTAGGGTATATCACTACTTGATCTATAGAAATCAAATTCCTTCGATTGTCCCTTTATTTTTATTTTCTTTCAGTGGTTGGGTGTGTAACGACCTGGCATTTTGCCCATTCCAAGTCGGTAATTAAACCAATTCGAAACGTTCAAAATGACAGATTGTTATTGGCTTACACAATTTAAAACAGAATAAATGCAAAATCACATAGTACATTAATTTGCAACGGAACAAAATTTCTCATAAATATCAGAGTTGTACAAAATTTACAGGGGAAGATAAATAAATTTGTGCATAAATTTTTGACGAATAAAATTATACACTTTATTGTCGGTCTTAGCGCGTGCAAGCGTCTCCATGTCCTTTCCAGTTTGCGAGCTAAAATCTATACCTGGAACACTTAGGGCCTGACCTGAGTGTCCCATGCAAAATACACAAAACACTCGAGTCACGATTAAACTTATTTCAAGTTAGCACATTTTGATAAACACTAAGTATAATTAGTTAAATCCCAACAATATTTTAAATAATTCGTGTATCATCATCCAGTGAACCGCCATAAACATTAACATATTAAGGTCAAATATTCGCTTGCATTAGAATAGACTATGTGGAAAAAGAGGGGTGATATGTTTGTATAGTCAAGCGATGGTCCAAACTCGAATGCAGCAAAATGTATATATGGATATATTAGAATGAGAACACATGCAGTAGCTTAACCCGTAGTGAACACATGTGAATAAGAAAGTGGGATACAATCAAAAGCTAATGAATCCTACCGAGATCTGGGCTAAACAGTGAGAGGTAAGGACCATAAATGCATGCATTAATATAAGAAAAAGGGCGAGCTAGGTTAACTGTGTATGTACATGTAGGTCCGCCTTTACATCATTGGTCCAAAGGCAAAAGGAACATCCTTGGGTTAACTACTCAGTTGCTACATAATAGATTATAACCAATATAGTTCATTTAAAGTAAAAGCTTACCTAGTTATTCTTAGGCTAGATTAAATTCTTTATACTTAAACGTACATGCAAATTTTTTGTTGTGCAGGTGGCGCAATCATACAACAGTAACGTGATGAGCTACAACGTAGGGGTAAGCAAGGGAACTGGCCAACATGGCTTGCGTTTCAAACAACATGAAGTGAGCAGCATATAGCTTAATGGATCTAGAACTGGACAGAAAATGTTAATGCCATAGTCAATAAACAATTGTTATCTTATGCAAATTAAAGTACCAACATGTTCATGTCAAATGCAGCATGACTATATGTAACACGGGACCGGAAAGCAAGCATGCAGTGTCTGCATTTGTCTAGCGGGAACAAGTTTTGACATGCATGCAAATGAGCGCAATGGGTTTAATGTTCATGCATGATTGGCCTTTATAACTAAGCTTAAATACTCATCAAGTATGTGTGGAACAAGTAGGACTTATGCTGGAAGCAAAAGGTGGATTCAAAATATGTGTATAACCAATTCTTAGCTAAAGGAATCAACTGTCCAACAAGGAACACGTTAAGACTGGTATGGAAACTTAATGACTCATATTTGTATAACTTCATTACATGCATCTTATTATGATGTATCCGCATATCAAAAAGTAAGCATGCCATCAAAGAAGCAAAGGACAACTACATGCAAATGAGTTAGCAGCAATGAACCGGAAAGTCTAGGACATGGCAGGATGAATATGGCACCCAACATTATTGTACAGATCAGCGAACCCATGCATGTACTCCCTCACATAACTCATAAATGACTCACTAAGAGGTCCAATATGGGATAAGTATTACATGCAAATAACACGGGGCAACAGTCCATCTTTTCTTGTCAATTGTTTAGTTCATGAGCAAGGGTCAAGCCGAATGGGAACAACATGATGTAAGCGACAGTGTTCAATTCGAGGTGCAAAAATATATTCTTGTTCGAAACAAAACCATGCATGCATTCATATTATACAATGCAAGTTATGTATGACCGTTATTACATAAATGAAATCATAGTAGAGGCGGGTGTTCAAACCAAAAAAAAAATGGATCAAACAAATGAAACAACAGTTCAGCTTAATCTGCAAAGTAGCAAGCTTACATGTAAAAAAAATGACCACACAGGAAAAATGGAAAGATGGTGGGACTATGCTCGAACTATATGAGTGTCTAGTGGCCAAAGTTCATATGCAGCCAACCCAAAAAGGCTACCCAGATGTAAAATAACTCACTGGGCTAAGGTAAGGGTGACATGCAGATAAAGTGAGATATTAGTCAAGGCATTTTAAACTACTAACAGGCATGCCGATGAGATAAACAAAAATGTAAAGGAAAGGCAACTACGACTAACTATATTCGGTGTACAGCGAAGTATTGCAACTTGCAAATAAGCCTAATTGTAAGTACACTTACATCGAGTCAAGGACAGCAGCATCGGACTAAAGGAGGAGGGGTACGGCCGCTCAATCGGATGAATTGCAGCTTCAGTAGACAACCAGCAGTGGACTGGTCTGAAGCGCGACAGCTGCTGCAGCGCCTCAGTGACTTCAGGATAGACAGTGTCGCTTGATCGTAAATGGAGGGAGGAGTGTCGTCAGTCTAGAAAGAAGGGAGTCGGGTTCTATGCTAACCAGAGTTGAGGCCAGTGATGTTGATGTGGAGGAAAGAGGCAAGCTTGGGGGTCATTTAGACGGAGCGTCGGTCACTAGAAGAGGTGGCGGTGCGGTACTGGGTTTGGTTGTGGATTCGAGTTTCAGAGGTGGAGAGGTCAGATCTGGCGCAGGAGCGGAGGGTGGAATGAGATGATGGTGGCGTTACCCTGGAGGTAGTGACGGTCAGCGAATGGAGGATAGGCATCACACGAGTAAATTTGGCGATAAGTTTCGATTTTGAGGAGACCATCATTTCCGATTTGGAAGAAAATCAATTTGCGGAAGATAAGCAAAATCGACTGTTAACAAATATAGAAAGGAAGAGGAAGCGTTTTGTTGTGAATAAAAGAGAAGGGTACGCCCTGTTTTACAATGAAACTCAGGGAACATAGTATCCCGGAAAAATCTCATTGTATAATTTATTTGTAGAAGAACATTGATAGGTGTTGAGAGACACAGTAAAACTAGGCATATGGCAAAAATTTCCACCGCCCAAATCTGAAGTAAGATTTTATCAGATCTGGTTTTTAATTCAAACGTTAGCTGAACCAAGAAAGGGGTTGAATGAACATTACCAGTGAACGAAGCATGGTTGGACTGACGACGCTGTTTATGTGTTATAAATTCATCCACTTATTCAATGATGAATGCAACAGCATGCGTATTTCATTTCCCAAAATATTTTTTTCTTAATCAACCGTATTTCACATAATTGAATTCTGAAATAAATTTGTCCTTAACGTTTTATTCGCACAAAATCAGTTTTACAATAAAGATTCGACTTATATCGGAAATCAAATTTTGCCGTCGTCACATTATATCTTACTTAAATTACAACTTTATAATTTAAATCAGTTAATTCCAATGCTAAATACAAGCAATTCAATACAAGATCAAGTTTTAAACACTATGTTAGCAATAAAATAGTTGAATGCAAATAGTCAAGGAAAAATAAAACTAAATACAAAATTATTTAAAAAGTTAGAAGCGAAATACAAATAGAAGGTAGCAAAATAACTAAATACAAACATAGCTGTGAATAGTTTAACCAAAAAGATTCAAACTTTAAATTTCGACAATATTAATATACAAATTTAAATAGGAAGAATGCAAGACTACATGTCTATATATAAGTATTTCCCAAAAGGATTAAACTGGAAGTAAAATTACATCCAAAATAGGTAAATCACATATTAAAATTCAATTATTCAAATTCATTCCAATCAGTTAAAATGATCACTTTTGCAAAATGTTTACAAATAAAATTTTATTTACAAAAGGAATTCTTCTTTATAAGTTATTCAATAGGTTCAAACAAATAAAAGTCCCATTTATAAGTCGAAAACCAAATCTAAATATCTATTTTAAACATTAGACCTTAATCTAGTTCATATTTTAATCGTCAAAATTCCTAGATCGTTACAGCCTCCCCCACTTAAAACTTTTCATCCTCGAAAAGGAGAGTTGTAAAATTTATACTTAACTAAACAAATCTTCACTTATAAATTTATTGAAACTAAATACTTATCACTTTAATAAGCTTGAAAAATTATCAAAAGGTTCTTAACACAAAATTTATCATATGACCAAATAGGCAAACTTAAAATGTTGTATAAAATCAAATAAGGAAATTTGCTATATGATGTGAGGAAAATTAGGTTCAAAGCATATAACAACTTAGGCAAAAGTAGTTTAAAATTGTAAAGTTATTTCGAAAAGTAAGTTGTTTAGTTAAAAGGTAAAATTCAAAGAGCTCAATATAAAATAGCTTTAAAAGCTACAACAAAATGGTTAAATATAAGCAATTTAGAAAAATTTGGTAGAGAATAGATAATACAGTAAAATAGTAAAACAATATAAGTAAAAGAACTTGAAAAGGATCTATTGTAAGTACTAATGCGAATTATAATAGTTTAGTGAGATGACAAGCTAAATGAAAGGAATAAATAAATCAAAATGCTATATAAATTACTATATCTTTTAATTCAAATACAATTCAATAGCCAAATTCTTTCCTTTCAAAACAATATGGAACCTTTCTTCTTTCAAAGATCAAATCGTATTTGAGAAGATTACATCATTCAACTAGTTAGAAAACCTCTAAAAGCATTTCTGTTCAAAATACTATCACGCTTCCGCTGCGCATTCTGATTTAGTATGCATGTTTCAACTAGTATTGTTCCAAATATTAATTTCAAAATATTGATTTTAAATTTTTTGAAACCAAATCTTCTATTCAAAAATCCAATTTCCTTGCATAAGTTGGATTTTATATTTCAAACATTTTCAATTACTATAAAAGCTCATTTTTTGGGGTTCCATAATATATTTTGGACCAACAAGTTATTAGTTTTGAATTTAATCTTAGTTATATTTGACAACGACACACGGGTGAACCACTACGGACCAAGTCAAAATTTCCGGTGCTTAAGTAAAATAGAAGTTCAGCGAGTATCCAGAGTATAATGGTTAAAATCAGGATGCTTGACCAAGCCCATAAAGTACAAAGGTATGATTTACATTACTCAAGAACAACGGTCTAAATTTAAATGATTTGTCTAGGAAAAGATAGGAAAGTCACAAATACGAACATAGGCAGTTCAGTGATGCAGTACTCGAATATTTTTATCAAAATTTATTTTCAATGCACTATAACTTGATTATACATTCAGAAATTCTTATTCAATTTATTCATGCTATTTCAAGTGGCGAATATTATCCTTCTCCCCCTTTTGAACATTTGTTATAATTCAAATGACCTTCTATACGATTTCTTAACTTAAGTTAGTATTATCGAAATTATCTTCTAAATTCTTAAGTGAACTTTGATTTCCAAAATTAGGCATAGTAAAGTGGAAAATTTTGTCTATAATTTCAAAGCTGTGGGCTTGGGAGCCATTAAAAAACACCTTTCTTAATTCATTAAGTTGAGGTTGTATAAGTTCTAATTTTGAGTTGTTGATTTGTTATTTAGAGTTTGAAAAATACTTGATAACTCGAAGTCTGATAAGTCTACCTCTGTTCTTAAAGAAATTTAGCCGTACATGGTACCGATGCATGTCTAAAAATTCTCAAGTACTGAATATATATTTGTTTCAACTCCCAGTGAAAATACTTAAAATTCTTAAAAATAGATATTGGAGGTTACAACCGATGCCAATTGTCAAAACTGCTCACAAATCGTAGATACACAATGCATACGCCTGGGTCCCCCAGGAAACATCCGCACCCATAGGAAGTCACTTCCCTGCAAATTTCGTCATGAGCAAATCAACAGAAGGCATCAAAAAAAATAAACAAAACCTGAGATACCGAAAGAACGTAGCTAGGTTAGGCAATCACTGCCACCTTACGCCCTATATCTCAAGTTGGACCGCAAATACACAATGGTTGCGCCTGGATCCCCCAGGGAACATCCGTACTCGTAGGCACTCCCAGCCCTGCAGATTACGCCATCACAAATCGACCATAAATCGCAGTAGACACAATGGTTTCGCCTGGATCCCCCAGGAAACATCTATCGCCGTAGGTGCTCCCAGCCCTGCGAATTACGTTATGCAGTCGAAGGGAACACACAAACTTTACGTTTAGACAACCCAATCATCACATGAAATAACGAAATAGATTCATTATTCACAAGAAGGTACTTCTCGTATCTTGATTTGAAAACATAGGATACTATATACATAGTACTTCATTTCACGTTGTGATATATCGCACTTACATAAGTGTCCCTTTTTCATAAGATCATGTTTTCAAACTCATCATTCTTGTATACCTTCCTTTTTGTAAAAAAAATTACCTTTTTATCAATTACCTTCGAATAGTAGTTTCCAAACTAATCACTTCCTTATATTTCATATAAGTTCCAAAAACTTCAATATCTTGGAAATTTTCATTTAGTTCAAAATCATTTCTGATTCCTATATCGATTCGATGTCGAATATCATTTCAAATCCAAATCCATGTTCTCAAGTCAAATTTGTCATCAAAACCTCATATTTGATTCAGATTTACATGTCACGTATTTTGTTAGAAGATCAAGTCTTCGTACTCAGTTTATACACCAAAATTTTCTCGGGTCGAAATTTATATATTTTCAAAATAAGTTTAGTTAAATAATTCCAAGTAAAAGCTAGATAAGACCTCACATATTGCAAACCAAATAGAATAACTAAGAAAAAAATGTAGGTAAAATAGTAAAGTAATAAAAATTTAAAGTAACATAAGTTGGAATGAGCAAGTCGAGTAAAATAAAGTAGAATTCCGCAAAATAGTCAAGTACAAGGTAATTTCTGAAAAGTAGCCTAAATAAAATAGTCACATTATTTGAACAAAATAGCTTACAAAGAAATAAATTTGAATAGATTAAACAAGATTGAAGACTATAAATACAAGTAATTAAATTAAATTGGGAATGTTAGGGTGATTACAAAGAATATAATATATGAAAGCTAAATACAAATAGTCTTATTGAGAAAGAGTCAAGTAAAAGGTTCTAAATGTCAAATTTAAAATAAAATTGTTAAATACAAAAAGTAAGAACAAAATAGAACTAAATACAATTTAAAATAGTTAAGGCAAAGGTTAAATATTATGGAAATATGAATAATTTAGACAAAACTAAAACTAGGTATATAAAATGAATAAATTTGAGAAGTAATTTGAATAATAATTGGTTATACAAGATTACTTAAAACAAAATAGAAATATACCATATTAAAAGTAATTAATACCAATTTCAATCCGATCCAAGTCGATTTCAGTTCCGATTCAACTCACATTTGTTGACCATTCCTCAAATCGAGTATTGTCAAGTTCCACTTCGTCAAGTTTCAACTTTACCAAACTTTTTTCAAAACCCATACTTTAGTACTTGACTTGATTTTTCTTTCTTTGGTAAAACCTCTTTGAAACAATGGTTTTCGAATTAAGCGTCGTCCATATATACATCGTTCGCATATAGGTTCCGAAAACTCTTATCATGAAATTTTCATTTTTTCTTGGAATCTCCTTTTCTTCTCTTTAAATACTTTGAAGATTTCAAAACACTTGTAAAAACTGGTTCATTTTTCACTTTTATTTTCTATGAAAATTTCGAACACTCGACGATCGATTTCGAAAATCTTTACCGCAAAAGCTTTTTTTTCAAAAAATCTTCTTCAAAATATTTTATTTCAAAAATCTCTTTCAAAAATAATTTATTTTTCAAATTCCGCTGATTCTAGCATCAATTCTGCTCATTCTAAGTTATTTCTACCTTATCTCTAATGAGTTTTTAAACCGAATAAGCCAAGCTTTTTATAACCTGTCTCTGATACCAGATGTACCGACCTGGCATTTTGCCTATTCCAAGCCGGTGATTAAACCAACTCGAAACGTTCAAAACGACAGATTGATATTGGTTTACACGATTTAAAATAGAATAAATGCAGAATCACAAAGTACAATAATTTGCAGTGAAACAAAATTTCTCATAAATATCAGAGTTGTACAAAATTTATAGCGGAAGATAAATAAATTTGTACATAAATTTTTGACGAATAAAATTTTACAGTTTATTATCGGTCTTAGAGCGCGCAAGCGTCTCCATGTCCTTTCCAGTTTGCGAGCTGATATCTAAACCTGGAACACTTAGGGCATGAGCCAAGTGTCCCATGCAAAATACACAAAACACCCGAGTCAGGATTAAACTTATTTCAAGTTAGCACATTTCGATAAACACTAAGTATAATTAGTTTAATTCCAACAATATTTTAAATAATTGGTGTATCATCGTCCAGTGAACCGCCAGAAACATTAACATATTAAGGTGAAATATTCGCGTGCATTACAATAGACTATGCCGAAAAAGAGGGGTGATATGTTTGTATAGTCAAGCGATGGTCCAAACTCGAATGCATCAAAATGTATATATGGATATATTGGAATGAGAACACATGCAGTAGCTTAACCCGTAGTGAACGCATGTGAAAAAGAAAGTAGGATACAATCAAAAGTTAATGAATCCTACCGAGATCTGGGCTAAACAATGGGAGGTAAGGACCATAAATGCATGCATTAATATAAGAAAAAGGGCGAGCTGGGTTAACTGTGTATGTACATATAGGTCCGCCTTTACATCGTTGGTCCAAAGGTAAAAGTAACATCCTTGGGTTAACTACTCAGTTGCTACATAATAGATTATAACCAATATAGTTCATTTAAAGTAAAAGCTTACCTAATTATTCTTAGGCTAGATTAAATTATTTATACTTAAACGTACATGCAAATCTATTATTGCGCAGGTGGCGCAATCATATAACAGTAATGTGAAAAGTTACAACGTAGGAGTAACCAAGGGAATTGGCCAACATGGCTTGCAATTCAAACAACATGAAGTGAGCAGCATATAGCTTAATGGATCTAGAACTGGACAGAAAATGTTCATGCCATAGTCAACTAACAATACTTATCTTATGCAAATCAAAATTCCAACATGTTCATGTTAAATGCAGCATGACTATATGTAACACGGGACCGAAAAGCAAGCATGTAGTGTCTGCATTTGTCTAGCGGGAACAAGTTTTGACATGCATGCAAATGAGCGCAATGGTTTTAATGTGCATGCATGATTGGCCTTTATAAAAAAGCTTAAATACTCATCAGTTATGTGCGGAACAAGTGGGACTTATGCTGGAAGCAAAAGGTGGATTCAAAATATGTGTATAACCAATTCTTAGCTAAAGGAATCAACTGTCCAACAAGGAACACGTTAAGACTGGTATGGAAACTTAATGACTCGTATTTGTATAACTTCATTACATGCATCTTATTATGCTGTATCCGCATATCAAAATGTAGGCATGCCATCAAAGAAGAAAAGGATGACTACATGCAAATGAGTTAACAGCAAGGAACCGGAAAGTCTAGGATATGGCAGGATGAATATGGCACCCAACATTATTGCACAGTTCAGCGAACCCATGCATATACTCCCTCACATAACTCATGAATGACTCTCTAAGAGGTCCAATATGGAACAAGTATTACATGTAGATAATACGGGGCAACAGTCCATCCTTTCTTGTCAATTGGTTAGTTCATGAGCAAGGGTCAAGCCGAATGGGAACAACATGATGTAAACGACAGTGTTCAATTCGAGGTGCAAAAATATATTCTTGTTCGAAACAGAACCTTGCATGCATTCATATTATACAATGCAAGTTATGTATGATAGTTATTACATGAATGAAATCACAGTAGAGGAGGGTGTTCAAACCGAAAACAAATGGATCAAACAAATGAAACAACAGTTCAGCTTAATCTGTGAAGTAGCAGGTTTACATGTAAAAAAAATGACTACACTGGGAAAAATGGAAACATGGTGGGTCTACGCTCGAACTGTATGAGTGTCTAGTGGCCAAAGTTCATATGCAACTAACCCAAAAAGGCTACCCAGATGTAAAATAACTCACTGGGCTAAGGTAAGGGTGACATGCAGATAAAGTGAGATATTAGTCAAGGCATTTTAAACTACTAACAGGCATTCTGATGAGATAAAAAAAAATGTAAAGGAAAGGCAACTACGACTAACTATATTCAGTGTACAACGAAGTATTGCAGCTTGCAAATAAGCCTAATCGTAAGTACACTTACATTAAGTCAAGGACAACGGCATTGAACTAAAGGAGGAGGGGTACGACCGCTCAATCGAATGAATTGCAGCTTCAGGAGAAAGCCAACATTGGACTGGTCGGAAGCACGACAGCTGCTGCAGCGCCTCAGTGACTTTAAGATTGACAGCGTCGCTTGATCGTAGAGCGGAGGGAGGAGTGCCATCAGTCTAGAAAGAAGGGAGCCGGGTTCTATGCCTACCGGAGTTGAGGCCGGTGATGTTGATGTGGAGGAAAGAGGCAAGCTTGGAGGTCATTTAGACGGAGTGTCGGTTACTAGAAGAGGCGGCGATGCGGTACTGGGCTTGGTTGCGGATTCGGGTTTCAGAGGTGGAGAGGTCAGATCTAGCTCACAAGCGGAGGGTGGAATGAGAGGATGGCGGCGTTACCATGGTGGTAGTGATGGTCAGCGAATGGAGAAGAGGCATCACACGAGTAGATTTGGCAATAGGTTTCGATTTTGAGGAGGCCATCATTTACGATTTGGAAGGAAATCAATTTGGGGAAGATACGCAAAATCGGCTGTTAACAGATAAAGAAGGGAAGAGGAAGCACTTTGTTGTGAATAAAAGATAAGGGTACGCCATGTTTTATAATGAATCTCTGGGAACATAGTATCCGGCAAAATCTCGTTGTATAATTCATTCGCATAAGAACATTGACATGTGTTGATAGACACAGTAAAACAAGGCAGATGGCAAAACTTTCCACCGCCCAAATCTGAAGTAATATTTTATCAGATCTGGTTTTTAATTCAAACGTTAGCTGAACCAAGAAAGGGGTTGAACGGAGCACGGTTGAGACTGACGATGCTGTTTATGTGTTATAAATTCAACCACTTATTCAATGATGAATGCAATAGCATGCGTATTTCATTTCCCAAAATATTTTTTTCTTAATCAACCGTATTTCACATAATTGAATTATAAAATAAATTTTCCCTTAACATTTTATTCACACAAAATCAGTTTTACAATAAAGATTCAACTCACATTATATCTTACTTAAGTTACAACTTATAATTTAAATCAGTTAATTCCAACGCTAAATATAAGTATTTCAGTATAAGATCAAGTTTTAAACACTATATTAGCAATAAAATAGTTGAATACAAATAGTTAAGGAAAAACAAAACTAAATACAAAATTATTTAGAAAGTTAGAAGCCAAATACAAATAGAAGGTAGCAAATAGCTAAATAGGACTATAACCGTGAACGGTTTAACTAAAAAGATTCAAACTTTAAATTTCGACAATATTAGTATACAAATTTAAATGGGAAGAATGCAAGACTACATGTCTATATATAAGTGTTTCCCAAAAGGATTAAACTGGAAGTAAAATTACATCCAAAATAGGTAAATCCCATATTAAAATTCAATTATTCTAATTCATTCCAATCAGTTAAAACGATCATTTTGGCAAAACGTTTACAAATAAAATTTTATTTACAAAAGGAATTCTTCTTTATAAGTTATTCAATAGGTTCAAACAAATAAAAGTCCCATTTATAAGTCGAAAACCAAATCTAAATATCTATTTTAAACATTAGACCTTAATCTAGTTCATATTTTAATCGTCAAAATTCCAGGATCGTTACAGGATGGCCTCCAACCACGGTAATGATATATTTGGTACACTCAAAGGAATGAGAGGCTGGTCATGTTTAGTCGGGTTGCAAGATGTTCTTGTTGAACCACAATGTATTCATCTCCGGAGGTACATGTTCGAAAGGTGGTCCCATATCTTGCCATAATTGGAAGGCAGTCTTAATAAGAGACCCGCGGTTTTTGATTTTATATTATGTATGCGGAGCATGAGATGCAAGCGTTCTACTAGATGATTTTTTATTTGATTTAGACACTACTATAATATCAGAATAGTTTTAATACAAAGAATGTTTTGGGTTATTAAAAGATAAAAACATTATGTATTTATGTGTGGATCGATCTTACGATTATCCTGTTCGTTCAAAAGAAGTTTTCAAAATTAAAATCAGTTGAATGATACCTATAAACTTAGTGAGTTTTCTCATGCTGGTTCATAGACTGATCCATGGCGTTTGTAATTCTCGGGCCAGACCGAGTTTTATAGGTTCAGGTTAGGATGCTACGGACTTTAGAAAATATGCTAGAGGAGTTTAAACGTATTAGTATTTATTCCAATGTGTGTTGTATATAAGTAAAGATTATTATAATTGTCCAGATGTATTGATGTACTCTGATGATTGTAAGTATTATTTCAAGTTGTCAACAAAAATTTATTTCTATATTATATTTTATTCCACTGTGATGTAAGGCTCTAATTCTGTTATGTTGTTATTCTTCTTCTTTTCTTCTATTCTAATATTTCTTTCTTTCTTTTCTCATCCTCTAATTTCTTTCTGTTAACTATCTGGTGTTTTGATACTTGGTTTTGGCAAGTAATACAGGATTAAGTATTACTAATTAAATTCGGGCGTTGAATTCCGTCGGGTCATTACAGTGGTAACAGAGTATAAGGTTTAGTAATAACCTTGGCTCTGCTGCGAAACTCAATAGAGATGGCGTTAGTACCCTAAATTGAGTTTTAGTGTGTGTGTGTCTATATATACATACATACATACACATATATATATATATACATATATATACGAGAGCGTGTATTTGTAGATTTTATAAAAAAAATGTTTTGTATTGTGTTGTTTGATTGGTTCAAGTGCCTAGATACCATATTGAACTGGAAACTGACACAATGTCATTTTGTAAAGAGGGTAAATAAAATAATTTTGCCTAAACTATATTTTTTTATAGAGAAGAAATAATTTTATCAAATATTGATATTGGTTTGTTTGACTGATTTGAACAAAATTCAAATTGGATTATAAAAGTGAATGGGTTGATATAACCAGAAGGAATTTCACATATGGAATTGGTGAATGAGAATTTTAATATGGAATTGAATGAATCAGAATTTAATTAAATATAAGTTAAATGAAATTAGAAGGGATATTGGATGACTTTTTGGATGAAAATATGAAGCTAAAAGTGAAATAACTGAAAGATCAATTATTAATTGAATATGAAATAGAATTTAACTTGGTTAATTAAATAAGTGGGTAAAGTAAATTGTAATTGAAATTAAATTGATTATATAAAAATTTCACCAATATTTTGATAAGAAGTTGAATGAATTGAAAGCTAGGAAATGAGTTCCAGTATAATGAATTTTAATGGAATCACTTATGAAATGAAATTACATAATTTAACCTTATATTTGTTACTTGCATTGTAAATTGAGTTAAGTACAGGTAGGAAGAAGGAAGAATTGTTAGATGCTTTGCTGTTGGAGTTTGGTTGCCCAACGAATAGTTAAACCTTAATATTGATGTTTGGATGATTGATTTTACACCCCTGAGTTAGGTATCCTCTTAGCTTTCATTTTCTTTTGATCGATATAAGACACAGTGGCATTTGTAGTTGTTTTGATTGAGCCATGTAGAGGAGGTGTTGGCGAATTTTCGTAATAGTTTCTTGGAATTCTTTTAAAGTTAATTCTAAAATAATTATTTTGGAAATAATTGGGTTTGGAGCATTCTTCTACCTTGTAATCTTGGAAATGAAATTCCTTTAAGGCGGAAAGAATGTAACAACCCAAATTTTGGTCACTTAAATTTAAATATTTAAATCTGTTTTAAATGTTGAATTAGAAAAATTAATGAATTTATATATAGAATTTATTTGTAAAGGGAGGTTTGAACGTAAAATTCATTTTTTATTTAAAACGAGCTTGCAGCAGCGTGGTAGCTCGAAATATTGAGTTTTGAACTTTAATTGAATATACATAATCCAATATGAGTCGGATTTCTTTGAAACAAGAATCGTTCGAATCTATTTAATTACAGTTTTCTAATGGAAGAGAAAAATCAAAATTTCATGCTATCAATTATTAGTTTTGTTAAAATCAAATTTCCATAAAGTCGATATGAAATCGTTTATAAACCATAATGTTTTATTTAATAAATTTAAAAAAGTTTTTTATATAATTTGGATATCATTTAACTCAAAATTTATAGTGATTGATTTCAAAATCTATATTGGTTTATAATGGAAGCTATATATATAATTTCGTTTTTGATATATATGATAACAATAATTTATTTTTATTTAATTGGATTGTTTGGAATATATTTATATTTTATCGATATTATTATAAGCGTTTAGAATAGACATTTTGCAAACGACTTTGGTTTTCGATGCAATGCATTTCATTGGAACCTTAACGTTAAGTTATTGTAGGAGACCAAATTTCGTGGTAATCCGACGTCATATGCGACAATGATAGCTATAAATGTCGATTCGTTTTATATAGTGCATAATTAAATAAATATAATTTAAACAAATAAGTATTTGTGTATAACTTGAGCAAGCGATCAAATTAAGACGCGAAACCAATTCCGTTGAATTCGTATCGACGTTTAAATTCAGGATAGGTACGTACTTCATTATTTTTGGAGATTAGGTATTTTGGTGTCAAAAATAGCATCGTTTTGCATGTAAAATATCATTTTGGGAGAACAATCTCGGAATTCGACGAAACTTTTGTCGTTGGATCCGTATTATTTAGTTATTGTAGGATTTTGATTTCATATCTATCGGACTTACCATCTGGTCGTGTGAATATTAAACGCTGAGATTTTTATTTAATCGTTTTATCAATTTAATATGGAATTAAAGAATAATTGATTTTCTAACGAACTTGAATTTCAAAGAAACTAATTTTATTAAATCTGTAGTGATTGATTATTGTAAGATTTCAAATGTCAAGTTAATTGGATTTATTTTGTGATCATGCTCAATTTAAAAGCGTGTCGAATCACATTGTGATTTATACAGTTTTTTTAAATGATCTCGGAATTCGACAAAACATGTTCAGTCGTGTCTAGAATGTTGAGTTATGCTGCGATTTCAATTTTCATCATGATCAAAGGTCGTTTGTGGTTGTTTTTGCATGTTACTTCACACCTAAGTTTCATATAATAATATAATATTTATATTTTGTCTATAAATATAGGGGCAAACCCTAACTTTTGCGGTGAATTGAAATTTCCGTGGTTAACCATCGTGCCTTCACCATTATCAGCGACTGAAATCTCGCAATCTTCCTCCCCACTTATCTGACAGTCTGATCATCTTAGCCAAATACCCCAACTACAAAAACGAAGCACTTGACGTGTACTTCAATTTGACCAGTGTTGATGAGTTTCTGGGTAATGTGGTGGCCAGGGCGGCGCCACGAAGTCGCGATGGGTTATGGGGTTTTCTGGAGCAAGGGGGCGATCGAGCTGGGTGTTACTAGAGGTGTTGGCAGAGGATGCTCGAGCACGGGTCTGGGTCACTCATGTATGGAGGAAGGCGCAGACAACGCGATGTAGAGGGGAGCGTGGGTTATCGGCCTGAACAAATGAGTGAGGGAGAAAGGAAAATCATCCGACTTGTGTTGTATAAAGAAAAGTAATTTAAGATTTTGAACTATAAAAAAGAAATAATTAGTTTAATTAAATCATGGATTTTATTAATGTTATAACGCATTCATGTGTTATCAGAAGTGGATGAATCAAGATGCGTTGGAATCGTCTTAACGTGCGTTCACCATGGAACAGAACTGGACGTGTTTGGAATCAACTGGAATTTTCAGTTAAATTAAACGCCTGTTTAATTTAACTGAAAAGAGTCATTTTAACAACAAATCAAATCAAGATGAGTTTACTAACTCAGTTTGTACCACTTATATTTTATATAAGTCAAGTTTATAATGTGTGTGCTACGATTACTGATTGTTGTATGTATGTTAGTTATATTCATATACTGGCTAATTTGATGCATTTGTTTAATTTCAGTGAAAAACCAAATCGTTAATTTAATGATTTGAACCAATTAAGGTAATTTACCTTATTGGTCACGTTTATAATATAAACGTGTTTAATTTCATGGATTATTTGAATTGTCATTGTCAGTGTTAAATAAAACGGTTGATGTTAAATTGTTGTTATTGACTATTTATAAAAATCATCGTTTATTTGAATTGAATGATTTTATTTAAGGTAACTTATTTAGATGCAGGGAATGGCAGGTTGGAAGGATCCAACTGGATTCCTCACCAATACTTGCTAAATTTTTTATATTATAATATATGTTGACATATTGAATTTGTGATGCAGGAAATGACAGGTTGGAGGAATCCAACTGGATTCCTCACTAATATTGATAACGTTTATCTGTATGATTGTAAGTGTGTTATTTGATGTGAAATTGGTTAATATTTCACGGTTTGGTATTTAAGCAGACATTTGCCTCTTTGGTACCAAAGATAAAATAAAAGATTGTTGGAATCGATGTTAAATCAATTCTGAAAATTTCAAAGTTATATTTTTATATTTATTTGAAATACGACGTTTGTTTTAAAAAGTAAATGTCGAAGTTTTATTTATGTTTTTATAATCATTTAAACTATGAATAATAATTCAAAGTTATTATTGAATAAATGGTTAAAGTGTTATATAACCAGTTGTACTAATAAATTTAAGTGAAATAGTCGTGTTAAGGACACTAAAGTGCCAAAAATGGAATTTGTAAGATTTTATAGTATTGGAATGAATTAGTGGGACCGTTAATATATAGGAATTGAGCATAGAGTTAAAAAAGTAAATTTTTGTAACTAATGAACGTTTTTTTTTACAAATTTTGTTTATAAATATACGAAATGTGATTAAATGGCATTCCATGAATGAGATTAGTGAATAAATGGAATTAAAAGTGGAATATGGATTTGGCGCGTAACAGGATTTGGGATAAAAACTTAGTAAATGATATTTTCAGTGAAGATTGTTCAAAAGTAGTTATATATGGAAATGTGTATATAAACTGAGTTATACGGGAAAGATTAGCAACATGAATTTCCTATAATAAAGGATTTTTGAAAACTATGCGAAGTAAAGGATCCTAGTTATTTGCAAATAGAAAGAATTTGATAAATGAAAGGTTAAGGTTTTGATAAATTGAAGATTAATGGTTTTGGGAAAGAATTCTGTAACATTTGTTTACAGATGTTAAGTTGAACTAATTTGGCTAATAAACATAATATTTCATAAAAGATCTTTATATAGGATTTTAAACAATAAATAGTAGTTGTTGCGAATGATTTGAAAATAATATTTATGTAGAGCTATATAATGAAGTTGAAATCTGGTGTGTTTTTGGTTGAGTCGAATAACTTTTAAAGTGTCAATCTTCGGATTTGTGTACTTATAAGATTTTCCACTTACCAACTTACGTTCAGGAATTGTAAATTTTGAAGCAAAGTGATGAATGAATATTCTTATATTGAATATAAGAAATGGAAACATTTTTAAAAGATTGAAGTTTAAGAAGAGAAGTGATTTGTAAAATAATATTATAAAAAGATATTTTAGGTGAAGTAATAATTAAATATTCTTATATTGAATAAGGAAAGGAAACGTTTTCCTAATATTAGATGATTTAAAAGTTTCAATTAATGAATGGCTAATTAAAGAGGTTAAATGATGTTGAATATTGAATCAGTGAATTTGTTTTCTTTATATGAATGGTTGTTTATTAGATAGTTAAATAACCAACTATCAAATCTTGCCTACACGATTGTTGATACGGAAAGATCAAGATCGAATTTATATTCGAAAATCATTCTGAACAAGTGAATACAAAAGCGTGAAGATATCAGTGCTAGTTGAAGATGGAGAAATCGAAGACCATGGATCTTCATAAAATGGAGGAACCGCTAGTAATCTCTGACTTGCAACCAAAGATAAAATAGGGTTCTTTCGTGGTTGAAATCTAGGGATTTCAAGGACTACTCGCTACTGATCCTTGGGGTGATTCCTATATAGGATGTGTTAGAGAGTGTATTTAGTTCATCATGTTCCTGGATGACTTGTATGGACGAATTTCTGACAGAGTATATCCAAAGGCATCACAAACGTTGATTTCTTCAAACTTATTTATGTTTGATGGCGAAGAAGACACCTTCTCTTAGTATAACACCTAGAGCATTTTTTTGGATGCAATTATTGATTTATAGTGGATCTGACGACATAGCATTCAAAGTGAATGGTGATGTGTTGTTCTGAAGGGTAAGTATAACCTCAAGTCTCATCAACCGGGAAATGGCAGAAATCGGGTAGGTCACATGGCTATGTGGGTCGCGCCTATTAGGGTATATCATTACCTGATCTGGAGAAATCAAATGCCTTCGGTTGTCCCTTTATTTTTGTATGCTTTCAGTGGTTGGCTGGCCCCCAACCGTGATAAAGATATATTTGGTACACTTAAAGGAATGAGTGGCTAGTCATGTTTAGCCAGGTTGCAAGATGTTCTTGTTGAACCCTAATGTATTCATCTCCGGAGGTACACTGTTCGGAAGGTGCTCCCATACCTTGCCATAGTTGGAATTCATTCTCTAATAAGAGCTCCGTGGTTTTTTTATTATATACTATATATGTAGAGTGTGAGATGCAAGCGCTCTACTAGATTGTTTTTTATTTTATTTGGACACTATTGTACTATCATATTAGTCTTAAGGCACCGAATGTTTTGGGTTATCATAAAGTAAAATCGCCTATATTTATGTGTTGGCGGGTCTTACGATTATCATTTTCTTTCAAAAGAAGTTTTCAAAATTAAATCAGTTGGATAATACATATAAACTTAGTGAGTTTTCTCACACTGGTTCACCAGACTAATCCATGGCGTTTTTAATGCTCAGGTCAGACCAAGTTTTATATGTTCAGGTTAGGATGCTACGAACTTCAGAAGATATGCTGGAGGGGTTTAGATGTATTAGTATTTATTCCACTATATGTTGTATATGAGGACAAATTATTATAATTGTCTAAATGTATTGATGTACTATGATGATTGTAAGTATTATTTCAAGCTCTCAATAAAGATTTATTTCTATATTATATTTTGTTCTGTTTCGATGTGAGACTCTGATTCTGTTGTGTTGTTATTCTTGTTCTTTTCTTCTGTTCTAACATTTCTTTCTTTTCTCATCCTCTAATTTCTTTCTATTAACTATCTGGTGTTTTAGATACTTGGGTTTTGGAAAGTAATACGAGATTAAGTATTATTGTTGAAATTTAGGCATCGAGATTCTGCTAGGTCGTTACAAAAAGGCAACAAAAAGGAAAAGGTTCTCATTTTTAGGACAGAGAATTACAACAGAGTAATAAAGATAGTAAATTACATTTTTAGTTCAAATGTCAAGGCTTCCAAATGTCCAGTAAAGTTTTAGAGTTAAAAAAAAAGTTATAAATATTGTGTGTTGCTAAGGGCACCTCATTATCTTCTTTCGAATACTATTACTAAAATTATCATAAATTTTTATACTACACTCTTCCTAATACCAAACTTTTTAAGGGGCTACCCAATATATTATTTTCATGTTTTTTTGCACGGCGAACAATCTCCAACCAACACCATTTTCTGCGATGATCAACCATTGAAGAACAGTAGTTTGGTGGTTGATGACCATGGAAAACGGTGTTAGTTGGAGACTGTTTACCGTGCAAAATGATTTTGCATGGCTTGATTGTCGTGTGAATTGCATTTGGTATTATGAAGTTCATAAAATTTGTTATGTTTAGTATTTTTATTCATGATATTAGGAAAAGGAAAATGAGATACCCTTAGCAGCACACTAAATATTTCTGAGATAGGCTATGTAGGCATTTAAGAGGATAAATTGAACTTTCATAAATTGAATAATTAAAAGCTAAATTTAAAGATAAGTGGTTGTACCCGAGTAATATGGAATGTTATTATAACCAACAAATTTTAATGCTGATAAATTGGTTGATCTACAATACAAACTTTATTGGTTTTTGTAAAGAACATATTTGATTGGAATTGAGAAATGTTGGAGGTTTTGTTTGGAAGTTATCTTTCATTTATGGACACAATATGGGCCTTTCCAGGGTAAAGATATGACATAACTTTGTAGGTGATGCAGTGGTTATATTTAGACCATAGGAAATAATGAATGACTCAAACTGTGTAGGGAACATGAAAGACAAGAAAGAGGTTAATAGGCTTCCTCTAAGTAAATGGATGAAACTGATATATTCTTATTTTAAAATGGATTAATTGAAGCTTGGAAACAGATTCATGAATTATCATGGTAATCTTGATCAGATGAGAATATTCTAAGAAGATAGACAAATTTTGGTCAACATGAAATGGCTAGATTTTTTTTGTAACTTTATAGCAAGATATCTACCAACACGAGCACACGCATTTACACAAGTTACAATCTCTAATGACCCCAAAGTAGACCTGTCAAAACTTACCCACACTCATTTACCCAATCCATTTTCCATCTTGTTGGGTTAACCCATTTATGAATTTTTATTAAATGGGCCATAAAAGGGTTGACCCGTAAAAGCGTTATAAATGGGGCCCATTTAACTCTGTACATACGAACTCGCTAATTTTCTTTAAACTGCGGTAACTTCTTTATACTATATCGAAACCATATAAGGTTTCGACAGATGAACTCCTACCTAAATTTTCAAAAATTTAAATTTTAGGTTTTTTAAAGTTTTCAAAATTTCAAATTCTATATTTTTTAAAATATCGAATTTCAAAATTTCATACTTCAAGTTTACAAATTTCAAATTTCCTAAATTTCAAATTTTCAATATTTCAGATTTCCAAACTTCATATTTCAAAATTTCAATTTTCAAAATTTCACGTGTTAAAATTTTAAATTTTCATATTTTTAAAGCCAATTTTCAAAATTTAAAACTCATATTTTTGAATTCAAAATTCCAAATTTCAAAAATTTACAAAATTTCAAATTTCAAATTTCAAACAACTATCTTTATTTTCCATACAGGCTCTTAGAAAATAATAGGTTAAATTCTCATATTTGCATTCCACCTACGTACGAAGTCGCGATTCTTTTTGTTCAAATTGCAGTAATTTCTTCATACTAGTTCGGAATCGGGAAAAGAATCGACCGATGAACTCCTACCTAAATTACAGACCGTTTGAAACACTCATATACTTCGTATTGTAAATATGTGTTGTAATTCTCTAAGGTGACTAACGCTTTTACTTAGAAAATAACAAACTACATTCTCATTTTTGAACCCCGCCTACATTCGATGTTTTCTTGTTCGATCTGCAGTAACTTCATCATACTGGCTCGGAATCGGGCATGCCAACAATCGATGAACACTCACCTAAATTACGGATAGATATTTTGTCTTCAGAACAAATGTTATTGTAACGACCTGCCTTTTTGACCGCTCAAGTCAGTGATTAAACTAACTCAAGACGTTCAAAACGACAGATAGTTATTTAGCTTACATGGTTTAAATAGAACAAACACACAGAATTACATAATACAAAAGATAACAATATCTCACAACGAAATATGTTATTACAAAAATATTAGAGTTATACAAAATTCAATATTTTACAGCGAAAGATTTTTACAATCATGCAGATTTGAATTTAAAAAAACAGAAGGATGAACCAAAGCAAGCATGTCTTTATGTGCTTCAACCTTCGATAGCTGGAACCTCTAAAATCTGCCACTCTCGTATCTGACCCAAGCGTCCCATGCAAAAACATTGAACACTCAAGTCAGGATTAATCTTTGTTCAAGTAAATTTATTCAAATGAAATATTCAAATATAATAGCTTTTCCCATAGCTACACGAAGTTACTAAAATCCAAGATACATGCCAAATGCCAAATATTCACAATCAATAAATCTTATGCCGAATCAAAAGCAGCACGTGATAATACAAGTGCAAAGTCATGTTTCAGGCATACATACCAAGCAAGGCATAATTAATATTTCAAGAATGGTTTAGCATGTGAGTGTTTCAGGCATACAAACCAAGCAAGGCATAAACTAATATTTCAGGAATGGTGCAACATGTGACTTCTACTACAAATGCATGGTGCCACTGAGTAATGCATATGAACGAAATACAAAATGCCACTACAACAAAATAACCCTATTACAACGGTGGAACACCGTTGTAATATACATTCTACAACGGTGGGCTAACCGTCGTGTATTAAGAAGTTGTAATAGACTAATATCTTTAACAACGTTTTTGCACCGTTGCAACACTGTTGTAATATGTATATTTTACAATTTTTTTCCACTGTTGTAATAAACTTCATTGCAACAGTTATGCACCGTTGTAATAATATCTACTACAACTGTTATGCACCGTTGTGATTGACATTTGGGTTTTTAAAAAAATAGAGACCTTTTGCAATTGAAAAGAACAATACACTAAATATAGCAATACTCCATAAGCAAATCAAATATTACAGTTATTTGCAAACTAATTTATTAAAATACTCAAATATTCAGTATTACAAACAATAAGTTTTAGACAACATTTCGTGCACTATTACATACTATCTGAACAAAGTAAGCCTCTAATAACATCTTCAGTTCATCAATGTTAAGCTTGAACGCATATAGCTTCCATGATGGCTTCATGTGCAAGCTACACAGGAAAAAAAATTGTGAGTATTGATTGATTTGTATAAGCATTTTTTATTTAAGTTTACAGTACTTCCTACCTGATACATGCGAGGTAAGGTATCAGTCACTCTAGCAATCCCATATTTCACCTACAACAGTAAACTGTAAGCAAAAATTCATGCATCACCACAATCACTAAACATAAAACAGATTATGTGCATATCACTTTTTCAATATTACGCGCCTTAGTCATGTATTCATTTTATCCAAATAAATCAGAATGTGGCTCTATACTTACCTGTGTAGCATACCCGCTGAACTCTTGTCCCAGATTTAAAGGAGTTGCATCCTGAGCGTGTGTTCTTCCAATCTTAATAATATCTTTAAACTCAACTGACTGGAAAAACACATTAGAAAATCAGTTATATAGAAGAAACCAAGTCACATACTAACACCTAAGTAAAACTGAATTGATGATAATGACAATAGTAGGCTAATTACAGCAGCGGCCAGATGATCATAAGATAATGGTATCCGCTCTACCTTCATATATGATAAGATGCGGCAATGTTGTTAATCCAAATTAACAGCCACCTCTACATGATAATTATTAAAAATATGTTTGGAAGAGGCAAAGCAACCGTGGTAAAGTTTGGACTGCATCATATGCTTATCAAATACTCAAGTACTTCTGAAGTTGTTGCTTGAAGGGGTTTTATTGTAGGATAATAAATGAGAAGCTCTGAAGTACAATCCAACATATATGGAAATGATGTACTTCTGAAGTACAAACTAAGTGATGTTATCAGTTTTCACACCAAAGCACTCATATATCAAACTTGTGAATTTAATGCACTTTCAAATGTGATCCTACAATAACATAATGTTACAGTGACAGTTAGGCCCCCATTTTTGCCTATCAAAAAATAAAATTTATCAAATTATATATGTGTTGCTAAAGACCCCCATTTATGTTATCTCTCTTCAAACCAAAACGCTCACTTGTGAATTTATTGCACTTTCTAATATGATCCTAGTATCCTACATATCGTAGTGTTACAATGACAGTTAGGCCCCCATTTTTTGCTAGCTAAAAATAAAATTTATTGAATTATATAGGTGTTGCTATAGACCCAAAAAGGAAAAAGATCTAAGAAAATATAAGGTCGAAATAAATACCACAATATTTCTTCCATCGAGTAAAAGCCTAGCGCCCATTTTAATGCCGCTCTGTACCAAGTTGCAAGTGCGATCCTTTGACTGCAGATGGATTGCATAGGGAAACATTATAACTATAGACATATAAGATTATTAGCAATTGTGGTAACAGCACTCTTAAAATCTCACCTGCTTACTAATCACTGGACTACGGTCAGTTCCAGGCTCAATGCTTGCATTTACTTTAAGTGATTTGGCTCGCTTTATTAATTCATCCGCCCTATAAACAACATATATGCAAATACCAAATATAAAAGCGCATACTGAAATGCATTCTCAAAACTAGATATACCAAATATAAAAGCCCATACTGTAATGCATTCTCAAAACTAGGTATACGTTATACATTTATTAGGGGTACTTATTAGGGATACTTAATAAAGCTGGATAGAGGCGCAGAGTAACTTCTGGTAAATTTTATACATTTGAATTAAAATATATTCTTCAATAATTGAGCAGGCGGTGACAATTAAGTAAATGATTCTAGCAGTACACCATTACAAGTGATAAACTTATGACCTGCTTGGTATGGTACTCATAAAACATCTAACATGCATGTCTCTGAATCTCGATTACAAGCAATAAACTTATGGATTAACAGTTTAAAAATCAATTTGGATGTTTTTCACATATTTTAATAGCACAATCATTACGGTAATCTTGAAACACCTACCAAACAAACGCTAAAACCTCAACCTGACCACAAGTCAACAAAAAGTTGTCAACAACCAACCCATAACAACATCAGCATCGCACCAACACCCATATGTATGTTTCCACTTTATCAAATCATCCTAACTAACGCCCAAAGACATGAATTTCTGATTAAGAAACTTACAGTAAATTAAGGATGCAAATCATGATGTTTCACATAGTATGTAATGAACAGTAAAGCGACATGTAAAAAATCATAGTAATAATCAAACTTACAATAATTAAGAGGAACTTACAGTAATTTGATTTTCTGTATTGCGATTTCAGCAATGAATAACTCAGATCTAGGGGTTTCTTGATCTTTGGATTGCGATTTTCTGGAAAACGGGGAGATATCTAGATGGCGGCGAGCAGCAAACAACGGAGGCTACCAGCTTGCGGCGAGCGATGATTAATGGAGTAAGAGGTGAGCAGAAGTTTTTTGAATGAAAATTACGCGATTTGATTCCATGGATTTCGATTTGATTTTAGGGTTTAATTTGGGAAGTGGCGGCCATGCCTTTTTGTCTGAATAAAACGAGCGGTAAAAGGAAAATTATGGAGGGACGTGGAATTTTTTTCCTAGGTGAAATTAGCGGACGTGTACAAGTATTATTAGAACTGCTATGTAAGTAGAGATGGTAAAGTCACGTTTGTTACAATGGCTAGAATAAAAGAGTTTAAAGAAAAAAGTTGTAATAGTGTTTATTTGAATTAATTTATGATTTTCCTTTTCTATAATTTTCTTTAAAAATTATATTAAAACATTATATAAAAGTAGCTTGAAATTTTTGTTACAATTTTAAATATTACCTTTTAATTAACTAATATTACTTCTTAATTATTAGTTATCACTTCTTATTAGTAATTCTAAAATTTTAAATAATCGTTTTTAATTTCAAATTATTACTTTATTATTAATATTAGTTATTGCATGTTTTCAAATTAATTATTATTAGATAGTAATGATTAATTATTAATAATTTTATTAATTGTTTAATAATTGACTATTAAGTATTGTTATTTAATAATTATAATTATCAATGTACTATTTAAATAGAAAAAGGAAAATATCACCTATTGCAACATATGCATTTTTTTACAACTGGTAAGGAAGAAATGTTGTTAATTATATTAAAATATAGTCATATATTACAACAGTGAAAAAATAAAAGTTGTGATAGGCTTTTAAACAACTGTCAAAATAACACAGTTGTTAAAAATAAGTTTATTACAACTTTTCTGGAAAAAAAGTTGTAAAATACATATATTACAACGGTGCTTTTACCACCGTTGTAAAATTAAAGTTGTAAAATGTTGTTTTTGTTGTAGTGTGCCAAAATTTCAATCATGTCCAAAATTATTAAATATAAGTTTAGTATAGAACAACATGCAATAATTCTAGTTTTTTAAAACAAGGTAAATAAGTACACATTATTTGGCTACAGGGAAATTTGTGAGTGAAATAATCATGGCCGCATAACTATATATATGTAAATGATAATGCTCATGTATACATACATATAAATGCATGTATATGTTGACTCTGTTGGATCTAGATTAACCCTAGATGGGGGAGGCGGTGAATAGGGTTTATTGAAATTTATCGGTGAGTTCAAATATTATGGGATATTAAAAACTATTCATAGATCACAGAATATAGCAGAAACAGAAATGTAGAAAGTAAATGACACAAGATATACCCAGCTTCGGCAAAATTCTGCCTATTGCTGCATTCCTAAGGTTTCTACAAGGTGATAGAACAGATCCCGCATACAATACCATGTACAATCGCAATCCCTGCTCCTATTCTAACCCTACGCTCAAAACCCTAGACTGACCGATATCCCCTCGATCAAATTTCCCTTGATTACGACCCAGTAACCAGTAACCCAGATTTTACAAACCTATCAACTGTCAGTCAACACCCTGACTGATTGCCCTTGTTTTTACAGACCTACAAAATGTTCAGATCGTTTTCTTACAAATCAAAAAAAATTACAAAAAAAATTAAAACAAATTAAAATAAAAGAAACCCTAGGAGTTTAAAAAACAAAGGGTCATCCCCTTTTATAGTGAATCTTGACTTAGCCTAACACCAAGTATGTCGGCCCACTAATTATTCCATTTACCGATCACTTTTGTCTCTGAGAAAAAGAATGACGGCTGGAAAATTTGCTAAGATTTCTCTTTCTTCATCCAAATCGATTGATTGTTGATGTTATTCTGGAAATTGATCTCTAAAGCTTGAAGATGTTGATGACGCTCTCGATCGAATGATTATCTTGTGTCGCGGTAGAAAATCTTTTGTAAGTTCTCTGAATTTGATTCGATTTTAGCTCTGAATTGTTAGGTTGATTTTTGATAATGTGCTTACGATGTGATCGGTGTTAAAAATAGGGTAGAAACGAAAACCTAAAACTCTGATTTCAGTTTATTGGCTCGATTTGATTGCTTGGCTGATTTGTGTTTCCCTTTTTGATTTGGTCTGCATTGATTGTGAGAAATTTGTGATTGATAAGTTATGAAACTTGATAATGTTTTTGACTTCACAAAGATTATCCCTTTCGATTGTTGCCTTGAATGAGTTTCCTCATTGATTCAAAAACAGGAAAGTTGTAATTCGATTTTCTGGAAATATAATTGCCCCTTTGAAATTAAAACACTTGGCTTGATTGAATTTGCCAATTCAGGAAAAAGAAAATCTGCTATCCCCTTTTAAAATTTATTTCTAGAAATTGATTGCTAAAAGAAAATCTTGCCAAAACCAATTAGAGATTATCACTTGCCACTTCTAACTTTTGACAAATTTGCATCAATGCACTGATTTGTATCTTGTCTGAATTTTAGCACTTCCTTGTGTTTCTCCACTATGATTAAAAAGCTGTTGTAATTTAGCTTTGTATTATTAACACCAATATACATGAGAAAGTTGAACCTGAACATTTCATTGTGCATTTTTTTGGAATCCATATAGTCGCCAAAAACATGTTGCTCACTGATTTGTTTTCAATGGACCACTATGTGATTAAATGTCTAGAAAACAAATTGTTCATTTGCCAAATTTTGCATACTAGAAAAACATGAATTTCCTAGAACAATTTTGCTGCTTTATTCTTACATACATGTAACCATAACCGTGTTGGACATGCACATCACCATTTTGGCGCTGTGTGCACACCATGTCATGTGTCTATAGCATCATTTCCACCCTGGTTCGACCATGTTAAAAAAAACTTGTATTCCTATCACCAAGTTTTCTTTGCTCCATGCTATTTTTCACCTGTATGGCACTGTCACCCATTCATTTCATGATGTCACTGTGCCTTGCTACATCATTATACATGTGTCTGTTCTTTTAAGTTTGCTCTTCTACTTGTTGTTCATCATGACTTGGCATTTGCTGTGTATATCCCTTGCTTATATATGTAATTGCACAAATGCTTTGACCATCTATGAACTGCTTGTACACTTGAATGTTTCCCTTGCTTCTTGTGTTGTAGCTACACCACTGAGCCACTTGTGTCTTGAACCCGATCACTTTTATGTGTTGTTCATTATGTTGTTGCCGAGCCTTGTCACTTGGTTGTGCCCCTGTCCTCTTGCTATTGAACTATGGTTTTATGCTGATCACCATTGAATTTGAGTTGTATACACCACTATGTATTGTTGTGCCATCCTATGTTGTTGTGTTCACTTGTGCTTCACTGTCTTGAAATAGTGATCTTCCATGCTTCATTTACATGTTGAACCATCATGCTTGCTATATACACACCATCCATGCATGTTTACTTGACCATGATTTTCACTGTCTATTTACATGTGCTTGACTGCACAGTCTTAACACATTTTTACTTGACCTTCTTGTTTTGTTGTTATGCTGAATGTGTTGTTTTTCCTCAGTCATTTTTAACTTCATGCTTCATTGTGCTTTGAGTAAGACTCGACCATATTTTGCCTGCACATGCATAATATATGTGTATATACACACACTCGTGTGTGTATACTTGTATCGTGTACGTGTAAATTTTTCAGCAGACTGCTACACTGTGTTGTGGCTGTTCAGAATCAACTGGTTATGGTCAGCAAACCAGTGTAGTATGTTGAGGCGATCAGTGGGTATTAGACAGTATACAAATCAGACTGAGTCATAAAAAATGATGAGAAACACACCAGAAATCTGAGGCAAATAAAATTTTAAAAATAAAATTTATATATACATGTATTCAGTTTTATTTCTATTGCAGTGTTCTGTGTGTTTCTGTTTCATGTATGTGACAGGTATGAAGACTGGACTGATTGAAAGCTGTGAAGACAGAAGACTGAGGAGACAGTGTTGGTGAATGTATAAAACTCTGTATGAATGTGTCAATGAAAAGTCTGTATTGAAATGTGAACTGAGTGAATGTATGAGTGTTGTAGAGAGAACTGTACTGATATTTGTAATAAACAAGCTTTTTTTGAAATAAAATATTATTTTATTGTGTTTAAACAAATTTTTCTATTTTATTCTGTTTATTTATAAGTACAATATTATGTGAATTGAATAAATAGAGGAGTTATAAAAAGTTGTACTGTTTGTATGTTTGAAATATAATATTCTATTTAAACAAAATACTGTATAAGTATATGAATATCTATATAGTCATATTCTATTTAAATATAAATATTATATTCCTTTCTGTGATGTACATATAGAACACTACAGTAACAAACACATTTCAAATAATAAATATTTGGTCGTTATCATCAAACAAAAAATCATATAATTGTGTATACAATACCGTTATATACAACAATCTCCCCCTTTTGATGATGACAAACACATAAAAGATTTTTTGCACAATAAATGTGTTTGACAGTGAAAATTGAACTCTCCCTATTTATCAGCTCCCCCTACAATAGACAATCCTCCTATAACTGTGCATGAGTGAAATGAATGATACGAATAATATTAAATTTTCAAAATTAATAATATTTATAAAATATTCACTCATAAATCAAAATCTCAACCCATTCTCCCCATTTTGTTATCATCAAAAGGGTACAGAATTTGAAAAATAGATGAAAAATGACTAATAAATATAATTTTAGCTTAAGAGGAAAAGAATGTTCATCATAAATCTCAATCTGTCAAACAAAAATCGTAATATCCTGAGAACAGGTGGCATATTTCACATTGTAGAGAATGACGAATTTACGATGAATTTTATATAAAATGGAGAGAGTTACAAAAATATGATTTTTAATTATTTTCATAAGAATTTTATAAATTGAAGCACAAAAAAAAAAACAGTGATGGATTTGGACTATAATTAATAATTCAATTTAAATGACAAAATCGAATAATCCCCAATACCTATCAATCAACAAATCATAATACGTCGTAAGATATCAACACATTTCACAAATTAGAAAGATGAATTAATAGGCTGGTTTTTATACACCAAGGAGAATTTCAGATTAATTTCAACTTACAGCGCATTATTTCCCTTTTCTTTTTATTTTATTTAAGAGCACACTGATCACGCATAACCAGAGCTTGGATTTTTAAATGAGGTCAGTCGCAGCTTAAATTATAAGTTGTCCCATAACCATGCATAACTAGAGCTTGGATTTTTAAATGAGGTTAGAGACACACTTATGTATTAATTATATATTTTATCATTTTCATCTTTAAATAGAAACACTCCTCGGTATATACAACCAATATGAATGATAGAAATGTGGTAGGTACAGAAATGGACTATGAAATAAATTTCTAAATTAATTATATTATGAAATATGACCAACTATACCGGGATCATTGAAAATTCTCAATTTCACTAATTCTGAACAATAACACAGTCACATTTCCATCACAAATATTTCCACTGTTTATTCAATTTTTTTTTATAAAATATTAAACTCTTCACATTAATATATGAGATATGATGGATGGAAGAATGATGATAGATAATGGAGATGGTTGTGAAATAATTGCCAATTCAAATATATTATAATAAATGTCCAACCATCATGAAAATCTAAATAAATTCTCCTCTTGTTGTGAAATATACTGCAGTCACAATTCATCACAACTTCAAAATCTGGTAATAATTTTGATGAATTATAAATACAGTTCAATTTGGATATTGATTTCAATTTCTGAATGAATAATCAATAAATAATCTTAAAATTGAAAAAAAAATTACAAGAGGAAAAATGAAAAGATCTATACAAAGCAAGAGGGAAAAAATGTATACAAAGATTCAACACTTCTGATACCAATTGGTGTCTGAGGATTGTAACAAGACACAGGAGACAAACAAGAGTATCACATATAAAAGAAATTTAATCACAAGGCCCTAGCAGATAAGATGACAAATTAGGCACATTTATCAGAGCAGTAGACGTATCAAAGTAGGCAGTTATTTGACAATAGTACCAGGGCAGCAAACAGATCATAAACGAGCAATTTGCAACATATTTTCAAAACAATATCATAGTAGCACAACAAACAGTTTCAATTCAGTCTTGTCAAAATGACGGTCACATAAGATGATTCATGATCCAATGATTAAAAATACTGTTTATTTTAAATCGTTTGATGGAATATGAAAAGATCTAGATTCAGTGAATCAGTCACATCAGATTATAAGTTTTAAATTCACAATATGTGTGAGATTCAAAAAATTAATAATTTCAAATGATTTTAAACAAACAAATATTTAAATTAGAAAATTATGAAATAACATTGAGTTTCAAGATTGAATTTTCAAAGAATATTTCCAAACTATTTCTGAAAAGCCCAAAGAATTTTTCAGAATATTTACATCAAGTTTGAGTAATAATTCATGATCCAAAAATAGTGGTCTATTCAAAATCACTTGAACAAATGCCAATCTTGAGATACAATGAATCAATCACACAGGATTAATAGTTTTAGATCTGAGAGGTGTGTGAGATTCAAAATATCAGAAATTTTTAAGCGGTCTCAAACAAACAAAAAATCCACACCAGATGATCATGAATAGCATTGAATTGCAAGATGTAAGCAACGATTCAGGACTAAACAGAATATTCAAGCCAATCTTAAAATCAATTCGATTACCACAACTGATAAATAGCAGAGTGTTGTAATGAGTACAAATTTTCCAGCCCTTCCACACTAAATTACCAGAAACCCAAAACAACAGAGGTGTGTGAAATTCCATTAAACTTTCAGATCTTCAAAAATTTAGAATTCAAATCAACAATGTTCAAGATATGACAAGAATACATCAATATTGTTATGAATTCAGAAAGCAGAAAATAAACTTCAAAATAATTGCAGATATTTACAAGATTATACTCAAGATCCGGAAATGATTAAAACATCAGTGTTTTATTCTAATGAAGCGAATTTCCAAAAAAAAAAAACTTATGCAATTGGAAATTAAGAAAGCCCAAGAAGTTACAAAGATACGACAGTGACAAATCAAAACCAAAAAAATTGACGAGGTAGAAGGAGAAATAAATAGAAAAATAAAAATAAAAGCAGAGAATATTTACAAAGTTGAGTTTAGAGATCATACCAGAATCCTATGTAAATAAGAATTTCTAACTCAATAGACTTGGCCAAGGAACTTCAAATGATTCAATGAGATGAGGCAGTTTGAATTCAGATTCTCTTTAGCAGAGCAGTTCCTCAGCCATCTTCGGTACCTAACTATTAAGAGGATTGAGTGCTCTAACGAAAGGAGTAAAACCACTCACAGTTTTGTTCACATCTTTTGGCACCCAAATCTGTTTGTATAACAATCCGTTAGAATCAACTAGAGTACCCTTTGGAACCCAATTTCGTTTAGTTTTTCCAAAAATCATTTTATTTCCTTTTGGGGTCCACAACTGTTCAACTGGATTGTTATCAAACCAATTCTTATCTCGTTTGTGATTTAAAAACCTTTTGGAATTTTCAAAATTCAAATTTTCAGAATGACCCTTCCTGAAGCAGTTTGAAGGGTTTTTGAAATCACAAGAGTTCACTTTTTCAAAACCACTTGTTTTTCCAAAACCAAGACCTCATTTATGATCAGCCGAAAATTGGTTTTGTGACAGCATATTCAACGATTTTTCGCCATTAGAAAATTTGTCCAAAGTTGATTCTAATCGTTGAATTTTGGATTTAAGATCAGAATTTTCTTTTATCAGATTTCAACAACGATTAATGCTGATCTTTCTCCTTTCAATATCATTTTGTTTCAAAAACAAATTTTCGTTTTCAAGAAGTTTGATTTTGGTCTTGGACTCAAAGATTTCAGATTCAAATTTAATTTGTTTTTCAAATTCAAGTTTCTTGAAGTTCTCAATCTCCTTTTCAAGCTCGTTCAAAATTAAATCACTTTTCAACAAGCTTTCTTTTTCTGCAATTTCATGTTTGGAATTTTTGATGGCCTTAAAATTATTAAATTCTTTTTGCAAAGAATTGTTTGAATCTTTTAGCTCAACCTCGTTATCTTTTAAAATCAGAATTTCCTCTTTAAGCCTTTGAATATTTTTATTGAGATGAACGAGGTCAGTTTTCAGTTTTAAACAATTTTCACAATCAGAATTTTCTAATTTCTTGACATTTGTAAATTCTGATTCCAAACAGTTAATTTTGCTATTTAACTCGTGAGTTTTAGATTTTAAAGATTTGTTTTACGATGGAGTTTATCAACGATTTTTGTTAAATCAGTACACATATAAACTAACTCTTCATATGAGAAGCTTTCAGTATCATTGTCTGTTGAATCTCCATCGTCTAATCTACTTGAATTTTCATTTGTTTCTTCTCCTGAGCATAGATCTGAATCTGAGTTGACCATTTTGAGTTTTGAGCTGCTATTGTCAATCTTTCCATACTTTGTATTGAGAAAATTTCATATTTCCTGTGCAGTCAAGTAATGAGAAATGAGGTTATATTGGACATCATCAATATAAGAATACAAAGTGTCAACAGCACAAGAATTAAATCCAATATCATTCCTATTGACCATATCATAACCATTAATAACTGTATCCCAACATTTAATATCAACAGATTTTAAATATAATTCAATTTCTAATTTCCAATTTAAAAAATATGTACCATTGAAAATAAATGGAATACAACTAGATTGATTCTCAAAAGACTGACAACTAGGATCCATGATTCTAGGGTTAAAGAAAACCAAGCTCTGATACCACTTGTTGGATCTAGATTAACCCTAGAGGGGGGGGTGAATAGGGTTTATTGAAATTTATCGGTGAGTTCAAATATTACGGGATATTTAAAACTATTCATAGATCACAGAATATAGCAGAAACAGAAATGTAGAAAGTAAATGACACAAGATATACCCAGCTTCGGCAAAATCCTGCCTGCTGCTGCATTTCTAAGGTTTCTACTAGGTGATAGAACAGATCCCGCATACAAGACCATGTACACTCGCAATCCCTGCTCCTATTCTAACCCTACGCTCAAAACCCTAGACTGACCGATATCCCCTCGATCAAATTTCCCTTGATTACGACCCTGTGACCAGTAACCCAGATTTAACAAAACCTGTCATCTGCCAGTCGACACCCTGACTGATTGCCCTAGGTTTTACAGACCTAGAAACTGTTCAGATCGTTTGTTTTACAACTAAAAAAAATTACAAAAAAATAAAAAATAAAAACAAATTAAAACAAAAGAAACCCTAGGTGTTTAAAAAACAAAGGTTCATCCCCTTTTATAGTGAATCTTGACTTAGCCTAACACCAAGTATGTCGGCGCTCTCATTATTCCATTTGCCCGATCACTTTTGTCTCTGAGAAAAAGAATGCTAGTTGGAAAATTTGCAAGGATTTCTCTTGCTTCGTCTAAATCGATCGATTGTTGATGTTATTCTGGAAATTGATCTCTGAATCTTGAATATGTTGATGATGCTCTCGATCGAATGACTGCCTTGTGTTGCAGTCAAAAATATTTTGTAAGTTCTCTGAATTTGATTCGATTTTAGCTCTGAATTGTTGGGTTGATTTTCGATAATGTGCCTATGATGTAATCGGTGTTAAAAATAGGGTAGAAACGAAACCCTAAAATTCTGATTTCAATTTATTGGCTCGATTTGATTGCTTGGCTGATTTGTGTTCCCCTTTTTGATTTGACCTGCATTGATTATGAGAAATTCGTGATTGATAAGTGATGAAACTTGATGATGTTTTTGACTTCACACAGATTGTCCCTTTCGATTGCTGCCTTGAATGAATTTCATGATTGATTCAAAAAAAGGAAAGTTATAATTCGATTTTCTGGAAATATAATTGCCCCTTTGAAATTAAAACACTTGGCTTAATTGAATTTGGCAATTCAGGAAAAAAAATCTCCTGTCCCCTTATAAAATTTATTTCTAGAAATTGATTGCTAAAAGAAAATCTTGCCAAAACATATTAGAGATTATCACTTTCCACTTTTAACTTTTTCCAAATTTGCATCAATGCATTGATTTGTTTCTTGTCTGAATTTTAGCACTTCCTTGTGTTTCTCCACTGTGATTAAAAAGATGCTGCAATTTAGCTTTGTATTATTAGCACCAATATACATGAGAAAGTTGAACCTGAACATTTCATTGTGCATTTTCCTGGAATCCACATACTTGCCAAAAACATGTTGCTCACTGATTTGTTTTCATTGGACCACCATGTGATTAAATGTCTAGAAAACAAATTGTTCATTACCAAATTTTGCATACTATAAAAACATGAATTTCTTGGAACCATTTTGTTGCTTTATGCTTACATACATGTAACCATAATCATGTTGGACATGCACATCACCATTTTGGCGCTGTGTACACACCATGTCTTATGTCTGTAGCATCATCTCCACCTTGGTTCGACCATGTTAAAAAAAACTTGTATTTCTGTCACTAAGTTTTCTTTGCTCCATGCCGTTTTTCACTTGTATGGCACTGTCACCCATTCATTTCATGATGTCACTGTGCCTTGCTACATCATTCTACATGCATCTATTCTTGTAACGACCCAACTTTCCAGTGCCTCGGAAGTTGTATCATTATATAAGAAAAGAAGTAGATAGAAGAATAGAACTAAGAAAAAGACATCAGAATCTCACAACGGAACTTAGGACAATATATTAATAGCCCAAAATATTACATATTACAAGTCAAATACATAAGGTGCTTCATACCTAAGGATACATATTTGAGTCAAGTACATAACGTACATCATACATAGGGATATATGTCATTTTGATTACATAACAATCACTAGTGATACTAACTTGCTGAATAATAGTACATAACATCATAACTGAACCACCATCTGGATAATAGTACATAACATAAGATAAGTAAGCCAACATCCCAGGGTTTGCCATCCTGCTACTCCAAGTTTGTTAAGACCTGGATCACTTGTCTATTCATAACAAGTGTTATGAATACCCAAGAGTTTAAAGGGAAAACACAGAAAATAAAACTCCGGGTCAGTCATGGACTGGTATGAGTAAAAGATTTATAAAACAGTTTTAATAATCACAAATGATTCATAAGACCACGCCGTGAATACGGAACGGGTTTTTACCTTATGAGATCCAAACAGTGTGTGCTAATAAAGCTAGATATTATGATAATGTCTAGGGTTTACACAAATAATTTATAATCTAGTAAAATGTTTTCATCTCACCTTTTACTATATATAATATACAAACCGAAACCGCTTGGCGCTTATGGATAATGGATTTCCAACTATGACAAGGTATGGGATCACCTTTCGTCAGTGTATCTCTAGATACGAATACACGGGTTCAACAAGAACATCTTGTAACCCGGCCACACATGACCGACCACTCATTTCTCTTGAGTGTGTCGAATGTATATCACCAATGGTTGTGTACGGCAACCATTTCCCGAGTCGGGACAGAATCGATAGAATAAGAGCAAGGAAAATATCTCTAGATAGGTGACGATACATCCTAATGGGAGCTAACCACATAGCCATGCTGCCTGCCCGATTTCTGTCATTTCCGGTTGTGAAGCTTGAGGCTAACTTACCACTTCCAACACGGTAATTTCCTTTGAATATCACATTGTCAAAACTCGCCAATCTCTAGTTGACTTTCCCAAAAATATAATACGAGTAATAAGCAAGAGGAACGAGTTCGTCTGCCACTACGTACATATGTTTGGAAAGATCAACGTACGAGATCCGCTAGAATTACTTTGTCAGATATCCGTCTATACAAGTCGTCCTGGGATTGGACAAACCGAAGGCGTTACTCTATAAATCCATCTCAGGTAATCCCTGCCCAGGATCTACAGAATAATCCTTGCATTTTTCATCGTCTTCTATTATCTTCGATAATTATTTACTGGCGACGATAGATCTGAATCGAAGTGGAACGTAGTTCCGGACTCTTCGAAAACAATCTGCGTTTAATATATTTTAGGGACAAGTGCTACTTAAGGGATCAAATTTTAAGTACGACATTTATTCACTTTCGTTTACAAATGATTTAATTCGTTAAATCATTTTAACTATGATTTCTGAATTAGATTTACAAACCGTATTTCACTGTTTGTTTAGTTCGTTTCAAATATTTATATGGATAATAATCTTTCCTCTTGATCTAACATTTATTTTACTTAACGTTGACTTGTTCTAGTAAAGTAAAACTTCTACACTCGATTTATAATAGTAAATGTTTGAACATAACATATACATATATATACATTCCTTAAATTTATATAATTGATCAAGGTCTCTTCTATTTATTTAATTAATTTATTTAGACTAATAATTAAATAAATTGAATTATATTTCAGAAAACTATTTATTTCCTAAAAAAGAAAACTCGACAACTCGACTTCCTGATCTGTTCGAAATCATGTGATCTGCCAAGTGCAGATCGCTCGTTTTCGAGTGATCGGGCAACGTGTTAGATCAGGTGATCTGGCAAGGCCGATCACCTTGAAAACCAGTGATCTGCATGGGCAGATCACTTGGTTTCAAGTGATCGGGCCGATGCCAGGGTTGGTGATCTGCCAAGTGCAGATCACCCGAAAACATAGTGATCTGCATGGGCAGATCACTGCTGCTCCAAGGGGTCTGGCACATGCCAGATCCTCTTTACGTCCAACACTGTGCTGTGCACAGTTTGATACAGAAAAAGCCATTATTCCCGTTCGAGAATGCTACCACTACACACACCTTAAGCCACTAGAGTTTCGACCAACCTACCAGTGCCTTGCCAGCGATCAACCCTTCACGTTGATGCGGTGGTGGTGGTCCCCCACTGCGCCACCGTGGCGCAGTTCTCCTTCGAACTAAAAACATCCCGCAAGCACCCCACTAAACCAAACAACGTTCAAGTCTCCAAATTTTACGCTACGAATCCATTTCAGAGGTTTTCTAGTGTTTTACACATTGTTGCGCAAGTGTATGCAACTCCATTCGATCCCCTACAGTGTATATACTTTGCGTTTAACCTATGAACATGGTTCGACTAAAACTAACTTGTTCTCTTGATCTACTCAATACAAATTCTTATTGTTTGCTTACGTATTCATCTTATATTAGTGCGCAACCCTCCCATACTCTGACAAATGTTTGCATGATAGTTTGGTTCATGTTTTTGTGTTGTATACTTTGACAGTAGCTTGCGGGTTGGGTTGTTTTCCAACAATACATTAACACAGTTAAAACCAATGGCCTATAATCATTTGTATGTACTGATATATACTGATATGTGAGCATGCGTTAGTTTCTAACATGTAGGTGCATTTATACTTGCGGATTCATAGTGGTTTACATGCGCACGGTCAAGCATAAGCTTGCGGGAACACAGCAGTGAACACATACGAGAAAACTGGCATCAAACAGTTGAAAATAAACATGAACTAGCAGGTGCATTTGTGAGGTGATTACTCTCTGGTTTTTCACGCATTCATACATTAGTTTACAGCAGCAAAACATTGAAGAAGAACAACATTTTCACGTGTTTAAACTAGCAGCAACATCATACAAACTTCAAGTATTTTAAAGCAACTTTCATTATGATCAAAAAAGGGGTTTAAAGCTAAGTGTTTACTCACCTGAATGATTGCTGTGCCTTTGTTAATATTTTCCCTGTTTCACTCCTCTACGATTCTCGAATTTCAGGTGTGAGAAGTATGGAAATCCCTTAGCTTATTTATAGGCTAGACCAATGCTTAAATTAACGTTTTTAAATAAATAAAATAAAAAAGAAAAATCTTATTTTCTCTGATCATATATGTTTCGCAGGTTTAACATAGAGGAGAATGTTCCTTACTGATAGTTCAGTTTGGTTTTGTCTCTCTGTAAAAGGGATGGTGGAGGTGCTCATATCCACCCATTGTTTTTCCTCTTGACAAAACCATTTAATGCAAAAGGGTACTTTAGTATTCATAACATTCCATACAAATATCTCCTACGTAGATGAAACAACCAGAAGCATTTCTCCTTTGGTGGCAAACTTTACACATATATAAAAAGCTTTATTAAAATCCTAAAGTCTAAAACTTACAGTACATCTTCATTTAATGCTTCCCTGCGCAAGCCAAAAGAGTGATGGCAATTCTCCCATCAATCCCCTTAAAACACTTAAGTGTTTTAGCACAAATCATTAGTCATACAACTTTTGTCCTTTTACCCTTCTATATGAAGTAATTTAGATAAATGTCTCTATCATATACATTATGTTTTTGCTGTCTTGTTTTAGTGTGTTCTTGCGCAAATACTTGTTTTGAGTTCATGTTTTCTCCAGCGCAAGGGTTGGCACATTTCCACCCTTAATAATTTAATTGATTTACAAAATTTGCTTAGAGAAATTTAAAGTGCAAAGTTGAAAGGTTCTTATCCATTTTTCCTTTCATTTGCTGCAAGACTTACTTCATTTTTGAGCAACAAAAGGGTTTGTATACATGATGTTTTCCAATGGACAAGTATACAAGTTTTTTTTTTTGACCAGTTTGTGTGTGTCGTCACTAGTGTGTGATATTTTAAGGTCCATAAGTTCTTACACATTCATTTGTTCTCACATAGGAATGGTTTGAGTGCAAGCCCTCAATTTTATATAACTAAGCTTTGCTAGCTTAGTGCAAGTATTAGTTTTGTCGGAAATCATTTGGTTCATTCGTTAACAAATCTATGTATCGATACGTTTAGTTATCAACGTTTTAAAATTTTTAAATTTTTACACATTTGAAATTCGTATAGGATTTCCGGGTCATTACAATCTTTCCCCCTTATAAAAATTTCGCCCTCGAAATTTGTAACACATATAAGTCACGCCAAAAGTGATATGTCATAAACATCATAGGAAGTGCTACAATAAGATGATAAGTACTATACTCGACTAGTTCGAGTTATAGTCATACTGAAATAACAAGTGCTATACCCGACTAGTTCGAGTTATAGACTAATACAAAGTCATATATACATACATAGTATATCCTCCTACTCGGAGTCATCACTACTGATGCTAATCATGTCCTCCTCATCATCATCGGAGATATCGACTATCTCTTCATCGTCAGAGATATCGATTACCTCCACTACCTCCTCGTCCTCCTCCACCTCCTCTACTACCTCCTCCTCGTCATAAATGTATATGATCTCTGTAGGTGGTGGCGGATGTAGCATCATGTCCGGATAGTCGAGGTCAATCTGGATCCCCTGCTCAACTGCTGCAACATGGTATGCCAACAAGTCCTGAATATACTGCACCCATGCAGTAATCAACTCCTCATCTAGCTCGATGGGTGGAGCCGGTACTACTGGTGTAACGACCCTGAATTTTGGGGCCAATTTAAAATTTATTTTAAGCAATTTTAAATGAGTTTTGATATTTAAAATAATCTATTTTAAATAATAATGATCACAAATTTGGTTCAAATCGAAGTTAGAATGAATAATTTAATTTTAATTATAAAAAGAGTTAGAAATAGCGCGGTAGTTTGAAAAGTCAAACTTGAACTTTGACTGACCATACAGGATGCAAAATTTAACGGATTTTAGTGAAACCAAAAATATTAGAATCTATTTAAAAATATATTTCCAACGAATCCGAAAAATCGAAATTTCATAGCGGAAATCAAAAGTTATGGCCAATTCAATTTTTAGAAAGGTCACTGGGTAATTTGCATAGGACAAAAATGCTACTTTTTGCATACGAAGGAATTTGAACTCGAAACCACTTCCATTGAGTTCAAAATGATGTTTCTGCATTGAAAGACAGTAAACACTTATATGTTTTGAGTTTCAGAAAATATTTGTTTCAAAATGTATTTTTAATATTAAAAATATTCGCCTTGAAAATAGCCATTTTTCAAAAAGTCCCAGAATTGAACGAAACAAATTTTGTTGTGATCGTATTGTCATAAGAAAGCCAAAAATAATTTTTCTGGATTTTTCCGACTTCGTATGTGGTCCCGGCAAAATTATATTTATGTTTGAATTGAAAATAAAAGATTTATTTTAAAAATAAAAGGAACATGCGTATAACTTCAGAATTGGACTTCGGGGATAGCGCCATCGCGTTCAGAAGACGTCAAAACATTAGGTTCGACAGTCGTTGAGCTTCGTTTGGAGATCGTATGTGAAAACAGTAATTTCTAGAATTAATTAAATAAATAAAACCCTAAAATATTGGTATAAATACGCCTGTATACGGTCCATATACTTCTTCCTCCTCGTTCTATTTCACGTCGCCGAACCCATTATCAGCTCCAAACTTTGAACTCCAAATTCTCTTTCATTTCTTAACGATAATCAGCAAACTAGCACTCATATCGAAGCTCTTCCCGAGCTCTTCGATCTCCGACAAGTCTCGCCCCTCCCCGTTGCCTATCGAAGCCGCCCCGTCCCTCCAAACGGCCGCCAGTCGCACCGCTGTGGGCCCCGCCTGAAGCCGTCGAGCGCCACCCCCCTCTGGCCGATCAAAGCCCTCTCCAAGTCGGTCCTTGTCCAACAAACGGCGACCAAAACGATCGACTATAGGCTGAGAAATCCGGATTAGAAATTCTGAGCAAAACTGAAAATTCAAAGGTAATTTCTATTTCAGAAATTGCAACGCTTTTATGCGTGACTGCAGCAGTTGTTAAAAAGTCAGTATGTTTAAAACATTCATAGCTAATGCATTTGAACCCCGATTCTGAAAATTTCAGAACCGTTAGAACCGTGACGACGATTAGGACCTTCTGTGATTGACTGGAGCATTCTGAACATTTCTTGGATTTATTATAATTTTATCCAAACAAGGTGAGAATTCTATTTTTAAAAACATGTTTATTTATTCATTTAATTCACTACGAAATCAATATTCATATTATATGAAATTCATGTTGTTGCTGCATAGATTATTATTTCCATGTTGATTGTTTGTTATGGTTTGAATCATTGTTATGTATGTAACAGTATAGATCTGCGATTTGGTAATTTAGGAATTTCTATTTATTTGTTGATGTGAATGTTTGACTAATTCGTTGATAATCTCGTTTATTTGAGATTTGTATATTCATTAGATTTGGGACTCAAATTTTATAATTGAATTAAGTTGAAGTAATTAATTAAAAAAACCCAAATCATCTTGTTTGGTGTAAGTTACTTGTTGAGATTCCCACCTTTATGTAAATTTAAATTATGCTTATTGAAAGGTGAACTTTAATTACATTCCTTTGTAACCAAGAAGAACAAAAACATATTTTTGTTATAAAGAAAAAGTAAGAGAACAAAATCCATATTTTCGTTAAAGAACAAAAACATATCTTTATTTTGAAAGAAAAGAAAAGAACCAAATTTCACTTTTGGTTTATAAAAAAAAAAAAAGAACAAAGGTTCATTTTTGTTTTAAAAGAGAAGAATGAAGAACAAAAGTTAAAGAAACAAAATATACATTTTTTTCTTTTTTTGTTAATGTAAAGAGAATGATAAAATTCATTTTTGTTAATGTAAAGAGAATGATAAAATTCATTTTGTTAATGTAATGAGTATGGCAAATTCATTTTTGTAAATGTAAAGAGTATGACAAATTCATTTTTGTTAAGGTAAAGAATAGCGACAAACTCCTTTTTATATGTAAAGAGAGAGATGAAATAAACTTGTGTGCATATAAATTCACTTTTATATGTAATAAGAGAAATTGGCATCTTTGTTTAATGTTAAATTAGAAGATTTACATCGTATGAATAATTGGCATCTTTGTTTAATGTTAAATTAGAAGATATTCATCGTATGAATAATTGGCATTTTATTTTTGTTTAATGTTAAATTAGAAAATATTCATCGTATGAATAATTGGCATTTTATTTTTGTTTAATGTTAAATTAGAAAATATTCATCGTATGAATAATTGGCATCTTTGTTTAATGTTAATGTTAGAAGATTTACATCGTATGACTCATGAGCATTTATTTTTAATGTTAAAAAGTGAATGTATCGTAAGTTAAATTAGCATTTATTTTTAATGTTAAAAAGAGAATGTATCGTATGTTAAATTAACATTTATTTTTAATGTTAATAAATAGGAGATGCATTGTATGTAAATTTATCATTTATTTTCAATGATAATAAATAGGAGATGCATTGTATGTAAATTTATCATTTATTTTTAATGATAATAAATAGGGAATTCATTGTATGTAAATTTATCATTATTTTTAATGATAATAAATAGAAAATGCATTGTATGTAAAATTAGCATTATTTTTAATGTTAATAAAAAGGAATTGAACCGTATGTAAATTTAACATTATTTTTAATGTTAATAAAAAGGAATTGAACCGTATGTAAGATTAACATTATTTATAATGTTAAACTAAAGAGAATTTACCTCGTAAGAAAAATGTACATTATTTATAAATGTATATGAAAAGGAAAGATTGATTTACATTATTCTAATGTAAATATTAAAAGAGAATGGACCATATGATTTATTAACATTATTTTAATGTTATATAAAAAGAAAATATTGTTTAACATTATTTTTGATATTGATTAAAAAAAAGATTGCACCGTACGTTTTAACACACTTTTATTAATGTATGTATAAAAAGAGAAATTTACATTGTAAGAGAAATTGGCATTAACATTTATTTATAATATTAAAGTATTTTCACCACATGATAAGATGTACACTTTTATTTGTAAAAGTAAGTTGGCATTTTCACTGTATGATAAGATTTACTTTTTATTTGTAAAATAAGGTAGGAATTCACCGCATGACAAGGTTTACTCTTTATTTTGTAAATATAAAGTAGGAATTTACGATGTATCAAAATATATATTTTTCATGTGTAATGTAAAGATAGAAAAATTAACATTATTTTCAATGTCAATAAAATAGAAAATGCATTGTATATTAAGGTAACATTATTTTCAATGTTAATAAAAAGGAAAAACATGCCGTAGGATAAAAATTCATTATATTTAATGTATATTAAAAGAGAATTTTTTATCGTAGGAAATGTACATTATTTATAATGTGAATAGAATGGAAATGTCATCGTAAAATAAAACTACATTTTAGATGTAATTGAGATTGAGAATGCATTTAGAAAGAGAATGAGTATTTTATATATGTAAATGGAATCATAATATAATTGAAAGATGAAATGGAATAAATAGAGCGATGAATTATAATTTACATTTTAATGTAAATTATAAAGATTTTAAATTAAAAATAAAATAAAAGGGAATAATTCACCGTCTAATTATAAATTACATTTTCATGTAAGATTAAGAAGTGGGAAAAAAAAGAATAAAGGAAAAGGGGAGATGTATGTAAGAACGATGAATTAAACGAATTATATATATATATATATATATTTATTTATATATATATAATTAAAATTAAACGAATCGAGCGCGGTAGTTCGCGTTTTAAAATTATATCTTTAAATGACTATACAAGGAGATCCGACCATCGGATTTTCTTGAAACTGAAACCGTTAGGACCGTGTTGGAAAAATCTTACCAACGATATATAATACGTCAAAATCCAACGGTTAGATTTTGAGATATGAGAAAATCAAAATATGTTGAAAACAGCGCCAAAATCGCCATTGACCTGAATCGTCGTTGATTAAAGATTTAATTATTTTTTAATTAAATAAAATAGGAAATAATCGTTATAAATTAGAAATAACGATAAGGAAGAGTTTTCAATATATTTACACATATATATATATATATATATATACGAAGATTATTTGGGAAGACCGAGTTAATCTCATTCCAAATAATCAAACGACGATGAGAATTGAAGAAGAGGACGACTAATGAAGACCGTCAATCTTCCCCTCAGGAGGACAGCGATTGAGACTTTGAATTGATTTGCTCCCAAGTCAAGGTCATGGTCGTCGTCCAAACGAACATGTTGATTGAACGGATTTGGCTTTCGCGCAGACCCAGAGCATAAGCTTATAAATGGATTGTGTGTCTGACATCGTACTCCATTATATATCATGTTATTAATCTTCTGTCGGATGTTTGGTGGCGGAGAATTTATTCTCTTGCTTAACACCCGTTCATATATTTCGGCAAAGGATTGGTAGTGTGATATGGAGTGATGATATGGCATGCTAAGATGCATATGATCAGGGCTTTGTTGAAAAGCAGGCCTTGTGGGATGATCGAAGCATAACCTGTTTAGGTATAGCTTTGTGTATGATGTGACTTCACGAGCCTCACACACCGGCGGAGTCTAAAACGGGAGAAGGGAACGCAGGGAGAGCAGCACGTTTCTTTCTAGCTAGAGTGGTGTCAGTGACCTACCAGCCCTGACATTTTACTTATGTGGATGATGGAATGAGGCGCCTCGGATAGGTCCTATAGGACCGGGGAACGTGTGCTTAGGAATTGCCAATCCTCTAAGCTGTATTTGAGGACCGGCCCTGCCATTTCCAAGGGTTAACTGCGGGTAATCCTGAAGCATTAGCTAGAGTGTCTCAAATCAGTAAGGAGCTCCTTCCTAGCCTTGACTCATGATGGAAACCAATTTCCAATACGCGCCATTCAGTTTTGATTGTATTACTAGAACGGAGGCACAGCATATGGTACCTATGCTTCCTAGGATCGATACATTATGATTGTAATTGTTTTTAAAACATATACACACTAATAATAATATCAAACTCGTATTTGCCGTATTTATCATGTTTGATCACCATAAGGTAAAACTCTATCCTCTTGTGTGCGTTGCATTGTGTGATGGGACCTGAGTCTTATGGTGATTTCATTTTTCTAAAAAGCATTGCGTTGTTTTACGATTTACTTTAAGTTATGCACGGCAATCCATTAGAGTAAACCCGTTCCGCATTAGCGGCGTGGTCTTTGGATTTGCCCTATTAATAGTGATTTATTAGTTAAGAATTCTCACACCAGTCCCATGACTGACCCGTTGTTTGTTTCCACCTTTTTGCAAACTCGGGTGCCCTCTTCTCCACACGGGCAGTCGAGTAGTTTGTCTACAGGTTCACCTATTTAGCAGGATCCTGGATTGAAGCTTAAAGCTGTGTCCAGAACATTGGAAGCCTTCCGCTGCCTTAGTTATTTTATTTCCGCTGCACTGAATTTAATTTATTGTAAATTTTCCTTCCGCTGTATTTTAATTTCGATGTACTCTGATATATTCTGTACTCTGATGTTATATTATCATGATGTAATAAAAGTCTGCTGTTATTGTTCTGATGTGTTGTATTCCCAAAGTTAACATATGCGGATTTTGAACGGTCTTGGTCGATTTTGCGATCGATTAAGGTCGGGCGAAACCCGTGTCGTTACAGTTGGTATCAGAGCTTTGGTTAGCTCAAATCTTTGGGGTACAACTTATTAGAACTGAACAAAAGACTCATCAGAGATTGGATTAGTAATATCCAATAAGAATACTCATTAGAGATAGGATCAGCAGTATCCTAGAATGAGAAAACTCATTAGAGATAGGGTTAGTAACGCCCTAGAATGAGTTGAGAGTAGCAAGCCTATAATAAACGTATTTGTGATTAATTATACTTTATTTTGGAAAATATGATTTTTAATATACAAAAAGTTATATATTTGAAAGTCAATCAACTAATGAAATTATTTAAACCAATGGAGAATATATATATATATATAAATTAGTTAGTTAATTAATCAACTTTTAGCTTCGTCCCTTTTCGAGGACGAAAAGTTTTTAAGTGGGGGAGACTGTAACGACCCTGAATTTTGGGGCCAATTTAAAATTTAATTTAAGAAATTTTAAATGGGTTTTGATATTTAAAATAATCTATTTTAAATAATAGTGATCGCAAATTTGGTTCAAATCGAAGTTAGAATGAATAATTTAATTTTAATTATAAAAAGAGTTAGAAATAGCGTGGTAGTTTGAAAAGTCAAACTTGAACTTTGACTGACCATACAGGATGCAAAATTTAACGGATTTTAGTGAAACCAAAAATATTAGAATCTATTTAAAAATATCTTTCCAACGAATCCGAAAAATCGAAATTTCATAGCGGAAATCAAAAGTTATGGCCAATTCAATTTTTAGAATGGTCGTTGGGTAATTTGCATAGGACAAAAATGCTACTTTTTGCATACGAAGGAATATGAACTCGAAACCACTTCCATTGAGTTCAAAATGATGTTTCTGCATTGAAAGACAGTAAACACTTATATGTTTTGAGTTTCAGAAAATATTTGTTTCAAAATGTATTTTTAATATTAAAAATATTCGCCTTGAAAATAGCCATTTTTCAAAAAGTCTCAGAATTGAACGAAACAAATTTTGTTGTGATCATATTGTCATAAGAAAGCCAAAAATAATTTTTCCGGATTTTTCCGACTTCGTATGTGGCCCCGTCAAAATTATATTTATGTTTGAATTGAAAATAAAAGATTTATTTTAAAAATAAAAGGAACATGCGTATAACTTCAGAATTGGACTTCGGGGATAGCGCCATCGCGTTCAGAAGACGTCAAAACATTAGGTTCGACAGTCGTTGAGCTTCGTTTGGAGATCGTATGTGAAAACAATAATTTCTAGAATTAATTAAATAAATAAAACCCTAAAATACTGGTATAAATACGCCTGTATACGGTCCGTATACTTCTTCCTCCTCGTTCTATTTCACCCCCTTCTTGCCGATCAAAGCCCTCTCCAAGCCGGTCCTTGTCCAACAAACGGCGACCAAAACGATCGACTATAGGCTGAGAAATCCGGATTTGAAATTCTGAGCAAAACTGAAAATTCAAAGGTAATTTCTATTTCAGAAATTGCGACGCTTTTATGCGTGACTGCAGCAGTTGTTAAAAAGTCAGTATGTTTAAAACATTCATAGCTAATGCATTTGAACCCCGATTCTGAAAATTTCAGAACCGTTAGAACCGTGACGACGATTAGGACCTTCTGTGATTGACTGGAGCATTCTGAGCATTTCTTGGATTTATTATAATTTTATCCAAACAAGGTGAGAATTCTATTTTTAAAAACATGTTTATTTATTCATTTAATTCACTACGAAATCTATATTCATATTATATGAAATTCATGTTGTTGCTGCATAGATTATTATTTCCATGTTGATTGTTTGTTATGGTTTGAATCATTGTTATGTATGTAACAGTATAGATATGCGATTTGGTAATTTAGGAATTTCTATTTATTTGTTGCTGTAAATGTTTGACTAATTCGTTGATAATCTCGTTTATTTGAGATTTGTATATTCATTAGATTTGGGATTCAAATTTTATAATTGAATTAAGTTGAAGTAATTAATTAAAAAAACCCAAATCATCTTGTTTGGTGTAAGTTACTTGTTGAGATTCTCACCTTTATGTAAATTTAAATTATTCTTATTGAAAGGTGAAGTTTAATTACATTCCTTTGTAACCAAGAAGAACAAAAACATATTTTTGTTATAAAGAAAAAGTAAGAGAACAAAATCCATATTTTCGTTAAAGAACAAAAACATATCTTTATTTTGAAAGAAAAGAAAAGAACCAAATTTCACTTTTGGTTTATAAAAATAAATAAAAAGAACAAAGGTTCATTTTTGTTTTAAAAGAGAAGAATGAAGAACAAAAGTTAAAGAAACAAAATATACATTTTTTTCTTTTTTTTGTTAATGTAAAGAGAATGATAAAATTCATTTTTGTTAATGTAAAGAGAATGATAAAATTCATTTTGTTAATGTAATGAGTATGGAAAATTCATTTTTGTTAATGTAAAGAGTATGACAAATTCATTTTTGTTAAGGTAAAGAATAGCGACAAACTCCTTTTTATATGTAAAGAGAGAGATGAAATAAACTTGTGTGCATATAAATTCACTTTTATATGTAATAAGAGAAATTGGCATCTTTGTTTAATGTTAAATTAGAAGATTTACATCGTATGAATAATTGGCATCTTTGTTTAATGTTAAATTAGAAGATATTCATCGTATGAATAATTGGCATTTTATTTTTGTTTAATGTTAAATTAGAAAATATTCATCGTATGAATAATTGGCATTTTATTTTTGTTTAATGTTAAATTAGAAAATATTCATCGTATGAATAATTGGCATCTTTGTTTAATGTTAATGTTAGAAGATTTACATCGTATGACTCATGAGCATTTATTTTTAATGTTAAAAAGAGAATGTATCGTAAGTTAAATTAGCATTTATTTTTAATGTTAAAAAGAGAATGTATCGTATGTTAAATTAACATTTATTTTTAATGTTAATAAATATGAGATGCATTGTATGTAAATTTATCATTTATTTTTAATGATAATAAATAGGAGATGCATTGTATGTAAATTTATCATTTATTTTTAATGATAATAAATAGGGAATTCATTGTATGTAAATTTATCATTATTTTTAGTGATAATAAATAGAAAATGCATTGTATGTAAAATTAGCATTATTTTTAATGTTAATAAAAAGGAATTGAACCGTATGTAAATTTAACATTATTTTTAATGTTAATAAAAAGGAATTGAACCGTATGTAAGATTAACATTATTTATAATGTTAGACTAAAGAGAATTTACCTCGTAAGAAAAATGTACATTATTTATAAATGTATATGAAAAGGAAAGATTGATTTACATTATTCTAATGTAAATATTAAAAGAGAATGGACCATATGATTTATTAACATTATTTTAATGTTATATAAAAAGAAAATATTGTTTAACATTATTTTTGATATTGATTAAAAAAAAAGATTGCACCATACGTATTAACACACTTTTATTAATGTATGTATAAAAAGAGAAATTTACATTGTAAGAGAAATTGGCATTAACATTTATTTATAATATTAAAGTATTTTCACCACAAGATAAGATGTACACTTTTATTTGTAAAAGTAAGTTGGCATTTTCACTGTATGATAAGATTTACTTTTTATTTGTAAAATAAGGTAGGAATTCACCGCATGACAAGGTTTACTCTTTATTTTGTAAATATAAAGTAGGAATTTGCGATGTATCAAAATATATATTTTTCATGTGTAATGTAAAGATAGAAAAATTAACATTATTTTCAATGTCAATAAAAATAGAAAATGCATTGTATATTAAGGTAACATTATTTTCAATGTTAATAAAAAGGAAAAACATACCGTAGGATAAAAATACATTATTTTTAATGTATATTAAAAGAGAATTTTTCATCGTAGGAAATGTACATTATTTATAATGTGAATAGAATGGAAATGTCATCGTAAAATAAAACTACATTTTAGATGTAATTGAGATTGAGAATGTATTTAGAAAGAGAATGAGTATTTTATATATGTAAATGGAATCATAATATAATTGAAAGATGAAATGGAATAAATAGAGCGATGAATTATAATTTACATTTTAATGTAAATTATAAAGATTTTAAAATAAAAATAAAATAAAAGGGAATAATTCACCGTCTAATTATAAATTACATTTTCATGTAAGATTAAGAAGTGGGAAAAAAAGAATAAAGGAAAAGGGGAGATGTATGTAAGAACGATGAATTAAACGAATTATTTATAGATATATATATATAATTAAAATTAAACGAATCGAGCGCGGTAGTTCGCGTTTTAAAATTATATCTTTAAATGACTATACAAGGAGATCCGACCGTCGGATTTTCTTGAAACTGAAACCGTTAGGACCGTGTTGGAAAAATCTTTCCAACGATATATAATACGTCATAATCCAACGGTTAGATTTTGAGATATGTGAAAATCAAAATTTGTTGAAAACAGCGCCAAAATTGCCATTGACCTGAATCGTCATTGATTAAAGATTTAATTATTTTTCTAATTAAATAAAATAGGAAATAATCGTTATAAATTAGAAATAACGATAAGGAAGAGTTTTCAATATATTTACATATATATATATATATACGAAGATTATTTGGGAAGACCGAGTTAATCTCATTCCAAATAATCAAACGACGATGAGAATTGAAGAAGAGGACGACTAATGAAGACCGTCAATCTTCCCCTCAGGAGGACAACGATTGAGACTTTGAATTGATTTGCTCCCAAGTCAAGGTCATGGTCGTCGTCCGAACGAATTGTTGATTGAACGGATTTGGCTTTAGCGCAGACCCAGAGCATAAGCTTATAAATGGATTGTGTGTCTGACATCGTACTCCATTATATATCATGTTATTAATCTTCTGTCGAATGTATGGATGTTTGGTGGCGGAGAATTTATTCTCTTGCTTAACACCCGTTCATATATTTCGACAAAGGATTGGTAGTGTGATATGGAGTGATGATGTGGCATGCTAAGATGCATATGATCAAGGCTTTGTTGAAAAGCAGGCCTTGTGGGATGATCAAAGCATAACCTGTTTAGGTATAGCTTTGTGTATGACGTGACTTCACGAGCCTCACACACCGGCGGAGTCTAAAACGGGAGAAGGGAACGCAGGGAGAGCAGCACGTTTCTTTCTAGCTAGAGTGGTGTCAGTGACCTACCAGCCCTGACATTTTACTTGTGTGGATGATGGAATGAGGCGCCTCGGATAGGTCCTATAGGACCGGGGAACGTGTGCTTAGGAATTGCCAATCCTCTAAGCTGTATTTGAGGACCGGCCCTGCCATTTCCAAGGGTTAACTGCGGGTAATCCTGAGGCATTAGCTAGAGTGTCTCAAATCGGTAAGGAGCTCCTCCCTAGCCTTGACTCATGATGGAAACCAATTTCCAATACGCGCCATTCGGTTTTGATTGTATTACTAGTACGGAGGCATAGCATATGGTACCTATGCTTCCTAGGATTGATACATTATGATTGTAATTGTTTTTAAAACATATACACACTAATAATAATATCAAACTCGTATTTGCCGTATTTATCATGTTTGATCACCATAAGGTAAAACTCTATCCTCTGGTGTGCGTTGCATTGTGTGATGGGACCTGAGTCTTATGGTGATTTCATTTTTATAAAAAGCATTGCGTTGTTTTACGATTTACTTTAAGTTATGCACGGCAATCCATTAGAGTAAACCCGTTCCGCATTAGCGGCATGGTCTTTGGATTTGCCCTATTAATAGTGATTTATTAGTTAAGAATTCTCACACCAGTCCCACGACTGACCCGTTGTTTGTTTCCACCTTTTTGCAAACTCGGGTGCCCTCTTCTCCACACGGGCAGTCGAGCAGTTTGTCTACAGGTTCACCTCTTTAGCAGGATCCTGGATTGAAGCTTAAAGCTGTGTCCAGAACATTGGAAGCCTTCCGCTGCCTTAGTTATTTTATTTCTGCTGCACTGTATTTAATTTATTGTAAATTTTCCTTCCGCTGTATTTTAATTTCGATGTACTCTGATATATTCTATACTCTGATGTTATATTATCATGATGTAGTAAAAGTCTGCTGTTATTGTTCTGATGTGTTGTATTCCCAAAGTTAACGTATGCGGATTATGAACGGTCTTGGTCGATTTTGCGATCGATTAAGGTCGGGCGAAACCCGTGTCATTACAGTTGGTATCAGAGCTTTGGTTAGCTCAAATCTTTGGGGTACAACTTATTAGAACTGAACAAAAGACTTATCAGAGATTGGATTAGTAATATCCAATAAGAATACTCATTAGAGATAGGATCAGCAGTATCCTAGAATGAGAAAACTCATTAGAGATAGGGTTAGTAACGCCCTAGAATGAGTTGAGAGTAGCAAGCCTATAATATACGTATTTGTGATTAATTATACTTTATTTTGGAAAATATGATTTTTAATATACAAAAAGTTATATATTTGAAATTCAATCAACTAATGAAATTATTTAAACCAATGGAGAATATATATATATAAATTAGTTAGTTAATTAATCAACTTTTAGCTTCGTCCCTTTTCAAGGACGAAAAGTTTTTAAGTGGGGGAGACCGTAACGACCCTGAATTTTGGGGCCAATTTAAAATTTATTTTAAGCAATTTTAAATGAGTTTTGATGTTTAAAATAATCTATTTTAAATAATAATGATCACAAATTTGGTTCAAATCGAAGTTAGAATGAATAATTTAATTTTAATTATAAAAAGAGTTAGAAATAGCGCGGTAGTTTGAAAAGTCAAACTTGAACTTTGACTGACCATACAGGATGCAAAATTTAACGGATTTTAGTGAAACCAAAAATATTAGAATCTATTTAAAAATATCTTTCCAACGAATCCGAAAAATCGAAATTTCATAGCGGAAATCAAAAGTTATGGCCAATTCAATTTTTAGAAAGGTCGTTGGGTAATTTGCATAGGACAAAAATGCTACTTTTTGCATACGAAGGAATTTGAACTCGAAACCACTTCCATTGAGTTCAAAATGATGTTTCTGCATTGAAAAACAGTAAACACTTATATGTTTTGAGTTTCAGAAAATATTTGTTTCAAAATGTATTTTTAATATTAAAAATATTCGCCTTGAAAATAGCCATTTTTCAAAAAGTCTCAGAATTGAACGAAACAAATTTTGTTGTGATCGTATTGTCATAAGAAAGCCAAAAATAATTTTTCCGGATTTTTCCGACTTCGTATGTGGCCCCGACAAAATTATATTTATGTTTGAATTGAAAATAAAAGATTTATTTTAAAAATAAAAGGAACATGCGTATAACTTCAGAATTGGACTTCGGGGATAGCGCCATCGCGTTCAGAAGACGTCAAAACATTAGGTTCGACAGTCGTTGAGCTTCGTTTGGAGATCGTATGTGAAAACAATAATTTCTAGAATTAATTAAATAAATAAAACCCTAAAATGCTGGTATAAATACGCCTGTATACGGTCCGTATACTTCTTCCTCCTCGTTCTATTTCACGCCGCCGAACCCATTATCAGCTCCAAACTTTGAACACCAAATTCTCTTTCATTTCTTAACGATAATCAGCAAACTAGCACTCATATCGAAGCTCTTCCCGAGCTCTTCGATCTCCGACAAGTCTCGCCCCTCCCCGTTGCCTATCGAAGTCGCCCCGTCCCTCCAAACGGCCGCCAGTCGCACCGCCGTGGGCCCCGCCTGAAGCCGCCGAGCGCCACCCCCCTCTGGCCGATCAAAGCCCTCTCCAAGCCGGTCCTTGTCCAACAAACGGCGACCAAAACGATCGACTATAGGCTGAGAAATCCGGATTTGAAATTCTGAGCAAAACTGAAAATTCAAAGGTAATTTCTATTTCAGAAATTGCGACGCTTTTATGCGTGACTGCAGCTGTTGTTAAAAAGTCAGTATGTTTTAAACATTCATAGCTAATGCATTTGAACCCCGATTCTGAAAATTTAAGAACCGTTAGAACCGTGACGACGATTAGGACCTTCTGTGATTGACTGGAGCATTCTGAGCATTTCTTGGATTTATTATAATTTTATCCAAACAAGGTGAGAATTCTATTTTTAAAAACATGTTTATTTATTCATTTAATTCACTACGAAATCTATATTCATATTATATGAAATTCATGTTGTTGCTGCATAGATTATTATTTCCATGTTGATTGTTTGTTATGGTTTGAATCATTGTTATGTATGTAACAGTATAGATATGCGATTTGGTAATTTAGGAATTTCTATTTATTTGTTGTTGTGAATGTTTGACTAATTCGTTGATAATCTCGTTTATTTGAGATTTGTATATTCATTAGATTTGGGATTCAAATTTTATAATTGAATTAAGTTGAGGTAATTAATTAAAAAAACCCAAATCATCTTGTTTGATGTAAGTTACTTGTTGAGATTCTCACCTTTATGTAAATTTAAATTATGCTTATTGAAAGGTGAACTTTAATTACATTCCTTTGTAACCAAGAAGAACAAAAACATATTTTTGTTATAAAGAAAAAGTAAGAGAACAAAATCCATATTTTCGTTAAAGAACAAAAACATATCTTTATTTTGAAAGAAAAGAAAAGAACAAAATTTCATTTTTGGTTTATAAAAAAAATAAATAAAAAGAACAAAGGTTCATTTTTGTTTTAAAAGAGAAGAATGAAGAACAAAAGTTAAAGAAACAAAATATACATTTTTTTCTTTTTTTGTTAATGTAAAGAGAATGATAAAATTCATTTTTGTTAATGTAAAGAGAATGATAAAATTCATTTTGTTAATGTAATGAGTATGGCAAATTCATTTTTGTTAATGTAAAGAGTATGACAAATTCATTTTTGTTAAGGTAAAGAATAGCGACAAACTCCTTTTTATATGTAAAGAGAGATGAAATAAACTTGTGTGCATATAAATTCACTTTTATATGAAATAAGAGAAAGTGGCATCTTTGTTTAATGTTAAATTAGAAGATTTACATCGTATGAATAATTGGCATCTTTGTTTAATGTTAAATTAGAAGATATTCATCGTATGAATAATTGGCATTTTATTTTTGTTTAATGTTAAATTAGAAAATATTCATCGTATGAATAATTGGCATTTTATTTTTGTTTAATGTTAAATTAGAAAATATTCATCGTATGAATAATTGGCATTTTATTTTTGTTTAATGTTAAATTAGAAAATATTCATCGTATGAATAATTGGCATCTTTGTTTAATGTTAATGCTAGAAGATTTACATCGTATGACTCATGAGCATTTATTTTTAATGTTAAAAAGAGAATGTATCGTAAGTTAAATTAGCATTTATTTTTAATGTTAAAAAGAGAATGTATCGTATGTTAAATTAACATTTATTTTTAATGTTAATAAATAGGAGATGCATTGTATGTAAATTTATCATTTATTTTTAATGATAATAAATAGGAGATGCATTGTATGTAAATTTATCATTTATTTTTAATGATAATAAATAGGGAATTCATTGTATGTAAATTTATCATTATTTTTAATGATAATAAATAGAAAATGCATTGTATGTAAAATTAGCATTATTTTTAATGTTAATAAAAAGGAATTGAACCGTATGTAAATTTAACATTATTTTTAATGTTAATAAAAAGGAATTGAACCGTATGTAAGATTAACATTATTTATAATGTTAAACTAAAGAGAATTTACCTCGTAAGAAAAATGTACATTATTTATAAATGTATATGAAAAGGAAAGATTGATTTACATTATTCTAATGTAAATATTAAAAGAGAATGGACCATATGATTTATTAACATTATTTTAATGTTATATAAAAATAAAATATTGTTTAACGTTATTTTTGATATTGATTAAAAAAAAAGATTGCACCGTACATATTAACACACTTTTATTAATGTATGTATAAAAAGAGAAATTTACATTGTAAGAGAAATTGGCATTAACATTTATTTATAATATTAAAGTATTTTCACCACATGATAAGATGTACACTTTTATTTGTAAAAGTAAGTTGGCATTTTCACTGTATGATAAGATTTACTTTTTATTTATAAAATAAGGTAGGAATTCACCGCATGACAAGGTTTACTCTTTATTTTGTAAATATAAAGTAGGAATTTGCGATGTATCAAAATATATATTTTTCATGTGTAATGTAAAGATAGAAAAATTAACATTATTTTCAATGTCAATAAAAATAGAAAATGCATTGTATATTAAGGTAACATTATTTTCAATGTTAATAAAAAGGAAAAACATACCGTAGGATAAAAATACATTATTTTTAATGTATATTAAAAGAGAATGCATTTAGAAAGAGAATGAGTATTTTATATATGTAAATGGAATCATAATATAATTGAAAGATGAAATGGAATAAATAGAGCGATGAATTATAATTTACATTTTAATGTAAATTATAAAGATTTTAAAATAAAAATAAAATAAAAGGGAATAATTCACCATCTAATTATAAATTACATTTTCATGTAAGATTAAGAAGTGGGAAAAAAAAGAATAAAGGAAAAGGGGAGATGTATGTAAGAACGATGAATTAAACGAATTATTTATATATATATATATTTATATATATATAATTAAAATTAAACGAATCGAGCACGGTAGTTCATGTTTTAAAATTATATCTTTAAATGACTATACAAGGAGATCCGACCGTCGGATTTTTTTGAAACTGAAACCGTTAGGACCGTGTTGGAAAAATCTTTCCAACGATATATAATACGTCAAAATCCAACGGTTAGATTTTGAGATATGTGAAAATCAAAATTTGTTGAAAACAGCGCCGAAATCGCCATTGACCTGAATCGTCGTTGATTAAAGATTTAATTATTTTTTTAATTAAATAAAATAGGAAATAATCGTTATAAATTAGAAATAACGATAAGGAAGACTTTTCAATATATTTACATATATATATATATATATATACGAAGATTATTTGGGAAGACCGAGTTAATCTCATTCCAAATAATCAAACGACGATGAGAATTGAAGAAGAGGACGACTAATGAAGACCGTCAATCTTCCCCTCAGGAGGACAGCGATTGAGACTTTGAATTGATTTGCTCCCAAGTCAAGGTCATGGTCGTCGTCCGAACGAACATGTTGATTGAACGGATTTGGCTTTCGCGCAGACCCAGAGCATAAGCTTATAAATGGATTGTAAGTCTGACATCATACTCCATTATATATCATGTTATTAATCTTCTGTCGAATGTATGGATGTTTGGTGGCGGAGAATTTATTCTCTTGCTTAACACCCGTTCATATATTTCGGCAAAGGATTGGTAGTGTGATATGGAGTGATGATGTGGCATGCTAAGATGCATATGATCAAGGCTTTGTTGAAAAGAAGGCCTTGTGGGATGATCAAAGCATAACCTGTTTAGGTATAGCTTTGTGTATGACGTGACTTCACGAGCCTCACACACCGGCGGAGTCTAAAACGGGAGAAGGGAACGCAGGGAGAGCAGCACGTTTCTTTCTAGCTAGAGTGGTGTCAGTGACCTACCAGCCCTGACATTTTACTTATGTGGATGATGGAATGAGGCGCCTCGGATAGGTCCTATAGGACCGGGGAACGTGTGCTTAGGAATTGCCAATCCTCTAAGCTGTATTTGAGGACCGGCCCTGCCATTTCCAAGGGTTAACTGCGGGTAATCCTGAGGCATTAGCTAGAGTGTCTCAAATCGGTAAGGAGCTCCTCCCTAGCCTTGACTCATGATGGAAACCAATTTCCAGTACGCGCCATTCGGTTTTGATTGTATTACTAGTACGGAGGCATAGCATATGGTACCTATGCTTCCTAGGATTGATACATTATGATTGTAATTGTTTTTAAAACATATACACACTAATAATAATATCAAACTCGTATTTGCCGTATTTATCATGTTTGATCACCATAAGGTAAAACTCTATCCTCTGGTGTGCGTTGCATTGTGTGATGGTACCTGAGTCTTATGGTGATTTCATTTTTATAAAAAGCATTGCGTTGTTTTACGATTTACTTTAAGTTATGCACGGCAATCCATTAGAGTAAACCCGTTCCGCATTAGCGGCGTGGTCTTTGGATTTGCCCTATTAATAGTGATTTATTAGTTAAGAATTCTCACACCAGTCCCCCGACTGACCCGTTGTTTGTTTCCACCTTTTTGCAAACTCGGGTGCCCTCTTCTCCACACGGGCAGTTGAGCAGTTTGTCTACAGGTTCACCTCTTTAGCAGGATCTTGGATTGAAGCTTAAAGCTGTGTCCAGAACATTGGAAGCCTTCCGCTGCCTTAGTTATTTTATTTCCGCTGCACTGTATTTAATTTATTGTAAATTTTCCTTCCGCTGTATTTTAATTTCGATGTACTCTGATATATTCTGTACTCTGATGTTATATTATCATGATGTAATAAAAGTCTGCTGTTATTGTTTTGATGTGTTGTATTCCCAAAGTTAACGTATGCGGATTTTGAACGGTCTTGGTCGATTTTGCGATCGATTAAGGTCGGGCGAAACCCGTGTCGTTACAACTGGGTCGACATGCGTCAGTTCTGGTACAACCTGATCCTCCTCCTCTTCCATCGGCTCCTCTTCTTCTTCCATGGGCTCTTCTTCTTCTTCAATCTCCTCTATCCCCATGTCTGAGTTGCTATCATAGTCACTGCTGTCGTCTCACTCATCATCAGCATCATAACCTGACTGCAGGCCCGCCTCGTCTCCTGTGTCCTCCTCTATCGGCTCGGACTGTCCGGATATAGGCTCGTCTGTGACTATATATCTACCCTCATCACTCCTGGGCTGTATCGTCTCCGCCCTAACACTCAGCTCTGCTATCTCTCTAATACTGTCAGTGAGTCTCTGTTCTTGTAAAGGGGTCAATTTCTTCCTAGCGGTCCTCTTAAAAATGGGGCCCATCTGATAAAATAAGGACAAAGTGTAACACCCCGCCTCCGCTAGGGTCACTCGCAAAGGAATGCACTAGCTTTAGAGGGGCATTATTGGTAAACATGCACAGAAATATCACAAGACAGAACATATAAAATAGCGGAAGTAAAATCGAACTTTCATAAACATGAATACATAAGGTCTAAAGCCTTTTACATCAGAGTACATCAAAACCTGTCTTGCAATAGTAAAGAAGCATAAAGACTTTTTCATAAATTATTCCCCAAATAAAAACAGTAAAGTAGCCATAGCCAGGAAAAGTCCAAGCCATCCATGATGACCTTCAAGCAGAAGAAGTCCGAACTAAACAGCAGTGTTTCCTCCCTGTAACCTGGGGGGGGGGGGGGGGGAAACGGAAGAAAAGAGGCAAAACAAAACGGGTCAGTCAAAAAGACTGAGTAAGCCCTATCTACTATTAGTATAAAAACTAGTCAAGTTAACTGACATGAGAAACTGAGATTAACATAAGCATGATAACAAGATAGGTAAGCTAAATCAAAATAACAGGATGAACTATTGAACTCAGATAAACTAAGATGTCATGATAAATTACGATGTCAAGACAAAACAAGGTATCACATCGTCAGGTTCCTATCAAGTATAATATTCCAAGATATCTATCACGTATAACGTCCCATGGTATCTATCCTGTATATCTGCTCTGCACCTACCGTACTAGTATCCCAACTGTATTACGTGTTATCCGTGAATGACCCTTACTCAGAAGTCGTGTAATGGTCCCTGTCAACCTAATATGCCGCATATATAGGTTACTCAACCCATATGCTTCTTTCCATGTATAAGTTCAGTTCTTTGCCGTAGGCTGTACGGGCTTTCCCATGTAAACGGTTTATCCTTGAAGTTGTTTTGGACTGCAACCCTTGATCTAGTTGTGTTTCCTTACCATGAACTATCGCGCGTCCACTTAGGATTTATGCCACCTAGGACCGCTAGGGATTATGCTACCTAATGAACGTTTCCGTGTCTCGGTTTGGGTTTTGGCCACCTAGGACCACTAGGGATTACGCCACTCGTCAACCGCGCCCTTGATCCCACGTATGTATCGTGAATCGTTTTCCATGTCTAGATGCACATGTTCCCCAATGTGCCATCCGAGTTCCGTGCCAGGGCAAATCAAGAAATACGGAACTCGGTCGGGAGCTTTAAATCGTCTGCCGATGCAGATATCAAGGTCTGTTTTTGTACCCGTGGCTATGGTCCCACGTGACCCCTCCCTCAACTACTGAAAGGCAATCCAAGAAAAATCATGTATAAGAACCACTCCACGGCCCCACTATAGCCCACTTCCCTACGGGCCAACCTCACCCATGACTCGATAGCAAGCACATGGTCTATTGGGGGTTCTCTGCCTTTCCGTACGTACACGATTGACTAAAGATGGTAGGTAGTGGCGATGTGCTATCCAGGGCAAAAACAAGAATCGTCGACTCCACGCTAATCCATCCCAGTCTTTAGGTTGCTCGCATAGCAACCAAGGCATACTCTTGGTCCTTCTAACGTAGACCTTAACCTCTCATGGGCCTAGTATAATTACCTGGCAGCCCACAGAGGGATCCCAAGAATATCCTCACGTCCCCCGAAGCTTCCACTTCGGCACCCAGTGCGCTGGAGCTTTTATCCAAGTTAGATAACTTGCTCCCCCTCGTATACTAAGCGATGACCTACCGTATCAGGTTACTCATCGTTTTGAGAATTAGTCCTATGTCCTTAGCTAAGAATTATTACTTAATTACCCTTAACTAAGGTTTACCACCTAGCTTCCTTTCCCGTTATCCTTGATTGACCACGGTTTTCTACCTAGTTCTTCTAGCTAGGGTTTGTCTATTGGGTTAAGTGTTATCATTCAAGTCCATGACTTAACCCGCCCACGAATCACGTCAAAGATTGGCTAAGTATTTAAGTTCAAGACTTAGTCCCACAAGTTGGTTAAGTGTACCCAGAGGCTCATGACTTAACCCTATCAAGTCAAATTGGTCAAGTACTAGCTTACCTTAATTGTAACACCCCGCCTCCGCTAGGGTCACTCGCAAGGGAATGCACTAGCTTTAGAGGGGCATTATTGGTAAACATGCACAGAAATATTACAAGACAGAACATATAAAATAGCGGAAGTAAAATCAAACTTTCATAACATGAATAAATAAGGTCTAAAGCCTTTTACATCAGAGTACATCAAAACCTGTCTTGCAATAATAAAGAAGCATAAAGACTTTTTCATAAATTATTCCCCAAGAAAAAGCAGTAAAGTAGCCATAGCCAGGAAAAGTCCAAGCCATCCATGATGACCTTCAAGCAGAAGAAGTCCGAACTAAACAGCAGTGTTTCCTCCCTGTAACCTGGGGGGGGGGGAAACGGAAGAAAAGAGGCGAAACAAAACGGGTCAGTCAAAAAGACTGAGTAAGTCCTATCTACTTCCAGTATAAAAACAGGTAAAGGTAACATGACATGCATAAACTGAAAGTAAACATAAGGATAACTACAAGATAGATAAACCAGTGTACCCGGTCGAACTACCGCGGCAAGGTAAACTAAGGTATCATGATAAACTACGGTGTTATGATAAGTCAAGGTATCACATCGTCAGATTTCTATCGAGTACATTATCCCAAGGTATCTACCCCGTCTAACATCCCACGGTATCTATTATGTATATTCTTCCTAGTTCTAACATGTATATTTACTCTGCACCTCACGTACTAGTATCCCTACCCGCGTCATGTGTTAACCATGAACGTCCCGTGCTCAAAGTCGTGTAATGGTCCATGTCAACCTAATATCGCATATATAGGTTACTCAAATCATATGTTTCTTTCCATGTATATAAGTTCAGTCCTTTGCCGTACCTCGTACGGGCTTTCTCATGTCGTATTATCCTTGAAATCGTTTGGACTGTCACCCTTGTTCTAGCTCGGCTCTTCCGTATGAATCATCGTTTGAACTACTAGGACTTACGCCACCTAGCACCACTAGGGATTACGCTTACCTATTGCACGCTTTCGTATTTTGGTTTGGGTTAAACCACCTAGGCCACTAGGGATTACGCTAACCCTCAACCGTGCCCTTTTTCCCACGCATTCATCATGAATCGTTTTTCTATAACTGTATGCACACGTATCACACCGTGCTATCCGAGTCCTGTCACAGGGAAAACCAAGAAATACAGGACTCGGTCGGGAGCTTTAGATTTATCTGCCGATGCAGATACTAAGGTCTGCTTTTCTACACGTGGCTATGGTCCCACGAGACCCCTCCCTCAACTAGTGAAAGGCAACACAAGAGAAAATCTTGCATGAGAACTACACTCCGGCCAGCCCACATCCTACGACCTACCTCACCCATAATTAGATAGCAAATCATGGTCTGTTGGGTGTCCCCTGCCTTTCCGTACGTACACGCTTGACTCAAGATGGTAGATGATCGACGAACTTGCTATCTCGGGCAGCTTATGTATCCGCCGACTCACTGCTATCCACCCCAGTCTTTAGGTCGCTCGCATATCAACCAAGGCATATTCTTGGTTCTTCTACCGCAGACCTCAACCTCTCGTGAGCCTAGTGTAATGACCTGGCAGCTCGCAGAGGGATCCCAAGAATATCCTCACGTTCCCCGAAGCCGCTGCTTCGTTACCCAGTTCGTTGGAGCCTTTATCTAAATTAGATAGCCTGCTCCTACACGCATACTTAAACGTTGACCTAACGTATCGGGTTACTAATTTATCTAAGAAATGGTCCAAATTTCCTTGACTAGGAATTATTACTTAGTTTCCCTTAACTAAGGTTTACCACTTAGCCTTATTTCCATAATTCTTGTTAACTATGGTTATTTACCTAATCCTCCGAATTAGGGTTTATCTAATGGGTTAAGTGTCACTTAAGTTCATAACTTAGCCCGTCTACAAACCATGTCAAAATTGGCTAAGTATACAAGTCCAAGACTTAACCCTACAAGCCATGTGTCAAGTTGGTTAAGTATATCAAGGAATCCATGACTTAACCTCGTCTAAGTATCATTTTAGATTGGTTAATTATACAATTTAACTTGACCTTGTCATCAAATCGGTCAAGCGTATTCAAGTGATTCGTGACTTAGCCTTATCATGTTTTCACGTTAGATTGGTTAAGTATAGATTAACTTAACCTCATCAAATTAACGAGTTAGATTGGTTAAGTATAGATCACTTAACCTCATCAAATCATCGTGTTAAATTAGTTAAGTGTTTAACTTAACCCCGTTAAATTACCAAGTTGGATTAATTAAGTCTAGGCTAACTTAACCCCATCCGATTACCATGTTTAGATTGGTTAAGCCTAATCTTAACCCCATCCATTAACTGTATTATACGGTTAAGTGTCATTAAGAAAATTTACTTAACCTTATCATGTTATCGTGTTGGATTGATTAAGTGTTGGTTAACTTAATCTCGTCCACTAGTCGTATAAAAATGGTCAAGTGTCATTAGGCAAATCAAGTTACTTAACCTACCCAAGCTTATCATGTTTTGTTAAGTATCATTAGCCTAATCAAATTACTTAACCCATTTGTCCATATCATATTTGGTTAAGCCTCATTAATCAAATTAACTTAACCCTATTATGTGGCATTAATTTAATTAATGCACCCCAACCTCTCACATTAGACTTTGTTGTGGTTACTAGTTAAGCCGGTCGGTTCCGGGTAGCTTTACACCACAACTTGGTCTAACCTCGGGTTCAAGCACAACATGACCAACTTCTCACATTGGGTCCTATTGTTTGCAACTACTAGTTAGGCCGGTCGGTTCCGGGTAGTTTTACGTTGCAAACTCAACCCAACCTCGAGTTGGCCACTTTCATGTTTAGTCTAGTGTCGTGTTCATAGTCAAGTTTTCAAGCAATTGGGTAGACCTAACTTAATAGGTAAATTCCCAATGGGTAGACCTAACTTAATAGGTAAATTCCCAAGCTTATGTTTTTATGCATACTTACATGCCAACTTCCATGTTATCTTTCAAGTCATATTTTCAAGTATAAACACATGTCATATTCAAGTTAAGATTTTGCGACATGTTCATGTTTATCTAACTACCCAAAATCGTGTTTTTCCAACGCAAGCAAAGCGAGTCAACATAGTAAGGATACTATGTCACATATTGGTCTCAAAACATGCATGATGCCAAAAAGGGCTTGGCTTCCACATGCATAACATCATAAAGGGATTGGCCATAAACATGCATAGTGTCATAAGGTAATTTGGCCACAAACTTGCATGCTACCATAAGGGGTTTGGGTTCATAAACATGCATAAGCCCTAAAATCTTGTCTTAGCCAATGTTTCACACATAAAGTGTTTCCTAAAGGTTCATGCTAGCATTTCATGCATAAAGATCCAAACTTGCAAGTTAAACTAGGTTATGCATAGCATGAGAGACATGATTAAGTCACTCACATGGCCTAAGATTATAAATATGAACACAAGAGGCATGGTAAGGTTCATATGGATTCGCATAATCATGTTTAGCCTCATTTTATCCCATGTCAACATTAAAAATACCGTTTTAATCCAAAAGTAGCTAGAACTTACATAGGCAAGGCTTAGGAAAGGGATCATGCATCATCTTGACGAAGAAAGGTGGCTCCTTTTGATGAAGAACCATCATGAAACTCGCATTTTGGCCTTGATTTGGTGTAGCAAGCTTGCACCTTTTGATTTGAACCCAATTTGAATGCATAGGCTCTAGGTATTTGGAATGGAGGCCATGATCACTTGGCATTTGGGCAGCACTTCGTGGAGAGGGTGAGTTATGAGGGTTTAGGGGGGGCTTAGGGGTGTTTTTATAGAGATTAGGATAGTTTTAGGCCCTTAGATTAACCCTAGGATAGATTAAGACCATCAGATCTCGGAAGCTTCCAGACCCAGCCCAAGAACAAGACTAGGTGAGACAAACAGGTGCGCCAGGCTATATGCCCCGGCCACCCCCTGTCGACAGGCAAGTCGACAGGGCCGTCGACTTGGTCTGGGCCCAAGTCGACAGGCCTGTCGACAGCCCTGTCGACATGGCCTAGGCGGGAAACTCCCTGCCTAGCCCCAGATCTGATTATCAAAATCTGTTTCCGAAATTCAAATTTCCAGAAATCTTCTTTGGGCCTTTAACGGGTCATACGGACTCCGATTCTCGAAAACTCGGACTCTATTTCGCGTATTTTCCGAAACGAACGCAATGGCATAGCCCGTTTTACCCGATTCAGAATTTAAAATTAAATTCTGCTTTGATTCTCGTTTTAACATGTTATTAAAATACGGGTTGTTACATTAATCCTATCGGATTATCTTGCTAGATCGATTAAGCATAGATTATCTTAATCCCATCAAATTATCGAGTCGGATTGGTTAAGTATAGGTTGGCTTAACCCCATCCTCTAATCGTACTACAATGGTTAAGTATATAAAAAAGGTCTTGTGACTTAACCTTATCAGGTCCGCGTATTAGATTGGTTAAGTGTAAGTTACTTAACCCCATCAAATCATCATGTATAATTGGTTAAGTATAAGTTGCTTAACCCCATTAAATTATCACGTTAAGTTGGTTAAGTATTGGTTACTTAACCTCATTGAATTACCGAGTTTAAATTGGTTAAGTGTTTAACTTAACCCCATCGAATTACCGTGTTTAGATTAGTTAAGTGTGGATTACTTAACCCCATCTAATTACCGTGTCGGATTAGTTAGGTGCAAATTACTTAACCCCATCCCCTAATCATCTTGTATGGTTAAGTGTCATTAAGAAAACTTACTTAACCTTGCCAAATTATCATGTTGGATTGATTAAGTGTTGGTTAACTTAATCCCCGTCCACTAGTCGTATAAAAATGGTTAAGCGTCATTAGGCAAATCAAATCACTTAACCTACCCAACCTTGTCATGTTTTGTTAAGTATCATTAGCCTAACCAATTTACTTAACCCATTTACCCATGTCATATTTGGTTAAGAGTCATTAATCAAATTAACTTAACCCTATCATGTGGCATTAATTACTTAATGCACCCCAACCTCTCACATTAGACTTTGTTGTGGTTACTAGTTAAGCCGGTCGGTTCCGGGTAGCTTTACACCACAACTTGGTCTAACCTCGAGTTCAAGCACAACATGACCAACTTCTCACATTGGGTCCTATTGTTTGCAACTACTAGTTAGGCCGGTCGGTTCCGGGTAGTTTTACGTTGCAAACTCAACCCAACCTCGAGTTGGCCACTTTTATGTTTAGTCTAGTGTCATGTTCATAGTCAAGTTTTCAAGCAATTGGGTAGACCTAACTTAATAGGTAAATTCCTAATGGGTAGACCTAACTTAATAGGTAAATTCCCAAGCTTATGTTTTTATGCATACTTACATGTCAACTTCCATGTTATACTTCAAGTCATGTTTTCAAGTATAAACACATGTCATATTTAACGTTACATGTTGTCATGTTTATACCCGTTTACCCAAATCATGTTCATGTCATTATGTTTTCCCATAATGTGACCCCAACGCTTTTTAAACTAGCATATACGTCCGCAACAACGTGATGGATTAAAAGAAGAGACTTGGCAAAGGAATGACAAAAATGGGTATTAAGCCACAAGTTAATCATGGTGGCAAATGAGGCACAAATGTGTTCATTAGCTTGCATGTTACATTCTTAAGCCTCAAAAACATGCATCAACCCAAACTTGGTACATAAGCGAATCATGGTGACAAAAGACATGGAATGATGGCTAGAAACTCGCATATATCATCATATAAGGATTATGACTTCATATGCAAGTTGACATAATGATTATGAAGATTCTCATGTTGCATAATGCAACATTTCAACATAAAGGTTGTGGCTTTTAGCTCATAAGATCAAGATAATGACTTCATAAACTTGCATAACATGATAGCATGCATCATTCTAATTAATCAAACCCAAACTTTCAACATGAACATTTAACTTCATAGTTAATATCTAAGAGTAGGGAAGGGCTTACATTGCTATGAAGGCACAAATTGATTAGATTAAAGATTGTGATGAAGCCTATGCATGCCATCACCCAAAACCCAAAGATGAACACTCCAAATCAATAAAAACCGCATCTTTATGAACAAAGATCAAAGCTTTAGCCTTGAAATCAACTTGAGAAGCTCTCATACTAACATATGAACTCTCTAACACTCACATAATCATGAAACCTCTCATAGAAATGAAGTGGAGGCTAGGATTTTGAGTGGAGGCCATGAGTGGAGCAATTTTGCCATAGTTTAGTTGCATGAATGAATAATGAGGGTTTAGGCTAGGTTAGGGGTCTTTTTATAGAAGATTAGGCTAGTTAGGACCCTTAGATTAACCCTAGGATAGATCCCAGCCCTCAAAAATCGTCACAAGCCTCCAAAACAAGACCAAGGGCCAAAACAGGTGCACCAGGCCAGCCAGAGTCAAGCCAGAAGGCTGTGCAGGTTTCTGGCTCGACACGGGCGCACTTCCCAAGTGCGCCAGTGTATTTTTGTGCTGGCGCACTTCACAAGTGCGCCAGTGCATTCTGGCTTGTTTTCGGTTTTTCTACCTAACTTCGTTCGTCCATATCTTCTTCATACGGACTCCGATTTACGAAATTTCGGACTCTATTTCGCGTATTTTTCCGAGACGAACGCAATGGCGCAAGCCGTTTATCCTGATTCAGAGTTTATAATTTAATTCTGCCTTGATTCTTGTCTTAACACGTTGCTAAAAATTCGGGTTGTTACACAAAGTCTCAGAAAGTGAACATAAATTGTAAAAAGTTCATAGGCCCTAAGAATACTGAATCCTTAATAACTCATGCTGATAAAACAAAAAGTCCAACATTTCATTTCTAACGTTGGATAACATCCAAAACGATACATATGATAACATCTAAAACGATACATATGATAACATCTAACAAACGGTAATATCTAATCAAACATACAATAAACTGACACTTAGTCCATAACAAAGTTTGGATAAAATTCCTTGACGTGCTTCTCCGTTTCCCAAGTACAGTCGTTTGGGTTCTCGCTCCATTGTATCTTTAACAACTTCACAGTCTTGTTTCGGAGTGGCTTTTCTTCTTTATCCATTACATAGACTGGATAGCGTATCACAGTCATGTTTGGTTCTATCTCTAGATCTTCTTGAACAGAGGGTTCTAAAATCAAAGATGGATCGTGGAAACATTTTCGGAGATGGGACACATGGAAAACATTGTGAATCCCTGCCATCCTTTCTGGTAATTCTACTCGATAGACTAGCGAACCAATCTTCTCAATAACACGGAAAGGTCCTATGAATCGTGGAGCTAACTTTCCTGTTTTACCAAATCTGATTGCTCCTCTGATGGGTGCAATCTTCACAAACACTAGATCTTCAACAGAAAAATTTAGATCTCTTCGCCTTTGGTCTGCGTAATTCTTCTGTCGATCCTGGGCTTCTTTCATCCTACTCTTGACTAACTCAACCTTCTCTGCTGCCTCTCGAATCATATCTGGATTGAGAACAAGTTTATTACCGGACTCAACCCAACAAGTCGGTGATCTACACGGTCTTCCATAGAGAGCTTCGTAAGGTGCCATACCTATACTGGTTTGATAGCTGTTGTTGTAGGAGAACTCTACTAGATATAAGTGATCCTCCCATGATCCTCCAATGTCAAGAATACATGCCCTCAATAGGTCTTCTAGAATTCGGTTTACCCTCTCTGTTTGTCCGTCCGTTTGAGGATGGTAAGCTGTGCTCAGATGTAGTTTAGTACCTAAAGTTGTTTGAAGCGCTTCCCAGAATTTACTAGTAAATAAGGGATCTCTTTCGCTTACAATATTCACTGTAACTCCATGTATTCTTACGATCTCTCTCACAAAAAGTTCCGCTAGCGAAGCTGTAGTTCGTGTTGGTTTTACCGGAATGAAATGTGCACTCTTCGTTAGTCGGTCTACTATAACCCATATTCCTTCATTTCCTCTCCTCGTCTTTGGTAACCCATCAATGAAATCCATTGATATCATCTCCCACTTCCAATTTGGAATCTCCATTGGTTGCAATAGTCCTGCTGTTTTCTGGTGATCTCCTTTGATTTGCTGACAGTTTAAACAATTACCCACATACGCTTGAATGTCCTTCTTCATTCCGGGCCACCAGAATACTCGTTTCATGTCCTTATACATCTTCTGATTTCCTGGATGAATACTTAACTTTGATTGATGGCCTTTGGTCAATACTTCTTGCCTTAGCCCGTCAATATCCGGAATGCATAGTCTCCCATTAATTCTGAGAGTACCTTGATTGTCTAATTCAAAGTCTGACTCCTCTCCCTTCCTTACTCCTTGGATTATCTTTTCTAGATGAGTATCCCTTCTTTGATATCCCTTTATCCTTTGATGCAGTGTTGGGACAACTTCTAAAAGAGATAAGATTGCGTTTCTGCTTAGAGCATCTACTACGACATTTGCCTTCCCTGGTGTATAAATAATATCCAGGTCGTATGCTGCAAGAAATTCTAACCACCTTTGTTGTCTCAGATTCAGATCTTTCTGAGTGAACAAGTACTTCAATGGCTTGTGGTCTGTGAAGAGTTCAAACTTCCCTCCTAACAGATAATGTCTCCAGATCTTTAATGCGAAGACTACTGCCAAAAGTTCTAGATCGTGCGTTGCGTAATTCTTCTCATGCTGTTTTAACTGCCTACTGGCATATGCAATTACACGTCTATTCTGCATCAAGACTGCACCAAGTCCAACTCCACAAGCGTCGGTATATACCGTGAATTCACTCTCTCCATCGGGAACAGCTAGAACTGGTGCTTTTGTTAGCTTCTCCTTTAGTTGCTTGAATGCTTCTTCACACTTCGGAGTCCACACAAATTTTTCCCCTTTCTTTGTTAACTTCGTTAAGTGGGAAGATATCTTTGAATAATCCTAGATAAATATCCGATAGTATCCTGCTAATCCCAAGAAACTACGGATTTCTGTTGGTGCTCGAGGTTGTTTCCATTCTTGTATTGTTTCTACTTTGATTGGGTCAACAGAGATACCATCTCCGTTCACGATATGCCCCAAGAATCTAGCTTCTGACTTCCAAAAATGACATTTTGAAAACTTCGCCTTTAATACGTGCTTTCTTAGAGTCTCCAATACTATCCTCAGATGGTGTCTGTGCTCTTCCTCAGATTTTGAATAAATGAGAATATCATCAATGAAGATTAGGACAAATTTGTTTAGAATTTTCCTAAAAACACGGTTCATAAGATCAACAAAATAAGCAGGTGCATTGGTTAGTCCAAATGGCATTACTAACCATTCGTAAAAGAAATCTGGCCCTCTGAAGGCGGTTAAAGGAATGTTGTCTTTAGAAATCCTCAACTGGTGAAAACCTGTTGCTAAATCCATTTGCGAGAATACGGTAGCTCCATTTAATTGATCGAAAAGATCGTCTATCCGGGGTAAAGGATATTTATTTCTAATGGTCACCTTGTTCAACTCTCTATAGTCAACACATAATCTCAGGGACCCATCAGTTTTTACCACAAAAACTACTGCTGAACCCCAACTTGAAAAACTTGGTCTGATCAAGCCTTTAGCTAATAAATCTTGAGTCTGCTCCTCAAGTTCTTTAACTTCTCTTGGTGCCATTCATCGTTTTGGTTGAACTAACGGTCTTGCATTTGGGATTAAGTCAATTCGGAATTCTATTTCGTGATGAGGAGGTAAACTAGTGACCTCTTCAAATATGTCGGAGAAATCTCTGACTATTTCTACCGTCTCAAGATTTTCTTGTGGTGTTTCTAAAGCATACAAGAAACTACACGTATGAATACCGGGTTTTCCACACGGTATCCTAGCTTTTCTTCCGATACTAGTTATTAAGGTTACGATTCCCTTGTCACATTTTATCTGCGCTTGGAATTTACTTAACCAGTCCAACCCAAGTATAAAATTAAACCCTTTAAAATCCAAGACATAGAAATCGAATAGGAAGGTATGTGAAAGATACGAGAGGGCTATGTTATCGCAAAACATTTTTAATTCTGTCTTTCCACCTATAGGATTAGATACGCAAATCGGATTTGGGGCAATTTGTGGGGTAAGTTGTAATTTTCCTATGGTGCTAGATGAAATAAATCTTTGCGAGGCACCAGTATCAAATAAAACATGAACATCAATTCCTTTAAATTGTAAGGTACCTTCGAGGACTCCTTTCCCCTTCACATTCTGAGAAGTGGATGCCTCATTCTTAATAGCATAGACATTGGTCGGTTGCGCCTTCTTCATAAGTGGGCAGTCTTTGATCAGGTGTCCAGGTTGGCGACAATTGAAGCATAGAGTCTTCCTGACCATGTCATTTCCCGGTCCTTGCTGTTGTTGATGCTGTTGAGTTTGTTGCTGAGGTTGACGCTGAGGCTGTTGCTGAGGTTGCTGTGGCTTTCCCACTATTGGCTTCTTACAGAACCTAGCAATGTGACCCTTCTCCTTACAGTTGTGGCATATGGTGTTCTTAAAACGCTCCTTAGCTTTTTCTCCCATTTCTCCCTTTCCTTTCCAGTTTGGATTAAACTTCCTTTTCCGAGGATTCTCCCCACTGGTTTCTCCGGTTTGTGCCTTTGTTACTGGTTTCTTCGTACTTAGTGCCTCATAACGAATCGCCATATCAACTATGTCACTGAATGAACTCTTTAGATGTCTAATCACCTTGTATTGCAAATTTTCTTTCAATCCCGCTATGAACAGCTCATTCTTCTTAATTGAGGTATTGATCAGTTCTGGGACAAAGCAAGAGAGTGCATTGAATTTATTCTCATACTCTGCTATGGACATGCTTCCTTGCTTCAGATCTATGAAATCGCGATACATCCTGGTTTTGCCTGCCGCGGGCAGAAATTGTGCTTCAAATTCCTCCTTGAACCTTCCCCAGGAATAGTCATTTTCAGATACGTTCGCAGTCTGTGCGTCCCACCAGATTGCTGCAGCTCCTTGTAGTTGCCATGAAGCCAAAAGTCGTTTCTGTTCATCATTTAAGTTTTGTCCTTTGAAAATCCTTTCGCAAGATCTCAGCCGTGCTTGAACTTCAATGAAAGATTCCGTCCCTTTAAAAACTTTTCCTCCCAGTGTTTGATATTCCTTACATAGGGTTGCAAAGTTCGTCCTAGGTTGAACTGGTGTAACAGGCATAAGTGGTGCAACTTCTCCTACAGTTTCTACCGGAGTCTGAGTAGTGTTACGCCCATTGGTAGTGGTAGTTCCCCTAGCTCGTCCTCTTTGTCCACGGGTAGTCATTCTTACTAGCCTGAATATAACAGGTTGACATCAAAACTCGATCGGATATTAGGATACCTACTCTATATAAACTTAAGTCGATCATTCCTAACTATGTATATACATATATTAGCATCCAACTTTTAAAATACGCTCTCTCAACACTCACCCAAAGCCTAGGTATACATTAACCTAGGCTCTGATACCAACTGTAACGACCCAACTTTCCAGTGCCTCGGAAGTTGTATCATTATATAAGAAAAGAAGTAGATAGAAGAATAGAACTAAGAAAAAGACATCAGAATCTCACAACGGAACTTAGGACAATATATTAATAGCCCAAAATATTACATATTACAAGTCAAATACATAAGGTGCTTCATACCTAAGGATACATATTTGAGTCAAGTACATAACGTACATCATACATAGGGATATATGTCATTTTGATTACATAACAATCACTAGTGATACTAACTTGCTGAATAATAGTACATAACATCATAACTGAACCACCATCTGGATAATAGTACATAACATAAGATAAGTAAGCCAACATCCCAGGGTTTGCCATCCTGCTACTCCAAGTTTGTTAAAACCTGGATCACTTGTCTATTCATAACAAGTGTTATGAATACCCAAGAGTTTAAAGGGAAAACACAGAAAATAAAACTCCGGGTCAGTCATGGACTGGTATGAGTAAACGATTTATAAAACAGTTTTAATAATCACAAATGATTCATAAGACCACGCCGTGAATACGGAACGGGTTTTTACCTTATGAGATCCAAACAGTGTGTGCTAATAAAGCTAGATATTATGATAATGTCTAGGGTTTACACAAATAATTTATAATCTAGTAAAATGTTTTCATCTCACATTTTACTATATATAATATACAAACCGAAACCGCTTGGCGCTTATGGATAATGGATTTCCAACTATGACAAGGTATGGGATCACCTTTCGTCAGTGTATCTCTAGATACGAATACACGGGTTAAACAAGAACATCTTGTAACCCGGCCACACATGACCGACCACTCATTTCTCTTGAGTGTGTCGAATGTATATCACCAATGGTTGTGTACGGCAACCATTTCCCGAGTCGGGACAGAATCGATAGAATAAGAGCAAGGAAAATATCTCTAGATAGGTGACGATACATCCTAATGGGAGCTAACCACATAGCCATGCTGCCTGCCCGATTTCTGTCATTTCCGGTTGTGAGGCTTGAGGCTAACTTACCACTTCCAACACGGTAATTTCCTTTGAATATCACATTGTCAAAACTCGCCAATCTCTAGTTGACTTTCCCAAAAATATAATACGAGTAATAAGCAAGAGGAACGAGTTCGTCTGCCACTACGTACATATGTTTGGAAAGATCAACGTACGAGATCCGCTAGAATTACTTTGTCAGATATTCGTCTATACAAGTCGTCCTGGGATTGGACAAACCGAAGGCGTTACTCTATAAATCCATCTCAGGTAATCCCTGCCCAGGATCTACAGAATAATCCTTGCATTTTTCATCGTCTTCTATTATCTTCGATAATTATTTACTGGCGACGATAGATCTGAATCGAAGTGGAACGTAGTTCCGGACTCTTCGAAAACAATCTGCGTTTAATATATTTTAGAGACAAGTGCTACTTAAGGGATCAAATTTTAAGTACGACATTTATTCACTTTCGTTTACAAATGATTTAATTCATTAAATCATTTTAACTATGATTTCTGAATTAGATTTACAAACCGTATTTCACTGTTTGTTTAGTTCGTTTCAAATATTTATATGGATAATAATCTTTCCTCTTGATCTAACATTTATTTTACTTAACGTTGACTTGTTCTAGTAAAGTAAAACTTCTACACTCGATTTATAATAGTAAATGTTTGAACATAACATATACATATATATACATTCCTTAAATTTATATAATTGATCAAGGTCTCTTCTATTTATTTAATTAATTTATTTAGACTAATAATTAAATAAATTGAATTATATTTCAGAAAACTATTTATTTCCTAAAAAAGAAAACTCGACAACTCAACTTCCTGATCTGTTCGAAATCATGTGATCTGCCAAGTGCAGATCGCTCGTTTTCGAGTGATCGGGCAACGTGCCAGATCAGGTGATCTGGCAAGGCCGATCACCTTGAAAACCAGTGATCTGCATGGGCAGATCACCTGGTTTCAAGTGATCGGGCTGATGCCAGGGTTGGTGATCAGCCAAGTCCAGATCACCCGAAAACATAGTGATCTGCATGGGCAGATCACTGCTGCTCCAAGGGGTCTGGCACATGCCAGATCCTCTTTACGTCCAACACTGTGCTGTGCACAGTTTGATACAGGAAAAGCAATTATTCCCGTTCGAGAATGCTACCACTACACACACCTTAAGCCACTAGAGTTCCGACCAACCTACCAGTGCCTTGCCAGCGATCAACCCTTCACGTTGATGCGGTGGTGGTGGTCCCCCACTGCGCCACCGTGGCGCAGTTCTCCTTCGAACTAAAACAGCCCGCAAGCACCCCACTAAACCAAACCACGTTCAAGTCTCCAAATTTTACGCTACGAATCCATTTCGGAGGTTTTCTAGTGTTTTACACATTGTTGCGCAAGTGTATGCAACTCCATTCGATCCCCTGCAGTGTATATACTTTGCGTTTAACCTATGAACATGGTTCGACTAAAACTAACTTGTTCTCTTGATCTACTCAATACAAATTCTTATTGTTTGCTTACGTATTCATCTTATATTAGTGCGCAACCCTCCCATACTCTGACAAATGTTTGCATGATAGTTTGGTTCATGTTTTTGTGTTGTATACTTTGACAGTAGCTTGCGGGTTGGGTTGTTTTCCAACAATACAATAACACAGTTAAAACCAATGGCCTATAATCATTTGTATGTACTGATATATACTGATATGTGAGCATGCGTTAGTTTCTAACATGTAGGTGCATTTATACTTGCGGATTCATAGTGGTTTACATGCGCACAGTCAAGCATAAGCTTGCGGGAACACAGCAGTGAACACATACGAGAAAACTGGCATCAAACAGTTGAAAATAAACATGAACTAGCAGGTGCATTTGTGAGGTGATTACTCTCTGGTTTTTCACGCATTCATACATTAGTTTACAGCAGCAAAACATTGAAGAACAACAACATTTTCACGTGTTTAAACTAGCAGCAACATCATACAAACTTCAAGTATTTTAAAGCAACTTTCATTATGATCAAAAAAGGGGTTTAAAAGGTAAGTGTTTACTCACCTGAATGATTGCTGTGCCTTTGTTAATATTTTCCCTGTTTCACTCCTCTACGATTCTCGAATTTCAGGTGTGAGAAGTATGGAAATCCCTTAGCTTATTTATAGGCTAGACCAATGCTTAAATTAATGTTTTTAAATAAATAAAAGAAAAAAGAAAAATCTTATTTTCTCTGATCATATATGTTTCGCAGGTTTAACACAGAGGAGAATGTTCCTTACTGATAGTTCAGTTTGGTTTTGTCTCTCTGTAAAAGGGATGGTGGAGGTGCTCATATCCACCCATTGTTTTTCCTCTTGACAAAACCATTTTATGCAAAAGGGTACTTTAGTATTCATAACATGCCATACAAATATCTCCTACGTAGATGAAACAACCAGAAGCATTTCTCCTTTGGTGGCAAACTTTACACATATATAAAAAGCTTTATTAAAATCCTAAAGTCTAAAACTTACAGTACATCTTCATTTAATGCTTCCCTGCGCAAGCCAAAAGAGTGATGGCAATTCTCCCATCAATCCCCTTAAAACACTTAAGTGTTTTAGCACAAATCATTAGTCATACAACTCTTGTCCTTTTACCCTTCTATATGAAGTAATTTAGATAAATATCTCTATCATATACATTATGTTTTTGCTGTCTTGTTTTAGTGTGTTCCTGCACAAATACTTGTTTTGAGTTCATGTTTTCTCCAGCGCAAGGGTTGGCACATTTCCACCCTTAATAATTTAATTGATTTACAAAATTTGCTTAGAGAAATTTAAAGTGCAAAGTTGAAAGGTTCTTATCCATTTTTCCTTTCAATTGCTGCAAGACTTACTTCATTTTTGAGCAACAAAAGGGTTTGTATACATGATGTTTTCCAATGGACAAGTATACAAGTTTTTTTTTGACCAGTTTGTGTGTGTCGTCACTAGTGTGTGATATTTTAAGGTCCATAAGTTCTTACACATTCATTTGTTCTCACATAGGAATGGTTTGAGTGCAAGCCCTCAATTTTATATAACTAAGATTTGCTAGCTTAGTGCAAGTATTAGTTTTGTCGGAAATCATTTGGTTCATTCGTTAACAAATCTATGTATCGATACGTTTAGTTATCAACGTTTTGAAAATTTTAAATTTTTACACATTTGAAATTCGTATAGGATTTCCGGGTCATTACAATTCTTTTAAGTTTGCTCTTGTACTTGTTGTTCATCATGACTTGACATTTGCTGTGTATATCCCTTGCTTATATATGTAGTTGCACAAAGGCTTTGACCATCTATGAACTACTTGTACACTTGAATGTTTCCCTTGCTTCATGTGTTCTAGCTACACCACTGAGTCACTTGTGTCTTGAACCCGATCACTTTTATGTGTTGTTCATTATGTTGTTGCCGAGCCTTGTCACTTGGTTGTGCCCCTGTCCTCTTGCTATTGAACTATGGTTTTATGCTGATCACCATTGAATTTGAGCTGTGCACACCACTATGTATTGTTGTGCCATCCTATGTTGTTTTGTTCACTTGTGCTTCACTGTCTTGAAATAGTGATCTGCCATGCTTCATTTACATGCTGAACCATTATGCTTGTTTTATACACACCATCCATGCATGTTTACGTGACCATGATTTGCATTGTCTATTTACATGTGCTTGACTGCACAGTCTTAACACATTTTTACTTGACCTTATTGTTTTGTTGTTATGCTGAATGTGTTGTTTTGCCTCAGCCATTTTTAACTTCATGCTTCATTGTGCTTTGAGTAAGACTCGACCATATTTTGCCTGCACATGCATAACATATGTGTATATACACACACTCGTGTGTGTAAACATGTATCGTGTACGTGTAAATTTTTCAGCAGACCGCTACATTGTGTTGTGGCTGTTCAGAATCAACTGGTTCCGATCAGCAAACCAGTGTAGTACGTTGAGGCTGATCAGTGGGTATTAGACAATATACAAATCAAATTGAGTCATTGAAAATGATGAGAAATACACCAGAAATCTGAGGCAAATAAAATTTTAAAAATAAAATTTATATACACATGTATTCAGTTTTATTTCTATTGCAGTGTACTATGTGTTTATGTTTCATGTATGTGACAGGTATGAAGACTGGACTGACTGAAAGCTGTGAAGACAGAAGACTGAGGAGACAGTGTTAGTGAATGTATAAAACTCTGTATGAATGTGTCAATAAAAAGTCTGTATATTGAAATGTAAACTAAGTGAATGTATGAGTGTTGTAGAGAGAACTGTACTGATATTTGTAATTAACAAATTTTGTTTGAAATAAAATATTATTTTATTGTGTTTAAACAAATTTGTCTATTTTATTCTGTTTATTTTTAAGTACAATATTCTGTGAATTGAATAAATAGAGGAGTTATAAAAAGTTGTACTGTTTGAATGTTTGAAATATAATATTCAATTTAAACAAAATATTGTACAAGTATATGAATGTCAGTATAGTCGTATTCTATTTAAATATAAATATTATATTCTTGTCTGTGATTTATATATAGAACAGTACAATAACAAACACATTTCAAATAATACATATTTGGTTGTTATCATCAAATAAAAAATCATATATTTGTGTATACAACACCGTTATATACAACAGACTCGACATATATACATAGCTACATGACACCGTTTTGTTAGTCAAAGTGAATATTATAAGTAATTCAATATAAAAATTTGGGATGTACCATGAACAATACGTGTATACACATACGTGTGTTGGTGTTACGTCCCGGATTTTAACTGACTTTGTTAAACGGTAAATTATTGATTATATCAATGATTAATAGAATTAGAGTTAATACTTTAGAAAATTTAAATTAATCTTTTATTTAAATTCCTCTCTCTCTATATATGTGTAGATTTTTTTTTTTTGTTTTTTTGGCAAGGCCGACCGGTTTTTAATGTGGTCTGTAACACGCTTTTATTTATTAAAAAATAAAAATACATTTTGGAGTTGGTGATATGCATCATACATTTCAGCGGTAGATCTTCCACGCAGGGAATACAAAAGTTCACACATGACATTTCCATTTTACATTTTCAATGTTACTTGTTACATTACATGTAGCAAAACATTTTTAAAATGACTTGACTTCATGCTGCAGTGTGAACGCTACATCTTTAGCCTTTGTCGTCGTTAATCCCTTTCAGTAGCTCAATCTTCACTACGCCATAGATGGCTTACCACAAAGAAAATCCATGGTGTTGCTAGCTACAATGTTGTCATTGCTATGCTGTTTTTTGTCTATTGCAATGCACACTTCAATGTGTTAGCATAGATATCAACATGTATTGCAGTAGACATAGATATATTCAAATTAAAAAATTAATAAAGTTAGTAATCCGTGTGACTCTGATCCAACGACCTATGTTATCAATCCGTGTCAATGTGATTTTCCTTCACTGCCTCACCTCTTTTGCCCTAAAATTTCTTTTTACCACTGAAACATAATTCATGCCATCTTCCCTGCCAATTTTCCAAATCAATTTTTTTCTAAAAACCATACGCATATTCATCCCCCTTTCGCTGAAACATAATTCATGTTATCAACCCTAGTCCAATCGATTTCAATCCTATCTCCAAATCTGATCCATCTCCCTTTTGCCTACACACCGCCTTACAACTCTCCAGACCAACATTGTCAATCTGAATACCCAAATTACCCTCCGAACCTTTACCCTAATTACACCGCTCCACCACCTACTCCTCTCCCCGATAGATGATCTTGTATGAATGTTCAAAGGATCTTTCTGGAGGGTGAGTTCTTTTAGAATTCAGATAGATATATACATGTTGCTTTTGATTTCATCTGGTCAAATAATATATCATGCTAGTTTGGAAGCATTAAGTTGAATTCTTTTTGTATCTAGGCTTAGTGCAGGATCATTTTGCATTGAATAAATGTAAACCCAAGTGGGATTTTCGGTTTACATTTGGATCTGGTGTATTGATTTCAGTTCTTCTAGTTTGGATTAAGCTTGCCATTTTAATTTTGGCAATCAACTATTAGATCTGTTCTTCTTCTTAAACACACCATCTCTTTATCTAGGTCTACACGTTTGGGAATATGGATGTAATTCGAAGCCAAGGTTCAGATATTACTGTTAATTTTTGCTTCATAGAGATTCAGTTCTGGGATTTTTTATTTTTGCTAATTGTTGACTATTTTAAATGTGTCGAATGTTGGTGAAGCATTATTTTGGCTTCTTAGTGATTTTCACCCCATAGATTTCACAGCTTTCATCACCTTGAGCTATAGTTTTCCCAACATCTTATCTTCTTATGTAATCAAGTTGTCTTGTATTGTTATGCTTTGATTTGGAAATCCGAGAGTTGCCAGCTTGGGATCTTTTTATTGGTATTGATTAAATTCAATTCAATCGAATATGTCTGCTCATAATCAACTAGAAGTAGGATTTCTTCTACAGTTGGGTTGATTCCCTTTGAATAATTTTGAGAGAATTGAACACTCATTTCTTCTAGTAGAGAGCGTTACTCGTTAGACTTCATTGTATAATATAAGTATTCATGGGATGCCTTTATTTGGTACCACTTCTGATTTCTTGCTTTCCGAGTGCTACTGCCAAATTACATTACACTTGTATCATGGATTATCTGATTAGATTAGCTTGACAATGCCATTTGGACCATCGTATTTTGTTACTGGTAGCTTGCAGTTGTAACAAATTTACAAGTAGAAATTTCGTAGTTTGTTTGATATGAAACTTTTTTCGGTGCGCAGAAGCATTCTCATGATAACGAGGAGCGTAGGTCACTTGATATTATAAGCTTAATGAATTTGGAAAACAATGTCTCATCAAGGTTAATACACGGTATGCTTGCCTTTGTCTACCATATACATAACGCTTTAATCTACTATTTTGCTAGGTAAATAATTCAATCTCTATTTCTTCAAGTAAGAGTCGTTTTTTAAACGTACTTGCAATACAGTTGGGGGGATCATGATTGCAGTTTAGAAGTAAATTAAATGTCAATGTAAAGTGTTTAAGAAAATACATCTGATTTTATCCACTTGAGTTTTATGCCCATACGCATAAGTCCTTAAATTATAGTGTGTATTTAGTGTATGGTTACATTGACTTAATTTTTTTTTTAGGTATATAATTTTGTTGTTCCTTGGTAATGAATCTGAAACTGGATAAAAATGGAGCTTACACTATTCTTTGGTTGACCAATTTTCATATATCAATTATTCATATTAGCTTGATTGACTAACTTATTAGAATTTTCAACATCAGCTTGATTGAAAGTATATACACAACAGAAGAAGCAGCCACAGCAGCAAAAGTCGCAGCTGCAATCTCAGTTCCAGGTTCATTCTTGTCTATCTTGTACACTGTTTATGGCATTGGCATGTTCTCTAGTCTTACCCAACATGCATGATCAGCCATTGGGTCACCCTCACTTACATCACAAATACACCATTATTGTGCATATCATCAGTCATGATGTCAAATTTCATAGTGGATTAATATTATAACAGAACCATTTATATAATTTGTTAATGTGTTACCTTAATGTAGAGCTGATTTTTCTTTATGCTGCACTTGAGAAAATAATCTGTACCCCATCTTATAGCAGAATGCATGTTGGATAATTCACCCATGGCATGCAAATCTTCCTTGAAATGTAGGGATAATGAAGCATGGATCATTGAAGTTTCTCAATATGGGGAGAGCTGTCTTCATTGGCTCACAGCATGGATCATGGATATGCAACGATATGTGTAGCTGGCAAAATTAGTGAAGATAAGGTAGCATATGTTTACTGGATGAAAATGTATATCTACTTTCACAATTCATATGTTCAAACATCTGGATCATACTATTCACCACTAAACCTCATAAGGACAGTCCTATATGTTACACCCTTTTGATCTTTGCATCATTCATGGCATCAAAGCTGGACAGTTTGACCACCCAAACTTAATTGTTGATTTTATATTCATGATAGCCAATCCCATGATATATAAATTTGTATGTATATGATAGCCAATCCATGGTATATCTACTTTCACAAAATTAGCGAATCGCGATTGGTTGATTCAGCGTACTCTTATTATTGTGCTATGACCTGCACTTGAATCGGCCGAGGCAGGTTGTGGTTTTCTCTCTTTTGAACTTGTTATGGCCTTAGTGGCCGCTATGCTTTAACTGGTTTACCTGAATATGAACTATATGCATGTTATGGTGGTTATATTGTACTTGCATGTTGTTTTAGCATTTTTGAAATATTATATTGAAAATACAATCAGATGTATAACATTTTTGAACCTGTATCTCATCCTGCATTTCTTATATTATTATTTTTCAGTTTTTTATTTGATTTCAAGTTCCAATATTTCTGTGTATAATTTTATCATTTAATCGTTATTTGATTTTGTTTGTAATGGCTGTAATAGCTTGAAGATTGGGGAGAGTAGAAGTGTATAGAAGAAGAATGTAAGTGAACCCAGGTGACATTATTTCCAGTAATCATGTTGCTGAAAAGTTGTTACTGAACTGAATTTAACTTAGCCTTGAAAATTAGTGATTCATATGGTTGTATGTGTGATTTTGCATATGAGTGAATCAAGTGACAATGTAGCGAGGAATGTATGTAAATATGAATGATTGAGTAATATACGAGTGAATGTACAATAATGGAGTCAAAATATTTGTACCATTTGAAATGTTGAAATACAATATTTATTCCAATAAAATACTACGTTATAATAATATTTATTATAATATTATGAAATCTTTGACTAATAGCAGTTGAGGTGTAATAACTTTTAGCAGCTGTAAAACAAATTTTAACAACTGCTAGAAATAGTTGTAAAAAAGTTGACTTTATTACAATTGCCAGCTATTATTAGACATATTACAACTATTTTTGGCAGTTGCGAAAGGGAATTTTTTGTTGTGTTGGTACCTGTGACAACACCTATACTGATATTGCCATAGAGTCGCAAAGGCATTGCCTTTGACTCTAAGGCAACGCGGCAAAAGGCAACCCCAAAAAAGTGTTGCCATAAATCATTTTTTGACTATAGCAATACTTTTTGGCACCTACTGCGTCACTTCTCTGGGGTTGCCATAGGCCATTTATGGCATAGTGCTTTTTGCTTCTAGTAATCAGAGCATTTCCAATCTTGTGTCCAGATGAACTAGTAGTGGGAGAGTTGAGGAAGCTGTCTGGAAGAGGTGCTTTGTAGCCTGGTGGCGGCTTTATATGATCATAGGGTCCAGGCTTCTTCGACACACTTTCTTTGAGTGTTGAAACTGGTTGTTCATTGGATGGTGTCTTTACTATTGGTTTGCTTCCAAGGTTCAGAAAACCTGGTTTAAAAGTAGTGGAAGAAGAAGCTTTGCTCCCACCAGATTCATTGATCCCTTCCTTAGGTCTATCTTTTATGTTTACACTGTCATACCTTCTACTTTCATTGACCTGCATTGCTTCTGTTTTGTTATAAACTTCTTTCATATCATCCTTCAAACAGTTGAAGTTTCCGCGAAGAAAAGTGTCAAGACATGTGTGATTAACAACTATGCTATTACCGCTGTTTCCGCTCTCATTGAACTCATCCACTCCATTAATATTGCAGTTAATAGTTCTTTCTATCCCGGGGTTAACAAAGGCATTACAGTTCGGTTCAATAATGCACTTCTCCCCTGCAATACTATTTCTGTGTAATGCGTCATGCTCTTTATTCTGTATACATTTCATTCCATCATTTTGAAATAGAGTTTTCCCAGCACAGGCATCAAGTAGTGTATCAAAATCACTATTTTGCTTTGAGAATGCCTTATTTTAAAAATCACTTACTTGATGTATTTCTCCTTCTTCACAATCAGCGTGAACGTCCTCTTCAGTTTATTCTACTGCCAAGTCTGTAAGCATAGAGAAGCTGTTCTTGTCTTTGCTTACAGTTCCTATATTTCCTTGCTCTCTTGGCTGTGATGAGCTAGAAGGAGCATCAAAAGCAACTTTCTTCTTTGTTGAAACTTTTCTCCACTCTGTGGTATTATTCTTTTGAGTCTCTAGTCCGCTATTCACTTTACCATCAGTCTTTCTTCTGACATTTGGAGCGTTAACATTTTCCTTTTGCCATGTTGTATCAATTTCACTCTCTTCAGATAGTTTTTCACATTTTACAGTTGAGTCACCAAATGAAGCACACTTGTCACAAATTTCTGGCATCCATATGTAGGAAACATAAACCTCTTGCTCGCTTCCATCTGGCAATAACACAGGAAAACTCACTGGTAATTACGCGTTCGTTGTAATATCAACCATACATTTAGCATACACAAGGCGTTCAAGCTTTTCAGTAGATAGATCCATGCATAAGAATCTACCAACCCTCATTGCAAGCCAACATATACCTGTTTTTGACCATCTGTACAATGGTAGGTTCATCAACTTGATCCATACAGGAATAGATTTAATGCTTTTGTTTAAATCTCTTGTTTCAACATCCCAAGGGCGAACTATGAAAAGCTTGTTTTGAATTATTACAGGATTCACATGAAGGATCCGATCTCTGTCCTCGATATTATCAACATAGAAAAAGAAGATTTTTCCTGTTGATTGTACCTTGATTCCTCCAGAAGGGTGCCAGACCTGTTTCAAGCATTTGATTACTATTGTATAGGAGAGAGGTTTGTCGAGGAAGTGTCCAATGAGATAGCCGTCCCACTGTTCCTTTGCAACGTCCAAAACTAAAACCGAAGATTTCAGAGCCTTTCCAGAGAATTCGAGTTCCATCGGAGGAGGCGAGAACCGCATTTCACTACACCATATATGCTGATTAGGCTGTGTTTTTAGCCGTATCTAAAGCTGTTGGGCACGGTAAATAACCATATCAAAAAGTGGCATTAAATTATTAGATACGGCTTTAACCCGTATCTCAATGGATTAACATACGGCTATTAGCCGTATCTAAAGTGTATGTAGATATGGCTAAAAACCGTATCTTATACACACACACACATATATAAAAGCAAAAACTACAGCACATATTATTTGTAACACAAAGCATATATAACACAGGATACACTAGTTCACAATTGTAACAGTAAATGAAACATTTGTAAGAAATATTTCATTACATTAAAAAATATAATGATACATGCTATTTGATTACATTATAATAAATAAGTACATGCTGTTTCATTACACTAAAGAAGATACATAATGTTATATTACAATAAGCTGTGATAATACCAGAACTGGCGTCGTGAGCTTGTTGAATCAATGCTTCCTTCAAGATGAACGTCCACCAAAACATTGCATTCTATCCAAGACATGAAGGAACCCTTCAGGAAGATCAACACACTATTCTATCCAAGGCCTGGTAATAAGTTAGCTTGGATAGCATATAGCATGTACACCACAAAGACTTGTAAAAAAGTGCAAACCGCATAGTTTAGGATAGGATATATGTCCACGTTATTATTTTCATTAGTACCTGAATATTGCAAGTCTACAACATTTTTACTTGTTCAGTCGAGACAAAGTCTCGATTAAAGACAGTTGTTATAGCCTAATTAAAGAGCAATATAGAGGATATGTCCACATTATTATAATTCTCATTATTGTCACTTGGCTGCAATGTAGATATAACATTGCATTAGCAAGTTCTACGAGTGGTCGCCCTTAACCAGTCCTATTCGCCCTTAACTAGCCCTATTCAAAGCTTCAAACATGGACTCATACTCTAGTTTTGATATAATCTAAAATCGCTTCTGGTTACGACTTTGAGGCTAAAAGAATTAATGAATTCCGACTTGATATGAGTTATGGACACTCAAAAACGGACTTAGGCCATGTTTGCAGCAATAAAACGTGCACTTGCAAAATCTTGTGGCCGAACTGATCTCGCCGCAAAGGTTATAGATATCAAACGAAGTATTTTTGCACATAAATTTTCATGTATCTATACCATAACACATAAATTTTCATAGAAAAAACGAGATATTACCTGAAGTTTAGATCAACAAACTCACATCCATGCTTATTTGCTTTATCCAAATGACGGAGGCTGCATGCTGCACACACATGTTATATTAATAGTTAGCTTCTATTTTTGCACGTAAGTTGACTAACAAAATGATTTTTTACATGAGCACAAAGCAACTTGGTTCAATGCAGCAAGTCATAAATGGAAAAGCAGTTTTACGCCTTTACTCACATGCAGTGTGACACACATGACACACCAAACAAATTGACTAAATCTCAACCTATAAATGCCATTCTGTGACGACCCCAAAACCCTGTTGGACGGTGGCAAGGGTAATCTTTGGAATATAACACATAAACAGAAACAACAGAATAGAAATAAATAAATACACTAGAAAATGTACAAATAATACACTGGATAGACATAATCATCAGAGTTACACAGTATACAGGATCATACTTAGTACAAAATATAGTTCAGCTATACATAAATGTCTACAGCGGAAAACAAAACATAATATGTACAATAGGAGCTGAACAACATTAAAAGAGATAAATGGTAGAATCCATCTTCAGCTCCAGCTATCCAGAAAGAGCCTGGTAAAACCTAAATACAAGGCTGACCATGTAGAAAAAGGGCCGAGTTTGCAAGTGAAACAAACTACGAGTCAGTCATGGGATTGGTATGAGAAATCTACTTAACATATTTTGTAATATGGACAATCACAGGACCACGCCACTTTCGCGGAACGGGTTTACTCCATTGGATTGCCAGTGCTTTAAAACAAGTAAATCTTTTAAACATCGCAATGATTTTTATAAAAATGAAGCCATTATAAGACTCAGTTCCCATCACACAATGCAATGCAAACCGGATGATAGATTTTTTACCTTATAATGGCCAAATATGCTTGATACGAATAAAACAAAAGCATTTGGTATTATTACTAGTGTTTATATATTTCAAAAACAATTTCAAATCATAAGTATCAATCATAGACGTCATTAATGCCCCATACCACTATGTCGCCATATATAGGTATACAATCAAAACTGCACGGTGTCGTATTTGGAAATTGGATTTCCGTCATGAACCAAGGCAAAAGATAGTCCTTACCGAATTCGAGACGCTCTAGCCCGTGTCTCAGAACAAGTACTCAGTCAAGCCCTTGGAGCAACAGGGCCGGTCCACCGATGTGGATTAAAATGCCTAAACACTGCGTTTCCCCGCCCTTTGGGGCGTAAATGAGTCCTATGACTCCATCGGCTCCACATAGTCACCGATATATCCGAGGCGCCTCGCAACAACAACAACCACACATGTGAAAATAATATAAATGTCAGGGCCGGATGCTCACCGACACCACCCTAGCTAGAAGGAAACACATGTCCTCCCTGAGGTCATCTCCTGTTTCTGGTTCATACCGGGGTGTGAGGCTCGCGAATCAACGTTATACACAAAGCTATGCCACACAAGCCATGCTTTGATCATCAACCACAAGACTTTGCTTTTGAACAGAAGCCTTTATCATCTGCCACTTAGGCATGCCACACAGACAATTCACTCCATGCGATTGATTTATATTGATATATAACCTCTGAGCTCGTACGTCTCAGAGAAGGGTGTTAAGCAAGAGAATAAATTCTCCGCCCCCAAAAAGATATATTTTTAATAAAGATCAATCAGCATAGAACAAAATCTAATGTCAGACACACAGTCCGTTTACAAGTTCGTTCTGGGTCTGAATGAAATCAGAGGCACCATATACCTCGCATATCCATCGATCTCCAAGTATGTCTGGACGATCACCACTTATTATCTATATTTCGGGATGCCTCTGAATCAAGACATCAGTTATCATCCAACCGAGGTGAAGATCTCCGGTCTTCAACCACCGTCTTCATCATCAACTTCCTATCGCTGATCAATTATTTGAAATGAGATTTAACTCGGCCTTTTCAAATAATTCACGTATATTTAGAATTTAAATCAATTCATTTCAATGGTTAAATTATCCGACATCAATAATTCTGTTCTTAAATGTAATTTTCACGCCAAACACATTCAACCATCAAATATCCAATAAACCGGGTATAATCGGTTTATTTCCGTTCCATATCGTTTATAATATTTAATAACGATTTATCGCTATTTTTATACATTTAGAAATAGCCAATTCATTCAAACGATGCTTTAGGCCATAACGCGGCCGTGGCGCTGTTTTTCTTCAGATTTGATTTACACATACCTGAAAATTATCCGTTGGATCTTCACAAATTTTATATCATTAGAAAGATCTTTTCAAAACGAATCCAATCTTTTCAATTTTGGGAAAATCCAACGGTCGGATCTCCCGGTACATTCGTTTGAAGTTACAATTTCAAAATACGAACTGCAGCATCGTTATTCGATTTAACTTAATTATATTTATATATATAATCGATTCTGGCACTGTTTTTCTTCAGATTTGAATTAAACATTCCAGACAATCCAACCGTTGGATCTTCACAAAGTTGGTGCCGTTGGAAAGAAATTTCCAAATCAAACCCAACAGTTTCGGTTTTGGGAAAATCCGATGGTCGGATCTTCCGCACTAATCGTTTGAAATCACGGTTTCAAAACACGAACTGGAGCTTCGTTATTCGATTTATTTCAATTATATATATATATATAATTCTTTTTTCGATTTTAAAACCATATTCATTTCACACATTTGATAGAAATGATATTTTTATCCAACAGCTATTTATTTCAACACATGAATTTTATCTCAACACATGAATTTCTATTCAACACATGAATTTCTGTTCAATACATGAATTTTATTTTTAACAGTTCATATATATCATAAAAATGTGGTTTTTATTGTAAATCAATTTATTTCAAAACATGATTATTTTATATAGTTTATACATAAGGTAAAAATGTTATTTTTGATGTTAAAACAATTTATTTAAAACACTAATATTTTATATAATCTATATATATGATAAAAATGTTATTTTTATTTTTCAAAGAATTTATTCAATACATGAACTTAATTCAACACATGAATTTTATCTCAACACCTGAATTTCTACTCAACACATGAATTTCTATCTCAACACATGAATTTAAATCAAACACAGTAACATTTCAGAAAATTTCGGCAGCATAACTGCAGGGTAAAACCGGCATCGTTCCTAGTACGGCTCCTCGCTCTACCTTAAAGCCTCGCAGCTTTTGACAATGGGGATATCTAGTTCGTACGCAGACAAATTTTCCCATATACTAATCCCATTGGGATTTCAACACAATCAATTATTTCAAATCAACCATTCATGATATTCACCAAATTTTCACATCAACCAATAATCCAAACAATATCACAACCAATATATATCGTCCATGGTCTGTGGATGAGGGGAGTATAAATATATATAGATATACGTATATAAATATATTTTGATTTCATTTCAATATCATTTCAGTTTATTTCAATGCATATATCATTTTTACAACGCATATATAACTTATACATCGAACATACAACTTATACAACGCTTATACATGAGGTGTATAACGCTTATATAACTCATACTTCGAATATATAATTTATACATCATTATTTCCATATCGTTTATAATTCATAAATCTCACATTGAGTTCCAATCCACCAAAAATAGCAAAAGGCTCAGAAAAATATCTAGTCTCTTCTAAAATGTAGAAGACGTCGACACGAGTCTACTGTCTCTTGTTTCACTGGATTTCGATAAGAAACGAAAAAGATATAATTTTTATAGTGAAATCATAAACCGTAGCACTTTAAAGTGCTATAGAACAGTTTAATATTAAATCAGCCGTACCTCTCTAAACCTGTTCAAAACGAGGTTTTGTTTTTTCTCGACAACCGTTGCACTTGGTGATGATCGGAGGTGACTGCGTCAAAGGGGGAGGTGGGGCGTTTCTGCGCAGGGTGGTGCGGTGGCCTGTACTCGGCACGGCGGCGCTTCGAAGTTCGTGCCTTCCCGAATTTGATTCAGCCTCCATGCTCCACGATAAAATCTCCAATAGGTATGGATTTGAAGCTCTCTTCGAGGGCTACAAATAACTCCAAAGGACAGGTGGTTTTGATTCATGGATTAGAAGAAAAAGAAGAGAGAAGATTGAAGCCTCAACCGCCGTTCGCGATTTGGAATTACAGGGAGAGAGAAATTGTGATGGCCAATGATATTTTATTTATTTATTTATATTTTTAAAATCCAAAAAATACCCCTTGCCTCATACAAACTCCAATCCAAACCCAATTACTGTCGCCCCTAGCTAAATATCCCCATTCCGAACACAATGGGATATGTTTCGTAGGCCCATTCAACTGTTTCAGTCAGTTTCTCTTCAAATTAAAATATAAAACATTCAATATTTGTTTTGAACATACATTTCAATTTGCCAGGGCCACATACCAATTCTAAAAATTCCAAAAAAATAAATCTTGCTATGTTTTGACGATACGGTCCCAACAAAATTAGTTTCGTCGAATTCTGAGACCGTTTGAAAAATGGCCATTTTCTGGTCGATCCAATTTAATAGAAATCTACCAAAGACATTTTCCTTTGCCACGCTCACATACTTCCTTCAAAAATTATGAAATTCGAAACCTAGCAATAATTTGACATCCCGAATCCAACAAAAGTGGTTTCATCAAATTCTGAGGTCGTTTGCAAAATGGCTATTTTCACGGGTTGTATAAACTATAGCGACCTTTCTGAAAATTCATTTGGCCATAACTTTTGATTCCCGCTATGAAACTTCAATTTTTCAGATTTGTTAGAAAGATATTCACTAACAGATTTAAATATTTTTGGTTTCACTAAAATCCGTTTTATTTTGCACCCGATATAGTTAGTCAAAGTTTGAATTCGAATTTTGAAACTGCCGCGCCATTTCAGGCCTTGTCTATAATTTAAAATAATTATATTCATTTTCAAACATCGATTCAAACATACTTTTCGTCGTTATTATTTAAAATAATTTATTTTAAATATCTAAAATTCACTAAAATAACCAAATTAAAATTTTTAAATTGGCACAGATTTTTCGGGTTGTTACACATTCTATTTTCATTCATGCATCCATCGCCGGCTTTTCTACTCAATCACACAAATTTCCCAATATCAATTACCAGATACATGCGGCTCATTCAACAGAACTAGTATGCTTTAGTTCTCAAATCAAATCATACACATGCACTTCAGATCAGTTATAAGGATCAGTCTACATGGTGCAATAATACACACAAACGAGCAGGGCAGCACAATCAAAAGTGTCTGAATTCAAGGTAGACAAATACAACACAAATAAATGATAGCAAATACACTGCCGCACTATAATACTGGGGATAATACCCAATTTAAACACAATAGCAGCATATTAAACCTAATTTAAACCCAATACGAATTCAAATTAAACCCAATTCATATTTAAATTTAACGGTGATCTAGTACTCACCTCCAGAGGCGACGAGAAGGATAGACAGCGGTGGACTGAGGCTTCCCCGGTCAGCTGAAGGCATCGCGAGATGATGATAACTCATGGACTGCGGTGGATCAATTATTGACAAAGGAAGTCAGTCGAGTACCAAAACCCTAATTTGGGTATTCAGTGGTCGCCATTGCAAAATAAAAAGAGGGATTATTCGGCCGAAAGTTTTGATAAGGCAAAACTCGATCGTGCTTATGTACAGGTATGGGGGGAGGGAAATTTGATACGAATTTCATACGGTCCAAAGCCGCATCAAATGAACTAATCCGGGACTTCGTTGATGGACGGTCAGATTAAGGGTGTTTGGGGTGGTGCGGATCGCAAAACTTAGTTTGATACAGATTTGAGCACTTCAAATTTGATACGGCTTATAGCCCAATTTTACGCCCACATCCTGGTGTGCCTATTTGGCTGATATTGTGTAGTGTTTCGAGGTTTAGAATCGAAAAGAGTGGGCCATTTTTTTGGTCCGGTAGTTGGACCGGAGGAGGAGCTATGGTTAGAAGGTGGAGGCAGTGGCTCATGGATGGGAGGGGGATCTGGTGGCAAAGGGATAAGAGGAGGAGGTCTTGCTTGAAGAGGAGGCGCTAAGTGTGAGTTGATCTAAGAAAAGAGAGATGTATGGAGAGATTGGGGTGGACAAAGAAGTTTGGGGGAAATGGGGACGCCATGAAGAATTTAAAATTTGTGAGTGGCTTAAAGAAATATTTGAACAAATCTTTGATGCTCTAGATATATATTAGTTTGTTATAAATAATATATTTAACATATGTATATATGTTAAATAAGGATATGAGTGATGTTTTATCCATTGTTTTATATTCCTAATTATATTTTAGCTCATGAAAAAATATCAATAACTTAAAGTAAATATTTCATTACTTCACATATAAGGGACATATACAAGATTTAAAACCACCGTATACTTAAATTCCTAAATCAATTAATAAAATATTTTGATGGGTATACAATGGGGCATTCGAATCAATAGGGTACATAGGCATTAAAACGCTAACTAAATATGTTTTTAAATGCAAATATGGTGTACTACATTTTAGCTTGGCAATTAAGTATACATTAAAATATACCCATTTGAAAATAGTCCGCATATATGTATGTACTACAAATTATGGCAGTAGCTTCTGTTCATGCTTAGGCGGGTTCATTCAATCAAAAACAACTAGCATTTAGTACCCTAAAACTGAAGGACCTACATATTCAAATCAAGATATTAACAGAGCTAGTTTGTTTAAATACCAAGCACCATTTACTAAACTATACTCATGCATGTGTTGAAAATCTTGGCTGACCATACATAGCTGGAAAATTATAGCTAATACCCTAGGAAATTCTATTTATTTCTAATCGAATATATATGCAGCTTCAAGCTTAACACCAAATATGCTTTCAGAACCAATATTGTAGATAACTTGTCTATATTTGCATCTATATATCAATAGTCATACTAAATCTCTGGAAAGAAATCAAGGCATACTAGCAGCTTAGTACCCTAGAAATATAGAACAACCTATATAATCTAATCAGTCTATTCATAACTGAGTTACTTAAGAGCCAAGTGCCACTGTATAAATGAATTCATGCATGTGCTTTGTACGCATATTTGTATACTTCATTCAACATAGTCATATATCACATAAGAGTGGTAATTAAAACTTGAAAAGCCTTCATATAACCTCTCTTCAATCACCAGTATACACGGCTATAGGTTAGCTTTTTTCAATCAACACACACAACTACAAACTAATTTCAGCATATCCCTCTATTTCCATTTTCTATGTAAGTAAAAGCCATACATTATTTTACTTATTAAATCCTCCTGTAAATACATACCTGGAATACACACATATCTAAAAACCATTCGAGCTAAGCTAAATTGGATAGTAAGCCTGAAGAGAAAAATCCAAGCAAAATAAAGAGCAGAGAACAAAAAATTTGTGAGTAAACCTCATGTTAAGTTCATTTTTGATTTTTCCTTGATTGTTTAAACGGATGATGCACATTACATAATTGTATATATATATATATATATACTTACTTGTTTGTGGATATAGAATACCACATATAACTCACATATGGATCTGTTGTTAAGATAAAAACCCTCTGTAACCCATTTAAACAAATCTGTGTATATTAAGCAGGACCAAAACTTTATATACCCTATTGATTAAAAATCCATTACTTGAATTCAAATAAGTATAGGATTTAGTTTCCGTTAAAAAAATGTTGATATACATCTATAGTATGTAGTAAAAATAGTTTCGAAGTGTATAAACATATATATATATACACATATACATATATATATATATATATATATATATATATATATATATGTATATGTATATATATATACACACACTCAGATATTAACACTTTTCTGTATCTAAGTTCTAAACACAGATTTTTTGACTATCGTGAATTTACGTTTCAATCATTTAAATGTATCAATAGGTTAAAATCATGAATTTTAGTATATATTTCACAATTTTAATGATGTAGGGATTGAGATATTGGAAGTTGGTCATAAAACTTTGGTTGAGTAATTTTTGGTGATCTCGAGGTTCGAGTGATGAGGCGTGAAGCCTAGAGCAGCTTGAGTGATTAGTAATCGTAGGAAAAATATTTAATAATTTTTCTATTCATTGATTTGAGAAAATGAAGTGAAATTAGGTTTTGGTTTCATTTTTTTATAACCCATGTTCAATGTCGAACTGGAAAATCACGGTGGCAATAGGAGGTTGCGCACCAGTTGGAAACGATGATATGGGTCGTCACCAAATTATGGCCGAAGTCTGGTGTACTACGGTGATCAAAGGGGGTAACTGGAGCAAATTTATTGGATCTGTGTTCATGGAGGAAGCTTGGGTTAAAAGTAAAATTACTATTTTGGTGAGTACAGGAAATCTGGAGCATGGAAATGGACTTGGTAGGTGATGTTGCATGTGTAGAAGGATTTGTGACCATTGTTCGATGACGCATTGGCTTGTGCATGTGCGCACTGTACCCATATGCACAGGGAAGAAATACTGGAACAAATAGGTGGGAGAATAAGAAAAATGGTAGTAGATTGAACAGGAGAAGGGGAGAAAAAGGGAGAGCATTTGTTGAATGGTGACTGTGTCAAAGATGGGTGGTGGTTCAACAATAAGTAGTTCGGCCAAGTGGCTCTCAGGCCAGTGAAAACGAAGACAAAAGAAAGAAGAGGGGAGTAGTAAACAAAGAAGGGGAAGGGAGAAAGGTAGCAGATCAAAGAAATGGGAGTGGGCCTAAGTTTTGGGCCAGTTGGGCCGGAATAAAATAAAATGGAAAATTAAATATAAAAGGAAGAAAAGGTAAGGAGGGACGGGCCAGGGGATTTTGGGCCAGTATTTAGGCTGTAGAAAATAGCAAATTAAATAGAAGAGAAGTAAGAAGGGAAGGAATGCAACTGGGCTGTGGGCCGAAAGAAAAGAAAATAAAAAAATAAAAGGGAAATAGGAAAATGGGGAAATTATGTAAAAGAGGCAAAGAAGAAATGAAGAGTGAACAAAGAAAAGTAGAAGAAAATGAAGAAATCAATGTGGTTATAATAAAACAAATGTTTTGTTTAAATTCCCAAAATTTATAACTTAATTTATTTATATGTTTAAAATATAATAACAATACACACACACACACACATATGTATGTATATATATGAAGTGATTGTATCGACTTTGTAATAACAAAATGATACAGAAAATAGAAGTTATCGAAATGAATGTGAAGTTAAACGTTCATCTATAATTTATTAATCAAAATTGTATTTAATTTAAGTAGTGATTAAATTATTCATTTTGAATAATTTAAAATAATAAAGAAAGGAGACATATATTCAAATTGTTCCCAAGACACAGAAAGTAATTATAATATGATGTGTTGAATTATAATTGATGGTATGTCGTAATTAGCGGAAGGGGATTGATTTGTAGTGATGCTGTATGGTAATAATGAATTTAAATAATTTGAAATTAATGGTTGAAATATTGTTTTAATTATATCGACTTAAGTCAAAAATCAATTATAATTAGGAAATGAATTGCAAACTCAAATCAACAAAAATAAATGAAATATTGAATTTGAATATAATAAACTGTTTCCTCTTAAGTATCACTTGACCCTGAAAGATATTAACGTTAATCGTTTCGAAGAGTTTGGAATGTATATTCCACTTCGTTCGATTATTACGAGTCAGAGATTATTGAAGACAATCGAAAACGGAGTTTTGCAAGGGTTGTTTTGTTAATCCTAGGTAGAAATTGCCTAAGATGGATTTATAGAATAATGCCTTTGGTTTGTTCAATCCCATGACAACTTGTATGGATGAATGCCTAATAGAGTATATCTAACAGATCACGTGCATTGATCTCTTCAAACGTAATTATATTTGGTGGCAGAGAAATTCGTTTCTCTGAGCTTTATACCCATAATATATTTTTGGGGAAATCAATTAATGGTTGGCAGATTTTGGCGATGTGTCATTAAAAGTAAATAAAGATCTGATATACCTAAAGGTAAGCATAGCCTCAAACTTCACAACCTGGAAATGAAAAAAATTGGTCAGGTGGCATGGCTAAATGGGTCGCTCCTAATTAGGGTGTATTGTCACCATCTAGAGAATATTCATTTTGTTACTCTTTCATCTGCATCTCCCGAGAACGGTTATGCTGGATCCGACCGTAAGGTGACAAAATATTTGGCACACTCAAACGAAATGAGTGGTCGGTCATGTGTGGTCGAGTTGTAAGATGTTCTTGCTGAATCCATTGTATTCCTCTCTAGAGATACACTATCATAAGGTGGTTCAATTATCATAAGCGCCAAGCGGTTTTGTTTGTGCACTATGTAGTTGAATGTGAGATGAAAGCATTCTTCTAGATTCTAAATTATTTGTGAAAACCCTAGATATTATCATAATATTTGATTTAAATATAAAAAATGTTTGGGTTCTCATAAGGTAAAAAACACGTTCAGTACGGCATGGTCTTATGAGAAAATGTTTACTTCTTTACTTGATTTGAATCTTTTACTCATACAAGTCCCCTAACTGACCCGGAGTTAATTTTTGTGTGTTTCCCTAAAATCTTGAGTACTTATAACACTAGTTATGAGTAGACAAGTGAACCAGGTGTTGAACATAACTTTTGGAATAACTAGATGAGATGGTTCTGCAAGCTAGCATGTATATTATATCTATGAAGTTTACAAGTTAGTTTATTAATAATATCAAAAACAATATTCATGTATTATTATGAAGTTTGATGTTGTAATGGGCTTAAATACATGCATCTGATGTATTGTAATATGATGTATTATAACTCTGATGTATAATATTATGTTATATTATATTTTGTTCAAGTTCCGATGTGAGATTTTGATGTTTTCTTTAGTTCTATCTTTTATCTATTCTTATTCTTATTAATGACACAACTTCCAAGGTGTTCGAAAGTTGGGTCGTTACAATAGGTATATACCCATATATCAAATAAAACATGGGTAGGTGTAGGCTTTTTAAAACAAATGCAAAATACAACCGAGGAAACAAAATGCGAACGGGTAAATCTACCAACCATTACCAGTCATGGTAGTACAGACATCACAATACCAGTCTAAATAGGATGAGCAGGGAAAAGTCACAAATGTGTATGGTTATAAAGTGGACAAAAGGATACTACATCAAGAAATCAACACATGCAGCAGCTCATGGGCACAACAAGTACACTAGTGGGTATTATACCGTGACACCCCACGTCTGTTAATGTCACTCTTTATCAGAATGCATTAAGTTATGTGAAGTGTTATAGGCAAACAAAAACAGAATCTCACAAGACAGACATATAAAATGGCCACGAAAATTTAAAACTTTATTCTCCAATAGAAAACATCGTGGTCTCAAAATCCAGTTGCAACATTAGACTAAAATACTGGAACAAAATACATCAAATAAAAACATCTGTCTTACACTAAAAACCATAGGAGTAAAAAATGAAAAATCATAATCTACATAAGCAGCCATAAACAAGTGGATAAGTAGTCAAAGCGATACATCAAAGAAGAAACAGAAGAGAGAATCCTAACCAAGCCTAAGCGTTCCCACCCCGAGAACCTGAGAGGAAAAGGAAGAGAGAGAAAAGGAAACAACACGGGTCAGACATAAAGTCTGGCGAGTCCAGTGACTTTTAGCATATAAAGAAATAGAAGTATTAAGAGAGTAAATAAACGAGATGAGAGATAACTATAGTATAAAACAAGTATAAATAGGATGGATAGAATAAACATGATAAACTATGCTTCTCAATTACTTTCTCTACACCAATACTAGTACACCAAATTAAATGTTTTTCAATTACTTAACAGAAACAGAATGATTCCAACATAAACATAGATGGTAGACTTAGGTGTACTTCTAGTAATGGGTTTTACCCTAAACAAAAATAACAGGTACTTAAACAGAAATAATGAGTGTTATCCTAAACAGAAATAGCTGGTACCTAAACAGGACTAAATGTACCCTAATTACTACCCCCAACGATTGGCTCCCTAACACGTAAATACCCTGTGTTGGCCCCATAGTAGGGTGCATTACTTCCTAAGGTGGAAACCACCGGAAGGACACAGACCAATTTATAGGTGTTATGGCGTCTTATTTTCCCAGACAGACCAGACCCATGCACACATATGACCCTGTTGGAACGCGCCATCAGAACACCCCATCCAAGATGAACCTCTTATAATTAGCTCAGAAGCGTGCCCTGACACCTACCTAGTGCAGGGTCACCATTTAATACCAAGATGGGTTACTGACTAATATGGGTCCCACACAACAGATGACACGATTCAAACCCGTAAACTTGTGTCCCTAATCATCTAGGATTTCCATGGGTTAAGTCCTATAGCCTAACCCCCCCCCCCCACACACAAATTCAACAGGTTAAGTTTTACACGGGTTAACAATGTCCATATAACCTCAATAGGGAATAAATATTTATTGTTTATTAATTAAATGTATAAGTGATTATTAAAATGATTTTATAAAGAAAATGCCGATGTTAATCAGATTTATGAGCAAGTGAATATAAATTAACCTAAAGGTTAATAATTGGATAATTGTTTTTAAGAAAACATTTAAATAGATTTGAAATTATAAAACAATTAAACAGTCATGAACTAATGAGGGTTCGAGTAACGAAAATGAAAGATTTGAAATTATAAATTATGATTTCCAAAGAAAAAGGGAATAAAAGAACTCTAGAATATATGTAAACAAGGTTTCCAAAGCAAAGGAAAAATAAAAGGAGGTTTTGTGAAAATATAACGAGATTTCCAAAGTAAAAAAGGAAATAAAAAGGAGATTTTTGAAATGAGTTTATTCTAAAAGGAGAAGTGTTGGATTTTTCTCCATGTAATGAAGCTAAATAGATTTCGTAACGTTAATGTATGAATGATAAGCTAAATTGATTTTCCCAATTACAGACAATGAGTAATGATATAAAAAATGTTTTGAAAAAAGAATCAAATGGAAATTGAATACTGATATAAGTTTTTTTTCTTAGTATTATAATGAAATGGTTTTGAAACATTAGTATAAAAGTAAGAAGTAAATACTATATTGAAATGTTGGAAGATTTAGAAGTTAAATTAACCATTCATTAATGTTTTAATTAAAAAGGCCAAATGATGTTGAGTACTGAACCAATGAACTCATTTGATTTGCACGATTGTTTATTTGATAGTTAAATAACCGACTATCAAATCTAGCCAATACGATTGTTGGTACAGAAAGACCGGGATCGAATTTATATTCGAAATACCGTTCCAAACCAGCAAATATGTGAAGATTAAAGATGGAGCATTGAAGACCGCAGATCTTCATAAGCGGAAGGATTACGTAAAATCTCTAACTTTGCAATAAGAGATAAACTGTGGTTCTATCGTGGTTGAAATCTTCGGATTTGCAAGGACTACTCGCTACTGATCTATAGGGTGATACCTAGGATGTGGTAGGAGAGTACCTTCGGTTCATCCTGTTCCTGGATGACTTGTATGGACGGATGCCTGACAGAGTATTTCCAAAGGGATCGCGTACATTGAATTTTAATTTATATGCATGAGTCCCATATTTTTTTTAAATTGTTTTAGTAGGAAGCCATGGCGTGCGTTTCGCATGAGAGCTTGTTTTTGCGTTAAATGTTAAATATTAAGAAAACATGCTTATAAACGTTAATATAAGGTATGCATCTCGGATTTAATACCATACTTCAGTTTATTTTGTTGCTTTCCTCTGGTTTGGGATGCCTTATCATGTGGATGAGATGTATATTCATATATTTATGTTTTGTAATTTTTTCCGATCGAGCCGTACAAAGGAGACGCTGCCGAAATTTTCCGTAAATCCGGGCGTTAGAAAATTTTCGAGTTTAAAATTCTATAACTTATTTTGTTCCTAATGGGTCTTCTAAGCTAAGTAAAAATTATATAAGAAGAAGTATATTGTTTAATTTTATGCATAAATATGATTTTAACAACTTCTCATTTTCGAGGATGAAAAGCCTTAAGGGTGGAGATTGTAACGAATCGGAATTTTCGGCATTTAATTTTTTAGAGTTAATTCAATTCAATGTTGAAAATTAATGTTTATACTTGAAATTCAGTTAGAATTTTGAAATCAAGTTTATGTTAACTCAGTTTTGAAGTAATCTTATAAATTTTAATTTTAATCTTTGAATCTAAATAGTTTGTTAAATTTAACAATACTAATATTTTAAAACAAATTGAAATATATTATTGAGAAATTATAAGTTCTGATTTAATTTGTAACTTGAGATTTATTTATTTTATTTTAGATTTGAATTTGATTGTAAATTAATACAAGTTTAATTTTAAATGTGTAAATACCCATTAGTGTTTCTACATACATGATATGATAAATGGTATGTACTCTTTTAATTTAATTGTCATTCATTTTGTCGCTTGTTAAGATGGCTGAAAATTAAAATATTTACGCTTGTACAAAATCTTCTGTATTTTTAACGAACGTTCTTGTTTCCATGTGTTCTTGTGCTGCCCTTTCTTTATACTTTCTTCCGCCCCCTTTACCTTTTTTATTAGCCAAAATTAATCCCTTTCCGCAATTCATTGTCGATAATGGCCTCCTTCAGCCCTAAATCGCACCTCCACCAGAATTCGCCTAGTGCTTCCATCTGCTACATCCGTCGGAGCAGTCACTGTTCGGGCCACCTACTGCCCTTTCCTACCGTCTTCCCTTCTCCCCTTTTTCCTTTTTCTTCCATGTACACCCGCTGCCTGCTTTCCACCTCCCACTGTCACAACCCGCTTCGAAATTCTCCACCAGAGTTGAAACTATTCTTCTCCTCTCCACTTCGCCCTCTCTATTTTCTACTCAGTCACCAGAAATCGGCTTCTGCCTGTTCTGCAGCTTCGAGTGAAGACACCGGAAATCATAGTCGCTTCCTGCCCTTTTATTCCTCACTGTTACAGATGAGATTTCACTCACGATTAGCCTTTGATTCACGTTTATTTATACAGTTGAGTTATTGGAATATAGTTGTAAGTTGGGATTTTGTTGATGCATGCATTTGTACTTTGCTATAAACCTGAGACTTATACATCTTTACCTTGTTGGTGTAAAACTGGATATGTTCTTATTGTGGCTGGAAGCATGGTATTGCATTTATTCAAAAAAAATCTTCTTTCTATACCCTAACCAAGTACATTTAGCATGGATGCATCTTCGAGTACCATCATGCCTAAAAAAATGCGATTTTTATAAACTTGAAATACCCCATTTAAATTGATGTTGTCATATGCCTTGTTTTGAAGCTTGAAAACACATATTGAATAGAATATGCACTCGGCCATCTTATAGAGAGAAAAATGGAACATATTCATATATAGCAAACTTGACCATATATGCATCATTGTATTGTTGCATAGGTATATTCACACTGTCCATTGCGTTCGTCTCGGAATTTTGGTTCAGATAGACTCCGAGTTTGTGTAAAACGGATATCGTATGAAGAAGATATTAAGGTTAGAAGTTTGTATACATATAAAAGAAATATATATAAACAAATCGGTCTAGAATTTCAAAACAGTTCAAAATCGAAGGCGGGAGACCAACACGGGATTTTGGTCTGTTAGGGGTCGACCCACTCAAGGGTTTGTTGACCCTATGGTTGACCCCTGGGTCCACCCACCCCAGATCCAGCCAGGTTCATTTCCTGAACCTGGACTTGTTTCTTAGTGAGATTGAATGGGAAAAGTCTATATAAAGGACTACATTTCTATTGTTTTCTGTACCAAAAACAATGACTATATGTTTATTTCTATGCATATTTCTGCTATATATGCCTATTTATGTTCTTCTTCCTCTCTCATTCCCTTTCCTGGGCCAATATCATTGAAATAAGCGTACGAACGAAATTGAGATTAATTGGGAATGATAATTTGGGGCTATAACCTGTACTATAAATATGACTAAAATTTGAGGCATACCTTGTATGGTGTAATATGACTGGGTGTATGAACATGTAAATCTGTAGGCTTAATTTCAAAGATTAAGTGGAACATGTTAATAAAACTGTATGTCGCCTATGTAACTTATTTAATCTGTTTGGGGGTTAAGTAAACTTGCTTAATCTGTTGGGGTTGTATGGACATTGTTAAACTGTGTAAAACTTAACCTGTTGAATTTGTGGGGGGTTAGGTTGTAGGACTTAACCCATGTAAATCCTAGTTGATTGAGGACACAAGTTTAGGGTTTGACTTGTGTCATCTATTGTATGGGACCCATATTAGTCAGTAACCCATTTTGGTATTAAATGGGGACCCCGCACTAGGTAGGGTCAGGGCATGCTTATTGAGCTAATTATAAGAGGTTCATCTGGGATGGGGTGTTCTGATGGCATGTTCCAACGGGGTCATATGCGTTCATGGTTCCGGTCTGCCTGGGAAAATAAGACACCCTAACACCTATAAATAGGTCTGTGTCCTTCTGGTGGTTGCCACTTTTGGAAGTGATACACCCTACTGTTGGGCCGACACAGGGTATTTACGTGTTAGGGAGTCAATCGTTGGGGGTAGTAATTAAGGTACATCTAATCCTATTTAAGTACCTATTATTTTTGTTTGGGGTAACACCGTTATTTCTGTTTAAGTACCTGTTGTTTCTGTTAGGGTAAAACCCGTTACTAGAAGTACACCTAAGTCTACCATTTATGTTTATGTTGGGATCATTTTGTTCCTGTTAAGTAATTGGAAAACACTTAATTTGATATACTAATATTGGTGCAGAGAAAGTAATTGAGAAGCATAGTTTATCCTGTTTATTCTGTTTATCCTGTCCATCTTATTTATACCTGTTTTATACTACAATTATCTCTCATCTAGTTTATTTACTATCTTGATACTTTTATTTCTTTATATGCTAAAAGTCACTGGATTCGTCAGACTTTATGTCTGACCCGTTTTATTTCCTTTTCTCTCTCTTCCTTTTTCCCATAGGTTCTCAGGGCTCATGCTTGATTAGGATTCTCTCTTCTGTTTCTGCTTGGATTCGGATCTGCTTTGATGTATCGCTTTGACTACTTCTCCACTTGTTTATGGCTACTTATGGGGATTATGATTTTTCATTTATGTACTCTTATGGTTTTTAGTGCAAGACAGATGTTTTTTATTTGATGTATTTTGTTCCAGTATTTCAGTCTGATGTTGCAGCTGGATTTTGGGACCATGATGTTTTCTGTTGAAAAATAAAGTTTTAAATTTTCATGGCCATTTTATATATCTATCTTGTGAGAATCTGTTTTTGTTTACCTATAACGCTTCACATAACTTAATGCATTCTGATAAAGAGTGACATTAACAGACATGGGGTGACACATTTGGTATCATAGCTGAAGGTTACAAGATCGGATAAAAGTTTTGAAATTGTTTTAAAAAGCAAAGTATTTTCAAGAAAGGTCTTTTTTTAGAAAAACATATTCCCCAAATCCATATAAAGTATCTTTCGATTCTCCATTCGAACCCCTTTTCCTTTTCTTTTCAGTATGTTTGGGAAATTGAATCTTTCCGAGGGCGTTCAGATACCGGCTTGGTTCCGTAGGTATCTTGAAGCTACGACGCCTGTCGGAAGCAAAGGAAAGGCCCATCCCCCAGCTGCAGCCATCGTTCCTCCTCCTCCGCGAGCGGATAATTTCTCAAAGATATGCAAGGACTTTTGTGCTATGGGAGAAAAACCATTCCATGGAACTGAAAGCTTTGTGTGGAAGCGCGGAATTGACTAAAAGATACATAAAATTTGTTTGAACTTTTTGAGGTCGATGACCGCAGAAAGATACAGTTGGTTGCATGACAGCTTAAGGATGAGGCTTCGTTTTGGTGGGAAGTAACGCAAGGAGGGCGTCCAGTTGATACTTGGGATGATTTCTGAAGGAGGTTCGAGATGAAGTTTTTTTCTCAGGTAGAAGAGAGTATGCAGATGGAGATATTTCTGGCACTTAAGGAAGGAAGCATGTCTGTTAAAGAGTATGTCAATAAGTTCAATCAGTTGGCAAGGTTTGGTCTGGAGCTGGTGAATACCCCACACAAGAAAGCTTTAAGGTTTGCAAGAGGATAGAACCAGCCTCTTCAAGAATTGTCATGGCACCCTTCGAGGCACTATACGGACGACCTTGCAGATCACTAACTTGTTGGTCGGAATCTACAGATAGGCTTCTACTTGGACCTGAGATGATTAGAGAGACTTCCGAGAAGATTGATCTTATCCGCAGACGTATGAAGACAGCTCAGGACAGGCAAAAGTCCTACGCCGATAAGAGAAGGGCTGACATTGAGTTTGAGGTAGGAGACACGTTTTTCATCAAGGTATCACCGTTGAGGAATGTAGTTCGCTTTGGATCTATAGGGAAATTGGCTCCAAGGTTTGTAGGGCCATTTCCCATAGTGGAAAGGATAGTTCAAATGGCCTATACGGTGAGATTACCAGAGAGGTTGGCTAGTGTCCATGATGTTTTCCACGTTTTCCATTTGCGGAAATGTCTGCACGTACAGCAGAGGTAGTTGAGCCGAGCATGCTTGAGGAAGTAGAGGTAGCAAGGGAAGCAACAGTTGGACGAGTTCCTACCCGTATACTTGATTAGAAGTTAAGAAGCTACGTAATAGAGAGGTCAAGTTGATGAAAGTACAATGGGGAGAAGACAACGAGAATGCAACTTGGGAGACTGAAGAAAAGATTCGCGCTTCGTACCCTTTTATTTTCAAGGGTATGTTCTTAACTTATTTTTCCAATCTTTTATTAGTACTTGTTTCTATTATTCGTATGTAGCCTATCGATCTAATCTTCGACCTTTAGGTAGAAAACCAATGGGTGTAAACATGTGTTTGAGACATGTTATGTTTGATGCATGCAAGTGGATGCAAATGTTTGCTAGTGGTTGCTCATGGATGCAAATACACACATAAGGTACTAGATCGACTCAATCACTTACATATTGCATATGGATGTGTGTGCATTAGAATTTTATATGGATGAAAATGGATGTATCATCATGTGGATATTGCATTTGGATGAACGATTGTGCACACATATAGAGATTACATGTTATACTAGGATTATTTGCATACATTTTGGTTACATGGCACGAACATAAATTGCATTAAGGAGGTCAACTAAATCAGTCGACCGCCTAACTTTTGCATAATGTAAGGACACATACATACACTATTGCATATTTTCATACAATCATTAGAAATATCTTAAGGACATTGGATGCTTGTGGATGATGGATGAGTAGATGGTTGTGGTTGTTAGGAGTATAACATTCTTCTTAACTTAGAGATTTCGGGGACGAAATCCTTTAAGTAGGGGAGAATGTAACACCCTATAATTTTAAAGAACATTAATAAACTAAATAATACTTAATTAAATATTGGGAATTATGTAAAATGGATGGCACCATTGCGTTCGTTTCGGAATTCTAGTTCAGATAGACTCCGAATTTGCGTAAAATGGACATCGTATGAAGAAGATATTAAGGTTAAAAGTTTGAATATGTATAAGAGATATATATAAAAACCCAGTCTAGAATTCCAAAATAGTTCAAAATCGAAGGCAGGAGACTAACGCGGGATTTTGGCCTGTTGGGGGTCAACCAACAACCCGGGGGGATCGACCCACTCAAGGGTGTGTCGACCCACCCCAGATCCAGCCAGGTTCATTTCCTGAACCTCGACTTGTTTCTTAGCGAGATTCATTGGATAAAGTCTATATAATGGCCAACATTTCTATGTTTTTTCTGTACCTAAAACACTGGAGACCAGGAGATGCTGCCTTAGCTTGGACTGAATTAGGATATCTTCTACAACAACAACCTATACATATACAAGAATCTCTTCTGCAACATTGGCATATTATTCTCAGTTCTTTTGATCAAATCTCTGTGAGTTCATATTACTTTTAGATATACAAATTTAACGGTAACCTTGACATGTTGATAAACTGGTTCTAAATCGATGCCTATAAAGAAACTGATTTATATCTAAACAGATATGCTATAATCATATGTAATTTTCCACACACCTATTTTGTTATTCAGTTATTACTATATGTCTACTTCTATTCCTATTTCTTCTATATATGCCTATTTATGTTCTTCTTACTCTCTCATTCCCTTTTTATTTTTATATCCTAGGCTACCTTCGATCCTAGGCCAATATTGCTGAAATATGTGTATGAACGAAATCAGGATTAACTGGGAATGATTGGGAATGATAATTTGGGGGCATAACCTCTACTATGAATATGACTAAAATTTGGGGCATACCTTATACGGTGTAATATAACTGAAATTAAGGGTGTATGAACATGTAAATTTGTAGGCTTAGTTTCAAAGATTAAGTGGAACATGTTAATAAAACTTTATGTCACCTATGTAACTTATTTAATCTATTTGGGGGTTAAGTAAACTTGTTTAATTTTTAATAACTTTTATTCAAATAATAGATTAAAAATCTCTCTTCACTTATAAAACAAATTTTATAACTTCATTTCGTTGATTTACCCGACGGTAAATCAATATTCATAAAACGATTGATTTTATAGGCCATATATTGCCAATTACTCAACCAATATCTCCCGTCGGTTAAAAAAACGTTGAATTTCAGTTCAACAATCAAATCAATCACCCAATCGAACTAGTTCATATAATGATAATATGAAAATAAATAATATTTAATATATTTGATGAATCCAGTTGGATTCCTCCAACCTGTTCTTCTCTGCATTAAAATAGATTATCTCACATAAATTTATTCAATTCAATTTAACTGATAATTTCTATAACAGTAAATAACGATTATTTAACATCTACCAATTAACAAAACAATTTTAACAATTCAAACAATTAAACATGTTTATTTAATAAACGTGACCAACAAGGTAGGTTACCTTCATTGGATCCAACCATTAAAATAACGATTTGGGTTTTCCACTGAAATTAAACAATTTCATTGGTTCAGTCAATATATGAATATACAGTTAACAAACAATCGACCATTAGCAACGATAGCACACAATTATAAAAACCGACTTATATAAAATATAAGTGGGAAGAACTGAGTGAGTTTAACTCACCTTGATTTTTGTTTCATTGAAATGTTTCGATTACAGTTAAATTAAACTGTCGTTTAATTTAACTGTAAACCCCTGTTGCCTCTATTTCAGTCTAGAACAGTTTCATGATGTAGTGATCGTCAACACGATTGTAACAAAGTTATTTCGTACAATTCCGTGTAAGAACCTGTAACTTCCCCGGTAAGGAAAGAGCAGATACTTTGAGAACAACACACAAAAGAACGCAGACAGAAGAACATTTCATTGTTAATTACAACAATTTCATCAGATTACAAGAATATACAGAGTATGAATGAATAAAATACATTCGATAAATATCAGAGATTTAAATTACATTTAAATACATCACAGCGGAAATAATACAAAACACAACTAGAAGGAGATATACGGATACAGAGCTTTCCGGATATCATTCCAGCTGTAAATCAGGATCCTGTGAATATAAATCTACAAAATCAAAACTACTAGCTGCCCGTGTGAAAATAAGGGCACCCAGAGTTTAGGTTAAAACAATAAACTCCAGGTTAGTCATGTGACTGGTGTGAGAACTAAAATAGTTATTAATCTTTATTTTAGAGTTAGGTAAATCAAGGGACCACGCCGTATAACACGGAACGGGTTTCCTCCCAAGAATACCAGTGCATAAAACAAACAGCGCAATGCTAAATAAAGAAAAATAAAGCTGTTATAAGACCCAGGTCCCATCACACAATGAAACGCAAGCCGGAGGATAGGGTTTTACCTTATAACAGCCAAAGAATGCTTGATACGCGAAATTTTATCTTTTGATTCCTAATCAGACTCCAACTGTAAATTAGTAAGAGAATGATTGCCTAAGTATTAACCCCGAAGGCCGAAACCAACATCAGACTAATACCCAGGAAACCACCCATCTTATCTCGTTTCCAGTTAGTTTCTGATTTTATATACAATCATAAATATCAATCATAGGTGACATGAGCGTCCCATGCCACTATGTCGCCAAATATAGGTTTACAATCAAAACCGCACACGTCACGTATTGGAAGTTGAATTTCCATCTGTGAACCGAGGCAAAAGATAGCCCTCTACAGATTCGAGACGCTCTAGCTTGTGTCTCAGGTCAGAGCTCGAGTGACCTTTGGATCGTCAGGGCCGATCCACCGATGTGGATTAAAATGCCTGAACACTGCGTTTCCCTACCCTTTGGGGTGTCAATGAGTCAACAAATGACTCCGTCGGCTTCACATAGTCACCAATATATCCGAGGCGCCTCGCAACAGCAACAATCACATAAGTCAAACTCGTCAGGGCGTGTCAAACCACTGACGCCACTTCTAACTAGAAGAAACCATGCCCTCCCTGATGTCCTCTCCCGTTTCTGGTCCACTACCGGGGTGTGAGGCTCGCGAATCAACGCTACACAAAGCTATGCCACCCAAGCTGTGCTTTGATCATCAACAACAAGACTCTGCTTTTCAACATAAGCCTTGATCATTTGCATCTTATCATGCCACACAGGCAAACCACTCCATGAAACAGATATCCATCAATCACACAGAATGATATCCAATGTCAGACACACAGTCCAATTACAAGTCCGTTCTGGGTCTGAACGAAACCGGAGGCACCGTGTACCTCGCATATCCATCGATCTCCAAGTACGTCTGGACGATCACTAACTGATTCCCTCCTCTTGGGTGTACGGCCCAATCAAGATCATCGGTAATTATGCAAACGACGTGAAGATCTCCGGTCTTCAACCACCGTCTTCATCTTCGACTCATCGTCGAATCAGTTATTCAGAATGGGATAAACCCGGTCTTTCCGAATAACTCACGTATATAATAAACAAGTGTTACACAAACACAACATACGCCTCATTCCAATTCATCAATCACTAACCGTAAATTAGCAAGAGAACAATTCCCCAAATATTAACCTCAAAGGCTGAAACCAACATCAGATCAATACCTAGGAAACCATTCAACTTAACTAATCTCCAGTTAGTTTCTAAATTTCACATTCTTAGGGAAAGGTTCCCATTAATTTTATCAAAAATAAATTCTTCTAAATTTATTCTTTAATCTTCTTTTGAATATCAATTCAAACTAGTCGGGATTAGCGAACCACACCGAAGTAATCATTTATTCTATTCCCCAATCCCAACCTATTCATCCCATGAAGTAAAACTGGTAATACTTTATATCTAACACCACGGTGTTATCGGTAAATTCAATTACCATTTCACGTTCAAATCTAATTAAAGATTTAACTATCGCTTGGAGCAAAACTGGTGATACTCCATTCTCGATCTTTTCAATCTAATTAAAGATTCATTAAAACACCACTTAGTTTTAATCTTTAACTGGGTTAAAGAACCAGTGTCATTTTAAAACACGGTTCACGATAAACCCCAAAATCACATCACAATTCAATCAGTCCCTAACCGTAAAATAGCAAGTGAGAAATTCCTTAAGTATTAACCCCGAAGGCCGAAACCAACATCAGATCAATACCCAAGAAACCATTCAACTTAATTAATCTCCAGTTAGTTTCTGATTTTCTTAACTCCGTTGAGCCTAAGAACGGTATTATTAAAGATACCATTCACGACAACCCAAACCACATTCAATTAATTATCGGGTTAAAGAACAAATGTTATTAAAAACACCATTCACGATAAACCCAAAAATCAATTTCAATTCAATTCTAATTAAATATTATTTAATTGGTATACTTCATTAAATCCAAATAAAAAGATTTAATCTTTTTCTCAACTGGGTTTAATGACAGTGTTAATGAAGACACCATCCACGACAAACCCAAATCACATTTGATATTAAATACAAGGCTCTGAATAGAAAATATATCGGCTTATATTCAATATCAAATTCTACGACCAACAAATATTGTATTGGAAATAACGATATTAATATATCTTTCAAATTCCTAGAACAATATCTGTACAATCACGAAATCCAACATCGAAATATTCCAAAGACAATTTCGATTCAAATCCATTCCAATTCAATTATTGGAAATTCTGGTTATTTTCAAAACCATTTCAAATCCAATTTATTTGTTTTAAAAATAAATAAATTATTATTCTAGTTCAAATCCAGTTCATTTTGATAAAAGTTTATTTTTATCTTTTCAAATATTGAGTTTTTCATCCCAATTCTTCATCATTTCTTATGATTTTACACAAATTATTACTATTTTTAATAATTTTATCAAGGCCCGTACAGTCGATTTCCATCAACGGCCATCGAAACTGCACTTACAGCGACCTTTTCCAAATTTGATTTGGACATAATTCCAAATCCAACGTTAGATTTCAAATCTCTAATATTCATTAGAAAGCTCTTTTCGATACGAACCCAACGGTTCCGGTTTTAGGAGAATCCGACGGTCGGATCTCCCATAATATCCATTCGAAGTCAATTGTCGAAATTCGCGAACTACCGCGGCGCGTTCTATTCAGGCCATTATATATATAATATATATATATTATATATATTTCGTCGAACTCCTTCAAAACGTATTTTATAAGTCGTTTTAAATTCGTTTTCAAAACGGTTTCAACTTCATATTCAATTTCGTATAAAAATTGAATATTCCACATCATTAATCTATAAATGATAATATTTTCAAAACGTTATATTTTGAAATCACTTCCTTTTCGATATTCGTTATAAAAACAAATAAAATCGATATAAATATCGCTCGCGTCAAAATGGCGCAAATCTAATCAACACGGCTTCATATATTCTATTTTCAAATATTCTATTCCAAATATTTCTATTCAAAAATTCTATTTCAAATATTTCTATTCAAATATTTCTATTCAAATATTCTATTTCAAATATTTCTATTCAAATATTTTATTTCAAAACTTGAAGGAGGCCCAATCAATTACCATATAATGTTAACTATATGGATTTTCTACAACACATGTATATAATAACAACAATAAATAATCAACCATCATCCAGAGTGCACCACACAACTGCATAAGCATTAAATATAAATAATTAACGCTTACACAGTCTGTCAATCCATCGATTGACATATAACTAAACAATCGGTATTAGTGTACGTCAAATCTCATCCCAATACCCGTGTGGGGTTTCAAATCAACAAACACAGATTTTATTTGTGCAGTTCGACGATGTGTAAAATTTACCATTCCAATCAATATCAGTCAAATCAGTGTATATAAACAAATCGTCCGATTAATTTATAAATATTTATTTTATATCCATGTTAAAAATTATATTTTTAACTATAAAATATTTTCCACTATAAAATATTCTATTTCATTCCACATCACACAATCAAATTTTGCAACATAGCAATCAAACAAACAAGTCATCCATGGTCTGTGGACGACAGGTGTCGGATGCTACTAAACACCATCTGCATCCTAGTATATACTTCAAACTAGAAATAGAAATAAAAGTGAGGAGTTCTCACCCAAGCTAAACCAATACCCCACGACTCTTCATATGTAGGAGCCTTCGCCGTTCTCGCCTTTTGTCACTTACATTGCCCGTAACCACTACATATATAAAAATCACATTTTTATAATGTTGCTATGTATATAAAAATCGCATTTTTATAACCACTTTACATGGATAAAAATCACATTTTTATACCATTACTGTATAAATAAAAATTCTATTTTTATTCTGCTCACTATATAAAAATTATATTTTTGGTTCACTACCTATATGAAAATCATATTTTTATTCTTTCTATAATTTAAAAATCATATTTTTATATTTTAAAAATCTTTTTCCTTTTCAAAAAATATCCAATCTTTGGATGATAAAAATCTAAACTTTAAACAATAAAAATCTAAACCTTTGAAACGATAAACATCATATGATTTTACGAGCTAAAAATCAAAATCCAAAAGGGGACAAAACTCAAAGCGGGGATGGCGGTCGGAGAGGGAGGCTCTAAGGTCGGAGGTGGTCGGCAGTCCCTCCTGGCAGAGGCGGCCCAGAAACTGCGGGTTTGGGGGTGATTAGGGTTCGGTGGTTTGTATTTTGAGGGGGGGTTCGTCGTTTGTACGGAGGAGGGGGAAGACGGAGAGAGGGGGCATCCATGGCAGCGCCTGGCGCGAGGGAGGGGCGCGCGACGGGGGAGGCGATCGCCAGGGAGAGGCCGCGATCGATTTTGTTGTTTTTTTTATTTCGTTTTGGCTGAGTGAACCAAGAGAGAGAGAGAGAGAGGAGAGTATATAAATATATATATTATTTAATTATTTCAAAAAGCAACTTTTTATTTCGATCTCGAAACGAGACCCACCTCCTGTCGTTCATATCTAATTACCCCCATTCCGAACCCGATGGGATATGTATCGCAAGGCAGTTCGGCTGTTTTGTTCAGTTTTCGTCAAAATCAAAATATAACTCTATATATTGAATTTGAACGCACATTTCAATTTATCGGGGCCACATACTAACTAGAAAAATTCCCAAAAAATATTTTCTAGTTTCGGTTGACGATACAGTCTTAACAAAACTAATTTCGTCAAATTTGAAGACCGTTTGAAAAATGGCCATTTTCCAGTCGATTAAAATTAACTGAAACTGGTCAAACACGTTTTCCTTTGCCATGCTCACATATTGATTTGAAAAATTACGAATTTTGAAACCTAGCAATAACTTGTCATCGCCGATCCAACAAAAGTGGTTTCGTCGAAAACCAAAGTCGTTTGCAAAATTTTCATTTTTAAGGGCCAGAATTCCATAACGACTATTCAGAATTTTCAACTGGACATATCTTTTGATTCCCGCTATGAAATTTCGATTCTTCGGATTCGTTGGAAAAATATTCTCAATTAGATTCAAATATTTTTGGTTTCACTAAAATCCGGTTTATTTTGAATCCTGTACATTCATTTGAAATTTGAAATCGAATTATCGAACTACCGCGCCATTTTCAATTCCTTTTATAATTAAAAATAAAATATTTATATTCTAACGACGATCTATATAAATATATACGTTCGAATTCTATTCAAAATAAATTTCTCGTCGTTTTTGTTTAAAATATTCATTTTAAATATTCAAAATTTGTCAAAATTGCCAAAATAAAATTTTTAAATTGGCTTAGATTTTCGGGTTATTACATTCCGATAAAAGATGAATGAGTTATTAATGTTTTAATATATACGCTTTAATTAATAATTAACCATCCTTAATTATATTAATTATAATTTAATTACATTATTAATATGTTGTAGGACGATTAAGGTTCCTTCCAGTTCTTCCTTCACGCATCATTTCCAATAATTCGATCTGTAGGAATTTTATGTTACGGGTAATACAATTTATCTTACCAAACTAAGTTTAAATCAAATAGTTACAGTTTCATTTAGATAATCCTTGGCCGAACCAATTTCTTTGCCAAAAACAACAGTCCCAATTTTTAGCTACCTTCTTCGTGCTTCATCTTCATTCAAGGTACATACCAACGCACTGCTCCAACGATCGAACCACACCACCACTCCACTTACTCGGAGATGACCCAGCGCCACACCTTACTGTCCTCGACCTACACCGTATGCCACTCCCTTCCATGCACTGTCGTTCGCCAGTATTTGGCCAGAGTCTGCAACCCATATTCAATCGAATTCTGACCACCATGCCAATTGAAATTCGATCACCAATGGTAGAAATTTAGACCTTACTGAGCACAAGAGTTTACTGTTGAATGTTTGTTGAGATAGCTCGTGAATTGCAAGAAATCGGAGGAGGGAAGTTTGGAGTTTTCTGCTGTTTAAACCATGGTGGCGGCTACAAACGTGGTTGACCATGGAAAAGGGTTTGATGAAATAAAATAGGGTTACGACATATTATATATATAGTGTGGTATTGAATTTAATATTATATTAATTTAACAAAACTTAGCGCTGAAGTATCATGTAAAAACCACTCCATACGGTCTCCAATCGAGAAGAAACTCCTATTCCCAGCACAGAAAAATATTACGGACACGATAGGACAGGTTTCGTCGAATTCCGAGGTCGTCTGTGAAAATCCCTTTATAATTTACAGGCTAAAAATGACTTGTTTAAATTTCTCACGATCACAAAATAAATCCAATCAACTTGAAGCTTTGTAATTCTATTAGATCTTTTCCTTATGGATCCAATGAAATATGTTTCGTTAAAATCGGAGTTCATTCGGCCAGTCGTTTTTTCCTTTAAAGTTACCCCTGTTTAAATTGGCCAAAAATATATAAACGATTAAGGCGTTTATCGTTGCCATGATCAAACGGTAAGTTTGATTGACACGCAAATTGAAATCTTATAATAATTAATTAATACGAATCCAGCGACAAAAGTCTCATCTCATTCCGATACTGTTTCCTGGTACGCTAATTTTATACGCCAGTCAACGCTATTTTGGACACCTAAATATCCTAGGTCCAAAAACAACAAACTACCTATCTATCCTGACTCTAAACATCGATACAAACTCAACGGAATTAGTTTCATGGCTTTATTCGATCGTCTGCTCAAGTTATACACAGATACCTCTCTATTAAATTAAATTAATTTAATTACGTGCTATAGAAAATGACTGAGCATTTACTGCTACCGTTGTCACATACGACATCGGTTTTCCCCGAAAATTAATACCATACAATAATTTAACGTTACGGTTCCAATGAAATTAATTTCATTGAAAACCGAGGTCGTTTTTAAAATTAATATTTTAAGGCTTACAATATCGATTTAAATATTATAAAAATAAAAAATAATCTAATTAAATAACATTAGAATATTATTATCATAAATATCCAAACAGAGTATATGTACAACTTAAAACATAAAATAGACAACTCAGTATTATCATTTTTGAGTTAAACGGTATATGAATTATATTAAAAATCCTTAAATTTATTAAATATTAACGTTATCGTTTTATTAACGATTTTCATAGCGACTATTTTAAAATTTGAATTGGACATAACTAACAATCTATAACACAAAATCTGGATTTTTCTCTTTCATATGAAAACTATAATCAACAAGATCCCAACGTTTCTTGTTTCACAGAAATCCGACTTATATCAGATTCTGTATATTCAATTGAAGTTCAAAACTCCATATTACAAACTACCGCGCCATTTCGAGCTCGTTTTAAATTAAATGTAAAATATACGTTCAAACTTCGTTATATAAATGAATTATATATTATAAATCCATTTATAATTCCAAATATAATATTTAAAATAATAAATTAAATAAAATATTTGACTGCCATAAATACGGGACATTACATTCTTTCCCCCTTAATTAAATTTCGTCCCCGAAATTACTAAGGTGAGAAAAATGCTACAAATCCCAGTAATTTCCAAATCCATTTAATTTTAAATCGAAAACCAATTCATTATTATGAATAAATATTTTCAAGAATATTGAAAATTCTCTAACACATAAAAATACCGGAAAAATTCGGCAGAGCCTCCCCTGTATGGAGTGACATCCGCGATATCGTAAGAACAAATAATATATATACATCGAACCACACGGTCAGAAAACAAAATTCAAAACCCAAAATTTATATTTTCGCATAGGCGTACCTTTTACGAGCGTTACTGAGCATACTTGTTCTATTTATCACGATTTACTCAATCAAAATGAATTCCTCAAAGCATTTGGCACCTATTCTTAACTCAATTCAACGTATAAGTAACAAATATATGTAATCTTTTTAATATTATTTCATTAATCATCAAGTATAACAACATCAATTCCAAAGTCAAACATGGTGCATTAATTCGTTTGCAAACACAGGGTTTAGTCCTTCATTTCAATTCATATGCAGTTTTATTCCAGTTTTTATTATATTGGAATTTATTTATTTTAGGTTATAATTTATTCAACTTTATTAACTATCGATTAATTTTATTTAACCAATCTAGCATACAAGCAATAATAAATCCATAACCAATATATAATCAACTTAAACAAATTAATGGAATTTATATTTAATATTAATATTTACTTAACCAAGTTATGTATAATTTCATATTCAATTACTAATTGATCTTCCAGATTAGTTTATTTCCATTAACAATCCAAATTCTGATTTTATTTCAAAAATCATTGATTCCAATTCATTCTGTTTAACTTATCTTTAAGTTAAATCTTGATTCATTCAATTTCAAATTAAAATTCTTATTCACAAACTATATATGTGAAATTTTCTTGTTATATTAACCATTCAATTTTCAATTTGAACTCCCTTCAAATAAATCAACCAAGCCACAATATCTCAATAATTTAATAAAATTATTTGTTTGCTATACAAAAATATAATTTGGGTAAAATTATTTCATTTACCCTATTTATGAAACAGTATTGTGTCCAATGCCAGTTATATGCTTCTCAACCCTTAAACCGATCAACCAACACAATACGAAACATTTGTATATGAAATCTACAAATAATCTCTCATATATATACACTCAACTCGATCTAGGGTATTACTAACCCCATCTCTATCGAGTTATGCCACAGAGCCAAGGTTATTACTAAACCATCGCTCTAACACCACTGTAATAGCCCAACAGATTTTTGACCTTGAAAATCGACATAAATACATTTACCGTATAACATGTCGACAGTAACAACCCGGATTTCGACAAATCGAATTTTTTTCAAAAATCCAATCTATCGAAACCCGAGTTGGGTGCTCTGGTATCCTGCAAAAAAGACAGAGATAAAGAAACATGTCAGAACTCGCAAAGCATCTCACAACAGAAGGAAATAAAGTATAATATATTCAAATATAGCCTTACCTTATTAACAATACTGCTAAACCAGTATTTAAAGCTATACCATCTCTGTCGTGAACCTAACCTAGAAGTATGTAATGAAGAGGGAGTCAGAACATAAGTTCTGTGTGATTGGACTTAGAATAAACTTCTGTATAATCCTACATATACCGTTCAGTTACATTTTCTTGGTTATTAGGTTGTTAACAATGTTAGCTCTTTAAGCTATACTTATTCATCCACTAGTAGATTAACCTAATACAATGTATATGTAATTACCACCCACTCGTGTCCTCTTTTCATGTGTATGCGGTCCCTTATCCAACTCGTGTCATCTTGTCATATGTACGCAGTTCCTTATCCAATGTCGTACGTCGTACGGGCTTTCATGTATATATATATATATATATATATTCTCACTACGTCTGCGTAAAACCACCATTCCTCTGTTGTGTAAGCGTTTGGACTACCAACCTAGGTCTTACTAGGTTCTGTTATCGAATACTACTTAGATCCAACTAGGGTTTACCATCGAGTGTTACCTAGGTCCAACTACAGTTTACTTTATCGAGCGCTTCCTAGGTTCAACTAGGGTTTACACTACCTCGGTCCAACTAGGGTTTATGCTACCTATCGAACAATGCCCTCTAGTTTAGGACACACTACCCTGAGCGATATGCGTTCCTAGACTTTACGTCCCAACCGTATCGTTAAACGTGCTAGATATCTAGTTGCACATGTCCTCTATATGTGCGACCCAAGTCCGGTGGCAGGGCAAATCAAGAAACACGAAACTCGGTTGGGAGCTTTAAGTTATCTGCCGATGCAAATGCTAAGGTCTGTTTTTACTGTGGCTATGGTCCCACTTGACCCCTCCCTCAACTAATGAAAGGCACCCAAGTATATCAAGAATGAGAACTGTACGCAGGCCCTTTATTCCCCCACAAACCTATTGGCCAACCTTACCCATAACTAGATAGCAAGTATATGGTCTTTTGGAGTTCTCCACCTTTCCTCTTTTCATGCTTGACTGACTCAAGATGGTAGGTAGCCGACGATGTGCTATCACAGGGCCAACTGGTTATCACCGACTCACGCTGGTCCATCCTAGTCTTTAGTTTGCCTTATTATTGCAACTAAGGCAAACTCTTGGTTCTTCGTACGCAGACCTTAACCTTTGTGAGCCCAGGCAGATCATCTGCATTCTCACAGAGGGATACCAAGAGTATCCTCACGTCCCCTCGAAGCCGCGTGCTTCGTAACCCAGTTCGTTGGAGCCTTCTATATGATTAGATGGACGTACGCTCCCCCTCGTGCCCTACGGCACCATGATGATCTACCGAGTTTGGTTATTCATCCCCTATCGTATGGACTGGTCCAAGCCCCTTATCCTTTCGTACTATTAGACCTTATGTCTAAACTTCTGATTAGGCGCTTACTTTGTCTTATTAACTTGGTTATCCTCGTTTATGTTGTCCTTCAATTCTAATTACCAAGTTTCTCTTTAACTAAGGTTTATTACTTAGTCCTCTTCAACTAAGGTTTACTTACTTAGTTATCTTTACCGTTGCTTACTTAGTTCTCTAACTAAGGTTCATTACTTCGGTTGCCATTTTACTTAGTTTTCTGACCTAGTTGCCATCATCATTATTTACTTAGTTCTCTAACTAAGGTTCAACACTTGGTTAACTTCATCTTTATTTACTTAGTTCTCTAACTAAGGTTCAACACTTGGTTGCCTTTATCGTTATTTACTTAGTTCACTAACTAGGGTTTACCAATGAACTCAAACATGACTTAAGTTTTCTTTATCAAACGATAGCGTACAGGTGCTTTCCCACATTTTCAGCTTAGATTAACTTATTTCATAGTATAAATCGTCTTACCCTTCAAGTCTTGTATTACATCTTAAGTCATAATCTTCCCTTGTTCCTAGGACAACTTTACCTATTATTTAAATTTACATTACCGCAAATATGGTTTATAATAGGTAGTTATCATTCCCCATTACTGTGTTGGTTAAGTTTCTCCATATGTCAAGTTTTACTTAAGCCTACCTTCCCGCTCATGCATTACTCATATATTCCACAAATTTGGTTAAATGTTGTCTTTCAGTTCATATTGACTTAACTCACCCACGCATCATGTCAAATTGGTTAAGTGTTGTTAACCTAACCCTACCATACTAGCATGTGTCATTAGCATCAATTGATTATTAATGCACCAACCTCCCACATTAGACCTATTGTTGCGGTTGCTGGATGTGCCAGGCGGTTCCGGGAAGTTTTACACCATAACTCAATCTAACCTCGGGTTTTAGCGCGTTGTGACTAACTTCTCACATTAGACCCTATTGTTTGTGGCCACTGGATATGCTGGGCGGTTCCGGGCAGAATTACACTGCAAAACTCATTCTAACCTCGAGTTAGTCCTGTTTCATCTTTAGCCAATTAACAATTTTTATGAGAACGTTAAGCATTAATTTCAGGTTATGGGTTAGGTTTCATAATCACATAAGAGGTCTCATAATCGCATAAGCTTAGTTTTATCCGTTCCTTTATCAACTTAGGATTCTTACCTTTAGATTCGTTTTTCCCGAAACCCAAAACTTAAACTTATAGTTTAAAACCTCAATCCCGCAATATTAGATTTGAAATAAATCACTTTTTCCCAATCCCATTCCATATTCAATAATTCCAATTAAATTTACACAATTTCTAGTTAACATTATAAATCGGAATTCATAATTGCGCACTATTCAACATAGATTCATGTTTCCAAAACATACCCAAAGATTCATTATTGGAATACGATCCAAAATTTCCAATTCGACCTTATTTCATTGAATAATCCCAATATACAATTCGCCAACTGTCCCAATATTTGCAATAATAATTGTTATGCCACAATCCCCAAATTACAGATTAGATTCTTCGATTGCATAAAATAAATTATGCCCCAATATTCCCATATTTCAATCGTACATATGTATAATAAGATTTTGTCTAGGTTCAAGATAACCTAGATCCAAAATATAAAAAGGGGAAGGAGAATAAAAGGACAATTTTTACAACATGAATCTTGAATTGAATTTATAACTGGGAAATGATGAATGCTAATAATACTATTATGAAACAAGTTTATTGTAATTCCACTCACCTTGCTTTTCATTTTCAATTCGTGGATTTGATTTAACATTGATTGATTTTATGCCCCAATCCATAGATCTGATCTTCTTTGATTTCTTTGCGCAGCGTAAGTTGTGAATCTGAATTCCTCCTCCTTGCGTAGTGTAAATTGCAGATCTAGATCCCTTTTTCTCTTTAATTTTGAGGTTGTCTTGATTCTAAACTTTTAATTTTAAGAATAGATGTTTTGAAGAGAAAAGAGGAAGAAAGTGGATCTAGAAATCTCTTGGAGAAGAAGAATTTGAGTTAGAACAGAGCCATGGCATCGCCATAGGCTTGGGTGAAGAAAAAGAATGGGTTAAGGTCATTATATAGCTGTTTAGTCAACGTATCAGGTCAGAAATCGCGTCCAGGTCCAGAAAATGAATTCTACCCAGATTTTGGGGGGAGGTCGACCCCCAGGTTGACCTGTTTTAGGGGAGGTCGATCCCCAGGTCAACCTGCCTGGGGTAGGTCGACCTGCCTTGGTATAGGTCGACCTCTAGGTCGACCTGTCTGGGTTATTTTACTATTTAATTTCTGAATTTCTCTTGAATCTTCCGAAGGCCATAACTCTTTCAAACGGAGCCCGATTTTCGAAAACTTGGACTCTATTCCAAGCAGAATTCCGAGACGAATGCAACGGTGATGTCCGTTTTACTCAATTCCTGATATTTAAATTAAGTATCCATATTTTATTATCTTTTCCATTACGCACACTGTTATCGAATTAATTTTTCCTTCTCTTCCATATATTAATTAATTTTCATTATACATCACCATTATTTTTCTATCTATGCATATATAATATTTATACATTTTTAATTTAAAAATGTGGGGTGTTACATCGACCTACCAAGCACTAAAAACAAAGGAACATTATTAGAAAGAAATTAAAGGGTGAGATAAGAAATAAAATTAGAACAGAAGAAGAATCAACACGACACAGAGTCTCACATCGCAGCGGAACAAAGATAATATAAAAATAAAGCTTTATTGAGAGCATTAAATAAAACTTACTATCATCAGAGTACGTCAACACAAATGGAAAGTTATAATTACATGTCCTGATATACGATCACACAGCGGAATACATACTAGATATCATACGTCTAAACACCTCCAGCTCATCTCGGGATTTTGTATCATCTGATAATCTGGACCTATACAACCCGGTCTAACCTGAGCATTACAAATGCCAGATCAATCTGGTGAACCAGAGCAAGAAAAACACACTAAGTTTAATGGTATCATTAAACTTGATTTTAAAGTTAAAACCTTTTCGAAAGAAAAGGATAATCGTAAGACCAAATCCATACATAAATATGGATGGTTTTTACCTTACGATAACCCAAAATTTTCTTTCTTGATATTATAATAGTGTCTAAATACAAGTAAATATCAATCTAGCAGAACGCTTGCATCTCATGCTCCACATACATAGTATATAAACAAAACCACGGACTCTTATTGGAGAATGGATTTCCTGGCAAGGTACGGGACCACCTATCCGACAATGTACCTCTAGATATGAATACATTAGGGTTCAACAAGAACATCTTGCCACCCAAACTAGCTTGACCGACCCCTCATTTCTCTTGAGAGTACCGATGTAACAACCCAGAATTTCTGAACCAAATTTTATTTTTAATTGATTTAATGGATTTTAAGAATTTAAAAGGATTTATCTTGAGAATTAAAGATTTAAAATTTATTTAAATCAAAGTTAGAACGTATAAATTTAAAATTTAATAAAAATGAACTTGAAATGGCGCGATACTTTTAAAATTAGATTTTGAACTTTAATTTAGTATACAGAAGTCAACATAAGCCAGAATTTGAAGAAATAAGAAATGTTATAATCTATTTAACTATATCTTTCTAATGAATGTAAGAAACTGAGATTTCACTTTACAAATGGTAAGTTATGTCTAGTTTAAAATTCAGAATAGTCGCTATAGAATTTATATATATTTTTAATAATATATAAGCCCTAGCCATTTTGCAAACGACCACCATTTTTGGCGAAACTACTTTTGTTGGATCTGGAATGTCAAATTATTGTCAGGTTCAAAATTTCATAATTTTTGGAATTAATATGTGAGCGTGGTGTTTTTAAACGTGTTTTCTATTTCAGTTTAAAATTTAATCAATCAGTTAAAAAGGCCATTTTTCAAATGGCCTCCAAATTCGATGAAATTAGTTTTGTTAGGACTGTATCATCAAAATATAGCTAGATTTAATTTTTCTATAATTTTAGGAGTCAGTATGTGGCCCCGGTAAATTAAAATGTATGTTTAAATTCGATATATATTGATTTATATTTTAATTTTAATAAAATCTGATCGAAACTATCGAATTGGCTTACGAAACATATACCATTGTGTTTGGAATGAGGGTATTTAGCTAACGGTGATAGTCGTAGGGTTTTATTTGGAGTTCGAATGCAAGAACAAGATATTTTCGAATTTAATAATATTAAATATAATATATATACTTTAAAAAAAACCTAATCTCCCATTCAATAAACCCGCCGCCAGTTAAGCCGAATGAGCCAAATCGTTCAAAATAAAAAAACAATAATATTTTCAAATTCATTTCGAATTAGTATATGGTTTCAAAGCAAAAATCATGGAGATTTCTATGCTATTTAAGCGCATACGGGTTGGATCGTGTTTAATCCTTCAAATCGGCCAAACCATCCTCTCAAAGTGGTGTCGTTTGCATTGATTTCAGGGGGCACCACGTGGCGTCGAGCTCGCCGTGGTTGATAGGGGAGGGAGGCGTCGTTGGCGGCTCTAACGTGGTGGTCGCTGATCAAACTCCGACACTATAGTGGTGGAAAAATTGAGCCCTAGGATGGAGCAAAAGGGGTTGATTTAGGCAGGAAGAGGAACTATGAAGGAGGGGCAGAAATGTAAATAGTTATTTAATTATTATTTTAATTTTTGTAATGAAATGAAAAATTATCATATCTTCTTCATACGAGGTCAGAATCAGATTATTTCAAATCCGTTGGAATTGTCTCAATGAACACTATAACATGGAACTGATCAGAACGGAAACGGAGAAAGTTGCATTTTGAGCTAAATTAAATGGTCGTTTAATTTAGTGTTAAAACAAAAATTCAGAAATAAAGACTGATGGAGTGGAAACGAAAGTGAGAACTCTCTCACTATAATACTTGTACAGTTATTTATTTTATAACTGTAAACATATTGAAATTGTCAGTGTTGATTTTTATCTGTTATATGTGACATTGCTTGAGTTCAACACATGAGCTATTCACGACTCATCTATACAAGATGCGTTGTTTGAATATACGACACTCGTATTTTAAACAATGTGGATACACTTTGTGGTTGTTGAAATGTGATGTAAATATGCATTTATAATTTAAACAGTGAAATTGGTTAACTTGAAAAATAATTCAAACCGAATTTGAATTGGTTAAATTTATTAACTAATGAATTATTTAAATAGACTGTTATTGGTTGAAACCCCCACATGGGTATTGGGATGATATTTGACATACACTAATCCCAATATTTAGTTGTATGTCGATCAATAGATTGACAGACTGTGGTGAACTTTATTTAATTATTTTACGCTTATGCAGTTGTAGAATGCACTCTGGATGATGTTTGAATGTGTAATGACTATTTACCATTATTGTTGAATACATGCGATGTATGAAATCCATATAACTGAATTAAATGGCAATTGATTGATTCGCATTTCGATTCAGAATCTGAACTAATATTTTAAAAGTAAAATTCAGTAAAGAATTAAAATATGATTTTGATGTCCGATTTTGGATAGACAAGTAAATATTGGAATATATAAAGCCGTGTAAGTAGATATTCGCCATTTTAATTCGAACGGATTTTTTTGCCGATTTTATTTATTTTATAATGAATATAAAAAAGAATTGATTTCAAAATATGATATTTTGATAATATTATCATTTTAAGATTATAATGATATGGAATATTCAATTTTCATTTAAAATCAAAATTAAGTTGAAATCGTTTTAAAATGAATTTATAAACGATTTATAAAATATGTTTTAAATAGAAATCGACGATATATATATATAATAGTTTGAATAGAATGCGCCGCAGTGACCGTTCGCGAATTTCAACCATTTACTTCAAATTGATGTAGCAAGAGATCTGACCGTTGAATTCTCCTAAAACTGGAATCGTTCGGTTCATATCGAAAAGGGATTTCCAATGATAACAAGATATTTGAAATCTAAAGGGATTTCCAATGATAATAAGATATTTGAAATCTAACGGTTAGATTTTAAAATATGTCCAAATCAGTTTTGGAAAAGGTTGCTGTAAATGTAGTTCGATGACCATGCATGGAAATGGACTATAGGGCCTTAATAAATTTATAAAAAATATGGAAAAATCATGTAAAATCTAAATGAATGATTTGGAAAGATTTTAAATGAAAATTTTCAAGTTTGAAAAGATTAAAATATATTTTTATCGAAATGAACTAGTTATTAACTAGAATAATAATCCAATGTTTTAAATAAATCAATTGGATTTGTAAATGGTTTTTAAAATAATCAGATTTTCCAACGTGTGAATTATGATGGATTTGAATAGAAATAATCTTCGAAATATTTTGATATTGGTTCCGTGATTATACGGATATGGTTGAGGAATTTGAAAGATACAGATATCGTTATTCCTAATACGATATCTGTTGGTTTCAGAATTTGATATTGAATATAAGCCGATATAATTTCTATTTAGAGCCTTGTATTTAATATCAAACTAAAATTTGGGTTTGTCGTGAATGGTATCTTTAATAACACTTGTAACAACCCGAAAATCTGGGCTAGTTTAAAATTTTTATCTTGGCAATTTTAGTGAATTTTGAACATTTAAAATGAATTATTTTAAATAATATCGACGAGAAATTTATTTTGAATAGAATTCGATCGTATATATTATATACGTCATCATTAGAATATAAATAATTATATATATAATTATAAATAGAATTGAAAATGGCGCGGTAGTTCGATAATTCGATTTCAAACTTCAGTGGAATGTACCGGGTGCAAAACAAACCGGATTTTAGTGAAACCAAAAATAATAGAATCTAATTGCGAATATCTTTCCAACGAATCCGAAAAATCAAAATTACATAGTGGGGATAAAAAGATATGGCTAAATGAATTTTCAGAATAGTCGCTATGGAATTTCGGCCTTTAAAAATAGCCATTTTGCAAACGACCTCGGATTTCGACGAAACCACTTTTGTTGGGTCCGTGATGTCAGGTTATTACTAGATTCCAATTTTCATAATTTTTCAAATCAATATGTGAGCGTGGCAAAGGAAAACGTGTTTGACCAGTTTCAGTTGATTTTAATCGACTGGAAAATGGCCATTTTTCCAATGGTCTCAAAATTCGACGAAACTAGTTTTGTTAAGACCGTATCGTCAATACGAAGCTAGAAAATATTTTTTTAGAATTTTTCGAGCTCGTATATGGCTCCGGTAAATTGAAATGCGCGTTCAAATTCAATATATAGAGTTATATGTTGATTTTAACGGAAACTGATCGAAACAGTCGATTCAGCCTACGATACATATCCCATTGTTTTCGGAATGGGGGAAATTAGCTATGGAAGACAGGCGGTGGGTCTCGTTTGGAGGTCACCATAAAAAGTTACTTTTTATGGAAAATAAAAAAATTAAATAAAATATAAAATGGGCCCAAGGCCTCATCCCTTTTCCCACCGGTCAAACCCATCTCATTCCTCCTCAGATCGATGGATTAACATAAATAAAATAAATAAATAAAAATGCGAAAGGGGAATCCACCACGAAAGTGGCGTCACTGCCACCGCCACTGGCGGCGTGAGCCACCGCAGCATCCCCCCCCTTGATCAATCCTCTCCCCTCGCGCCTCACCTCTTCCACGTGACCCAAACCCCCCACAACCAGAAACAACAGCTATAACCCCCCTAGGACCGTCGCGCCGCAGTGGCCGAGACCCCCATCGCACTTCGCCTCCCTGACCTCAACCGCACACCGTCAGCCCGTCCTCCTCCTCCGTTAACCCCAAAAATCCGCTCCACAGCAAACCCTAGCCCGTGAGACCCTCCGTCGCCGCCTGAGAACGCCCCGACGTCGCCATCAACAGCCACCTCCGCGAGCGCAGCACCCCCAGCCTTCCCCATCCTCCTACACCGCCACAGTGAGTTTTAATTTCAATTCTTATTCATTCGTTTAATTAAAAATAGTTTTTCTTTATTATGTAAATAGTATTGATTTAATTTCAGATTTATATTTTAAATTTGTATTTTATTTAAAACAGTTTTTTTTAGAAAGAAAAGAGAGAAGCGTTGTTTTGAAATATATAAAAGTGTCATTGTTTAGAATACCTTTGATTTGAAAGTATAAAAATACGTTTTTTTTTAATAAATGACTTTGAAATAAAAATACTATTTTTGTCTGTATGAACAACATCAAAATATAAATTTTATTATGAAGGTGGCAAGAAGTGATTTTTATAATGAAGTAGAGTAAAAATACGATTTTTATATATTGAATAGCGAAGTAAAAATAGGATTTTTATATATTGAATAGCGAAGTAAAAATAGGAATTTTATATATTGTATAGCGAAGTAAAAATACGATTTTTATATATTGAATAGCGAAGTAAAAATTCGATTTTTATATATTGAATAGCGAAGTAAAAATTCGATTTTTATATATTGAATAGCGAAGTAAAAATAGGATTTTTATATATTGAATAGCGAAGTAAAAATTCGATTTTTATATATTGAATAGCGAAGTAAAAATTCGATTTTTATATATTGAATAGCGAAGTAAAAATAGGATTTTTATATATTGAATAGCGAAGTAAAAATTCGATTTTTATATATTGAATAGCGAAGTAAAAATTCGATTTTTATATATTGAATAGCGAAGTAAAAATTTGATTTTTATATATGTAGTGAATACGGGCAACGAAAGTGACAAAAGGCGAACACGGTGAAGATGTTCTACATAGGAAGTGCCGTGGAGTTGGAATAACTATTGGTGAGAACTTCTCACTCTTCAATTTCTTTTTCTAGTTATATATATATACTAGGATGCAGACGGCGCTTAGCAGCACCCGACACCCATCATCCACAGACCATGGATGGCTTGTTTGTTTGATTGATGTGTTGTGAAAATTGTTTGTGATGTTGATGTGAGATCGATAATAAATTGTAGATGGTTGAAGTAAAATATTTTATCGTTAAAAATATAATTTTTAACGTGAAAGTGAATAAATAAACATTTATAAACAAATCGGCCGATTTGTTTATATACACTAACTTGACTGATATTGATTGGGTCGATAAATTTTACACATCGCCCAACTGCACAAATAAAAATCTGTGTTTGTTGATTTGAAACCCTACACGGGTGTTGGGATGATATTTGGGTACACTAATCCCAATTATTTAATTGTATGTCGATCGATTGGTCGACAGACTGTGTAAGCGTTAATTATTTATATTTGATGCTTGTGCAGTTGTGTGGTGCACCTTGGATGATGGTTGATTTTTTATCATTGCTTTTATATACATCTGTTGTATGGAATCCATATAATTAACGTTATATGGTGATTGATTGGGCCTCATTCCAATCGGGAAAATAATGAATATTATAAAAGAAAATTCATGTGTTGAAACTATTTATGTGTTGAGTAAAATATTTTAATAATAAAAATTTACATCTTCATCATATTTAAAATTAGAACTACTTCACGGTGGAGTCTGATTTAAAAATCAAACGATAGATACCATAATTTTATAAAATATTTTACATAACAAAAATAGTGATGTGTTGACAGTACTCATGTGTTGAGATTAGTCGTGTGTTGAAAGAAATATAGATTCATGTGTTGAATAGAATGTATATATTCATTTGTTGAATAGAATAACGAATTTATTGAAAAATATAAAGCCGTGTTGATTAGAGATGCGTTTTTTTGACGCGAACGATATTTATATCAATTTTATTCGTTTTACAATGAATATTGAAAAGTGATTTCAAAATTTAATATTTTGAAATGAAATTCAAATTAAATTAGATTAAAATTCAAATTGAAATTTTATTGAATCAATTTGAAATGAATTCGAATCGAATAGAAAATGAATTCGATTAGAATTGAATAGAAAGTGAATTTGAATTCAAATTGAATAGAAAGTGAATTTGAATTCGAATTAATTGAAATGAATTCGAATTGAATTGAAATCAACTCGATTTGAAATTGAAGATGAAGTTGAAATGGTTTTGAAAACGAATTTAAAACGATTTATAAAATACGTTTTAAAAAGGAAATCGATGAAATATAATATATATATATTATATATATATATATATAACGGCCCGAATAGAACGCGCCGCGCCGCGGCAGTTCGTGAATATCGACCATTGACTTCGAATTGACGTTGCGGGAGATCCGATTGTCGGATTCTCCTAAAACCGGAACCGTTGGGTTCGTATCGAAAAGAGCTTTCCAATGAATATTAGAAATTTGAAATCTAACGGTTGGATTTGGAATTATGTCCAAATCGAATTTGGAAAAGGTCGCTGTAAGTGCAGTTCGATGGCCGTTGATGGAAATCGACTGTACGGGCCTTGATAGAATTATTAAAAATATTAATAATTTGTGTAAAATCATAATTTGTGTATTGGGATAAATTGGGTTGAAAAATTCCATATTTGAAAAGATAAAAATAGTTTTTTTTTATCGAAATGAACTAGTTTTGAACTAGAATTAAAGTCAATTTATTTTTGAAATAAATAAATTGAATTTGAAAGTGATTTTAAAAATAATCAATATTCCCTATACGTGAATTGGACTGGAGTTGAATCAAAATTATCTTTGGAATATTTCGATGTTGATTTCGTGACTATATAGATATTGTTATGGGAATTTGAAAGATATATTTTATATCGTTATTTCCAATACGATATTTGTTGGTTTCAAAATTTGATATTGAATATAATCCAGTATATTTTCTATTCAGAGCCTTGTATTTAATATCGAATGTGATTTGGGTTTATCGTGAATCGTGTTTTATATGACATTGGTTCTTTAACCCAGTTAAAGGCAAGATGTTGATTTTTGAAAAGATTAAAACTAGTAGAGTTTTAATGAATCTTTAATTAGATTAAAATGTGAATGGATAATTTAAATTATCAAATCTGAAAGGTGATCAAGAGTGGAGTACCACCAGTTTTGCTCCAAGGCGATAGTTAAATCTTTAATTAGATTTGAACGTGAAATGGTAATTAATTTTACCAATAACACCATGGTGTTAGATATGAAGTATTACCAGTTTAGCTCCATGGGATGAATAGGTTGGGATTGGGAAATAAAATAAATAATTACTTCGGTGTGGTTCGCTAATCCCGACTAGTTTGAAATGATATCCAAAGGAAGATTAAAGAATAACTTTAGAAGAATTTATCTTGGATAAAATTAATGGGAACCTTTCCCTAAAAATGTGATTTTGTGAATAAAAGAATATTCTGAATTGGAATGAGGCGTTTGTTGTGTTTGTGTAACATTCGTTTATTATATACGTGGGTTATTCAGAAAGGCCGGGTTTATACCCATTCTGAATAACCGATTCGACGAGATGTCGAAGATGAAGACGGTGGTTGAAGACCGGAAGTCTTCACATCGTTTGGGTGATTACTGATGATCTCGATGGGCTGTACACCCAGGATGTGGGAAACAGTTGGTGATCATCCAGACGTACTTGGAGATGGATGGATATGCGAGGAAAGTGCCTCCGGTTTCGTTCAGACCCAGAACGAACTTGTAAATGGATTGTGTGTCTGACATTGGATTTTTTTCTGTGTTGATTGATCTCTATTAAATATACATCTGTTTGGCGGCGGAGAATTTATTCTCTTGCTTAACGCCCTTCTCTGAGACGTACGAGCTCAGAGGTTGTATATCGATAGACATCAGTCGCATGGAGTGAATTGCCAGTGTGGCACGCATAAGTGGCAATTGATCAAGGCTTCTGTTGAAAAGCAAAGTCTTGTGGTTGATGATCAAAGCATGTCCTGTGTGGCGTAGCTTTGGGTATAACGTGAATGCGTGAGCCTCACACCTCGGTATGAGTCAAAAACGGGAGACGGACCGCTGGGAGAGCAGACGTTTCTTTCTAGCTAGGGTGGTGTCAGTGACCTACCAGCCCTGACATTTATATACTTTTCACCTGTGTGGTTGTTGGAATGCGAGGCGCCTCGGATATAGGTCTGTAAGGACCGGGAAACGTGTGTTCAGGAATTGCCAATCCTCAAAAGTAAGAGAGGACCGGCCCAACCGATTTCAAGGATCAAAGTGGGGTCCTAGGACATTTGCTAGAGTGTCTCGAACGCGGAGTGGAGCTTGCCCCTTGCCTCGAATCATGACGGAAATCCAATTTCCAATATGTGATATTGCGGTCTTAATTGTAGAACTAGTATGGCGACATGATAGATGGTACCCATGCCGCCTATGATTGATATTTAAAATTTAAATTGTTTTGACACTATACACTTATAATAGTATCAAATGATTTGTTTTAAACGTACCAAACATGTTTGGCTATTATAAGGGAAAACCCTATCCTCCGGCTTGCGTTGCATTGTGTGATGGGACCTGGGTCTTATAATAGCTTCATTTTTCCAAAGAGCATTGTGCTGTTTTGTTATATGCACTAGTATTCTTGGGAGAAAACCCGTTCCGTGTTATACGGCGTGGTCCCTTGAATTACTCTCTTTTAAAGTAAAGTTTTTAATAACTGTTTTAGTTCTCACACCAGTCCCATGACTGACCTGGAGTTTATTGTTTTAACCTAAACTCTGGGTGCCCCTATTTTCCGCACGGGCAGCTAGTAGTTTTGGTTTTGCAGATTTATATTCACAGGGTCCTGATTTACAGCTGGAACGATGCTCGGAAAGCTCTGTATCCGTGTATCACTTTCAATTGTGTTATGTATATTTTTCCGCTGCTATGTAATTTAAATCTCTGATATTTGTTGAATGTAATTTATTCATTTATACTCTGTATATTCTTGTATCTGATGGAATTGTTGTAATAACAATGAAATGTTCTTCCGTCTGCATTCTATTTTGTCCTGTTCTCAAAGTATTCGTGCTTTCCTTCACGGGGAAGTTACGGGCCCTTACAACACTGTTCTTAAACCCCGTTGTTAAAGGAATAAATCTTTTAATTAAGATTAATGAAGTTTTCCAATTTATAATTATAAATTGGAATTAAATAGAAGATGATTTTGGGTCCATTGTGAATGATGTTTTAAATAACATTTGTTCTTAAAACCCAATTAACAGTGAAGATATGATTTCGAATTTATAAATCTTTTTATTAAGATTTAATGAAATATTTCCAAAGTAAAGTTTTCCAATTTAATAAAGGAAATTGGAATTGAATGGAATTCGATTTAATAATCGAAATGAGCTTCCATGAATAAAGACCGTTGCTATTTATGGAATTTAGAAGGCTTTGCCGCTATTCCATTTATAGTATTGATTTGATACGGAAATTTATATCGATTATATAATGTTATGATTTCCGTGAAGATTCCATTTTGATAGAAGAGGATTTTGGGTTTATTGTGAACTTTATTTTAAATGACATTAGTTCTTTGACCCAGTTAAAGATAAGATTAATTTCTTAAAATTGAATAATCATTAAGTAATGATTTTTGAGATGAAAACTAAACTAGAGTTTTAATGAATCTTTAAGTAGATTAAAACGAGAATGGGATAATTAAATTTATTGAATTCATGAAATGATCGAGAATGGAGTACCGCCAGTTTTACTCCAGGCGATAGTTAAATCTTTAATTAGATTTGAACGTGAAATGGTAATAAATTCACCAATAACACTGTGGGTGTTAGATATGGAGTACTACCAGTTTTGCTCCATGGGATGAATAGTTTGGGATTGGGATAATAAAATAAATGATCACTTCGGTAAGGCTTGATAATCCCGACTAGTTTTATAAAACCTTAATTTGGTTTAGAATTGTTAAAGGATAAAATAAAATCTTTTGAAAATGATATGCAAAGGAAGATTAAAGAAACAATTTAAATGAACATATCTTTGATAAAATTAATGGTAACCTTTCCCTAAAGATGTGAATATTTAAATAAAAGAATATTCTGGATTGGAATGGGGCGTCTGATGTGTTTTTATAGCACATGATTATTGATTATAAAACACACGAGTTATTCGAAAAGACTGGGTTTATTCCATTTTGAATAACTGATACGGCGACTAAAAGTCGATGATGAAGACGGTGGTTGAAGATCGGAGATCTTCACATCGTTTGGATGATTACTGATATTTTGATTGGGCTATACACCCAATACAAGGTAATAAGTGGTGATCTTCCGGACGTACTTGGAGATCGACCGGATATGCGAGGACCTCTCTCCTGTATTGGACGTATGGGACGAGGAACAAGGTGCCTCCGGTTTCGTTCAGACCCAGAACGGACTTGTAAATGGATGGTGTGTCTGACATTGTACTCCTTTATGCTGTATTTGTTGAGCTCTGCTATATATATATATATATATATATATATATATATATATATATTGGTGGCGGAGAATTTATTCTCTTTCTTAACACCCTTCTCTGAGACGTACGAGCTTAGAGGTTATATATTGGTGGAAATCAGTGGTACGGTATGGATTGACAATGTGGCATATTAAGATGCAAATGATTAAGACTTTTTTTGAAAAGCAAAATCTTGAGGATGATGATCAAAGCACTAATTTAATTAGCATAGCTTTGTGTATTGCGTTAATCACGAGCCTTACACCCGGTATGAATCAAAAATGGGATAATGACCATAGGGAGTGCATGACGTTTCTTTCTAGCTAGAAGTGGTGTCATGGTATGGAGCCCAGACAAATTTACTTATGTGGATGACGGATTGCGAGGAACTTTGGATATTGAGTCCCTAGTGGCTTAGAGAAAGGTCCGATAGGACCGAGAAACGTGTGTTTAGGAGTAACTAATCCACTAAAGTAAGTGTGAACTAGCCTTACCGATTCCAAGGGCTAGCCAGTGTCCGAGTCCTGAGGCATTTGCTAGAGTGTCTCGAAACCGGTGAGGAAGATCCCTTTCCTCGACTCATAGATGGAATCCAATTTCTAATACGTGACTTTTCGGCTTTAGTTGTAAACCTATGTATGGCGGCATAATATATGGTACATATGTCGTCTATGATTGATACTTTATATTGAAGTTGATTTTGACACTATGCACTTATAGTAATATCAAAATGATTCGTTTTAAACGTACCAAGCATGTTTGGCTATTATAAGGGAAAATTCTATCCTCTGGCTTGCATTGCATTGTGTGATGGGACCTGAGTCTTATAATAGCTTCATTTTCCAATAAGCATTGCGTTGTTTTATTTTAAACTGAGATTCATGTGGGGAAAACCCGTTCCGTGTTATACGGCGTGGTCCCATGATTTCCCAACTTTTAAAGTAAATATTTTATAACTATTTTAGTTCTCACACCAGTCCCATGACTGACTCGGAGTTTATTGTTTCTGCCTAAATTCTAGGTGACCATATTTTCCACACGGGCAGCTAGTAGTTTTTCTTTTTGCAGATGTTTCTTTTAACAGGATTCTGGTTTATAGTTGGAGCTATATTCGGAAAGCTTTGTATCTGTGTAGTTCTTTCATTTGTGTTTATTGATGTACTTCTGCTACGCATTGTATTATATTTTTTTATTTCCGCTTCTATGTAATTTAATCTCTGATATTTCCGTTGTGTAATATTTATTCATACTCTGATATATTCTTGCACTCTGATGTAATTGTTGTAGTAGCAATGAAATGTATTATTGTTTGTGTTTTAATGCGTCGTGTTCTTAGAACAATCCGGGCTTCTCCGTCCCTTCAGGGATCAGGGAAGTCTGGGTTGTTTCAATTTATTAGAGCTTTGGTTTACAAAGCTCGAGAACAAGACATATTAAAACCAAACGAAAGAATCCATCAGAGATAGGACTAGTAGCGTCCTATAAGGATAGCTCATTAGAGATAGGGTTAGTAATGCCCTAAAATGAGTTAGAGGAGTGTTATTTAGAAAAACAAATTTTATTTTGAAATTTTATATCTTATTATACGTATTTGAGTATTTTATTTTAAATTGATTTTGGACTATCGAGTAGAAGAAGATTTTGCATATACGCCTTGCAAAAGTATATTCAAAGCCTCAAATATGCTAGGTAGATATAAAATCACACTCTAGTAGCCCGGAGATGATCCTGGTGATTAATCGATTATCATCAGCATTTATGTTCGAGTTTCGAAAGTGGGATGTCTATATGATTCCAATTGACTGGTGTGAGAACCAAAACCTAGTTAGAGTTTACTGTTTGTGATTTGCACTAAAAATATTATTTTTGAGTATATAAAAGTTATATATTTATAAAGGTTAATCAACTAATTGATTGCTAGTTGTGATGTTTGATTATTAGTTTAACTAACTAAAAATACTGGAGTGATGAAACCAATAAGAGAATGAAAGGAAAAATTTAGCCAAACTGAATTAATACTTAACTGAATTGAAAATTGATTGGAATTACACCTATGTACGTGTGTATATAATGAACATGTCATAGCATGGAAGCTAAGAAGAGGAATAAAATTGTATGCCAGACAAATAAGTACATATTTACTGCATTTATTGGGGTTTGATGATTTTATTAGCCGATTGGCTAGGCGCTTCGCTTTTTCTTTTTCTTTTTGATTGATGAGGGCCCTGTGAGGCAAGTTGTGGTTTTACCAATCAGCCCGTACAAAGGAGCTTATGGCGATTTTTTTTGAAAATTTAAGGTGTTAGCCAAATTTTTGAGAAATATGAAAGTTCTTAGAAACTGAAAAGTTGAAGAAAGAAAGTCAGAAGGAAAGTTGAGTTGTTTAGTTAAACAACTTTTAGCTCCGTTATTTTGCGAGGACGAAAATGTTTTAAGTGGAGGAGATTGTAACAACCTGGAATTTCTGAACCAATTTAAAATTTTATTTTTAATTGATTTAATGGATTTTAAGACTTTAAAAGGATTTATTTTGAGAATTAATGATTTAAAATTTATTTAAATCAAAGTTAGAACGTAAAAATTTAATATTTAATAAAACGAACTTGAAATGGCGCGGTAGTTTTAAATTTTGGTTTTGAACTTTAATTTAGTATACATAATTCAATATAAGCCAGAATTTGATGAAACAAGAAACATTATAATCTATTTAACTATATCTTTCTAACGAATGTAAGAAACTGAGATTTCACTTTACAAATGGTAGGTTATGTCCAGTTTAAAATTCAGAATGGTCATTGTAGAATTTATATATATTTTTAATAGTATATAAGCCCTTAAAAATAGCCATTTTGCAAACGACCTCCGTTTTCAATGAAATCACTTTTGCTGGATCTGGAATGTCAAATTATTGTCAGGTTCAGAATTTCATAATTTTTGGAATTAATATGTGAGCATGGTGTATTTAAACGTGTTTTCAATTTCAGTTTAAATTTAATCGACCAGTTAAAAAAGCTATTTTTCAAACAGCCTCCAAATTTGACGAAATTAGTTTCGTTAGGACCGTATGATCAAAACATAGCTAGATTTTTTCTGTAATTTTAGGAGTCAGTATGTGGCTCCGGTAAATTAAAATGTACGTTTAAATTCAATATATATTGATTTATATTTTAATTTTGATAAAAACTGATCGAAATAATCGAATTGGCTTACCAAACATATCTCATTGTGTCCGGAATGGGGGTATTTAGCTAGAGGTAATGGTTGTTGGGTTTGATTTGGAGTTCGAATGCAAAAACAAGATATTTTCGAATTTAATAATATTAAATATAATATAATATAATATATACTTTAAAATCCCTAATCTCCTATTCAATAAACCCACCGCCAGTTAGAACAAACAAGCCAAATCGTTCAAAATAAAAAACCCTAATATTTTTAAATTCGTTTTGAATTAGTATATGGTTTCAAAGCAAAAATCATGGAGATTTCTATGCTCTTTAAACGCATACGGGTTGGATCGTGTTTAATCCTTTAAATCGGCCAAACCATCCTCTCAAAGTGGTGCCATTTGCATTGATTTCTGGGGCACCACGTGGCATTGAGCTCGTCGTGTTTGATAGGGGAGGGAGGCGTCGTTGGTAGCTCTGACGTGGTGGTCGCCGATCAAACTCCGACGCTATATATTGGTGAAAAAATTGAACCCTAGGATGGAGCAGAAGGGGTTGATTTCGGCATGAAGAGAAACGATGAAGGAGGAGCAGAATTTTAAATAGTTATTTAATTATTATTTTAATTTTTGTAATGAAATGAAAAAATTATCATATCTTCTTCACACGAGGTCAGAATTATATGATTTCAGATCCGTTGGAATCGTCTCAACGAACACTACAACATGGAACCGACCAGAACGGGAACGGAGAAAGTTGGATTTTGAGCTAAATTAAACGGTCGTTTAATTTAATGTTAAAACAGAAATTCATAAATAAAGACTGACGGAGTGGAAAAGAAAGTGAGAACTCTCAAACTATAATACTTGTATAGTTATTTATTTTATAACTGTAAATATATAGAAATTTCCAGTTTTAATTTTTATCTGTTATATATGACATTGCTTGAGTTCAACACATGAACTATTCACGACTCATCTGTACGAAAAGCATTGTTTGAATATACGACACTCGTATTTCAAACAGTGTGGATGCACTTTGTGGTTGTTGAAATGTGATGTAAATATCCATTTATAATTTAAACAGTGAAATTGGTTAATTAGAAAAAATAATTCAAACCGAATTTGAATTGGTTGAATTTGTTAACCAATGAGTTATTTAAATAGACTGTTGTTGGTTGAAAACCCAACACGGTTATTGGGATGATATTTGACATACAGTAATCCCAATATTTAGTTGTATGTTGATCGATTGATTGACAGACTATGATGAGCATTATTTAATTATTTAACGCTTATACAGTTGTAGAATGCACTCTGAATGATGTTTGAATGTGTAATGAGTATTTATCATTATTGTTGAAAACATGTGATGCATGAAATCCATATAACTGAAATTATATGGTAACTGATTGAGTCGCATTCCGATTCAGAATCTGAATGAATATTTTAAAAATAAAATTCAGTAAAGAATTAAAATATGATTTTGATGTCCGATTTTGGATGGACACGAAAATATCGGAATATATGAAGCCAAGTAAGTACATATTCGCCATTTTAATTCAAACGGATTTTTCTACCGATTTTATTCATTTTATAATGAATATCGAAAAGAATTAATTTCAAAATTTGATATTTCGAAAATATTATCATTTTAAGATTATAATAATATGGAATATTCAATTTTGATTTAAAATTGAAAATGAAGTTGAAATCGTTTTAAAATGAATTTATAAACAGTTTATAAAATATGTAGAAATTGATGATATATATATTATATATTTATTGGTTTGAATAGAACACGTCGCGCAGCGACCGTTCGCGAATTTCAACCATTAACTTCAAATTGATGTAGCGGGAGATCCGACCGTCGAGTTTTCCAACAACCGGAACCATTGGGTTCGTATCGAAAAGGCCTTTCCAATGATAATAAGAGATTTGAAATATAACGGTTAGATTTTAAAATATGTCCAAATCAGTTTTAGAAAAGGTTACTGTAAATGCAGTTCGATGACCGTATATGGTAATCGACTGTAGGGGCCTTAATAAAGTTATTAAAAATATGGAAAAATCATGTAAAATCATAAAGGATGATTTGGATAGATTTTGGATGAAAAATTCCAAGTTTAAAAAGATTAAAATATATTTTTATCGAAAAGAACTAGTTATTAACTAGAATAATAATCCAATGTTTTTAAATAAATAAATTGGATTTGTAAATGGTTTTTGAAATAACCCGAATTTTCCAATGTATGAAATGGGATGGATTTGAGCAAAAATAATCTTCGGAATATTTCGATATTGGGTTCCGTGATTATACGGATATGGTTAAGGAATTTGGAAGATATAGATATCGTTATTCCCAATACGATATCCATTGATTTCAGAATTTGATATTGAATATAAGCCGATATAATTTCTATTTAGAACCTTATATTTAATATCAAACTGGATTTTGGGTTTGTCGTGAATAGTGTCTTTAATAACACTGTTCTTAAACCCTGTTGTTAAAGGAATAAATCTTTTAATTAAGATTAATGGAGTTTTTCAATTTATAATTATAAATTGGAATTAAATAGAAGATGATTTTGGGTCCATTTTGAATGATGTTTTAAATAACATTTGTTATTAAAACCCAATTAACAGTGAAGATATGATTTGTAATTTATAAATCTTTTTATGATGATTTAATGGAAAATTTCCAACGTAAAGTTTTCTAATTTAATAAAAGAAATTGGAATTGAATGGAATTCGATTTAATAATCGAGATGAGCTTCTGTGAATGTAGACCGTTACTGTTTATGGAATTTAGAAGGCTTTGCTGCTATTCCATTTATAGTATTGATTTGATACGGGAATTTATATCGATTATATACTGTTATGATTTCCGTGAAGATTCCATTTTGATGGATGAGGATTTTGGGTTTACCGTGAACTTTGTTTTAAATGACATTAGTTCTTTGACCCAGTTAAAGACAAGATTAATTTCTTAAAATTGAATAATCATTAAGTAATGATTTTTGAGATGAAAACTAAACTAGAGTTTTAATGAATGTTTAAGTAGATTAAAATGAGAATGGGATAATTAAATTTATCGAATTCATGAAATGATCGAGAATGGAGTACCGCCAGTTTTACTCCAGGCGATAATTAAATCTTTAATTAGATTTGAACGTGAAATGGTAATAAATTTACTAATAACACCGTAGGTGTTAGATATGGAGTACTACCAGTTTTGCTCCATGGGATAAATAGGTTGGGATTGGGATGATAAAATAAATGATCACTTCGGTAAGGCTTGATAATCACGACTAGTTTTATAAAACCTTAATTTGGTTTAGAATTGTTAAAGGATAAAATATTTTTTTGAAAATGATATCCAAAGGAACATAAAAAAAATAGTTTAAATGAACATATCTTTGATAAAATTAATGGGAACCTTCCCCTAAAGATGTGAATATTTAAATAAAAGAATATTCTGGATTGGAATGGGGCATCAGATGTGTTTTTATAGTACGTGATTATTGATTATGAAACACGTGAGTTATTCGGAAAGACCGGGTTTATCCCATTCTGAATAACTGATACAACGACTAAAAGTCGACGATGAAGACGATGGTTGAAGACCGGAGATCTTCACATCGTTTGGATGATTACTGATGTCTTGATTGGGCTGTACACCCAATACATGATAATAAGTGGTGATCATCCAGACGTACTTGAATATCAACCAAATATGCGAGGACCCCTCTCTTGTATTGGACATATGGGACGAGGAATAAGGTGCCTCCAGTTTCGTTCAGACCCAGAACGGACTTGTAAATGGATCTCTAACATTGTATTTTTTATGTTGTATTCGTTTATCTTTGCTAAATATATATCTTTTTGGTGGCGGAGAATTTATTCTCTTTCTTAACACCCTTCTCTGAGACGTATGATCTTAGAGGTTATATATTGGTGGAAATCAGTGGTACGGTACGAATTGACAATGTGGCATGTTAAGAAGAAAATGATCAAGGCTTTTGTTGAAAATAAAAGTCTTGAGGATGATGATCAAAGCACGGCTTTAATTAGCATAGCTTTTTGTATAGCGTTAATTCGCAAGCCTCACACCCGGTATGAGTCAAAAACGGGATAGTGACTGTAGGGAGTGCATGATGTTTCTTTCTAGCTAGAAGTGGTGTCATGGTATGGAGCCCAGATATTTTTACTTATGTGGATGGTGGGTTGCGAGGCGCCTCAGATATTGAGTCCCTAGTGGCTTAGATATAGGTCCGGTAGGACCGGGAAACGTGTGTTCAGGAATAATTAATCCACTAAAGTAAGTGTGGACCGGACCTACCGATTCCAAGGGCTCACCAACATCCGAGTCCCGAGGCATTTGCTAGAGTGTCTCGAAACCAGTGAGGAAGATCCCTTGCCTCGAATCATAGATGGAATCCAATTTCCAATACACGACTTTTCAATTTTACTTGTAAACCTAATGTATGGTGACATAATATATGGTATCTATGTCGTCTATGATTGATACATTTATATTGAAGTTGATTTTGACACTATGCACTTATAGTAATATCAAAATGATTCGTTTTAAATGTAACAAGCATGTTTGGCTATTATAAGGGAAAACTCTATCCTTCGGCTTGCGTTGCATTGTGTGATGGGACTTGAGTCTTATAAAGCCTCATTTTCCAATAAGCACTGTGTTGTTTTATTTTAAACTGAGATTCATGTGGAGTAAACCCATTCCGTGTTATACGACGTGGTCCCATGATTTCCCAACTTTTAAAGTAAAGATTTAATAACTGTTTTAGTTCTCACACCAGTCCCATGACTGACTCGGAGTTTATTATTTCTACCTAAACTTTGGGTGCCCATATTTTCCACACTGACAGCTAGTAGTTTTGGTTTTTGCAGGTATTTCTTTTAACATGATCCTGGTTTACAGCTGGAGCTATATTCGGAAAGCTTTATATCCGTGTATTTCTTTCAGTTTTGTTTGTTAATGTACTTCCGCTACACATTGTATTATATATTTTTTTATTTCTGCTGCTATGTAATTTAATCTCTGATATTTTCCGCTGTGTAATATTTATTCATACTCTGATATATTCTTGCACTCTGATGTAATTGTTGTAGTAGCAATGAAATGTATTATTGTTTATGTTCTGATGCGTTGTGTTCTCAAAACAATTTGGGCTCCTTTGTCCCTTCTGGGAACGGGTAAGTCAAGGTCGTTTCAACCGAATATATCATTACCACGGTTGGGGACCAGCCAACCGAACCAATAGCATACATATTAAAATAAAAGGGACAACATAAGGCACTTGATTTCTCTAGCTCAGGCAATGATATACCCTTTTGATGGGTGCGACCCACATAGCCATTCGATCTACCCGATTTGTGCCATTTCCCGGTTGATGAGGCTAGAGGTTAAGCATACCCTTCAGAACAAAACATCTCCATCCACTTTGAATGCCACATCATCAGATCTGCCAGAAATCACTAATTGACGTCTGTAAAAATACTCTAGTTGTTAAGCTAAAGAAGTTTCCCTTATATGCCATTAACTTGGTACGTTTGAAGAAATCAACGTACGTGATCCCTTTGGAAATATTCTGTCAGACATTTGTCAAGTCATCCAGGAACAGGATGAACCAAAGGTATCCTCCTAGCACATCCTAGGTATAAACCTATAGATCAGTAGCGGGTAGTCCTTGCAAATCCGAAGATTTCAACCATGACAGAACCACCGTTTATCTCTTACGGCAAAGTCAGAGATTTTAAGTAATCCTTCCGCTTATGAGGATCCACAGTCTTCAATGCTCCGTCTTTAATCTTCACGTATTCGTTGGTTTGAAATGGTTTTTTGAATATAAATTCGATCTCGGTCTTTCTGTACCAACAATCGTATTGGCCAGATTTGACAGTCAGTTATTTAACTATCAAATAAACAATCGTGCAAATAAAATGAGTTCATTGGTTCAGTACTCAACATCACTTGGCCTTTTTAATTAAAACATTAATGAATGGTTAATTTAACTTCTAAATCTTCCAACATTTCAATATAGTATTTACTTCTTACTTATATACTAGTGTTTTCAAAACCGTTTCATTATAATACTTAGAAAAACAACTTATATCAATATTCAGTTTCCATTCAATTATCTTTTCAAAACATTTGTTATATCATTACTCATTGTCTATAATTGGAAAAATCAATTCGGCTTATCATTCATAAAATAACGTTATGAAATCTATTTGGCTTCATTACTTGGAAACAAAATCCAACACTTCTCCTTTTAGAACAAACTCATTTCAAAAATCTCCTTTTTACTTTGGAAATCTCGTTATATTTTCACAAACCTCCTTTTATTTTTCCTTTGCTTTGGAAATCTTGTGACATATATTCTAGAGTTCTTTTATTCCCTTTTCCTTTGGAAATCATAATTTATAATTTCAAATCTTTTATTTCAGTTACTTCTACCCTCATTAGTTCCTGACCATAAATTGGTAAGAGAATAATTTCCCAGGTTTTGACCTCGAAGATAGAAATCAACATCAGATTAACACTTAGAAAATCACCCTACTCAACAAATCTCCAGTTAGGTTCTAACTCTTAAATTCCTTATCTTAACACCTTATCAAATCATATTATTTCACCTTTAATCCATTCAGTCATTTCTGCATTGAAAATCTTGTTTCAATTGCATTTATTTCACTAAATTCATTATTAAGTATTGCCAATTCAAAATCAATGCTTGAACTTCTCATTTCTTTTATAAACCTTGTTTATAACTCCGGATTAATATAAAATTCTTTTACCATGCTTCCTTTACTTAATTCAATTATTAAGTAATCATTTAATTTAAGCCATTCTATTTGGTTAAAAATTCCTTTTATACCTTGTTATAAAAACTCAGATTTTAAATACAAAACCGTTCATAAACTTCTTTAACAATTCAATTTGATTTCATTTCAAGTTCGATTACTTTTTAAATGAATTTCAATTAAAAAGTAATCTTTTAAATTATTTTTATTTAAAATAATAATTTACTTGAACCATTAATTACTGTAGAAACAGATAATTTCTTTATTAACTAAAATAAGTAGTAAATTCCCCTTTTAAATCTTATTAAAATTAAAATAAATATCCGTTAAACTATCTCGTAAGATTAATTCAAAACAATCTAATTTAATACTCAATAATAGTTAAAATGGTTGACTTAGTCAACTCAACACGGTTATCTCATTAACCAATTTCAATTTATCTTCCTTTAAATTAATTATTAATATAAATAATTTAAATAATTCCATTTAATTGTTTTCTTAAAAACAATTATCCAATCATTAACCTTTAGGTTAATTTATATTCACTTGCTTACAAATCTGATTAACATCAGCATTTTCTTTATAAAATCATTTTAATAATCACTTATAAATTTAATTAATAAACAATAAATATTTATTCCCTTTTAATAACTTTTATTCAAATAATAGATTAAAAATCTCTCTTCACTTATAAAACAAATTTTATAACTTCATTTCGTTGATTTACCTGACGGTAAATCAATATTCATAAAATGATTGATTTTATAGGCCATATTTTGCCAATTACTCAACCAATATTTCCCATTGGTTAAAAAAAACGTTGAATTTCAGTTCAATGGTCAACAATCAAATCAATCACCAAATCAGACTAGTTCATATAATGATAATATGAAAATAAATAATATTTAATATATTTGATGAATCCAGTTGGATTCCTCCAACCTGTTCTTCCCTGCATTAAAATAGATTATCTCACATAAATTAATTCAATTCAATTTAACTGATAATTTCTATAACAGTAAATAATGATTATTTAACATCAACCAATTAACAAAACAATTTTAACAATTCAAACAATTAAACACGTTTATTCAATAAACGTGACCAACAAGGTAAGTTACCTTCATTGGATCCAACCGTTAAAATAACGATTTGGGTATTCTCACTGAAATTAAACAAAGTTTAATTTCATTGGTTCAGTCAATATATGAATATACATATTACAAACAATCGACCATTAGCAACCATAGCACACAAGTATAACTCACCTTGATTTTTGTTTCATTGGAACTTTTCGATAATAGTTAAATTAAACAGCCATTTAATTTAACTATAAACCCTCATTGCCTCTATTTCTGTCCAGGACGGTTCCATGACGTGGTGCTTGTCAACATGATCGTAACACAAGATGTTTCGTCCAATTCTGATAAAAGATGAACGAGTTGTTAATGTTTTAATATATTAACTTTAATTAATAATTAACCATCCTTAATTACATTAATTATAACTTAATTACATTATTAATATGTTGTAGGCCAATTAAGGTTCCTTCCAGTTCTTTCTTCACGCATCATTCCCAATAGTTCGATCTGTAGGAATTTTATGTTAAGTTAATACCAATTATCTTACCTAACTAAGTTTAAATCAAATAGTTACAGTTTCATTTTGATAAACCCTGGTCGAACCTATTTCTTTGCCAAAAACAACGTCCCCAACTTTCAGCTATCTGCTTCGTGCTTCATCTTCATTCAAGGTACATACCCATGCACCGCTCTAACGATCGAACCGCGCCATCAGTTCACTTCATCGGAGGCTGATCGGAGATGACCCAGCACTGTGCCTTATTGTCCTCAACCTACGCCGCAAGCCACTCCCTTCCAGTCACCGTCGTTCGCTAGTATTTATCTAGAGACCGCAACTCCTATTCGATCGAATTCCGACCACCATACCGATTGAAATCCGATCACCACCGGTAGAAGTTTAGACCTTACTGAGCTCAAGAGCTTTGCTGTTGAATGTTTGTTGAGATAGCTCGTGAATTGCAAGAAATCGGAGGAGGGAAGTTTGTAGTTTTTTGCCGTTAAAACCATGGTGGCGGCAACCAACGTGGTTGACCCGGAAAAGGGTTTGACGAAACAAAATAGGGTTATGACAGATTATATATAATGTGGTATTGAATTTAATATTATATTAATTTAACGAAACTTAGCGCTGAAGTATCATGTAAAAACCACTCCATACGATCTCCAATTGATATAAAACTCCTAATCCTAGCATAGAAAAATATTCAGGACACGATGGGACAGGGTTCGTCAAATTCCGAGGTCATCTGCGAAAATCCCTTTATAATTCACAGGCTAAAAATCACGCGTTTAGATTTCTCACTATTACAAAATAAATCCAATCAACTTGAAACTTTGCAATTCTACTAGATCTTTTCCTTACGGATCCAATGAAATTTGTTTCGTTAAAATCGGAGTTCATTTAGCTAATCGATTATTCCTTTAAATTTACCCCTGTCTAAATCGACCAAAAATATATAAACGATTAAGGCATTTATCGTTGCCATGATCAAATGGTAAGTCCGACTAACACAAAAATTGAAATCTTATAATAATTAATAAGAATCCAACGGCACAAGTTTCGTAGCATTCCGAGACTGTTTCCCGGTAAGTTATTTTTATACGCCAACCAACGCTATTTTGGACACCGAAATACCTGAGGTCCAAAAATAACAAACTACCTACCTATCTTGAATCTAAACATTGATACGAACTCAACGGAACTGGTTTTGTGGCTTAATTTGATCATCTGCTCAAGTCATTCAAAAATATCTCTCTATTAAATTAATTTAATTTAATTACGTGCTATAGAAAATGATTGAGCATTTATAGCTACTGTTGTCACATACGACATCGGTTTTCCACGAAAATTAATACCATACAATAATCTAAAGTTACAATTTCAATGAAAATAATTTCATCGAAAGCTGAGGTCCTTTGCAAAACTGCTATTTTAAGGCCTATAATATCGATTTAAATATTATAAAAATCCAAAATAATCTAATTAAATAATAGTAAATTATTATCATAAATATCCAAACAAAATATATCTATAACTTCAAATATAAAATATACAACTCAGTAATATCATTTTCGAGTTAAAGGGTATCCGAATTATATTAAAAATCCTTAAATTTATTAAATATAAACGTTATCATTTTATTAACGATTTCCATAGCGGCTATTTTAAAATTTGAATTGGACATAACTAACAATCTATAACATGATATCTGGATTTTTCTCTTTCATATGAGAATTATAATCAACAAGATTCCAATGTTTCTTGTTTCACAAAAATCCGACTTATATCGGATCTTTTATATTCAATTGAAGTTCAAAACTCCATATTACGAACTACCACGCCATTTCGAGCTCGTTTTAAATTAAATATAAATTATACGTTCAAACTTCGTTATATAAATGAATATTATATTATAAATCCATTTATAATTCCAAATATAATATTTAAAATAGTAAATAAAATAAAATATTTGATTGCCAAAAATACGGGACATTACATTGAGTCAGGTAAATCTTTATGTTAAATGGATCGAAATAAATGGGTTAGGTCAAATTTTGCTTAACCCTCATACGACCCTACATAACCCAATTGATACACCTGCCCCAAAAGTTCGAAGTGCTTTCTAGTTCACAAATCAATGGACTTTATATAAAGATTGCATAGATCATTTCATCGGGAATGGTTTGTTTAAGTTGAAAGGAGACTATTTATCGCACAATTTAAAAATAGAGACGAATTAAAAACAAGTTCATTGAATGGAGTAAGGATAATAGGAAATTATGGAACATAATGATAATTACAAAACTAGATGTACTAAATCTCAAAAGAACCCAGAGAGGAATAAAGATGATGACATTGTATACGTACTTCTGGTGGCTAAATTCAAATTAGAGCAAGCGAAAATTTAGGAATATACATGCGACAAAGGCTAAATGTGATTAGTTGACATTGCAAGATGAGACTACATCGTTCTTTTATGTTAAAAATGTCGAAAAAAAATATGTTCTCAAAACTTGGTAGAAAGCTTAATTCGAACGATGAGTTTGTGAATAACATGGACAATTTTGTGAAGAAAGCCTTTAACCTTTTTTTTAGTATACAGCTAAAAGCACAACGCACTCTTACCTAAAACAGTTTGCAAAAGCATAATAATGGAGCATGGTTGATGCTTTCTAAATGACAACATCAATATTTTGGAAGTAAAAAATGGTTTATTTAGCATTAAAGATGATACATCCCCTCGTTCGAACAGCTTTAATTCTAAGTTCTGCAAAGCACAATGGCACTTAATCAAATATTTAATTAAAGAAGCAATCAGATATTGTTTTGAGAAAGGTAAGATTTTTAAGGATATTAATCATACTTTTATCCATCTTATCTTAGAGAAAAGGTGGCAAGTCATGATTAAGATTTCAGATCTATCTCTTATTGCAACATCATTTATGAAGTCTCAGTTAAAGTTTTATGTAGTAGTCTAAAATTATACTTGGATGATCTTGTTTCGTTAGCTAATGTGCGTTTACACCGAATAGGTCCATTTGTGATGGAATTTTGGTTATTCATGAAGTTTCGAGGAAATGAGCAAAGCGAACACTATTTTGATGCCTATTAACATGGACTTAAAGAAAGCCTATGACATAGGAAATTTGTTATTCATACTATTAAAGAGATAGGCTTTTTGCTTAAATAGGTAAACATCATCTTAGAGGTTGTTAATTCACCAAGATTTTTTATAATGGATAGAGGAAATCATATTGAGTTTTCCATAAGTTTGTCTGGTCTTCTTCAAGGGAATCCTATCTCTCCGTGCAACAACCCGGGAAATTCTGAACCAATTTAAAATTTTCATTTTTGCTATTTTAATGGATTTTGAATATTTAAAATGGTTTATTTTAAATAATAATGACTAAAAATTTATTTTAATTGAAGTTAGAACGTAATAATTTATTATAAATATAAAACGAGCTTGAAATGGCGCGGTAGTTTGAAAATTCGATTTTAAATTTCAATTTAATATACAAAGTTCAGTATAAATCAGAATTGGACGAAACAAGAAATATTTGAATCTGATTAACAATATCTTTCTAACGGATGTAAGAGTCTAAGATTTCACTTTATAAATTGTAAGTTATGTCCAGTTTAAAATTTAAAATACTTGCTGTGGAATTTATATATATTTTAAAATAATATATAGCCCTTAAAAATAACTATTTTGCAAACGACCTCCGTATTCGACGAAACCACTTGTGTTGGATTCGAAATGTCAAATTATTGCTAATTTTAAATTTCCATAATTTTTGGAATTGATATGTGAGCGTGATAAATTAAAATGTATTCTGTCGATTTCAGTCAAATTGGATCGACCAGAAAATGCCCATTTTTCAAACGGTCTCCAAATTCGAAGAAATTAGTTTTGTTAGGACCGTATCGTTAAAACATAGCTAGATTTATCTTTCGGGAATTTTTGGAGTCAGTATGTGGCCTCGGTAAATTAAAATGAATTTAATAATTAAATGGTTTATATTTTAATCTAAAGAAAAATGGACCGAAATGATCAAATGGGCTGATGATACCTAGTCCATTGTGTTCGGAATAGGGGTAATTGGCTAGGGGCGACAGTTTTTGGCCTGGATCTGGAGTTAGTAGGAGTTAATTGGCTTTTTTGGAAAATTAGAGAACTAAATATTTAAAATATTATAAATACCTAGATTATTAGAAACCCTAACCCTATTTCTATACCCAGATGCTGTTCTACAGAAATGGATGGCCGATGTCTTTCAATCCTTTCTCCCCTTTTTCTTTTAATTCAGAAATTAATTAAATGAATTTCCAATTGGAAAATCGATCTACTCCTCTTGATCGACATACTGAATGGTAATGATCTGAAATAAATTCGTGTGTTGGCTGTATTCTCTCCCCAAAGTCGCGGCGTTCGAGGTGGGTTCCTGGGTAGCACGGAGATGCGAGTTTAACCAGATGCAGGGCGATAGGAGGGCGACGTCCAGCCCTTCGACGTCGTGGATTTTGATTGGACTTTGGCGCAATGAATGGAGGAGCGATGGTGGATCTTAGGCGTGGGTTTTGGGTTCTTCGTTCGAGCAGGAAGACAATGGGAAACAGAAAGAAACAATGGCGGAGTGGCCTAATTATTCTGATTAAGAAAATGACGAAATTAAATCTGTTGGAATCAGAAAAATGAGATCTACAACATGGAGTTGACCAGAGCAGATTTGGAGCTTTCTACAATTTTAGACGGAGTAAAATCGTTGTGAGATTTTTCTATTTAAATATATATATATATATATATATATATATCTATATATTTAAATTGACTATGATTGTGATATTAAATATATAAAACACATATATGCGGTGTATAAAATTTAGATTGATTGATTGATTGTGGTTGTTATGATTTGTTGAATTATATTTTGTAAGATAAAAATATAATCTTTAACATGCTAAAATAAAAATGTCATTTTGTTAGATAATGTTATGTTAAAATAAAAATGTCATCTTGTTAGATAATGTTATGTTAAAATAAAAATTGTCATTTAGTTAGAATATGTTTTTGTCAAATAAAAATTGTCATTTAGTTAGAATATGTTTTTGTCAAATAAAAATTATCATTTAGTTAGAACTTTTTTTGGTTTAATAAAAATGTCATCTTGTTAGAATACGTTCTGTTAAATAAGAAGAATCATATGTTCAGATATATGTTTCGTTAGATAAAAATGTCAATTTTATCATGTTAAATTAGAGAAAAAGAATCACTTGTCATTTTATGTTTTGTTTATTCAAAATATTATTATTTACATGTAGTAGAAAAATGATCATTTGTCATTTTATGTTTTGTTTATTCAAAACATTATTATTTACATATAGTAGAAAATGAATCATTTGTCATTATATGTTTTGTTTATTGAAAACATTATCATTTACATGCTAGCATAGTAAAAAAATTATCATTTGTTAAACATTATCATTTACATGTTAGTGATGTTAGAAAAACAATAACATGTATTGATTCGTTAAAAAGATGTCATTTTTAACATGTTAGTGACGGTAAAAAGAATTATATGTTAAAACATGTTCATCATTAAAAATGTCATTTTTATCATGCTAGTTAAAATAATAATAATATTAATATTAATATGGTATTTGAAATTAAATTATAAATACTTATTTATAATTTAAACAGTGAAAATTGGTTAAATAGAAATAATTCAAAGCGAATTAGAATTGGTTAAATTTATTAACCAATGTTTTATTTTAATAAACTGTTGTTGTCTGAAAACCCCACACGGGTATTGGGATGATATTTGACATACACTAGTCCCAATATTTAGTTGTATGTCGATGGATGGATTGACAGTCTGTGATGAAGGTTATTTATTTATTTTAATGCTCACACAATTGTAAAACTTCACTCTGGATGTGAATTGACTGTTGAATGATTATTTATTATTATTGTTGTATACATGCGATGTATGAAATTCATATAACTGAAAATTATATGGTAATTGATTGAGTCGCATTCCAATTCAGAAATAAAGAATGTTTTAAAATAAATTATATTTTAAAATAACGAATATTTTAAAATAATATTCAAAGAAGAATAAAATTATGATTTTTATGTCCATTTTTGGATGGATACGAAAATAAAAATATGAAGTCGGGTTAAGTACAGAAACACCATTTTTAACCTGAACGGGTTTATCGATTGATTTTATTCATTTTATAATGAATATCGGAAAAGAAGTGATTTCAAAAGCTAATATTTTGAAAGTTAATATTATAATATGATAAATATATAGAATATCCAATTTTGATTTAAAATTGCAAATGAAGTTGGAATCGAATTAGAATGAATTTATAAATATTTTATAAATACATTTTAATTTGAAATCGATGATATATATATACACACATTTAATGGCCTGAATAGAACGCGCCACGCAGCGACCGTTCGTAAATTTCGACCATTAATTTCAAATTGATGTAACGGGAGATCCGACCGTCGGATTCTCCTAAAACCGGAGCCGTTGGGTTCGTATCGAAAAGAGTTATCCAATGAATATAAAAGTTTTGAAATCTAACGATTGGATTGGGACTTATGTCTAAATCAAATTTGGAAAAGGTCGCTATGGATGTAGTTCGGTGGCAGTTATTGGAAACCGACTGTACGGGCCTTGATAAAATTACTATAAATATGGGAAAATTATATAGAATCATAATAAGTGATTTGGAAAGATTTTGTAAGAAAAATTATAAGTTTGAAAAGATAAAAATGTATTTTTATCGAATTGAACTAGTAATTAACTAGTATAATAATCCGGTTATTTTAGAAATAATAAAGTGGATTTGTAATGGTTTAATATAATCAAATTTTCCAACGTATGAATTGAAGTGAAATTGGATTTTTGGGATTGTCGTGAATGGTGTCTTCAATAACACTGTTCTTAAACCCAGTTGAGAAAAGAATAAATCTTTTAATTAATATTATTAGAGTTTCCAATTATATTTAGTAATTGGAATAAAATGAAATGTGAATTTGGTTTATTGTGAGCTGTGTTTTAAACGACATTTGTTCTTTAAACCAATTAACAATGAAAATATAATTTGGAATTTATAAATCCTTTATTAAGATTTAAATGGAAATTTTCCATAAGTAAAGTTTTCCAGTTTAATATATTAAATTGGAATTGAATGGAATTCGATTTGTTAATAATCAAGATGAGCTTCTGTGGATGAAGACCGTTATTATATATGGAATTTAAAAGGCTTTGCCGTTATTCCATTTATATTATTAGTCTGATACAGAAATTTATATCGATTATATATTGATTTGGTTTTTGTGAAGATTCCATATTTAATGGAAGATGATTTTGGGTTTATCGTAAACAATGTCTTTAAATAACATTAATTCTTTAACCCAGTTAAGGAGAGATTAATTTCTTAAATTTGAATAATCATTAAATAATGATTTTTGAGATTAAAACTAAACTAGAGTTTTATTGAATCTTTAATTAGATTAAAAAGAGAAAGAGATAATTAAATTTATCGAATTCAAAAAAAAAAATCCTTTGAAATGATATACAAGGGAAGATTAAAGAATAAATTTAGAAGAATTTATCTTTGATAAAATTAATGGGAACCTTTCCCTAATAATGTGAATATTTTATTAAAAGAATATTATGAATTGGAATGAGGCATATGATATGTTTCTATAGTACTTAATTATTGATTATAAATTACGCGAGTTATTCGAAAAGACCGGGTTCAACCCATTCTGAATAATTACTACGACGATTAAAAGTCGAAGATGAAGACGATGGTTGAAGACCGGAGGTCTTCACATCGTTTGGATGGTTACTAATGTCTTGATTGGGAGGCATCCCAAGACAAGGTAATAAGTGGTGATCGACCATACATACTTGGATATCGACGGATATGCGAGGACCTCTCTCCTGTATTGGACATATGGGACGAGGAATAAGGTGCCTCTGGTTTCGTTCAAACCCAGAATAGACTTGTAAATGGATGTATGTCTGACATTGGATTTTATTCTGTGCTGATTGATTTTTATTAAATATATATTTGTTTGGTGACGGAGGATTTATTCTCTTTCTTAACACCCTTCTCTGAGACGTACGATCTCAGTGGTTATATTGGTAGACATCAGTCACATGGCGTGAATTGTCAGTGTGGCATGCCAAGATTCAAATGATCAAGGCTTTTTGTTGAAAAGCAGAGCCTTGTGGTTGATGGTGTCAAGATATGGAGCCCAGCAATTTTTACTTATGTGGATGATGGAAAGCGAGGTACCTCAGATTTGAGTCCCTAGTGGCTCTTGATTTACGCCCCATAGGGTAGGAAAACGTATTGTTCAGGAATAATTAATCCACTAAAGTATTGGTGGACCGGCCCTGGTACTCCTAGGTGCAGTTGCAGCTGTATTCTGAGGCTCAGGCTAGAGAGTCTCGAATTCGGTAAGGACGATCCCTTGCCTTGGTTCATGATGGAAATCCAACTTCCAATACGACACTGTGCGGTTTTGACTGTAAAACTAGTATGGCGACATAGTATATGGTAGCTATGCCGCCTATGATTGATACATTGTGATTGAAATTGTTTTTGAAACATATATGCACTAATAATAATATCAAATCTGTTTTATACGTATCAAGCATATTTTGGCCATTATAAGGTAAAACTCTATCCTCTGGTTTGCATTGCATTGTGTGATGGGACTTGAGTCTTATAATGGCTTCATTTTTCTAAAAAGCATTGCGTTGTTTAATGATTTACTTTATTTCATGCACTAGCAATCTAATGGAGTAAACCCGTTCCGCGTTAGCGGCGTGGTCCTGTGATTAGCCTTATTATTAAATAGGTTAAGTAGATTTCTCATACCAATCCCATGACTGACTCGTAGTTTGTTTCACTTGCAAACTCGGGTGCCCTTATTTTCCATATGGGAAGTCGAGCGGCTTGTTTTGTAGATATTTATTTATTAAGCAGGATTCTGGATTGAAGCATAAAGTTGTGTCCAGAGCATTGATAGTCTTCCGTTGCATCATATTAAATTTGTTGTAAATTAATCTTCCACTGTTGTATTATTATATTCGATGTACTCTGATATTATGTACTTTGTTGTAACATTATTATGATGTTTATAAAAGTCTTCTGTTATTTGTTCTGATGTGTTGTATGCTCAAAGTTAGCGTATGAGGGATTCGAACGGTCCCGATCGATTAGGTCCAGGCAAAACCTGTGTCGTTACACTTCGCTTCTATTCACGTTGGTGATGGAATACGCTTCGCATCTTCCTATAGAGAAAACGAAGAGTTCTTTGATTAAAATAGATTAATATACTCACAAGTTGAGTCATATCATATATGTGAATGATATACAATTTTTTGTAAAGTTAATAAGTATGGAGCTAAACCCATGAGAGGAATATTCAAAATTATCTACCTTGCTACTAGACTGAATCTAAGTAAAGATACACTTTGACGTATTTTGGGGAAGGGGTGGTGAATCAAGAAGAATGTAATAACCAGGAAATCCGAGCCAATTTAAAATTTTTATTTTGGCAATTTTAATGAATTTTGATTATTTAAAATGAATTATTTTAAATAATCTCGACAAGAAATTTATTTTGAATAGAATTAGAATGTGTATATTTATATAGATCGTCATTAGAATATAATATTTATTTATAATTATAAAAGGAATAGAAAATGGCGCGGTAGTTTGAAAATCCGATTTCAAAGTTTAAATGAATGTACCGGGTGCAAAATAGACCGGATTTTAGCGAAACCAAAAATATTAGAATCTAATTCAGAATATCTTTCCAACGAATCCGAAAAATTGAAATTTTATACCGGGAATCAAAAGTTATGTCCAGTTGAAAATTCAGAATAGTCGCTATGGAATTCTAGCCCTTAAAAAATGGAAATTTTGAAAATGACATCGGTTTTCGACGAAACCACTTTTGTTGGATCTGTGATGTCAAGTTATTGCTAGATTCCAAAATTCATAATTTTTCGAATCAATATGTGAGCGTGGCGAAGTTAAACGCGTTTGACCAGTTTTAGTTTATTTTAATCGGCTGGAAAATGACCATTTTTAAAACGGTCTCAGAATTCGACGAAATTAGTTTTATTAAGACCGTATCGTCAATACGAAGCTATAAATATTTTTTGGAATTTTTAGAGACTGTAGGTTGCCCCGGTAAATTGAAATATGCGTTTAAAATTGAATATAAAGATCTATATTTTAATTTGAACGACAACTGATCGTAACAGCCGAACTGGCTCATGATACATATCCCATTGTGTTCGGAATGAGGGTAATTAGCTGGGGACGACAGTCGGTGGGTTCAATTTTGATTTCGAAATAAAAAGTTAGTTTTTGGATAATTATATATATATATTTCATAAATCACCCTCTATTTTCTTTCCATCTCCTTTACACTCCCCCCTGTTTGTCATTCAGATCTAAAAAAAGAAAAAAGAAAAAAAACAACGGAACCCATCGATCCATCACCCCTCCGCCAACACGCGAAGGAGCCCACCTCCGGCAACCTCCTCCGCCGTCCCTCCTCCACGCAGCAGCGGGCCCCCCAGTTCGATCCAAGACGAAGACCTTGCCCCCTTTTTCCCAAACCGTCGCCTAACCGCCTCCACCCCCTGAAGCTGCTGCCGTCGATCGCCATTGTCACCCCCACCTCCGCCTGAAACCCTGCGCCCTCCTACTCCTTCCCCAATGAACGAATGTGAGTTTCTTTTAATTGATTTTGGTTAATTTAGTTTTTTTATATATATTGTATTGTTTTAAAAATCTGAGATGTATATAAAACATTGATTTGAAAATTGTTATCCAAAATATATATGGCACGACATTAAAAATGTAATCTTTTTTGTGAATTGGCGTTGTAATTGTAACAACCCGTATTTTTAATAACATGTTATAATGTAAATCAAGGCAGAATTAAATTCTAAAATCTGAATCAAGGGAAACGGGCTGTGCCATTGTGTTCATCTCGGAAAAATACGCGAAAGAGAGTCCGAGTTTTCGAAAAATGGAGTCTGTATGACCAAGTTATGGACCAATGGAGTTTTCAGAAAATTCTAAGCCCGAAAACAGTTCAAATTCGAATTCAGAATCGAATTTCAGCCAAAACAGACTGAGCGGGAATTTTCCCGCCCAGGCAGGGTCGACATAGGTGTCGACACCAGTGTCGACCCCCCCCCTAATGGGTCGACACCCATGTCGACCCAGGGGTCACCCCCCCCTCCCCCCGGTCGGACCAATTTTTCTGGTGCACCATTTTGACATGTTGGGTCTTGTTCTGGAAGTTTCTGACGGGAGTTGATGGCTCAGACTCGATTTAGGGTTAATCATATGGTCTAAACTACCCCTAATCTCTATAAAAAGACCCCTAGGCCTAGCCTAAACCCTCATTAATCATTCCTACAACTAAATGCTTCCCAAATGTTCACTAATCATGGCCTCCACCTTCTTCATGAGAGCATGAGTGTCTCAAATCAATCTATGTCATAAAGGAGCCATCTTTCTTAAGTAAAAGAGCCATCTTTCTTTGTCTTTGGGGTTATTCCTTCTTGTTCTCAAGTCTTGAAGTGGAGTTTATCGTCTTTGGTTGCGGATTTGCTAGTGTGGCTTCGTCTCAATCTTATTTTATATTTATTCTAGTCTTCATAGCATTGTAAGCCCTATACTACTCTTAGATTCTAACTATGAAGTTAAATGTGACATGTTGCAAGTTTGAATTTGGGCCTAAGTATGATATGTGCTTTGATTCTAACATGTTATGCATAAGTTTATTCTATGCATGTTTGTAAAGCTATCACCTTGACCTTGTGGGCTAAAAGCTATAAGCTTTACGTTGAAATGTTGCATTATGCAACATGAGAACTCTCATAACCTTTATGATAACTTGCATATAATGTCATATGCGAACTTCTAGTCATCATCCTATGTCATCTAGGACCATGTATCACCTATTCGCTAAGTTTGAATGTTATGCATGTAACATACAAGTTTAAATGAACATATTTATGCCTCATATGCCACCATGTTTAACTTGTGGCCAACCTTATTACTTTATGCCCTTTTGTCATGCTTTTGCCAAGTTCCCTCTTTTGATCTATGTTATGTTATGCGAAACGTACATGCGATGGGAATGCGTTGGGTTGGGTAATATTAATGACATGAAAACATGGTTTTAAAATATGACATGAACATTGACTTGTGATTATGTTTGTAAGCATAATGATGGACATGACACTTAGAAAATATGAGTGTGGCCAACTCGAGGTTGGGTTGAGTTTGTAGCATAAATCTACCCGGAACCGACCGACTTAACTAGTGGCTACAAACAATAGGACCCAATGTGAGTAGTTGGTTATGTCGCACTTGAAACCCGAGGTTAGACTAAGTTGTGGTGTAAAGCTACCCGGACCCGCCCGGCTTAACTAGCAACCACAACAAGGTCTAATGTGAGAGGTTGGGTGCATTAAATTAATTAATGCCACATGATAGGGTTAAGTCATGGACTACTTGAATACTTAACCAATTAAACACGATGGATTGGTAGGGTTAAGTCATGGACTACTTGAATATACTTAACCAATTAAACCCGATGTATTGATAGGGTTAAGTCATGAACTGCTTGAATACACTTGACCAACTCAATACATGGTTAGGATAGGGTTAACCAAACTTAACCCGCTTGAAATCCTAGTTACGTGGTCCTTTTCAGCAGTAACCTACTTGGAAGTATCATGGGTACCCTGGACTAGGCTAGGGTGGGTGTAATAACCCGAAAACCCGAATCAGTTTAAAATTTTTATTTTGACAGTTTTAGCGAATTTTGAATATTTAAAATGGATTATTTTAAATAATTATCGACGAGAAATTTATTTTGAATATAATTCGAGCGTATATATTATATACGTCATCGTTAGAATATAAATAATTATATATAATTATAAATAGAATTCAAAATGGCGTGGTAGTTCGATAATTCGATTTCAAACTTCAATTGAATGTACCGGGTGCTAAACAATCCGGATTTTAGTGAAACCAAAAACATTAAGATATAATTGATGATATCTTTCCAACGAATCCGAAAAATCGAAATTTCATAGCGGGAATCAAAAGATATGTTCAGTTGAAAATTCTGAATAGTCGCTATGGAATTCAGGCCCTTAAAAATGGGAATTTTGCAAACGACCTTGGATTTCGACGAAACCACTTTTGTTGGGTCAGTGATGTTAAATTATTGCTAGATTCCAAATTTCATAATTTTTTGATTCAATATGTGAGCGTGGCATAGGAAAACGTGTTTGACCAGTTTTAGTTGATTTTAATCGACTGGAAATTGGCCATTTTTCCAACGGTCTCAGAATTCGACGAAACTAGTTTTGTTAGGACCGTATCGTCAATACGAAGCTAGAAAATATTTTTATGGAATTTTTCGAGTTAGTATGTGACCCCGGTAAATTGAAATACGCGTTCAAATTCAATATATAGAGTTATATGTTGATTTTGACGAAAACTGATCGAAACGAGCGAATCAGCCTACGATACATATCCCATTGTGTTCGGAATGGGGGTAATTAGCTATGGACGACAGGCGGTGGGCCTCGTTCCGAGGTCGTATGTAAAAGTCAACTTTTTGAAAATAAATTAAAGAAATAAATTAAAAATTAAATCCCTCTCTCCTCACCCTCTCTATTTTCTACCCCCCCCCCCCCCAAATCATTTAATCGACTTTAACAGAAAGAAAAAAAATGGCGACAGGCGATGGACGCGCCCCCCCAATCGATCATCGCGCTGCCACACCCTCCCCCTAAACCACCGCGACACCCTCCAAACCCCCCCCCCTCGATCGATGCATCGCAGACCCCCCCTGGTCGGCAGTCGAGCCTCACGCGACCCCCCCTCCGTTTCCAGCTCTCCTCCTTCTCCTCCCCTCTTCCAATTTAGCCGCACCACTCACGAACCCTAAAACCGACGCCGCCTGCCCCCCTGACCCACCAGCGATGACGTCGGACCCCCCCCCCTCGAACGACCTCAGGCGTAGCGCCGTTTCCCCCCCCCCCATTTTGTCTCCGACGAGTAACACCCTGTACAGCGAGGAAGGTAATCAATTTATTTAAATTACTTAGTTATTAATTTAATTGGTTTAGTTAGCGAGGTTAAGATCTGATTTTAAAGTTATATAAATTAGTTGTGGAAAAATATGATTTTTATATTTTTAAAGAATTAAAAATATGATTTTTATGTTTTTAAAGTATTAAAAATATAATCTTTACTATATAGAAGTGGTAGAAATATGTTTTTTGTTTATGTAGAGAAATAGAAATATCATCTATATATGTGTAGAAAAATAAAAATGTGATTTTTATAATGATATTTTTGAAAAGGCGAAATCTTTATTTTTGAAAAGGCGAAATCTTTATTTTTGAAAAGGCGAAATCTTTATTTTTGAAAAGGCGAAATCTTTATTTTTGAAAAGGCGAAATCTTTATATGAAGGATGGCGTGATAAAAATATAATCTTTACTATATGAACATCGATGTGAAAATATAATTTTTATCTATATAGTAGCGGTATAAAAATTTGATTTTTATATATTGAATAGTATAATAAAAATTCGATTTTTATATATTGAATAACGAAGTAAAAAATCGATTTTTACATATGTAGTGGCTACAGCAACGAAGATGACAAAAATGCGATAACGATGAAGATTTCTATCAAAGAAGAGTCAAGATGATTGGATAGCTATCTGTGAGAATTTCTCACTCTTAAATTTTCTTTTCTAGTTATATATATACTAGGATGCAGACGGTGCTTAGTAGCACCCGACACAATCGTCCACAGACCATGGACTTCTTTGTTTGGTTACATAAATTAGATGATTTGATTTGATTTGAATTTGGTTGTTTGGTGAATTTGATTGATGTGTGAATGGCGTGGGCCTTCACTAGACCGGGGATAAGGCTAGGCCTCGTCCCGTTTCTAGTATCGTGTCGTTATGCCGCCGAAATTTTCTAAAATATGTTAGAAAAATAAAAATATCAATTTTATTGAATAAATGAATTGAATAGAAATTCATAAGTGGAAATAAAATGTTTTATTGTTAAAAATATAATTTTTAACGTGGAAGTGAATAAAATAAAATATTCATTTACAAACCGGACGGTTTGTTTACGTACACCTATTTGAAGGACATTGATTGGGTCGATAAATTTTACACATCGCCCAACTGCACAAATAAAATCTGTGTTTGATTGTTTGAAACCCCACACGGGTGTCGGGATGAAATTTGAAGTTCACTCATCCTGATTGATTAAATATGTCGATCGATTGATTGACAGGCTGTTATAAGCGTTAGATATCTATATTTGATGCTTATACAGTGTAGTGCACTTTGGTTGATGGTTGATTATTTTTCAATGCTATTATATACATGTGTTGTATGGAATCCATATAATTAACTTTATATGGTAATTGATTGGGCCTCATTCCAATTTAGAAAATAAAGAATATTATAATATAAAGGTTCATGTGTTGACTGTACTCATCCGTTGAGATTAGTCATGTGTTGAACGAAGTATTTTAATAATAAAATTTACATCTTTATCAATATAATATAAACGTTCATGTGTTGACTGTACTCATCCGTTGAGATTAGTCATGTGTTGAACGAAATATTTTAACAAAAATAGTCACACGTGGACGGTACTCATTCGTTGAGATTAGTCGTGTGTTGACAAAAAGAAATATTTGAAAAAGAAATATTTGAAATAGAATATTTGAAAAAGAAATATTTGAAAAAGAAATATTTGAAATAGGATATTTGAAAAAGAAATATTTTGAAATAGAAATATTTGAAATAGAATATATGAGGCCGTGTTGATTAGATTGACGCCATTTTGACATGAACGATATTTATATCGATTTTATTCATTTTAAAATGAATGTTGAAAATGATTTCAAAATGAATTGAATTCAAATTGAATAGAAAATGAATTGAATTCAAATTGAATAGAAAATGAATTGAATTCATATTGAATAGAAAATGAATTGAATTCAAATTGAATAGAAAATGAATTGAATTCAAATTGAATAGAAAATGAATTGAATAGAAAATGAATTGAATTCAAGTTGAATAGAAAACGAATTGAATTCAAATTGAATAGAAAATGAATTGAATTCAAATTGAATAGAAAATGAATTGAATTCAAATTGAATAGAAAATGAAATGAATTCAAATTAAATTAATATTTGAATTGAATAGAAATGAATGTTAAAACGAATTTATAAGGAAAAATTCAACTTTGATTTGAATTTGAAATAAAGGTTGAAATGTTTTTGAAACGAATTCAAAACTATTTATGAAATTCGTTTTGAATAGTAATCGATGAAATATATATTATATATATATAATGTAATGGCCTGAATAGAACGCGCCACGCCGCGGCAGTTCGTGAATTTCGACCATTTATTTCAAACGGACATTACGGGAGATCCGACCGTCGGATTCTCCTAAAACCGGAACCGTTGGGTTCGTATCGAAAAGAGCTTTCTAACGAATATTAGAAATTTGAAATCTAACGGTTGGATTTGGAGTTACGTCCAAATCAAATTCGAAAAAGGTCGCTGTAAGTGCAGTTCGATGGCCATTGTTGGAAATCAATTGTACGGGCCTTAATAAAATTATTAAAAATAGTAATAATTTGTGTAAAATCATAAGAAATGATTTGGGAAAAATTGGGGTGAAAAACTCCATATTTGAAAAGATGAAAATGGATTTTTATCGAAATGAACTAGTTTTGAACTAAATTTAAAACCCAATTATTTTTAAATAAATAAATTAGATTTTAAAAGGGGTTTTAAATAATCGGAATTTCTAATATATTTGATTGGATTTGAAATCGGTTTATCGTGAACGGTGTTTTAAATAACACTAGTTCTTTAACCCGATAATAAATAGAATGTGATTTGGGTTTGTTGTGAACTGTGTTTTAAATAACACCTAGTTCTTTAACCCAGTAAAAGGAGTTTTAACGAATCTGCAATTAGATTGAAAGGAGAATTGATAATTTATATTATCAACTTTAGAAAATGAGCGAGAATGGAGTATCACCAGTTTTGCTCCAAAGCGATAGTTAAATCTTTAATTAGATTTGAATGTGATATGGTAATTAATTTTACCGATAACACCATGGTATTAGATATGGAGTATTACCAGTTTTGCTTCAGGGGATGAATAGGTTGGGATTGGGAAATAAAATAAATAATTACTTCGGTGTGGTTCGCTAATCTCGACTAGTTTGGAAAACCATAATTTGGTTTGAAATGACATCCAAAGGAAGATTAAAGGATAAATTTTAAAGAATTTATCTTGGATAAAATTAATGGGAACCTTTCCCTAAAAAAAATGTGATTCTGTGAATAAAAGAATATTCTGAATTGGAATGAGGCGTATGTTGTGTTTATGTAACATTTGTTTTAATATACGGGGGTTGTTCGGAAAGGCCGGGTTCATACCCATTTTGAATAACCGATTCGACGATATGTCGAAGATGAAGACGGCGGTTTAAGACCGGAAGTCTTCACATCGTTTGGATAATTACTGACGATCCTGATTCGGCTGTACACCCAAGAGGATGGAAATAGTTGGTGGTCGTCCAGACGTACTTGGAGATGGATGGATATGCGAGGAAAGTGCCTCCGGTTTCGTTCAGACCTAGAACGGACTTGTAAATGGATGGTGTGTCTGACATTATATTCCTTTATATTGTATTTGTTGATCTCTGCTAAATATATATCTGTTTGGCGGCGGAGAATTTATTCTCTTGCTTAACGCCCTTCTCTGAGATATATGAGCTCAGAGGTTATATATTGGCAGAAATCAGTGGTACGATATGGATTGATAGTGTGGCATGCTGAGATGCAGTGATCCAGACTTTTGTTGAAAAGCAAAGTTTGGTGGTTGATGATCAAAGCGCAGCTGATATAGCATGGCTTTGTGTATAGCGTTGATCCGCGAGCCTCACACCCCAGTATGGTGGTAAACTGATGGTTTGATCAGTATGCTTTTTCGTGGATGGACACCTTAGTGGTGTCGTGGATTCAGTCGACCGAGATGAGCCTAGTGCTCAGGGATATATAGAGTAAGCGGTGTTTTCTCTCGCTGGGACGTAAGCCGCGGTGGTACTCTTGTCCCAAATGTGCGGATGTGGAGACGGTGTTTTCTCTTGTGGGGACGTAAGCCGTGGTGAATTGCATTACACGATCGATCTTTCGAATCAGGAGCCACCATGATGGAAATCCAATTTCCAATACGTGTATTGCGGTTTTAATTGTAGAACTAGTATGGCAACATGATATATGGTACACATGCCGTCTATGATTTATATTTATGATTGAAATTGTTTTGACACTATACACATATTGTAGTATCAAATGATTTGTTTTAAACGTACCAAGCATGTTTGGCTATTATAAGGGAAAACCCTATCCTCCGGCTTGCGTTGCATTGTGTGATGGGACCTGGGTCTTATAATAGCTTCATTTTTCGAAAAAGCATTGCGCTGTTTATTCTATGCACTAGTATTCTTGGGAGGAAACCCGTTCCGTGTCATACGGCGTGGTCCCTTGAATTACTCTCTTTAAAAGTAAAGTGTTAAATAACTGTTTTAGTTCTCACACCAGTCACATGACTGACCTGGAGTTTATTGTTTTAACCTAAACTCTAGGTGCCCCTATTTTCCGCACGGGCAGCTAGTAGTTTTGGTTTTGCAGATTTATATTCACAGGATCCTGGTTTACAGCTGGAATGATATCCGGAAAGCTCTGTATCCATATATCACCTTCAGTTGTGCTTTGTATTATTTTCCGCTGTTATATAATTAATTGTAATCTCTGATATTTATTCGAATGTATGATATTCATTTATACTCTGTACATTCTTGTATCTGATGGAATTGTTGTAATAACAATGAAATGTTCTTCTGATTGTGTTCTGATTTGTCTTGTCCTCACAGTAATTCGTTCTTTTTCATCTCTTCGGAGACCGGGGAAGTTTCGGGTCGCTTCATTTGGTATCAGAGCTTTGGTTTACAGAGCTCGAGAACAAGACACATTAGAACCGTACGAATTCATCAGATATTGGATTAGTAATATCCAATTAGAATGACTCGTTAGAGATAGGATCAGTAGTATCCTAGAACGAGTGTGAAGAGTATATTTTTCAAATGAAAACAATTTTGTTTTGATAATTTAAATCGTTTTAAACGTATTTGATTATTTATTTATTTTGAATATGGACAATCCAATATATAAAGATTTTGCATATACGCGTCATGAACGTATACTCGAAGTTTTAATATACTGGATAGATATAGAATCATATTCTAGACACCCAGAGATGATTCTGATGATTGATATATCATCATCAGAATTTGTGTTCGTGTTTCGAAGGTTTGATTTCTATATATTTCCATTAGGCTTGTGTGAGAACCAAAACCAATATAGCTAGAACACATTGTTGTGAATTGACATCAAAAACAAGATTTTTTATATATATATCAAAATTATGAATTTGAAATGTTAATCCACTAATTGATTGATGTTTGTGTTATTTGTTTATTTGTTTGATAATTTTGAACCATTATGCCTAATAGCATCAAATATTGAATTGTATTGAAAACTGGTCGCATTTGCTTGCATATACATATACTTACATTGAACAGGTCATAGCAAGGAGGCTAGAGCAGAGAATAAAATTTGTTTGCCCGACAAATAGGTACATGTGTACTACATAATTTACTGTTTTGTTTGGGTGATGATGATTTTATGAGCCTATTGGCTGGCCGCATGGCTTTTTCTTTTTCTTTTTGAGATCAGAAGGCCTATATGGCAATTTCGGGATTTTCCAGTGGCTCCCGGTGTAGGGGAGGTTATGGCGAAATTTTTCGAAAATTCAGGGTGTTAGCCAAATTTTTGAAGAATTTGAAAATTCTCAGAAACTGAAAAGTTGGAGAATGGAAGCCAGATCGAACGTAGAGTTGATTAATCAAACCACTTTCGACTTTGATCCTTTTCGGGGACGAAAAGTTTTAAGTGGGGGAGATTGTAATAACCCGAAAATCCGAACCAGTTTAAAATTTTTATTTTGACAGTTTTAGCGAATTTTGAATATTTAAAATGGATTATTTTAAATAATTATCGACGAGAAATTTATTTTGAATATAATTCGAGCGTATATATTATATACGTCGTCGTTAGAATATAAATAATTATATATAATTATAAATAGAATTGAAAATGGCGCGGTAGTTCGATAATTCGATTTCAAACTTCAATTGAATGTACCGGGTGCAAAACAATCCGGATTTTAGTGAAACCAAAAACACTAAGATCTAATTGATGATATCTTTCCAACGAATCCGAAAAATCGAAATTTCATAACGGGAATCAAAAGATATGTTCAGTTGAAAATTCTGAATAGTCGCTATGGAATTCAGGCCCTTAAAAATGGGAATTTTGCAAATGACCTCGGATTTCGACGAAACCACTTTTGTTGGGTCCATGATGTTAAATTATTGCTAGATTCCAAATTTCATAATTTTTCGATTCAATATGTGAGCGTGGCATAGGAAAACGTGTTTGACCAGTTTCAGTTGATTTTAATCGACTGGAAATTGGCCATTTTTCCAACGGTCTCAGAATTCGACGAAACTAGTTTTGTTAGGACCGTATCGTCAATACGAAGCTAGAAAATATTTTTATGGAATTTTTCGAGTTAGTATGTGACCCCGGTAAATTGAAATGCGCGTTCAAATTCAATATATAGAGTTATATGTTGATTTTGACGAAAACTGATCGAAACGAGCGAATCAGCCTACGATACATATCCCATTGTGTTCGAAATGGGGGTAATTAGCTATGGACGACAGGCGGTGGGCCTCGTTCCGAGGTCGTATGTAAAAGTCAACTTTTTGAAAATAAATTAAAGAAATAAATTAAAAATTAAATCCCTCTCTCCTCACCCTCTCTATTTTCTGCCCCCCCCAAATCATTTAATCGACTTTAACAGAAAGAAAAAAAATGGCGACAGGCGATGGACGCGCCCCCCCAATCGATCATCGCGCCGCCACACCCTCCCCCTAAACCACCGCGACACCCTCCAAACCCCCCCCCCCCCCTCGATCGATGCATCGCAGACCCCCCCCCCTGGTCGGCAGTCGAGCCTCACGCGACCCTCCCTCCATTTCCAGCTCTCCTCCTTCTCCTCCCCTCTTCCAATTTAGCCGCACCACTCACGAACCCTAAAACCGACGCCGCCTGCCCCTCCTGACCCACCAGCGATGACGTCGGACCCCTCCCCCTCGAACGACCTCAGGCGTAGCGCCGTTTCCCCCCCCCCCCCACATTTTGTCTCCGACGAGTAACACCCTGTACAGAGAGGAAGGTAATCAATTTATTTAAATTACTCAGTTATTAATTTAATTGGTTTAGTTAGCGAGGTTAAGATTTGATTTTAAAGTTATATAAATTAGTTGTGAAAAAAAAATATGATTTTTATATTTTTAAAGAATTAAAAATATGATTTTTATATTTTTAAAGTATTAAAAATATAATCTTTACTATATAGAAGTGGTAGAAATATGATTTTTGTTTATGTAGAGAATTAGAAATATCATCTATATATGTGTAGAAAAATAAAAATGTGATTTTTATAATGATATTTTTGAAAAGGCGAAATCTTTATTTTTGAAAAGGCGAAATCTTTATTTTTGAAAAGGCGAAATCTTTATTTTTGAAAAGGCAAAATCTTTATTTTTGAAAAGGCGAAATCTTTATATGAAGGATGGCGTGATAAAAATATAATCTTTACTATATGAACATCGATGTGAAAATATAATTTTTATCTATATAGTAGCGGTATAAAAATTTGATTTTTATATATTGAATAGTATAATAAAAATTCGATTTTTTTATATTGAATAACGAAGTAAAAATTCGATTTTTACATATGTAGTGGCTACAGCAACGAAGATGACAAAAATGCGAGAACGATGAAGATTTCTATCAAAGAAGAGTCAAGATGATTGGATAGCTATCTGTGAGAATTTCTCACTCTTAAATTTTCTTTTCTAGTTATATATATACTAGGATGCAGACGGTGCTTAGTAGCACCCGACACAATCGTCCACAGACCATGGACTTGTTTGTTTGGTTGCATAAATTAGTTATATGATTTGATTTGAATTTGGTTGTTTGGTGAATTTGATTGATGTGTGAATGGCGTGGGCCTTCACTAGACCGGGGATAAGGCTAGGCCTCGTCCCGTTTCTAGTATCGTGCCGTTATGCCGCCGAAATTTTCTAAAATATGTTAGAAAAATAAAAATATCAATTTTATTGAATAAATGAATTGAATAGAAATTCATAAGTGGAAATAAAATGTTTTATTGTTAAAAATATAATTTTTAACATGGAAGTGAATAAAATAAAATATTCATTTACAAACCGGACGGTTTGTTTATGTACACCTATTTGAAGGACATTGATTGGGTCGATAAATTTTACACATCGCCCAACTGCACAAATAAAATCTGTGTTTGATTGTTTGAAACCCCACACGGGTGTTGGGATGAAATTTGAAGTTCACTCATCCTGATTGATTAAATATGTCGATCGATTGATTGACAGGCTGTTATAAGCGTTAGATATCTATATTTGATGCTTATACAGTGTAGTGCACTTTGGTTGATGGTTGATTATTTTTCAATGCTATTATATACATGTGTTGTATGGAATCCATATAATTAACTTTATATGGTAATTGATTGGGCCTCATTCCAATTTAGAAAATAAAGAATATTATAATATAAAGGTTCATGTGTTGACTGTACTCATCCGTTGAGATTAGTCATGTGTTGAACGAAGTATTTTAATAATAAAATTTACATCTTTATCAATATAATATAAAGGTTCATGTGTTGACTGTACTCATCCGTTGAGATTAGTCATGTGTTGAACGAAATATTTTAACAAAAATAGTCACACGTGGACGGTACTCATTCGTTGAGATTAGTCGTGTGTTGAAAAAAAGAAATATTTGAAAAAGAAATATTTGAAATAGAATATTTGAAAAAGAAATATTTGAAAAAGAAATATTTGAAAAAGAAATATTTGAAATAGGATATTTGAAAAAGAAATATTTTGAAATAGAAATATTTGAAATAGAATATATGAGGCCGTGTTGATTAGATTGACGCCATTTTGACGTGAACGATATTTATATCGATTTTATTCATTTTAAAATGAATGTTGAAAATGATTTCAAAATGAATTGAATTCAAATTGAATAGAAAATGAATTGAATTCAAAGTGAATAGAAAATGAATTGAATTCAAATTGAATAGAAAACGAATTGAATTCAAATTGAATAGAAAATGAATTGAATTCAAATTTAATAGAAAATGAATTGAATTCAAGTTGAATAGAAAATGAATTGAATTCAAATTGAATAGAAAATGAATTGAATTCAAATTGAATAGAAAATGAAATGAATTCAAATTAAATTAATATTTGAATTGAATAGAAATGAATGTTAAAACGAATTTATAAGGAAAAATTCAACTTTGATTTGAATTTGAAATAAAGGTTGAAATGTTTTTGAAACGAATTCAAAACTATTTATAAAATTCGTTTTGAATAGTAATCGACGAAATATATATTATATATATATAATATAATGGCCTGAATAGAACGCGCCGCGCCGCGACAGTTCGTGAATTTCGACCATTTATTTCAAACGGACATTACGGGAGATCCGACCGTCGGATTCTCCTAAACCGGAACCGTTGGGTTCGTATCGAAAAGAGCTTTCTAACGAATATTAGAAATTTGAAATCTAACGGTTGGATTTGGAGTTACGTCCGAATCAAATTCGAAAAAGGTCGCTGTAAGTGCAGTTCGATGGACATTGTTGGAAATCAATTGTACGGGCCTTAATAAAATTATTAAAAATAGTAATAATTTGTGTAAAATCATAAGAAATGATATGGGAAAAATTGGGGTGAAAAACTCCATATTTGAAAAGATGAAAATGGATTTTTATCGAAATGAACTAGTTTTGAACTAAATTTAAAACCCAATTATTTTTAAATAAATAAACTAAATTTAAAAAGGGGTTTTAAATAATCGGAATTTCTAATATATTTGATTGGATTTGAAATGGGTTTATCGTGAACGGTGTTTTAAATAACACTAGTTCTTTAACCCGATAATAAATAGAATGTGATTTGGGTTTGTTGTGAACAACACCTAGTTCTTTAACCCAGTAAAAGGAGTTTTAACGAATCTGCAATCAGATTGAAAGGAGAATTGATAATTTAAATTATCAACTTTAGAAAATGAGCGAGAATGGAGTATCACCAGTTTTGCTCCAAAGCGATAGTTAAATCTTTAATTAGATTTGAATGTGATATGGTAATTAATTTTACCGATAACACCATGGTATTAGATATGGAGTATTACCAGTTTTGCTTCAGGGGATGAATAGGTTGGGTTTGGGAAATGAAATAAATAATTACTTCGGTGTGGTTCGCTAATCTCGACTAGTTTGGAAAACCATAATTTGGTTTGAAATGACATCCAAAGGAAGATTAAAGGATAAATTTTAAAGAATTTATCTTGGATAAAATTAATGGGAACCTTTCCCTAAAAAAAATGTGATTCTGTGAATAAAAGAATATTCTGAATTGGAATGAGGCGTATGTTGTGTTTATGTAACATTTGTTTTAATATACGCGGGTTGTTCGGAAAGGCCGGGTTCATACCCATTCTGAATAACCGATTCGACGATATGTCGAAGATGAAGACGGTGGTTTAAGACCGGAAGTCTTCACATCGTTTGGATAATTACTGACGATCCTGATTCGGCTGTACACCCAAGAGGATGGAAATAGTTGGTGGTCGTCCAGACGTACTTGGAGATGGATGGATATGCGAGGAAAGTGCCTCCGGTTTCGTTCAGACCTAGAACGGACTTGTAAATGGATGGTGTGTCTGACATTGTATTCCTTTATATTGTATTTGTTGATCTCTGCTAAATATATATCTGTTTGGCGGCGGAGAATTTATTCTCTTGCTTAACGCCCTTCTCTGAGACATATGAGCTCAGAGGTTATATATTGGCAGAAATCAGTGGTACGATATGGATTGATAGTGTGGCATGCTGAGATGCAATGATCCAGACTTTTGTTGAAAAGCAAAGTTTGGTGGTTGATGATCAAAGCGCAGCTGATATAGCATGGCTTTGTGTATAGCGTTGATCCGCGAGCCTCACACCCCGGTATGGTGGTAAACTGATGGTTTGATCAGTATGCTTTTTCGTGGATGGGCACCTTAGTGGTGTCGTGGATTCAGTCGACCGAGATGAGCCTAGTGCTCAGGGATATATAGAGTAAGCGGTGTTTTCTCTCGCTGGGACGTAAGCCGCGGTGGTACTCTGGTCCCAAATGTGCGGATGTGCAGACGGTGTTTTCTCTTGTGGGGACGTAAGCCGTGGTGAATTGCATTACGCGATCGATCTTTCGAATCAGGAGCCACCATGATGGAAATCCAATTTCCAATACGTGTATTGCGGTTTTAATTGTAGAACTAGTATGGCGACATGATATATGGTACCCATGCCGTCTATGATTTATATTTATGATTGAAATTGTTTTGACACTATACACATATTATAGTACCAAATGATTTGTTTTAAACGTACCAAGCATTTTTGGCTATTATAAGGGAAAATCCTATCCTCCGGCTTGCGTTGCATTGTGTGATGGGACCTGGGTCTTATAATAGCTTCATTTTTCGAAAAAGCATTGCGCTGTTTATTCTATGCACTAGTATTCTTGGGAGGAAACCTGTTCCGTGTCATACGGCGTGGTCCCTTGAATTACTCTCTTTTAAAGTAAAGTTTTAAATAACTGTTTTAGTTCTCACACCAGTCACATGACTGACCTGGAGTTTATTGTTTTAACCTAAACTCTGGGTGCCCCTATTTTCCGCACGGGCAGCTAGTAGTTTTGGTTTTGCAGATTTATATTCACAGGATCCTGGTTTACAGCTGGAATGATATCCGGAAAGCTCTGTATCCATATATCACCTTCAGTTGTGCTTTGTATTATTTTCCGCTGTTATATAATTAATTGTAATCTCTGATATTTATTCGAATGTATGATATTCATTTATACTCTGTATATTCTTGTATCTGATGGAATTGTTGTAATAACAATGAAATGTTCTTCTGTTTGTGTTCTGATTTGTCTTGTCCTCACAGTAATTCGTTCTTTCTCATCTCTTCGGAGACCGGGGAAGTTTCGGGTCGCTTCAGTGGGGCACGATTACTGGACTGATTGTAAGAGACCAAAAGAGACGGCTGAAGGGTGCACCGGTTATTCAGGCGGACCATGGTCATGCACATTAAGTCCGGAGTTGAACATGGGCACCAGTAGGTTTAGACTATGCATGCTTGAATTGTGTCTGTGGTTCACACCTTAGGGATGGATACACCCTGGGGTGGACCTAGCACAGTTAACTACATTCCACGATTAAGCCGTATGACACCGATACACGACAAGTTAGGCTTACAGGGAGCCGATCGACTAGACCGGGTAGTTGGACCTCGATTTAGGTCATCTCATGATGTGGGCCAGCTTTGGTCCAAGGGATCATTTCTTATTTATACTTGACATGGATTGGAATACTAGTACATACCTGGTGCAACTTAACCTTGTATATGCGATGCCACATTTGATCTATCTTGTTAACTTTTCACCATGCCAGTTATCACCCTACATCTCATCTCTGTTTTACATGTTCAGTTAACTTTATTAGTTTTAATACTAATAGCAGATAGGACTTACCAGTCTTTTTGACTGACCCGTTTTCTTTCGCCTCTTTTCTTCCGTTCCCCCCCCCCAAGGTTTGCAGGGTGGGAACACTGTTACCTAGCTGGATCATTAGCTGCTTTTCTGGATAGCTCATGTATGGTTTGAGCATGCTATGGCTTTATGCTACCTTGGGGATAGTTACTTTATGTTTTTCTCCAGTTTTCAGTTTATGTTCTAGACTTTGTTTTATGGGAAAATAATGACCAAGTACTTTGATGTAACTTGACTATGGTTTTGAAATGCTAGTTTTATCCGCTGCTTTACTACTCTATTTTACTTATATGTTCTGTCTTGTGATATCTGCATGCATGTTTACCTCGTTTAACACCCCTCCAAAGCTAGTGTCCTTGCAAGAGTGGCACTGGCGGAGGTGGGGTGTTACATTTGGTATCAGTGCATAAGGTTTACAAGATTTGAGCAAAAGTGTTTTTAAAATTTACCTTTTTGGAAAACTATTTTCAAAACCAATTAAGTAGTTTCCAAAGAAAAGTCTAGTTATTTTAAAAGGCTATTCCCCAAAAGCCATTAGCACTATCCTTCGTTTCCTCGTTCTAAATCTATCTTTTCCTTTTTCAGCATGGCCGATCTTAACCTTCCCGAGGGAGTAACCATTCCCGGATGGTTTCGGAGGTACTTGGAAGCTAGGGCCAACAATGCGGGCCCAGCAAATACCCCCACTGTAACTGAGGTTCCTCCTCCTCCTCAGCATCCACAAGCAGATTTCGCAAAGGTTTGCAAGGACTTTAAGGCGATGGGTGGCAAGAATTTTATTGGGACAGAGACTTTTGTGGAGGCGAGAAATTGGTTGAAAGAAACTGAAGATCTTTTCGCTATCTTTGATGTGGAAGACCATAGAAAGGTTTTATTGGCAGCATGGTTATTAAAAGAAGAAGCTGCTTATTGTGGGAGGTCACCAATTCTACTAGACCTATAGAGACTTGGGCCGACTTTAGGACGAGGTTTGGGCTTAAGTTTCTATCATCTGCTGAGGCGAATCTGCAATTGGAGAAGTTTATATCTTTGAAGCAAGGGGACATGACAGTGAGGGAGTATGTGAATAAGTTTAACCAGCTTGCTCAATTCGGTTTGGACATGGTTAATACTCCCCAGAAGAAGGCTTTACGCTTTGCACGAGGGTTGAATGAGCCATTACAAGGTTTAGCCCTGTCTCATATACCCATGGGGGCCACTTTTGAAGACCTAGTGGACATGGCATTGCTTCAAGGAGACGATAAGAATAGCAAGAAAGAAGTCAAGCCTAATGAGATTCAAGCCAAGAAGACAGACTCCAAGTGGGGAGGAAATCAGGGCAATCAGAACAACAAGAACAACAAGGGCAACAAGGCCAAGGCAAAGGACCCAAGAAAATGCAACTTCCGTGGGATTGTTGGGCACATAGCCAAAGATTGCAGAAAGAAGAAGAGGAAGTTGGGCGAATTCTTTCACTGTGGAGAGCCTGGACACCTTAGCAAGGATTGCCCCAAGAAGCAAGGACAAGGGCAAGGGCAGAATCAACGTGCAGGACCTTCTGGAGGGCAAGTGCATGCTCTCAACACTGCTCCAGTCCAGGACCGAGGTAGTATTTCTGTAGAAAGTCTTGTTTATATTTCTGACTTTCCTGTTCGCACTTTATTTGATTCTGGCGCATCGCATACCTTTATTTCTTCTGACATTGTTGAAAGTTTGCACCTAAGTACTAGTCTAGTTGAGGATCCCGTCAGTGTTTCAAATCCAATTGGGGGTTCCGCCCATTTATCTATGATTTGTGTGGATTTGAAGATTTCTATCTTGACCGTAGAATTCACGTGTAATGCTTATGCTCTCGGGTTCACGGGATACGGGTTGATTTTGGGCATGGATTGGTTGTCCAGTTATGGAGCCATCCTCGATTGTGAGCATAGGGTGGTGAGGCTCATGACTCGCCTCGGTAATACCCTAGAAATTTCTTGTAACCCTAGAGGTCCCGTCATGTTATGTTATCTTGAATCTCTTGACTCGTCCATCGATGATCTGCAATCTGTAAGGGTGGTCCGAGACTATCCTGATGTCTTTGAAGAAGTTAAGGGGTTACCCCCTAAACGAGAGATAGATTTCCGCATTTATCTAGTCGATAATGCCAAGCCAGTATCATTGCCCGTTAGGCACATGGCCCCACGTGAAAGAAGGGAGCTCAGTAAGCAAATCAAGGAGTTGCTTGAGAAGAATTTTATTAGGTGAAGCATTTCTGAATGGGGTGCTCCGGTGGTATTCGCTACTAAGGCGGATGGTTCGCTTCGTCTATGTGTTGATTATCGAGAGTTGAACAAGCTGACAAAGAAGAATAGGCACCCGTTACCGAGGATTGATGATCTCTTTGACAGCTTGTTGGTGCTTCTGTTTTCTCTCAGCTCGATCTAGCCACCAGATTCCATCAGCTTAGAGTAGCTGAGGATAGTATTGATAAGACTGCGTTTAGGACTCCAGATGGATTCTTTGAAAGGCTTGTCATGCATTCGGTTTGACTAATGCACCCGCCTACTTCGTAGACTTGATGAGTAGGGTGTTCAGGGAGTTCCTTAACAAGTTTGTTGTTGTCTTCGTGAATGATATTCTGATCTTCTCAAAGGATGAGGAAGAGCATGCTAGGCATCTCAAGGAAGTGATGGATACGCTTAGAGCGCATCAGTTGAAAGCCAAGTTCTCCAAATTTCATTTCTGGAGAAGGGAAGTTCGGTTTCTTGGACATATAGTTTCTAAGCAAGGCATAGCGGTGGATCCCGCGAAAGTGGTTGTGGTTCAAGACTGGAAGACTCCTAGGAATGCAACCGAAGTAAGAAGCTTTCTCGGTCTGGCGAGCTACTATAGGAAGTTCATCAGGGACTTCGCTAAGATTTCGGCCCCTCTTACTAAGTTGACGAAGAAGAACTTAGTCTTTGCATGGGACTTGGAGTGTGAGTTTGCTTTTCAAAGGCTCAAGAGAGCCCTTACCACAACTCCAGTTTTGGCATTACCCGATAGTGGTAAGATGTTTACCGTGTACACAGATGCATGTGGCACGGGGTTAGGTGCTGTTCTGATGCAAGAGGGAAGGGTGATATGTTATGGGGGTAGGCAACTTAAAGTTCATGAGAAAAACTATCCCACTCATGATTTGGAGTTGTCGGCAATCGTCTTTGCACTTAAATCATGGTGCCACTATCTTCTAGGCGAAAGGTTTGAGTTGTATACTGATCACAAGTCACTCAAGTACCTCTTCTCGCAGAAAGATCTGAATCTAAGGCAGCAAAGGTGGACGGAATTCTTGGCATCATATGACTTCGAGATAGCTTACACCCCTGGCAAGGGTAATGTTGTGGCAGATGCACTAAGCAGAAGGAGGTTGACTTTGAGTCCCTTGTTTATTGAGATGAAGAACTTAGAGTTCTTGGCAACCTTTGTTTTCACGACGACTGTTGAGTCGATGACGGGTTCATTAGCATCCCTTGAGCTTAGACCCACACTTCTTGATCAAGTTGGGGCTTCCCAGAAGGAAGACCCGTGGATAGTTGAGATCATGGGCAAGTTGATCCGTGGTGAGACGTCTAGTCACCTTGCTAGATATACTATTGATGACAAGGGTTGGCTAAGGCGTGATGGAAGGCTATGCGTTCCACAAGTAGGAGACTCGGTGCATAAAGTTCTCAAAGAAGCGCATCACTCGAAGATGACTATACATCCTGGAGGAGATAAGATGTATAGGGATATAAAGCGCATTTTCTTTTGGGCTGGAATGAAGAAGGATGTGGCAGAGTATGTTTCAAAGTGCATGGTGTGCCAACAAGTGAAAGCCGAGTCAAAGAAACCAGGTGGGCTATTACATCCATTGGAGACCCCGCAATGGAAGTGGGAGAGTATTTCTATGGATTTTGTGGATGGATTTCCTAGGTCAAGGAAAGAGAACACGAGCATATGGGTCGTAGTTGATAGACTTACGAAGAGTGCTCATTTCATTCCTGTAAAGAGCAAGAGGACCGCATCATGGCTAGCATCTATTTATCTTTGGGAGATAGTGCGGTTGCATGGAGTTCCTTCTAGCATAGTTAGCGGTCATGACCCAATTTTCACTAGCCAGTTCTGGAATAGTTTGCAAGAAGCGATGGGTACGCGATCGAATCTGAGTACAGCCTATCACCCCCAGACGGATGGCCAAACCGAAAGGGTGAATAGAGTGCTAGAAGATCTTTTGAGGCTATGTGTTCTTGACTTTGGTGGTACTTGGGAAGACCACCTTCCTCTTGTAGAGTTTGCTTATAATAATAGCTATCAAGCCAGCATAGGGATGGCACCATTTGAAGCTTTGTATGGGAGGTCGTGTAGGTCACCATCTTGTTGGTGGGAGACAACGGATAGGCTTATACTTGGGCCCGATATGATACGGGACACATCCGAAAAAGTTAAATTGGTGAGAAGACGGATGAAAGCGGCCCAAGACAGACAGAAATCCTATGTTGACAAGCGAAGGGCAGATTTGGAATTTGAAGTGGGAGACATGGTTTTCGTAAAGGTTTTTCCTTTGCGTAATGTGGTACGTTTTGGAGAAATTGGGAAGCTGGCACCAAGGTTCGTAGGACCCTTCTCTATTATAGAGAGAATTGGAAAGATGGCTTCTAAGGTGGAATTGCCCGAGAAGCTAGCCGGAGTGCATAATGTCTTTCATGTCTTGCATCTCCGAAAGTGCCTAAATGAGTCCGCTGAGGTGGTTGAACCAAGCATTCTTGAAGACGTGGAGGTAGAAAAAGAGGCAACCTTGAGGAGAGCTCCAATTCGTATTTTGGGAACAGAGATCAAGAAGCTAAGAAATCGAGAAGTCAAGTTGGTGAAAGTTCAGTGGAGTGAAGCCGAAGAAGATGCAACTTGGGAAACCGAGGAGAAGATGCGTGGGCTTTATCCATTCCTTTTTGAGGGTACATTCTTAATCTCCTTTCCTAATTAGCATATCTTTCTTTTTGCTATCCGTGTTTATCCTGCTTATCTTGTTATCTTGTTAACCTTGTCATGAGAACCTTAAGTAGAGACCCTTTGGATGAAACATGTATTTGAAACATGTTATGCTTGATGGTTGCAAGTGGTTGCAAGTGTTTGCAAGTGGATACTCGTGGATGCATGATACACATTAGGCACTAAGATCGGCTCACACACTTTCATGTTGCATATGCATGAGTGTTTATGCTTATTCATGGATGAAACTTGTTGTGCTATCACGTGGATGTTGCATATGAATGAATGTTATGTGCACTCATGTAGAGATTATAAATTATGATAGGAATTTGCATACATATGGACTCATTTTACTAACATACTTTGCATTAAGGAGGTTTACTGAATCAGTAACCGCCTGATTTTTGCATTAGATAAGTACATATACACACACCTTTTGCATATGTGCATACAACATTTAGAATCTTTTTAAGGACAATGGTTACTTGTGGATGATGTTTCGAGTAGATGGATGATGGATGGTAGGATACGTTCTTCCTAACTTGGAGATTTCGGGGACGAAATCCTTTAAGGAGGGGAGAATGTAACAACCCGTATTTTTAATAACATGTTATAATGTAAATCAAGGCAGAATTAAATTCTAAAATCTGAATCAAGGGAAACGGGCAGTGCCATTGCGTTCGTCTCGGAAAAATACGCGAAAGAGAGTCCGAGTTTTCGAAAAACGGAGTCCGTATGACCAAGTTATGGCCCAATGAAGTTTTCAGAAAATTCTAAGCCCGAAAACAGTTCAAATTTGAATTCAGAATCAAATTTCAGCCAAAACAGACTGGGCGGGAATTTTCCCGCCCAGGCAGGGTCGACATAGGTGTCGACACCAGTGTCGACCCCCCCTCCCCAAATGGGTCGACACCCATGTCGACCCAGGGGTCGACCCCCCCGGTCGGACCAATTTTTCTGGTGCACCATTTTGACATGTTGGGTCTTGTTTTGGAATTTCTGACGGGAGTTGATGGCTCAGATTCGATTTAGGGTTAATCCTATGGTCTAAACTACCCCTAATCTCTATAAAAAGACCCCTAGACCTAGCCTAAACCCTCATTAATCATTCCTACAACTAAATGCTGCCCAAATGTTCACTAATCATGGCCTCCACCTTCTTCATGAGAGCATGAGTGTCTCAAATCAATCTATGTCATAAAGGAGCCATCTTTCTTAAGTAAAAGAGCCATCTTTCTTTGTCTTTGGGGTTATTCCTTCTTGTTCTCAAGTCTTGAAGTGGAGTTTATCGTCTTTGGTTGCGGATTTGCTAGTGTGGCTTCATCTCAATCTTATTTTATATTTATTCTAGTCTTCATAGCATTGTAAGCCCTATACTACTCTTAGATTCTAACTATGAAGTTAAATGTGACATGTTGCAAGTTTGAATTTGGGCCTAAGTATGATATGTGCTTTGATTCTAACATGTTATGCATAAGTTTATTCTATGCATGTTTGTAAAGCTATCACCTTGACCTTGTGGGCTAAAAGCTATAAGCTTTACGTTGAAATGTTGCATTATGCAACATGAGAACTCTCATAACCTTTATGATAACTTGCATATAATGTCATATGCGAACTTCTAGTCATCATCCTATGTCATCTAGGACCATGTATCACCTATTCGCTAAGTTTGAATGTTATGCATGTAACATACAAGTTTAAATGAACATATTTATGCCTCATATGCCACCATGTTTAACTTGTGGCCAACCTTATTACTTTATGCCCTTTTGTCATGCTTTTGCCAAGTTCCCTCTTTTGATCTATGTTATGTTATGCGAAACGTACATGCGATGGGAATGCGTTGGGTTGGGTAATATTAATGACATGAAAACATGGTTTTAAAATATGACATGAACATTGACTTGTGATTATGTTTGTAAGCATAATGATGGACATGACACTTAGAAAATATGAGTGTGGCCAACTCGAGGTTGGGTTGAGTTTGTAGCATAAATCTACCCGGAACCGACCGACTTAACTAGTGGCTACAAACAATAGGACCCAATGTGAGTAGTTGGTTATGTCGCACTTGAAACCCGAGGTTAGACTAAGTTGTGGTGTAAAGCTACCCGGACCCGCCCGGCTTAACTAGCAACCACAACAAGGTCTAATGTGAGAGGTTGGGTGCATTAAATTAATTAATGCCACATGATAGGGTTAAGTCATGGACTACTTGAATACTTAACCAATTAAACACGATGGATTGGTAGGGTTAAGTCATGGACTACTTGAATATACTTAACCAATTAAACCCGATGTATTGATAGGGTTAAGTCATGAACTGCTTGAATACACTTGACCAACTCAATACATGGTTAGGATAGGGTTAACCAAACTTAACCCGCTTGAAATCCTAGTTACGTGGTCCTTTTCAGCAGTAACCTACTTGGAAGTATCATGGGTACCCTGGACTAGGCTAGGGTGGGGCATGATTACTGGACTGATTGTAAGAGACCAAAAGAGATGGCTGAAGGGTGCACCGGTTGTTCAGGCGGACCATGGTCGTGCACATTAAGTCCGGAGTTGAACATGGGCACCAGTAGGTTTAGACTGTGCGTGCTTGAATTGTGTCTGTGGTTTACACCTTAGGGCTGGATGCACCCTGGGGTGGACCTAGCACAGTTAACTACATTCCACGATTAAGCCGTATGACACCGATACATGACGAGTTAGGCTTATAGGTAGCCGATCGACTAGACCGGGTAGTTGGACCTCGATTTAGGTCATCTCATGATGTGGGCCAGCTTTGGGCCAAGGGATCATTTCTTGTTTATATTTGACATGGATTGGAATACTAGTACATACCTGGTGCAACTTAACCTTGTATATGCGATGCCACACTTGATCTATCTTGTTAACTTTTCACCATGCCAGTTATCACCCTACATCTCATCTCTGTTTTACATGTTCAGTTAACTTTATTAGTTTTAATACTAATAGCAGATAGGACTTACCAGTCTTTTTGACTGACCCGTTTTCTTTCGCCTCTTTTCTTCCGTTCCCCCCCCCCCCAGGTTTGCAGGGTGGGAACACTGTTACCTAGCTGGATCTTTAGCTGCTTTTCTGGATAGCTCATGTATGGTTTGAGCATGCTATGGCTTTATGCTACCTTGGGGATAGTTACTTTATGTTTTTTTCCAGTTTTCAGTTTATGTTCTAGACTTTGTTTTATGGGAAAATAATGACCAAGTACTTTGATGTAACTTGACTATGGTTTTGAAATGCTAGTTTTATCCGCTGCTTTACTACTCTGTTTTACTTATATGTTCTGTCTTGTGATATCTGCATGCATGTTTACCTCGTTTAACGCCCCTCCAAAGCTAGTGTCCTTGCAAGAGTGGCACTGGCGGAGGTGGGGTGTTACAGTAATTATCATGAAAGGTGAGATTTTTAATTCATGAAAAGGCTAGGATTATTAATTAGAAAGTTCATATTTGTGTAGGTGAAACGATCATATCTTTGAATTGAAAAAGATCATATCTTTGAATTGAAAAAGATCATACCTTTGAATTGAAAAAGATTATATTTTTGAATTAGAAAAGGAAATGATCTTTGGTTATGTTGAAATATAATCTTTAGCACATAAAAATGTGGTTTTTATGTAGACAATAGGACGATAAAAATATGATTTATATCTAGGTGAAGTGGCGATCAAAAGTATGATTTTTATAATGTGGCCATGAAGAGAAAATTTTGATTTCTTTTTATATGAATAACATAATAAAAATATAATTTTTATTATAAAGGAAGCGAAATAAAAAAAATTCAATCTTTATTAGAAGAAGAGCGATATAAAAATATAAATTTTATTATGAAGTTAGCATGATAAAATATGATCTTTATTATATGAACACCAGTATAAAATAGATTTCTATCTATATAGTAGCGGTATAAAAAAGTGATGTTTATCCATATAGCGTAGTTATAAAAATGTGATTGTTATATACATAACAACAATACAAAAATGTGATTTTTATATATATAGTGGCTACGGACAATGAAATTGATGAAAGGCGAGCACGACGAAGATTTCTACATATGAAGAGTTGTGGCGTTTGGTTTAGCTAGTCGGTGAGAACTTCTCACTTTAAATCTTGTTTTCTAGTTAAAATATATACTTGGATGCAGACGGTGCTTAGCAGCACTCGACACCTGTCGTCCACAGACCATGGACGACTTGTATGCTTGTTTGATGTGTTGTGAAGTTTGTGTGTGATGTTGATGTGAAATGGATAATAAAACATTCATGTGTTGAAATAAATTAATCATCGTTAAAAATATAATTTTTAACGTGAATGTGAATAAATAAATATTCATTTACAAACCGGACGGTTTGTTTATGTACACCTATTTGAAGGACATTGATTGGGACGATAAATTTTACACGTCGCGCAACTGCACAAATAATATCCAGTGTTTGTGGATTGAAACCCCACACGGGTGTTGGAGAGATATTTGACGTACACTAATCCCAATTGTTTAGTGGTATGTCGATCGTTTGATTGACAGACTGTATGAGCGTTAATTAGTTATATTTAATGCTTATGCAGTTGTGTGGTGCACTTTGGATGATGGTTGATTATTTATCGTTGATATTATATACATGTGCTGTATGGAATCCATATGATTAATATTATATGGTAATTGATTGGGCCTCATTCTAGTTGGGAAAATAAAGAATATTATTAAACATATATTCATGTGTTGAATAAAATGTATATATATTCATGTGTTGAATAGAATAAAGAATATTCATGTGTTGAATAAAATATATATTCATGCGTTGAGTAATTTTTTTAAAACAATAAAATTTACATCTTTATCATAATTTTAAAAAATATTTTAAATAACAAAAATAGTCATGTGTTGACGATACTCATGTGTCAAGAATATTCATGTGTTGAAAGAAATATAGATTCATGTGTTGAATAGAATAAATATTCATTTGTTGAATAGAATAACGAAGTTATTGAAATATATAAAGCCGTGTTGATTAGAGATGCGACATTTTGACGCGAACGATATTTATATCGATTATATTTTTTTATAATGAATATAGAAAAGAAAGTGATTTCAAATATAACGTTTTGAAAATATTATCATTTATATAGTAATGATATGAAATATTCAATTTTGATTTGAAATTGAATATAAAGTTAAAATTGTTTTGAAAACGAATTTAAAACGATTTATAAAATACGTTTTGAATTGAAATTGATGAAAGATATATATAATTTATATATTATATATATTAAATGGCCTGAATAGAACGCGCCGCGTCGCGGTAGTTCACGAATTTCGACCATTGACTTCGAATTGACATTGCGGGAGATCCGACCGCCGGACTCTCCTGAATCCGGAACTGTTGGGTTCATATCGAAAAGAGCTTTCCAATGAATATTAGAAATTTAAAATCTAACGGTTGGATTTGGAATTATGTCCAAATCAAATTTGAAAAAGGTCGTTGTAAGCGCAGTTCGGTGGCCATTATTGAAAACCGACTGTATGGGCCTTGATAAAATTATTAAAAATATTAATAATTTGTGTAAAATCATAATATATGAGTTGGAAAGAACTGGGATGAAAAATTCCACATTTGAAAAGATAAAAATAGATTTTTATCGAAATGAATTAGTTTTGAACTAGATTTGATATGGTTTTAAAATAACCAGAAATTTCCAATACGTGAATTAGAATGGATTCGAATCGAAATTATCTTTGGAATATTTCAATGTTGGATTTCGTGATTATACAGATATGGTTGTGGAAATCTGAAAGATGTATTTATATTGTTATTTCCAATATGATATTTGTTGGTTACAGAATTTGATATTGAATATAAGCCGATATATTTTCTATTTAGAGCCTTGTATTTAATATCAAATGGGATTTTGGGTTCGTCGTGAATGGTGTCTTGAATAACACTGTCCTTGAACCCAGATTAGAAAAGAATAAATCTTTTAATTAAGATTTAGTGAAATTGTCCAGTTAATTTAGTATTTAAATGGAATTGGATTTAAATTGGTTTTTGAGTTTATTGTGAGCGGTGTTTTGAATAACACCTGTTCTTTAACCCGATTAACAATGGAATGTGATTTTGGGTTTATCGTGAACCGTGTTTTAGATGACATTGGTTCTTTAACTCAGTTAAAGACAAGATAAGGATTTTTGGGAAGATTAAAACTAAGTGGAGTTTTAATGAATCTTTAATTAGATTAAAGTGATCGAGAATGGAGTATCACCAGTTTTGCTCCAAAGCGATAGTTTAATCTTTAATTAGATTTGAACATGAAGTGGTAATTAATATTTACCGATAACACCGTGGTGGTAGATATGGAGTATTACCAGTTTTGCTCCATGGTATGAATAGGTTGGGATTGGGAAATAAAATAAATAATTACTTCGGTGTGGTTCGCTAATCCTGACTAGCTTGGAAAACCATAACATGGTTTGAAAAGATATCCAAAGGAAGATTAAAGAATAAATTTAGAAGAATTTATCTTTGATAAAATTAATGGCAACCTTTCCCTAAGAATGTGAAAATTTGAATAAAAGAATATTATGAATTGGAATGAGGCGTATGTTGTGTTTGTGTAACACGTGTTTATTATATACGCGGGTTATTCGGAAAGGTCAGGTTTATACCCATTCTGAATAACCGATTCGACGATAAGTCGAAGGTGAAGACAGTGGTTGAAGACCGGAAGTCTTCACATCGTTTGGATGATTATTGATGATCTTGATTGGGCTGTACACCCGAGAGGAGGGAATCAGTTGGTGATCGTCCAGACGTACTTGGAGATCGATGGATATGCGAGGAAAGTGCCTCCGGTTTCATTCAGACCCAGAACGAACTTGTAAATGGACTGTGTGTCAGACATTGGATTTTATTCTGTGTTGATTGATTTATATTAAATATACCTCTGTTTGGCGGCAGAGAATTTATTCTCTTGCTTAACGCCCTTCTCTGAGACGTACGAGCTCAGAGGTTGTATATCGATGGACATCAGTCGCATGGAGTGAATTTCCTGTCTGGCATGCCTAAGTGGAAGATGATCAAGGCTTCTGTTGAAAATCAAAGTCTTGTGGTTGATGATCAAAGCACGGCCTGTGTGGCATAGCTTTGTGTATAACGTGAATTCGCGAGCCTCACACCTCGGTATGAGTTAAAAACGGGATAAGGACCGTTGGGAGAACAAGACATTTCTTTCTAGCTATGGGTGATGTCAGTGACCTACCAGCCTTGACATTTATATACTTTTTACCTGTGTGGTTGTTGGAATGCGAGGCGCCTCGAATATATGGTCGATAACTTGCACTATGTGAGTCGACGTACAGACCATTATATAGGTCCTATAGGACCGGCAAACGTGTGTTCATGAATAACTAATCCTCAAAAGTAAGAGAAGACCAGCCCAACCGATTCCAAGGATCGTTGTGTGTGGTCCTGAGACATTTGCTAGAGTGTCTCGAATGGAGAGGAGCTTGCCCCTTGCCTCGACTCATGATAGAATCCAATTTCCAATACATGATATTTCGGTTTTATTTGTAGAGCCTAGTATTGGCGACATAGTGGTATGGGACACTTATGCCGTCTATGATTGATACTTATGATTGAAATTGTTTTGAAACTATACACTTATAGTAATATCAAAATAATATGTTTTTAAACGTATCAAGCATTCTTTGGCTATTATAAGGTAAAACCCTATCCTTCGGCTTGCGTTGCATTGTGTGATGGGACCTGGGTCTTATAATAGCTTCGTTTTTCTTTATTTAGCATTGCGCTGTTGTTTTATGCACTAGTATTCTTAGGAGGAAACCCGTTCCGTGTTATATGGCGTGGTCCCTTGACTTACCTAACTTTAAAAATAAAGATTAATAACTGTTTTAGTTCTCACACCAGTCACATGACTGATCTGGAGTTTATTGTTTTAACCTAAACTCTGGTTGCCCTTATTTTCCGCACGGGCAGCTAGTAGTTTTGGTTTTGCAGATTTATATTCATAGGATCTTGGTTTACAGGTGGAACGATACTCGGAAAGCTCTGTATCTGTGTATTACTTCTAGTTGTGTTTTGTATTATTTTCCGCTGCGATGTATTTAAATGTAATTTAAATCTCTGATATTTTATGTGTAATATTTATTCATACCTTATATATTCTTGTATTCTGATGGAATTATTGTAATAAACAATGAAGTGTTCTTCTGTTTGTGTTCCGATGTGCCTTGTTCTCAATTCAATTCGTGCTTTCCTTACCGGGGAAGTCATGGGTCGTCTCAGTTGGTATCAGAGCTTTGGTTTACAGAGCTCGAGAACAAGACACGTTAGAACCAAGTGAAAGAATTCATCAGAGATTGAATTAGTAATATCCCATAAGAATAACTCTTTAGAGATGGGATCAGTAGTATCCTAGAACGAGTGTGAAGAGTATATTTTTAAAATGAAAACAATATTGTTATGGAAATTTAAATCGTTTTATACGTATTTGAATATTTATTTTTATTGAATTTGGACAATCCAATACATAAAGATTTTGCATATACGCGTCATGAATGTATATTCAAAGTTTTAATATACTGGATAGATATAGAATCACACTTTAGTCGCCCGGAGATGGTTCTGATGATTGATCGATCTTCCTCAGAATTTATGTTCGAGTTTCGAAGGTGTGCTATCTGTATATTTCCATTAGACTAGTGTGAGAACCAAAACTAGATAGGTTTATTGTTGAGATTTGCATCAAAAACATGATTTTCTGTATATATATATATCAAAATTATGAATTTGAAACGTTAATCCGCTAATTGATTGATGGTTGTGTTGTTTGATTATTAGTTTGATAATTTTGAACCAATATGCCAAACTGAATCGAATATTGAACTATATTGAAAATTATTTGGAAATGCATGCATATACATGTACTTACATAGAACAGGTCATAGCAAGGAGGCTAGAGCTGAAGAATAAAATTGTTTGCCCGACAAATAGGTACATGTTTACTAATTTCTTGCGTTTGGATGATTTGATGAGCCGATTGGCTAGCCGCTTGGCTGTTTCTTTTTCTTTTTGGATTGGTAAGGGCCATGGTAGGCTATTTGAAATATCCCGAAGTCCCCGGTGCAGGGAAGGTTATGGCGAAATTTTTCAGAAATTTAAGGTGTTAGCCAAATTTTTGAAGAATTTGAAAGTTCTTAGAAACTGAAAAGTTGAAGAACTTAAGCCATAATGAAAATAATGGAAGTTGAGTTGATTAGTAAAACAAATTTCAGCTTCGTTCCTTTTCGGGGACGAAAAGTTTTAAGTGGGGGAGATTGTAATAACCCGGAAATCTAAGCCAATTTAAAAATTTTATTTTGGCAATTTTAATGGATTTTGTTTATTTAAAATGAATTATTTCAAATAATATCGACGAGAAATTTATTTTGAATAGAATTAGAACATATATATTTATATAGATCGTCGTTAGAATATACTATTTATTTATAATTATAAAAGGAACTGAAAATGGCGCGGTAGTTTGAAAATTCGATTTCAAAGTTTAAATGAATGTACCAGGTGCAAAATAGACCGGATTTTAGCAAAACCAAAATATTAGAATTTAATTGAGAATATCTTTCCAACGAATCCGAAAAATTGAAATTTCATAGCGGGAATCAAAAGTTATGTCCAGTTGAAAATTCAGAATAGTTGCTATGGAATTATAGCCCTTAAAAAATGGAAATTTTGCAAACGATCTCAGTTTTCGATGAAACTAATTTTGTTGGATCCGTGATGTCAAGTTATTGCTAGATTCCAAAATTCATAATTTTTCGAATCAATATGTGAGCATGGCGAAGTTAAACGCGTTTGACCAGTTTCAGTTGATTTTAATCGACTGGAAAATGACCATTTTTCAAACGGTCTCAGAATCCGACGAAATTAGTTTTGTTAGGACCGTGTCGTCAATACGAAGCTAGAAATAAATTTTCAGGAATTTTTAGAGACTGTAGGTGGCCCCGATAAATTGAAATGTGCGTTTAAAATTGAATATATAGAACTATATTTTAATTTGAACGGCAACTGATCGTAACAGCCAAACTGACTCACGATACATATCCCATTGTGTTTGGAATGAGGGTAATTAGCTAGGGACGACAGTCGGTGGGTTCGATTTCGATTTCGAAATAAAAAGTTACTTTTTGGATAATTAAATAAATATTTTTTTTTCATAAACCCCCCTATTTTCTTTCCATCTCCTTTACACTCCCCCTCCCCGTTCTTCATTCAGAACTAAAAAAAGAAAAGAAAAAAAAAACGAAACCCGTCGATCCATTACCCCTCCGCCAGCGCGCGACGGTGCCCACCTACGGCAACCTCCTCCATCGTCCCTCCTCCACGCAGCAGCGGGCCCCCCAGTTCGATCCAAGACGAAGACCTTGCCCCCCTTTTTCCTAAACTGTCGCCTAACCGCCTCCACCCTCTGAAGCAGCCGCCGCCGATCGCCATTATCACCCCCACCTCCGCCTGAAACCCTGCGCCCTCCACCTCCCTCCCCATTGAACGAAAGTGAGTTTCTTTTAATTGATTTTGGTTAATTTAGTTTTTTTTATATATATTGTATTGTTTTAAAAATCTGAGATGTATATAAAACATTGATTTGAAAATTGTTTTCCAAAATATATATGGCACGACATTAAAAATGTAATCCTTTTTGTGAATTGGCGTTGTAATTATCAGGAAAGGTGAGATTTTTAATTCATGAAAAGGCCAGGATTTTTAATTAGAAAGTTCATATTTGTGTAGCTGAAAAGATCATATCTTTGAAATGAAAAAGATCATATCTTTGAATTGAAAAAGATCATACCTTTGAATTGAAAAAGATTATACTTTTGAATTAGAAAAAGAAATGATTTTTGGTTATGTTAAAATATAATCTTTAGCACATAAAATTGTGATTTTTATGTAGACAATAGGAAGATAAATATATGATTTTTATCTAGGTGAAGTGGCGATCAAAAGTATGATTTTTATAATGTGGTCATAAAGAGAAAATTTTGATTTTTTTATATGAATAACATAATAAAAATATAATTTTTATTACAGGAGAAGCGAAATAAAAAAAAATTCAATCTTTATTAGAAGAAGAGCGATATAAAAATAAGATCTTTATTATATGAACACCGGTAAAAAATTGGATTTTTATCTATATAGTAGCGGTATAAAAATGAGATTATTATCCATATAGCATAGTTATAAAAATGTGATTTTTATCCATATAGCGTAGTTATAAAAATGTGATTTTTATATACATAGCAACAATATAAAAATGTGATTTTTATGTATGTAGTGGCTACGGACATTGAAATTGACGAAAGGCGAGCACGACGAAGATTTCTACATATGAAGAGTCGTGGCGTTTGGTTTAGCTAGTCGGTGAGAACTTCTCACTTTAAATCTTGTTTTCTAATTAAAATATACACTAGGATGCAGACGGTGCTTAGCAGCACCCGACACCCGTCGTCCACAGACCATGGACGACTTGTATGCTTGTTTGATGTGTTGTGAAGTTTATGTGTGATGTTGATGTGAAATGGATAATAAAACATTCATTTGTTGAAATAAATTAATCATCGTTAAAAATATAATTTTTAATGTGAATGTGAATAAATAAATATTCATTTACAAACCGGACGGTTTGTTTATGTACACCTATTTGAAGGACATTGATTGGGACGATAAATTTTACACGTCGCCCAACTACACAAATAATATTCAGTGTTTGTGGATTGAAACCCCACACGGGTGTTGGGGTGATATTTGGCGTACACTAATCCCAATTGTTTAGTGGTATGTCGATCGTTTGATTGACAGACTATATGAGCGTTAATTAGTTATATTTAATGCTTATGCAGTTGTGTGGTGCACTTTGGATGATGGTTGATTATTTATTGTTGATATTATATACATGTATTGTATGAAATCCATATGATTAACATTATATGGTAATTGATTGGGCCTCATTCCAATTGAGAAAATAAAGAATATTATAAAATATATATTCATGTGTTGAATAAAATATATATATATTCTTGTGTTGAATAGAATAAAGAATATTCATGTGTTGAATAAAATATATATTCATGTGTTGAATAAAATATATATTCATGTGTTGAGTAAATTTTTTAAAACAATAAAATTTACATCTTTATCATAATTTTATTAAATATATTAAATAACAAAAATAGTCATGAGTTGACGATACTCATGTGTTGAGAATATTCATGTGTTGAAAGAAATATAGATTCATGTGTTGAATAGAATAAATATTCATTTGTTGAATAGAATAATGAAGTTATTGAAATATATAAAGCCGTGTTGATTAGAGATGCGCCATTTTGATGCGAATGATATTTATATCGATTATATTTATTTTTATAATGAATATAGAAAAGGAAGTGATTTCAGATATAACGTTTTGAATATATTATCATTTATATAGTAATGATATGAAATATTCAATTTTGATTTGAAATTGAATATGAAGTTAAGATTATTTTGAAAACGAATTTAAAACGATTTATAAAATACGTTTTGAATTGAAATAGACGAAATATATATAACATATATATTATATGTATTAAACGACCTGAATAGAACGCGCCGCGTCGCGGTAGTTCGCGAATTTCGACCATTGACTTCGAATTGACATTGCGGGAGATCCGACCGCTGGACTCTCCTGAAACCAGAACCGTTGGGTTCATATCGAAAAGAGGTTTCCAATGAATATTAGAAATTTGAAATATAATGGTTGGATTTGGAATTATGTCCAAATCAAATTTGAAAAAGGTCGCTGTAAGCGCATTTCGGTGGCCATTATTGAAAACCGACTGTACGGGCCTTGGTAAAATTATTAAAAATATTAATAATTTGTGTAAAATCATAATATATGAGTTGGAAAGAACTAGGATGAAAAATTCCACATTTGAAAAGATAAAAATAGATTTTTGTTGAAATGAATTAGTTTTGAACTAGATTTGAAATGGTTTTAAAATAACCAGAAATTTCCAATACGTGAATTGGAATGGATTTGAATCGAAATTATCTTCGGAATATTTTGATGTTGGATTTCGTGATTGTACATATATGGTTGCGGAAATTTGAAAGATATATTTATATCGTTATTTCCAATACGATATTTGTTGGTTTCAGAATTTGATATTGAATATAAGCCGATGTATTTTCTATTTAGAGCCTTGTATTTAATATCAAATGGGATTTTGGGTTTGTCGTGAATGGTGTCTTGAATATCACTGTCCTTGAACCCAGTTTAGAAAAGAATAAATCTTTTAATTAAGATTTAGTGAAATTGTCTAGTTAATTTGGTATTTAATTGGAATTGAATTTAAATTTGTTTTTGAGTTTATTGTGAGCGGTGTTTTGAATAACACCTGTTCTTTAACCCGATTAACAATGGAATGTGATTTTGGGTTTATCGTGAACCGTGTTTTAGATGACATTGGTTCTTTAACTTAGTTAAAGACAGGATATGGATTTTTGGGAAGATTAAAACTAAGTGGAGTTTTAATGAATCTTTAATTAGATTAAAGTGATCGAGATTGGAGTATCACCAGTTTTGCTCCAAAGCGATAGTTAAATCTTTAATTAGATTTGAACGTGAAGTGATAATTAATATTTACCGATAACACCGTGGTGTTAGGTATGGAGTATTACCAGTTTTGCTCCGTGCGATGAATAGGTTGGGATTGGGAAATAAAATAAATAATTATTTCGGTGTGGTTCGCTAATCTCGACTAGTTTGGAAAACCATAACATGGTTTGAAAAGATATCCAAAGGAAGATTAAATAATAAATTTAGAAGAATTTATCTTTGATAAAATTAATGGGAACCTTTCCCTAAGAATGTGGAAATTTGAATAAAAGAATATTCTGAATTGGAATGAGGCATATGTTGTGTTTGTGTAACACATGTTTATTATAAACGCGGGTTATTCGGAAAGGCCGGGTTTATACCCATTCTGAATAATAGATTCGACGATAAGTCGAAGATGAAGACGGTGGTTGAAGACCGGAAGTCTTCACATCGTTTGGATGATTATTGATGATCTTGATTGGACTATACACCCAAGAGGAGGGAATCAGTTGATGATCGTCCAGACGTACTTGGAGATCAATGGATATGCGAGGAAACTGCCTCCGGTTTCGTTCAGACCCAGAATGAACTTGTAAATGGACTGTGTGTCTGACATTGGATTCTATTCTGTGTTTATTGATCTTAATTAAATGTACATCTGTTTAGCGGCGGAGAATTTTTTCTCTTGCTTAACGCCGTTCTCTGAGACGTGTGAGCTCAGTGGTTGTATATCGATGGACATCAGTCGCATGGAGTGAATTGCCTGTATGGCATGCCTAAGTGGCAGATGATCAAGGCTTCTGTTGAAAAGCAAAGTCACAATGATTGATGATCAAAGCACGGCCTGTGTGGTATAGCTTTGTGTATAACGTGAATTCGCGAGCCTCACACCTCGGTATGAGTTAAAAACGGGATAAGGACCATTGGGAGAACACGACGTTTCTTTCTAGCTATGGGTGATGTCAGTGACCTACCAGCCCTGACATTTATATACTTTTTACCTGTGTGGTTGTTGGAATGCGAGGCGCCTCGAATTTATGGTCGATAGCTGGTACTATGTGAGCCGACGTACAGACCATTATATAGGTCCTATAGGACCGGGAAACGTGTATTCAGGAATAACTAATCCTCAAAAGTAAAAGAGGACCGGCCCAACCGATTCCAAGGATCACTGTGTGTGGTCCTGAGACATTTGTTAGAGTGTCTCGAACGGAGAGGAGCTTGCCCCTTGCCTCGACTCATGATGGAATCCAATTTCCAATATGTGATATTTCGGTTATATTTGTAGAGCCTAGTATTGGCGACATAGTGGTATGGGACACTTATGCCGTCTATGATTGATACTTATGATTGAAATTGTTTTGAAACTATACACTTATAGTAATATCAAAATAATTTGTTTTTAAACGTATCAAGCATTCTTTGGCTATTATAAGGTAAAATCCTATCCTGTGGCTTGCGTTGTATTGTGTGATGGGACCTGGGTCTTATAATAGCTTCATTTTTCTTTATTTAGCATTGCGCTGTTGTTTTATGCACTGGTATTCTTAGGAGGAAACCTGTTCCGTGTTATACGGCGTGGTCCCTTGATTTACCTAACTTTAAAAATAAAGATTAATAACTGTTTTAGTTCTTACAACAGTCACATGACTGACCTGGAGTTTATTGTTTTAACCTAAACTCTAGGTGCCCTTATTTTCCGCATGGGCAGCTAGTAGTTTTGGTTTTGCAGATTTATATTCATAGGATCTTGGTTTACAGCTGGAACGATACTCGGAAAGCTCTGTATCCGTGTATTACTTCTAGTTGTGTTTTGTATTATTTTCCGCTGCGATGTGTTTAGATGTAATTTAAATCTCTGTATATTCTTTTATTCTGATGGAATTGTTGTAATAAACAATGAAGTGTTTTTCTGTTTGTGTTCCGATGTGCCTTGTTCTCAATTCAATTAGTGCTTTCCTTACCGGGGAAGTCACGGGTCATCTCAAATAATTTTTGAGCAATTTGGATATTAAGCCATAAAAATTATATAAGAAATACCTTAGCATTCCATTAAATAGTGTGAATCTAAAAGATAGAGATTGTGGTCCTTTAATAAACTAGGTTAAAGGTAAAATAAAGGGATATGAGGTAAAGCTTTTAAGCATTTGTGGTCGGATAGAAATAGTTAAGTCCAATGTTTATCCAGTATGTCTAATTGCTTGCAATGCTTTAGATGTCATACAACTATCATTAATAGAATTAAGCGTTTATGTCTTAATTTCCTATGGAAGGTTAGGCGAGATAAAGTTCCATGGAAAACAATGACTCGTATTAAGGAAGGAAGACTTGGATTGCGATAGCTGAATGAATACTGTAACACCCCACATTCTTTAATGTCATCCGTATTAGATTTCATTAAGTATGGAGCATTGTTGGTATAATGACGTAAAACAACACAGAGACTAAGATTTCGCAAGACATAAAACGATAAATTAACAGCAGAAGAAGAAACTTTCATTTTATAACTACAAAACAATTTTTGTTTAAATTAACCAAATATTTACAAAGCGTCATGTCTCAAAATCTCAGTCAAAAACAATATTATAGTAAAATAATATTATTCCCCGAATAGTCAAAAAGATACAACCAAGATACAACCTAACCTTGGAAAGAGAAAATGAAGTAATTCAACTTGCAGAAATCCATCACGACAAAGCTAACAAAGAAATATGAATTGTGTACTTTCACTCTGTAACCCTGGGGGAAAGAAAAGAGAAATGAAGAAAGGAAATGGGTCAGACACAAAACATGGTGAGCTTCTGTGATTACCAGCTTATCTTGCTAAATTAAGTAGAAACAGATAAATAGTGGTTCTAGTGTTATATAAGGTAAGTGTCTGTACATTTCTAAAGGTGAACAATAACTGAGACAAACTGTAATAAGGACTGGCTAAAGACAATGATAATAACAACAACAATAATAATCAGAATAGGCAGATTGACTGTTTTGCACTTCTATAAACTCAGACGGAAACAAGTAATTAGGAAGGAATTTACCTAATGTAATCCATTGATCGGCTCCCTAACTAGCACGAATAGCCTGTGCCAACTATGGCATTCGGGGATATTAGTCCCGAACCAATCAACTTTAAAAGACACATCCCTACCCGTCGGTGTTACAATGTCTTATCTTCCCCTATCAGATCCATGCACGCTCATGACACTGTCGGAACGTGCCCTTACCCACCTTCGAAATTTGAACCTCTTACAATCATCCATCATTAAACGTGCCCTAGTCTCCACCTAGTGTGGGACTCTTTTGATATGTGTTCCAGGAAAACAACAGATTGACATAAGCTACCCTAGGCTTGACCCCGAAACTAGGATTTTAAGAGTCCCAAAAATATTTTAACAACAGATATGGACCTCTTTGCTTATTAATCAGACATGTTTAACTTAGCAGGTTTAAGTTCATTAATAAACTTAATATAACCCTATGTTATATTCCACAGTTGTAAATGAGATTTCTATTAAATGTAACAATCATTTCCCAAATCATACAGGTACCTGCTTAGATATTTACATATTACAATAACATGTTTTACTTGATATACATGTGATTCTCATATTTGCTTATGACATATTTACTTAATATTCAATTAAGTATATCTTATTCTGATTCAGACAATTTACATTTGCATGTTAATGCCCAATTAAGTACCATTAATTCCAATACATATTACTTAATATGTCACATTAAGTACAATTAACGTGTTTTCCATATTAACGTCAAACTAATATGATTTTCGAATTAACGTCAAATGAACATATTTTCCATCTTAATGTCAATCAAACATATTTTCCTATTTAATGCGAGACTAACATATTTACAAATTAATGTCAAATAACATGTTTTTTTCAATACCAGTGTCAAATAACATGTTTACAAATTGATGTCAAATAACATATTTTCCAAATGAACATAAATGTCTAATTAACATGTTTTTGCCAAATCAACATCAAATGAATATAAACATCAAATGAACATAAATGTCTAATTAACATGTTTTCCCAAATTAATGTTAAACGAACATAAATGACTAATTGACATGTTTTCCCAAATTAACATGAAATGAATATAAACGTCTAATTAACACGTTTCCCCAAATTAACATGAAATGAACATAAATGTCTAATTGACCTGTTTTCACATGTTTTCCCAAATTAACATGATATAAACATAAATGTCTAATTGACATGTTTTCCCAAACTAACATGAAATGAACATAAATGTCTAATTGACATGTCTACTTAAGTTCAACCTATTCAAGTTTACATATTCTTCCTTTATAATAATCTCAATTTACCGTCCATAATTTGCATTTCATAATTTACAAATTCCAATCTGGTAAAGGCATAATAAGACTGTAAATAAACAATGATAGAAAGGGGATAAGGAAGAAGACTGTACATATAAACAATTAATAACTTGAAAAGGAATAGGTAATTAATAGTAATTAAAATGAAAAATAAGATTAAACTGATACTTTTAGATCCAATATGTTTTACTATCAAAATTCTTTTTATTTAGATTTCTAAAACAACTATTGTACCTATTTTAACACGAACTTAGAAGAAATATGAAAATCAAAGAAATACTCATATAAAATGGTTGTAGATCCAGAAAAGGACCTTTGAAAAAGAAGTAGAAGTAGAATACCCTTTCAGATCTATAATTTGACAGCATCCAGGCTTTTTCTCCAATTTATTTTTTAGAATATTATACAATGATGGCTAAGAAGATGAAGAAGAATAGATGTGGGGAAAGGGTGAGGGTTGGTAGCCTTTTTATAATAGTGTTTGTTTCATGATTCATCAGATTTATTGTTCAAATTTAATGTATTTTAAACATCAGCAATACAACAGAAATTATCCACAATAGGCTAGAATGTGGGTCGACCTACCTTAGACATGGGTGACCCATGTGTCGACCCAGTTAAGGGCTGGGTCGCCCATTAATCATTGGCTTATTTTTATTTATTAATTAAATTCTTTAATTTAATTGCAAACCTTGATTGTTCATAACTTATTCATTTCTTATCTGATTTACGCAAACTAAAAGTTTATATGAATCAGATTTTCGTAACGGACACAACGAAAAATTCTATTTAACTTAGTTGTCAATATTTTTTGATTAATATTTATTTTATCAGTTTATTCCTTAATTAACGAGTCCATTAATTAATTACTATTTGTTAAAAATTTGGGTTGTTACATTCTCCCCTCCTTAAAGGATTTCGTCCCTAAAATCTCCAAGGTTAGAAGAATGTTATGAATGCTAACTGTAAAACCCCGTAATTTTAAAGAACATTAATAAACTGTAGAATAATTAATTTAATTTTGGGAATTAAGTAAAATGGACTGTACCATTGCATTCATCTCAGAATTCTGGATCAGATAGACTCCGAGTTTGCTTAAAGTGGACATCGTATGAAGGAGATATTAAGGTTTGAAGTTCAAATACATATAAGAGAAATATATATAAACAAATCCGTCCATAAATTCAAAATAGTTCAAAATCAAAGGCGGAAGTCGAATGAGGGATTTGGACCCACTCAAGGGGGTGTCAACCCACCCTAGATCTATCCATGTTCATTTCCTGAACCTGGACTTGTTTCTGAACGAGATTCGTTGGAAAAAGTCTATATAATGGCTAGTACTTCTATTGTTTTATACAACAAAAACAATGGAGACAAGGAGAAGCTGCCTAAGCTTGGATTGAATTAACTTACTTTCTTCAACAACAGCTTATACGCATATAAGAATTTCTTCTATAGCTTCAGCCTAATTATTCTTTGTTCTTTAGATCCAGCCTCTATGAGTTCATATTACTTTTAGATATAAACATTTAACAAGTAATCCTGACATGTTTATAAATCTGGATCTAAAACCTATGCCTGTTAAGAATCTGATTCGTACCTGATCAGCCCTGTTATTACATGTATACCTGATCTGTTGTTCAGTTCTTATATGCCAATTCCTGATATGTCTATTTCTGATATCATATGCCCATCTTTATTATTATATGCATATTATGTTTTATGCTTATTCTGTTCTTCTCTCTCTTTCCATTTTTATTTTTATAGCCTAGGCTACCTTCGAGCCTGGGCCAATACCGCTAAAATATGCATACGAAAGAAATTGAGATTAATTGGGAATGATTGGAAATGGTAATTTAGGGGCATAACCTGTACTATGAATATGACTAAAATTTGGGGCATAACTTATACGTTGGAACATAACTGAAATATGGGGTGTATGAACATGTTAATGGAACTGCATGTCACTTATGTAATTTGTTTGATCTGTTGGGGGCTAAGTAAACTTGTCAATCTATTGAGATTATAGGGACACTATTAACCAGTGTAAAACTTAACCTGTGAAAATCCCAGTTGATTAGGGACACAAATTTAAGGGTTTGACTTGCCTATTCTGGTATTAAAAGGGGACCCCGCACTAGGTAGGGGTCAAGGCATGCTTACTCAGCTAATTATAAGTGGTTCATTTGGGATGGGGTGTTCTGATGACGTGTTCCAAAGGGGTCATGTGCGTGCATGGGTCTGGTATGTCTGGGAAAATAAGATACCATAACAATTATAAATAGAACTGTGTCCTTCTGGTGGTTGCCACTTTAGGAAGTAGTACACCCTGCTGTAGGGCCGACATAGGGTATTTACGTGGTAGGGAGCCAATTGTTAGGGGGTAGTAATTAGGGTACATCTAGTTCTGTTTAGGTACCTGTTATTTCTGTTGGGGGGTAACACCCGTTATTTCTATTGAAGTACGTGTACTTTCTGTTCGGGGGTAAAACCGTTGCTAGAAGTACACCTAAGTCTACTATTTACGTTTTGTTGGGATCATTCTGTTTTGGTTAAGTAATTGAAAACACATAATTCGGTATACTAGTATTAGTGCAAAGAAAATTATTTGAGAAGCATAGTCTACACTGTTTATCCTGCTTATTTTGTTCAACATGTTCATACCTATTATTTGATATTGTTATTTCTCATCAAGTTTATAAGTCTGCCATGATACTTTTACTTATTTATATGCTGAAGGAACTAGACTCGCCAGACTTTATGTCTGACCCATTTTGATTTTGTTTCTCTCTCTTCCTTTCCCCCCAGTTCCTCAGGGTGGGAACGCTCAGGCTTGATTAGGATCTTCTCTTCTGTTTTTTCTTAGATGTGGATTTGCTTCGGTGTACTTCTTTTACTTCTTGTCTACTTGTTTATGGCTATTTATGTGGACTATAGATTTTTACTTCTGTACTCTGATGGTTTTTAGGCAAGACAGATGTTTTTATTTGATGTGTTTTATTCTTGATGTAGTAACCGGTTTTTGAGACCATGATGTTTTCTGTTGGAAAATAAAGCTTTAGATTTCCGTTGTTGTTTTTACATATCTATCTTGTGAGATTCTGTTTACCTATAACGCTTCATGGAACTTAATGTATATTGTTAAAGAGTGACATTAAAGGACGTGGGGTGCCACATTAGGTATCAGAGCTGAAGGTTGCAAGATCGAATAAAAGGTTTTGAAAATTGTTTTCAAAAGTTTTCAAAAAGAAAGTATTTTCAAAGGAAAGTCTGTTTTTGAAAAATATATTCCCCAAAGCCATAAAAAATATCTTTCGATTCTCTTTTCGAATCTCTTTTCCTTTTCTTTTCAGCATGTCTAGGGAACCGAATATTCCCAAGGGCGTTCAGATACCGATTTGGTTCCATAGATTTCTTAAGGTTACTACGCTTGCCCGAGGTCAAGCAAACACCACTCCCCTAGCTATAGCCGTTGTTCCTCCTCCTCTGTGAGTGGATAATTTCTCTAAGATATGCAAGGACTTATGTGCTATGGGAGGAAAACCATTCTGTGGCACTGAAATCTTTGTGTAAGCACGGAATTGGATTAAAGAGACGGAGGATTTGTTTGGGATTTTTGAGGTTGACGACCGCTATGACGACCCCAAACTTCCGCGGTGCGAAAGTAAGAATAATCATAGGAGCATACCATAATTAAAATAGTAACAGATCTCAGATAATAGCAGAACAGATAAATCATTGCTGCGGAAATGGAAATGTCATCACAACATAAAATCACAGACATCAGAGTACGCAGTACAGGATACACTTAGCAAAATAGATGTCTAAAACAAGGAAAGAAATAAAGTCTCAATCTCCACCAAAATACATCAATACCAATACTGTCTAAATGTCTCAAGAAGTAAATAAAAAGATAAAAGAAAAGGGTCTACATCCTTTTCATCAACAAGCTCCAGTCCAGAAAATATCCATACCTAAAAGCTGTCATTTGGCTGCCCATGTGGAAAGAGGGCACCCGAGTTTATAAAGTGAAACAAACTACGAGTCAGTCATGGGACTGGTATGAGAAATCCTACCTAACTAATAATATGGCTAATCACTAGACCACGCCGCTAATGCGGAACGGGCTTATTCCATTAGATTGCCAGTGCATAAGTTTTAACAATTTTATTTCAAAACGCAATGCTTTTTAGAAAATGAAATCATTATAAGACTCATGTCCTACCATACAATGCAATGCAGACTGGAGGATAGAGTTCTACCTCATAATGATAAAAATGATTGATACGTAGAAAATAATATTTTTAATATTATCATTAGTGTCTAATATGTTTCAAAAATACTTCAAAGTAAATGTATCAATCCCAGACGGCATAGCTACCATATGCTTTGTCGCCATATATAGGTTTACAATCAAAACCGTGATGTCGTATTGAAGATTGGATTTCCATCATGAGTCAAGGCTAGGGATGATCTCCTAACCGATTCGAGACACTCTAGCAATGTCTCAGGATCACACCTACGGGCAATCCTTGGATCTTTCAGGGTCGGTCCACAAATACCGTTAGTGGATTGTGAATTCCTGAACACACGCTCCCCGATCCTATTGGACCTATAATTTTGCCATTGGCGACTAAAAAATCCGAGGCACCTCATTCCATCAACCACATAAGTAAAAATGTCGGGCCTTGTAAAAACCCAAACACCACTTCTAGCTAGAAAGAAACGTGTGCACTCTTTGCGTTCCCTTGTCCCATTTTTGACTCTACCGAGGTGTGAGGCTCGCGAGGTAACGTAATACACAAAGCTATGCCGAAATAGGATATGCTTTGATCATCATCCACAAGGCTATGCTTTTCAAAAAAAGCCTCAATCAATTTCATCTTGGCATGTCACATTGACAATTCATGCCATGCTATCGATAATTACTAATATATAACCTTTGAGCTCGTGCGTCTCGAAGAAGGGTGTTAAGCAAGAGAATAAATTATCCGCCACCACAGATATACATTAATAGAAATCTAGAAATCAATTTAATTACACAGAATGAAATTCAATGTTGGACACACATCCATTTACAAGTCCGTTCTAGGTTTGAACGGAACCGAAGTCACCTTATTCCTTGTCCCGTATATCCAATACGGAAGAGAGGTGCTCGCATATCCGGAGAATCAACAAGTATGTCTGGACAACTACCACTTTAACCCTTTATTGGTAGCTAGCCAATGCCAGGCATCATTAGTTACCCTTTCGATGTGAAGATCGCCGGTCTTCAATCGCCATCTTTAAGATCTTCAATTTAGATCGTCGTATAACCATTTGAAATGAGATTTAACTCGGTCTTTTCAAATGATTCTCGCATATATATAGTTTAAATCATTTAATATCGTTAATAGCATTTAATAATGATTTATCGCTATTTTTATTTATATAAAAATAACCAAATTTATTTAACGACGCTTCGGGTCGATGGGCGGCCCTGACACTGTTTTTATCAAATTTTGATTTACACTTATCTCAAAATCTAACCATTGAATTTTAATAAAATTTATATCATTGGAAAGATCTTCCCAAAACTGTCCTAATGGTTCCAGTTTTGGGAAAAATCCGACGGTTGGATCTTTTGGTATAATCATTTAAAGTTACGATTCTGAAACGCGAATTACTGCGTGCGATTCGTTTAGTTTTAAATAATATATATATACACATATAATTATATATATGAATTCTTCGACGATCTCTCTAACGTATTTAACACGCCAAATAAAAGAACATTTTTATTGACATATCATAACCATGTATTGTCAAACAAAGTATATTTCATTCTCATGAAAGTTTATTCAATGACGAGTCTACTTTGCATATGAATCCTACTATAGGCAAATGTAAATATAAATAATTTTTGAGAGTGCATATATTTCTAATATATACAATGCAACTATAGCCGTTATTTCAACAGCGCATATAAATTCTAATATATGCGATGTAATTATAAATATGATTTTAACGACGCATATAAATTCTAATATATGCGGTATAATATAAATGCGATTTTAACAACGCATATAAATTCTAATATATGCGGTGAAATTTAAAAAATGAAAATTTAACAGCGCATATACATTCTAATATATGCGGTGAAATATAAATGTGATTTTAACAGCGCATATAAATTCTAATAGTGTAATTAAAAATATAATTTTAACAACGCATATAAATTTTAATATATGCGATGTAATATAAATATGATTTTAACCATTTCATTAAAAACAAAGTTTTTAATGAAAACATGTTTTGTTTTGAAAACTTGCATGTTTGTCTTTTTACATTAAAAATGCAAATTTTTAATGAAGTCGTGTTTTTCTATTTAAAACATGAACATCTTTCATATTTTTAACATTTCTATTATTACATAAAAAATGTATATTTTTTTATGTAACTCCTATTTTCAATATAAAACATGTTTCTTTTCTGCATTTCTATAATTACATAAAAAGTGAAATTTTAATGTATAACATGTTTTGCATTTTAAAACATGTACATTTTCTTCGTTTTAACATGTAACAACCCGTAAAATCTGGGCCAGTTTAAAATTTTTTATTTTGGCAATTTTATCGAATTTTGATTATTTAAAATGAATTATTTTAAATAATATCGACGAGAAATTTATTTTGAATATAATTAGAACGTATATATTATATACGTCGTCGTTAGAATATATAATAATTATATATAATTATAAAAGGAATTGAAAATGGCGCGGTAGTTCGAAAATTCGATTTCTAATTTCAAATGAATATACAGAATTCAATATAAGTCAGAATTGAACGAAACAAGAAATATTTGAATCTGTATAACTATATCTTTGTAACGAAGTTAACAAACTGAGATTTCATCTTAGGAATGATAAGATATGTCCAGTTTAAAATTAGAAATAGTCGTTGTGGAATTTATATATATTTTTATATATATAAGGCCCTTAAAAATGGACATTTTGCAAACGACCTCGGATTTCGACGAAATCAGTTTTGTTAGGTCCGGGATGTCAAGTTATCGCTAGGTTTCAAATTCCATAATTTTTTGAATCAGTATGTGAGCGTGGCAAAGGAAAACGCGTTTGACCAGTTTTAGTTGATTTTAATCGACTGGAAATTGACCATTTTTCTAACGGTCTCAGAATTCGACGAAACTAGTTTTGTTAGGACCGTATCGTCAATACGAAGCTAGAAAATATTTTTATGGGATTTTTAGAGTTAGTATGTGACCCCGGTATATTGAAATGTACGTTTAAAATTCAATATAATGATTTAAATGTAAATGCAACAGAAACTGATCGAAACGATCGAATCAGCTTGCGGTACATATCCCATTGTGTTCGGAATGGGGGTGAAACGCTATGGGCGACAGGCGGTGGACCTCGTATAGAGGTCGTATGTGAAAGTCAACTTTTTAATAATTAAATATAAAAAAAAAAGAAAATCTCCCCCTCCCCTTTTATTGGTTCTGGCCCCCCTAAATCTCATTTCAAATCGGTTATATAAAAAAAAAAAAAAAAAAACCCAGACCTAATCGCTCGTCGCCCAACCCCTCCAGCCGCCAACGATGGCCGCGCCACCACCAAGGGCACCACCACACCCTCGTCTTCTCCCTCTCCTTATCGATCGAACCCCCAGATCCCACTTCCCAAAAAAAAATCGAGCCGCCCTCACCACGAACGAAGCCGCCGCCAGAGGCTAGCCCCCCCTCTTGCATCGAAGGACGCAGCCGCACATCCCCTTCTTCATCGCCCCCCCCCCCCCTCCATCGACGAAGACCCGAAGCCCCCCCCAGATCGCAACCGCCGACGACACCTTCTCCCCCCTCCTTTTTGCAGCTAATTCGGTGAGCATTCTTTTTTTTTTTTTTTTTATTTTATTTTATTTACTCTGTAAAACTGTTTTATTTTTAAAAGTTAAAAACTGATTGGGTTAAAAATTTAAAACTGTTTTATTTTTAAAAGTTAAAAACTGATTGGGTTAAAAATTTAAAACTGTTTTATTTTTAAAAGTTAAAAACTGATTTTTAGAAAAGATTAAAACTGTTATTTTTAAAAGCAATTTAAAACTGAATTTTTAAAAAGAATTTTAAAACTGTTTTTTTTTTCTAAGAAGAAATTAAAACTGCAATTTATAAAAATAAAAACTGCATTTTCTATAAGGATAAAAACTGCATTTTTATAAAAGAGAAAAACTGATTTTATTTAAGATTGAAAACTGATTTTTAAAAAGTTAGAAAACTGATTTTATTTAAGATTGAAAACTGATTTTATTTAAGATTGAAAACTGATTTTTTAAAAAGTTAGAAAACTGATTTTATTTAAGATTGAAAACTGATTTTAAAAAAAGATTGAAAACTGAATTTGTAAAAGAAAAAGATTTGAAAAGGAAAATATAATCTTTTATAGTGTCGAAAGGAAAATATAATCTTTTATAGTGTCGAAAGGAAAATATAATCTTTTATAGTGTCGAAGGGAAAATATAATCTTTTATAGTGTCGAAAGGAAAATATAATCTTTTATAGTGTCGAAATAAAAATATGATTTTTATATATTGAACTTCGAAATAAAAATTCGATTTTTATATATTGAGAAGCAAAGTAAAAATTCGATTTTTATATATTGAATAGCGAAGTAAAAATTCGATTTTTACATATGTAGTGAAAGTGGACAACGAAGCTGACGAAGATGCGAAAACAATGAAGATTTCTACCAATGAAGTGCCGTGGAGCTAGGATAGCTATATGTGAGAATTCCTCACCTTTCGATTTCTTTTCTAGTTATATATATATACTAGGATGCAGACGGTGCTTAGTAGCACCCGACACAATCGTCCACAGACCATGGACTTGTTTGTTTGGCTGTTTGGTGATTGATTGCGATATTGGTTTGAATGTGGTTCGTGGTGTGAAAAATCGAATCGATAAATTGGTTAGGATTAGACGTGCGCCGTTATAAGGCGAAGGAGTAAGGCTAGGTTAGACTCTTACTCCAAAATCTTGTGGTTTGCATAACGAATTGAATATGATTGATGTGTGAATGGCGTGGGCCTTCACTAGACCGGGGATAAGGCTAGGCCTTGTCCCGTTTCTAGTATCGTGCCGTTATGCCGCCGAAATTTTCTAAAATGTGTTAGAAAAATAAAAATAAAAATATCATTTTATTTAAAGAATGAACTGAATAGAAATTCATATGTTGGAATAAAATGTTTTATCGTTAAAAATATAATTTTTAACGTGAAGTGAATAAAATAGAATATTCATTTACAAACCAGACGGTTTGTTTATGTACACCTATTTGAATGACATTGATTGGGACGATAAATTTTACACATCGCCCAACTGCACGAATAAAATATTTGTTTGATTGTTTGAAACCCCACACGGGTGTTGGGATGAAATTTGCAGTTCACTCATCCTGATTGATTAAATATGTCGATCGATTGATTGACAGGCTGTTATAAGCGTTGAATATCTATATTTGATGCTTTTACAGTGTAGTGCACTTTGGTTGATGGTTGATTATTTTCAATGTTATTATATACATGTGTTGTATGAAAATCCATATAATTAACTTTATATGGTGATTGATTGGGCCTCATTCCAATTTGAAAAATAAAGAATATTATAAAATAAAAGTTCATGTGTTGACAGTACTCATTCATTGAGATTGGTCATGTGTTGAACGAAATATTTTGATAATAACAACTATTTTGAAAAAGAAATATTTGAAATAGAATATTTGAAAATAGAAATTTATGAAGCCGTGTTGATTAGATTGACGCCATTTTGACGTGAACGATATTTATATCGATTTTATTCATCTTAAAAATGAATATTGAAAAGTGATTTCGAAATCGAATATTTTGAATTGAATTGAAAACGATTTCGAAATGAATTGAATTGAAAACGATTTCGAAATGAATTGAATTGAAAACGAATTCGAAATGAATTGAATTGAAAACGATTTCGAAATGAATTGAATTGAAAACGAATTCGAAATGAATTGAATTGAAAACGATTTCGAAATGAATTGAATTGAAAACGATTTCGAAATGAAATGAATTGAAAACGAATTCAAATTGAATTGAAAACGAATTCGAAATGAATTGAATTGAAAACGATTTCGAAATGAATTGAATTGAAAACGAATTCGAAATGAATTGAATTGAAAACGATTTCGAAATGAATTGAATTGAAAACGAATTCGAAATGAATTGAATTGAAAACGATTTCGAAATGGATTGAATTGAAAACGATTTCGAAATGGATTGAATTGAAAACGATTTCGAAATGAATTGAATTGAAAACGATTTCGAAATGAATTGAATTGAAAACGATTTCGAAATGAATTGAATTGAAAACGATTTCGAAATGAATTGAATTGAAAACGATTTCGAAATGAATTGAATATATAACGATTTCGAAATGAATTGAATTGAAAACGATTTCGAAATGAATTGAATTGAAAACGATTTCGAAATGAATTGAATTGAAAACGAATTTGAATTGAATTGAAAACGATTTCGAAATGAATTGAATTGAAAACGAATTTGAATTGACTTGAAATTTGAATTGAATAGGAATGAATTTTGAAACGAATTTATAAAGAAGAATTCAATTTTACTTTGAATTGAAATGGAAGTTGAAATAGATTTTGAAACGAATTTTAAAACCATTTATATAATTCGTTTTGAATAGAAAATCGACGAAATATATATTATATATATTATATATAATATAATGGCCTGAATAGAACGCGCCGCGTCGCGGCAGTTCGCGAATTTCGACCATTTATTTCGAACGGACATTACGGGAGATCCGACCGTCGGATTCTCCTAAAACCGGAACCGTTGGGTTCGTATCGAAAAGAGCTTTCTAATGAATGTTAGAAATTTGAAATCTAACGGTTGGATTTGGAATTATGTCCAAATCAAATTCGAAAAAGGTCGCTGTAAGTGCAGTTCGATGGCCATTGTTGGAAATCGACTGTACGGGCCTTGATAAAATTATTAAAAATAGTAATAATTTGTGTAAAATCATAAGAAATGATTTGTGAAGAATTGGGATGAAAAACTCCATATTTGAAAAGATAAAAATAGATTTTTATCGAAATGAACTAGTTTTGAACTAGAATTATAATTCTATTTATTTTTAAATAAATAAATTGAATTCGAAAAGGGTTTTAAAAGTAACCAAAATTCCAATGATTGCATTGGAGTGGATTTGAATCGAAATTGTCTTCGGAATATTTCGATGTTGGAATTCGTGATTATACAGGTGTTGTTATGGAAATTTGAAAGATATATATTTGTATCGTTATTTCCAATACGACATTTGTTAGTCGTAGAATTCGATATTGAATATAAGCCGATATATTTTCTATTCAGGGCCTTGTATTGAATATCGAATGTGATTTGGGTTTGTCGTGAATGATGTCTTCACTAACACTGTTCTTGAACCCAGTTGAGAAAAGATTAAATCTTTTTATTTAGATTTAATGAAGTGTACCAATTAAATGATATTTAATTGGAATTGAATTGGTATTGATTTTTGGGTTTATCGTGAACAGTGTTTTAAATAACACTTGTTCTTTAACCCGATAATTAATGGAATGTGATTTTGGGTTTATCGTGAATCGTGTTTTAAATGACACTGATTCTTTAACCCAGATAATGATTAAAACTAAGTGGAGTTTTAATGAATCTTTAATTAGATTGAAAAGATCGAGAATGGAGTATCACCAGTTTTGCTCCAGGCGATAGTTAAATCTTTAATTAGATTTGAACGTGAAATTTAGAAACTAACTGTCGGTTAGCCAAGCAGAATGGTTTTCTGGATATTGATCTGATGTTGGTTTCGGCCTTCGGGGTTAATATTTGGGGAATTATTCTCTTGATTAATTTACGGTTAGTGACTAATGAATTGGAATGAGGCGTATGTTGTGTTTGTGTAACACTTTTATAAAATATACGCGAGTTATTCGGAAAGACCGGGTTTATCCCATTCTGGATAACTGATACGACGATAAGTCGAAGATGAAGACGATGGTCGAAGACCGGAAGTCTTCACGTCGTTTGGGTGATAACTGATGATCTTGATTGGGCTGTACACCCAAGAAGATGGAAACAGTTAGTGATCGTCCAGACGTACTTGGAGATCGATGGATATGCGGGGTACTAGGTGCCTCCGGTTTCGTTCAGACCCAGAACGGACTTGTAAATGGACTGTGTGTCTGACATCGGATTTCATTCTGTGTGACTGATATCGGTTGCATGGGATGGTTTGCCTGTGTGGCATGCTAAGATGCAAATGATCAGGGCTTCTGTTGAAAAACAAAGTCTTGTGGTGATGATCAAAGCACGGCCTTTGTGGCGTAGCTTTGTGTAACGTTTACCTCGCGTGTTTCACACCAGGTATGAACCAAAAACGGGAGACGGACGTCAGGGGGGACATGCGTTTTCTTTCTAGCTAGAAGTGGCGTCAGTGGTTTTACACGCCCTGACGAGTTTGACTTATGTGGTTGTTGCTGTTGCGAGGCGCCTCGGATTGATCGGTCGTTCTCGAACCGATGGAGTCATTTAGTTGGCTCACCTACGCCCCAAAGGGCGGAGAAACGTATTGTTCAGGCATTATAATCCACTTCGTGTGGACCGGCCCTGACGATCCAAGGTACGGTTGCGGCTGTGCCTGAGACACGGGCTAGAGCGTCTCGAATCGGTTGAGGACTATCTTTTGCCTCGGTTCATAGACGGAAATCCAATTTCCAAATACGTGATTTTGCGATTTTGATTGTATAACCTATATATGGCGACATAGTGGTATGGGGCATTCATGCCGCCTATGATTGATACTTATGATTTGAAGTTGTTTTATACACTATGCACTTATAATAGTATCAAATGATTTGTTTTAAACGTATCAAGCATTCTTTGGCCGTTATAAGGTAAAAACCCTATCCCCCGGCTTGCGTTGCATTGTGTGATAGGACCTGGGTCTTATAACAGCTTCATTTTTCTTCATTTAGCATTGCGCTGTTGTTTTATGCACTGGTGTTCTTGGGAGGAAACCCGTTCCGTGTTATACGGCGTGGTCCCTTGATTTACCTAATGATTTAAAATAAAGATTAATAACTGTTTTAGTTCTCACACCAGTCACATGACTGACCTGGAGTTTATTGTTTTAACCTAAACTCTGGGTGCCCCTATTTTGACACGGGCAGCTAGTAGTTTCGGTTTTGCAGATTTATATTCACAGGATCCTGGTTTACAGCTGGAACGATATCCGGAAAGCTTTGTATCCGTATATCTACTTCTAGTTGTGTATTGTATTATTTTCCGCTGCTATGTATTTAAATGTAATTTAAATCTCTGATATTTCTGTGTAATATTGTTTCATACTCTGTATATTCTTGTAATCTGATGCATTGTTGTAATATACAATGAAATGTTCTTCTGTATGCGTTCTGTTTTGTCGTGTTCTCAAACGATAGGGCGTTTCGAACGGTCTGGATCGGTTTAGCGACTGGTTCGGACCGAGCGAAATTCCTTCTCGTCACAGTTGGTATCAGAGCTTTGGTTTACAAAGCTAGAGAACAGGACACAGTAGAACCATACGAAAGAATTCATCAGATATTGGATTAGTAATATCCAATTAGAATGACTCGTTAGAGATGGGATCAGTAGTATCCTAGAACGAGTGTGAAGTGTACATTTTCAAGTGAAAACAAATTTTGTTTTGAAAGTTTAAATCAACTATTCGTATTTGATTATTTATTTATATTGATTTTGGACAGTCCAGTATATAAAGAATTTGCATATACGCCTTGCAAACGTATATTCAAAATTTTAATATATTGGATAGATATAGAATCACACTCTAGTCGCCCGGACCTGATTCTGACGATTGACGCGTCATCATTAGTAATTTGTTTCGTGTTTCGAAGGTGTGATTTTCTATATATTTCCTATTGACTGGTGTGAGAACCAAAACTAATATAGCTAGAATTCATTGTTGTGATTTGGCATCAAGAATCTGATTTTTGTGTATGTATCAAAATTACGAATTTGAAACTCTAATTCACTAATTGATTGATGTTTGTATTGTTTGTTTATTGGTTTGCTAATTTTTAGCCATTTAGCCTAACTGAATCAAATATTGAATTGTATTGAAAATTGGTCGCATTCGTTTGCATATACATATATATCATTGAACAGGTCATAGCAAGGAGGCTAGAGCCAGAGAATAAAATTTGTTTGCCCGACAAATAGGTACATGTTTACTACATAATTTCCTGTTTTGTTTGGGTGATGATGATTTTGTGAGCCTATTGGCTAGCCGCTTGGCTTTTTCTTTTTCTTTTTGAGATCTGAAGGACCGGGGAAGCTATTTGAAATTCCCCGATGCTCCCGGTGCAGGGGAGGTTATGGCGAAATTTTTCAAAAATTTAGGGTGTTAGCCAAATTTTTGAAATTTTAGAAATTCTCAGAAACTAAAGAGTTGGAGAATGGAAGCCAGATCGATCGTAGGGCTGAATAATCAAACCACTTTCAACTTTGTTCCTTTTCGGGGACGAAAAGTTTTAAGTGGGGGAGATTGTAACAACCCGTAAAATCTGGGCCAGTTTAAAATTTTTTATTTTGGCAATTTTATCGAATTTTGATTATTTAAAATGAATTATTTTAAATAATATCGACGAGAAATTTATTTTGAATATAATTAGAACGTATATATTATATACGTCGTCGTTAGAATATATAATAATTATATATAATTATAAAAGGAATTGAAAATGGCGCGGTAGTTCGAAAATTCGATTTCTAATTTCAAATGAATTTACAGAATTCAATATAAGTCAGAATTGAACGAAACAAGAAATATTTGAATCTGTATAACTATATCTTTGTAACGAAGTTAACAAACTGAGATTTCATCTTAGGAATGATAAGATATGTCCAGTTTAAAATTAGAAATAGTCGCTGTGGAATTTATATATATTTTTATATATATAAGGCCCTTAAAAATGGACATTTTGCAAACGACCTCGGATTTCGACGAAATCAGTTTTGTTAGGTCCGGGATGTCAAGTTATCGCTAGGTTTCAAATTCCATAATTTTTCGAATCAGTATGTGAGCGTGGCAAAGGAAAACGCGTTTGACCAGTTTCAGTTGATTTTAATCGACTGGAAATTGACCATTTTTCTAACGGTCTCAGAATTCGACGAAACTAGTTTTGTTAGGACCGTATCGTCAATACGAAGCTAGAAAATATTTTTATGGGATTTTTAGAGTTAGTATGTGACCCCGGTATATTGAAATGTACGTTTAAAATTCAATATAATGATTTAAATGTAAATGCAACAGAAACTGATCGAAACGATCGAATCAGCTTGCGGTACATATCCCATTGTGTTCGGAATGGGGGTGAAACGCTATGGGCGACAGGCGGTGGACCTCGTATAGAGGTCGTATGTGAAAGTCAACTTTTTAATAATTAAATATAAAGAAAAAAAAGAAAATCTCCCCCTCCCCTTTTATTGGTTCTGGCCCCCCTAAATCTCATTTCAAATCGGTTATATATAAAAAAAAAAAAACCCAGACCTAATCGCTCGTCGCCCAACCCCTCCAGCCGCCAACGATGGCCGCGCCACCACCAAGGGCACCACCACACCCTCGTCTTCTCCCTCTCCTTATCGATCGAACCCCCAGATCCCACTTCCCAAAAAAAAATCGAGCCGCCCTCACCACGAACGAAGCCGCCGCCAGAGGCTAGCCCCCCCTCTTGCATCGAAGGACGCAGCCGCACATCCCCTTCTTCATCGCCTCCCCCTCCATCGACGAAGACCCGAAGCCCCCCCCAGATCGCAACCGCTGACGACACCTTCTCCCCCCTCCTTTTTGCAGCTAATTCGGTGAGCATTCTTTTTTTTTTTATTTTATTTATTTTATTTTATTTTATTTACTCTGTAAAACTGTTTTATTTTTAAAAGTTAAAAACTGATTGGGTTAAAAATTTAAAACTGTTTTATTTTTAAAAGTTAAAAACTGATTGGGTTAAAAATTTAAAACTGTTTTATTTTTAAAAGTTAAAAACTGATTTTTAGAAAAGATTAAAACTGTTATTTTTAAAAGCAATTTAAAACTGAATTTTTAAAAAGAATTTTAAAACTGTTTTTTTTTCTAAGAAGAAATTAAAACTGCAATTTATAAAAATAAAAACTGCATTTTCTATAAGGATAAAAACTGCATTTTTATAAAAGAGAAAAACTGATTTTATTTAAGATTGAAAACTGATTTTTAAAAAGTTAGAAAACTGATTTTATTTAAGATTGAAAACTGATTTTATTTAAGATTGAAAACTGATTTTTTAAAAAGTTAGAAAACTGATTTTATTTAAGATTGAAAACTGATTTTAAAAAAAGATTGAAAACTGAATTTGTAAAAGAAAAAGATTTGAAAAGGAAAATATAATCTTTTATAGTGTCGAAAGGAAAATATAATCTTTTATAGTGTCGAAAGGAAAATATAATCTTTTATAGTGTCGAAGGGAAAATATAATCTTTTATAGTGTCGAAAGGAAAATATAATCTTTTATAGTGTCGAAATAAAAATATGATTTTTATATATTGAACTTCGAAATAAAAATTCGATTTTTATATATTGAGAAGCAAAGTAAAAATTCGATTTTTATGTATTGAATAGCGAAGTAAAAATTCGATTTTTACATATGTAGTGAAAGTGGACAACGAAGCTGACGAAGATGCGAAAACAATGAAGATTTCTACCAATGAAGTGCCGTGGAGCTAGGATAGCTATATGTGAGAATTCCTCACCTTTCGATTTCTTTTCTAGTTATATATATATACTAGGATGCAGACGGTGCTTAGTAGCACCCGACACAATCGTCCACAGACCATGGACTTGTTTGTTTGGCTGTTTGGTGATTGATTGCGATATTGGTTTGAATGTGGTTCGTGGTGTGAAAAATCGAATCGATAAATTGGTTAGGATTAGACGTGCGCCGTTATAAGGCGAAGGAGTAAGGCTAGGTTAGACTCTTACTCCAAAATCTTGTGGTTTGCATAACGAATTGAATATGATTGATGTGTGAATGGCGTGGGCCTTCACTAGACCGGGGATAAGGCTAGGCCTTGTCCCGTTTCTAGTATCGTGCCGTTATGCCGCCGAAATTTTCTAAAATGTGTTAGAAAAAAAAAAAAATATCATTTTATTTAAAGAATGAACTGAATAGAAATTCATATGTTGGAATAAAATGTTTTATCGTTAAAAATATAATTTTTAACGTGAAGTGAATAAAATAGAATATTCATTTACAAACCAGACGGTTTGTTTATGTACACCTATTTGAATGACATTGATTGGGACGATAAATTTTACACATCGCCCAACTACACGAATAAAATATTTGTTTGATTGTTTGAAACCCCACACGGGTGTTGGGATGAAATTTGCAGTTCACTCATCCTGATTGATTAAATATGTCGATCGATTGATTGACAGGCTGTTATAAGCGTTGAATATCTATATTTGATGCTTTTACAGTGTAGTGCACTTTGGTTGATGGTTGATTATTTTCAATGTTATTATATATATGTGTTGTATGAAAATCCATATAATTAACTTTATATGGTGATTGATTGGGCCTCATTCCAATTTGAAAAATAAAGAATATTATAAAATAAAAGTTCATGTGTTGACAGTACTCATTCATTGAGATTGGTCATGTGTTGAACGAAATATTTTGATAATAACAACTATTTTGAAAAAGAAATATTTGAAATAGAATATTTGAAAATAGAAATTTATGAAGCCGTGTTGATTAGATTGACGCCATTTTGACGTGAACGATATTTATATCGATTTTATTCATCTTAAAAATGAATATTGAAAAGTGATTTCGAAATCGAATATTTTGAATTGAATTGAAAACGATTTCGAAATGAATTGAATTGAAAACGATTTCGAAATGAATTGAATTGAAAACGAATTCGAAATGAATTGAATTGAAAACGATTTCGAAATGAATTGAATTGAAAACGAATTCGAAATGAATTGAATTGAAAACGATTTCGAAATGAATTGAATTGAAAACGATTTCGAAATGAAATGAATTGAAAACGAATTCAAATTGAATTGAAAACGAATTCGAAATGAATTGAATTGAAAACGATTTCGAAATGAATTGAATTGAAAACGAATTCGAAATGAATTGAATTGAAAACGATTTCGAAATGAATTGAATTGAAAACGAATTCGAAATGAATTGAATTGAAAACGATTTCGAAATGAATTGAATTGAAAACGATTTCGAAATGGATTGAATTGAAAACGATTTCGAAATGAATTGAATTGAAAACGATTTCGAAATGAATTGAATTGAAAACGATTTCGAAATGAATTGAATTGAAAACGATTTCGAAATGAATTGAATTGAAAACGATTTCGAAATAAATTGAATATATAACGATTTCGAAATGAATTGAATTGAAAACGATTTCGAAATGAATTGAATTGAAAACGATTTCGAAATGAATTGAATTGAAAACGAATTTGAATTGAATTGAAAACGATTTCGTAATGAATTGAATTGAAAACGAATTTGAATTGAATTGAAATTTGAATTGAATAGGAATGAATTTTGAAACGAATTTATAAAGAAGAATTCAATTTTACTTTGAATTGAAATGGAAGTTGAAATAGATTTTGAAACGAATTTTAAAACCATTTATATAATTCGTTTTGAATAGAAAATCGACGAAATATATATTATATATATTATATATAATATAATGGCCTGAATAGAACGCGCCGCGTCGCGGCAGTTCGCGAATTTCGACCATTTATTTCGAACGGACATTACGGGAGATCCGACCGTCGGATTCTCCTAAAACCGGAACCGTTGGGTTCGTATCGAAAAGAGCTTTCTAATGAATGTTAGAAATTTGAAATCTAACGGTTGGATTTGGAATTATGTCCAACTCAAATTCGAAAAAGGTCGCTGTAAGTGCAGTTCGATGGCCATTGTTGGAAATCGACTGTACGGGCCTTGATAAAATTATTAAAAATAGTAATAATTTGTGTAAAATCATAAGAAATGATTTGTGAAGAATTGGGATGAAAAACTCCATATTTGAAAAGATAAAAATAGATTTTTATCGAAATGAACTAGTTTTGAACTAGAATTATAATTCTATTTATTTTTAAATAAATAAATTGAATTCGAAAAGGGTTTTAAAAGTAACCAAAATTCCAATGATTGCATTGGAGTGGATTTGAATCGAAATTGTCTTCGGAATATTTCGATGTTGGAATTCGTGATTATACAGGTGTTGTTATGGAAATTTGAAAGATATATATTTGTATCGTTATTTCCAATACGACATTTGTTAGTCGTAGAATTCGATATTGAATATAAGCCGATATATTTTCTATTCAGGGCCTTGTATTGAATATCGAATGTGATTTGGGTTTGTCGTGAATGATGTCTTCACTAACACTGTTCTTGAACCCAGTTGAGAAAAGATTAAATCTTTTTATTTAGATTTAATGAAGTGTACCAATTAAATGATATTTAATTGGAATTGAATTGGTATTGATTTTTGGGTTTATCGTGAACAGTGTTTTAAATAACACTTGTTCTTTAACCCGATAATTAATGGAATGTGATTTTGGGTTTATCGTGAATCGTGTTTTAAATGACACTGATTCTTTAACCCAGATAATGATTAAAACTAAGTGGAGTTTTAATGAATCTTTAATTAGATTGAAAAGATCGAGAATGGAGTATCACCAGTTTTGCTCCAGGCGATAGTTAAATCTTTAATTAGATTTGAACGTGAAATTTAGAAACTAACTGTCGGTTAGCCAAGCAGAATGGTTTTCTGGATATTGATCTGATGTTGGTTTCGGCCTTCGGGGTTAATATTTGGGGAATTATTCTCTTGATTAATTTACGGTTAGTGACTAATGAATTGGAATGAGGCGTATGTTGTGTTTGTGTAACACTTTTATAAAATATACGCGAGTTATTCGGAAAGACCGGGTTTATCCCATTCTGGATAACTGATACGACAATAAGTCGAAGATGAAGACGATGGTCGAAGACCGGAAGTCTTCACGTCGTTTGGGTGATAACTGATGATCTTGATTGGGCTGTACACCCAAGAAGATGGAAACAGTTAGTGATCGTCCAGACGTACTTGGAGATCGATGGATATGCGGGGTACTAGGTGCCTCCGGTTTCGTTCAGACCCAGAACGGACTTGTAAATGGACTGTGTGTCTGACATCGGATTTCATTCTGTGTGACTGATATCGGTTGCATGGGATGGTTTGCCTGTGTGGCATGCTAAGATGCAAATGATCAGGGCTTCTGTTGAAAAACAAAGTCTTGTGGTGATGATCAAAGCACGGCCTTTGTGGCGTAGCTTTGTGTAACGTTTACCTCGCGTGTTTCACACCAGGTATGAACCAAAAACGGGAGACGGACGTCAGGGGGGACATGCGTTTTCTTTCTAGCTAGAAGTGGCGTCAGTGGTTTTACACGCCCTGACGAGTTTGACTTATGTGGTTGTTGCTGTTGCGAGGCGCCTCGGATTGATCGGTCGTTCTCGAACCGATGGAGTCATTTAGTTGGCTCACCTACGCCCCAAAGGGCGGAGAAACGTATTGTTCAGGCATTATAATCCACTTCGTGTGGACCGGCCCTGACGATCCAAGGTACGGTTGCGGCTGTGCCTGAGACACGGGCTAGAGCGTCTCGAATCGGTTGAGGACTATCTTTTGCCTCGGTTCATAGACGGAAATCCAATTTCCAAATACGTGATTTTGCGATTTTGATTGTATAACCTATATATGGCGACATAGTGGTATGGGGCATTCATGCCGCCTATGATTGATACTTATGATTTGAAGTTGTTTTATACACTATGCACTTATAATAGTATCAAATGATTTGTTTTAAACGTATCAAGAATTCTTTGGCCGTTATAAGGTAAAAACCCTATCCCCCGGCTTGCGTTGCATTGTGTGATAGGACCTGGGTCTTATAACAGCTTCATTTTTCTTCATTTAGCATTGCGCTGTTGTTTTATGCACTGGTGTTCTTGGGAGGAAACCCGTTCCGTGTTATACGGCGTGGTCCCTTGATTTACCTAATGATTTAAAATAAAGATTAATAACTGTTTTAGTTATCACACCAGTCACATGACTGACCTGGAGTTTATTGTTTTAACCTAAACTCTGGGTGCCCCTATTTTGACACGGGCAGCTAGTAGTTTCGGTTTTGCAGATTTATATTCACAGGATCCTGGTTTACAGCTGGAACGATATCCGGAAAGCTTTGTATCCGTATATCTACTTCTAGTTGTGTATTGTATTATTTTCCGCTGCTATGTATTTAAATGTAATTTAAATCTCTGATATTTCTGTGTAATATTGTTTCATACTCTGTATATTCTTGTAATCTGATGCATTGTTGTAATATACAATGAAATGTTCTTCTGTATGCGTTCTGTTTTGTCGTGTTCTCAAACGATAGGGCGTTTCGAACGGTCTGGATCGGTTTAGCGACTGGTTCGGACCGAGCGAAATTCCTTCTCGTCACATAACATTTCATTAAAAGTGGAATTTTTAAAGAAATCATGTTTGCTTTTAAAACATGTATAATTGCAATTTTTATATTCTTGTCATTAAAATTGTAAGTTTTTAATGAAATCATGTTTTCTTTTTAAAACATGTACATTTCCTTTTTTTTATACATTACATTAAGAATGTGAATTTTTACATGGAATCATATTGGATTGAAAACATGTACATCAAAAAATTATATTTTTAATTTAATAACGCTTAGACTTTAAAACATAAACATTTTTCCTATTTTTAACCTTTCATTAAAATGTATTTTTTTTAATGAATTCATATTTTGGTTAAAAACATGAACATTTTCTCCAACTTCCAACCATTACATTAAAATGTATATTTTATATGGAATCATGTTTATGTTCAAACTATGAACATTTCCTCAATGACATTAAAAATATGGTTTTTAATGACTACATGCTTTTATTTCTAAACATGTACATTTTTTTCTATTCTTAACATTTCCTTAAAATTGTATATTTTTAATGAATTCATGTTTTGGTTTAAAACATGGACATTTTCTTTACTTTTAACATTACATGAAAATGTAATTTTTTTAATGTAAAGTCCTTATTTTTATCTAAAACATGAGCATTTCCTTTTTGATAGTGATTCCATAATATGATAGAAATTTACGTTTCATTTTTGTTGAATATTCTAATTCAACAAAATGACAAGATTTGATATTTCCTTTTTGATTGAAAATTTTAATTCAATCAAATAACAAACCAAAGTGATATTTTGTTTTGATTGAAAACTCTAATTCAATCAAACAATAACAAAAGTGGTATTTTTATTTTGATTGAAAATTCTAGTTCAATAAAAAATAACAAAAGCGATGTTTTTATTTTGATTGAAAATTCTAATTCAATCAACAAACGAACAAAGTGATATTTTTATTGAATTGAAAATTCTAATTCAATTCAACAAAATAAACAAAGTGATATATTTTATATTGAATTGAAAGTTCTAATTCAACTCAATAAAATAAACAAAGTGATATTTTTATATTGAATTGAAAGTTCTAATTCAATTCAATAAAATAAAAAAAGGTGAAATTTTATATTGAATTGAAAGTTCTAATTCAATTCAATAAAATAAACATAGGTGAAATGTTTTATTGAATTGAAAGTTCTAATTCAATTCAATAAATATACATCATGCTCCATTTTTGTTGAACATATATGATTCAACAAAATATCAACAAAAATGATTTATTCTAATTAACACATCACATATAGATCTATATTAACAAAATATCTAAACTAACAGATCTGTATTAACACATCACGTAGAAATCAAATCACGTAGCATAGCATGACAAAATATACAGCGAATCAATGAGAATACAAGTATGATTTATTCTAATTATTTTAAAATAAATAAAAATAAAAATAAAACAGGATTTCTCACAGTTTTTTTGAATCTGAATAGTTTAGATTAGAAAATTTGACCCAAATTCAACCAGCTAAGAATTGCTACTTTTCAGTCTAGAAACGTAGATCTCTGTCTTACGATCGCAACGCTTTGAAAATCGTTCCGCTCTGAGTTAGTATGAATGAGATATGATTTATTTTAGGTTGCTAACAATTTTAAATTAAATTAATAAAGAAATTAAAAGGTGAAATACCCTTTCTTCTCCAATACAGGTTAAGTCCGTAGCTTTTCAAATTAGGTTCCATTCTAGGGTTGGAATTTGCTTGCGGTTCGAGGCGCTGGAGGTTGATCAAACACTGGCACAACGAAGGGGGGAGTGTGGCGCACCGGGGGGGGGGGGGGGGGGGGCGGGTCCCACCTACGATAGTCGCGATGGAGACTATAGGGGCGACGATGTTTGAAATTCGTCTGGTTTAGGGGCCTGGAGCTCTCGAAATACCTCACTACAGTTGCTAATGTCCGTATGGATGGAAAGCTTGTGAAAATCTATACGATAAACTCCAAAGGAGGATGGAGTTTTATTGAGTGGATGAAGGGAAATTAGTGGAAGAACATGGAAGAATTTTCAGCCATGGGTTAAAGGGGCGGCGGCGTTCAAGAGAGGGTATTAGGGTTTTGGGGGAAAAGGACAAAAGCTTTTATAATATTTAATTGTTAATTTTACAAATAAATCCCTACATTCTTAACCATTCCAATTCCAACCCAACAAGAGTTGACCCCACCCAATAGCCCCCATTCCGGATCCAATGGGCTAGGTCCCGTCATCCCAATCGAATGTTTGTGGCCTGAACTATTCAATTTAAATTTTAATTCCTTTATTAAATTAATTCATTCGTATATTTAAATTCACCGGGGCCACATACGGACTCTAAAAATTCCAGAAAAAATATTTCTGACTTTGTTTTAACGATACAGTCGTAACAAAATTAATTTCGTCGAATTTGGAGACCATTTGAAAATGGTCGTTTTCAAGTCAATTAATTTTGACTGAAATTGACAAAACACGTTTTCTTTTGCCCCGCTCACATATTAATTCCAAAAATTCTAGAAAAGAAGACTTTGCATTAATTTGACATTCTAGATCCGACAAAAGTGGTTTCGTCGAAAATGAAGATCGTTTGAAAAATGGCCTTTTATACAGGCTATAAATTATACCATAGCGACTATTCTGAATATTCATCTGGCCATAACTTTTGATTCCCGCTATGAAATTTCGATTTTTCAGATTCGTTGGAAAGATATTTTTAAACAGATTTAGATATTTTTAGTTTCTTTAAAATCCGTTAAATTTTTAATCCAGTATATTTAGTCAAAGTTCAGGTTTTACTTTTCAAACTACCGTGCTATTTCTAATTCCTTTTGAAATTAAAATAATTATATTCGTTCTAACTTCGATTAAAATAATTTTTTAATTGTTACCATTTAAAATAAATTATTTTAACTATTCAAAATTCACAGAAGTAGCCAAAATAAAAAATTTAAATTGGTTCATATTTTCCGGGTTGTTACAATCTCCCCCACTTAAAAGCTTTTTGTCCCCGAAAAGGAAAAAAATAGTAAAGTAGGAAACAAAACGGAAAATGAAAGGTATTGTAAATGTACATCAACACAAGGGTCACTCGGAGATGTCCAATCTGCACTTGGGATAAGCTCGTTTGATGCTATCCTCAGTCTCCCGTGTACAATTTCTAGGATCCTCGCTCCACTGCACTTTGACTAGGTGGGTCCTCTTGTTCCTCAGAACTCGGGCTTCCTTGCCAACAATTTTCACTAGTTCCCTCCTTACTGCTAGGCCGAGGTAATCTCCAAATCTTGTTGTGTTGCTTCTTCCACAACTAAATCTGGATCATGAAGATGCTTCCGGAGTTGGGACACATGAAATACATCGTGGACCCTGGCAACCAGTCGGTCAATTGCACCCTATAAGCGAGAGTTCCAATCCTTTCGAGAATAGGGAATGGACCAATGAACCTTGATGCCAACTTCCTAGTCTTCCAAATCAAGTTACACCTCTCAGTGGAGAAACCCTCAAGTATACAAGATCACCAACCGAGAATTCAAAATCCCTTCTTCGTGTGTCTGCGTAGCTCTTCATTCGGCTTTGAGCAGCCAGTAATCGCTTCTTAATAAAATAAACTTTATCTACTGCTTCTCGAATCATGTTGGGACCCAGTACTAATCGATTGCCGGGTTCTACCCAACATGCGGGAGATCTGCATGGCCTGCCATATAATGCTTCAAATGGAGACATCTGTAAGCTTGCTTGGTAGCTGTTATTATAGGAGAATTCAACCAAGTGCAAATGATCTTCCCATGACCCGCCAAAATCAAGAATGCATGCTCGCAACAAGTCTTCCAATATGTGGTTCACCCTCTTAGTCTAGCCATCCGTTTGAGGATGATAAGTGGTGTTCATATTCAGCTTAGCCCTAGCTCTTCTTGGAAAGCTTCCCAGAATTTTCTAGCAAATATAGGATCGCGGTCACTGACAATGCTACTAGGAACTCCATGTAGCCTGACAATCTCTCTGAAATAAAGCTGTGCCAAACTTCGAGCTGTTATATTAGATTTGACAGGGATGAAATGGGCAGTCTTTGTGAAGCGATCTACAATCACCCATATACTGTCATTGCCTTACCTAGTTCGAGGCAAACCATCAATAAAGTCCATAGAAATTTCGTCCCACTTCCAACTTGGAACCTCTAGCGGTTGCAACAAATCTACTAGCTTTTGCTGATCGCTTTTGACTTGCTGACAGGTGGGACATCTAGCAACATATATAAAAATGTCTTTCTTCATAGATCTCCACCAAAATGTGCGCTTGAGGTCATGATACATCTTGCTCACACCCGGATGAATGCCGAGCTTAGATTCGTGACATTCGTCCATTACTTCCTTTCTGAGCGCAGGGAGGTTCGGAACGCAGATTCGGCCTGATAGCCTCAAAACCCCTTTGTCGTCAATTTGGAAACTCGTGGGTTCGCCTTCCCTAACTCTTTTGCTGATCCTCTAAATAAATTCATCATTCTTCTGAAGAGAAGAGATCTTATCGATCAAGGAAGGTGTAATAATGAGATTGGTGAGGATAAGATTGGTGTTGGCCGTATTATTCCTGCTGAGAGCATTTGCCACTACATTGTCTTTTCCTGGAGTATATAAGATGTCCAAGTCATAGGGTGCAAGGAATTCAACCCAACGCTACTGTCTCAAGTTCAAATCTCTTTGGGTGAACAGATACTTTAAGGATTTGTGATCAGTATATAGCTCGAATTTCTCGCCCAAGAGATAGTGCCTCCATATCATTAAAGCAAATACGATGGCCATTAGCTCAAGATCATGAGTGGCATAATTCTTCTCAAGCGGTTTTAACTGACAACTAGCATATGCGACTACTTTGTCCCTTTGTATTAGCACTGCACCAATACCTTAAATAGATAAAAAGGATAACATGTTAAAATAAGATTTGACATTAGTAAATAAAAAAGAAAGTAACCTCCTCAAGAAGCATTTGTCCAGACTTTCAAATCCTAATTCCCATCAATAAAGGTCAACACATGAGCAGTGACCAATCTTCGTTTCAGCTCTTGGAAAGCTGCCTCACATTCGGGTGTCCAAATGAACTTTGTATGCTTCTTAGTCAGCTTCGTCAATTGTGCCAAATATCGATGATACCATTTAAATTTGGCATTACATTTAAAGTAAGCTAGGACAGAAAAAAGAAGGGAAGAAAATGTGAAAAAAGATTTATTGGATAAAGAAACAGGTCCCTATTCCTACCAAAAACATTGGTAGACAGTAAATAGGATGGCCTCTACATCCTGGTTAAAAATTATGAAACCCAAAATTGGCCCGAATAACGAATGTCAGTGAAGAAGGGGAGATTATGTAAAAAAACTTTGATTAGACCAAGAAGCAAATTCTAATTCCCACCAAAAACATTGGTGGGTAGCATAAGTAGGACGACCTCAAGCAATAGGTCCGAATTAAGTATCATGAAACCTAAAGTTGGCTCAAATAGCGAAACATCAAGTGAAGTAAAAATTATTTACAATGTAAAAACCATTAAATTAACCTATTTTTTTTTGTAACGTCCCGCCTTTTCAACCGCTTCAAATCGGTATTTAAACCAACTTAAAACATCCAAATAGACGGAGCATGTTAGCTTACGGAGTTTAAAAACAGAATTAACAATAGAAAATACAAAATAAATAAATGACACAGTATTAAACAACAGAATAAAACTTTTATATATAATCAAAATTTTGAATACAAGACTTTTCTCTGAACGGCAGAAATTTAAAATGACTTGAATACAAGAAAATATTTAATGTTTTGTAAACTTCAGAGTGCACGTCTTCAGAATCCCCAGCTTGGTCAATCTTTGAATCCTGAGCTAGAATCTTTAAATCTGAAATGCTCGGATCTGACCCGAGCGTTCCTTGAAAAAACATAAAACACTCGAGTCAGGATTAAATCATAGTTCAAGTAAATTAATTTCAATAGAAACCGAAATACAATAGTTATACATAACATAAGTTGTGTAGTAGCAGTCCATGTCAACTTTTACTTTAGGAACAAACGGTCACGGAAGCCTGCATGTACACACGTGCACAAGTACACATGTGCACTGCCTCAGCATCCCGGAAACATTTCGGGACAGTGTGAGCAACACAAGGATCAAGCTCAATGCAGAGGTCAATATAGTGAGAAGAGCAGATAGATCTAGATCAAAAGCAAGCAATATGAAACACGAGCTTCAACACATAAAGGAACAGCAGTATCAATGTGCCCAAGTTCAAAGAAAGCAAACCGGTCCAACAAAACTAGTTGCATGAAACGAATATGGCCTGTGTCCATATTTTCTCAAAAACTAACAAAAAGACTGTTACAGTCTAAATACTAAAGCCAAGTGATAGTAAATATGGGAGCAACTATCATGAAATCAAGGTTTCCAAAGTTCATAATCATATCCAGGTTTTAACAATGCAACACTATACATCTTAAACAATGTTTAGTTTTCAGGTTTTAAACAGTGAGTGGTGGCATATTCAATAAGTGACAACATTTCAGGGATGTAGAACAAGTATAATGTATGTGCAAACAAGTCAATACACATGCAGGAGCATATCTCAAAAAAGTGATAGGGTGCTTGTGTATTTCAGTTCATATTAGGTAGTAAAGCTCAGATTTTTGCATAAATCAAGTACAAGTGTGCCAGAACACCCACGTATGTGTGTGTGTGTGTGTGTATATATATATGTACGGTCATTGCACCTCAATAGTTTTAATACTCATACATAAACATACTTATATCTGTGCATACATAAATAATTGAACACATACAGGATTCTAACTTCATTGTTGCATTATATGTAATAGTACAACTTAGGTTCTCAAGGCTAAACATGAGCCAAATTTTTATTTCAGGTTTACAAATCAACCAGGTCTACTTTGGTTTACAAACTAACTAAACAAACATAGAGACGCATGGTACATAAAATATTTTGCTACTAGTTCATGTTCATGAATCTAGGTATATACATGAGACAGGGGTGTATAAATAAGAACCAAATGTTTCAGTTGTAGTGACTGCCAAGTGTTAAATCCTTGGGTAAAAAGTTTTCTCTCATAGATTAAATTCAAGTATGAACTGAGTACGAATAAGCTATTAACATGAAGCATGAAATTTAGAGCTGGTAAATGGAAACTTAATACAATGGTCAGACTAGCATACATGGAAAAAATATCAAGTCAAGGCAACAGGCAACCCGATGGCAGTAAGACGGACAATAACCATTATGGCGGGAGTTTTGCATATACATACGTACGCCAAGATACGTATATACATATACAAGAGTATATGTATACACTTTTACATTGGCCTCCACATATGTATACATAGTCGAAATTCCCCACCAAAATCAAAACACTCTAAAAATGGGGCAACAAATATATAAATAGGAGTAATTCATAAGTATCGATTTAATATTTAAAGACATTCCTAACACAAAAAATAGTTTAATTTATACTGCAGACTCATGACTGTACGGTTTTAAATCTTTATAACAATCATGCAATATTAAGATAGTTCGGGAAATTCCTTGTACGAATCAAAAATGGTTGTCTGTTAAGTCATTTCAACATAAGGTGGTTATACTTCGACTATATACACACACATGCAAGTCCACACTCGGAATTACTCATATCTGAATATAGATTGTCATTTTCTATTGCACTAACGACCCATCTTTGTTTCTTAAATTGAGTTACCTTTACCTGATAAATCAAGATTTAAATACACTCTTCTTCTTCTCTTCTACTCACATGCTCTGTCAAAAATTACAGTCTGAAACAGGGATTTTACATGTCTTATCAAAGTTAATACTCCAGTTTTGATGCTTCAAACATTTATTTTAAAATTTTAATATCTACCAGAATTCTTCAATGTCAACTTAGATATAAATCATTCTAAGAACCCGTAGCTCATACGAAATTCCAATTCAGTGGAAATCTAATTTGTAAACACCCAGTAGGAAGGGATATTTGAATATATAAAGGACAGTCTGGGATGTTAGTTGACATCTGCACCAATAGTTTCTATGCATGTTTAAACCATCAAAATATTGGAAACAAAAGAGAGAGAGAAGAAAGCATGAGTTATGTCTATTTGTCAAAGTATCCTAACATGTAAAATAGGTTGCGTGTAGCATAACTGACCTTGAAAATCAACAGGACCATAAGCAAATTCATACAAGACATATTGTGCCTTCTTAAGGCAAAATTTTTATAAGTCTTTGAAGTAATTTAATTAGTGGTGATAATTGGCATTGACGGGCACTAAGTGAACATAATCCGATTAATTTAATTAATGATGGTAAATGGCACTAACTGTTGGTAAAATACATTCATGTATATAATTTAAGTTATCACCACATTCCAGTTTCAGACTGTCTACTGTCTTTCAACGAAATATAAATCATGGCAGGTGTGATTCCAAGTTTCAAATAAGCAAGACAAATTCGGTTTAAGGGAAGCCGAAAAATTCAATCACATAGATAAATCAAACCAAACTCGCAAAGATAAATCAAACCAAACCAGAGAACAAAATCCACAAGCAAGTCTACTCGAAACTAGGTTTAAACACGCAGATCATCCCAGGCAACCAATTCGATCAACTATCATATTCTAGTTTTAAATCGAAATCTTGATTTACTTGAAAACAAGCTTAATCGTGAGTGAGATGCTCACCTTAAAACAGTGGTGAAGGAGTGGCAACAACAACGAGAAGGCCACACATGGCAGGGAGGTGGTGTTCGAATGATGATGAGGAGGCGGCTTCGGCCAGCGATGCTCACTGCTTTGATTTGGCAGTTCTCCTATGGAGTCTTATACTTGGGGACGAGCTAGCTTCCGATCTGGTGGAGCTTCAAACTTGCAGTGGAAGGAGGAGCTCGATTTGGGAAAACTCGACTCTGATTTAGGGATTTCGCTTATGAGGAATTTGGGGGATGAAGGGTGCGATTTATAGAGAAGTAAACCGTGAGAAGCAAGGAATTGGAGTAGGCTGAATTTGGGGTGGGTGGTTTCTGAAATTATTTGACAGTGAAGGAAGGAAATGTGAACCGTATGCAATTTACTGCTACCGACATTTACGTTACATGTTTTTGTTTTTATTTCATCATAAACGAACTTCAAATAATACGGAACTTGACGTGCTGCTACGTTTTCGCATTCGAAACCTAATAAATTAGTTCGATTGAATTCCCATCCCGTTTTCACAATGGTATTATTCTAAATTTAATTTATCTATCGATTCGCATATATATTTTGTCTACCGCAAAAACAACTCTGTTTTTTCCCAAATTTTGAAATATAGCAATAATTAATTATACGCATTCAAATAAAAATTCGTTTTGTTACAAACCGAGGTTATTTGAAAATTTATTCATATATATTTATACGTTCAACTTCATTTCTATTATAATTCCCATATATTTAAACGAACAAAATTACTAATTTGATTAATGTTAAAAATGTTTATTTTTAAATTAAACCATTTAAATTTTCAATCAAATTTCAAATCCAATTCAAGTATGCAACCAAAATAAATTCAAACATCCAACAATAATTAATTGATTTCCAATCAATCATTCTGAATTCAATATTGAGTTTAATTCATATATTCGATTTAAAATTTCTAACTCAAGTACCAATATAAAATTGATCATTAGTAATTGAATCTCAAACTAATCCCCACATTTTAGTTGTCGAAATTTCTGGGACGTTACGGTCTTCCCCCCTTTAGAACTTTCCGTCCTCGAAAAGGAAAAATTGTTAGAATTATACCAATGTATACTTCAAATTCTCATAATCGTACGAAATTTTTCACAGCTAATTTAAATGTCGATATTTAAGTATTCGATCCTCTTCGTTTTTTCATCATATTCCATTAACTCGGAAAATCCAATTTTCTTTCAAAACACAATCACTTCTCATACTAAATCATTTAATCTTTCCTGACACCCATTAACGAGTGTAAATAACATCTCCTCTTCAAAATACAAATTGTCGACTTGAATTTTTCTTTCAAAATCCAAAAGCTTTTTATTATTTTTATATAGATCTCGAAATTTGTGCAAAACTATTTGTATTACTATTTCAAAGCTATGGGTTTGAAAATACCCTGAAATCTTCTTACTTAACTCATTAAATTAGATACGTTTTAACTGAAAATACTTGATAACTCAAAGTTTGACAAGTCTATTGTCATTCTTACAGATGTTAGGCATACGCTGGCCAGGCGCACGACTAAAATCTTCAAGTACTACATATCCTTGTTTCAACTCCGAGTGAATTTTTTTTCAAAAATTCCTTTAAAACAGATACGGAAAGTACCAATGTGAAATTGATTTGTTGATTGCTCATGAATCGCAGATACATAATGGTTTCGTCTGGATCCCCCAGAAACATCCGTATTCGTAGGAAATCACTTCCCTGTGAATTTTGTCATGGACAGATCAACGGAAGATACTTAAGAATCAAAAGACGATCTGAGGTCATTGAGCGTTGGTTGCTCTCCCTCAGGATCATGAAATCAAATCATCAAATTATGAAGATAAATCAAGTGACGAGGACCAATCAAGTCATGAAGACATATTGCTGCATTAAACAGGTGGCTCAATCACTAAGATATCTGAGTGGACCACAGGTACACAATGGTTACACCTGGGTCCCCCAGGAAATATCCATACCCGTAAGCTTTCACAGCTCTGCGGATTACGCCCTTATAATTCGACTGTAGATCGCAGTAGTCACAATGGTTATGCTTGGTTCCTCCAAGAAACATCTGTCTGCCGTAGGCTATCTATAGCTCTACGAATTATGCTACATGGTCGAATTCCAACGACTCTAGATCGCAGCGATCACAATGGTTACGCCTGATTCCCTCAGGAAACATCCGACCGCCGTAGGCTATCTACAGCCCTGCGAATTCCGCTAGCAGCCGTGCTCAATGGCAACTTATGAGTTTTATGTCCGGACAACCTACTACCACAAGTAGCATATCTCAACAAAGCTCGAAACTCAAAGGAGAAGGGAGGTACTCTCCTTATTTTGCTTTGAAAATATATAATACTATACACATATAGTACTTTACTTCATACTCTTCATAAATCATATTTACGATTTCCTCTCTAAATTAATAGTTTGTAATTTTTCTATATTCATATATATATATTTCCCATATCTATATCCAATATTTAAATTCGACATCCTCAAACTTCCATTCAAATTTTCAAAGTTTTAAAATTTAAGTTTCGCTCTCAATCAATTCAGATTTTTCCAAACACAAAGTTATAAATTTATTGGTTGTAAACCAAATTTCCTTCTAAATTCTAGTAATTAAGTTCATTATTCGATTCAAATTATTATGTTCTCAAAATTTCATTATTTTACATCTTATGACAAATTTCTCATTCCCGCGTTAATACTTTTGTAAATTCACATCCTTCGACCGTAAATTAGCAAGCGGATAACTTCCTAAGTATCAATCCCGAAGGCCTGAACCAACATCACTTAGAAAGTTATCCATCTTAACTAATCTCCAATCAGCTCAAATTCAGTTTACGAATCTACTTCTTTTATTTATTTTAATGATATCATTATAATTCCCACTTAGAAATATTTCACTTTCAAGATTTCAATTAACATCATACAAATGAGATAAACTATTAATAGCAATTTCATAGAGTTCAAGATTTTTCGTAACCCTTCAATTTTTACATATAGTCTTGATCTATTCAAAACACGTACATATGAGATTTAGGATTACAAATGATAGTATTACAAAACAGAGCTAACTTAGTTAGGATCCACAATCTTGATGATTGCCCCCTTTTCAATCGATGATCCACATCTTTGTGTAAACTTCTCTTACGATATCTGTTTTGTTGGAGTCTCCACCAAAGGATTAGTACATTCCTCATCCACATGACCCCACTCCTTGCAGTTCTTACAATAATACGAGATGGAGCCATCTTTATCTACATACTGCACAGTTTTCTCTCTAGCGGAGCGCAACACAGCCTGTCTTCCTTGTTGTCTCTCGGAACAGTTTCGAGCTATATGTCCAACTTGCTTGCAATGATAGCAAGTGATTGGTTCATCAGACATCTCAGCAATAGCAGGCTTCTTTTTCCTCACTTTATGACAATGACTGGGAAAATGTCCCTTCTTTCGACATTTAAAACAAAAAATATTGGATCGGTAATTTTTTCCTTCTTTCTTCTTTCCCTTGTCTCTCTCTCCGCATGTAGCCGCGTAATGTCCCTTTTTCTGACATCTGTAACAGACAACATGGTCGTAGAGGCCAACTGTCTATTTTTCCTTGATCCTCTCCTCGTATTCCAACATTACTTCTTCCCTTCTTTTAGGTTCTGCCGCTCTTCGTTCTCGACGTGCGGCTTTTTGTTCTTCAGTTCTTGCCATTTTGATTTATTATCAAATCCGTTAATTTTCTCACGATTTTTGGAAAACATTTTTAAATTATCATATTTGTTTTACAATTCTAAAAAAAAACTCTTATTGCCTATTGGAAAACATCATTCAGATCTAAACAAATGTTACATAAAACATCGTTGTTCTCATTCAACTGTTGACACTCATTAACTTTCTTCACTTAATTTCTTACTACCGAACCTTAACCATTTCTTGGACAATACTGAAGTCAATCAAGTTGGGGGTATAAATACCTCTCAAACCTTAACTGAGCATTATTATTTGTTTGAAACCAATTATAATATATCTAGCCAAGTTCTGAACCAAATTATACACCATCGATTTCCAATTCAACCCTTTTGGATTTTATTACTATATATTCTGAATGTCGAAACAAAATCCATCGTTTCATTCTTCGCCACGATTTTAAAATTTCCCTCTTCATTCAAATTACCATTGAAATTCTTATTTCAATAAAATTCCAGTTCGATTGCTAATTACACACTTAGAGAAATTAGTTTATTGATTCTTTTATACCATCTTTCTTTTAATACTACTCGATGATGAATTCAAGATTCAGATCTAAAGGGCCCTACCGAAGAATAACTCTCACAAACCTGAATTCGAAGATTCTCGAAGACTAGGGATTCCAGACAAATTTTAAATCTAAAAATTCTTTTTCCGCTGTATTAGTCTCAAAATACTAGTATCAAATACTTGATATTTTCTAAAATAATTTACCTTCAATTTTTTTTTTCAAAAACATTTTTATTTTCTTAATCCGTTTTTAAACCCAATAAGATAGACTTTGAATAAACCAAAGCTCTGATACCACTGTAATGGCCCGGGAATTTGGTATGCTTTTCAACCCTCCCTCATCCCCTAAGGCAGATGGCTAACCTCCCCCTATGGCTTACACTGGTACCTCAGAACTGCTTTTACGACCAGCCTCGCGACTCGATTAACCCACATTGTCGGGAGATGTAGGGGTAAGAGTCTCCCGTTTGCCACCCAACGCAAAGCGAGAACCCCCTATCATCTGTACCAATTAAGCAATTAGCTCTAATACCACTTGTAACGTCCCGCCTTTTTAACCGCTTCAAATCGGTATTTAAAACAACTTAAAACGTCCAAATAGACGGAGCGTGTTAGCTTACGGAGTTTAAAAACAGAATTAACAATAGAAAATACAAAATAAATGAATGACACAGTATCAAACAACATAATAAAACTTCTATATATAATCAAAATTTTGAATACAAGACTTTTCTCTGAACGGCGGAAATTTAAAATGACTTTAATACAAGAAAATATTTACTGTTTTGTAAACTTCAGAGTGCGCGTCTTCAGAATCCCCAGCTTGGTCAATCTTTGAATCCTGAGCTGGAATCTTTAAATCAGAAATTCTTGAATTTGACCCGAGCGTTCCATGAAAAAACATAAAACACTCGAGTCAGGATTAAATCATAGTTCAAGTAAATTAATTTCAATAGAAACTGAAATACAATAGTTATACATAACATAATTTGTGTAGTAGCAGTCCATGTCAATTTTAATTTTAGGAACAAACGGTCGCAGAAGCCTGCATGTACACACGTGCACAAGTACACGTGTGCACTGCCTCAGCATCTCAGAAATGTTTCGGGACAGTGTGAGCAACACAAGGATCAAGCTCAATGTAGAGGTCAACATAGTGAGACGAGCATATAGATCTAGATCAAAAGCAAGCAATATGAAACACGAGCTTCAGCACATAAAGGAACATCAATATCAATGTGCCCAAGTTCAAAGAAAGCAAACTGGTCCAACAAAACTAGTTGCATGAAACGAATATGGCATGTGTCCATATTTTCTAAAAAACTGACAAAAAGACTGTTACAGTCTAAATACTAAAGCCAAGTGATAGTAAATATGTGAGCAACTGTCATGAAATCAAGGTTTCAAAAGTTCATAATCATATCCAGGTTATAACAATGCAACACTATACATCTTAAACAATGTTTTGTTTTCAGGTTTTAAACAGTGAGTGGTGGCATATTCAATAAGTGAAAACATTTCAGGGATGTAGATCAAGTATAATGTATGTGCAAACAAGTCAATACACACGCAGGAGCAGATTTAAAAATAGTGACAGGGTGCGTGTGTAATTCAGTTCATATTAGGTTGTAAAGCTCAGATTTTTGCATAAATCAAGTACAAGTGAGCCAGAACACCCACATATGTATATATATATATATGTACGGTCATTGCACCTCAATAGTTTTAATACTCATACATAAACATACTTATATATGTGCATACATAAATAATTGAACACATGCAGGATTCTAACTTCATTGTTGCATTATATGTAATAGTACAACTTAGGTTCTCAAGGCTAAACACGAGCCAAATTTTTATTTCAGGTTTACAAATCAACCAGGTCTACTTTGGTTTACAAACTAACTAAACAAATGTAGAGACGCATGGTATATAAGATATTTTGCTACTAGTTCATGTTCATGATTCTAGATATATACATGAGACATGGGTGTATAAATAAGAACCAAATGTTTCAATTGAAGTGACTGCCAAGGGTTAAATCCTTGGGTTAAAAGTTTTCTACTCATTGATTAAATTCAAGTATGAACTGAGAAAGAACAAGCTATTAACATGAAGCATGAAATTTAGAGTTGGTAAATGGAAACTTAATACAATGGCCAAACTAGCATACATGGAAAAAATATCAAGTCAAGGCAACAGGCAACCCGATGGCAGTAAGACGGACAATAACCATTATGGCGGGAGTTTTGCATATACATGCGTATGCCAAGATACGTATATACATATACAAGAGTATATGTATACACTTATACATTGGCCTCCACATATGTATACATAGTCGAAATTCCACATCAAAATCAAAACACTCAAAAATGGGGCAACAAATATATAGATAGAAGGAGTAATTCATAAGTATCGATTTAATATTTAAAGACATTCCTAACACAAAAAATAGTTTAATTTATACCACAGACTCATGACTGTACGGTTTTAAATATTTATAACATTCATGCAATATTATGACTGTTCGGGAAATTCCTTGTATGAATCAAAAATGGCCGTCTGTTAAGTCATTTCAACATAAGGTGGTTATACTTCGACTATACACACACACACACAAGTCTACACTCGGAGTTACTCATATCTAAATATACATTGTCAATTTCTATTGCATTAACGACCCAACTTTGTTTCTTAAACTGAGTTACCTTTACCTGATAAATCAAGATTTAAATACACTCTTGTTCTTCCCTTCTATTCACATGCTCTGTCAAAAATTACAATCCGAAATAGGGATTTTACATGTTTTATCAAAGTTAATACTCCAGTTTTGATGCTTCAACATTCATTTTAAAATTTTAATATCTACCAGAATTCTTTAATGTCAACTTAGATATAAATCATTCTAAGAACCCGTAGCTTATACAAAATTCCAATTCAGTGGAAATCTAATTTGTAAACACCCAGTAGGAAGAGATATTTTAACATATAAAGGATAGTCTGGGATGTTAGTTGACATCTGCACCAATAGTTTCTATGCATGTTTAAACCATCGAAATATTGGAAACAAGAGAGAGAGAAAAAAGCATGAGTTCTGTCTATTTGTCAAAGTAGCCTAACATGTAAAATAGGCTGCGTGTAGCATAACTGACCTTGAAAATCAATAGGACCATAAGCAAATTCATACAAGACATACTGTGCCTTCTTAAGGCAAAAATTTTATAAGTCTTTGAAGTAATTTAATTAGTGGTGATAATTGGCATTGACGGGCACTAAGTGAACACAATCCGATTAATTTAATTAATGATTGTAAATGGCACTAACTGTTGGTAAAATACATTCATGTATATAATTTAAATTATCACCACATTCCAGTTTCATACTGTCTACTGTCTTTAAACGAAATATAAATCATGGCTGGTGTGATTCCAAGTTTCAAATAAGCAAGGCAAATTCGGTTTAAGGGAAGCCGAAAAATTCAATCACACAGATAAATAAAACCAAACTCACACAGATAAATCAAAACAAACCAGAGAACAAAATCCACAAGCAATTCAACTCAAAACTAGGTTTAAACACGCAGATCATCCCAGGCAACCAATACGATCAACTAAAATATTCTAGTTTTAAATCGTAATCAATTTACTTGAAAACAAGCTTAATCGTGTGTGAGATGGTCACCTTAAAACAGTGTTGAAGGAGTGGCAGCAACAACGAGAAGGCCACGCATGGCAGGGAGGCGGTGTTCGAACGATGATGAGGGGGCGGCTTCGGCTAGCGATGCTCACTGCATTGATTTGGCTGTTCCCCTATGGAGTTTCTACTTGGGGACGAGCTAGCTTCCGATCTGCTGGAGCTTCGAACTCACAGTGGAAGGAGGAGCTCGATTTGGGAAAACTCGACTTTGATTTAGGGATTTCGCTTACGAGGAATTTGGGGGGTGAAGAGTGCGATTTATAGAGAAGTAAACCGTGGGAAGCAAGGAATTGGAGTAGGCTGAATTTGGGGTGGGTGGTTTCTGAAATTACTTGACAGTGAAGGAAGGAAATGTGAACCGTATGCAATTTACTGCTACCGACATTTACGTTACATGTTTTTGTTTTAATTTCGTCATAAACGAACTTTAAATAATATGGAACTTGACGTGCTGCTATGTTTTCACATTGTGAACCTAATAAATTAGTTCAATTGAATTCCCATCCCGTTTACACAATGGTATTATTCTAAATTTAATTTATCTATCGGTTCGCATATATATTTCGTCTACCTAAAAAATAACTCTATTTTTCCCCAAATTTTGAAATATAGCAATAATTAATTATACGCATTCAAATAAAAATTCGTTTTGTTACAAACCGAGGTTATTTGAAATTTTATTCATATATATTTATACGTTCAACTTCATTTCTATTATAATTCCCATATATTTAAACGAATGAAATTACCGATTTGTTTAACATTAAAAATGTTTATTTTTAAATTAAACCATTTAAATTTTCAATCAAATTTCAAATCCAATTCAAGTATGCAACCAAATTAAATTCAAACATCCAACAATAACTAATTGATTTCCAATCAATCATTCTAAATTCAATATTGAGTTTAATTCATATATTCGATTTAAAATTTCTAACTCAAGTACCAATATAAAATTGATCATTAGTAGTTGAATCTCAAACTAATCCCCACATTTCAGTTGTCGAAATTTCTGGGACGTTACATTTTTTATCTTGGTTATTCAAAAAAGGCTCAGCGAAACATGGATCTGAATATACAGCAAAAAGCTGAAAATTTTCAAAAAAAAAAATGACTACAAGAAGTGTTCATCATTTCATGGGAAACATAGAGTATAACATACCAAAAGCTAGATCTCTATCTTCCACAGTGGCATCTGACATGTTGGCATCTGTAGTATCCACACCTTAATTCATAGAAAATGCAAGAGCCTCCTGCAGTAAGGCGTTCTCATCATCCTATTATAAACGAGATGTCATTGATCAACAGCTTACTGAACAAATTATATTTGTGATCCAATCCGATAAAACTGATTTAGGACTGCATTAACTGCAATATAAATATAATATTTTTGAAATGAAACTAAAAATAATCATATGCTAACCAAATAACTAATGATGAAAACAATCAAATTCACAAACAGCTTAATGTGCTAAAGAAAAGATAAAGCCAAAAGTGAATTTTAAAGAGCAATTCACTAATCACAGAAATGTCATAGAAAAAAATTAAAATTGAAGGAATTCATAGAAAAAAAGGAATAAGAGTCATAATCATTTCAAATATTTTAGAAATTATTCTGAAATTATCCAGTTATTGCCTTCATATCTGTTTAGTTAAAAGAGTAAAATAGCATGATCAGAACCAAAATAATAATTCAACAGTGCAAAAGGAGATTAAAAAACATGCCCAGATGATGGAAAATTAGCGAAATCCAACTGACAGTCAAAATATCAAATTCGTGAATGAATTGATGAAAAAATCGACTTTTTTTTGCGGATAGTGAACAAGTCAACTTTTTTTTGCAGATCAGAACCGAAATAAAAATCAACGGTGCAAAAGGAAATTAAAATGCATACCGAGATGATCGAAAATCACTGAAATACAACCGACAATCAAAATATCACCGAATTCGACTTTTTTTTTTGTAGATCTAGAGTTTCGCAAATCCGGGAATCGCCCGTTAAAATGAAATAGCGATAGATGATGAGGAACGGAAGGAAAACGCAGAATTCAGATTTGAGGAAGAAAGACGTCGTAGGAAATAAAATGAAAAGAAGGAAAATGTAGAAAGGAATTTCATAAGGAGAAAGAATCGGAGTTGGATAGTTTTGAGAATGAAGGAAACGATGGAGAAAATATTGGGTGAGCGAAAATTATGTCGAAATTCATTGGCTCAGACAATTTGTTTTTGGCACTTACAGTAGGGTAACATACCGAGCAGTCGGTTTGATTATAACACTACATATCTAAGAAGATTTTGAAAGTTAAGTAGAATATAGATCGAAATTTACCTTTTTTCGTAGTATTGATTCGCCACTTTTTTATTTTCTAACATTCTCCAATTTTAATATAAATGTATAATATTTAATAATTTAAAGGAATATATAGAAGATAAAATGATAGAGTTCCGTTACTTGGAATAGAAAATATGATAAGGGAAAATTCTATTCATACACCAAAAATTACCTAGCATACATCGTTATTTTACTAAAAAAACTATGACTAAATTACCTCTCCTTAATTGTATTTTTAATATTTTTCTTATAATCCATCTAATTAAATATTAAATACAGTAATATTTTATTTAATTTATAAAATTTCACAAAGTAAATGAAATCTAAAATATAAACAAAGGCAACACTCACAATTAACAAATGTATATTGAAAGTGTTCAAATTTTTTCTTTTAAAATTAGAGCCTATATTGATGGAATAATGTACTAAAAAACAACCAAACAATTTACAATACGAGTGTCGCAAATTAAAGTTTAATTTATTTAATTTAAGTAAATTTATTACAAGAAATTTCTCGTTTTGTGTAAATTAGTTTTGCTGTTTAAAGAGGGAAAATGATTAAGATGTAAAAAAGGGTAATTTTGATAAAGTCATGGTGTATGTAAAGTAAGTTTTGGTGTATGCTTGCTTATTGTAATTTATGGTGTATATAAATAAATTATGGGTGTATAAATAAAATCAACCTATGATAGAGAAGTGAAGGGTAAGACCTTTAATTTTAGGAGCATGAACCAATCATAACTGCTGAATTAAAATAATTAAATCTATGTCATTGTCCAAAGTTCAAGCACTAGCCATGAATAAATAATGGCTGACTGCTCCCATATAGGTGATCAATCGGCCCAAAGAGGGGTCGATCAATGGTTCATGCATTTAGTGCTACTAATTTTCTTTATTTTTTAACTATACTTGCTCGAAACTCCAAGCCCTAATGACTCTTCCTTTGAGCTCCGATCGCAAAACTCTAAATTTGAAAGTCGTTTAAAAATCACTACAAAAACAATGTTGTGAGTTTCATGGTCCAAGTTTCAATGTTTGCTCAAATTCAATTTTTAAAGCTTTATTAATTAACGATAATTTCATGGGGTGTTGCAACGATTGAAAGAAACAAAGAGAATTTTCTAGTAAAAGAAATCTTGGAGAACCTTGAACTGAAAACTGAAATTGTAAACTTTCTTAATAACTTCCAACCAGAAATCCTTAATACCAAATTTTATGGGAAAAAGAAGAAGTTGAGCCTTGTCATGCACCCCAAATGGCATATACAGATTTGAAGCAATTTGGAATAATGTTTGGTCCAGTCACAGTACTATAACTAATGCAGTCAATGGATAGCTAAACAAATCTGAAATTCACCTACATCGGTATCCAAAAAGCAAAAAAACATCCGATACTTAGAAAGGCAGAGCAAACGCAGATACATAGACATCCACATTCAAAAATTATCTGTTCGATTTTTCTAAGACTATAGCTTAAATTATGTGTATTTTTGAATACTAAAAAATACTTTTTATTGTTTTTTCAAGTATAAAGCTTATATTATAGGCAATAAACTGCTCAAGACTATTTGTCATCAACATATTTAATTATCATTAATACTTTAATAATCAATAAATTTGAAAAATGTTTATATCAAATAAAAATCATTTATGTTTCTTAATTTAATTATCATTGGCGGATATGATAATTATCCAATATCAAAAAATGATTTTAGATATAGATATGACACTATCTACATCAGATAGTATCCATTGATGGCCCTTAATAAAACATTATTGAAGTTTATTTGGTGTAAATTCATGTGACTTAAATGGTTGTGCATCTATGAAGCCATCAATGATCTCATGCCTGCCAAAATGAGATTGATCCAAAGTCATATCAGTGTGGACCGGCATTATGTTTTATGCAATCGACAAAATGACAAACTAGTGACTTATTTTCCTCATGTGAGTTCAGTAGTAAAACGTGAGAGTAGTGCCAACCAAAATCACATCATCCTTATCATGCCTGATGAATTGAGTGAATTATAGAAATAAATTTTGAATATAACGTAGAGGTTCTTAGCCAAAATCAAAAGCAAAGGCATAGATTAGGAAAATTCTATTTAAACTAAAAAACTGTTGAGTTTCTCCACGTTTTGACAAAAAATTCAAGGACCAAAATACCTTTTTTTTTCATTTTTAATTTATTACTTTTGTTTCATTTTCTAGGTTTTCTATCTACCACGCGTGACACTGCGTGGTCCTTGAAGTCACTACGCAATCTCATTGCATGGTGACTTTAGGGAACCATGCAATGCATCTGTGTGATATCCCGAAAGGACCATGCAGTGCCACTTCGTGAGAAAATAGTTTTGGTATTTTAAAAAGATAGAGGTAAACTCAGAAGAATATAGAATTTTTTGTTTTTCTTTTGAAAATCCAAGGGGAACTCAGTAATTTTCCAGGTTCAAATAGAATTTGTCAAGCTTTTATCATGTTATCTACATCTATGTGGATCATTCTGAGAGAAAGAAATGACCATTTTCTCCGTTAAAAGTGCTAATGATTCTCAATTTTTAAGAAGGTTGCAGTAACTGCAGAAATTAGAGCCAAAAAATCTAAAAAATAGTCTTAAATAGATGAAGAAATCGATAAAGAATGGGTTTAGTATCTTACCGAACATCCTGGATGGATGTTTATGACTGCCATTTCATGTTATGCAAATCGTCTGTTACTACCTTCTCTTTTACCATTTGCCAAGATATTTCCTACTTTAATTTCATAGCTTACTTGTACTTACATGAATTACTGTAAAAAGAATAGCAAAATCAAGACTAAGTAAAGCTCCACTCGCAAAATTTAAAGAGGGGTTCTTCGATTCAAATATATAGATTTGGATTAGTTGTATTAACTATAAGAAAGAAACTTCTCTAAACACTCATTGGAATTTAGGAGGAGGAAAACTTAGCTTGTAGAAGACGATTTGTGGAGTTCCTTGAGCTAACAACTAAACATGAAAACTATATGGGGATTCTAAGGCAAAGCCAGATGAGCTTCATAAAGGAGAAAGGAGAAACAACGTAAATAAGAGGATTCTAATTATGAACTTCCAACGCTGCCATGAAAATTGAAATGAGAAGGAAACAAAGTAGCTAAAAAACATTGTTATCGACATTTCAAAAATGGTTAAAAGGGGGCATGTTAGAAAAAAAATTGTACACATCCATCTATTTTTCCATTTACGGCGACCCTTTGTCGAATTTGAGGGTAAAAATCAATAACATCCTCGTTGGATTCTATACCTAAGTGCGGTAAAGCTTGGATGAATTTCATTCGCGTTCACTTTTTAATCATTTTTGGAGCGTCAATAACAAATTCTGGTTTAAAAGTGTTCATTCATGCAGTGCTCTATTCTCAGTATTCCTTACAAACTTTTCATACTCTTTTCTTCATAAGAGAAATATTAGAAAAAGGCTTCGGGTGTGGAAGAAAACGGTTTGTGACGCTAAAATGCACTTCCGACATAGAAGATCAAGTTGGAAATAACTTTTTCATACTACTATCTCGATAGAAAATATCGTGTTAGAAAAACAATAATAGTTTGCTTATCTCGAACTCGAAGTGCCATGTTATTGTTACCTATTATTCATATTCAATATCTTTGAGATTCTAAGGTTGTTTACCTACTTTTAGGTATTGTTTGAAGGCCCTATGATAAAGAAGCTTCATTTTGCTTCTATTCTTTTTTTCCCTTGTTTAAAATTACAGTTGGTTGTTGAGAAAGGCTGATAATTATCTTCCATCCCCAAAATTTGCTGTCCCCCTATACCCAACTAATAAAAATCCCTAATTTTCATCTTTTTACGATTAAGTCCAAGAAAAAAAGAGGTTTTAAATGCAAAAAGGTGGAATTTAGGTGTGCTGATTGGTTGGGTATAGGGAGTGTAATGACCCGTATTTTTACGGTATTATAAATAATTTATTTAATTATTTAAATAATGGTTTGATTTAAATAATGGTTTGGTAATTTAAAATGAGCAGAATTAAATAATATTGAATATTTAATTAATATAAATAATAGAATAATATATTTAATTTCCGAAATAGTCGGAAATAGTGAATTGACACTATTGTGTGAATTTGACAATTTAAAAAATATAATTTAGTTTAGAGTTGAATTATATTATCGAATATATTATATAAATGACAGTTGAACGTATAATTATATTATAATTAAAATCGAGCTCGAAATGGTGCTGTCGTTCGTAATTTGGCAATTTAAACTTCAATTGAATATGCAGAATCCGTTTTAAATCGAATTTCTGTGAAACAAGAAACGTTCGGAGCTGGTGAAGTATATTTTTCTAATGGAAGAGAAAAATCGGGTTATCGTCGTGTAGATTTTGATTTATGTCCAAATCAAATTTTTAAATAGTCGCTATGAAATTCCTTTATAATTTATAACGAATTATAAAAGGAATTTTATTATAAATTAAATATCGATTTAATCGGGATTTGAAATACCGAGTTAGAAATTCATACAGAATTATTCTAGGGCTGTATGATATTATATTGTGAATATATACGATAATATATATTTATTTATATTTAATTTAATTATTTTTAAATATATATATATATATATATATTTAAATGGGTTATTTAGAGCTTTAAAAATAGCCAGTTTTGCAAACGACCTCCGTTTTTGATAAAACTAATTTTGTTGGATCCATAATATCAAATTATTGTTAGATTTCAAATTTCGTGATTTTTGGAGTCAGCATGTGGCCGTGCGGATTTTTGATGTGAAAAACAATCAGTATTTTGATGGTTAAAATACGCTATGTGAGCAAATAGAGTCGGAATTCGATAAAACCAGTTTCGTTGGGTCCGTAATGTCGAACTGAAGGTGTATGTCCATTTTCGTGATTTTTGGATATCGTATGTGATCACAAAGATTTTTAGAAGTTAAATATAAACAGCGGTTCATTAAAAGAAAATATAATAATCGATAAAAAATATATTATAATTACCCTATAAATACCATACCATTCAACCTAACCCTAATATACTTCATATGTTAGTCAATACTTTTCCGCTGCTGCCTTCACTTTTTTTCTTCAGCGAAACGAGAGTTTTAAAAATCCAAACAAATGAATAAAAATCTATAATTTCTGAAACCTATATATGTGAATCCCTTGTGAGATTTCCATCATTCCCATATGAGTTTCACAGTGTTCGATGTTCATATTTGTGGTTGGGGTTTTTCCAGCGAAAGCTAGGGTTACGATTTGGTGGACATTGAAGCGCTGGTGTATGTTTTGATGGTTGGTTTTGGGTTCGGTGGGTCGAGTAGCATGGTATAGCAGGTTTTTGGGAGGAATGATGGCAAATGGTGTCGTTGCGTATGTGGGTTCATATGAAAAGGGCTCGATGTCGGATTTCAATTGGGAGTGCGAGTTCCATGAAGTTGGTATGGAAAGGAAGAAGGGATGATGTGGAGTGGTTCGGTGTAATTTGTTTGGACTTTTGATCGGTGAAGGATGGTGTTTGAGAGGATCGAAAATAGCCATGTTTTACTGTACGTGTTCGAACTGTACTGGGAGAACAAAAATGGAATGAGGGTGCGAGTTCATTGTAAATGGTTTGGAGGGAAGGAGAATATGAAGAGAGGTATTATGGTGGAAACCGTTTGTTGAATCATGGATCGAAGAGGGGGATCGATGCTTTGCAAATATCGGCCATGGATGGGTTTTTATACGGATTACTGTAAGCAAAATTGAGGAAGAAGGTTTTAGCAGTTATATAGAAGAAATGGGACGAACTTAATGGTAAAAGCCCAATCATTCAAGTTTAATTTAAAATTAAATAACCGTATTATTTGTAATTAAATATCTCGATCATACGTAATCAGAATTGAACGCGATTAGATCCGTTGGGATCGTACGGACGGGGGCTACATAATGGAACTGACTGGAAGTGAATTGGAGCTCGTTATAATTTATAGCGAAATAAATTGTCCATCTGAATCAAAAGACAATTTATCCTTATTTAACGATAAACTGCCAATGTGAGTAAATCTCACTAACTCTAATCAATTTATATTTTTATAAATATAATCTAGTAATGATAAATGATAATTGATTGTTGTGTGTTGATTGGTTGATTGAATTGCTGATGTATTGGATGAAATTATAGATAACGATATATATATATAAATCGTTAATAAAATGTTGATTCTGTTTATCAGAATATTTCATATCGAAATGAAATCGATGTTATTATATTGTTTAATATCTGTGGATGCAAGGAAACAGGTCGAAGGAATCCAACTGGATTCCTCAACATTTATTTTACTGTTTTTCATATATTGTAATATATGATGTGATATAAAATCTGTTGTTGATTATGTGTGTTTGAATGATATCGATCATTGTTATTTAGTATTTTAAATACCATATATAATATTGGAATTAAAATGGGAATTTTCAATGTGCATGTTGAAAATAATATATATATATATAAAATCAAATGATTTTATAAAAAGGAATTTTAAAGTGGATATTGAATAGAAAAGGAAATATTTGTAAAACCAATATATTAGGAAATATTTTTCCAGAAAATAAATGGAATTATAAAGGAAATATTTATTTACGGAATAAATAGAATTATATAGAAGGAAATATTTATGAAATAAATATGATATTGAAAAGGGAAACATTTATATGAAATAAATTGTTCATATATAGGATATTGAAAAGGGGGATATTTAAATGAAATAAACAGGATATTGAAAAGGAAATATTTGGAAAATGAATAGAGTTTTATAAAAAGAGAATTTTACATTAGGAAGGTTTAGACCCGTGCTTCGCACACGGGTGTAACATGATATTGATTTAAAGTAAATATTTTGCAAATAAAATATTATAAAGGAATTTGGGTTTGAATTAGGAATTTAAATGGAATTACTGAAATTAGAACTGATTAGAAATTATTTGAGTTGAATGGATTTCTGGGTATCGATCTGATGTTGTTTTCGGCCTTCGGGGTTAATACGTAGGGGGTTGTTCTCTTACTAGTTTACAGTTAGAGACTGATATATGTGAAAAGATAATAATGCGTGAATAAGAAATGTAAACGTTTTCTAAAGTTAATAAACGTATATTTCAAAAATTAGAAAATAAGGATTTGATGAATATATGGAAACGAGAAATGGGGAAATGAATAAATGTTGATTGATGATTGATCGATAGAATTTCAATCTGGAAATAATATCGTTGTTTGCACGCATTTTTCCTTTGATAGTTAAATCACCGACTATCGAAGATTTTGACCATTTCCGTTGTCAATACGGAGAGACCGAGATCAGATATGTTATCTGAAAACCACTCCGTATGGCATTAGCGTTACGAATCAAATATGATGAAGATAATTGAAGACAGAGTTATGCAAAGGCTATTCAGTAAATCCTTGGTAGAAATTTCCTAAGATGGATTTACAGAATAATTCCTTTGAATCGTCCAGTCCTAGGATAACTTGAATAGACGAATGTCTGATAGAGTATATCTGGTAGATCGCGTAAGTTGATCGTTTCAAACGTATTTACGTTGGTGGCGGAGGAATTCGTTTCTCTTATCTTATACCCATGGTATTTTTGGGGGAATCAATTTGTGATTTGATGGTTATGTAGATGTGGCATTCAAAGTAAATGAAGGAGTGATATTTTAAAAGATACATTATGACCTCAAGCCTCATCAACCGAGAAATGGCAGAAATTGGGCAGGCAACATGGCTAAGTGGGTCGCACCCAAGTAGGGTATATTGTCACCATCTAGAGAATATTCATATTTGTTACTTCTTTCGCTTCTGTATCTCCCGGGAAAGGTAATGTTGGTATACCAACCATAAGGTGATAATATATTCGGAACATTCAAGCGAAATGAATGGTCGGTCATGTGTTGTCGAGTTACAATATGTTCTTATTGAACTCCAGTGTATCGCTTCTAGATTGCACTGATCGGAAGGTGGTTCCATACCTTGTCAGACTTGGAAATCCATTACCCAATAAGAGCCCGCGATTTTGATTGTATATTATATATGTAGAACGTGAGATGAAAGTGTTCTTCTAGATTTCTATTTACATGATCTAGACATTATTATAATATCAAACAAGTATCGTTTTAGAAAAATATTTTCGGTTATCATAAGGTAAAAACCATGTGTGTTTATGTGTGGATCGGTCTTACGATTATCCTTTGTTCAAAAGGATTTTGAAAAGTTTAACAAATGATTTGAGTTTACTCACACCAGTCACATGACTGACCCAGAGTTTATTTTGTTTTGTTTTCCCTGAACTCTTGGGTGCCCAATTTTGTACGGGCAGTCAAGTATTCAGGATTTAAAGATACGTGAAGAGCTAAAGTAGGAGGCTTCAAAATTATATAGATTGTTATTTCCGCTGTGTTGTAAGTGTTATACTCTAATAATGGTATTGTATACAGATACTATTTTATTTCAAAGTTTTGTTATGAAATATATTTATCGTTCTGCTGTGAGATTCGTGTTTACTCTGATGTTGTATGTTCTTCTTCTTCTTCTATTCTAATCTTCTATTTTATCTATTCTCACCCTCTAATTTCTTTCATGGACTATCCGGTATTTCCAATGCTTGAATAGTCGACATTGAGTTTATGTCGGTTACTCAGGATCTTGAATTTCCCCGGTTGTTACAATGGTATCAGAGCTGAAGATTAAGTAATTACCTTGGCTCTGTGGCGTGATTCAGTAGAGATGGGGTTAGTAATACCCTAGACTTAGTTTGAGTGTATATATACGAGAGAATGTATTTGTAGATTTTAATATAAAATTGTTTTATATTGTGGAGATTTATTGGTTGAGTTGTTTATAAGTTCTGGTCGATCGGTTTGATCCACTGTATCGGCAGGGGTTTATAAACACTCGAATACGATGAACCGACACTGTATGCTTTGAAAAGAGGGTAAATAAAATAATTTTATCCAAAATATATTTTCATATGAACAAAGTATGTATATTTTATATATTATAATATATTGGATATATTGGTTGTTATTATAATCGAATGAGATTATAAATTGAAATGGTTATATAAATAACCAATTAGAAATCATATAAGAGAAACAAATGAAATCAGATAACTTAAATCAGAATTCGAATTAAAATTTCGAAAACATGAAAAGTGTTTGTAAACGGAATTATATTAAATATATGTAAATTTAAAAATCATGGGAGATTTTAAATTTGTTACAAGCATTGTGAATGGTATTTTGAAATATATTTCAAATGGAAGTGTTTAAAAATGGTTTTAAAAGTGATATAGTATTGAACTCACTTCGATCGCTAGAAAATATATTCCGATGATGATAGTTGCATCATCGGTGTTCATTTTTGAGTTGCTAAGTGGCGGGTTACTACCAAGCATTTTGTTTTTGAATTGTTTGTGAAAAGCAAGTTGTTTTGAAGCTTGAAAAGGGATATCTGGTTTTAGAAAAGCTAAAATGTTTAAAATTCCCTGGGAAAGATTTTTTGGATTAAAACAAATTAGACGGAAATTTGTGAAACTAAATTGAAAATCAAGAATGGTACTTGAGATTGATAATGGAATTTGGCTTAGATAAATGAATGGTTGTGTTAGAGATAAAAGTGATTTGAGTTTGATTGGGATGACATTGGTATATGTTGAATTGGCAACAGATGCAAAGGATATAATGATATGCCCGACAAAAGGTACAAGTTTATATTTCTATTGGGTATGAGATTTATGAGCCGAATTGGCAAGCCGCTTGGCTATTTGATTTTCTCTTGGGTTGAAGAAGGCCTAGAAAGGCGAGTTGAAGTTTGAGTTATTGACTAGTACAAAGGAGGTGCTAGCGAAATTTTTCAAAAATTTAAGGTGTTAGAAAATTTTTCAGGATTTTTAAAAAATTTCGTTGATAAGAATAATTAGTATTTTAGTTGTAAATTTGTTGGTTTAGTGAAACTGAAATTTAAGAAGTGAACAAATAATTTTAACCAGTTAACAGGGTTTGCTTTCTACCTTAGCAATTTCGAGGACGAAATTATTTTAAGGGGGGAAGAATGTAATGACCCGTATTTTTACAGTATTATAAATAATTTACTTAATTATTTAAATAACGGTTTGGTAATTTAAAATGAGCGAAATTAAACAATATTGAATATTTAATTAATATAAATAATAGAATAATATATTTAATTTCCGAAATAGTCAGAAATAGTGAATTGATAATATTGTGTGAATTTGACAATTTAAAACATATAATTCAGTTTAGAGTTGAATTATATTATCGAATAAATTATATAAACGACAGTTGAACGTATAATTATATTATTATTAAAATCGAACTCGAAATGGCGCTGCAGTTCGTATTTTGGCGATTCGAACTTCAAGTGAATATACAGAATCTGTTTTAAATCGAATTTCTGTGAAAAAAGAAATGTTCGGAGCTGGTGAAGTATATTTTTCTAATGGAAGAGAAAAATCGGGATTTCATCATGTAGATTTTGATTTATGTCCAAATTAAATTTTCAAATAGTCACTATAAAATTCCTTTATAATTTATAACGATTTATAAAAGGAATTTCATTATAAATTGAATATCGATTTAATCGGGATTTGAAATATCGAGTTAGAAATTCATATAGGATTATTCTGGGGCTGTATGATATTCTTTTGTGAATATATACGATAATATAAATTTATTTATTTTTAATTTAATTATTTTTAAATATATATATATATATATATATATATTTAAATGGGTTTTTTAGAGCTTTAAAAATAGCCAGTTTTGCAAACAACCTCCGTTTTCGATGAAACTAGTTTTGTTGGATCCGTTATATCAAATTATTGTTAGATTTCAAGTTTCGTGATTTTTGGAGTCAACATGTGGCCATGTTTATTTTTAATGTGAAAAACAGTCGGTATTTTGATGGTTAAAAATATGCTGTGTGAGCAAACGGAGTCAGAATTCGACGAAACCAGTTTCGTTGGGCCGTAATGTCGAACAGAAGGTGTATGTCCATTTTCATGATTTTTAGGTATCGTATGTGATCACACAGATTTTTAGAAGATAAATACAAATAGTGGTTCATTAAAAATAAATATAATAATCGATAAAAAATTATTATAATTACCCTATAAATACCATACCATTAAGCCTGACCCTAATATACTTCATATGTTAGTCAATACTTTTCCGCCGCTGCCTTCTCTTTTTTTTCTTTAGTAAAACGAGAGTTTGCAAAATCCAAACAAATGAAAATAAAAATCTATAATTTCCGAAACCTATATAGGTGAATCCCTTGTGAGATTTCCATCCTTCCGATATGAGTTTCACAGTGTTAGATATTCATATTTGTGGTTAGGGTTCTCCAGCGAAAGCTAGGGTTACGATTCGGTGGAGATTGAAGCGCTGGTGTTTGTTTTGGTGGTTGGTTTTGGGTTCAGTAGGTCGAGTAGCACGGTATAGCAGGTTTTTGGGAGGAATGATGGCAAATGGTGTCGCTGCTTGTGTGGGTTCATCTGAAAAGGGCTCGATGTCGGATTTCAATTGAGGAGTGCGAGTTTCATGAAGTTGGTATGGAAACAAAGAGAGGATGATGTGGAATAGTTCAGTGTAATTTGTTTGGAGTTTTGATCGGTGAAGGATGGTGTTTGAGAAGATCGAAAATGGCCATGTTTTACTATCTGTGTTCGAACAGTACTGGGAGAATAGAAATTGAATGAGAGTGCGAGTTCATTGTAAATGGTTTGGAGGGAAGGAGAATTTGAAGAGAGGGATTATGGTGGAAACCGTTTTTTGAATCATGGATCGAATAGGGGGATCGATGCTTTGCAAATATCGGCCATGGATAGGTTTTTATACTGATTACTGTATGCAAAATTGAGGAAGAAGGTTTTAGCGGTTATATAGAAGAGATGGGCCGAACTTAATGGTAAAAGCCCAATCATTCAAGTTTAATTTAAAATTAAATAATCGTATTATTTGTAATTAAATATCTCGATCATGTGTAGTCATAATTGAACGTGACTGGATCCGTTAGGATCGTATGGACGGGGGCTACACAATGGAACTGACTGGAAGTGAATTGGAGCTCGTTACAATTAATAGCAAAATAAATTGTCTGTCTGAATCAAAAGATGGTTTATCGTTATTTAACGATGAACAACCAATGTGAGTAAATCTCACTAACTCTAATCAATTAAATTTTTTATAAATATAATCTAGTAATGATAATTGATTGCTGTGTGTTGATTGGTCGATTGAATTACTGATGTATTGGTTGAAATCATAGATAACAATATATATATATATATATATATAAATAGTTAATCAAATGTTGATTCTGTTTATCAGAATATTTAATATCGAAATGAAATCGATGTTATTATATTGTTTGACATCTGTGGATGCAGTGAAACAGGTCGGAGGAATCCACCTGGATTCCTCAACATTTATTTTACTATTTTTCATATATTGTAATATATGATATGATATAAAATCTGTTGTTGATTATGTATGTTTGAATGACATCGATCATTGTTATTTGGTATTTTAAATACCATATATAATAATGGGAATTTTCAATGTGTATGTTGAAAATAATATATATTTATATATAATCAAATGATTTTACAAAAAGGAATTTCAAAGTGGGTATTGAATAGAAAAGGAAATATTTGTAAAACAAATATAAAAGGAAATATTTATCTAGAAAATAAATGGAATTATAAAGGAAATATTTATTTATGGAATAAATAGAATTATATAAAAGGAAATATTTATAAAATAAATATGATATTGAAAAGGGAAACATTTATATGAAATAAATTGTTCATATATAGGATATTGAAAAGGGGGATATTTATATGAAATAAATAGGATATTGAAAAGGAAATATTTGGAAAATGATAAGAGTTTTATGAAAAGAGAATTTTACATTAGGAAGGTTAAGACCCGTGCTTCGCACACGGGTATAACATGATATTGATTTAAAGTAAATATTTTGCAAATAAAATATTATAAAGGAATTTGGGGTGTGAATTAGGAATTTAAATGGAATTACTGAAATTAGAACTGACTGGAAATTAGTCGAGTTGAATGGTTTTCTGGGTATCCATCTGATGTTGGTTTCGTCCTTCGGGGTTAATACATAGGGGTTGTTCTCTTACTAGTTTACAGTTAGAGACTGATATATGTGAAAAGATAGTGATGCGTGAATCAGAAATGGAAACATTTTCCAAAGTTAATAAACGTATATTTCTAAAATTAGAAAATAAGGATTTGATGAATATATCGAAATGAGAAATGGGGAAATGAATAAATGTTGATTGATGATTGATCGATAGAATTTACAATTGGAAATAATATCGTTGTTTGCACACATGTTTTCCTTTGATAGTTAAATCACCGACTATCGAAGATTTTGACCATTTCCGTTGTCAATACGGAGAGACCGGGATCAGATATATTATCTGAAAACCACTCCTTTTGGCATTAGCGTTACGAATCAAATATGATGAAGATAATTGAAGACGGATTTATGCAAGGGTTGTTTAGTAAATCCTAGGTAGAAATTGCCTAAGATGGTTTTACAGAATAACCCCTTCGGAATGTCAAGTCCTAGGATAACTTGAATGGACGAATGTCTGATAGAGTGTATCTGGTAGATCGCGTAAGTTGATCGTTTCAAATGTATTTACGGTTGTGGCAGAGGAAATCGTTTCTCTTAGCTTATACCCATGGTATTTTTGGGGAATCAATTTGTGATTGATGGGTATGGCGATGTGACATTCAAAGTAAATGAAGAAGTGGTCTGTTAAAAGATACGTTATGACATCAAGCCTCATCAACTGAGAAATGGCAGAAATCGGGCAGGCAGCATAACTAAGTGGGTCACACCCAAGTAGGGTATATTGTCACCATCTAGAGAATATTCATAATTGTTACTTCTTTCGCTTCTGTATCTCCCGGGAACGGTTATGTTGGTATACCAACCATAAGGTGATAATATATTCGGAATATTCAAGCGAAATGAATGGCCGGTCATGTGTGGCCGAGTTACAAGATGTTCTTGATAAACTCCAGTGTATCGCTTCTAGAGTACACTGATCGGAAGTTGGTTCCATACCTTCTTAGAGTTGGAAATCCATTACCCAATAAGAGCCCGCGGTTTTGATTGTGTATTATATATGTAGAATGTGAGATGAAAGCGTTCAACTTGATTTCTATTTACTTGATCATGACATTATTATAATATCAGACAAGTATCATTTTAGAAAAATATTTTGGGTTATCATAAGGTAAAAACCATCCGTGTTTATGTGTGGATCGGTCTTATGATTATCCTTTGTTCAAAAGGATTTTGAAAAGCTAAACAAATGATTTGAGTTTACTCACACCAGTCACATGACTGACCCAGAGTTTATTTTGTTTTGTTTCCCTAAACTCTTGGGTGCCCATTTTTGTACAGGCAGTCAAGTAGTCAGGATTTACAGATACTTGAAGAGCTGGAGCAGGAGGCTTCAGGATTATATAGATTGTTATTTCCGCTGTGTTGTAAGTGTTATACTCTAATAATGGTATTGTATACAGATATTGTTTTATTCAAAGTTATGTTATGGAGTATATTTATTCATTCCGCTGTGAGATTCGTGTTTATTCTGATATTGTATGTTCTTATTCTTCTTCTATTCTAAGGTTCTATCTTATCTATTCTCACCCTCTAATTTCTTTCATGGACTATCTGGTATTTCTGATGCTTGAATAGTCGACATTGAGTTTATGTCGGTTACTCAGGATCGTGAATTTCCTGGGTCGTTACAGGGAGATAGAGAAGTTTGGGTACATGTGATTTTATTTGGGGAAAGGCACAATAAGCCATGAAGTAGGGGAAACCCTCTACCTTGGGCCAACAACAAGATAGGAAATAAAAAAGGAAAATTATTCTCAATCTCAAACCTTGTATCGCGATTTTCTCTTAATTTTCTCCTCCGTGCACGACTCTTTCTACTTGGGCAGTCAATCTTCAACATCGACTCACCTTCCTCCGCAACATACACTGCTCCGTCCTGCTACAACCGTGATTTAAGAACAATAGCCTCCAATCAAATTCAACAGGTTGACTATAACAAGAAACAATGTGTGCTACTCGATTTTCCTTCACGGTGAAAGGCTTTGACTAAGAATCGACTCCTCTGCTTTCTAATTTGATAATCCTGACCTAAAACAATTTGATACAAATGTAATCACTGTTTTTGTTTGTGTATTGTGTTTTTCATTGAGATTAATACTTATTGCTTTATTGCTTGTGCGCCTATGCCTTTGAAGAACATTGCCCACTGATTTTGATAAAAAGGTAATGACAGTCTGCAAATCGTAATGCAAATATTGTCCACTTGTTTGTTGATTTTTTATGTTAATACTTGGTTTTTATATCAATGAGATATTTTTTAAGTTAATGTAGTGATTAATTTTGCTGCTTTTTAAAAGGAAAACGGGTTTTGAAATATTTTTGGGGTTAAAGTCATTGGTTAATATTTGTATTATATGCATCAATTGAGAGGAAAATTCCATTTCGACCAACAAATTTAGTTAGTAGACCCCCAAATCATGAAATAATCGATAAACCCACAAATTTAGTTAGTAGCCCCCCATTTTTTTTAAAATACCCTTTCATGTAGGAGGACTACATGATTTTTCACTTTACCACGTAGTTGCCCTACGTGATTCATCAAAGTACCACGTAGATGATCTTCGTGATTCATTCATGGACCACATAGGATTACTACGAGGTACACCAAAAACCATGTGGTGCAACTACGATGTGTTCAAAAAACTGGAAAAAAATGTAATAGAAAAAGGACATTTTGGTCATCATATTTTTCTGATAAAATGGGGGGCTACTAATTGTAACGACCTGAGTTTTCAAATCAAAAAAAAATTATTTAATGATAAATTCCTAGAAACAAACAAGCAAATAAAATAAAATGGTTAAATTTAGTTATTAGAATGAATATATTCATAGTTCATTGAATTTAAAATAAAAAAATAAATATTTATATGCATAGAATTTGAAAACAAATTTGTAATCAAACGTTATAAGTTCGTTCCCTATAATTCTGGTAATTTAAACTAAATAAATTTAAATGACTGTTAATTAAACTCAGTGCAATTAAATATAAAAATAGAATTTTTATAAAACGTTCAAATCACTAATAATTGTGTGCCATGGTGTTCGTTTCAACGTCCTGACTTCAATGGTATACTTATACTCATATTTTGGTGTCCGTAAAGATAAATGGATAAATAGTTATTTCCATACAGGTGACCCTGTAAAGAAGTGAAACATGAACAATCAGACTGAAATTAATATAAGTGACCAACGAATGTTTACAGGCACACAAGAAAAAAAATTATCTCCGCAAAAATCCAATAATAGCATAAGAGAGTGACCAACATTATATGAGAAGTGACCGTAGACCAAATTTTCTTCTTTGTAGTAAATGAGGCTTGCACACATCATTTTACCTAACACATCAATTCACCTACCACTGTAAATACATAAGTCCCAAGCTCCATCCGCTCTACCTCTTCTCCATTCAAAATTGTTGCTTCAGACAAAGTTTCTTTCATATATATATGAAAAAAACAAAAGAAAAAAAAGTAATGCATGAAGTTGGCAACAGCCTACCTTCTCCTTGTTCCACAGTCATCCCACTTTTTTCTCCACCCTCAAGCTCCGACAGTCCGCACCAAGCTCCGACAGCCCCGCACCAACATCCGACAGTCCGCACCAAGCCCCGACAGCCCCGCACCAACATCCGACAGTCCGCACCATTCTCCGTCAGCCCGCGCTAACTTCGTAGTCGTCTGTTCTCTCACCGTGCCCATCGCGTCGTCATCATTTAGCTCTTGTAACCCGAAAGTGAGTTGTTACTCACGCCTAAACTTCTCTAATGTGTTTAATTTATATTTATATATTGTTGAACCCTTTAAAAAGAAATTGCCTTCACCATTGATTCATCATTAATGTTTCCTAAGCATTCATTGCTTGTTCTCAAAACCCACACAATAAATGATACTGTAAATGATAATGATGTTGCTCACGGAAAAAAAAGAATAGAAAAAAAACGCATGGAATTAGGAGAGGGCACATTATTTTATTCATCTCCACTCAGGGATCTTTCCTTCTCAATAATTCTTTTATCTCTTCTCCATAAAAACAAAGGGAAAGGAGCCACATTTTTTTTAGGAGAGAACACGCATGGAAGGGAGAGGAGACTACTGCTCACGTTTTATTTTTGGGCTGGGACTTGATGATTTACTTCTGATATTTTTCCAACCTTCTCCTCTTTCTTTTCTCTTCTAATAAACAAAAACCAATTCTCTTTTCCATTTTACTTCACACTACTCCATCTAAACACAAAGTTCAAGGCATAGCAAGACTTTGGAAAGTGTTTTCCTCGCAATAATTTCACACGCAAGACAGTATGTCGTGTGTTTTAAATGTGTGGTGTGTGTTTATAAATATACATGCCTGTGTGTTTAAAATATATGTGTGTTGTGTAAGTATTATATGTTGTTTGTGCACCTGCATGGATTAGTGCATATGTGTGCATGTGATGTGTGTTTTGTGCATTAACATATCCATTTTTCTTTTGGAGACGCAACACAGCAAGTTTCCAACCTTCTTTTCTCATTCATCATTCTTTTCTTTCTTTCCCCTGTTTTGCATGCATGCATGTGAACTTTGTATGTATGGTCTTTGAAAAATAAAAGCTTTTGGAAATATGAATTCAGTTGGACACAAAAACACATGCATGTCTAAGTCATTTGGGTGGAGACCCAGCATAAGAAAAAAAGAGGGGAGGGCAAGACAGTGTGCATGTGTATGTAGTGCATTTATGTAATGCATGCGTGAGTGTATATGTGTATACATGTGTTAAAATATTTGCTTTTGGTGTGTGTTTAAATGTGTGCAGGTGTGTTTAAATGTGTGCAGGTGTATTTAAAAGTGTGTAGGTATGTGTGTGGTGTTGTGTACATATGCACGCTTGTGTATGTAAACATATATGTGAGTGTGGCATGTATTGTGTGAGTATAAAGGTGTCCCATTCACCATATTTTGAAGAAAAAAAAAATTAGGCAGTTTAATAAAATAAAACGACATCTTTTGCAGACCCAAAATATTTAGAAAGATATGTAAGATCGTAAAAGGGACACATCGAACTCAAATGAATCTATTTTAAAAATGAACTGTGCAAGCATTTTCACAGTTTCAATGCGAACCGAACACCGAAAATGACAAATGAATATGTTTCGGTAATCAGCGCGACGAAACAGACACAATGGTATATAATTTGCAGTGTCTGCATGCTCCGTTCAAAACGCGTTACGGACCCCTTTGACGTAAAAATGCGGATGTGAACGGAGGTCAAAACATCCGATTTTTGCGAAACGAATTCTGCTGTTGGATTACTGTCAACAAATAGAATATTTTTCATGTTTGTCCGAACTTGTTTTGAAGAGATTTTAAAATCGCTAAAATTTGAAATATTATGCGCAGTTTTGCACTGAAATTTGCGCGACCGACGACATTCAAATTTTTCGACGAAATTTTCACAGCTGCCATATTTCACTATACATATTTCAAATTTCAAATTCGCATTTTAAAAAAAAAATAGAATTGTTTCAAATTTCGAAGATTAAACTTTGGTTTAAATTTTATACATGAAAATTTGATTAAAATTGATAAATGAAAAATTAAGTGATTTAAATTTTATTTAAACTTATTAAAATAACCATTGTTGAATCTCTTATTAAAAAAAACGTTAGCCTAAATAGTTAAGGAAATAAATTTTGAAATTGTAAATCTTGGATACAAATTTAGTTGAGAAAAATAATTTAGTTAAATGAAGTAAAATTATGAAATTTGAAAGTGAACTTAAGAAATATTCAATATTTGGAAATTGTAAATTTTATAAAAAGAAAAATACAGCTCTAGTTTATTAATTTAAAAATTTGGAATTAGACACGAAGTTAAGTGTATAATTGTAAACGACAAAATACCGTTAATATTTCAAAGTGGAATATTTGATAGTTCAAGATATATAAGGAGGTTGAAATACAAATTATGTTTGATCTATTCGACAAACTAATAAATGAAAATTGAACGACGTTAATTATCAAAGAGACCGGAGCCAGTTATGGACACATTCTCTGTCGATACTGGAACCACTTTGATAACTATGTTCGTGAAGTGATGATCCGGAATGAAGTGGTTGTTTTTTGTGTACGTTGCTAGATTGAAGAAAATGAACGATAATGGATGACCGACACTTGTGTCAAATTTGAAATGACTAAAACAGGAGCCGTGCCGGACCATTGGGGCTAGCTACCTCTAGCAGACACACTTCTTCGTGTATTCTATTTTTGTTATTTGGTGATCACCCTTGATTTTGGAAGTGTTGTGTTGCGGTGGGCCGTTAGGGGTTACCACCAGTCCGGATCAGGCAAATTGGTAGTATCCTACCTTGTGCATTGCCTCATGTGCCTTGTCATACGTTTTATCCTTATGCGTGACCACTACGAGTTTCTATTTAACATGTGCCTATGGGGGACTTACTGGCTACCGACGTTCTACTGGTTGTGTTACAGGACCTGTATAGACCACATTGTTTAAAAATGTGTTAAGGGGGATCAATGTAAAGCCTTAGCGCTATTTTAATATTTTATATTACTGATAGACATTATATATAATAGCGCATTTATATTATATATAGATAGTTTAACGGATCCTTAAGAGATGGAAAATACCGTTAACATCTCTTGAGTTATTTGCATTTGAGTTTAGATCTAATCACATTAGAATGTTTAGACCTGACTAGAGTGTTTTGTGTTTTTCTCATTTCGCTCGGGTCAGACTGAGTATTGCAGTGTTCTCGAGGAGCACTTTATCTGGAGCCGAAGACCTAGTCGAAGACTCCATCTTATCCAGTACTAGTTTCCTATTTCCATTTGGCTTGTATTTGCGAACTTTATGAGTCGCTATATTGTATAATTAAATTGTAACTGTTCAAGTAGCTTCATGAACTACTTATGTATATTATTTCATTTCTGCTATGAGATTCTGTGTTATTCTGTATATGTGATTCTATGTTCAGATTCTATTATACACCCCAAATTGATTAGCTGTCATATTTTGAATAGTTCGAGTTGGACATGTGTGGTTTTATTGTCAACTTGGATTATTCAGAAATGGCGGGTTGTCACAGTTGGTATCAGAGCTAAGGTTTAGAAGCGCCTTAGCCTGGGGGTAAAACTCATTATCGATAGGGTTAGAAATACCCTAGAATGAGTCGAATCAGTTCTGAGAGAGCGTATTTTGAAAGTATAAAATGTTTTAAAATCAAACGTATTTTCAAAAATCTCTTTTTAAACTTTAGCCTATTTTCTTTAATTAGGATTCTCTTCAGTTTAAATTTCTCAAATTTCGTTCTTACCTCATCGTGAAATCAAATTCCGTATTGATCTCATTCAAGGAGCTAGACCTATTGTACTTTCTCCAAGAAGAATGACACCTAAGGAGAAGATTGAATTAAAGGTGCAAATCGAAGATCTATTCTCTAAAGATCTAATTCACCGAAGTCATTGAGATTGAGGAGCTGCAGTTGTATTTGTTACTAAGTCAGACGGTTCTATGAGAATGTGCGTAGACTATCGAGAACTGAATAAGCTTACTCACAAGAACCGATACCCAATGCCTTGCATTAATGACCTATTTGATCAACTGCACGGAGCCAAGATATTTTCTCAACTCGACCTTGCTACAGGTTTTCACCAACTTCAAATTTCTGAAGATAGTATTCCCAAAACAGCTTTTCGAACAGAAGACGGTTTCTATGAATGGTTAGTTATTCCATTTGGTTTAATTAATGCCCCAGCTTACTTTGTTGACCTCATGAACAGAGTATTCCAGGATGTTCTGAATAGGTTTGTCCTTGTCTTTATTGATGATATTCTAGTCTTTTCTAATACTAAAGAAGAACATGAGGAGCATCTCAAGTTTGTTCTTAAAACTTTGAGAGATCATCAACTGAAGGCCAAGTTTTCTAAGTGTCATTTCTGGAGAGATGAAGTTAAATTTCTTGGACATATTGTTTCGGGGAATGAGATTTCTGTCGATCCAGCTAGGATCGTCGTAATCAAAGATTGGAAAACTCCTGAAACTCCAACCGATATACGTAGTTTCCTCAGCTTAGCTGGTTATTATAGGAGATTCATTGAGAATTTTGCTCGAATTTATTCACCACTCACAGCTTTGACTGGATAGAATGTTAAGTTCGATTGGAGCGATAAGTGTATAAAAGCATTTAATGAACTTAAACGCAAATTGACTTCTGCTCCCGTTCTTACTGTTCTGGATGGAAGTGAAGGTTTGACTATTTATACCGATGCTTGCGGAGAAGGTTTGGGAGCTGTTCTTATGCAGCATGGTAAAGTTATTGCTTATGCTGGTAGACAACTCAGAGTCCATGAGGTTAATTATGCAGCGCATGACTTAGAACTACTTGCTGTAGTTTTTCTCTTAAGTTGTAGAGGCACCATCTTTTGGGAATTAAATTTGAACATTGACTGACCATAAATCATTGAAGTACATCTTTTCTCAGAAGGATCTGAATCAAAGGCAAGTCAGATGGCTCGAGTTTTTAGCATCCTATGACCTCGACATCAACTATACCCCGGGAAAGGTTAATGTGGTAGCCGACGCTTTGAGTAGAAACAAAGCAAACGTTGTTACAAATTACTGCTTCTCCAGCTCTTATGGATCGCATTATTGCTAAGAAAGAAGAAGATGAAATGCTTAGGCGAATAAAGGAAAGCATTCTCAATAGAGAAGTTGTGAATGTGCAGAAGGGATGGGACGCTGAAATTGGTACCAATGGAATTTTGAGGATCAACAATCGTATTTGCGTTCCGAATGTGGATGGTTTAAGATAAGAGGTGCTTACGGAGAATCATCAGTCCAAACTTTCTATCCATCCTAGGATCACCAAGATGTATCAGAATATGAAGAAGCTTTATTGGTGGAGTGGAATGAAGGGAGACATTTCTATTCATATTAGTAGATGCGCCACTTGCCAACAAGTAAAAGCTGACCATCAGAAGACTGTAGGTTTGTTACAGCCTTTAGAGATTCCTAACTGGAAATGCGATCAAATTTCTATGGATATCATAGATGGATTACCGAGGACCAGGAGGGGAAATGAAAGCATCTGGGTTATTGTTGATAGACTAACCAAATCAGCCCACTTTATTCCTGTGAAGACAACTCGAACTGCTTCAAGTTTAGCCGAGCTCTATATGAAGGATATAGTCCGACTTCATGGTGTTCCGTCTAGCACAGTATGTGATAGAGATCCCATTTTTACTAGCAAATTCTGGAAAGCTTTCCAGATAACTTTGGGAACTCAATTGAATCTGAGCACCGCCTATCACCCTCAGACAGACGGTCAGACCGAAAGTGTAAATCAGATTCTAGAGGGTTTGCTTCGTGCTTGTGCTTTAGATTTTGGGGGATCTTGGGAGGATCATCTCCATCTCGTTGAATTCACCTATAAAATAATCGCTATCAGGTAATTTAATTCAATTTAAAAGTCATATTCAAACAAATGTAAATCTTGAATAAATCTTTGAAATTCAGGCAAGTATTAAAATGGCACCGTTCGATGCTCTGTATGGACGGCCATGTAAATCTCCATCTTGTTGGATTGAATCTGGAAATCGACTTGTACTGGGCCCCGAAATGATTTTGGAAGCTTCTGAAAAAGTTGGAGAAATCAGAAGGAGGATAAAGATTGCTCAGGATAGGCAAAAGAAGTATGCTGATGGAAAGAGGAGACATTTGGAATTTGTTGTTGGTGATCTTGTATTTCTGAAAATTTCACCTTTGAAGAACGTGATTCGTTTTGGAAAAAAGGGGAAGCTGGCTCCGAGATTTGTTGGTCCTTTTCCTATCTTAGAAAAGATTGGCGGTTTAGCTCATAGAGTTGATTTACCAGAGAAACTATCGGGTGTGCATAATGTATTCCATGTTTCACATATTCGCAGATATGTACATGACCCGTTAGTTATAGTCCAGCCTGCTTTATTTAAAGATATGGATGTTGATCCAAATCTTACTATCGAAAGAAGACCACCTCGTACAGTCGATAAAGATATGAAGCAGCTTAGAAGAAAGATAGTTAGTCTCGTCAAAGTTCAGTGGAGTAGAGATGACCGAGATTGCACTTGGGAAACTGAGGAGAGTATCCGTGCCTCAAATCCTGAATTGTTTACATAAGGTACCCAAATTCATCTTTAATCATTCTTACGTTCCTGCTTATTTCTTTATTTTTCCTTGTTTCGTTCTTTTCGAGGACAAAAAGATTTGAGTAGGGGAGAATGTAATGACCTGAGTTTTCAAATCGGAAAAAAAAATATTTAACGATAAATTCCTAGAAACAAACAAGCAAATAAAATAAAATGGTTAAATTTAGTTATTAGAATGAATATATTCAAAGTTTATTGAATTTAAAATAAAAAATAAATATTTGTATGAATAGAATTTGAAAACAAATTTGTAATCAAACGTTATAAGTTCGTTCCCTATAATTCTGGTAATTTAAACTAAATAAATTTAAATGACTGTTAATTAAACTCAGTGCATTTAAATATAAAATAGAATTTTTATAAAACGTTCAAATCACTAATAACTGTGTGCCATGGTGTTCGTTTCAACGTCCTGGTTTCAATGGTATATTTATACTCATATTTTGGTGTCCGTAAAGATAAATGGATAAATAGTTATTTCCATACAGGTGACCCTGTAAAGAAGTGAAACATGAACAATCGGACTGAAATTAATATAAGTGACCAACAAATGTTTACAGGCACACAAGAAAAAAAATTATCTCCGCAAAAATCCAATAATAGCATAAGAGAGTGACCAGCATTATATGAGAAGTGACTGAAGACCAAATTTTCTTCTTTGTAGTAAATGAGGCTTGCACACACCATTTTACCTAACACATCAATTCACCTACCACCGTAAATACATAAGTCCCAAGCTCCATCCGCTCTACCTCTTCTCCATTCAAAATTGTTGCTTCAAACAAAGTTTCTTTCATATATATATGAAAAAAAAAGTAATGCATGAAGTCGGCAACGGCCCACCTTCTCCTTGTTCCACAGTCATCCCACTTTTCTCTCCACCCTCAAGCTCCGACAGTCCGCACCAAGCTCCGACAGCCCTGCACCAACATCCGACAGTCTGCACCAAGCCCCGACAGCCCCACACTAACATCCGACAGTCCGCACCAATCTCCGTCAGCCCGCGCTAACTTCGTAGTCATCCGTTCTCTCGCCGTGCCCATCGCGTCGTCATCATTTAGGTCTTGGAACCCGAAAGTGAGTTGTTACTCACGCCTAAACTTCTCTAATATGTTTAATGTATATTTATATATTGTTGAACCCTTTAAAAAGAAATTGCCTTCACCATTGATTCATCATTAATGTTTCCTAAGCATTCATTGCTTGTTCTCAAAACCCACATAATAAATGATACTACAAATGATAATGATGTTGCTCACAGAAAAAAAAAGAATAGAAAAAAAACGCATGGAATTAGGAGAGGGCACATTATTTTATTCATCTCCACTCAGGGATCTTTCCTTCTCAATAATTCTTTTATCTCTTCTGCACAAAAACAAAGGGACAGGAGCCACATTTTTTTTTGGAGAGAACACACATGGAAGGGAGAGGACACTTCTGCTCACGTTTTATTTTTGGGATGGGACTTGATGATTCACTTCTGATATTTTTCCAACCTTCTCCTCTTTCTTTTCTCTTCTAATAAACAAAAACCAATTCTCTTTTCCATTTTACTTCACACTACTCCATCTAAACACAAAGGTCAAGGCATAACAAGACTTTGGAAAGTGTTTTCCTCGCAATAATTTCACACGCAAGACTGTGTGCCGTGTGTTTTAAATGTGTGGTGTGTGTTTATAAATATACATGCCTGTGTGTTTAAAATATATGTGTGTTGTGTAAGTATTATATTTGTCTGTGCACCTGCATGGATTAGTGCATATGTGTGTTTTGTGCATTAACATATCCATTTTTCTTTTGGAGACGCAACACAGCAAGTTTCCACCCTTCTTTTCTCTTTCATCATTCTTTTCTTTCTTTCCCCTGTTTTGCATGCATGCATGTGAACTGTGTATGTATGGTCTTTGAAAAAGAAAAGCTTTTGGAAATATGACTTGAGTTGGACACAAAAACACATGCATGTCTAAGTCATTTGGGTGGAGACCCAGCATAAGAAAAAGGGGGGGGGGGGGCAAGACAGTGTGCATGTGTATGTAGTGCATTTATGTAATGCATGCGTGAGTGTATATGTGTATACATGTGTTAAAATATTTGCTTTTGGTGTGTGTTTAAATGTGTGCAGGTGTGTTTAAATGTGTGCAGGTGTATTTAAAAGTGTGTAGGTATGTGTGTGGTGTTGTGTACATATGCACGCTTGTGTATGTAAACATATATGTGAGTGTGGCATGTATTGTGTGAGTATAAAGGTGTCCTATTCACCATATTTTGAAGAAAAAAAATTAGGTAGTTTAATAAAATAAAAAGACATCTTTTGCAGACCAAAAATATTTAGAAAGATATGTAAGATCTTAAAAGAGACACATCGAACTCAAATGACTCTATTTTAAAAATGAACTGTGCAAGCATTTTCACAGTTTCAGCGCGAACCGGACACTGAAAATGACAAATGAATATGTTTCGGTAATCAGCGCGACGAGACGGACACAACGGTATATAATTTGCAGTGTCTGCATGCTCCGTTCAAAAACGCGTTACGGACCCCTTTGACGTAAAAATGCGGATGTGAACGGAGGTCAAAACATCCGATTTTTGCGAAACGAATTCTGCCGTTTGATTACTGTCAACGAATAGAATATTTTTCATGTTTGTCCGAACTTGTTTTGAAAAGATTTTAAAATCTTTAAAATTTGAACTATTATGCGCAGTTTTGAACTGAAATTTGCGCGACCGACGACATACAAATTTTTCGACGAAATTTTCACAGCTGTTATATTTCACTATACGTATTTCAAATTTCAAATTCGCATTTTGAAAAAAAATAGAATTGTTTCAAATTTCGAAGATTAAACTTTGGTTTAAATTTTATACATGAAAATTTGATTAAAATTGATATATGAATAATTAAGTGATTTAAATTTTATTTAAACTTATTAAAATAAACATTGTTGAATCTCTTATTTTTAAAAAAAACGTTAGCCTAAATAGTTAAGGAAATAAATTTTGAAATTGTAAATCTTGGATACAAATTTAGTTGAGAAAAATAATTTAGTTAAATGAAGTAAAATTATGAAATTTGAAAGTGAACTTAAATATTCAATATTTGGAAATTGTAAATTTTATAAAAAGAAAAATACAGCTTTAGTTTATTAATTTAAAACTTTGGAATTAGACACGAAGTTAAGTGTATAATTGTAAACGACAAAATACCGTTAATATTTCAAAGTGGAATATTTGATAGTTCAAGATATATAAGGAGGTTGAAATACAAATTATGTTTGATCTATTCGACAAACTAATAAATGAAAATTGAACGACGTTAGTTATCAAAGAGACCGGAGCCAGTTATGGACACATTCTCTGTCGATACTGGAACCACTTTGATAACTATGTTCGTGAAGTGATGATCCGGAATGAAGTGGTTGTTTTTTGTGAACGTTGCTGGATTGAAGAAAGTGAACGATAATGGATGACCGACACTTGTGTCAAATTTGAAATGACTAAAACAGGAGCCGTGCCGGACCATTGGGGCTAGCTACCTCTAGCAGACACACTTCTTCGTGTATTCTATTTTTGTTATTTGGTGATCACCCTTGATTTTGGAAGTGTTGTGTTGCGGTGGGCCGTTAGGGGTTACCACCAGTCCGGATCAGGCAGATTGGTAGTATCCTACCTTGTGCATTGCCTCATGTGCCTTGTCATACGTTTTATCCTTATGCGTGACCACTACGAGTTTCTATTTAACATGTGCCTATGGGGGACTCACTGGCTACCGACGTTCTACTGGTTGTGTTATAGGACCTGTATAGACCACATTGTTTAAAAATGTGTTAAGGGGGATCAATGTAAAGCCTTAACGCTATTTTAGTATTTTATATTACTAATAGACATTACATATAATAGCGCATTTATATTATATATAGATAGTTTAACGGATCCTTAAAAGATGGAAAATACCGTTAACATCTCTTGAGTTATTTGCATTTGAGTTTAGATCTAATCACATTAGAATGTTTAGACCTGACTCGAATGTTTTGTGTTTTTCTCATTTCGCTCGGGTCTGACTGAGTATTGCAGTGTTCTCGAGGAGCACTTTATCTGGAGCCGAAGAGCTAGTCGAAGACTCCATCTTATCCAGTACTAGTTTCCTATTTCCATTTGGCTTGTATTTGCAAACTTTATTAGTCGCTATATTGTATAATTAAATTGTAACTGTTTAAGTAGCTTCATGAACTGCTTATGTATATTATTTCATTTCCGCTGCCAGATTCTGTGTTATTCTGTTTATGTGATTCTATGTTCAGATTCTATTATACACCCCAAATTGATTATCTGTCATATTTTGAATAGTTCGAGTTGGACATGTGTGGTTTTATTGTCAACTTGGATTATTCAGAAAAGGCGGGTTGTCACACTAATTATATTTTTGGATTAAAATAGAAGTGGCCCAATTGAAATACTCCCTCTGATTCAATATTTAGGACATTTTATGAAGTTTCACATTTTAACAAATATAAGTCGTTCTACAACTTGTTCACTTTTTTGATGCATGCATTAATTAAAAAAAAGCTTATTCATATTCCTAAATACTACTTCCAGTGCATGGAGTTTGTCTGTTTTTTGCGGTTTGTTCACTTTTCCAATGCATGCATTAATTTAAAAAAAAAACTTATTTTATTCCAATATACTCTTCCAATGCATGCATTTTGTTTGTGTATATGACATTCTTCAGTTTGTTCCCTTTTCCAATATCAGTTTTCACTTTTCTTAATATGTGTGAGAAACCATAAAACGTCAAATATATTGAACTGGAGGGAGTATATTCTTATACTTTACATGTAGGATTAAGATTTCATTTGTTCAGTGAATTGAAAATCTAAAAGGAATATGACAAAGAATGAAGATGAAAAAAATCAAATTGGATATCATAAGTAAAATTCTGAATTTTACAATTGAAAAGTTAAGCAAAAGAAAGATGAATTTGCAAAATCTTTTGTTGGTTTGATATCCAATTTATTTAAAGCGTATGAAGTTAGTATTGAACCTAAATTTGCTAAAAAAAAGAATTGTGTGTAGAAAAAAGCATTTTTATGAGCATATGCATGTTGATGTTCATGAAAGTTAATCTTTGGAAGATAATTTTGAGATCGTTACTTTCTTCAGATAATACGCTAAGCTCTTTCTTCACCTAAGGATTGAGTAGAATAATTTGAGCTTTATGAAGGGATTTTGGATATTTGTTAAATGCAAAGTTCAAATCTATTAAAGAAAAACAATCGAAAGAACAATGTATGAAGTTAGAAAAAATTTACATATGAAATTAGAATGTTTTTTGGAGCATAATGAAAATAGTGATATATGTGGGAAAACATTATTTCTTAAACTTAGACAATTGAAAAGAATATTGCCACCACAAACAATGAATCAATTAGAATTTTTTAATTTTCAAAATCTTATCTTAATGTAAGTGGATTTCTAGATGTAGGGCTACATGTCAAATTTTATTAATTATATCGGTTACGTTAGCTTCGACGGAAAAAGGATTCTCCAAGTGAAAGTTGATAAAACCTTATCTTCGAACTACCATATCACAAGAAAGACTAAGTGGATGGACAATGATTTCAATCGAAAATGAGTATTAGGATAGTTTAAAATATGATGATATGATTCAAAAATTTCTTCCAAAAATTCAAGACAATGTTATAATATCGTTTTGACTTTTTTTCCCTATATAAAAGGCAACAATAATTATGTTCGCCTAGGGCAACCCAAAGGCTAGAATCAGCGATGTTTAAGGTATGTTTGATTAGCTATATTTTATTACAACAACATGTTTTTTGTGTAATGTACTTATTTTTACTAACAAAGTCCCTTTGAAATTGTTTAAAAAACATTATAAGATACTTACAAATATTCAATTAATTGTCATGTCACATCTCTAAAAGTAAATCTTCTCATGGTCTCTCCAAAGCCTTAGAATGCAAATATCCTAATAAACCATTATAGATATAAAAATATTTATTTTACTTTGCAAAAATTTGAGGAGTAAGAAGAAGTGAGGTGGAATTTTTCTATGAGAATTCAGTTTGTCCTATTATAGGAAAACTTGTACAGACAAGTGTTTGACAATGCAATATTAATGACTCCATAATTAGTCCTTACAATTGCACAACTGTTTGGTGGTTTATGCGAAAACTCTTACAATAAATACACTTTTTTGAGATGTACAATCTCGAAGGTTGTATTTTTATAAGAACCAACTAGTATATTGATGGAATTGGTGTAGTGGCATTCTAGTGAATATGCTATCTGATAAGAAAGGTAATCGTAACCTTGAGCCCCATCACCTGAAAATTACAAAACATGACATGCAAGGAGGGTATATGGGTCGTGCAAATTAGGATATGATCATCACTATTCAAAATACCTACTCTATATGTTCAGTATGATGGTTATGTTGAGAACACTCAGATACATTGGAAACGACTAGGGTGATGCCATATTTGGTTATGTGCACTGCCTTGGGTTCTATGTACTTGACCGGTCTTGCTAGAATAGTTGAGGACATTTGGTCCTCTATAACAACCCATACCATATTAGTCTCGGATTTGTCGCAAAATGCTAAAATCTAAGTCCATTGATGCCTGAGTTGGATATCTGGTATCTTGCAAATATGAAAAGATAAATATATCATTGCACAAAAACCAAACTTATAGCGGAAATTGTTAAAATATAAAATTAGGTAAATACTTACCAAAATTATTAACACTTTCTAAATAAGTGTATCTAAGCTGAATAATCTCTGCCTATCACCTAACATGCGGATTGTGATGAGGAGTGGGTCAGAACTAAAATTTTGGTGAATGGACATATTATACACTTTAAAGATTAACACTACATATATTGTTCTATTACCAATTTACTTTATCAGGTTATTTGGGTTTACAATACTCCTGTCTCCATGTGTAATGTATACCCATCTACTCCCCAGTAGACCAAATAAAATAATTCACACATACCCAATCTATCGAGGTGGTCCTAGGTACTACCCATCATACCCTTCATATACTCCTTGATAGAACTCCGTCATCACACTACCAAAGAGTACTCCAACCGCATATGTAAAGGACAACTTCATGAAGCCTACAATATAGATGTTCCATCGTCTAATAAGAATGAAACCGCGTAAGCATTAGCTCACTCTAATGCTCGGACACCCTGATGCACTACCCAATGCATACATCGAGGACTTACACGTAATCGAACTGCCTACAACTTGAGCTCTACTCATAAGGTCTACACTTGTACGGAACTCAGTCGGTGATTTCTATATCTGTGAAGAACAACTTTGTTACGCCTATAATACATACACTATGTTTGGTCTGTCTCATTCTCCATGGCTATGGACCATGCCACCCCGCTCAACTAGTCTAAAGACCCATCAAGGGCTAAGTGATCATTCTATATAGCAAAAAATATAAACATCTAATTGGTTTCGTCCATACTCCATTGTCACGATAGTGAAATATCATTGGCTTGTTGGTTTAGCTTCAGACTTTCCCATTCTCGCTCTGACTAATGATGACATGTATCTAAATGATTATTGTAACAACTCTAGCTATTGTGTGATTACCTATGAGATCATTAAATGGTGTTTAATTAAGTGATTAACTGGGGTGGTTAACTCATAGAAAGCCTTCGATTGATAAAAACTGGGGTTTAGAGAGTTATGAGTTGAAAATAAATTAGACTGTTATTAAATTGTTCTGAGTCGCAATATCAACCAATATCGATCGGACAATCAAAAGAATAATTATAAAATTTTAGTAAATAATAAGTAAATTGATTATTTTGATAATTTAATGAGTCTGGAAATTAATTGGTGAAGGTTTGGATAATAAAATGATATCAAAATTGGTTAAATAAAATAAATCAATGAAAAGGGTTTATTTCGACATTGAGTTGTGTAAAAAAATTGATCACAAAATAAAATTTTGTAAGCTTTGTAATGTGAAATTATAAGCATGTAAGAGTTTTGTATGTGACTTGTTGCATTAAATCTTAAGATCATTTAAAATAAATAATTTTTATTGTAAGGCGACATTTCTATGCTTACTTGAGTTGTAAATAATGAATAAAGAGTAAATATTTATTTAGAAACAGATATTTAAGTATGTAAAAATCTTTTTAATAAGAATTGATGTTTATATTAATAAGAAATTTTAATTTATACAATGTTTGAACTTAACACGTAAATTTTGTAAATAAAGGACAGAAAATGTAATACTGATTATAAAATATAAGTTTTGTGTGAAATATGAATAAAATTGTGCAAAAAGAGTTAGGAATGATTTTGATATGTTTGTGTAAAATTTTGCAAAGGTATAAATGTAAAAGGATGAGTTTTGATTAACTATAGTGTAAAACTTTGTTTTTGTTAAAATGTGAATTTTATTATCTTTAATGTTTAAAATATTGTTTAAAAAGAAATGAAATGTTTTAACATGTATAAGTGTTTGAAGACATTTACAAAAGGGTTAAAATAATATTTGCTTCGTTTTTTTGTGAATTGTTATGTGTTAGAAACATGTAATTAGTTAAAGAAATATGACTAAAGTGCGCTAAAACTTACAGTTAGGCCTAAAATAATGTTAATGAGCTAATTGGGCCTAATCTTCTTTAATCTCCTAATTATACTTAGAAGGGTCTAGTGAAAACCTAAATCCTGGTACGTACTGTAACATGTAGTTAAAACAAAAGAGAGGTTTTCTTCTTCCTCTCCTTTTATAGTAAAATGAAAGTAAAAATCCTCTCCAATTCTTAATCCAAATCATAGCAAACTCAATTATAATGAAGAAAATTGTTAGTTAATAATCCCTACAGGAAATTTCTACAAGATTCAAGAAATATTTCATCAAAAATCAAGATTTTTGTTAGTTTTTCTTATCTTTGTGTCTGCACGTTACAGTAAAGTGATTTTTAGGTGTTCTCTAAGCATTTTGAAGCCTAAAATTGCTATCTTCCTCCAGATTCTTGTTGTAACTTGCTAAATCTGAATCTAAGGTGAGTAATCTTACTCATTCTAGTTGAAGCGTGTTTTATTTGCCAAACTATTGTTGATTGAACTGAGTTTAGTAACAGTAAAACCCAATTTTTGTTTTTGATAAATTTTCAGTTCTGAAAGCATTTTATAGTCCTACTTTGAGAGTGAATAACTCTCTCGATTAATGTAATTTTTGATTCAACTTATTACCTAAAAAATGATCTTGAAATCTGGAAATTCTCATCTTAAAATATCATGTGAAGCATGGCCAAATCATGGCCTAAAAATGAGATTGAGGGTGGGGAACTCCACCTGGAATTCACCTCCAGGTGGGTCGACCTACTCTCTGTTTGGGTCAACCCATGGGTCAGCCCAAGCTGTGTTGGGATCAACACTTGGACGTGAAAGTCTAAAGGTGGGCCGAGCCCCTTTTAATCCTTATTCTTATGTTAATTTCTCAAGTACTTAAGCATTTTTGTTTCACTAGCCACTTTGTTTCCATGTTCAATTTAAAGTGAATATTAATGCTATCTAAGGCTTATTCAAAAGTCAAAATTTTATTATATCCGCATGACATTTTGGATGAGTTTTCATGCATATTTTGTTGTTCACTGTTGATCTTTTTGTTATGGGTTTCACACACCGTACACACTTTTATAACATGATTTTATAACATATTTTCTCTATCTAAATATACAAATATATATAGTTGAGACAATTGTTTTTCTTGGTTTTTTTACATAAGAAAAGTCGTCTCAAGGCAATAGCATAAATAGTATTTTCCATAATACAGCGTTTTCCAAAGAAATAATCTAAACGTTTTGAAATCACTTTATAAACTTATTTTCACATTTCTATATATACAGAAACACATTTTTGCACCATCAAGAAAGCGAGAACATGATTTAAACGATATAATAGATCACATGGTATGGGACATGTTGATTAATTATATTGGTCAATTTCAGACTCACCGATTGAAGATATTCGTTGTTTTCCTATGTGGAGTAGACTAAATTATAGTAAATCAAATTGTGAAAATGTATGGTAAGGGACGTATTATTCTCGCTATTCGGATTACTGTTTGGAAGCTGTAACATATCCCCATGTTGTTATTATTGTTGGTACTTAGACTGGTTCCAGATACATATATAAGCCAATGGGCTAATATATACTAGTGGGCCCTATTCAAGAATGGTGGTTGTCTTATGTATAGTACTTGGCAGGTTGGTGGGCCGTATGTTGGACTGGTCGGTCCTAATTTTATAGCTGGTGGGCAACTTGGACTGGTAGGTCCAAGATTTTTATATTATTTCTTTTCAGATTTATTGTGTTGATTTCAAGAATTTTTGGTGGGTTTAAAATGTTTTCACCTTATTGATGGTGTTTATCTTTTTATATATAGTTTGTAGGCTATCGATGATAATTATTTAGATGATTTCATTCATATTACTTTGAACTTTTGAAGGGTTCTAATTGTTGTTGCGATGGTGATTTGAGGTGCTACATTATCATTTATACCCTTTTTTCCTAGCCTGTGGGATTGGTAAATCATGTCAAATCTAAATTCTTAGCCTTGTATAGTGATATCATACCATGTTTCATTTTATCTATAAATCGCGTACTCATGTCATAACTTCTATTTTGAGATAACCACCTTATGGAATATATTTTTACCTTGTTATATCTTAATCTAATTGTTTCAGCTAGACTGACTCGCGTATTTATTGCTTGGGTCAGACCGAATTTTTACTAGTAGCACTTGGTGTTAAAATTATCTACCCAACTTCTGCTTTTGGGCCGCTTTTATCATTTTGCTCGCTTGGGCAAATTTTCGACTAGGTTAGCTACCTGTTACTTTTGTAGTGTATTATGATGTCTTTATATAGATATATATATATATTCTTTTATGAGATGGGTGTATGTATATTGTGGATAATATATACACTTATGTACAATATTTTGTAACCTACTTGATATATGTATGTCTCTGTGACTGTGTTTGTTGTGTGAACTGTGGAATTTACTTTTGTTATGTTTTGTTAAGTACCGAGAAAATATGAGCACTTTATCGACGTACTTAAGTCTTGTTTAATACAGGATTAATGATGGTCACTCCTAACCAGTCCTATTCTCCGTATTGATGGAGAACCTAACTCGTTAATGCTCTTTGTTAATATGGGTCTCAGGGTGGTATGTCAAGCTTGGTATTAGAGCTGAATTCAAAAGAAAATGTGTTAAGACATGGAACATTATACATGCTACAATACATTGGTACAATATAAATATAACGTCCTCTCTATTAGAGGTCATCCTTATTCATGTCTTTAAACTTTCCTTATCCCTAGAGGGGAGATATTTTAAGGGGAATATGTTTAGGAATGTAATTTTGAATTTCGTAGTATTCCATATTTTGAATTCTGTTAATAATATCTTACCCTTATGAATAATATCTATTTTATCTCACCATTTCAGATTATGGCTAAAAAGGTAATGATGGCAATCAATCGGCTGCTCCTGTTTAAGGTGAAATTCTATATTTACAATAAACGTTTTCTTTAATTTTGCAACTTTCAGCATCGATTTTGTTTTAAATTTTGGCTGAGAGATCAACTGATTGCTCCTACTTAAAGTGCAATCCTAGAGTTTAAGTCAATATTGTTTATAGTTTTACCTAGGGATGTTATAGTTCAGGAGCTAAAGACGCTCTTTCTATGATTTTTAAACATGGGGACGCTTTCTGCATCATTACAATATGTTTATCATTTAGTTTTCCTAAATTTCGACAAAAAGTGCATTCAGAAACTTACTAGAACTGTACTATTAAATAAATCTACTACCATATCCTATTCTGTATCACTTATTCTTTATTTTAAATCACTAGCACTGTCATTTTTTTAATTAATGGTTTCCGTAGATTTACTGTATAATGGTTCGAATATACGTTTGATGCCTTTTTACATTTATATGTAAATACGCAACAACATTTAGAAATAAAGTATTATAACTTTTTCCTTTTGAATTCATTTGCTAGAGAATCCAAATATAAAACTATATTTTGAGTTGATTTTCTAGAATAAAACCACTTCCATTTTGGATTATTCACTGTCAATTATGTCACATTATTTCTTTCCTTACTTATGATTATTGACTCCATCCACCACTTTGTACGTTTATTTTCCTATGACTTCAACTTAAGTGCCTTTTCGAAGTTAGAAAAGGTATAATTTTGTAATATCGAATGTGTACTATTTATTTGTTTTGTTATGCAATAGTCGATTTGTGTTTTCACAGGTCTCTATACGGTCATTCTATGAATGATTATGAAACTTATTGGGATTGTACAAATTTGTATCGCCATTTTTCTAGACATCCAACCAAATCTGTATTTTAAAAAGAATCATGCCACATTTCAAACTTCAGCTCCACTTGGGTTTTTTCTTTCTTTTAAATTGTAACATCTAGTGTTTTATTGATATAATGATCAATTAATTTAATTATTTAAATAGTGATTTAGATATTTAAATGGTCGTTTAATTAAATAATATTGAATATTTAATTAATATAAATAATATAATAATATATTTAATTTTGAAATAATCGGAAATAGCAGAATTCACAATATTGTGTGAATTGGACAATTTAAAATATATAACTCAGTTTAGAATTGAATTATATTAACGAATTTATTTTAAATGTCAACTTGAACGTATAATTATAATATAATTTAAATCGAGCTCAAAATGGCGCGACAGTTCGTAACTTGACAATTCGAACTTTAAACGAATATACAGAATCCGTTTTAAACCGGATTTCGGTGAAACAAGCAACGTTCGGAGCTGGTGAAGTATATTTTTCTAATGGAAGAGAAAAATCGAGATTTCGTCGTGTAGATTTTGAATTATGATCAAATAAAATTTTCAAAAAGTCGTTATGGAATTCCTTTATAATATTTTATGATTTATTAATATTATAAATGTATTTTTAATATAAATTGAATACCGATTTAATCTGGGATTTTTAAATGTCGAGTTATAAATCTCGATATGTTTATTTTGGAGCCGGATTATATTCTATGTGAATATATACGATAATATTAATTTATTAATATTTGATTTAATTATTTTTAAATATAGTTATATTTAAATGGGTTTATTAAGAGCTTTAAAAATAGCTATTTTTGCAAACGATCTTCATTTCCCACAAAACAAAATTTGTTGGGTCTGGAATATTAAATTATTATTAGATTTCAATTTTCGTGATTTTCAGAGTCAGTATCTGGCCGTACGGGATTTTAATGTGAAAAACAGTCAATAATTTGACTTTAAAGTATGATGTATGAGCAAACGGACTCGGAATTCGACGAAACAAGTTTCGCTTTTTTATATAAATTCGATTTCGTTTTATGCGTTTGCCTTTTCTTGACTGAATTTCTAGGTTCATAATGTTGAACTGTAGCTGCATGTCCGTTTTCGTGATTTTTGGATATCATGTGTGATCATAGGAATTTTTAGAAGATAAGTAAAAGCAACGATCGATTAAAATGGAATATAAAATCAAATATAAAAAAATTATATTTACCCTATAAATATCCCAACCTATTTCTAAACCTAATTCCATTCTCCTGGCGGTCAAAAGACTCAAACGTCGAGCTGTTAGTGTTCTTTATCTCAATGTGAAGAAAAACTTCTTTCTAAAATCATAGTAAATCATAGAAAATCCTATAAATCCTCATTCATACATATATGAGTTCTACTCATTATTCTCAACACCTTAGTATACTTTTTACCTGGATCGAACCATTTTAATGTCGTTGGAAATTTGGGGGTAGCCGCTAGGGTTCAATGTTTGAGCTAATTGGAATGTTGATACTTGTTTTGGGTTTGATAATTGGACTGAGTGGATTAAAGAGAAGTTGCATGCGAAGTTTGGCTTAAATCGAGAGGAAGAATTGTCGATGTCCACTGTTCACAGCGTGGGTACCTACTGTTGACGCGGTGAAGAAAGGAAGTTCAGGAGGCATAAAAATTGTAACGACCCAGAAAATCTGAACCAATTTAAATTTTTTAAATTGGCTAAAATAATGGATTTTAAATATTTAAAATAAATATTTTAAATAATGGCGATGAAAACTGAGTTTGAATCGACAATTGAAAATGAATATAATTAATTATAATTATAAACAAGGCTTGAAAAGGCGCTGCAGTTTCAAAATTTGAATTCAAACTTTGTCGGACTGTACCGGGTGCAAAACAATCCGGATTTTAGTGAAACCAAAAATATTTAAATATGTTAGTGAATACCTTTCTAACGAATCTAAAAAACAGAATTTTCATAGCGGAAAGCAAAAGTTATGGCCGAATGAATTTTTAGAAGGGTCGCTATGGATTTTATATAACCCGTGAAATTGGCCATTTTGCATACGACCTCGGAATTCGACGAAACCACTTTTGTTGGATCCGGGATGTAAAGTTATTATTAGGTTTCAAATTTCAAAATTTTTGAAGCTAGTATGGGAGCGTGGCGAAGGAAAACGTGTTTTGGCCAATTACAATTAAATTGGATCGACCAGAAATGGGCCTTTTTGCAAACGGTCTCAGAATTCGACGAAACTAGTTTTGTTGGGACCGTATCGTCAAAAATAGCTAGATTTAATTTTCTGGAATTTTTCGAATCAATTTGTGGCCCTGGCAAATTGAAATGCACGTTCAAATTAAATATTGAATGTTTTATATTTTAATCTGAAGGAAAACTGACTGAAACATTCGAATGGGTCTTCGAAACATATCCCATTGTGTTCAGAATGGGGGTAAAACGCTAGGGACGATAGTCGTTGGGTTTGAATTGGCGTTCGTCGGTGACAAGGGGTATTTTAGAGATTTTAAAAATTATAAAATAAAATAAAAAATCCTATTGGCCCATTTAAATTTCTCTCTCCCCGTTTTCTCTCTCTCCCTCTCCCGATCGACAGTGAAACCGTGCTCCCTCCTTCTCTCCTCATTTTCTCTCTCTACAAGCCATTAAACCCATCGACCCTTTGGGGTTTTCTGAAGCCCTCGTCCTCCTCTTTAAATCAACACCGCCCACGTCCACCCTCGTCGCTCCATCAACGCGAACCACCGCCTCAAAGTGGGCCCGCATCACGCCTCCTAGCGCCGCCAGCAGGAGTTCGAACTGAGGGTGGTGTCCATTGCCGGAAAGCCCTTTCGAAGGCCTACGTCGTGTCACAACTGGATCTAGGTCTCGAGCAACGGATTAGGCGAAAATCCGCGACCTAGTTTTGAACCCAAGTTGAAAGGTAACGGCTTGAATAATTTAAAGTGATTTCAACATTCAAAAGTGTCGCGAAATTCGTCCATCTTTGTGAAATCATATCTTTTTCGTATATTGACGAAATTCGATGAAACAGGAAACATCGTGACCGTGTGGACGTCTCCTACATTCTAGAAGAGACTGCATATTTTTCCGAGCCTTCTGCTATTTTTGGTGGAGTGGAACCCAATGTGAGATTTCTAATTTATAAAAGATATGGAAACGACGATGTATAAATTATATATTCGATGTATGAGTTATATAAGCGTTGTACACCTCATGTATAAGCGTTGTATAAGTTGTACGTTCGATGTATAAGTTATATATGCGTTGTAAAAATTATATATGTGTTGAAACAAAAGTGAATTTATATATATATATATATATATATATATATATATATATATATATATATATACGCCCCTCGTCCACAAACCATGGACGATATTTATTGGTTGTGATTGGTGTGAAAATTGATTGATAGCGAATGATTGTTTGGGATTGTTTGTGGTTGATATTGATTGATTGTGGTTGAAAAATACCCGTTTGTGGTTGAGAAATATTTGGTTGAAACCACATAGGATTAGTTTGTGGAAATGAAATAAATATATACATGCCGCCTGCGTGCGAACTAGATGCATGATCCCCATTTTCAAAAACCGCGAGGTTTTAAGGTAGAGCGAGGAGCCGTACTAGGGATGGTCCCGGTTTTAACTACCCTGCCGTTATGCTGCCGAAATTTTGAATAATATGCATATATTTGAATTATTTTCATTTGCTGAAACTATATTTATTCGTTGAATAGAAAACCTTCATGTGTCGAATCGATATTCATTCGTTGATTAGAAATTCAGGTGTTGAATGGTCTTCGTATTTTAAATATAAAAATCACATTTTTATCTATATATAGAAACTATAGAAAACCTTCATGTGTTGAATCGATATTCATTCGTTGAATTGAAATTCATGTGTTGAATGGTATTCACGTTTTGAAATAAATTGTTTTACAATAAAAATCACCTTTTTATCACCTATATAAACTATATAAAATAATAGTGTTTTGAAATGAATTGTTTTACAATAAAAATCACATTTTTATTATATACATGAATTGTTGAAATGTGAAGTGTTAAAAATAGCAACTCGTTCAAATAAATAAGCATGAGTCGAAATATTCATTAATTAGCTAATGATGTGATTTGTACCTGTGCATGCAACATTAGAAGGAATGGTGTTTTTAAACCAAATGGAATCAAATATGAAGTTGAATGGAAAATGATAAATGATAAGAACTGTATATATGTACATGCATATTTATTGAACAGGTTATAGCAAAGGGGCTAGAGAAGAGGAATAAAATTTTTTGCCTGACAAATAGGTACACATTTACTGTTTTGTTTGGGTGATGATTTTATGAGCCTGTTGGCTAGCCGCTTGGCCTTTTCTTTTTCTTTTTTTGACATGAGACACCCGTGTGGCTATTTGGGAATTTTCCCAGGCCCTCCCTTACAAAGGAGGTTATGGGAATTTTTCCGAAATTTAAAGGCGTTAGTGAAATATTTGAAGTGAAAATGATATAGGAATTTTTGAATGAACTATATTTATATAAATATATAAAATAAATAAAATTAAAACGAAACGTGTCCGTGCAGTTCGCATTTTGAAACCGTGATTTCAAACGATTATACCAAGAGATCCGACCATCGAATTTCCCTGAAATCGCAACCGTTGGGTTCGCTTTGGAAAAATCTTTCCAATGGCACCAACTTTGTTAAAATCCAACGGTGGGATTGTCTGGAATGTTTAATTCAAGTCTGAAGAAAAACAGCGTCAGAAACGATTATTTATATATATATATAATTATATTTAATCGAATAATGACGCTGTAGTTCGTATTTTGAAATCGAAACTTCAAACGATTATACCAGGAGATCCGACCGTCGGATTTTCCCGAAACTGGAACCGTTGGGTTCATTTTGAAAAGACCTTTCTAATGATGTGAATTTTGTGAAGATCCAACGGTTAGATTTTTAGATATGTGTAAATCAAATCTGAAGAAAAACAGCGCCACGACCGCGTTATGGCCCAAAGCGTCGTTTTGAATAAATAGGCTATTTTAAAATAAATAAAAATAGCGATAAATCGTTATAAAATATTATAAACGATATGGAATGGAAATAAACTGAATTTTCTCGATTTATGTGGTGTTTGATGGTTGAATGTGTTTGGTGTGAAAATTACATTAAAGAACAAAATTGGTGTTGTCGAATGGTTTAACCATTGAAATAAATTGATTTGAAATTCTAAATATACGTGAATTATTGAAAAGGCCGAGTTAATTCTCATGTCAAATAATTGACCGACGATTGAAAGTCGAAGATGACGACGGTGGTCGAAGACCGGAGGTCTTCACCTCGTTTGGATGGTAACCGAGGTCCTGATTGGGAGGCATCCCGAAATATGGATAATGAGTGGTGATCGTCCAGACGTACGTGGTGATCGATGGGTTTGCGGGTATTTAGTGCCCCCGGTTTCGTTCAGACCCAGAACGGACTTGAAGATGGACTGTGTGTCTGACATTGGATTTTATTCTGTGTTGATTGATCTCTATTAAATATACATCTGTTTGGCGGCGGAGAATTTATTCTTTTGCTTAACACCCTTCTCTGAAACGCACGAGCTCAGAGGTTGTATATCGATGGACATCAGTCGCATGGCATGAATTGCCTGTGTGGCATGCTAAGATGCAGTGATCAGGGCTTCTGTTGAAAAGCAAAGCCTTGTGGTGATGATCAAAGCACCGCCTGTGCGGCGTAGCTTTGTGTATAACGTGAATTCGCGAGCCTCACACCCCGATATGAACCAGAAACGGGAGAAGGACCTCAGGGAGGGCATGCGTTTCTTTCTAGCTAGGGTGGTGTCAGTGACCTACCAGCCCTGACATTTATATACTTTTCACCTATGTGGTTGTTGCTGTTGCGAGGCGCCTCGGTTAGACCGGACGATCCGGGTCCGCTGGAGTCATTCGTTGGCTCACTTACGCCCCAAAGGGCGGGGAGACGTATTGTTCAGGCATAATAATCCACATTGGTGGACCGGCCCTGACGATCCAAGGCTTGCCTGCGCGCTTGCCTGAGACATGGGCTAGAATGTCTCGAATTTGGTAAGGACTATCTTTTGCCTTGGTTCATGACGGAAATCCAATTTCCAAATACGTGACTGTGCGGTTTCGATTGTATATATATATTTGGCGACATAGTGGCATGGGACGCTCATGTCGTCTATGATTGATAGTTATGATTTGAAATTGTTTTCAAAACATATAAACACTAGCAATAATATCAAATGTCTTTGTTTTATTCGTATCAAGCATATTTTGGCGGTTATAAGGTAAAAACTTTATCCTCCGGTTTGCGTTGCATTGTGTGATGGGAACTGAGTCTTATAATGGCTTCATTTTTATAAAGAGCATAGCGTTGTTTCAAAGAAAGATTTGTTTTAAAGCACTGACAATCCAATGGAGAAAACCCGTTCCATGAAAGTGGCATGGTCCTGTGATTGGCCAAATTATATATGTGTTGAGTAGATTTCTCATACCAGTCCCATGACTGACTCGCAGTTTGTTTCACTCTCAACTCGGGTGCCCCTTTTTCTACACGGGCAGCCTTGTATTCAGGTATAGCTGGTTCTTTCTAGATAGCTAGAGCTAAAGATGGATTCTATCATTTATTTCTTTTTATGTTGTTCAGCTCCTATTGTACATATTTTGTTTGTTTTCCGCTGTAGACATTTATGTATAGCTGAACTTTATTTGTACTAAGTAAGATCCTGTATACTGTGCAACTCTGATGATTACTTTTATCCAGTATATTCTATTGTTCATTTTCTGGTGTATTTATTTAATTTTGTTCTGCTATTATCTGTTTCTGTGTTATATTCCACGGATTACCCTTGCCGCCGTCAGTACGGGGTTTGGGGTCGTCTCAATTTGGTATCAGAGCTTTGGTTAAGCTTAGTTCTGGAATATAACATTGGAACGAACTCGTCAGAAATAGAACCAGTAGTGTTCTAGGACGGGTAACTCTATACAGATAGGATCAGCAATATCCTAGTATGAGTAAAGCATAATGAAATTACACCTCGATAGACACATTTACATTTGAAGTATTTGTCTCTATATTTTAAAATACCTTTTCTGTGACCTGACACTTGTTCTGCTAATTGCAGAAGTACTAGAAAAATGAGTGCCAGAAACAGGAGAAATGCAGAACCCGATCTAGAGGCTCTATTAAAGAGATATCAAAATCTGAACGGAGCACAGTTCTCGGGCAATGAATCTATAATTTAGACTCAAGCTTGGGTGAGTTCTGTAGAAAGAATTTTTGAGCGTATCCAGCTGAGGGATGACCAGAAAAGATTAGTAGCATCTTGGGCGCTCAAAGAAGAAGCTTTAATCTGGTGGGAAACAATCATCAAAGATAATCCAAAAGGTGATATCACCTGGGACAGATTCAAAGTGATTTTCCTAGAAAGGTTTACTCCTCCCAAAGCGACGGAACGATTATGTGATGAATTTTCTTATCTAATACAAGGTGATATGACCATCCCAGAATATCATAAGAAATTCAACGAACTTGCTCACTTTGCTCCTCATCTGATTCAAGATCAAAAGAGGAAAAATCTGAGATTTATTCATGGCCTGCAAAGGAGATATCAGAATAGTGTGATGAGGAATGTGAAGCTTCCTTTTTCAGAAATGATGTACATGGCTTATCAGTATGAAGACCTCCATAGAAAGGAATGTTACGTGATGAAGAAGAAGTCAGTTCTAGTGACAAAGCAGAGTTGGAAACTGATATTGCTGGAGCCAGTACGAGGTTTGAGGCCAATAAGAAGCCCAGTGCCAATAGAAAAAGGGAAAGTTTTAGAAAAGAACCAGCAACGACTGCCATATGCAACAACTGCCATAAGCCAGGGCATTTCCAGAGGAATTGCAAACCCTCGAAAAAGAGAAGGAGGAATGAATCTAAATCCAAGAACAAGTCTCCTGTGACTCGAGAGTGCAATCTTTGTCATCAGTTCGGTCATATAAAGCGAGATTGCTGGCTGTTAAAAAGGGCCAAAGAGGCTCAGGTAAATGAAATAGCAGAAACTTCTGGGCCCGCAGATGTTCTGGAAAGGCCTGATGTCTTAGAGGGCACGCTTACTGTCAAAAACATTCCAGTCAAAGTACTGTTTGACACAGGCGCGTCACGAAGTTTCATTGCCAAAATGCGGCTAAGAAACTGGATTTGAATTTGAAAAAGCTCAAAGAACCAATGACTGTCCAAAATCCGGTTGGGGGTTCCATTGATCTCAGTTGGGTTTGTGGAGTGCCGGTTTCTTTCTCTCGTTATCGGTTTCCAACCATCGCGGTCATCATGAATTTTAAAGAGTTTGATCTTATCTTGGGGTTAGACTGGTTGACCAAATATGAAGCTGAAGTCAAATGCGCCGACAGAGTCGTAAAGGCGAAGATTAAATCAGTTGATTATATAACTATTCCCTGTGAAGGTCAGAATGCTAATAGAAAAGACTTCTGGGCAGCTTTGAATGTTTCTCCAGCCCAAATAGAAAATATCCCTGAAGTCGTAGAGAATATTCCTGACCTCATCAAAGATATTCCTATCGTCAAGAACTATGCGGATGTGTTCGAAGAAGTTGTTCGCTTACCTCCGCAGAGAGAAATAGATTTTAAAATTGCTTTAATTCCGAATGCAAGGCCGGTAGTTCACGCTATTCGAAGAATGTCCTTGAAAGAGAAGGAGGAATTAGACAATCAAACACGACAGCTCGTATGGAAGGGCCTGATCAGGCCTAGTTTCTCTGATTGGGGTGCAGCAGAGGTATTTGTCCCAAAATCTGACGGTACTCTACGTCTATGTGTGGATTATCGTGATTTGAACAAGCAGACCATAAAGAATAAATATCCATTGCCGCGGATTGATGATTTGTTGGATCAATTAAATGGAGCACAAGTATTTTCACGAATGGACCTAGCTACAGGCTTCCATCAACTTCGAATTACCGAAGAGTGTGTTCCAATGACAGCATTCAGAGGTCCCGACTTATTCTACGAGTGGTTAGTAATGCCATTCGGCTTATGTAACGCTCCAGCTTACTTCGTCGATCTGATGAATAGAGTATTCAGAGGAGTATTGAATAAATTTGTTTTGGTTTTCATTGACGATATTCTAATCTTCTCTAAATCAAAGGCCGAACATGAAAAACATCTGGAACAGGTTCTAGAAATTCTGAGACGGAATGTATTAAAAGCCAAATTTTCCAAATGTATCTTCTGGCAAGATGAAGTAAAATTTCTAGGCCACGTCGTATCGAAAGAAGGAATTGTTGTGGATCCCAGCAAAATCACAGCAATTCAAAATTGGAAACAGCCTAGTACCCCCACTGAAGTCCGCAGTTTTCTCGGATTGGCTAGCTATTACCGGAAGTTCGTTAAAAACTTTTCGAAGATATCTGGTCATTTAACGAAGCTTACGAAGAAGCACTCTAAGTTCAAATGGACTCCAAAAAGTGAGGAGGCTTTCGAAGAGCTAAAGTTAAGACTAACGACTGCTCCAGTGTTAACCATCATCGATGGCAATCAAGATTTGAAAGTCTGGACTGATGCGTCTAGAGAAGGCCTTGGCGCAGTGTTAATGCAAAGAGGCCAAGTGCTTGCTTATGCTAGCCGTCAACTGAAGCCACACGAGAAGAACTACATAACTCATGATCTTGAGTTATTGGCTATAGTATTCGCCTTGAAAATATGGAGACACTATCTTCTGGGTGAGAGATTTGAATTGTTTACAGATCACCAGTCATTAAAGTATCTGTTCACCCAGAAAGACCTGAATCTGAGACAACAACGTTGGCTGGAGTTTCTTGCAGCATACGATTTTGAAATTCTATACACCCCAGGGAAAGCCAATGTCGTGGCCGATACGTTAAGCCGAAAGAATGAAATGATCGCGAGTTTCATCATTGCGACTTCGTTGATTGACAAGATATCGGCTCTCCAAGAAGACGACTAATTTATCAAAGGAATGAGTCAGCGAATTCGTGAAGGCAATGCTTCGGATTTCCAGCTCGACCGCGAAGGGATTCTGAGGTTATGTAACGACCCGCATTCTACGCATTATAGGATCGTAGGATATTTATTTCTGTCACATACGAAGTCGTATGGTCATGTAACTTTGGGAGACGACTATTGGGGTCATTTCCCATGTTCATGATTTTTCTCGATTTTTAAATGACCATTTTACCCCTAGTTGGCACTGTTTTGGCCATAACTTTTGACTGGAAAGGAATTTTGACCTGAAACCACTTCCATTGGCTCCGGATGATGGTTTCTCTTTCCGTAGAGTGGTCACATTAGCCAAACGGACTTACCATTTGGGAGATATGGCTGAAACAAGTTTCAGATGGTGAAAAACAGCTTAATTGGGCTTAACCGGGTGATTAGCAGCTAGGCCCAGAGGGGAATTTCGGGTTTAGAGGTATAAGAGGACTGATTAGGGTTAGGTTATCACTTTCATTTCAGTTTTGAGCCGCCACAAACCTTCTTGAGACCTTAGTAATGGCCTCTATCCTCTAAAACCACTCCAAAACACATTTTTAGTGAAGATTAAGCCTAAACTACTTCAAAGCAAGGCCAAATAGCAACAAAGCAAGTTGAAGCTGCTGCTATACATAGGAATTCGACCCAAACAGAGAGTATTTCAGATTTGGTGTTTCATTTGTGGCCAAGGTGAGTGATTTCCATAGTTTTTGCACTAATTACGGTAATTAAGGGGTAATTAGTGAAGATTAGCGAATTTATACGTAAATAAATTCTGGAAAAATTCTTAAAATTCTAAAATAATGTTTTAAGGATCTGTTAGAAATTTGGGTTAATTTCGATGTGTTTTGCTAATCGTATGCTTAAACATGATTAAGAGGGATTATAGGAAAATGTGAGGTTTTGGCCACTTTTGATTCATTTTGATTCATTTAAATTGGATGTTTGTTGTTTGTGGTTGCTGTTATATGTTGCTATGACTCTTTGGTATGCTTTGTGATTGATTCCAATAGTTAGATTGGTCGAAAACGCCGTCGAGAGGCGTATAAACAGTTGCTGGAAAGTTGCAGAAAACTGCAGGGTATCTAACCGGATCGGATCGGGTAGGGGATCGGATCGGACATATCCGAACCGGACCGGGGCGTGGTACTTTCTGGAGCATGACGTGAAGAGGCAACAAGGAAGGCCTGGTCGGATCGGAGGGGCGTAGCGTGGGATCGGAAGGGACAAGGAGGACTGAAGTGGAAGAAAGAGGAGCATGGATACCATATTCCGAACCGAACCGAGAGCAATACTCGAACCGAACGGATGCTGACGAGACGGAGACATCCAAGCTATGGGGTATCCGAACCGAACCGCTTCAGAATCACCGAACCGAACAGAATCACCGAACCGAACCGCATGAGGGAGAAGGACCCGAACCCAGAGGATGGTGGCACTCCGAACCGAACCGGGGACGTATCCGAACCGAACCGAGCATGGGGAACCGGACATGTACTTTTACTACTTCGTGATGACTCTTCTGAAGACCAACTCCAATTCGACCAAACCCGAGATGCAAAGGAAGTCCAAATGAGAAGTTAGAGCTCAAGATTCAGATGGGAATCAACGAGTTCGCTTCATGGTTGGGCTTTGCTGCGGGACGTGTGCTAAGGAGTTATCGACGTCTATAGCTTTGGACCACTATGGTAGGAGGTACGAAGGCGGATTCAGGGCCATTATGGCATCGGTAGAACCAAGAGCTACGACCAATGAAGTGGGTCATTGAAATGTTTGGTCATGACTCCAAGTGTTTGGCTTGGTCACAGCAGGGTTTCTACAAGTCGGGATTCGTCGTTGCCTCAGTTTGTCTAGTGTTTCAAAGTGGTAGATGTCGTACGCTTTACGCACTGAGTGAGAGGTGTGAGAATGGTTGATATGGATGATTTGTTTGCTATCATTGTGACATGCACACCCCACCCCCGTATTCTTACACTATTTATTATGGCACCTTGGAGTATTGTACGGTATGTGGTACTAACTCTTTGGTTGCAGGTCCAGGTTCAGGTATGGTTTAGTATACCTGTTATTGTTCTGTTTAAGATGCTTATCGCTCATACCAGGCTTTATGTCTGACCCAGAGTTTTATGTCTCCTCTTATTACTCTGGGTGCTCACACGAGCAGACTAGAGACAGGTTAGCTGGTGATGCACGGGTAGATGATCCGGAGACGAGCAGGAGGCTTCCACGTACTATATACATAATATTCTCCCTGTATTGTTGAAGATCACTGCTTGGGCATTGTTGGTGTATCTTCTACTTTAGCTTTCTTTTGTTTAGAGACAGTAAATTTGGAAAATTGTAATAAGCTGTATATGGATTTCCGCTGCTCTGATGATTGATGTTGATTTTAGTTATCAGCTTATGCACTGTCTCGCCTGTTTTATGTCAAGTATGTTATTATTATATTTTATCCCATGCGCTGTGAGACATTCTACAGGTTCCTTGATTAGTTCATTCTCTTCTTTCCTTTCTTTGGCGACCGTTCCGTGCTAGTCGGGCATGTGTACAGCGCACTTTCGGAGGAAATGCAGGCTGGTGCAGGGCGGGCCGTCACACTTGGTATCAGAGCTCTAGGTTGCATAGTTAACCTAGGGAAGTTATCAGGGAGAGATAATATACGTATACGAGAGAGCGTATTTGTGATTATTTTGGTTTTCAAATGCTATATATATACTATTAGTAGTATAAGGATGAAGTCGTACTGCACTAGCACCACTATGGAGTCGTTAATCGTTTCCTTTTTCAGATTGACGATGAGCCGATATACTAGAGGTGCTGGTAGGGGAGCCAATAATGGGAATGCTGCTGACATGAGGACGATGTTTACTGACCTCATGAGAGAGATGCTTAGAGATGTGCAGAGGGCAGCTCCAAATGGTGGAAATGGTGGTGGTCCAATAGTGCAGGCGCCAAGAGTCGACTTCGCCAAGCTGAATAAGGATTATACTAGCCTTGGTGGGAAGCCGTTCCACGGAACAGAGTCGGCTACGGATGTTCAAGATTGGGTGGATAGTTGCGAACGTATCTTCGAGGATTTGGGTATCGAGGATGCGATGAAGAGAAAGCTAGCATCCCGTCAGCTGCAAGGGCGGGCAATGAATTGGTGGAATGCTATAAAGGCAGCTACTCCCGAAGATCAGATTACTTGGGAGCAGTTTAAGGCTCGCTTCAGTGAGAAGTTCATTCCAGCTGCTCAGAAGTCAATGCTGTTTAAGAAGTTCTTGGAGCTCAAGCAGAATGGCAGAGCTGTCTCGGAGTATATTGCTGAATTTGACACTTTGTCAAAATATGGGTTATCTCTTATTGATACTGCCGAGAAAAAGAATGAGAAGTTCATAACTGGTTTGGATCAGTACTTGGGGGAAAAACTTATTAACCACATCGATGAGACGTTTGAATCGATTGTGGGGAAAGCGTTAAGATCGGAAAGTCTCTACCCTAAGTCGAAGACTGAGGTTGCATCCGCAGATGAGCCAAAGCCACAAGCTAGTGGTGGAGGCAAAGGTGGTTCTCAGAATAAGAGAAAGCAGAATCAGGCTAAGGACGGCCAGAAGAAAAAGAATAAGCAAGATGTGGAGTGCTTCAGCTGTGGTAAGAAGGGCCATTATGCTAGTAATTGTCGGGCCAAGCCAGCGGATAGGAAGTGCTTCAACTGTGGCCAAATGGGACATCACAAGGACAAGTGTCCACAGCCCCCTAAAGAAAAGCAAGTGGTGAAAGCATATGCCCTTAATGCTATTCCTTCTTCGTCGAATGCCCCAACAGCGGCGGAGAAGGGAAAGAATGTCGTCATTCAAGGTATGCTTTCTGTTTATGATGTTCCTGTTAGAGTTTTGTTTGATACCGGAGCTTCCAGTTCTTTCATATCTAGTGACCTGGTAGATAGGTTGGGATTGGAGCCCGAGATTGTCGATAGACCTTTAGTAGTGACGAACCCGATTGGTGGTTCGACTAGCCTTAGCATGATTTGTCGTAATGTGGTCTTATCGAGTCATGGATGCATGTTTGTTTGTGATTGCTTTGTTTTGGGCTTTACTGGGTTTGGCATTATTTTGGGAATAGATTGGCTCCAAAGATACGGGGTGGTGGTAGACTGTGAGGGCTTGTTGGTGACAGCTAGAGCGGATGATGGGCGGAGGATAGTGTTTGGTGGTCTACCCAGTAAGGGGGTATTGGCTAGTTTTCTAAACTCCCTCGACATTTCGCATAGTGAGTTGTCAGGTTTGCCCGTGGTTGGCCAGTATCCGGATGTTTTCGAAGAAGTGACCGGACTTCCACCACACCGAGAGATTGAGTTCCGTATTGATTTGGTAAAAGATGCCAGGCCTATAGTGATGCCACTTCGTCGTATGGCACCAAGAGAGCAGCGTGAGATCGAGGTGCAAGTCAGCGATCTTTTGAAGAAGGGATTTATCAGAAGGAGTGTTTCTGAATGGGGAGCACCAGTTGTGTTTGCTACCAAGGCGGATGGTTCCCTTCGTTTGTGTGTAGACTACCGCGAGTTGAATAAAGTGACGAGGAAGAACAAGTATCCTCTACCGCGGATAGATGATTTGTTCGATCAGTTGAGTGGCGCGAGAATATTTTCTCAGTTGGATCTCGCGACAGGTTTTCATCAACTTAGAGTGGAAGCTGAGAGTATAGCTAAAACGGCATTTCGAACGCTGTCTGGATTTTATGAATGGTTGGTTATGCCATTTGGGCTGACTAATGCCCCGGCATATTTTGTGGATCTTATGAATAGGGTATTCAGAGATCAGTTGAATAAGTCTGTTCTTGTGTTCGTGGATGATATTTTGGTCTATTCGAGGACAGAGGAAGAACACAAGGAACATTTAAGAGTAGTGATGGAGGTGTTGAGAAAACACCAATTGAAAGCAAAGTTTTCTAAGTGTCACTTCTGGAAGAGGGAAGTGAGGTTCTTGGGCCATGTTGTATCAGAGAGTGGTATTGCCGTGGACCCAGCAAAGGTGGCTACGGTACAAGATTGGCCTACGCCCAAGAATGCAACAGATGTAAGAAGTTTCTTGGGATTAGCTGGATATTATCGTAAGTTTATCCAAGGTTTCTCCAAGATAGCAGCACCATTGACCCAGTTGACCAAGAAGAATCAAGCTTTTGTCTGGGATGAAAGGTGCGAGAATGCATTTAAAAGTCTAAAGGACAAGTTGACAAGCGCACCAGTGTTAGTCATTCCTAAGGGGGATGAAGAGATGACGGTATACACGGATGCCTGTGGTACCGGACTGGGTGCTGTATTGATGCAAGGCGGTAGGGTTGTAGCTTACGCAAGTCGGCAATTGAAACCGCATGAGAGAAGATACCCTACCCATGATTTAGAATTGGCAGCGATCGTGTTCGCGTTAAAGATGTGGAGACACTATCTCTTGGGAGAAAGATTTGAGCTGTTTACAGATCATAAGTCGTTAAAGTATCTCTTCTCTCAGAAAGATCTGAATCTCCGTCAGCAGAGATGGTTAGAGTTCTTAGCTTCCTATGATTTTGACATCGCATACACACCAGGAAAGGGCAATGCGGTGGCTAATGCATTGAGTAGAAGACATGCCAGCTTAGGGGCTATGTTCCTTGAATGGAAGCAACTGGAGTTTATCGCGGGGTTTGATTTCAGACCAAAGTGCAAATTGGATCCAGAAATGTTAGCAAGTTTGACGATCAGACCCACTTTGATTGAGCGGATCGGCTCTGGTCAGAGGGGCGATCCTAACCTATTGGAAATCATCTCCAAGTTAGAGATGGGTATCGATGAGGAGATGAACAAGTATGGGCTTGATCGAGATAGATGGCTTAGAAAGAATGGAAAGCTTGTTGTACCCAACGTAAATGGATTGAGAGATGAAGTGCTTAGAGAATGTCATCACTCAAGGCTAACTATACACCCCGGTGGTAATAAGATGTATCGAGATATGAAGCAGACTTACTACTGGGAAGGGATGAAAAGAGACGTTGGGAAGTTTATATCCAAGTGCATGAATTGCCAGCTAGTTAAAGCCGAGCAAAAGAAACCTAGTGGGTTGTTGCAACCATTAGAAATTCCCGAATCGAAATGGGAGCAAGTCTCGATGGATTTCATCGATGGTTTACCAAGGACTAGATCGGGATATGACAGCATTTGGGTGATTGTAGACCGACTGACTAAAAGTGCAAGGTTTATACCAGTCAAATCGACCAGAACGGCAGCTAAGTTAGCAGAATTGTATATGAAGTGGGTAGTGAGATTTCATGGAATACCTAAAAGCATTGTGAGCGAGCGAGACCCGTTGTTCACTAGTGGGTTTTGGAAGAGCTTACAAGAGGCTCTAGGGTCAGAGTTACGTCTCAGTACCGCATACCATCCTCAGACCGACGGTCAGACGGAGAGGGTGAACCGTATCTTGGAAGACCTCTTGAGAGCATGTGTATTGGACTTTGGTGGATCATGGGATGACCATTTGCATCTAGTAGAGTTTGCATATAATAATAGCTACCAATCCAGTATCGGTATGGCTCCGTTTGAAGCTTTGTACGGAAGGCCATGCAACTCACCATCATGTTGGATAGAGACTGGCGAGAAGTTTGTGCTTGGGCCAGATGTGGTGAGAGAAACGTCGGATAAGATCAAGGTCATTCAACAACGAATGAAGGCTGCCCAGGATAGGCAGAAGAGTTATGCTGATAAGAGTAGAAGAGACTTAAAATTCTCCGTTGGCGACTTGGTGTTTGTCAAGATTTCTCCGTTGAAGAGCGTAATACGATTTGGCAGGAGAGGCAAGTTGGCACCAAGGTTTGTTGGCCCATTCCCTGTTCTTGAACTAGTCGGGAATTTGGCATACAGAATTGACTTACCAGAGAAGATGGCGGGAGTTCATAACGTATTTCATGTTTCCCAACTAAGGAAGTTCGTTCACAACTCAAATATGACTATTTCACCTGATCAGTTAGAGGACTTCGAAGTAGAACCCGAGGCGGTTGGGAACCGTAAGCCGGCCCGTGTTGTCGAGCACGACATGAAGCAACTTCGAAGGAAGGCGGTGAAGCTAGTCAAGGTACAGTGGAGCGAGGACGAGAGTGATTGTACTTGGGAAACAGAGGAGGACATAAGGAAGAAGTATCCAGAACTCTTTGTCTGGTAAGATTTTGACTTCGATTTAGTTTTTCCGCATGCTAGGATAGGCTTGTTTGCTTGTTTTGCATATTTGATTGTTGTATATGGTTGTTAGGCATGCGGGATCCCTTGTATGTTTTGGGTTAAGGAATTTCGGGGGCGAAATTTCTTAAGGGGGGGAGAGTGTAACGACCCGCATTCTACGCATTATAGGATCGTAGGATATTTATTTCTGTCACATATGAAGTCGTATGGTCATGTAACTTTGGGAGACGACTATTGGGGTCATTTCCCATGTTCATGATTTTTCTCGATTTTTAAATGACCATTTTACCCCTAGTTGGCACTGTTTTGGCCATAACTTTTGACTGGAAAGGAATTTTGACTTGAAACCACTTCCATTGGCTCCGGATGATGGTTTCTCTTTCCGTAGAGTGGTCACATTAGCCAAACGGACTTACCATTTGGGAGATATGGCTGAAACAAGTTTCAGATGGTGAAAAACAGCTTAATTGGGCTTAACCGGGTGATTAGCAGCTAGGCCCAGAGGGGAATTTCGGGTTTAGAGGTATAGGAGGACTGATTAGGGTTAGGTTATCACTTTCATTTCAGTTTTGAGCCGCCACAAACCTTCTTGAGACCTTAGTAATGGCCTCCATCCTCTAAAACCACTCCAAAACACATTTTTAGTGAAGATTAAGCCTAAACTACTTCAAAGCAAGGCCAAATAGCAACAAAGCAAGTTGAAGCTGCTGCTATACATAGGAATTCGACCCAAACAGAGAGTATTTCAAATTTGGTGTTTCATTTGTGGCCAAGGTGAGTGATTTCCATAGTTTTTGCACTAATTACGGTAATTAAGGGGTAATTAGTGAAGATTAGCGAATTTATACGTAAATAAATTCTGGAAAAATTCTTAAAATTCTAAAATAATGTTTTAAGGCTCTGTTAGAAATTTGGGTTAATTTCGATGTGTTTTGCTAATCGTATGCTTAAACATGATTAAGAGGGATTATAGGAAAATGTGAGGTTTTGGCCACTTTTGATTCATTTTGATTCATTTAAATTGGATGTTTGTTGTTTGTGGTTGCTGTTATATGTTGCTATGACTCTTTGGTATGCTTTGTGATTGATTCCAATAGTTAGATTGGTCGAAAACGCCGTCGAGAGGCGTATAAACAGTTGCTGGAAAGTTGCAGAAAACTGCAGGGTATCTAACCGGATCGGATCGGGTAGGGGATCGGATCGGACATATCTGAACCGGACCGGGGCGTGGTACTTTCTGGAGCATGACGTGAAGAGGCAACAAGGAAGGCCTGGTCGGATCGGAGGGGCGTAGCGTGGGATCGGAAGGGACAAGGAGGACTGAAGTGGAAGAAAGAGGAGCATGGATACCATATTCCGAACCGAACCGAGAGCAATACCCGAACCGAACGGATGCTGACGAGACGGAGACATCCAAGCTATGGGGTATCCGAACCGAACCGCTTCAGAATCACCGAACCGAACAGAATCACCGAACCGAACCGCATGAGGGAGAAGGACCCGAACCCAGAGGATGGTGGCACTCCGAACCGAACCGGGGACGTATCCGAACCGAACCGAGCATGGGGAACCGGACATGTACTTTTACTACTTCGTGATGACTCTTCTGAAGACCAACTCCAATTCGACCAAACCCGAGATGCAAAGGAAGTCCAAATGAGAAGTTAGAGCTCAAGATTCAGATGGGAATCAACGAGTTCGCTTCATGGTTGGGCTTTGCTGCGGGACGTGTGCTAAGGAGTTATCGACGTCTATAGCTTTGGACCACTATGGTAGGAGGTACGAAGGCGGATTCAGGGCCATTATGGCATCGGTAGAACCAAGAGCTACGACCAATGAAGTGGGTCATTGAAATGTTTGGTCATGACTCCAAGTGTTTGGCTTGGTCACAGCAGGGTTTCTACAAGTCGGGATTCGTCGTTGCCTCAGTTTGTCTAGTGTTTCAAAGTGGTAGATGTCGTACGCTTTACGCACTGAGTGAGAGGTGTGAGAATGGTTGATATGGATGATTTGTTTGCTATCATTGTGACATGCACACCCCACCCCCGTATTCTTACACTATTTATTATGGCACCTTGGAGTATTGTACGGTATGTGGTACTAACTCTTTGGTTGCAGGTCCAGGTTCAGGTATGGTTTAGTATACCTGTTATTGTTCTGTTTAAGATGCTTATCGCTCATACCAGGCTTTATGTCTGACCCAGAGTTTTATGTCTCCTCTTATTACTCTGGGTGCTCACACGAGCAGACTAGAGACAGGTTAGCTGGTGATGCACGGGTAGATGATCCGGAGACGAGCAGGAGGCTTCCACGTACTATATACATAATATTCTCCCTGTATTGTTGAAGATCACTGCTTGGGCATTGTTGGTGTATCTTCTACTTTAGCTTTCTTTTGTTTAGAGACAGTAAATTTGGAAAATTGTAATAAGCTGTATATGGATTTCCGCTGCTCTGATGATTGATGTTGATTTTAGTTATCAGCTTATGCACTGTCTCGCCTGTTTTATGTCAAGTATGTTATTATTATATTTTATCCCATGCGCTGTGAGACATTCTACAGGTTCCTTGATTAGTTCATTCTCTTCTTTCCTTTCTTTGGCGACCGTTCCGTGCTAGTCGGGCATGTGTACAGCGCACTTTCGGAGGAAATGCAGGCTGGTGCAGGGCGGGCCGTCACAGGTTAGAAGGACGAATTTGTGTTCCAGAAATTCCTGAACTTAGAAGAGAGGTGCTTGATGAATGCCACAAATCTAAGCTCAGTATCCATCCGGGTGTGAGTAAAATGTATAACGATATCAAGCGCACATTCTTGTGGAAGTCGTTAAAGAGAGACATATCAATATACGTTAGCCGATGCCCTACTTGCCAACTAGTCAAAAACGACCAACAGAAATTGGCTGGATTGTTACAACCACTAGAAGTTCCTGGTTGGAAGTGGGAACATATTTCCATGGATTTCATTGATGGTTTGCCCAGAACCAGAAAAGGGAATGACAGTATTTGGGTGATCGTAGATCGCTTCACGAAGACCGGCCATTTCATACCTGTCAAATCAAACAGAACTGCTCAGAGTCTGGCGCAGATATACTTTAGGGAAATAGTTAGACTACATGGAGTGCCGCTCAGTATAGTCAGTGATAGAGATACAATATTCACTAGCAAATTCTGGGAAGCATTTCAAGTCGAGCTGGGAACGAAGTTGAACTTGAGCACCGCTTATCATCCTCAGACAGACGGTCAGACTGAGAGGGTGAATCATATTTTAGAAGATCTATTGCGGGCTTGTGTTCTAGATTTCGGTGGATCATGGGAAGACCATCTGCATTTGGCTGAATTCTCTTATAACAACAGCTACCAGGCGAGTCTGACAATGTCTCCATTCGAAGCGTTGTATGGTAGACCGTGTCGATCCCCTGCTTGTTGGGTCGAACCCGGTAATAGACTTGTGTTGGGCCCTGATATGATCCGAGAAGCCGCCGACAAAGTCGATTTCATTAAGAAGCGATTACTTGCCGCTCAAAGCCGACAAAAGAGCTATGCCGATAGAAGAAGAAGAGATATATCCTTTGCTATTGGCGACTATGTATATTTGAAAGTATCGTCGATGAGAGGAGTTATCCGGTTCGGTAAAACTGGAAAGTAGGCACCCAAATTCATTGGTCCGTTTCCTATTCTGGAACGGATTGGAACTCTCGCTTATAGGGTTAAATTGCCTGACTGGTTGCCTGGAGTTCATGATGTATTTCATATATCTCAACTTCGAAAACACGTTCATGATCCAGACTTGATCGTGGAAGAAGCAGCTCAACAAGACATTGAAATTACTCCCGAATTAGCGGTGAGAAGAGAGCCGCTAAAGATAATAGGCAAAGAAACCAAAGAGCTGAGGAACAAGAAGGTTCACTTAGTCAAAGTGCAATGGAGTGGAGATCCGCGAGATTGTACTTGGGAAATTGAAGAGAGCATTCAGAAAGCCTATCCCAGATGCCGAGTAGATATCTCTGATTGACTCTGGTGCAAGGTACATTTACCCTACTTTGCATTACCATTTAATTCTCTATTCTGCTGTTATTTTCTTTCCATAGATGTGAACTTTTAAATTCTATAGTCTGAATGATTTTAAAAGAGAATAGGAATTAATATGTATGGTTTTGAAAAGTTAAAAACAATTGGATTGGTTGTTGTGTTGTGTGATTGTAGATTTATCAAACCACTTTTGACTTTGTTCCTTTTCGGGGACGAAAAGTTTTAAGTGGGGGAGATTATAACGACCCAGAAAATCTGAACCAATTTAAAAATTTTAAATTGGCTAAAATAATGGATTTTAATTATTTAAAATAAATATTTTAAATAATGGCGATGAAAACTGAGTTTGAATTGACAATTGAAAATGAATATAATTAATTATAAACAAGGCTTGAAAAGGCGCTGCAGTTTCAAAAATTGAATTCAAACTTTGTCGGACTGTACCGGGTGCAAAACAATCCGGATTTTAGTGAAACCAAAAATATTTAAATCTGTTAGTGAATACCTTTCTAACGAATCTGAAAAATCGAATTTTCATAGCGGAAAGCAAAAGTTATGGCCGAATGAATTTTCAGAAGGGTCGCTATGGATTTTATACAGCCCGTGAAATTGGCCATTTTGCATACGACCTCGGAATTCGACGAAACAACTTTTGTTGGATCCGGGATATAAAGTTATTTCTAGGTTTCAAATTTCATAATTTTTGAAGCTAGTATGGGAGCGTGGCGAAGGAAAACGTGTTTTGGCCAATTACAGTTAAATTGGATCGACCAGAAATGGGCCTTTTTGCAAACGATCTCAGAATTCGACGAAACTAGTTTTGTTGGGACCGTATCGTCAAAACATAGCTAGATTTAATTTTCTGGAATTTTTCGAATCAATTTGTGGCCCTGGCAAATTGAAATGCACGTTCAAATTAAATATTGAATGTTTTATATTTTAATCTGAAGGAAAACTGACTGAAACATTCGAATGGGTCTTCGAAACATATCCCATTGTGTTCGGAATGAGGGTAAAACGCTAGGGACGATAGTCGTTGGGTCTGAATTGGCGTTCGTCGTTGACAAGGGGTATTTTAGAGATTTTAAAAATTATAAAATAAAATAAAAAATCCTATTGGCCCATTTAAATTTCTCTCTCCCCGTTTTCTCTCTCTCCCTCTCCCGATCGACGGTGAAACCGTGCTCCCTCCTTCTCTCCTCATTTTCTCTCTCTACAAGCATTAAACCCATCGACCCTTTGGGGTTTTCTGAAGCCCTCGTCCTCCTCTTTAAATCAACACCGCCCACGTCCACCCTCGTCGCTCCATCATCGTGAACCACCGCCTCAAAGTGGGCCCGCATTACGCCTCCTAGCACCGCCAGCAGGAGTTCGAACTGAGGGTGGTGGCCATCGTCGGAAAGCCCTTTCGAAGGCCTACGTCGTGGCACAACTGGATCTGGGTCTCGAGCAACGGATTAGGCGAAAATTCGCGACCTAGTTTTGAACCCAAGTTGAAAGGTAACGACTTGAATAATTTAAAGTGATTTCAACATTCAAAAGTGTCGCGAAATTCGTCCATCTTTGAAAAATCATATCTTTTTCATATGTTGACGAAATTCGATGAAACAGGAAACATCGTGACCGTGTGGATGTCTCCTACATTCTAGAAGATACCGCATATTTTTCTGAGCCTTCTGCTATTTTTGGTGGAGTGGAACCCAATGTGAGATTTCTAATTTATAAAAGATATGGAAACGACGATGTATAAATTATATATTCGATGTATGAGTTATATAAGCGTTGTACACCTCATGTATAAGCGTTGTATAAGTTGTACGTTCGATGTATAAGTTATATATGCGTTGTAAAAATTATATATGTGTTGAAATAAAAGTGAATTTCTATATATATATATATATATATATACGCCCCTCGTCTACAAACCATGGACGATATTTATTAGTTGTGATTGGTGTGAAAATTGATTGATAGCGAATGATTGTTTGGGATTGTTTGTGGTTGATATTGATTGATTGTGGTTGAAAAATACCCGTTTGTGGTTGAGAAATATTTGGTTGAAACCACATAGGATTAGTTTGTGGAAATGAAATAAATATATACATGCCGCCTGCGTGCGAACTAGATGCATGATCCCCATTGTCAAAAACCGCAACGTTTTAAGGTAGAGCAAGGAGCCGTATTAGGGACGGTCCCGGTTTTAACTACCCTGCCGTTATGCTGCCGAAATTTTGAATAATATTCATATGTTTGAATTATTTTCATTTGCTGAAACTATATTTATTCGTTGAATAGAAAACCTTCATGTGTTGAATCGATATTCATTCGTTGACTAGAAATTCAGGTGTTGAATGGTCTTCGTGTTTTAAATATAAAAATCACTTTTTTATCTATATATAGAAACTATAGAAAACCTTCATGTTTTGAATTGATATTCATTCGTTGAATTGAAATTCATGTGTTGAATGGTATTCACGTTTTGAAATAAATTGTTTTACAATGAAAATCACCTTTTTATCACCTATATAAACTATATAAAATAATAGTGTTTTGAAATGAATTGTTTTACAATAAAAATCACATTTTTATTATATACATGAATTGTTGAAATGTGAAGTGTTAAAAATAGCAACTCGTTCAAATAAATAAGCATGAGTCGAAATATTCATTAGTTAGCTAATGATGTGATTTCTACCTATGCATGCAACATTTGAAGGAATGGTGTTTTTAAACCAAATGGAATCAAATATGAAGTTGAATGGAAAATGATAAATGATAAGAGCTGTATATATGTACATGCATATTTATTGAACAGGTTATAGCAAAGGGGCTAGATAAGAGGAATAAAATTTTGTGCCCGACAAATAGGTACACATTTACTGTTTTGTTTGGGTGATGATTTTATGAGCCTGTTGGCTAGCCGCTTGGCTTTTTCTTTTTCTTTTTTTGACATGAGACGCCCGTGTGGCTATTTGGGAATTTTCCCAGCCCCTCCCGTACAAAGGAGGTTATGGCGAATTTTTCCGAAATTTAAAGGCGTTAGTGAAATATTTGAAGTGAAAATGATATAGGAATTTTTGAATGAACTATATTTATACAAATATATAAATATAAATAAAATTAAAACGAAACGTGGCCGTGCAGTTCGCATTTTGAAACCGTGATTTCAAACGATTATACCGGGAGATCCGACCATCGGATTTCCCTAAAATCGCAACCGTTGGGTTCGCTTTGGAAAAATCTTTCCAACGGCACCAACTTTTTTAAAATCCAACGGTTGGATTGTCTGGAATGTTTAATTCAAATCTGAAGAAAAACAACGCCAGAAATGATTATATATATATATATATAATTATATTTAATCGAATAACGACGCTGCAGTTCGTATTTTGAAATCGAAACTTCAAACGATTATACCAGGAGATCCGACCGTCGGATTTTCCCGAAACTGGAACCGTTGGGTTCGTTTTGAAAAGAACTTTCTAATGATGTAAATTTTGTGAAGATCCAACGGATAGATTTTCAGATATGTGTAAATCAAATCTGAAGAAAAACAGCGCCACAGCCGCGTTATGGCCCAAAGCGTCGTTTTGAATAAATAGGCTATTTTAAAATAAATAAAAATAGCGATAAATCGTTATAAAATATTATAAACGATATGGAATGGAAATAAACCGAATTTGCTCGATTTATGTGGTGTTTGATGGTTGAATGTGTTTGGTGTGAAAATTACATAAAAGAACAAAATTGGTGTTGTCGAATGGTTTAACCATTGAAATAAATTGATTTTAAATTCTAAATATACGTGAATTATTTGAAAAGGCCGAGTTAATTCTCATGTCAAATAATTGACCGATGATTGAAAGTCGAAGATGACGACGGTGGTCGAAGACCGGAGGTCTTCACCTCGTTTGGATGGTAACCGAGGTCCTGATTGGGAGGCATCCCAAAATATGGATAATGAGTGGTGATCGTCCAGACGTACGTGGTGATCGATGGGTTTGCGGGTATTTAGTGCCCCCGGTTTCGTTCAGACCCAGAACGGACTTGAAGATGGAATGTGTGTCTGACATTGGATTTTATTCTGTGTTGACTGATCTCTATTAAATATACATCTGTTTGGCGGCGGAGAATTTATTCTTTTGCTTAACGCCCTTCTCTGAAACGCACGAGCTCAGAGGTTGTATATCGATGGACATCAGTCGCATGGCATGAATTGCCTGTGTGGCATGCTAAGATGCAGTGATCAGGGCTTCTGTTGAAAAGCAAAGCCTTGTGGTGATGATCAAAGCACCGCCTGTGCGGCGTAGCTTTGTGTATAACGTGAATTCGCGAGCCTCACACCCCGGTATGAACCAGAAACGGGAGAAGGACCTCAGGGAGGGCATGCGTTTCTTTCTTGCTAGGGTGGTGTCAGTGACCTACCAGCCTTGACATTTATATACTTTTCACCTATGTGGTTGTTGCTGTTGCGAGGCGCCTCGGTTAGATCGGACGATCCGGGTCCGCTGGAGTCATCCGTTGGCTCACTTACGCCCCAAAGGGCTGGGAGACGTATTGTTTAGGCATAATAATCCACATTGGTGGACCAGTCCTGACGATCCAAGGCTTGCCTGCGCGCTTGCCTGAGACATGGGCTAGATTGTCTCGAATTCGGTAAGGACTATCTTTTGCCTTGGTTCATGACGGAAATCCAATTTCCAAATACGTGACTATGCGGTTTCGATTGTATATATATATATTTGGCGACCTAGTGGCATGGGACGCTCATGTCGTCTATGATTGATAGTTATGATTTGAAATTGTTTTCAAAACATATAAACACTAGCAATAATGCCTTTGTTTTATTCGTATCAAGCATATTTTGGCCATTATAAGGTAATAACTCTATCCTTCGGTTTGCGTTGCATTGTGTGATGGGAACTGAGTCTTATAATGGCTTCATTTTTATAAAGAGCATAGCGTTGTTTCAAAGAAAGATTTGTTTTAAAGCACTGGCAATCCAATGGAGAAAACCCGTTCCACGAAAGTGGCGTGGTCCTGTGATTGGCCAAATTATATATGTGTTGAGTAGATTTCTCATACCAGTGACTGACTCGCAGTTTGTTTCACTCTCAAACTCGGGTGCCCCTTTTTCTACATGGGCAGCCTTGTATTCAGGTATAGCTGGTTCTTTCTGGATAGCTGGAGCTGAAGATGGATTCTATCATTTATTTCTTTTTATGCTGTTCAGCTCCTATTGTACATATTTTGTTTGTTTTCCGCTGTAGACATTTATGTATAGCTGAACTGTATTTGTACTAAGTAAGATCCTGTATACTGTGCAACTCTGATGATTACTTTTATCCAGTATATTCTATTGTTCATTTTCTGGAGTATTTATTTAATTTTGTTCTGCTATTATCTGTTTTTGTGTTATATTCCACGGATTACCCTTGCCGCCGTCAGTACGGGGTTTGGGGTCGTCTCAAAAATGGTAGGAGAATGGAGAGAGAGGGAGCTTGGTAATTTCAGTTTAGATTTTTCTTCAGTGGAGAAGGTGTTTGGTTGGGAGAATGATGTGGTAATGGCAAGGAAACTTCACTGTAATCATTCAGTGCTTTTGGGTGTAGGAGGGAAGGAAGAGAAAGCGGCCGTGGGTTTTGAAAAGGGATCATGGGCCAAAGTAGGAAATGGGTGAGGCCCGTTTAATAATAAATGTTTAGTTTAATTAATTTAAATAGTGTACTAACTTAACATTATCATATCTTATACATACGGTGTTAGTTTAACGAGGTCAGTCATATTGGAATTGTATGGACGAGGGCTACGCGATGGAACTGACTGGGAGTGAATTGGAGCTCATTACAATTTATAGCAAAATAAATTGTCTGTTTGAATCAACCGACAGTTATCATTATTTAACGATGGTCGTCCAATGCGAGTAAATCTCATTAACTCTGTAGAGTTTATATTTTTATAAACATATTCTAGTATTGATAAATGATGATTGATTGCTGCGTGTTGATTGTTTGGTTAAACTGCTGATTTATTGGTTGAAACTGTAGATAACGATATATATATATATATATATCGTTAGTCAAATATTGATTCTGTTTATTAGAATATTTCATATTGAAAATCATCGATGTTATTTATATTGTTTAGCATCTGTGAATGCAGGGAAACAGGTTGGAGGGATCCAACTGGATTCCTCAAATATTATTACTGTTTATTTTCATATATTGTAATATATGATGTGATATATTTTTTGTGATTGATTTTGTATGTATGGATGACACTGGCACTGTGATTTGTTATTTTTAAAATACCACAAGAAATACTGGATTGTATAAAGGGAATTTTCAAAGTGTATATTGAAAAGGGAAATATTTATATGTAATAAATACGATATTGAAAAGGGAAATATTTATATGAAATAAATAGGATATTGAAAAGTGAAATATTTATATGAAATAAATATGATATTGAAAAGGGAAATATTTATATGAAATAAATATGATATTGAAAAGGGAAATATTTATATGAAATAAATAGGATATTGAAAAGGGAAATATTTATATGAAATAAATAGGATATTGAAAAGGGAAATATTTATGTGAAATAAACAGGATATTGAAAGGGAAATATTTGGAAAATAAATAGAATTATAAAGAAATATTTGGAAAACAAATAGAATTATATAAAGAAATATTATTCACATTTTATGTGAAAGATTAGGTGAAAGTAAATATTTTGCAAATAAAATATTATAAAGGAATTTGAGTTTGAATTAGGAATTTAAATGGAATTTCTGAAATTAGAAATTGACTGGAAATTATTTAAGTTGAATGGATTTCTGGGTATCGATCTGATGTTGGTTTTGGCCTTCGGGTTAATGCTTGGGAAATTGTTCTCTTACTAGTTTACAGTTAGAGTCTGATAGAGGTGGGAAGATATTGATGCGTAAATCAGAAATGGAAACGTTTTCCAAAGTTATTTACGTATATTTTCTAATTTTAGAAAATAAGGAATTTATGAATATATGGAAACGATAAATGGGAAATCGGGAAATGAAATGAAGATTGATGGGTAAGATTTCCATTTGGAAATACGATCGTTGTTTGTACACATGTTTTACTTTGATAGTTAAATCACTGACTATCAAAGATTTTGACCATTTCCATTGTCAATACGGAGAGATCGGGATCGATATATTATCTGAAAACCACTCCTTATGGCATTAGCGTTGCAAATCAAATATGATGAAGATAATTGAAGACGGAGTTATGCAAGGGTTGTTCAATAAATCATAGGTAGAAATTGCCTAAGATGGGTTTACAGAATAGTGCCTTCGGTTTGTCCAGTTCCAGGACAACATGTATGGTAGAATGTCTAACAGAGTATATTTAATAGATTGCATAAGTTGATATCTTCAAACGTATTTATGTTTGGTGGCGGAGGAGTTCGTTTCTCTTAGCTGTATACCAGTGGTATTTTTGGAGAAATTAATTTGTGATTTGGCAGGTATGACGATGTGACATTCAAAGTAATTAAATGTGTGATCTATACGTTATGGCCTCTAGCCTCACAACTAGGAAATGGTATAAAATCGGGTAGGTCGCATGGCTATGTGGTTAGCTGACAATTAGGGTGTATTGTCACCTAATCTAGAGATATTCCATTTACTTCTATAATCTATTTCGATGCTGTCCCTTTCGGGAAACGGTCACTGATCCCAACCGTTGGTGATAATTCATTCGGTACACTCAAGCGAAATGAGTGACTAGTCATGTTTAGCCTGGGTTGCAGGATGTTCTTGTTGAACCCGGTGTATTCCTCTCTAGAGATACACTGTCGGAAGGTGGTCCCATACCTTGCCAGTTAGAATTCATTAACCAATAAGCACCCGCAGTTTCTGATTATATGTTATGTATGTGGAACGTGAGATGAAAGCGTTCTGCTAGATGATTATTATATTGTGGTTGATAGACACTATCATAATATCAAGGGAGTTTTGATATAAAAGATCATTGTTTCTTGCAAAAGGATTTTTGATGTTAAATCAAATGCTTTGGATTCTCATAAGGGAAAAACCCATTCCATGTTATACGGCGCGGTCTTATGAGATATCGTTTATTTTCTCAAACTGTTTTAAATTAATTACTCATACCAGTCCATGGCTGACCAAGAGTTTATTTTTTTGTTTTCCCTAAACTCTTGGGTGCCAAATTTTGCACGGGCAGTCAAGTAATCAGGATTTTACAGATATACTGAGAGCTTGGAGCCGGACGCTTCAGGATTTTATAGCAATTGTTTATTTACGCTGTGTTGTAAGTGTTGTACTCTGATAAATGTTATTGTATACATATACTGGTTTTTTCAAAGTTATGTTATATTTTATTCGTTCCGCTGTGAGATTCGTGTTAGTCTGATTCTGTTGTTTGTGATTCTTCTTCTTCTTCTATTCTTATCTTCTATCTTATCTATTCTCACCCTCTAATTTCTTTCTGTTAACTATTCGATATTTCCGATGCTTGGATAGTCGACATTGAGTTTATGTCGATAACCAAGGTAGCGTAAACCCGGGTTGTTACATAAATTATCTTCTAAAACTCATATTCTAAAATTGGTATACCAGTGTTCCAACTTAGGACAATGAATCAGGAAAAAAGTGTTAATTATTTTGTATTCAATTTGACATTAATTCTGTTTGTTTTTCCTAGGATCCAATTTTCTCATTTCAAAAGTCACAATCATCAAACTAATGGTTTTATTCGGGATTAAAAGCTTATTTAAATTACTAAGTGTTAACGTGGGGAATTGGTTAAGACATGCCAACACCCGATGATTTATGGGTCATGCAACTAATCTAAACACAAGGTACTGAAAAATAAATAACACCAAGTTTATAATGATTTTGCAAGTTGTGCCTACGTCCACTCCAAGGTAACTTTATATATTATGCTTTACAAAGTTACAAGTATAATCCTTCTTCTTCTTATGTTTACAATGCTATGGATCGAGAATAACAAAGTTCTTTCTCTTCTCCACTAAGTCCAAAAATGTCCAAAGTCCAAATCCAAGACTTAAGCTTTTATGCCCAAGAAAGCTGCTATGCCTAAGAAGATGAAACTATGCCAAAGTTATGTCCAAGAACCAATTGCTACTGCCAAAATGCTAAGTGAGTGCCAAGATGATGAAGGGGATCTTCTAGATGAAGCTCACAAGTACAAGAGAATATCCAAAGCCATAAAAGCCATAAAGGAAGCCATTAAAGAGTTCCAAGGTCAAGAACCTTGGGTGCAGCAGCCTAATCAAAAGAATCTCGAAACAATCCAACGTAAGGCCTATTTATAGGAGAGGGTATGTAAGGATTCGTATCCCGGATCAGTACTGATCTAAGGATCGGTATCGGCTCGGATACTTAGCCAAAAATTGTTGCTTCATGTTCAAAGCACTTGAATCCATCTAAAGCCTTGAATCCATCTAATGCCAACTCGCCTTTGCAGAAACAAAAAGCTCACTTCATACCCTGAGAGTTTGCAAAATATAAGCCAAAAACCATGCCTCGTATTTGAAACCTAGGATACGAAAGATCTACTTAGCATCACCTACCTTAGACCCACATCGACAAATGCCACCAAGATTTCGTACTCCTATTTTCGTATCCAGGGATACGAAAATACTTGAAGATGAAAAGTCATGATATTCAGAAGAAGGAGGGGGACAGAACCAGTTTCGTGCCTCGCAATATGAAATGGTGATTTCGTCTTCCCAAGGCTTTGAGTGATTTCGTGGATACAAAATCCATGTTAGAGCCGAATACGAAATATTGAGTCATGTGTGGGATATGTAAAATCCCCATAAATTGGAGTACGAATTGCCGAATATGAGATGCTTATTTTGTAATATCCAATCCAAACCAGAATGTCGATCCCAATGTGTTAACCATATTTCCAACCTTTTTGAATACACTGTGACTTTGACCAAATCGCTTCATACCTCCGTGAGTTCGTACTCGAGTTTTAATCACTTAGAAAACCATAAATTTGTCGTGTGACTGCCTTTCCAAAAGGCGAGTCAACACTTGCCCCTCAAAACATGTCTTTGCTGAGAAAGGAAGACATGTTTTGAATAGTCCAGGAATCCATAAATCTGTAAGCCAAAATTTTCGAGATGTCTGAATAGAACTTCAATAACCAGAAAACTGCGATCACACCTGATCATACTAACCAGAAGATCACGTTTGCGTCAAATCGTATTTAGATGGAAAACCATAACAACAAAATTAAAGGAACTCGACAATCGCTCTGGATCGTATTATGAGAGATAACCTAAATCAGAATAACCAAGAGTCGAGAAATCGAAGCAACTCGAAATCCGGAATAACCAGATGCGTTGTAGTCCATATCTGCATAAAACCAATCAAATCGTCCAGCCAAGACCTAATAAAACAACTTGAAACCCAACGAGTAAAGTGCCTACTTTCCATAATTCCAGGCGCCTTGCCAAGATCTAGCAAGACGATCGAGGGTAGCTAGAAGAGTTCCCTACCAAGACCTGATCGACAAACCCGAAACCAAACGAGTAAAGTGCTTACTCGCCACAAGTCCAAGCGGCCTTGCCAAGATCTAACAAGATGACCGAGGATAGCCAGATGAGTTTCCTGCCAAGACCTGACAGAGAAACGCAGAACCAAACGATTAAGGCCTTACCCGACACTAGATTGAGGGCATTACCAAGTCCTCATAAGACGCTCGTCTCTTCCCAAGCAGTGTCCCTACTTGGGGACCAGATTTTTATGTTTAGCGAGCAAAGACTTTACTGCACCAAGTCCTTAGAGTTTAATATTCCAATCCTAGATTCAAACTTCACAAGAAGCGTCCTTACAGTGAAATAATTTTATTAAAGTTTTCAAGAGTTGGAGTTTTTAATAAAGCAAGAAGAAAAACTAATGGTTTATCATCGAGTAGAGAGCACGCTTAGAGGTAAAGGCTTAATCCCGTATGCAGGTGAGTTGACTAAGCCGTTTTCGATTTCAAGTATGTCGAGTCCTGTTAAATTTTGAAGGGGACGGCTTATAATCGGGTGAAGAGCATGCCTAGGGGTCACACCAGTCCCTGTACATGGGTTGGTCGACTTAGCCGTCCCGAGCCATAAAATGAAAAATAAATGAAAGATACTGGACGATTTATCATCTGCAAAGAGCATGCCTAGGGATTAAAACCTAATCCCATACATGGGTAGGCAGGCTTAGCCCTCCAAACTCCCGATCCAGATAACCAGACATGAGTATACGAGACTGGATAGTTTCTCGTCCATAAAGATCATGCTTAAGGAATAAGTCCTAATCCCATACATGGGTAGGAGGACTTAGGCCCTCCAAACTCCCGAGCTAGATAACGAAAGATGAGTGTAGAAGATTGCACAGTTTCTCGTCAGTAAATAGCATGCCTGGGGATTAAGACCTAATCTTGTACATGGGTAGGCAGGCTCAAGCCCTCCAAAACCTTACAATCATAAAAACCAAAAAGATCAGTTTATCATGAGGTAGATAATTTATAGTCAGGTACAAAGCACGCCTAGGGGTTAAGACCTAATCTCGTACATGTATGATCCAACATAAAATCGCCCGTAACTAGAAAACCAGAGATATAATATCCAGAGGTAGAAGCATAATATAACCAGAGTCCAAAGACGAAAAACTGAAGTCATAATCATCGATTAACCAAAATACATAGGATAGAAATCCAGATAAACACAAATTCATATCCACAAGCTCTAAACAACCGTATCCATAATCCAAAAGACCAGAATACTAGAAAGCGAAGAAAACAATCGCCAGGATCCAAAAAAATGGAAAGACAAAGAACCAGAATCCGCAAAGCCAAAATCCAAAGGTGGACAAATGAAAAGGCGATAAACCAAAAAGCCAAAAACTGGAAACTAAGAGAACCAAAATCCAAGAGCTGCAAAACCATAGAAACTAGATATCCACATCAATCGATGACCAAACTGCCGGGAGCAGGCCTTGGTCCATTCCTATTTCGAGTCGGAGTAGGCAGTTGTGTCTGCACCGGTGTTGAAACTTGATTTCGAACATATTCCTCCAGATCGCTACATCTACGTGTTCTTCAATCAGTCCCCGGAGATGTCTGCAGTCATTCGTATTATGACCATACAGGTCATGAAATAAGCAGTGCGTACCAGAATCCCTCTCTTTTGAGTCAACTCCCTCGTAGGAGGTTTCTCGAAAGGAGCAACCAGGTGAACTTCCAAATAAATCTCCTTCAGAGGACAATTAAGCTTCGTGTATGAAGTGAATTTGGGCTGACTGCATTGGTACACATTCTGATCATTCCAAAGAGCAGTCTTTCCTTTGCCTTTTCCAGAGTTGGATGATCCTTCGACCTTAACCAAGTTAACCTCGAGAACTTTCTTGTTGGTTCCCGCATCTTCTTCCCTTAGAAACCGATCTGCCTCATTGTAGAATTCACCAAGGTCCCTCCGTGGATCCCATTGAAGCGAGATCTTTAAATCTTTCTTATCTAAAAGACCAGAAATTGTTGCCATGAGAACCATAGAAGGATCTGGTCGATTGTTGGAAGCCACAACTACATTGAACCTCTCCAAGAACTTTAGCAAAGACTCATATGTCCTTTGCTTAACCACCGTGAAAATCGTTATGTTCTTGGGACAAGCAATATGAACCCTGAATTGTTCAATGAATTTTCCAACCAGGACATTCCAGCTATTCATCGATTCGTTCTCTAACCGTCGAAACCACATGGCAGCAATATCCATAGGATAAAGTAGGAAGCACTTTTCCATAACATTCTTCGATGCCGAAAGCACTTCCATATTGTGCATGTAACACATCAAATGAACGGTCAGATCCTTCTTCCCGTCAAAAGCCTCTAACACAGACAACTTGAAATCCTATGGGTTTTGAGAATTCCAAATATCCTAGGTGAACGAATTACGGGTGACACAATCTAAATTCAAACGAGAGGGCCCGCCCCGAGTATATCGTTGAATCACATCAGCGATTTGACTATCACTTCCATTTCCAAGCAAACGACTCCAGTCATTCAATCTTACATTGGTGCCTCCAGTCGCAAGTCCAGAATTAGTAAACTATGGAGCCCCAACTAGAACATATGGCTCCATCCTAGCCTAAGATGCCGCCATCGGCACAAACCTACCCTTCGGAACCACGAGACGCGTCGACGCTTTAGCAACGTTGGCAACGTTTCCAGTTCCAAAACCCAAAACTAAAGCCTTCCGAGCATTACTTCCATCGAGATTGGGGTTAATTCCCCCGAGTCTTGCCGATCTGGTAGCGACTTGCAGATTGGTATCAACATAGGGTCGATCATTGGGAATTGCTCCCAAGTTCCGAGCCAAACCTTGAGGAACACTAGCATTGATTCCTACAATATTTTCTTGGCCCGACGGGCTTCCAAAACCTTTGATTCGAGCAAGAAGAGTATTCATGGTGGCTTCCTGTCTTTGGAAATGCTCTTCTTTCCTTTCCAAACGAGAAGTCAAATCCTTAACCACTCCATCGATTTCTTGTCTAGTAACATAATTTGATGGATGCCCAGTAGAGCGTACCTCTTGACATTCCTCTATTCCCGCTCCCTTTGAACGAGCTGGCGAGATTTGTGTCTTTTTAACATCCTTAGAATTCCGAGCAATCTGAATACTTGGCAATCCAAAGTTTATCGTATACCCTTCCTGGCACGCAAAAATATTAACGTGAGGAATTGGTCAACACACGCCAACACCCGATGATTTATGGGTCATGCAACTAATCCAAACACAACGTACCGAAATGTAAGTAACATTGATTTTATAGTGGTTCAAAAAGTTGTGCCTACGTCCACTCCAAGGTAACTTTATATATTATGCTTTATAAAGTTACAAGTACAATCCTTATTCTTTTTATGTTTATAATGCTTTGGATCGATAATAACAAAGTCCTTGTTCTTCTCCGCCAAGTCCAAATGTTCAAGTCCTAAGTCCAAAATCCAAGAATGAAGCTTCTACGCCCAAGAAAACTGCTATGCCCAAGAAGGTGAAACTATGCCAAAGTCATGTCCAAGAACCATGTCCTAGTGCCAAAATGTTAAGTCGAGTGCCAAGGTAATGAAGGGGTTCTTCTATACGAAGCTCACTAGTCTAAGAGAGTATTTAAAGCCATAGAAGCCATGTAGGAAGCAATTAAATAGGTCCAAGGTCAAGAATCTCAAGTGCAGCAACCCATCCAAAAGAATTCCCAAAACAATCCAACACAGTGACAATTTATAGGAGAGGGATACGACAATTCGTATCCCTGAACTTTTGTATTCCGGGGTCGGCACCGACCCAGATACTTAGCTAAAAAGTATTGCTTCATGTTTGAACACTTGAATCTATCCGAAACCATCTCGCCTTTGCAGATACAAAAAGCACACTTCGTACCCCGAGATTTTGCAAAATATAAACCAAAACCATGTCTCGTCTTTGAAACCTGGGATATGAAAATTCCACTTTGCATCTCCTGCCTTAGCCCGCACCGACAAATGTCACCAAGATTTCGTACTCCTATTTTTGTATCTGAGGATACGAAAATACTTTGAGACGAGAAATCACGAAAGCCAGAAGAAGGGGTAGCACCGATCTTGCGCCTCATAATACGAAATGGTGATTTCATCTTCACAAGGCCTTGAGTGATTTTGTGGATTCGTAATCCACGTTAGAGCAGAATATAAAATCTTGAGCCAAGTGTAGGATATGTAAAATCCCTACAAACCGGAGTACGAATTTCCGAATACGAGATGTGTATTTCGTATTTTCCAAGCCAAACCAGAATGTCGATCCCAATGTGTTAACCATATTTCCAACCTTTCTGAATACACCCCGACTTCGATTAAATCGCTTCGTACCTCTATGAGTTCGTACGCGAGTTTTGAGCAGTTCGAAAACCATAAATCTGTCGTGTGACTGCCTTGCCAAAAGGCAGGTCAATGCTAAGACCTAGAAATCTACTTGCTAACTTGACTATTTTTCCAATGGTATTTTTTTTATCAATTTAGTTGATTCATTCTTAGCTTCTTTCATGTTTTTCCCAATGATGCATACAACATACCTTTTTCTATTTTATCTTTTTTGACTGAACATATATTTATGTTAATGAAGCAATTTAGCAGATTCCGTGCCGATTTATCTGGATAGAAAGAGGATAGTAAAAGCTAATCAAAACAGATATATTTTTGACCCTAATATGCAACTCATTAAATATCTAAAACACAACATTTACTTTTTACATACAAGATTGACTTTGTCATATTTGAATTAACAAAACAAATATATTTTTGACCCTAATATGCAATTCATTAAATATCTAAAATGTAACATTTAATTTTACATACAAGATTGACTTTGGCATATTTGAATTAACATTACTTGGAAGAAATTGGACCTTAACCATATTTTTATCTCTATTTCCAAACATATATCCCAGTTGCAATAATTTTATTACCTTATGTAAAGGCATCCAACTTGATTTACAGTGTTTTCCAATGTCTCAAACATGGAAGAAGGATAATAGCTATTGAATATTACAATTATTATAATTTTATTACCTTACGTAAAGGCTTCCAATTTTATTACAATTTTTGGTCATGTCTGCACATTCATATAACGTAGCAGTAGGTGCACACCATGCTCTACTTTCCGATTTAGTATGGTTTGACTTATTGAATATTATTGTTTATTGTCATAATTCAAATGTAATTTTGTCATGTCACATGAATTTTGCAAAAGGTTCTAAGGTATCCTACATAATAAAAATTTCTTGCATGTAAAATTACCTTTGGGTTCCAACTGATAAACAATTTTAAGCTTTCAGGTTTGGAAATTAGTCAATTGTTAAAAATAACTTGACCTTGTGAATTGTTCTTAATACTCTCAAATTGTTCATTTAGTTATATTTACCATGTTACTAATTTTGTGTGTGTCAAGGTATCATTGATATTTGATCCAAAAAGATTTATTATAGTCCTACCGTAAGCGCGACTACTGACTTATTAGCTTTTGAGTATTACAACTTTCGAGATTTACTCTTGGAGTTTGGAGCTTACATTGGGTTTGGCTCACATGTATCTACCTATTCAGTTGCTCCTGTTTCTCAGCTATTCTTGTCGTTTCTGTACTTTCATACGGTTACCATTTATTTATGTATTAAAAATTTATTGTATTAGACTTCCGTTGTATTGTTTATGCAAACTCTGTTGTAAAATTTTATTTAGTAGCTTCATGAACTACTATTATGAACTACCATTGTATTATTTATTTTCCGTTGTGAAATATTATATTGTTCTGTGCCTATGATCTGTGATTTATTCTATTTACCTCAGAAGCTAATAACAATCTGTCATTTTGAGCTGTTTAAATTGGTTTAATTACCGACTTGAAGCGGTCGAAAAGGCGAGATATTACACGCAATTCAATAGGAATTTGCTACATACAAATGAACTAATGAAACCTACTACTACTTTTTCAATTACAAGGCATGCCTATATAAATAGTGAAGCATGGTTGTATAATTATTACTGTCAATTCTTACTTTATATGTAAAAAGTAACTAGCTTTTCTATTCTTCATCTATGTTACATATATATATATATATGTACTTGAACTTAAATTATTTACTAGTTGATGCATCAATTTTTCGGCCAGTTAGTGCAAACTACAAATAGTTTTAAATCTCAAACTTTTATAAAATACTTCCTAACCATGCAACTAAACTTGACTTTTTCTTGAATAATATTTTCCAACCTACTAACATAAATTATGTATATACTCTATTTGAGGTAAGTTATTTATTTTTCTAAATGTTACACCAATCAAATCCTCATATTACTAAAACCCAAGTACACGATTTGTTAGCATGATAACAAATGGTATTGATTAAAAAAGACATGATACTGCATTTATTAGACAAACAAAAATTAAAATTCATATTTTAGTTTATTGGGTCTACCCTTTTACAACTATCAGGATCATTACTTTGATCATCGTCAAAATGAGATATTGATAAACTCCATCAAAAATGAAAAACAAAGAAAAACTTTTATTTGTTACTTAATGAATCTCGTTACCGCTATATTGGGTATTAACCCGAAGTATGTTACACAACAAAATACAAAATACACTAAAAACTGTAAGGCCCAAATATAAAGCCCAAAATGAAATAACAGTATATACAAACTTCTATTTTCATTATTACAAAACAACATTGATAGTAACAAATTAACATCAGTATACTCAAAATCCCCCCTCATGATTGATTTGGAGAAATTTGAGAAACAAGTCCAATCTTGGAACACAAAAACTGATGTTGTTGAACTCCCAATGGTTTAGTCATCAAATCAGCTAATTGCATGCTTGTACTAACATGAGATAATGCAATGAAATTACTTCTGATATGATCTCTAATGTAGTGATGGTCCACCCTCAAATGTTTTGTTCTTTCTTGAAATATTTCATTCTCAGCAATGTATTGTGCAGATTTGCTGTCACAGAATAAAGTAATTGGTTTAGGAATTTTTACCAATAACTCTTCTATTTGTCCTTCTATCCAAACCACCTCGCTTGTTGTCTGACTCATTGCATGATATTCAGCTTATGTTGAGCTTTTATATGTAACTTTTTGTTTCTTAGTCTTCCATTAAACCAAAGAATCGCCCAAAAAAATACAAAACCCACTGAGAGATTTTCCTGAATATATACAGCTGCCCCCAATCAGCATCATTGTATGCTTTAAGCTGTTGTGCATTGTTAGCTGCAAAGAACAATCCATTATTTAAAGTACCTTTCAGATATTTTAACACATGTAGTGCTGCTGAAAAATGCGGAGTCCTTGGATCTTGCATAAATTGACTAAGCTGTTGGACGGCATAAGAGATATCAGGCCTTGTCATATTCAAGTAAAGAAGTTTGCCAATTAATCTCCTATATGTTTCTGGATTTTCCAACTTTGTACCTTCAACGATGCTCAGTTTTAAGCCTTTTGGAAGAGGAAATGATGCAACTTTAGGATTCTCCATGTTTGTTGAACCAATCATATCCAGTATGTATTTTCTCTGACTTAAACGAATACCTTTATCTGTTCTTGTGACTTCAATACCCAAAAAGAAAGTCAGCTCCCCCAAATCTTTAATTGTAAATGCTTTATGCAATTTCTTCTTTACTTCAGATATAATCTGAATATTTGAACCAATGACAAGTAAATCATCTACATAACACACTATAATAGTGAAATCTTTACCATTAGATCTGGTAAACAAAGAACGGTCTTGTTTTGATTGAACAAATCCAAAATTAATGAGAAAACCTTTAATTCCTTATTCCACTATCGAGCAGCTTGCTTCAAACCATAAATTAATTTTCTTAGCTTGCATATTTGACCAAGTTGTACTTTTATATAACCAGGAGGGGGTCTCATGTATAATTCCTCATCAATAGATCCATGCAAAAAAACATTATTGATATCCATTTGATGTAAATGCCAATTACAAGCTGCAGCTAGAGCAATGATAATTCTAACTGTTGTAATTCTAGCTACTACACTAAAGGTATATTTAAAATTTTTACCTTTGATTTGTTTATCCCCATGGCTACAATTCTGGCTTTACATCTCTCAACCTCTCCATTCTTTAAGAATTTTGTCTTGAATACCCACTTGCTACCTATTGCAGTTCTGTCAGATGGCAATTCCCAAATCTCAAGTATGATTTATCTCCATTGCTTCAATTTCTTTTTGCATTGCTTCTACCCACCTAGGGTCTTATTTTTCTTGGCTATATGAAAAAGGTTCCTTTGTAGACAACATCTTGTTGAGATTAACTAAATTTTCAGGTTTTAAATGAGATAATGATTCTTTTGTAAACACATTGAAACTCATCGATGAAGAGGATGAATCATGTGGAGTAGAGAGTGCTTTAATTTGTTGAAATTCAAAATCCTTTAATTTGGAAGGTAATTTTATTTGTCTTGTGGATTTTCTTTATGAAGGAATCATAGACTCATGTTGAATATTAATATCATAATCTTGTTGCTGAAATTGATTGGAAGAGGTAGGAATTTCTGAATTTGTATCACTGATTAGAGAAGGATTTTGTGAGGATGAAAAGGGAGGAATATTTAAGTCTGATCCACAAATTTTTTCATCATGATCAAAATTTTGAAATTGAGAAGGTTGCCTATGAGATTGAGTTTTTGTATATGGATAAGATTTTGTATCATGATAAGGGAATATAGACTCCTCAAACACAACATCTCTGCTAAGAAAAATTTTGTGAGTATCCAAATCATATAGTTTATAAACTTTCTGAGCATAAGGTTATCCAAGCATTATACACCTTTTTGCTCTAGGAGCAAATTTATCATTTGATTTCATGGCTGGATAACATAAACACCCTACTACTCTAAGTTGTCTATATTCAGGTTTCTTCCCCATTAACTTTTCATATTGTGTTTTCCATTGAATAACAGCACTAGGTATCAAATTAATTAAATGTGCAGCTGCTAAAACACAATCTCCCCAAAACTTAACAGGTAAATTAGCATGTATTTTTATTGATCTAGAAGTTTCCAAAAGATGTTTGTGTTTTCTTTCTACCCTTCCATTTTGTTGAGGCACCCCTGGTACACTTCTTTGATGAATGAATCCTTTTTGAGCAACTAAAACACTATAAGATTCATTAAGGATTTCAGTTCCATTATCACTCCTGATTAGTTTGACCTTGCTAGAAAATTGCGTTTCAACATAAGCCAAAAAATCAGAAATTATCTCATACACTTTTTGCTTGTTGTGTAAAAGATGAACCCATGTAGTTCTACTAAAATCATCCAAAATAGTCAAGAAATAATTTGCACTAGATAAGGTAGGTGTTCTATAGGGTCCCCATAAATCCACATGAATCATTTCAAATGACTGAGCAGCGATAGATGATGACAACACAAAAGGTAATTTACAATGTTTACTTAAAATGCATGCTTCACAACTAAAATCATCACTTTTATTGTTAGAACAAGGAAATGTTAAATGGTTCATAGTATACACTCATATGTCCTAGTCTTGCATGAAGAACATTAAAACTAGGTATAGATGTAAAATTGTTGCTAGAATATTTTCAGATGTTTCACTGTTTGAGTTATGAATATTGGATAGAAATGAAGAAGAAATACTGGAAATAGAACTTAAAATCTCTCCATTGAATTTGTATAATCCAGCCTCTCTCTTTGCAGATCCTTGCACTTGTTTAGAGTGTAGTTCCTGAAATAAACACTTTGTTTGATCAAAATAAACTACAAGCTTATTATGATCAATTAATTTTCCAATGGATAAAAGATTATACTTGAAATCAGGGATGTAAAGGACATTTTTGAGGATTATTTGAGGTGTGAGATGAATTGTTCCAGATTTTGTAACATTTTTAACAGTTTCATTAGGTAAACTAACATTTAAAGGATGTTTTAGAGTTTGAATCGAAGCGAAACATTTTAAATCATATGCCATGTGTTCAGATGCACCAGAATCTATGATCCAGTTAGCATAACATGTAGCATTTGTATTATGAATAACACTTGAAGCTGTTATACCTGCAAAATTCACTACATCATAACTTTGTGATGGAGGATCAGAAGATGATTCTTGCTGCATCATGTGAACAATTGCTTTGTAAACTTCAGCAACCATTTTTTGATCAAGCTGAGTTCCTGAACTATTGCCCTTTTCATTATTCTGCATTGGAGCATTTCCAAGAATTCCAGAACTTGATACATTTGCTGCCACCTTAGTAATTTATTTTATATTCTTCTCTTTATGAAACCAATCTGGATATCCTATCAATTTGAAACACTACTCAATAGAATGACCTTTCGTCTTGCAATTTTCACAATTCAAATCATTTTTGATCATCTTGAAGTCTCATTTTCCAGTAATTTGTGGTGAAGTCCTCTGCAAATTTTTCTTTGCAGCTTGTACTTGAAGAGCACTCGTCTCTATAGTAAAATTGTTAATTCCATTCAAATTCTGTCTCTCAACTTGTTACAGGATATTATAAGCTCGATTAACAGTTGGCAAAGGATCTGAACTGAGAAAATTAATTCTAACTTGATCATAGTTCTTATTGAGTCGAGACAAGAATCGAATCAATTTCATTCTCTGATCAACTTCTATTAATTTCTTAAGAATTCCACAAGTATAGTCTTTCATTATACCGCAAGTACAATCAGGAAATCCATCAATAATCTGTAACTCATCCCAAACTCTCTTCATTTTACAATAATACTCAGAAATTGATAGATCTCCTTGTTCAATTAGCATCAATTGACGGTGTATATCATACAACCGTGGAACATTTGTTTTACCATATCTTTCAAGAATTTCAGTCCATAGTTGACGTGAAGAATCACAGAAAAAACTCTCAGAAATTGACTTATCAATAGAATTTGACTACCAATTCATGAAAACATAATCATTCTGGATCCAATTTTGATAATCATAAGAAGTTACCTCAGGTTTTAGTAGGGTTCCATTAATAAACCATAATTTATTTCGAGCAATCAGCGCCATCCTTATCGCACTGCTCCAATTGATGAAATTGCTTTCGTTAAAAACGTAGCTAATAATCGGATTTGTTGAAGTATCTCCAGCGGTGAGAAAATACAGATCATTGTAATTGATTATGACATTGCTTGGTTGTGGAGCGGAAAAATTAGAATTCTCTGACTCATTCATCTTCGAGAAAAAGAATCCGATAGAAAATATACAAGAAGAAGAAGAATTAGGTTTGGATCTCAATTTGCTCCGATACCATGATAAACTCCATTAAAATAGAAAACAGAGAAAAACTTTTATTCATTACTTAATAAATCTCATTATAGCCATATTGGGTTTTAACCCAAAGTATGTTACACAACAAAATACACTAAAAATCGTAAGGCCCAAATATAAAGCCCAAAATGAAATAACAGTATATACAAACTTATATTTGCATTATTACAAAACAACATTAATAGTAACAAATTAACATCAATATACTTAACAGATATGAAAAAGTAAAATACAACAATAAGTTTGCATTATATGAATAGCCTTAGAAGAATTACGTTAATGTATCATATGATGAGGCTGTTGCTGCTTGGAAGAGGATCAGAGATAGCTCTTGTATGTTAGCGAGAGAGATGAATATGATGTTGTGTGAGCCTAAAATGCTGATAAATTACTTCCGACTGCAATGGGACAGGGATGTGATTCTTAGGGAGTGCTAAGTGAATTAAAAGTGGGTAAAATTCTATTTAAACCTCCAGAAATGCTGAATTGCCACCTTTTTTGTTAAAACTTACGATGATAAGATTACTCTTTTCATGTTATTTTTTTTCATGTCTTCAGTTTACCACGCAGTGCCACTGCGTGGTTCCAACACGTACAATGCAATTCTACTACGTGGTATTCAAACTCACCTTGTAGTGCCTTTACAGGGTGACTTAAGGTACCACGTAGTTGCACTGCGAAGGAGGGTATTTCTGGAGGTCTAAATAGAATTTTTAAAAGTGATTCTCTGCAAATGAAACAAACTGTTCGTGCTAGAAAGTAAGAGTGCATGTGCTATTCGTAACAATGCAAATATAGCACAAACCCGATAGCAATCAATAAATTGTCACTATCCAATTGTCACGTCAAGAAGTGTTACTAGTTTGAACTATAATCAAAATTAGCAACGACAAAAAGTGTGACCAGATTTGCAACAGTACAAAATTGGTATAAAAAAAGAGAAGAGAGAAGTACCTGTCAGTAATGTCCGAGTCCAGAGTAAATCTGTTTCCTTGAAACAATATTGCTCTGTCTACGGCACTGAAGGTTATCGAGCAGTTGTCTCCCAAGATAAAACAGATCGGTCTCTATAATTTGAAGCGCTTTCAAGTGCAGTGCAACTACGAACTAAAGAGAGTAGTGTTTAAGAACAGTTTTATTTTTTGGTGATCTTATTTGTTCTGTCATGAAGACTTTATATAGTGGCCAGGGGATGTTATCTAGGCAGATGCGACTGTCTGTACAGGCGCGTCGGCTGAGTCTGAAAGGGAACAGGCGCGTCGGCGGAGTCTGAAAGGGAACAGGCGCGTCGGCTGAGCCTGAAAGGGAACAGGCACACTTGTTCGCTGTGCAAGCGAACAGACACATCCATTCCATTCAAAACAGATCCGTCCCATTGCAACAATGGCGGAGCGGGCTAGTGGCCCACGAAAATCAAGACAATCCAAGAGCCCTAAGGCTCAAGGCCCTATCTATGACATTTTAATATTTATTATGAAGGCCTAATGCCTACATATCCCCATTCACTCAATGCTTCATGTGCTCATTTCTTTTGTCTTGAAATAGCTTATTGGGCTTTGGTATATATGGAGATATATTCACAGAACACACACAATGTGGGACTTATATTTCTCCAATACTACATAACATCTTCTTTCCCAATCTTCTCATTTATTTCCAACAGCATGTTTGGTGATCCAAGTGATGGGATGCTGTTGTGGAAACTGGCAAGCCTTGACCAAAGTTTTAGATGCATTGAAGTGTAGAACGGAATGGATGGGTTATGACAAGACTACTGCAAGGATAGGCTTGAAAGGGTTGAAGTGAATAATGTGTACAACGATGTTGCAATATGTATGAAGAGTTAAAACTTCAAGAAGCTGGTTTAGGCATATTGGAGTGATTGTATGATGGCCTTTAAGCAGTTGAATATTGAGCAGACGTGTGCGTGCTATAGGGAGTTCACGGATGCACTGAGCATGTGTGTCTTTTGTACAACTGAAATGAAGAGACCATGTTGCACGATGAATAAAATTGCATGTAACAGGTTAAATACTAGTGCTCTTCAATGTAGGCATTTATATAAGCACCCTTGGTACAAAAAGAAAGGCCAAACAGCAAGGTGCTACAAAGAATTCACATCCCAAGCCATGTTCATAGCCAAAGCAGAAGCCTTTTCGACAAGCAAAGACTTGCCATATTCAGCTGCAAAGCACACAAGAAGTTTGTCCTAAAAGCTTATAGATGAAACATGAAAAGAAGCTTGCAAGTGAGATGTTGACAGGGACTAGCCGAAAAGGACTTCTGATAAGAGGGTGGCAGATTAGGTTGAGATAATGAATGCTCTTACGAAAGCCCATTCATGCTTGCAGGGGAAAAAAAGAAACAAAGGTGTGCAGTCGTATTACAATCTTTTTTGAATTCTTGTGTTTTGTTTTGTATTTTACATAAAAAAATTATGCAGTTAACAAGTTTTTATTGGGAATTATCCTTTGATTACAACAACGAAACTTAACATTTCAGTTTAAATCAGCTTTTATTAGTGATTACGTAGGTATATAAACTTTACTTTTGAAAATATGGTTATCCAGTATTCAGCAATTAGTTGATGACATGACCATTTTAGAAGTCCTTTTTTACGTTTTTAACTTATGGAATAAATTTACGACAGTAGAAAATTGAGATTCCAAAATATTTCTATAACAATAACTTCGATATTTTGTTACATTCTCGACCAGTTTCCTGTGTCTGCACCTAGAAGGCTGGACGGTTTAGAAACTGATGGAACAATTAATGGATTTCCCTGAAAAATACAAGCTCCACAAATACCCTAATGTTTTGCATGCAAGCATTACGCATGAACATTATGGTCATTGGTTCTTCTAACACTGACATTGTGTCGCGCTCATATACATAGTTCCACATGCAATAAAAGAATACAACTCAATGAACACACTTACCAAGAACTGTTTGCATTTATTTGATTGTTCTTATTTTCATTTGATGGCGCATGTTTGATAGCCTGCTTTCCATACGCGAGAGTGGATATTTTTTTCTGGTTTGAATGGCAACATTTTTTTTCCACATTTAACGACTTTTAGGTAAAAAAAATTTACATAGTGTTTTCCTTGATTTCTTATAGTAAGTTTTCATTTAAGGGTCCATTTGATTTTGAACGGGAGGGTACTTGAAAGAGTTATTTTGAAGGGGTATTTGAAAGGGAATTGTTGCGAACGGGGAATGTGTTTTTTTACAAAAGGGACATATTGGAAGGAGCAGAGTTATTATTTTTGATGTTTTTGTATTTATAATTTAAACTTTTTTGTAGTTATTAGTTTTATTGTTTGTGTTTGTGTGTTTATTGTCGAACAGAATAGCAGAATGCAGAATACAAATTTTGTTCAAACGCAGAATTTAAATTTAATAATTCAATCACCATTACAACTAGTGGTGAGCAAACCCCGGTTCTGTTCTGTTTTGGGGTAAAACTGAAACTGGAACCGAAAGACCTCGGTTTTAAAATTCGATAACCGAAGCATCGGTTTCGGTTTCAGTTTTAAAACCGATTTAAACAAAAAATATTATAAATTTAAATAACCATAAAAGAAATTAAAATAAATTATTTCAACCGAGTGTATTGAGACACATGGTACAGAGTACAAACTAATAGAGCATAAGTCATCCAAAATAGTACAAAGTTAAGCTAGCTAGCTCTAAGCCGAAGACAAGAAACAAAAGAAAGGAAATGAGCGTGAGTACCCCAGTGAACCACACTACAGCAGACCATCAGCAACTTGGAATTCTAGAAAATAGTCTACTGTCATCTTCAATTCAAAACATCCAAAAATCTAAAAAAAAAAAAAAGAAATGGACATTTTATATTAGTCAGCCCCTAATCATGTATTCAGCTAAATCAAATGAGTGAAGCAGTGACCAGTGTGTATATAATATATAATACGAAACAACATGCAGCAAGAGACAATGTGCAACATTTTATAATTCAGTTCGGTTCGGTTTTTTTGGTTCGGTTTGGACCTAAAACCGAAACCGAAATATTAGTAAGGTTCGGTTTTTTGATTTTCAGTTTCGTTTTTTTTTGTTTCGGTTTTTCCAGTTCGGTTTTTATCGATTTCGGTTCGGTTTCAGTTTTGGTTTTTTGCTCACCCCTAATTACAATGCAGAATACCATTTCATAAAAAGCAACAACAAATACATAAAAAACCTATAGTTGTCCAGTCCTCAGCTTATGAACATAATTTAGAATACAACACCTAATCTGTGCGGGATTGTCAAGCAGAAAATACAAAGGGTTGGGACCCCTTCTATTGTCCAATGCTAGTAGAATAACTGCGAGCTCCCACTGCAGATAATCATCTTCATCTTGAGAAACTGCCATGCACAACGCAATCAGCTCTTCTTGATCCATAAAAGGAGGAGCAATAGTGGAAGTTCTAGAATTTTGGTGAGGAACGAGAATGAATGGGGGAGAATATATAGGGGAAGGGAAGAGAATCGGCAGTTCCAGAATTTTCGTTGCATCCGATGCGCCGGACGCGAAAGCTATCTTTCCAACCATTTGTCTCGAAGGGAAAAATGTATGGGTCTCACTATCGACGCGTCGGACGCAAACGGCAACTTTAAACGCCCAGTTGGAAAATCAAACGGTACCTAACAGTTTGCCTACATACGATGTTATAACTCTTTACCGCTAATATTAAATAACAGTTCTATTATTTCTAACCTTTAAAATCATATGTAGGCCAATGAAAAGCATATATATCTTGTACGTGTATTTCTAATTAGGTTAAATTGAAAAAGTTCGAACAAATTTTTTATTTTATGAAAATTCAGAGTCTGACCATATAACATACAATGTTAAAACAAAATAACATAGATGAGAGGCATGTTTTCAACCAAATATTGCAACGCTTGCTTTTTTACGTTTGGGATAACTGCTTGTTTTTTCTTATCTACTCTTCTTATTTAAGGAAAAAGGTTCTAAACAATGCAGTCTTCTCTTTAATTTATTTGATTTTGAATTTACTGATTAGCGACTCTTTTGTGGATTCATTATACCTGAATTAAATATGATTGCAAAATCCATCGTTGATTCCTTTTAGCTCAATAGTTTAAAAGATTTTACTATTAGGCAACTTACACTAATTTTTAAACAATAGGACCATATTTATATAATTTTTGTGACACACACACACACACACATACATATATATATATATATATATATATATGTGTGTGTGTGTGTGTGTGTGTGTGTGTGTGTATGCGTGAATGCTACTACAAGAATTCGACACACAACTGAAGCTGAGGTGAAGGGGTATTGTATTGGGATTTATACCAGGGAAAAAAATAGGAAGGAGCACAACCAACACCAAAGTATAAAAGATGAAGAAGACGAAGCCAACACTAGAGCGAAAATGTTATCGACACCAACATAGGGATCACATTGCTTGGTGCCGATACCGAAATAAGAAAGGAAAAAGCATATGATCAACACCGACATGTAGAGAACAATTGGCTTGGTATCGATACAAGAGGGAGAAACGGTGGTTGAGAGGGTTTTGGTACCAAAGGAAGGAAAGAAAGGCCCAGAAAACGATTCCAAAGAAGTAGGGGTAGAGCATAAAGGCGATATAGGAAATCAACGCATTGGATAGAAAAGAGAAACCAAACATCGGAGTCAATAATTGGTATCGATGGAGGCCATATTATGCACAAAAACAAGGGAGCACGATACCAAAGTCAAATAGGAGCACAAGGCCAATACCAAGATAAAGGAGCAAATAGAGTGTTATTGATACCATTGCCTAAGGCGGGACATAATTATAAATGGAGAAGCACCCGGGAATCAGTACTGAAACCAAAGAACCATAAAGCAAGTCGACACCAAAATACACCCTCGAAGCCAAGAGCAATGAAGGCAGGTCGATATCAGAAGCTTGGAGCAGAAGCGGGCTTCTTACTGAACTACTACCAAAGGAGGCCCAAATTTTCTATAAATAAGACCATATAGGTCACGTTTTGAGAGGACTTTTTTCATTCCATCTCCATGTACTCATTTCTGGGAGATTAAACCCTAAATTTGAAATCGAATTGTGGATTTCCACATGTATTGTAATACATTCATGATATATAAAAAGGGGGAAATCGAGATTAAAATTACTCTTGAATCGACAATCATGTTGTGTCCTTATTGATTTAACAGGGACTTATCACTAACCTCATACGTGAGGGGCTTAAGTACAAACGCATTAGAAGGGGATTCATTGAGTTAAATCAATGAATTTTCCTTTATGATTCATATTAGTACTTTAGTGTTCTCGCAATAAATCTAACATAACACAACGTTCTAATGGACCTATTGTAGCCTTATGACGCAATAACCAAGGCCTTTCAAAAGCTGGATCGATGTGAAAGAATCGTTTTTGTCGTTAAAGGATATAATATGTTACCAAACATAACTGTTATGGTATATTAGCATGTTTCTTCTTAACACAATGTATATTATTCTATCTTGAATCTAAGGTACACTAGTGTAACAAGGTTCTCTACCTTCTATAAGCATATAATACCCTTATCCCAAGGTAACTATTGGTCCTTAAGTCTCGTTAGCATGATACACACCTCTCCAAGAAATAGTAACTAATATTCGAACTTAGGATCTTGATATTTAGGAAACGTAAAGTTAGACCGAGCTTGGTGAGGCTAAGTTATCCTTAAGTGTCCTCTCGATCGATGACCCTCTAAATTCCGTTATATATGCATTGTCAATTCTCGAACTGGGTGTTGATGATTTTTATTGTTAACATTTTGGTGCTAGAAGGAGGGCTTGAACCCCCGATTCTCTTATCTTATTATAGATTAATTTTGTTAATTTATTTCTTAATGACAGGACAAAATGAAGTCAAAAAGGTTAAATAGCATAAACGAAGAAGCAGTTCTTAATACCACACTTGAGGAAAACATACCTCCATTATTCAACTTAAATACTATTGAAAAAGGAAGATCCTCTAATCTAGTGCAACCTCCAAACCAAAGTTTTACCAATGAGAATGCCATCTGGAACAAAGCTCTAGGATAAGAACTTGTTGAAATGCGGAGTTTGTGGTAAAATGTCCAAGCGCAAAAGTCTTCAAAGAATACCGAACCAAGCCGGAGGGATAAAGTTGAATCTCCAAGGAAAAATGCGCTTGTCCAACAATCTAAGGGAAAGGAAAAGATCAACCTAGCTTCCTCCAAGAATAGGAGACCCCATCTTTCAAAAGTAGAACACTAAGGAAATCAACACAACAAGGAGCAATTTGGGAGCTCTACTACCAAAGGGTACAGTCTCAAGAGATCGAATTATGATAATACAGAAGCTTACCTTAAAGACATGGCGAAGAAAGCTATCAAAAATCTATTGGGGAGTAAGGGGAAAAGAACCTTCGATGAAAATCTTAACGATAATGAAAGGGTGACCCCTTTCACCGATGAAATTATGAATATTGTAATACCATCGCGTGTGAAGATCACGTCCATGAAGTATCTTGGAACCACTGACCCTTATGATCATCTAATGGCTTTTGACAACCAAATGAACCTTTATAGCATTTCGGGAGTTGTATGATGATGACTCTTTCTAGTAACACTTCAAGGAGCAGCCGTAAAGTGGTATTGCCAATATTGGAAGAATACCATTTATTCATGGAAGCAACTCTCTTATGAGTTTTCTGCACAGTTCTGCATCTGCAAGGACCCAAACGTGGATAACACTGTCATTGCCAATTTAAAGCAAAGGCAATTAGAGCAACTGGGTGAATATCTGAAAAGTTTTAATATCGAGGCTCTGAAGGCAAAAGACATGAACGACCATGATAAGCTCATCGCTGTTCATTCAAGATCGATGGAGAACACTCTGTTCTGGAAAGAACTTTATATCCATGGATGCATAGATTTGCGAGACTTCCATTTCTAGGCAGACAAATTCATCTGTGTGGATGAATTTACTACTCAAAGAATAAGTTCGGCCCCATGAAGAAGGAGGAAAGCCAGACTTTAATCAAAAACCTCAAGTTGGGAAGTTTGGATTCGATAGAAGTCAGAAGAAACCGAGGTGGGAAGATTCCAACACTAATTCTGTGGCTTTTAGCAAACCAATTTCATTCATATACGATGTGGCAAAGGAGAGAGTCAACAACTTCCCAGTTTTTTTCAAAGCTAAAGTCGACCAGAACCATATAGTGGAGGAAAGTATTGCGAGTACCACAAGACAAACAGGCACAAGACTGACGAACGCAAAGTGCTAGAAGGCATAATTCAGAAGCTCATTCGAGAAGCGCACTTAAAATAATTCGTTATGGACAAATAACAAGTAACCCAGCATACCAATGGGAATTAAAAGATCTCGGCTAGCTCGGTAGAGGCCCCAGTTGAAGAGGTTCGACTAGATCTGGGCCCTCCGATAAACCAAATAAATGTGATCCATGGAGGACCACATCCATCCGAGAATGGTCAAGATACTTGGAACCAATATCTGAGAGAATCCCATGAGGTAATATTTTCTATTCAAGAAAAGCCATCACTTAAGAATGCCTTCTACAACATCAACCTGGTGGTGTCACCAAATGAGATGCAAAAGTGTGTCCATCATCCACATAACGATCCTTTTATGATAACATCAAATATTGGGCTTTCAATGGTTTCTAAGATCCTTGTTGATACCAGGAGTGCAGCGAATGTGATCTTTAAGCATGCGTTCCACTGCATGGGTCTTCTTGAACATGGGCCAGAACCTAGCAATGAACCCATCTTCAGTTTCAATAACAAAAGATCCACTCCAGTTGTGCAAATCAAGCTTTTGGTCCAAGTTGGATTGCCTCCCCTCTGCAAAACCTTCAAGAATCTTTTCCTCATCATTGATCAGCCTTCCTACTACAATGCTTTCTTTGGCCTCCTAACTCTGGAAGAAGTGGATGCCTTTGTTTTGTCAAAACATCTAATGATTAAGTTTCTGACAAAACAGGGTTAGGGACAATCACGAGAGAACAATTCAGCTCCCGTGAATTGTATTTCTCCACCTTTGACCAGCATAAAAGGGAGTATCTTGCTTACTTCGATTCTTCTACATTTTTCAACCTTTAAATGATGGATTTTTACATCCGACATTTGAAGCTAGAGTAAGAATCAATAAGACTAACAAGCGTATGAATGATAGGTACACTTCTTTGGGAAGCAAAAGGAAGATGACCGAAGAGATAAATTAAGCCGAGGAGGAAGAGATCAAAACGGAACTAGATTCTCGAGGAGATACAGAAAGAATTAAACCCATAGAAGATTTGGAGGAAATAAGCATAGATCCAATCGACACAACTAAAACCATCAAAATAGGGAAAAGGTTGGAAGGACCATTGAAAATGGATTTGATTCAGTTCCTACAACACAATAAAGGTGTATTCGCTTGGACCCATTCGTATATGGTAGGGATCAACCCATCTGTTATGAGCCACGCTCTGAACTTCAATCCATCTGTAACTCCTATTCGGCAAAAGAAGGCAGTATAACAGGGACATATCAAAAGCCTTAAAAGAGGAAGTATAGAAATTACTTGCAAATGGGTTTACTCGAGAGGTCTTTTACCCTAAATGATTAGCCAATCCAATGTTAGTGAAAAAGTCTAATGGAAAATGGAGTCCTTGTTTGGATTACACAAACCTGAATAAAGCTTGTCCAAAGGGTTGCTATCCCCTTCCCCGAATAGATCAGTTGGTTGATGTGACTAGTGGACATAAGTTGTTATCCCTCATGGATGCTACTTAGGATACAACCAAATCCCTATGTTAAAAAAAATGAAACTGATTGAGGAACATTTTTCTATAAGGTAACCCCCTTTCGATTGAAGAATGTTAGTGCTACATATCAAAGATTGTTAACAAAATGTTTCAAGATCAAATAGGGCATAATATGGAAGTATATGTAAACGACATGCTAGTGAAGTAAATCAAGACAGAAAATCCTTTTGAGGATCTAGAAGAAATGTTCAAATCTTGAGGGAATATCAAATGAAGTTAAATCCTCAGAAGTGTTCTTTTGCGGTTTAGTTGGAAATTTCCTAGGATATGTTGTCAGTGAATGTGGTATTGAAGCTAGTCCCAACCAAATTAAAGCGATAAATGATATAGATCAACCTGAAACAAGTAAAGAGGTTACGAGTTTAAACGGGAAAATAGCAGACTCGAATCGGTTCATTTCTAAAACCACTGATAAGTGTGTGCCTTTCTTTGATGTAATTAAGAAAAAGAAGAATTTTGCATCTAGTGAGGAATGCAGAAAGGCTTTTCAGGAGTTGAAAGATTATTTTGTAAAGCCTCCAATTTTATCCAGTCCCGAAAGTGGGGAAGACTTGTATCTCTATATGGTTGTTCCTAAACATGTAATTAGCTCAGTTCTCATTAGAGAAAGCAATGGAACGCAGTTCCCAATTTACAATGTTAGCAGAAGGTTAAAAGATGCAGAAACCCGATACCTTGTAATAGATAAGCTGGCATACTGTCTAATACTTAAAGCTCGGAAGCTTAGAGGTTACTTTCAAGCACATCCCATTAAGGTTCTAACCAATTTTCCACTCAAGAAAATTTTCAATAAACCAGAGACATCTGTAAGGATACTAAAGTAGGGAATTGAGCTTAGTCAGTACAAAATTGAGCGGTAACTATGAGCGGCGATTAAAGGACAAGTTCTAGTCGACTTTGTTAATAAATGCACGTGTTTTGTTTCAAAACAGTCAACAAAGGAAAATGAACTTAAGGCTAAATGGCAAGTATTTGTAGATGAAGCATCGAATGAGCAAGGAACAGGGGAAGGATATGTAATAATCACCCCTGACGGACACCATTTACACTATGCGATGAAGCTTGGGTTTGCCGCAATGAATAATGTGGCCGATATGAATCGATGGTAGCGGGATTGAATTTAGCCCTACAATTGAAGATACCTCGAATTGAGATCTTTAGTTATTTACAATTAACGGTAAACTAAATTAAACAAACTTACCAAACTAGGGATGCTCAGTTAGCGCTATATTTGAAGAGAGTACTAAAAATGCTCAATAATTCCAAGATTTTTCCATACATCATATTGCGAGAGGGGAAATTTCATAAGATGATTCTTTGCCAAAGTTGGCTAGCTCTAGAGGAGCACCTGAAACTCGAATTATCCCTATAGGATATCAGGAGAAGCTTAGCATTCGAATCAGGAACGAAATTACTAGTTTTAACTAGATCCCAAGTCTTGGCAAGAGGAAACTAAAGGGAGAAGATATAGATAAAGCTCCTAGTGACAAAACCATATAAACCAAAATGGACTATCATTATGAGAATACTTGGATGGCTCCCATCATAGATGATCTCTTGAATAGATCATTATCTGCCAGTAGGTAAGATGCTAGAAGTGTTAAGCATCAAGCTCCGACTTTCATTATTATGAAGGTGCTTTATAAGAAAGGTCATTTGCTTCCTTACTTAAGATGTGTATGCCTAGAAGATGGGCTCAAATTGTTAAAAGAGACACATGAAGGTTTTTATGGAGATCGTACTAACGGAATTGAACTAGCAAAGAGGATTATGCGACAAGGCTTTTACTGGCTACAAATAGTCAATCAAGCAATGGAGTGTGTCAAGCAATGTGAGAAATGCCAAAGGTATTCTAGGGTACCCCGATTACCTCCAAGTGACTTAACCACCATCTCAAGTCCATGGCCTTTCGATGTGTTGGGAACAGACTTAATTGGACCTTTACCTATAACTAAAGGAGGAGCTAAGTATGCAGTAGTAGAAATAGAATACTTTACTAAATGGGTTGAAGCAGAACCACTCCCAACTATTACATCTAAAAAGGTGTTGAGATTTATGAAAAAGAATATCATTACATGATTCAGAATCCCCTATAAGATCACATTAGACAATGGAACACAGTTCGAAAGTGAGGACTTCATACGGTTTTGCAACAAAAATGGAATCATAAAGACAATCTTAAATAAATGATTAAACCAAGCTAAAGGAAATTGGGCGGATGAATTGCCGTTGGTGCTTTGGGCATATAGAACCTCCGCCAAGACGGCGACAAGACACACTCTATATTCTCTAACATACGGATGTGAGGATATGGTTTGAATCGAAGTTCAGATCCTTTCACACAGAGGAATAACTTATGCATTTAATCCAAATCAAGAATTGAAAAAGGAATCCTTAGAACTAATTCAAAGGTTAAGAGATAAAGCAACCATTAGAACAACTGAATATTAAAGAAGAATCACTAAGTATTATAACTCAAGAGTAAGAACGAGAACTTTCTGGAAAGGAGACTAGGTCTTAAAAAGGGTAATGGTAAATACTAAGAATCTAACGGATGGACCCCTTGGTCCAAACTGGGAAGGACCCTTGATTATTTATCAGGAACTCACACCTAGAGCATATCGATTCTACAAACCAAATGGTGACCTCGTACCTAGAACATGGAATGCAGAACACTCGAGACCATACTTTTCAATGGTAAATGAATAAAAGAAGGTCTTCTTAAGAATATCCACATGATTAGGGGTACGGAAACCCCACTCAAAATTTGGAACTACCCGAAATGGGTGAAACAACCTACAATGCTATAAAACCTTTGTCACCGCCAAGATGACCAGGGCAAGGCATCTCCTAGAGGAAGGAGATTTGTAAGCCTTAGCTGCATCCAAATCAGGAAAAGGCTAGGTTAAAGTGTAACAGCCCGCATTTTACATATCGGAGGATCGTAAAATATTTTTGTTTTATTTCCTGAGGGTTGGATCATTCTCATATTTCAATATGTTGCTTATGGGGATGTGAAACATGTCCATAATTTTTACCAATTTTGTTGACCATTTTTTCCATGTTAGTCTTGTATAGGGCATAACTTTTGACTCGGGTCGAATCAGGTGTTGAAACATGGGCCATTGGAAAGGAAATGATGATTCCCTTTCCATAGAGTGGTAACATTAAAGATTTGGCTCAGCAGTTTGGGAGGAATCGTTGTTTTAAGGTTTTTCAATTTGTTGTCCAGGTTTTGGAGCCTTAATGTAAAAATACCAACTCGTTCAAATAAATATGCATGAGTTGAAATATTCATTAATTAGCTAATGATATGATTTTTGCCTATGCATGCAACATTAGAATGAATGGTGTTTTTAACACTTCACATTTCAACAATTCATGTATATAATAAAAATGTGATTTTTATTGTAAAACAATTCATTTCAAAACACTATTTTTTCGTATAGTTAATATAGGTGATAAAAATAGGATTTTTATTGTAAAACAATTTATTTCAAAACAGGATTATTTTATACATTTCATATTGATGTTAAAATTGGGATTTTTATTATTAAACAATTTCTTTCAAAATATGAATATCATTCAACACATGAATTTCAATTCAACGAATGAATATCGATTCAACACATGAAGGTTTCCTATAGTTTATATATATAGATAAAAATGTGATTTTTATATTTAGAACACGAACACCATTCAACACATGAATTTCTGTCCAACGAATGAATATCGATTCAACACATGAAGGTTTTCTATTCAACAAATAAATATAGTTTTAGCAACTGAAAATAATTCAAACACATGAATATTATTCAAAATTTCGGCAGCATAACGGCAGGGTAGTTAAAACCGGGACCGTCCCTAGTACGGCTCCTCGCTCTACCTTAAAACCTCGCGGTTTTTGACAATGGGGATCATGCATCTAGTTCGCACGCAGGCGGCATGTATATATTTATTTCATTTCCACAAACTAATCCTATGTGGTTTCAACCAAATATTTCTCAACCACAAATGGGTATTTTTCAACAACAATCAATCAATATCAACCACAAACAATCCCAAACAACCATTCGCTATCAATCAATTTTCACACCAATCACAACCAATAAATATCGTCCATAGTTTGTGGACGAGGGGCGTATATATATATATAGATATGTATATATATATATAGCAATTCACTTCTATTTCAACACATATATAATTTTTACAACGCATATATAACTTATACATCGAACATACAACTTATACAACGCTTATACAAGAGGTGTACAACGCTTATATAACTCATACATCGACTATATAATTTATACATCGTCGTTTTCCATATCGTTTATAAATTAGAAATCTCACATTGGGTTCCACTCCACCAAAAATAGCAGAAGGCTCAGAAAAATATGCGGTCTCTTCTAAAATGTAGAAGGCGTCCACACGGGTCCACTATCTCTTGTTTCACTGAATTTCGACCACAAAGCAAAAAGATATGATTTTTCAAAGTTTGCAACACTTAAAAGTGTAAAAATAGTTGAAAATATAGAGCAGTCGTTAGTTTTCAAACCTAGTTCGAAACTAGGGTTGGATCTATCTTCGGATTCGTAGCACGAGAGAGCGATCGGCTTCCACCACGCTGTAGAGCTTGGAGCCACGCTCCTGTCGATGGCGATGGGATCCAGTGTGATGGAGGATCGGAGGAGGAATCGGGCTTGAGGCGGCGCAACTTCGTGAGGGTGATTCCCTCGATTCACGCGATGATACTGGTGGGGGTGGGTATGGATTTGAAGCTCTCGGAGAGGCCTTCAAAATTCCCAACTGCGGCGTTGGCCATCGTGGCGTGTGGAAGGAGATAAGGAGGAGGGAAGCGGGGTGCTTTTGTCGCCGTCGATCGCAGCTGTTACGGGGGGGAAGAAAAGGGATTTTTCTATTTTTTTATTTAAATTCTGATTGGCCGGTAGGTTTTATAAGGGTTTTCTAACGCGACCACCAATCTAAACCAAACGACTGTTGTTCCTAGTGTTTTATCCCCATTCCGAACACAATGGGATATGTTTCGAAGGCCCATTCGAATGTTTCAGTCATTTTTCCTTCAGATTAAAGTATAAAACATTCAATATTTAATTTGAACGTACATTTCAATTTGCCAGGGCCACAAACTGATTCGAAAAATTCCAGAAAAATAAATCTAGCTATGTTTTGACGATACGGTCCCAACAAAACTAGTTTCGTCGAATTCTGAGACCGTTTGCAAAAAGGCCCATTTTTGGTCGATCCAATTTAACTGTAATTGATCAAAACACATTTTCCTTTGCCACGCTCACATATTAGCTTCAAAAATTATGAAATTTGAAACCTAGCAATAACTTCACATCCCGGATCCAACAAAAGTGGTTTCGTCGAATTCCGAGGTCGTATGCAAAATGGCCAAGTTCACGGGCTATATAAATTCCATAGCGACCTTTCTGAAAATTCATTCGGCCATAACCTTTTCTTTCCGCTATGAAAATTCGATTTTTTAAGATTCGTTAGAAAGGTATTCACTAACAGATTTAAATATTTTTGGTTTCGCTAAAATCCGTTTTGTTTTGCACCCAGTACAATCCGACAAAGTTTGAATTCAATTTTTGAAACTGCAGCGCCATTTCAGGCCTTGTTTATAATTATAATTAATTATATTCGTTTTCAATTGTCGATTCAACTCACTTTTCATTGCCATTATTTAAAATATTTATTTTAAATATTTAAAACCCATTATTTTAGCCCATTTAAAATTTTTAAATTGGTTCAGATTTTCTGGGTCGTTACATCTGATTTGTAGAGGCCCATTAGTGGGCTAGTGGAAAGCTATAAATATGGGTAAGAGGTATAGAGAATAGTTTACTTTCTCCATTCTCTCATTTGGTGGGCTTGTGTTACTCCTTCCTCTAACACCTTTCCACCATTAAAATCTAGATCTAAGGAAGGGAATCCATGATCTACATCATTTGAAGTTAAATCTACATCATTTGAAGTAAGAGTTCATCGAATCGAAGGATTTGGATCAAGTTATCATTGTCCAGAATCTAATTTCACCGTTTTTTGATTTGATTTGGAGAATTGGAGAGTGATATGAATCTCTCACATGGATTCAATCAAGTATATGAGTGTTTGATCTTGTTTTTCATCAATTCTGGTCGCTTTCCTTAGATCTATATAATGATAAGTCTATTTTCATTTGAATTTCCATAGGAGCTAATTTAGCAACTTAAAACCGGTAATTTCTATTCTATTTCATATGTTTATGCAAGTTAGATCCATAATTTAGTTCATATGTTCATTTATCATGATTTTGGTCAAATTTGAAAAGTTTAGTGATAATCGTCATATTCATGTTGTTAATGATTTCATAACATGTTTATGATTGTATTTGATGAATTGGATGAGTTGGTTTCGTCGAATTTGTTGTATGGCGAAGTTTTGGTCGAATTGGAGATGGTCTGGGGCTGTACGAGGAATGGGTTGGTTGGTTTCATATGGGTCAGTTGCATAGCAGAGTGAAGTACAGATGTAGTACTAGTGAAGTATAGATGTAGTACAGGTGTTTTGGTGGGTCGGTCGGTCGAGGCAGGTGGGCTTCAATTGGGTCCGTTGGTCATGTCTTCTGGCATGAAGTGGGTCAGTCAGGGCTCAGGGGGATGGGTCAGGTTCAAGAGACGGGTCAGTCTCATGTGGATCGGTCGGGATGGATCTGAAGGCCTGGGTCGGTCATGTATGTGGGTCGGTCAAGTAGAAGGATCGAGCAAGGCGATGGATGGGTCAGCCATAAAGTGGTCGGTCAGCATTTATGGGTTGGGTCGGATAATTGAGGTGGGTCGGTCAGCTTCCTAGAATGATGGGTCGCTCGGTTTAGTCAAGATGGATCGGTCTATGTTGCATTGATGGGTCGGTTGGGTCCAAGAGGATGGGTCGGTCGCACAGAGTCATTTCTGAAAAAAATATTTTTCGCGTATGACCCGGATTTGAATAAAAGTGCCTAGAAAAAAAATCGGGGGCAATCCCTAGTCGCAAAGCAGTGGTGTAACTTGGCTCAGTAATGTTGTGGCTTCGAAGTAAGTTCAAGCGGGAATATTCGAAGTGTTGAATGTGTTCGTTGATCGGTGAAGAACAATGAATGTGATGACAACTCAAAAATCGTGAGTTTGTGGATAGTGGTTACTTGAGAAGGTTGCTTGAGCTATGAAAAGTCGTCGGGTCGGATGATTAGAGATACGAAGGCCGGGAGAATATCGTTGTTGTAAGTTCTAGCAGGCTCGAAGCAGGGGTACAATGGGGGCACCCAAAAGACTGGAAGGTTGTTGGTCGAGTACCCTAGGCATCGTTGAAAGGCCTAGTTGTTAAGGTTGAACATACATACGTATCGTTGAAAGGCTTATAGAGTTTATGCTAGAACCGGTGTTACCATTAACCCTTGACATATGGCAAGGTTGGTCGTCATACGATTAACAATGGTTTTGTAGCAGGATTGGCGGTGGTAGCCAGAGTCTATCATGCATGCTGGATGTTTTGGTTTGTACCGTCTCACATAGATTATCCAACATCGAAGGAGATGTTCTTTGGATGCTTGTCCGATACTGGTTTAGGCCTCTAGGGCTTGTGCTTGAGGGATGTTGAATTTGTTTAGAATGGTTTACGTAAGATCTATAATCTGGATGCTATGAGTTTTACTGATAGTTGTTCTAGTTTCCATGAATGAATAGTTGAAGTGTTTGACGTAAAAGTTATCATTGTCCGATGTGGGGAAGGCAGGGTTGAGTTCTTCTCTGGTGTTTGGTAGATTGGCTTGTTAATCCAGCTATTCTCTTATAATTTATTGATGATGTTTGTTATTTGCTTTATTGCTCACTAAGATTGTTGTATGACTCAAGGTTTTATGTTTCCCTCTTATTACCTTATGTCGCTCATCCGGTTGTGGATGGACAGACTAGGTGGCAGGTGACATGTGACATATGACATGTGATAGCTTAGTGAGGACGATGTTGCAGTTCAGAGGCGAGCAGGAGGCTGGCGTATTATCTTACTTACTATCTAGTATTTCTTTTTCCGCTGTTTGAGTTGCTCTCTGAGAGTTGTAGTGAGGCTTCATGTACGTACTTTGATATTTCCTATGATGTACGGATGATCTTTCAGGATGTTGTGAAAGTTTTCAGAAGTTTGTTATATGATGCTCCACTATCTCTTCCTGTTGTATAAGTTCTATTATATTTTATCCTTTCACTGTGAGTTGTACGACAGGTTCTGGTTGTATTAACATACCTTGATGATCGTCCATGGCTGACTGGCACACCTTTCAGTACATCATTGCTCTTGTTTAAGTGCAAGGGTTGTGGGTGGTCATCACATAAAGCATCAAAAGCGTAACCTCTGATCCACGCCAGAAATGGTCAAGACAAAACATCTAAATAAGCATGCCCTGCCTTTGCTCTAGAGATGAGCATGCCCTGCCTCTGCTTCACCTAAGCACGTACTGCCTCTGCTCTAGAGATGAGCACGCCCTACCTTTGCTTATGTCTTCGTCCCGTAGAAGGGAGCAAATTCTCTAGAGTAGCATAATAAGCATTCCCTGCCTCTGCTCTAAATGAGCACACCCTGCCTCTGCTTCGACTAAGCACATCCTGCCTCTGCTCTAGAATGAGCACGATCTACCTCTACTTATGTCTCATGACGTAAAAGTGAAACGAAAGCTCAAAGGGAGAACTATAAGCACATACATCCTCTGTTTACATCTTATCCCATATAAGGGAATAAAAGCTTTGGAGGAGCATTCTAAGCACGCACTCGCCTCTACTTACACCTTATCCCGTAGAAAGGGAACAAAAGCTCAAAGGGAGCGCTTAAAGTACGTACAACCTCTGCTTTAAGGAATAAGCCTGAAATAGGCATCAAAGCTCTAAATACCCGGATCTAGGTTCGGTTCGGACTTCTATTAATTGCTTGAAATGGTTTTCAGGTCTTATACCATTAATACTCGAATCTGGGGTTGGTTCGGGATTTCTATTAATTGTTGAATATGGATTTCTGGTCTTCTACTAAATACTCGAATCTGGGTTCGGTTCGGGATTTCTATTAATCACCAGAAGTAGTTTTCTGGTCTTCTATGATTAATACCCAAACCTATGTTTGGTTTAGGATTTCTACTAATTGTCAAAAGTTGATTTTTGATCTTCTACTGCATACCCGAATCTGGGTTTGATTCGGGATTTATATTAATTGCCTGATATGGATTTCTACTCTTCCAAAATAAATACCCGAATCTGGGTTCGATTCAAGACTTCTATTGTTTGCTAGAAGTGGATTTCTAGTCTTATACAAAATACTTGAATCTAGATTCGATTCGGGATTTCTATTCAATGCCAGATATGGATTTCTGGTCATCCATCATAAATACCCGAATCAGGGTACGGTTCGAGACTTTTATTAATACCAGAAGTGATTTTCTGGTCTTCTACTAAAAACCCAAATATGGGTTCGATTCCGGATTTCTATTACTACTAGATATGGTTTTCTGATCTTCTATCAGTAATACCCGAATCTAGGTTTTAGGCTTTCTATCAAATATTGCCAGATATGAATTTAAAATCTTCTGTTAAATACCTAAGTCTAGGTTTCATGGTTTCTATTATCGAAAATTGATTTTTGGATACCTATTAATACCCGAATCTGGGTCTCAACGCTCCGATTCCTATTTCTTGAAAGACAGGTTTTCAAGATTCCCTTACACAGAATAGAGTCAGAGATTTAAGATCTTTCTCTCATATTTCCACATAGATATTTTGAATTTGTAATGCTCTCAAATGAAAAGGTTCCTAAAATTCTATTGTCATAGCGAGAATATGGAATTCGGGCTTACCATCTTATTTCCGATACAGGGTTTTAAATCAACCTTTTGGTTGACATCTCGGGTTTTCCATGATGAAACTTCTAATGGAAGTTGTGGTTTCTTGCACCTCATACAAGGAGTTTTTCTAAGTTTATGATATGAACATTGTTAATCATTATCTCAACAGAGTATAGAGTGAGAATGATCATACTATTCTATTGCAGGTCTAATATGTCATTCAGTTTCAGCCCAGATGATGATTAACATAATATGAGCAAATTTTATATACATTCCACTCTAAGCCAAGGACCAACATAAAAAGTATTAGTTGTTGTGTTGTACGTAGGAAAACCATAGGGGGAATTCCAAATGAAGATAGTCAAAACTGAAAAAAAATTGCTGACTTGAAAAGTCAGGAAGACCTCTTCACTAGGGGGCAAATGTTACTACAAGAATTCGACACTGCAACTAAGATGAGGTGAAGGGATATCTTATTGGGATTGATACCAAGGCAAAAAACAGGAAGGAGCGCAGCCAATACCAAAGCATAAAAGATGAAGAAGACGAAACTGGCACTAGAGCAAAAATGCTATCGGAACCAACATAGGGATCACATTGCTTGGTTCCGATACCGAAATATTAAGGGAAAAAGAATATGATAAACATTGACATATCGAGAACAATTGGCTTGGTATCGATACAAGAGGGTGAATCAATTGACCTGGTTTCGGTACCAAGTGAAGGAAAGCAAAGACCTAGAAAACGATACCAAAGAAGCATGGATAGACCATAAAGGAGATATAGGAAATCAGCGCATTGGATTGAAAAGAGAAACCAAGCATCAGAGTCAAGAATTGGTATTAGTGTTGGTAATATTATGCATAAAATAGGGGAGCACGATACCAAAGTTAAATAAGAGCACAAGACCGATAGCAAGATAAGGGAGCAAACAGAGTGCTATCGATACCAACAAGCTTGGTATCGATACCATTACCTAAGGCGGGACATAGTTATAAGGGAGAAGCTCCAGGGAATCGGTACCAAAACCAAAGAACCATGAAGCAAGTCGACAACATGATTCAACCCCAAAGCTGAGAGCTATGAAGGCGGGTCGATACCAGAAGTTTGGAGCGGAAGCGGGCTTCATACCGAACTGCTACCAAATGGTGCCTAAATTGTCAATAACTAAGACCCCAAAGATCACATTTCAGGAGGAATTTTTCATTTCATATCCTTTTACTGATTTCGGAGAGATTAAACCTTAATTTTGAAATTGAATAGATGATTTCCACGTCAATTGTAATACATTCGTGATATATAAAAAGGGGAAATCGAGATCAAAATTACTCCCGATTCGATAATCATGTTGTGTCCTTATTGATTTAACAAGGAGTTATCACTAACCTCATACGTGAGGTGCCTAAGTACAAACTCATCAGAAGGGGAATCATTGAGTGAAATCAATGAATTTTCCTTTATGATTCATATTTGTTCTTCAGTCTTCTTGCAATAAGCCTAACATAGCACAACGTTCTAATGGACCTATTGTAGCCTTATGATGCGTTAACCGACACAATCAAGGCCTTTCATTGGCTGGATCGATGTGAAAGTATCATTTTTGTCGTTAAAGGTTGTAGATTGTTACCAAACATAACCGTTGTGGTATACTAGCCTGTTTCTTATTAACACAATGTATATTATCCTACCTTGAATAATATAACAAGGTTCCCTACCTGTTGTAAGGTTATAATGCCCTTATCCCAAGGTAACTATTGATCCTTAAGTCTTGTAAGTGTGCTACTCACCTCTTGAAGGAAAAGTAACTAATCTTCGAACTTAGGATCTTGATATCCAGGAAACGACAAGTTAGGTCGATCTAGATGAGAATAAGTTATCCTTAAGTGCCCTCTAGATCGATGACCCTATAAATTCCATTATATATGAATTGTCAATTCCCAAATTGGGCGTTGACATTTTATCATTAACAATACATATATATATATATAGAGAGAGAGAGAGAGTGAGATAAATGTCTATCAAGATACAATGAAAAAGAAAAAATCTGACACAATATGTTTGATCATTGGACCCATTTAATTTCAACCTTATATGCAAACATAATGTCATGCAAAACTTTAGGTTCTATTCTATGCCTAAATATTTGAAATTCATATATTTATAATAGCTAGCCTAATTTATATGGCTTAATATTTAGTTTACATAACTACCTCAATGAACCAATTCATTTTAATTAGTTTGCAAAGATTATATCAAGTTACTCAAAACTTCTTAGAAACAACCGCCTAATGGTGACCTTCTTTTCTCCTCATCATTCAAAATCTCAAGAAAAAATTGGCTTCTCAGATTATCAATCTTCCATCCCTCCAAATCGGCGTTTAGATCAACAACATTAGAGATTCAGAGTATCTTAAAACAAGGTAATTCGTTTACTTCAAATCTTAGCTCTAAAATGTAATTTCCTATACTAGGTTTGATAGATAAATCTGTTATGGATAAGATTAATAATAAGAGACCGAAAGTGTGGATTGATGTAGTTACAGAAAACATATCTCATATTAATTCCATCCAGCTCAAGTATTATGAACCAGTTATTAGAGACAATCTTAAGTTAGCATTTATTAGCGAAGAACTGACTAAAAAGGCTAGAGGTAAGTGGCAGAATTCGATAGTTTTTTATGACTTTAGCAGTAAACCTTATTACAAATTTCTGAGGGAATATATTGATAGAAAATGGAATCCTAAAGGCAAGTATCAGTTGTTTAGTAGGAAAATGGATTTTTTATCCTGAAGTGCGAGAACGCAGAGGATTGTGACAAAATTTAACAACTGAGCCTCATTATTACAGCAAGAAGCTAATTCATATGAAATAATGGTATCAGGGTATTAAAATGTCTAAGGAATTTCTGTGTACATTACCCATTCTAATTAAATTGCCAAATCTTGAGTTAGCTTTTTGGTCTATAGAAGCTATAAGCAGAATTGCTTCTATATTGGGACATCCTTTAAAATTGGATACTGTTACTAAAGGTTTGACTAGGATATTTTATGCTAGAGACTTGGTGGAAGTGAATTATGACTTCGATTTTCTAGAAATGATTCATATTTAGTGTTTTAGTGGACATATAGTATGGCAGAAGGCATGTTATGAATGGGTACCTCCTTCATGTTCCAATTGTAAGTTATTTGGACATTCAACTATTGCATGTAAAGCTTTTAAGGTTTGCTACCTAAGGAGACTCAAAATTTGGACAATGAGATGGATATAGATGAAAACTCGAAGAAAAAGAATTTGAATGATAAAGATTCTACATATAAGAATAAAGTCACCAGGAATGAATCTTGTTCAGTGAATATTGCAAGAAGTAATGGTGACTTGAGTATTAATAATAATGGTAGAAATCCTTATGCTTGTGTTGTAGTTGAACCTAATATTTGCATGCATGAAATTAATGAGAGTGTTAAAGATATTTCTAAGGATACTAAAAATTTGGAAGTCAGTAATAATATAGAAACTATTGAAAAGAATAAGGATTAAATTGAAGTCCATGATAAGGATGATGGGGCTGCTAGGATAATTATGAGATTTCTTTTGAGGCAGTTAAGAATAAATGCACAACTAATGATACTGATATTCAAAAAGGGACTAAAAGTATAGGTCAACATGATATAAAGATGGCAGATTCAGACAATTCAAATAGCAGTAATAGTATTAGAAAGAGAAGTAAATCTTCTAAAGTTAAGGGAGACAACTTGGTTATAAGCAATGAACCTTTGGTAGAAATGAATCTAGAGTGGATCAAGCTTGTCTCACAATTCAAAAATAGATCCAAGTCCAAAAAGATTAAAGAGGAAAGTACATCCCCTAGAGGAGTACTAATTGGTGGCATTTCTAAGAAATAGTCAACGATGTCTTTGTGCTCATACTGTGTTCTGGGCTTTGGTCATCTGGTCCTATGGGCTTTTATTTTCAGCTTAGAGATTTATTAGTTTTGCAATTGAAAGTCTTCTTCGATCTGCTTCTAGTCTTGCAATTTTTTGGTTTTGTTCTTGGTTTAGTTTGGAAAGTGGTGTATTTTGTTTTTAGTTTTAGTCTTGCTGTGTTTATTTAGATAGAGCTGCATTTTATGTTGTTGTGTATAGTATTCGTTATGGTTGTAACGTTATTTTGTATCCAGCTCTATCTTTTATCTGTACCTTGTTTCTACTTGTAATCTAAGTACCCTTTTGTTTTAAAAAAAAACTGTCACAATGAATTCAACGTGCGTTGCTAGCTTAAAAACTATCATCTAAAATTTCCTTAACTAATGCCTCTTGATAAGGGTCTCTATTTTATAAATAATTTTTTTGTAATGTTTTCTCAATTGCCCCTCATTTATAATTTTATAAACTGGTATAATGAACATTATATGATAATTTGTAACAGAATTTACAATAAATTTATTGCATGTGAATTTTAAGGAATGTTATAGGAATTACCTTTGGAATATGGCTATTAGTATATAGACACATTATTTTTTTATATCCAAATTTGTAGTTAATAAGGGCTAGTCGTAATCGGGTTAGTGGAATAATACTAAAAAATTATTAAAATAATGGGGGTTGGTAGTTCATTGTCGGTTGTGCACAACAAATATGCAGGTCATTGGAAAATAGTATGTGAGAAATGAAAATACTAATTAGGACATAATTCTGCACCGCATCCGTCTTCTCAAAATGGGTGATTATTTTAAGATAATACGTGTTTAATTTAACTACCATATGATTTAGTACATTAATGCATTCTTTTTTGTCAACGAACAAGAAATGTATGGTTATTGACTTGTATAAGTTATCCATTTCAAACTTATATTTGTCATTTAAATTATTCATTTAAAAGCATTCAAGAAAAGCTTAAAGGCTTTTAAATTTTATTTTTTACATTACGATTCAAGGTATTGCATTTCAAATTTTTAAATACATGGCTTTACATCATACTTTCATTTACAACTCTAGATGTTTGTTATTTCAAACTTAAGACGGAGAGAAGATGCAATTTAATTTTTTCTATGCTAGATATGATTATGAATGCAATGCTTAAAAAATTTAAATTATTTTTATTGAAAAAGATGATAGGTTATAATATGATTAAAGGGAAACTATTTTCCAAAAAGGAAAACTTCAATAAATTATGTAACATTTAGATAGACATTGACATAATAAGATATAATATGATATATTTCAGAAGGTGACTATTATTTAATTGGAAAGCGATATGCGGTATGCAAAGACATAGCAGTATGGATACTTAAAATTTTCCTCATGATTATTTCCAACTAGACTAGATAATCAAGTAAAAAATTTGAAGTTAAAATTTGTTTCAAATGGAAATAGTTTTATGAAAGGAAAGAAAATCAATGAATTACAACATACATAAAAAATAATACTGTTAAACTTTAGTTTGATATTAGATAAAGGAAAAGCAACAAGATAAACATAGAAAATGTTGTAATATAAATATATATATATATATATATATATATTGTGAATATTCTTTTATTAGTTCTTTGTTTAGTCCCATATCATGGGAAAAAGTTAAACATTAGCTCCAAAGCCTATATTGTAACATCCCAAAAATTTCAGTATATTTGAATTCCAATTTAAATTAAATAAATTGTAATATATAAAGAAAAATCAAATTTTGTTGGATTTAAATGTTGGTAATTATGTGAAGTTAGTATAAATAGAGCTTCAGATTTTAGTTCTATTTAATAAGACTATGATTTGAATTTAATATTTAAATAATTAAATTTAATCTGAGTGGTTAATTTAAAGGTAGAATTCAAATTTAAATTAAAAATGGTGAAATTCTAAGTTGTGAATAATAATTGGAATTCAAAGCAGAAATTTTAAATAACCAAACTTGAGAACTTAGAATTTGTGGAATCGATTTATAAACTTTATTTAAGTTGTAATTTGAGTTAAGTGGGATTTTGAAATATTTAAGTTAAAAAGGAATTCAGATTTGAATTGTTAAACAATGGATTTTTATTTGTTTAAATTTAATTTGAAAGTCAAATTTCAAATTTGAAATATAATCAAATATGGAACTTAAAAATTGTGAAATAAGTTTACAGAATTTATTTAAGTTATAATTTGGTTTAAATTTGAATTTATAAATACTTAAATTTGAATTTAAAACAGTTAATCGAATAATTGAATATTTATTTAATTAATTAACTGTAGAATTTAACGGTTTTGGCGACTGTCTCGGAATTCGACGAAACTGGCGCCATCGGAACCGGAACGGTGAATTATGCTAAGATTTCAATTTGCGTTACAATCCGATTTACCGTTTGGCTGTACGAGAGGAAATGTGAACGAGGTCTTTGTAAATGGATAATTGAGTATTTCTCATATTTGAGCCCTATAATTATATAATAAAAATCCCTACCCCCACACATCAGCCATTTTCATTATACGTTTACTTCCTTCTCCATCAAACTTCATTTCCATGGCTGAAAAATTTAAAACCCTAGATCTAAAATAACAATTTCACCTCCAAATAAAATTTGTGCAAACCCTAGCAAATTATATATCTATTCGAAGATCTCGACGATGCGAACTCGCCAGTGGTCTCAGATCTGACATGCAGTGTACGGTTTGACCAGAAATCTTGGTCAAAGGTTCCAGATTTCGAATTAAGGTTTGATTTTTGGGTATTTTTGATTGTGGCGATTATTGCAGAAATTGAGTTAGGGGTTTTGAAGAGATTGTTCATACGAAGATTTTGGTGGTGGTCGTTCAATTTTTAACGGGGTATTTGGATGGAATTTGTTGAATTAGGGTTTGAAAACCCATTCGCATTTTGGTTCGTCGGTGGCGATTTAGGCGACTGGAGGGGCGGTCTCCGATGTCAGCAGGCGCGGCTTGAGCTAAGCTCGCCGTTGGTGGTGGCCGCCTGAACTAACTCGGCCGGAGGTGGGCGATTTTGGCGGTCAAAGCTGGTGGACAAATGGGTTTCTCACGGTGCGGTTCCTGTTCACGAAATTCAAAGGAGCGGGAAGAACGTGTTATGGGGGGTGCTGACGTGTCCGTATATGGTTGGGTGAGGAAGATATTTTATTTATTTTTATTTTTAATATATTCAAAATTTTCAAACGCTAAAACCTGAATAACTTTTACATACGGACTCGGATTTGGACACCGTTTGTTGCGTTGGGATCGTGGCGGAGTTGCGGACGTTTTGACACTAACCAGGCTGCGTTCTGAGACTGTCGAATTTTGGGGCTTTTCTGGACGTGTAATTCAAATTGATACGCAAAGGTGAGTGATTCTTCGCTCATGAAATACTGAATTATTCCCATATTTATTGAATTAAATTATGAAATAAGTTTGGTTGCATGGTTGCGTTGGATTGTTGATGTGTTGTTTAAATTTGACATGCAAGTGTGTTAACATGCAATCTAAGTAAATGATTAGTTATTTAATTTAATTTAAATCTCTAGTTGAAATTCGAACCCTTGTTAAATCCTGGAACAGTTAATGCTGATCAGTTGAATGAAATGATATGATGGATGTTGGGTTGGATTTTTATTACTGAATTGATATTGTTACTACTTATGCCCATATTCAGTATATCGTATTGCATGTTGGTTTTGACGATAAATCTCATTTGTACCCTTGATGTTGCGGGCATCTAATGAACCCGGGATTTATCGATAAAAATGAATTAAGAACACGGAGTGAAATGATAAATCTCTGTGACCCTGATTTGGATTGAAATGATAGATCCATCCCTGAAATATCAAGAAATTCAATATTAAACCACTTGGCCGTTGGATAGATAATTACATACAGACATCGGTTGGTTAAATGATTTTAATATTTGAAATTTTATTTGATAGAATTTCATTTTAAAAAAAAAGAATGTGTCGATACTCGATTTTCAAATTCGTTAAAGATTCTGAACTGGGATGACGATAAAAAGGGTTGAAGGCAAATTTTCCAAACCAAAATAGGAATATCTAAATTGGGGTTTGAATATGAATTGGAACTTTCCAAAAATAAGAGTTGGATTAAAAGGAAATTTCTTATAGAAATCAAATGTTGGGGAAATTTGAAATCAAGAGTATCTGAGTGGTTTGAACCCAGTCGGAATATACATCTCGGAACTCTTGAAATCAAGTAGTTGTTTTGAACAAGGTTGAAACGAGATAGGGAACTAAGTGAACTCCGTTGAGACCGGAGGATAAATTCAAGTATTGAAATTTGGAAAGAAGAAAGGTTTTGATTTGAGAAATTTATTTTTAATATTTATGCATTGATTCTAAATAATTATTCTAGCTTTAAAACTATTAATTACTTTTACTTAATACTATTGTATTTAAATAATTTCCTTATAATTCATTTTCAAAGGCTTCTAGTAAATCTTATTTTAAGTATATATAATATTTAAATTACTAATTTATCTTAACTATTATATTTTATATATATATACATCTATATATATTTATTTTATAAAAATTTATTATTATTATTATTATTATTATTATTATTATTATTATATGAACATTTAGTACAAGTATTTTCTCAAATTTTAAATTCTTCCGAATGGAAATGCTTGAGTTTGAACCACTGGTTCAAATGGAGTTGAGATGAGAATCCGAGATAATTGGAAACCTTTGAGGTAAATTATATTCTATTTGAATATTTCATTTTGGAAATATTATATGATTATAATATAATGGTATGGGATATATTCTAATTTAGAATAAAATCGGCTTGGGATGATTTATGATATATTGATATGAAATTTTATTTCTTTGAATATAAATTGGTTCGAAACAAAATATGATATTTTGATATGAAACGAACCTTTCAAATATAAAAGAACCGACCGATGTGGAAAGATGTAAGCGTTGGTTGTTAAAGAGACCGGAGTCGACATAAGGCATACTCTCTGTCAGTGTCGATACCACTTTGACAACTGTGAACGTTATGACGTATCCAGAACGAGTATGATGACTTGGAGGCGATTATTGAATCGAAGAACATGATCGATGACGAAATAGCCCTGACCTTCGGGTCAGAATTGAAATGACTAAAACAGGAGCTATACCGTGACTAATTGAGGTAGCACCTTTGATCGGACTCACTCCTTCGATACTATTTCTATGACTATGATGATGATGATGATGATGATGATTTGGGCCCATTTATGACTTTGGGAGTGTGTTCCGAGGTGGGCGGTAGTGGCTGATATGCGTTACCACCGGTCCGGGAGTGCAATTGGTAGAATCCTACCCTGGGCATTGCCTCGAGTGCCTTGTCATATATATCCATATCGAGCCCCATACGATTTTTGATTTGTATCGTACCTATGGAGTGCCTCTGATGCCATCGTTTACGGTGGTTTTACGGTACTGTATAGACTGCGGTATTATAAACGGCGTAAGGGTAAAAATGTAATCCCGCTTACGCTATTTTCAGTATTTATACTTTACTGAATAGACATTATAATAATAGCGTATTATTATATAGATATTAGTTTAACGGATCCTCGAGAGATGGAAAAATCCCGTAACATCTCTTGAGTTACTGCACTCATGATACTGATGTTATTTCGTATCTTGATTTGACTAATATAAGATGATTTAGTGCTGATCCGAGTGTTTGTTGTGTTTTCTTTTATGCAATACGCTCGGGTCAGCAGACGTTGCAGTTACCGAAGATGACTGTGCTTTGGAGATCGAAGACGAAGATTTGGTATATCTATTATCTATACATATGGTTATCCGCTGCATTATTTTTCCGCTGCTTATTATGTACATCTGTATATGTGTAACTCTGATATTCATTTGAATGTTATAACCAATGTATATATTTCAACTGCTTTAACTGCTATTTATTTATTATATGTTGTCCTTCCGCTGTGAGATTCTGTGATTTTATTTTTCCTTCTTTCTTTCTTTTTCTTCTTTTTCCCAATAACTACCTGCATTTGCGATTTGTTTAGGTCGACATGTGGGGTTTATTGTCGATTTGAACGGTCAAAAATATGGGTCGTTACATTTGGTATCAGAGCGATGGTTAGCGATAACCTTGGCTCTGTTGGGAATTAACTCATTAGAGATGGGGTTAGTAATGCCCTAGAATGAGTTTGAGTGATATGAGAGAGCGTATTTGTATTTTGATATAAAAAAAATAGTTTTTATTGTGTTGGCTTGTTCTGTTGAATATTTATGGGTTCTGGTTGATATATGGGACGCCATCGTATCGATAGGAATTTATAAATAATCGAACAGGATGGATCGACATAATATGGTTTTCATTCATATTCTAAATATTTATATATCAAATATAATATTGGTTCAAGTATATGTGAAATCGTTTTAGTAGGTGGTAAATTTTAAGCTATTACCTAATATGGTTGATTCGATAATAAATTTTATAAGGAAAATTCAGATGATCTATGAGAACAATTTGAAAATGAAATGATATCCAAAATAAAATTGGGTGAGAAAGATCGAGATTTAAATATAAATGAACTTGAAACTTGATCCTGGGGTATCTTTGGAAATAGTTGCCAAAGTTTTAAACAATACTATATTTTAGGTATGATCGAAAAGAAATGGTTTTAAAGATTATTCAAAGTGGTATAATCCCTCCTTGGACCTTAGAAACGATGTCGGTAATGAGTGCACACATTATCGATGTTACTCCGAAGAGTCTAAGTGGGGGAGAGACCACTCAATGATTATTATAAAATCAGTTTGACAAAGAATTTGAATTTAACTCCATATAGTATAAACTTCATATAAAGGTATTAATATATAATATTTGAAGGATGAATTTGAATTTAAAACAAGAATTTAAATTTTGAGTTCTTTGATGACCAAAGATTTGGTTTTAAAATGGTATATGGTAAGTTTTTTTTTCATATAAATTATATATGTATGTTATTTTAAACTTGATTTGAAATCCGGAATCGAGTATTAAGTTTACCTCAACTAATAACAACTATAAATCTAATTAAAGCGAAATTTGAATTCGAGATTTATAAAATTTATATTACGAGCCTGAAATGGCGCGGTAGTTCGGAAATTCGATTTCTAACTTTGAATAAATATATAAAAATTCAATATAAGTCGGAATTGGATAAAACGAGAAACTCTAGGATCGAATTGACCATATCTTTCTAATGAATGTAATAAATTTAGTTTTCACTTTATAAATGGTAAGTTATGACTAAATTAAAATTTAGAAATAGCGCTATGGAATTTATATATATTTTATTAATATATAAGCTCTTCAAGATAGAAATTTACAAACGGCTTTCAGAGTTCGATGGATTCAAATTTTAGGAAATCAACTTAAGGAATTTAATGAGTTGTTTAGAATTCATGTGAATGGTTAGATTGAGTGAGAACAATTTGATTTGTACTAGCAACTAATGTTATGTAAGTTAAGGAAGTTGAATAAACAGGATGAAATAGAATGATTTATATAAACCATAGCGAACCTTAATCCATTTATATGGATTCGAAGTTAAACAAATCGAGCGAGCAAGTGAAATAAACTGAAAGTTAAAATATGGAATTTATATATATGTAGTTATATATAATTTATTAATATATACATATATAAGCTTAAAAGTGGAAATCATGCAAACGGTTTCCGAATTTGATGGAACCACTCTCGATGGATTCGTGTAAACATGAAATGAGGTCATAGAAATTTTAAATGGTTAAACCTCATTGGAAGATACATCGAATATGATTTTAAACATGAATTATGAAGGATATGGAACATAACTCAAATTTGAGTAGAAGAAAAAAAAATCGAGTTAAATAAAGGTTTAACTTAGGAAATGGAAATTGGTTTGAGAACCGAGTATAAATCTTGAGTTGTGAATAGTTCTTAACTGAAATTTATGATTCGAGAGACTAATAAATGAATCGAGTTGATAGAGTAACCTCAAAAGGAAAATGGGAATAAGCGAATGAGGAAGGATTAAAATTATGAATCGTAGTGCCAGACAAATGAAATAAGATTCAAAAGTAAATTGGCTTATTCGGAATAATATCATGTTAATGGATTCTAATCTGGGGTTCTAGATATTGAAGTGTGATATAAAATGAAACAACCCGAATTTGGTGGATTTAATAGAACGAAATCAACTTGGGAAAAATTTATATAAGACGAATCCGAATTTAATAGACACTTGGGTTAAGTAAATAAACTTGATCCATGTTAATGAATTAAGAATATAATATAACCAAGCAAGCTAAAAGTTAGAATGAATTCAAGTTCATTTGGAATTAAATGCTTGGAATGGAATTTGCTTAATATAAAGGAAAGTGAAAACTTTTATCAAACAAACAAACATGGATATGTTAAGCAATAAAAGCATAAGTCACGTTTTGGCATAAGGGAGCGATAATTTCTTTTAGATGATCGATCTTTGTTGAAGTATTAGAGTCCGAAAGGTTTAAAACTTTGTATAAATCAATGGTTATGCGAAAACCTGAAAATGTCAATAAGCTGAAACTAATATAGCCATAACTTTTGAATGGATGATCGGAATCGGACGATTCCGAACTTTTCGAAAACCTTAGAAACCGAGCTAAACTTTCGTTTATATAGCCCTGTCGAATTCTTATGTTTACTAGGCTGAAATGCGAGTTTTAGTCGTAGTTGTATGTGCAGAAAATTAAAAATCTGAAGCGGATACCTATATTGTTTTGACCCTAACTTCCTATCGGAGCGTCGGAATTTAATGTGTGAGTACAATTCGGAAAGGCCAGAATGTAAACTAAAACTTTCTCTTAAGTTCTAAGTCAAATTCTGATGTCTAAAGGGTTAAAAACTGGGTTGAACAACTCAGATCTGCATATTTCAGTGTATGGGCTGAGGCGTTCGCCTTCACTTAAACTGTCATAACTTTCAAACGGATTATCCGAATTCGACGAACCCGGACAATCCGGAAAGCCTGAAACAAATGCTACAACTTTTTCTTAGTGTGTCTTAGTCAAATTCCATCGTCTAAGGGGTTGTTAGACTCAAATTTGTTCGCTGGCCTGTTATGAATATCGTGGTTTGGTAGTTGAAATACTCAATATATGTTGTTTAAGTTGTATACAATTGCTATGTATTGATATATGTTTGATTCTGACGTATATGTGAGTATGTAGCAGGTGTAAGGAAGTCGTGCTACGCTTCGGAGCTCGCTTGTGCTAAACACTAAATGCTAAGGTAAATAAAAATGCAAATAAACGCTAGAGAAAGATATGTAAATGTGTTACAAAGTTTTGGTGGTTTTATATATGAATTTTCCCCATTTTGGGATGCCTCATCGATGATGAGATGTATGTTTTGGGTTGATATATGTATCGGGATTTTTCCCGGGGCCCTCCGTACAGGGGAAATGCTGCCGGAATTTTCCGTGATTTCGGGAGTTAGAAAATTTCATAGGATTACAACTATGTAACTTATTTTATAAAGTTTATTTTAGGTATGGGTTTAAAATGGATATGTGTTTAATATCGTTTCGTTCTCTTTTCGAGGACGAAAAGATTTTTAAGTGGGGGAGAATGTAACATCCCAAAAATTTCAGTATATTTGAATTCCAATTTAAATTAAATAAATTGTAATATATAAAGAAAAATCAAATTTTGTTGGATTTAAATGTTGGTAATTATGTGAAGTTAGTATAAATAGAGCTTCAGATTTTAGTTCTATTTAATAAGACTATGATTTGAATTTAATATTTAAATAATTAAATTTAATCTGAGTGGTTAATTTAAAGGTAGAATTCAAATTTAAATTAAAAATGGTGAAATTCTAAGTTGTGAATAATAATTGGAATTCAAAGCAGAAATTTTAAATAACCAAACTTGAGAACTTAGAATTTGTGGAATCGATTTATAAACTTTATTTAAGTTGTAATTTGAGTTAAGTGGGATTTTGAAATATTTAAGTTAAAAAGGAATTCAGATTTGAATTGTTAAACAATGGATTTTTATTTGTTTAAATTTAATTTGAAAGTCAAATTTCAAATTTGAAATATAATCAAATATGGAACTTAAAAATTGTGAAATAAGTTTACAGAATTTATTTAAGTTATAATTTGGTTTAAATTTGAATTTATAAATACTTAAATTTGAATTTAAAACAGTTAATCGAATAATTGAATATTTATTTAATTAATTAACTGTAGAATTTAACGGTTTTGGCGACTGTCTCGGAATTCGACGAAACTAGCGCCATCGGAACCGGAACGGTGAATTATGCTAAGATTTCAATTTGCGTTACAATCCGATTTACCGTTTGGCTGTACGAGAGGAAATGTGAACGAGGTCTTTGTAAATGGATAATTGAGTATTTCTCATATTTGAGCCCTATAATTATATAATAAAAATCCCTACCCCCACACATCAGCCATTTTCATTATACGTTTACTTCCTTCTCCATCAAACTTCATTTCCATGGCTGAAAAATTTAAAACCCTAGATCTAAAATAACAATTTCACCTCCAAATAAAATTTGTGCAAACCCTAGCAAATTATATATCTATTCGAAGATCTCGACGATGCGAACTCGCCAGTGGTCTCAGATCTGACATGCAGTGTACGGTTTGACCAGAAATCTTGGTCAAAGGTTCCAGATTTCGAATTAAGGTTTGATTTTTGGGTATTTTTGATTATGGCGATTATTGCAGAAATTGAGTTAGGGGTTTTGAAGAGATTGTTCATACGAAGATTTTGGTGGTGGTCGTTCAATTTTTAACGGGGTATTTGGATGGAATTTGTTGAATTAGGGTTTGAAAACCCATTCGCATTTTGGTTCGTCGGTGGCGATTTAGGCGACCGGAGGGGCGGTCTCCGATGTCAGCAGGCGCGGCTTGAGCTAAGCTCGCCGTTGGTGGTGGCCGCCTGAACTAACTCGGCCGGAGGTGGGCGATTTTGGCGGTCAAAGCTGGTGGACAAATGGGTTTCTCACGGTGCGGTTCCTGTTCACGAAATTCAAAGGAGCGGGAAGAACGTGTTATGGGGGGTGCTGACGTGTCCGTATATGGTTGGGTGAGGAAGATATTTTATTTATTTTTATTTTTAATATATTCAAAATTTTCAAACGCTAAAACCTGAATAACTTTTACATACGGACTCGGATTTGGACACCGTTTGTTGCGTTGGGATCGTGGCGGAGTTGCGGACGTTTTGACACTAACCAGGCTGCGTTCTGAGACTGTCGAATTTTGGGGCTTTTCTGGACGTGTAATTCAAATTGATACGCAAAGGTGAGTGATTCTTCGCTCACGAAATACTGAATTATTCCCATATTTATTGAATTAAATTATGAAATAAGTTTGGTTGCATGGTTGCGTTGGATTGTTGATGTGTTGTTTAAATTTGACATGCAAGTGTGTTAACATGCAATCTAAGTAAATGATTAGTTATTTAATTTAATTTAAATCTCTAGTTGAAATTCGAACCCTTGTTAAATCCTGGAACAGTTAATGCTGATCAGTTGAATGAAATGATATGATGGATGTTGGGTTGGATTTTTATTACTGAATTGATATTGTTACTACTTATGCCCATATTCAGTATATCGTATTGCATGTTGGTTTTGACGATAAATCTCATTTGTACCCTTGATGTTGCGGGCATCTAATGAACCCGGGATTTATCGATAAAAATGAATTAAGAACACGGAGTGAAATGATAAATCTCTGTGACCCTGATTTGGATTGAAATGATAGATCCATCCCTGAAATATCGAGAAATTCAATATTAAACCACTTGGCCGTTGGATAGATAATTACATACAGACATCGGTTGGTTAAATGATTTTAATATTTGAAATTTTATTTGATAGAATTTCATTTTAAAAAAAAAAAGAATGTGTCGATACTCGATTTTCAAATTCGTTAAAGATTCTGAACTGGGATGACGATAAAAAGGGTTGAAGGCAAATTTTCCAAACCAAAATAGGAATATCTAAATTGGGGTTTGAATATGAATTGTAACTTTCCAAAAATAAGAGTTGGATTAAAAGGAAATTTCTTATAGAAATCAAATGTTGGGGAAATTTGAAATCAAGAGTATCTGAGTGGTTTGAACCCAGTCGGAATATACATCTCGGAACTCTTGAAATCAAGTAGTTGTTTTGAACAAGGTTGAAACGAGATAGGGAACTAAGTGAACTCCGTTGAGACCGGAGGATAAATTCAAGTATTGAAATTTGGAAAGAAGAAAGGTTTTGATTTGAGAAATTTATTTTTAATATTTATGCATTGATTCTAAATAATTATTCTAGCTTTAAAACTATTAATTACTTTTACTTAATACTATTGTATTTAAATAATTTCCTTATAATTCATTTTCAAAGGCTTCTAGTAAATCTTATTTTAAGTATATATAATATTTAAATTACTAATTTATCTTAACTATTATATTTTATATATATATATACATCTATATATATTTATTTTATAAAAATTTATTATTATTATTATTATTATTATTATTATTATATGAACATTTAGTACAAGTATTTTCTCAAATTTTAAATTCTTCCGAATGGAAATGCTTGAGTTTGAACCACTGGTTCAAATGGAGTTGAGATGAGAATCCGAGATAATTGGAAACCTTTGAGGTAAATTATATTCTATTTGAATATTTCATTTTGGAAATATTATATGATTATAATATAATGGTATGGGATATATTCTAATTTAGAATAAAATCGGCTTGGGATGATTTATGATATATTGATATGAAATTTTATTTCTTTGAATATAAATTGGTTCGAAACAAAATATGATATTTTGATATGAAACGAACCTTTCAAATATAAAAGAACCGACCGATGTGGAAAGATGTAAGCGTTGGTTGTTAAAGAGACCGGAGTCGACATAAGGCATACTCTCTGTCAGTGTCGATACCACTTTGACAACTGTGAACGTTATGACGTATCCAGAACGAGTATGATGACTTGGAGGCGATTATTGAATCGAAGAACATGATCGATGACGAAATAGCCCTGACCTTCGGGTCAGAATTGAAATGACTAAAACAGGAGCTATACCGTGACTAATTGAGGTAGCACCTTTGATCGGACTCACTCCTTCGATACTATTTCTATGACTATGATGATGATGATGATGATTTGGGCCCATTTATGACTTTGGGAGTGTGTTCCGAGGTGGGCGGTAGTGGATGCTATGCGTTACCACCGGTCCGGGAGTGCAATTGGTAGAATCCTACCCTGGGCATTGCCTCGAGTGCCTTGTCATATATATCCATATCGAGCCCCATACGATTTTTGATTTGTATCGTACCTATGGAGTGCCTCTGATGCCATCGTTTACGGTGGTTTTACGGTACTGTATAGACTGCGGTATTATAAACGGCGTAAGGGTAAAAATGTAATCCCGCTTACGCTATTTTCAGTATTTATACTTTACTGAATAGACATTATAATAATAGCGTATTATTATATAGATATTAGTTTAACGGATCCTCGAGAGATGGAAAAATCCTGTAACATCTCTTGAGTTACTGCACTCATGATACTGATGTTATTTCGTATCTTGATTTGACTAATATGAGATGATTTAGTGCTGATCCGAGTGTTTGTTGTGTTTTCTTTTATGCAATACGCTCGGGTCAGCAGACGTTGCAGTTACCGAAGATGACTGTGCTTTGGAGATCGAAGACGAAGATTTGGTATATCTATTATCTATACATATGGTTATCCGCTGCATTATTTTTCCGCTGCTTATTATGTACATCTGTATATGTGTAACTCTGATATTCATTTGAATGTTATAACCAATGTATATATTTCAACTGCTTTAACTGCTATTTATTTATTATATGTTGTCCTTCCGCTGTGAGATTCTGTGATTTTATTTTTCCTTCTTTCTTTCTTTTTCTTCTTTTTCCCAATAACTACCTGCATTTGCGATTTGTTTAGGTCGACATGTGGGGTTTATTGTCGATTTGAACGGTCAAAAATATGGGTCATTACATATATATATAGGAGCCAATGTAATAGAAATAAAAATACATATAAACGAATAGAAATGTCATCTCTCCCTTGTTTCTTCTGTTCTGTGTTCGTTTTATAACACGTTATCACCACGAGATTCTATTATGGTTATTTGTTGAAATCTTCTAGATCTACATCTATGAATTTGTCATGTAAGTAATTTTTATTTGAGAATATCAATTCGTGGATTTCTTTATTTGTTCTACAATTATTTTCTATTTGAGAATATTTGATCTATGGATCTATATACATTTTGTAGATCTAGATTATGTTCCAGTGGATTTAACTTTTTAGATCTAATTATTTTTAACTTAGTGGTATCTAGATATCCACCTACTTATATTTGATCTGGTATTATGGTATACCAAATATATTTTTTTATAGGAAGATCCATTCATTTTCTTTTTATAATATTATATATGGATCTTTTACCCCATACGCCATTCATAAAACATCTTCATTTGCTACTTTATCTCTTTAATAACAGAGAAGCCATTGCTAATAGGTATGCATATATGTAAATAGCAAGCTGCTTGTTAACCAACATATGTATTACTGTGGCTATTATTTTTGTCATGTAACATGGTGTATGGCTCCTTGACGGTTTGTATTATTTCATTATTTTAAGAAGTTCATTGTAAATGCATAGAGAAAGACTTACAGATCTGGATATTTTTTTTATGATCCCGTGCTGTAATATATTCAATTTATTACATGCATGTCTATGGTCCTATTCTATTTTACGAGATCTGCATTTTTTAATGATATAACAATACTACAGTTTCATCGTTTTATCTGTTCGTTAATTTGTTAATTCGTTTTGATAATTATAGAACATGTATACTGATATGTGGATTTTGTTTAATTAAGCATCTGCAATTATTATTTTTGTGTAGTTCACAAAAATGTCGAACACTAAATCCATTTACAATCTCAATACTTAGAGAATACCATTAAAAATGGTAATAATGTGTCCCAGCAGGACTAAACAAAGTCTTTGATACTTTTAAGAGGTCATATCCATGATGATCTAAAATCAGAATATTTAACTGAAAAAAGGATCCTCTCCACATGCAAATGACCTGAAGCTCATATGATCTGAAGTTCATATGCAAACAAAGAACCCGAAGTTCATATTCAAATGAGAAACATGAAAGAAAGCATAAAAGCATATAATTGCATTTAATATTTGCATATAGCAAATGACCTGTAAAAGGAGAGGATTTGAAAAATCAATGAAAGGAAAATTTTCAACAAAAGGAAAGAGCCTTATACTCCAATTTTATGCTACACATAATTTCTTGAAGAAACTTATTATTGGAAGAGATCATTACATTTATAATAAATACTATTTTCTTGAAGAAAAATAGTAAAATGACTCTCATATGTGAAAAAAGGCACTTTCTAGAAAAGTTGCTTCAATTTAAAATATATAATATATGGATTATGAAAAAACTTGAAGTTTTATTATAGTCATTTTAGAACATATCATATTTCCAGAAGAAATGTTTTTACTGTTTCTAAGGAAAAACTATTATAAATAAAATATGCATCCTGAAGATCATACTAAGTTAAGGTCTAAATATTGATCTTAATTCTGCACACCAAAAGTGAATGCAAAAACGATTTTTGCCATTACATAGAAAATTTAGAATCTGCAGTTTCTAAAAAGGCAAGAAGCAATTTTGATATAAAAAGAAAGATCTAAAAGATCTTTATATGAGTTGTATAATTTGAATCAAAAAAAAATATGTAATTTTTTTTATGTTTGTGAATTTTATGTATAAATTTACAAGTTTTCAAATCATACATATTGAAGAACGAGGAAAAAAAAATAGAATATGAGACATGTAGTTTATTTTTGTTTATAGTTGTGAATTTTATGTAAAGATCTGTAAATTTTTGAACCATTGAATGTTAGAGAATGCATTGTTATGATAATATATTATATTACCTTATTGTCATAAATGCATTGAATACATTATTATTGTTAGTTAATTGATCTATGTTTGTATTTGGAATAAAAATAAACATATGTATTATTATTCGATGTATTTATCTAGTAATAACTAATGTTATGGAAGAAAGGATAGAACCACAACCCGAAGTTGTGCAAAGAAAATATTTATACTGGAAGTTGTATAACTCAAAGTCTTGGACCTGAAGTCTTGAATTATATATATATATATATATGTATACGTATATATATAAACATTTTTGATATAAGTATACAAGTTTGAAATCTTGTCAATAGCAAAGATGTAAAAGCTTCTAAATTAAAAGTATGTTAAAAGATTGAGAACCAGAAGTTCATTGTAATAACCCGGGAATTCTGAACCAGTTTAAAAATTTTTATTTTGGAAATTTTAGCGAATTTTGAATATTTAAAATGAATTATTTTAAATAATATCGACGAGAAATTTATTTTGAATATATTTAGAACGTATATATTATATACGTCGTCGTTAGAATATAAATAATTATATATAATTATAAATAGAATAGAAATGGAGCGGTAGTTCGATAGTTCAATTTCAAACTTCAATTGAATGTACCGGGTGCAAAACAATCCGGATTTTAACGAAACCAAAAACATTAGGATCTCATTGAGTATATCTTTTCAACGAATCCGAAAAATCGAAATTTCATAGCGGGAATCAAAAGATATGTCCAGTTGAAAATTCTGAATAGTCACTATGGAATTCAGGCCCTTAAAAATGGGAATTTTGCAAACGACCTCGGATTTCGACGATACCAATTTTGTTGGGTCCGTGATGTCAAATTATTGCTAGGTTTCAAATTTCATAATTTTTCGAATCAATATGTGAGCGTGGCATAGGAAAACGCGTTTGACCAGTTTCTATTGATTTTAATCGACTGGAAAATGACCATTTTTCCAACGGTCTCAGAATTCGACGAAACTAGTTTTGTTAGGACTGTATCGTCAATACGAAGCTAGAAAATATTTTTCTGAAATTTTTCGAGTTAGTATGTGACCCTGATAAATTGAAATGCACGTTCAAATTCAATATATAGAGTTATATGTTGATTTTAACGGAAACTGATCGAAACGATCGAATCAGCCTGCGATACATATCCCATTGTGTTCGGAATAGGGGTAAAACGCTGTGGACGACAGGCGGTGGGCCTCGTTTTGAGGTCGTATGTAAAAGTCAACTTTTTGAATTAAATAATTAAATAATTAAATAAAATAAAAAAACAATATCCTCCTCTCTCTTCCCTTCTATACTATCTGCCCCCCCCCCCCCCCCCCGTTATAATTCAGTTCGAAGAAAAAAAAGAAGAAATCGCGATACCCAACCCTAGCCGACATCGTTCCACCCCTCGACGATCGTGCGCCACCGTCGACCCTCGCCTGGCCCCCTCCTCGTCGACTCCGCCGCCCTCCACCTTCTTCTCCCCCATCGTGATATCCCCCAAATGGCCAGTGCGAGGTTCCCCAAACCGCCACGCCACCCCGCTCACCACCGCCACCGAATCCAGGCACTCCGCCCCACCGACGTGATGCAGCAGCCTCCCACCTCGAGCCACCTAAAGCCTCCTCTGCTGCCCCAAACCGGTGAGCTCCCTATTTAGTTTTTATATATATATATATATATATATGTAAATAACATTGATCTTCATATGTAAATGGATTCCATAATGTGAAAACAGTTTTTTTAGCATCTACATTAAGATAAAACTTTGATTTTTATTTGTTTTAAATCTTTGATTAGAAAAAGTTGGGATTTTTATAGAAGAGATTAACTTTTTCAACAACAAAAGGATTTGATTTGCAACAATAGAAAAGTTTTGATTTTTAAAATAGAAAAGAATAGATTTTTAAAATAGAAAAGATTAGATTTTTATAATTGAAAAGGCGAAATCTTTATATAGAGAATAGCGGTATAAAAATAGAATTTTTATCTATATAGTAGCGAAGTAAAAATTCGATTTTTATATTTTGAATAACGAAGTAAAAATTCGATTTTTATATATTGAATAACGAATTAAAAATTCGATTTTTATATATTGAATAGCGAAGTAAAACTTCGATTTTTATATATTGAATAACGAAGTAAAAATCCAATTTTTTATATTGAATAACGAAGTAAAAATTCGATTTTTATATATTGAATAACGAAGTAAAAATTCGATTTTTATATATTGAATAACGAAGTAAAAATTCAATTTTTATATATTGAATAACGAAGTAAAAATTCGATTTTTATATATTGAATAGCATAGTAAAAATTCGATTTTTATATATTGAATAGCGAAGTAAAAATTCGATTTTTATATATTGAATAGCAAAGTAAAAATTCGATTTTTACATATGTAGTGGCTACGGGCGACGAAAGTGATAAGAGGCGAGAACGATGAAGACTTCTACATTTGAAGTGGCGTGAAGTTGGAATAGCTATCGGTGAGAACTTCTCACTCTTCAATTTCTTTTTCTAGTTATATATATATATACTAGGATGCAGACGGTGTTTAGTAGCACCCGACACCCGTCATCCACAGACCATGGATGGCTTGTTTGTTAAATTGTTTGGTTGTGTAGTTGGTTAGATTATTTGGTTTGTATTGAATTGTTTGGTGAAATGGAATTGATTTGATTGATGTGTGAATGGCGTGGGCCTTCACTAGACCGGAGATAAGGCTAGGCCTCGTCCCATTTCTATATCGTGCCGTTATGCCGCCGAAATTTTCTAAAATAAGTTAGAAAAATAAAAATATCATTTTTATTTTGTAAATGAACTGAATAAAAATTCATGTGTTAAAATAAAATATTTATATAGTTAAAAATATAATTTTTAACGTGAAAGTGAATATATAAATATTTATAAACAAATCGACCGATTTGTTTATATACACTGATTTGACTGATATTGATTGGGTCGATAAATTTTACACATCGCCCAACTGCACAAATAAAATCTGTGTTTGTTGATTTGAAACCCCACACGGGTGTTGGGATGAAATTGAAGTTCACTCATCCTGATTGATTAAATATGTCGATCGATGGATCGACAGGCTGTTATAAGCGTTAGATATCTATATTTGATGCTTATATAGTGTAGTGCACTTTGGATGATGGTTGATTATTTATCGTTGCTATTATATACATGTGTTGTATGGAATCCATATAGTTAACGCTATATGGTAATTGATTGGGCCTCATTCCAATTTAGAAAATAAAGAATATTATAAAATAAAGGTTCATATGTTGACCGTACTCATCCGTTGAGATTAGTCATGTATTGAACGAAATATTTTAATAATAAAATCTACATCTTTATCATTATAAAATAAAGGTTCATGTGTTGACCGTACTCATCCGTTGAGATTAGTCATGTGTTGAACGAAATATTTTAATAATAAAATCTACATCTTTATCATTATAAAATAAAGGTTCATGTGTTGACCGTACTCATCCGTTGAGATTAGTCATGTGTTGAACAAAATATATTAAATGACAAAAATAGTCACACGTGGACAGTACTCATTCGCTGAGATTAGTCGTGTGTTGACAAAAATATAGATTCACATATTGAATAGAGTAATTATTCATTTGTTGAATAGAATAACGAATTTATTGAAATATATAAAGCCGTGTTGATTAGAGATGCGCTATTTTGACGCGAACGATATTTATATCGATTATATTCGTTTTTATAATTTGAATTGAATCGAATAGAAAACCAATTTGAATTGAACTGAATAGAAAACCAATTTGAATTGAACTGAATAGAAAACCAATTTGAATTGAACTGAATAGAAAACCAATTTGAATTGAATTGAGTATATAACGAATTTGAAATGAATTGAATATAAAACTTATTCAAATTGAATAGGAAACGAATTCGAATTGAATTGAAAGAGAATTGAAATGAATTCAAATTGAATTGAAATTTGAATTGAATAGAAATGAATTTTTAAAACGAATTTATAAGGAAGACTTCAATTTTGATTTTGAATTGAAATGGAAGTTGAAATTGTGTTTGAAACGAATTCAAAACTATTTATAAAATTCGTTTTAAATAGTAATCGACGAAATATATAATACATATATTATATATATAATATAATGGCCTGAATAGAACGCGCCGCGCCGCGGCAGTTCGTGAATTTCGACTATTTATTTCAAACGGACATTACGGGAGATCCGACCGTCGGATTCTCCTAAAACCGGAACCGTTGGGTTCGTATCGAAAAGAGCTTTCTAATGAATATTAGAAATTTAAAATCTAACGGTTGGATTTGGAGATACGTCCAAATCAAATTTGGAAAAGGTCGTTGTAAGTGCAGTTGATGGCTATTGATGGAAATCGACTGTACGGGCCTTGATAAAATTATTAAAAATATTAGTAATTTGTGTAAAATCATAAGAAATGATTTGGGAAAAATTGGGATGAAAAACTCCATATTTGAAAAGATAAAAATAGATTTTTATCGAAATGAACTAGTTTTGAACACAAATTAAAACCCATTTATTTTTAAATAAATAAATTGGATTTGAAATGGGTTTTAAATAAAATTGATTTTTGGGTTTATCATGAACGGTGTTCTAAATAACATTTGTTCTCCCGATAATAAATAGAATGTGATTTGGGTTTGTCGTGAACTGTGTTTTAAATAACACTAGTTCTTTAACCCAGTAAAAGGAGTTTTAAGGAATCTGCAATTAGATTGAAATGTGAATTGATAATTTAAATTATCAAATTTGGAAAATGAGCGAGAATGGAGTATCACCAGTTTTGCTCCAAAGCGATAGTTAAATCTTTAATTAGATTTGAATGTGGAATGGTAATTAATTTTACCGATAACACCGTGGTGTTAGATATGGAGTATTACCAGTTTTGCTTCATGGGATGAATAGGTTGGGATTAGAAAATAAAATAAATAATTACTTCGGTGTGGTTCGCTAATCTCGACTAGTTTGGAAAACCATAATTTGGTTTGATATGACATCCAATGGAAGATTAAAGAATAAATTTTAAAGAATTTATCTTGGATAAAATTAATGGGAACCTTTCCCTAAGAATTGAAATTTAGAAACTAGCTATAGGTTAGCTAAGAAGAATGGTTTCCTGGGTATTGATCTGATGTTGGTTTCGGCCTTCGGGGTTAATATTTGGGGAATTGCTCTCTTACTGATTTACGGTTAGCGACTAATGAATTGGAATGAGGCGTATGTCGTGTTTGTGTAACATTTGTTTTTAATATACGCGGGTTGTTCGGAAAGTCCGGGTTTATACCCATTCTGAATAACCGATTCGACGATATGTCGAAGATGAAGACGATGGTCGAAGACCGGAAGTCTTCACATCGTTTGGGTGATTACTGATGATCTTGATTGGGCTGTACACCCAAGATGAGGGAATCAGTTGGTGGTCGTCCCATACGTACTTGTAGATCGATGGATATGCGAGGAAAGTGCCTCCGGTTTCGTTCAGACCCAGAACGAACTTGTAAATGGATTGTGTGTCTGACATTGGATTTTATTCTGTGTTGATTGATTTTTGTTAAATATATATCTGTTTGGCGGAGGAGAATCTATTCTCTTGCTTAACGCCCTTCTCTGAGACGTACAAGCTTAGAGGTTATATATTGATAGATATCAATCGCATGGCATGAATCGCCTGTGTGGCACGCTGAGTTGCATGGATCAAGGCTTATGTTGAAAAGCAGAGTTTTGTGGTTGACGATCGAAGCACGGCCTTTGTGGCGTAGTTTTGTGTATAACGTGAATTCGCGAGCCTCACACCTCGATATGAGTTAAAAACGGGATACGGACTGCAGGGAGAGCACGACGTTTCTTTCTAGCTATGGTGGTGTCAGTGACTTACCATCCCTGACATTTATATACTTTTCAGCTATGTGGTTGTTGGATAAGGCGCCTCGATTTTAGGTCTATAAGGACCGGGAAACGTGTGTTCAGGAATTGCCAATCCTCTAACGTAAGTGAGGACCGGCCCTGAAGATCCAGGGTTGCCCAGAGTGCATAGCCCTGAGGCATTTGCTAGAGTGTCTCGAAAGAGGAGAGGAGCTTGCCCCTTGCCTCGACTCATGACGGAAATCCAATTTCCAATACGTGCATTTCGGTTTTAATTGTAGAACTAGTATGGCGACATAGTGGTATGGGACTTCATGCCGCCTATGATTTATATTTATGTTTGAAATTGTTTTGACACTATACACTTATTATAGTATCAAATGATTTGTTTTAAACGTACCAAGCATGTTTGGCTGTTATAAGGTAAAACCCTATCCTCCGGCTTGCATTGCATTGTGTGATGGGACCTGGGTCTTATAATAGCTTCATTTTTTGAAAAAGCATTGCGCTGTTTATCCTATGCACTGGTATTCTTGGGAGGAAACCCGTTCCGTGTTATACGGCGTGGTCCCTTGAATTACTCTCTTTTAAAGTAAAGCTTTAAATAACTGTTTTAGTTCTCACACCAGTCACATGACTGACCTGGAGTTTATTGTTTTAACCTAAACTCTGGGTGTCCCTATTTTCCGCATGGGCAGCTAGTAGTTTTGGTTTTGCAGATTTATATTCACAGGATCCTGGTTTACAGCTGGAATGATATCCGGAAAGCTCTGCATCCGTATATCACTTTCAGTTGTGCTTTGTATTATTTTCCGCTGCTATGTAATTTATTGTAATCTCTGATATTTTTGTGTAATATTCATTTATACTCTGTATATTCTTGTAATCTGATGCATTGTTGTAATAACAATGAAATGTTCTTCCGTCTGCGTTCTGATTTGTCCTGTTCTCCAAACGATCAGGGGTTTCGAACGGTCTAGATCGGTTTAATGACTGATTCGGATTGAGCGAAATTCCAGGTCGTCACATTTGGTATCAGAGCTTTGGTTTACAGAGCTCGAGAACAAGACACATTAGAACCATACGAAAGAATTCATCAGATATTGGATTAGTAATATCCAATTAGAATGACTCGTTAGAGATAGGATCAGTAGTATCCTAGAACGAGTGTGAAGAGTATATTTTTCAAATGAAAACAATTTTGTTTTGAAAATTTAAATCACTTTATACGTATTTGATTATTGATTTATATTGATTTGGACAATCCTCTATATAAAGATTTTGCATATACGCGTCATAAACATATATTCGAGGTTTTAATATACCAGATAGATATAGAACCGCACTCTAGTAGCCCGGAGATGTTCTGATGGTGGTTCGAAACATCATCAGCATTTATTTTCGAGTGACGAAGGTGTGATATCTATATATTTCCACTAGGCTGGTGTGAGAACCAAAACTTATATAGCTATTGTTGTGAATTGGCATCAAAAATATGATTTTCTTTATATATACCCCAATTATAAATTTGAAACTCTAATTCACTAATTGATTGATGTTTGTGTTGTATGTTTATTTGTTTGATAATTTTAAACCATTTAGCCTAATTGAATCAAATGTTGAACTGTATTGAAAATTAGTCGCATTTGCTTGCATATACATGTACTTACATTGAACAGGTCATAGCAAGGAGGCTAGAGCAGAGAATAAAATTTGTTTGCCCGACAAATAGGTATATGTTTACTATAATTTACTGTTTTGTTTGGGTGATGATGATTTTATGAGCCTATTGGCTAGCCGCTTGGCTTTTTCTTTTTCTTTTTGAGATCAGAAGGCCTATACGGCAATTTCGGGATTTTCCCGTGGCTCTCGGTGCAGGGGAGGTTATGGCGAAATTTTTCAAAAATTTAGGGTGTTAGCCAAAATTTTGAAAATTTGAAAATTCTCAGAAACTGAAAGGTTGGAGAATGGAAGCCAGATCGAACGTAGAGTTGATTAATCAAACCACTTTCGACTTTGTTCCTTTTCGGGGACGAAAAGTTTTAAGTGGGGGAGATTGTAATAACCCGGAAATTCTGAACTAGTTTAAATTTTGTTATTTTGGCAATTTTAGCGAATTTTGAATATTTAAAATGAATTATTTTAAATAATATCGACGAGAAATTTATTTTGAATATATTTAGAACATATATATTATATACGTCATCGTCAGAATATAAATAATTATATATAATTATTAATAGAATAGAAATGGCGCGGTAGTTCGATAATTCGATTTCAAACTTCAGTTGAATGTACCGGGTGCAAAACAATCCGGATTTTAACGAAACCAAAAACATTAGGATCTAATTGAGTATATCTTTCCAACGAATCTGAAAAATCGAAATTTCATAGCGGGAATCAAAAGATATGTCCAGTTGAAAATTCTGAATAGTCGCTATGGAATTCAGGCCCTTAAAAATGGGAATTTTGCAAACGACCTCGAATTTCGACGAAACCACTTTTGTTGGGTCCGTGATGTCAAATTATTGCTAGGTTTCAAATTTCATAATTTTTCGAATCAATATGTGAGCGTGGCATAGGAAAACGCGTTTGACCAGTTTCTATTGATTTTAATCGACTGGAAAATGGCCATTTTTCCAACGGTCTCAGAATTTGACGAAACTAGTTTTGTTAGGACCGTATCGTCAATACGAAGCTAGAAAATATTTTTCTGAAATTTTTCGAGTTAGTATGTGACCCCAGTAAATTGAAATGCGCGTTCAAATTCAATATATAGAGTTATATGTTGATTTTAATGGGAACTGATCGAATCAGCCCGCGATACATATCCCATTGTGTTCGGAGTAGGGGTAAAACGCTGTGGACGACGGGCGGTGGGCCTCGTTTTGAGGTCGTATGTAAAAGTCAACTTTTTGAATTAAATAATTAAATAATTAAATAAAATAAAAAAATCCTCCTCTCTCTTCCCTTCTATACTATCTGCCCCCCCCCCCCCGGTTATAATTCAGTTCGAAGAAAAAAGAAAAAAAGAAGAAATCACGATACCCAACCCTAGCCGCCATCGTTCCACCCCCTGACGATCGTGCGCCACCGTCGACCCTCGCCTTGCCCCCTCCTCGTCGACTCCGCCTCCCTCCACCTTCTTCTCCCCCATCGCGATATCCCCCAAATGGCCAGTGCGAGGTTCCCCAAACCGCCACGCCACCTCGCTCACCACCGCCGCCGAATCCAGGAACTCCGCCCCACCGACGTGATGCCGCAGCCTCCCACCTCGAGCCACCTGAAGCCTCCTCTGCTACCCCAAACCGGCATTGATCTTCATATGTAAATGGATTTCATAATGTGAAAACAGTTTTGTGGTTGACGATCGAAGCACGGCCTTTGTGGCGTAGCTTTGTGTATAACGTGAATTCGCGAGCCTCACACCTCGGTATGAGTTAAAAACGGGATACGGACTGCAGGGAGAGCACGACGTTTCTTTCTAGCTATGGTGGAGTCAGTGACTTACCAGCCCTGACATTTATATACTTTTCACCTATGTGGTTGTTGGATGAGGCGCCTCGATTTTAGGTCTGTAAGGACCGGGAAACGTGTGTTCAGGAATTGCCAATCCTCTAACGTAAGTGAGGATCGGCCCTGAAGATCCAGGGTTGCCCAGAGTGCGTAGCCCTGAGGCATTTGCTAGAGTGTCTTGAAAGCGGAGAGGAGCTTGCCCCTTGCCTCGACTCATGACGGAAATCCAATTTCCAATACGTGCATTTCGGTTTTAATTGTAGAACTAGTATGGCGACATAGTGGTATGGGACTTCATGCCGCCTATGATTTATATTTATGATTGAAATTGTTTTGACACTATACACTTATTATAGTATCAAATGATTTGTTTTAAACGTACCAAGCATGTTTGGCTGTTATAAGGTAAAACCCTATCCTCCGGCTTGCGTTGCATTGTGTGATGGGACCTGGGTCTTATAATAGCTTCATTTTTTGAAAAAGCGTTGCGCTGTTTATCCTATGCACTGGTATTCTTGGGAGGAAACCCGTTCCGTGTTATACGGCGTGGTCCCTTGAATTACTCTCTTTTAAAGTAAAGCTTTAAATAACTGTTTTAGTTCTCACACCAGTAACATGACTGACCTGGAGTTTATTGTTTTAACCTAAACTCTGGGTGCCCCTATTTTCCGCACGGGCAGCTAGTAGTTTTGGTTTTGCAGATTTATATTTACAGGATCCTGGTTTACAGCTGGAATGATATCCGGAAAGCTCTGTATCCGTATATCACCTTCAGTTGTGCATTGTATTATTTTCCGCTGCTATGTAATTTATTGTAGTCTCAGATATTTCTGTGTAATATTCATTTATACTCTGTATATTCTTGTAATCTGATGCATTTTTGTAATAACAATGAAATGTTCTTCCGTCTGCGTTCTGATTTGTCCTGTTCTCAAAACGATCAGGGGTTTCGAACGGTCTAGATCGGTTTAACGACTGATTCGGATCGAGCGAAATTCCAGGCCGTCACATTCATTATAAATTAATAAACTTGATATACATATGTATGTGTATATATATGCATATGTATGCATACGAACTTGAAGTTCCTTAACCAATGAACTTGAAATACTTCATAATTTAAAAGCCTGAAGCTTTATTGAAACTATGTGAAGTAATAAAATTAATTGATATTCAAAGATTTCACAATTTTCAATATGAGTTGTATCTTGCTTATATATTTACATATTTACATATTATTTGAACCAAAAGTTCAATACAGTGGAACTAGAATTTCAATACAAGAAGTTTAATATAGTGGAACCAGAAGTACAATACAAGAAGTTCAACATAGTTTAACAAACTTGAAATTGTTTATATGTCATTTGAACCAGAAGTTAAGTATGGATTAACAACTCGAAGTTGTTCATGTATTTCATTTAAACCAAAAGTTCAATACAGTTCCAAATTTGATGTTTTGGATATTATGAAACGATCTTTAGGATTCACATTGACATTGCCTGATAAGCAAAAATTAATGATTGGAACATTATAAATAATTTGCTCTAAAATCAATAACTTAAATGAAAGATAATATGCAAATCAATTACATATGTAATATGTGGACGCACGTATATATACATATATGTGAATATTTGATTAACAACCTGAAGTTGTCATGAGTTCATATTAAAAATTATGCATATATTATTTGATATTTCAAAAAGTCGATTGACATTAATATTGATTGACCTAAAGTTATGTGCATATTCAAATGATAGAAAATTCCTCCAAGTCATCAGATCAACGAAAGGGAATAAGCAATGAAATATGAATGCATCTTATTAACTAATAAGAGCATTATCCTTCTACAACTGAAATACATCTAATGTATTTGCTAGCTATGATGCTATAATGGATCAAAAATGAATCCAAAGTAGGTTTATTATTTAAAGTGATAATGTTTGTCAACATTGAGGGGCACGATAAAGGAATCATCGATGTTAATTATTTTCTAACATATAGAATTATGCAAAGTATTAAGTAACTTGCATAAATTATCAATTATGTCCTTAATAGACTTTCTCCAATATACATTTGAATCCCCAAAGGATCAGAAGGTGTAAATCACAGTTGAAAATGTGGTATAAAAGTCAGTTCAAAATATCTTTGGAGTAAGTCATAAAGATGTAAAATAAAGGAGGTGAGTGTTCCTGAAGAAAAACAAAATGTGCTTTGAAAGAAACCCATGACATGATTGTCAAAATAACCCCAGAAGTGGTTTAGGTACCTCAAGCATGATAAGTTTTGAGATCTCAATAAATTATATATAGAACTGACAAGAAACAATAATCGACGATAAATACATAATAAAGCGCTTATATTTATAAATGTATTAGAAATCCCATATTAGAGAGAAACATGATTGTCCATCATGAAATTCTCCTAAATAAGATATATGGACCGGTAGTCCATAAGATATGAACATGTTGTTCATAAGATAAAAATAGAAATATAAATAATGACAAAATCACACGGAAGTTACTAAAGCACCATAGAGTGTCAATAACATGTTAAGTGCCATGAGCATTGTATTTTCAGATGTAATTGAATTGATTGAAGTGGTGAAAGTGTTTAAAAAGCTTATAATAACCTGAAGGTATAAACGATGAAAGTATACAAATTCCAGAAGAATTTGAATAACTTTGGTAGTGATAAAAAGCAAGAAATGTAGATTACAACATTCTTTTAAGTATTGTTGTGATGAAAATCTTGAAATAATTCATGATGAGTAGATCACTTCCTGCTTTCAAGAATTGTTGTAGTGAAACTCTTAATATCCATTGAAGTGGTAGTTGCGATATGCAAAAATTATTATAATATATCAGTTCCTGAAGAACATAAAGAAAACAAAGAACATGTCCGATAGATTACATCATTCGTCTAAGTATTGTTGTAATGAAAATCTTGATATACTTCAAGATGAGTAGATTACTTCCTGCTTAGTGTTGTTGTAATGAAAGTTGTCTCATTCATCAAACGTGTATTGCAATATTCAAGCCTGATTGAAACAGAAAATTATAAGCACCTGAAGTGTATTCATAAATGAATATTAGTAACATACAAATCACAAAAGGAAGACATTTTAAATAAGAAAGCATGCCTGAAGCTTGGAAATACACATGAAGTTTTAAAAGAAAAACTTCATTAAGAAGGATTTGTAAGCAATTTGAGTTATTGAAAGAAGAATACAAATTCAGAGGAAATTATTAAATCAAGGGGAGCATCTATAAGTATGATATAATGCACTCTTTTTCCTTAACTAAGTTTTTTCCTATTGGGTTTTCTTAGTAAGGTTTTAATGAGGCATTGGTCATGATCCAGAAGTATCAACCCAAAAGTGTAACAACCCTGAATTTTGGGGGTAAATTTAAAATTTTATATTAAGTAGTTTTAATGAGTTTTTGATATTTAGAATAATTTATTTAAAATAACAATGATTAAAAATTGATTTAAATCGAAGTTAGAATGAATAATTTAATTTTAATTATAAAAGGAGTTAGAAATAGCGCGGTAGTTTGAAAAGTCAAACTTGAACTTTGACTGACCGTACATGATGCAAAATTTAATGGGTTTTAGTGAAACCAAAATTTTTGGAATCTATTTAAAAATATCTTTCTAACGAATCTGAAAAATTGAAATTTCATAGCAGGAATCAAAAGTTATGCCCAGTTTAAAATTTAGGAAGGTCGCTATGAAAATTTATATATATAATATATAAAGGTCAAAAATGCTACTTTTTGCATACGAAGGAATTGGACTCGAAACCACTTCCATTGAGTTCAGAATGATGTTTCTGCATTTAAAAAGTATAAACACTTATATATTTCGAGTTTCGGAAATTATTTGTTTAAAAATGTATTTTTAATATTAAATATATAGCCCTTAAAAATAGTCATTTTACAAACGACCTCTGTTTTCGACGAAACCACTTTCCTTGGATTCGGAATGTCAAATTATGGCTAAGTTTAATTTTTCATAATTTTTAGAATTAATTTGTGGCCGTGGCAAAAAGATTTCAGTTTTGTCAATTTCGGTCAATTTTAATCGACTTGAAAATAGTCATTTTTCAAACAGGCCAGAATTGAACGAAATTAATTTTCCTAGGTCCACAGCATCAAAACATAGCTAAATATATTTTTCATGAATTTTTGGAATTAATTTGTGTCCCCGGTGAATTTTTCCGTACGATTGAATTAAAAATAAAAGATTTAAATTTTAAAATAAGGAAAACTGGATCAAGACATTCGTTTGGGCCTGCGGGACATAACCAGATGAGTCCGACATAGGGGTAATGGGTAGGAGCGACAGTCGTTAGGCTGAAATCAGACAAAGTTGCTAATCAGGCGTTTTAGTGATTTATTAATATAATAATATTATAAATAATGGATTACAAATCACTTAACCCTAATCCCCTAAGTTCTACAGCCGCCATCTCTAACTTTGAATGGTCGAAATCAACCAAAACCAAATCACTACCCTCTCCTTCCACAAATCAAATTAGGGAATCCAAGCTCTATAATTCTATACGAGTATGATCGGTCCTAGTTGAATGTTGCTAGAGTTCTCTGCGCTCGAAGGTCCGACGTTCGGGCTCGGTTCACAGTGAAGGGGCCTCACCGAGTGGCATGGGGTTTGGGGCGCAGGAAGAGGTGGTCGGCGGCGTTTGTGTGGTGGGTCTTGATCAGAGTATGGTGGTCCGGTCGGAGGCACGTGCAGAAGCTTTCACGGTGGAGTTTGGGTTTTGTTTTCACGATGAGGAAGAACGTCGGATAGAAGAAAGAAGGAGGCGTGACCTCTGACTGGTCTAAACAATAATTAAGGTTAATTTACTTATTCATTTAAACATTCAAATCTTTAAACGATCATAACTTATTCAAATTTAATCGGAATTTAGCGAAACAAAAAGCGTTGGAACCGTATTTCAGAGATCTACACGATGGTACAAACTAGATCTGAAAAGGAGCAGATGAAATTTTGACCAAATTTCAAATCTGATCTATTCTGAATAAAAGCTCGGTGAGATTTCTGTTCTTAAATAATTAATTAATCATCTAATTATTTATCGCAAGTGATTTTTTTTTTTTGAATGAATGCTTATAAATCAAGTTGTTATGTTTAAGATACAAATTTGCTGTTTGTGAATTTTGATAATTGTGATGTTTATATTTGTAGATCTAAGTCTACAATTAAAATTTCTGAAACTAGGATGCATTGGTTTGTTTAGATTTGGTTGTAGGATAAAATTTAGATTATACTGTTGTTTCATGTAATATGAAATTGATATGTTAGTTAACACCAAACATTGGATTAGAATGTCCAAATCAATGAAAATAATCACTTTGCTGTGTTATTTACTTGGATTAGAAATTACGTAAAACAAAAATCCCTATTTTTGTTCATTAATTATGACATCAAATTGGACATTTTAGTGATACTAGAAAATGGTTAAACAAAAACCATTATATTTGTTCATTGAGAATGTGACACCAAACTTGACATTTGTGTAAAATGGAAATTGGTTTAGTAAAATAAAAAGAGTAGTATTTTGTTTGCATTCCTTGATATGAACAAAATTTTGAAAGAATAACATTAAAATGAAAGAGTCACATTTAAATAAAAATTACATTTTTTTTGTGTGTAATAAAGATAAGATTTTACCGTTGTAACAAAAATCACATTTTTAAGTGTAATTAAAGATATGATCTTGTACGGTAATAAAAATTTACATTTTTACCAATATAATTAAAGTAGAATGAAACTTACGACTTTATTAAGGTAGTTAAAGTAGAATAAAAATTTACATTTTTATTAATGTAACTAGAGTAGAGTAATAACTTGCATTTTTCAATGTAAAAGAAAGGAAATGAAACAATGTACGTTTTTATTAATGTGATTTAAGCTGAATGAAAACTTACATTTTCATTAATGTAACTTGAAATGAATAAATGAGTAAGTTTTCAATGTAATAAGGAACGCATGATTTTTTTTATTTTTACATTTTTAATGTAATTAAAAAGATAAGAATTTTACACCGTAAGGTTAATTACATTTTTGGTGTAATTAAAAGGGATATTTTTACTTTGTAGTAAAAAATTACATTTTTATTATAATTAGAAAGTTAAGATTTTTACACCATAAGATCAAGTACATTTTTAATGGGATGGAAGAAAGAGAATTTGGCATCGCAAAATTTATTACATTCTTAATGTAATTAAAGAATGAAATTTTGACGCTGAAAAATTGATTACATTTTTATTGGATAAAAAGTTAGGCTTTGAAACGAAAGTATTAATTACATTTGTAGTTATTGAAAAGGAAAGAATTTGAAATTGTGTTGTTAACATAAAAATCACATATTTATGTTAAAAAGGGAATTCATTAAAATATTCAAGTTAGAATGGAATTGTGTTAACATAAAAATGAATCATTAAAGTATATAAGGAAGAATGAAATTTTGTTAACATAAGAATTTGCATTTTTAATGTAAATGAAATATGAGTCATTAAAAAAAAGGGGGGAATGTTTGTTTGACAAATATGGTAACATTAAAAGTACATTTTTATATGTAAAATAAATTTGAAAATTTGCATTGAAAAGTAAAATTACATTTCTATATGTAATCAAAAGAATGAAATTTATACCGCATAGAAAATTTCATTTTTATATATAATTAAAGAAATAGAACTTACATGTAACATAAAACTACATTTTTATATGTAAATTAAGAGTGAGAATTTGCATTGAAAATTTAATTACATTTTTAATGTAAATAAAGTAGGAATATACATTGCAAATTAAAGAGCAAGATTTGACATGTAATTTAAGTTACATTTTATTATGTAATTTAGAATAGAATATATATATATATATTGTAAATAAAAAGTACATTTTCATTATGTAATTAAAAAGAGAAATTTGACATTATAATGTTAATTACATTTTTAATGTAAAAAAAAGATCTTACACCGTAGTTGAAAGATAGAAATTTTCACGTAATGATAATTACATTTTTGATGTAATTGAAAAGAAGGATTGACGTTGTAATGTAAATTACATTTTTGTTGTAATATTAAAAAGATAGAATTTTCACCGTATTGCTAATCACATTTTTAAGGAGATTTTCCAGTGTAATAAAAAGAATGAATTCAACATTGAAATAGAATTTACGTTTTTATGTAAAAAATATATATAAAATATAAAAATGAAATGTAACGTTGAATTAGAATTTACATTTTTATGTAAAGGAAAGAGAAAAAAAGAAGGATTCATCGTTGAATTATAATTTAATGTAAATAGAGGGATAAAAGGAATAGAAGATTATTTTTAAATGTTGGGATCTTATCTTCATTTTTAAATGAATTAAAAATTGAATGGAGATCGGTAGTTGTTTAGCTCGTTGTTAAATCGGATGACGTTATTATGGTTGAACGTTTTATATATTTATATATAAATATAATTAAAATCAAACGAATCGAGCATGGTAGTTCGCGTTTTGAAATCGTACCTTTAAACGACTATACCAAAAGATCCGACCGTCGGAGTTTCCCAAAACTGAAAACATTAGGACTGTCTTGGAAAGATCTTTGCAATGATATAAACTACGTTAAGATCCAATGGTTAGATTTTGAGATATGTGAAATTCAAAATTTCATAAAAACAACGCCATAACCATATATGACCTGTAACGTCGTTTTTATAAAACGAGCTATTTTTAAATGAAATAAAAATAGGAATAAATCATTATAAAATACAAATAACGATATGAAATTGTTTTCAAATTTATATATGTGAGAATTATTTGGAAAGTCCGAGTTTTCTCTCATTCCAAATAATGATACGACGTTCGAAGAATTGAAGACGGCGATTGAAGACCGACGATCTTCACATCGAATGGGTAATTAGTGTCGAGGCCCTTGATTGATTTGCTCCCAAGATGGGGCTAAGATGGTAGTTATCGGGACGTAGTGTTGATTTGTACGGATTTGGCTTTCGTTCAGATCCAGAGCATAAGCTTATAAATTGAATGTGTGTCCGACATTGTACTCCTTTATATTGTATTTATTGATTTACTGTCGAATGTATGAATGTTTGGTAGCGGAGAATTTATTCTCTTGCTTAACACCCTTTCATATATTTCGACAAAGGATCGGTAGTGTGATATGGAGTGACAGTGTGGAATACTAAGATGCAATGATCAAGGTTTCTTGTTGAAAAGCAGAACCTTGTGGTGACGATCAAAGCACAAATTGAATAAGCATAGCTTTGTGTATTATGTAGCTTCACGAGCCTCACAACCCGGTTGGAGTCTAAAACGGGAGAAGGGAACGCAGGGAGAGCAACATGTTTCTTTCTAGCTAGAAGTAGTGTTAATGCTTAAACTGGCTGATATTTTACTTATGTGGATGATGGAATGAGGCGCCTCGGATGATAGGTCCTATAGGACCGGGAAACGTGTGTTCAGGAATTGCCAATCCACGAAGCTATATGTGTGGACCGGCCCTGCAGCTATCCAAGGGTTCTCTGCGGGGAATCCTAAGGCATTAGCTAGAGTGTCTCGAATCGGTAAGTTGCTCCTCCCTAGCCTTGACTCATGATGGAAACCAAATTCCAAATACGACCCTACGAATTTGATTGTATTACTAGTACAGAGGCATAGTATATGGTAGCTATGCTTCCTAGGATTGATACATTTACTTTGAAATGTTTTTGAAACATATATACACTAATAATAATATCAAATTCGTTTTTAACGTATCAAGCATTTTTGACCATTATAAGGTAAAACTCTATCCTCCGATTTGCGTTGCATTGTGTGATGGGACTTGAGTCTTATGATGGTTTGGTTTTTCCAAAAAGCATTGCGTTGTTTAACGATTTACTTTAATTTATGCATGACAATCCATTGGAGTAAACCCATTCCGCGTTAGCGGCTTTGTCCTTCGATTTGTCTTATTGTTATTAGTGAAATTAGTTAAGAATTCTCACACCAGTCCCATGACTGACCCGTTATTTGTTTCCACCTTTATAAACTCGGGTGCCCTCTTTCCATACGGGAAGTTGAGTAGTTTGTCTACAGGTTCTTATCTCGAGCATGATTCTGGATTGAAGCCTGAAGCTGTGTCCAGAGCATAGTTGTCTTCCGCTGCCTTAGTTATTTTATATCCATTGCAATGTATTAAAATATTGTAATTTATCTTCCGCTGTAATTTTATTCGATGTACTCTGATATTCTGTACTCTGATGTAACATTATTGTAATGTTTATAAAAGTCTGTTGTTATTGTTCTGATGTTGTTGTATTCCCAAGGTTAACGTGTTCATGTTTTGAACGGTCTTGGTCGATCTAGCGATCGATCGGGTCGGGCGAAACCGCGAGCCGTTACAAAAAGTAACATACAAAAATAAGTTATAATGTACTTTTTCCTTATTTAAGATTTTTCCCACTGGGTTTTTCTTAATAAGGGTTTAACGAGGCATAACATTGATCCAGAAGTATCATACTACTTGAAGTAGTAAATATAACATTATATGTTGTACTCTTTTTCCTTCACTAAGATTTTTCCCATCGGGTTTTTCTTAGTAAGGTTTTGATGAGGCAACGTTTTGATCTAGAAGTATCAAACATATTTTGATGCAGCAAACTACTATTTAAGAAGAAGACAAGGCAGTTTGCATGGCTCAGTTTCAAGTGAATTATATCAAGTATGAAAGGATGGAGCACATTTCTCCTAAATTTCTCTTCACATATGCATGAAATGATAACAAGAAAAAGGAGAAACAAATTCAGTTTCAAGAAAAGAGGGTAGATCCGCTCTCTACGGCAATTTCCAAATCAACATTCCAGAAGATGATATACAAAATTGGCATGCGTCGACTACATCAATAGACTAGTTGAATAATGAGTTATAAATAAGGGGGAGCATATAAAATTATGCTATAATGTACTTTTTTCCTTCACTAATATTTTTCCCACTGGGTTTTTGTTAGTAACATTTTTAATGAGGCATTATCTTGATCCTGAAGTATCAACCCTTACTGTAACATTGTAAAACATGTTACCTAAAGATGAAATGAAATTGCACTCTTTTCCTTGTTTATGATTTTCCCATATGGTTTTTCATAAAAAGGTTTTTAATGAGGCATTGTTTTGATCCTGAAGAATCAAACTCTTTTAAGGAATATCGTTTTAATATGATATTCATAATGTCAGACGTTGTACTCTTTTTCTCGTTCAAGGTTTTTTCCATTGGGTTTTCCTGATAGAGTTTTGAAGGCAACGGACAATAGTTGTATCGACTAAACAGATATATGCAAGAAAGATAATAATAAGGGGAAATAATCATCATATATGTTTTAAAAGGGACAACTTCAAGTTAGCAGAGCATTCAAGTTTTTGAAGACGCATATTCAAGGGGGAGTGGTGTAATATATATATAAATATTGTGAATATGCTTTTATTAGTTCTCTGTTTAGTCCCACATCATGGGGAAAAGTTAAACATCAGCTCCAAAACCTATATATATATAGGAGCCAATATAATAGAAATAAAAATACATCTGAATGAATAGAAATGTCCTCTCTCCCTTATTTCTTATGTTCTGTGTTCGTTTAATAACACGTTATCAGCACGAGATTCTATTATAGTTATTTGTTGAAATCTTCTAGATCTACATCTATGAATTTGTCATGTAACTAATTTTTATTTGAGAATATCAATTCATGGATTTCTATATTTGTTCTACAATTATTTTCTATTTGAGAATATTTGATCTATGGATCTATATACTTTTTGTAGATCTAGATTATATTCCAGTGGATCTAACTTTTTAGATCTAATTATTTTTAACTTAGTGGTATCTAGATATCCACCTACTTATATTTGATCTGGAATTATGGTATACCAAATATATTTTTTTAGGAAAATCCATTCATTTTCTTTTTATAATATTATATATGGATCTTTTACCCCATACGCCATACATAAAACATCTTCATTTGCTACTTTATCTCTTTAATAATAGAGAAGCCATTGCTAATAGGTATGCATATATGTAAATAGCAAGCTGCTTGTTAACCAACATATGTATTACTATGGTCATTATTTTTGTTATGTAACATGGTGTATAGCTCCTTGGCGGTTTGTATTATTTCATTATTTTAAGAAGTTCATTGTAAATGCATAGAGAAAGACTTGCAGATTTGGATACTTATTTTATGATCCCGTGCCGTAATATATTCAATTTATTACATGCATGGTCCTATTCTATTTTACGAGATCTGCATTTTTTTATGATATAACAGTACTACATCTGAATTACAACATACGAAATAATAGAGCTTCATATTTGGATAATTTTTTTAATACCTTGAAGTTCATCGTTTATTCTTTGTTCATTTTACATATTTCTTCTGGAAATATGTAATTTGGATATATTTTTTATGATCCCGTGCCATAATATATTCAATTTATTACATGCATGTCTACGGTCCTATTCTATTTTACGAGATCTGAATAACTAAGAAATAAGGGAAAAAAATTCAATGAATTTCAACATACATAAATAATAATATTGTTAAACTTTAGTTTGATATTAGATGAAGAAAAAATAACAAGATAAACATAGGAAACATATAATAGAGCCTCATATTTGATGCGTCATAAAGTTCAATGATATACCTGATGGCATTATCATCATCACGCTTAACAATTTCTTTCCCAGTTTATATTATGTGCCCATTGTGCTCTTTTTGGTGTTGAAAACAACTCTTTATTTTTTTATTCTTGGTTAGGTATCAAGTGCAAATAGTATATATATTCTGAGAAATTTTACTTTTAAATTTCATATCTTTTAGTATATTATATAGCTACCTTATTAACTAAGGCAACACTGAAACTATTTGATCTTTTTATAACTAGACCTTGAAAATTCAAATGAAAGCTTCGCGATTTGATTCCATGGTAACTCGGGACTCGGAATGAATTTCCACTTACACGATCAGAAAGAAAGACATTTACAATTTTCATGTATGTGTGTATATCTATGCAATTAATGCCCCGCTATTACCCTGTTATATCCTCGCTATATCGTGCAGTGGATTTCTACTGCTACGCTATTTCCAAATAAGCTCTGAGATAGACTTTCTGTTTTAAGCCCCGTTATATTCCGATATTACCGATATATTCCACTATTTTAGCTATATTATGTTATTCCTACTATATCTTTTATAATAGAAATGAATTTAGAAAAGACTTCTATACATTACAAACTTTACAATGTTAGTTTTTTAATATAATTTTTTAAAACATATTTTTCATAATAGAAAATATTATAATATTGTACTAATTTTAATCAAGCTAAGCAAAATTTTCCATTTATTTACATATATTTGCAAATATTTTTTATTCAAATTAAGAATGTACTAATAATAATTAAAGTTAATGTTAATTTTTCATTTATTTATCATTTATATATTTGCAAAAGCATAAAATACGAGTATTGTATGCTATTTTAGATTCATCTACTATATTCCACTATTACCTTGCTTTATCCCCGCCACAACCTTTTGCACCTCCACCGCACTGGATCCGCTGAGCGCTTTAACTGCACAAGTGTGTGTGTGTATACATACATATATATATATATATATATATATATATATATATATATATATATATTTGTGTGTGTGTGTGTGTGCGCGCACACGCGCATATATGTCACATTTTCCAACAACCTCGGAATACTTTGACCCCATCATTTCAATCTTCGGAGAATTTTTTGCATTTTAACTAAAAAAACGCAGCATGCTCATAGCATTTCTCTTTTTCCCCATATGTTAGTAAAAAAATGTAATAGCCCGCATTTTACGCATTGGAGGATCGTAAAATATTTTTATTTTATTCCCTGATAGTTGGATCATTCTCATATTTTAATATGTTACTTATGGGGATGTAAGACATGTCAATAACTTTTACCAATTGTGTTTATGACCATTTTTCCCCTGTTAGTCTTGTACAAGGTATAACTATTGACTCAGGTCGAATCAGGTGGTGAGATTTGTGCCATTGAAAAGGAAATGATGATTGCCTTTCCGTAGAGTGGTTACATTAAAGATTTGACTCAGCGGTTTGGGAGGAATTACTATTTTAAGGTTTTTTTAGTTGGTTCTTTAGGTTTTCAAGCCATAATGGGCTGATTTGAAGAGGCCCATTAGTGGCCTGGTGGAAGGCTACAAATAGGGGGTGGGAGGTATGGGAAGTAGTTCACTTTCACCATTCTCTCGTTTGGAAGAGCAAAGGGATCCTCCATTCCTCTATTTCTACATCTTTCCACCATTTAAGCTTAGGAAATCGATGATCTACACCATTTGAAGCTAGATCTACATCGTTTCAAAGGCGAGTTTATCGAATCAAGGAGTTTGGATCCAATTCCTTGCTGTCCGGAATCTTAATTCAGTGCTTTTGGGTTATTTTGGAGAATTGGTGTGTGATATGCATCTCTCACGTGGATTCAATCAAGTATATAAATGTTTGGTCATGTTTTTCATCAAATTCAAGCATTTTCTCATAGATCTTTACATTGGTAAGTCCATTTTCATATGACTCACTATAGGATCTAGTTTAGCAAGTTTAAACCATTAATTTCTATGTTATTTCAAATGTTTATGCAAGTTAGATCCATAATTTAGTTCATATGTTCATTTATCATGATTTTGGGTGAGTTAGCATAATTATTGATGAAATCATCATATTCATGTTGTTAATGATTTCAAAACATGTTTATGGTAGTAATTGATGAGTTGGATGAATAGATTTTGTCAAGATAGTTGATTGGCGAAGTTTTGGTCGAAATTGGACTTGAATTGGGGCTGTACAGGCCACGGGCTGTGCGTGCGAGTGGGTGGTCATGCGTGCGAGTGGGGTGGTCGAGCGGATAGTACAATGTGTAGTACAATAGGGGGTCTGTCGTGCAGGTTTCGGTCGGTCGCACGTAGATGGTCAGGTCGAGCATGGACTCAAGCATGGTCATAGAGGAAGGTATTTTAGGTCGAGCAGGGCTGGTTCGGGCATGGTTGAGTCGGGCATGGCATGGGGTCGGTCGGGCATGTCCGGGTCGAGCGTGGTTAAGTGGAAAAGGGTGGTCGGTCATGTAACGACCCGGAAAATCTTAACCAATTTAAAATTTTAAATTTGGCTAAAATAGTGGATTTTAAATATTTAAGAAAATAACGATGAAAAGTATGTTTGAATCGATGTTGAAAATGAAAACAATTAATTTGAATTATAAACAAAGCCTGAAATGGCGTGGTAGTTTCAAATTTTGAATTCAAACTTTGACTGACTGAAATAGTCAAATGGGCCAATGAAGCATATCCCATTGTGTTCGAAATGGGGGTAAAACGTAGGGACAACAGTCGTTGGGTTTGAATTGGTGTTCGTATGTGACAAGGGATATTTTAGAAATTTAAAAATATATAGATTAAATAAAAAAATCTGATTGGGCCACACTCTCTCTCTACCCGTATTCTCTCTCCCCGATGTCTGATCGAAGGCGGAAATCGATTCCCCCCTTCCCGACCATTTTCCGACCGCCACAGCCACAATCAGCCCCTCCCCTAGTTCAACTTTTTGAAGAGCTCTCCTCCCTCGTCAAATCCATACCAGGTGCTCCTCCTCTCGTCGCTCCAATCGAGAGAACGACCACCGTGAACATTGCAACTTCATCGCGCCGCCCTGCCTCGAGTTCGCCACCGAGTTCCACGTGCGCCCCCTCGTTCTGCGCGCCTCTCGGAGGTCTGAGACGTGGTGCCGTCCGATCTGGACATCGAGCTACGGATCGAGCAAAAATCTAAAACCTAGATTTGAACAAAAACTGAGGTAATATGGCTGAAACTATTTTAAACTATTTAATAGCAGTTTAAAGCTCTACGGTTTTTGATTTCACTATAAAAATCATATCTTTTTCATTTCTTAACGAAATTCAGTGAAACAAGAGACAGTGGACTCGTTTGGACGTCTTCTATATTCTAGAAGAGACCGCATATTTTTCTGAGCCTTCTGCTATTTTTGGTGGAATGGAACCCAAGGTGAGATTTCTAATCTATAAACGATATGGAAAACGATGATGTATAAATTATATAGTCGATGTATGAGTTATATAAGCATTGTACACCTCATGTATAAGCGTTGTATAAGTTGTACGTTCGATGTATAAGTTATATATGCATTGTAAAAATTATATATGTGTTCCTTTTCGGTATATGTGTTTGCCATTATTCTTAAAGAAGATTCAGCACCTGAGCGAAATAAAAGTGAATTACTTATATAAATATATATATACGCCCCTCGTCCACAAACCATGGACGATATTTATTGGTTGTGATTGGTGTGAAAATTGGTTGATTACGAATGGTTGATTAGAATTGTTTGTGGTTGAAAAATACCCGTTTGTGGTTGAGAAATATTTGGTTGAAACCACATAGGATTAGTTTGTGGAAATGAAAAATAATATACATGCCGCCTGCGTGCGAACTAGATGCATGATTCCCCATTGTCAAAAGCTGTGAGGCTTTAAGGTAGAGCGAGGAGCCATACTAGGGATGGTCCCAGTTTTAACTACCCTGCCATTATGCTGTCGAAATTTTGAATAATATTCATGTGTTAGAATTATTTTCATGTGTTGAAACTATATTCGTGTGTTGAATGGAAATTCATCTATTTAACGGCACTCATGTTTTGAAATAAATTGTTTTGAAATATAAAAATCACCTTTTTATCTATATATATAAACTATAGAAAACCTTTATGTGTTGAATCGAAATTCATTCGTCGAATTGAAATTCATGGGTTGAATGGTATTCGTGTTTTAAATATAAAAATCACCTTTTTATCTATATATACCAACTATAGAAAACCTTCATGTGTTGAATCGAAATTCATTTGTTGAATTGAAATTCATGTGTTGAATGGTATTCGTGTTTTAAATATAAAAATCACCTTTTTATCTATATATACCAACTATAGAAAACCTTCATGTGTTGAATCGAAATTCATTCGTTGAATTGAAATTCATGTGTTGAATGGTATTCGTGTTTTGAATAAATTGTTTTATTACCTATATGAACTATATAAAATAATCTCGTTTTGAAATAAATTGTCTTATAATAAAAATCCTATTTTTATCATCAAAATGAACTATATAAAATAATCGTGTTTTGAAATGAATTGTTTTACAATAAAAATCACATTTTTACTGTACACATGAGTTGTTAAAAATAGTGAAGTGTCGAAGTGAATGTTTGTTGGATAAAAATATCATTTTTATCAAATGTATGAAAAGAATATAGCTTTGAAATCGAAGAATCGATATATATATATATATATATAAATAGAATTAAAATATATCGAATAACGAAGCTACAGTTCGAATTTTGAAACCGTGATTTCAAACGATTAGTGCGGGAGATCCGACCATCGGATTTTCACGAAACCGCAACCGTTGGGTTCACTTTGGAAATATCTTTCCAACGGCACCAACTTTGTAAAGATTCAACGGTTGGATTGTCTGGAATGTTTAATTCAAATCTGAAGAAAAACAACGCCAGAATCGATTATATATATATATAAATATATAAATACAATTATATTAAATCGAATAACGACGCTGCAGTTCGTATTTTGAAATCGAGACTTCAAATGATTATACCGGGAGATACGACCGTCGGATTTTCCCAAAACTAGAACCATTGGATTCTTTTTGAAAAGATCTTTCTAATGATGTCAATTTTGTGAAGATCCAACGGTTAGGTTTTCAGATATGTGTAAATCAAATCTGAAGAAAAACAGCGCCACGGCCGCGTTATGGCCCGAAGCGTCGTTTGGATGAACTGGCTATTTTAAAATAAATAAAAATAGCAATAAATCGTTATAAAATATTATAAACGATATGGAATGTGAAATTTATAAATTAACTAAAGATTAGCTAAGTCGAGCGGTTTCCTCGGTTTTGATCTGATGTTGTTTTCGGCCTTCGGGGTTAATATTTTGGATGTCGTTCTCTTACTGATTGACGGTTAGTGACTAATGAATTGAAATGATGCGTATGTAGTGTTTGTGTAGCACGTGTTTATTATATACGCGAGTTGCTCAGAAAGACCGGGTTTATCCCATTCTGAATAACTGAATCGACGATAAGAAATCGAAGATGAAGACGGTGGTTGAAGACCGGAAATCTTCACCTCGCTTGGATGGTAATTGATGTCCTGATTGGGAGGCATCCCGAAATATGGATAATGAGTGGTGATCGTCCAGACGTACGTGGAGATCGATGGGTTTGCGAGGTATATAGTGCCTCCGGTTTCGTTCCGACCCAGAACGGACTTGTAAATGGATTGTGTGTCTGACATTGGAATTTATTCTATGTGATTGATAGCCATCAGTCGCATGTTGTGAATTGCCTGTGGGACATACTAAGATGCAGTGATCAGGGCTTCTGTTGAAAAGCAAAGTCTTGTGATTGATGATCAAAGCAACGCCTGTGTGGCATAGCGTTGTGCATAACGTGAATTCGCGAGCCTCACACCCTGGTATGAACCAGAAACGGGAGAAGGACCTCAGGGAGGGCATGCGTTTCTTTCTAGCTAGGAGATGTGTCAGTGTTTTTACATGACCTGACATTTTACTTATGTGGATGATGGAAAGCGAGGCGCCTCGGATATATCGGTCGATCCGGGACCGATGGAGTCATTTGTTGGCTCATTTGCGCCCCATAGGGTGGGGAGACGTATTGTTCAGGCATTTTAATCCACATCGGTGGACCGGCCCTGTCGCTCCAAGGGTCGATGCGTTCTGATCCTGAGACATGGTAGGCTAGATTGTCTCGAAGTCGGTAAGGACTATCTTTTGCCTTGGTTCATGGAAAAAATCCAATTTCCAAACACGTGACTGTGCGGTTTTGATTGTATATATATGGCGACATGATATATGGTACCCATGTCGTCTATGCTTGATAGTTATGATTTGAAATTGTTTTTGAAACATATAAACACTAGTAATAATATCAAATGCTTTTGTTTTATTCGTATCAATCATATTTTGGCCATTATATGGTAAAACTCTATCCTCCGGTTTGCGTTACATTGTGTGATGGGAACTGAGTCTTATAATGGCTTCATTTTTATAAAAAGCATTGCGATGTTTAAAAGAATTATTTGTTTTAAAGCACCGGCGATCCGATGGAGTAAACCCGTTCCACAAAAGTGGTGTGGTCCTATGATTAGCCATATTTTAAATGTGTTGAGTAGATTTCTCATACCAGTCCCATGACTGACTCGTAGTTTGTTTCACTTTCAAACTCGGGTGCCCCTTTTTCTACACAGGTAGCCTTGTGTTCAGCTTTTAGCTGGCTCTTTCTAGATAGCTGGAGCTGAAGATGGATTCTATTATTTATCTCTTTTTATGCTGTTCAGCTCTTGTTGTACATATTTTGTTTGTTTTCCGCTGTAGACATTTATGTATAGCTGAAATGTATTTGTACTAAGTATGATCTTGTATACTGTGTAACTCTGATGATTTCGTTTATCCAGTGTATTATTTGTTCATTATCTGGTGTATTTATTTAATTCTGTTCTGCTATTTTCTGTTTCTGTGTTATATTCCAAAGATTACCCTTGCCGCCATCAGTACGGGGTTTGGAGTCGTCACAATTTGGTATCAGAGCTTTGGTTAAGCTTAGTTCTGGAATATAACATATTAATAAACTCGTCAGAAATAGAACCAATTGTGTTCTAGGATGGGTAACTCATTACAGATAGGATCAGTAATATCCTAGCATGAGTAGCAGAATGAAATAACACCTTGATAGACACATTTACATTCAAGCATTTGTCTCTATATTTTGAAATATCTTTTCTGTGACCTGACACTTGATCTGCTATTTGCAGAAGTACTAGAAAATAAGTGTCAGAAACAGAAGGAATGTAGAACCGGATATTGAGGCCCTATTAATCAAGTATCGAAATATGGGTGGAGTACCGTTCTCTCGCGAAGAATCTATTATGAAAACACAGGCTTGAATTCGTTCTACTGAGAAAATATTTGACGATTTAAAGCTGAGAGATGATCAGAAAAGATTACTGGCATCCTGGGCACTCAAAAACGAAGCCTTGTTCTAGTGGGATTCGATTATTAAGGATAATCCAGAAGGTGATATCACCTGAGACAGATTCAAAGTGATTTTCTTGGAAAGATTTACTCCTCCCGAAGCGACTGAGCGATTATGTGATGAATTTTCTTATCTGATACAAGGAGATATGACCATTCTAGAATATCATAAGAAATTCAACAAACTTTCTCACTTTGCTCCTCATCTGATTCAAGATCCAAAGTGGAAGAATCTGAGATTTATTCATAGCCTGCAAAGAAAATATCAGAATAGTGTGACGAGGAATGTGAAGCTTCCTTTTTCTGAAATGATATATATGGCTTATCAGTATGAAGATCTCGATAGGAAAGGTATGTTGCGAGACGAGGAGGAAATCAGTTCTAGCAGCAAAAGAAAATTCGAAGCTGATAGCCCAGAGACAAGTGTGCAGCCTAAGGCAAGTACGAAGGCTGAGGTCAGAAAGAGGCCAAAGGTCGGTCAGAAAAAGGTAAAGGCAGTCGTGTGTCTAAAGCGTGATCCGCAAGGGCATTCGATAAGGAACTGCAGATCTTCGAACAGACGAAAGGATGGTGGGTCTAAATCCAAGAAGAATTTTCAGGAGAATAGAAAGTGCAGTCAATGTCGTCGCACTGGCCATCTTGAAAAGGATTGTCGGCTATTTAAGAGATCCAAAGCAGTGCATATAAATGAAGTACCAGAGACTTCTGAGCCCTCAACTAGTCAGGGAAGACCAGATGTTTTGGAAGGCACGCTTAATGTCAAAAATATTCCAGTCAAAGTGTTGTTTGATACAGGTGCGTCACGAAGCTTCATTGCCAAGAATGCAGTTAAGAAGTTGGATTTGATTTTGAAGAAGCTCAAAAGTCCAAAATCCAGTTGGGGGTTCTCTCGATCTCAGTTGGGTTTGTGGGGTGCCTGTCTCTTTTCCCTGTTATAAGTTCCCTACCATCTCCATCGTCATGAATTTTACTGAATTCGATCTTATTTTGGGATTGGATTGGTTAACCAAATATGAAACAAAGGTCTGATGTGCCGAGAGGGTGGTTAAGGCAAAGGCCCAATCAGGGAATTATATAACCATACCATGTGAAGGCCCGAATTCAAATAGAAAAGACTTCTGGTCGGCTCTAAATGTTTCTCCTACTCAAATAGAAAATATCCCTGAAGTCACAGAGAATATTCCCGACCTCGTAAAAGATATTCCTGTCGTCAAGAATTATGCGGATGTGTTTGAAGAAGTTGTTCGCTTACCTCCGCAGAGAGAAATAGATTTCAAAATTGCTCTAATCCCGAATGCAAGGCCAGTAGTTCACGCTATTCGAAGAATGTCCTTGAAAGAGAAAGAGGAATTAGACAATCAAACAAGACAGCTTGTATGGAAGGGTCTAATCAGGCCTAGTTTCTCTGATTGGGGAGCAGCAGTGGTGTTTGTCGCAAAATCAGACGGTACTCTGCGGCTATGTGTGGATTATCGTGATTTGAACAAGCAGACAATAAAGAATAAATATCCATTGCTGCGAATCGATGATTTATTGGATCGTCTGAATGGAGCACAAGTATTTTCAAGGATGGACCTAGCTACAGGCTTCCATTAGCTTCGAATTGCCGAAGAGTGTGTTCCTATGACAGCATTCAGAGGTCCAGACTTGTTCTATGAGTGGTTAGTAATATCGTTCGGCTTATGTAACGCTCCAGCATACTTCGACGATTTGATGAATAGAGCGTTCAAAGGAGTCCTGAATAAATTTGTTTTGGTTTTTATTGACAATATTCTAATCTTCTCTAAATCAAAGGCCGAACATGAAAGGCATTTGGAACAGGTTCTGGAAATCCTCAGAAGGAATGTATTAAAAGCCAAACTATCCAAATGTATATTCTGGCAAGATGAAGTGAAGTTTCTGGGCCACGTCGTATCGAAAGAAGGAATTGCTGTGGATCCAAGTAAAATCACGGCTATTCAAAATTGGAAATAGCCTAGTACTCCTACAGAAGTCTGTAGTTTTCTTGGATTGGCTAGTTATTACCGGAAGTTCATTAAAAGCTTTTCGAAGATATCTGGTCACTTAGCGAAGCTTACAAAGAAGCAATCAAAATTCAAATGGACTCCAGAATGTGAGGAGGCTTTTGAAGAGCTAAAATTAAGATTAAAAACTACCCCAGTATTAATGATAATCGACGGCAATAAAGATTTAAAAGTCTAGACATATGCCTCTAGAGAAGGCCTGGGTGCAGTGTTAATGCAAAGAGGTCAAGTGATAGCTTATGCTAGTCATCAACTGAAGCCGCACGAGAAAAACTACATCACTCATGATCTTGAGTTATTGGCTATCGTATTCTCTTTGAAAATCTGGGGACACTATCTTCTGGGTGAGAAATTCGAACTGTTTACGGATCACCAGTCGTTGAAGTATCTGTTCACCTAGAAGGACTTGAATCTGAGGCAGCAATGTTGGCTAGAATTCCTTGCAGCATATGATTTCGAGATTTTATACACTCCAGGGAAAGCCAATGTCGTGGCCGATGCGTTAAGCCGAAACAATGAAATGATCGCCAGTTTTATTATCACGACTTCATTGATAGATAAAATATCTGCTCTTCAGAAGGATGATCACTTCATTCAGAAGATCAAGGAGATAACTCAGAAATGTGAACCCTCGAGTTTTCAGGTTGATAATGATGGGGTTCTAAGGCTAAAAGGTCGAATCTGTGTTCCTAACATTGCTAAGCTCCAAAAGGAAGTACTGGATGAAAGCCACAAGTCAAAACTTAGTATCCATTCGGGAGTAAGCAAAAGGTATAATGACATCAAATGCACTTTCTAGTGGAAGTCGATGAAGAGGGACATTTCTTTATATGTTAATCGATACCCTACTTGTCAGCTAGTCAAAAGCGACCAACATAAACTTGCTGGATTGTTGCAACCGCTGGACGTTCCAGGTTGGAAGTGGGAACTTTTTTCCATGGACTTCATAGATGGTTTCCCCAGAACCAGAAAAGGAAATGACAGTATTTGGGTGATCGTAGATCGCTTCACGAAGACCGCCCATTTCATACCTGTCAGATCAGACCGAACTGCTCAGAGTCTGGCGCAGATATACTTCAAGGAAATTGTTAGACTACATGGAGTGCCGCTCAGTATAATCAGTAAATTCTGGGAGGCGTTTCAAGTAGAACTGGGAACAAAGCTGAATCTAAACACCGCTTATCATCCTCAGACAGATGGTCAGACTGAGAGGGTGAATCGTATACTAGAAGATCTATTGCGGGCTTGTGTTCTAGATTTCGGTGGATCATGGGAAGACCATCTGCATTTGGCTGAATTCTCATAATACAACAGCTACCAGGCGAGCCTAACAATGTCACCATTCGAAGCATTGTATGGTAGACAGTGCCGATCCCCTGCTTGTTGGGTCGAACCCGATAATAGACTTGTATTGGGACCAGATATGATCCGAGAAGCTGCCGACAAAGTTGATTTCGTTAAGAAACAATTACTCGCTGCTCAATGCCGAAAAAAGAGCTATGCCGATAGGTGAAGAAGAGATATATCGTTTGTTGTTGGCGACTATGTATATTTGAAAGTATCGCCGATGGGAGGAGTTATTCGGTTCGGTAAAACTGGGAAATTGGCGCCCAAATTCATTGGCCTGTTTCCTATTCTTGAACGGATTGGAACTCTTGGTTATAGGGTTAAATTGCCAGATTGGTTGCCTGGGGTGCATGATGTATTTCACATATCTCAACTTCAAAAGCACGTTTATGATCCAGACTTGATCGTGGAAGAAGCAGCTCAACAGGATATTGAAATTACCCCAGAATTGGCTGTGAGAAGGGAGCCGCTAAAGATCATCGGCAAAGAAACCAAAGAGCCGAGGAACAAGAAGGTTCACTTAGTCAAAGTGCAATGGAGTGGGGATCCACGAGATTGTACTTGGGAAACTGAGGAGAGCATTCAGAAACCCTATCCTAAGTGTCGAGTAGATATCTCTGATTGACTCCGGTGCAAGGTACATTTACCATACTTTGCATTACCAATTAGTTCTCTACTCTGTTGTTATTTTCTTTCCATGGATGTGCACACTTAATTCTATAGTCTGAATGATTTTAAAAGAATATAGAAATTGATTAGTATATTTTTGAAAAGTTAAAAACAAATTGCTTGTTGTTTGCATTGTGTGATAGTAAATTGGATTAATTAAATTATTGAAACGATAGTTAATTTAATCAATTATAGAATGAATGGTAGAATTTATTCGATTAAATCACACATTGAACTGATATGAAAATAGATAGAAATATATACTTGTGCATTATATATGTTTGAACAGGTAAATGGATAGCTGTTGAGTAAAGATTTTATTTGCGTGCCTGACAAATAGGTAAACCTTAATGAGTTGGATGCGAAATATTATTATATCAACTCCTGTGAATGCCATTGGATGCGGAGTGTTGGTTATTCTGTGTGCAATAATAAACGTCGCCATAGGATAATAACAATTAATTTTGAACTACACTACATGGCATACTTCTTGAAGATAGGCATACTTCATCATATACCACACAAGCATTTGGAGCTTGTGTGACGAGGTGGAAGATTTACCATACGAGCGAGGGGCTTGTATGGCGATGACTATATTTTACAGGTTGAACTGATGACTGATATGACCATATAAAATTGTAACAATAAATTGCCAGATTAATAAAAACCCCACACGGGTCTGGAGTTGACAATAATCACGTCTCTCTAGTCATTAGATATAGCACATGCATTATTTATTTCCCACACGGGACGAGGTGATGAGGATTTATCCTTTGGAGCAATTAAAATACACACTCCCTAAGGCTTTGACAGGGTGACGAGAATTTATTCTCTGGAGTTATTATCTATACACGCTCCCCTGTAAACACCAGATTATATTACTATAAATATGTGTATGGTTTATAGGATTTATTGGGTACCTAATACGGCCCAATAAATTTCCAAACATCTCCCCGTACAAAGGAGGTTATGGCAAAAAAGTTCGAAAATTCCGGGTGTTAGCCAAATTTTTTGAAGAATTTGAAAATTCTCAAAAACTGAAAAGTTGGAGAATGGAAGCCAGATTGAACGTAGAGTTGATTAATCGAACCACTTTCGACTTTGTTCCTTTTCGGGGATGAAAAGTTTTAAGTGGGGGAGATTGTAATGACTCGGAAAATCTGAACCAATTTAAAATTTTTAAATTGGCTAAAATAGTGGATTTTAAACATTTAAAATAAATATTTTAAATAATAACGATGAAAAGTATGTTTGAATCGATGTTGAAAATGAAAACAATTAATTTGAATTATAAACAAAGCCTGAAATGGCGTGGTAGTTTCAAAATTTGAATTCAAACTTTGACTAAATGAAACAGTCGAATGGGCCAATGAAGCATATCCCATTGTGTTCGAAATGGGGGTAAAACTCTAGGGACGATAGTCGTTGGGTTTGAATTGGTGTTCGTGTGTGACAAGGGGTAGTTTAGAAATTTAAAAATATATAAATTAAATAAAAAATCTGATTGGGCCACACTCTCTCTCTCTACCCGTATTCTCTCTCCCCGATGTCTGATCGAAGGCGGAAATCGATTCCCCCCTTCCCAACCATTTTCCGACCGCCACAACCACAATTAGCCCCTCCCCCAGTTCAACTTTTTGAAGAGCTCTCCTCCCTCGTCAAATCCATACCAGGTACTCCTCCTCTCGTCGGTCCAATCGAGAGAACGACCACCATGAACATTGCAACTTCATCGCGCTGCCCTGCCTCGAGTTCGCCACCGAGTTCCACGTGCGCCCCCTCGTTCTGCGCGCCTCTCGGAGGTCTGAGACGTGGTGCCCTCCGATCTGGACATCGAGCTACGGATCAAGCAAAAATCTAAAACCTATATTTGAACAAAAACTGAGGTAATACGGCTGAAACTATTTTAAACTATTTAATAGCAGTTTAAAGCGCTACAGTTTTTGATTTCACTATAAAAATCATATCCTTTTCATTTCTTTACGAAATTCAGTGAAACATGAGACAGTGGACTCGTGTGGACGTCTTTTACATTCTAGAAGAGACCGCATTTTTTTCTGAGCCTTCTGCTATTTTTGGTGGAGTGGAACCCAAGGTGAGATTTCTAATCTATAAATGATATGGAAAACTACGATGTATAAATTATATAGTCGATGTATGAGTTATATAAGCATTGTACACCTCATGTATAAGCGTTGTATAAGTTGTACGTTCGATGTATAAGTAATATATGCGTTGTAAAAATTATATATGTGTTGAAATAGAAGTGAAATACTTATATATATATATATATATATATATATATATATATATATATATATATATATGCGCCCCTCGTCCACAAACCATGGATGATATTTATTGGTTGTGATTGGTGTGAAAAATGGTTGATTACGAATGGTTGATTAGAATTGTTTGTGGTTGAAATTGATTGATTGTGGTTGAAAAATACCCGTTTGTGGTTGAGAAATATTTGGTTGAAACCACGTAGGATTAGTTTGTGGAAATGAAAAAAAAATATACATGTCGCCTGCGTGCGTACTAGATGCATTATTCCCCATTGTCAAAAGCTGCGAGGCTTTAAGGTAGAGCGGGGAGCCGTACTAGGGACGGTCCTGGTTTTAACTACCCTGTCGTTATGCTGCCGAAATTTTGAATAATATTCATGTGTTAGAATTATTTTCATGTGTTGAAACTATATTCGTGTGTTGAATGGAAATTCATCTATTTAACGACATTCATGTTTTGAAATAAATTGTTTTGAAATATAAAAATCACCTTTTTATCTATATATATAAACTATAGAAAACCTTCATGTGTTGAATCGAAATTCATTCGTTGAATTGAAATTCATGGGTTGAATGGTATTCGTGTTTTAAATATAAAAATCACCTTTTTATCTATATATACCAACTATAGAAAACCTTCATTTGTTGAATCGAAATTCATTCGTTGAATCGAAATTCATGTGTTTAATGGTATTCGTGTTTTAAATATAAAAATCACCTTTTTATCTATATATACCAACTATAGAAAACCTTCATGTGTTGAATCGAAATTCATTCGTTGAATTGAAATTCATGTGTTGAATGGTATTCGTGTTTTGAATAAATTGTTTTATTACCTATATGAACTATATAAAATAATCTCGTTTTGAAATAAATTGTCTTATAATAAAAATCCTATTTTTATCATCAAAATGAACTATATAAAATAATCGTGTTTTGAAATGAATTGTTTTACAATAAAAATCACATTTTTACTGTACACATGAGTTGTTAAAAATAGTGAAGTGTCGAAGTGAATGTTTGTTGGGTAAAAATATCATTTTTATCAAATGTATGAAAAGAATATAGCTTTGAAATCGAAGAATCGATATATATATATATATATATATATATAGAATTAAAATATATCGAATAACGAAGCTGTAGTTCGTATTTTGAAACCATGATTTCAAACGATTAGTGCGGGAGATCCGACCATCGGATTTTCCCGAAACCGCAACCGTTGGGTTCGCCTTGGAAATATCTTTCCAATGGCACCAACTTTGTAAAGATCCAACGGTTGGATTGTCTGGAATGTTTAATTCAAATCTAAAGAAAAACAGTGCCGGAATCGATTATATTTATATATATATATATATATATATAAATATAATTATATTAAATCGAATAACGACGCTGCAGTTCGTATTTTGAAATCGAAACTTCAAATGACTATACTGGGAGATCCGACCGTCAGATTTTCCCAAAACTGGAACCGTTGGATTCGTTTTGAAAAGATCTTTCTAATGATGTAAATTTTGTGAAGATCCAACGGTTAGATTTTCAGATATGTGTAAATCAAATTTGAAGAAAAACAGCGCTACGGCCGCGTTATGGCCCGAAGCGTCATTTGGATGAACTGGCTATTTTAAAATAAATAAAATAGCAATAAATCGTTATAAAATATTATAAACGATATGGAATGTGAAATTTAGAAATTAGCTGAAGGTTAGCTAAGTCGAGCGGTTTCCTGGGTTTTGATCTGATGTTGGTTTCGGCCTTCGGGGTTAATATTTGGGAAATCGTTCTCTTACTGATTGACGGTTAGTGACTAATGAATTGAAATGATGCAAATGTAGTATTTGTGTAGCACGTGTTTATTATATACGCTTGTTGCTCAGAAAGACCGGGTTTATCCCATTCTGAATAACTGAATCGACGATAAGAAATCGAAGATGAAGACGGTGGTTGAAGACCGGAAATCTTCACCTCGTTTGGATGGTAACGGATGTCCTGATTGGGAGGCATCCCGAAATATGGATAATGAGTGGTGATCGTCCAGACGTACATGGAGATCGATGGGTTTGCGAGGTATATAGTGCCTCCGGTTTCGTTCCGACCCAGAACGGACTTGTAAATGGATTGTGTGTCTGACATTGGAATTTATTCTATGTGATTGATAGCCATCAGTCGCATGGTGTGAATTGCCTGTGGGACATGCTAAGATGCAGTGATCAGGGCTTCTGTTGAAAAGCAAAGCCTTGTGATTGATGATCAAAGCAACGCCTGTGTGGCATAGCTTTGTGCATAACGTGAATTCGCGAGCCTTACACCCCGGTATGAACCAGAAACGGGAGAAGGACCTCCGGGAGGGCATGCGTTTCTTTCTAGCTAGGAGTTGTGTCAGTGTTTTTACACGGCCTGGCATTTTACTTATGTGGATGATGGATAGCGAGGCGCCTCGGATATGCCGGTCGATCCGGGACCGATGGAGTCATTCGTTGGCTCATTTGCGCCCCATAGGGCGGGGAGACGTATTGTTCAGGCATTTTAATCCACATCGGTGGACCGGCCCTGTCGCTCCAAGGATCGATGCGTTCTGATCCTGATACATGGTAGGCTAGATTGTCTCGAAGTCGGTAAGGACTATCTTTTGCCTTGGTTCATGACGGAAATCCAATTTCCAAATACGTGACTGTGCGGTTTTGATTGTATATATATATGGCGACATGATATATGGTACCCATGCCGTCTATGCTTGATAGTTATGATTTGAAATTGTTTTTGAAACATATAAACACTAGTAATAATATCAAATGCTTTTGTTTTATTCGTATCAAGCATATTTTGGCCATTATAAGGTAAAACTCTATCCTCCGGTTTGCGTTGCATTGTGTGATGGGAACTGAGTCTTATAATGGCTTCATTTTTATAAAAAGCATTGTAATGTTTAAAAGAATTATTTGTTTTAAAGCACTGGCGATCCGATGGAGTAAACCCGTTCCACGAAAGTGGCGTGGTCCTGTGATTAGCTATATTTTAAATGTGTTGAGTAGATTTCTCATACCAGTCCCATGACTGACTCGTAGTTTGTTTCACTTTCAAACTCGGGTGCCCCTTTTTCTACACGGGCAGCCTTGTATTCAGGTTTTAGCTGGCTCTTTCTGGATAGCTGGAGCTGAAGATGGATTCTATTATTTATCTCTTTTTATGCTGTTCAGCTCCTGTTGTACATATTTTGTTTGTTTTTCGTTGTAGACATTTATGTATAGCTGAACTGTATTTGTACTAAGTATGATCCTGTATACTGTGTAACTCTGATGATTTCGTTTATCCAGTGTATTATTTGTTCATTATCTGATGTATTTATTTAATTCTATTATGCTATTTTCTGTTTTTGTGTTATATTCCAAAGATTACCCTTGCCGTCGTCAGTACGAGGTTTGGGGTCGTCACAGGTCATGTCTTGAAGCGAGTGACTAGGTCGGTCAACTATGGACTCGAGCAGACTTAGTTTGAGCGCAGAGTTCGGGCTGAGCATGAAGGGTTGTGCAAGGAGGGTCGGTCGCACCAGGGTCAGTGGCATAGGGTCAATTATGAAAATTTTTATTTTTTTTGGGTACGACTCAGATTTGAATAAAAGACATGGATTTTTTTTAGTGAAAATTAGGCTCACATCCCTAAAAGCAAACTTAATAGTCTCACATCCCTTATATAGTTTGCATTAGGATCCGCCCTCTATTTTTCATGTTTCGCATTTTTCATTTTCTGGCCATTTTTTTTGGCGGTACAACTCAAAAAAAAAATCTAAGATCTGGAGATATTTTTGGAAGTCCACAGAAATTTAAAAAAAAGTTGCATTTATGTGTGCAAATTTTACCAATAGCTACACATATGTATCTAAACTAGTGCATACGTTGTTTGTAACACCCCGTATTTCAGTTAATGCTAAGATTCACTAATTGCAGAATAAATAATCTCAAATGTGAGAATTGGGGGAAACGGGCTGCGTCATTGCGTTCGTCTCGGAAAAATACGCAGAATAGAGTCCGAAATTTTGTAAATCGGAGTCCGTATGGCCCAGTTAAGGCCCAAAGAAGTTTTCAGAAAATTCAAAGTTAAAAACAGATGTAAAATTCAGTTATAAAACAAGTTTGGAGCCAAAAGAGGAAAGGGCGGGAAAGTTCCCGCCTAGCCCCGTGTCGACAGGCATGTCGACAGGGGTGTCGACAGGGGTGTCGACAGCCCTGTCGACAGGGGTGTCGACACAGGGTGTCGGCCTTGTTGATCTGGGTGCACCAGATCTGGTTTTTGGTTGAGTCTTGGGCTGGGTTCTAGAGATTTCCGAAATCTAAGGGTCCTAATCTAATCTAGGGTTAATCTAAGGGCCTAAAACACTCACCTAATCTATAAATACACCCTAAACTACCCTAATCCATACTAAAAATAGAATTGAGGGCTACATGCCGCCAAATTAAATCTTAGAAGGAGCCTCCACTAATTTATGAAGAGGGTTGCAAGCTAATCACTCTCTAATCAACCTCTAATCCATTCTAAGCATCTTAATCTTCTTCATTTGGAGTGCAAATTTGCTAGTTGTGAGTTTCTATCACTTTGATGATCAATTGCTAAATTAAGTAGATGAGATATGATGAGATCTATGGTTTTGCATGAGGATTAATGGATTTTCAAGTCATACGATATGATGTGAATATGCTAATCTATGTTTAATATTAATCCTATGTTTATGCATGTTGAATATGTGAGTTTATGCAAGTTAAGTATGTGGGTTTATGCAAGTTAAGTGGTGTGTTTATGCATAATAAGTAATTGATTCTATGCATGCTAAGTATGTGGTTTTATGCATACTAAGTGTTTGGTATTATGCATAAATCATGACATGCAAGTTTACCCTTTTAAATGTGATGCATACATATGCAAGATGACACCTTTATATGCTATGAATATATATATATATGCATGTTTACCCTCCTTTAAGATGCAAGTCATATATGCAAGTTCAACATGTTATGCAAGTTATGTGTATGCTTATATGCAAGTTCAACATGTTATGCAAGTTATGTGTATGCTTATATGCAAGCTCAACATGTTATGCAAGTTATGTGTATGATATTATGTAAGTTATGTGCATGTTGTTATGCAATTTCATATGCAAGTTATGTGTATGATGTTATGCAAGTTATGTGCATGATGTTATGCAAGTTATGTGTATGTTGATATGCAAGTTATGTTTATAATATTATGCAAGTTATGTGTATGATGTTATGCAAGTTAACATGTAACATGTTGTGCAAGTTCACACCTTTAAGACACATGCAAGTTCACCTTTGTATAACCTATGAACACTTATGCGAGTTGCCTTTATATATGACATATGTATGTTCATGCAAGTTGGGTTATTTAGTAATGCTAGTTGGGTTAATATCATGATGTAAGTGGACACCTTTTAACCCATGTTAATGCTAATGTATGCTAAGTGAAACCCATGTTAATTGTGAAAGAATCTTCTCTTGGAAATATGTCGTGTTAGCATAAGTACGTGGGAAACGATGGGGTTAATAGACATGTTAATGAAATGGTGTGAAATGGTTATGATTAAGCATACCATAAAATGAATAAGCATAAGTGGGAATTTACCTATTGAGTTAGGTCTACCCCATGGGAATTTACCTATTGAGTTAGGTCTACCCATGTTATGGAATTGGGAATTTACCTATTGAGTTAGGTCTACCCATATTCTTGTAAATGTGAATATTAATTAGGGATAATTAATAAATATGGGGGTGATTACTTAGGTGTAATTAATCGACTAAGACACGAGGTTGGACTCATTTGTAGTGTAAAACTGCCCGGACCCTACCGGCTTAACCAGTTGCTACAAATGTTAGCCCAATGTGGGAGGTCTTAGGCACAAATTAAATACGTGATTAAAGTAAAGACACGAGGTTAGACTCTGTTATGACGTAAAACTGCCCGGACCCTACCGGCTTAACCAGTTGTCATAAAAGCCAGCCTAATGTGGGAGGTCTTTATGGGAGATCACGGTCTTAATTAATTAAGAAACACTTAACCATGTTAGCATGTAGTGGGACATGAGGGGTTAAGTGGGTGCCTTGGGTGGCATGAGGAGACTAGTGGGTTGCCTTGGGTGGCAATAGAAAATACGATTAGAATACTTAACCAAAGTGAAACATGTGATTAAAACATGGTTAAAGGGTTAAGTAAGTGCTTTGGGGTGGCATGTGGAAATCTAGTGGGTACCTGGTATGACAACTAGAATATGATTAAATGACTTAGCCAAAATGTATAACATGTAGGTGGACATGGTTAAAGGGTTAAGTGGGATTCACTAGAAATAACAAGCTTAGGTGGTAGCTTGTGGGGGCCCATTTCAACCAATATCCCAAACGTATCTTAGTAGGCTCGACTCTAGTCGAGTGACGGGACACGCATATTGGGCTTGACTATAAGAGGCCAAACCGGGTTAGCGGTGGCAACGCAGGACCAACGGGTTTCATATGCGTGTGTGGACCCGGGCTGGTTGGTAAGTCGTTGTTGCATCGTGTAGATATAAAGCCGTGCACCGTTGATATTATCAGGTTGCCACTTTGGGTAATGATACACCCCATCGTGGGACCAGCACGGGTATCTACGTAAGGGAGCCGATCGCTTGGGGAGTAGTGGGTACACCTATGTAGTCAGATAGGGGTACACGAAACTACTAAATTACTAAGTACACTTAGGGGGATCAACCTTTAAGTAGGAATGACTGGTGTGGTGTAGTGTAGTAATTATCCTTGGGTGGGTGGATGCGTCTTTACGGTTATCTTAGTTTATCCTAAGTCTACCAAGCTGCTTAGTGTAGCCATTCATCCCCAGACGTTACCGTATATCAAGTTTATGTCTTCTCTGGTTACTTTAATGATTGTATTGTTAAAGTTATAGGACTCGCTCAGACTTATGTCTGACCCCGTTGTTTTTATCTTTTTCCCAACCCTCAGGTTATCAGAGTGGGCTCAGTACGAGTAGGCTTTGATCAGGCGGCATTATTCTCTTTTGGAGCTTGGACCATAGGTGTAGAGCTCAGCTTACCCTTTCTTTTATGGCTATCAGTTCATGTATTGGGATTATGTACTTTTATTTATCAGGATGGATATTTTGTACTTGACTCTTATTATGGTTTTGTGATGTAACCAAACATGTTTTACTTTCCGCTGCAATGAAATGATGTTTTGAAATTTTCAAGTATTACTTATATCTGTCTTGTTGTAATTTTTCTGTTCTATATTCACTTAAAATACTCCACCGATGTTATGGCATTCCCTTAGAGAGTGACCATAGCGGGTGTGGGGTATTACACGTGGTATCAGAGCAAAGGTTACCGGAACAGGTAAAATTTTTAGAAAACTATTTTTCTAAAAACATTTTTGGAAGAAATATTTTCAAAAACATGTCTTTAAAGAGAAAAGTTTTTGAAAGAAAAGCATAATCCCCGATAGCCATATCTTTATCTTTCGAATTCTCCATTTTGAATCTTCCTTTTTTTTCGTCTCAGCATGGTTGAAGATCTTTATCTTCCGGACGGTGTAGCGGTACCAGTATGGTATAGGAGGTTGTTAGAGGCTAGGGCCGCCGCTGCAGGTCCAGCAAATGTTCCTCCTCCACCCGTTGCACTCGTTCCTCCTTGCGCGGATACTTTTGCTATGACTTGTAGGAAGTTTAAGGCTATGGGAGGAAAACCTTTTGTGGGAGCTAGGGATTGGCTTAATGAGACGGAAGAATTGATGGAAATCTTGGAAGTGGAAGAGGGAAAGAAAGTCAGGTTAGCCGCTTGGTTAATGGAAGGAGAGGCCTCGTTCTGGTGGGAGGCCACTAATGGAGAACGCCCTGTTGATTCTTGGATGGATTTCAGGCAAAGGTTTGAGGCAAAGTTTCTCTCAAAAGCGGAAGAAAATATGCACGTGGAAAGGCTCTTGAACTTAAAGCAAGGGAACTTGTCGGTGAAAGAATATGTTAACAAGTTTAAGCAGTTAGCGAGATTCAGCATAGACTTGGTAAACACACCGGAAGAGAAAGCTTTGAGGTTCGTTAAAGGCTTGAACGAACCGATGCACGGATTGGCTATGTCTCACATCCCTATGGGGGCCACTTTCGAGAAGCTAGTGGACATGGCACTTATGCATGAGGAAGAGAAGGGTCCCAATGCTAATAAAGCACTTGAGAAGAAAGGAGATCAGAAGAAACCTCAACAGCAACAGCAAAACAAGGGTGGGAAAGGCAACGGTGGCAAGGGAAAGAAGAAGTGCTTCAGTTGTGGGACACTAGGCCACCTAAGCAAGGATTGTCGCAAGAAGAGGAAGGCTGGCTGCTTCCACTGTGACGAAGCAGGACATCTAGTGAAAAACTGCCCTAAGAAAGGGCAAAGGACGGGATCTACCTCAGGAGGACAGGTGCAAGTTCTTTTGGCACCAACTCAGGCAAGGGGGCAAGCTCAGGCTCTCGCGGTTCCACCAATTCAGGAAAGAGGTAGAACTATTTCCATTGAAAGTCTAGTTTTTCTGTTTGATTATCCGGGTCAAACTTTATTTGATTTTGACGCATCGAGTTCGTTTATTTCATTATTGTTAGTTGAGTCACTGCACTGAGACACCAGTTAGTAGATGATCCCTTAGTTGTTTCAAACCCAATTGGGGCTCCATGATGTGTTTGGGTTTGAAAGTTGCTATACTTAGCGTTGAGTTTAGATGTGATGCTTTTTGGGCTTCACGGGCTATGGGTTAGTTTTGGGCATGGACTGGTTATCCAGTAACGGTGCCGTTCTTATTGTGGAAGGAGAGTTGTTAGGCTTATGACCCGCTAGGGTAACACTCTCGAGATCTCTTGTAATCCCATGGAATCTGTTATGCTAAGTTATCTAGAATCGCTTGACACGTCGGTCAAGAGTTCGCGATCTGTTAAGTGGTCCGGGAATACTCGGATGTGTTTGAGGAGGTGAAGGGCTTACCTCCGGAGCGGGAGGTTGACTTCCGAATATATCTGGTAGACAATACCAAACCAGTGTCTTGGCCAGTGTGCCACGTGGCTCCTCGTGAGAGGAGGGAACTCCATAAGCAAGTAGGCAATTTGCTTGAGAAGGGGTTTAGAAGACGAAGTATATCGGAGTGGGGTGCTCCGGTAGTTTTTGCTATGAAGGCAGATGGGTCCCTCACACTTTGTGTAGGCTAAAGAGAGCTAAATAAACTCACAAAGAAGAATAGACACCCATTGCCGAGGATTGATGATCTTTTTCCAATTAGTTGGCGCCTCAGTAGTTTCATAAGCTGGACTTAGCCACGGGGTTTCGTCAGTTGAGAGTGGCTGAGGATAGTATAGAGAAGGCTGCTTTTAGGACTCCGGATGGCTTTAATAGGTGGAGCCGAGCCAGTTATGGAATAAACGGTGGTGTTGGAGTGAGACTGGAAAGGACATCCAGAGTTGGACAAGGGCTTAATTATTTAGCCGTTTTTACTAGTATCATCTCACGTAGGTCGTCTGAATTCGAAGGAGGTATCCCTTGGTTGTTTGTCTGATATTGGTTTAGGCCTTTGGGGCTTGCATTTGGGGGATGTCGAGTTCGATTAGGGTGGTCTGCGTGAGAGATGGACAGTTTTGATGATTTTGGTATTATCCCGGTTTTCTCTAGAAGTGGAGAAAAGCATGCCCTACATCTTAGGGAAGTGTTGGAGACTCTTCGAGCGCATAGTCTTAGGGCAACAAAAAGTGGATGGGATTCTTGGCATCCTATGAGTTTGAGATAGCGTATACCCATGGCAAGGGTAACGTGGTGACGAATGCCTTAAGAAGAAAAAGGTTGTCCTTGAGTTCATTGTTCGTTGAACGACGGAGTTTAGAGTTGATTACTATGTTTGACTTTAGACCTTCCGTTGACTTTGTAACCGGTTTGCTAGCCTCCTTGGAGGTTAGGACTACTCTTTTGGGACGTATTGGCGGAGCAACGGGACGACCCACAGTTAGTTAAGTTGGTAGAGACGGTAGACTTTGCGTACCGCAAGACAGGGGTTTGAGGAAAGGTTATATTTGATGATGCACATCGGTCGAAGATGACCATTCATCCCGGTAGGGACGAGATGTACCAAGACATGAAGCGAGTTTTCTTTTTGGCCGGTATGAAGAAAGACATGGCCGAGTATGTCGCTAGATGCTTGGTGAAAGCGGAGCAAAAGAAACCAAGTGGGTTGCTTCACCCATTGGAAGTTCCGCTAAGGAAGTGGGATAGTGTCTCGAAGGATTACCGAAATCAAGGAAGGGTAATACGGGGATTTGGGTTGTGGTAGATAGACTTACTAAGTGTGCCCATTTCATACCCGTGAAGAGCAAGAGGACTATTCCATGTCTAGCTTCAGTTTACATTCGAGAGATTATTAGATTGCATGGTGTACCTTCCAGTATTGTGAGTGATCGAGATCCTATCTTCACTAGTGAGTTTTGGAGAAGTTTGCAAGAGGCGGTAGGGACTCAGTTGTGTCTGAGCACCGCATATCATCCTCAGACGGACGGCCAAACTGAGAGGGTGAATCGTGTCCTAGAAGACCTTTTGAGGCTTTGTATCTTAGATTTTGGAGGTACATGGGAAGAGCATCTTCCATTGGTGGAGTTCGCATAATAATAACAGCTTTCAGTCCAGTATTGGTATGGCTCCTTTCGAAGCTCTTTATGGAAGGCCTTGTCGATCTCCTACATGTTGGTGGGAATCTACGGATAAGATCTTGTTTGGGCCAGATATGGTTAGAGAGACTTCAGAGAAGATTGATTTGATTCGAAGAAGGATGAAAGCAGCGCAAGATAGACAGAAATCTTATGCGGATCGGAGAAGGACGGATCTTGAGTTTGAGGTTGGGGACATGGTTTTTGTCAAAGTATCTCCGTTGAGAAATGTTGTTCGCTTTGGGTCCGTTGGGAAGTTAGCACCGAGGTTTGTTGGGCCGTTTCCTATTAAGGAAAGGATTGGACGGATGGCATATAGGGTGGAGTTGCCCGACAGACTTAGTGGTGTTCATGATGTATTCCATGTATCACATCTGAGGAAGTGCTTACATGAGACCGCAGAGGTGGTAGAGCCGAGCTTGCTTAGAGATGTAGAGGTAAAGCGTGATGCGACGATTCAACGAGCTCCTACTCGCATCCTTGGGTCAGAAACTAGGAAGTTGAGGAATAGAGAAGTTCAGCTAGTTAAAGTGCAATGGGGAGATGACGAAAGCAATGCTACTTGGGAGACGGAAGCGAAGATGCGTTCTTTGTATCCATTTCTTTTTGAGAGTATGTCTTTTAACTTCTCCTTTATCGCTTGCCTAGTACTTATCTTATCTTTAGTATGTCCTCTCGTTAGTACTGTTTGACCTTTAGATAGGGTAAACCTATGGTTGAAACATGTGTTTGAGACATGTTATGGTTGATGGATGCAAGTGGATGCAAGTGTTTGCTAGTGGTTGCTCGTGGATGCATATACACACACTCTAGGCACTAGATCGGCTCAGTCACTTCATATTGCATATTGCATAAAATTGTGTGTAGGAAGCTATATTTATGGATGTATAATGATTGTGTTATCATATGGATGATGCATTTTGGTGAATGATTGTGCACTCATGTAGATATTGTATGTGTCGATAGGGTTCTCTCGCATACATAATGGATGCATGGCACTATCATGGTTTGCATATGTTCATACATTAGATAGGGAACATATACACACACTTTTTGCATATGCTCATACATCATTAGAAATTGTTTTAAGGACAATGGATGCCCGTGTTTGATGGATTGAGTAGATGGTTGTTTGGATGGTAGGATATGCATTCTCCTTAGCTTAGAGATTTCGGGGACGAAATCCTTTAAGGAGGGGAGAATGTAACACCCCGTATTTCAGTTAATGCTAAGATTCACTAATTGCAGAATAAATAATCTCAAATGTGAGAATTGGGGGAAACGGGCTGCGCCATTGCGTTCATCTCGGAAAAATACGCAGAATAGAGTCCGAAATTTTGTAAATCGGAGTCCGTATGGCCCAGTTAAGGCCCAAAGAAGTTTTCAGAAAATTCAAAGTTAAAAACAGATGTAAAATTCAGTTATAAAACAAGTTTGGAGCCAAAAGCGGAAAGGGCGGGAAAGTTCCCGCCTAGCCCCGTGTCGACAGGCATGTCGACAGGGGTGTCGACAGGCATGTCGACAGGGGTGTCGACAGCCCTGTCGACAGGGGTGTCGACACAGGGTGTCGGCCCTGTTGATCTGGGTGCACCAGATCTGGTTTTTGGTTGAGTCTTGGGCTGGGTTCTAGAGATTTCCGAAATCTAAGGGTCCTAATCTAATCTAGGGTTAATCTAAGGGCCTAAAACACTCACCTAATCTATAAATACACCCTAAACCTACCCTAATCCATACTAAAAATAGAATTGAGGGCTACATGCCGCCAAATTAAATCTTAGAAGGAGCCTCCACTAATTTATGAAGAGGGTTGCAAGCTAATCACTCTCTAATCAACCTCTAATCCATTCTAAGCATCTTAATCTTCTTCATTTGGAGTGCAAATTTGCTAGTTGTGAGTTTCTATCACTTTGATGATCAATTGCTAAATTAAGTAGATGAGATATGATGAGATCTATGGTTTTGCATGAGGATTAATGGGTTTTCAAGTCATACGATATGATGTGAATATGCTAATCTATGTTTAATATTAATCCTATGTTTATGCATGTTGAATATGTGAGTTTATGCAAGTTAAGTATGTGGGTTTATGCAAGTTAAGTGGTGTGTTTATGCATAATAAGTAATTGATTCTATGCATGCTAAGTATGTGGTTTTATGCATACTAAGTGTTTGGTATTATGCATAAATCATGACATGCAAGTTTACCCTTTTAAATGTGATGCATACATATGCAAGATGACACCTTTATATGCTATGAATATATATATATATGCATGTTTACCCTCCTTTAAGACGCAAGTCATATATGCAAGTTCAACATGTTATGTAAGTTATGTGTATGCTTATATGCAAGTTCAACATGTTATGCAAGTTATGTGTATGCTTATATGCAAGCTCAACATGTTATGCAAGTTATGTGTATGATATTATGTAAGTTATGTGCATGTTGTTATGCAAGTTCATATGCAAGTTATGTGTATGATGTTATGCAAGTTATGTGCATGATGTTATGCAAGTTATGTGTATGTTGATATGCAAGTTATGTTTATAATATTATGCAAGTTATGTGTATGATGTTATGCAAGTTAACATGTAACATGTTGTGCAAGTTCACACCTTTAAGACACATGCAAGTTCACCTTTGTATAACCTATGAACACTTATGCGAGTTGCCTTTATATATGACATATGTATGTTCATGCAAGTTGGGTTATTTAGTAATGCTAGTTGGGTTAATATCATGATGTAAGTGGACACCTTTTAACCCATGTTAATGCTAATGTATGCTAAGTGAAACCCATGTTAATTGTGAAAGAATCTTCTCTTGGAAATATGTCGTGTTAGCATAAGTACGTGGGAAACGATGGGGTTAATAGACATGTTAATGAAATGGTGTGAAATGGTTATGATTAAGCATACCATAAAATGAATAAGCATAAGTGGGAATTTACCTATTGAGTTAGGTCTACCCCATGGGAATTTACCTATTGAGTTAGGTCTACCCATGTTATGGAATTGGGAATTTACCTATTGAGTTAGGTCTACCCATATTCTTGTAAATGTGAATATTAATTAGGGATAATTAATAAATATGGGGGTGATTACTTAGGTGTAATTAATCGACTAAGACACGAGGTTGGACTCATTTGTAGTGTAAAACTGCCCGGACCCTACCGGCTTAACCAGTTGCTACAAATGTTAGCCCAATGTGGGAGGTCTTAGGCACAAATTAAATACGTGATTAAAGTAAAGACACGAGGTTAGACTCTGTTATGACGTAAAACTGCCCGGACCCTACCGGCTTAACCAGTTGTCATAAAAGCCAGCCTAATGTGGGAGGTCTTTATGGGAGATCACGGTCTTAATTAATTAAGAAAGACTTAACCATGTTAGCATGTAGTGGGACATGAGGGGTTAAGTGGGTGCCTTGGGTGGCATGAGGAGACTAGTGGGTTGCCTTGGGTGGCAATAGAAAATACGATTAGAATACTTAACCAAAGTGAAACATGTAATTAAAACATGGTTAAAGGGTTAAGTAAGTGCTTTGGGGTGGCATGTGGAAATCTAGTGGGTACCTGGTATGACAACTAGAATATGATTAAATGACTTAGCCAAAATGTATAACATGTAGGTGGACATGGTTAAAGGGTTAAGTGGGATTCACTAGAAATAACAAGCTTAGGTGGTAGCTTGTGGGGGCCCATTTCAACCAATATCCCAAACGTATCTTAGTAGGCTCGACTCTAGTCGAGTGACGGGACACGCATATTGGGCTTGACTATAAGAGGCCAAACCGGGTTAGCGGTGGCAACGCAGGACCAACGGGTTTCATATGCGTGTGTGGACCCGGGCTGGTTGGTAAGTCGTTGTTGCATCGTGTAGATATAAAGCCGTGCACCGTTGATATTATCAGGTTGCCACTTTGGGTACACCCCATCGTGGGACCAGCACGGGTATCTACGTAAGGGAGCCGATCGCTTGGGGAGTAGTGGGTACACCTATGTAGTCAGATAGGGGTACACGAAACTACTAAATTACTAAGTACACTTACGGGGATCAACCTTTAAGTAGGAATGACTGGTGTGGTGCAGTGTAGTAATTATCTTTGGGTGGGTGGATGCGTCTTTATGGTTATCTTAGTTTATCCTAAGTCTACCAAGCTGCTTAGTGTAGCCATTCATCCCCAGACGTTACCGTATATCAAGCTTATGTCTTCTCTGGTTACTTTAATGATTGTATTGTTAAAGTTATAGGACTCGCTCAGACTTATGTCTGACCCCGTTGTTTTTATCTTTTTCCCAACCCTCAGGTTATCAGAGTGGGCTCAGTACGAGTAGGCTTTGATCAGGCGGCATTATTCTCTTTTGGAGCTTGGACCATAGGTGTAGAGCTCAGCTTACCCTTTCTTTTATGGCTATCAGTTCATGTATTGGGATTATGTACTTTTATTTATCAGGATGGATATTTTGTACTTGACTCTTATTATGGTTTTGTGATGTAACCAAACATGTTTTACTTTCCGCTGCAATGAAATGATGTTTTGAAAATTTCACGTATTACTTATATCTGTCTTGTTGTAATTTTTCTGTTCTATATTCACTTAAAATACTCCACCGATGTTATGGCATTCCCTTAGAGAGTGACCATAGCGGGTGTGGGGTATTACATTGTTCGTATTGAAAAATATGAATATAAACTTGCATACATGTGTGCGGCTATTATGAAATACTTTCACACTCGTATCCAAGTATTACATGAAGAAAACCTTACTGAATTTTTACCTACATATTATTGCATTTTTCCGTGCAAGAATTTTGCTATACTTGCACTGATGTATGCAAGTATTTTCAACGCGAATGCATTAACTGAAAATCTTGCACTATAGTATGCTAGAAAATTCAATTACGTGCATACTTATATGCATTTAACTGTTGTTTTCGCTGTTTTTTTGTATTGTTTTGGTTTTGACGTGGTTTTTGATTGTTTTTTGGTCTGATTTTTTTTAACGGTTACCTATTTTAAATAAATATGAATTTACATGATTTTTTTATATTTTTTTATTTATTTACTGAATTTTCAAAAAATAGGGACTAAATTTACAATAAGTTTATGACTGGATGTGAGCCTAATTTTGAAACTTAATAGGGACCTGTAAAAAACATACCCTTTTTTTTGGGGGGAGGGGCAACCCCCTGAACCCTAGCCGCAACATAGTGATGTAATTTGGCTTGGTGATGTTATGACTTCGAGGAGAATTCAATTAGGAGGATTCAAAGTGTTGAAATGTGTTCATTGATCGGTGTAGAATAGCGAATGAGGCGACAACTCAGAGGTCATGAGTTGGTGGATAATGGTTGCTCGAGAAGGTTGTTTGAGCTATGAAAAGTCGTCGGGTTGGATGACTAGAGATGTGAAGGCCAAGAGATTATCGTTGTCATAAGTTCTAGCAGGCTCAAGGCATGGGTACAATAGGGGCACCTACAAGACCGGTTGTAGGTCGAGTAACTAGGGAATCATTGAAAGGCCTAGTTGTCAAGGTTGGACAAACATACATATTGTTGAAAGGCGTATGGAGTTTATGCTAGAACAGGGGTTACCATTAGCCTTTGACATATGACAAGGTTGGTCGTCATACGATTAACGATGGTTTCGAAGCAGGATTGGCGGTGATAGCCAGAGTCTATCATGCATGCTGGATGTTCTGTTTGTACCGTCTCACGTAGATGATTCAACGTCGAATGAGATGTTCCTTGGGTGCTTGTCTGATATTGGTTTAGGCTTCTGGGGCTTGTGCTTGAGAGATGTTGAATTCGATTAGGATGGTTTACGTGAGATCTATAATCTGGATGCTATGAGTGATATCGATGGTTGATTGCTGATTGCCATGAATGAATTGCACTAGTACAAAACATGCCTATTGCATCGCCTCATTTGCTTCGGTCGTCCTAACAACTGAAGCAAATAGTAACATTTGCTTCTGTTCCATTAACAATGGAAGCAAAGGCACCGAAGCAAATAACGATATTTGCTTCGGTTGATCTTACAATGGAAGTAAATAACATAATTTTCTTCGGTTATGCTAACAACCGAAGCAGATGCACCGAAGCAAATAGTAATATTTGCTTCGGATGTCGTTACAACGGAAGCAAATAATGTTATTTACTTCGGTTCCGAAGGAACCGATGCAATTGTACTGAAGCAAAAAATGCAATCACATTGGTTACCTATGAACTAAAGTAACTATGGATTATTTTAATTGACACAAACGCACAAGTCAATAATCATAAATAACTTCTTACATATGTTGTTATCTATAAGGAATTATAGCTAATGATTTCATTAAGTAATTACTAATTATTATAAATAATCAATGGTTACTTTTTATATTTAGTAATTCATTATAGTTAATATTTATAATTGCATATTAATTGAGATATAAATTAATGATTCGTAATTAATAATAAATATTTGATAATTAATGTTATAAAATAATACTTGATTATTAAGAAATATTTAATGGCTAAAAAATATTATTTAATAGTTAATTTTCTTTCAATTACTAGTAATTATACAACAATCAAGACTAATAAATAATAGTTAAATTTAACACAGATGAATATGATATTTTGAATTTAATAATTATAATTATTAAGTAATAATGACTATTAAAAAATTAATAATTAATAAATAATCAAAAATTAACAAAAACATTTAATAATTCAGAATTAATCACTTCAAGAAAATGGCCTTATTTAACTGGATGCTTGCAACGTTCGCTAGACGATGGACATAATAAGGAATTTATAAAAATTGATTTTTCTCGACATTTGTAATAAGGGGTTTTAATAATTGGTTTTTCTTGACAATAGCTTATATGTGTCATTATTTATAATTCAATACAATTAATGATTATCAATAAATAATTTACAATTATCAAATGTTATAAATAATCAACAATTATTTTTATATTTAATAATTTATTATTGTTAGTTATCAATAATTGGTAAATTACGGTTGATTTTTTCATTAAATTTAATAATTAATAAATATAATACTTAATATTAAATAATTAATATTAAGTCATTATTAATCAATATTTGGTAATTAATATCTAACATTTAATATTCCATTAATAATTAATAATTAATAACTAAAAGGAAATATTTAATACTTAAAAAGTAATATTTCATTTTATAAGAATTATTAATTAATAATAATTATGAAATAATTAATAATTGTAAATAATATTTAAAAACTAGAAAAATTAGTTATCGCTAATTTTTAATAATTATGAATTAATAATAATTACCCCTGAAGTATTAATCGTTACAGGTATAACACATACAAACGCTTCCAGACCGCCCGTACGTCCAGACTAAAGTGCAAAGCGGCGGCTAGTAAAACAAGTGACCCGACCCGACCCAGATTGATCAAAACACAGAAACCCTACACCATTCCAATTGCCCACGCTGTCGTTCCTTTTCCCGTTCGCTCTTTTATTTTATTGTCGATCGAAATCATTGAGGACTTTGTCAGAAATTTTGCGAAACTACAATAAATCTCGTTGTGATGTTAGTCCTTGAAGTGCCCAAAATGGCTTGCCATGGTTCTCATCATATTTGTCTTCCTTAGGCTGCGTTTGTTTTTTTAGCTGAATGATTAATGCTGATTGCTGAATAGTTGTTTGTTTTTTTATTTTTAACTATTTTATTAAGACGTAATAAAAATAATAAATTCTTATGAACTTAACTGTAATACATGATAAAATGTCAATGAAAGGAAAACAGAATACAGTTATTATTACATACAAAAAAGTAGAACATGATAAATAAAGACATCCAATGAACTAAACATGGCAATTAAGACCTGTAAGGTGCATGCGACTATTATGGATTTTAATCTACGTGTTTCTGAAACTGAAGTTGAGCTTACATAGCAGTATAGATTTGGAATGAAAAGAAAAATCAAGACAGGTACATGTGTTCCATTAATAAATGCATGCCTCTAAAAGGACAACCAATCACACATCAAAGCTTGAAGATTCTATTTTTTCACCGTCTAACAAAGAAAAAAAGAGGTGATAGAGTATATCAAAGTTATCAACATACTTCAATGGTATTAGCAACAACGATTTTAACAAATAAAAGTCTATGCTGCACAAACATAACAGTGAATGGCAGAAGTTAACTACTTCTTGTAAAAGTTAACTACTTCCTATAACAGTGATAAACTCCACTGACATTCCACTATATCTAACAATCATAGCAGTCAACAAACATATATCACAATAAACAAACTCTATGCGCATGTCAACTTGAATACTAGAAAGTAGAAACTGAAATTAGCACTCAAAACACTGCCTTTTCTTTTACTGTAGACACTGAACAACACCCCTTCAAAACACTGCCTTTCACTGCAAATGCATATCCAAAAATTACTGCAAATGCATATCCAAAAATTAAAGCTGCACTAATATTTTCAATGCTTAAAACTGTAAATCTAGTTATAATCAACGCAACATAAAACCAATCAAACCAAGCTTAAAAAGAAATTAGTGTTGAAAACTGAAATACTTACTGAAATTTTCAATAGAGCTGCTGAAATTTTGAGTAGCTAAGCAGCTGGAATTGGAGAGATACAGATATGTTGCCAAGGAGAAGTGTACGCATTTTTGTAAGGAGTAGTTCTGAGATCTGAATGGGTTTTCAGCGATTAATTATCGCTGAAAAGTATCGCTGAAAAGATGCTGAATACCAGGTCTTGCCGAAATTATTTTTTTAAAACAAAAAGCCCTCTTTCTTCTGATCGCTAAATAGATTAAGCGTTCAGACCTTTCTTTCAGAAAACAAACGAAGCCTTAGTTTTACTGTTTGGGATCGACCATCGCTTGTTAGAGAACACAAGGTTAGTTTATGATTTTAGATTACTTGATTTGTTTTCAGATATGCAACTGACGTTATTTGATTTGTTATTAGAGTATCATATGAAGAACACTTCCTGTTCTGCCAGTTTTTTCATTTTTGACATTCAAATGTTGTTGGAAATGTTTTATAACATTAAGTGAATTATTAAAAATCTTGAATAAGTGTATGAATGGCTCCTATATGGGAATAGTCCCATATCATGGGATTATATGAAAGAAGCAAGTATTTATACTTGTTTCTAAGAAATCATGTTAGGGCCTTAGGCTCCCCATACATGCATTGTTGTGAGGAGGGAGGCCATGCATCATGACCACCACACACGCGCATGCGACCGACCGACTCGACTCGACCCGACCCAGTCCGGTCCGGTTCGATTCGGGCTCGGGCTTTGTGGTGTAGACACTTATATTTTTTGGACCATAAAACTTAGCCTTTTTTGAACCATTTTTTTATGGAAAAAATTTCTGCAACGGTAAAAATTATTATCCTTAATTTTAGTGGCCCACTAATTAGCAACCCTAACCCTAATTCTCGTCCTATATATTGTCATTAGCTTCAGACGAGAATACCTACCGAATCACAATTTCTCTTTTTCTCTCAGCCGCCATTAAAAAAATTCTCTTAGAAATTCTCGAGCAGTATTTTAATTCCGAAAGTGCAAATCTGCACTGATTTGTTGTGCAAGCAAATCAGTTATTGTTTTAGAGGTTGTTTTATCCTAGAGGCGGCGGCGAAGGAACGAACTGGTTTGCACCTCCGACCAGATCGCCGAATCGTCTTCAAGAAAGCGACCTAGTCTGCGACTTAGCCATTGTTTCCCAACAATTTGAAGACGATCTAAAACAATGGCTTCCAACTCAACCCTAGATGATTCTGCTCCACCCTCTGCTTTCCAGAACCCTCTCGCGACTGCTGCTCCATTCAGATTTGAAGGCTTGCATTTCAAACGATGGCGTCAGAAGATGGAGTTCTTCTTCACCATCAGAAAGGTTGTGGCTGCGCTGACTACTAACAAACCGTAGCTTCCAGATAAACCTGACGAGGCTGATGCAGCGAAAATGGCATCATGGACTGAACAGTCAAGGCAACTACAGACCTGGACTGAACAGGATTACCTATGCAAGAACTTTATTCTGAACGGACCGAGCGATGATCTCTATGATTACTATAACTCAGATGAAAAGACAACAAAGGAGATCTAGGAAGCACTGAAGAAGAAATATGATACAGAGGAGGTAGGGGCAAAGAAATATGCTGTGAGCCGCTACCTAAAGTACCAGATGACTGATGATAGATCTGTGGAGATGCAGTCTCATGAGCTGTAGAAAATAACTCATGGGATCATCTCCGAAGGTATGGTCTTGGACAAACAATTTCAAATTGCTGTTATCATTGACAAATTACCCCCAAGCTGGAAAGATTTTAAGAATGTCTTGCGACATAAGACTAAGTAATTTTCCATAGAGAGCTTGATTGCACGCCTCCGTATTGAGGAGGAGGCACGCAAGCAGGACCAGAAAGAAGAGGTGCTGATTATGAATAACAATAGTACTAAGAAGACCACTCCCGCTGTTCTGAAACCAAATCAGAAATCTTTTAAGAATCAGAACAGGTGCAACAAACAGAATGGGAATCCGCAAGGAAACCCAAAAGGACAGTAGAAACCAGCCCAAAAGAATGACTCTGGACAGTTGTTTCTATGTTACAACTGTGGAAAATCAGGTCATATGGCACGTAAGTGTCGGAACAGGCCAAGCTCTGCACCGCAGGCTAACCTGATTGAGGAGCCTCTTATGGCTATGATTACTGAGATTCACCTTGTTAGTGGATCATAGGGTTGGTGGGTAGACACTGGTGCTTCTCGCCACGTCTGCTATGATCGTGGCATGTTCTCGACATACACGGCTGCTGAAAATCAGAAAGTGATGTTGGGAGATTCTCACACCACTAGAGTTGCGGGGATGGGCAATGTGGAACTCAAGTTCACCTCTGGAAAAACTGTAATTCTGAAAGATGTTAGCACACTCCAGAAATAAGGAAGAATCTGGTCTCTGGCTTCCTCCTTAATAAGGTTAGTTTCACTCAAGTAATTGGGGCTGATTTGTACACCCTAACTTATAAGAGAACTTTTGTGGGAAAGGGTTATGCTTGTGAGGGTATGTTTAAACTGAATGTTGAATCTAATAAAGTGACTACTTCTGCTTATATGTTATGTGATTTTAATATCTGACATTCTAGATTATGTCATGTTAATAATCGAATAATCCGTAACATGAGCACCCTAGATATGATACCTAAAATGACAGAATCTGAACTTGATAAATGTGAATTCTGTACATAAGCTAAAATCACAAAGAAACCTCACAAATCTGTTGATGGAGTTTCTGAACCCTTAGACTTGATTCATTCTAACATATGTGAACTAGATGGCACTTTGACTAGGCAGGGACATCGTTATTTTATCACTTTTATTGATGACTGCTCTGATTTCAAATATGTATACCTTATGAAAAATAAAAGTGATGCTTTTGATATGTTTAAAACATTCAAAACTAAGATTGAGAATCAAGCAAATAGAAAAATTAAGAGATTTCGTAGTGATAGAGGAACAAAATACGAATCTAATTCAATTCTGGATTTCTATAAACAACATGGTATAGTACATGAGAGAACCGCACCCTATTCTCCTGAAATGAACGGTAAAGCAGAAAGGAAAAATAGAACCTTTACCTAACTAGTAGTTGCCATATTATTAAATTCTGGTGCAGCAAACATTAGTAGGGGGATATTTTATTGACTGTATGCTATGTTCTGAATAGAATCCCCAAATCTAAGAATAAAATTTCTCCTTATGAAATTTTAAAGAATCATAAACCCAATGTCTCATACTTTAGAACTTGGGGCTGTTTAGCTTATGTTCGCATTCCAAACCCTAAGAGAATAAAATTGGCAAGTAGAGCATATGAATGTGCATTTATAGGCTATGCTATTAATAGCAAAGCATATACATTTTATGACCTTAATGCACATAATATAATTGAATCAAATGATGCTGATTTTTATGAAACTAAATTTCCTATTAAATTGAGGAATAGTGGGGGAACCTCAAATATGCCAATTAAACAGAACTTAATGAAAATTCTTAAGCTGAACCTAGAAGAAGTAAAAGAGCAAGAACCATAAAAGACTTCGGTTCAGATTTTTGTGCTTTTACTAATTGAGGAGGATCCCATAAACCTCCAAGAGGCCTTATCTTCTTTAGATGCCGATTTTTGGCAAGAGGCTATAAATGATGAGATGGATTCTTTAGAATCCAACAAAACTTGGCACTTGGTAGATTTACCCCCTGGTTGTAAATCTATAGGCTGTAAATGGGTACTTAAAAAGAAATTAAAACCTGATGGCACTATAGATAAATATAAAGCACGAATAGTAGCCAAAGGTTTTAAATAAAAAGAAAATATAGATTTCTTTGAAACTTTTTCACCTGTAACTAGAATAACATCCATTCGGGTTTTAATCTCACTTGCTTCCATTCATAATTTACTTATGCACCAAATGGATGTTAAAACTACTTTTTTGAACGGTGAATTAGACGAAGAAATTTATATGGACCAGCCTGAAGGATTTGTAGTACATGGTCAAGAACATAAAGTATGTAAATTAGATAAATCATTATATGATTTAAAACAAGCACCTAATCTGATGATTCTAAATCGACCAGTGGCTATATATTTAGCATCGCTGGAGGAGCTGTTTCTTGGAAATCCAAGAAACAGACTATTTTGGCTCAGTCTACTATGGAGTCTGAGATGATAGCACTAGGTACAACTAGTGAAGAGGCAGAGTATTTGAGAAATCTGCTAGCTAAGATTCCCTTATGGGAAAAACCGATACCGGCTATGTTGATACATTGCGATAGTACCGCGGCTATTGCAAAAGTTCAGAACCGTTATTATAACAGTAAGAGACGACAAATACGTCATAAGCACAGTACGGTTAGAGAACTACTTTCCACAGGTACCGTTAGAGTGGATTACGTACGTAGTGAGGAAAATTTGGCAGATCCTTTGACGAAAGGACTGTCCAGAGAGAAAGTCCATAACTCTTCTAAAAGAATGGGACTATTGCCCTTAGATTGTTGAGTCACGCACAATGGTAACCCGACTTAAATGACTGGAGATCCCAAGAACTAGGTTCAATGGGTAATAACAAGTTGTGTAGTGATATGAGTTGAACATGCTATTTAATAAACCAGGAAGCATGTATTCCTGAAGTGGTTAGAGGATGACTTAATAGAAACTCTTAATGAGATCTATACTCTATGTGGAGTGGAGTACCTACCTTCAGGAGTGCTCTTGATAGACTCACCTTTGTGAATGTAGAAATATGGTCGTTTTCTATGGAGTTTCGGGCAAAACTTCTAGAGCATTCACTAAAATAGGATAGACGTGCATGGCCATAAATGCACGGGCTTATTTGATTGCACTATAGAAAAGGTTGTGTGTGGTTTGATGTTAGGAATAGAGTTCAAGACTACGTGTCACTCTAGTAAAAACTGAATCTTATTCACTATGCAAAGGTTCAAGTCGAAAGACACCTTTGATTATGCACAATCTTATGCTTTTTAAGAAACTGCTCGAAAATATTTTTAAAAATTCAAGTAGGGGATTGTTGGAAATGTTTTATAACATTAAGTGAATTATTAAAAATCTTGAATAAGTGTATGAATGGCTCCTATATGGGAATAGTCCCACATCATGGGATTATATGAAAGAAGCAAGTATTTATACTTGTTTCTAAGAAATCATGTTGGGGCCTTGGGCTCCCAATACATGCATTGTTGTGAGGAGGGAGACCATGCATCATGACCATCACACACACGCGCGCGACCGACCGACTCGACCCGACCCGGCCCGATTCGGGCTTGGGCTTGGGCTTGGTGGTGTAGACACTTATATTTTTTGGACCATAAAACTTAGCCTTTTTCGAACCTTTTTTTTATGGAAAAGATTTCTGCAACGGTAAAAATTCTTATCCTTAATTTTAGCGGCCCACTAATCAGCAACCCTAACCCTAATTCTCGTCCTATATATTGTCATTAGCTTCAGATGAGAATACCTACCGAATCACAATTTCCCTTTTTCTCTCAGCCGCCATTAAAAATTTTCTCTCAGAAATTCTCGAGCAGTATTTTAATTCAGAAAGTGCAAATCTGCACTGATTTGTTGTGCAAGCAAATCAGTTATTGTTTTAGAGGCTGTTTTATCCTAAAGGCGGCGGCGAAGGAACGAACTGGTTTGCACCTCCGACCAGAACGCCGAATCATCTTCAAGAAAGCGACCTAGTCCGCGAGTCAGCCATTGTTTCCCAACACAGTTCCAATCTTTGATTTGTTTTATTCAAGTTGTAAAAAATGTCTGTTATATTCGGGTTCTGATTGTTGATGTTTACCATTGCTAATTTGTTATGTTATGCAAGCACTGCTTCCCTCCTTCAATGTATTCTCCTAATAATCCATCTTTTTTTTTGAGTATCTGGTTTTGAAATGAAACCTTACTTGCGTCGAGTACTTACCTAGAAATTGATTAGGCCCAGCTTTTTCAACCCAGTCAAATTTATTACTTCATTGCAGAACTTTGAATTTACATTTTTTGAACGTAAATTTAGATTGTAGTGTCAAGTGGGGTAGAAGTCCTGAGTGTTTTAAGTAATGCTAATTTCAGAAAGTGTTGTATCTTGTATGTGACTATAGCATTGCTTAATTGACTGACTAGTAAAACAGTGGGACGTGCTTCAACTGTTGGGCTGACAGTCCCTGTCTTTTTGGCCTTTGAGGCAAATTTATGTTTTTATTCTTACAAATTAATGCACCTTTTGTTCAAATTATAGTAAGAAACTTCTAGTTTTCAGGAAATTTTATTTTATTTTGAAGAAAGCTATTTTCAAGCCTTTCCAGTTATTGATCGGTGAAGTATTTGTTGGCACTTTTATTGGTTTGAAATAATTTTTGAATAGATGTAGGGTCATATGAAATTTAATGTTCAAATAACAGTAAACTTATGGGCTTATTTCAAGAAAAACCAATAGCATTCTTTTTGGAATTTTTGTGTCTACGTGGATTAATTTCAAAACACGTATCGTAGATGTTCATATGATATGTTTGCTATGAACAAAGCTACATTTACAAAAGGAAGTTGGTAAAATGGTAAAGACATGTGCTCTGCATACAATATATGATATCAGTCGGTAAAATAATTAACGAGGTATCATCACATACATCTCATATCAGTTATGGTTATATAATCTGGCAAATAATTATAACATGGTGTTGGAGACAGTAAATTCTCACTTTCACTTGACTATAATTCAAGCCACGATAATATGTTCATATTTTTTTAAATACTTATTTAACATTTACATGAATCTTGCTTCATGATTGTATTTAGGGTGGTTGGGACTAAGATGAATTTCACTGCTGTGGAACAACATGATTATGTCAGTTTGCAAAGAGGGCATAACATCGTTTATATACATGGTCAACGTCATATATTGTTTTTCTTACGAGCTTGCAAACAAATACAATAATTAGGTTTGAGCATATAAATTGTACTAATATTTATTTGAATACCTATTAAGTTGGTCGCTGCTAAACCATTGTTGAGAAATGAGGTTAACTTTATCAACGCCAAACAGATGCCATGAATTTGTGCTTCTCATAGCATAAGTGATGTATTAGTCTAATCAATTTGCTCAACCATTATTTCAGTTAATATAAACATATGTATCTCAATAATAATTCTTTGTCATTTATGGTTTTTAGCCTTGTAGCATGGATATTCTATTAACGTTGACAATATGGCACAGCAATATGAAATTTAGCTCATCAAATATTATTTAGAAATTAAAAATGTATTTTCTTTGCCTTCTTCGATCCATGTATCTTTAGTGATTATATTTTACATGCTTATGAAAATTTACTTGCAATTTTTTCTTATTTGTTGACTTTACTGCAGGCAAGTGAAAAATCTTATTGGTGCAACGCCTGCAAAAGATTTTGAAGTGGTTTTAGAATAATTTCAAGAAGCACAACTACTTGCCACAGAGAGGAAAATAGCTATGGTTCTTTGTTCCTGAAGCAGCTTATCGATTCTGGTACTTCTTAATAGACTTTTTCCAATAAATTGATTCTTGGATTTTAGAACCTTAGTTAAATTTCTTTTTGTATTATGGTTAACGCCAGTTATTTGCATGAAAATGGCTTGACCTTTGTAAGGTACATTGTTTAACTGTTCTGGATAGTGATACCATTTGTTCTAGCTATCGCTCATTCTATGCAAACTGGACATGCATATGCTTCATCAACTCTGTTTTAAAAATGTATATCATTTTTTAGTGTATGTATTTTTAATGCTTGCGTATGATATCAGCTACAATTCTGCAAACTGCATCACATATCATTAGAGTCGAACATTAAATTATTTATACATTAGGCTTTGTATTACATATGCCATTGAAATGATTAAACATGACATTACATATATCTGTATAATTGCAACCAATAGTTCAAACATAATGCTTATTATCAAGTAATTTCTACGTATGTGTGTCAGGTGATTACAAAGTCACAACGGTATTCTATTTGCCGTAAGTGTTTCACTATATGTGTATTGTAAACACGATATTATACAATTACCGTTTCACATGGCATTCCTTTTTTTTCTTATAGATTTGTCTAAATAAGTTAGTAACTTTGTCAAATGGGAATATAGGTACTTTGATATACCGTCTCTCTCTTCCCACCTGAAAAAATGTTTCTGTGTATTTCTTTATATCTTGAACTTCCTGTTTGTTTTTATTTTAAACACTAGCTGTTACCCTATCATTGCTTATATTTACAGTTTTATTGTTACTGTATTTATCAATAGATTTGCTAGTCGAAGGTTGCTTGGGTTTAGCACTTGAGTGTCTGGTGCATTGATTGACATTTGCAGGGACAACCTTGAATTAATTTGCTATTTTGTCTTGTACTGGATCAGAAGTCAAATTTTTAGGTTTTATTTTGCTAGTCTTGTTTTGAAGAATAAATCATCATTGCAATTGTTCTCATGTTCATTTGATTGGTGTGTATTACTTCCGACCGGGAACATTTATTTGAGATTCCATTTGTATTTCAACATTCATGTGTAGGTTGATTATAAATGCTAATAAGCTAGTTTGCATGGATTGTGAATAATATCAACTGAGGATGTGTATTTTAGTATTGTTGTTTAATTAGTTCTGTAGTGATTGCATAGTTGGGCAAGGACAGGGTGTAAAATTAGAGGAATCAATTGCAAGGACTGAGCGTGAATATTCAGTTTATATTTGGAATCTAATCTATGTATGTATATCTATATTAATTTCATTGTAAATGTGAAATTCAAATTATATCATTTTGCGTTTAAAAAACCTGAAATGATGAAAAAAAAATTGACATAGATATTGGCATTTGCTTCCGTTGTTGAACTGAAACAACATGACAAAAAAGACTAAAGCAAAAGACATCTATGGCTTCTGCTCAGTAACCGAAGCAAAAAGTTTTGATCTTTTGTGTCATCTTCATTTGCTTCGGTTGTTGAATAGAAGCAACAGGGGGTAAACAACCGAAGAAAATAACTTGTTTTGTAGTAGTGTTGGTTATTCTAATTATCATGGATGAATGGTTGAGATTGTTAATGTAAAGGCTATCACTGTTCGATGTGGGGGAAGTCGGGGTTGTGTTCATCTCTGGTGTTGTGGGTAGATTAGTATGTTTATCTATCCATTCTCATATACTTTATTGATGATGTTTGCTAGTTGTTTTATCGCTCACTAAGACTGTTGTATGACTCAAGATTTTATGTTTCCCTCTTATTACCTTGAACTGTTCATCCGGTTGCGGATGGGCAGACTATGTGGTAGGTGATAGCTTAGTGAGGACGATGTGGCAATTCAGAGGCAAGCAGGAGGCTGGCGTACTATCTTTCTACTATATAGTATTTGGATTTCCGCTGTTTATTAATCTCTGAGTGTTGTAGTGAGGAAATTTGTATAAACACTATTGTTGTAATCCAAGTGTATGGATATTACTCTCCAGTTATCACGAAAGTCTAGCATTTACTGCTTCATTAATATTGCCTGTTGTATATGTTCTATTATATTTTATCCTTGCACTGTGATTTTTACGATAGATTCCGATGTTGTTGTTTATCTATGATGATCGTCCACAACTTCCTGGCACGTCTTTCAACATATTATTCCTCTTGTTTGGTGCAGGGGTTGTGGGCGGTCATCACAAAGAACATCCTTCTGTGTTAAACAAACCTGAAATACATCTTTACAATCTGTGGAAAAAAAATCCACATCAGAACTTGGGATAGTTCAAATCTGAGTTAGAAATGGAATAAGTATATTGTTACAAGTCATTAACTTACATAGGAGTTTTTTTTTCAAAATCTTGCATGTGTAACACCCCCTAATTCTATAACATTAAGTTTCGCAAAATTCAAGTATAATGAAATTTTAAAATAAGAATCAAGGGAAACGGGTTGCGCCATTGCGTTCGTCTCGAAATTCTGCTTGGAAACGAGTCCGAGTTTTCAAGAAATGGTGTCCGTATGAGGGAGATATGACCCTCCGAAGTTTCAAGGATTTTCAGAACAGAAAAACAGCTCGAAATTCGAATTCAAAACCCAGAACAGGCTGAGCGGGAAATTTCCCGCCCAGGACCAGGTCGACCTGGGGTCAACCATAGTGTCGACCTCCGAGGGACCAGGTCGACCATAGTGTCGACCTGGGGGTCGACCTGGTGCTGAAACCCAGTTTTGAGCCTGGGTTCATTCTGATGTTTCTGGTCTCATTTTCAGTCAAGATTCGTCTGCCTAATCCTATATAAACAACCCCCTAGCACCATTCTCTTTACACCATTTTATTCTCTCCTTATGCTGCCTCTAGAATAATTGAAATAAATAAATTAAAATAAAATACGAAGACTATTCTTGAAGACTACGGCTAGGAATTACATATGGGAGATTCAAATAAAGTTAAAGCTCCAAGAAGGGAAGCAAAGGCTAATTCAACGGTTGCGAGCAACATCATGCAAATCATAGCAAAACACCAATGCTATTTGATTATCCTTTTCTAATACCGATCAATGTAATTCAGTTACTTTTTAGATTTGAACGTCTAGATCTATTTATGGCATGAAATTAAATGAATATAAGAATATGCTTGATCCTCTCATTTGAATATGTGCTTGTATATGCCTTTGGATCTAATTAAGAACTATTTTGATTAATTACCGATGAGACTGTGCCTATGCCTATAACGTTGAAAACTATTGTTAATGGCCTATGACTATGACTGTGAACATAAGACTATGCATATGCCTTTGACTGTGAACATAAGACTATGCCTGTGCCTATGACTATGAACATAAGACTACTGCCTACGACCATGATTCATGACTATGAGATTATTGCCTATGATTATGAACATAAGACAATTGTCTATGACCATGAATTTGAAATTATTACAGTTAATTTCCTATGACTATTTAGGATAATTGCATAGGACTATTTTGGCTAATTATCCATGGCTATTGTGGTTAATCGCCTATGATTCATAACTATGAGATTTCTACCTATGATCATGACTATGACTATTGTTGTTAATTGCCCGTGACTATTATGGTTAGTTGCTTATGCCCATAACATTATCGTTACAAATCATGATTGTATACCGAACTGGCATTATGTTGGATCAAATTACCTACGTCTCCCTTGATTTTGTTGGATCCCATACTTAGGGTAATTTGCTTAGTTTATTATGGTTCATTATTATGTACACCAAACCCACTAGATCCATTATCTTTGTATTTGTGAATTTTGGTTCGCTTTTTCATGCCTATTCTCTTATGTCAATTCTCGTGCTTATCCCCTGTTCCTTTTGTTAGTTTCATTTCCTGAGCACCTAGAAACTTGTGAAATCATGTTATACGTATGACTACGGCGGGGGAATTTGGGCGCAGCTTAATTAAGATGATTTGGCATAACAAGTATGTTAGCATAATCTGAATTGGCTATAATGGTAAATATTACATGCATATTAGACTTGGGCATAAAATGGTAAATTGTTAATGGGCCGCAAAGTATGTAATTAGCATGTAAGCCAAGTTTGGATATAAACTGTAAACTAGAATATTAAATCTAGTTTTGACATGAACTGATCTGATTTGGCATAAACTGCAAGTTGGATTAAATGATAGGTAAATCAAGATTTGGGCCTAGAATATAGGTATGTTAGTGGGCATGACAAATGAATATGATATAGGCCAAATTTGTTTATAAGAGTTGTTAGCAATTTACATATAGGCAAAAAAGGATAAATATGTCAATCTAGGAAAGACGAATATGTCTAACCCGAGGTTAGATTGAGTTACGGTATAAGACTGCCCGGAACCGCCCGGCAAATCCAGCAACCGTAACAATACCTATCTAATGTGGGTGGTTAGAGCATTGAGCCCAAAAGGACCCGAGGTTAGACTAAGTTGCGGCGTAAATCTGCCCGAAACCGACCAACATATCCAGTGACCACAAAAATATCTGTCTAATGTGAGTGGTTGGTGCTTTAAATGAATAATTTAAAGCTAAGAAACAGTTAAGCTAGAATGGGAGGGTTAAGTCCATAGGAACACTTAACCAACTTAACATGTTAACAAGACAATACTTGTAGGGGTTAAATAACCGTTATAACATGTTGACTAGACAAGTGGGTGAGGATAAGAAAAGGTTTAACCGTTATAACATGTTAACTAGACTAGAAGGTGGGGTTAAGTAAAATACACTTAGCCAATTTAACATGTTAACTAGACTAGAAGGTGGAGTTAAGTAAACTTAGAACACTTAGCCATCATAGTGTGCCAAATGAACAAGGTTAAGTTAAAACATGAAAGGACAATACTTAACCATTAGGGCATGTGAATTAAACAGATGTTAGGGTTAAGTTAACTAAGAGAACATTTAACCGTTATAACATGTTAGCTAAACAGATGGGCATGGTTATGTTAAAGGGAACACTTAACCAATACAAGATGAAGGGCTGTTGTTAAGTAATAAGAAATACTTAACCAATATAACTTGATTTGTGGTAGGGTTAAGTCAACATGAACTACTGATAACACTTAACCAGTTTAACATGACAAATGAATGGGTTAAGTTAACTTGAATTGACTAACGACACTTAGCCAATCCAACTTGACAAGAAAGAGAACTAAGTATTAAACCTTAGTTAAGAGGACTAAGTTGTAAACCTTAGTTAAGAAAATGACGATTTAGGAACTAAGTAGTAAACCTTAGTTAAGGGAACTAAGTAGTAAACCTTGGTAGAACACGAGAAGGAGCGAACGTCCATCTGATCTTAAAGAAGGCTCTAACAAACTGGGTTACGAAGCACACGGATTCGGGGGGACGTGAGGGTACTCTTGGTATCCCTCTGTGAGGATGCAGATGATCCGCCTGGGCTCACAAAGGTTAAGGTCTACGTTAGAAGAACCAAGTGTATGCCTTGCTTGCAATATAAGGCAACCTAAAGACTAGGATGGACCAGCGTGATTCGGCAAGACCAGTAGCCTTGTGAAAGCAACTCGTCGTCTACCTACCATCTTGAGTCAGTCGAGATACGTACAGCGGAAAGGCGGAGAACTCCAAAAGACCATATACTTGCTATCTAGTTATGGGTGTGGATGGCCATAGGTTAGTGGGGGCACAGAAGGCCTGCGTATAGTTCTCATTTTTCAAGGTGTGTCTTTCATTAGTTGAGGGAGGGGTCAAGTGGAACCATAGCCACTGGAAAAACAGACCTTAGCATCTGCATCGGCAGACATCTGAAAGCTCCCGACCGAGTTCCGTGTTTCTTGATTTGCCCTGCTACGAGACTCGGGTCGTCGCACATATAGAGGACATGTGCATCTAGAAAGCGATAACGATCCACGACACATACGTAGGGAAAGTCTAGGAACATATACCACTATGGGTAGTATGCCCTAGATTAGGGGCGTCGTTCGATAGGTAGCGTAATCCCTAGTTGGACCTAGGTCGCGTAAACCTTAAAATCTGAGAAATGTTCAATAGGTAGCATAAACCCCAGTAGCCCTGGGTAGCGTAAACCCTGGTTGGATCTAGGAAGCTTCGATAGAAAACTCTAGATTAGATCTAGGTAATAAATAATAGATGTACACCTGAAAACAACCACAATTTCGGGGTTGGGATCACGTTATTGTTTTATTAGTTTATACAGATTACTAGTTGGACACTAGTTAGGTGGTGAAGAGATATAGAAACCAGAATAACAGGGTAATTGTGAAGCAGAGAAAGTATGAAAGCATATTCAGTTTATCAGTATATTTAGCTTGTTGATAGATCCAGTTTATCTATACATTCAGTTTTATCTTGCCTTAGCATAGCTTGCGTTATCTTGTTAACCCTATCATCATGGTAGTGTCTTGTATTCAGTTAACTCATGCCATGTTGCTTTTTACCTGTTCACATGCTGAAAGTTACTGAATTTACCAGACTTTATGTCTGACTCTATTTTCTTTCGCTTTCTTGTCTTCCATCCCCCTCCCCCCCCCCCAGGTTCGCAGGGAGGGAATATTACTACTTAGCCCAGTTTTCTTTCCAAGCTAACGATTAGTCGAAGTTTTGCTTGGATTCTCTTTTCCATTGCTATGGTTGGCTCACGCTATATTGGGGAATATAAATGTTATTTTATGCTTCTTTATTTTGTAAGACAGATATTCTGGTATTGGAAAACAGTTGTTGAACAAACTATTTTATCAATAAAGTAAAGTCCTATTTTCCGCTGTTTTAACTTTGTCTGTCTTGTAATTTATCTGTGTCTTTTACCTATAACTCTCCACCGAAGTTAAGGCGTTCCCCTTTATGAGTGACCTTAACGGATGTGGGGTGTTACACATGGTATCAGAGCCGAAGGTTACCGGATCTGATAAAAGATTTGAAAATTTATTTTCAACGGTTTTAAAGGAAGCATTTTTCAAAAGAAAAGTTTTGTTTTAAAGACATATACCCCAAAAGCCGTACGCACTATCTTCTGATCCTCTGTTTGAATTCTTGTCCCCTTCTTTCTTGAGTCTTCGGGGCTCCTGGCTTTTTGGGAGGTAACCTCATCGTGACATGGTTCCGTAGGCTTGATAAGACTACGATACCTATCGAAGGGCAAAGTAGTGCCTGACTCCCATCTATAGCCATAGTAGTTTCACCTGCAGCTAGTCCTCTTCCAAGCTTTGAAGGGTTTTCCGTGCGATGGAGGCAACTTTTGAGAAACTTGTCAATATGATTACACGGGGATGGTAAAGATGAGGATGAGGAAGTTTGCCTAAGGAGCACAACCCAAGGATGAGGAATCCATGGATATGGACTTGGCTCACGAAGGAAGAAAGAATAGTAAAACACTAAGACAAGAGGAAGTATCTTTACTATGGTATAATAGGGCATATAATTTAGGACAAGGGCAAGGACGAGGGACAGGATTTTCAGAAGGGCGAGTACATGCTTTCACCACCAGAATACATGAGAGAGAGATAGTAAAAGTCTCTTTTGGAAAAGTTTAGCTTTTCGTTTTGATCAACCAGTTAGCACTCTTTTGATCTTAGCACTTCGCATTTGTTCATATCTACTTCCATAGTTGAGTCTCTGCACCTTAGTACTTGTATAATAGAAGATCCCATTAGTGTCTTAAATCCAATTGGTGGTTCGGCCCCATTACCTTTGGTTTGTAAGGAATTGAGAATAACTATATTAAGTGTTGAGTTTAAGCGTAATGCTTATGTTTTTGGTTCCATGGGCTATGAGTTGATTCTAGGCATAGGTTGGTCGGCTAGTAATTTTGAAAGGAGGGTAGTTAGACTTTTTGGCTTGCCTTGGAAATACCCTCGAGATTTCGTGTAAAGAATCAGTAGCTATCTAGAATTTCTTAATGCATTTATCGATGATTTGCAATCTGTTATGGTAGTCCATGAGTACGCAGATGTTTCTGATTAGGTTAGGAGTTTTCCCCTAAAACGCGAGATAGACTTCCGCATATATCCAGTTGACAATGCAAAACCAGTTATCCGATCAACGACAGTTTTGGAAATGAAGGTCAAGAAGCTTCAGAATCGTGAAGATTAATTAGATAAGGTACAGAATAGTGAAGCTCAAGAAGATGCGACTTAGAAGACTGAAGATTAGATGCACGCATCATACCCTTTTTCTTAAGGGTACATCCTTGATCTCTTTTTCTAGGAATTTTATGCATACTTTCTAGCTTTTAGGTATGTCCTCTAGGACTTATGATCGATCCTTAGGAAGAAGAAAATGGATGTAAACAAGTATTTGAAACATGTATTTGAAACATGTTATGATTGATGGTTGCAAATGGTTGCTCGTGGATGCATATACACACCATAGGCGCTAGAACGACTCAGTCACTTTCATATTGCATTCGCATATATGTATTTGCTTAACGGATTTAACTTGATATGTTATCATATGGATATTGCATATGGATGTATGGCTATGTACACATGTAGTATTTACATAACTAGGGATGCTTGCATACATGATTGGACGCATGGCACTAACATAATTCACATTAAGGAGGTCAACTGAATCAGTAGACCACCTGATTTTGCATTAGATAAAGACATATACACACACTATGCATATGAACATGAAAGCATTTGAAATCTTTTTAAGGACAATGAATGCCTGTGATTGAATGGTTGAGTATATGGGTGACTGGATGGTAGGACAAATTCTTCCTAACTTGAAGATTTCAGGGACGAAATCCTTTTAAAAGGGGGAGAATGTAACACCCTGTAATTCTGTAACATTAAGCTTCACAAAATTAAAGTATAATTAAATTTTAAAATAATAATAAAGGGAAACGTGTTGCGCCATTGCGTTCGTCTCGAAATTCTGCTTGGAAACGAGTCCGAGTTTTCGAGAAACAGAGTCTGTATGAGGGAGATATGACCCTCTGAAGTTTCAAGGATTTTCAGAACAGAAAACCAGCTTGAAATTCGAATTCAAATTCGAATTCAAAACCCAGAACAGGCTGGGCGGGAAATTTCCCGCCCAGGACCAGGTCGACCTGAGGGTCGACCATAGTGTCGACCTCCCAGGGACCGGGTCGACCATAGTGTCGACCTGGGGGTCGACCTGGTGCTGAAACCCAGTTTTGAGCCAGGTTTCATTCTGATGTTTCTGGTCTCGTTTTCAGTCTAGATTCGCCCGCCTAATCCTATATAAACAGCCCCCTAGCCCCATTCTCTTTACACCATTTTATTCTCTCCTTATGCTTCCTTCGGAATAATTGAAATAAATAAATTAAAATAAAACACGAAGACTATTCTTGAAGACTACGGCTAGGAATTGCATATTGGAGATTCAAATAAAGTTAAAGCTTCAAGAAGAGAAGCAAAGGCTAATTCAACGGTTGCGAGCAACGTCATGCAAATCATAGCAAATCACCAACGCTATTTGATTATCCTTTTCTGAAACCGATCAATGTAAGTCAGTTACTTTTTAGATTTGAATGTCTAGATCTATTTGTGGCATGAAATTAAATGAATATAAGAATATGCCTGATCCTCTCATTTGAATCTGTGCTTATATTTTCCTTTGGATCTAATTAAGAACTATTGTGATTAATTACCGATGAGACTGTGCCTATGCCTATGAAGTTGAACACTATTGTTAATGGCCTAAGACTATGACTGTGAACATAAGACTATGCCTATGACTGTGAACATAAGACTATGCTTGTGCCTATGACTATGAACATAAGACTACTGCCTACGACCATGATTCATGACTATGAGATTATTGCCTATGATTATGAACATAAGACTATTGTCTATGACCATGACTATGAAATTATTACAGTTAGTTGCCTATGACTATTTAGGATAATTGCCTAGGACTATTTCGGCTAATTATCCATGACTTTTGTGGTTAATCGCCTATGATTCATAACTATGAGATTTCTGCCTATGACCATGACTATGACTATTGTGGTTAATTGCCTATGACTATTATGGTTAGTTGCTTATGCCCATAACATTATCGTTACAAATCATGATTGTATACCGAACTGGCATTATATTGGATCAAATTACCTATGTCTCCCTTGATTTTGTTGGATCTCATACTCAGGGTGTAATTTGCTTAGTTTATTCCGGTTCTTTATTATGTACACCAAACCCACTTGATCCATTATCTTAGTATTTGTGAATTTTGGTTCGCTTTTTCATGCCTATTCTCTTATGTCAATTCTCGTGCTTATCCCCTGTTCCTTTTGTTAGTTTCATTTCATGAGCACCTAGAAACTTGTGAAATCATGTTATACGTATGACTACGGCGGGGGAATTTGGGCGTAGCTTAATTAAGATGATTTGGCATAACAAGTATGTTAGCATAATCTGAATTGGCTATAATGTTAAATATTACATGCATATTAGACTTGGGCGTAAAATGTTAAAATGTTAAGGGCCGCAAAGTATGTAATTAGCATGTATGCCAAGTTTGGATATAAACTGTAAACTAGAATATTAAATCTAGTTTTGACATGAACTGATATGATTTGGCATAAACTGCAAGTTGGGTTAAATGATAGGTAAATCAAGATTTGGGCCTAGAATATAGGTATGTTAGTGGGCATGACAAATGAATATGATATAGGCCAAATTTGTTTAGAAGAGTTGTTAGCAATTTACGTATAGACAAAAAAAGGATAAATATGTAAATCTAGGAATGATGAATATGCATAACTCGAGGTTAGATTGAGTTACGGTATAAGACTGCCCAGAACCGCCCGACAAATCCAGCAACCGTAACAATACCTATCTAATGTGGGTGGTTAGAGCATTGAGCCCAAAAGGACCCGAGGTTAGACTAAGTTGCGGTGTAAATCTGCCCGAAACCGACTGGCATATCCAGTGACCATAACAATATCTGTCTAATGCGAGTGGTTGGTGCTTTAAATGAATAATTTAAAGCTAAGAAACAATTAAGCTAGAATGGGAGGGTTAAGTCCATAGGAACACTTAACCAAGTTAACATGTTAACAAGACAAGACTTGTTGGGGTTAAATAACCGTTGTAACATGTTGACTAGACAAGTGGGTGAGGTTAAGAAAAGGTTTAACCGTTATAACTTGTTAACTAGACTAGAAGGTGGAGTTAAGTAAACTTAGAACACTTAGCCATCATAGTGTGCCAAATGAACAAGGTTAAGTTAAAAGATGAAAGGACAATACTTAACCATTAGGGCATGTGAATTAAACAGATGTTAGGGTTAAGTTAACTAAGAGAACACTTAACCGTTATAACGTGTTAGCTAAACATATGGGCAGGGTTAAGTTAAAGGGAACACTTAACCAATACAAGATGAAGGGGTGGGGTTAAGTAATAAGAAATACTTAACCAATATAGCTTGATTTGTGGTAGGGTTAAGTCAATATGAACTACTGATAACACTTAACCAGTTTAACATGACAAATGAATGGGTTAAGTTAACTTGAATTGACTAACGACACTTAACCAATCCAACTTGACAAGAAAGAGAACTAAGTAGTAAACCTTAGTTAAGAGGACTAAGTTGTAAACCTTAGTTAAGAAAACAACGATTTAGGAACTAAGTAGTAAACCTTAGTTAAGGGAACCGAGTAGTAAACCTTAATAGAACACGAGAAGGAGCGAACGTCCATCTGATCTTAAAGAAGGCTCCAACAAACTTGGTTACGAAGCACGCAGCTTCGGGGGGATGTGAGGGTACTCTTGGTATCCCTCTGTGAGGCTGCAGATGATCCGCCTTGGCTTACAGAGGTTAAGGTCTGCGTTAGAAGAACCAAGGGTATGCCTTGGTTGCAATATAAGGCAACCTAAAGACTAGGATGGACCAGCGTGATTCGGCGAGACCAGTAGCCCTGTGATAGCAACTCGTCGTCTACCTACCATCTTGAGTCAGTCGAGATACGTACAGCGGAAAGGCGGAGAACTCCAAAAGACCATACACTTTCTATCTAGTTATGGGTGCGGATGGCCATAGGTTAGTGAGGCATAGAGGGTCTGCGTATAGTTCTCATTTTTCAAGGTGTGCCTTTCATTAGTTGAGGAAGGGGTCAAGTGGGACCATAACCACTGGAAAAACAGACCTTAGCATCTTCATCGGTAGATATCTAAAAGCTCGGGACCGAGTTCCGTGTTTCTTGATTTGCCCTGCCACGAGACTCAGGTCGCACATATAGAGGACATGTGCATCTAGATAGCGATAACGATCCATGACACATACGTGGGGAAAGTATAGGAACATATACCACTCTGGATAGTATGTCCTAGATTAGGGGCGCCGTTCGATAGGTAGTGTAATCCCTAGTTGGACCTAGGTCACGTAAACCCTAAAATCCGAGAAATGTTCAACAGGTAGCACAAACCCCAGTAGCCCTAGGTAGCGTAAACCCTGGTTTGATCTAGGAAGCGTTTGATAGAAAACCCTAGATTAGATCTAGGTAATAAATAATAGATGTACACCTGAAAACAACCACAATTTCGGGGTTGGGATCACGTTATTGTTTTATCAGTTTATACAGATTACTAGTTGGACACTAGTTAGGTGGTGCAGAGATATAGAAACTAGAATAACAGGATAATCGTGAAGCAGAGAAAGTATGGAAGCATATTCAGTTTATCAGTATATTCAGCTTGTCTATAGATCCAGTTTATCAGTACATTCAGTTTTATCTTGCCTGAGCATAGCTTGCGTTATCTTGTTAACCCTATCATCATGGTAGTGTCTTGTATTCAGCTAATTCATGCCATGTTGCTTTTTACCTGTTCACATGCTGAAAGTTACTGAACTTACCAGACTTTATGTCTGACTCTGTTTTCTTTCGCTTTCTTGTCTTCCATCCCCCCCCCCCCCCCCCCCCCCCCGCCCCGGTTCGCAGGGAGGGAATATTACTACTTAGCCCAGTTTTCTTTCCAAGCTGAAGATTAGTCGAAATTTTGCTTGGATTCTCTTTTCCATTACTATGGTTGGCTCACGCTACATTGGGGAATATAAATGTTATTTTATGCTTCTTTATTTTGTAAGACAGATATTCTGGTATTGGAAAACAATTGTTGTACAAACTATTTTATCAATAAAGTAAAGTCCTATTTTCCGCTGTTTTAATTTTGTTTGTCTTGTAATTTATCTGTACCTTTTACCTATAACTCTCCACCGAAGTTAAGGCATTCCCTTTGTGAGTGACCTTAACGGATGTGGGGTGTTACAGCATGTCTATTTCATTTACAATTAGGATTGAATAAAAAGATTTAATTAACGTGGAAGATACTACAAAAGCATTTAACTACTTTTATTGAGTTTGTGCTATTATGGCATTATATTGGATTTTGAATTTTTTTCAATTTCTCAGGAAGGACGAGGAAAGGTACTGATTTTAAAAGTTTAATTATTTTTTACTGGTATTCAGAGCATCATTCAAAACCTAATTCCACTGCTAACCATTGGTTTCAGCTCATTGGTAAGCTTAAACATTCAATAATCTCATCCTATTCACACTGAGCGCTACATCTTCTTTTTTTCCAGTTAAAAATTGGGTCATGCCAAAATTATTGCCCCATATTAGTTTATTCAACATATGTAACGACCTGCGTTGACCGTTCAAGTTGAAAATAATCCATGCATGTCGACTCAAACAAATCCAAAATATGGATAGTCATTGGATTAAATATAAGAAAAGAATGAAAGAAGAAAAACAATCACGGAATCTCGTGGTGGAAGGACAAATATAATAAACAAATAACTGTTTATGAAGTTGTTAAAACATACATTTGATTATACTTTACAACAATTATAAGAATTAAACTATCACAAAACATACCAAGAAATGCAGTGGAATAATACTAAAAAGTACATTTGTCATGCTCCATCTTCATCTTCATAACCAGGTCTTCGCTAACTGAAAACTCATTCTGACCTGAGCATAAATGAAAAGACAAAAACACTTGGATCATAACTAAAATATTCTTATATCAGTCAAATCAAAACCATGCAATAATATGAGTCTCACGACGTCAGAGATGCTTATAGTAATTTACACCTCATATCCAATGTTTCATGAGCGCCATAAATTAAGAGATATTACGGTAATTTTCATCTCCTAAGGATCCATTCAAATAGATACTATATAATACAATACACTATTATAATAATGTATGTGATTAAATTTACTATTAAAAATAGCGTAACCGGGATTACGCTTTTACCCTTACGCCGTTTATTAATGTTATAATCTATACAGTAATGTAAACCCATCGTAAACTTGTAGCATCAGGAGGCACTCCATAAGTAAAACGTCAAATCAAAATAGTAGGGGTTCGATTATGATAATATGACAAGGCACCGAGGCTATGCCCATTAGTAGGATTCTACCGGATTGCAGACTTAGGCTGGTGGAAACACACAACCGCAACTACTGCCGACCTCAAACAATACACCCAAAATCAAAGGTGCGCCCAACTAATCAAAGTTAGAGATATGGTATCGAAGAGGCATGTTCGTAAAGAGGAGCTAACTCAATTGGCCTGGGTATAACTCATTTTTTAGTCATTTTAATTATGACCCAAAGTTCAAGGCTATTCATCGTCGTTCTCTTACTTCATTCCAGTGGTGTTCGCCAAACCATTCGACTTCATTCTGGATTCACCACCACGTACATAGTTGTTAAAGTGGTTCCTGATATTGGTAGAGAGCATGACAATATCTGGCCACGGTTTCTCTAACAACCAAATGTTTACATTTTCCACACTTGTTGGATCTTTTACATTTCAAAAGTGTTCATGCTTCATATCAAAATATCATATTTTGCTTTAAAACCATTTCATATCTAAAATAGAATATACGTTTATATTTGAAATCTCTATTTAAAACTGAACTTAGAATCCTGGAACAACTCCGAGTTTAAAACAATTTGAATATTTAAATTAGTTAAATTAGTTTATATATCAAAATAATTTAGATATATTTGAAACAGTTTGAAAAATAAATAGTTAGTACATTAAAAAGTTATATATATTTAGGATTTAAAATAGGATTTATTAAATTTAGTTAATATATATAGTTAAATATTAAAGTAGTTTATAAAATACAGTTGATTATTAAAAAGGTTTATTAAAATAGTTAATATATATAAATTAAAATAAAACTGTTAATAAAGTAAAATAATTATTTTTATTAAAGTAGTTTATTGAAATAGTTAACATATATAATAGTTGAAAAAAATGGTTGGTAAAGTGAAATAGTTTATATAATGGTTTAAAATAATATAGTGTGAATTAAAGTTGTTTCATCCCAATTTTAAATAAACTCGAAGTCACATACCAGTTTCAAATCAAATAAACTCAATTTAAATATTTCAATTAGAATCAACTTCCATTATACATTCAATTTAATTCAAATAATTCGATTCAAATATTTAAATTCCAGTAAGAATTCTAATTTTGAATTAGTTCAAAAAATAATGATCTTGAGTTCATAATTCAAGTATCACTTTAAATCCAGTTAATTTAAAGTAAATTTAAAAGATGGATAAGACAATTCAATTTCAACAGATTCAATTCATATTCAATGTCAAATTTTTAGCTTTAGCTTACAACATTAAATAATATCCTTTAACTTTTAAATTTCAAAATTCAAAGGAAATCAATTTATAGACCCTCAATTATATTTTCTTTAAAACAATATATAAAAATTCAAAGTTAAACCAAAATTTATTTGACCAACCGACGTTCGTATATAATTTTCTATCCAATGGCCAAGTGGTATTTAATTTTATTTTAATGCATCAGGAATGGATATATATATATATATCATCTCAATCCAAATCAGGGGTGGCATAGGTATTTATCATTTCAACCTATGTTCTTAATTTGTTTCAATGATTAATCCCAGGTTTATTTAATGCTCGTAACATCTAAGGTAAATGGTTGAGATTAATCAACACAAGTAAATAATCATATATAATTAAGGTGAATAATAGGGTGTATCACACAACCGGACATCGATATATCAAACATATCAATCCAAGGCATCCAAATGGTTCAATATCACATCAATTTACTAGTTATCAGATGTCGGATTTAACTAGTAATTAAATTTTAATTTAACCTAACTTTAAAATTTAAATTAACAGTAAAGTTAAATTATACTATCGATGTAAATCAACATAAATATGCATTTTTAACTACCAAACAATTACCAATACAATCATATTATAACACGATTTTAATTTCACTAACAATCAAATATTTTAGTTAAGCATGAGTGAGTTTAATCACTCACCTTTGTTTTTGAACTAGTTGCAAATCCAGATAAAGACCCAAAACTTAACAGTCTCATAATTCTCCCAAATAAATTCCATGTCGTCCGAAATTTTGATACAATCAAAATGAAACAAACCACACGTCAATCTGAGTTTGTATGCAAAAGTTATTCACGTTTTAAGATAAGAATTTTGAATTGAAACAAAAATAATTAAAACACCTCACCCAATCAAATTACGCCACATGGCTTCTTCCCCACAGCCCATCCATGCTCCATTCGAATAAAGAAACCCATCAGCCCATGACCTTTGACCGCCCCAATCTTCCAAGATTGGACACCGTTTTACCTGAAGCCACCGCCATATCGAATTTCTCGACAAGCAGCACCACCACTACAACCGAAACCTCTGTTTCTTAAGGATCCGGTGCCGCCTCCGTGAACATAATGGATTTCGGTCCTTGTTTTGGAGATTTCGGCTAATCCCAACCACCAAAAATCAAATTTAACCCACGTTGGAGTTGTGTGCCCGACCACTACAATATTCATTTACACACCTTCGCCAATCATCGCACGAATCAAAAAGTTCCAAATAAACCCCTTGATCCACGTTTTTAAGCCTCTGACCGTGATTTCCCATTGATTCGAGTACTTTTTTGCAAAACAAACACTTCCTATTAGTTCGTTTCATTAAGACCTCTCCAACGATATATAATTCGATAATGTTTGAAACATTTGAATTTTTAATATTGTTTTCAGATTTGTAATCGCCATTAGATAGAAGTCAGAGTTTAATTTTGGTATTAGTGCTCAGGAAGTGGATTGGAGGTTGTTGCTAGGGTTTGTGGCATATAATTATTTCAGCAGGTATATGGATTTGGTTATATAAGCTTGTTTGGCCCTAATGACTACATAAGTTCGTCAAAAGACACATTTTCAACTCTGAATGAAACTATAATGTTCTATATACCAAAAGTGAGATTTCAATGTTTTCGAATGCAATGAAACAAGTCTCACATCATAATTCTATTGTATTTAGAAGTTATCTTCCAAAATAAGATTATTTAAATTTTACATTCTATAATTTAATTTCTATGTGTTTCGAGCTCGCACGATCAAACAACAAGTCCAATCGCAATGAAACTTGAAATCTTAAAATAATTTAATATTACAGACCTATTGAAACTGCTTTTTATCAAATTCTGAGATTGTTTACAAATTGGCTATTTTAATGGGTTAATTTAATTGTAACATATTCGTTTTTTATTTAACTCAATTCAAATAGTTTATTTATAATCAATACAAGTCACTATTATTATAATCGGTTGAAATTCGTTACTTAATCAACTTAATTAAATTCACATCATATAATTTACATAATTAATCATTAGATTTTATTTCTAATCATACTAATAATCAAAATTCACTTTAAATTCAATAATTTAAGTAGTAGAAAAAATACGAGTTGTTACATTCTCCCTCACTCAAAACTTCTCATCCTCGAAAAGGCACAGTAAGGATGTTGCTAATTAATATATTTAACAATATAATTTCCTACCCAACTTCGAAAACATTTAATTTACATAAGTAGTTTAACATAGGTTTGAAACTCAAATTTACACAATATTTTCCAAGTCTTAGATTTATAAAAAAAAATCGGTAGTCTCTTTTGTACAACTAGGTCCGAAAAAATAACAATGCATATATAATCACAAATATGTATCTCGTCTCAATGATGAGACACCACAAACCATGGGGAACAATATATAATACCAAAATACGATTTAAAATCCAATATGCATACCTTTTATAAGCAATTTGTCTTATTTTTAAGCATGCAAAAGCAATATTTGTGCACAAGCAGCTCCAGAAGCGAGTAAATGCAATCAATACTTACTAATACACTCAACATCCAAATAACAACGCACATATAAAAGAAATAAATCGATATATCTACAATAATCACATATGAAATAGTAAATACAACTAAAGAAACACTTAAAACATCCAGGCAATCATAGTCATCGAACCAAAGCATAATTACAAGTTTGCAATGTCAATATTCTATTTATAAAATTTCATTTGGTTCGTTCCAATTATATACAATTCACATTTCCAAATGCCAATGTTTAGTTTATTCTACTTCCATTTCTATCTAAATTCAATTAATTTGCATTACTTATTAACATTCATTCTATTAAACCATTAGTGAACTTTCTTAAATTCATTTACTTCCAAATTGATTCATTTCAACCTTACTAAGGTTATACATGCATTTATTCAGCAATAATGAATTCATATACAATTAATTTACACTTCTAAATCTAGTTGACATATTTCAATCGGACCTATTCATTATTCCATTTTTCTGCTTTTATTCGTTAACATTCATTTTTACCAATAATTATATAGATTTACATTCAGTTTATTTTACTTCTAAGTTGTTTCTCTTCAAATGTACTACTTACAAACTTATACGCTTATTCACTTATAACGAATTCACATTCAGGTAATCTATATTTCTGAATATCCAATTGACTTGTTTCCAATCATTATGGCTCACTAATTTGTTTTTACTTTATAATTTAAGTTCATTTCCATCTAATATTAATTTCAATTCATTTTACTCATTTCATTAATTTAATTCATTTTGTTGGTTGTTCGATAGATTTGATTTATTTACCTTACGTAATTGAATTCAATTCGATAACAAAACTAAGTATATACCATTTATTAACATAACTTAAGTTTTATTCATGTTTATAAATCATAAATTTAATTTCACTTTCATTATTCATGCATAAATTCATATATAATTCAATTTCTTATTCCTATAATATTTTTAATTTTTAGATATTTTGGTAAGTTATATCTATGTTATAGAAAAAGATCGAGTATTATACAATATCAATAGTTTCAAGTTTGTCCCAAATTCACTATTTAAAATTCCTAAGAGTTTCTACTTCAATTTATATTTATCTTAGGTTCATTTTCCTTTTCATAATTCAGAAGTTTCTAAAATTTCAAGTTTTAATTCATTTCGATAATTTGATAACCATTAATTATTCATGAACACAAGAATTCAACTCTGAGTTCATTTCCAAATCAACTTTTGAAATAATATATATCATTATACCCTTTTGTATCAAACCATACTTTCAAATAAAAATAAAATTTCTCAAAACAAGTTATAAAAAAGTTGTAAGTGGTCTCCCTCACTCAAACTCTAAAAAATAAACGTCGATGATGTGTGCACTTATCACCGAAGTCATTTCCCGGGGAGAAGAGGGGACTACACACTTACGTATAAAAAATTCATTTGGAACCATTTCTATTCAAAACTACTTCCATATTATACTTATACTATTTCAAAACATTTGCAAATCTATATTTCAAAAGCACAAAATTTAAATTCTTAATTTCATATTTAAATTCATTTTATTTCATTATCAATCAATTTACAATATTTCATTTTTCTTAAAATCATTTAATAGTAAATAGTTTACATGTATTTGCTAATCATAATTGAATATCGTCATTCTCTAATAAGTAACAAAATCAGAATCAGTAGATTTTCAAAATAATTCCTTAATATAAAATATAATCCAAACAATATTGATCAGTCTGTCCTATTCGAATGTTTTAAAATATCTATTGATGTGTTGGCATCTCTAGTATCGACCAGAATTCATAAATACTCAAAGCAACAAATTCACATAATACAAAACCATTTTTATATCAAAATTACAAGTACGCTCTCTCATATGTACTCAAACTCATTCTATAGTATTATCACCCTACCTCTAATGAGTTAACCCAAAACAGAGCCAAGGTTATCACTAAACCAATACACTAATACCAAATGTAACAACCTGCATTTTTGACTGTTCAAACCGACAATAATCCACGCATGTCGACTCAAAAAAATCCAAAATATAGATAGTTATCGGGTTAAATATAATAAAAGGAAGAAAGAAGAAAAATAATCATAGAATCTCACAGCAGAAGGAAAAAATATAATAAACAAAGAATAGTTCATGAAGTTGTTAAAACATACATTTGATTTTACAACAATTATCAGAGTTAAACTATTACAAAACATACCAATAAATACAACGGAATGATACTAGTAAGTACGTCTATCAGGTTCCATCTTCATCTTCTTAACGAGGTCTTCACTATTTGAAAACTCAAGCTAACCTGAACATAAATGAAAAGAAAAAAAACACTCGGATCAGAACAAAAATATTCTCATATCATTTAAATCGAAACCATGAAATAATATGAGTGTCCCGGAGTCAGAGATGCTTACGATAATTCATATCTTTATCCAATGTGTTTGTGAGTACCATAACATAAGAGGTGTTACCGGAATTTCCATCTCCTAAGGATCCGTTAAACAAGATATTATATAATACAATATGCTATTGTAACGGTGTCTATGGTTAAATATACCATTGAAAATAGCATAAGAGGGATTACATTTTTACCCTTACACCATTTATAAATGTTGTATTCTATACAATACTTTAAGCCTACTATAGACTAGTGGCATCAGAGAGCACTCCATAAGCACAATGTCAAATCAAAATCATAGGTCTTCGATTAGGATAATATGACAAGACAGTGAGGCTATACCCATCGAAATGTGGGAAATAATTAAAGATGTCATTTAGGCATCGTTCCATCACTTTGATCCATAAAGTGGGAATCGCCATTTCGAGCGTCGATGACTAGCTCGAATTTAGTCAACCCAAGCTGACCTGTCGCGGAGTTAGGTCAGCTCATCGAAATGTGAGTCGATGAACATCGTTGGGGAGTTGGTTACCCCCTTCATTCAATCCTTGGCATAGGTTGGTCGAATCACAACACATAGCAAGAGTAGTAGACACAATAATGGAGCACAGAAAAGGGCTTTTATTTATGAACAATAATAAGTAGCGAGATATGCCTTATTACAATGCTAAGAATAAATGAAATAAATAGAATAAAAGCCTAAGAAATATAATGCCGCAGATGCTCGGCATTCCATGCTCTTGGGAGTGGATCGCCATCAACAATCGTTAGCTTGAAGGTTCCATTTTCAAGCTTCTATTAGATGACATAAGGTCCTTCCCATTTCGGGCCCATGGGCCAGGAAGACTCGTTTCAAAAAAAGGTCGCCAAAGTCAAAGGTTTTGAGTCGAACATTCTTATTATAATATCAAACGACCCGTTGTCTGTGTGCTACAGCGCGCAAGTTAGCTTCCTCTCTCTTCTCGTTAACCATGTCCAGTGATTCTAAATGAAGCACCTTGTTAATCAGCGTGTCATAATAAGTCATTTTGTGAGAGGGGACTTCGAGTTCTATCGGGATTACTGTTTCAAAGCTGTAGGACAAGGAGAATGGAGTATGACCAGTCGCAAACTTATAGGTTGCACGATATTCCCAAAGAGCTAATGAAGTTCAACAACCCATTTTCCTTTGGCTCGCTCCAAGCTTTTCTTTAGGATGGATTTGATGGACTTGTTCACAACCTCAACTTGTCCATTAGATTGTGGGTGTGCAGACACTGTGCACTTCTTCTCAGTGTGATATCATTGGCAGAAATCTCTGAATTCTGAGTTGTTAAACTGAGTCCTATTATCAGTTATGATGGTCTCAGGAAGCCTAAATCGGCATATGATATTTCTGACAATGAAGTTGATCACCCGCTTTTTCGTGATCGTGGTTAATGGTTTGGCTTCGACCCATTTCGTAAAGTAGTCCATATCCACGATTGCATACTTCGCTCCGTCTTTAGAAATTGGAAGGCTTCCAATGATATCCACTCCCCAATCACCGAATGGCCAAGGACTAACCATCTGGGTAAGTTGAGTTAGCAGAGCTTTTGGAATCTAGGAAAACCTCTAGCACTTGTTGCAACGTTTGGAATAATTAGAGGCATCCTGACTAACGGTAGAATAGAAGTATCCGTATCGCAAAACCTTCATTGCTAGAATATACTCCCTAGTGTGTATGTCGCATTCGCCTTTGTGCACTTCCCGTAACACTCGTTTGACGACGTCGTCGGCCATATACCGGAGCATAGGAACTGAGAACTCTCTTCTGTTCAGCGAATCCACCTGGACGATGTATCTCAAGGCTTTACACATGCTTTTCATTCTTTCTTTCTAGGAGGGTTTCATGCCGAAGGAAGTTCTTGATGGAGGTCATCCACGACTCCTTCTCAGGTTTGGTTTCCAAAGCTTGATCAATTTTCATTTAGTCTATGCTTGGAGTGTCCAGTGTCTCGATTGGAATCATTTCTACTTTATCTCGGGTATCGGAACTAGCCAGTTTAGCTAATCTTCCATCCTTTCGATTCTCTTCCCTATGAATATAAGAGATACCATGCTAGTCAAAATCGTCCAGCAGCTCCTCTACCCATTTGAGATAAGCAGCAAGTCGTGCCCCCTTAGTTTGGTACTTCTTCCGAACCAAAAATAAAATAAGCTATGAATCACAGAAAATGTCCAATCCCACTACCCCAACTCCTTCATGAACTTCATCTCGATAACCAGGGCTTCATACTCGGAATCGTTGTTGGTAGCGGGAAAGTCTAACCTCAGGGCATAATAAATCGATCATCCCTCAGGAGTTAACAAGACAAATCCGATGCCAGAATGTCGATCATTACGAGCCCCATCTGTGTATAGTTTCCATGTTTCCAACCTTGGTTTATCACTAGGAAGATTGGTCACGTCCTCTGGAATGTCGTCCTCGGGAGTCATAAACTTGTCTATGAAGTCTGCTAATGCTTATCTGCAAATTGACTTTCGAGGAAGGAAGGTGAAGTCGAACTGACTCAGCTCGATGTTCCCCTTGAGTAACCTTCTAAATGCCCCAGGTCGTTGAAAGACCTGTCATAGCGGTTGGTCGGTATACACTTTGATGCGGTGAGCCTGAAAGTAGTGGCGGAGCATCTTTAGGTAGTTGCGCTCCGCTCCCGTCAACTTTTTCCGAGTGTAATAGACTGGTTTCTGCACCCAATCTTCTTCGTGAACTAAAGTTGAATTGATATCAAGTAAGGACACTACCAGGTACATGAACAAGTCCTCATGATCGACTATCTTGAAAATACAGGGGCCTTTCAAAATGATCAAGCATGTTCTAAATGGCTTCGATGCAGTCAGGCGTCAAAGCAAAGTTGTGCTTCCTTAGATTTATTAAGTCAAAGAAGGGATTGTTTGTGACTCTAGAAATAAATTTGCCCAAAGCTGCAACGTTTCCTATCAAATTTTGCACATATTTGATCTTCTGAGGCTTTATAAATACCCTTGATTATCTCAATCTATTCGGGGTTAATTTCAGTTCCTCGAGAGCTGACAATGAAGCCCAAGAATTTCCCTAATGCAATGTCAAAAGAGCATTTCAAAGGGTTGAGCTTCATTCCATATTTGCGGAGAACACCGAACAACTATGCCAAGTCCTAAGCATGATTGGTTGATTGCTTTGACTTCACTAGCATGTCATTTACATATACCTCCATTGTCTTTCCGATTTGATCATGAAATATGCGATTAACTAATCGCTTATATGTCGCTCCAGCATTCTTCAGTCCAAACAACGTAACTACATAAAAATACAGCCCAAGATTGTTTATGAAACTAGTATGCTCCTGGTTTGGGACATGCGTTATAATCCGGTTATATCCTGAGTAAGAATCCCTGGAAGAGAGGAATTCGTTTCCAACTGTTGAGTCTACAAGCTGATCAATCCTAGGAAGCGAGAATCTATTTTTAGGTCAGGCTTTATTCAAATCTCAAAAATTGATGCGCGTTCACCACTTTCTGTGGTCCTTGTTCATAAGTATTGAGTTTGATATCCATCTTGGGTACATTGCATCTCAAATGGACTCATTATTCTTTAATCTTTCAACCTCTTCTTTCAAAGCTGCAGACCTCTCCGGGCTGAGCATATGCCTTTTTTACTTGACAGGGACATAATTTGGGTTGATATTCAGCAAATGAGTCATGATGAATAGTGATATCCCACATATGTCAGCAAGCGTCCACACAAACACTTCAAGGTTTGCACGGAGGAATTCAGTCAACTACCTCGTCTGGTGGGGTTCTAGGTGGGATCTTATCTTCAAGACCTTGTTTGGGTCATCGTTATCAATCGGAATCTCCATCGTAGTTTCATTAGGAGTTGTCTTTCTATATCTCGGCTCTTCGTCCTCCCTTAGATCAATATCCTCGAGATGACGACTGGACGACCCTGGCTGGGTGTTTTCTTTATTTTCTATGCTGCCACCTCCTTGGTAGTAGGAGGATTGTCTTCGGACTCCTTATTTTCTTTATCATGGACTTCCTTTCATTCCTCTAAGCAGCACGCTTGTCCTGCTACTTGGTCTCGCCATACCACTTCAACTCCAGCTTCAGTCGAAAACATAAGGAGCAAGCACCAAGGAGCTATGCAAGCTCAAAATTCTGCTAGGGCCGGTCGGCCCAAGAAGGCGTTGTATAGAGAGTTTATGTCCATCACAAGAAACAGGAAAATCCTCACTCTCCACGGTTCTCCTCACCAAACTCTACCGGCAACTCAATTATTCCCACCGGTTCATTAGTTGAGCCATTGAAGCTGCGTGTCTCGCCTTTGCACGGATTTAAGTCTCTCTCCTCAACCTCATTTGGTCATAGGCTCATTTGAATAGAATATTTACGGATCTCCCGCAGTCTATGAGGACTTTCTGTATAGTGGTTAGGCCAATGTTGGATGTAATCACCAAAGGATCTATACTTGGGGTCTCCACCCCCTCCAATTCTCTGTCATGGAAGATAACATTGTCTTCCATCGTCTTCCTCTACGTCACAGGATCCGCTTCTTGGGGGGTGCTGCACTCCCCAACATCCAAATGCTTTGCTGCATTAACATATAACTCCATAGTCCAAGTACTGTGACATGTCAGATGTGGTCCTCTGACAATGGTACTAGTAACAATCCCTTAACTTTTCTGCTGTGTAGTGGATCTGGGAGCCTCCAGCTCATGTTTCGAGGCCGAGCTCCCCTGTCCCCTGTCACGTGGGGAAACCTTGTAGTCATCGAGCTTTCCTTCTCTAATCAGCTTCTCGATGATGTCCCTAAGATGATGGCACTCATTAGTCGCATGGACGTAAATCTCGTCACTACAACAAAATGACCCTATTACAACGATGGAACACCGTTGTGATTTACATTTTTACAATGGTGGGATAATCGTCGTGTATTAAGAAGTTGTAATAGACTAAAATCTTTTACAACTTTTTTCCACCGTTGCAACACTGTTGTAATATGTATGTTTTACAACTTTTTTCCACCGTTGTAATAAACTTTATTACAATAGTTAACCACCGTTGTAATAATATCTACTACAACTGTTATGCACCGTTGTGATTGATAGTTGCATTTTAAAAAAAATAAACCTTTTGCAACTAAAATGAACAATACAGTAAATGTAGCAATATTCCATAAGAAAATCAGATATCACAATTATTTGCAAACTAAATTGTTAAAAGCATACAAACAATAAGTTTTAGAAAACATTTCGCGCATTATTACATACTTGACCGTTACAAAGCAACTTAGTAAAAACACATGTTATCCACAAAAATTGCATATCCTACGGGAGTACATAAGTCGAAGACAACAAAATCTTTACGCCATTTATCTTTTTGCTGCAAGTTCACTACAGTGATCTGAAACTTGTTGCATAAGAATACGTTTGTTGTTAGAAAAAAAACTGAAAGTGTTTTTTTTAAGCCAACAATACCAAATCTTAATAGCATCAAACATAACTTGCATTCTACACAAAAGCTACAAAATTAAACAAATTAAACTCATTATGATGATGCGCCTCAACTATCGACCAATTGTACAAGTGCATAAAACATTGTCCTCAAAACTAACCTGCAACTTCATCACCTCCTACTACATATTTCTCTAGCTCCAAATAAGCAGAGAACCAGTTCATCAACACATCACTGCAACATGACCATCAAAACCATGACCAAGCTCTTCAATTCACCATCCCTTGCACCCGCACCCTACAATCCAGTCACAAAAAAACACTAATTTTACTGAAAATTATCTACGAATAAGATTAGAAGGCACATCCACATTAAACCAATTTAACTGCTTCACTCTGTTGCTTCCAATCATCACTTTTAAAGTTATGAATCATGAAATTTAATCATATCAAACTTCCTAAACTAATAGCCCAGTAGTATCAGCACCAACAGAAATGTAAATTTGAACATATCCTTCACACTGAATCTTACACTCGGCCAAAGATCTTCACATTTCGAACTTGTCATATAGAAAACATATTGAAAAAACTAGAAACCAAAAGTAAGGATGAATTTCCAAATTAGTTTCATAACCTAGACATGAGAGCTGCTTCTTATAGTATAATGCCATCAAATAAGTACAGTTTGGAATTCCTTCTTCAAATATAGGCATGCTTCTAATATGGCTTTCAGACTTAGTCGGAGTAACTAATTTTTCAAAAAGCAATATGAATCCACGATCTGCAACTAACTCCGTAAACTGCTCCTTATCTCATGTAATAACAACCCATGTTCTGATGTAGGAGTCAGTAAAACATTGGAAACGGATGTAGGGATGCTTATCCAAATTCAGTGAATACAAACATAAAACTAAAACTAGGTGAATATAATCCATTTTGTTTAACAAAGAATAATAGAATGTTCATGTAATCTATTTCGAACATATCAGAATCGAATTGAATGAACTTACGAATAATCCAAAAAACCAATAGAAGCTAGATCTCAACTCAAACCCCATCCTCGTTTTGCCCCAAATAAGCTTCCATAACTAAGTCAATGTGAAAACAGTTCTTACCCTTTTATAATAACGGAAAGGAAAATCTTGCAATCGGTGGGAAAGCTTTTTTCTAATGACTCAGAATGATTATGTTCTAAATATAAAGCATATCAGCAGAATTTGAAAATGTTATAGAACAAAAACCAGTTTACTCAGATCTCAACCTTCAGAGAAATCAATCCTCATTTAACCCAATTCCAAATCTAATACATTTTAACCTTCTATTGCGGAATAAAACACAAACTGAAGTAGCCTTAGAAAGATCGGCGTCTAACATTTGGATAATCGGTTTGAGAACTTGGAAGCTTTTCGCTTGCGTCAGGATATGCCGGAAACCAAGAACCCTGATCTCTTGACTCTTTGAATTCGACCAGGTCCTAATTAATGGATCAACCGATTTGGGAACCACTGTATATTAGGTTTGGTGGGAGTGAGGAATTGATGTTGTAAACAGAAGATATCGGCAGATCTATTTTTTGAATTGAAGGAGGATGATAATACAACTTATCAGCGTGAATTAATCTAGCTGAAAATGGTTAAAAAATGGTGAAACCCTAGATCTGGCTTTAAACTTGCGGAAATCGAATGGAATAAGGATGGATTATACGAAAAAGGAATTCTTTGAAGGTTGAAGACAAATCGCGATTGATTTGTAATAAGGTTGGAGACAAACCGCGATTGATTTGTAATAAGGTTGTATGAATAGAAAGAAGCACAAGTGACTTGAGATGCAGAACTGGGAAAAGCTAGGTATAGAGAGGAGAGAGTGGAAGAAGAGAGCGTTAAGGAGGAGAAAGAGAAGTAGAATTTAAAGAAGAGAAAAAGAAGGGGGCAGCGGAAAAATCCCAGTCCCCATTACCACATCTCAAACACGGATGAAGTTTGGACGGTCCACATAACACAACAAAATTGAAGATACGAAGTACTTTGGAGCCAAAATTTCATTTTCCCCGCCTGATTGTGACTGTCAATTTTTTATCTTTTCGTAGCAACACCAACCCTTTTTCATATGACATAAACATAGTTTAACCAAAATTTATACAATTACAAGGTAAACTGATAAGTAAAAGTTTATATTAAATATAATATAGGCTCCTGAGAATTGATTTTCATTAAAATATTGAATATTACACATCAATAATAATTATTACTACTAATTACTTATTTTTTTATTTCTTTTTAGTTGTAGCTGTATATTAACTATCAAAAGTTAATTATAATTTATTATTATGTATATGCTATTGGTTATTAATTGGTACTTAACGGTCAAGTATTAATAAATATTATTGATTCCTAAGTTTATTTATTATTATGTATATGCTACTGGTTATAACTAGTACTTAACATACATTAACTATTAAAAATAAATTACTACTTATTAAATATTAATTATCTAAAAATATTTAATAAATATTATTGATTCCTAAGTTTATTATTAATTATTGTTAAATATTAATATAATTAGTTATTAAGTATAGATATTATAAACATGAAGTTTGTAATAGGCATCTATTACAACCAACAAAATAAAAAGTTGTTAAAAATACGTTTATTACAACTTTAGGGAATTGACAGTTGTAAAAAACATTTATTACAACCGTGCTTTTACCACCATTGTAAAATTAAAGTTGTAATATGGTGTTTTTGTTGTAGTGCGTGAAACAAACAAAACTTCCCAGTTTTACGCTCCTTCTCTATATGGATTCCCGCGGAGGCGATTTCTTTTATCACATCATATTGCAAGTATCAAGATAGATGTTTTCCAGTTTGTCATTCAATGTTATATACCTATCAAATGTAGAAACCAAGGTTGCTTTCCAGTGTCTCCTTTCTAGCCATGGTTTTCATTGTTGTTCTTTCGTTGATTATTATTACATTTGCCATGTGATATACATGTAAGTGTGTATATTTTATCCGCTTATTTATCTTGTTTTCTTTTTAAAATAATTGATATTGTGTGTTTATAGCTGTGTTTTCAAATTGTTGATAAAAAGCAAGGTTTAGAGCATTTGATGGATAAAACATGAAGAATTTGCTTAAAAAGAGTGAAGTTTGAAATTGCTAAAGCTTGAAGAGTTTAAAGCTTGAAGAATGGCTGGAAATAGCGCTCAACTTGGTAGATTTGGCTCATTGAAGATTCATGTTGCTTTCACATTAGCTCATTTGCAAGGCCCCTCACTCTGCAGTTGCGTTCACACTGGCTTATGTGTTATTTGGGCTAAATCTTTAGTCCTACATTGTGTAATTAGCCAATTGTCTTTGTCATATCAGCTATAAATACACTTGTATCTTGTTCATTTAAAATTACACTTAGTTTATTCTGTAATCTTTCTCTGGGAATAAAACTCTTCTTCTCTTCTCTTTAGTTTTTATTTCATGTTTATTATTTTCTTTTCTTTTAGCTATGTCTAGCTAATCCCCTTTAATTAGGGCGTGATGACACTTAGATTAGATTCAATATGAATCACATAGCCAAGGAGATTAGAATTTCATGTATATAGATCTAGATCTGAACCAAGGGTTAGATCTGAACCTTCATATTTTGTGTCGTTTAAGAGCTATGCTCCTTTACAGGGTATATTTGAGTTCGATTTAACATTTATCAGATTTTAGATCTAATATTTAGTGGTTTAGAAATAAAATAGTGAATCTGTCCTGATAGCCTATAGTTGTTTAAGAGCTTGCTCCTGCAAAGGCTATACTTGTTATTCACATATTTGTTTCTAGAAACCTAATTATCGCTGATTCATGTTTGTGACAGAAACATGAATTAGATCTGTATCAACTCGATTGGCTATTGATGAATATTAATCTAGTTTATGTCATTGCTCCCTAATTACTTTCTTTTATTATTAAAAACTCGTTTTTTTGTTTATTTTCTGTTAATTTGCAACCAATCAAAATTCTAGAATAACTTGATTGGACTTATTAATTAAAATATTTTTGGTCCCAGAGTTTGACACCCTTTACAACAACCCTTGTTGTTTAGGAAAGTCGAACGAATTTTACAGTTGTTCGCAACTGTTTAATTTGTTCGCGAGCAAATTTTGGCGCCATTGCCGGGAACCAAAATAATTTTTATTACTAAATCCTTCGGGTTATATTTTTATTTTTATTTTATTTCCTCTTTAGTTTTCCTTCATAAAAAAAACACAAAAATATTTTTTTTAATCATTTTGTTTCCTTTTGTCTTCTAGTATAAATAGGAAAAAAATTCTTGTTTGTTGATTTGGTATTTGATCTGTGATACCGTAATCTACCAAATAAGAGAAAAAAACTAACTCTCAAATTTAGTTTGATCTCTTTCCTTTTTACAATCTCCTTCCATTTTCTTTCATTCATTTCCTCCCGATTTGTTTACAATTTCTTTCCTTTTTACAATTTTTTACAAATAATTAAAAAAAATCCATGTGCAATATTTTTCCCGTATTCTGCCTTGTTTTCTTTTCCTGTCTTTCTCCAACAAATTCTTCATCACCTCTACACTAACCTTGCCTTCACCACTTCAGGCCCTCACTGCAAAAACCATAAGCCCTCACGACAAAAGTTCCAACCACTCCAGATCACTCACACAAGCAAACAACCCTTTCACCCTCACGCCAGTTAGCAAAATCACCTACATCTCCATCATCTCTCCAATAACGCAACCCTCTACTGCTCAGTACCCAAACCCTTTTTGAAACCACAACCATTCTCTTCTACCTTAGCAGCCACAAACCCACTTGGTCATTGCAATCCAAACCGTCAAAAACTAGTTCGTTCAACCCCTCTTCACCAAACTGTTATTCTCCGATCAATTTGTTCACATCCTCCTTGCTGTTCAATATAATCATAAATTCTTCACTACCGTCCATCATCCCACTACCAATAGTCACCTTTTTCTACCTTTACCCGAGACCACACTTCATCAACTACATACCCAACCCAAAGCAGTCCCTATACCACTCGATCAGGTCTCAACTCCACTGCAGCCAACAACAACACATCCACCTTCTTTAAACTTCCAACACCTCAGCTCCTCAACTCCTCAACTCCACAAAAAATCACAACAGACCTTCAATCCGAACAATAATCTCCAGTCACCAAACAGCATCCCCTTGAAAGTCGTTGTCTCCACATCAACCAACTCACAAAACTACCGACGGCCTTCATCTAGCATCACCGTTCAAAATAGCAACAAATTCTACAACTTCAACTCAACACGAACACACTATCTCATTGCAAAACCCGATCATCATCACCAGAACTACCCACTGAAACAAAATCTCTCTCTCCCCGAAGCCCTTTCATCCAATTGACACCGCAACCTCAAACCCTTAGCGTATGACCTCCTTTATACGCCTCCGTGCAGAACACAACCAGAAATCAACTCAACCCTTCACATCAGAAGTCCGCAACATCAACTGCCATTCCTCCATTTCCCAGTCATAACTCAGACCCTCATCAAACTCTCAAGCTCGAAGATCAAAACCCCTTTTCTGTTGAGAAATTTTCAAATTCATGTTTTAGGTATGGGGTTTTATTTTCAAGAGAAGTAAGAAAGAAGGAAGAAGGAATGTGAAATGCTCTTTGTCCCACATTGTAGAATATGTATGGGTATGCCTTTATATATATATACACACACACACAAAGGCATAATGTATCATATCGAAAAGAAAGAAGAGGGAGAGATAAAGTAATGGCATGAACATGACATGGTTGTTAATATTTAAAGTGTCAAAAGATGGGTCTTGGGGCTCTTGGGATCTTGTGATCCATTGGGCCGCGGACTGACTAACGGGCTTGGACCATTGTATTTTTGAATTACGGCGCGCATTTGAATACTCGTGATGCTCCAGAACATTGCAAATGGAAAGGGTGCAATGGTTTGAATTCAAAGCAAAACGATGCGACACTTTGAACAGTAACGGAAATGATTGTTGCAGCCGCGCCTATTCGTGAAAGGATGTATTCATCTGTAGGCTATAAATAGCCACGCTTAGATTTGTTTCAAATTTACTCTCGAACCTATCTTCTTCCTCTATCAGATCTGCAACACCATTCAAGCATTTCAAACGTTGTGATTTTGTGACGCCTCCAAGGTGTTGCAAAATCCAGAAAAACATTGCAGATTTTTATTCTTCTTCTTCTCTTCGTTCTACTCACATTCTTGCATCATCAAAAATTATAAACTAGAGTGTTCTTGATTGGATCAAGGTCTTGCAAACTTTGAATCCGATTTCGCTGTTCCAAGACTTTATTGAATCCTGAAATTCAATAGTTCGATAATCCGTTTGTACTTGGTGGATTGAACTATTGTCTAAAAGAATTCGCTCCGCAAATCCTTAAAGTCTAAAGTATAGCAATATTCATCATCAAATAGCTTCTCAAACAACAAAATCCCCAACAATTTTTTTACACAATATTTTCAATCATGGAAGGTTTGAGCGCATTGCAAGTTATGAATCAGCATTTGACGAAATTGGAGCGTTTTGATGGTGAAAATTTCACTTGTTGGCAAGAGACGATGAAGTTCTTCCTGATCACTGTGAAATTGTTCTATATCTTGGAAGACGATTCAAAAGATATACCATGGCAAACCACTAGCGAGGATGTCGCTCTGAAAGAAAAACGAGCAAAGCACAAAGAGGATGATTTTTTATGAAGAGGGCATATTCTGAATGCATTGTCTACTCCAGTCTACAACGCTCATAGGACGTTGGAAACTGCAAAGGAACTCTATACTGCTTTGGAAAGAAAGTATCGCATATCTGAGGCAAGTAATAAAAAATTTCTTATTTTTAATTTTATGGATTTCAAAATGATCACCAACAAGTCCATAATTGGACAAGTGAAATACTACTGTTGGTGAATCAACTTAAAGATACCCGTATTGATCTCCTTGAATCTTTTGTTGTTGGAGTTATTATTTCAAGACTCCCGAACTCTTGGAATGATTATAAGGAAAAAACTGAAACATGCGGAAACAGATTATAATTTAGACAGTTTACAGCGTCATCTTTATATTGAAGAGGATTCTCGTAAATGCGAATTAGATGATAATCCGCAAACTGAGTCTCTGGCTAAGGCAAATAATGTTGAAATTACTGATAAATTGAAGCCTAAGAATGAGACACAGTTTAAGAAGAATGGTAATTCTAAGAACAAAAAGAAGGGTGCCTGTTACTATTGTAACAAACTCGGCCACTATGCCCGAGACTTTCGTCTTCGGAAGAAACAACAAAAAGTGAATGTGCTCGAAGAAAAGCTTGTGGCTGTCGTACAAGAAGCGAACCCCATTAGTGGCATCGATAATGATTGGTGGCTCGATACTAGAGCAACCATTCATGTTTGCAAATACCGTAATCTGTTCAAGACTTACGAAGAGAATAATGGAGAATCCAGCGAAGTTACTGGCGCAAACAAAGTTGCAAGCAAAGTTTTGGGAAAAGGCATGACTGAACTTACATTCATCTCTTGGGAAGTTCTTACATTAGTAAATGTATTTTATGTACCTAATATGTGTAAGAATTTGGTTTTTGGATACCTTCTTAACAAAGGAGGATTCAAGATGGTGTATGAGTATGATAAGTTAGTGTTGTCCAAGAATAGCAAATTTATTGGAGAGGGATATTCTTGTAGTGGCATAATTAAGTTGATTCTAATGAAGAAATCTTCTGCTTATATTGTTGATTATGTTAATTTGTGGCATGGTAGATTAGGACATGTTAATTATAAGTCTCTTAGAAATATGCATAAATTAGGATTAATTTCCGATTGTGATTTCGATTCCATCACTGAATGTGAAATTTGTGTTCAAGCAAAAATACATCGGAAATCCTTTAAATCTGTTGAAAGGAATACTGGTTTGCTTGATTTAGTATATAGTGATGTGGGTGACTTAAAAAGTCATATCACCTATGATGGTAACCAATACTATAGAACATTTATTAATGATTATACTAGATATGCATATGTATATCTAATGAAATCGAAAGATGGGGCCTTTGATAAATTCAAAATTTACAAAGTAGAAGTCCAAACACAATTAGGAGTTAAAATTAAAGTGTTACATTCAGATCGTGGTGGTGAATATTTTTCAAATGAGTTCACTTTGTTTTGTAAACAAAATGGTATAATTCACCAATGTACCGCTCCATAAACACCACAACAAAATGGTGTTGCTGATAGGAAAAATAGAACTTTAGTAGAAATTGTTAACGCCATGCTCATAAGTTCTAATTTACCTTATAACCTATCGGGTGATGCTATGTTATCTGCATGTTACATTTTAAATAGAGTAACACTTAAAAAGAATAATATTTCCCCTTATGAATTATGGTTTAATAAAAAACCGAACCTCACTAGACTTAAAGTTTAGGGTTGCTTAGCATATGTTAGATAACCTGACCCTAAACGACCAAAGTTAGGTAATAGGGCATTTAAGTGTGTTTTCATAGGATATTCCCTTAATCGTATAACTTACAGATTCCTTATTCTTGACACCTTAGAAGTTATAGAATCTATAGATGTAGAATTCTTTGAAAATCAAACTATTGAGAATCCATTGACTTTATTTATTCCAGAACCAACTGAGACTAATGATATCAATGATGATGAATATGCTCCTGCTCAAAACAGCAAGGAAGTGTCAGTACTAGATAATAGTACTGAACACAGGAGAAGTAAAAGAGCGAGAATAGAGAAGGACTACTGTCCTGACTTCATAACATATCTCGTAGTAGGCAATAAGGACGAAGTCCTTAAGGTGGAAAGATATGTAATGAACGTCGATGATGATCCCAAAACTTATTCTGAGGCTATGAGTTACAGAGATTCTAATTTCTGGAAAGAATCTATCAATGATGAAATGAATTCCATATTGTTAAATCAGACTTAAGTTTTATCCGATTTACGTCCTAGTACTAAACCTATAGGATGTAAATGGATATATTCAAGAAGAAGTTGAATACAAATTGATCCATTAATAAGTTTAAAGCCAGCTTAGTTGCTAAGGGATATAAGCTGAACAACCTGAAGGTTTTATAACCCCAGGCCAAGAAAAGAAAGTTTGTAAATTAGTCAAATCTCTTTATAGCCTGAAGCAAACTCCCATGCAATGGCATGAAAAGTTTGATAAAGTTGCATTGTCATTTGGATGTATTGTAAATGATGCTGATAAATGTATTTATAGCAAATCGGATAACAACAATTATGTTATAATATGTTTATACGTTGATGACATGCTAATATTTGGTTCCAATATATCATGTGTGAATGAAACTAAGAAGTTTCTATCTTCTAAATTTGATATGAAAGATGTAGGAGAGGCTGATGTAATTTTAGGAATTAAAATCATTAAGAAAGCAAGGGAGTTATTACTAACTCAATCTCATTACATTGAGAAGTTCCTAAAGAAGTATGGTCATTACGATGACAAACTAGCACCAACTCCTTTAGATCCAAGTATCAAATTAGAAAAGAACACCGGACATACCGTTTATCAACTTGAGTATTCTAGTGTTATTGGGAGTCTTATGAATGTTATGCATTGCACTAGACCCGACATCGCACATGCAATAAGTGTATTGTGTCAATTTACGAGTAACCCAGGTTTCGAATACTGGAAAGCCATTTCCAGAGTTTTAGCTTATTTGAAAGGAACCATTAACTATGGTTTATTTTATAAAGCATATCCTGCTATAATAGAAGGATATAGTGAAGCAACCTGGAACAATGTAGAATCCAAATCCAAGTCTACGAATGGATGGATATTTACATTAGGAGTTGCTGTTGTATCTTGGGCTTCCAAGAAGCTGACCTGTATATCTGATTCAACTATGTTGTCAGAATTGATTGCATTAGCAGATGCATATAAGGAAGCGGAATGGCTTAGGAATTTGTTAATGGAAATCCCATTATGGAAGAAGCCATCTCCAGCAGTCTTGATTAATTGTGATAAACAAGAAATAATTTATAATGTCTCTAATAAAATATATAATAGGAAGTCTAAACATGTAAATCTAAGACATCAGATGGTAAGACAGTTACTCAAAAGTGGAGTTATAATTGTTGACTACATAGAAACAAAGAAAAACTTGGCTGACCCACTTACTAAAGGTCTTCCAAAGGCTATGGTTTCTATAAAGTCAAAAGAAATGGGACTAAGGTCTGTAAATGAAGATTGATCATCCTTAACAGAAACCGAACTTGTGTCTTGAAAAGTATAGACAAAGCTCAATCGGTACCAACAAGTTAAGAGTATGATTATGGAACACTAAATCAATTATCCCATAATACTTATTGTTGGATTCTGCATGAACAAAGGATGGATACATATCCTTAATAAATCTAGAAACCTTAAAAGGTGTCTCGCAGAAACACCTTAAGAGACTTACCTGTATGAGTATGGAAATTAGGCCGTTTCCTAGGAAAGTAAGACCGCTTTCAAAAATAGGCTCAAGAACCATGATTAAAGCACATGACCGTTAACATGCTGAGCAATACAGAACACACTAACTAAGGAAGTCAACATGTGTGATTGTTCTGGTTTTATCATTAAGGGATACTTGGTTCAAGATTCGTTCACCATAGAATCTCGATAGAGCTTTGAGCGGTTTACACTAAGTAAAGGTTCAAATCCAAAAGGTTCCTTTTATCTATGTGTTGTTTCCACGATGACGCAAAACTTGATCTTAGAACTACATAGGCTTGATCCCACTTGGGTATGTAGGAAGTCACACTAGTGATTCAGCCGTCCACTTTATTTATTTTCTTTATTTTGAAAATTGGGGGAGATTGTTGAGAAATTTTCAAATTCATGTTTTGGGTATGGGGTTTTATTTTGAAGAGAAGTAAGAAAGAAGGAAGAAGGAATGTGAAATGCTCTTTGTCCCACATTGTAGAATATGTATGGGTATGCCTCTATATATACAAAGGCTTAATGTATCATATCAAAAGAAAGAAGAGAGAGAGATGAAGCAATGGCATGAACATGACATGGTTGTTAATATTTGAAGTGTCAAAAGATGGGCCTTGGGGCTCTTGGGGTCTCATGATCCATTGGGCCGCATACTGACTAACGGGCTTGAACCATTGCATTTTTGAATTACGTCGCACATTTGAATATTCGCGACACTCCAGAACGTTGCAAACGGAAAGGGCGCGATGGTTTGAATTCAAAGTAAAACGATTCGACACTTTGAATAGTAACGGAAATGACTGTTGCAGCCGCGTCTGTTCATGAAAGGATGTATTCATCTACAGGCTATAAATAGCCACGCTCAGATTTGTTTCAAATTTATTCTAGAACCTATCTTCTTCTTCCTTTGTCAGATCTGCAACACCATTCAAGCATTTCAAATGCTGTGATTTTGTGATGCCTCCAAGGTGTTGCAAAATCTAGAAAAACATTGCAGATTGTTATTTTTCTTCTTCTCTTTGTTTTACTCACATTCTTGCATCATCAGATATTTTAAACTAGAGTGTTCTTGATCAGATCAAAGTCGTACAAACTTTGAATCTGATTTCGTTGTTTAAGGCTTTATTGAATCCTGAAAGTCAATAGTTCGATAATCCGTTTGTACCTGGTGGATTGAACTATTGTCTGAAAGAATTTGCTCTGCAAATCCTTAAAGTCTTAAGTACGACAATATTCATCATCAAATAGCATCTCAAACCCCAAAATCCCCAACATTTTCACCATACGCCAGTTAGTCCATCCCCAACCACAACTGTTTCCGATTCGAAATCCTGTACATCAAATACTGCAGTTGCAATTCGAACTCGATCAGAAGCCCGAAATCGAAACTAACTCACCCAAATTCACTTACTAAGATATCAGTTTGAGTTAGCTACCCTCAATCGTCTCTCTTAGCTTTTGACATCGAAATCTCCGATTTATAGTTTGATTATCCTCTGAGTTTTGGTCTCTAATTTCCCCTTTTTTATTTTTTTAAAAGAAATAGTAGATTGCGGTTGTTCTAGAAGTTTTAAGGTGAATGTTGTGTGGGGATTGTGAGCTTAATGATTGTGAAAGTGTTTGTATTTTTATTGTTTTAGGGCTTTAGGTTTATGAAAATTTTCGTTTTAGTGTTGTTTTGATTTAGGCTTGTGCTCCATAGTGGAATGACCTTGGTTTGAGTGATTGGAAGTTGGGCTTGTCGGTTTATAACTTTCCTTTGAACGCCATAGATTTTAAGCTGGGTAAACGTTTGATTGGAAGTTGGACATTGGTTTTTGTTTACTCTTGTGTGATTTTTAGTTTTATTTGCGTGAGACTTCTTGGTTTTCAAAAAACGAAAATTTGCCTTTATTTTCATGCCATCTTTATATGGACAAAATCGTGTTCAACTCCTTTTCAGGTAACAGGAAACCGAAAACAAATAAGGAATTGGTTGTTAAAAATCTGCTCTATGCTTGCTTGCTTGCTTCCTGAATTTGAATCGTTGGAGCGGTTGTACACCAAGTTGGGGTGTGAACGCGCTAGCGCTACTCAGTAGCACTGGATGGAATGCCGATCTAAGTAAGAATTTTCTAAACTCTACAGGTGCTTTGCTGCAAGAATATATATATATATATATATATATATATATATATATATATTGCATGTAAAATTCTTCTGTAGAGGCCGCAACTTGCTTGTAAAAACTTTATTTCTACAATTTATCATTTTGTGCCTGTTTTGTGATTGAATATTTTGCCTATTGATGTGTGGTTTAAAATTTTAAAACAAACTTGGGATTAATTGAAAAGTTTGATTTTAAAACCGAATCGAGAATTCCCCAAAGCTCATAGGACAAAATATTTGTTAAATTAACAATTAGGATTGATACTCTCAAGGTGTCTAAGGAACGGTAGAGTCTAGAGCTCAAACAGGTTCTTAAACCTTCAGTCATATTTCTACGATGATTCATGGCACATTGATAACCCCTGTCTGAACCTGGCCTGGAATTGTATTCATATAATCTGAAGTTGTTAATTTTAACATATATTTTTAGAGCTTCTTTAGAGCCAAACGTTTTGCAATTGATTTTCGATGACAAACTCCTTTCTTCTTGTACATGCGCTATTGCCCCATGTACAACCAAAATTGCAATTCTTTTCAAAATTTCAATGATTTTGGTTACAATTCAAATCAGAATGAATTTCAAACTGAAATTTTTTCGAGTAATTTCCACAACGCTCGGCAAACTGTTGCACCGCAATATGAAAAATGCCATTCAACGATCATAGAGAATTTTTCTGAGGCGAGTAAATTATTAGAGCAAATGGCTTAGCAGAGTGCTGAATTTCAAAACAATTTTAACACGAGTTTCAATGAGATTTTTGAAAACCAAAATAAACTTCATAATATGACTGTTTTAGTTATCGAATATGAAAAATGTATTGCAAGCAAGCTGAATTTGTGGTGAGGTTGGTTGTGGAAAATAAAGAATGAACGATTTCCGAGAGATGAAGTGGTTGAATTTTTAAGGTCAACCAGTATGGAATACATAGGAATGACGAATATTGAAAACAACATCTTGAAGTTTGATGTGTCTACCAATTTTCTCAAAGAAAGCCTGAGTGAAATTGATCAATTAATGAATGAAATTTGGATTTGTTATAAGGACATCAAGGAATGGGTGCAAACTTTAGATGAAAAACAAGCTTCTGAAAATAAAGACATCGAAAACATGCATATCATTGAACAACTGACACAATACACTATTGAATTTTGGCTACATCTAGAAAAGTTATTACTTGAGGGGATTGATGATGTTGATGACTTTGAGGATTCCATGAAACTTGGCTTGATTTACATCGAAGAACTTGCTCAAAGAATACACGATAGCAAACTAAATAGATCCCATAGGATTGTTTATCAAATTTCCCTTCTTCAAACTGAAGGTACGAACTTGTTCAACAACTATAAATCCCAACCTAGTAAGAAACAAGTTTCTACCATTGCTTCTTTTGAAACAAATACTCAGCTAATAACTTTGCCACAACATTACATAACAATTATTGATGATTCTGACGATGTGACCGTTGATGAAAATTTTGTAAAATCTCATGTACAAAACACTGATTTCTGTGAAACTGAAATTCAAACTCAAACTAATGCTTCTACTGAAAATTCAGCTCCTACTGAAATCGAAAATTTTCAACTAACAACTTTTGAAATTGATGAAAATCTTAATGATGTTGCTGAAATCTCTGTAATTGAGTTGAATTCAAATTCTCTAAAAAACAAAGACGTCAATCTTCAAATTGATCTTCTTCTCTTAGATTCTGAAAATTTTGAAAATTTAGCAACTTTAGATTGTCAACTTGAAAGAAATGACGAAGTTGGTAACAACTATTTAGGTGAGGACGATTTTGATGAGTGAAAACTTCTTGAACTGATTGATGATAATGTTGTTAGGTCTGAAATTGAAAATGAAATATTTGAAAACTTTGAAATTCTTGAGGTTAAAAACAATGAGACTATTGATTATGATCTTAATCATAATGACATTTTTTCTGAAACTGTTGAAACTCCTTGCGACTTGATCGTTTCAACTAAATATTACTGTGATCAATTGTTTTTCAATGATAAATTTCTACAGTATATGAACTCTTTCTAGAATAACACTGTTTTTGAGAAAACACGAGTTCGAAATTTACTGAAAACTCATTTGTTTGGTTTTGAATTTAGGTTTATGAAATAACCTTTAGTTAACAAAATTTCAAATATCAAAGCAAAACCGAACAATATTTCTCAAAACAAGTGTGGGGTGAGAGTGATGCACACGTCTCTCAATTTTTACATCATCTGAACAAATCAAATTTTGTTTTTGAAACTTTTACTGAACCCCAGCTCGATGACCTCTCTTTAGTTGCTACGAAAACTAAATTCGATTTTAGGATCAATTATAAGCTCAAAATTTTAAAATTAGCAACTCAACCTTTTGAAAAAACAAATTTTGTTTTTCCAAATCTGACACGTAATATATAATCCTTTATGATTTGGTTTTCTATGCTTAAGTTGTATCTCACAATCTTAATGAGGCTGATCCATTGAGGACCGGTTCATATATTTGATGACTGCTTATTTTCTGCACGTGTACCCAGTAAGTTGTGCTGACCCTCTTATTTTATTTCCATTTCACTAAGATATGTTTGATTAACGAATGTAAGGACACAGTTACACTCAAGTGTGGAGGGAGGGATTTACATTACATCAACAATAAAATTTTATGAACTAGATCATTCGTTGAACAAGGACTAACTTAAATTCATAAATAACACCTTGGTTCTTGTTTGATAAGTTGAATTGTTGGGTGATGGGAATGAACATTACTTATTCATTGAGTTGTAATGTGTTTTTTTTCTGATGCTAGCTTGAGACGGGGCAGACGTTAGTCGTGTTCTAGAGTAAGCATGTCAACCCTTGTTATATATTTTAGAATGTGTAAATAAAAATAATTAAAAAAAATCATCAAATAAACAATGATTTTGCACCCACTTTTGTTGGATTTTTGAGTTTGTTTTCATGCACAATATTTTTTCTCACTCAAAATTTTCAATTCGTAAGTTATAAATTCCACTAGGCCCACTTAAGGAGAAATGACTCATCGTAGCGTTCTTCTTCGATACCCCATATTATTCAAACCCAAGTTATAGTCGATTTACATCCATGTTTCAACAAGATTTTCTTAAATTGGTATACATAAGAACCTTTTCACTAATTTATTTTTAAAGGTTCAAAAACGTCACTTTTTATACCAATATTACACTACCCGCTCCGTACTTATTTTAAGGTAGGATAACCATATACCACATCTTAATTTATATGGGTTATCTATCTTACGAAACATTGTTTATCTTTCCATTCAGTTTTTATATAAAATCAATCTAGACTTGTATGTTGAATTAGGGTTTTAGAAGTAAAGTAACTAGGGCACAAAACTTTTCTTTCATGAAGTGTTGGTTATGATTCACTTAGAAAAGGATGAATCGAATGAAATAATACGGTATCATTCCATTCCATCTCCACTCATCATTCATCATGAAAAAAGAAAAAAATTGCAATAAAGAGAAAATTTCTAAGAATAAAATAGTCATTCTTGACTATAAAGCATTCATTTCCATTCCATCCACATCCATCATATCGTACTTGGAAGCGAGGACTGTAGCAGAGGAGATGAAAGGAAACAAACGTCCATTTGTGCCTTAGTATTACTTTATCTTTGGTAGCTTGAAGTTTAACTAATACACTTGCTCCTCTTATCTAGAATAATTTTAGAACTTACAAAATTCTCCTTCATTTGTGCATAACTCACATCCAATACATTACACTTACACTGGAGCAAAATTATTCAAAGACAAAAAAATGAATAAATGATTAGGTGCACATTGTTGATGTGTAGAACTTTGGTTGACACCGTGCTCTTAACCTTCAAGGGAATTACAGTGTTATCAAGGAATTACGATTCAGCTTGAAATTTTTTATTCATTTTTGCACTAGTAATGTGATGGACAATTCAGGACTAAACCAATTTAGTAAAGTTAGGTAAAGACCATGGAATGTGAAATACCTTAAATATATTGTTTGATTAATATGTGTACATAAGACGCTTTGGATTTTGTGCGTAGTATCCGCTGAAAACCCTCACGAGACAACACTCATCCTACTCGGGACACCTAGGGTTTAACAGCTTGTTACATACGCTAAATCCAATTGTGTTTCCTATGAAAGTGTGACATATTTTAGTTCAGTTTATTCGAGGACAAATAAAAAGATAAGTGTGGGGGTTTTTGATATACACGTAAATGTGTATTTATAACTGTGTTTTCAGATTGTTGATAAAAAGCATGGTTTAGAGCATTTGATGGATAGAGGATGAAGAATTTGCTGAAAAAGAGTGAAGTTCGAAATTGCTAAAGCTTGAAGAACGGCTGCAAATAGAGCTCAGCTTGGTAGATTTGGCTCACTGAAGACTCATGCTGCGTTCTCAATGGCTCGTTTACAAGGCCTCTCACTCTACAGCTGTGTTCACACTGGCTTATGTGTTATTTGGGCTAAATCTTTAGTCCCACATTGTGTAATTAGCCAATTGTCTTTGCTATATCAGCTATAAATACACTTTTATCTTGTTCATTTATAATCACACTTAGTTTTTATTCTGTAATCTTTCTTTAGGAATAAAACTCTTCTTCTCTTCTCTTTATTTTTTATTTCATGTTTATTTTTATTTTTTTATTTTCTTTTAGCTATGTCTAGCTAATCCCTTTAATTAGGGGGTGATGACCCTTAGATTAGATTCAATATAAATCACATAGCCAAAGAGATTAGAATTTCATGTATATAGATCATCTGAACCAAGGGTTAAATCTAAATCTTCATATTCTATTTCGTTTAAGAGCTATGCTCCTTCACCTTGTATATTCGAGTTTGATCTAACGTTTATTAGATTTTAGATCTAATATTTAGTGTTTTAGAAATAAAATAGTGAATCTGTCCTGATAGCCTATGGTTGTTTAAGAGCTTGCTCCTGCATAGGCTATACTTGTTATTCACATATTTGTTTCTAGAAACCTAAATATTGTTGATTCATGTATGTGAAAGAAACATGAATTAGATCAGTATTAACTCGATTGGTTATTGATGAATATTAATCTAGTTTATGTCATTTCTCCCTAATTGCTTTCTTTTATTATTAAAAACTCGGTTTTTTTTTATTTTCTGTTAATTTGCAACCAATCAAAATTCTGGAATAACTTGATTGGATCTATTAATTAAAATATTTTTGGTCCCAAAGTTCGACACCTTTACAACAACCCTTGTTGTTCAGGAAAGCCAAACGAATTTTACAGTTGTTTACAATTGTTTAATTTGTTCGCAAAACACCACGATTTTCAACATTCACCTCAACCTTTCTGGAATTGTCTCCGGACTGCTTTACCACTACTTTGCTTTGAGTGCCTTCGTTTAACACACCACTCGACCTTCCTTCCTGATTCACTTGTGCGTCTTCTTTTCGCAGGTGTACAATGGCCTTTTTGTAGAATAATTCAATCGTCGTAGGAGGCTTTTCAATCAAATACTTTTCGAATTCTATTTTCTTGTCGACCCCATTGACAATTGCCATCAAGACTGTTTCAGGATTGGGATTAATCACTTCAGTTATGGACGTACTGAATCGGTTAATGTAATCCCTCAGAGATTCTCCTGGAATTTTCTTTATGGTAGAAAGGGCCATGACATTTTTCGACTTAGTAGCGTGAAGGAGAAAGTGATTTAAGAACTTCTCACTCAAGTCTTTGAAGTGCGGGACCAATCTTGGGGGAAGTCGCGTGAACCATTTGAGTGCCACCCCATCAAGATATATCAGGAAGGCCTTGCACTTAATGCCGTCTAGGGTGTCTGATGTCTCCATGTGCCACAAATACCTCAGCTGGTGCTGTTGGAGGTCCGTCGTGCCAGAATATTGGCTTATCTGTGGCATATTGAATCTTCTTGGAAACTCCGCTTGTAGAATGTCACACATAAACGGACTATGTCTATGATCAATCCCCTAACCATCGTTCTTGTAGCATCTACTCTCATTTATTTTAGGTCATACCATAGCAGTCAGATCGGGAGTGCTGAAGATAACATGCTCTGAGCTCTCGGTCCGTTGGGCTGCCCCTGCCCCATTCCAGGAAATGTTGCCTGGGCCTCTGTACGGTACTTCCATGGCCCTGGTTGTCCTAGTCAATCACAGTTTGCACGGGCAGAAGCACAAGAGCACGGGTGGCTTTGGAAGTGTCGTGGTTAGTTGGCGGAGGAGAGTTCCGGGTAGGAAAGGAGTTGGGCTCAATAGGTTCTGACTTAATATGTCCTTACCCGACAATGTCGATCCAAAACGGTCGGTTGCTTTGAGTTGAGGTGGTAGTCTCCTGAAATGCAAATCTCGCACATTCTCTGGCCTTTCAAGTAGGCCTCGTAGATGGTCCCCACTCCTTCCGGATGATGACAAGACTTTTGCATCCTGATTTTGTAATGGAGAAGTAGTTTCTTGGTTCCTGAACTCTTCCCATTGTCTCGCCATTTGGTTCATATCCTGCCTCAACATGGCATTTCTCCCGGGCCTGAGCATCCAGAGATAATGTCGTTTCCCCGAAGCTGGTTCATTAATATCGTGAGATCATTACGAGTAGTGAATTCTGAAGAGGGAGCTTGATCAAATGCGTAGGGGTGTGTAGGAGAATGAGTGGTTGACTGGGCCTCGGGTCGATGTCGACCCGGGAATCACCGGACCAACCTGTGTCGAGTCGAGGGCTGAAGCAGGATTTGGCTATTAAGGCTATATTCTAGAAGCACGTGCAGAAGACTTAGAAACCATTTTTGTTGAAGATGACAAAAAATAGGATTTTTATCCTGGACATAGTGATCCAAAAGTTGATCAAAACCCTTAATTGATAAGAATTGAGTTTTCTCAGTGAAAGCCCCAAAGTGTTGACACCAAAAAGTGGCACAACACCCAAACAGAGATGATGTAGAGAATAAAATGAAGAAATATAATTGAAAACGAGAGAAAATGCAATCAACACACATATTTATAGTGGCTCGGCATTAACAAGCCTACGTCCACTTTATATTCTCTTAATTATCTATAAACTTTGAGTACAAATGGTGGTTTAACGGCTAGACCCGAGTACAATGTAGTAATGATAAATAAAATGATAAGAGAATGACCAAAAGTCCTTTTTTCATAGCTTTGGATGGCTATTTATAGATGCTACAGTTCTCGGGTCGACTAGGATGGCATCCATCCCGAGACTGCAAATTTTTTGGGATTAGCCTTCTTCTCGTGTGAAATGGCCCGGGATGGCTAGGTATGGACAGGTGGCAGCTGATCCAATGTTCTAAAGGTAGAAGAACCAGTTAAATCAGAGCTGGAGCGAGTTTTCAGGGAGATATTTGTATGCTGGAGAGGGCTCGAGTAAACTTAGTCGAACCAGGAATAGTTCGACCCAGGGCTTGCAGACTTTTTTCCATACTTCTGCTTACATTCCTAGTTTAGGTCGGTATGCCTATCCAGCTGACCTGAGACCTGCATGGAGCTGAGGTCAGTCTCCACCAGCAAGATTATCTTAATCGACCTGAGGCTTTAGTCGAGTTGAATTGGTGATGTTCTTCCTAGAGCTTAGTTATGGAGTGATAGCACCCAAATCGAGCTGAAACTCCACCGATCCGGGATCTTTTGACCTGGAATTATGGCTTTTCAGTGATGGCTTGACTTGATTCCGATATGTTTGAAACCTTGTCAGCATTGCCAAAAGGCAAGTCAACAGTAAATACAGAATAATTTTACATTTTTACCAACCTTCTACAAATAACTGTTTGGAACTAATTTAAATTTCCAAATCAGATTGTACGTATTTTTCCTATTCCAATATTATAGAATTTGGGGGTGATGTTCTTATACATTTGTTTTACACCTGCAACTCTTCAGATCTTATTTAGGCATAATAATTAAATAAGAATCCAAAAGATAAGTTCAATATTATAAATAAATTATATAATTTTTTTACTCATCTTTTGTGCTTTCCATATCTCTAAGATGAATCCATTCTTTAAATTGACTTCTTTTCTATTTAAATCAAAAGGAAATTTTATAATATGGTATATACATATTTTTACTACATATTTGGGAAGATATAGGAGGTTAAGGATCATATTGGTTGAAATTTACCTTTTTCTATAGTATAGGTTTTCTACTTCCTTTTTATTCTCTAAGCTTCTCTAATATATATGTATATATATATATGGGTATGACTATTTGAACACAAAATTAAACACAAATTAAAAAACGCAAAGTACTAGCCATTGGATTATTTTTTCTTTGTGTAAAGAGGTGGAAATCATGGGTGAATCCAATGGTGGAGATGCATTAGGTCACCAATTATGTCTATATTTTGTGTCTAAATAAACTTTCCCTATATATATAATATTTGATTATTTAATGGAATAGTATAAAGGGAAAATAACAAAGTTTCACTACTTGGATTAAAAAATATGATATGAGAAGTTAGGGGTAAGACCTTTACTTTTAGTTGCGTGAATCAGTCATAACCGTTAGTCTAAAATGATTAAATATGGTTTGTTTGTCAAAATTTAAATACTGGCCATAAATAGATATCAATTGGTCGCTTCGCTATAGGTGGTCGACCAACCCAATAAGGGGATTGATCGATGGGTCTTACAATTGCTGCTTTTTCTTTTCTTTATTTTTTTCACTATATTTGCTCTCAAAACTAAAAACTCTAACGGCACTTTGTTTGAGCTTTCTTCACAAAACTCTAAATATGAAAGTTATTCAAAAAATGCCATGAAAGTAGTGGCACAAGTTTCATGTCCAAGTTACAATATTTTCTCAAATTCAACTTTGGGGCCTTATTAATCAGTGCTAATTTCTTGGGGTGTTATAAAGGTAGAAAGAAATAGAGAGAATCTTCTAATCAAAGAAATTTTGGAGAAAAATCGACAACGTAGTCTTTATAAATTGGCTCACGAAGTACTAAGATGTTAGTTGCAAGTTAAATTAAAATTATTATAGTATATAATTTATTTGATTGCTATTTGAGAAGTTAAATTGACATTGAAATTAATATAGTTACTAATTAACACTCGACATCTAATAAATGATATTTATGTAACACATTATCTTGTTTGACTGTTAAGCATTTAAATATACGTTAAAATTGAATTTGAATATATTATATTTGAATTGACATTTAATTGAATCGACGTTTGAATTGTTGTTTAAATGGAATTACCATCTAAAACCCTGGCATTAAATAACTAGTGATTGTTGTGATTTATGGGTCGATTTGGATGTTGTTTGCTTTCTTATGGTTATGGATTATTATGATGATTGATTGTGTGATTTTAATTCTAATGCTTATTGATTATGATGTATAACTGTTATCATCCTGTATATCATCGAAACTGTATAAGTTAATATATGCATGCTTGGAACATTGAATACATGAACTGAGTAATAATTTGAAATGATATACACATATGACTTTTGGTACGAGTTGAAGTGATATATACTCATGTAATTAAAATTAAATGATTACTTGGTTATGGGGTAGAAAATTAAATTATAAATAGTGAATTAGATCAAACAAAATGTTTTCAAATTTATAAATTAGAACTCATCAAACGGCAGTGATTACTGAATTTTGACTTGTAATATTGGTTTTAGATCTTAGAAGTTGAAATTGGAATTTAAGCTAAATTCGCTAAAAGCATGTTATTTCGAGGTTTAAACTGAAAATTTGGAATTTAAATTTGAAACCACTTTGATTTAAACGTGGTTAAAATTGGAACTCAGGTTTGGAAACCATTTTGATGTAAATAGGCTTAGAAATTGATATTTAAAGTTCTAAACCAATTTAATGTAATATTTTTAAATTAGAATTTAAGATTTAAACTATTTAAATTAAAGTTGATTTTGGATCGGGAAATTGAAATGTGAATTGACTATAAATTATAGCTTGAAATAATTTGAAATTTGTTTCAAATTTAAATATGGGACCTAAAATGGTTTAAAATGAAGTTTTGAAACCTTGAATATGGTTCAAACTGGTTTAAGTGAAAATAAACTATTTTATTCTGAACAATTACAATAACATTTATTTTCAAATTACTGCTATTTTATTTTACCTATTTATATTAAAATTATTCTCCATTATATTATCTTTGTTAAAAACTATTTTCAATTAAATCACTCTAAACTTAATTATTTCAATTAAAACTATTATTTATAAGTTCAATTATTATATACAAAAACTATTTTAACTAAAAATTTATTTCCAAACTAATCCTAGGCCTAAATTGTATTTAAATAATGACATTTATGACTTAAAAGTAAAAAATTGGAACTTGAACCTAATAATGAACTTAATGTGAAAAAATATATTGAATTGAATCTTGAGTCCAATATTGAAATGATCTTGAATGTGATAATATAAAATTGAAATTTGAATTAAATGATTTTTGACATTAAGTTACGAAGTCAAATGTGAATTCAATATTGCTTCGATTTAGGATATGATAACATGGAACTGAAATTCAAACATGATACTAATAATGTCGCATATTTGATGTGAGAGCAGATGGGTGGTATTTCCTTCCCAATTAATATACTAGGACCCTGTATACTGGACTTGGGCGAAAGAAAAAGAAATAGTAGCAATGGAACAAGGTCGTCTATTCTATACCTAGGTCATTACCTCCTCTCTATCTATCTGAATATGTTATTGTCACTTGAAAATATGATGTTTATTGAAATATCAAATGATCACAGTGCGTAAAACGTGATTGGTTATCAAAGAGATTGAGGCTTGATATTGACATACTCTCTGTCAACACTGGAACCACTTTAACAACTGTGAATGATGTTCCAAAATGAAGTGTTCAATTAGACATTTACTGGAATGACGTAGCTAAATGATGATGGATAGCCTGGATATTTGTGTCAAAATTAAAATGACTAAAAAAAGAGCGTCTAACGATTGAGGTTAGTGACCTCTAACGGACACATGTTTTTGTGTTACTCACATGTTTTGGGATTCATTAGTGCACCTTGATTTGATTTGGGGGTGTTGTGCATGGTTAGCCGACATGAACTAAACCAGCAAGAAAAGGTAAACTGGTAGAATCCTATGTTGGGAATTGCCTTACGTTCCTTGTCATATTTTATCCTTGTACGAACCCATTTCGACTTTTGTTTAGCATTGTAACTATATGAGACTCACTGGCTACCACTGGTTTTGTTATAAGACCTTCATAGGTTACATGCTTAAAAATGTGTTAAGGTGGATTAATGTAAAACCTTAACGCTATTTATCTGCTTCAGTTATTATTCGAAGGCCTTGTGTTAGAGTAGTTTTATTCCTTTTTCCCTTTGCTTTGACATGTTTTTGGTCAGCTATATTATCTTACAGCTACAGTGTTTTTGCATAATGTATATATATTTTTACTAATAAAGTCCTTATGAAATCGACACGACTAATCCCAAGTTTCACGTGTCTTCCATATTAATCCAGAGTTTGGATTGTTTTTAGTTAATCCCAAGTTTGGAGGGTCCCTTCCCATATTGATTCTAGTAACCTGTTAACTTGTTATAGCAGGTTGTTGTGTTTTAACTTTCCTAAATCAAAAATACAATTCAAGTTTGATTTTGCACAACTTTAAAAAGCAAATCACACAGCTGCATCACCATCCAAAGTTCAAATCTGGATTCACACACTCATGCTCCCTTTGGTGATGTCTACCTTGAAGTCGCCAATACCAAAAAACAAACGATCAAGTTCACCCTGTATCATTTTATAACACTATCCCAGTACCATAAAACGAAATTGCATCCAAGTTATAACAAGAATTTGCAGTAGCCCTATCATGTATTTCTTCTTTCTGCAGTAATCTTGATTTTCGCTTGGAATTCATTCTCTGAAATCCATCTTCGTCAATTAAAGTAGGAGGCGGAAAAAATAAAGATGTTAGATCTGTTGGCTTTGAGGAGTTTGGACAGTTAGAAGGGGGCAATTATTGTCTCCACGATATCCTTTCCAAATCTTTGGTCATTGGCCCTATTAACCCATCACCAGAGCCATGGATGTTAACGGTTTGCGCAAGCGATGGAAGGATTGAGATATTCAGTTGGACGTATGGACGAGGCCTAGGGTTTCTTCCGATCTATGCATCTGTCGTAGGCGAGACATCCCGTTCGTAGCAAGAGGAATCTCGCAGGCGGCGACTGATGTCTGGAGGTTAGGGGGATCCATCGAGGAGGGCACAGAAGTCGACAGTGGGGAGTAAAATGGTTGGAACAGAGATGGAGCGCACGATTCTGTTTGTCAGGAAAATTTTCTAGTGCTCGCCATTTTTAGATCGGTTACAAATTAGCCTTCGTAGAGTAGAAGTGCTTGTTAATGGTATATAGTTTTTGTGAAGTGGGAAACTAGTTTGGGGAAGATGAATAACCGACTATAACAAGTTAATAAGTTACTGGGATCAATATGGGAAAGGACCCCCCAAACTTGGGATTAACTAAAAATAATCCAAACTCTGAATTAATATGAGAAGACACGTGAAATTTGGGATTAATCGTGTCAATTATCCCGTAAAATTATTCACCTAACTGTCATTTAACATCTCTAACAATAAATCTTCTCCTTGTCTCTTTAAAACCTTAGAATGCAAATATCTTAATGAATCGTTCTTGATATAAAAAAATTGATTTTCGGTTAGTGAACAGTAAGAAAAGGAGAGGTGGAATTTTTCTCAACTATAATCATTTTACTCAGTGTTTTAAAGACATAATCCAACCTCGATTTGACCACAGTTAAACTTTAACCTGGAAGTGTCACGATTTTGAATATGAAATAACCTTGCGCGTGCATAAACCTGCGGATTATACTCAAAACCATTATAAACCCTAGACCGACCCTCTTGAACGTTACGGTTCTTCAAATTTTATAAAAGGTTATCGCTTCACTCTTAATTTTTCCGCATATTGAATTTAATTACATAGCAAATGTCATTAAATTTTGGATGATATAGCTCATCATTAATGTACATTTTACGAATTATTGTTGAATTAGTCATCTTTTATTATAAAAAATAAATAAATTTGAAACTTTGTTATTAGAATTTGATACATAACTATTCCAATTTGTTATGAAATGTTCAAAAATGATTATTTTAGATTTCAGTATATTAATTATCATTGGTTAAACATTAATTGTATCTGAAATAATTTTGCATATAAATCGGAAAAACATAAATAAACTATTAGCGCGGTTCTCACGGTTCAACTGGTTGAACCATGGTAACCTTTGACCTTACACCACACGGTATGATTTATGGTTCGGTCTTCGAAACTATGATTTAATACATGTTTTCAACGTTTTAAAGAAATAAGATTCGTAAATTTAATTAAGTGTAATAATGATAGAAATATTATGAAAATTAATTTGTTGACATTAATACGTGTTGCTCAAGATCAGTCAGCAACAAACTTTCGTTTGACCTGATATGTATATGGCATATTAGCTTTGTTTGATGTATTAGAGTGACGACATATGGTTTACTATCGTGTACTTTTTAATTCCAATTATATATTTTTCTTTATTTGATGCAGTGTTTGTTTAAGAACAAGTGTGGGTGTTCGTAGCAGCGTACTGTGGGACATGACATTTGACAATGGTGTATTAGAGGATGATGAGTTAAATGTAGGTAGAAGTAAACGATTTCCAGGTTATTGGCCAGTAAATTAGCCAGCCCGGAATTACACTAATGCATATGTAAAAGTAAATGTTATTTGTTAACAATTAAAGTTAAAAATGAACAATGAGGGAGTAAAATAGTATATTAAACAAAATGAAGAGTGTTTCGACAATACTTAAATACATTTACTACGAATATCTCCTGAAACGTTTATTTGTTATAATTACATAGAATTATAAAAGAATAATAATAAAATTAAAACTTAACTTATAATGATTCTAAACTTAAAAGCTTTGATAGGGACTGGTTATTGAAAGTATGTGGTCCGAGTTGAAGAAAAACAACCCTTTTTGATGTATAATGAGACATGAGGTATATATATTGTGCTTGTAGCCTTGTAGGGGATAACAAATAGCGAGAGCTAGTTTGTTGACCTCATTTTAACTGGATCACCATGACACTATTAACGGTGTTAGTGGTGTGGGGATGTGATTTAATTGAAGGAAATTCAAAGGCAAATTACAGCCCTACACCACTAACACTGTTAGTGGTGTCATGGTGACCCAAGTTAAAATGGGGTGAACAAACTCATATTGACAAATAGCAAGATTGTGTAGGATAACAGGCAGAAGAGTAGAAAGAGTTTTAATCTAGTCAGATTGGCTAATGGAACATAGGATCATTCCCAACCTTGGGTGGGGTTGGGTGTCCCATCGGGCTGAGTGGACACCCAACCCAGCCCAATGGGAAGAAACACAGCAACTCCAGTGCAGGTTGTTGTGCGCTTCTTAGCCGGCTTTCTAAAAGCCGGCTAAGTAAGCAACGCGTATTATAATCCTTGATTGTATGATTGTAATTCGCGAGATGGTATGGAATTAAATCCAGACCATCACCTTAGTCGGCTTTTAGAAAGCTGGCTAAGGGAGGCACAACCGGCTATATAAAGGCCGGCTATGCGCCCATTCCACCATATCTCATTTCTCTTGTAACAAACCATGTTTTTATAACGTGTAATAACCATAAATCAAGGCAGAATTAATTTTTAAAATGAGAATCAAGGGAAACGGGTTATGACATTACGTTCATCTCGAAATTCTTCTTGGAAACGAGTCCAAGTTTTCGAAAATCGGAGCCCGTATGACCAAGTTATGACCTTTCGAAGTTTTCAGAAGTTTTCAAGTTCAAAACAGCTCAATTTGAATTCAAAATTCGAAATTCAAACCTCAGAATGGACTGTGCGGGAAATTTCCCGCCCAGGACCAGGTCGACCTAGGGGTCGACTATATAGTCGACTACCCAGTTTCAGGTCAACCATAGTGTCGACCTGGGGGTCGACCTGGTGGCTGAGTCCACTTTTGAAGCTGGATTCACTTTGATGTACCTGGCCTCGTTTCTGTCTACATTCGTTTACCTGACCCTATAAATACAACCCCTAACACTAGTCTCTCTACACACAATTCTTTCTGACCTCATGCTGCTCTAATTCTGGTTGAAAAGTTAGAGAGACTACTTCTTCTACGGCGAAGCTACGTTGCTGATTTGGGGATTTCTGTTAGGACTTGACTAAGCATATAAAGATTCAACGTCGACTCTCTTTTTCTAATTCTCGAACCACGATCTGTAAGCCCCAGTTATTTTTAGATTTAAACTATAAATGTAATCTGAATATGATGTAAATTGAAATTGGACCTATGTATGATGACTGTTTTACATCCGTTCTTGTTCATCTTGGATCTTGACTTTTGGATATATTACTATGACATTGATTTGGGGCCTATTCATGTTGTAAATCAAAAAGAAAAACCCCTCATATTATCATGTTGAATCTGCTATTAGTCACAAGTTTATGACTATCACCTTATGTCAATCGTTACCATGACTATACTATCACCTTATGTCAATCGTTACCATGAGTATACTATCAACTTATGACAACTGTTATCTTGACTAGTACCTTATTTCGTTAGATTTGAAATCTTTATGTTTGAAGCCAATATTCCACATGCCAGTAATGTTATATCATTTATCTCAAGTTATACCATGCTATGCTAGTAATCACTTTTTTCACCTTATACTCGTCCCTTTTTATGTTATTCCCTAATTAGACTTATTTGTATCGATTCGAGCTTATGTGCGATGGGAATACGATTTGGGTAGGTTAGGTAAATCATAAATTGGCTTTGAACATGAACGTTATTATAACTTGAACCTGGATATGGACATGAACTTGACACGATTTGTATGAAACATGACATGAAAACTCGACATGGATTTGGACATGAAAACTTGAACGTGGGCATGACAATTAGATAAACTTGAAAACGACCAATTCGAGGTTGGGTTGAGTTTGCAGTGTAAATCTGCCCGGAACCGCTCGGAACCGCCCGGCAAGTCCAGTGACTGCAAGCAATAGGATCCAATGCGGGTAGTTGGTTATATCGCACGAAAAACCCAAGGTTAGACTATGTTGTGGTGTAAATCTGCCTGGAACCGCCCGACAAATCCAGTGACCACAACAGTTAGTCTAATGTGAGAGGTTGAGTGCACTAATGAATTAATGCCACATGATAGGGTTAAGTCATGAACCACTTGAATATACTTAACCAACTTGACACGATGATTTGATAGGGTTAAGTCATGAACCACTTTAATATACTTAACCAACTTGACACGATGATTTGATAGGGTTAAGTCATGAGCCGCTTGAACACACTTAACCAACTTGATACATGATTTGGATAGGGTTAAGTCACGAATTTGGACTAGGCAGGGTGGGACACGATTACTGGGCCGATTGTAAGCGACCAGAACGACGGCTGAGTAGGTGCGCCATTGTAGGTTCAGGCGGACTATGGTCGTGCATGTAGTCCGGAGTTGAAAAAGCAGGCGTTGGGCACCCGTAGATTTACACTGTGCGTGCTTGATTCGTGTTGGTGGTTGGCACCATAGGACTTGATACACCCTATGGTGGACCTAGCACAGGTAACTACATTTCAGGATAGGGCCGTATGACACAGACACATGACGAGCTAGAACTTGTAGGGAGCCGTTCGATTAGTAGATCGTACCGTAGGACCCCGTAATGGGTCACTTCATGATATTGGGCCAAGGGATCATTTCATGATTAATACTTGACATGGGTTAGAACACTAGTACAGTTGGTGTAGCGAATCTTGAATATGTGATGCTAAACATGACTTATCCTGTTATCTTAATTATCCTACCAATTTTGTTATCATCCTTATGTTTAATTCCAGTTTCCACATATCATGTTACCTTTACTAGTTTTCATACTGAAAGTCACTAGGGCTTACCAGTCTTTATGACTGTCCCTTTTTCTTTCGTTCCCCCCAGGTTCTCAGGGAGGAAACACTAGCTCTTAGCTTGGATTTAGCTTGCTTTCGGACAGCTCATTTACGGTTTGGTCTTGAGCTATGCTATGGCTGCTTCTGCAATTTATGGGGGAATAATTTACTTTTGTTATCTTTATGCTTCTTTATTTTGGAACTTGATGTAATGGAATAATTTGTACCTTGGATATATGGGGTTTTGACTCTTTACTTGAAAGTAATAAAAGTTTGGTTTTTAATTCCTACCGCTGCTTTATTTATATTCTGCCTTGTGATATCTCTGTGTATGTTTACCTAGATAATACTCCACCAAAACTAGTGCATTCCCTTTGTGAGTGACCCTAGCAGAGGTGGGGTGTTACACTTGGTATCAGAGCAGAAGGTTACCAGGCTGGGCCAAAGTTTTAAAAACCTTCTGAAACTATTTTCAAAACCATTTATAAAGAAGCATTTTTCAAGAAAATTTTTATGTTTAAAAAGGATATTCCCCAAGAAGCCATTAGCACTTTCCTTTGTTTCCTCGTTTGAATCTTTTTCTTTTCGTTTTTCAGCATGGCTGATCTTAACCTTCCTAAGGGAATACCCATGCCTGGATGGTTCCGAAGGTACTTAGAAGCCAGGGCCAACGGCGCGGGCCCGGCAGACATCCCTCCTCCTCCTCCCCCAGTGGTCGCGGTTCCTCCTCCTCCTGGTACCGCCTTTGCCAAAATATGCAAAGACTTTAAAGCAATGGGCGGCAAGAACTTCGTTGGAACTGAAACCTTTGTTGACGCACGAAATTGGCTAAAGGAAACGGAAGACTTGTTCATTATCTTTAATATGGAGGACCATAGGAAAGTTCAGTTGGCAGCATGGTTGTTGAAAGAGGAAGCTGCATTTTGGTGGGAAGTCACCAACGCTACCAGGTCAGTTGAGACTTGGGCAGACTTTAGAGAGAGATTTGGGCTTAAATTCTTGTCGTCGGCAGAAGGGAACCTTCAGATGGAGAGGTTTCTAGCACTCAAGCAAGGGGACATGTCTGTTAGGGAGTACGTGAATAAGTTTAATCAGCTTGCTCGGTTCGGTTTGGATTTGGTCAACACAGCCCTGAAAAAGGTTGTATGCTTTGCTCAAGGATTGAACGAGCCACTACACAGTTAGGCCATAACTCATATACCCATGGGGCGACCTTTGAAAGCTTGGTGGATATGGCTCTACTTCATGAAGAAGACAAGAATAGCAAGATGGAGGTTAAGCCTAATGAGACTTAGAATAAGAAAGCTGACTTCAAGAAGGGGGTAACAAGAATAACAAGAGCAACAACAAACCACGTGAGACGAGAAAGTGCAACTTCTATGGTATTACTGGACATCTAGCTAAAGACTGTAGAAAGAAGAAGAGGAAGTTGGGTGAATGCTTTCATTGTGGAGATACTGGACACATCAGCAAGGATTGCCCTAAGAAGCAAGGACAAGGGCAAGGGCAGACCCAGCGAGCAGGACCTTCTGGAGGGCAGTTGCATGCTCTCAACACCACTCCAGCTCCTGACCGAGGTAGTAATATTTCCATAGAAAGCCTTGTTTACATTTCTGACTTTCCTGTTCGAACCTTATTTGACTCTGGCGCATCACATACTTTTATTTCTTCTGATATTGTTGAAAATTTGCACCTAAGTACTAGTCTGGTTGAGGATCCCGTTATAGTTTCAAATCCAATTGGGGGCTTCGCCCATTTATCTATGATGTGTGTGGATTTGAGGATCTCTATCTTAAGCGTAGAATTCACGTGTAATGTTTATGTTCTCGGATTTGTGGGATACGTTTTGATCCTAGGTATGGATTGGCTGTCCAATTATGGAGCCATTCTTGATTGTGAACAAAGGGTAGTGAGGCTCATCACACGCCTTGATAATACCCTTGAAATTTCTTGTAACCCTAAGGGTCCGGTCATGTTGTGTTATCTTGAATCCCTTGACTCGTCCGACGATAATTTGCAATCTGTAAGAGTGGTCCGAGAATATCCAGATGTCTTTGATGAAGTGAGGGGGTTACCTCCTAAACGCGAGATAGACTTCCGAATTTATCTTGTTGATAATGCTAAGCCAGTTTCATTGCCCGTTAGGCACATGGCCCCGAAGCAAGTTAACGAGTTGCTTGAGAAGAATTTCATAAGATGAAGCATTTCTGAATGGGGTGCTCCAGTGGTATTCGCTACTAAGGCGGATGGATCGCTTCGTCTGTGCGTAGATTATCGTGAGTTAAACAAGCTGACAAAGAAAAATAGGCACCCACTACCAAGAATCGACAATTTGTTTGACCGGCTTGTGGGAGCATCTGTTTTCTCTCAACTCGATCTAGCCACAGGATTCCATCAGCTCAAAGTGGCTGAGGATAACATTGACAAAACTGCGTTTAGGACTCCAGATGGGTTCTTCGAATGGCTCGTCATGCCGTTTGGGTTAACGAATGCACCCGCGTACTTTGTAGATTTAATGAGTAGGGTGTTTCGGGAGTTCCTTAACAAGTTTGTAGTAGTTTTCGTGGATGATATTTTGATCTTCTCAAAAGATGAAGAAGAGCATGCTAGACATCTCAAGGAAGTCATGGAATGGAAAGCTAGCACCAAGGTTCGTAGGACCGTTCCCCATCACTGAGGGGATTGGACGGATGGCCTATAAGGTAGAATTACCTGAGAAGCTGGCAGGGGTGCACAATGTCTTTTACGTCTCGCATCTCCGGAAGTGCTTGCATGAGTCAGCCGAAGTGGTTGAGCCAAGCATCCTTGAAGACGTAGAAGTCGAAAAAGAATCAACATTGAGGCGAGTCCCGATTTGTATCTTAGGAACGGAGATTAAGAAGCTAAGGAATCGAGAAATCAAGCTAGTTAAAGTGCAGTAGAGTGAAGCCCAAGAAGACGCAACTTGGGAAACCGAAGAGAAGATACGCGCTCTTTTACCTATTTCTTTTTAAGGGTACATTCTCGATCTCTTTTTCCTATAAACTTGAGAACCTTTTCGTATCATGCTTCTACTACCTACGTTTGTCTCGTTATCTTCTCGATCTTATCTTGAGAACCTTAAGTAGAACCATATGGACATAAACATGTGATTGAAACATGTTATGGTTGATGTTTGCAAATGGTTGCAGGTGGCTGCAAGTGGTTGCTAGCGGATGCATGAGACACATTAGGCACTAGATCGGCTCAATCACATTTTCATGTTGCATATGCATGAGTGCTTATACTTGTACATGGACAGAACTTGTCGTGCTATCACTTGGATGTTGCATATGAATGAATGTTTGTGCACTCATGTAGAGATTATAAACTATGTTAGGAATTTGCATACATATTGGATTCATTACACTAACATATTTTGCATTAAGGAGGTTTACTGAATTAGTAACCGCCTGATCTTTTGCATTAGATAAGTACATATACACACACTTTCTGCAAATGTTCATACAGCACTAGAAATCTTTTAAGGACAATGGTTGCCTATGGATGATGCTTTGAGTAGATGGATGATTGGATGGTAGGATATATTCTCCCTAACTTAGAGATTTCGGGGACGAAATCCTTTAAGGGGGGAGAATGTAACAACCTGTGTTTTTATAACGTGTAATAACCATAAATCAAGGCAGAAATAATTTTTAAAACAAGAATCAAGGGAAACGGGTTACGCCATTGCATTCATTTCGAAATTCTGCTTGGAAACGAGTCCGATTTTTCGAAAATCGGAGCCTGTATGACCAAGTTATGACCTTTCGAAGTTTTCAAGTTCAAAACAGCCCAATTCGAATTCAAAACTCGAAATTCAAACCTCAGAATGGACTGTGCGGGAAATTTCCCGCCCAGGACCAGGTCGACCTGGGGGTCGACTATGTAACCGACCTACCTAGGACCAAGTCGACCATAGTATCAACCTGGGGGTCGGCCTGGTGGCCGAGTCCACTTTTGAAGCTGGATTCACTTTGATGTATCTAGCCTCGTTTTTGTCTAAATTCGTTGACCTAACCCTATAAATACAGCCCCTAACACTATTCTTTCTACACACAATTCTTTCTGACCTCATGCTGCTCTAATTCTGGTTGAAAAGTTAGAGAGACTACTTCTTCTACGGCGAAGCTACGTTGCTGATTTGGGGATTTCTGTTAGGACTTGACTAAGCATATAAAGATTCAACGTCGACTCTCTTTTTCTAATTCTCGAACCACGATCTGTAAGCCCCAGTTATTTTTAGATTTAAACTGTAAATGTAATCTGAATATGATGTAAATTGAAATTGGACCTATGTATGATGACTGTTTTACATCCGTTCTTGTTCATCTTGGATCTTGACTTTTGGATATATTACTATGACATTGATTTGGGGCCTATTCATGTTGTAAATCAAAAAGAAAACCCCCTCATATTATCATGTTGAATCTGCTATTAGTCACAAGTTTATGACTATCGCCTTATGTCAATCGTTACCATGACTATACTATCACCTTATATCAATCGTTACCATGACTATACTATCACCTTATGACAACTGTTATCTTGACTAGTACCTTATTTCGTTAGATTTGAAATCTTTATGTTTGAAGCCAATATTCCATATGCTAGTAATGTTATATCATTTATCTCAAGTTATACCATGTTATGCTAGTAATCACTTTTTCCACCTTATACTCGTCCCTTTTTATGTTATTCCCTAATTAGACTTATTTGTATCGATTCGAGCTTATGTGCGATGGGAATACGATTTGGGTAGGTTAGGTAAATCATAAATTGGCTTTGAACATGAACATTATTATAGCTTGAACCTGGATATGGACATGAACTTGACACGATTTGACATGAAACATGACATGAAAACTCGACATGGATTTTGACATGAAAACTTGAATGTGGGCATGACAATTAGATAGACTTGAAAATGGACAACTCGAGGTTGGGTTGAGTTTGCAGTGTAAATCTACCCGGAACCGCCCAACAAGTCCAGTGACTGCAAGCAATAGGATCCAATGTGGGTAGTTGGTCATATCGCACGAAAAACCCGAGGTTAGACTACGTTGTGGTGTAAATCTGCCCGGAACCGCCCGGCTAATCCAGTGACCACAATAGTTAGTCTAATGTGAGAGGTTGAGTGCACTAATGAATTAATGCCACATGATAGGGTTAAGTCATGAACCACTTGAATATACTTAACCAACTTGACACGATGATTTGATAGGGTTAAGTCATGAACCACTTGAATATACTTAACCAACTTGACATGATGATTTGATAGGGCTAAGTCATGAACCTCTTGAACACACTTAACCAACTTGATACATGATTTAGATAAGGTTAAGTCACGAATTTGAATGACAACACTTAACCCATTAGAAACCCTAGTTATGCGGTCCTTTTCAGCAGTAACCCACTTAGATGTATCACGATACCCTGGGACTAGGCAGGGTAGGGCACGATTACTGGGCTGATTGTAAGCGACCAGAACGACGGCTGAGTAGGTGCGCCATTGTAGGTTCAGGCGGACTATGGTCGTGCACGTAGTCCGGAGTTGAAAAAGAAGGCATTGGGCACCCGTAGATTTACACTGTGCGTGCTTGATTCGTGTCGGTGGTTGGCACCATAGTACTTGATACACCCTATGGTGGACCTAGCACAGGTAACTACATTTCAGGATAGGGTCGTATGACATAGACACATGACGAGCTAGAACTTGTAGGGAGTCGATCGATTAGTAGATCGTACCGTAGGACCCCGTAATGGGTCACTTCATGATATTGGGCCAAGGGATCATTTCATGATTAATACTTGACATGGGTTAGAACACTAGTATAGTTGGTGCAGCGAATCTTGAATATGCGATGCTAGACATGACTTATCATGTTATCTTAATTATCCTACCAGTTCTGTTATCATCCTTATGTTTAATTCCAGTTTCCACATATCATGTTACCTTTACTAGTTTTCATACTGAAAGTCACTAGGGCTTACCAGTCTTTATGACTGACCCTTTTTCTTTCGTCCCCCCCCCCCCGGTTCTCAGGGAGGAAACACTAGCTCTTAGCTTGGATTTAGCTTGCTTTCCGACAGCTCATGTACGGTTTGGTCTTGGGCTATGCTATGGCTGCTTCTGCTATTTATGGGGGAATAATTTACTTTTGTTATCTTTATGCTTCTTTATTTTGGAACTTGATGTAATGGAATAATTTGTACCTTGGATATATGGGGTTTTGACTCTTTACTTGAAAGTAATAAAAGTTTGGTTTTTAATTCCTACCGCTGCTTTATTTATGTTCTGCCTTGTGATATCTCTGTGTATGTTTACCTAGGTAATACTCCACCAAAACTAATGCATTCCCTTTGTGAGTGACCCTAGCAGATGTGGGGTGTTACATATCTCCTCCTTTCTCCCTTTCCTCCTTCCTCCATTGCAAAATTTAAAAAAAAAAATGAGACGTTTCGGAAGAGCAATAAGAGTTATGCAAGGAAGCAGTAGTAGAAGTGGTTCAAATGTACCTCCGGAAGAAGAGAATGCTTCAGTTCAAGTTCAAGAAGGTGCTCCTATGGAAGAAGAAATTGCACCACGGCCACATCGCGAAGTCGCTACACGGCGTCGAGCTACCGAGGAAAAAGATCTGATCCGAACATCAATCAGAATCTAGGGCCGGGGAAAGTGCTCATCAAATTTCGTATACTTCCAGGCAATCAGGAGCATGTTAGCATGCCTGTGAAGGAAGGTGTAAGTTTTTAAAATTTTAAAACATTAGAAATAGTACCAATATTGTGTAGCTTAGAAATAATATGTCGACCCCTTTATAAATAGGTGTGACAAGCTAGAACCCGTGGTTACTGGCCACTAGTTTTCGCTTATATTCTAAGATTTGCGCGTACGACACAACTGGCAACATACACAAATTCCTCGAGGATACTGGTCTTGAGGAGTTACGAATGAGGTGTTTTCAGATTGAGGTAGAATTTGACTTGGACGTTGCTGAGAGTAATTCTGCATTCTTTGTTGTTGAGATTGGAAATTGGGTCGGTGTTGCGATGCATTTGCCTTTCCTTTCTGTTGTTGATACATTTTCTATATATTTTGTTGTTTTTTATGCAAGTTGTAGAATTGATGAAGAAAAATGTTTAAAAATTATGAAGGAAGAAGGGTGAAATATATAGAGATGGGGAAGAAATATGGCAACGGTCATTTGTAAGACCGTTGCACCTTAGCCGACTTTTATAAACCGGCTAAGGGTAACTTTTTTTTTATTTTGACCGTTGCCCTTAGCTGGCTTTGTGGCTAACAGCAACGGTCAAAACTTAGAATCGGGTCCTACCTTAGCTGGCTTTATTAAAGCCGGCTAAGGCCAAGGTTGCCAGGCAACCGAATGGTTGCTGTGGCAACCTCGAGGGCTGCCAAAGCAACCCCCGGGCTACAACTGACCCCCTATTGGGGTCAGTTTGCTCCCAACCCCGGGTGCCCTATTGGGGAAAGTGGGTGTCGGAACATGTGGCTGAGAATTAGAGGTGCATGCATAGCATTTAATGAACACTAAATGCTGACAGCATGTTAAAAATAGATATGCTTGTGGCCGCTTTGTTAAAGCATTCCAAACCCAAAATTGATTGGGAAGCAACCGACCTCAATACGGTCAGTTGTTCCTTTTTGGATTGCTTTAGCAGCCTTAAACGTTGCTAAAGCAACCCAGATGATCGGTTTCAGAAGTGACTTTAGTCGGTTTTAAATAAGTCAACTAACATATTTTTATTTTGGTCTCAGCAGACTAAAATAATAATTTGTTGACAGTTGAGATACCTTTTTTTGTATTCACTTAGTCGGTTTAAAATAAACCGATTAGAGTTTTTTTTCATTCTTTTTTCGTTGGGAGTCTTTGATTTAACCTCCAACAATACCATCGATTGAGAATGCCCTTAAAGTACAAAGTAGAGCATCGTGTACATTTTTCATCTACTTCACATGCTTGTGTAGCACAGAAGATGAATGGCCTCCTCGGGTGATCTTGGTCGATCAGTTTATTATGACACTTAGGAAAGATGAATATTGTCAAGGACTTAGACCAAGCTATGTTTGAACTGCCATGGGTAGGATTGCTACTTACCACTTAAGTTTGTTGAGGAAAGTTAATTGTTTTAACGGACCTAACCGGAAGGTATGTGCAAGGTCGTTATTGAATTGACAAGGAGGGCTGCTTCAAATTGGTCAAATCTGATGTATATTGAACGTAGGTCAAAGATAGGTGATGCTTGAGCTAGGCCTTGTCGTGTGAGTTAGCTGTTGAAGTCCCCTTGAGTTTTATGGTTAGAAATGAATGATTATTAAATGAAAAATGAGAAGTATTAAATATTTTGGAATATGTATAGTCCCATACCCTAAAATATAATAAATATCATACATTGTTATATACTAACATGAAGACATTATTATAATTTCCATGAGACAAGAGACGCATAAAAGCAAAAGTCATCTTAGCGGGTGGTGCAACGTACCAAACCATTTGCGCCTGAACCCGCAACATAACCAATGGGCGTCTGAGGTGTATTAAGGCACTTAACACTTCTTCCTTATTAAATTGTATTCTTAATTACTCTCCTAAGTTTATCATGCTCTGTAAATTCTAACACAGTTTTGCAGAGCAGGCTGTTTTATCTTGAAAAACAATTGCTCATCAACCTTCTGCGCCATAGAGAAAGCAATATTAATTCAAGAAAACAAAAAATCATGGACTCAAACAAACAGAAAGGTATTGTACGTAATGCTGAATCTTTATAACATTTTTTTGCAAAGTCTTTGCAAACAGATTTCTGCAAATTATTTACATTGGTTTTCTATTACATAAGTAAATATAGTTTTTGCAAACTGTTTTCTGTTGTATAATTGACTTAATTTGTTATATAAAATCTTTACAAATATTTTTCTAGCATATATTTGCAATAGTTTGTGTTACATATTTATGGTTTTTCCCTAATAGATCTGGTCGGTAATCTGAAATGTTTTTGGGTTGATGGGTGTGCAGAAACGAGGACATTATTTTCTCAATATCTATAAGAAAATCATAATTTCCTTTTAATGTCCAGAACTTGTTAGACATAGTTGTATCTATTCAAGTTTGGTCAATTTCATTTCATCATTTGAAATTAGTTTTACCTTCATATTATACCCAAATCCATTTTACTAATAATAATTTCTAAAGGTAGTTCTTTCCTTATGATGTAAGTGTTTCCTCTCATTGCCATTGAATAGGCATTTGTAAACATTCTATGTATATACACACATACACACACACACACATAAGCGTTCAATGGCACCCTGAAAATGCAGCACCGCAACAGTCCCCCTGAATTCCACCTTTCATTTATATTAGTTTAAGTTAGTGAGAGGTGAGAGAATGATCGGAAAGAGAGAGAGAGGGAAAACGTGAGGTAGAAAAGTGAGAGGTCATTGGGGTGTTGCACTATTACGGATGCCATTTACTTGCCTTATATATATATATATGTATGTATGTATGTATGTATGTATGTATGTATGTATATATATATATATATATATATATATATATATATATATATATATATATGAGCATTTCGGGGAACCCTTGTTTTGCAGCACCATTACCCTACCGTGAGCTACGCTAATCCTAATCCAACAAGATTTTATAGATGTTCAATCCATATATATATTATCATCCATCCACAATTTGAGCTCATTCCGCCATTCATAACTTTTTCAAAATCTTAGATCAATTATTCACCGTTCAGACATTTATTCGAACCGTTAAATTTAAACATCAAATATATTATTCTACGAATGTCAGAACAAGCTCAAATTTCGAATATATGATAATATATATATGAATTGAATATCTACAAAATCTTGTTGGATTAGGATTGGCGTAGCTCACGGTAGGGTAGGGTGCTACAAAACATGGGTGCCTCGGAATGCTCCTTATATATATATATATATATATATATATATATATATATATTCAAAATTGGTATACTTTATTAGTTTATTATGAAATACCAATCATATACTTCATTTATATCCCTCATCAAAACCTTGCTCCCCCTAACCTAAATGGGTGCGACAATAAGGAAAAAGAGTACCTATAAAATCCATATATTCACAGTACATTCATGTCAATTGCAATAGATAATCTCAAAACAAATACAATCGAAACTAAAGTAATGTTCTATACTTCTATAAACCGCAGTAAACCCTCTGCTACCATATCATCAGAAACTCTCTTCAGAAACAAGCACAACTCCACATTTCAATCACAAACTTTCTCACTTTAACCTGTATCAAATAAACCAATTCCCCAACATCTTAGAAACTCCACGTTTGCATGAGAAGACACTATTTTGCCGCCATTGCCCTGAACAAGAAATCTGATTTCCCTTTCTATATGCTGCAATCTGACCTCCTTTAGAACAGAATGTCCATTGAATTTCCTTGTATTTCTTTCCATCCATATATGATACACAACAGTAGCGATAGCAACACATCCAATATCCTTGATCTAATTTCTTCCCTTAAATGTGTTGAATACATCAACTGCTTCATCCTCCAATGTGCCTATTGAATTTGCATTCATATCCAGCTTCCTCTTAATAGAACATCAAATTAATTGTGAATATTCACATTCAAAAAATAGATGATCAGGATATTCATCACTTCTTTCGCATAACACATATTTGTTTTCATTCACCACCCCAAACCTCACCGATCTATCCTTTGTATTCAACCTCTTCAGCACAGCTAAATAAGTAATAAAACCATTCTTCTGGCCTTCGTATTGCTTGAAATCTAGTAATTTTAATCAAATCCACCAAACATTTGTCATTTATCCATGACTCAAAGCATAACAAAGTTGAGATTCCAAAGGATATGATTTTGTTGAAAAGTTGTTTACCATTGGTTCTCAAACGAAGGATTGCTTTTCATGTAGAAGATGAGTTATTATCTGCATTCATATACCAAAACTGTCTTCCTCTACAATATTGCATCCACATTCATTTACTCCATAAAGACTTATTTTCAATGAATTTCCACAGCAATTTCATGCTAGCAGCTTTCTTTAAATCTTTGAAAGGTTTCAAACATATTCCCCCTTCATTTTTTTTGGTGAACATAACACTTCTTATTTAACCTTATAAGTATAAACCCCCCAAAAAAATCAGAGCACATCATATTAAGCTTGTCAATTGTAAACTCTGGAAGTTGATACACAAACAACCGATAAAGTACTATCGGGGGTAATTATAGAATGGATTAGTTCAGCTCTACCCGCAAAACTTAAGTATTTTGCATCCCAAGATTGAAGTTTGCTTTGTATTCTATGCAGTAAGCCATGACAATCATTATAATGTATGTAAGTAGAGGATATTGGAACTCCTAGATATTTGATAGGTAAGTGACCAATTTGAAAACCAAGAATTTTAGAAATTTCATCAGAATGAGTTGCATGACAACTGAAATAAAGCTTTGTTTTAAGAACACTTACTGATAGGCCACTGAAATAACCTAGCTTATCAAATGCAGACTCTAGAGTAGCTGCATTTTCAACTGAACATTTAACAAACAGTAATAAATCATCAGCATATAGTAAATGTGCAATTATGGGTTCAAAATTGTGGACTAGTATAAAAGAATGCTGCTGCACAGCTTCATGCATGCAAAAAGAAAAGAATTCCATGGCAATTGAAAATAGATAAGGTGATAAAAGATCACCTTGACTTAATCCTCTGTGAGAAGCAATAAACCCCTTTGGACATCCTTGAATCATGATAGAAAACGTTGGAGTTGAGATACATCCACAGACCACATTTATGAAATGTATAGGGAAACTTATAATCTTCATAATATAACAATGAATTCCCTGTTTATCTTATTATAAGCCTTAAGAAGGTCCCCTTTAACACTAAATTTGTTCACTTCAGGTTTTTTAAATTCCCTTATCAACTCGTGTGCTAATAAAAAATATTATCACCAACATAGGAATGAAGGCACACTGGTTTGGTGAAATGAGGTGAGGTAAATACCATTTAATCCTACTAAGTATCTTACTGAATACTTTATAATATAGGTTACAACATGAAATTGAACGGTAAAGGGATATTTCAGTTGGTCTTTCATTTTTTGGGATTAGTGTAATGTAGGTATGGTTACATCCATTATGTAGCTTTGCAGAATTAAACATATCTTGGATGGCAGATAATAAATCCCACTTTAATTCTTCCCAATGTACCTTAAAAAATTTTGATTTGAAGCCATCAGGTCCTGGACTTGAATCTTCATGTACTGAAAAAATAGCTTTCTTCACTTAATCAATAGAAATGTTACAAAGTAATTCTTGTTGCCCCATAACATTTATAACAAAAGCAGACTGAAAAAAGGGAAATCGGTAGAAATTTCACCATTGAACAAAGAATTAAAATAACCCATAGCTTCTGCAGCAACCTCATCGTGTTTAAACAATAACTCACCATTAGAATTAAAAAGAGCTTTCATACCATACCTACGAGTTGACATTTTTGCATGGAAATTTTTTGAATTTGTGTCTACCTCTTGAAGCCAAGAAACTTTGGCCTTCTGCCTATAACTCCAAAATTTTATCTGTTTTTGAAACATGAATTGATGCTTTGCTTCTAACATGCTCTCATATAAATCCACATTTTCTGGATCTAGATCCACAGCAACCACTTTTTCTTTGAATTTGTTTTCATCTTCCTGTAAAAGAACATCATCTTTTTGCCTTAACTTGTTCCAAAGCTTCAGCTCTGCTTTACATGCTTGTAATTTCTGCTGAACAATGTAACTAGGAAAGCCCCGTCCATTAGTTTGCAAGCCTCTACGTATACGTTCTGCATAATCATCTTTATATTGCCAATCATTTGGATATCTAAACGGAAACCCTTTTGCATTTGAAGTAGGAATAAGTTCAAGCAGCAAAGGATTATGACCACTCGACAATTGAGAAAGAGACAAAGCTTTCGTGTCATTGAATTTTTGCAAGCATGAACGATTAATGAAGATTTTATCTATATGATTAGCTATGCCTCTGCGCCTCCATGTGTAATTAAACCCTAGAGCTTTAACGGAATCTCGAAAATGTAGCACTCCAATAGTCCCTTGAAATCCACCTCTCGTTTATATTAGTTTAAGTTAGTGGGGGGGGGGGGGGTGAGAGAATGAGTGAAGCAGAGAGATGAGAAATTTGTGGTGGAGAAGTGGGAGGCCAATGGGGTGCTCCACCGTTATGGGACCATTGAACCTGCCTGTCTCTCTCTCTCTCTCTCTCTCTCTCTCTCTCTCTATATATATATATATATATATATATATATATATATATATATATATATATATGTGTGTGTGTGTGTGTGTGTGTGTATGACTTATTTTGTCTTAAGTTTATGAAACATATATTAATAACATAAATTGATCTATCAATATTCATTGGTCCCAAACTCATTTGAGGTGGTATATGCAAGATTCGTTATGAACAAGTATTACATACAGTCCTTGACTCACAAAACCTATCAAACTCCATGTCCTAGGATATGCAGGAGTTGATTCATTAACTATTATCTTACATGATTTTGTAAAAAAATGGATAAATTAAATTTAACCTTGCACGTACTATTAACTATATGTTCTTATAAAAAGAAGTTAAGTCAATTTGCTCATTGTCAAATACTTTATATAGTAAGGTCCGATTACTCCTTATCATTTATTATTATGTACCATAAGGTCAACTAACTTTTGAGATAGAATCTTATTTATTTTAGGAACATCTCTAACACCTTCCCAATAAGCATACATATTCGGTCAAATTAAATTGTTTTCTTTTGTATGTTAGGTTATTTACTTTCATTTTATATTCCATGAACATATAGTAGACGTATGTATATTAGATACATGTGTCCATTGTAACACATTACACCTTTCTATGCCCAAATTTCGATAAAAATCGAAACTCGAACACATCCAAACATGGAGATTGTAAATCTGGCACCTGCAAATAAATGAGCATGAGCATAATCAGAGTACGATAAGATAACTCACAGCGGAAACAAAATAGGATAGACTAGTATTAACTCAAGCAACTGTCGTTTTAAAGTAAGTCACTTTGCCAATACCGAGCATGAGAGAAAACGAGAACCGAAAACCAAACAAAACACCTGTAAGAACCCGATCTTCTCTAGAAACCTGGGGGGTTGTAATGAGTAGTGGGTCAGAACAAAAAGATTCTGGTGAACAGGAAATGTACAACACAGATTATAATACACGGATGTATCCCGTTTGGTTCAACCCAAGATGTATGCCTACCAAGGTTAGTGATTCTAGCCCAACCTTGTAGATATAATTAAACACGACTCTAACTACCCTTCCCAAGGTAGACTTCCCAAAACAAGATACTGAGATATAACGTTTATGTATATATTATGAAGCCTTTATACCAGAATGTGGTTGGTTATTTAATCGAGAGTGAACCTCTAATTACAGAGTTTATATATATATATATACACACACACACTACAAAATTGGCCTGTTGCTTCTATTGTTTACCCCCTGTTGCTTTGGTTTAACAACCGAAGCAACAAACCAAAACCTATTGCTTTGGTTGCTCAATCGAAGCAAAAACCGTAAGTTTTGCTTCGGTTGAACCAATAACAGAAGCAAAAAATACATGATTGATTAAAAATTGACCCTACTTTTTTGCTTCTACTATAGTCACAACCAAAGAATAAAAAACTCTCATTTACCGAAAAAAATTACCTTACAAATCACTATAATTCTCAAAAATATGTATGTGTGTGTATATATATATATATATATATATATATATATAATTATATATATATATAATTATATATATTATTATATGTATATATATATATATATATATATATAATTACACATATATATAATTACTGATTTCATTATATAATCTGACTAGATAACAAATATAAATTAGATAATACGATACACATAAGTTTTTAATTAATAATGTTAATAATCCATACATTCAAGAGGAATGACATAATGGAATACAATATTCATTGACAGTGTTAATAACTTGTGCTTTATACAACAAAAATGAAACGTCTAACATAGAAATTGCACAAAATGCGGTGCACCAACAATTTACAACATACCAAATGCAAACGAATAATTCTAACGTACTAGCAAAAATCACGGCTTCAAGAAGATGATAATTCAGAATTTACAATATGCACCTCCACGCTAAAGATGAACTTTCGGAAACAAACCAAGCTCTCACAAAAGATAGTGCCCAAACTCCAATGTATTTTAGAATATCTATAAAAACATTTGCTTTTGTCAGAATGTTGACACATAAACCATCAGCACATAAGAAAAACGAAAACATTTTTCCTGTCATTGATTATTCTGTAAAACCAATTGCACATATCAAGGCTAGTTTATAAAGCGTTCAAGTGAAAAAAAATGCGGCAAACTAATACCTTAACAATGCAGTTTTTTAAAATCACGTGTGCTTCCAAAGATTAGGCTATAGACGAAAACACAATCAAAAATTGTAAAAAAAGCTCACCAATGTCATACAACCCAGTTTTTGTAGATCAAAGAATGTATAACATCAAAAACATACGCCATCACCTCCTGAAAGCCATTAAAATAATATAAATGATGTCATATGACAAAGCTAATCAGGTGCTTCATGCAGGAAGAAAACAATTTGCAAAAATGAGGATAACAAACAATATTCGTACATGATCTCAGTTTTTCAGGAATGTCATATTATACGGATATTGATTTATAACGCATAAAAGTAAATAAAACTGAAATGCATTTTGTATTTGTGGACAAGTGCAACAACAAATACATTTACTAATCCAATCACTATTCAAGTCAACATAAGCAAATATAAGCAGAAATAAAATCCTTTTAGATTTATATGAAATTATTTTATATTTGTTTAACACTGATGGGGTTAACTCAACCACTTCTTCCATTGTAAGAGAAAGTGTCAAAACCTAACTTTCCTCTCAGTTGCAAGTTACCAACAACTCTGACCAAGCCATACTAAACCCAGTTTGACCTAATAAAAATTGGACAAATTCTAATCACAATCATCGAAACCCATAAAATTGCCCATAATCTGCTGAAACTAGTATCAAATTGCTTAAGCAAAGCAGAATGGTTTTAAACAAGAATGAAAAGAGTAGAAGTTAAAACAAATATTTTTCATAGGATGATGGGGGCAACAACAAGTACTAGTGTGTTTTTTCTTCAAAAATATGAACGGTTTAAAATGAAAAAAGGGAATGCAAAAGGAAGCAGCTGACCTATTTCTAATACAAAATGTGTCTTAATAAGCAACTGAGACTATGAACATGTATTTTTATATAAGGAAATCATGTAATTGAATCTCGATATATACCTGGAACCAGGGACGGAACCATGAGGGGGCAAGTGGGGGCGGCGGCCCCCTATTGATTTTAAAATTATAAAAAAATTTTTTTTTTACCTCTTTGGTACCAAAGTAATCATTTTTAAGGCATTTTTATTAGTATTTATGCAATATTTTTGTCTAAAACTTAACAATATGAAACATTATTGGTTGAAATTATGATAAATTCAGGGTAAACTGGTATAAAAAAAAAAAATTGGCCCCCCTCTTCGAATCCGCCCCCCGCTGGGCGGATTCCTGGTTCCGTCCCTGCCTGGAACTATCAAAGACTGGCATTTATTTGGAACTTGCGAATACATCTCACAACGCATTTTTATAAGCCCAGAAACATGAGGAATTTTACACCCAAAAATTGACAGATCCAAAATCCATTTATATGCTAAGCTATACATCGTGGAAAACTTTGTTTGAATATATAAAACTGTTTCGAAGTTGAGTTAAAAATTAAAATTTATACACACATGCAAACATAAATAAGGGAAGAAGATAAACATACCGTCAGGAGCAAACGAAACAGTAGAAGCTTTATCTCTAATCGGCGGCGATAGTTGCTTTAGTGTCACCATCAGGCAGAAGCGAATTTTCAGATCTAGGCCACAAAAGGCACTAGTTTTCACACTGTCAGGAACAATCGAAAGAATCGAAGCTTCAGATCTCGGCTGCTTCGGATCGACATTACAAGATTAAGCTGATAAAACTAACACTAAATCGCGCAACAATATAGAATTAATATGAATAACCAATCTCATGGTAGAAGAATAAGAAACAAAGGAGGTGACGGAATGAAAAGTGTGAAAACCTTAATCGTAAAAGCACGTAATTATAAGAACTGGTGGAGTGATTTGCAAAGCGGGTGGAGATATTTTGAGGGCCGTATAGGATTTGAGGCCCGCGTCAAGAGGCCAAGGCACCATCTATTCCCAGATTATAGCATTCAGATTAGCCAACAATACCACTACACCACTAAAGTCGGTTATTATTAGTCATTTACATATAGAAATTAATTACTAAATATTACGTCTTGATTATTAAATATTACATATTGATTAAATATTAAATTTTAAAGGTTAATTGTTAGGTATAGTTTATTAATTATTAAATGTAATTAATAAATACTAATTGGAATTTATGATGATTATTAATAATTATATTTATTATTATTAAGTACTAGTCTTAATTATAACGTATTTTTTAAAAATTAATTATTTAGAAGTAATCATTAGTTAATAAATATTAAATATTACTTGTTAATTATTAAACATTAATTATTAAATATCGATGATTATTTATTCAACATTAAATGTAATCAATTCAACATAAATGATAATCTACTAATTATTAATAATTAACTATAATGAGTTATTATATAAAATATTTTTATTAATTACTTATAATAGTTCTTAATTCTGAATTATTTATCGATAATTACAATATAGTAATATTACTTCTTGATTATTATGTAATTTACTAATTATTACCATTGGTTGTCTACAAATTACTAATTTCAAATCGTTAATGATTACAAATGATGAATTATTAACTATTAAATAGAATTCATTATTAATTAAATTTGATTTTTTAAAATATTAAATATAGTTATTAATTTTTAGTAGCCATTATTAATCAATAAATATATGAAATTAACTATAAAATTCAAAATATAACTACATAAGTATTATATTTTATTAATATTATTAACTAGTAAATTTTAGTCTTAATTATTAATAATTAATTACTTACTAGTAATTATTAATTACCAATTATTCAATATTAAGCATTACTTTTAAATTATGAAATCTTAAATATTAGTTAAATATTAAATGTTTAACATCAATTATTATATAAATTATTCAATATTATTTATTTAACATTAATTCAATTTTTTTTAATGTAATTGTTAAGTAGTACATATAATTTGCTAGTTAATAATAATTTACTATATGTTAAATTATTAAATATAAAAAATAATGATTAATTAATAATAATTAGCAATTATAAATTATTAATTGTTAATCAACCATGAATAGTAACATATAAAGTTATTGTGTATAATTATTTTACACGCATTAGCTTCGATTAAAATAATTTGTATTTGCTTCATTTCCAAAGGAATATATGCAAGTAATACTACTTGCTTCGATGCATTTGCTTCGGTTGCTAAGAAACCGAAGCAAATAACATTAGTTGCTTCAGTTTCTAAGAAGCAGAAGCAAATGACAGTAGATGCTTCAGTGCATTTGCTTCAGTCGTAAGGACAACATAAGCAAATGAAAGTAGTTGCTTTGGTGCGTTTGCTTCAGTTATAACGACAATTGAAGAAAATGATACTATTTGCTTCTATTGCAAGGATAATAAAAGTAAATAACACTATCTGTCTATGCATTTGCTTCGGTTTCAAGGATAACAAAAGCAAATAACACTATTTGCTTCTGTTGTAAGGACAACAGAAGTAAATGAAGCGAAGCAACAAACATGTTTTGTAGTAGTGTGTGTGTGTGTGTGTGTCTATATATATATATATATATATATATATACATACATATATACATATATATATATATATATATATATATATATATATATATATATTCCAGGAAGTAGAACTCGTCCATGGCGACAGACTTTATCACCTGCTTTCGTTCATGCGTGAGTTTCTCTTTTCTCCTCATCCTATCTGATTTCTAGCTGATTTCGATTTGTTTTCCATCTGAAACCTTCATCGAATTATTTTTGATGATAAGACATCTGTTTTCTTTCGTTTTAATCTCATAATTTAAAGTCAGATCTGTTTTTACTCTAATATGTGAATGGCTAAATTTCATCAAAACCTCCAGATCTCTGCCCTACATATCTACACATCGTATTCCAGGTCTGGTGTGAGATATCTTTAGATTTTTATTTCTATTTTACAAACCAAAAGTCAGATCTAGTTTTGAGATCTGAAGAGCGATCGCTTTTGAATCGCGATTCCGCTTCAAGTAGAGTATTATGATATTCTCTTTATTGAATCTGATTCATTTTAACTCTGGATGATCAAGCCACTGCTGATTTGGGTTTTGGCATTGCCAGTGCAACTGATTTAGCATCAGTTCCAAATCTTCCAATCGATCCTCCAGTTGGGGGAACTATATCAATTCAATGCTTTAGGGTAAGATTTGTTGTTGCTGGTTTGGGTTGTATGCGGTTTTTATCTGTTTCAGATCTGAAATCTAAAGAATTGTAACAACCCGGAAAATGCGAGCCAGTTTGAAATTTTTATTTTGGCAATTTTAGCCAATTATGAATATTTAAAATAGATTATTTTAAATAATATCGACGAGAAATTTATTTAGAATATAATCCGAACGTATATATTATATACGTCGTCATTAGAATATATAATATTTATATATAATTATAAATAGAATTGAAAATGGCGCGGTAGTTCGATAATTCGATTTCAAACTTCAATTGAATGTACCGGGTGCAAAACAATCCGGATTTTAGTGAAACCAAAAACATTAGGATCTAATTGATAATATCTTTCCAACGAATCCGAATAATCAAGATTTCATAGCGGGAATCAAAAGATATGTCCAGTTGAAAATTCTGAATAGTCGCTATGGAATTCAGGCCCTTAAAAATGGACATTTTGCAAACAACCTCGGATTTCGACGAAACCACTTTTGTTGGGTCCGTGATGTAAAGTTATTGCTAGGTTTCAAATTTCATGATTTTTCGAATCAATATGTGAGCGTGGCGAAGGAAAACGCGTTTGACCAGTTTCAGTTGATTTTAATCGACTGGAAATTGGCCATTTTTCAAACGGTCTCAGAATTCGACGAAACTAGTTTTGTTAGGACCGTATCGTCAATACGAAGCTAGAAAATATTTTTATGGAATTTATAGAGTTGTTATGTGACCCCGGTAATTTGAAATGTACGTTTAAAATTCAATATAGTGATTTAAATGTAAATTAAACGGAAACTGATTCAAACAGTCGAATCAGCTTGCGATATATATCCCATTGTGTTCAGAATAGGGGTAATACGCTATGGACGACAGGCGGTGGGCCTCGTTTCGAGGTCGTATGTAAAAGTCAAAATTTTGGTAATTAAAATAATTAAATAATAAAAGAAAAATAAAAAAAAAAACCTCTCCTCCTTTTATCAGCCGACCCCCCCCCCCTGTTCATTTTCAAAGCGAAAAAAAAGAAAAAAAAAGAAAAACCGCGCTGCCCTAGCCTTCGACGGAGCCGCCGCCACCGACGTCCCCCCCCTCCACTGCCTCCGCCTTCCTCGAATCCCGTCCCCCCCCCCCCCCCAGTCCCGAACCCGCAAACCCCCCCCCCCCCCCCCAGCGCCACCGTGAGCCGCGACCGCCCTCTCCCCATCGAGCACCCCTCCGACAGTTCTTCCCCCCCTTTCACCGTTGGCTGTAAGTCCCCTTTCTTTTTTTTATTTATTATTTTTGTTTATATATAACTGTTTTTATATATATATATATATTAAAATCGATTTTTTTTTTTGGGATTATAAAAACTAATTGAATATAATAATTAAAACTGATGCTGAAATAAAGATTTGACTTTGAAATAAATGAAATTTATAATTTTTATGTAAGTAGGATAATAAAAATATGATTTTTATATTTTTAAAGTAATAAAGATATGATTTTTATATTTTTAAAGTATTAAAAATATAGTCTTTACTATATAGATGATATAAAAAGGTGATTTTTGTTTATGTAGAGAGTTAAAAATATAATTTTTACATGATAGGAATATTAAAAATATCATCTTTATATGTGTAGAAAAATAAAAATGAGATTTTTATAAAGATGAAATCTTTAAATTTGAAAAAGCGAAGTCTATGTTTTTATAAAGGCAAAATCTTTATATTAGAAAAGGCGAAATCTTTATTTTAGAAAAGGCGAAATCTTTATATGGAAAATAGCGTGATAAAAATATAACTTTTATCTATATAACATAGTAGTAAAAATTCGATTTTTATATATTGAATAAAAAAATTCGATTTTTAAAGGTATGAAGCGATTATAAAAATATGATTTTTAAATTGAAAGTGAATAAATAAAAATGTGATTTTTATTTTAAAGACATCAAAATATAAAAATGTGTGATTTTTATATATGTAGTGGCTACGGGCAAAGAAGATGACGAAGATGCGATAGCGATGAAGATTTCTATCAATGAAGTGCCGTGGAGCTAGGATAGCTATTTGTGAGAACTTCTCACCTCTCAATTTAATTTTTCTAGTTATATATATATACTAGGATGCAGACGGTGCTTAGTAGCACCCGACACAATCGTCCACAGACCATGGACTTGTTTGTTTGATTGCATAAATTAACTAGATTATTTGATTGAATTGAATTGTTTGGTGAAATGAATTGATTTGATTGATGTGTGAATGGCGTGGGCCTTCACTGATGTGTGAATGGCGTGGGCCTTCACTAGACCGGGGATAAGGCTAGGCCTTGTCCCGTTTCTAGTATCGTGCCGTTATGCCGCCGAAATTTTCTAAAATATGTTAGAAAAATAAAAATAACATTTTATTGAATAAATGAACCAAATAGAATATTCATAGGTTGAATAAAATGTTTTATCGTTAAAAATATAATTTTTAACGTGAATGTGAATAAATAAATATTCATTTACAAACCGGACGGTTTGTTTATGTACACCTATTTGAAGGACATTGATTGGAACGATAAATTTTACACATCGCCCAACTGCACAAATAAAATATGTATTTGATTGTTTGAAACCCCACACGGGTGTTAGGATGAAATTTGAAGTTCACTCATCCTGATTGATTAAATATGTCGATCGATCGATTGACAGGCTGTTATAAGCGTTAGATATTTATATTTGATGCTTATACAGTGTAGTGCACTTTGGTTGATGGTTGATTATTTTTCAATGCTATTATATACATGTGTTGTATGGAATCCATATAATTAACTTTATATGGTAATTGATTGGGCCTCATTCCAATTTGAAAAATAAAGAATAATATAAAATAAAGGTTCATGTGTTGACAGTACTCATCCATTGAGATTGGTCATGTGTTGAACGAAATATTTTAGTAATAAAATTTACATCTTTATCAAAATAAAATAAAGGTTCATGTGTTGACAGTACTCATCCATTGAGATTGGTCATGTGTTGAACGAAATATTTTAGTAATAAAATTTACATCTTTATCAATATTAAATAAAGGTTCATGTGTTGACAGTACTCATCCATTAAGATTGGTCATGTGTTGAACGAAATATTTTAGTAATAAAATTTACATCTTTATCAATATTAAATAAAGGTTCATGTGTTGACAGTACTCATCCATTGAGATTGGTCATGTGTTGAACGAAATATTTTAGTAATAAAATTTACATCTTTATCAATATAAAATAAAGGTTCATGTGTTGACAGTACTCATCCATTGAGATTGGTCATGTGTTGAACAAAATATTTTGATAATAACAACTATTTTGAAAAAGAAATATTTGAAATAGAATATTTGAAAATAGAAATTTATGAAGCCGTGTTGATTAGATTGACGCCATTTTGATGTGAACGATATTTATATCGATTTTATTCGATTTCGAAATGAATTGAATTGAAAACGATTTCGAAATGAATTGAATTGAAAACGATTTCGAAATGAATTGAATTGAAAACGATTTCGAAATGAATTGAATTGAAAACGATTTCGAAATGAATTGAATTGAAAACGATTTCGAAATGAATTGAATTGAAAACGATTTCGAAATGAATTGAATATATAACGATTTCGAAATGAATTGAAAACGATTTCGAAATGAATTGAATTGAAAACGATTTCGAAATGAATTGAAAACGATTTCGAAATGAATTGAATTGAAAACAATTTCGAAATGAATTGAATTGAAAACGATTTCGAAATGAATTGAATTGAAAACGATTTCGAAATGAACTGAATTGAAAACGAATTCAAATTGAATTGAAAGCAAATTGAAATGAATTCAAATTGAATTGAAATTTGAATTGAATAGAAATGAATTTTAAAACGAATTTATAAAGAAGAATTCAATTTTGATTTGAATTGAAATGGAAGTTGAAATTGCTTTTGAAAACGAATTTAAAACTATTTATATAATTCGTTTTAAATAGAAATCGACGAAATATATATTATATATATAATATAATGGCCTGAATAGAACGCGCCGCGCCGCGGCAGTTCGTGAATTTCGACCATTTATTTCAAACGAACATTACGGGAGATCCGACCGTCGGATTCTCCTAAAACCGGAACCGTTGGGTTCGTATCGAAAAGATCTTTCTAACGAATGTTAGAAATTTGAAACCTAACGGTTGGATTTGGAGATACGTCCAAATCAAATTCGAAAAAGGTCGCTGTAAGTGCAGTTCGATGGCCGTTGATGGAAATCGACTGTACGGACCTTGATAAAATTATTAAAAATATTAATAATTTGTGTAAAATCATAAGAAATGACTTGTGAAGATTTGGGATGAAAAACTCCATATTTGAAAAGATAAAAATAGATTTTTATCGAAATGAACTAGTTTTGAACTAGAAATATAATTCTATTTATTTTTAAATAAATAAATTGAATTTGAAAAGGGTTTTAAAAATAACCAGAATTTCCAATGATTGCATTGGAGTGGATTTGAATCGAAATTGTCTTCGGAATATTTCGATGTTGGAATTCGTGATTATACAGATGTTGTTATGGAAATTTGAAAGATATATATTTATATCGTTATTTCCAATATGACATTTGTTAATCGTAGAATTTGATATTGAATATAAGCCGATATATTTTCTATTCAGAGCCTTATATTGAATATCAAATGTGATTGGGTTTGTCGTGAATGGTGTCTTCACTAACACTGTTCTTGAACCCAGTTGGGAAAAGATTAAATCTTTTTATTTAGATTTAATGAAGTGTACCAATTAAATGATATTTAATTGGAATTGAATTAGTATTGATTTTTGGGTTTATCGTGAACAGTTTTTTAAATAACACTTGTTCTTTAACCCGATAATTAATGGATTGATTTTTGGGTTTATCGTGAACAGTGTTTTAAATAACACTTGTTCTTTAACCCGATAATTAATGGAATGATTTTTGGGTTTATCGTGAACAGTGTTTTAAATAACACTTGTTATTTAACCCGATAATTAATGGAATGATTTTTGGGTTTATCGTGAACAGTGTTTTAAATAACACTCGTCCTTTAACCCGATAATTAATGAATGTGATTTTGGGTTTATCGTGAACCGTGTTTTAAATGACACTGATTCTTTAACCCAGTCGAAGATTAAAACTAAGTGGAGTTTTAATGAATCTTTAATTAGATTGAAATGATCGAAAATGGAGTATCACCAGTTTTGCTCCAGGCGATAGTTAAATCTTTAATTAGATTTGAACGTGAAATGGTAATTGAATTTACCGATAACACTGTGGTGTTAGATATGAAGTATTACCAGTTTTACTTCATGGGATGAATAGGTTGGGATGGGGAAATTAAAATAAATAATTACTTCGGTAAGGTTCGCTAATCCCGACTAGTTTGAATTGAGATTCAAAAATAGAATAAAGAATAAATTCAAGGAATTTATCTTGGATAAAATTAATGGGAACCTTTCCCTATGAATGTGAAATTTAGAAACTAACTGTCGGTTAGCTAAGCAGAATGGTTTTCTGGATATTGATCTGATGTTGGTTTCGGCCTTCGGGGTTAATATTTGGGGAATTATTCTCTTGATTAATTTACGGTTAGTGACTGATGAATTGGAATGAGGCGTATGTTGTGTTTGTGTAACACTTATTTAAAATATACGCGAGTTATTCGGAAAGACCGGGTTTATCCCATTCAGAATAACTGATACGACGATAAGTCGAAGATGAAGACGGTGGTTGAAGACCGGAAGTCTTCACGTCGTTTGGGTAATTACTAATGATCTTGATTGGGCTGTACACCCAAGAAGATGGAAACAGTTAGTGATCGTCCAAACGTACTTGGAGATCGGTTGATATGCGGGGTACTAGGTGCCTCCGGTTTCGTTCAGACCCAGAACGGACTTGTAAATGGACTGTGTGTCTGACATTGGATTTTAGTCTGTGTGATTTATCTCTATTAAATATATATCTGTTTGGCGGCGGAGAATTTATTCTCTTGCTTAACGCCCTTCTCTGAGACGTACGAGCTCAGGGGTTATATGTTGATGGATATCAAACGCATGGAGTGAATTGCCTATGTGGCATGCCTAAGATGCAAATGATCAAGGCTTCTGTTGAAAAGCAAAGTCTTGTGGTGATGATCAAAGCACGGCCTTTGTGGCGTAGCTTTGTGTAACGTTTACTTCGCGAGTTTCACACCCGGTATGAACCAAAAACGGGAGACGGACCTCAGGGAGGGCATGCGTTTCTTTCTAGTTAGAAGTGGCGTCAGTGGTTTTACATGCCCTGACGAGTTTGACTTATGTGGTTGTTGCTGTTGCGAGGCGCCTCGGTTTGCTCGGACGATCCGGGTCCGATGGAGTCATTCGTTGGCTCATTTACGCCCCATAGGGCGGGGGAACGCATGTTCAGGGTTTAAGTTTAATCCACATCGGTGGACCGGCCCTGTCGCTCCAAGGTCACTCGAGCTCTGACCTGAGACATGGGCTAGATTGTCTCGAATCGGTTGAGGACTATCCTTTGCCTCGGTTCATAGACGGAAATACAATTTCCAAATACGTGACATTTGCGGTTTTATTTGTAAACCTATATATGGCGACATGATATATGGTACCCATGCCGCCTATGATTGATACTTATGATTTGAAATTGCTTTATACACTATGCACTTATAATAGTATCAAATGATTTGTTTTAAACGTATCAAGCATTCTTTGGCTGTTATAAGGGAAAACCCTATCCCCCGGCTTGCGTTGCATTGTGTGATAGGACCTGGGTCTTATAACAGCTTCATTTTTCTTTATTTAGCATTGCGCTGTTTGTTTTATGCACTGGTATTCTTGGGAGGAAACCCGTTCCGTGTTATACGGCGTGGTCCCTTGATTTACCTAATGATTTAAAATAAAGATTAATAACTGTCTTAGTTCTCACACCAGTCCCATGACTGACCTGGAGTTTATTGTTTTAACCTAAACTCTGGGTGCCCCTATTTTGACACGGGCAGCTAGTAGTTTTGGTTTTGCAGATTTATATTCACAGGATCCTGGTTTACAGCTGGAACGATATCCGGAAAGCTTTGTATCCGTATATCTCTTCTAGTTGTGTATTGTATTATTTTCCGCTGCTATGTATTTAAATGTAATTTAAATCTCTGATATTTCTGTGTAATGTTTATTCATTTATACTTTGTATATTCTTGTAATCTGATGCATTGTTGTAATATACAATGAAATGTTCTTCTGTTTGTGTTCTATTTTGTCCTGTTCTCAAACGATAGGGCGTTTCGAACGGTCTAGATCGGTTTAACGACTGGTTCGGACTGAGCGAAATTCTTTCTCGTCACAGTTGGTATCAGAGCTTTGGTTTACAAAGCTCAGAGAACAAGGCACATTAGAACCCTACCAAAGAATTTATCAGATAATTGGATTAGTAAAATCCAATTAGAATGACTCGTTAGAGATAGGATCAGTAGTATCCTAGAACGAGTGTGAAGAGTATATTTTTCAAATGAAAACAAATTTTGTTTTGAAAATCTAAATCAAATATTCGTATTTGGTTATTTATTTATATTGATGTGGACAATCCAGTATATATAGATTTTGCGTATACGTCTGATCCGCGTGTATTCGAAATTTTAATATACTGGATAGATATAGAATTACACTCTAGTCGCCCGGGGGTGATTCTGATGATTGATATATCATCATCAGAATTTATATTCGAGTGACGAACGTGTAATATCTATATATTTCCATTAGACTGGTGTGAGAACCAAAATTAGATAGGGCTAATTGTTGTGATTTGGCATCAAAAACATGATTTTTGACTATGTATCAAAAGTATGAATTTGAAACTCTAATTCACTAATTGATTGATGTTTGTGTTGTTTGTTTAATTGTTTGATAATTTTGAACTTTACGCCTAATTGTATCAAATAATGAATTGTATTGAAATTTGGTCGCATTTGCTTGCATATACTTGTACTTACATTGAACAGGTCATAGCAAGGAGGCTAGAGCAGAGAATAAAATTTGTTTGCCCGACAAATAGGTACCTGTTTACTACATAATTTACTGTTTTGTTTGGGTGATGATGATTTTATGAGCCTATTGGCTAGCCGCTTGGCTTTTTCCTTTTCTTTTTGAGATCTGAAGGACCGGGGAAGCTATTTGAGATTTCCCGATGCTCCCATTGCAGGGGAGGTTATGGCGAAATTTTTCGAAAATTTAGGGTGTTAGCCAAATTTTTGAAATTTTTGAAAAGTTCTTAGAAACTGAAAAGTTGAAGAACTTAAGCCGTAATCAAAACAATGGAAGTTGAGTTGATTAATCAAACCACTTTAGACTTTGTTCCTTTTCGGGGACGAAAAGTTTTAAGTGGGGGAGATTGTAACAACCCGGAAAATGCGAGCCAGCTTGAAATTTTTATTTTAGCCAATTATGAATATTTAAAATAGATTATTTTAAATAATATCGACGAGAAATTTATTTAGAATATAATCCGAACGTATATATTATATACGTCGTCATTAGAATATATAATATTTATATATAATTATAAATAGAATTGAAAATGGCGCGGTAGTTCGATAATTCGATTTCAAACTTCAATTGAATGTACCGGGTGCAAAACAATCCGGATTTTAGTGAAACCAAAAACATTAGGATCTAATTGATAATATCTTTCCAACGAATCCGAATAATCGAGATTTCATAGCGGGAATCAAAAGATATGTCCAGTTGAAAATTCTGAATAGTCGCTATGGAATTCAGGCCCTTAAAAATGGACATTTTGCAAACGACCTCGGATTTCGACAAAACCACTTTTGTTGGGTCCGTGATGTAAAGTTATTGCTAGGTTTCAAATTTCATGATTTTTCGAATCAATATGTGAGCGTGGCGAAGGAAAACGCGTTTGACCAGTTTTAGTTGATTTTAATCGACTGGAAATTGGCCATTTTTCAAACGGTCTCAGAATTCGATGAAACTAGTTTTGTTAGGACTGTATCGTCAATACGAAGCTAGAAAATATTTTTATGGAATTTATAGAGTTGTTATGTGACCCCGGTAATTTGAAATGTACGTTTAAAATTCAATATAGTGATTTAAATGTAAATTAAACGGAAACTGGTTCAAACAGTCGAATCAGCTTGCGATATATATCCCATTGTGTTCAGAATAGGGGTAATACGCTATGGACGACAGGCGGTGGGCCTCGTTTCGAGGTCGTATGTAAAAGTCAATATTTTGGTAATTAAAATAATTAAATAATAAAAGAAAAATAAAAAAACCCTCTCCTCCTTTTATCAGCCGACCCCCCCCCCCCCCCCCGTTCATTTTCAAAGCGAAAAAAAAAGAAAAACCGCGCTGCCCTAGCCTTCGACGGAGCCGCCACCACCGACGTCCCCCCCCCCCCCCCTCCACTGCCTCCTGCTGCCTCCGCCTTCCTCGAATCCCGTCCCCCCCCCCCATCGCGAAGCACCCCCCTGCATCGATGCACGCAGACCCCCCCCCCCCAGTCCCGAACCCGCAAACCCCCCCCCCCCCCCCCAGCGCCATCGTGAGCCGCGACCGCCCTCTCCCCATCAAGCACCCCTCCGACAGTTCTTCCCCCCCCCCCCTTTCACCGTTGGCTGTAAGTCCCCTTTCTTTTTTTTTATTTATTATTTTTGTTTATATATAACTGTTTTTATATATATATATATTAAAATCGATTTTTTTTTTGGGATTATAAAAACTAATTGAATATAATAATTAAAACTGATGCTGAAATAAAGATTTGATTTTGAAATAAATGAAATTTATAATTTTTATGTAAGTAGGATAATAAAAATATGATTATTATATTTTTAAAGTAATAAAGATATGATTTTTATATTTTTAAAGTATTAAAAATATAGTCTTTACTATATAGATGATATAAAAAGGTGATTTTTGTTTATGTAGAGAGTTAAAAATATAATTTTTACATGATAGGAATATTAAAAATATCATCTTTATATGTGTAGAAAAATAAAAATGAGATTTTTATAAAGATGAAATCTTTAAATTTGAAAAAGCGAAGTCTATGTTTTTATAAAGGCGAAATCTTTATTTTAGAAAAGGCAAAATCTTTATTTTAGAAAAGGCGAAATCTTTATATGGAAAATAGCGTGATAAAAATGTAATTTTTATCTATATAACATAGTAGTAAAAATTCGATTTTTATATATTGAATAAAAAAATTCGATTTTTAAAGGTATGAAGCGATTATAAAAATATGATTTTTAAATTGAAAGTGAATAAATAAAAATGTGATTTTTATTTTAAAGACATCAAAATATAAAAATGTGTGATTTTTATATATGTAGTGGCTACGGGCAAAGAAGATGACGAAGATGCGATAGCGATGAAGATTTCTATCAATGAAGTGCCGTGGAGCTAGGATAGCTATTTGTGAGATCTTCTCACCTCTCAATTTAATTTTTCTAGTTATATATATATACTAGGATGCAGACGGTGCTTAGTAGCACCCGACACAATCGTCCACAGACCATGGACTTGTTTGTTTGATTGCATAAATTAATTAGATTATTTGATTGAATTGAATTGTTTGGTGAAATGAATTGATTTGATTGATGTGTGAATGGCGTGGGCCTTCACTAGACCGGGGATAAGGCTAGGCCTTGTCCCGTTTCTAGTATCGTGCCGTTATGCCGCCGAAATTTTCTAAAATATGTTAGAAAAATAAAAATAACATTTTATTGAATAAATGAACCAAATAGAATATTCATAGGTTGAATAAAATGTTTTATCGTTAAAAATATAATTTTTAACGTGAATGTGAATAAATAAATATTCATTTACAAACCGGACGGTTTGTTTATGTACACCTATTTGAAGGACATTGATTGGGATGATAAATTTTACACATCGCCCAACTGCACAAATAAAATATGTATTTGATTGTTTGAAACCCCACACGGGTGTTAGGATGAAATTTGAAGTTCACTCATCCTGATTGATTAAATATGTCGATCGATCGATTGACAGGCTGTTATAAGCGTTAGATATTTATATTTGATGCTTATACAGTGTAGTGCACTTTGGTTGATGGTTGATTATTTTTCAATGCTATTATATACATGTGTTGTATGGAATCCATATAATTAACTTTATATGGTAATTGATTGGGCCTCATTCCAATTTGAAAAATAAAGAATAATATAAAATAAAGGTTCATGTGTTGACAATACTCATCCATTGAGATTGGTCATGTGTTGAACGAAATATTTTAGTAATAAAATTTACATCTTTATCAAAATAAAATAAAGGTTCATGTGTTGACAGTACTCATCCATTGAGATTGGTCATTTGTTGAACGAAATATTTTAGTAATAAAATTTACATCTTTATCAATATTAAATAAAGGTTCATGTGTTGACAGTACTCATCCATTGAGATTGGTCATGTGTTGAACGAAATATTTTAGTAATAAAATTTACATCTTTATCAATATTAAATAAAGGTTCATGTGTTGACAGTACTCATCCATTGAGATTGGTCATGTGTTGAACGAAATATTTTAGTAATAAAATTTACATCTTTATCAATATAAAATAAAGGTTCATGTGTTGACAGTACTCATCCATTGAGATTGGTCATGTGTTGAACAAAATATTTTGATAATAACAACTATTTTGAAAAAGAAATATTTGAAATAGAATATTTGAAAATAGAAATTTATGAAGCCGTGTTGATTAGATTGACGCCATTTTGACGTGAACAATATTTATATCGATTTTATTCGATTTCGAAATGAATTGAATTGAAAACGATTTCGAAATGAATTGAATTGAAAACGATTTCGAAATGAATTGAATTGAAAACGATTTCGAAATGAATTGAATTGAAAACGATTTCGAAATGAATTGAATTGAAAACGATTTCGAAATGAATTGAAAACGATTTCGAAATGAATTGAATTGAAAACGATTCCGAAATGAATTGAATTGAAAACGATTTCGAAATGAATTGAAAACGATTTCGAAATGAATTGAATTGAAAACGATTTCGAAATGAATTGAATTGAAAACGATTTCGAAATGAATTTAATTGAAAACGATTTCGAAATGAATTGAATTGAAAACGAATTCAAATTAAATTGAAAGCAAATTGAAATGAATTCAAATTGAATTGAAATTTGAATTGAATAGTAATGAATTTTAAAACGAATTTATAAAGAAGAATTCAATTTTGATTTGAATTGAAATGGAAGTTGAAATTGCTTTTGAAAACGAATTTAAAACTATTTATATAATTCGTTTTAAATAGAAATCGACGAAATATATATTATATATATAATATAATGGCCTGAATAGAACGCGTCGCGCCGCGGCAGTTCGTGAATTTCGACCATTTATTTCAAACGAACATTACGGGAGATCCGACAGTCGGATTCTCCTAAAACCGGAACCGTTGGGTTCGTATCGAAAAGAGCTTTCTAACGAATGTTAGAAATTTGAAACCTAACGGTTGGATTTGGAGATACGTCCAAATCAAATTCGAAAAAGGTCGCTGTAAGTGCAGTTCGATGGCCGTTGATGGAAATCGACTGTACGGACCTTGATAAAATTATTAAAAATATTAATAATTTGTGTAAAATCATAAGAAATGACTTGTGAAGATTTGGGATGAAAAACTCCATATTTGAAAAGATAAAAATAGATTTTTATCGAAATGAACTAGTTTTGAACTAGAAATATAATTCTATTTATTTTTAAATAAATAAATTGAATTTGAAAAGGGTTTTAAAAATAACCAGAATTTCCAATGATTGCATTGGAGTGGATTTGAATCGAAATTGTCTTCGGAATATTTCGATGTTGGAATTCGTGATTATACAGATGTTGTTATGGAAATTTGAAAGATATATATTTATATCGTTATTTCCAATATGACATTTGTTAATCGTAGAATTTGATATTGAATATAAGCCGATATATTTTCTATTCAGAGCCTTATATTGAATATCAAATGTGATTGGGTTTGTCGTGAATGGTGTCTTCGCTAACACTGTTCTTGAACCCAGTTGGGAAAAGATTAAATCTTTTTATTTAGATTTAATGAAGTGTACCAATTAAATGATATTTAATTGGAATTGAATTAGTATTGATTTTTGGGTTTATCGTGAACAGTGTTTTAAATAACACTTGTTCTTTAACCCGATAATTAATGGATTGATTTTTGGGTTTATCGTGAACAGTGTTTTAAATAACACTTGTTCTTTAACCCGATAATTAATGGAATGATTTTTGGGTTTATCGTGAACAGTGTTTTAAATAACACTTGTTCTTTAACCCGATAATTAATGGAATGATTTTTGGGTTTATCGTGAACAGTGTTTTAAATAACACTCGTTCTTTAACCCGATAATTAATGAATGTGATTTTGGGTTTATCGTGAACCGTGTTTTAAATGACACTGATTCTTTAACCCAGTCGAAGATTAAAACTAAGTGGAGTTTTAATGAATCTTTAATTAGATTGAAATGATCGAAAATGGAGTATCACCAGTTTTGCTCCAGGCGATAGTTAAATCTTTAATTAGATTTGAACGTGAAATGGTAATTGAATTTACCGATAACACTGTGGTGTTAGATATGAAGTATTACCAGTTTTACTTCATGGGATGAATAGGTTGGGATGGGGAAATTAAAATAAATAATTACTTCGGTAAGGTTCGCTAATCCCGACTAGTTTGAATTGAGATTCAAAAATAGAATAAAGAATAAATTCAAGGAATTTATCTTGGATAAAATTAATGGGAACCTTTCCCTATGAATGTGAAATTTAGAAACTAACTGTCGGTTAGCTAAGCAGAATGGTTTTCTGGATATTGATCTGATGTTGGTTTCGGCCTTCGGGGTTAATATTTGGGGAATTATTCTCTTGATTAATTTACGGTTAGTGACTGATGAATTGGAATGAGGCGTATGTTGTGTTTGTGTAACACTTATTTAAAATATACGCGAGTTATTCGGAAAGACCGGGTTTATCCCATTCTGAATAACTGATACGACGATAAGTCGAAGATGAAGACGGTGGTTGAAGACCGGAAGTCTTCACGTCGTTTGGGTAATTACTGATGATCTTGATTGGGCTGTACACCCAAGAAGATGGAAACAGTTAGTGATCGTCTAGACGTACTTGGAGATCGATGGATATGCGGGGTACTAGGTGCCTCCGGTTTCGTTCAGACCCAGAACGGACTTGTAAATGGACTGTGTGTCTGACATTGGATTTTAGTCCGTGTGATTGATCTCTATTAAATATATATCTGTTTGGCGGCGGAGAATTTATTCTCTTGCTTAACGCCCTTCTCTGAGACGTACGAGCTCAGGGGTTATATGTTGATGGATATCAAACGCATGGAGTGAATTGCCTGTGTGGCATGCCTAAGATGCAAATGATCAAGGCTTCTGTTGAAAAGCAAAGTCTTGTGGTGATGATCAAAGCACGGCCTTTGTGGCGTAGCTTTGTGTAACGTTTACTTCGCGAGTTTCACACCCGGTATGAACCAAAAACGGGAGACGGACCTCAGGGAGGGCATGCGTTTCTTTCTAGTTAGAAGTGGCGTCAGTGGTTTTACACGCCCTGACGAGTTTGACTTATGTGGTTGTTGCTGTTGCGAGGCTCCTCGGTTTGATCGGACGATCCGGGTCCGATGGAGTCATTCGTTGGCTCATTTACGCCCCATAGGGCGGGGGAACGCATGTTCAGGGTTTAAGTTTAATCCACATCGGTGGACCGGCCCTGTCGCTCCAAGGTCACTCGAGCTCTGACCTGAGACATGGGCTAGATTGTCTCGAATCGGTTGAGGACTATCCTTTGCCTCGGTTCATAGACGGAAATACAATTTCCAAATACGTGACATTTGCGGTTTTATTTGTAAACCTATATATGGCGACATGATATATGGTACCCATGCCGCCTATGATTGATACTTATGATTTGAAATTGCTTTATACACTATGCACTTATAATAGTATCAAATGATTTGTTTTAAACGTATCAAGCATTCTTTGGCTGTTATAAGGGAAAACCCTATCCCCCGGCTTGCGTTGCATTGTGTGATAGGACCTGGGTCTTATAACAGCTTCATTTTTCTTTATTTAGCATTGCGCTGTTTGTTTTATGCACTGGTATTCTTGGGAGGAAACCCGTTCCGTGTTATACGGCGTGGTCCCTTGATTTACCTAATGATTTAAAATAAAGATTAATAACTGTCTTAGTTCTCACACCAGTCCCATGACTGACCTGGAGTTTATTGTTTTAACCTAAACTCTGGGTGCCCCTATTTTGACACGGGCAGCTAGTAGTTTTGGTTTTGCAGATTTATATTCACAGGATCCTGGTTTACAGCTGGAACGATATCCGGAAAGCTTTGTATCCGTATATCTCTTCTAGTTGTGTATTGTATTATTTTCCGCTGCTATGTATTTAAATGTAATTTAAATCTCTGATATTTCTGTGTAATATTTATTCATTTATACTTTGTATATTCTTGTAATCTGATGCATTGTTGTAATATACAATGAAATGTTCTTCTGTTTGTGTTCTATTTTGTCCTGTTCTCAAACGATAGGGCGTTTCGAACGGTCTAGATCGGTTTAACGACTGGTTCGGACCGAGCGAAATTCTTTCTCGTCACAAGAATATGGTTTAAATATCTATTGATGGTAGTTTTATTTGAGTTTGAAAATGAGATAGAGAATATGATTTAAATAGGATTCCAGTACATATTGTTTCTTCAGTTCTATACATGATATGATATTTTTCTGGATTAAACTGAGTGTATCAGACGGCATCTCACTCAAACTGTTTGTGGTTTCTCGTATTGGATTGGAAGATTGTTGGATATGGATACCAAGAATTACAGATTTACTATTTGAGTTTTCAACAAGACATAAATCAGTTTTGGAGTGTGGTAGATTTGGATCTGGTTTGTGTTTATCTTCATACACCGCCTGGTTTTCATTTCTAAGTTTTGCTGAAAGTGATGGAAGTAGAGCCGTGCCATCTTGTTTATTCATGTACCCAGATGATTATCCTTAGGTCCAATGTTTCATTTATTGATGATAACTATCAGCTCTTATATCGTACATGGTACTTGGACTTTATATTATCGATTCTAGCATTAAGATTGATTTACATTTTGATTGTGAATCATCAACCAAATTTAACTTTTGGAATCAAGTGTTTTTGGTGCTGATATACTTATGTATGGGTTGTTTCATTCTCTGGTCAGTTTTATGATTTCTATAAAACCATGTTACCCTTTTATGGTTTTTACATGAAGTCTTGAAGTTTGATCAGCTTGATTTTTGGATGTTGGATATGGATGAAATGGGATTGGTATATAGAGTTCTCTGCCGAATCAGATGATTAAATCTGAAGTGGAATAAGTCTGATAATTGGAATACTTGGATGTTTCTGGAATTAGCATATCAAGAGAAGCTTCTACTTCCTATGCTGAAGTAAATGTCTTTCTGGATTTCCTGTTTGATATATCTTCTATGGAAGTGATCGGTTGAAGATCATTCTCAGTGAAGTGCAAAGTCTTGCACGCTAGAGGGATGGTGGCCTCATCATGGGCCGATATATATTAGTTTAGACTTTTAGTTACTTGTAATTCCATGTTTTTTGCATTTGCTTTATGTTTGTAATGGTTACCATAACATGAGAACCTTTCTCTTGTACGTTTTTTAGTAATTAATAAAGGGAACCAATTTTCAAATACATATATATATTCATTCGCTCATCCTTTATATTTTAATGCCTCACTATTAATGATATATATATATAAACGGTGGATTCTCCCTGGTCCCTTAAGACCCTAAGCAGACCCATTGGTCATTTATTACTCCTCGATAATATGTTCAACGTTAACATAAACTAGAGGGCACTAGCTATGGGCCCTACTAGTTAAGGCTTCCGTCATTCACGCATTAACCCATAAACCGTGTAAGGTGAGAGATGGTACTTTTCCGCTCGTTATACCATCTAGATGACTTTATTGGATAATCTCCTTAGTCGCTTACTACTTCTCGTAAGATAGGTAGCCATATCTAACGTTTTTAGTTTTCAGGTTTGGATAAGCCTTACACACATGCCATTTAAGACTCGTAAACTGAAAGACCTACTCCCAAGTGGACTCCTCGACCAAGGCCACCTAAGACCCAAGAAAGCGGACTACATGCAAAGATTATTAAATTTGCACCCATTAGCCTTTAATACCTTTCCCTATTGGGAAAACGTGGAGTATGTTTTAAGTCCTTCCCTTTTAGTTTCTCTTCACGGAAATACTATGCGCACACGATTTATCGTCAGGGGTTCCTATGGTTAATAATGTTAACCTTCTTAGTCCAAATATAACTTTAAATTATAAGTTCTATGTTAACTAGTGTAAATAAGGAAATCATATACTTCTTATCCTATGATATATATATTGTTTATTTTCCCTAATTGGACTTATTATTTAAAACGACAACCAATACCCATTAAACCCCCTTTTATGCCATTTACTTCCGTTCATAGATTAATTGCCATTTATAACCATAATGATCATATTTTCCTAAGGCAATCATAAAATTCATAAATTCCTTTTTATTACCATTGATTATAATTAATGCCATTTATAAGCCTAACTGCTATAATTTTTCTAAGGCATTAATTCACAATGGATATCCTTATCTTATCAGTCCCGAATGTATCTATTTGTTGTACCCCAACGGACATTACTAATCTTAATTATTTATTGTATATTGTAGATATATATATATATATATATATATATATATATATATATTTGTGCACAAGACCTCCCACATTAAGTTGACCACTTGTGGATGCTGGATTGATCGGTTCCGGGAAGACTTCTACCACAAGCTGAACTTAACCTCGTGCCTTAGTACAGTTATATTTACGCTCTACACCCCTCACATTAAGCTGACCACCTGTGGATGTTTGATTTGTCGGCCGGTACCGGGCAGACTTCTACCACATGTTGAGGCTAACCTTGTGTCTAGATACATTTTAAATTAAATTCCCTAATTGGGGTTGACAACATTAATCCTAATATATCTCAGGATTTGTAACCATTTTACTTAAATTCCCTATTAAGATTACTTTCCCCAAATCATCATTGCTTACCATGGTTATTTATTTATTTGTGGTCCCATTTATAGCAACCAATCACATTAACTGCTACAATGGTCACCACAAATATATTAATTTAATATGGATTACATTTACATGTATGATTCCATAAATGAATACCGTTCAAACATTTAAACATTCAATAAAATATATATTTTGTCGTTTTATGTAGATTCAAACGGATGATACATACATACATAAATGTGTATATATATATATATATATGTTTATTTATATTTTTGCGCGATCAGTGTAGTTATCTTTCTTTATTATTATTATTATTATCATTATCATTATTATTATTATTATTATTATTTATTGTTAGACTTAAAAATTTGGTTTCAATAATAACAAAACCTTACTTTTTGCATTCAATCTTGCCTAAAGGTTCAAAATCTTACAAAAAGACCGTTAGTTATAATTATTGTAAATTATGCCTGAAAAATGGAATAGACATATCTGAAAATTACAAGAATAATACATATGTAATGTATATTATGGAATAGTTGATGCAAACTACGCACAAATATGTAAATTTATATTTATACGTACATTAGCACAACTTTTTCCTTTTTCCATCCTTTTGTCATATTCCTTGTGAATACAAAATAATGTGTTTTTGTTCAAAAAGAGGAAAATGACATATTTACAACAATTAAACCAAAACCTCAACAGCATTAAACACAAATAGGCATGTGTCTTTTTTAATTAAAATCAACATTGCATCTTTTTAATCAAAATCACATAATTTATCTTATTAACACAGAAACTAGGGATTTGGAAGAAAACTACATCTAAATAATGTTATTGGGACTGATTTCCTAATCTTCAGCGTTTTACAACAACCACAATATAATTTCCAACATAATTATAGGCAATATGTATAAACAATTTAAGTAAACCTACAATTTATTATTCCTAACCACAACTCACAATTTCTAAGTTTTGAAAATATTTATTAATAGATCTGATAGGTGCCAATTCAAATTCAAACATATTATGAACAGAACTGCTGATAATAGGCATATATTATTTTGAGATCTAATTCAAACGAGATAAATAGGCTATTATAACTTTGTATGTAAATTTCCCACTCACCTAAAAGCATCCAAATCGGAAATCTGAATAACCTTATAGGCCTCCAATTCCCAAATTCTTATAAATCTACAATTAATCTGAAAAGGTGATACTTTCAGATACATAGATATGCAAGAAAATAGAAAAATTGGGGAGGATTTGATGTAGAATAGCTTAGCCGTCAGTTCTTGTTCTTTTCCATTTAGATCTAATAATCCCTTTCAATTTTATATGATTTATATTTGATTAATTATATAGGAATATAATTTTGATTAAGAAATTTGAGTGAAAGAGAAAGGGAAATGGCAGAGCTTCGCTGTTGTCTATAGCTTTGTGTGGAAAAAAAAAAGAGGTCTTACCCCTTTATTTATAGGAGTGGAATTGACCACGAATCGTTAGATTTTTTTTAAATAAATATCTGTCCATTTATATTATATAATACAACGAAATTGCCCCTAAAAATCTAACCGTCACTGGGCTGGCTAAAGAGGGAAAGATATATATATATATATATATATATATATATATTAATTATTATATTTATTTATTTTTTTCATTCATTTTTCATATTTTGTCCGTAACTTTTTCATACGAACTCCATTCGCGAAACTCCATACATGAAAATTGACCAGAATTCCAAGATGAATGCATCGGTTAAAGTTTCGTGGTCAAATTACATCATTTGCAGTAATTCCTATTTTTGAGAATCTAATTAAATAACTTATCTATTATCAAAATTCCGGTTTGTTACATTCTTCCCCCCTTAAAAAGAATTTCATCCCGAAATTCTGACATCTAGTTATCCTATCCTACGCAACCAATTTGTGTACATCCACTTTGCGACCATGTGCATATGTGTACGGTGCACATAATGCATTTCAACCATAAAATATGCATGCAAGATTATTCTAAATCAGATCCTCTATATGTATGCATTGAAAATTTTAAAACATTTTTGAAAACATGATGCAAAAAATCCTAAATATACTAGCAGTTCTATATGAATGCAAGTTTTTTTTTTTTCATCTATAACTTTCAAACAACTTTGAATAGAAGTGTGAAGCAACCAATTTTGCATCCAAACCCTACCATCCAAAACGTTACGCAATCTTATCATTCCCTATTTCTCTTAAACCAGAAAAAAGAAGTCAAAGCGAAGAATTTCAACATTTCCTCCGCTTACAAATATTCCATTTTCCCGCCCTATAATGGAATTTTCACCTCGGTTACTCAAATACTTCAAAATTTTCCATCTGTAGAAAGTAAAGGAGGCTTAAAACAAGCTCCAAAATGTTAAAAGAGTTTATTAATAACTCGTGCACATCATTGACAAGGTATGGAAAAAATGTTTCTAAGGCTAAAACAGCCTTTTCCTTGTTGTCGTTATCGTTTTTATCGTATCGCCGTTCCTACTGCACCGCTGAAACATACACACAAACCATCCAAATATCTTCCTTACGCAATTCATGTAATCAAAAATTGAAATTTTTCATAAAATAAATTTTCGCTTAAAATAATTTTATGTTTATTTTGAATTTTTTTCAGTACCATTTCGCTTTCCATTTGAGATTCGTATGAAAAATCAAAATTTCGATAATGTGCGTTTTGCACCATTCAAATCATCCGTTCTAATGTAAAACAGACGTTTAAATATGCGCAAATCACTATATCAAAATTTTGCGTTTTCGCGCGAACCGAAATAAAAGAAAGTGATTCAGTAAAAATATAAAAATGTATTTTCTTTTTTCAAACAATTATTTCCAAAGGTTTCAAAAATGTATTTTGTGGAAACTTAAACAATTCAAGTCACATGTTGGCGAAAAAGGAAGTCAATAACGCCAAGAATGCGAAAACTGAAATCACATACAAAAAGAACAAGAATTTTAGTTTAATAAGGACGGCGATTTATTTATTTCTATACCCATGACGAAAACAATGCAAAACCGCTCCTTTGCTAAAATTTATTCAACACAAAATTCTATTCTTTCCAGCTCTAAAACAACTGTTAGTTTAGATAAGAAATGAGATTTCATTCGAACATACATGCGTGAATGACATAAACATTCCAAATGTAGAAACCTTATTAACCTAAGTCGTGTGATTTAAACAACACTAATAGTTATAAGCACAAATCACCACCAAGCCAAGAACCCGATGCCGAAAAGGGAAAACAACAAAGATGATGACAAAACAACAAACCGAAACTCCCAAAACAATGGCTATAAACAACGAGATGTCTTGCTCCGCTGCTGGAGCTCAAATCAATTTTTATGATCTTTAATTAACCATATCATGGTAGCAACATGCTCTGTCTTGTGTTACAAACATTGCTGGTGTTATTGGAGGGTTCAACGTCACCATCTCTTAAGAGAGATTTGATGAAAAAGGAAAGCTACTACAAAACTGCTCCTCATGGAAATCCACCTAATATTGTCTAAGGACAAAAATGGATGGGCAAAATTATAGAAAGTAACTTCATGAGATAATGCAATAACAACAAGATGAACCGAGTATGATGTGACACTAAATGGTGGTTACGCCATCGATCAAGCAAGAGATTAATTTCCACATCATAAGACAAATCTAGTCATAACTTCCCATCTATAAAAGATGTGCTAAATGGGTCACACGTCTACATGAGCAGTTTAAACATAGATTCCCGAACTCAAGAACCGATATTAAGAAAGAGAGATTTGCTGCAAAATCTCCAAAGATGGTCAAATAAATGACCATTCAAGTCCGCGTAAGACAGAGATTCCTCTAAAATCTCAATGAGATTCTCCACAGAAAAATCATCAAGAGATAGCTTAATCTTCACCTCCGAAATGACGATTGCCTTCATAAAAAATCTATCCTAACAAGATATAACAAAGACAGATGCAGTACAAACAACAAATCCTATTTTAAGATCACGAAGCAATGGATCGGTGCAAGTCCAATTGCCATGACAAATTTTCTCAGCCCTAATACTGTGGGACCTTTTTGCTCGTTTCGAACCTCCCAAATGATCTCTCGTTAAGGATGAGACTTGAATGGTATGAGTAAGATCAGATAACGCAAATAGGTATTATGGACTAAAAAAATGGTCGGAGAGAAGAAATTCGATCTTGGAGTAATAGTGATGCAAGATATAATGCGCAAACTAGCACAGGAAAAGATGAGACAAGGCGGAAACAAAGAAAGAGAAGAAGGATAGGAATATGGTTTGGCTAGGTGAGAAAGGAAGGACGAAAAAAGGAAGTAAATGAGGTAATTTAGACAGAACTTTTACGGTTGAGTCGCAGGTTCAAGTTGCAACAAAACTCATCAACTAGTCGACCATTCTTGCATAATGCTAGACGGTCAACTATTAGATGGGCTTTGGACAAAGATTGAACCTTGACCTTATTAGATCGGATTAAAATACTAATCGTCCTGCGTCATCTTTTAAGATTTGAGGCGATCCGAAAAATACTTATCATCATCATGACGATATCGAATACCGTAGTCAAACTCCAAACCAACTCCAAGGATTCCAAGTAGTCTCAACAAATGGCTACGACCACACGACGAACGAACGAATTCCAAAAATAATTCAGCTTGAAACATGTAATATAAACTAAAATAGATTTTCCCCTTACCTAGATGACAACAAACAGACGATTCATGATATCAAATACCCCAAAAATCTAGATGAAGAATTTTCCTTAGCCTTTTCAAAGAAAAAATTAAAACCTTTCAAAAAAATGGAATTTATTTTAAACTAACGGTTTCGTATTTATAAACCCATCTTATTATTTATATTCCAGTTTATATTACAAACTGAAAAACCTTTCTGTGTATGTGGGAGCTTTAGAATCTTAAGGATTAATTGTGATAATTTCAATAAATTACCCAATATATATAAGGAGAGGATACTAAAAATCACAAGGAATGGATATTTATTATTTTTAAGTTTAGTGGCATATTCCTTGTCATTTCTAATTCCTTCCTTCATATCTATCAGTTTATATTTATTAAAATTACACAAAGCCCTAAATTTTTTGAAACATGAATAGATTAATATTTAAAAATCATATTTTTATAAAATTAGGCCTTTATAAAACCATTTTCAAAAACTGTATTTCAAAACTTTCAAAACCCATTTTTATTTTTCCAAATAATTTTAAAAATAAAATTTCATCGAATACAAGGCCAAAAACTCAAATGAATATTTCAATAAAGGTAGATTCAGAAATTAACGAAGTAACTATTGGATATACCTCGTAATTATATTTTCGATGGATAAGACATAGCAAGGTGAACCTTTCCCGTTTTTGTAATGACCCGGATTTTGATCGATTAATTTTAAATATTTAATATCGTTTTAAATATTGAGTTGATAATATAAATGATTTTTTATATTTAATTATCGATTTAGATTTAATATCACACATATTAAATTATCGTAATTCGAAAACGAAAATATTTCAATTCGAAATTTAAACTGAGTCAGAATGATTCAGATAATTAATCGAAATTCTATTTGAATAGAATTAACGATAATAATAATTTATTATCAAGGAATTTATTGTTTTGAATTTAATTTATATATCAATTTAATATCTTCTCCAGATGATCAAATGAGGCCTCAGAACCTATCCCAGTGTGTTCAGAATAGTGGTTTAACCCTAGAAACACCGGTTGTTATGTTCAAATAGGGGTTCAATAACCGTTAAATATATTATTATTATAATATATAGTGGATAAGATCAATATCAAATCGCAGTTAAATAAAAGTCAATTCGAATTCAATTAAAATGTACTTTACCTACCCTACCTATTCCTTAATGCTTAAGTATCTTCTTTTATAAAAACTCACGCAAAAACTCCACTTTCTCTTCTGATTTCTTCCATCTTCGTTCCTAAGTCAAAATTAAACCAATTGAAAAGCTTTAGCAAACATATAATAAAAGATGTCGCTCAAAATATAAAAGCAGAAACTGTTTTCACCCTTTTCTGTTTTAAACCCAAAATCCATCTTTTTCCAGTCATATCAGGAATTCGAAGGCCTCATATCAAATTGAAATACCGCACCCCTTTTTCATTTTATTTGCAAAATCAAAACCTTCAAATCATAATGGCGCAACTCCTTGTTATATGAAATAAGAATGGGGATCTCGACTTCAGTATAATCGAAGGAGGGGGATCACGATGTCTTTTGTGGGTCAGGAATGGAAGGAGAGTTCGCAAGTGAACTCGGAGTGGCGAGTGGTCAGTTCGACATTGACAAGGGAGGGTCTGGAGATGTGAAGTGAAAAGCAACGGTAATTTCTTAATTACTGTTATTAGTCGCGAATTCGAACAGTAAGGTTGATTGGGGCAATGCAGTGTTGGATATACCAACGACGTAGGAGTGCGATTGAGTCACTGTGATTTTGGGAGACTGATGTCAGTTTTCGGATGGTGCGATTTGTATAGATGAACTGAGGAAGGTTGGAGCTGGTTTTGGGATGCGACTGGGTAGGTGCGATGGTGGACTGGGGTTCGATGAGGTGCGTGAGCCGCCATGAACAAAGTGGTAACTGTTATTGTGTTTTAGGTGGAAGTCGGTCTCTGTTTTGGGGAATGTATGATGCAGACAGTGAGATGAAAGAGTGCGACAGTGGAGTAAAGAGGAGGGTTCAAATCTGCGTCAAAATTGGGAAATAGTGACATCGATTGGTAATGCTACTGTTCGGAGAATGATAGTGATGGAAGGAAGAATTTTTTTTATGAAGGCAGGCATTAGAACTTCTGTGTGAAGAAGGCAACGAACGGAATCAAAGTATGGAGTCCGCGGGTTGTTCCCGGGGTACATGGTGGTATTAGAAAAGAGATGATCGTAGATGGTCTCCTTGGTCGAGTTCGCGAAGTAAGGAATGTGTTTGGTGGAAAGAGAGTGAGGGAAGGCGGCCTATTCGAGAAGAAGATGGGTTTTGTGGATTTTTCCCTGATATGAGTAGCAATAAAGTATATATCATTCCTAATTTAAAAATACATAGAAGATTAATTTATTTATTTGTTAGCCATTAATTTAAATTATTAGTTAATTAATCGTTATATAAAATATATATTCATAGGTAATGGATATATAGCCGAAGACGATATAAAATTTTAAATGGGATATTTGGCAAGGGAAAATACATAGTGAGTAAAAATCTCCCAGAATTTATTATTTAGAATTATTTTTAATCGTTAAAAATAATTGTTGGTTGCTTGAATGCGTTGAAATATTATTGTAGCTATTATATATATACGTTATTTAGGTTTGGTTGTTGTGGTTATTATATATACCACTATGTTTGGCACGTCCGTTGGACGTGTGCAAAAAACACTTAAAACGAATTTCTTTATTTAAATAATGACCATAATACGCATAGATAGCCGTTGCATGTAAGCTAATCTATTCTTGTTATATAAAATAGTATAAAAAAAATACACATGCATCTCGTTAATATAATTTTGTGCATTAATTTGGCTATCTCAAACATTCTATTATTTTTCTATTGTTGTTGAAGAAATTTTCAAACTGTGGCACACTGTCATGAGAAAGAGACCTAAAAGAGTAAACCAAAGTCCATGCATTTGGCAATAACACTTTAACCTTGTTTTGATTGCTTACAAAATAGAGTAAACATAAATCTAACTATCTAACAATTTATATCCAAAGAACATAACGATTTAAATAAAGATAAATATTTCTTGTCAACGGCTATAGCTTAAAAGTAGTAAATCTTTCATAAACTGTTAATGCAATGTGCCACATTTTAGAATTGGCAAGATTTATAAAATATAGGCGTTTAATGGTAACTGTTGAATCATCAAGACTTTATATCTTTTATTACTTTTATCAAACTAACCAAAACATTATGTATAATTTCATTATGATGAAAAAAATTATTCAGTCATTACTTGCATTTATGTTATAGTATACTATTTTTATTTAAAATAACATCCTTTATACCTAATGTGAATCCAAAAATGGAACCTTATTTGGATGTTATAGTCAACAATCTTAAAAAATACGTGTTTCCCTTGCATATATCATAAAATAAATGCATGCTTTTATCATTATTAAATTGAGTTGTATCCACTTCTATAATCTAAATTTGAAGGTCTGATTATGGTAACTGTAAGTCTATAGTTTGCTGAATTTTTTTAATAAATGGAGTTTCCTTCTTAATAATGGATGAAAAATATATTCATTCTTCATTTGTAGCCTTTAATGAAATTCCTTAAAATGGTAAACTATAATTCAAACACTGAAATAAAGTAGTTTTAGACAAAACACTAAAATCATGACTAAAAATTAAATCGCTTGAATATTCTGCAATTTAGGTGTAAGATACAATAACCAATTGTTTTTCATGAGCAAACATATTATTACTCAAAACACATAAAACATTGAAAAAAGGCTTTTCGGTACTGTTTCTATAGTACACTTGATATCCAAACATGCAAAATAATAATGATAATAATAAATAGTTTACATGTTTCAGAATAATTGTATTTTTGGGTGAAAATAATAATTACTGATGATAAATAACTATAATTTAATCTATATCCACACACTGAAGACAAATTTCAAACTTAACATCTAATTTTTTTTATTAAGCAACAAATGTAATAAAAGTTATTGCAATTGAGGTAAAACATAATTAAATTGTTTACTTTTATGCCACATTTATGAAATTATTTATTGATTTCTAACATTCTAACTTGCTACATTTAAGCTGTTAGTTCGCTAATCTTCCAAGTGGAGAATTGCTATCCATAAATAAATGGCATATATAGCTGGGTAAATACAATTTACACTACATAGCAGAGTTAAGAAAATCAAAGAATTTATACATCATTTATCAGTAAAGGCTTTTCTTATAATCATGATTTATTTACATGAATGAGCTATTTAAGCCTCATAGTAATAGAAAGAAAGGAAAAAATTGTGAAAGAACATTCACTTCTTTTGTTTTCTTTGAGTATTCAAAACATTCAGTCAAGAAACATTATTAGGAACGGGACAAAAGGCTAAAGAGAAGCATAAAAATGATAAATTTAATGCTAATCCTCATCATCCAATGCTTTTCTTGATTTCCATCAAGCCCTAAAAGATACAAAAAATATCAGTAAACAACAAATAATCTAAAAAAAATCTTAATTTAGGTGAATAACGTTAGTAGGCAAGGAGAGAGAATCAATAATGAGAAAATATTTGAATTCTGAATGTATTAGCATGTATACATTACTACTATGGTAACAAATATGAATAACATATATCTCTTATTATGACAACATTTTGGATGTATCCATAAATGACTATCGAAAACCAAATTCTTATTCCAGCTATAAAACTGCACATAAAATTAACACTTTAACAAAGTAAAATAATAACAATAAAAAAGATTGTTTTGATAGAAATCTATTTATCCATGTCAAATATACTAACATATACACAGTCATTGCTAATATGACAATAGGTAATAGAATGTTGGTTAATCATTCTCAAAATCAATTGCAGATTCTGTTATAACAATTATTCAATTATGTACAGTGAATATTTTAATAAGTATGCATTACTAATGCCAACAGGTATGAAAATAGCCTCTATACCTATTCAAAAATATTTAAGTGAGGAAAAACAAAACAGCAGAAACAAAATCGGTAAAGTAAATTTTCGATCTTACTTCTAAAAATACCACACGCCCTTGTGACCTACATTATAATCAAATATATTTTTGACTCAAGAACATAGCCCCTGCTATTCATATTTTGGGCAGCTGCAGATGCAATAGTTTTAGATGTGATCGACTTTTGGTCAGTGATAAGGCATCTATGTTTTAAATAACACAGACTACTTCAGTTGAAATCAACAAAAAATGCATTGATAAGAATAAATAAGTTGTTAAAACATTTCAAGATATCTAACATGCTAACTTTTTATATTTTTCAATATCCAATGTCTGAGAACTAAATCACAGAGCAAGTGTCTCACGTCTTTGAGGACTGACCAATGTTCCATCTTGATCTATAATGGCAGCTGTATGATATATGTTAACGGGAATTTGCACACTTTACAATGGGGAGTTAACAGCGAAAGAGATATATTTTCGGCAATCAAATGATAAATATAATAAAAGCACATGCAATAGTAATTTGCTCCATGTGCTAATGAATAATAATTGATAGAGAAACAATTCGGATTTCTGAGTATACATGGCAATAAAGGGAAGGGATAACATTTTTACCACAATTGATCAAGTTGTTCATGTGGAAATTTATTTTGTACAGACATTAAAACATAGACTAACCTCCAGTATATCAAGCTTCAATTAAGAGAGCCCAACATGGTTTACTTCAAGCTTTGGTCTCGTAGTCTGAGCTCAGAGATCGGCTTTTCGCCTGCCAAGCTTTAGTTCAACTCAGTCTAGGTTGATGTTAGCTTCGAGCCATCATCAATTTGGATTAATTATGTTTCAACTCCCAGTCACACAATTTTGGCAAAAGAGATAGAAATGAATAGTAACCAACAAATAATCTAAAAGTCGCAATTTTGATGTTTAAATGCTTCACCCTACTAAATAAGCAATCATAAAATGAATGTAGGGAAAGAAGAAAAAAATTGAAAGCAAACTTTTTATGTAAATAACTGCACTGTCAAGAAAAAATTATGAAGTTTGTATAGTGCATCAGAAACAATAATGTGAATACTTTTTTTTTAGGCTTAAATGAAATGAGAACCAAATCAAAAACCAAATCCTACGATCAAAATCATAAACATTAGCTAACCTTGAAATATAAAGAATGGTGTTTGTAATTTATTAGTTATGCATGCAAATATCAGCTTGCCGTGCTGCTTATTTCGAGCGACAAATACATATGCAGTTATATAAATAGTAAAGAATAGCTCAAATGTATGTTGGTATATATTTTTACCTTTATAATTCCTAGAGTGCTAATGCTTTTTTTTGGTAGAATTAATTTTTTAACCAAACTGTGTAGAGCTTTTTATCATAAAAAGTTTGTGTATGTTTGTGCAAAACAATAGTAAATTGCAGTGATTACAACAAAAAGTATTACATAAGCCAAGGTAAACATGAGTAAGAAAATGCCGCTGAATTTATCAATGAGAACATATCCATCCATGTTCTAAGATAAAAATTGATACTCTAGAGAATGAAAACAATTATTAAGGTAAAATAGAAATCCAAAGCATCCTAAGAAAAATTAGATTTACTGATAACTGTATGAGTTCGCAAATACCTATGTTCATCGAACTTTTGATGCCTGACATTTTGCATTTCAAGTCCCCAAATTCATTTCGAATGTGTTTTTTGGATCCTGCATTTCAGAAGGAAAGAAAAGAAAAACCAATTTACCCAAAGCTATCAAATAACCGATTCATACAGATATTATAACATATAGTCTAATAAAAAACTACCAACTTTGGATAACAAAATTTTCATAATTTTATCTGCAAACAAAATATGTTGTTATAACGGTTAAGAACACAAAAAATATTTTGTAAATAAATAGTAATCTCAACAGGAAAAGATATTAATTTGAAAATACCTGAATTGACGTTTTGAGATCAGATTTGATTTTTCCCGTCCATCTGAATTCATAGCTCCTTTTCCTTATAAACTTTCGTGACTTTATCGTGGAAAATTTGTAGAATATAGTGAGATTCACATGGTTTAAATGTTTTAATTGACAAACACGTTTGGAGTGAAGTATGGTCCATAATTAAATTTTAGCAGCTACTAAGTTTTAGCTTTAATGTTTTTCAATTAATGAAAAGATTTGGCTCCAATCACTGCTAATTTAGCACCTCATGGACTGAAACTTCCTACAATTTTTTTTTGGGTCTTGCAACTTGAGTGTCCCTCTAATTGTTCTACCACTCTCTATGTTAATATATGGGTAGTAGACAATCAGGATTTAAAGTTGTTTAAATGCTTATGTTTCTTCTACGTTACAGTAAATATACATATTAAAACCTTGTGACCTTGTATAAAGAAATCATATAACATTTATTACATTCAGCTACTATTATGTAAGATATGATATAATAAAGGATGTATCATGCAATTTTGTTAAAAAATATCTCATCGGCTCTTTCCTTTCGAATGTGATCCAGCTTCATTAGAAATTATATCCAAAAAAGTAAAATTTAACTCCAGCAATATTGCAATCTGCATGCACACTTTTATCTTACTCAACTAAAAGCATGCTTAATCTAAATCCATAAATTTTGAACACTTCTCAAGGTATTATCGAAATGTAACAACTTACATCTAGTCAAATTTTGAAAACATTTAATGACTACTTTTGCCACTACTACATGGTAGAGCCACATAAATTTTACACGGTTAATCACCATGAGATTACAAAGAAAACCATTTTTCTAAATGATGTTCTAGAATTTATGAACCATAAATTATTGAATTTTAGTATGTTATATTAAAAAAAAGCAAGTGGAATATCAAAAATAAATTATGAAGACATTGATATGAATCGGTTAAAAAGTTCAAAACAAAGATATTAATTTTCTTTTTTTCTTGATAAAAGGATGGAAGAAGTGAAATATAAATTACCAAAATTCTCAGTTAATCTAAGAGACAATTTATAGTAGAATCCTTATATAAAATTATCTTAACCTACCTCTGATTATTGAAAACAGTTAATGACTACTTTTGCCACTACTGCATGGCAGAGCCGCATAAATTTTACATGGTTGATCACCATGCAATTACAAAGAAAACCGTTTTTCTAAATGTTGTTCTAGAATTCACGAACCATAAATTATTGGATTTTAACATGTTATATTAAAAAGAAAGTGGAATATCAAAAATAAATTATGAAGATTGTATGAATCGGTTAAAAACTTTAAAACAAAGATATAAATTTTCTTTTTCCTATTTTCTTAATGAAAGGACGGAAGAAGTGAAATATAAAATACCAAAATTCTCAGTTTATCTAAGAGATAATTTACAGTAGAATCCTTATATAAAAATAACTTAACCTACCTTTGATTATTGACCGAATGAGGTGGCAGTTGCAACTTTGAGCGATTGTTGTTCAGCATACTTAAATAAATGGAAATTATATTTGGTCCAAATGCATACTAAGTTTTTTAAAAAAGCAAAACATTCATTGCCATAGCAGAATTAGGTAATGACTCTGCGAACGGGCAACTATAACCTCACACATATATCACTGACAAATATGCTTAAATAAAGGGAAAGCATACTTAATCAAGATGCATAGAAGCAATAAATAAACAGATGTATGTATGTTGTGGATATGTGCGCTCATCTGTAATTCCCAAAAATGGGTAAAAGGAATATTGTAAAGACATTCTGCATACATACATACATACGTATCTATCTTTTTATGTATGTATGTATGTTGTGGATAAGTGCGCTCATCTGTAATTCCCAAAAATGGGTAAAAGGAGTATTGTAAAGACATTTTGTGTTGTTAGAATAATGATTTTGAGCATTAGCCGAGACATCTGAAATACACAAATGTTAAGAATTTGACTTCGTTAAACTCCAGTTCCAACAGTCCTACATTTATTTATACTACATATCAGTTAAGAGGGCTGTGGGAAATATTGTTTTCCTTCAAATATAAAATGTCTACTCTTTTTTTTTTTGTTTTTTTTGTTTTTTTACCAACAGTAATTTAAACAGGCTAGCAAGATTTGTTGAAGGAAGCTGATTAAAACATTCGATGAATTCTTAATAAAATTAATATTTTGAGAACCTCAAGATCTTCTAACAGAGTATGAGGAGAATAATGATATTTAATTCAAAATATTACCTAATGATCACTAATACTCGATGATCCAAATTGAAAAGTTCTACTTAAGTGTAAAAGAACTCATCTTTTTTTAAAGTACAGTAGGATACCGATTTCATTCGATCTTCAAAAAAAAAAAAAAAAAAAAAGCGCATCAGATTAGTAAATGTAGAGAAAAGGAAGATAAAATCCGATACTAATCAAAAGAACGCCTAATTGTGCCTCTGGTGAGCATGCTAGTTTAACTAATAAATCATAATCAATCAGGTTCATTTGTAAAGAATCAGGCGTATCTAAGAACATATCACAAAAGACGGAAACATTGATATTCAAATGAGCAACAAATAAATTTTAAATGAACAGTAGAAAGATTTAGGCATGTTACCTCTCAGCTTCGGATACATATCTGAATCTACAAACCAAATCGTTCTGCTTTTTGTTCTCAATTTCAGACATTTTAAACGTTGTAGGTTTTGGGTCTTTTTTGTCTCTTCGTCGTTGATCTCGGAAGGAAAAGCTTGTGATGGTGGTAGAAGAAAATTATTGGTTACGCTCTGACGGATCTGATTAGGTTTGAAGGAAAAGAATGATTTCAGACATTTTTAAGGCTGTAGGTTTGAAGAATCGGTTGTAGGTAGTTTTGGATAGGAACGCTCTATACTGTTATGGAAGTTGAGGGCGAAGAACGTGGTTGGTGAAAATACCAAAAATACCCTTACCGAACATTAAGATTTTAAAAGGGCAATTTAGACATTTCAAAAGCTTCATTTCAAGGTATTCCTATTATATATAAGATATTGGTGGTTGGATTCCCGTAGTACCATTAGCGGATGCCTGCAGTATCATTAGCGGATGACCCTATACGCCCCACACTACGATAGTGGATGACCTTCTGTACCGCGATATCCTACCTTGAAGCAGGATGTGTATTATTTATGTTGGCTAACATCTGTGGATGCAGGAAAACGGGTTGGAGGGATCCAACTGGATTCCTCAAAAATATTATTTTTTGCTTGTTTTCATATATATAATCATAGATGATGTGTTAGAAAATCTGTGGTTGAGAATTGTGTGTTTTTGATTGATTGAATATCACTGGCCTAAAATGTTGATATATAAAAATATTATGAAAAGGATATTTCGGATTTTAAATGGAAATTCTATTTTTTTTCAAAAATAGAATTTGAATTTCTGAATGGGCTATAAAGATGTAACTTTTTTAAATAAATAAAACAAGTATTGAATTTATAAACGATGTTTATAAATTAAATAATACAGAAAATTGAAATATTGAATTTATAAATGATGTTTATAAATTAAATAGTACAGGAGTTTGAAGTAAATTTATAAACGGTGTTTATAAATAAAATAGAATGATTTTCATTGGATGATCAGGGAATTGAAATGAATTTATAAACGATGTTTATAAATGAAATGGAAAAGTTATCATTTGATAATTTGAATATTTAAATTCAATTATGGATTTAAAAATAGAACTTGAAATCATTTTGAAAAGGAAACAGGGGTTTTATTCTGGAATTCAGAATATAAAAGGGATTGGATTTCAAATGGAATTTGAAATGGAAAACTTGTTTTAATATATAAAGCAAGGAAGTTGAATTTATAAACGGTGTTATAAATTTATTGAAATAAATTATCATTTGATAATTTAGGAATTTAAATTCAAATATGAATTTTAGTGAATTGGAAATCGTTTTGAAAAAAGAATGAAGGGTTTTATTTCGATATTTGGAATATAAAAATGAATTGAGATAAGTCTAAGAAATTATATTGCGAATTAAATTTAATCGAATTCTATAAAGTAATTTATTCCTAACGAAATTGGAAATTTATATAGCAGATCGAGTTATAAATAAATTTATAACTGAGTAATGAAAAATTGACAAGTAGAGATAATCGAAAATGTTAAGTTGGATTAGAAAACTGGATTTTTTATATATTAAAATATATATTAAAAACGAGATTGAAGTTTATTATAAATGAAGTTTATAACGTTTATCTTTAAATATAATTAAAATGAACTCGTCGTAGTGCGGTAGTTCGTAAATTAGCGTTTCGAACTTGAATTGAGTATATAGAACTCAATTTAAGTCGGAATTCTTTGAAACAAAAATTGTCAGGACCGATTGAATAATAGTTTTCTAATGGAAGAGAAAAGTCTGGATTTTGTCATATAGATTTTGAGTTATGTGAAAATCAAAATTTCAGAAAACTAGTACCATAACCATTATAAAACCATAACGGTTTATTTAAACAAATAAAAGGATTTTAAGTAAATAAAATCCGAATTTCATTTAGGAAAAATCCAGATTTGAGTTATAAATAATATCTGAACTCGAGTGGAGTAATGAAATTATTTTTTTGAAATAAAATCAAATCAGATATTTAATTGTTGAATAGAATTAACTAATCTAAAGAAAAAATAGTTCATGAAATTTTAAATCAAAGTTGTACTTTGGATCAGAAAAGGGGTTTGTAAATTCATATTTGAAATCGAATATGAAACTTGAATAAGAAATGGCATTCGATTGTTTTATAAACAAATTAATATATATTTGAACGTGAAATGTTCAAATAAAAAGTGAAATAGGAAAAATAGCTAATTAGAAAATAATTAGCAAATTGAGTTAAAAAGACCAGACTGAATTGGAATAAATTAGAAATGGACGCATATGTGTTAAGCAGGTATGGAATGAAGAGAATGAAGTTTATAAATTTAGTGCCCGACAAAAAGGTACGTGTTTAAATTCTGTATGAGGTTTTATGCGTCGAATCGGCAAGTCGCTTGGCTTTTTGATTTTCTTTTTCAATGGAAAGGGCCCAGAGAGGCATTTTATAGTTGTATCGAGTGACCCGTACAAAAGAGGTTATGGCGAAATTTTCCGGAAATTTAAGGAGTTAGAATATTTTTAAGAAATTTTGATAGTTAGAAATCAATGTATCGATATATAGAATTCGATTAGAAAACGAACTTTAAAATAGAATGTAATAAACAAAAAAGGAAATCTATAATTAAATCTGGTAAAATTAGAAAGAGAAACGTATACGGGTTTAAAAATGAATAATTGGTTTTTATGATGTTGATTATTCGAGGTAAGTGGTCTTGTCTGTTTTGAAGTTAAGGATGTTTTCACTCAAGGTCTGAGAGGTAGTTACACCAACTTGATTGATTTCATTTTTAACTGATAAATAGCAAGATCCAGTCTCGAAGAGAAATGTTTGAATAAGAGTTAGTTGAATGCAGTGTTTTGGGCTGTTGTAACGATGTTTTACACAACATTCGTTTTAACCCAAATAAGTGGAAATTTGGAAATATAATAATAAATATTTCCTAAGTATAGAAATAAATGAATGGTCGTGGAATATATAGGTAATTAGAATGTTTTCCAATTATAAATAGAATATATTTTCTAAGTATAGAAAATAAAAGAAGACGATATATGGAAATGTTTTCCAAATAGCGTAAGAGGGCAAGATGATTATTGAAAATATTTGGTTAACAAATATTGATAAGGAAATAGAGAAGTGATTTAGTTAACGAAATATTAATAAAAGGTCCCAGTGATTGTTTGATGTTTTGAATGGATGTTTGTTTTTCTTCGATAGTTAAATAACCGACTATCGAAGTATTTTCCCATATCGTGGTCAATATGGAGAGACCGGTTGGAATATTATCCGAGAACCACTCCGTATTAGCAGTAGCGTTGTGAATCAGATTTTAAAAAGAAAATCGAAGACGAAGTAAAGTGCAAGGGCTTTTTCTATTAATAGAAATTGTGCCTTTGGTTTCATTCAATCCTAGAACGAACGTATATGGACGAATGTCTAAAAAGTATTTCCAATAACCGCATATGTTGGTTTGTATAAATATATATGGTGGCAGAGAATTTATTCTCTTAGCATAAGATCCAGAATATATTTGTGCAAATCAATTAATGATTAACGGATCTAACAATGTGACATTTAGAGTGATTGTGCTATCAATGAATTGTAAGAATCGTAGCCTCAGGCCTCAACAAATGGGAAATGACAAAAATCGGGCAGGCAGCATGGCTATGTGGGTAGCTTCCATTAGGGTGTATTATCACCTATCCGGAGAAATTCATTTAATTCCTTATTCTATTCGATGCCGTCCCATTCAGGAAAATGGTTGTTGATCCCAACCGTTGTTGATATACATTCGATATACTCAAGCGAAATGAGTGGTCGGTCATGTGTGGCTAGGTTACAAGATGTTCTTGTTGAACCCAGTGTATTCTCCTCTAGAGATACACTATCGGAAGGTGGTCTCATACCTTGCCAGTTGGAATTCATCACCCAATAAGTGCTCGCGGTTTTGATTGTATATTAAATATATGTGGAGCGTGAGATGAAAGCGTTCCACTAGATTGTTAATTATTTGATTTAGACATTATTATAATATCAAAAGAGTTTTGATATAAAGATTATCGTTTCTTCCAAAAAGATTTTGAAAGTTAAATCAAGTATTTTGGATTCTCATAAGGGAAAAACCCGTTCCATGTTATACGGCGTGGTCTTATGAGATATCGTTCATTTTCTCAAACTGTTTTAAATTGTTTACTCAAACCAGTCCCATGACTGACCCAGAGTTTATTTTATTTTTTTTATCTAAACTCTTGGGTGCCCAAATTTGTACGGGCAGTCAAGTAGTTCAGGATTTTACAAATTTATCTAAAGGAGCTTGGAGAAGGAAGCTTCAGTGTTAGATATATAGTGTTTTATTTCCGCTGTGTTGTAAGTGTTGTACTCTGATAATTGTATGTTATGCAGTTAAAATTTTGTATTTCAAAAGTTATGATATATTATATTTTGTTTCGCTGCGATGTGAGATTTTGTGTTGTTATTTCTATTCTTCTTCTACCTTTTTCTTCTAAAAAAAATGATTCGTATTTCTTTGATATTTGGGTTGGATGTGTGATGTATGTAGTCAACTCAGATAGTTCGGATCTGCGGGCCATTACAGTGGCATCAGAGCTTAGGTTGAGCGAATACCTAGGCTTTGGTGGGGTTGTGCTCATTAGAGATAGGGTTAGTAGTACCCTAGAATGAGTTGAGTGTATATACATGAGAGCGCGTATTTGTTAGTTGATATAAAAATTGTTTTATATTGTGTTGGCTAGCGTGTTAAGTGGTTTATGAATTCTGATCGAATCGTAGGACGTCGCGAAGTCGATAGTAATTTCTAAACACTAGAGCAGAGAAATTTGACACGGTATATTTTTAAAAGTGAGTAAATGAAATATTTAACCCAAAAGTCAATTTTTATGTAAAGTAATAATTTTCTTAGATTATTATATTATTTGGATGTGTTGACTGATAATATCATAATCAAATGAGATTATAAAATTGAAATGGATATATATAACCAACTAGAACTTGTATATGAATATATACAAACGAAATGAACTAAAATTGGATTCAAACCAGAATTTAGAATTAAAATCCTAGAAAGTTGGAAAATATTTTTGAAAGTATATTAAAATAATATAGCTTTGTTTTGAAGGATTTTTGAATCAAAATCATTTTTGATGAATTTTAAAAGTGATAAAGCACGGGACTTACTTCAGTGACTGGAAAATAATTCTGATGATGACTGCAGCATCATCATTGTCCATTTTCGAGTTTCTAAGTGATGGATTGCTACCTTAGAAAAGCTTTTGAAGGGAATTTGTTTAAATAAAACAAGTTGGTTTGAATATTCAAATGTTTTGAATTTGTGATGGAAATAAATATATGTATATATTTATGGGATTTCGAAAGGATTTGAAATAAAAACCCGGGAAATTGAATTCTAAAATTTAAATTTAACTTAATCAAGTTAAATAGATGAAAGGAATAAATTGCTTTAAAATCAATTTGAATGAATTTAAAATTCATATGAATGGAATATGAATTGGATATGAATGTATTGATTATAAATCATTTAGATTAAATGAATGTAAGCAAATGTGATGTGCAAATAAATGAAAACCAGAAGTTTTGGTAGAACTAATTTTTTTTTGAAATATAAAGAGTTGAGTTTCAACATAAGTGAAAAGTAATGGGTGTGTACCGTTTTTCCTACCTTAGTAATTTCGAGGACGAAATTCTTTTAAGAGGGGAAGAATGTAATGACCCGGATTTTCGATCGATTAATTTTAAATATTTAATATCATTTTAAATATTGAGTTGATAATATAAATGAATTTTTATATTTAATTATCTATTTCAATTTAATATCACACATATTAAATTATCGTAATTCGAAAACGAAAACATTTCAATTCGAAATTTAAACTGAGTCAAAATGATTCAGATAATTAATCGAAATTCTATTTGAATAGAATCGACGATAATGATAATTTATTATCAAGGAATTTATTGTTTTGAATTTAATTTATATACCAATTTAAATTAATATCTTCTCCAGATGATCAAATGAGGCCTCGGAACCTGTCCCAATGTGTTCAGAATAGTGGTTTAACCCTAGAAACACCAGTTGTTATGTTCAAATAGGGGTTCAGTAACCGTTAAATATATTATTATAACATATAGTGGATAAGATCAATATCAAATCGCTGTTAAATCAAAGTCAATTCGAATTTAATTAAAATGTACTTTACCTACCCTACCTATTCCTTAATGCTAAAGTATCTTCTTTTATAAAAACACACGCAAAAACTCCACTTTCTCTTCTGATTTCTTCCATCTTCATTCCTAAGTCAAAATGAAACCCATTGAAAAGCTTCAGCAAACATATAATAAAAGATGTCGCTCCAAAAATAGAAGCAGAAACTGTTTACACCCTTTTCTGTTTTAAACCCAAAATCCATCTTTTTCCATTCATATCAGGAATTCCAAGGCATCATATCAAATTGAAATACTGCACCCCGTTTTCATTTTATTTGCAAAATCAAAACCTTTGAATCATAATGGTGCAAGTCGTTGTCATATGAAATCAGAATGGGGATCTCGACTTCAGTGTCGCGATGTCTTTTGTGGGTCAGGAATGGAAGGAGAGTTCGCAAGAGAACTCAGGGTGACGAATGGTCAGTTCGACATTGACAAGGGAGGGTTTGGAGATGTGAAGTGAAAAGCAACGATAATTTCTTAATTACTATTATTAATCGCGAATACGAACAGTAAGGTTGATTAGGGCAACGCAGTGTAGGATATACCAACGGTGTAGGAGTGCGATTGAGTCACCGTGATTTTTGGAGACTAACATCAGTTTTTGGATGGTGCGATTTGTATAGATGAACCGAGGAAGGTCGGAGCTGGTTTTGGGATGCAACTGGGTAGGTGAGATGGTGGACTGGGGTTCGGTGAGGTGCCTGAGCTGCCATGAACAAAGTGGCAACTGTTATTGTGTTGTAGGCAGAAGTCTCTGTTTTGGGGAAAGTATGATGCAAACAGTGATATGAAAGAGTGCGACAGTGGAGTAAAGGGGAGGGTTCAGATCTCCGTTAAAATTGGGAAATAGTGACATCGACTGGTAATGCTACTATTCGGAGAATGATAGTGATGGAAGGAATATTTTTTTTATGAAGCAGGCATTAGAACTTTTGTGTGAAGAAGGCAGCGGACGGAATCAAAGTATGGAGTCCACGGGTTGTTCTCGGGGTACCTGGTGTTATTAGCGAAGAGATGATCGTAGATGGTCTCCTTGGTCGAGTTCGCGAAGTAAGGTATGTGTTTGATGGAAAGAGAGTGAGGAAGCGCGGCCTATTCGAGAAGAAGATGGGTTTTGTGGATTTTTCCCTGATGGGAGTAGCAATAAGGTATACATCGTTCCTAATTTAAAAATACATAGAAGATTAATTTATTTATTTGTTAGCCATTAATGTAAATTATTAATTAATTGATCATTAAATAAAATTATATATTCATAGGTAATGGATATATAGCTGAAGACGATATAAAATTTTAAACGGGATGTTCGACAAGGGAAAATACATGGTAAGTAAAACTCACCCAGAATTTATTATTTAGAATTATTTTTAATCGTTAAAAATAATTGTTGGTTGCTTGAAAGCATTGATATATTATTGTAGCTACTATATATATTAGTTATATAGGTTTGGTTGTTGTGGTTATTATATATATTGGTGGTTGGATTCCCGCAGTATCATTAGCGGATGCCCGCAGTATCATTAGCGGATGACTCTATACGCCCCACACTATGATAGTGGATGACCTTATATACCGCGATATCCTGCCTTGAAGCAGGATGGGTATTATTTATGTTGGCTAACGTCTGTGGATGCAGGAAAACATGTTGGTGGGATCCAACTGGATTCCTCAAAAAAATTATTATTTGTTTGTTTTCATATATATATATATATATATATATATATATTCATAGATGATGTGTTAGAAATCTGTGGTTGAGAATTATGTGTTTTTGATTGATTGAATATCACTGGCCAAAAATGTTGATATATAAAAATATCATGAAAAGGATATTTCGGATTTTAAATTGAAATTCTATTTTTCAAAAATAGAATCTGAATTTTCGAATGGGCTATAAAGATGTTAACTTGTTTTAATAAATAAAACAAATATTGAATTTATAAACGATGTTTATAAATTAAATAATATAGAAAATTGAAATATTGAATTTATAAATGATGTTTATAAATTAAATAACACGGGAGTTTGAAGTAAATTTATAAATGGTGTTTATAAATAAAATAGAATGATTTTCATTGGATGATCAGGGAATTGAAATGAATTTATAAACGATGTTTATAAATGAAGTGGAAAAATTATCATTTGATAATTTTACTATTTAAATTCAATTATGGATTTAAAAATAGAACTTGAAATCATTTCGAAAAGGAAACAGGGGTTTTATTTTGGAATTCAGAATATAAAAGGGATTGGATTTCAAATGGAATTTGAAATGGAAAACTTGTTTTAATATATGAAGCAAGGAAGTTGAATTTATGAACGGTGTCATAAATTTAGTGAAATATATTATCATTTGATAATTTAGGAATTTAAATTCAAATATGAATTTAATAGTGAATTGGAAATCGTTTCGAAAAAGGAACGACATATTTTATTTCGATATTCGGAATATAAAAATGAATTGAGATAAGTCTAAGAAATTATATTGCGAATTCGATTTCATCGAATTCTATAAAGTAATTTATTCCTAATGAATTGAAAATTTATATAGCAGATCGAGTAATAAATAAATTTATAACCGAGTAATGAAAAATTGATAAGCAGAGATAATCGAAAATGTTAAGTTGGATTTGAAAACTGGATTTTTTATATATTAAAATATATATTAAAAATGAGATTGAAATTTATCATAAATGAAGTTTATAACGTTTATATTTAAATATAATTAAAACGAACTCGCCGTAGCGTTGCAGTTCGTAAATTGGCGTTTCGAACTTGAACTGAGTATATAGAACTCAATTTAAATCGGAATTCTTTGAATCAAGAATCGTCAGGACCGATTGAATAATAGTTTTCTAATGGAAGAGAAAAATATGGATTTCGCCGTATAAATTTTGAGTTATGTCAAAATCGAAATTTCAAAAAGCAGTGCCGTAACCATTATAAAACCATAACGGTTTATTTAAATAAATAAAAGGATTTTAAGTAAATAAAATCCGAATTTCATTTAGGAAAAATCCAGATTTGAGTTATAAATAATATCTGAACTCGAGTGGAGTAATGAAATGATTTTTTTGAAATAATATCAAATCCGATGTTTAATTTTTGAATGGAATTAACTAATCTGAAGAAAAATTAGTTAATGAAATTTTAAATCGAAATTGTACTTTGGATCAGAAAAGGGGTTTGTAAATTCATATTTGAAATTGAATATGAAACTTGAATCAGAAATGGCATTCAATCGTTTTATAAACAAATTAAGATATATTTGAACGTGATGTTCAAATAAAAAGTGAAACAGGCAAAATAACTAATCAGAAAATTAATTAGCAAATTGAGTTAAAAATACCAGACTGAGTTGGAATAAATTAGAAATGGAAGCATATGTGTTAATCAGGTATGGAATGAAGAGAATGAAGTTTATAGATTTAGTGCCCGACAAAAAGGTACGTGTTTAAATTACATCTAAGGTTTTATGCGCCGAACCGGCAAGTCGCTGGCCTTTTTGATTTTATTTTTGAATGGAAAGGGCCCAGAGAGGCGTTTTGTAGTTGTACCGAGTGACCCATACAAAGGAGGTTATGGCAAAATTTTCCGGAAATTTAAGGAGTTGGAATATTTTTAAGAAATTTTGATAGTTAGAAATCAATGTATAGATATATATATATATATATATATATATATATAATTCGATAAGAAAACGAACTTAAAAATAGAATGTTACAAACAAAAAAGGAAATCTATAATTAAATCTGGTAAAATTAGAAAGAGAAACGTATACGGGTTTAAAAATGAATAATTGGTTTTTATGATGTTGATTATTCAAGGTCAGTGGTCTTGTCTGTTTTGAAGTTAAGGATGTTTTCACTCAAGGTCTGAGAGGTAGTTATACCCCAACTTGATTGATTTCATTTTTAATTGATAAATAGTAAGATCCAATCTCGAAGAGAAATGTTTGAATAAGAGTTATTAAATGCAGTGTTTTGGGTTGTTGTAACGATGTTTTACACAACATTCGTTTTAACCCAAGTAAGTGGAAATTTGAAAATATAATAATAAATATTTCCTAAGTATAGAAATAAATGAATGGTCGTGGAAGAGATAGGTAATTGGAATGTTTTCCAATTGTAAATAGAATATATTTTCTAAGTATAGAAAATAAAAGAAGGCGATATATGGAAATGTTTTCGAAATAGCGTAAGAAGGAAAGATGATTATTGAAAATATTTGGTTAACAAATATTGATAAGGAAATAGAGAAGTGATTTAATTAACGAAATATTAATAAAGGGGCCCAGTGATTATTTGATGTTTTGGATGGATGTTTGTTTTTCTTTGATAGTTAAATAACTGATTATCGAAGTATTTGCCCTATCGTTGTCAATACGGAGAGACCGGTTGGATTATTATCCGAGAACCACTATGTATTGGTAGTAGCGTTGTGAATTAGATTTTAAAAAGAAAATCGAAGACGGAGTAAAGTGCAAGGGCTTTTTCTATTAATAGAAATTGTTCCTTCAGTTTTGTTCAATCCTAGAACGAACGTATATGGACGAATGTCTAACAAAGCATTTCTAATGATCGCATATGTTGGTCTGTATAAATATATATGGTGGCGGAGAATTTATTCTCTTAGCATAAGATCCAGAATGTATTTGTGCAAATCAATTATGATTAACGGATCTGACAATGTGACATTTAAAGTGATTGTGCTATCAATGAATTGTAAGAATTGTAGCCTCAGGCCTCAACAACCGGGAAATGACAAAAATCGGGCAGGCAACATGGCTATATGGGTAGCTTCCATTAGGGTGTATTATCACCTATCTAGAGAAATTCATTTAATTTCTTATTCTATTCGATACTGTCCCATTTGGGAAAACGGTTGCTGATCCCAACCGTTGTTGATATATATTCGACACACTCAAGCGAAATGAGTGGTCGGTCATGTGTGGTCGGGTTACAAGATGTTCTTGTTGAACCCAGTGTATTCTCCTCTAGAGATACACTGTCGGAAGGTGGTCCCATACCTTGCCAGTTGGAATTCATCACCCAATAAGTGCTTGCAGTTTTGATTGTATATTAAATATATGTGGAGCGTGAGATGAAAGCGTTCCACTAGATTGTTAATTATTTGATTTAGACACTATTATAATATCAAAAGAGTTTTGATATAAAGATTATCGTTTCTTTCAAAAAAAATTGAAAGTTAAATCAAGTATTTTGGATTCTCATAGGGGAAAAACCCGTTCCATGTTACACGGCGTGGTCTTATGAGATATCGTTTATTTTGTCAAACTGAATTAAATTGTTTATTCATACCAGTCCCATGACTGACCCAGAGTTTATTTTGTTTTGTTTTACCTAAACTCTTGGGTGCCTAAATTTGTACGGGCAGTCAAGTAGTTCAGGATTTTGCAGATCTATCTAAAGGAGCTTAGAGCAGGAGGCTTCAGTGTTAGATATATAGTGTTTTATTTCCGATGTGTTGTAAGTGTTGTACTCTAGTAATTGTATGTTATGTAGTTAAAATTTTATATTTCAAAAGTTACGATATATTATATTTTGCTCCGCTGCGATGTGAGATTCTGTGTTGTTGTTTCTGTTCTTCTTCTACCTTTTTCAACTAAAAAAATGATTCGTATTTCCGTGATATTTGGGTTGGACGTGTGATGCATGTAGTCAACTCAAACAGTACGAATTTGCTGGCCATTACAGTTTTGGATCGAGCAATAGAACCGGAACTACCAACGAAACCAAAAACCAAAAATCACGACTATCTCGGTTGAAGCTAGTCTTTTGTCCAGTCTCCAAACTCGAATCAACGGAATCCACCATATGTCGTCCTCATGCTCTTCACAAAGAGATCACCAACGTATTGTGGGGTATGCATTAATTGGCTAGAAACTTGAACTCAGCATACTTCAACTCTTAGTCGCTTAAAGCCCATTTTATATAATTAGGCCCACAACTAATTCATCGTTGGAATAAATTAAAGTTGAGTAAGAAAGACGAAGAAAAACAAAAAAAATCGAATTACGTTCTCTCACGAGACTGAGCATGTTGCTGTTATGATATGATTAATTAAAGATCATAAAAACTGGTTTGAGCTCCAGCTGCAAAGCAAGACATCTTGTTGTTTATAGCCATTGTTTTGGGAGTTTCGGTGTTATTGTTTTGTCGTCGTCTTTGTTGTTTTCCCTTTCCAGCATCGGGTTCTTGGCTTGGTGGTGATTCGTGCTTGTAACTATTAGTTTTGTTTAAATCGCACGACTTAGGTGAATGAGATTTCTATATTTGGAATGTTTATGTCATTCACGCATGCCTATTGGAATGAAATCCCATTTCTTATCTAAACTAACAGTTATTTTAGAGCTGGAAAGAGTAGAATTCTATGTTGGATAAATTTTAGCAAAGGATCGGTTTTGCGTTATTTTTGTCGTGGGTACCGAAATAAATAAATCGTCATTCCTTGTTAAACTAAATTTTTGTTGGTCTTTTTGTGTGTGATTTCAGTTTTCACATTCTTGGCATGATTGACTTCCTTTTTGGCCAATATATGACTTGAATCGTTTAAGTTTCCACAAAATACATTTTTGAAACCTTTGGAAATCATTGTTTGAAAAAAAATTACATTTTTATATTTTTATTGAATCGCTTTCTTTTATTTCGGTTCGCGCGAAAACACAAAATTTTGATATAGCGATTTGCGCATATTTAAACATCTGTTTTACATTAGAACGGATGATTTGAATGACGCAAAATTCGTGTTACCGAAATTTTGATTTTTCATACGAATCTCATATGGAAATGTGACGACATTGAAAAGAAATTTTGAAAAAAAAAAAACATAAAAAGATTGTAACTGCAAATTTATTTTATGAAAAATTCATTTTTTTCTTCATATGAATAGCGTAAGGAAGAATTTTGAATGTTTGTGTGAGCGTTTCAGCGGTGCAGTAGGACCGACGATACGATAAAAATGATAACGACAACAAGAAAAAGGCTGTTTTGCCTTGGAAACGTTGTTTCCATAACTTGTCAATGATGCGCACAAGTTACTAATTAACTCTTTTTACATTTTAGAACTTGTTTTTAAGCCTCTTTTACAGTCTACAGATGGAAATTTTCGGAGTACTTGAGTAACTAAGGTGAAAATTCCACTGTAGGGTGGGAAATAAAATATTTGTAAGCGGAGGAAATGTTGAAATTGTTTGCTTTGACTTCCTTTTTCCAGTTTAGGAAAAATTAAATGTGGAACAATTAGACTGCGTGACGTTTTGGATGGTAGGTTTTGGATGCAAAATTTGTTGCTTCACATTTCTATTCATAGTTCTGTGAAGGTTATGGATGAAAAGAATTTTAAAATTTTGCACTCATATAGAATTAACAGTATACTTAGGATGTGTTGCATAATGTTTTCAGAAATGTTTTAAAAATTTCAATGCATACATATAGAGGGCCCGATTTAGAATCATCTTGCATGCATATATTATGATTGAAATGCATTATGTACACCGTGCACATATACACATGATTGCAAAGTGGATGTACACAAATTGGTTGTGTAGGATATGATAACTAGATGTCAGAAATTCGGAATGAAATCCTTTTACGGGAGGAAGAATGTAACAATCCGGAATTTTGATAGTAGATTAGTTATTTAATTATATTTTTCATACATAGGAATATTTTCAAACGATGGAATTTGATCACGAAACTTTAACCGATGCGTTCGTCTTGGAATTCTGGTAAACTTTCATGTTTGGAGTTTCGCGAACGGAGTCAGTATGAAGAAGTAACAGACGGAATACGAAAAATGGACGGAAGTAAATAAATAGAATAATTATAATATATATCTTTCCCTCGTTGACCAGCCCAGTGACAACTAGGTTTTAAGGTACAATTTCATTATATTATATAATATAAACAGACGAATGTTTATTTAAATTAATCTAATGGTTCATGGCCAATTTCACTCCTATAAATAAAAGGGGTAAGGCCTCATTCTTTTCCACACAAATGTATAGGCAACAACAAAGCTTTGCTATTTCCTTTTCTCTTCCAATCAAAGCTCTTAATTAAAATTATATTCATATAAAATCAATCAAATGTAAATCATATAGAATTGAAATGGATTATCAGATCTAAATGGAAAAGAACATGAACTGATGGCTAAGCTATTCTACATCAAATCCTCCCCTCTTTTCCTATTTTCTTGCATAGCTACAGATTTGAAAGTATCCCCTATTCAGATTAATTGTAGATTTATAAGAATTTAGGAATTGTAGGCCTAAAAGGTTATTCAGATTTCGGATTTGGATGCTTTTAGGTGAGCGGGAAATTTACATACAAAGTTATAATATCATATTTATCTCGTTTGAATTAGATCCCAAAATATATGCCTATTATCATTAGATCTGTTCATAATATTATTGAATTTGAATTGGCACCTATCGAATCTGATAATAAATATTGTCAAAACTCGAAAATTGTGAATTGTGGTTAGAAATAATATAAATTGTAGGTTTAATTAATTTTTTTTATACACATTGCATAGGCAATTATGTTGGGATTACATTGTGGTTGTTGTAAAACTCTGAAGATTTGGAAATCAGTCCCAGTAATATTGTGTAGATGCAGTTTTCTTCTAAATCCCTAGTTTCAGTGTTAAAAAGATAAATTATATGATTCTGATTAAAAAGATGCAATGTTGAATTACGTGATTTCAATTAAAAAAGACACATGCATATTTGTGTTCAATGTTGTTGAGGTTTTGGTTTAATTATTGTAAATATGTTGTTTTCCTCTTTTTGAACAAAAAGACATTATTTTGAATTCAGAAGGAATATGACAAAAAGATTGGAAAAGGGAAAAGTTGTGCAAATATACGTATAAATATAAATGTACATATTTGTGCGTAGTTTGCATCAAATATAAATCATATATTAAAACAAAATAGTCTCAACAAGATAGGATATAGAAAGGTGTGTACAATAAAATATATAAATCATTATTTTTGGAATTTGTTTGTTCGTCGTGTGGTCGCAAACTTTTGTTGAGACTACTTGGAATCCTTATTGTTGGTACCGGATTATGATTTATTACATGACAGATATTAAAACAAAATATGATAGACTAGTATTAACTCAAGCAACTACCTTTTTAAAGTAAGTCACTTTGCCAATACCGAGCATGAGAGAAAATGAGAAATGAAATCCAAACTAAAACACCTGTGAGAACCCGACCTTCTCATGGGAGGTTATAATGAGGAGGGGGGTCAGAACAACAAGATTCTGGTGAACAAGTAATATACAACACATATTGTAATACGCAGATGTATCTGTTTGGTTCAACCCAAGACATATACCTACCAAAGTTTGTGATTCTAACCCAACCTTGTAGATATAATTACGCACGACTCTAACTACCCTTCCCAAGGTAGACTTCCCAAAATATGATACCAAGATACAACGTTTACACATATATTTATGAAGCCTTTATACCAGTACATGGCTGGTTATTTAATCGAGAGTGAACCCTGAATTACGGAGTTTATATACATACATACATACATACATACATACATACATACATACACATATATATCTTCATTCGTTCATCCTTTATATTTTAATGCCTCATTATTAACGATAGATAGGCCGGATTCTCCCTGATAGCTTAAGGACTTAAGCGGACCAATTGATCACTTATTATTCCTCGATAATATATTCAACTTTAATATAAACTAGAGGGCACTAGTTATGGGCCTACTAGTTAAGGCTTTTGTCATTCACACATTAACCCATAACCCGTGTAAGGTGAGAGATGGTACTTTTCCGCTCGCTATACCATCTAGCTGACCATATTAGATAATCTCCTTAATCACTTACTACTTTCCATAAGATAGGTAGTCACGTCTAACGTTTTTAGTTTCCAGGTTTGGGTAGGCCCCATATACACATGTCGTTTAAGACCATTAAACTGAATGACCTACTCCCACGTGGACTCCTCGACCCAAGGAAGCGGATTATATGCGAAGATTATTAAGTTTGTACCCCATTAGCCTTTAATATCTTTCCCTATTGGAATAAAGTGTGATACATTATTAAGTCCTTCCCATTTAGTTTCTCTTCATGGAAATACTATACGCATATGATTTATCGTCACGGGTTCCTATGGTTAATAATGTTTTACATTATTAACCTACTAAGTTTAATCCTAACTTTAAATTATAAGTTCTATATTAACTAGTATAAATAAGGAAATTATATCCTCCGTATCCTAGGATATTTATTTATTTATTTATTTATTTCCCCTAATTGGACATAGTATTTAAAATGACAATCAATACCTATTAAACCTCCTTTTTCTTCCATTTACTTCTGTTCATAGATTAATTGCCATTTATAACCATAACGGTCATATTTTTCCTAAGGCAATCATAAAATTCTTAATTTTCTTTTTATTACCATTGATTATAATTAATGCCATTTATGAGCCTAACTGCCATAATTTTTCCTAAGGCATTAATTCACAATGGATATCCTTATATTATCAGTCCCGAATGTATCTATTTGTTGTACCCAACAGACATTGCTAATCTTATTTATTTATTGCCTGTTGTATATATACATATATTTGTGCACCCGAACTCCCACATTAAGTTGACCACTTATGGATGTTGGATTTGTAGGTCGGTTTCGGGAAGACTTCTACCACAAGTTGAACTTAACCTCGTGTCTTAGTACAGTTATATTTACGCTCTAGACCTCTCACATTAAGCTGACCACCTGCAGATGCTGGATTTGCTGGTCGGTTCCGGATAGACTTCTACCACAAATTGAGCCTAACCTCTTGTTTAGATGCATATTAAAATAAATTCCCTAGTTGGGGTTTACAACATTAATCCTAATATATCTTAGGAATTGTAACCATTTTACTTAATTTCCTTATTAAGTTTATTTTCCCTAAATCCTTATTGCTTAGAATGGTTATCTATTTATTTGTGGTCCTATTTTTAACAACTAATCACATTAATTGCTGCAATGATCACCACAAATATATTAATTTAATATGGATTACATTTACATGTATGATTCCACAAATAAATACCGTTCAAACGTTCAAACATTCAATATAATGCATATTCTTTCATTTTACGTAGATTCAGACGGATGATATATATGTTTATATTTTTGCGCAGTTAACATAGTTATCTTTCTTTATTATTATTATTTATTGTTAGATTTAAAATTTTGGTTTCATTAATAACCAAACCTTCCTTTGGCATTCAATTTTGCTTGAATGTTCCAAATCTTACAAAAAGACTGTTAGTTATAATTATTGTAAATTATGCATGATAAATGGAACAAACATATTTCAAAATCACAAGATATATATATAATTAAAACGAGCTCGCCGAAAGATATAGAATATTAAAAAGAGGAATGGCGTCTAACCCTAATTCCAGAGATAATCTCAACGCTGTAAACCAGAATACGTCGGATGAAAACAATGAAGAATCAAAGGAAACTGATGAAGGCTGGCAGGAGGTACGTAAGAGACGCAAACCATTTCAACCAATGGATAAACAGAACCGAACGGTAGGAGACAAACAACAAAAAAAGTGATCTGAAATGATTTTCAAAACTGGATTACGATCATGGGCTGCAGCTGTAGAAGGAAATACTAAGATTGACGGCGGTGTGATGAATTTTGATATTTCATTAGATGAGGAAGGTGAGTACGCAGATCTAGACGACCTAATTTTTGTTGAAGCTAAAAATATGTGGAGAAATTCTATCTATATGTATTTAGTTGGCAAAAGCTGTATTACGTTCATCTGAATGCGTACATTAGAAGGGAGTGGCAACCCAAAGGAAAATGGGATGTGTTTGCAAGAGAAAACGACTTCTATTTAATCAAATTTGAATTAGAAGAGGATTGTAATAAGGTGCTTAACAAAGGACCTTGGTTCATGGACAGTAAATTTATATTCATTAAGCGATGGGAACCAAATCTAAGGTTAGAGAGAGACATGCTCGAATCTCATCCTGTCTAGATAAGATTAACTAACCTTGATTTATCTTTGTGGAATGCAAGGGGAATTTCTAAGCTAGCAAGTCTTATTGGTACTCCGCTAGCTATGGATGACCTCACTAAGAATGTTAAACGTCTAAATTATGCGAGAGTCCTTGTAGACATGAAAGCTAATACGGAAAAGAAAACACACATCAGAGGCAAAGTCAAACATGGCAACATTTATATACAAGAAGTGAAATACGAAAATATGCCTCCTATTTGCACCAGTTGCAAATGCTTTGGTCACACTTCTGATCAGTGCTGTACGGTTGCCAAACCAGTTCGTCAGGAGTGGGTAGCAAAAGATCCAGACAAAAATTCTGAGGAGGATGATCAGCAGAAAAAAAATTCTGCAGAGGAGAGTCAGTAGCACAAAATCACTGAATTTCTCAGTGACAAAATAGCTGGTGATAGCACTTCCCTAAACTGTACAATTGGTAGTGGTGATAATGTGGCTATTCAGGTGGAGGTGGCCACACCTGATCAGAAGGAGCAGGCTGATACATCTGCTGCACAAGCAGAAACATTTCATCTGTCTCCTGAACATTCACATCAGAAGGAGTTTGTGCCTGAAACTGTTGAAGACTTGAAGGAGTTAGATGTTTCTTTAGAAGATAATGAAAACAGTCAAGATGATGCAGACAACAATAAAAAAGAGAAGTATACAAAGCCAAATCCAGAATTTATACAACAATTCAATACACAACAAAGGATTATTGAGGCTGCAAGTAATGGGCGCGACTTCTCTCCTTGGGATTTGAGGAGTAAATCCCAAAATTCTAAATGTCGTTGATAAGTTAGAATGTGAGAGGTCTAAATAACGATACCCACTTGTTAGACCTCCACAATCTCAGAGGGAGTCTTCTTCCCTCATTTATGGGTATATTGGAAAACAAACTTAATGTAGATAATCTGTGTTTTTTATGTAATAAGTTGGGGAGTGATTGGGACCAAGTTAATAATAATGACTTATCAGATAAAGGTAGAATTCTTGTTGCTTGGTGCAAGTCAGTTTGGTGCTGTTCTCTACTCGACAAAGATGAACAACAAATAACTGTTTCACTTAATAACACTGGAGGACTTAGAGTTTGTGTTACTGTAGTTTATGCCAGTAATAATATGGGAGAGAGAACTAAACTTTGGGATAAAATTAAGCTACTGGCATATAACATGCAGGATGCGTGGATAATCATGGGAGACTTTAATGTTATTCTAAAACCCAGCGAAAAACATGGAGGCGTTATCGTTAGAGTTTCCCAGTTGTCAGAGTTCAATAGCTGCATTGTCGCATCGGGATTGGTTGAACCAATCTACTGTGGCTTACATTATACATGGAGAAGCGGTGAGAGCAGGAAGATTTCTTGTAAGCTTGATAGAGTACTCATCAATTCTGTGTGCATGAACAAATTTTCAGATCTGAAAGTAAATGTTTTGCCGTCATCGACAAGTGATCACTGCCCTATACATGTTAGTCTAATTGAGAGGAATAATAACGCTAAAGGAAAGCCTTTTCGTTATGCAAATCATTGGAAAATGATCAATGGGTACTATGATGCGGTAGATAGTCAAAATCTTTTACCGTCTGCAACTAATCATTTGTTCCATTTCCTTAAATTTCTTAAAAACTCCAAAGCAAAAATTAAGGAATGGAATAAAACACGTGTGAAAGAGAATGACTATATCAAAGTGCTCGAAGACAGAAATGCAGAATTATTACTTTTAATAGATGGTGGAGATAATAGCGATGAAACGTGAGGGCTATATCAACAAAGCAGAAATGAACACAGTGAGGCTCTGAAGATCAAAGCGGTTGAATTAAAGCAAAAAGCGAAGGAGAAGTGGATGACTGATGGCGATGAATGCACAAAATTTTTCTACACTAAAATGTCAGTTAGACGTAATACTAACTTTAATTTTCAATTTGTTGACCAGGATGGTAATGCAATATCGGATTTGAAGGAATTTAAAAAGGAAGCATTGTCTTAATTCAACGAGCTATACAATGGTGAATGTGCAACTGACTTACCTATTGTCAATCCCCGAAGGTTGTTGAACTCCAGAGGGCGTAGAATGCTGTGTAGTAGAGTGTCCGAGGAGGAGTTGAAGAAAGCTGTTTGGTCCATTAGCGCTGACTCCGCCACAGGGCCCGATGGGTTCGGGTCCGCTTTCTTCCACAATCATTGATGTGACCTGAAAAGCAATCTGCTGTCAGTGATTCAAGAAGCTTTGAATTCAGGTAAAATAATCAAAGAGATCAATCATACTTTCCTCTGCTTGATCCCAAAAGATGAAAAACCTACCAGAATTGCTGACTATAGACCTAATGCATGCTGTAATGTGCTGTAATGTATTCTGAGTAAGGTTCTGTGTAATAGAATAAAAGTGGTTTTGCCAGACATGATAGCTGAATGTCAAAGTGCGTTTATCAAAGGTAGAAGTATTTCAGAAAACTCATTATTGGCGCATGAATTGATTAGAAATTTCAACAAGAAAGGTGCTGATAAATTTTGCTTGAAAGTTGATCTGCAAAAAGCTTACGATAAAATAAATCGGCATTTCATTGTTCATATGCTTAAGGCTATGGGTTTTCCAGTGAAGATCACTAGACTTATATCAGAATGTATTCAAACTCCTACTTTCTCTATCTTAATTAATGGAGTACCAAAAGGCTTCATTACCAGTAACAAAGGCATACGACAAGGTGATCCTCTATCCCCCTATTTGTTTGCAATTGCTATGGATTATTTTACTCTTCAGATGGAATTAGCAGAGTATGCTAAAGAGATTCAACCAATACATAATTTCCAACCGTCTATTAGCCATCTATTGTATGCTGATGACCTGATAATTTGTGCCAAGTCAAATGTTAAAGCTGCGACTAAGATCACTAATTTATTCGAATATTTTGTTCAACAAATTTTGTGTGAACAAGAGTCTTGTGCTTGATATTTTGGGGGTAAAAGAAGGTGAACTACCTGTTAAATATTTAAGTGTTCCCCTATCCTCGAACAAAATCACTGATCGTGAATGTGCTGAGCTTATCACTAAGATAAGGGAAAAATTAACAGGTTGGAGCTCGAGATTGTTATCCTTTGCAGGTAGAATTGAACTAGTACATACAGTAATTCATGCAAAAATCAATTTTTGGTTACAAACTTTTCAGATACCAGAGGCATCAATTGGTAAAATTGAAAGAGTGTGTGCGGACTTCATTTGGAAATGGGGTTTACATAAAATTAAATATGAAGATCTCTGTAGACCAAAAGAAGAAGGAGTAGTAAGTCAAAGAAGAATTAAAGACATGAGAGAGGCTTTCACCTTAAACCAAGCATGGAAAATCATAAATGGTCAAGGATTTTGGGCTCGATGGATGGGGAAAAGATACATTAAAAACAATTTCTGGACCATGGATATAGACAATAATGTATCGACAATGTGGAAAGCAATTCTAAGAGTCAGAAACAAGTTACCAGCAAATTGTGAACGAGAATTTGCCAATGGAAATGACACTGATCTATGGAGAGACCCATGGATAAAGGGAAAATCTCTTATTAACACTTTGGGTTGGGACACCTATTCAGCTTATGGTTGCCCTAACCAAACTGTTAATCACATTATTAGTGAAGGTAGTTGGAATTGTGCCAGGCTCCCATGCAATAATGAGATGAAAAAAGACATTGAGTACATGCCACTTTTTATTGATAGAGAATTTGATAAATGGAAGTGGAATTCAAGTATTGAGTTCAATTTAAAGGATGCATGAACTGCATGCAGAGTCATTGAACCCAGAGTGGAATGACACAAGGTAATTTGGGACAGATTGCTACCCCCAAAAATATCACACACAACATACAAGATAATGTTATTTCGTCTACCAACAAAAGACAGACTGTTCAATTGGGGTATAGTTACTGATAATTATTGTACCTTATGCGACAATAACATTGAATCGCACCAACATCTGTTCTTTAATTGCAACTTTTCTAGTAATTTCTCAGACAAATACAACAAAGATTAAATTTTGACAGTCAAGAAACAAACTTTCATGAGATTATTGCGTACCTGTGCCAGAATTGGGCGAATGAAGATGCTAAAGTTAAAATATACGGCATTAGCGTGATTACTGCATGTTGGTGGATATGGAAGGAGAGGAACAGACGTGTATTTCAAAGTAAAAGAAGGTCGGTGAGTGAGATTTACAAGCTAATTGAAGTAGAAACAAAATTAATATTGAGAACAAGAGGTAGAGGACTTAGTACATCAGAGGAAGCACGACAATTTCGTACTGGAGGAATGGATTGAGAGGATTGGCAGGAATCACGGCTAGAAGCTCAAAACCGACGGCCGCCACGAATTCTTCAGAGAAGATGAAGCCGCCTGCCATGATTTTCTAATTAGGGAAAGAATTTCAGTTGTGATTAATGTATTAGTTATGATGTCTTTTTATTTCCACGTTTGTAAATATTGATGCGCTGTCGACTGTTGGGTGGTATGCATCGTGAGTTGGGCTGAAATATGCCTTTAATAATATATACCAATTTTCAATATATATATATATATATTTGGCAAGGCCGACGGGTTGAGTGATCCCCGACCACTTTATTGATATACCGAAGACGAGTACATAGTAAGAAAGAGGAGAAAACAACAAAAAGATCACAAAGCTAACATGGCATATCAGACTAAGGAAGATTAAACAAAACAAATATTTACAAAGAACTGTTAAAAGTTGAGAATTCCTGGGTCATACGTGAACCTCAAGAATTTAACTCCTTCGCATATATCATGCCAAAGCTGATCCTTCTGGAGAGGTAAAGTCGTCGCTTTCTTCGGTTGGAATACCCTTAAATTTCTCTGCCTCCATATCATATGCAGGTATTTCTTGAGTACAACGGTGCTAGTCCTTGCACATGAAGAATTGCCACTGCAATGTTTGTATAATTCTTCCCAGTTGAAAGCATTGACGGTTGACGTGATTCCCAGTTTTTCCAGTGAAGTATGTAGAATAGCTTTCATCACTTGACATGTAAAAAAGGTGTGAAACAAATTCGTGTTGCGCAAGACAGAAACTACAATCCAGGTGCACTCCCATCCCTCTTTCCGCCAGTCTATCCTTTGTCAATAGGGCATAGTTGTAAACCTTTCAAGCAGTTAAGTTCTCCTATGCCGAATTGTCAGTCCTCCAAATTGTTTTGTGCCACCTGCAGGTTATGAAACTTGAAACATTTTGAAGAATAAAGTACATTTTCCGTATGCAGTAGCAGTAACCTTGCAAGTTCCACGTGAGTTGCTTAGGTGGTTGATTAAAAACCTAACTAGCATTGATTTGAGCCTAAAAATTGTTTATGTTCTGGTTAGAAGAGTTCGGCAAAACGAAACGGTCTCCAATAGTAACACTGTTGACTCTCGCTTGAAAGCTAATCCCAGTTTGCAAGATTTCAGGGTAAGTGGTAGTGTTAGATCAAATTCTTCCAAAGTGTAGCCATGGATCATGCCAGAAGCTAATCATGTTAAAAGATTTGTCACCAAATTTGAAAAACGGAAGAAAAGAACTTCTAAGTTTAATTAAATTTTTCTAGGTTGAGCTATGGTATTGTTTTTCCTGAACTGTCCATAGATTGCTTTCCTTAAGCACATGACTATAAGACCATTTAACCCACAAATTATTCTTCATAAACAAAATATCGTCCAAGTGCTTGCCTATAACAGCTATATTCCACTTGCACATGTTTATTATGCCAAGACCACCTTTCGACATAGGTTTCTCAAGTTTAGAAAATGAGATAGGAGCTAAGTATTTTGTGTGGATGCTCCCTTTCCAAAGAAATCTCATGAAGGCGGTTTTGATCATGAGAATCAATTTCTGGGGAAGAATAAAGGTCCTCGCATAATAAACTTGCATAGAAACAATAACTGCTTTAATAAGTGTTATTCTACCAGCATGACTAAGCATTTTAGAAAACCTACAATCCATTCTAGCAGTGATTTTATCATAGAGTGGTAAACACTATTGTGTGGTGATTCTAGCCGTAGCTAGCAGAAGCCCTAAGTAAGTTATAGTGTTATCATTACAAGCAAGACCAGTTAAATTTTGAATCTGTTGCTTTTGAAAATTAGAAATTCCAATAGCTTTAAATTCAAACTTACCAGTATTAATTTTCAACCCAGTCATGGCAATAAAAGCATCAAGCACTCTCATAATATTTGATAGAGTTTGCGTGCCAGGTTTGCAAAAACTAATGAGGTCGTCGGCAAACATGAGAGAAGTTATACGTTGGTTACTACACTTAGGGTGAAGCTTAACCTTGTTCTTTTCAACTAGATCATTAAGGAGACTAGTGAGAAGTTCCATCACGATAATGAAAATATATGAAGATATGGGGTCTCCTTGCCTAATTCCTTGTTTACTCACAAAAAACCCGGCAGGGGAACCATTAGTATAAACAGAAAACCGAGCGGAATGCATGAGTAAATCCAGGTAATAAAGCAAGGAGGAAAATTCATATAACTCAAAATACGAGTGATAGAAGTCCACTGAATTGAGTCAAAAGCTTTCCTAATGTCAAGTTTTAACATGATCCTAGGCGAACAGTTTTTAGTGTGATAACCTTTTGTTAGTAATTCATGCGCTACAAGCACGTTGTCAAGTATACATCTAGAAGGTAAGAATGAAGATTAATTCATAGAAATAATATTAGGTAGAACTAGCTTAAACCTACCTGCAATAATTTTTGAGATACATTTATAAATAGCATTGCAGCAAGAAATAGGCTTATAGTCACTAACCTTACTAGCATTCTTAATTTTAGGGATCAAGGCAATAGTCGTATAATTAAAGGAGTTCATCAATCTACCATTTTTAAAAAACTTATGCACAACCTTAATAACATCAGACTTGACAATGTCCCAGCAGTGTTTATAGAAAAAAGCATTAAAACTGTCAGGCCCCCTGCAAGAGTTTTTGTTCAAGGAAAACACAGCTGCTAAAATTTCACTATCGGTAATTTTTTCAGAAAGCATATCATTTTGGGATTGATTAAGGATGGGTAAAATCATAGGATTAACACTATCAAGTTCAGGAATAAATTGATCAGAGTTGCCAAAGATTTTAGCAAAATAATCCACAAAAGCATTATGAACAGATTCAGTAGTAGAAAGTATATGTCCAATGTCATCAGTCACAAAATGAATGCTTTCTCTAGCCTGTTTCGCCTTTAGCACCACGTGAAAATACTCAGTGTTCTTGTCTCCTAGATCATGCCACTTGATTCTAGAATTCTGTCTCTTCATCAAAGATTCAGCGTGTAGAGCTTCTCTATATTTGTTAGAAAGATCACTTTCCTCTTGAACAAGATCAGTGCTATTCCTGTCATTTTGCATCGCAGCTTGCACAACAATAAGTTTTTGTTCTATGCGTTTAGATAGGTTGGAACCACTACCAAACTTACAACTCGACTAAGTTTTGAGATCACTCTTAAGGCCTTTATGTTTTTTGGCGAGAACATGCATAGGATTACCGTAAACAGAATCATCCCAAAGATTTTTAACTAACACATTAAAATCAGGTTCAAGGGTCCAAACATTGAAAAAATTAAAGTTAGGGAATCTTTTAACTACAGTCTCACCTATCCCTAAGACTAGAGGGGAGTGATCGGAAAGTTGGGGAGGAGGCAACTCATTAGATAGGTTCGGCCAAACACTTAAAGCTATATCATTACAAAAAGCATGATCAATTCTAGAAAAAATCCGAGGACCATCCCTCTTACTGTTGTTCCAAGAAAAAGGAAGACCAGTGGCCTTGATTTCAATGAGCTCGCAATTTCTAATAGCTATATTAATAGAAACAATTTCATTTAAAGCTACAAGATTGCCTCCATCTCTATCGGAGAGTGTTATGGGGGTATTAAAATCACACACACAATCCAAGGTTGTGTGTGCTGTCTAAAGCCAAGTAAATCATTAAAAAGGATGTCTCTAGCAATGTACTAGTTAGACGCATAAACAAACGTAAAGAACAAAGACATAGAGGAGGGAAAATGAAAGTTAAGACAATATATAAAAGTACTTGAAGAAGATAACATAGTGAAGTTGTGCACAGAAGAGTCATAAATTAACAAAATTCTACCATAACTTGCATTTAATAAATTGTGTAAATAACTCCAAGTGGGATTAATATACCTGGCAGCGCACTTGGTTAAAGCTTCATTAAGCTCAGTCTCCAGGATAGCCAAGGCACTCAAATTGTATTTCTGAATAATATACTTACGTTGGTCAAGCTTGAGATCATAATGAGCTCCACGTACGTTCCAAACACTAATGTTGTATATCATTGGTATACTGTAACACCTCGAATTTTCTGTGAACATAAGAGTAATAAATCAGAGAATAATTAAATTGTAACAAAATAATTAAGGGAAACGGGTTGCGCCATTGCGTTCGTCTCGAAATTCTGCTTGGAATAGAGTCCAAGTTTGCGTAAATCGGACTCCGTGTGAAGAAGATATGACCTTCAGAAGTTTCAGTAAAAACCAGCCCAGAATTCAAAATTCAAAAACACACACCCGGGCTGGGCGGGAAAATTCCCGCCCAGGGCCCAAGTCGACACTAGGGTCGACCTGGCTAAACAGGTCGACACTCAGGTCGACCTCCCCCCTTTCCCAGATCTGTAGACAGATCCATTTTTCTGCACCTGGACGCCTTTCTGACCGGATTCATGAGCTTTAACCTATTTAAACACCCCCAAACCCAGCTTTCTCTCGACACAATTTCATTATGCCTATACTCTTCCTCTATTCTAACTAAAAATAAAATAATGGCGTCGCTACTCTGCTGAAACCTAGGACAAATCTAGTGCATCTTCTTCCAAACTGAATAGGATTAAAAGAACAACTAGTCAACATCAAAGGAGCGCTATTCAGTGTCAGAACACAGATTCCAGAATACAAGAATCGTTCCCTTTTTGTGAATACGGTTATTTTCAGATATAAACTTTTGTTATGATCTTGGCATGGTTTTAAATCTGAATCTGAAGTTATGCATTTTCTTATCTGTCAGATCTGTTTTTCTGTGACTGTTCTGTATCTCCTTTTTCTTTCTGTTCTATAGCCAGGCTACTATGAGCCTGCGCCAAATCTCATAAGAGATTACCACATGAACGCTAATTTTGGGACAAGTAATGAATATTGCATAATTGGACATGACTGATCTGTGACTGATTTGAGAAAAGAACATAGGTTGTAAATTAAGATCCAGAATCAGTGCATACTATGTATAAAAGACTGTGATTTGGAAGAAGAATTATTATAGATAGCATATGACTTGGGTTTTGGAATATAATGCATATTATAATGCAAGATCTGATTTTGAGGACTTAATACATGATTAAAATTTAAGATCAAGATTTTGGGGCATATTTTATAACACGATCTATGACTTGAAAAGAAAAAAATAGATATATGTGACTTAGGCGTAAAGATCTATATTAAAATAGGTTAACTATTAATGTGAATGCGCCTAAATATGGATTTTAGGATATTTGGCATCATAGGCTATAATTTGGCATAATTCATATTGTTTGGGACTTTTTAGAGAACATTCTGTACTGTGCAAAGTTTAATTAAAATTTGGGGCATATGTCGTATTATGAATTATGACCATGATTTAGGCATGTAAATTTAGGCAAGATATGTAAATAGAACTTTAAGAAATATTTAATCTGTTAAATCTGCTGAATTGCCTAATCTACTAATCTGTTATCTATTAAATCTGTTAAATTGCCTAATCTGCCAAATCTGTTATCTGCTTAATCTGTTGAATTGCCTAATTTGCTAAATCTGTTATCTGCTTAATCTGTTGAATTGCCTAATCTGCTAAATCTACTGAATTGCCTAATCTTCTAAAATTGTTATATGCTAAATCTGTTATTGGCTAAATCTGTTGAAAGCTAAATAATTGTAATTTGGGTATGAAAATCCGTAGGCTCGATCTAAGATTGAGTAAAACATGGAAAGTTGGTTAATTTGCTGTAACCTGTAAGGGAGTTTAATCTATTAAATGGACATAAATTAGTCTGATATCTGTACTGGATAAATTGGCTATGACACATGGCTAGACTCCGTTTGCGGTGGAAGCCTGCTCGGAACCAACCAGCTTAACCAGCGACCGCAAGCTGTCAGTCTAATGTGAGAGGTCGTAGGCATAACTAAAATATGCTTAGACACGCAGTTAGGTCTGGCTTGTGGCAGAAATCTGCCTGGAACCGCCCGGCATATCCAGCTTCCACAAGCTACCGACCTAATGTGAGAGGTATGTGCATTAATAATTAATTAATGCAAATCTAAGATAAATATGATACCTAAAACGTGTTGGGTGGATAGGGTTAAAACAATTGGTCTGATGAATCTTAAAAACCCGTTTCGTAAATCTGTAGGCCCAATACAAAGTTAGGTAAAACAGTCCGTAAGCCTGTTAATCTGTATATCTGATCCGTTAGTTTGAGAACTTGTTAACTTGATTGTCTGTTCTGTGAACTAGTAACCTGAACTCTGTATGAAATCTGTAAACAAGTTAATCTGAAGTCTACTAGTCTGGGGACACAAGGTTAGGAGGGGAAATACTTGTGTCATATGTTGTTTGAGACCCATATTAGTCAGTAACCCTTTCTGGTATCAAAACTTTGACCCCATGCTTTGTAGGGGTCCGGGCACGCTTACTGAACTAATTATAAGCAGTTCATTCTGATAATGGCGAGGGGTGTTGATGGTGCGTTCCAACCGGGTCATGTGCGTGCATGGATCCGGTCTACTTTGAGGATGTAAGACACCGTGACATCTATAAATAGGTCTATGCCAATAGGTTGCCACTTTAGGGAGTGATACACCCTACTGTGGGGCCGACACTGGGCATTTATGTATTAGGGAGCCGATCGCTTGGGGATAGGACTTAGGGTACACTTAGTTCTGTCTGTTTCTGTTGGTACCGTCTGTTTCTGTTGGGTGGCAACACCTGTCTGTTTCTATGTGGTACCGTCTGTTGGGGTGCTAAAGGCCCATTACTAGTGTACACCTAATTCTAACATTTTGTTTCTGTAAGGATTATTCTGTTTCCGTCTCTGATTCCCTTTCCAATTCTGTTTCTGTACCTTCTATCTGTTGGGGTGGTAAAGTCCCATTAGTTGGATGGTAAAGGCTCGTTATTAGTATTCTGCTTCTGTACCTTCTGTCTGTTCGGGTGGTAAAGGCCCATTACTAGCATTCTGTTTTTGTAGAGATTATTCTGTTTCCGTTTCAGTTTCAGTTTAAACATTAGGGTAACACCTAATCCTGTTATACTAGTATTAGTGCAGAGAAGTGAAGACTAAGTAAGAAGCTTAGCTTAGTCTCTATCATTCTGTTAACATGCTATTCCTGTTACGGTTATCTCTCATCCAGTTTTATTTACATGTCATGATACTATTATCTGTTTATATGCTGAAGGTCACTGGACTCACCAGACTTATGTCTGACCAAGTTTGTTTCGCCTTTTTTCTTTCTGTCCCCCCTCCCAGGTTTTCAGGGTGGAAACATAGGAGCTTGATTTAGATTCTCTCTGCTTGAAGTATTGCTTAGCTTTGGGTCTATCTTTTCATGGCAGTTTACTTTGGGGATTATGACTTTAAAAATTATGCATTCTGAAGGCTTTTGTACAAGACCAATATTTTGTACTTGAATTTTGATATTGTGATTTGAAAAGATGTAACCAAACTTATTTCTATTTCTGTTGTAATAAAGTTATAAAATTTTCAAGTATTGCTTTATCTTTCTTGTAAATTTCTGTTCTGTCTACTAAAACGCTCCATCAAAGTTAAGGCATTCCCTTTGTGAGTGACCTTAACGGAGGTGAGGTGTTACACTTGGTATCAGAGCTGAAGGTTACCAGATTTGATAAAAAGTTTTTGAAAACTATTTTCAAAAAGGTTTAAAAAGGAAGTATTTTCAAACGTAGAGTTTATTTTGAAAAACTTAATCCCCAAAGCCATAGCCTATCTTTCTATCCTTTGTTTTGAATCTTTCCTTTCCTTTCGTTTCAACATGTCTGGGGATCTTAACCTTTCGGAGGGCGTACCGATACCTGGCTGGTTCAGGAGGTACCTAGAAGCTAGGGCTAATGATGCAGGCCCAACAAACGTCCCTCCTCCCCCAGCTGCAGCGGTTCCACCTCCTCCTCCACATGTGAATACTTTCCCGAAGATATGTAGAGACTTTCGAGCCATGGGTGGGAAGAACTTTAATGGAACTGAATCCTTCGTGGAGGCAAGGAACTGGCTTAAAGAAACTGAGGATTTGTTCGTTATCTTCGAGGTGGACGATAGGCAGAAGATACAATTGGCGGTATGGTTGCTTAAGGATAAAGCTTCTTTTTGGTGGGAGGTCACAAATGGAGAGCGTCCGGTAGAGAGATGGATGAATTTCAGGCATAGGTTCGGGATGAAATTTCTCTCACGAGCGGAAGAGAGTCTATACGTAGAGAGGTTCTTGGCATTGAAGCAGGGGAATTCATCAGTGAGAGAGTACGTCAACAAGTTTAATCAGTTGGCAAGATTCGGCTTAGATTTGGTAAATACACTGCATAAGAAGGCACTAAGGTTTGTTAAAGGTTTGAACGAGCCGTTACACGGATTGGCAATGTCCCACATTCCTCTGGGGGCTACCTTCGAGAAATTAGTTGACATGGCATTGATGCATGAAGAGGAAACCAAAAGCGAGAAGAAAGAAGAAACGCTTGAAGGACCACAGAATAAGAAAGAGGGGCCCAAAAAGGAAACGCAAAAGAAGGATGAGAAGTCTGAAGACAAGATGGAGAAGAAGTGCTTTACTTATGGAAGTTCGACCCATCTGAACAAGGATTGCAGAAAGAGGAAGGGCACTTTCTTCAACTGTGGAGAAATGGGGCACTTCACTAGGGACTGCCCAAAGAAACGAGGACAAGGGCAGAGGGCAGGACCAACTTATGGAGGACAGGCGAATACCCTCGAGGCTCGTGGATAGGATAGAAATAGGAAAACTTTCTGTAGAGGGATCAATCTCCTTATCTGATTGTGGAGTTAAAAACTCTCTCTGATTTTGGCATTTTGATTCTGTAATTGAAACTCTGCACTTTAATTCTAGTCTTGTTTCTGGTTCCGCTATAGTCTCAAACCCCATGAGGGTTACGACTCATCTGTTTGTGATAAGTTGGGGTTTGAGGGTATCTGTGTTGGGCGTTAAGTTGACTATGATGCATATATTCTGGGTTTTTACCATGCTTAGTTTCCTAAGAATCATTTGGTAATCTGATCTGTATCAATAGTCTGTAGGTATCTGAATATTTTTGAAAAGGATAGGAGTTTTTACTCAAAGCGTGAAATAGATTTCCAGTTGGGCATTTGTTTAATGGGAGTGATTCTCTGAGTGTTAATCTAATGTTGATTTCGGTCTACGGGGTTGATACTTAGGGCGTTATTCTCTTAAACCGATGTCTAAAAGGAACCTAGTTTTAGTTTTAATTATACTTGCTTCTGTCACTCAGTTGTTTCATATCGATCGAATCTTCAACCTTTAGGTGGAAACTAATGGGTGTAAACATGTGTTTGAGACATGTTATGTTTGATGGTTGCAAGTGGATGCAACTGGTTGCTATTGGTTGCTTGTGGATGCATATACACACACTAGGCACTAGATCGGCTCAAAAGCACTCCATACTGCATATGGATGTGTGTGCATTTTTAAAAAATTTTATGGATGCAAAATGGTTGACTCAGCACAAGGATGTTGCATATGAATGAACGGTTGTGCACTCATATAGAGATGATATGTATCAAATAGGAAAATTGCATACATGTTGGACTCATGGAACTAACATAATTCGCATTAAGGAGGTCAAATGAATCAGTGGACCGCTTAATCTTTGCATTAGATAAGGAACATATACACACACTTTTGCATATGTTCATATAAAGTTAGAAGCTTTCTAAGGATAATGGATGCTTCTGGATGATGGTTGATTAGATGGGCGATTGGATGGTAGGACACATTCTTCCTAACTTGAAGATTTCAGGGACGAAATCCGTCAAGGAGGGGAGAATGTAACACCCCGAATTTTCTGTGAACATAAGAGTAACAAATCAGAGAATAATTAAATTGTAACAAAATAATTAAGGGAAACGGGTTGCGCCATTGCGTTCGTCTAAAAATTCTGCTTGGAATAGAGTCCAAGTTTGCGTAAATCGGACTCCGTAGGAAGAAGATATTACATTCAGAAGTTTCAGAAAAATCAGCCCGGAATTCAAAATTCAGATTCGAAATTCAAAAACATACACCCGGCCTGTGTGGGAAAATTCCCGCCCAGGGCCCAGGTCGACACTAGGGTCGACCTGGATAAACAGGTCGACCTCCCCCCTTCCCAAATCTGTAGAAAGATCCATTTTTCTGCACCTGGACGCCTTTCTGACCGGATTCATGAGCTCTAACCTATTTAAACACCCCTAAACCCAGCTTTCTCTCGACACAATTTCATTCTGTCCGTACTCTGCCTCTATTCTAATTAAAAAATAATAATGGCGTCGCTACTCTGCTAAAACCTAGGATAAATCTAGTGCATCTTCTTCCAAGTTGAATAGGATTAAAAGAACAACTAGTCTACATCAAAGGAGCGCTATTCAGTGTCAGAACACAGATCCCAGAATACAAGAATCGTTCCCTTTTTGTGAGTACGGTTATTTTCAGATATAAACTTTTATTATGATCTTGGCATGGTTATAAATCTGAATCTAAGGTTATGCATATTCCTATCTGTCAGATCTGTTTTTCTGTGACTATTATGTATCTCCTTTTTCTTTCTGTTCTATAGCCAGGCTACTACGAGCCTGCGTCAAATCTCATAAGAGATTAACGCATGAATGCTAATTTTGGGACAAGTAATGAATATTGCATAATTGGACATGACTGATCTATGACTGATTTGAGAAAAGAACATAGGTTGTAAATTAAGACCAAGAATCAGTGCATACTATGCATAAAAGGCTGTGATTTGAAAGAAGAATTATTATATGATAACATATGACTTAGGATTTGGAATATAATGCGTATTATAATGCAATATCTGATTTTGAGAACTTAATACATGATTAAAATTTAAGATCTAGATTTTGGGGCATATTTTATATCATGATCTATGACTTGAAAAGAAAAAGAAAGATATGTGTGACTTAGGCGTAAAGATCTATATTAAAATAGGTTAACTATTAATGTGAGTGCGCCTAAATATGGATTTTAGGATATTTGGCATCATAGGCTATAATTTGGCATAATTCATATTGTTTGGGACTTTTTAGAGAATATTCTATACTGTGCAAAGTTTAATTAAAATTTGGGGCATATGTCGTATTATGAATTATGATCATGATTTAGGCATATAAATTTAGGCAAGATATGTAAATAGAACTTTAAGAAATATTTAATCCGTTAAATCTGCTGAATTGCCTAATCTGCTAATCTATTATCTGTTAAATCTGTTGAATTGTCTAATCTGCCAAATCTGTTATCTGCTTAATCTGTTGAATTGCCTAATCTGCTAAATCTGTTATCTGCTTAATCTGTTGAATTGCCTAATCTGCTAAATCTGCTGAATCGCCTAATATGCTAAAATTGTTATCTGCTAAATCTGTTATCAGCTAAATCTGTTGAAAGCCAAATAATTGTAATTTGGGTATGAAAATCCATAGGCTCGATCTAAGATTAAGTAAAACATGGAAATTTGATTAATCTACTGTAACCTGTAAGGGAGTTTAATTTGTTAAATGGACATAAATTAGTCTGATATCTGTATTGGAATAAATTGTCTATGCCCCAAGGTTAGACTCCGTTTGCGGTGGAAGCCTGCCGGAACCAATCGGCTTAAATAGTGACCGCAAGCTGACAGTCTAATGTGAGAGGTCGTAGGCAAAACTAAAATATGCTTAGACACGAGGTTAGGTCTGGCTTATGGCAGAAGTCTGCCCGGAACCGCCCGGCATATCCAACGGCCACAAGCAACCGACCTAATGTGAGAGGTATGTGCATTAATAATTAATTAATGCAAATCTAAGATAAATATGATACCTAAAACGTGTTGGGTGGATAGGGTTAAAACAATTGGTCTGATGAATCTAAAAAACCCGTTTCGTAAATCTGTAGGCCCAATACAAAGTTAGATAAAACAGTCTATAAGCCTGTTAATCTGTGTATCTGATCCGTTAGTCTGAGAACTTGTTAATTTGATTGTCTGATCTGTGAACTAGTAACCTAAACTCTGTCTGAAATCAGTAAACAAGTTAATCTGAAGTCTGTTAGTCTAGGGACACAAGGTTAGGAGGGGAAATACTTGTGTCATCTGTTGTTTGGGACCCATATTAGTCAGTAATCCTTTCTGGTATCAAAACTTTGACCCCATGCTATGTAGGGGTCCGGGCATGCTTACTGAACTAATTATAAGCGGTTCATTCTGATAATGGCGAGGGGTGTTGATGGTGCGTTCCAAACGGGTCATGTGCGTGCATGGATCCGGTCTGCTCTGAGGATGTAAGACACCGTGACATCTGTAAATAGGTATGTACCAATAGGTTGCCACTTTAGGGAGTGATACACCATACTGTGGGGCCGACACAGGGTATTTATGTATTAGGGAGCCGATCGCTTGGGGATAGGACTTAGGGTACACTTAGTTCTGTCTGTTTCTGTTGGTTCCGTCTATTTCTGTTGGGTGGCAATACCTGTCTGTTTCTACGTGGTACCGTCTGTTGGGGTGGTAAAGGCCCATTACTAGTGTACACCTAATTCTAACATTTTGTTTCCATAAGGATTATTCTGTTTCCGTCTCTGATTCCGTTTTCGTACCTTCTGTCTGTTGGGGTGGCAAAGGCCCATTAGTTGGGTGGTAAAGGCCCATTATTTGTATTTTGCTTCTGTACCTTCTGTCTGTTCGGGTGGTAAAGGCCTATTACTAGCATTCTGTTTTTGTAGAGATTATTCTGTTTCCGTTTTTGTTTCAGTTTAAATATTAGGGTAACACCTAATCCTGTTATACTAGTATTAGTGCAGAGAAGTGAAGACTAAGTAAGAAGCCTAGCTTAGTCGCTATCATTCTGTTGACCTGCTATTCCTGTTACGGTTATCCCTCATCCAGTTTTATTTACATGTCATGATACTATTATCTGTTTATATGCTGAAAGTCACTGGACTCACTAGACTTATGTTTGACCTAGTTTGTTTCGCCTCTTTTCTTTTCGTCCCCCCCCCCCCCCAAGGTTTTCAGGGTGGAAACATAGGAGCTTGATTCAGATTCTCTCTACTTGATGTACTGCTTGGCTTTGGCTCTATCTTTTCATGGCAGTTTACGTTGGGGATTATGACTTTAAAAATTATGCATTCTAAAGGCTTTTGTACAAGACCGATATTTTGTACTTGAATTCTGATATTGTGATTTGAAAAGATGTAACCAAACTTATTTCTGTTTCTATTGTAATAAAGTTATAAAATTTTCAAGTATTGCTTTATCTGTCTTGTAAATTTCTGTTCTGTCTACTAAAAGGCTCCATCAAAGTTAAGGCATTCCCTTTGTGAGTGACCTTAACGGAGGTGAGGTGTTACATATACTCAGTGGTTTGGTTATTTACAATTGTCGTAGGATCACGTTTGAATCTGACTCTGTTCTATCGCAGAGAGTTTATTCTTTCTTTTCTTCTTCTTTTCACTACTAGCTATTGCAGGGACATATAGAGGAGAATCAAGCGCTGCTTTGAATCCCGGTGGTGTTTCTATGTTGTAGTAGGGGTATTTGACTTTATCTTTGCTTTGGCTATCATTTCCTTGATCCTTAGATTGAAGATTGAGGTTGCTGTTATTTCCTGGAAGGACTTGCGCTAACGGCTGTACATTTTGAGTTTCATGCTGTTTGATACCTTCTAAATAAGGGGAGACTTCATTCAGAAAACATGCAGCTGGTAAAGATGCAACTAGAGCAAATTCAAACCCTGAATTCAAGTTAACATAAGGAATATCATTGTTCTCAAGGCTTGCAGACACTTTACTATCTCCAGTGCCAAGGAATACTTTTGTATCATTCATGAGCGATAACTTATTTTGATCCCCAAGAGCAAGATCTCCTAACATAACCTCTTGATGTGTCATGGTTTGTATGATTTCTTTAGTTAATTCGTTCTCATATTCATGTTCATTTTTTTCCTGTTGCAAAACTTCTAAATTCATGTCCACTGTATTAGCAGCATTGCCATCTTCTGTTACTTCAGCTTCCAAGTTAACATTTTGGAGAACTCCAAAACAATTGGTAGTTGCGATAGGTTCACTGGACGAAAAACTGGAAATGATGTCTTTTCCTTTCCTTCCAACTTCAAGTTCCTTTTCTTTTTGCCTAAATTCACTTCCTTTTGTTCTTTCTTTAGGTATTTCTCCTTCCTTTAGTTCCTCAACTATATTCACCAATTGGACAGCAGGGATTCGACTAGTGCTAGGAGCAGTGAAGTTGTAATTACTCGGCCAGAAATATCCTATAGTGCTCTTCCCTTTGCCACACCAGTTTATTTCTAGATTTTTCCTCTTTTTCACTCTCTTCCATGTTTGATCATTTTATTGAGTTTGTATCCTTCCTTTAGGCTTGTTCATTCTCCTCATTACATTATTATTATAACACACCGTATTTTCTGTGAACATCAAAGTAACAAATTAAAGTATACTTAATTTTTAAAAGAAGAATTAAGGGAAACGGGTTAGACCATTGCATTCATCTCAGAATTCTGCTTGAGATAGAGTCCGAATTTGCGTAAATCGGACTCCGTATGTAGAAGTTATGGCACTTAGAAGTTTCAGGAATTTAGAATAAAAACCAGCCTGAATTCAAATTTAAAGTTTCGAAATTCAAATCACACACCCGGGCTGGGCGGGAAATTTCCCTCCCAGGACCCAGGTCGACCGGGGGGTCGATCTGGGGGTCGACCTAGGTAGAACAGGTCGACCATGGGGTCGACCTAGGGGTTGACCTCCCCTCCCCTTTTCAGATCTGTGGACAGATTCGTTTTTCTACATTTAGACGCCTATTCTGACCAGATTCGTTGATCCTAAGCTATTTAAACACCCCAAAACCTCACTTTCTCTCCACACAACTTCATTTGCCTATACTCTACCCTAATTCATATCAAAATAAATCTAAGATGGGGTTATGCTGCTCAAGTCCTTCATAGAATCTAATCAAATCTAAATTAGAAGAACAAATAGTCTACTTCTAGGGAGAGCTATTCAGTTCCAGAATACAGATCTCAGAATTCAAGACCCTTCTGTAATTTGTAAGTTCACGTTACTTTCAGAAATAAAAGTTAATTGTGATTCTGGCATTATAATAAATCTATATCTGAGATTATGCCTATTTCTATCTGTCTTTCTATATCCTTTGGATCTATCTCGTTGATAATATTATGTCCATTCTTTGTCTCTTCTTTCCTTCTTCCCTTTTTGTTTTATAGCTAGGCTACTGCGAGTCTGAGCCAGATCTCATAAGAGATGAACGTACGTTGGAAACAGAATTGGGCACAAAATATGACTTGGACATGACCAACGCTAAAATTTGGGAAAAGTATTAAATTGTGTATAATTGGGCATAATCGGGTTGTAACTGATTTGAGGACATAACACATGTTGTATTCAAAACATGAAGTGTATCGAACATATGACTTTAGATTTGAGGCATAAAGTATTGGAAATATGACTTAAGATTTGAGGCATAAAGTATTGGACATATTACTTGAGATTTGAGGCATAAAGTATTGGACATATGACTTGAGATTTGAGGCATAAAGTATTGGACATATGACCTGAGATTTAAGGCATAAAGTATTGGACATATGACTTGGGATTTGGGGCGTAAATTGAACTGTAAATATAAGGCATAGTACATGTTATGGTATAAGATCTAAAAATTGGGGCATATATATATATATATATATATATATATATATATATATGATAGTTTATGATTTGGAAGAAGAAGATTAGTGTGTATAGTGATGTATGACTTAGGCATGAAAACAAGATTTGCCTTTGTTTTGTAAGTCGCGTTGGAGAGACCGTTTCTTATTTTGTGTTGAAGCTAGTTACTTTTTAGATTTAAACACATAAATCTAATTGTGACATGTAATAAAATGGATATGAGAATATGCCTGACGTAAGCTATCCTTTCATTGAAATCTGGGCTTGAGTATATATATATATATATATATATATTTGGGAATCATTTTTGACTATGAAATTGGTCCAATCATACCTATCCTTGTTGTATATTGGAATTGTAATCCCTTTTTAAGTTCATGATATAATTCTTATCATATCTATATGCCTGCGATGTATTCCATGCAAAACCTTCCTTTTTAGTATATCAAGTTTATTGGACCAGTAGTTCTTATCATCGTGCATATCCTTACGATGTTCCATCTTGCTTCTCCCCTTATATTATGAATCTTGAGTTGAATCTTAAAAAACGTACATTATGAATGCGGGGGAAAGTGGGTATAACATGAAATTGACATCATTTGGCATAATTTGGAACACGTAGTATGGCATAACTGTGAAGATGCAATTTGGGGTAATTTGACATGAATTGTGGAATATGTAATTTGACATATTGAACCTAGAATTGGCATGAACGACAAAGTATGAAGTTGGCATATAAATCAAGTTTTAGGAAAAATTGTTATTGTTGCGAATTTGGGGTAACTTGAGCATTAAATCTAGATTGGGTGTAAAATGTAACATGACTAATTTTGGTGAATTTGGTAATTAGCATGTAAAATCTAGATTCGGGTATATAAATGTGTAGATTAAAGATGAATATGCCTAACCCGAGGTTAGATTGAGTTGTGGTGTAAAACTGCCCGGAACCGCCCGGCACATCCAGTAACCACAACTACACTTATCTAATGTGAGACGTTAGTGCAACATGCCCAAGAAAAACCCGAGGTTAGATTGGGTTGTGGTGTAAAACTGCCCGGAACCGCCCGGCACATCTATTAACCGCAATAACACATATCTAATGTGAGAGGTTGGTGCACTGATAAATCAATTAATGCTAATGAACAAGATGAATGACTAAGGTTAAGTTCATAGGAACACTTAACCAATATAACATGAATGATTAGGGTTAAGTTAATGAGAAACACTTAACCAATATAACTTGATTTGTGGTAAGGTTAAGTTAAAACAAGAGGACAACACTTAACCAATATAACTTGATTTGTGGTAGGGTTAAGTTGACACAAGAAGGCAACACTTAACCAAAGTAACATGACAAGTAGATGGGTTAAGTTAACTTGAATTGACTGATGACACTTGACCAATACAACATGATGAACACCTGGGGTTAAGTTAACGAGGAAACACTTAACCACTATAACTTGATGAGCGAACGGGGTTAAGTTAATAAGGAACACTTAACCAACATGACACGGTGAATGGGTGGGTTAAGTTAACATGAATGGACAACACTTAATCAATATGATATAATGTGCCGGAGGGTTAAGTACATATCGGGTTAGTGGGTAATATTAGTAAATATAGGCCCACAAACTTAACCGTTAAATAAACATGCTTGAATCGATGGAAGGGTTAAGTACATCTTGTGTAGGTGGGTAATATTAATACATATAGGCCCACAAACTTAACCGTTAAGAAAACATGCTAGAATCGGTGGGAGGGTTAAGTACATCTCGTGTAGGTGGGTAATATTTGTATATATAGGCCCACAAACTTAACCAGTAGGAAACCCTAGTAACGGAGACCCATTTCAGTAGTAACCCACATAGATGTATCATAGTACCTGAAACTAGGAAGGGGGGGGGGCACGATTGCTGGGCTGATTATAAGCGGTCAAAACAGCGGTAGGGGGTACGTCAATGTAGGTTCCGACGGTTTACGGGCGTGCACATACTTCGGTGTGGGAAAAAGCAGGCACTGGGTACCAGTAGTTATACACTGTGCATCTTGAATCGTGTCAGGTCGCCATCATAAGTATCGATACACCTTATGGTGGGACCAATACAGGGTATCTACACGTAAGAGAAGGTCGATTGACACAGACACATGGAACATTAATGGATTTAAGGAGTCGATCGATAGGGTAGTAAGGGTACATCTAACATGTTCATGGCAATTAGGCTGATTGAGGTGGAATCCTCACGATAGATGTACACCTGAAGGCTACCACAATTACGGGGATTGGGATCATGTTATCATTTTATACAAATTACTAGTTGGGACACTAGTTAGGTGGTGTAGAGATAGATATAGAAATCAGAATAACAAAGTAGTAGCGAAGCAGAAAAAGAGCAGAAGCGCATTCAGTTTATCTTGCCTCATCATACCTTATGCTTATCCTATGTTATCTTATTATCCCTGCTATCACGGTATTGTCTTATATTCATTTTATTCATGTCATGATGCTTTTGCCTATTTATATGTTGAAAGTCATTGGACTTACCAGACTTATGTTTGACCTAGTTTTGTTTCGCCTCTTTTCTTCTGTTCCCCCCCTCCCCGCCCCGGGTTTACAGGGAGGAAATGTTATCACTTATCTCAGTTTTCTTTCCAAGCTCGAAGATAGTTGATGTATCGCTTTGGACTCTCTCCCGCTGCTTTGGATGGTTCATGCTTTATCGGGGAATATCATTTTTATTTTTATGCTTTTTTATACTTGGAAGTTTTTGAATCAAGACAGAAGTTCTATGTATTACTTTTAAGTATGATTGAGATAACTGTTGTAAAAGCTTGACTGAATTAAGTTGTTAATAAAATGACTTTATTTTTTCGCTGCTTTATTTGTCTGTCTTGTAATTTATCCGCATCTTTTACCTATAATGCTCCACCGAAGTTAAGGCATTCCCTTTGTGAGTGACCTTAACGGAGGCAAGGTGTTTCACTTGGTATTAGAGCTAAAGGTTACTGGATCAGATAAAAGATTTGAAAAATTATTTTCAAAACGGTTTTAAAAGAAACATTTTCTAAAGAAAAGTTTTGTTTTTTGAAGGCATATTCCCCAAAGCCATATGCACTATCTTTTTGATTCTCTGTTTGAATCCTTGTTTCCTTCTTTCCTGAGTCTCCGGGGCACCTGGCTTTCTGGGAGGTAACCTCATCGCGACATGGTTCCGTAGTCTTGATGGGACTACGAAACCTGTTAAAGGGCGGAGAAGTGCCCAACTTCCATCTATAGCCGTTGTAGTTTCACCTGCGGCTAATTTTCTTTCGAGCTTTTTAGGATTTTCCGTGCGATGGAGGCAGCTTTCAAGAGACCTGTCAATAAGTTACACAAGGATGGCAAGAGAATGAGGGAGTTTGGCTAAGGAGCACAACCCAAGGATGAAGAACTCATGGATATAGAATTGGTTCACAAAGGAGGCGAGGAAAGAGACAACTTGCATATGAACTTGCACATAAACTTGCATATGAACTTGCATATGAACTTATATCATAACTTGCATATGAACTTATATCATAACTTGCATATGAACTTGCATCATAACTTGCATATAAACATATATCATAACTTGCATATGAACTTGCATCATAACTTGCATATAAACATATATCATAACTTGCATATGAACTTATAAACTTGCATATGATTTCATAAACTTGCATATGAACTTATAAACTTGCATGTGAACATGTATCATAACTTGCATATGAACTTGCATCATAACTTGCATATGAACATGTATCATAACTTGCATAAAACCAAACACTTAGCATGCATAAAACCAAATACTTAGCATGCATAAAACCAAATACTTAGCATGCATAAAACCAAATACTTAGCATGCATAAAACCACATACATAGCATGCATAAAACCAAATACTTAGCATGCATAAAACCAAATACATAACTTGCATAACATGTTACATATAGACTTGCATATAATCTCCCATATAGCTTGCATAACATGTTACATATGAATAAATGTTCAACATAGTGTTTTGCATCATAAAACATGGCATTAAACTTGCATATAGCATAAAACTTGCAAAACACATATCATACAAACTTGCATAAACACATTTATCCACAAACATAACCATGTCTTATCACATCCTACCATAATCAATTTAACAATTGATTATTAAGTCTATAGAAACTCTCCAAAACCAAGATTATCAAACTTATGTAGTAGAACTAGTTGCTATACAAGAAGAAGATGATGATTAGAGGTTGATTAGCTTGCAACTTTCTTCATAAACTAGTGGAGGTTCCTCTCAAGTTTGATTTTGGCGGCATGGTGGCATCATTTCTATTTTTAGTATGAATTAGGGTAGTATTAGGGTGTATTTATAGATTAGGTGAGTGTTTTAGGCCCTTAGATTAACCTTAAATTAGATTAGGACCCTTAGATTTCGGCACCTTCCAGAAACCAGCCCTAAGACCAAGCCCAAACCCCAAACTGGTGCACCCAACCACAGAACTCTCTAGAAACTGTGCAGGTTTCCTGGCTCGGCACGGGCGCACTTCCCAAGTGCGCCAGTGTATTTTTGTACTGGCGCACTTCACAAGTGCGCCAGTGCATTTTTGTGCTGGCGCACTTCACAAGTGCGCCAGTGCATTTCTGGCCTGTTTCGGGTTTTTCTGCCTAACTTCGTTCGTCCATATCTTCTTCATACGGACTCCGATTTTCGAAAACTCAGACTCTATTTCGCGTATTTTTCCGAGACGAACGCAATGGTGCAACCCGTTTCCCCTAATTCTCACATCTGGGATTAGTTATTCTTTAATTTGTGAATTTTAGCATTAACCGAAATTCGGGGTGTTACAGGAAGTATCTTTATTATGGTATAATGGGACAAGGGCAAGAACAAATGACAAGATTTTCAGGAGGGCAAATGCATGCTCTCACCACCAGCATACCTGAGAGAGGGGTAGTAGAGCTTCTATCAAAAAAGTTTATTTTTTCTTCTTGATCATCCTAGTAGTACTCTTTTTGATTTTAGCGCTTCACATTCATTTATATCTGCTTCAATAGCTGAGTCTCTACACCTTAGTACTTGTATAGTAGAAGGTCCCATTATTGTCTCAAATCCAATTTGTGGTTCGGCTCATTTATCTTTGGTTTGTAAGGATTTGTGATACTTATGTTTTTGGTTTCATGGTCTATGGGTTGATTCTAGGCATGGATTGGTTAGCTAGTAATTGTGAAAGGAGGGTAGTTAGACTTTCGACTTGCCTTGGAAATAACCTCAAAATTTCTTGTGATCCTAGGGATCAGTTTGTCTTAGCTACCTAGAATCGCTTTATGTATTTATCAATGATTTTTTATCCGTTGGAGTGGTCCATGAGTACGTAGATATTTTTGATTAAGGTTAGGGGTTTGTCCCATAAAACTGAGGTAGACTCCCACATATATCTAGATGACAATGCAAAGCCAGTTATGCGACCAACGATAGTTTTGGAGTAAGATTGGCAAGGATAGCCAGAGTCGGTTAAGTGCTCAATTGTTTGGTTGTTTTGCTAGTATCATCTCACATAAATCGTCCAAACTCGAAGGAGGTATTCCTTGGGTGCTTGTCTGATATTTGTTTAGGCCTTTGGGGCTTGTACTTGAGGGATGTCAAGTTCGACTAGGATGGTTTGCGTGAGAGATATCGACCTTCAGATTTGTGACATGATGGATAAGCTAAGTAGAGGAGAGGCCTATAATCGTCTTAGTATATACACTTGGTATCATGGTTAACATCTGTTTATCTTGGAAAGATAGTTTGACTACATTGGATACCCTCTAGCATAGTAAGTGATCGAGGTGCTATCTTTACTAGTGGGTTTTGGAAATGGAGGACAAGAAGCTTCGCAGTTGTGAAGTTAAATTAGTTAAGGTATAGTGGAGTGAAGCTCAAGAAGATGCGACGTAGATGACTGAAGACTAGATACGCGCATCATACTTTTTTTGAGGGTATATTCTTGATTCTTCTTTTTCTGTAAAGTTTACTTGCATGCTAGTCTTTATCTTTTAAGTATATCCTCTCGGTCCTATCCGCGATCCTTAGGTTGAAGCCAATGGATGTAAACATGTGTTTGAGACATGTTATGTTTGGTGGATGCAAGTGGTTGCAAGTGTTTGCTAGTGGTTGCTCGTGGATGCATATACACACATTAGGCACTAGATCGGTTCAGTCACTTTCATATTGCTTATGCATGAGTGAACTTTTATATATATGGATTGAAACTTGATGTGTTATCATATGGATGTTGCATTTGTATGAATGACTGTGCACTCATGTAAAAGTTATAAAGTACGATTAGGAATAATTGCATACATATTGGACGCATGACACTCTCATGATTCGCATTAAGGAGGTCAACTGGATCAGTAGACCATCTGATTTTGCATTAGATAAGAGACATATACACACACTCTACATATGTTCATACAACATTAGAAACCCTTTAAGGACAATGGATGTCTGTGATTGAATGGTTGAGTAGATGGATGTTGGATGTTAGGATATACGTTCTTCCTAACTGGAAGATTTCAGGGACGAAATCCTTTAAGGAGGGGAGAATGTAACACCCCGTATTTTATGTGAACATTAAAGTAACAAATTAAAGTATACTTAATTTTAAAAAGAATAATTAATGGAAATGGGTTACGCCATTGCATTCGTCTCGGAATTCTGCTTGAGATAGAGTCCGAATTTGCGTAAACCGGACTCCGTATGAAGAAGTTATGGCACTTAGAAGTTTCAGGAATTTAAAATAAAAAACAGCCCAAATTCAAATTTAAAGTTTCGAAATTCAAATCACACACCCGGGCTGGGCGGGAAATTTCCCGCCCAAGACCCAGGTCGACCAGGGGGTCGACCTTGGTAGAACAGGTCGACCATGGGGTCGACCTCCCCCCTTTTTCATATCCATGGAGATATTCGTTTTTCTGCATTTAGACGCCCGTTCTGACAAGATTTGTTGATCCTAAGCTATTTAAACACCCTCAAACCTCACTTTCTCTCCACACAACTTCATTTTGCCTATACTCTACCCTGATTCATACCAAAATAATTCTAAGACGGGGTTATGCTGCTCAAGTCCTTCGTGAAATCAAATCTAAATTAGAAGAACAAATAGTCTACTTCAAGGGAGAGCTATTCAGTTCCAAAATACAGATCCCAGAATTCAAGACCCTTCTGTAATTTGTAAGTTCACGTTAGTTTCAGAAATAAAAGTTAATTGTGATTCTGGCATTGTAATAAATCTGGATCTGAGATTATGCCTATTTCTATCTGTCTTTCTATATCCTTTGGATCTATCTCGTTGATAATATTATGTCCAATCTTTGTCTCTTCTTTCCTTCTTCCCCTTTTGTTTTATAGTCAGGCTACTGCGAGCCTAAGCCAGATCTCATAAGAGATGAACGTACGTTGGAAACAGAATTGGGCATAAAATACGACTTGGACATGACCAGCGCTAAAATTTGGGAAAAGTATTAAATTGTGTATAATTGGGCATAATCGAGTTGTAAATGATTTGAGGACATAACACATGTTGTATTCAAAACATAAAGTGTATCGAACATATGACTTGAGATTTGAGGCATAAAGTATTGGGCATATGACTTAAGGTTAGATGCATAAAGTATTAGACATATGACTTGAGATTTGAAGCATAAAGTATTGGACATATGACTTGAGATTTGAGGCATAAAGTATTGGACATATGACCTGAGATTTAAGGCATAAAGTATTGGACATATGACTTGGAATTTGTGGCATAAATTGAACTGTAAACATAAGGCATAGTACATGTTGTGGTTTAAGATCTAAAAATTGGGGCATATATATATATGATAGTTTATGATTTGGAAGAAGAAGATTAGTGTGTATAGTGATGTATGACTTAGGCATGAAAACAAGATTTGCCTTTGTTTTGTAAGTCAGTTACTTTTTAGATTTGAACACCTAAATCTCATTGTGACATGTAATAAAATGGATATGAGAATATGCCTGACGTAAGCTATCCTTTCATTGAAATCTATGCTTGAGTGTGTATATATATATCTTTGAAATCATTTTTGACTATGAAACTGGTCCAATCATACCTATCCTTGTATATCGGAATTGTAATCCCTTTTTAAGTTCATGATATAATTCTTATTATATCTATATGCCTGCGATGTATTCCATGCAAAACTTGTCTTTTTAGTACATCAAGTTTATTGGACCAGTAGTTCTTATCATCGTGCCTATCCTTACGATGTTCCATCTTGCTTCTCCCCTTATATTATGAATCTTGAGTTGAATCTAGAAAATACGTACGTTATGAATGCAGGAGAAATTGGGTATAACATGAAATTGACATCATTTGGCATAATTTGGAACATGTAATATGGCATAACTGTTAAGATGCAATTTGGGGTAATTTGACATGAATTGTGGAATATGTAATTTGACATATTGAACCTAGAATTGGCATGAACAACAAAGTATGAAGTTGGCATATAAATCAAGTTTTAGGCAAAATTGTTATTGTTGCGAATTTGGGGTAACTTGAGCATTAAATCTAGATTGGGTGTAAAATGTAACATGACTAGTTTTGGTGAATTTGGTAATTAGCATGTAAAATCTAGATTTGGGTATATAAATGTGTAGATTAAAGGTGAATATGCCTAACCCGAGGTTAGATTGAGTTGTGGTGTAAAATTGCCCGGAACCGCCCGACACATCCAGTAACCACAACAACACCTATCTAATGTGAGAGGTTAGTGCAACATGCCCAAGAAAAACCCGAGGTTAGATTGAGTTGTGGTGTAAAACTGCACGGAACCGCCCGGCACATCCAGTAACTGCAACAGCACATATCTAATGTCAGAGGTTGGTGCATTAATAAATCAATTAATGCTAATGAACAAGATGAATGAATAGGGTTAAGTTCATAGGAACACTTAACCAATATAACATGAATGATTAGGGTTAAGTTAATGAGAAACACTTAACCAATATAACTTGATTTGTGGTAAGGTTAAGTTAAAACAAGAGGGCAACACTTAACAAATATCACTTGATTTGTGGTAGGGTTAAGTTGACACAAGAAGGCAACACTTAACCAAAGTAACATGACAAGTAGGTGGGTTAAGTTAACTTGAATTGATTGATGACACTTGACCAATACAACATGATGAACACCTGGGGTTAAGTTAACGAGGAAACACTTAACCACTATAACTTGATGAGCGAACGGGGTTAAGTTAATAAGAAACACTTAACCAACATGACACGATGAATGGGTGGGTTAAGTTAACATGAATGGACAACACTTAACCAATATGACATAATGTGCGGGAGGGTTAAGTACATATCGGGTTGGTGGGTAATATTAGTAAATATAGGCCCACAAACTTAACCGTTAAATAAACATGCTTGAATCGATGGAAGGGTTAAGTAAATCTCCTGTAGGTGGCTAATATTAATACATATAGGCCCATAAACTTAACCATTAAGGAAACATGCTAGAATCGGTGGGATGGTTAAGTACATCTCGTGTAGGTGGGTAATATTTGTATATATAGGCCCACAAACTTAACCAGCAGGAAACCCTAGTAACGGGGACCCATTTCAGTAGTAACCCACATAGACGTATCATGGTACACTGAAATTAGGCTGGGTGGGGCACGATTACTGGGCTGATTATAAGCGGTCAAAACAGCGGTAGGGGTACGTCAGTGTAGGTTCCGACGGTTTACGAGCGTGCACGTACTCCTGAGCGGGAAAAAGCAGGCACTGGGTACCAGTAGTTATACACTGTGCATCTTGAATCGTGTCGGGTCGCTATCATAAGGATTGATACACCTTATGGTGGGACCAACACAGGGTATCTACACGCAAGAGAGGTACGATTGACAAAGACACATGGAACATTAATGCAAGTAAGGGGCCGATCGATAGGGTAGTAAGGGCACATCTAACATGTTCATGGCAATTAGGCTGATTGAGGTGGAATCCTCACGATAGATGTACACCTGAAGGCCACCACAATTACGGGGATTGGGATCACATTATCATTTTATACAGATTACTAGTTGAGACACTAGTTAGGTGGTGCAGATATAGATATAGAAATCAGAATAACCAAGTAGTAGCGAAGTAGAAAAAGAGTTGAAGCGCATTCAATTTATCTTGCCTCATCATACCTTATGCTTATCCTATGTTATCTTGTTATCCCTGTTATCACGGTATTGTCTTATATTTAGTTTATTCAAGTCATGATGCTTTTGCCTGTTTATATGCTGAAAGTCACTGGACTTACCAGACTTATGTCTGACCTAGTTTATTTTTGCCTCTTTTCTTCCGTCCCTCCTCCCCTCCCCCCCCCCTCCCCAGGTTCATAGGGAGGAAATGTTATCAGTTAGCTCATTTTTATTTCCAAGCTCGAAGATAGTCGATGTATCGCTTTGGACTCTCTCCCACTGCTATGGCTGGTTCATGCTTTATTGGGAATATCATTGTTATTTTTATGCTTCTTTTATACTTGGAAGTTTTTGAATCAAGACAGAAGTTCTATGTATTACTTTTAAGTATGATTGAGATAACTATTGTAAAAGCTTGTGAATTAAGTTGTTAATAAAATGACTTTATTTTTCCGCTGCTTTATTTGTCTGTCTTCTAATTTATCCGCATCTTTTACCTATATTGCTCCACCAAAGTTAAGGCAATCCCTTTGTGAGTGACCTTAATGGAGGCGGGGTGTTTCAATTATTGTTGTAAACAGCGTTGCTTCTGACGCTTGGGTTTGGTTGAACTCTTCTTCCCGTATTACTATAACGTCTTCCTTCTTCTTCCTTGTTTCCTCTGCTACTTGTTCAACAGTTTTGCTTACTTCAAACTTTTCATCGCTATGACCAAATGTATTGCAGCTAGTACAAACAAGAGGCCTCCAAAGGTATGTGATTTGTACTCTTTGCGTTCCTCCTCCCGGTATCTTGACTAGAAAATCATCTATTTGCTGCTTGTCTGGTTTGATTTCTATCAAACATCTGGCATAATTCAACATTTCTAGTCTTTTTGTAGATTCATCTAGACAGACCATCCTCCCTACACGACAAGCCAACCAATTAATGCCGGGATGTGACCAAGCAAAAAGGGGAATGTTCGAGAACTGTACCCAAATAGGCACTGCTTCGATTTGTCCACATACATTACTAACTTGCGGGTCGTAAGGTTTTATAATGAAGAGTTTGTTCCTTATTATTAGCGGGTCACCCATTAAAATTTTCATTCGATCCTCCTGATGCGAAAACTGAAATAGAAATAACACTCCATCAGACTTAACATTGAAAGTTCCTTTCAGCTTCCAGTTGTTATTGACTTTGTAAAGTACAACTGAGTAGGGAAGTGGCTAATCAAGGAAAAATCCGACTAGAGCATCACTCCACACTTTAGTTCCAGCTTCGATGATTTCAAGACTGTATTCCATTGCTCTTTCGTTGTCGTAGATTGGGACCATGTCAATGGGGTTGTACTTCCCTGCATTCCTCGGCAAATGCTGAAAGAAGGAAGTCCAATGCCGTTGACCGTCTGAAGGATCAGATCCAGTGGCGAGCGGCGGAAATTCAGAGGGTGACAGGGAATCGTCAGAGGCGGAAGTATTGGCCTGAGGGGAGGGTTCAAAGGAAAGGTCCGGAGGTGCTGGAGGTGGATTGGGAGGCAGAGGTGGCTCAGGGATCTGAGGAGATGTGATAGATGTGATGGGCGCAAGGCTCGAGAGCGGATTTGTGGGGGAAAGAGTCGTTGAGGCGGCAACCATTAATTGGGAAAGAGCGGATTTCTTCTCTTTTGTCACGATATATATATATATATATATATATATATATATATATGTATATTTTGGAATAAGTGATGAAAACTACGCATAAGTATGTAGTACATTTGCATAACTTTTCCCCTTTTCAATCTTTTTTTTATATTCTTGTGAATTCAAAATAATGTCTTTTAGTTCAGAAAGAGGAAAATGACATATTTACAACAATTAAACCAAAACCTCAACGACATTTAACAAATATAGGCATGTGTCTTTTTAATTAAAATCACATAATTCAACATTGCATCTTTTTAATCAAAATCATATAATTTATCTTTTTAACACTGAAACTAAGGATTTGAAAGAAAACTGCATCTAAATAATGTTATTGGGACTGATTTCCAGATCTTCAGTGTTTTATAACAACCACAATATATTTTCCAATATAATTGTAGGCAATATGTAAAGATAATTTAATTAAACCTATAATTTATATTATTCCTAGCCACAACTCATAATTTCCAAGTTTTGACAATATTTATTAACAGATCTGATAGGTGCCAATTCAAATCCAATAATATTATGAGCGGATCTGATGATGTGGCATATATTTTGAAATCTATAACTTTGTATGTAAATTACCACTCACCGGAAAGCATCCAAATCTGAAATCTGAATAACCTTTTAGGCCTACAATTCCCAAGTTCTTATAAATCTACAATTAATCTGAAAAGGGGATACTTTTAGATCTATAGATATGCTAGAAAATAGGAAAAGAGGGGAGGATTTGATGTAAAATAGCTTAGCCATCGGTTCATGTTCTTTTCCATTTAGATCTTATATTCCCTTTCAATTCTATATGATTTATATTTGATTGATTGTATATGAATATAATTTTGATTAAGAAATTTGATTGGAAGAGAAAGGGAAATGGCAGAGATTCGCTGCTGCCTATAGATTTGTGTGGAAAAGAATGAGGCCTTACCCCTTTATTTATAGGAGTCGAATTAGCCATGAACCATTAGATTTATTTAAATAAACATCCGTCCGTTTATATTATATAATATAACGAAATTGCGCCTCAAAACCTAGCCGTCACTGGGCTGGTGAAAGGGGGGAAGATATATATTAATTATTCTATTATATTTCTGTTCATTTTTCATTTTCCATCCATAACTTTTTCATATGGACTCCGTTCGCAAAACTCCAAACATGAAAGTTGACCAAAATTCCGAAACGAACGCATCTGTTAAAGTTTCATAGTCTAATTCGATCATTTGTAGAAATTCCTATTTTTAGAATCTAACTAAATAACTAATCTATTGTCAAATTTAAATTTCAGGTCATTACATCCATTGTCTACAATAACTGATTAGTAAATTCAATGAAGCACGTGGAATCGAATTACTATCATTGGACATATGAATGCATACATTAATATGTATCAATTCTAAGAGTTCACTAACTCTTATGTCGCACCCACAAAATGTCTGGCTTTGCCTTACATTGTTTGAGATATTATCCACTAGTCTATATGATTAAAGTATTATTTCTCCAAGTTATGGCTTAGCGTCCATAGTAATTGAAAATGATTTTGAGACTTGCGTGTTATGGCTAATACAAACAGATTTATGGTGAATTAACAAAATATTCATAACCAAAAAAGTTGTATTTATTCTCGAGAAATACTTAATACATTTATTATTTCATAAATTATGTTTGCTATAACTGCAAAAACAACCTACCTTAATGCATTATATATAAATATATATATTATATGTCATGCACCCACTATTTCTTCTACTAGCATATGATATATGAAGCTCCATTTAACTACTTGTTATAGGAAATATATTTAATTTATAGTCTAGAGTTATTAATCAAATATCTTAAACTCATAAAAAAACTCTTATAGAAAATAAAAAACAATAAAAGTAGAAATCACATTTTTCATTTTATATTATCTTTTAATATTTTACATAATTCTCGTTCCTAATGTGCCTTCATGAAATATTAGGAGAATTCAATCTCTTCATTCCAACTATATCTGCAGTATTTCTACTCTCACATGTTTACTTTCCTTCTCAAAATGGTTGAACCATTCAAGAAGATCCTTATTTTAATAAATCATATTAGGTACATGATTTCGAATTAAGGTTTATTGATTTTCTTATCTTTTATGATTATACATTATGATCCATGACTGTTTACTATGTAATACTTTTATATAATTGGATATCGATCAAATATTGATATTCTTGTATCATTGTCAGAGTTTGCGACTTATAAAAGGTAGTGCGTTTCTCAAACAAATAAAACTGAAGCGGTTGTGCCATGTTGCCCTAGTAACCATATAAATTGACTCTTGTTTGAGTATTGAGGTAACACTATGTCAAAGATTCATCGGCGAGTATACATTATATTTCTATGTTGATCCTAATTTAGTTAATCGGTACATCATAATTGATTAAAAAATATATATTAAATTTATTAGTTGCACACTTCATCGACGTAGATTATTTTAACTACATGTAGCAAGTGTTCTTAAAATATCAAACCTTACCATGTTTTTCTAATAAGTATCTGATTATATTTTCATGCATTTCAAACCCTAAGAAAATAAAGGAGACTTTTGATTTCTCTTGTAGGTATCAATATTCCATTGCATTGGGACTTCAATCTTAAGGAGTATAAAAAAATCATGGCCTGCAAACGATAGGTAATAACTTATCAGTTGTATCGTAAATAACTCCAAACCCATGGTATTTGTCCAAATCTTATCCCAACCTTGAGGAATACTAACAAATTGAAAGAGATTATTCACTCATAGTAGCTTTTTCACAATGACCTAAGTATAATGCACATAGCGTGAGGAATATCAAAAAATAAATGCATGTATCTCACCTCACACAGCCAATATACTAATAAGGTACAAATTTTTTAGCCTTGAATGTCAATACTAAATACATGTACAATACTTACGTGCTAAGAACCCATGTGCGGGAAAGACAGGTTGTTAGGGTAAAAATAAAATAAAATGAAATATAACAGGAATAAAGAACACACTGTAAGAATCTCAAGAAGAAATGCTAATATATAATATCAAAATAACAATATAAAGGGTTAACCCAAATATGGAAATTCCAAAGTTATAAAATCTAAGTACCATCATCAGCCTAAATACTATAATTACCTGTCCTCCCAATACTGATGCACACCTACATAATAGAGTGCAGTAGGAATAAATATATGATGGAAGCTTAGCCGAGGATTTTCTTTTAAAGGACAAACCTAGCCAAAATTTTGGTGAAAAGTATACGAAGTTTGGTTTTTAAGGAGAAGGACAACTTTTACAACTTTTAGTATAAAAGTGGAATTCAAGGGCCTATTATTATTTCCCCTTTTACACTAAAATGTGCCCTTTTGGCTAAATTCTAAACTTTGTATACTTTACACCAAATTTTTGGCTAAGTTTGTCCTTTGGCCTATTTTCCACAGTCTACAGCTCCTTTCTTGAACCCAGAAGTTCCTAAAGCTAAATTTGGAGATATATAAGGGGTTGACTCGAGGATTATACGAAATATCACCTGGGTTAATCTAGCTAACCTACATGGGAAACTTAAGAAATATGTCACATAACAAAGCCTTTTAAGATCAACCAAGTCTTTAGATTTAAGTTTCCTCTTAAAAAATCAATCAAATAATTTTTAAGCTAATATACTGATATAATAGATAATTATATAGTGTAGAAAGTAAATCATATCAAATAGTTATGATACATATACACCACAATAATAACTAGATATAAAATAAAGAATAGTTAAGGCATGTTTGCAAATTTATGTAGTTTTTTTTTTTTTTTTTTTTTTTTTTTTTTTTTTTTTGCGGAGATGGCTTGAGTAAAATGAAGCGAACCTCGATGCCAAGGATAAAAATACCTTTCGAACATCCTATATCTCTGGATAAGATCTACCCTAAGGCAAACATGACTAGCTCAATAGTGAATTGTGTGGCACCAAGTTTAACCAACTCACTAGGGATAGGTAATATAAGGCATGTTCCATATGCAGAGTTAATAGGCCTATATGGGTAAGCTAAATCCAAGATTATGCATCTACTTTGTTTTATCGTCATTTCCAATGTCAAAGTTATGCTTAACTTCTCTCACACAAGTCTTCATCACTTGAGCAAAACACTAATTTCCAAAATGGGTCCATTATATTGAACAGATCACGATTCGCTGCATCGATACGAGCATCTTGAATAGATTTCAAATCTCCATTTAGGTTCTCTAGATAAGTGCTTTGACAAATGCTAATCTTGTTCTCTCTCTTAGGATTACCCTCAAGATAAATAGCAGCATAAGATAAGAACATTTGAAATTTTAACATTGACCTCTCCATTGAACTTAACCTTGGGATCGATAGATAGTGCAATTCTATAACATTTCTCTTTAAATGGCTACATGAACATAAATCGCCTGTATGGTTTTGAAGTGGTAACAATTTCAAGTCATCCCATGTAAATACGCTCCCCTATGGGATGCTCTAAAGCTAAGCAATTAATTTCTGGTTGACTTAATATTGGTTCTTTGAGAAATAAAACAGATAATACATAACGGTGAATTTCATCTCATATCCAAATGGATTTCCTTATCATTTTCCCTAGAAGGCAAGACGAGCTTATACGAAGAGTGTGATATTCTGAAGATAACTATACCATATAGCCTTAGTATTTCTTCTGGATATTTCACGAGTTATTTTTGTCAATTCTATAGTTGAATAATCGGCTATCAAGTACAAGAAAAATGATCATTTATGTAAATGATGTATACTTATCACATTTCTAATATTTTCATTTTACGTTATCCTTCGGTCAAGAGTGAAGCTAGGTAAGCTAGAGCACTAATTGCATATCAACGTCTTTCCTAGATACTTCATTCTTGCTTGTCATAGATATATGTACCTACTTTAACGACTTGCACGACTAAATGCTCTCTATAAATGATTGGTAATCAACCAAATTAACATTGTTATCCCCTTATTTTTACAAGGTTGACATACATCATACCTTGATATATAAACTTCTCAGTCATCAAGGTGAATAGCTCGGAGAGATGATCAAATGGCTTAGATATCACATGTGGGTAAGAAAGATGCTTCACGCAATCATGTACAATGAAATAACACTTAAAAATTGGCTAAGTATGGGCTTGGATCATTGTTGTACACTTTATCAGTACCCATCTGGAGATGGAAAAAGGTATTAGCTTTGATAAACATTAGTCGATAAATCAGAAATGACAAGACATCTTAAAATATCATCACTAGCGATCCAAAGACCAATCATTAGGTACCGAAATCTTGAATCATAGGGTGTGAATCTCTCATGCATCGGACTGGTTTTGATCCATATTTGGATCAGTATCATTCCGACCACCTTTTTGTGAGCGACCAGGTGATATTTTCTAGAAGAATGTGATTTTGTCTTCCTTACTTTGTATAGCTTCATGCCAATACAAGGTTATCTATAGCTATACATACATCATCTTCTAGACATAAAAGGGGATCTTTTCTGGACTTTAAGGGGAGACTCTATCATTTTAACTCTTTCAATCAAACCGCAGTAACTACAATGTAACACCCCAAAATTTAATACACTATAACCATACTTTAAAGATAATAAATTGGGAACTAATTAATTACATATTCAAAATTAAGAAAAATCAGCTTTACCATTGCGTTCGTCTCGGAATTATAGTTCAGATAGACCCCAAGTTTGCATAAAATGGATAACGTATGAAGAAGTTATGAACCTTAGAAATTTGTATACATATAAGGGGGCTATATGAATAAAATGGATAATGTATGATAAGTGAATTATAGTTCGGATAGACCTCAAGTCAGGCTGGGTCGACCTATGGGTCGGCCCAGGGGTAGGTTCGGTCGACCCACCCAGATACGGGTAGATTTCGAATTATGTATTTTGACTGTTTTGTTGGCTATATTCATTCGCTGACTTAGCGCTACATGTATGACCTAGATTAAAAACCTAATATATAAATGTTAAGGTTAACTCTATAAATCTATAAATAGGTGGCTCCCTCCCGTTTCAATAGACACAATTATTCTTCATACCTTTTGCCTCCAAGAATCTATTCTAAAATATATACATATAATGGGGAGATGTCGTTGAAGCCTGGATCTACAAAGATAACTCAAAATACAAGATCTGCATACAACAATAAAAGAGATAAAAGTGGACTTTTCTACAACGGCATATAGATATATATAAGGGATATAATCTCTTCTTCACCAAGACCCGCTATGAGTTCCTTGTTATTTTCAGATATGATACCTATAACTATATCATGACAGTTAATTAAAAATGGGTTTGGAACGTACATTATTTGTAAGATAATTGGTATACCTATTCTTCATTATTAATCATCTATGTCGTTATTATAAGTAAAATATATGCCTTACTGTCGGATAATTTATAAGTTATGTGTACATATCTTCATTTTCCCTATTTCTACTATTTTAGTTCATTTCCAATCTTGCCTATGTGATTTGATTCTGTTCTCCTCCCTCTATTTTTTCCGTTTGTTTACGCCAAGCTTAGGCCTTTGAAAGCCTAGGTCATGTCCGATTAAAGTTTGCGTATATTAAAATTGAGATAATAAGAAATGACATGAAAAAGGGGAATTTAGGCATATTGTTAAATTGAAGACATTTTGACTGTAATTTGGGAAAGGGATAATATGCATATACCCGTACTTAACTTGGGAACATAATAAATAGGGATAATATGCATACGTGTTGTAATTTGAAATATAATAACAAGCATACCTGCTGTAATTTGGGAATGTAATAATATGCATACCTGCGGTAATTTGGGAATGTAATAATATGCATACCTGCGGTAATTTGGGAATGTAATAATATGCATACCTGCTGTAATTTGGGAATGTAATAATATGCATACCTGCTATAATTTAGGAATGTAATAATATGCATACCTGTTGTAATTTAAGAATATAATAATATGCATACCTGTTGTAATTTGGAATGTAATAATATGCGTATCTGTTGTAATTTGGAATGTAATAATATGCATACTTGCTGTAATTTAGGAATATAATACTATGCATACCTTCTGTAATTTGAGAACATAACAGCGTGCGTACCCGTTGTAATTTGGAAACATAATAATATGCATACTTGCTGTAATTTGAGAATATGATTAAAAAGGGAGAACATGCATGCTTGTTGTAATTTAAGAATATGATTAAAAAAGGATAATATACATACTTGTTGTAAATTGGGAATATGATAAAAAGGGTAATATGCATATAATTGCACTTATTGTAATTTGGGGATAATATGCATACATATTGTAATTTGCATATATGTAATGAAAATGGATAATATGCATATAATTGTACTTGTAATTTAGGGATAATATGGATACATATTGTAATTTGCATATATGTAATGAAAATGGATAATATGCATATAATTGTACTTGCTATAATTTGAGGATGATACGCATACATACTGTAATTTGCATATATGCAATGAAAATGGATAATATGCATACATGTTAGATTAGATTTAATACATACATTAAGTAGATAACATGCTATGAAAATGTAAGTAGTAGATGTAGGCTAGTAAACTGAATTACTATATTATACATGTAAATCTGAACAGGTGCTTGTTTTGGGGAAGGGTTGTACGCAAAATAACATTTACAGGAAAATGTAATATTACATCACGCTTATTAGTAAACCTAAACCTGCTAGGTAAAAACAAGGTTATTAATAAGCTAAGTGGTCTCTTTATTTGCTGTTGTATCAGGTTTTGGGGACTCTTAAATCCTAGTTACTTGGGGGCACAAGCTTTGGGGTTTTGGCTTGTGTCAATCTGCTGATGTTTGGAACCCATATCAGTCAGTATCCCTGTTGGTATTTTGTTAGAGGGCCTCGCACTTGGTAGGGGCCAGGACACGCTTTACTAAACTGGATAGTAAGATATACACATGGGGAAGGTGGGTACGGGCGCGTTCCGGCGGAGTCATGAGCATGCATGAGTCCGATTAGAGAAAATAAGTCGTTGTAACACCAGTAAATAGGTCTGTGTTATATAAGTTTCCGGATTAGGTAGTGATACACCCTACTATCGGGCCTGACACAGAGTATTTACGTAATAGAAAGTCGATCACTTGGGTATAATTAGGGTACACCAAATCCTATTGTTATGTAATTAGGTTAAACACCTAAATCCTGTTGAGTAATTAGGGTACACCTTATCCTGTTGTTAAGGTTAAACAACTAATCATGTTCCTGTTGTTATGTAATTAGGTTAAACACCTAATCATGTTCCTGCTGTTATGTAATTAGGGCAATACCTAATCCTGTTATACTGGTATTGGGGTAGATAAAATTTGTTAATCCTTCAGTAGCAAGATGGCTTGCCATCATTTGGTTCATGGATAACATAAAATATATTATCACTATTCACTAATTTAGTAATTCTGTAGATTATAATAACACCATTTTACCAAATAATAGTTTTACAACATAACTGCATAATCAGTTCACTAATTCACCAATTCACTGAATCACCAAATAACAGTCTTACTTTTACTATTTACAGCATAACAATTCTTTAATTTACTTATTCAAATAGTTACAATATTTTTACTGTTTACAGGCTATAGCATAACAATTATTATTGTTTACTACATAATGAATTACTTTTTATTTCAGCAAGACAGACTAGTCACAATACAATAGCAATAGGATAAGGAAATAAGAATAATTATACTTATTGAGCATAACTGCTTAATTATTATTCAACTATTCAACTCAAGTTATACTTATTGAACTAGGGAGAGAGAGGCAACAAAGATGATCATCCCCATACGTTGCTTCACTTGCGGAAAGGTGATTGGGAACAAGCGGGACATGTATCTCGATTTACTGTAGGCTGATTGCTATGAAGGAGATGCACTTGATGCTTTAGGCCTTGTCCATACTGCTGTAGGCGTATGCTGATGACACATGTTGATCTTATCAAGAAGCTTCTTAACTACAATACTCTGGAGAAGCATGATGTCACCAATTAGGATGGCTTCCAGCTGTGTGGAGACAGGATGCTTTTGTCCATGCAGAGTCTTGAATTGTTATCCATGCTAATGTTTGTAATGGCCCGCAAATCCGTACCATTTGAGTCGACTGAATACAACACACGTCTAACCCAAATTGCACGAAAATACGAATCATTAATAGAAAGAAGTTAGAGGATGAGAAATAGAAAGATAGAAGATTAGAATAGAAGAAAATAGATAGAATTGAACAATAACACAGAATCTCATAATCGCAGCGGGATAAAATATAATATATAAATAATCATTTTTGAAATACAAACTGTATTTTCACATACTTACATCAACATAGTACATCATAAATACAACACAGCGGAATAAATTCTAAATATCTAATACTGAAGCCTCCTGCTTCAAGCTCCTCCAGATAAATCTGTAAAATCATGAACTACTTGACTGCCCGTACAAATTTGGGCACCCAAGAGTTTAGGGAAAACATAGAAAAATAAACTCTGGATCAGTCATGGGATTGATGTGAGTAAACGATTAAAACAGTTTGAATTTAACTTTCAAAAACCTTTTGAAAGAAAAGATAATCGTAAGACCGATCCCCAAATAAATACGGATGGTTTTTACCTTACGATAACCCAAAACATTTTTGAAAACAATATTATTCTGATATTATGATAATGTCTAAACAAAAATAAATAGCAATCTAGCAGAGCGCTTGCATCTCACGCTCTACATACATAGTATACAATCAAGACCGTGGGCGCTTATTGGAGATTGGATTTCAGCTATGACAAGGTATGGAACCACCTGCCGATAGTGTATCTCTAGAGGGGAATACACTGGGTTCAACAAGAACGTCTTACAACCCGGCCCACACATGACTGACCACTCATTTCGCTTGAGTGTATCGAATATATTGTCACCAACGGTTGGGAGCTACTCACCGTTTCCCGAAAGGGACAGCATCGAATAGGATAAAGAAGCAAATGGAATTTCTCAAGATAGGTGAAAATACACCCTAATGGGAGAGACCCACATAGCCATGCTGCCTGCTCGATTTTTGTCATTTTCCGGTTGTGAAGCTTGAGGCTGAACTTACCCTTGGATATAACACGTCTTCATTCACTTTGAATGCCACATCGTCAAACCCGCCAAATCACAAATTGATTTTCCCAAAAATATCCCTGGTGTAAAGCTAAGAGAAATGGATTCCTCCACCACCAAACGTAAATATGTTTGAAGAGATCAACTTACGCGATTTATTAGGCATAATCTATCAGACATTCATCCATACAAGTTGTCCTGCGACTGGATAAACCGAACGCACTATTCTGTAAATCCATCTAAGGCAATTTCTACCTAGGATTGACAGAATGGCCCTTGCATAACACCGTCTTCAATGGTCTTCAATAATCTTTGACTCGAAACATATATATCGAATCGAAGTGGAATTTAGATTCCTGTCTCTTCGAAACGGTAACGTAAAAGGTCCAGATTTGATAGTCGGTGATTTAACTATCAAATGTAAAATAAAATAAACAGATTCATTTTTATTGGATCTGCTAAGCCTTATTTAAATTAACTTTATATATATTTATTTTAAAACATAAGCATTAATTAACTTATAAATTCTTATTATCAATCTTACGTGATAAATCTCATTCTCGAATATCCATTTCATAGCTGAAGACGATATACAACTCTAACACTCTTTCTGAATACAAACTAAAACGATCTATCAGATAATAGTGAAATCGTTCAAGTTGGGGTATTTTAATTACCTCTCAGACCTTGAGTCGAAATCATTCTAAACGTCAAGAGTCGCAAAAGTTCGATATCCAAAATATTCGACAAACCTGCATTTGTAAATCCAATTGATTTCCAAATCTTAAACCATTTCAAACAACGTTATTGTTTTGAAAATATTCATCAAGTTAACTTGAACAAGGAAAACAAATTGACCTAATTCCTTTATCCATTATACTTAAGTTAAAAACATTAAATTGGTTAATTTATCAAATTCCAACTTCTCTATCTAACTGCCCAATTATCTTACCAATATCAATTAGTAAAAATATAACTTAATTTTTCTATACAAATGCATTTCTACGTTTACAATTACTATTTTAATCCTGTTTCCATTCAATTAATCAAAATAGATAAATTTAATAATCCATTTCCATTTAACTAGTTGATTTAAGTCAATCTTATAATAAAAACTGATTGGAATCAATCTTCCCTTTTTAAATTAATTAATATAATCAATTTAAAATAATCACCATTAATTGTTTTCTTCAAATAATATTCAACTGTTAAAAACTTAAGTAAATTTCTGATTTACTTTACAGAAAAATATAACTTAGAAGTTCCAATGACATAAAACAGTTCTTGAACAAACGATATTTAAGTGGTTAATCAAATTTACGCAAACAGCCATACAATTCAATATTATCAACTGATAATATAACATCTTAACATATATGCTTACTAGATAAATTATATCAAATTATCATGATAGCAAAATGGTTTTTTTAGTATCAAAATCACTTTTAAATGGTTTTTTAGTATTAAAAACACTTTTAATTACTTATTAAATCAATTTAAAACCACATCGAGTACCACACACTCTGTCGATTGACTCGATTAATTTGAGTGTGCCATAATCTATTCGAATACATTTTTGAAACTTGTATGTATAACAACCAATAGATATCAATTTGTATATTCAAATTAAACTTAAATACAAATAATACCTTTTTTTTAACAGTGGGCAGAGCCCAGTCTGCTAATACCCCATGCACGTGTATTCAACCAGAGCTCCCTCTTCCCTGCTACCAGACATCAGCCAGTACTATTCCCATTTCATTTCTTTGTGTTGTCGCATTTCCCTTCTTCTGATTCCTTTCTCACATTTTTATTTTCTTACTTCCATATTTTTTTTCTTCTAAACATAATAAAAGGCCCAGGCCCAATGCCAAAAGCCCAGACCCACGCAACTATGCCAGTGCCCCCCTTCAAATTCCATTTCCAAACTGTTGATCTGTTCCTCTTCTTTGCCACACTCATGCATTCCTCCCTTCTCGTTCTTTCATAATTTCTTTTCCTTTCTCTATTTCTTGCTACTGCCTTTCTTTCTGTATCCCTTCCCATTCCTATTTCCATTCCTTCTTTCGTCTGTTAGTTTCATTCATGCGTTTTTGCTTTTTCGTTTTTTTACTTAAGTTCCTGGGCCAAAGCCCATTCATACCCGACGCCACCATGTTGCACGCGCATCCCATTCTCTCATTCCCATGTTCTATTTACTAATTCTGCTTCTTAACCTCCCTTGTATTTTATTTTTCTTTCTTCCTATTGCTACTAATTATATCTACTTTCCTTTGGCTATTTCACAACCTATCCCATGTATTTTTTTATAAGCCAAGACTATACCCTCACGTCACACATGCTTCAGTAAATTCTCCCCCACCCTTTTCTTTGCTTTCCAGTTTTGTTTCGTATGTTCTTTTCTTCTTATCTTACTGCTTCCTTTTTTCATTATTTACGACTGAACCAAATATATATGCCAGCGTTGTTCCTCCCTACTTCAAGTTCCAAGCAACTTAAATTGCCACGCTCTAAAACAACCGTCATAGTAAACAAAGAAACTGTGCACCGTGTACATGTCGTGCACATGCACCGTTGCCCCATGACCAACTCGCCACAATCACCATTGCCGCAAACGTAACTATGGCTCATAAATCCATCTCTACTGTCCATACTTTCCCAAACCCACTTACCGTAACTACCTTGCATCACCGTAGTGCACCGACTACTCCAGCCTTCTCTCTTTCCCTTCCTTTCCCTGTCTTTTCCTTTCTACACTTTGTTGGTGGTTATAGACTGAGTAGATGTATATTTATGTATTTTTTTCTTTAAAAGGACAAACGAAGAACATTGTTAATTATCATTGTGTTTAAACTCAGTCCAAGTTCTTAATGGACCAATCTGAAAGCATATATTTCTAAGCTCTTAATACAATTGCATGCAGGTTGTTCCATTGCTTTCTATATCATTTCACATTGTTTCTGTTCCTACTTAGATCCGGTTGCCACTTTAATAGCTGCCTTGATTTCCATTGGTTTCTCATTCTATATAATTCAACCTGAAAATGACTAACATTGTAACATCCCGAGATTTTGCGATAATTTAAAATATTAAATTTAATGTGTCTTTGAACAAAATTGCTTTAAATACTAAAATTAATGAATTAACTAATTTTTGAATTTCATATATGTTGAAAATTTTAAGTTAATTAATATGGTAATAATATACATTCATTGTTTGTATAATGAAGGTCGACTGGTAATAAGTGTCATTATTTATGTGGATTTAAAATATAAATTATAAATTGATTTGTATGGTAATTATTGAGGGTTATTTGGACTTAATTAAGTCAACAAAATTTAGAATTAAACTTTAAATATTGAAATTGTATTAATGCATGGTGGAAACTTAAATAAATTGTTTAAGTGATTATTTTTAACTTATTTTGATAATTATAGAATGTATTGATTGTAAATAATTTTGTGATCTTGTTTATACTGGTTAATATGGAAGGTTGGAATTTAACATTAATATATTTGTGAAAAATTATTAGTGTAATTAATAATTGAAATAAAATTTTGAATCTATAAATAATGAAATTCGACTTACTTGAACAATAGTAACTTTATTGATTATAATTGGAATAAAAATTTGGTTTGTTTTGGTAAGTATTAAAATTAATATTTAAGTATTTGAATGAAACTAACTTATAATTAGAATTAAAACTGAATTTGGATAATCAATCAAAATTGGAATTTAATAGGAATCAATGTAATGAGATAATTTTTTAATTCTCCGATCGAACCTTCTATATTTATATAAATAAATTTCCTTTCAACTCATCAGCCCATTTCCAATGTACGTATATTTCCATCTGCCTATTCTTTTTCTCTAATGGCAGATTTTTTTTCCAAACCCTTGTTTAATTAAAAATCCTAACTTCAAATTCAGGTCTCCTTGAAACCTTGCAAATTATATATCAGTTCGAAGCTCTCGACGATACAAAGCTGCTGGTATCAATTATTATTACATGCAGTGCTCGAATATGCTGGAAATTGATGGTCAGAGATTGGATTTTCGAAACTCTAGGCTTTGATTTGGGGCTTTTCGATTTCATAAATGATCAGAAATTGAACATCTAGGTATTGTAGCTCTCGTCGATAAGAGTTGAATGCATTTGGTCAGAGGTTCTATAACGGAGTAGGTCGCCAGAATTTCATCGTAGAAGGGTGAAAACTCATTTCATTTATCAGCGTCGCCGGCAGAGAGGAGACCACCAGAGGTGGTAGCGCTGTCGTGGGAAGGAGCGGCTGGGTCTTTGCCGTCGATTGAAGGTGGGGGTTCATCAAACGGTGGTCGGAATTGGCCACAATCGATGGTCAAACGTAGGCGTCTGATGGGTTCCACTCGGCTATAGTAACGGGTTGGAGAAGGAGCGGGAATGGTTAGCTGATGTAGCGATATGTGGTTGGGTGAGGAAATATTTTATTAATTTTATATATGTTTAGAATTCAAATGTTTAAACATTCATAACTTTCTGCTACGAGTTCGGTTTTGGACGAAATAAATTGGGTTGGGATCGTATCGACGAGCTCTTCGCGATAGCAATGATTTGAACTGATTCTGAGACCGCTGATTTTTGGGCTAAAATTCGGATTTCAATCTCATTTAGAACCAAAGGTGGGTGATTAAACCCAATCACATCTAACTAAAATATTTGATTGTTAGTTAAATTAAATTCATGCCATAATTTGGTTGTATTGTTTGTTGTTTGATTGTTTAAATTGCATATTTATGTTAAATCTGCATAGACTGTATAACTTAATTTAAACTATCAATATAAATTGGATAGTTAGAATTTAATTTCTTGGTTTAGAAGAATCTCATACCTGATGATTAGTAACCGATATTATTGAACTGTTTAGTTGTGTTGGTTTTGATGTATGCCTTGAACTTATATATTTAATGTATTGATATGAAGTTCATCTTGTTATCGATATTGTTTATATATGTTATTGATTTCTCTAGATTAATCCCAACTATTACCCTAGATGTTACGGGCATCAAATTAACCCAGGATTGATCATTAAAATGAATTAAGAGCGTAGGTTGAAATGATAAATACCTATGACCCTGATATGGATTGAAATGATATATATTATTTCCCAAAATACTAAAATTAAATTTTAAGTGTTACTTGGCCATAGGATAGAAAATTTTATACGGACACTGGTTGGTTAAATAAAAATTATTTTTTATTTTGAATTTTGGAATTTTATTTTAAAGGCAAAATAAATGACATTATTGATCGTTTTCTTTAAAATTTGGAATTTGAGCTTTGAAATTAAAATTCTCAATTTTAATAGAATTCATAAATGTGGATAACTGAAGTTAAACTGAATTGAATATGAACTAAATTTATCAAAATTGAATTGTTTATCCATTTTTGATATTACTTTAAATTAACCTGATTTATAGTATTAATTGAACTGTGAACTCGAGATTTTTTTTATAAACGAATTATTCAAAATGAGAAATAAAATTGAAATTCATTTATTTGAATCGAATTATTAAATCGAATTATTTGAAATCGAACTGTTGAATCGAATTGAAAGATAAACGGGAAGTCAAATTCTTTTGAATTAAGATATTGAAATTTAGTCGATTGATTTGAAACTGAAATATGATTCTAGTTTGGTTAAATTTTAAAGAAACGATTCTAATTCCAACTATAGTATTTTAAAACATTTTAAAAACTATTTTATATTAATTATTTCCTTTATAAACTATTTACCTTATAACTATTTTATTTTATTACTTATTTTAAATAAACAATTTTAATAATTAACTGAAACGACCCGAAAATCGCCCTTGCGGGAGATCGCCGGATATGCTTACTTTGGGCTACAACACATCAGAACAACAACAGCAGACTTTTATAAACATTACAATAATGTTACATCAGAGTACCGAATATCAGAGTGCATCGAATAAAATTACAGCAGAAGATAAATTACAATATTTTAATACAATACAGCGGAAGACTTTCTATGCTCTGGACACAGCTTTAAGCTTCAATCCAGAATCCTGCTCGAGATAAGGACCTGTAGACAAACTACTCGACTGCCCGTGTGGAAAAGAGGGCACCCGAGTTTGCAAAGGTGGAAAAAAACAACGGGTCGGTCATGGGACTGGTGTGAGAATTCTTAACTAATTTAACTAATAGTAATAAAGCAAATCCAAGGACCACTCCGCTAACGCGGAACGGGTTTACTCCAATGGATTGTCGTGCATAAATTAAAGTAAATCGTCAAAACAACGCGATGCTTTTTGGAAAAATGAAACCATCATAAGACCCAAGTCCCATCACACAATGCAACGCAAACCGGAGGATAGGGTTTTACCTTATAATGGTTAAAAATGCTTGATGCGATAAAAACGGGTTTGATATTATTATAGTGTATATAAGTTTCAAAAACAGTTCAATCATAATGTATCAATCCTAGGACACATAGATACCATAATACTATGCTTCCATACTAGTAATACAATCAAATCCGTGGGTTCGTATTGGAAGTTTGGATTTCCATCATGAGTCAAGGCTAGGGAGGAGCTCCTTACCTATTCGAGACACTCTAGTTAATGTTTCAGGATCCCCTGCAGTGAACCCTTGGATCTTGCAGGGCCGGTCCACACATACAGCTTCGTGGATTAGTTATTCCTGAACACACGTTTCCCGATCCTATAGGACCTATCATCCGAGGCGCCTCATTCCATCATCCACATAAGTAAAATATCAGCCAGTTTAAGCACCGACAATACTTCTAACTAGAAAGAAACGTGCTACTCTCCCTGCGTTCCCTTCTCCCGTTTTAGACTCCGCCGGTGTGTGAGGCTCGCGAAGTCACGCTATACACAAAGCTATGCCTAAACAGGCTATGCTTTGATCATCCCACAAGGCCTGCTTTTCAACAAAGCCTTGATCATATGCATCTTAGCATGCCACATCGTCACTCCATATCACACTATCAATCCTTTGCCGAAATATATGAAAGGGTGTTAAGTAAGAGAATAAATTCTCCGCCACCAAACATTCATACATTCGACAGAAAATCAATAAATACAATATAAAGGAGTACAATGTCGGACACACATTCCATTTATAAGCTTATGCTCTGGTTTTGAGCGAAAGCCAAATCCGTACAAATCAACACTACGTCTGGACGGCCATCACTGTAGCCCCTTCAAGGTAGCTACTCCAATCACGGGCATCAGCAGTCGTCGTCAATTCGATGTGAAGATCACCGGTCTTCAATCATCATCTTCAACACTTCGACTTTCAATCGTCGTATGATCATTTGAAATGAGATTGAACTCGGACTTTTCAAATGATCCTCGCAAATAAATATATTTAAAAATCATTTCATATCGTTGATATTAATTTATAACGATCAACCTTTATTTTTATTTATATAAGAATAATTAAATTCCATTTAACGACGCTTCAAGTCAAAAGGCGACCTCGGCGCTGTTTTCACCCAAATTTGTTTTACACATTTCTCTAAATCTAATCGTTGGATTTTTAACATAATTTATAACGTCGGAAAGATCTTCCCAAGGCGAACCTAATGGTTACAGATTTGGGAAAATCCGACGGTCGGATATTTCGGTATAATCAACTAAAAGTACAATTCTATAAAGTGAACTACCACGCTCTATTTGTTCAATTAAAATTTGTTTATATACATATGATTATATATATACATAGAATTTCTTCGGCCATTTCATTATTGCGATAATCGTGACAAGTAAAGGTATATAACATAACACACAATAATTTTTATTTTTATTTAGTTCACATACACATCTTATACACAACAATGTATATTTTTCTTGTTTCATCTTTCAAATTACACAAAATGTATATTTTGTTTATCATGCCAATTCCAGCAAAAATGGGCATTTTTATGTTTCATTTCAATTTCAACAAAAATGCAACATATTTTAGTGTCAACCTCAATTCTACAAAAATGAAAATATTTTTGTTGTCTAATTCCAATGTAACAAAATAATAACTTTGTTAATCTTTAAATGAAATCTAATTCATTTAAAAACTACATTTCCATCGTTATAATTTTCAATGAAAATCTATTTACATAAAAATGTAACTTTCATACCGCTATCTTTTTTTTTTGATAAAAATTCAAATCCTTAAAATGTAAATTTCCTTCCTTACGTCCCATTTACATGGAATATAATTTTTCTTCTTTAAATTCTATTCACATGAATAATGTAATTTTTCTTCTCTTTAAATCTTAATTAAATTAAAATATAAAATTTTCTTTTCAACCTTATTCATATTAAAAATGTAAACTTTCTTTTTACTTTAAAAATGTAACCTTTCTCTTTATTTAATTTACATTAAAAATGTGACTTCTCCCTTTACAATGTCAAATTATTTCTTTTTTTATTTACATTAAAGATGAAATTAAGATTACCGTATAAAATCTACTTCTTCTTATTACATTAAAAATGTAACATGAATTCATTCTTTTTAATTCATTTAAACATAAACTTAAAATTTCATTTTTCATAAAAAAACATAAGCTTTCATTCTTTTAATTACTTCCCTTTAATTACAATAGAAATGTTAATAATATTGCTTCATTAAGTTTCATTCTTTTGTAACAAACATGACGGTGAAAATATTCATACCATTATTAACACATGACGGTGCAAAATGTTCGTTTCTAATTTAATACATAACGGTTTAAAAATTGTTCCTTATATTTCTATCTAATGGCGGTGCAAAATAATGTTAATTTCATTTTACCAAGTGACGGTGAAAATAATGTCTATTTCAGTTTAACAAGTGACGGTGAAAATCATATCTATTTCATTCTAACAAAATGAACATTTGTTATAACACAAATCTAGTTAATAAAAATGCTATTTGTGCTTAATTTTTTTATTTAACACAAATGTCCTTTTTGTTTCAACCATCTAAATTTGACAAGATGTACATTTTTGTCTCAACTAACATATTCGACAAAATTTGCAGAATTTGTTTCAACTAGCATAAATAAAAAAAAGTGCTTATTTGGTTTCAACTAATGTAAACCGGCAAAGGTGAATAATTTGTTTTAAACTAACGTAAATTGACAAAAGTGCTAAATTTTGCATTTCAATTATAATATAATATAGAAGTACTATTTCTTGTTTCATTCTTTTAATTTAGACAAAAATGAGTATTTTTGTCTACTTTGACTTACCTGATAAAAATGAATGTTTAGCTATTCTTTTTTTTTTTTTTTTTTTTTTTACAATGACGAAAATGAAACATTTTCAATTCATTCACTTAAAGTGGCAAAAATGAATGTTTTTATTTTAATAACTATTTTGGACAAAACCATGTTTTAATGAAAACAATAAAAATGAACTTTTTTTATTGAAATCTAAATTTTAGACATAACAATTCATAACTCGGTGGCACATTAATTTGACGATCATTTCCTATGTATTCTAATGACAAATAAAAGAATATTTTATTTGTTACATTTTTCCATGTGTTCTAATAACATGTAAAGAGAACTTCATATGTTTACATCTTTCTATGTATCCTAATAACATATAAAAGAATATTTCATATGTATACAATCCTCTATGTATTTAAATAACATATAAAAGAATAATTTGAATGTAAACATTTTCTTTTATAGCAAATAAAAGAATAATTTATTTGTCAAAATTTCTAAACTAACTTAGCAATGAAAATGCTAATTCTATTTCAACGAAATGTGTAACTTGTTTCAATAACAATTTTGACACAAATGAATAATTTATGTGATTACATTTTTCTAAATATACTTATAACATAAAAAGAAGTATTTCATGTATGTACATTTTCTATGTACACTAACAACATATAAAATGTATTTTATTGGTTTACACTTTTCTATGTGTTCTAATAACAAATAAAAGAATACTTTTATTTGTTTATACTCTTCTATTCATTCTAATAACATATGAAAGAGAATTTTATATGTTAACATTTTTTTCCTCTATGTATTTCCATGTCATATAAAAGAATATTTTCTATGTCAATGTTTCTATGCATTTCAATAACAAATAAAAGGGATTTTTATTTGTAAACCAATTTCTATACTCTAATATGACAAATATAAGAGACTTTGTTTATCAAAACAATTCCTATATTCTAATGTGACAAACAAAAGAGATTTTATTTATCAAAACAATTCCTTTATTCTAATATGACAAATACAATAAAAATAAGATTTTTTTTCTTTTGTGTAAACTAAATTTAATAGGCATGAGACACACAAATCCATCCGACGATACATCGCAATCACACAACAATATAACTCAGCAATCGTCATCACAGAACAAATCAACACTGAAATAATTATATATACAATCATGAACATGAAATAAATATAAATTTCACATTTGAAATAAATAATTAATTTAAATTTTTAAAAATATAGAAATCTCACCGAGCTTTTAATTCAAATCTGAAGTTTGCTCAAAATTTCATCTGTTCCTTTTCAGATCTAGTCTGTCCCGTCATCTAGATCTCATCTCTACGAATCCAGCGCATTTTATTTCATCTGATTCCAAACTAAAAAGAACAAGTTATGGTCGTTTAAACCTTTGAATTTATTAATTATATAGTTTAATAATTAATTATATTATTAACCTCTTAACCTTAGTTCAGGCCTCTCCCTTATCTTCTTCATTGAAAACCCGTATGTTTTTGCAATTTTGTTTAATCCTTTGATTCGATTTCGCACAAGATTGGATGGGCGAGGAGGAGATCGGATGGTGCTGGGTTGGAGGACCTGGAGAGGCGCGCCAGGTGGGACCCATGGTGGGTGGCGCGATGGCGGCAACATGGTGGGCGGTGGCCTTAACGGCGTGAGTTCGGGGTCTTGGAATGGGTCGAATACTTGATGGAATTCGATCTTGACCGTATGGATTTATAGAACATGGAAATCTCAATCATAATTGTATAGAAATTAGAATCAAATTCGAAATGATTCATGAATGATTTGAGGAGGAAGGAGGGACAAAATCAGCCATGGATAGAACGGGGATACGGCGGCTATAGAATAGGGTTAGACTGAAGCGTATTCCAAGGGTATTTATACTGTGTATTCTCTATTTATTTAATTCAAAAATTCCTATATAAATATGAATACCAAATCAAACCCAACGAGTGTCGCCCCCAGCTAATAACTCCCGTCCCGGACATAATTGAACATGTTTCGTAATCCAATTCGGCTGTTACGATATGTTTTTCTTGAATTTTAATTATAAATCATTTAATTATTTAATTTAATCGTACATATAAATTCACCAGGGCCACATATGGACTTTAAAAATTACATAGAAATTATTTATGGCTTTCTTTTGTCGATACGGTCCTAACAAGACTAATTTCGTCGAATTCCGAGACCGTTTGAAAAATGGTCATTTTCTAGTCGATTAAATTCAACTGAAATTGGTCAAACACGTTTTCTCCTGCCACGCTCACATATTAATTCGAAAAATTCTAGAAAATTAAACTTAACAATAATTTGACATTCCGGGTCCAACAAAAGTGGTTTCGTCGAAAACAGAGGTCGTTTGAAAAATGGCTATTTTCAAGGCGTATATATTTAATATTAAAAATACTTTTTAAACAAATAATTTCCGAAACTCGAAATATATAAGTGTTTACTATTTTTCCAATGCAGAAACGTCATTCTGAACTCATTGGAAGTGGTTTCGAGTTCAAATTCCTTCGTATGCAAAAAGTAGCATTTTTGACCTATATAAATTTCATAGCGACCTTTCTAAATTTTAATTTGGGCATAACTTTTGATTCCCGCTATGAAATTTCAATTTTTCAGATTCGTTGGACAGACATTTTTAAATAGATTCCAAAATTTTTGGTTCCACTAAAATCCGTTAAATTTCGCATCCCGTATGGTCAGCCAAAGTTCAAGTTTGACTTTTCAAACTACCACGCTATTTCTAACTCTTTTTATAATTAAAATTAAATTATTCATTCTAACTTCGATTTAAATCAATTTTTAATCATTATTATTCTAAATAAATTATTTTAAATATCAAAACCCATTAAAATTACTTAAAAATAAATTTTAAATTTACTCCAAATTTCAGGGTTGTTACAGTCTCCCCCACTTAAGAACTTTTCGTCCTCGAAAAGGAACGAAGCTAAAAATTGTTTAATTATCCTATCTTAAATAGTTTTATTTGTTGATTAACTTTTAAATTATATAACTTTTATATATATTCAAAAATCATATTTTCTAAAATAGATTATATATAATTACAAATACTTTAATTATAAACTGGGCACTCTCAACTCATTCTAGGGCATTACTAACCCCATCTCTAATGAGTTTTCTCATTCTAGGATATTGCTGATCCTATCTCTAATGAGTATTTTTATTGGATATTACTAATCCAATCTCTGATGAGTCTTTTGTTCAGTTCTAACGAGTTGTACCCCAAAGATTTGAGCTAACCAAAGCTCTGATACCAAAATGAAACGATCCGAAAATCGCCCTTGCGGGAGATCGCCGGATACGCTTACTTTGGGCTACAACACATCAGAACAACAATATCAGACTTTTATAAACATTACAATAATGTTACATCAGAGTACCGAATATCAGAGTACATCGAATAAAATTACAGCGGAAGATAAATTACAATATTTTAACACAATACAGCGGAAGACTTTCTATGCTCTGGACACAGCTTTAAGCTTCAATCCAGAATCCTGCTCGAGATAAGGACCTGTAGACAAACTACTCGGTTGCCCGTGTGGAAAAGAGGGCACCCGAGTTTGCAAAGGTGGAAACAAACAACGGGTCAGTCATGGGACTGGTGTGAGAATTCTTAACTAATTTAACTAATAGTAATAAAGAAAATCCAAGGACCACGCCGCTAACGCGGAACGGGTTTACTCCAATGGATTGTCATGCATAAATTAAAGTAAATTGTCAAAACAACGCGATGCTTTTTGGAAAAATGAAACCATCATAAGACCCAATTCCATCACACAATGCAACGCAAACCGGAGGATATGGTTTTACCTTATAATGGTTAAAAATGCTTAATACAATAAAAACGGGTTTGGTATTATTATAGTGTATATAAGTTTCAAAAACAGTTCAATCATAATGTATCAATCCTAGGACACATAGATACCATAATACTATGCTTCCACACTAGTAATACAATCAAATCCGTGGGTTCGTATTGGAAGTTTGGATTTCCATCACGAGTCAAGGCTAGGGAGGAGCTCCTTACCGATTCGAGACACTCTAGTTAATGTCTCAGGATCCCCCGTAGTGAACCCTTGGATCTTGCAGGGCCGGTCCACACATACAGCTTCGTGGATTAGTTATTCCTGAACACATGTTTCTCGATCCTATAGGACCTATCATCCGAGGCGCCTCATTCCATCATCCACATAAGTAAAATATCAGCCGGTTTAAGCACCGACACTACTTCTAACTAGAAAGAAATGCGCTGCTCTCCCTGCGTTCCCTTCTCCCGTTTTAGACTCCGCTGGTGCGTGAGGCTCGCGAAGTCACGCTATACACAAAGCTAGGCCTAAACAGGCTATGCTTTGATCATCCCACAAGGCCTGCTTTTCAACAAAGCCTTGATCATATGCATCTTAGCATGCCACATCGTCACTCCATATCACACTACCAATCCTTTGCCGAAATATATGAAAGGGTGTTAAGCAAGAGAATAAATTCTCCGCCACCAAACATTCATACATTCGACAGAAAATCAATAAATACAATATAAAGGAGTACAATGTCAGACACACATTCCATTTATAAGCTTATGCTCTGGTTTTGAGCGAAAGCCAAATCCGTACAAATCAACACTACGTCCGGACGGCCATCACTGTTGCCCCTTCAAGGTAGCTACTCCAATCATGGGCATCAGCAGTCGTCGTCCATTCGATGTGAAGATCGCCGGTCTTCAATCACCGTCTTCAACTCTTCGACTTTCAATCGTCGTATGATCATTTGAAATGAGATTGAACTCGGACTTTTCAAATGATCCTCGCAAATGAATATATTTAAAAATCATTTCTTATCGTTGATATTAATTTATAACGATCAACCGTTATTTTTATTTATATAAAAATAATTAAATTCCATTTAACGACGCTTCAAGTCAAAAGGCGACCTTGGCGCCGTTTTCACCCAAATTTGTTTTACACATTTCTTTAATTCTAACTGTTGGATTTTAACATTATTTATAACGACGGAAAGATCTTCCCAAGGCGAACCTAATGGTTACAGATTTGGCAAAATACGAAGGTCGGATATTTCGGTATAATCAACTAAAAGTACAATTCTGTAAAGTGAACTACCACGCTCTATTTGTTCAATTAAAATTTGTTTATACACATATGATTATATATATACATACAATTTCTTCGTCCATTTCATTATTGCGATAATCGTGACAAGTAAAGGTATATAACATAACACACAATAATTTTTATTTTAATTTAGTTCACGTACACATCTTATACACAACAATGTATATTTTTCTTGTTTCATCTTTCAAATTACACAAAATGTATATTTTGTTTATCATGCCAATTCCAACAAAAATGAGCATTTTTGTGTTTCATTTCAATTTCCACAAAAATGCAACATATTTTGGTGTCAACCTCAATTCTACAAAAATGAAAATATTTTTGTTTCTATAATTCCAATGTAACAAAATAATAACTTTGTTAATCTTTTAATGAAATCTAATTCATTTAAAAACTACATTTCCATCGTTATAATTTTCACTGAAAATCTATTTACATAAAAATGTAAATTTCATACCGCTATCTTTTTTTTGATGAAAATTCAAATCATTAAAACGTAAATTTCCTTCCTTACGTCCCATTTACATGGAATATAATTTTTCTTCTTTAAATTCTATTCACATGAAAAATGTAATTTTTCTTCTCTTTAAATCTTAATTGCATTAAAATATAAAATTTTCTTTTCAACCTTATTCATATTAAAAATGAAAACTTTTTTTTTACTTTAAAAATGTAACCTTTCTCTTTTATTTAATTTACATTAAAAATGTAACTTCTCCCTTTACAATGTCAAAATATTTCTTTTTTTATTTATTTGCATTAAAGATGAAATTAAGATTACCGTATAAAATCTACTTCTTCTTATTACATTAAAAATGTAACATGACTTCATTCTTTTTAATTCATTTAAACATAAACTTAAAATTCCACTTTTCATAAAAAAACATAAGCTTTCATTCTTTTAATTACTTCCTTTAATTACAATAGAAATGTTAATAATATTGCTTCATTAAGTTTCATTCTTATATAACAAACATGACGGTGAAAATATTCATACCATTATTAACACATGACGGTGCAAAATGTTCGTTTCTAATTTAATACATAACGGTTTAGAAATTGTTCCTTACATTTCTAACCAATGGCGGTGCAAAATAATGTTAATTTCATTTTACCAAGTGACGGTGAAAATAATGTCTATTTCATTTTAGCAAGTGACGGTGAAAATCATATCTATTTCGTTCTAACAAAATGAACATTTGTTATAACACAAATCTAGTTAATAAAAATGCTATTTGTGCTTAATTTTTTTATTTAACACAAATGTCCTTTTTGTTTCAACCATCTAAATTTGACAAGATGTACATTTTTGTCTCTACTAATATATTTGACAAAATTTGCATAATTTGTTTCAACTAGCATAAATAAATAAAAAAAAGTGCTTATTTGGTTTCAACTAATGTAAACCGGCAAAGGTGAATAATTTGTTTTTAACTAATGTAAATTGACAAAAGTGCTAAATTTTGCATTTCAATTCTAATATAATATAAAAGTACTATATCTTGTTTCATTCTTTTAATTTAGACAAAAATGAGTATTTTTGTCTACTTTGACTTACGTGATAAAAATGAATGTTTAGCTATTCATTTTTTTTTTCACAATGACGAAAATGAAAAATTTTCAATTCATTCACTTAAAGTGGCGAAAATGAATGTTTTTATTTTAATAACTATTTTGGACAAAAACCATGTTTTAATGAAAACAATAAAAATGAACTTTTTTATTGAAATCTAAATTTTAGACATAACAATTCATAATTCGGTGGCACATTAATTTGAGATCATTTCCTATGTATTCTAATGACAAATAAAAGAATATTTTATTTGTTACATTTTTCCATGTGTTCTAATAACATGTAAAGAGAATTTCATATGTTTACATCTTTCTATGTATCCTAATAACATATAAAAGAATATTTCATATGTATACATTCCTCTATGTATTTAAATAACATATAAAAGAATAATTTATATGTAAACATTTTCTTTTATAGCAAATAAAAGAATAATTTATTTGTCAAAATTTCTAAACTAACTTAGCAATGAAAATGCTAATTCTATTTCAACGAAATGTGTAACTTGTTTCAATAACATATTTTGACACAAATGAATAATTTATGTGATTACATTTTTCTAAATATACTTATAACATAAAAAGAAGTATTTCATGTATATACATTTTCTATGTACACTAACAACATATAAAAGTATTTTATTGGTTTACACTTTTCTATGTGTTCTAATAACAAATAAAAGAATACTTTTATTTGTTTATACTCTTCTATTCATTCTAATAACATATGAAAGAGAATTTTATATGTTAACATTTTTTCCTCTATGTATTTCCATGTCATATAAAAGAATATTTTCTATGTCAATGTTTCTATGCATTTCAATAACAAATAAAAGGGATTTTTATTTGTAAACCAATTTCTATACTCTAATATGACAAATAAAAGAGACTTTGTTTATCAAAACAATTCCTATATTCTAATGTGACAAACAAAAGAGATTTTATTTATCAAAACAATTCCTTTATTCTAATATGACAAATACAATAAAAATAAGATTTTTTTTTCTTTTGTGTAAACTAAATTTAACAGACATGAGACACACAAATCCATCCGACGATACATCGCAATCGTACAACAATATAACTCAGCAATCGTCATTACAGAACAAATCAACACTGAAATAATTATATATACAATCATGAACATGAAATAAATATAAATTTCACATTTGAAATAAATAATTAATTTAAATTTTTTAAAAATATAGAAATCTCACCGAGCTTTTAATTCAGATCTGAAGTTTGCTCAAAATTTCATCTGCTCCTTTTTAGATCTAGTCTGTCCCGTCATCTAGATCTCATCTCTACGAATCCAACGCATTTTATTTCGTCTGATTCCGAGCTAAAATGAACAAGTTATGGTCGTTTAAACCTTTGAATTTATTAATTATATAGTTTAATAATTAATTATGTTATTAACCTCTGAACCTTAGTTCAGGCCTCTCCCTTATCTTCTTCATTGAAAACCTGTATGTTTTTGCAATTTTGTTCAATCCTTTGATTCGATTTCGCACAAGATTGGAAGGGCGAGGAGGAGATCGGATGGTGCTGGGTTGGAGGACCTGGGGAGGCGTGCCCGGTGGGACCCACGGCGGGTGTCGCGATGGCGGCAACAGGGGTGGGCGGTGGCCTTAACGGCGTGAGTTCGGGGTCTTGGAACGGGTCGAATACTTGATGGAATTCGATCTTGACCGTATGGATTTATAGAACATGGAAATCTCAACCATACTTGTATGGAAATTAGAATCAAATTCGAAATGATTCATGAATGATTTGAGGAGGAAGGAGGGACAAAATCGGCCATGGATAGAAAGGGGATACGGCGGCTGTAGAATAGGGTTAGACTGAAGCGTATTCCAAGGGTATTGATACTGTGTGTTCTCTATTTATTTAATTTATTTAATTCAAAAATTCCTATTTATCAATATGAATACCAAATCAGACCCAAGGAGTGTCGCCCCTAGCTAATAACCCCCATCCCGGACACAATGGAACATGTTTCGTAATCCAATTCAGCTATTACGATATGTTTTTCTTAAATTTTAATTATAAATCATTTAATTATTTAATTTAACCGTACATATAAATTCACCGGGGCCACATATGGACTCTAAAAATTACAAAGAAATTATTTCTGGCTTTCTTTTGTGGATACGGTCCTAACAAGACTAATTTCGTCTAATTCCGAGACCGTTTGAAAAATGGCCATTTTCTAGTCGATTAAATTCAACTGAAATTGGTCAAACACGTTTTCTCCTACCACGCTCACATATTAATTCAAATAATTCTAGAAAATTAAACTTAACAATAATTTGACATTCCGGGTCCAACAAAAGTGGTTTTGTCGAAAATAGAGGTCGTTTGAAAAATGGCTATTTTCAAGGCGTATATATTTAATATTAAAAATACTTTTCTGACAAATAATTTACGAAACTCGAAATACATAAGTGTTTTCTGTTTTTCCAATGAAGAAATGTCATTCTGAACTCGATGGAAGTGGTTTCAAGTTCAAATTCCTTCGTATGCAAAAAGTAGCATTTTTGACCTATATAAATTTCATAGCGACCTTTCTAAATTTTAATTTGGGCATAACTTTTGATTCCCGCTATGAAATTTCAATTTTTCAGATTCGTTGGAAAGATATTTTTAAATAGATTCCAAAATTTTTGGTTTCACTAAAATCCGTTAAATTTTGCATCCCCGTACGGTCAGTCAAAGTTCAAGGTTGACTTTTCAAACTACCGCGCTATTTCTAACTATTTTTATAATTAAATTAAATTATTCATTCTAACTTCGATTTAAATCAATTTTTAATCATTATTATTCTAAATAAATTGTTTTAAATATCAAAACCTATTAAAATTACTTAAAAATAAATTTTAAATTTACTCCAAATTTCAGGGTTGTTACAGTCTCCCCCACTTAAGAACTTTTCGTCCTCGAAAAGGAACGAAGCTAAAAATTGTTTAATTATCCTATCTTAAATAGTTTTATTTGTTGATTAACTTTTAAAATATATAACTTTTATATATATTCAAAAATCATATTTTCTAAAATAGATTATATATAATCACAAATACGTTAATTATAAACTGGGCACTCTCAACTGATTCTAGGGCATTACTAACCCCATCTCTAATGAGTTTTCTCATTCTAGGATACTGCTGATCCTATCTCTAACGAGTATTTTTATTGGATATTACTAATCCAATCTCTGATGAGTCTTTTGTTCAGTTCTAACGAGTTGTACCCCAAAGAATTGAGCTAACCAAAGCTCTGATACCAAAACGAAACGACCCAAAAATCGCCCTTGCGGGAGATCGCCGGATACGCTTACTTTGGGCTACAACACACCAGAACAACAACAACAGACTTTTATAAACATTACAATAATGTTACATCAGAATACCGAATATCAGAGTACATCGAATAAAATTACAGCGGAAGATAAATTACAATATTTTAATACAATACAGCGGAAGACTTTCTATGCTCTGGACACAGCTTTAAGCTTCAATCCAGAATCCTGCTCGAGATAAGGACCTGTAGACAAACTACTCGACTGCGCATGTGGAAAAGAGGGCACCCGAGTTTGCAAAGGTGAAAAAAAACAATGGGTCGGTCATGGGACTGGTGTGAGAATTCTTAACTAATTTAACTAATAGTAATAAAGCAAATCCTAGGACCACACCGCTAACGCGGAACGGGTTTACTCCAATGGATTGTCGTGCATAAATTAAAGTAAACCGTCAAAACAACGCGATGCTTTTTGGAAAAATGAAACCATCATAAGACCCAAGTCCCATCACACAATGCAACGCAAACCGGAGGAAAGGGTTTTACCTTATAATGGTTAAAAATGCTTGATACGATAAAAACGGGTTCGATATTATTATAGTGTATATAAGTTTCAAAAACAGTTCAATCATAATGTATCAATCCTAGGACAGATAGATACCATAATACTATGCTTCCATACTAATAATACAATCAAATCTGTGGATTCGTATTGGAAGTTTGGATTTCCATCATGAGTCAAGGCTAGGGAGGATCTCCTTACCTATTCGAGACACTCTAGTTAATGTTTCAGGATCCCCTGCAGTGAACCCTTGGATCTTGCAGGGCCGGTCCACACATACAGCTTCGTGGATTAGTTATTCCTGAACACACGTTTCCCGATCCTATAGGACCTATCATCCGAGGCGCCTCATTCCATCATCCACATAAGTAAAATATCATCCAGTTTAAGCACCGACAATACTTCTAACTAGAAAGAAACGTGCTGCTCTCCCTGCGTTCCCTTCTCCCGTTTTAGACTCCGCCGGTGTGTGAGGCTCGCAAAGTCATGCTATACACAAAGCTATGCCTAAACAGGCTATGCTTTGATCATCCCACAAGGCCTTCTTTTCAACAAAGCCTTGATCATATGCATCTTAGCATGCCACATCGTCACTCCATATCACACTACCAATCCTTTGCCGAAATATATGAAAGGGTGTTAAGCAAGAGAATAAATTCTCCGCCACCAAACATTCATACATTCGACAGAAAATCAATAAATACAATATAAAGGAGTACAATGTCAGACACACATTCCATTCATAAGTTTATGCTCTGGATCTAAGCGAAAGCCAAATCCATACAAATCAACACTACGTCCGAACGGCCATCACTGTAGCCCCTTCAAGGTAGCTACTCCAATCACGGGCATCAGCAGTCGTCCATTCGATGTGAAGATCGTCGGTCTTCAATCACCGTCTTCAACTCTTCAACTTTCAATCGTCGTATGATCATTTGAAATGAGATTGAACTCGGACTTTTCAAATGATCCTCGCAAATAAATATATTTAAAAATCATTTCATATCGTTGATATTAATTTATAACGATCAACCTTTATTTTTATTTATATAAAAATAATTAAATTCCATTTAACGACGCTTCAAGTCAAAAGGCGACCTTGGCGCTGTTTTCGCCCAAATTTGTTTTACACATTTCTCTAAATCTAACCGTTGGATTTTAACATAATTTATAACGTCGGAAAGATCTTCCCAAGGTGAACCTAACAGTTACAGATTTGGGAAAATCCGACGGTCGGATATTTCGGTATAATCAACTAAAAGTACAATTCTATAAAGTGAACTACCACGCTCTATTTGTTCAATTAAAATTTGTTTATATACATATGATTATATATATATACATACATACAATTTCTTCGGCCATTTCATTATTGCTATAATCGTGACAAGTAAAGGTATATAACATAACACACAATAATTTTTATTTTAATTTAGTTCACATACACATCTTATACACAACAATGTATATTTTTCTTGTTTCATCTTTCAAATTACACAAAATGTATATTTTGTTTATCATGCCAATTCCAACAAAAATGAGCATTTTTGTGTTTCATTTCAATTTCAACAAAAATGCCACATATTTTGGTGTCAACCTCAATTCTACAAAAATGAAAATATTTTTGTTTGTATAATTCCAATGTAACGAAATAATAACATTGTTAATCTTTTGATGAAATCTAATTCATTTAAAAACTACATTTTCATCGTTATAATTTTCACTGAAAATCTATTTACATAAAAATGTAAATTTCATACCACAATCTTTTTTTTGATGAAAATTCAAATCATTAAAATGTAAATTTCCTTCCTTACGTCCCATTTACATGGAATATAATTTTTCTTCTTTAAATTTTATTCACATGAAAAATGTAATTTTTCTTCTCTTTAAATCTTAATTACATTAAAATATAAAATTTTCTTTTCAACCTTATACATATTAAAAATGCAAACTTACTTTTTACTTTAAAAATGTAACCTTTCTCTTTTATTTTATTTACATTAAAAATGTAACTTCTCCCTTTACAATGTCCAAATTTTTTTTTTATTTACATTAAAGTGAAATTAAGATCACCGTATAAAATCCACTTCTTCTTATTACATTAAAAATGTAACATGACTTCATTCTTTTTAATTCATTTAAACCTAAACTTAAAATTCCATTTTTCAATAAAAAAAACATAAGCTTTCATTCTTTTAATTACTTCCCTTTAATTACAATAGAAATGTTAATAATATTGCTTCATTAAGTTTCATTCTTTTATAACAAACATGACGGTGAAAATATTCATACCATTATTAACACATGACGGTGCAAAATGTTCGTTTCTAATTTAATACATAACGGTTTAAAAATTGTTCCTTATATTTCTAACAAATGGCGGTGCAAAATAATGTTAATTTCATTTTACCAAGTGACGGTGAAAATAATGTCTATTTCATTTTAACAAGTGACGGTGAAAATCATATCTATTTCATTCTAACAAAATGAACATTTGTTATAACACAAATCTAGTTAATAAAAATGCTATTTGTGCTTAATTTTTTTATTTAACACAAATGTCCTTTTTGTTTCAACCATCTAAATTTGACAAGATGTACATTTTTGTCTCAAATAATATATTTGACAAAATTTGCATAATTTGTTTCAACTAGCATAAATAAAAAAAAGTGCTTATTTGGTTTCAACTAATGTAAATCGGCAAAGGTGAATAATTTGTTTTTAACTAATGTAAATTGACAAAAGTGCTAAATTTTGCATTTCAATTCTAATATAATATAAAAGTACTATATCTTGTTTCATTCTTTTAATTTAGACAAAAATGAGTATTTTTGTCTACTTTGACTTACCTGATAAAAATGAATGTTTAGCTATTCATTTTTTTTTTTTTTACAATGACGAAAATGAAACACTTTTAATTCATTCACTTAAAGTGGAAAAAATGAATGTTTTTATTTTAATAACTATTTTAGACAAAAACCATGTTTTAATGAAAACAATAAAAATGAATTTTTTTTTATTGAAATCTAAATTTTAGACATAACAATTCATAACTCGGTGGCACATTAATTTGACGATCATTTCCAATGTATTCTAATGACAAATAAAAGAATATTTTATTTGTTACATTTTTCCGTGTGTTCTAATAATATGTAAAGAGAATTTCATATGTTTACATCTTTCTATGTATCCTAATAACATATAAAAGAATATTTCATATGTATACATTCCTCTATGTATTTAAATAACATATAAAATAATAATTTATATGTAAACATTTTCTTTTATAACAAATAAAAGAATATATTTCATATGTATACATTCCTCTATGTATTTAAATAACATATAAAAGAATAATTTATATGTAAACATTTTCTTTTATAACAAATAAAAGAATAATTTATTTATCAAAATTTCTAAACTAACTTAGCAATGAAAATGCTAATTCTATTTCAACGAAATGTGTAACTTGTTTCAATAACATATTTTGACACAAATGAATAATTTATGTGATTACATTTTTCTAAATATACTTATAACATAAAAAGATGTATTTCATGTATGTACATTTTCTATGTACACTAACAACATATAAAATGTATTTGATTGGTTTACACTTTTCTATGTGTTCTAATAACAAATAAAAGAATACTTTTATTTGTTTATACTCTTCTATTCATTCTAATAACATATGAAAGAGAATTTTATATGTTAACATTTTTTTCCTCTATGTATTTCCATGTCATATAAAAGAATATTTTCTATGTCAATGTTTCTATGCATTTCAATAACAAATAAAAGGGATTTTTATTTGTAAACCAATTTCTATACTCTAATATGACAAATAAAAGAGACTTTATTTATCAAAACAATTCCTATATTCTAATGTGACAAACAAAAGAGATTTTATTTATCAAAATAATTCCTTTATTCTAATATGACAAATACAATAAAAATAAGATTTTTTTTTCTTTTGTGTAAACTAAATTTAACAGACATGAGACACACAAATCCATCCGACGATACATCGCAATCATAAAACAATATAACTCAGGAATCGTCATCACAGAACAAATCAACACTGAAATAATTATATATACAATCATGAACATGAAATAAATATAAATTTCACATTTGAAATAAATAATTAATTTAAATTTTTTAAAAATATATAAATCTCACCGAGCTTTTAATTCAGATCTGAAGTTTTCTCAAAATTTCATCTGCTCCTTTTCAGGTCTAGTCTGTCCCGTCATCTAGATCTCATCTCTACGAATCCAGCGCATTTTATTTCGTCTGATTCCGAGCTAAAATGAACAAGTTATGGTCGTTTAAACCTTTGAATTTATTAATTATATAGTTTAATAATTAATTATATTATTAAACTCTTAAACTTAGTTCAGGCCTCTCCCTTATCTTCTTCATTGAAAACCCGTATGTTTTTGCAATTTTGTTCAATCCTTTGATTCGATTTCGCACAAGATTGGATGGGCGAGGAGGAGATCGGATGGTGCTGGGTTGGAAGACTTGGGGAGGCACGCCAGGTGGGACCCATGGCAGGTGGCGCGATGGCGGCAAAGGGGTGGGCGGTGGCCTTAATGGCGTGAGTTCGGGGTCTTGGAACGGGTCGAATACTTGATGGAATTCGATCTTGACCATACGGATTTATAGAACATGGAAATCTCAATCATAATTGTGTAGAAATTAGAATCAAATTCGGAATGATTTATGAATGATTTGAGGAGGAAGGAGGGACAAAATCGGCCATGGATAGAAAAGGGATACGGCGGCTATAGAATAGGGTTAGACTAAAGCGTATTCCAAGGGTATTTATACTGTGTATTCTCTATTTATTTAATTTATTTAATTCAAAAATTCCTATTTATCAATATGAATACCAAATCAAACCCAACGAGTGTCTCCCCTAGCTAGTAACCCCTATCCCGGACACAATGGAACATGTTCCGTAATCCAATTCGGCTGTTACGATATGTTTTTCTTAAATTTTAATTATAAATCATTTAATTATTTAATTTAACCGTACATATAAATTCACCGGGGCCACATATGGACCCTAAAAATTACACAGAAATTATTTCTGACTTTCTTTTGTCGATACGGTCCTAACAAGATTAATTTCGTCGAATTCCGAGACCGTTTGAAAAATTGCCATTTTCTAGTCGATTAAATTCAACTAAAATTGGTCAAACACGTTTTCTCCTGCCACGCTCACATATTAATTCGAAAAATTCTAGAAAATTAAAATTAACAATAATTTGACATTCCGGGTCCAACAAAAGTGGTTTCGTCGAAAACAGAGGTCATTTGAAAAATGACTATTTTCAAGGCTTATATATTTAATATTAAAAATACTTTTCAAACAAATAATTTCCGAAACTCGAAATATATAAGTGTTTACTGTTTTTCCAATGCATAAACGTCATTCTGAACTCAATGGAAGTGGTTTCGAGTTCAAATTCCTTCGTATGCAAAAAGTAGCATTTTTGACCTATATAAATTTCATAGCGACCTTTGTAAATTTTAATTTGGGCATAACTTTTGATTCCCGCTATGAAATTTCAATTTTTCAGATTCGTTGGAAAGATATTTTTAAATAGATTCCAAAAATTTTTGTTTCACTAAAATCCGTTAAATTTTGCATCCTGTACGGTCTGTCAAAGTTCATGTTTGACTTTTCAAACTACCGCGCTATTTCTAACTCTTTTTATAATTAAAATTAAATTATTCATTCTAACTTCGATTTAAATCAATTTTTAATCATTATTATTCTAAATAAATTATTTTAAATATCAAAACCCATTAAAATTACTTAAAAATAAATTTTAAATTTACTCCAAAATTCAGGGTTGTTACATTAACTATTTATTTTATAAACTATTTTATAATAATTATTTTCTTTACAAACTATTTTACCTTATAACTATTTTATTTTTTTATTTATCTAAATAAAACATATTAATAATTTACTGTTTATTTTATAAACTACTTTATTATTTCGACTATAGATTTTACTAAATTTGATTTTTCTATTTCAAATTACAAACTATTTATTTTTCAAACTGTTTAAATTATATATCTAAACTATTTCAAAAATATTCTTAACTATTTTAATATTCAAATTATTTTAAAGTTGGAATTGTTTCAAGATTTTAAATTAGTTTAAATGTAGATTTTATGATGAATAATATTCTTTCTTGAATATTGAAATGATTTTTATGAAAATTGTTACGACCCGAACTTCCCCGTGAAGGAAAGCCCGAATTGCTTTGAGAAAAAACCACATCGGAACACAAACAGAAGAACATTTCATTGCTTTTTACAACAATTCCATTAGAATACAAGAATATACGGAGTGAATAAATAAAATACATTCGATAAATATAAGAGATTACAATACATTACATAGCAGCGGAAAATAATATGAAACACAACTGAAGGAGATATGCGGATACAAAGCTTTCTGAATATCATTCCAGCTGTAAACCAGGATCCTGTGAATATAAATCTGCAAAACCAAAATTACTAGCTGTCCGTGTCGAAAATAGGGGCACCCAGAGTTTAGGTGAAAACAATAAACTCCAGGTCAGTCATGTGACTGGTGTGAGAACTAAAATAGTTATTTAAAACTTTACTTTAAAAGAGAGTAATTCAAGGGACAACGCCGTATAACACGGAACGGGTTACCTCCCAAGAATACCAGTGCATATAATTATAACAGCGTAATGCTTTTTGGAAAAATGAAGCTATTATAAGACCTAGGTCCTATCACACAATGCAATGCAAGCCGGGGGATAGGGTTTTCCCTTATAATAGCCAAACATGTTTGGTACGTTAGAACAAATTATTTGATACTATTATAAGTACATAGTGTATAAAACAACTTCAAATATAAATGTATCAATCCTAGACGGCATGGGTACCATATATCATGTCGCCAATACTAGGTTCTACAATCAAAACAGCAAATGTCATGTATTGGAAGTTGGATTTCCATCTGTGAACCGAGGCAAGGGAACGTCCTCACCGAATTCGAGACGCCCTAGCCCGCCCCTAAGGAACAGCCGCAACTGCCCCTTGGATCGTCAGGGCCGGTCCACTCGATGTGGATTATAATGCCTGAACACTGCGTTTCCCCGCCCTTTGGGGCGTCAAAGAGCCAAATGACTCCATCGGCTCCACATAGTCATCGATATATCTGAGGCGCCTCGCAATCCAATAATCACACAGGTGAAAATAATATAAATGTCAGGGCTGGGAGGTCACTGACACCGCCCTAGCTAGAAGGAAACACATGCCCTCCCCGATGTCCTCTCCTATTTCTGGTTTACAACCGGGGTGTGAGGATCGTGAATTAACGCTACACAAAGCTATGCCACAAAGGTCGTGCATTGATCATCAACCACAAGACTCTGCTTTTCAATAGAAGCCTTGATCATTTTCATCTTAGCATGCCACACAAGCAAACCACTCCATGCAACCGATATCCATCAATCACACAGAATGATATCCAATGTCAGACACATAGTCCATTTACAAGTCTGTTCTGGGTCTAAAAGAAACCGGAGGCACCATATACCTCGCATATCCATCGATCTCCAAGTACGTCTAGACGATCACCAACTGATTCCCTCCTCTTGGGTGTACAGCCCAATCAAGATCATCAGTAATTATCTAAACGATGTGAAGACCTCCGGTCTTCGACCACCGTCTTCATCCTCGACACATCGTCGAATCAGTTATTCAGATTGGGATAAACCCGACCGTTTCGAATAACTCGCGTATATAATAAATAAGTGTTACACAAACACAACGTACGCCTCATTCCAATTCAGAATATTCTTTTTTTCAAATATTCTTACACTTTGGGAAAGGTTCCCATTAATTTTATCAAAGATAAATTCTTTAAATTTATTCTTTAATCTTCTTTTGAATATCAATTCAAACCAAATTATGGTTTATCCAAACTAGTCGGGATTAGCAAACCTTACCGAAGTAATCACTTGTTAAATTTCCCAACCCTAACCATTCATCCCATGAAGTAAAACTGGTCATACTTCATATCTAACACCACAGTGTTATTGGTAAATTCAATTACCATTTCACGTTCAAATCTAATTAAAGATTTAACTGTCGCCTGGAGCAAAACTGGTGATACTCCTTTCTCGATCATTTCAATCTAATTAAAGATTCATTTAAACTCCACTTGGTTTTAATCTTCCCAAAAATCACTATTAATGATTATTTAACTTGGGAAATCATATCCTGTCTTTAACTAGGTTAAAGAACCAATGTCATTTAAAACACGATTCACTATAAATCCAAAATCTCATTCTATTAACTATGGAATCTTCATGGAAAACAAATCGATATATATAATCGATATAAACTTCCATATCCGACTAATAATATAAACGGAATAACGGCAAAGCCTTTTAAATTCCAAATATATTAGTTTTCTTCCCCCACAGAAATTCACTTCAATTATTACCAAATCGAATTCCATTCCATTCCAATTTATTTTATTAAATTGGAAAACTTTACTTTGGAAAATCTCCTTTAAATCTTAACAAAAGATTTATAAATTCCAAATCACATTTCACTGTAAATCGGGTTAAAGAACAAATGTCGTTAAAACAAAGTTCATGATAAACCCAATTCATCTTCCATTAATTATCGGGTTAAAGAACAAGTGTTATTTAAAACACCGTTCACGATAAACCTAAAAATCAATTCAAATTCAATTCCAGTTAAATACCATTTAATTGGTATACTTCATTAAATCTAAATAAAAAGATTTAATCTTTTTCTCAACTGGGTTTAAGAACAGTGTTAATGAAGACACCATTCACGACAAACCCAAATCCCATTTGATATTAAATACAAGGCTCTGAATAGAAAATATATCGGCTTATATTCAATATCAAATTCTATGACCAACAAATATCGTATTGGAAATAACAATATAAATATATCTTTCAAATTTCCACAACAATATCTATATAATCACGAAATCCAACATCGAAATATTCCAAAGACAATTTCGATTCAAATCCATTCCAATTCAATTATTGGAAATTCTGGTTACTTTTAAAACCCTTTCAAATCCAATTTATTTATTTCAAAAATAAATGGATTATAATTCTAGTTCAAAACTAGTTCATTTCGATAAAAATATATTTTTATCTTTTCAAATATAAAATTTTTCATTCTAATTCTTTCCAAATCATTTATTATGATTTTACACAAATTATTGCTATTTTTAATAATTTTATCAAGGCCTGTACAGTCGATTTCCATCAACGGCCATCGAACTGTACCTACAGAGACCTTTTCCAAATTTGATTTGGACATAATTCCAAATCCAACCGTTAGATTTCAAATCTCTAATATTCGTTAGAAAGCTCTTTTCGATACGAACCCAATGGTTCCAGTTTTAGGAGAATCCGACGATCGGATCTCCCGTAATGTCCATTCGAAGTAAATGGTCAAAATTCGCGAACTACCGCAACGCGGCGCGTTTTATTCAGGCCATTATATATATATATATATATATATATATATATATATATATGTATTATATTTCATTGATTTCCTTTTAAAACGTATTTTATAAATCGTTTTAAATTCGTTTTCAAAACGATTTCAGTTTCATATTCAATTTCAGATCAAAATTGAATATTCAATATCATTAATATATAAATGATAATATTTTCAAAACGTTATATTTTGAAATCACGTCCTTTTCTATATTCATTATAAAAACAAATATAATCGATATAAATATCGTTCGCGTCAAAATGGCGCATAACTAATCAATACGGCTTTATATATTTCAATACTTCGTTATTCTATGCAACAAATGAATATTTTCTTCAACACATGAATATATATTTTATTCAACACATGAATATTTATTAATTCTTACTTACAATAAAAATGTGAATTCTATTGTGTAAAATATTTCGTTCAACACATGAATATTCTCAACACATGAGTATTGTCAACACATGACTATTTTGTTATTCGATATATTTGATAAAATTATGATTTATATCGTTTAATTCTTAATCAGAATCTAACCGTAAATTAGTAAGAGAACAATTCCCTAAACATTAACCCCGAAGGCCGAAACCAACATTAGATCAATACTCAGGAAACCATTCATCTTTACTGATTTCCATTTAGTTTCTAATTTTATATATGATAAAGACGTGAATTTTGTCATTTAGAGATTTTCCTCAACACATGAATTTTCTGTTATTCAACACATGAATATATATTTTATTCAACACATGAATTTTCTTTTATTCAAACACATGAATTATCTTTTATTCAGCACATGAGTTTTTCTTTTATTCAACACATGAATATATATTTTATTCAACACATAAATTTTCTTTTATTCAACACATAAAATTTTCTTTTATTCAACACATGAATTTTCTTTTATTCAACACATGAATATTTATTCTATTCAACACATGAATTTTCATTTTATAATATTCTTTATTTTCCAAATTGGAATGAGGCCCAATCAATTACCATATAATGTTAATTATATGGATTCCATACAACATATGTATATAATAGCAACGATAAATAATCAACCATCATCCACAGTGCACCACACAACTGCATAAGCATTAAATATAAATAATTAATGCTTACACAGTCTGTCAACCAATCAATCGACATACAGCTAAATAATTGGGATTAGTGTACGCCAAATATCATCCCAACACACGTGTGGGGTTTCAAATCAACAAACATAGATTTTTATTTGTGCAGTTGGGCGATGTGTAAAATTTATCGTCCCAATCAATATCAGTCAAATGGGTGTACATAAACAAACCATCTGATTTGTTTATAATTATTTATTTTATATACATGTTAAAAATTATATTTTTAACTGTAAAATATTTTATTCCATTCCACATCACACTATCAACTTTCACAACACATCAATTAAACAAACAAGTCATCCATGGTCTGTGGACGACAGGTGTCGGGTGCTGCTAAGCACCGTCTGCATCCTAGTATATATTTCAAACTAGAAATTAAAATAAAAGTGAGGAGTTCTCACCTTTGGGATCCACTCCTCCATTCTTTCTTTCTGAACTGTTTGGATTTGTTCGAAATTCCAACGCATCCCTTTCACGTTGTTCATATTAAAAATCACATTTTTAATATGATGTTTATATATTTCTAAAAATTTTGTCTTTCTATTTTTTTTAAAAAACTAACTTTTCACTTGTAAAAATAATATAATCTTTTTATCGCTACTTCATATATAAAAATCGAATTTTTATCGCTATTTCACATGTGTAAAATTCGAATTTTTATATTAATAAAAATATAATCTTTCTTTGCATTAAAAAAAATCATATATTTTTATATATAAAAATCTTACCTTTTAAAATTTAAAAATCCAATTATTTCGTATTTAAATTTTTTATCTTTACGTATATAAAAATCTAATGTTTTCAAATCTTATCTTTTCAAATCTAAAAATCTAATCTTTTCTTCTATAAAAATCTATTCTTTCCATGATAAAAATCTATTCTTTCCTCTATATAGAAAAAATCTATTCTTTATGTATATAAAAATATAAACCTTACGTAAATAAAATATAACTGTTATGTAAATAAAAATAAATCGGATTTCATATAAATAAATATTATATAAAAAGATACATACTGTAAACGAAGGAAGGAGAGGGTTTTTTTGCGCTACCGGAGGCGGAGGGGAGGTCGAGCGGATGGAGGGTGGTGAATGGCGGTCGCGGCAAGGGGCGGTGGCTCTCTGGTGGAAGGGCGGCGGATATCGTTTGGGTGGAAGGGTTTGGCGCGGTTTACATTAGAAGGGAGGGGAGAGGGAGTAGCTGGGGGGGGGGGGAATCGAGGATGGAGGCGGGGGTGCTCCTCCGGCGTGGAGCGGCGGCGGCGCTCCAGGTTGAACGACGAGATCTCGTTGCTTTTTTTTTTCCTTTTATTTGCTTCACGGTTTCGATTAGAAAAAACAAAGAGGGGGGTTTGACCGGTCATAAAGAGATAAAGGGAAGAGGAAGTTTTATAATTTAATTATTTAATTTAATTCTTCATTAAAGTTGACTTTCCATTCAACCTCCAAACGAAACCCCAAGACTGTCACCCCTAGCTAATTACCCCCATTTCGAACGCAATGGGATATGTATCGTAAGCTGATTCAATCGTTTCGATCAGTTTCCGTCAAAATCAAATTATAAATCTATATATTGAATTTGAACGCGCATTTAAATTTACCGGGGCCACATACGGACTCTAAAAATTCCCGAAAAACAATTTCTAGCTTCGTATTGATAATAGGGTTCTAACAAAACTTATTTCGTCAAATTTCGAGACCGTTTGCAAAATGGTTATTTTTAAGGGCTATATTTCCATAGCGACTATTCTGAATTTTCAACTGGACATAACTTTTTATTCCCGCTATGAAATTTTGATTTTTTGGATTCATTGGAAAGATATTTTCAAATAGATTCTAATATTTTTGGTTTTGCTAAAATCCGCTTTATTTTGAATCCTGTACATTCATTTGAAGTTTGAAATCGAATTTTCGAACTACCGCGCCATTTTCAATTCCTTTTATAATTAGAAATAATTATTTATATTCTAACGACGATTCAAATAGATATATATGTTTCTAATTATATTCAAAATAAATTTCTCGTCATTATTATTTAAAATAATTCATTTTAAATACTCAAAATTCATCAAAATTGCCAAAATAAAATTTTAAATTGGCTCGGATTTCCGGGTTATTACAAAAATCTAATATTTTGATACGAAGCATGAATATCTTTGAAATGTAAAGAACTGACCGATGTGGAAAATGTAAATGATTGGTTGTTAAAGAGACTGGGATCGGATATTGTCATACTCTCTGCCAATACCGAAAACCACTTTAACAACTGTGTACACGGTGGAGTTCCAGAATGAAGTAGGATGGATTTGGAGGCGATTACTGGATTTGAAGAAAGAGAACGATGATGAATAGCCTTGACCTTCGAGTTGTAATTTAAATGACTAAAACAGGAGCCATACCCAAGTTAATGTGAGCTAGCTCCTCTTAGCAGACATGCTTCTTCGATACCATATATATTACTTTGTGATTGATTGCGTCTTTGATTTTTGGGAGTATTGTCTGGGGTGGGCGGTAGTCGCGGCTATGCGTTACCACCGGCAGGCGATTACTGGATTTGAAGAAAGAGAACGATGATGAATAGCCTTGACCTTCGGGTTGTAATTTAAATAACTAAAACAGGAGCCATACCCAAGTTAATGTGAGCTAGCATCTCTTAGCAGACATGCTTCTTCGATACCATATATATTACTTTGTGATTGATTGCGTCTTTGACTTTTGCGAGTATTGCCTGGGGTGGGCGGTAGTCGCGGCTATGCGTTACCACCGACCTGGGTCTGCAATCCGGTAGAATCCTACTGATGGGTATTGCCTCGATGCCTTGTCATATTTATCCTGGTCGAGCCCCCTACGACTTTTGTAACGACCTGTATTTTGACCGTCAAATATTTAATTTAATTTATTATTTTAAATATTATATTTGGAGTATTTATAAATTTTAATATTTAATTCGTTATTTAAAATGAAGTTTGAACGTTAATTTTATTTATAATATAAAACGAGCTCGAAATCGCGCGGCGGTTCGTAATATGGAGTTTTGAACTTCAACTGAGGATACATGATCCAATATAAGTCAGATTTCTGTGAAACATGACACGTTAGAACCTTATTGGTGGTAATTTTCATATGGAAGAGAAAAATTCAGATTTCGTGTTATAGTTTGTTAGTTATGGCCAAATCAAATTTTGAAATAGTCGTTATGGAAATCGTTATTAAAATATACGCGTTAAAATAGCCGTTTTGCAAACGGACTCAGATTTCAACGAAACTCAGTTTCATCGGAACTGTATCGGTATATTATTGTACAGTGTTAAATGGCAGGGAAAACTGATGTCGCATGTGACCACAGCAGCCACAAACGCCCGTTCAATTTCTATAGCGCGTAATTAATTTAATAAAGGGTTATTTGGGTATAACTTGAACAGACGATCGAATTAGGCCGCGAAACCAATTCCGTTGAGTTCGTATCATCGATTAGAGCCAGGATAGGTAAATAATCTGTTATTTTTGGAGACTGTGTAATTTGGTGTCCAAAATGGCATTGTGGCGTGCGTGGAAAATAGCCTACCGGGGAATTGCTAAATTATTGAATTAAGAAAGAATGGTTATATCTGAGGAAGAGATTTTCAAAGTAATAAGAAGGTTTATGAAACCGTATTTTGAATAAAATAGTTAAATGGAATTTGATTTGAGATTGGAATGGAATACTGGTTTTTGTATTTCGACTCGTATATTTCTTTAGATATGAACGTTGTTGATCAAGGTCTGAGAGGTAATTAAAATACCCCAACTTGAACGACTTCGGGATTATCTGAGGATGATATTAGTTGTAATGGTAAAAGAGGTTAGTAAAATTTATTATTTCATTAGGGAAATAATAACGCAACATTTTGACGAAGATTTGGAATATATATATATATATATATATATATATATATATAATGAGGATATAAAAGTAAAGGGGGAGTAAAAAGGGATTGTCGAAAATATAACGATATTTTCGGGTTAGAAATGAAATGAAAAGTTGAGTGTTATTCTATAAGGATAAACATGGATTATGGTTTTTAAGTAATAATAAAAGATATTTCGTAACGTTGGTTTACGAGTAATAAGTTGAAATGATTTCCCAATACTGGATAATAGTGTAACTAATGTTTTGAAAGTGAAAATAGATAAACTGAATATGATATAAGATCTTCCAAAGTATTAAAAGTGAATTTGTTTATAGAATAATCGTATGTATAACCAGAGGAAAAAACTATATTCAAAATATCGAAGTATTTAAGAGTTTTGAATAAACATTTGTTTTTAAATAAAAAGGCCAAGTGAGATCGAATACTGAACCAGTGAACTCACTGGATTGTCATGATTGAAACACTGTTTATTTTGATAGTTAAATCACCGACTATCTAATCTGTCCAATATGATTGTTGGTATGGAAAGATCGGGATCGAAGTTACATTCGATAACCATTCCGACCAATAAATACGTGAAGAGATCAGAAGTGATCGAGATGGAGCATTGAAGACCGTAGATTTTCGTAAACGAAAGAACTGCTAATAATCTATGGTCTGCAGCCAGAGATGTACTGTGGTTTTGTCGTGTTTGGATTCTACGGGTTGCAAGGACTTCTCGCTACTGATCCATGAGGTGATTCCTATATTGGATGCAGTAGGAGAGTGCCTTCGGTTCATCCTGTTCCTGGATGACTTGTAGCGACGAATGTCTGACAGAATATTTCCTGAAACTACGTACATTGACTTTTACAAATATACTGAGTGGTGATAAAGAATGGCCGTTCTTTTAAACCCAGAGTATATTTGTGGACGTCAATTTGTGACTTGACGGATCTGATGATGTGACATTCAAAGTGAATGATGACCATGTGTTCCAGAAGTTAATCTAAACCTCAAGCCTCATCAACGGGGAAATGACAAAAATCGGGCAGGCAGCATGGCTATGTGGGTTGCTCCCATCAGGGTGTATAATCACCTATCTAGAGAAAATTTATTTGCTTCTTTAATCTATTTCGATGATGTCTCTTTTTGGGAAACGGTGGCTAGCTACCACCGTTGGTGATATACATTCGATACACTCAAGCGAAATGAGTGGTCGGTCATGTGAGGGCCGGGTTGCAAGACGTTCTTGTTGAACCCAGTGTATTCGCCTCTAGAGATACACTATCGGCAGGTGGTCCTATACCTTGTCATAGTCGGAATCCAATCTCCAATAAGCGCTCGTGGTTTTGATTGTATATTATATATGTGGAGCGTGAGATGCAAGTGTTCCACTAGATTGATATTTACTTGTAATTAGATATTATTATGATATCAGACAAGATATTGGTTTAAAAATGTTTTGGGTTATCGTAAGGTAAAAACTGTCCGTATTTATGTGTGGATTTGTAAACCAATCCGAATTATAAAAGGAATTTGTTTTAAAAAGAGGGAAAGATTAAAAGGGGCATTTTGATAAGGAGTTGCTAAATTATTGAATTAAGAAAGAATGGTTATATCCGAGGAAGAGATTTTCAAAATAATAAGAAGGTCTATGAAACTGCATTTTGAATAAAATAGTTAAATGGAATTTGATTTGAGATTGGGATGGAATATTGGTTTTTGTATTTCGACTCGTATATATCTTTAGATATGAACGTTGTTGATCAAGGTCTGAGAGGTAAATAAAATACCCCAACTTGAACGACTTCGGGGTTATCTGAGGATGATATTAGTTGTAATGGTAAAAGAGGTTAGTAAAATTTATTACTTCATTAGAGAAATAATAACGCAACATTTTGATGAAGATTTGGAATATATATATATATATATATGTATATAATGAGGATATAAAAGTAAAGGGCGGGGGGTAAAAAGGGATTGTCGAAAATATAACGATATTTTTGGGTTAGAAAGGAAATGAAAAGTTGAGTGTTATTCTATTAGGATAAACATGGATTATGGTTTTTAAGTAATAATAAAAGATATTTCGTAACGTTGGTTTACGAGTAATAAGTTGAAATGATTTCCCAATACTGGATAATAGTGTAACTAATGTTTTGAAAATGAAAATAGACAAACTGAATATGATATAAGATCTTCCTAAGTATTAAAAGTGAATTTGTTTATAGAATAATCGTATGTATAATCAGAGGAGAAAACTATATTCAAAATATCGAAGTATTTAAGAGTTTTAAATATAAATTTGTTTTTTAATAAAAAGGCCAAGTGAGATCGAATACTGAACCAGTGAACTCACTGGATTGTCATGATTGAAACACTGTTTATTTTGATTGTTAAATCACCGACTATTGAATCTGTCCAATACGATTGTTGGTACGGAAAGACTGGGATCGATGTTACATTCAAAAACCATTCCGATCAACTAATACGGGAAGAGATCAGAAGTGATCAAGATGGAGCATTGAAGACCGTAGATTTTCGTAAACGGAAGAACTGCTAATAATCTCTGGTCTGCAGCCAGAGATGTACTGTGGTTCTGTCGTGGTTGGAATCTATGGGTTGCAAGGACTTCTCGCTACTGATCCATGGGGTGATTCCTATATTGGATACAGTAGGAGAGTGCCTTCGGTTCATCCTGTTCCTGGATGACTTGTAGGGACGAATGTCTGACAGAATATTTCCTAAAACCATGTACATTTACTTCTACAAATATACTGAGTGGTGGCAAAGAATGGCCGTTCTTTTAAACCCAGAGTATATTTGTGGACGCCAATTTGTGACTTGACGGATCTGATGATGTGACATTCAAAGTGAATGATGACCATGTGTTCCAGAAGTTAATCTAAACCTCAAGCCTCATCAACCGGGAAATGACAAAAATCGAGCAGGCAGCATGACTACGTGGGTCGCTCCCATTAGGGTGTATACCTATCTAGAGAAAATCTATTTGCTTCTTTAATCTATTTCGATGCTGTCCCTTTTCGGGAAACGGTCACTAGCTACAACCGTTGGTGATATACATTCGATATACTTAAGCGAAATGAGTGGTCAGTCATGTAAGGACCGGGTTGCAAGACGTTCTTGTTGAACCCAGTGTATTCGCCTCTAGAGATACACTATCGGAAGGTGGTCCCATACCTTGTCATAGTCGGAATCCAATCTCCAATAAGCGCTCGCGGTTTTGATTGTATATTATATATGTGGAGCGTGAGATGCAAGTGTCCCACTAGATTGATATTTACTTGTAATTAGATATTATTATAATATCAGACAAGATATTGGTTTAAAAATGTTTTGGGTTATCGTAAGGTAAAAACTGTCCGTATTTATGTGTGGATTTGGTCTTACGATTATTCTTTTCTTTGAAATATTTTAACTTTAAAATCAGGTTGTGTGATCCCCTTAAACTTAGTGTGTTTATCTCACTCTGGTTCACCAGACTGACCCGGTGTTTTGTAAATGCTCCGGTTAGCCCCGGGGTGTACAGGTTCAGGTTATCAGATGCGGCGAAGTCCAGAGACGAGCTGGAGGTATTCAGACGTATGATATTATATAGTTACTATTCCGCTGTGTGTTGTGTATAGGGCAGATTATTATAACTGCCCAGTGATGTTGATGTACTCTGATATTGTAAGTTTTATTTAATGCTCTCAATAAAGTTATTTCTATATTATATTTTTTCCGCTGCGATGTGAGACTCTGTGGTGTGTTGGTTCTTCTACTTCTTCTATTCTTATATTTCTTTCTTTCTTACCTCATCCTCTAACTTCTTTCTTCTAGTAATCCATTTTCAATGCACTTTGGGTTGGACTGGTGTGGTTTGGTCAACTCAAAAGGTACCGGAAATTTGGGTCGCTACAAATTGGTACCAGAGCTAATGGTTTAGTGATAACCTTGGCTCTATGGCGTAGCTCGATAGAGATGGGGTTAGTAATACCCTAAATTGGGTTGGTTATATATATGAGAGCGCGTATTTGTAGTTTGATATAAGATTATTTTTGAAATTATTTTTGCCCAATTATTTTATAATATAAGTAATGATTTTCTCAGTTTATTATAATATGGAAAATCGATTGATTTGTTAATGTTGATTTGAATGATATGTTTGGATTGTGATGTGGATTGCTTGGATATAAATTTGAAAATGATAGACTTGGTTTGAAACCAATATGAAATAAATAAGTTGGATAAATCAATCCAGATTAATAAACCTGAATGAATAATTAGAGAAATAAATGAAGTGATTATAAATAATTATTATCTTATGTGGGTTAGATTATGTGTAGAACTGGTTGGATCGTATGATATGGATATTTGAAACTAATCGATGTTGTTTTGGGGACTAATGAAATTTATTTAAGTTGAGAACAGGTGCAGAAGTGTCAATTCAGCTTTTAAATCCATCCAAGAGAAAATTTTGGAGTTAATTGAATCCAGTTTGAATAGAGCCGCAAAATAACTAAGCAAGCTCGAATATAAAATATTGCTTACCGCATAATAACGCTCACAAAAAGGTACGCCTATGCAGAATATAAAATTTTGGTTTTTATTTGGGTTTTTATTTGGGTTTTGAGTTTGGTTTTTGAATTTTTCCAACCCTGTTGGTCGATGTATATATATTTCTTGAACCTGCGATATTGCAGATGTCCTCCGTACAGGGGAGACTCTTCAAAAATTTAAGGTGTTTGAAAATTTTCGATTTTTTTTGGAAAATTCTTCTATTTGAATTAAATTGGTTTTAAAACCAATTAGATTGGTTTTGGAAATAAAAATCGAGTTTTAATTTTATTATTTTTGTAAAGGTAATGGATATGTAATGTTCTTTCTTACCTTAGCAATTTCGAGGACGAAATTATTTTAATGGGGGAAGAATGTAACGACCCGTATTTTGGCCGTCAAATATTTAATTTAATTTATTATTTTAAATATTATATTTGGAGTATTTATAGATTTTAATATTTAATTTGTTATTTAAAATGAAGTTTGAACGTTAATTTTATTTATAATATAAAACGAGCTCAAAATCGCGCGGCAGTTCGTAATATGGAGTTTTGAACTTCAACTGAGAATACAGGATCCGATATAAGTCGGATTTCTGTGAAACATGACACATTAGAACCGTATTGATGGTAATTTTCATATGGAAGAGAAAAATTCAGATTTCGTGTTATAATTTGTTAGTTATGGCCAAATCAAATTTTGAAATAGTCGCTATGGAAATCGTTATTAAAATATACGCGTTAAAATAGCCGTTTTGCAAATGGACTCAAATTTCAACGAAACTCAGTTTCATTGGAACCGTATCGTTAAATTATTGTACGGTGTTAAATGGCGGGGAAAACAAATGTCGTATGTGACCACGGCAGCCACAAACGCCCATTCAATTTCTATAGCGCGTAATTAATTTAATAAAGGGTTATTTGGGTATAACTTGAATAGACGATCGAATTAGGCCGCGAAACCAATTCTGTTGAGTTCGTATCGTCGATTAGAGTCAGGATAGGTATATAATCTGTTATTTTTGGAGACTATGTAATTTGGTGTCCAAAATGGCATTGCGGTGTGCGTGAAAAATAGCCTATCGGGAAAACAGTCTCAAAATGCGATGAAACTGGTGTCGTTGGGTTCGTATTGAAGAATTATTATAGGATTTCAAGGTTTCAAGTTGATCGGATTTATTTAGCGATCGTGGAAAATTAAAACGCGTGTTTATTTCTGGTTTTATAAAGGAAAGTTTTTCAAACGATGTCGGACGAAACTTGTCTCATTGGGTCTGGAATACCTTTTTATACTAAGATTAGTTTTTTTTATCAGTAAGCGGAGATCATATATGGTGGTTTTTACGTGATACTTTGGCCCTGAGTTTCGTTTATTAATTTAATATATTTATTTACACCTATATATTAACCATCCCAGCGAAACCTAATTTGTCAAACCGAACTTTTATGGTCAATATGAGCAAGCCGCCTCAGACAAGAAATGAACGGAAAATTCCTCAAATCTTTTTCCTCTTCTTTTCTTCTAATCCACAGAGTATTCCAAGAAGCTTTCAACTCACAAACTGTTTAACTTGGCAAGACCGTTCATTTGAACAGTGCGGATTGGTTTCTGCGTAGCCTATCGCCGGAGATCAAAGCCCTAAGGCACCGGCGTCGAGCTTCACTTGTAGCCAAAGGGGAGCGTCGAGTGGAGCAAGGCCTTGGGCGAAGATGGACGGGGTCATGACACACCGGTCGCCAGCCTCAGATGGTGCTCCAGTGGTCTGAACTTGACGCGGTCGTGGTCAGGTTGGGTCAAAGTACGTAGGGGTGCTGAAATGTACAACGTGAAGATGGGATTTGTATGTATTGAGGCCCCAGGGATGAACGAAATCACGGTAGCAAGGAAGTGTAAACAAATCGGTTGTCCCTGTTATTTTCACGGAAAAGGAAGTAGGATGGGAAACAAGGTATAAGGGAGGAAGGGATTGGAAAAGAATGGAAGGCCGTGAAGTAATTCGAGGAGCGGGAGAAAGCTGGAACGGTGCAGATGAAACAATCAGCCTCTGTTTGGTCCAAACAAATTTAGTAATTAACTTATAGTTGTTTAATTAAGGGATTGTTTAATTTAATTAAATTATTATACCAAAGTTAACAAATTCCGCACTTGCGTGGTACCAGGTTGGAAACAGGGAAGCAACGTGGTGAAAGGTTTTGGACGAAGAAATCATGGACCATAAATTATAACCGAAATGGAACAAAATGGAGAAGGGATCGGCTTTTAACGATACAATGTAATTAGTTTAAATTGATTATTAATTAACGATGATAATTTTATAATTTAATTATATACTTTAAATAATTATAACTCCACTGTATGTTATCAGAATCGGACAAAACAAAGTGCCGATAGAAACGTCTTGACAAGGTCTACACTATAAAACAAGTCTGGACGCTATCAAAATAAACCAGGATTTTTAATTAAATTAAACGACAGTTTAATTTAATTTGAAATGAGTCGTTCAGTAGAAATTAGATCAATCTCACTCAGTATTTTTCCCATTTATATTTTATATAAATTGGGTTTTCATTTTGTGTGCTCTGGTTGCTAATAATTGACTGTTTTCTAGTTATATATTTGTTTGCTTATTTAACTGATGAAATTAAACCGTTGTTTAATTTCAGTGAAATACCAAATCGTTATTTAACCATTGGATCCAATAAAGGTAACTTACCTTATTGGTCGCGTTTATTTATAAACGTGTTTAATTGTTGAATTGTTTGAACTGTTTTGTTGATTTGTTGATGTTATGCGGTCGTATTTGCTATATAGAAACAATCAGTTAAATGGAATTGTTTGACCTGGTCTGTGATAACCGTTTTAAATACAAGGAAGAACAGGTTAGAGGGATCCAACCGGATTCCTCAAATATATTATTTATTTTCAGATTATCATATATGAACTTTTATGATTGGGTTATTGATTTTAGTAGTGATCATTGACTGAAAAGTCAACATGTGTTGTGTTTTAACCAATGGGCTATACTGGTTGAGTAATCGGCAGTAAATGGCCTAAAAGTAAATTGTTCTGTTTATATTGATTCACCATCAGGTGATTCGAAAGAACTGAAGTTATAAAATTAATTTTTTTATAACTAAAGATAGATTTTGAAATATATATATTTTTGAAAAAAACTTATTTAAAAGGAAATAAATATGTATGTTTATAACTAAGTGTAAATTGATTTTATGAAGTGAACTCTGATGTTAATCAGATTTGTAAATGTGGGAATAAGGAAATTAACTTAACGGTTAAATTTGAGTAATTTTTTTTGTTCAGAAACAATTAAATGGAGTTATTTATTTAAATTAATTATATTAGTTAATTTAAAAGAAGAATAAATTGAAATCGGTTAATAAGATAACCGTGTTTGGAGTTGACTAAGTCAACCGTCTTAATTAGAGTTGATTAATAAATTTGTTTGTTTTGAATTAACCTAATAAAATGGTTTAAAGAATATTGTTTAATTTTATTTAGTTTCAAAAAGAGGTTTACTATTTATTGTAGTTAATAAAGAAATTAACTACTAATGTAGTAAATGATTGAAATAAATTATTATTTTTATTAATAATAATATAGAAAATTACTTTTTAATGGGAATTCATTTAAAAGGTAATCTAAGTGAAATGAAATCCAATTGAATGGTGAAAGAGTTTATGAACAGGTTTTATTTAAAACCTGAGCTTTTATAACAAAGTTATAAAAGGAAATTTCAAGCGAATAGTATAATGGAAAATAAATGTTACTTAATTATTCGAATTAAGTAAAAGGAAATTTAGATATAAGGGTTTTATAATAAACCAAAGTTATATAAAAGAGGTTTGAGATGCTATATCGTTAATTCTAAATTAAGATTATAAAAAAATGGGATTAAGAAAAAGTGGGAAATTGAAATGAGATTTCCAAAGTGGGATATGGTTGAATGGATATGAAACGGGATTAGTAAAAGTGAATTTGATAGGAGAAGTAAATCATAAGATTTGTAAACCAATCTGAATTATAAAAGGAATTTGTTTTAAAAAGGGGGAAGTATTAAAAGGGCGTTTCGATAAGGAGTTGCTAAATTATTGAATTAAGAAAGAATGGTTATATCCGAGGAAGAGATTTTCAAAATAATAAGAAGGTTTATGAAACCGTATTTTGAACAAAATAGTTAAATGGAATTTGATTTGAGATTGGAATGGAATACTGGTTTTTGTATTTCAACTCATATATTTCTTTAGATATGAACGTTGTTGATCAAGGTTTGAGAGGTAATTAAAATACCCCAACTTGAACGACTTCGGAATTATCTGAGGATGATATTAGTTGTAATGGTAAAAGAGGTTAGTAAAATTTATTATTTCATTAGGGAAATAATAACGCAACATTTTGACGAAGATTTGGAATATATATATATATATATATAATGAGGATATAAAAGTAAAGGGGGAGTAAAAAGGGATTGTCGAAAATATAACGATATTTTCGGGTTAGAAATGAAATGAAAAGTTGAGTGTTATTCTATAAGGATAAACATGGATTATGGTTTTTAAGTAATAATAAAAGATATTTCGTAACGTTGGTTTACGAGTAATAAGTTGAAATGATTTACCAATACTGGATAATAGTGTAACTAATGTTTTGAAAGTGAAAATAGACAAACTGAATATGATATAAGATCTTCCAAAGTATTAAAAGTGAATTTGTTTATAGAATAATCATATGTATAATCAGAGGAAAAAACTATATTCAAAATATCGAAGTATCTAAGAGTTTTGAATATACATTTGTTTTTAAATAAAAAGGCCAAGTGAGATCGAATACTGAACCAGTGAACTCACTGGATTGTCATGATTGAAACACTGTTTATTTTGATAGTTAAATCACCGACTATCTAATCTGTCCAATATGATTGTTGGTACGGAAAGATCGGGATCGAAGTTACATTCGAAAACCATTCCGACCAATAAATACGTGAAGAGATCAGAAGTGATCGAGATGGAGCATTGAAGACCGTAGATTTTCGTAAACGGAAGAACTGCTAATAATCTATGGTCTGCAGCCAGAGATGTACTGTGGTTCTGTCGTGTTTGGAATCTACGGGTTGCAAGGACTTCTCGCTACTGATCCATGAGGTGATTCCTATATTGGATGCAGTAGGAGAGTGCCTTTGGTTCATCCTGTTCCTGGATGACTTGTAGGGACGAATGTCTGACAGAATATTTCCTGAAACTACGTACATTGACTTTTACAAATATACTGAGTGGTGATAAAGAATGGCCGTTCTTTTAAACCCAAAGTATATTTGTGGACGTCAATTTGTGACTTGACGGATCTGATGATGTGACATTCAAAGTGAATGATGACCATGTGTTCCAGAAGTTAATCTAAACCTTAAGCCTCATCAACGGGGAAATGACAGAAATCGGGCAGGCAGCATTGCTATGTGGGTCGCTCCCATTAGGGTGTATAATCACCTATCTAGAGAAAATTTATTTGCTTCTTTAATCTATTTCGATGATGTCTCTTTTCGGGAAACGGTGGCTAGCTACCACCGTTGGTGATATACATTCGATACACTCAAGCGAAATGAGTGGTCGGTCATGTGAGGGCCGGGTTGCAAGACGTTCTTGTTGAACCCAGTGTATTCGCCTCTAGAGATACACTATCGGCAGGTGGTCCCATACCTTGTCATAGTCGGAATCCAATCTCCAATAAGCGCCCGCGGTTTTGATTGTATATTATATATGTGGAGCGTTCCACTAGATTGATATTTACTTGTAATTAGACATTATTATAATATCAGACAAGATATTGGTTTAAAAATGTTTTGGGTTATCGTAAGGTAAAAACCGTCCATATTTATGTGTGGATTTGGTCTTACGGTTATTCTTTTCTTTGAAAGATTTTAACTTTAAAATCAGGTTGTGTGGTCCCCTTAAACTTAGTGTTCTCACTCTGGTTCACCAGACTGACCCGGTGTTTTGTAAATGCTCGGGTTTGCCCCGGGGTGTTTAGGTTATCAGATGCGGCGAAGTCCAGAGATGAGCTGGAGGTGTTCAAGCGTATGATATTATATAGTTACTATTTCGTTGTGTGTTGTGTATAGGGCAAATTATTATAACTGCCCAGTGATGTTGATGTACTCTGATATTGTAAGTTTTACTTAAAGCCCTCAATAAAGTTATTTCTATATTATATTTTGTTCCGCTGCGATGTGAGACTCTGTGGTGTGTTGGTTCTTCTATTTCTTCTATTCTTATATTTCTTTCTTACCTCTTCCTCTAACTTCTTTCTTCTAGTAATCCATTTTCAGTGCACTTTGGGTTGGATTGGTGTGGTTTGGTCAACTCAAAAGGTACCGAAAATTTGGGTCGTTACAACTTTGATTTGTACCGTACCTATGGAGTGCCCTCTGATAGCCACTACGTACTGTGGACTTTACGGTATCTGTATAGACTACGGTATTATAAACGGTGTAAGGGTAAAAATATAATCCTTCTTACGCTATTTTATTATGTTATATTTAACCATAAACACTATTATAAATTTATAATAGCGTATTGTATTATATAGTATCTAGTTTAACGTATCCTTAGGAGATGGAAATATCTGTAACATCTCTTAAGTTATTGCTCTCATATTGTCATATGAAATTGATTTAACTGATATGAGAATATTTTAGTTCTGATCCGAGTGTTTTTTCTTTTCATTTATGCTCGGGTCAGCCTGTTACAGTTAACGAAGACGCAGTTATGAAGATGAAGATGGAGCCTGACTAACGTATTCATTTATATTTTCCGCTGCATATATTGGTATGTTGTATGTTAATTAACTCTGATAATCATTGTAAATGTATAATCAATGTATATTTTAATAACTTCATGAGCTGTTATTTATTTATTATATTTTGTCCTTCGGCTGTGAGATTCTATGATTGTTTTTCTTCTTCTCTTCTTTTTCTTATATAAATCCCAACAACATCTGTATTTTTGATTTGTTTAAGTCGACATTGAGGATCATTGTCGATTTGAACGGTCAAAAATCCTGGATGTTACAAACATATACACAAGTGTGTATATCTATACATACATATATATATATATATATACATACATACATACATACATACATACATATCACAATAAGATGGGAAGTTCACTGACATTTTTACCCTCTGTTCACTTTACTATTTCATTTCAGGTTGACACGGAGATTGAGTCAGCTAAATACCACTCATCCAAAACATGTATACATATATATAAGTTTGTATAACAGTAAACAAAAAGGGAAATTGCTCACTATCTTCAGTTCCTTGTTTTTATGTTATCAGTTTATGGTTTGCTCACTGGTTTCAGGCTATTTGGTTTTAATTTATAAGCTTCCAGATTTAAGGCTTTTACTCATTTCTGGTTTTCCATCTATTTCAGGTTTTCATAAAGTTTGAATCAACCAAATACATCATATCTAGGAGCATCTATGCACATACAGATATTTGCATTAAATATATATAAATTGGTATAACACAGTCATATATATATATATATATATATATATATATATATATATATATATATATATATATATATATATATATATATATAGTTACAAAATCACTAAACAGAAGAAAATTTATTCACAACACTATTCCAAATTTACATTCAAATAATCAATGGTTTATTTAACTTAATACTAACAATCAGAGCATGTATATACACATATCTACGTTATCTTATAAATAACTGAAAGAGAAAGTTTACTCACCTAGTAATACTCCTCTGTTTTAGTAGCTCTTTCCTAGGTTTCTCTTTTCTGTTTTGTTTTAGTTTTCTCTTAAGTCTTAGCTCGAATGAGGTTATTTTTCTTTTCTTTTTTTTTTCTTTTTTTTTTGGAAATGCAATGCAAATGGCTAGTGTATTTATTTATAGGCAAAAGAAATATAAAATATACGTGCATTGAAAATGAAATACAGTGATTAAAATTGTTCTTAGTTATGCCTAGTGTTTATAGCTGTGTGTGTACGTGATTGAAAGGAGTGTTGATTAGGCCATTCACCCATTATATCGTATCAGTATTGTATGCAGATCAGCCCACAAATGCACATGCTTCATTTATAAATAAATTAAAAACTCAAGCTTAATTAGTTGCTAAGTTTTTTCAACCCATGTTCTCTTGCTAGCTGTACATTGGTTGTATGGAAAATATAAGGTAGGATCTAGCTGTGTTTGTCATTTGATGGGAAGGATGAAGCTAGGGTCTGCAGCTGTGTATGCTACCAGGTTCTAATTTCTTCAACTATCAAGGCGCTGCCATATGCAGTGACAACTAACTTCCCTCTTAAGCAAATTAATGATTTGTAGCTAGTAAGGATGTCACTGGTCTAGTAAAAATAAATGCATAGGTAGGTTATAGAATTGTTGCAGCCGGTACACTGATCAAGCAAGGCAATAGACAAGTAATTGATGTACACATACAAGCATAACCATGTGCAGGGTAGCCTCTAACTGCAGCACTTGAGTTGATTGGAATGGTATGTTTTATATCTAATCTCTGCCTAGTCTATGTGCTTCAAATGACCATGCAATGCAGCCTAGAAATGAAGTATAACTATGGTATTCAACCCATATGCAAAGATGAAATCTCCAAATCTGTGTGCAGCCTTATGTACTCATATCAAAACTTGGTTGCCTAGCTTTCAAATATACAAAATGTTCATATATTCATATGTCTTAAATGGTACATCCTAGTACGCATGCACACATTTATATTGAACGTTTTAAATCTTAAGTACAATGGAGTTAAATTTCTATATTTCACTTATGTTATTTATTTTTATACAAGTACAAAAATATAAAACAATTTAGCAGAAAAAAAAAAACATTTATATCCTTATGTACGATGGTTAAATAATTTTAAACCATTAACATATCTGGAATTTCCCCCAATGTAATTTATTATAAATTTATTATTTAAAACCAATTATTGAAATAATCCATAATAAATTGTATTACAACTTAGTTAAAAACCAGAACGCTGTAATGTTCTTGTGAATTGCTTTAGAATTTATAACTGAACAATTATTGCTACTATTAGATTGTTATCAGAAGCATGCCTTATGAGTTAAAAAAAGGAAAAAGGAAGATGAATGCCCTGGAATTGGATCACCTATTGGCTATTCTATTATTCACGAGTCACCTACGCCTCCCACCTGCGGTGCGGCCCCCCCGCCTTTCATGCGATCTGGATTGCCGCTGGAGTAGCGTTTGCGATTGCGTGGCTGCAGCGCGGATCGGGATCACGATATTTTTTTTTCGGCAGAAGAATCAATTGAAATTCTGATGTCTCTCAGTTTCTAGTGCACCAAGCGACAGCTTTTCCCGCTTATGTGAAGCGTCGAGCCTGAACCATGTCGAATAATTTTTGTACATGCAATGATTATACAATGTTTCGCTCTAACGTACTCCCAACCACAATTTGACAGGCTACCTAATGGAATCGAGCTGAGCAAGTGCCTAAAAGCCATTGGAAAAGAGTAGCTAAAAAAGACTCGCGAGTCGCGATTATCAACGATCCGCTTAAGGTTTCATTTAACGCAACCCCAACATGAAATTAGGGTTAGATAAAAAGTGTGGAAATGGGAAACATAGTTAAAATCAAGATCGTGATTTGATAAATTTATACATTAGGGTTAGCTATAGAAATAACAAACCCGAGTTTTGATTTGTGTCCATGGATTTTGATCCGCAGGAATGAAAGCCGAAGATGAATAGATGAGAAAAATAGAGTAAATAATTAAAAGGGAGAAAAAGGAAAATTTGAGTTGTTTATAATTTGGTCGAAATGAAGCAGAGGATCATACAAATAAAAGATGCGAACATTTATTTCAGAAAATGTTGAGAATGCTTATGTCCCTTTGAAATCAAATTCGCTATACTATTATAGTATACTATAGATAACTTATAAAAACCAATAAGAAGTGCAAATTGAAATCACTTATCATTGTTCTCACATTATACAACAAACCCAAAAGAACTATAATAGAAGTGCATTCCAAACTTACAAATAAAGCAATTTTTTTCTTTCCAGGTAATGATTTTGCAAAACCAAGCATTAAATACATGCAAAGAACAAAAAGAAATGGACTAGCAAGCAAAAAAATCATATCCAAGACCAAATATGAAAATAAATCACAAATCACAATGAACTACTTGATATACTGTAAATGTATTTTGATTTCTAGACATCAGGTTTAAACCATATACCTGAAAATAGGATATTAAAGAAGATTTTATTCATAAATGCAAGACTTTTGATAGCACGTGACATTAGAATATAAAATGTATAATATAATCAAAACTAACAGCAAGCATGGTTAAAAAACTTAGACATGATGCAAAAAGTGATGAGTTCGAATTCCGTAGCGTGGAATATAACCCACTTGTCATGTATGTTATATACAATCAGACTTGTATATAAAATACCAGACAATTGTTTCATCTTGTGATGTGAAGGTCACGTAGCGTGAAACTGAGAATCGAAGTCCAATACATGATGAAAACTTGGAAAATACAAGATTCTGCCATCATAGGCTGAATCAAACTCTGAAGTTCCATAAATCAGATTGCTTCGGCACAGCTGAGGCGCACTGATTCCAGCAATCAACAAAAACCGAAACAAAACAGTACCACGACTACAAGTT